>OY992770.1:11205821-14155821 GCA_963921325.1 Logfia minima | reverse complement strand
TCTTTTCTTTTCCTTTTCTGTACTATGTCCACTTTGCTAAGACATCTTACTACATATATAAGATCATATTCATATATCTTACTTCTTATCTTATAACTACTACGTATATATATATAGTACCAAGATCTAAAAAGAAAGAAATTTTGGTAGAGAAATGGGAGAAATTATATTTAAAACTATGATTCAGAAAAAACAACTATGATTCAATAAAAAAATAAATATAATTTAAAATTGAATCAAAGAGTTATTTTACTGAATCGAAGAGTTAAAAAAGTTTTCTCCCCTTTCTCCACCAAATTTTCTTTCTCCCTTGAACCCACTCCTATATATATATATATATAAACAGTTATTTGCTTCCTTTTGCTAACATATATCCATCTAAAAAATAAACTCATTATCAACTTGATGTAGTTCAATTGATATAAATATTTATATAATTCAATTAACATGTATGCACAATAGTCATCAATTTGATCGTATTTTATGAGTAAATTGATAAATCCTCTTAATGCATTATCTCTAGTGTACAACTTTATAGTGGCTTGTGCTTATCACGGCTCTACAACGTGCTTAGTATCTTTGATAAATTTGACTACTTAAAAAATATTATTGCTATAAAAAATAGTATGCCCCTTGTAATTTTGTATACATAGGTCAGTCTGATCTTTTGCTGTTGTTTTATGACTCATTTTGAATTATTGCATTTGTGCTGAACTTGGTTATACATAATTTGCAGATGTGATGTTGGCATAAAGGAAAGTATATACCACATAGAACATGAGATGAGGTACACACTTATTCTTATTTTCTTTTCTTTTGTTGTAGTTGTCATCATATGTCATATATGTACTTGTGTATGTAAAATATGAGATTATACAACAGTTTTATTTGGTATTTTTCTTGTAAAGTGACATTTTTATTGAGGAAGGAAGAAAACAAGTCGAAATATTCTGTTGTTTGTGGTTCTCTTTCATCTTTCTCGACTGTTGTAATTGAATTACTTGTTTACGATCAGTTATTTGTGGAATCTTAAAGTAAATTTACAGATTATTCTTTGTATCTAGTTGAATACAGTGTTCCTTTACAATATATATCTTGGTAGGGGGTGCATTTTTGTCATAGTTTATATTGAAATTGAAATGGTGTTTTGCTTATCTAGTTTCTTCTCGCTTAATCAATGTTTTATTGTTCAGTCCATTGGGTTTTGTTTGCCCTTGTGGCCAATTAAGACTAACTTATAGCTCTTACCTTTTTTTTTTTTTTTTCAGCCTGAATATCATTTGAGCAGGTATTTCATTCCATTCTTACATGTTACTATATCTTTCACATGTTATTGTTACATAATTCGTGTCATTGTTATATACATGTTAGTGATTGTTTTGCCTCTCAAAGCTTGTAGACAGTGAAGATGCAAGATGTTAGACCCCGATCAAGTTAAGTTATGTGACGTATGTTAACTTTTCTTGTACTGAATATTACTATTACTATTACTATTAGGTTGGATTGTATAGGTTTGGTTTTGGATAACAATATCCTATTGAAAGCATCTGATTTGTAATCGTTGGTATTTCTTTTATTTTTTCGAACTTCTATGATTATATGTGGAACTGTAAAACCAAAAAGTGCAGCTAAAATATTATTTTTTTCTAAAAATTTAGAGTTTTGTGACAGATATCCTACGCTTCCCATTATAAGATCTCATACAGAAGAAGAGCCTCTAGGATCATTCATCATCCTCAGCAGTTTGAGCAGGCTCCTCAATGGCTTGGATAGCCCCTGAAGTAATATCCTAATGTGTACTCAAGAACACAAGAAAAGAGCTTTTAAATGACCTTCTGATTCTTTTTTATCAAAAAGTAATGTTTTCCCGTGTTAGGCCATAACCTAGAGAGTTAGGTTTTACTCCATGGAAAAGTTGTCACTAAATGCCAAATCCTACGGATTTCCTACGTTTTATACCGTACAGTACTTTCTTATTTATAAGCTAATAACAAAAGATATCTTTCAATCTAAATTCGTTTTTGATAGTAATTGATAACTGGTAACTAACTTGTAAATCCAAATTTCTTTCGAATCTTTTTCTGTTCTATCTAATTTATCTTTAGGGACATTGGACACGATGTAGCACTTCAACGTAACATTATTGTCCTAACTATAGAAGATCATATAAAGTTCATGATTTCACCATCAAGAATTCAAGATATAAATTTCTCTTGCTGAGTTTGGTTTACTCAAAAACTCAATCTAACACACTGAACCATTTCTGCATTATGAAAGTAATCTTTCATCAAGAACAAACAAATGATATAACTATACTCAAAACTGAAATGATGACAAATATAACAACTGATTAGGAATAAGGGCTATTGCTTACGTTGCCTTACATGACGAATAGTACATATACAAAAGCAATCTTACACCTTATGTAAAAGTACTATTTATCATGTAATATATCTCAAATGGTTGTGCCGCGACACAAAATGGTGATAATAAGTACCAAAATAAGGTAACATATGATATGATACATTAATTGGGATCGTCATGAGGAAGGAACTGGACAATTTTGGATCTCACCTCTTGTGGAATACGAATTGGACGATAGTTTTTGTCAAGCCAAACTACGGTTGCTTGTGCCTCCAAAATGGGCTACAGATAAAAACACACATATTCACACGTTATGAACAGCTATACATAAAAAGAAAACAGAACCCCTTGTTTTCTGTCAATGTCATTGACTATGTTGATAACAATATATGCATGTTTATGGAAGAATAAGATTAGGGCAAATGCATGTAACCTCTTTGTTTGGGATCTTGAAGATCAAGTGTTCAAAGTATATACGAGCAGCTGAAGTGTCGGATATTCTCATTCTCAATGTAAATCTGTCTCCAATCTGTTTTGTGAAGAATAACATGAAGAAACATGCGATTAAAAAGACATAAGTAAAGGACTCATAAATGGTTTTGTTTTCAGAATAATACACATTTCTATTTTTCAAATCGAGAAGGACTTTTCAAACCATCATCATCAATCTTGCAGAATGAAACATAAAACATTACAGTTTGCAAGAACAAGTGAGTTTGGACAAAACTACCTTTTTCTTTTTGGTTAACTTACAACAAAAGAGGTAGGCTAGTTAAGAATTGAGCCAATTTGAGTTTAAAAAGAAAGTACCTTGAGAGGTGCAAGATATTTGAGTGACAATTCTGATACTGCTACTGCATTACCAGTTTGAGCAATTGTATCGATATCTATGCCAATCTTTTGCATAAGTTGGTGACGACCTATTGAATCATGATTTCGAAAAAACGTTGTAGAGACAATGGATTTAAATGCAATGAACCAAAGTTTTGAAGTCAACAACATAATCAAGGAAATAGAAACCATAATCACATTATTCATTTCTTTGAAAGATAAATGGCCTAAGTATGACTAAATAAAATAGGTAAAAGGTTAATGGTCAAAACAAATGCAACTGAACATTGTTTTACACCATGGGAAGATAACGATCAAAGTAAATTTAGATACTATCATACTAGTTTGTGATCTCAGAAGACTTACCATGTTGACAATAATTTGCAAAGATGGCATTGTTCACAACTCCATATTGATCCAATTCATAATCTCGAACGCTAAGCTCAATATCATGATATCCACTCCTTCTGCCAAAAAATTAAGATTACAAAAATTGTATTTAGTCTATCAACAAACATTTTAGACTGCTCTATTTTGCATAGAAAAGATTCTTATTTTGACTTTTCATAGTCAAACAAAGTACTACTCAACTTAAAAATTAATATAAGTTTCTGTCTACTACCAAAACAACTATAACACAACTTAAATCTACATAAGAATTACCACAAATGGTAAAATTATGGCCTTAAAAGTGAAATACATTGTAAAACCTACTAAGATTGACCTTCAAAAGTCAAACTTCACATCTGTTTTGGTAAATGCAAATAGAAAAGAATTGAACCTGTTACAATGATAATAACATATTATTCAGCAAAATTCTTTGAATTAAGAGTTACCCTTTGCCATCTTTGAGATCAAATGCGAAATTGTTACTGCTTCTTATAGTCGTTTTGAGTGACCGTAACCGCGCTTGCCGGCGGTGCTTAGTTCCCGGAATTAAGTGAATATTTGATGACGGAAAGTGGAGGCCAACGGCGACACGTGAGGCCGGAATGATCACGTGCCCTGTGGAGGGTAATGTAAGCTGCGACATTATCAATTTTTCACCTCTGTTTTATCGAATTTTATTTTGATCGAATAGTTTCTGTTAATGGTTCGGTAATGATGATTATGAAAATTAAATAAATGACACTCAAAGATACAAAACACACCCCTACAGCTTTCTGATACTTACTAATCATCCCCTATCTACAGGGATTCTAATTTGGACTACTATAACTTTTTCCTTTGTTGACTAATATTCACAATAGGACATTGAGTTAAATATCTATAGGCCTATAGCGTTTGTTAGTGGTCAACTATGGGCTATGGCATCATATTACCGAGATTGAATAGTTATGGTCCTTTTGGAATCAGGCCCGGCTATCACTTTGTTTACGGTGAGAGTTAAAAGAAAGCCCAAATGGTGGAACATTGCTTACTTGGACCGATCTACAAAAGTGGGCCTGAAATGGAGGACATAGAAGAAAGGCCAGCTGCTCTCTAACAGTCTAACACTCTAACTTATAAAGCTTGTTTTCAATTTTAAAATGCATCGATTTTTTCTTTCTTTCTTTTTTACAACCCCTCTACATCTGACTCAGATAGTATATATACAAAACTACATATATATATATGATTATCTCTCCACTCACAACCTTTTAATTAATATACTACCAACAAACTCCTAAGCAAATCGATTTTACTAGTGCAATTCTTTTCTCCTCCATATAGTTAGTATATCGGTAAGCAGTAGAAACTTAAAGTAATAAAGCAATGATAAAATGGGTAATTAAACAATTAAATGGGTAAAGTGGAGTACTTAGTAGGATTATTATTTATTTATTATTGGTAAATACTGTTAGAACAAATTCAATTAAAGCTCCATGATTAAATTACTATTTAATTGTACAAGATAAAACTTAAACAAAAAGTTTGGAATTTCCATCTTAATTAGCTAGCCGTTCTGATTTTGTTTATAAGTGATCAAATGACAAGCATCGACGTTTCTTTCTAATAAATTACACCTTATTATAATAGAATAAAATTCATTTGAATATGAATAATTGTTGTAAAAATAAACAACAATTGTTTATTATTGGATCAAATTTCAAGCCATATTCCTGCGAATTGTTATAACTAAGGTTTTAATTCTTACGCACGGGGGCATTCTCGTCACTCCGTATTATTTGACAACCATTCATTTAAACCCTTGCACTGTACAATCGACAATCACCTATTCACCTCTATCTCCATCTTTTTTAATCACGATCGTTTCTCTCAAGTGACAAAAACACCTACCTTGATTTTCTCATTGACTGGTCCGTAATGGTGGTTATCAACTCATCGCTCATTTTAATCATTGTGTTATTCGATTCGTTTTTCCTCCGTCGTCAACCTCCACTTCTGTCGCCAACATCAACTCCCCTGTCATCATGAACCACTAGAACGAAGTGACTGCACAATTCTCCCGTGTATTGAACATCCATTTATAGTTGTGTTAATTATTTAATTATAAGTGAACTATATTGTATATGTGTTTCTTGTGGATGCGATGAGTACATTAAATTCAGAGGTTTTCAAGCTATGAGGAGGTGTAAAAGTTTTTACGTGCACACGCTGTAACGATAGTCAGAGTTTTTGGTGAATTTTTATTCAGGGATCACCATAGTAATAGTAATAAAAGCGTAAGGTGTTAAAGTGTTTAATGGTTTTTTGATTTAATTAATAACTATTGAAAGTGTAAATAAATGGATGTTTCCATGCGTAAATACTCTTCTTTGAGTAATTTCTCATATCTCAGGCCGGAATCCACTTAATTATTCATAGTTGCCAGTTCACGCGTCTTTTACCACATGGTATGATAATTAAAATTACGTAACTAGCCTTCAATTTCTACCTCATTTACATCATTTAATTGGCTTAATGGCTACATCTCGGGACAAAGCTCAACAAACCCTTGAATTAATACTTGACGCAATTGAAAAATATATTATATTATATATATTGTTATTTACTATTTATAGTAGGTATTGCCACCATTTTTATTATGTAGTTATAATACATAGATTATATAAATTTTAATATTACCGTGTATTTATTTCTTTATAGTTTTTGAATTTAAGTTTTAAAAAACAGTTTGTGTATAATACTATTAGAAAAAGATTAGCTTCAATTATAGATGTTAGTGTTATTGTACCATTATGGTAAAAAAAAGTTAGAGTTAGATGTTTTATAAACAAAACGCTATATTAAGATAATACATAAAAAATTTCAATTTTGCCATTTTACATCATAATCAAATTTGCTAAACACTTAAAAAATTAATTTATATGATTATTGCGAACTCAAACAGTATGAATCCAAATCAAACACTACATTTTTTAATCACATTTTATTACAATTAGTTAATTATAATTACTGAAAATGCATAATCTATAATCAAAATACAATTTTAAACACCCCCTAGATATGATTATTGGTATTATTTATTAGTGTGTAATCACATGGTTACTTTTAGTTTTTATTTACACGTGATTGTATCCATAACCGGATGTAATTTCAAATCTAGAAAATTATTCACATGTGATAACAGATAAATATAACATCTGATAACAATTAAATATCACATGTGATAAGAACTATTATTGATTTGTGTGTAATTACATGTAGCTACTTTTTGTTGTTTTATTCATATGTCATTGTATCCTTAGTTAGATGTAAATTTCAAACCTACAAGTCTTTGTCACATGTGATTATAACTATAATCACAACTGATTGTAGTTTTTATAATGTGCGAACTGTAAATCATCAGTTATAATCACATGTGATATTACACAGTATCACCTGTTATATTATAACGTACAATTTGTAAAACCTACCAACAAACAAAAAGAAAAAAATTGGCAAAAATATATCATGTAAGATGTCTAATCAAAGCAAAAAAATAATTTTTTGGTGTAATATTATAATTTTTTTGATTAGTCTTTTTTGACATATTTAATTTTAAAATATCATGAAGAAAAGTGAATTTTTTTATTAAATGACATAATATCTCTTCATCCTTAATAAAAAATAAATGATTGAGATTAATTATTCTGTTCTAATAAAAATTTTCATTGTTAATTGAAACTAATTCTATTCCTATATTAGGTCAAAAAAGATGGTGAGTTATAAAGAAAATGTTGTGAAACTAATTCTATTCCTATATTACGTACTATTGTGAAA
Organism: Logfia minima; assembly: GCA_963921325.1. Classification (NCBI taxonomy): domain Eukaryota; kingdom Viridiplantae; phylum Streptophyta; class Magnoliopsida; order Asterales; family Asteraceae; genus Logfia; species Logfia minima. Next base: position 14,148,420 of record OY992770.1, on the reverse strand, counting down.
CCCATATTTAAAGAGAAAATATATAAAATGCGTTCACAAAATATCATAAAATTAAGTTATCATAAACAAAAAATACCATAAAATTAAGTTATCAGAAACACATATAATTGATCAATTAATTAACAAACACGTTTTACATTGATCACATAAATCTCAAAAACTATACATTACGTGCACATTACATTACTTCAAACAAACATGAAATTGAAGAAATCGGCAATCATGTATTACAATTATTATAGATCTAAAAGAGAGGGATACGTACCACATATATATTTGAAGTGTAAAGTTATATATATATATATAAATATATATACTAAAATTAAAATAATAAAGATATGAAGTTCAATTCAAGGTGACCATGTTGAGTGAAATCGAGGAAGCTCTCCATACCCTTCTCCGACCATCCTCTCCATTACTTGTGCTTCATGCCCATTTGTTCCCTGGAACATCATTGTTCATCCCATGCATTAAATGAAATTTTCATTTCTCATCTTTACAAAAAAATTTAAGTACCAACCAAATAGTACGTGGATGTTAGAGAATAATTATTTAGCTAGTTTATAAATTTTACTACTTAAGTGTTATCCCTAAATAGAATTCATTTGGGTACATGTAGACATTTTATTCATTTTGTATATTATTTCACTATAATTTCGGAACGGATGGAGCATTTTGAGCCTCTAGTTTCTTGCTACGGTGTGTTAATACAACAATGTCCAGTTCATAAAAAATTGAGCTTAAGTAACACAGATTCATGAGAGCAACAAAGATACAATTACCTAGGACGCGGCTATTTTCTCCATGCTAATGGAAATATATATGTTAAATCTTGTAGTATTTACATTTATTAACGTGTACAAATATATAAAGTAGAAAACTATAAGTCGAGTGCATATATATAAGCAATGATATGATGTTACGTACCTTCATAGTGTCCAGAGCATCCATTTCAGAGGAGTTGAAGTCATAGAACATGCTTGCTGCTGAAAGCTTCATTGAGAGAAACTGGCAACCAACAGATAACAAATCTTGAAAGTTAATTTTGTTGATCTTGAATTTTAATCGTTTAATTTTTGCCAGTATTGACCCATTTACCTCAATTTGATTCTGCAATGATCGAACATAGTTGATTATCACATCCAACATCACTGACATTCCCATCGTCTAGAACAAGGAATTAAATTAGACAAAAACTGATTATAATTACAATAGTTATAAAGATTGAGAAATTCAAATTAAAGAAATGAACTTGAGCAAGAAGTATTGACAGATTAGCTGATCATAACTTGATACCTTATAGCATCCAGGAACTAGATCTTGCAAGCGTCGTAATTTTTCATTAATCTTCTCCCTTCTCATCTAATTCAAAGAAAACAGAAATCTTACTCAAAAAATGAGTCTAAAGCATATAATTTTGTGTTATCGGGACCAGTTTTCTTCAAGAATTACATATGTTACTTTGAGTAAGATGGTATGATAATTAATCGTGCTTAAAATTAAAAGAACTAGGGTTTCTCAAATTATACTTGAGGAAAGTTATGAAACAAACCCTTTCAGCCAAACTGTGACTATCAGTTGCTTCACCTCTCTTTGCTCTCACGTGAACAACTTCTCTCAGTTTCTCGGCTCTAGCTTCACAGTTTTTCTTTCTCTTTTTACCACCATGCCCCCCCTAGACGTACGTTTATTAATACTATGATAGTTAATAGGCAAAAAAGAATAAAAAAATTCAAACGAATTGAATCAAGAAAGTAAAACTAAACATATGTTACCTTGTTTTCTCCACTGAACCCAGGACCAAATACAGGAGGATTGGAATTCATGAAGCTTTCTACCCTCGTGGCCACAGCATCTCGTTGAAGGGCAAGCGTTTCCGCCAATATAGGGAAATTGTTCATAGGATCATAGACCGTACCAAGTTGATGATCTCCAACTAAATTAAAGCTTTGAATGGCGTCAGTACCATCTTGCACAAACATTAATGAAAGAGGGTGAGATCTTTGATGATGATGATCAGTGAAATTGTCACCGGACATGGCTAGAAAGCCATGGATATTAACTTGAGATGAGTTGAAATTTTCAAGTTCATTGTTCATATTGTTGTGTTGAAGTTCCATGTTTGAGTTGATTTTTAAGGTAAACTCATCAACCATGAAAGAGTTGTTTTAAAAACAAGGTTTGATCAAGACATGCCAAACTGTACTTCTGTAACAAGGACATATATAGAAAAAGAGCAAAAGATAGATGCATGGTACATAAAGTTGTTGATTGGTTGGCCTTGATACAATTATTAGGTTTTCCTACTTTTAAGTTCCAAACTTCAACTCAAACTTACTAGGGTTTCTAATTTTAGAAAGTTTTTGCTTTTCTATTTTTTACTATATGGTGGTGAAAGTTTTGGGGGTCCACAAATTCAAATTGATAGATTTAGTGAATAGGACCACAAGATGGCTTTTCAGCAAGTATGGGGAATTTTGAGGATACGTTACTATTGATAGTGTTTTTGGGGTTGAATTCTTGAAAAGGGAATGGGGCCTAACTAGTCTTACCCATAACTATCAAGCTAATTTCTCACATTAAGTTTTTATATCAATACACTCATGGATATATCTATGGTATGATGTAATTAATATGTTATCATAGCAATCTTTTGCATGGCTTTTTGTCTCCTAAATTTTTTCATTTGTCAAATAACACGCAACTCATAATGGAACAATGCTATAAAAGTCAAATTGTTAATCTTGACTAGGCATAGACATATTAAATTTGCTGTCTGTTAGCCAAATATGTAAAGAGTCATAAATAACGACAAAGAGAATTAGGATTAATATGGATCCGGGTTTAAGATTTCTGATATTCTATGTCTCAAATTAAATGTTTATAGTATCATTTTTATTTGTGCTAAAATAAATATGCACTTCCAATATAATTGTCATTATTCTTTTATTTCATTCTCAAAAAAAGATATTAGTTATGTCCATCGAAAGTTGTTTGTACTTTAAAAAGGATAAAATTAACAATTGAGTATTAAAAAAGGCATTGATTGTAAATGTCAAAAACTACGTGTCATTTTCATTGTAGACACTTTTCGTCATATTAGATCCTTTAAAATGCTCACAAGAAGTAGATAATCCCTTCCAATAGTCGGCGGTTCTGGTGACTATGAGTTTATATATGGGACGGAGGAGGAAGTAACTATAAATGATCGTTGATGATCAGTAATAGGTTTTTTCTTAACAGCAATAAATAATTTTATAAAAATGAGTACTCTAGTAAGTTGCTAAAGACAATAGAGATTACATGAGATTGGATAAGAAAGAGATGAGTTACATAACCCTTCAATCCATCTAAGTTCAAATCTTTTACTTCAATTGGATATCCACGTAAAGGAGAGATTCTTCACTTCATCAACCAAAAATTCACCATTCAATCTTTTCTTATCAAAGAAAAGAGTGTTCTGATATCTCCCTAGCATCCATAGACCCGTTTTAACAACCGCGTCATAGCATCTCCTTTGGTGTTCTGATTAATTGAGAAAATCAATACCATTTACTAGTGCTTCAATGGTGATTAGTAATAAGTAATTTGTAATTTAATCTACGCCACATCTAAACTTGTATATAATATGAAATGTGGTGTGTTTATATTTATGAAAAGTATGAAGTAGACCAAGTACTTGATCACAAACAATAGCACTTGGTTCGAAATTGCAACAAAGTAAGTTAACTAATAACAAATCTTTTAGCAGTAGTCCATATATTTTCTGTGTAAAAAGATTTCATATTTGACATCTTGAAGTGTTAATGGGCTATGCTTCCAATTATTCTACAAGTTACATACCTACTAATAAAATGTTGTTATGGATCACCATCATATATATTATGTGGACTTAACAAGCTATTTAATTAAGATCTAGATAACTACTTGTTTGTCGTTTCTGGGTGTCCAATGACCGATAATCTATATTTGGGAAAAAGCTTGTGTAATTAGTCTTCAGTTACTAGAGATCTGGAGTAATTATTAAAAAAGGCCACCCTCCTTTGATTATAAGTTACCGAGTCGCCTAACTTAGTACACCAGAGTTTAAGATATAAATAAAGATATATAGTGTATATAGCCGACGGGTAATGTTCAAGTAAAATCACCATCAAAATAAGAAAAGCAAAAAAATATAGGTAAAATGGTTATTTTTATCTCTTTCCTTTTATTAAGGAGCCCTCTCTTCTAGATTTATTCGATAAAAATACCATCTAACACCTAGGAGGAGTTTCCGCTGCATAGCAAGACCGCCCCAGTCGCAATGGTGACTGTGATGAATTGTTATTCTAGTCTGAGCACGTTAATTACACGGTAAAAACATGAGATCCACTCTAATATAATAATATAGTTCAATTTTATTTTTAGTGTATTATAAAAGAAAAAAATATGAAAGATAATTAAAACGAAAATGTCAGTTTGTAGTGATGTATAGTGAAGGGGTTAACATTGCGAGCATGATAATCATAATATACAGTAGAGACTGACGTGGCTTGTAACTGAACCTTCACAATGTGACCATTGCAAATGGAATCTGCTCATCTTTAATCAGTATAGGCTATTAATTATTAAATACAGAAATCATATCGTTAATTACCGTTTTTTATCTGTATTAATTTAACATCGTCTTGAAAACAAGAAAGGAAAAAAAAAAAAAAAAAAAAAAGCCTAAAAGAGCATAAGTATTTGTTGTGTATCTAATACATAAAATACACCGTATAAAATTCGGTACATTTATTTAATCTATAAAATTAAACACAAGCAAAATTACTATAAAAAGATGCATCAAAATACATGGATACACAAACAGAACATAGATTCATAAAAAAGAAGAAGATGCATACAAATTAGATTTTAGAAAGATGACAAAGAAACCACTCCAAACTCATGTACAGTTCTACAATGCACAGAAGTCAAACATATTTATATGTGACCATCTTCGCCGTTTAAAACTTCGTCGTCGATTTTGATTAGTATGAAAAGAGGGGTTAGAACGATGGAGTAAAAAATGATGTGGAAGTAAAGATATGTGAGAAATTTTGGGGATCCTGGGGATGAAGGGGGAATTGGGAATTGGCCGGAGTGAAAGGGTGTTAAATTCCAATTTAGCCCTTTTTACGTTTTTAAAAATCAAAATGTCCGTAATTTTCTAAGCCATTGATTATATTATTAGATGGTCCAGATATGTCCTTACGTATTCTTATTCTTTAGGTGTTCCAATTCTATATCTTTACAATGTAATTAAAGAGTTTAATCGTAGTATTAATTAGTCCACAGTCCATGTTCCAAACAATCTCTATGGAAAAAAAATGTACATTCCTAATGAAAAATGAAAAATGAAGATGAGTTTGATATCTCATAAGAAACTGAACAAGTTAATATATATATATATAGAGAGAGAGGGGAAAAGAATTTAGGAAGCTCTAAATTTGAAGGATTAATTAAATCTTAGCATTTGATTTCATCATAAATGAATATTTAATAATATTAAATTATAATTTTGAGTATTATTTATCATATATGAATGTTAATTTCTGAAAATTGAAGACTAAAATTAACTTCTTTATTTTTCTCATTTTTTTACTTCTCTCTCTTGATCTCATTGTATATTATATATATATATATAATATAATAATTTTATAAATTTAATAGAAGGATGTTAAAAGGAAGATAAAGACTGGATATTTTTAACACAAATAAGGAGGGGACAACTTGTACTTTTCTTATTATAGAAGTTCATATTTATGGCAATTTTGAAGCTTTAACCTTTTGTGTATCATTCTCCTTTTCAATTATTGGACAGATGATAATGAGATGGTACATAATTAAGTAAGGGTAAAAGTCAGATTATACCCATCTTCTTAACATTTTAACAAAAAGAAAAAAAATCTAATGGGGAAAGAGCATAAAACTTGTTAAATTACAGAAACATTATATACATAGATCACGTACATAAAGTAGTTATAGGTAAAATATTATAATTAACAACGAAAAAAAGGTTTTAATAAATAAGAAAAATAGATAGAGTTTTCGTTGAAATTTCACTTTTTCTTCATTTAATATATATTTTATACAACGTCGTACCAACAATATCAATATTAATATACATTTATTAATATCAGTAATAATAATATTATGAAGATGCGTTATCGTATTTGTACATTTATATCACTTTCATTAATTATTTTAATTTTAATTTATGCAATTTCATTTATCTATATTATCAAATAGTTGGCAGTGTTGAACTATACTTCAGTTCATAATATTATTAGCAAATGATGGTGTTTTGCAATTATTCACTGGTAATTAAGTGTATTTTGACGACAATGGGACAAATGTGAAGTAACAGTAGAATTTTTATTTTAATAATTAATAATTAATAATAATTAATATGGAAATAATTAGTTGGAGGGACATAACATGCTAATTTTCTTTGGCTTGTAGTATTATTTTAGAAGTAAGGTGTTCAAATATACTCCTACGTTTTTTTCTTCATGAAAAAGTATATCACATGGGCTCACAATACATAATTCTGGAAACTTTGTTAAGTGGGCCTTTTGTTTGGATGTAGTTTCAGCCCGTTTTTTATTGAGTGGGCCTTTTGTGTAGATCTGCTATTTAAGATTGTCCATATGGTTTTTGTTTTGACGACATTTTCCATCGTTTTATCAGTGTTTTGTCACTTCTGTGTGTAAGAAAGTTTTTGCTCCATGCCAAAATATTTTTCCAGACTGTTTCTAGTTAATACGGATTATTGATTGAATTTCTCATATTATCATTAATTTAAAAGCTACCCGAAGCTTAAAAAAACATACACAATTAGTGGTACAGGGTTAGAATAGTCATTATAAGTGAAAACCGCATTTAATGGTACTTTTTAAAAATGTGTACTTCCGATTCTTGAATAACTAATTTAGTAGGGAGGGAAAATGAAGAGCGTAAATGAATAGTGGTCCATTAAATTAAATATAAATATAGTATTGAAATCACAGTTAAAATTAACAAGATTATTTAATATAACTGGTACATGTTTTGCCACATTATTTTACATCTTGAATTTTCTAAACTTTTTATAAATGTTAAGAGTTTCTTTCATTTTGGGAAATTTCTTTGATAAGTGGGATTAAAGAACCTCAAACGATCCCATTATCTACTTATATCTTAAATTTTAAATGTAATATGACTCAAATTGATTGTACATAAAAGTGCAAGTTGTATGATTCGGATGAATCCGTCTATTGAAAATCTAATCTGCAAAATAATTGGGAACAATACCGTTTAATGAAGAACGTAGATAACCCCCGTGATTCACCTTCGATTTAAGAATGATCTCTTGTATTTCGGCATATATTGAGAGTATTTTTGAGTAATGAACCTACCTAAAACCAGGAAAGGAGCTTTATTTATAGTTGACGTAATCTTCTAGAAGGTCTCTCATCAGCTAATCAGGTGATAGTATTTGGACATATTTATTTTCAATCAGTGAGATAGTTTTAGGTCTTCATTTGCCAATGAGAGTGCACAGGCCATGTGGGGACATGATTGTTTCTCCGTGTAGCGATACACTTAGATATATCTCCTTTCAAAGTTTGACAGACGAACAATAAAGTGAAGTTTATTATGAAAACAAGAAATTATAAAAATAAAGATACCCATCAATTATCGATTCATAGCACACTTTACTTGCAGCAAATCACAGTTCCAATTACCCCTACCACGATACTCAAATAAACTTGTATGTTGTTCCCACTAAGAGTACGTTATCCCAACAATTGCCAATCTTGTCTGCGAAGTTAAATCTTCTAAGAAATAATTGTGTGATTATGGCATCGATCATAACTATGCCGCCACGTCTCATAAGTTTTGCAATTCGTAAGACTTTCTACTTTTATTATATACGATGCAACAATTGTGGTCTACATTATGCCCGTTGGTATGTTGACATATGATTAAGTACATCGTGTTTAATGCAATTAGAGCACTCACGCAGCCTTGTTAATTGTCTATGTTAGTGCATCATTGTTACAAGTTTCTAAGCATCGTTAATTAGATTCTGAAAAATGTTTATACTAGTCATCAAGAGTCGTTAGTATTCGCATAAGATGATAGTAGAAAACCAAGAATTATCGATTAATAAGTATCTGCGGGTTTTTGTCATAACTTATTGTAAGTTCAATCCAATGTAATTGTTTACGACTTTTGACTCCTCCCTAGATTCTGTTGGAAAAACAAGAGAAAAACTCATAGGGAAAAACTATGACATCCTTCATATTCTTAGCATCTAAAATTCATGAAAAATAGAACATTTTTGTAGTTCTAATGTTCTTAGGCGAATAAATGTGTATAAAATAAAATTTTTATATGAAAAATTACTTTGGTGTTAGGTACTACTAGAAGGATATATGATAACACTATTGATATATGATAACACTATTGACAAACTCGATACCTGTCAAAGAACTTAATGTTTGGGTTTACTTATATAATATATGACAAACAAGAAGTTTATAAATTATCTTTATTTAATTTGATCACGTACGGTTGAATGGAATTTTTTCATCGTTCACATAGATTAATATAATAAATTAATAGATAGATACCTCCATTTTCTAGTATCTTATATATAATCGTATAACTTTCACGTTTTTATATTATGAGAGGTAAACTTTGATAAATTTTCTTTTATAAATAATATTAGAATTTGATCACATACGGTTGAATGGAATCTTTATTTAATTTGATCACGTATTATTGATTTGTGATGTGTTTAACTTTCACATTTTTATATTGTATGAAGTAAACTTTGAAATTTTCTATTATACGAGGTAAAATTTCAAAAACTCTTTATTGTATGTTGACTTGCCTTTTTTGGCCCAGACAAAAAAAAAGAAACTTTCCTTTTTTGGAATGGCCAAAAAAGGAAATATTAAATACAATAGAGAAGTTTATAAGGTTTACCTCGTACAATAGAAAATTTCAAAGTTAACCCTATACAATATAAAAACGTGAAAGTTAAAGGCATCACGAATTAATAAACCCTAAATAAATATCTTGTATGTATACGAGAAATGCTAGATTATTTGTATACCGTGAATTATTCATATGTATATATACCGCGTGATACATGATCACAATAGGTGAATGAAACTTAAACTCGAAAAGTAAATAGAGTAATAAATAGGGTTAGTGGTTTCATTATGTGTTTAACTTAAACTTTCAAAACTTTTTTATTATATGTAATGTTTCTTATTTGACTCTTTCAGAAAAGGAATGTTTTCTTTTTTGTTAAGGCTAAAAAATGCAACTCAACGTATAATAGAGAGCTTTTAAAAGTTTACCTCATACAAGATAAGATCTTAAAGTTTGTAGCATATAATAGTAAAAGGTTAAAGTTAAACTTATAATAAAATAATTAACCCTAACAAATATTCTCAACAGATCATTAATTTTGGGGTTAATTGTTCTGTTATGGGCCTAATTTTAACTTTGTACTATTGTATGCTCACAACTTTAAGATCTTATATTGTATGAGGTAAACTTTTAAAAACTCTATATTGTAATTAATATTTTCTTTTTGGCCCTTTCAAAAAAACAGTTTTTTTTCAAGACTAAAAAAGACAAGTCAACATATAATATAAATGTTTTAAAATTTTACTTAATACAACAAAAGATCTAAAAATTAAAAATACAAAATAATAAAAAATTAGAATTAATCATTATTCTAGATACCTCATTTTTCATGTACTCATAAAATAAATATAACTAAAAATTCGAAAAGTTATTAACAGATCTTGGTGTGCGCTAGGTGGCGACCCCACAAAGTCACTTAAATGTCCTAATTATAATAACATAAAAGTTATATCGATCAGCCAACATTACACAAAATACCCATGTTTTAAAAATTAGGTTTGAGATTGACCTTGTCTTATTCTCCTATCCAGTTTAATCGGGTTCAACCGATTGGACCGATGGCTATTCGGACCTTGACTTTTTAATTTTTCTTAATTTTTTTTTATATTTTTCTTTTTTATCCTCAAACTTTTAAAACTATAATTATGAATTATGATATTTGAAATGAAATATATAATGGTTATTAACTTATTATATAATTATCAAAATATTTCATTAAAAGAGGTACTAGAAATTTTATAATAATCATTTACAAAATAATAATAAATTTTTATAAGTACAAAACTATCACAAAGTCATGGCTAGATTAATTGGTAATCAATACATCCAACAAGCATGAGGTTTGAGGTTCAAAATATGGAGTAGACATTTTTATTGTGTTTATTTTCCTTTAATGTTGAAGTTATCCCACATCGATGGTAACACAAACCACAACCAACTATGACCTCCTATATATTCCAGGCCAAGCACACAAATAATTCCAACCTAACCATGGATGACTTACTAATTTGGATTGTTAACATACACGATTCTGATAAAAGAAAAACACACACAACCAGGTCACATACCGGTTCGAGTCAATACGGTTCGACCAGAGATCTAGCCGGTTTGACTCGAGTCAAAAGGCAAGGTTAACCCGCCTTGAATCAGCCCGACCTTAAGTCTGAGTTTCGATCCGACTGACTAGTTTAACCTAAGTTTGAAAACCATGCAAGATACCCACTTTGCCTTGCATTTGTATCCATCAATAGATTTAGGGAAAAATCTTTTGTGGAAAATTAACTTTAATTAGATGGTGTACTTCCCTATTTTCTTTTTACAATGATACCCTCTTTGAGATCTCTCTATAAGTATGTAGACCTCCACTTACTTCTTTTTAACTCCGACCCCCTTTCTTTCTTTTTAACTTCCAAAACAATATGGGAGCGTCTTACAACCATGAAGTAAATTTTGGTGAGATCAATAGAAGAGGGCCATGGACACTTGAGGAAGACAATCTTCTTATTCATATGTCAGGGTGAAGGCCGTTGGAATGCGCTCGCAAAATTTTCAGTTATGTAATTTATTGTAATGAGATAATGATACATTTATGTGTGCTTCTTGACATTATTCGAATATAATGATCATATAAGATTTTGATTCATTTTATTATTTACCTTTGTAACATGATTGAAAAGAACGGGCAAAAGTTGTTGGCTAAGATTGTTGAATGACTTAAAACCAGATATTAAGTGCGGAAATCTCACACCACAAGAACAACTCTTAATCCTTGAACTTCATTCCAAGTGGGGTAATAGGTGAGATTAGTTGTACATATATGCTTGTTAACGAAGAATAATTTTATTAACTTTTTTTTCGTGTCTTAAAGATGATCGAAAATTGCACAACACTTGCTACGAAGAACAGAAAATCAAAAACTACTTGAGAGCAAGGCTACAAAATTAAAACAAGCACGCTACCTTAAAATCAATTCAAATAGTAAAATGTTTGTGGAAACAATTCGACGATTTTGGATGCCAAGATTACTTGAAAAGGTTGAACAAAACTCTTCATTGTCAACATCATCATCTTCATCAACTTCTACATCAACCACTGAAACCGATCAATTTAACTTGAGCTCATTACCACTAGTCGAACAAACCCAAATGCTATCATCATCATCAGCTCCCCAAAAAAGCAAATCGAAAACTGTTATTTAAGTTCAAGCATATGTTCTCCAGATTCCATATCGATGGTGTTAATTGCCTGAATATTCAAATCTTCAAACAACCCCTAATGAAGACATTAGTTACTACAACTCATCATTCCAAAATAATGATGGTTACCATGTAGATATTAGTAATTTTGACATGGGGTTTAGCCATTTAGACATGCAAGCAATAAAACTAGGTGACATGTCAGCTACACAATTCTAGGTGGCAGAAGAAGATTGGATGAAATATGATGACTTGGCTAGCACATTTTGGAATATGGATGAATTGTGGCAATTTAGGAAGTAGACAACTATGGTCTTGAAAGTAAATGTTTATTTCAGTCTTTTTTCTTTTGACTTTAATTTTTACATTCGTATACTTTTATAGACTTTAGTGTTTATAAAAAAATTTTATCTTTAATTTATTTATTTTTTATAAAGATTGCTTTTTTATATAATTCTTTATTATGAAAAAAATGTTGTGTCTATAAAAAACCCTTTTAAGACAAAATTTACATTTTTAAATATTTAAGGACACTAATAAATGAAATAAACTTAAAACAAAAAGGGAAATATTGAGTTGATATGTCAGATATTGATTGATTTAAGAGGGAGTGTAACTAGAAGAATCCCCCAAAAATAAAATAAAACAAGTACATGATGTGTAGTCCACACGTCATGTCTAGCAAATCACCAATGACCCAAACCACCGTCACCATACCCGGTTAAGTTGATTCTACTGGCTATGTCAACGTTCCCGGAGTTCGAGTCCATTTCCGTCTCCATCTTCAATATATGCATCAAAATGTTTAAATTTAGTGTTTTAGTGTAAAAATTTATCTCCGATCAACTCATATAATTTAGTGCAAATTATAGTATACATCAAATTTTTAAAAATTTTGCACCAAATTTAATGCAACACTAAATTTTGCATCAAATTTTTAAATTTTCATTTTAACCCTTTTAATTGAAATAATTTTATTATGAAAGTCCAAAACCAAAAAAAGATAATGGCAAATGATCCAAAAAGATAATGTAAGTTTTTAATAACTATATCATTGTAATGTATTAGTTATTTATGTTTAGTATTATAATCAAATTTGAATTTTTATAAATAATAATTAATTGTAAGTTAAAAATATATAATTTAGGGGGTAATATGTATATGTAAATGTAAATAACTATTTGGTGCAGAAATTTGATGCATACGCTGGAGATGAACCACATTTGGTGCAATCATATTCTTTATAGATTCTCTTTTTGCACCAAATTTAATGCAGCATTTGGTGCATACGTTGGAGATGCCCCAAGGTCACTCACTATAATGCAGCTAAAAACTAAAGAATTAATTCTCACATTAGCGTCACGTCAGTAGAAAGACTGAAGAACTGAAAAAGAAATGAACCATGCATATAATGACACATGGAATGAACTTTTCACTGTCACGTCAGTGTCACGTCATACCTTAACTATTAACACAAATACATTTATATTTTTAATATACAATTATGATAATAATAATAATAATAATAATAATAATAATAATAATAATAATAATAATATAATAATAATAAAGTACATTACATTAATAATATAAATTACATTAATTAAAAAAAGTATGTTACAATAATAATTATAAAAAAATTACATTGGTAAAAGTTAAAACTACGAAATAAAGCATTATTTCGGAGTGAATGATGTATTCCCCTATCGCATAATTCTCTGTCCATACAATCATGATCTGTCACCCTCTCTGACCACGAACGTCGTGGAAGATTATTCAGTTTCCGAGGTAGTCTTCCCAAGTTGACATATATTGCGTTTGTTGTCTTCGGTCTTAATGTTGTGTAAAGTCGTACAAGTGTACATGATTCTTCTTATCCTGTTGATGCTATATGGTCTTGCCGGATTTTTAAATATTGTCCAACAACCTTGAAGCACACTGAATTCTCGTTCCACGTCCTTTCTTGCAGCTTCTTGGAATCTCTTGATTTTATATTATTTTCCTCAATCGGACATTTAAACGATTTCAAAAGAGTCGCTCATTCCCTATAAATTATTTCGGCTAGGTAATTACCTTTCTTGTATTGGACATCGTTCATAGTAAACATTACCTCGGGAGCTCTATCTTGGAGTAAAACGTTGAAAAAATCCGATTCCTTAAAAACGTTGATTTTGTTGTTTGAACCCACAGGACCAAAGTAAACGTGCCAAAACCTCATATCATATGAGGCTACCGCTTCGAGTATGATTGTTGGATGACTGTGATCACCTTGCATGTATTGATCTTTTTCCATGTATACAATTAATGCTTCCGAGCATCCCCGGGAAACCATGCAACTCTGCATGTTTAATCATGTAAACGTTGGATATCTTGTAATGTTGGGTTTCTCAAGTACTCGGTCGAGTATAAATGAAATACATATTTACAAAAAAAAATTCAAACAATGGTATGAAGTTTGTTGACCCGTGTATAAGTATTCATCAAACGCATCGGCGGCACAACCATATGCCAATTGCCGTTTGGTAGAAGTGCACTTTTGATAAACGTTAAAATCAAGTTTACCGGTGCAATCAGACCCTTTATGAAAAAACTAAAAAACAGAGGTAGTAATAGTTCATCGTAAGACATTATACCTTAACTTATACGAAGAAACAATGACTTGCTCATCCGAAATCGTCTTTGAAAATAATCTTCCGGGAATGTTGATTTTTTGAAAAAGTAGTCGTGCTTCAAACGTTCACCAGCACAGAGACGATCTCTATGTGTTCGCCTTCTACGTAATTATTGTCAAGAACTTTCAACTACGTTTTCTTCATTTTATTTTAATGTTTCAAGAATATTGAGCATAACATCCAGATTGTAAGAACCAATACTTGTTTTAAAATCTTCCATATCAGAGTCTTCGTCTGAATTTTGGAAGGGATCTACTTACGATTTGATAGAAAGAAAGTGTATGACTTATATAGGTTTTATGTATATATATAGTTGATGTAATAATTAAAAAGAAAATGAGAATTGTGTATGAAAAAAAATGGTAATTGTATTAGGGTGTTTGGAATTGAAAAAATGTATTAAAAAAATTAAAAAATATTTATTTTGACTGTTGAAATTTTTTTTTACACATTTGAAATTATCTTTTTTTTTATTACTGTTAGCTCAAACTGGGCCCAGCTTCACGTTCTTCCTCTATCTCTCTCAAACTGAGTCCAGGTTCACGTTCTTCCTCTATCTCTGTAAAAACAAAGCTACTAGAACACACCCAAAGACGAATTCATACCTATGGCAAGAAAATGAGAACAACCGTTCTTGACCCTAGAACGGAGGACAACCGTTACCAGAATAACCCGTCAGATTTCATACACTAATGTTACCCTTTACTACCTTCGTATCAATGCTATGTTCTCCCGTAATATTATAGATCATGCCAAATGCTACCCTTATACTAGCAAAAGCAAGTATTTCAAATTAACGTATATATACATTTGTCCTAACATAATTTGAAACGACAACCTAATAACTATTGAATCACTTTAATACCGCAAAGCCAGTGTCTTTACACTAGCAAAATACTTATAAACAAATCCAAATTGAACCAGCCAAATAAATACCAAATCAATATTAATAGAAATAATAGATAATACGTAAAACGTAAATCATATTAGAGTACATATGGGTAACCAATTTTATGTAATTAAATGTCTTATAATCATACTAGTCACATTACCTTTATCCATATATAAGTATGTACTAATTATTACTGGTTTTTGTTTGTCTCCTCTTGGAGAAAGATTATTGTTAATCTTGTGGCGTAAGACATCTACTACTTGGTGCATGTTACCTTAAGGAAATTCGCCACCAAATTATCCATTATGTTATCTCCCACCCAATGGATCATATTTTGTGTCTTTCAAAAAGATAAAATTTTTATAGTATCTCAACTGAATTATAGTGGGGATCATGTGCAATCACACAAGAGGTCCTTTGAAGAAATGTGATTCGTCAACCTGATTTGCCAAAGAAGGTTATAAAGAAAGCCACAATAACTATAAAAACTATAAAAAGCCCTCACTCCTCATTTGATAAGGTATATGCATCACTCTCACTAAAAACTCTAATTTCCTAATGTATTCGCTGTATATTCTGATCAAGTGACTGGTTCTCACGCGCAGAGGTAAATTATGGGGATCCTCCACGTTTAACGCTAGAGTATCCATTGATGTTGGAGAGTATTTTACCTGGAGGTTTTCAACTAGAGTTAAGGATTATGAAACTTGCGCAGTTTGACATACAAGCAGATGTAATGCAATGAGAAATTATTTTATGAACACATTTATTACTTATTGAGTTTTTAAAACTAAATACCATTCTATTCTCAAAGAAAAACATATTATGAGATGCCATAAAATTACAAGACATACTAAAAGACTTTTTATTTCTTTGCTTTTATTTTTCTTTTTCTTTCTCCAAAAGTCAACATCTCGCAATTTGCCTTGCAACATATCACGCCATCGTCCATCGATACTTGCCAACTGTTGAACTCTTTGTTAGAATGACATACTTTTTTATTCAATTAATCCTAGAGATCCAAACACTTCTTGACTAGCAAAATAGACCTTTAAACAGTTGTTGGTGATATCTATAGGATTCGCACTTACTAGGCTACAACATAGAATCCCATACGTTACCCAATAATCGAAACCTAAATATTCCGATATGAACCTAAGACCTACTGAACTAACATGCAACATGCACTTCCAAGTTCCAAAATCTACATAGTATGGCAATGGATAAGTGAAACTTCCCAATTTAAATGTATTGGATTTGATCTTTTATTGGAGTCTACGGTTTTACATTATTATTATATTTGACATAATAGTAATCAAGACTTTCTAAGTAAACTAGTAACACCAAAGGATTCAAGAGGTCAAAGGCTTTACGAAAAAAGCACAATCTAAAACATATTTCATGAAGTTGGAGTTCTATGTCCATAAGAATAAAAGAAACCAAATAATGAATGAGTTATAACAATAAAGCAATCTTAGAATTCAGATTATAAATATGATTAGCAAAGTTTAGAGACCAAACAAGGATACTTTCCACTTTCCAGTGACCATTTTTGGGTAACAAACAATTTCACTTTTCAGCAAAAAAGTCAAGAGACAACATACCAAAAGGTTGGTTTATGGCCTATCAGTATTTGATGGGTTGGTCAAAACTCAAAGCCCACCAACCACGAGGTCTCCTGTTCGAATCTAGCAAGATATATAGGTGTGTGTTTCACATACATCATACCAAAAAGAACCAAGCGTGCAATAAGCCAATAATGAACAATTTTATACAAACAACAATAGTATATATGATCCAGTCCACCTAAAGACTAGCTCGTAACTTATACTCATAATGCAGATACAACCTCTTATCTTACTGAAACAGAGACTAGCTCGTAACTTATACTCATAATGCAGATACAACCTCTTATCTTACTGAAACAGAGAGCCCGATCACTATTCATGGGTCAGGTACGTGCGTCGGATTCAAGGGTCAGATTCATTTTAGATGAGTATGAAATGAATGACACAAAGAAGCATTCAACTTTATTCAATTTTATTTCAATATATTGTATGAAAAAATATATGTACTGTATCCAAAGAAGCATTCAACTTTATTCAATTTTATTTCAGTCAACCAAAAAACATTCAAAACAAAAACTTATATATGAACACATATGACTGACTGACTAGCTATAAGAAGCAATTCCAAATTGAAAACCTAAACTCGATAAAACCCCTAATCAATTATTTAATCATCATTCTTCACCATTCTCTTATCACCGCCAATCTCTGTTCCTCCTACCTCTGCACAAATTCAATCAAAAAGAGAACTTTAAAACATATTAAGACACCAATTACATAACGAGTATGTCAATCAGATTATTACCTTTCCGGTTTCTGTTTCATCAGGTACTCGGGGTATAGATCAGCAGTAATCTCCGTCAACCACAATCCCGGAAACAATGTCTAATCGGATAATTCAATACAACAGTAATTAGCATTACATACTTAAATAGAATATAATTTAAAATTGAATATAAAGTAATTCACTTACATCCAATTGTTTTTGAATAACTCTCGGCCGTTTCTTCGGCTTACGTGGAAGTCGCCGGCCGGCCATCACCGTAAAATCATACTCAATATCACCGCGAGAAAGCGACACCGAAAACTTAGGTCTTTGTCTCTTCTCGCCACTTGTAGTGACGGTGGCGCAACCGCCACTTCCACCGCCACCGCCACCGACACCAACACGACGGTGTATCGGAGATTTATTACACTCATTTCTCACCGGAGAAACATTAGGATTGATACTTTCACCATTTCCGTTGACTCTTCTAGTCCTTAAATTCCACGGTCGTTCCGCCGGCGAATCAGACGTTGACGCCGGCACCGGTGCCGGCGAAACATACTTTCCTCTTAAAATCGCGTCCTTCATTTTACTGACTTCCGTTTGAAAATCGAACATCAATTTCTCTCTAGTCGCCTCGATCTCACCGTCGCTGGCGACGGTCGATTTCATTTTCTCCAACGCTGAAAATTTATAATTATAACCGTCAACTTTCCGATCATCAACTGATCTAACCCTATCCCTTCGCCGTTTTCCGATTACATCACCACCGCCACTGCCGCCGGCAATCTCCGGCGAGTGTTTCCGATCAACTGCGGAAACGTCACCGTTGGAATTCACCTTCATGCACCGTAAAAGCTTCTGATTTCCCCACTTTAAACACGGTAAGTCAAAATTATGCAACGGTTTCAATCTCTCCATGTTTTTTTCTTCTTCTTCGGCCGGTTGTCGATCTCTATTGCCGGAAAATACCATCAAAAACCGCTTTCAATTTTAGTTTTAGTAATAATTTTAATTTCAATTTTTTAGTTTTCCGGTTAATCTAATTTTGTGATCATGAACGAGGAAGGTCTCTGTGTTATGTGAAATCGCCGCGAAACGTTTATATATGAAGGGGGTGGGAGTGCTAACGTGCGCAATATGAGTTTTGTGCGCATTTTTGGTGTGAGGTGAAATGAGAGGCGACTGAATTTCAAATGAGACTTGTAATCACAGTCGTTGATTTTTTTGTGTTGTTTCCATCCAACCGTTGGATTATTATTTTAACTTTTAAATTCTTTAGAGATCCCCATCTGTTATACTTATAATAATATACCGAACTGGATTATAAACCTACCGTAATGCAATATGAATTTAATTTTTAAAATTTAGCAATTTAATTTTTATAAATTAATAAAATATTATAATTAATTTTTAAGTGATTTTCAATAAACCTCGACGAATTTAATTTATATAAAAAAATAAAATATTTTATTACTTTTTTTTATTGTGACCGACCTTTTTTATTTAAACAAATACATTCAATATTTAAGGGTCGAAAGTGTAACTATACGAAAGAGATGTTGATCGTTGCTAGTTTATAGACCCGCGATAACGTCAGACGAATTTAATTTTTATAAAATTATAAAATATTGTGGCCACATTTTTTATATAGTTTACAGATTTGCGATAACGCGAGACAAATTTAATTTTTATTGATGAATAAAATATTTGATGAATTTTTTTATATAGTCTATAGACATGTATCATCGCGGGTCGAATTTAATTTTTATTTGGTCGATTTTTTATGTAGTTTATAGACATACTATAACGCCGGACGAATTTAATTTTAATAAAATGAATAAAATATTATAGTCGATTTTTTATATAGTTTATAGACTCTTTAAATTTTTATAAATAAATAAAGTATTTGGTCTATATTTTTAATTCAAATAAATACATCAAGTATTTAAGGAGTTAAAAAGTGTAATTATACGAAGAAAAAAAATTTAAAATCGTTGGATTGCAAATGGTGAAAAACAATGAAATGATAAGATTCCTCCATCGTATCCTCCGATAACGCCAAAAGAACTTATTTTATATAAATTAATAAAATATCATGATCACTTTTTTTATATAATTTATAGACATGCGATAACGTAAAACGAATTTAATTTTTATAAGTATAATATAAAGTTGTAATTCTTTCAAACATGAAAAGTATTATATCTGTTTATAGTTATTTATGCACAAATGGTGACCTTAACGATAGTGACAAGTACAAGTGTTAATCCATTTATAATTTATTTATTTTTATTATTCTTGAATAATTTAATATATGTTTAGAAATTATTAATAAGTACAGTATATAATTAATAGAGTATCATCATTAAATTTATTGTTAAAAGTACTAACTTAAAAAGCTTGCAAATTTATTATCACAATAACTAGTAAATTTAACTATGAAATACAAAATTCTCAATCTTAATTGATATTTGTTATTATTAATTATTAATATTAATCTAAATAAAAAAACTGTGATTAGATCATTGTTTTCAAATTATACTAATCAAAACTTTAAGTTTCTTTAAGTAAAAAAAATAGATGTACCTTTTTTTAGCTTTTAAAAACTTTGTTTAATACACATATAAATTTATAAAAGTAACAAAATAATTTTAAAAATATTCAACATTTATATAATATATTTCATATGTCTTATATTGAATTGAATAAGTAATATATTTCATATGTCTTATATTGAATTGAATAACTAATTATATATTATATTAACCATTATATATTTCAATTTCCATTACATACATATTATATTACTCCGCAATATAATAAAGTTAATCCTGTTGACAGTTTTATATAATATAATATCTATAATGATATAATATTAATTAATTAGTTATATACATTTAATATATATACCCGATAACTTTTAATTTACTAACAGTGAAAGGTGATAACAATTTTTAGTTCAAGTATTCATTATATGACATAAGAAAGTTACAAGGTTTCTATTGCAATATATAGGCACTCATTTTTCTCTTATGTGAATTCTAAAAGGCGAACAAAAGTTGACAACTTCTTATGTGAATTTTAAGCTGGTACTAAATTCCATAACAAATATAAGCGGAAAAATATATTAATAGAACGCTTTTATTGTGTTTTTAATATGGCCTTTTATTATGATTTAAATATCATACTAAGTTATCATCCCGCAATAACGCGGGACGAATTTAATTTTTAGAAATGAATCGAACATTGTTGTTGATTTGTGACCAATTTTTATATAGTTTATAGACCCGCGATAAAGCGCGACGAATTTAACTTTTATAAATGAATAATATATTTAGTCGATTTTTATATACTCAATAGAGCTACGATAACGCCAGACGAATTTAATTTTTATAAATGAATAAAATATAGTGACCAACTTTTTTTAAATTTTTATTTGGTCGATTTTTTTATATAGTTTATAGACCCACTATAACGCGGGACGAATTTAATTTTAGTAAAATGAATTAAATATCGTAACCTATTTTTTTTATATAATTTATAAACTCTTTAATTTTTATAAATGAATAAATTATTTGGTCTATTTTTTAATTTAAATAAATACATAAAAAATTTAGGGGAACAAAAGTGTAATTATTCGAAAGAAATTAAGATCGTTGGATCACAAATGATAAAAAACAATAAAGGGCTCAGATTTCTCCATCATATTCTCTTTTAGTTATATATAAAGATGTATTCATGCCATGTTGAATTGCTTAGGTGTTAGTGTGCTACCATATTTTTAACAAAAATTAAAGAAAAATATATTAATTTGATATTTTTATTATAATTTTAATATAATCATTTTAATTATTATTTTTCTTTCACATGTCCCTGATTCTTATATTTATTATTAACTATTAACTATAGCTATTTATTTATTTTCGTACACATGAGTCATAATTTATCACCTAAAGTTAAATTTCCCGATGTTTAAAACCAAAAATATTCAAGAATACAAAAATTCATACCGATATTCAAAAGTCAAATAGAACCTTAAATTATAAGCAAACTTTCAAAACCTAATCAAACACAATTTATAGCAAAATGAAGGATGTTGTTCTTTCAGACAAACGGATTTTGAATGCTTTATATATAATCTTTCTAATATATTTTTCTTAATATTTGAAGAGGTCAATTTATAAAAAATAATATTTCTTTTTTTTTTTTAATTTTCGTAATATAAATTTACATTAACAACACAAAATTTTGAAGAGGAAAAGATTCCCTTACTTTAAAAGGTCCGCCTGAAATTAGATTATCAATTAGTAAATTAAATGATAAAAATTAGAGTAGAACACAAATTAAATGAAATCCAAGTTAAAATTGAGTTTTGTTTCTTAAATAACAATAAAAGCAAGCTTTTTAACTGTTAGATGAATATAATGCTTACAAATCAACCACAAAAAATAATGTTTGTATTCCTCTGATATACAACCCAAATTATATATCATTAAAAGCATAACAGTTTATACTCAATAACTTAATGTGTAAAGCTGTTCTAAAGAAATGTAAATCAACAGTATCTTTCGATGTCGATACCATATGAATTAAACATCTAAATATCCTATATATACAAGATATCAGATAACTTTTTGTTTTTTCATGTGATACAATTTTTAAATAAATATAATATATATATATATATATATATATGAATTGAATGATAATGTCATAAAAATTCATTTATTCAATAAAGTTATCTAATTCTATTAAATTGGTTAAACTTTAGAGTATGCTGACATCATAAATAATAATTAATCTTATGTCCTTCATTTATCATATTTACGCTTTTATGATTTTCTTTTCTTTTTATTAGTTATTTATTATTTATTTTACTTTCTTCAATCGATTAATTATACCTCAAATAAATAATGTTAATTTTTGCACTTTTATATCTTTATCTGTACCATTGTTTAATTGTAACATATTAACTTGTTTTTTTATGTTTTTTAATTAAATTTAAATATTATTTATGATTATTATGTAAGTTTAAAAATATAATTATTTAAATACTTTTATGTGTGAATACACGGGTCTCAAACTAATACTGTATTATTATTATTATTATTATTATTATTATTATTATTATATAAAAGGTTAAGACCTTATTAGGTGTACAAGCTCCATCATTCTACTATAGCCCTCTCATTGTTTCGTCAATAATTTGATTACTTAATAATATAAACGTTCATAAATGAATGTAACTTGTTAAATTAATGATTTATTGTAGAGATATTTTATTGTTTTACATATTTATATCTATATCTATCTATAGTTATGCACTTCTATTTTTAGCGACTTTAATTCTAACACTCTCATATTTAACTTTTGTAATTTTAATTATTCATAAAACTTTCAATTAACTCATTTATCCATTTTCTCTATCATTAATTCATTATAGTTAAGTTATCAACTCTACATATGAGCACTGTACGAATAACATATAAGACTACTACGATCACTGATTCATTATTTTATTCCGTTGCATGGTGCGATAAATATGGTAGTTTCAAACAAATATTTCTTTCTTTTTCTTTAAGAAAGTCTAAATTAATGACACAAAATCAATATATAATTAATTGTTTAATATATACAAACTTAATTTGAATTAGCACACTTAAGGCCTGTTTGCCACAAAACTTTTTGGAGTTTAAAGCTTTTTGTTTTGAAAATTAAGCTCCTCTAAAAAATAAAGCTTTGTTCGGATACACAAGCTTAAAGCTTTTAGTTTGAAGATTAAGCTCCTAATTTAAAAGCTACTCCAACTAGCTTTTAGGAGCTTTTTGATCATTTTATACTTTGATATTACATCTACAAACTACTTTACCAAACACAATTTACAAATAAAGTTCCAGTTTGCAGCTACAACTACCAGCTTCAGCTTACAGCTAACAGCTACACCTACAGCTAATACCTAGTTTTGCCAAACATACCCTTAATCAACATATTAATATATACAGTTACACACATATATAAATTACCACTTAAACTATTAGACTACACTGTGAAATTGTTCAATTAGCGACATCCATTAATACTTTTAAAATATCACCGCTATATTGTACATACACAATGCTAGTTATAATATATGATATTAGGAACATATATCTTATTTAAAAATCAGTTGCAAAAGTAAGAAATATCCGGTAATTTTTTATTAACCTTGTTTCACAATTAAACTATATATATATATATATACACACACACAAGACTGAAGTCTAAACAAACATAATGCTTTTCATAGCGAAGCATCTGACTAACTATTTCAAGTATAAAAAAATTTAGTAAATTAATACAATATAAGAGTATGTTGAAAACATATAAAATTAGTAAACTCGTTAAATAATTTATACTCACGTCAGGATACAAAGTAATATAGTTAACATACAATTAGATAGTCATGTATCCCCTTTAAAAAAGTTAACGAGTTATATTTACTAACAAATGTTAGAGAAATTAATAAGAAAAAGAATGAGGAACCTAATTAGACTAAAATCAACTCATACAAGAGTCAGTTTATGCAAATAGATGCATACAATGAAAACAACCCCAAATGCTATTAAAATGAATACCAATGTAATTCAACAACGTAAAACTAAACCATAAAATCAAAATACATTTTAAATAACCCAAAATACTATATAAAATGTAATTCAACAACATAAAAGTCAACCAGAAAACCTTAAAATAACCATTTAAAAATAAAAGCCTAACTCTCTTCAAATAAATGACAAACATTTGATACCTTCTTAGTAGTAATCCATCGTCCATCCACTACACACACACACACAAACACAACAATCTTCACTCAAATCTTTCCATTTTCGTTCACTTTGTATCGATCCGCATTAATTTCACATAGATAAGATCCTGGAAATAACGCCTGAAAATTCAATCACGAAAATATAAACCATCAAAACTTGAATTATCAATTCCTTTAAATCTAACAATTTACAATTTTGTAAACTTAAATAAGCGATAACAATAACCATCATGATCATGATTATACAAATACTTACATTTAACTCGGCTTGCACGCCTTTAGGTCGTTTAGTAGGTTTTCGCGGCGGTTTCTTCCCAGTCATTGCAATAAAATCTTCCTCAATTTCTTTTCGGGATAATGTTAGTGAAAATTTAGGTCTTTCTTCTTTTTTCTCAGCATTTCTTCTCGGTCGCAATAATTTCGTCTCTGATCTCGGAAAGTCAAACTCCTCATTGATTCCACTACCACCGTCACCGCCAATTTGGAACGGCGGAGGTGGCGGTGGCGCATCTAAAGTCAATTTTTGCTTCAATTTTAAATCTAGAGGCGATGGAGAGCTAGGTTCGCCCATTCCTTCAATTGGATTATTACCTTTCAAAATCGATTTTTGCATCTTAACGATTTCAGAGCGATATTCATTCATTATTTTCTCTCTAGTTGCCGAGATCTCGTTTTCCTCACCAGATGAATTGTCAACCTTAACACGAAACGTTGTTTTATAGGTATCATCACTCGCTTCAACACGATTGTTTTCAATAGGTCGATGCTCTACATAGTGATCAGAATCTGAAGAATTATGATCATCATCAGGCATTGCACGAATTGGATTAACGCTCCCAAACCTTAACGCACGTTGTCTTCCCCACGTTAATCCTTCGGGTAAATTGAAATTGTGAAGAGGTTTTGACCTTTCCATTGACAAACAAGAGTAGAATGTTGTGATTGCAACTGGCGATTTTTTATTTTTATTTTTGAGAAGGTAACAATGGAAACAAAGGTTTTGCTTGTGTTTGAGTGTGTTTATTAGAATCACTACGAAACGTTATATAGACAAGGCAAATGTTAAACGGTGACGTATCATGGTTGCATGGCGAGTTTAAATATTACACATTATGCCCTTTAATTTTTTTTTAAAGACATATTTCAAGGAAAACTTTTTTAAAGTTATTTAGCAATGCATTTACGATCACAAATATAGCAAAGAAAAAGTATCAGATAAATGTTAGAAATCATGTGACTTATGACATCAATAAAACACCATAATATATAGGGTGAATACTCACAATAAACACGTAAGAATAATTAACCATAAAATAGTTAGAGATTTTTTAAGTACGAAATGAAATTTAATAGTTTTTTTATAACGACTTATTTAGTTGTTAGTAGTTTAGGTCTAGCTGTGATATTCAATTGAACAGTATGCTAACCCTGAGACCTTCCTATTTTTTTATCGCATAAAGAAATAAAAATACGAAATGAAATTTAAATATATAATATTTAAGTTTAAGACGGGTCGTAGTAAACTGGTTTGGAAGCACAAACCTAACCGAACCCCTTTACTAAACAAGTTAGTTATTGTAGTAAAATATTAAATCTTAAATAATTAAGGTAGTATAATAGTATTCTTTCAATTTTTAGAAAACGAAATAAAAAGTTATAAGTTCTCTATTGTATTTGTATTCTCTTTAAATTTTGAAAAATGAAAAAAGAAAATTGAACTATAATCTCATATGTTTCACGATAAAGATAATTGCTTATCTGACAGTGTGGCATTATACTTTGTAACGAATATAAAAGGGAAAATAGTAATATGAGGCTTTATTAAGTTTTAGGTTCCACACGTTATAGCATAATTAGCAATAATTTAAACCTTCAATATCTATTTAATATTTATTTTTTTTGTCAAAAACCCTCTAACACTAGTCTTCACTTACATTCAAACTTTCAAAGGATTTTCAGGAATTAAAATCCAATTTCAAAAGTTAAATTGAATCTTAAATCATATGCAAATAGAGGTAAATCTATCATAATTTGTTAGTGTATAGATGAAACTATTTTGACCAACCTCTTAATATTTACTATTTATTATCAAATGAATATGGACATGTAACTTACTATGTAATTATTAACTTTAGCTCTAATTATAAGAAAGTGAGAACAAAAAGTTATAGCTTTTTATTGTAATTTATCCTTTTCTTTTATTGTGAACAACCAACAAGGAGAAAAATTGAACACTACTTTCATATGTTTCACGCTATATCAAATTGCTTATCTTGTAGTGTGGTATTTCGTGACAAATATAAAACGGACAAAATATTTCAACATAATGCATTTATTACGTTCTTTCACATGTCAGCATATAATAAGTGATTTCTAATTTTATAGTAACTATTTTTTATTTTTGACAATTGATAGTGGTGACTAGCGATATAGGAGGTGGCTGGTAGCGATGGAAGGTGATAGGCAGTGAGCAACTATACTAGAGGAGAATGGTGGTGGTGGTTTGTTTATTTTAACTAAATAATTGTTATCTAACATAAATATAAATATAAAGGGAATATATTTTGTACTGTTTTTACAGTACGAATTTTTGTACAGTGAATATGAAATTCAAAAATTAATGATGTATTTATAAAATTTGAAGGGTAAAATTTAAAACATTTATTTTAAATTTACTCCTTACAATACATAGTTTATATATTGTATACGGTATATATAATTTCCCCATAAATATAAAATAATCATAATATCTTAATAAATAAATTAAGGAGAAAAATGTCTCACATACTCTCATTTTATCCTAGCAAAACATTCTTTCGTCTTAATTCCCTCTAATCTCAGTTCTACAAAAATTGCAATATATCGATGATGAATTGATAATCTCATTTCCTTTTTTTATTTTTTTTAAGCTTCTTCCGTGTCATGTCAGCACTTCTTCAGAAAGCTTTAACAAAGACTGAACCGTGCCAACAGAAGAAGTTTCTTTAGAAAGACTGGACCCCACCATTTATCAAAATACATTTACTACATACACAAAACAAAAAATTAAAAAAGGAAAAAATAAGTTGAGCCCACGTTGTTTCCGTCTTTGGAGTTCTTCGCGAGGATGAAAACGGAAGACGAAGACTTGAAGACGAATAGAAGACGTCCCGTATCAACGGAGGACGTGATGACAGAAGCCAAGGACGGATAAAAGATCCATCCTTTAGCACAGGTCTGATAAGTTACTTTATCTCCCATTTGAGACAAAAGGATTTATATATTTAAAATTTTAAAATTGAATTATTATTTTATATCGATATACGTCATTACTTTAAATTATATATATATATATATAAACTATGTATTATTTAGTGGTAGAACAATGTGTGATTCATATCTGTCATTGTAATTGAAAAATCGAATTCAGGTCAAAACATGGTCAATTAAATACATGTAAAAAAATGATCGTAACCAATAGGTGTATTATATATCTTTAACTTTCAAAATTATTGCTAAATTAACTAAATTTTTTTAAAAAAAATTACTTGTCGATATTTATATTTTATAATAATACATGGACGTTCTCTTTTTTAAGAGATTGAGTTTTAGTATATCTTAAACCATAAACCCAATTTTCATCTAAACATACAAAATGTAACCGACTACAATATCATCAATCATTTAATATACGGAAATTAAATAACATCCATCTTATAATATACGGAAATTAAATAGCATAATTTATGTAACCAATTACACACGCAAATTTTGTAGCCGATTACATATCTGTATAAGTGATTGCCCATTAAATATTAAATGGACTCCTAAATAGTAAAAAGATCTTTCACTCGACTACTTGGCGAGTGTACGGATTATGAATAACTATAATTATAAT
Source organism: Logfia minima (assembly GCA_963921325.1). Classification (NCBI taxonomy): domain Eukaryota; kingdom Viridiplantae; phylum Streptophyta; class Magnoliopsida; order Asterales; family Asteraceae; genus Logfia; species Logfia minima. Next base: position 14,120,192 of record OY992770.1, on the reverse strand, counting down.
TTTCATTTTGTTCGGTTAATTATTTAAAGGATGATGGTTTGACCCGATTTCTTTATATTCTTAATGATACTGACAATCAAAATTAACATTTAAGTGAATGTACGTATAGTTGAACAACTATTGTACGGACATCCTTCTACTTTATTACTAATATAACAAATATAACAATAACAATATTTCACTATTCTCTAAAGCGTTTATTGTTTCGATTTGTATAGAAATTTACATTTTTAATTATTGTCTATATGAAACTTTTAAAATCTACGGTTGTGCAATAAAGTCTTTAAACTTGTAAATATATGCATTGAATGACCCAAAACTAATTCTTTGATGACGTGACACCGGTTACGCTTATGTAACACATGATGTGGCGTTGGTTAAACTTCATTAAGAACAATGACCCTCTGAGCATATTACCGAATATTTATGTATGTACCCATTTATAAAATATTTATGACTCTCTTTGTAAATGCAAAAATTTTGAAGATGAGAATTCACTTTGATATCCCTCTTACTAATTAGTAATTACATAGATATGGAAACTAATAAAATCTAACCACTTGTTTTTTCTAATTTACATCCTGCACATTTATATTTATGTTTGTATCTATTTGAAACAAGTGATAAATAAAATAATATCTTTTATTATAATTTACTAGTATAATATATTTTTATCATTAATTTTAGACCCTTAAAGAATTTATCTTTTTTCACTTAAAACTTATATATTGAAAAATGCTAAGTTACTATAATGTTTTTAATTTGAGTTCATAAATATGGAAACACTTCAATTTACTTAAATATTATGAAAGTCATTTAATCTATTTAGCTAATTTGACAATTTATAAAATATACTCAATAATTAACCAATAAACATATAATATTAAACTTTTAATTGTTTATCTCACTGAGAAAAAAAGTATATTAATATCATAGCTGACAAATTTTTTTCATTACGTGTATGGCATTCTCTTTACGAGTTTCTTTCCCATCTCTTTCTCTAACCGCTATCACGAATAATCACTGAACTTTTAAATTTTTATCACTATTTAGCGTGAGAAATTCACTAGTTACATGTAATACATTTTTTTTTCTTTTAAAAACTGAACAACAAAGAATGTTAAATGTCTAAATTACCATCATAAATATCTTAAACATTGGTAGGTTATAACTGTTTTGTTTCCGCCGCGGCTCCACCATCACATCTAAAACCATTATCGATTTTCTTTGTCATCATATAAACTCGCTAGATGAACATATGATCGTCAATAACGTCCTTTAGAATGAAGCTTAAGATTTCGCCGTATAATACAAGTATACTGCTATTTTATAATAACGAGTTTTAAAAATTGAATAACTTAATAAATATAGTAACAAATTAAAAAGCTTCATACAAACAAAAAATTTAAAATATATAATTCCATCCAAAACCAACGAGTTTTTTATAGATATATATATATTTAAAAAAGGATACAATGAAGTTATTTGAACTCTTTATTGCTTTTTACCCTTTGCGATCTAATGAGCTTAATTTATTTCGTAAATTACACTTTTAGCCCCTTAAATATTTGATGTATTTATATAAATTAAAAAAATAGACAAAATAGTTTATTCATTTATAAAAATTAAAGAGTTTGTAAACCATATAAAAAATCGACTACAATATTTTGTTCATTTTATTAAATTAAATTCATCCAGCATTATAGCAAGTATATAAAATATATAAAAAAATCAACCAAATATGCAATGGAGTTATTTGAGACGTTCACTGTTTTCTATCCTTTGCGATACAACGATCTTAATTTCTTTCGTATAATTACACTTTTGGCCTCTTAAATTAAAGAGTCTATAACCATATAAAAAATCGACTACAATATTTTGTTCATTTTATTAAAATTAAAATTCGTCCAACATTATATCGGGTCTATAAACTATATAAAAAAATCAACCAAATGTAAATTAAATTCGACCAGCGTCATTATCTAGAAACTATATAACACAATCGGTCACAATATTTTATTCATTTATAAAAATTAAATTCGTCCGACGTTATCACAAGTTTATAGACTATATAAAAAAATCGACCAAATATTTTATTCATCTATACAAATTAAATTCGTTTCACGTTATCGCGAGTCTATAACTAAAAACAATCAACATATATTTCGTATAACACTTTCAGCCCTTAAATATTTGATGTATTTGTTTAAATTGAAAAAGTTAGTCACAACATAAAAAAATTAACTAAATTTTATATTCATTTATAAAAGTTAAATTTGTCGCCTTATTGCGAGTCTATAAACTATATAAAAAATTGATCACAATATTTTATTTATTTATATAAATTAAATTCATATTATATTATCATGAATTTATAACCTAATTAAAAATATAAAGTTCATACCAAACCCAATAATAATCTCTTTTCTAAATGAAACTTAAAAAATTATTTACAAATATCAGGAGAAGTTTAGAGTACAAGGATTAACTCGTGTCTTAAATCCTTAATTATCTTGAGGGTATTTAACTCTTGTACGCTAACAGTAATTTGGGGGGTTCTGTAGCAGCCGAAAACCTAGGGTTCTTCTCAAAGCTAAATCTAATCGATCGATAGAGACAATAATGGCGCAAGTACGTGAAATTGAGTTTCAGATTTACAACTCAATGACTAAACAAAAGGAAAAATTCACTCCAATTGTTCCCGGGAAAGTCTCGATGTACGTCTGTGGCGTTACCTCTTACGATTTCAGTCATATCGGTCATGCTCGTGCTTACGTCGCTTTTGATGTCCTCTTTCGGTATATATATTATCCGTATCTATCTCTTTTCATTATACGCTATGGAATCAATGTGCGTTACTTTACTGATTTGATTAGCAGTTGATAATATGTAAGTTGCAATGTGTGGTTTGATGAGTGTAATTGGAGTTCCTTTGGTTTATAAATGGATTTAGGGTTTATACTTTATAGGTACACTGTAAAGTGTAAAGGCTTCTGTACACAGTACAGTGCATGTAGGAGTTTTACATTTTTGATTTCACAATATTTACCTGAGAATTCTAGGCTTTGACGTATGTAGAGAACCACGTTATTGTTGATTTGCTTATGCATGTAGACAGATATTGGTTTACGATTTGTAATTCGGCAGTTTTGAAATTGTACAGTTCTTATAATATGGATTGATGAATTGGAGAAAAGGGGTTTAGCTTATTGTTTAGGGGTAGAAAGCGAATTTAAAATGTTGTTTCTGTAGCTGAAAACATGTTGAATTGGTACTAAATGAATGTGGATATAGTATGGTGGAAAGAATCTTTTGTGATATTTCTTTCGAAATTTAGTTTGCAACTGCATTTACTAAACTGCGTTGGTGTCTTTACTCTTTACTAACCTTCTCTTTGAGATACTCTGACCAACGGTTTGATTATTTGCATCTTTAAGGTACTTAAAATATTTGGGCTATGAAGTTAAATATGTGCGGAACTTTACCGACGTAGATGATAAGGTAAGATGTTCAAAACTTATGTTGCCTTCGATACTCTGAGTAACTTATGACGAAATGTCTTTGACCTTTTGTTTTGGTTCTATTGTTGATCTTTGAATAAGATTGATACTTTTGTGTTCCTATTGGTATGTGATGATACATGATAAGAATTTTTAGGTGATATAGCTAGAGAGTAATTAGCGTTCTTAATTTCACCGTTTACACCTATCACGGGGTTTCACTTATACTGAAGTGAAGAAATGAATAGAGTATGTAAAAGTTATCTATCATGTACATTTTGCACCATTTTTGGACACAAATTCAAGTGTGCATTAGTATGCGTGCGAGTATTTCTATGCTCGAGAAACTGTCATTTGTATAGATATGTAGTTGCATTGGTAGTCACCTATGAAGAGTAATTGTATCTAAAATATATCTGATATAATAAGGAACACTTTAGTTAATTTAATTAATACTACTAGCTTGTTTGTTTATTCTGTTCACAATTTATGTATATATTTATGGTCCTGGTTCCTATAAGAGAGTTACTTCATTTGTCTTCTGATATCCACGTTTCATTTCCACTGTGACATCAAATATAGTTTTGTTATTTTTTTTTTATCTCAACACAATTGTGGCATAGTAATTTCGACTTGTTCATATGCAGATTATTAAAAGAGCCAAAGAGCTTGAGGAGGACCCATTATCTTTGAGTGGTCGGTTTTGCCAAGAGTTTCTGATTGATATGGCTGATCTCCAGTGCTTGCTACCCAATGAGCAACCACGTGTTTCAGGTCACATGGATCAAATAAGGGATATGATAGTAAAGGTGTTTTATTTTGCATGTTTTTTTCTCCGATCGTAGCGGAAATCATACATGTACACATCCTCACGTACCCACACTGGATGCAGAACTTCATAGTGTCTTCTGTGTGTCATTTGCAGATAATTAGCAATGATTGTGCATATGCTGTTGATGGCGATGTCTATTTTTCTGTTGATAATTTTCCCAATTATGGGCGGCTCTCAGGAAGAAAGCTTGAAGACAACAGAGCTGGTGAGCGGATAGCTATTGATTCAAGGAAGCGTAATCCAGCTGACTTTGCCTTGTGGAAGGTGTGTTGTCTTTTAAACTTATTTTGAAATATATAGGTGCAAAACATGTGGGTTAGGTTACAGGTTAATATTTATTCAGTTGACATGGGGAAGTTATTTGCGGGGTCTCGTTGGGTTGAGTCGATCCACAAACAGTTTTCCTTGTTTTATACATATATATTGTAAATAATTAAATATGATCAAAAAAGTTTGTTATTATTACAGTATAATACTTCATTTCTTAGGAAAATGTTGTGCATTACAGATACACTTTGGGTGACTTTTGAGTTTCAACTCATTCGTCACATTCATTATCTTAGCCATTTGAGATTAAATATAACCAAAGTTGACATATATATAAGTAAATGGTTCGAAATTGCAACCTGTATTGAAATGTAATTGTCATAAATGTGCGTCTTACATATATGCTTGTTCAGGCTGCTAAGCCAGAGGAGATCAGTTGGGACAGTCCATGGGGTCCCGGAAGACCAGGATGGCACATTGAGTGTAGTGCAATGAGTGCAACTTATTTGACAGAGAAGTTTGATATTCATGGTGGTGGGATGGATTTAATCTTTCCACATCATGAAAATGAGATCGCTCAGAGTTGTGCTGCCTGCCCAAATAGCAATATTAGTTACTGGATGCACAATGGTTTTGTCACAGCAAATGATGAAAAAATGTCAAAATCAGTTGGAAACTTTTTCACTATTCGTGAGGTATATTCATTACACATCTCATTAATGCTTTTGATGGGGGTACTAATCTTCTTGAACTTGTCCAGGTCACTAAACTGTACCACCCACTTGCCTTGAGGCATTTCTTGATTGGCACACATTATCGATCCCCAGTCAATTACTCAATTGCTCAGATTGAGATCTCCTCAGATGCTGTCTATTACATATATCAGGTAGAAAACTTATATATAATATAATTGATATTTGACTATTAATATATTTTCAGTGTATTGACTTATATTTGGTTGGTAGACCCTGAAAGATTGTGAGAGTGCTATTTCACAATTTCAAGAAGAAACCCCAAAGGATGCTGGTGCTTCGAGTGGCAAGAAATATTCTTCTACCAATGATGCCCAAAGATGCGTTAGGAATCTGAGAAGTCAATTTGAAGAGAAATTATCCGATGACTTACACACACCTACTATTCTGAAAGGTGCTCTTCAAGATGCATTAAGATTGATGAACACAATTCTGAACATGCTCAAGGTAAGAAAGTTAATTTGTCTTGTGAATCCCACATCCTTAGAGGTGGCAAGTGTTTCGGGCCGGGTGGGTTGTGTAACGGGTATGCAACTTTTTGTGCAGCTCAAAATGCACCAGGCCGGGCCGGTTGACCTGAAACACAATTTTTCAATGCAGTTATTTTAAATTTTATATTATAGTGAATAGGCATGTGTGTCAAATGTGATTACAAACATTATATTTATTTTTTTATTAGTAATCTGATTTGTAAAAAGTAGAATGATTTAGGATATTTGATGTATTAACATGCACATTGAGCAACTTTTGGCTCTTTTTGTGTTAATTTTTTACTAGCTTGACCCATCAGAGATAAAACACAACTGAATCGACCCGTATATAAGTAAATGGTCGAAATGTACATTTTCCTGCTACTGGCATTTGTTTATTATATTCTCACTGTTTTGCAGAAGAAGCTTCAAAAACCACAGAAGTTATCTTACATTCAGTCTCTTATTGAATTAGAGAAAGAAGTGAGGGACGTTTTGGATGTTTTAGGACTCCTTTCCGGTTTAACATATACTGAGGTAGCTGGAAAAAAGTTGCCTTTTTTCTGGATTTTTAGCAGATGACAGATTTTTCTTTGGATGTATGTTAAACTTGGTGTTTGTTGTGCTGTGCAGGTTTTGAATCAACTAAAAGCAAAAGCATTAAAAAGAGCAGAAGTAACGGAAGAGGATATATTGCAACGTATAGAAGAGAGAGCTTTATTTAGGAAGAATAAAGAGTTTGATCTAGGTGATCAAATTAGGAAGGTTTTGAGTTACAAGGGGATTGCTCTGATGGATGTTGGCAAGGACACTATATGGCAGCCATGTGTGCCAGTTGAACCACCAGTTGAAGAAGATAAGCAAGTTCCAGCGAAGCCATCAGATGGTCATCTGCTGGGCCCTCCAAATTCACATCAGCAGATTTAAAATCTTGATAATGCCTTTTTGAGTTCCCTAACTTGTATGTGTGAACTATGGACCATGTGGTAAGAGCTATTAACTATTGTGTTTCAACTTGATATATGGTGCAAGTCTTGTTGGATTGTGTGGCAATCCAATTAACGGCGCAATGGTGATTTTGACCTTTCCTTTTAGTTTAATATACAAAAACAGTTGGATTTGATAATTTCATAGTTATCTACTGGTTGAAGCTTTATTTTCTTTTCAGCACCATGAAAGAGCTTCCGAGCTACTCGCGAGCTATTTGAGCTCGATTCGAGTTGAGTTTAAACGAGCTCGAGCTTGTGCTAAGTAATTTTTTGAAGCTCGTTTTAATAAACGAGCTCGAGCTCGAACAAGCACGCGAGCCTAAACGAGCTTTTCATATATATATACACACACTAATTACTTTTTTATAATAATATAATATATAATGACATAACATTATTCATTATCTACATACTAATTAATATAATAATAGTAAATCTGATTATATATAGTTAAAAATTACTTAAAAAATAAAAAAATATTATAGATTAATAAAAAAAAAAAAAAAGATATTATTTCGAAATTAACGATCTGAGTCCGAGCTTGTGTAATACCAAACGAGCTGAGTTCGAGTTTTATATACTAAGCTCGAAATGAGTTGAGCTTCTCGAGCTCAATGAATTTTTAAACGAGCTGAGCTCGAGCTCAGCAGAACACCAGTGAGCTCAGCAGTCACTGAGCAGTTCTTTAAACATTTTGCATTATAGGGCTGTATTCTGGTCTCTGGAAGATGTTTAGCAGGTTCACTAGATTGGTTTGTGTAATGATTGATATCTTTTGCTGACGTGTTTGTTCCGATTATTCTATTTTTGGCTAAAAATGGGGCAAGGGTCTTATAGACATCCACAAGTAAAAATATGACCATGATGGGAAACCGGTTACGTATCCCAGATTGAAATTGCGTTAACTTGAACAACAATTCTGACATTGGGAATGAAGTTTGTTCGAGTTAAAGTGCAAGTAATTGAAACTGACCCACTGAACGTAAAGCAAGATAAGCTTTTGAATATCTAGATTTGAATGGTGATTCTGTTTATTTGATAGATTACTCTGAAGAAGAAGAAGCACGGTATGCAAACAGGGATATATAGTATTCATAAAATTGTACCGAGTTATGTGATTACATAGAAATGATTTACACAACACCCTTTGCAAGTGAAGTAGTTTCCCCAAACATCATTTTTCGATATCAACTTCCTCAGTTGTTCACCAAACTTCATTTTTAATCTTGACTTTCTCTCTTCAACATCTCTTTTCACCTTTTCTACTAAATAATTACTTCATGGATCCTTATTTCTTGCAGGTAAGTTGGTGTCTCAATCAACAAGGGTGGTGTGTTGAATGCTTGGTCATGAAAGAGTTGAATATTTCAATTTGATTCTATATAAAAGCTTGGTCATGCTTTCGATTTGAGATGGAAAATTCAAGTCAGTTTTCTCGTATCAACCTGGTGGTTGTAAATTTGTAAGTTTCTCATAATCAAATGAGTTTAATCGACTCTCAAGCACATCAACTTTCAAGAAGTGTTCATATAGTTTCTGGGTTGTTGGTTGTGGTTTACTGGTTTTATAGTACTAACTTTTGTCGAGTGGGTTTATTTGGTTCCTTTTCATATAAAAGGGGTTCTTGGTTTTAACTACTACATCAAGTTTAAGAGAAGTATGGGTCAACTCCAAGGATCAGTTTCAACGACTTCAACGATTCTTTGTTCAAATAGCTTTTTCATTGGTCGTCTCAAGTTTCAATGGTTTAAGAGATGTATATGTTGGTTAAGGTTGTTTGGTTCGTTATGGTCATTGATGGTCAAATGGTTTAGCAGAGGATAGAATCAGCCATTTGAGCAGTTTTTTGTTATGGATGTCCAAGATTCAATTTCAATCGTTGTTTTTTGTAATCATAGATTGAAGCCGTGTCTTTCCTTTCTCACATGTACGTCATGATACAAGGTTAACTCTGGATGAGATTTTGACAGCACAGTTACAAAAAAGAATCTCAACAGACTAAGTAGAGACATCAAGAGTACATGAGGACATGAGGTGGTTACATGTAAAGACGGATCTACAAGGGAGTAAGACAAAGTGACCCTAGCAAAAATTAAAACTATATAAAAAATGTAAGAGTATTTGTGACACTAAATGATCCCTCATAACGTAGTAGTAAAGAAAAATGAAATAATCATGTCCCATCAATAACTAAATATAGCTCCGCCTGTGGTTACATGCATGGACAAAAGCAACTAGCAAGTAAAAAATTGAGCCTACCCCATCAATTTGATCTTATATTCTTAGTCGCGTAGATGACTTAGAGTTAAGCATTGGTGAACCCAAACCTCACTCGATCAAGTTAATTTTAGTAGTGTAAATGAGTCAAGTAGTAGTCTTTAACTAATTGTTATCATCATTTTGATTCCAGTTTTTGTTGGTTATTAACATTTGAAGGACTGAATCATATATGGGCTGTTTGGGTCTCCTTTTGTTTTACGTGACCCAAAGGTTTACATGGGCTGATTAATGATCATGTCTGTTCCAATCTGAATATATGTTAGAACTAAAGGGAAAGTTAGCTTACATTTTTAGTTGAATTAAATATTATATTCATCATTTACTGAACAACTTTTTATAATAAGTTAAGATAACTTTATAATATAAATGTCTATGCTTACATAATACTTCGTAAAAGTTAACATATAATACAATCAAACAAAAAAAAACATTTTCTTTCCAATGAAAAAAACCTTTCAAAGTCTTTTTTGTCTACAACATAACACAAGCTCATGAAAAACTTTTCGACAATAACTCAATTTTTGCAAATGTATTTAGATAAATATTTCAATGACCTTTTTTGACATAAAAATTACTAATAAGTAAATTGATATTCAAGTTGAAAAGTACCTAAACGATAAGAATAATTAGAAAACTATAATGATAATAATGTTAAAAATATAAATAAAATCTAATAACGTATTATCTATATATCACTTATCGACTTTAAATTGCACATATATATTTTTGTTAAGTAAATCTCAAATCAGCTTGTACATATACGTGGGTTAGATTGTATAATCATATTTATAAAATTAAAAGTATTGTTATATAGACTCAATTATATATTAAAACAAACATAATTTATTTATCACTTGACATGTTATTTAGGTCTACATTTTTTTTTTTTTTAAAAAATTGAAAATAAATTAAATTAAGTTTCACAAAAAAAGTAAAAAATAATATAGACTCAATTATATAAATCTAAAAATGAATCTAATTTATTTATCACTTGACATGTTATTTAGGTTTACATATTATCTTAAAAAAAATTAAAATAAGTTAAATTAAGTTTAAAGAAAAAAAAGTAAAAAGTAGCTACTATTCACAACAAGACAATTGTATACATAAAATTTAAAATAAATTAAATTAAGGTTCACATAAGAATAAAAAACAGCTACTATTCATAACAAAACAATTGTATACATAGATAACGGTAATTAAGTGATAAATAACTTAAGGTTCACAAAATAAAAAGTAAAAAAATAGCTATTACTCACAACATCACAATTGTATATATATATCACAATTGTATTTATAGGTAATTAAGTGATAATGGGGGATTATTATTTCAAAATATTGGTAATTTGTATGATACATGATTTTTTTTCTCTATCAATTGAACATATTATATAAATTGTTTCAGATGTAATGTTTTTTATATTAATGTAATTTTTACTTAAAATATAATATTAATTAATTTAATATATATATTTATGCGAAACTAAAAATTACAGGTGCCTCCTAGAATTTATTATGATATCAGTGTGACCATACCATAAAAAAAGAGTTTAATTCGTGTGATTTACGTGACTGTCTTATTTTAGTGCGGTCATGGGACAACACCAGGTAATGACGATGCTTGATATTGTTTTGATCTAACTAATACAGTATTTAAATAGCTTTTCAACATTGCATGGTTAAAAATCCAAATCATAAATCAAAGCAATATAACTGTATAGTTTACAAATATGTGAAACCTATTTGCCTGCAGTCTCAACATTGCATTGCTTGAGTATGAAGGAAAGTAGTGGAGTGGAGTATAAACATGCAAGTCAAAAGTAGTACGGAGTATTGTCTAAAGCAAAGCATGTTCATTTTTCAAAATACATCTATCTGAAATCATCAAACCAAACCAACTTTTAGGTGACAAAATCTATGGCAGTCATAAATAGAATAGATCTTAGGTTAAGTTTTCACATTCTTAATGGAATTAAACAATCAAAGTCAAACAACATACTTTATTTTTTCCTCTTGGCTTCGATCGCCTGTTTACTTTTATAATATTATATAACTACAACCTACCTTGTATTTTCATAAATAATTAGATCGATACCAAACACGTACCTACATACCGTATATATATGTTTCTTGTGGTGATGAATGATTAGAAAGCTCTTATTTAGTTTGGGTGAGTGTACATAAATCTTTTAATGAAGAGTCTTTTCGCAAGGTGTTATGAAGTGTTATATTTAGTGAAATAAAACACGACAATTGACGTGCGGAAACCTCGTTAATAAATGCACGGCGATCATCATTGATAACAGACATGTCATACATGTCACATTTCAGAAGAGACTTTTGTTAGTAATATTTAAACGGTCCTAACTCTAAGTTTTACATCTAGTAGAGTACGTACCTAATAATAATAGAGTTACAGGATAGATGAAACAGATTCACCACTTGATTTATTTACCTTTGAGTTATGAAAGTTAGAAATTAAACCCATCACATAGTGTTGAAATTATTTTTCTTAAGAATGTATTCCCAAGTTGTTATTTCTCTTATATTTTATTATCTAATTTCTTAAGGAAAAGAAGGTTTACGTAGTTGAAATTAACCATCACTAAAGTAGCATAGGAGGTAATGATTTATGTACAAGAAGTATTAGATGGAATCCCACTTAATAAACAACTTGGTTTCGAAAAGGTCTAAGTAAAAAAGGTTCTATCCTTTTTCAGTAATCTAAATAGGAAAAAACCTTCTCATTCAGCAGTTATAGGAGTTGTCAAAATCAAAAATTTCTATGTTAAATTGTCGGAGAAAGACATGAATATGAAAGGTGTTTGTGAAGTATTGTGTGATACATCTATCTATTGAAATGACCATTCTCTTTGTATCGAACTTATGAGTTTATATTGTTTTCATAGTTTAAATATGATGGTGATGTATCATTGATTTGTTATATGTTTATTTTATTCAAACTATCTTATAAATATTAACTTCATACTACAAGTTAACGCTATATAATATGGAAGATTGTATTACAAGAAATAAATATTACACTATATTTTATACGAGAGTATGATGATAAACATTTGTATCCACATGTTTGTAAGAGGTGGAATGCAATTGTACGTGGAACACATTTTTTGACTTATAAAAAACGACTGTTTCGGTCTTTATTATTGCGATTCATAAGAAAAGAACTATAATAATTTACAACTGCTATAATGTTTTAACGATCGATCATGAATTCGGTCAATCTAACCTTTGAAAGATTACAGTCTTTTGTCCTTAATTTTCATATTATGATTACTTGTACAAAAGTAGTATATAAATCATAATCCTCATAAGTTATGTCGTTTTATTTATTTTTAGTTTTTATTTTACTAAAATATAAAAAAGGTACATCAACCATAAAATAAGTTAAACTGGTTTTAAGAATATATGAAAAATAAAAAATGTAAACGATATCTAGGTATTCAAAATGATCATCTGAAAACCATGTTATATCATCAATTTAGTATACGACTTTGTTGGATCCATATTTGACTTGATCGTCTTTCTTAGATGATATTTCTTAATTCACTTTAATCAAAACTTTACACCCAAATTAGGTTGGACATAAAGAGTGATTATGTTCATCAGGCACATAAATCGTTTCAGGTAGACTATATGATTAAATAAAGTTATTAATATACGTTGAATTTACAAATTATTCAAGTTATATAACACTTTATGAAGAGGATGAAAGTGAAATCGTAACGCGTTCATCGTTCTCTACTACATTTCTTCTTTCTGAATCCAGTTAATAATGTGAAACGTACGTTTAACCTTTTTGGAACACAATGATGTACATTATTTTATGTTATTGAAATTTGACAATTCATTAACTTACCAATTAACGTCTTATTAAACAAATCAATAAAATCTGTTAGTTATAGTTATAGTGCACCCCAAAAAATCAAAAATGAATTTTAGAAGATCTATGTCTTATTTATTTTTCTTTTTTTGTGTGACACCATATTCTCTATTTGGACTACTAGTTTCTATTAATATTAATATTAATATTAATAATAAAATAATCTTGAAAGTGAAATCTTACTAAAATAATTAATTTCAAGAAAATAAATAAATAAATCAGAATTTACAGGATCCGAGTGGGTGAAAATTCGACAACGGCTTCTCCCAGCCGAGTTTACAGTGAAGCCTAATAACTGCAATCTTTCACTTACTAAACTAAAATCATGAGCCGGCTCAAGGCGTGGCTCGGCTAAAGGCTCAGATGCAAATCAAGCCCAAATGCATCCGACCTGTTATTGGGCTGAGGCCCAACACGAGTACACGACGAATCTCCTACACTGCCGGCATAGGATAACGACCCTGGACCTCTCCCAACGGACGGTGACAATGAGCCCGACGGCAAAACACATCCACGCGACACGTGGAACGCCGGGGCAGCGCGTGGAACATATACCCACGACGGAGACGCGACGGCGGACGATGGGATGACCATCGGTCCGGTTTGAGTAAGGAGGTGAGGCGGCGGAGCAAAGGCGGAAATAATAGGGTTTCTGATGTATGAAACGGCAGCGTTTCGACTAGCTTGCATTTGAGCACGCTTTAATTGTTGACGTTCTTTTTTATGAGCGTTTTGATGACCACCTAAAGCTTGTGAGTTAGCAAACTCACGGCAGCAGTATTGACACTCGTATTTCCGGCCGTCGGAAGATGGGAAAGCACCACCGCCGGAGTCCGATGATCCGGAAAGTGTTTTGGTTGAGTCAACCTCTTCATCTTCGGATACGTTGAATCCAAAAAGTTTTAATCTTGTTGTTGTGTTGCTTGTGGGCTTAGCTTCATAGTGATCAATTTCTCCCATGTTATACATAGGTATATAAGTATATATATATATACACGTCTATGTGATTATGAGTATGTATATATAGATATTTGGTAGAGATATATCGATATAGGTTAGATATATAGATACGATGGTTAAGGAGAGAAATGGAGATATAAGACTAGGACAGATGGTTGCATGGATGGTGGTATATATAAGGGATTTTAGTGAGATAAATGAATTGAAACAAAGATAGAGAGATGGTTGCGGACATACCAAGAAGACAAGTTAAAGTGAGTGCAAATTTAGGACCCAAAAACATAACATGGTCCTACATTAGATGCACTTGTCTATTGGGCATCCACTTCATCAAAATCAAATCAAATATATATAAAAAATATAGATTTATATATATATATATATTTACAAATAAATTACGTATGGTAAATGCATAAGTAAAGTGAAGACTGTGAATAATTTTTCACAAGTTTTCAATTTTTTTGACTGAAGGGAGTGGGAGGAGATGACACAAAGTGATTATGGATTACTTTGATGTGATCACTTCACTCCTCAATTTGATTCTCAACTTGGTTACAACCACTTTGAGTGATAGCTAGCTTTTTTAATTTTGTGTGTGTATAACTAATTTATAAAAGTAAAAATTGTTTAATGTGGGTCCATTTCTTAGTGTGAAAATATTGTGATGAATACATCTAAAAATGAGTATCAATGTGATTTTAGTGTGAAAATGATGTGGCACCAAAGTGTCAACCTTTTTGAGTGATCATGGAGTGATCACTCCCTTTGTTCTTTGTTTTTATGATGCATAAAAATAGGTAAAATAGTACCTGGGTGACGTGACATATTCTTATAGTTACTTAAAGTTAAAATAAGTCTAAGTCAATGTCTTATAATAGAGTATAGATTTTAGGAGTAAATAACATTTTCTGTACAAGGTGAGGGTTGGGATCGTTAGAGGATTCATTATGGTAAGAATTATGAGCAGTGTAAGTTAATTATCGAGTTAAACCAAATGATCTATAGTTTATCAAATTTGTAATAGTTTTCCTAAAGTTACTTTGATTCACATATCATGTATAATCGAGGTTCAATATATGTCAATAACTGTTAATACAACACACATTGATACTTGTAATATATATGTGTAGTAGCATTGTATAGTGTACAAATCACATCTCATATATAGTTGATCAAGTCTGGATATATTATATATACCCATATAATTTTTAAACTTACTGTGAAAGTGAAAGGTGAGAATTAGGTATTATTAATTTGAATGATGTATAATAGTTTATTTTGTTATCAGGATGACGTGGTTTTGTTTTTAATATTAAGTTCGTAGTAATTGATTAGTTTATTGAATGAATTTAAGTAAAAGAAATGTAGGATCATGGGAGTAGTATCCAAATTTGAAGGGTGAAAGAAAGTGTTAAAGAATGTGATGCATGTGATTGTTGTAGGGTTGTTGAACTATCAAATGATTGATTTCAAGTTGGTACAAGATTTATGCTATTCACCATGTTACTACTACTTTTGAAAAAGTTGTCAGCTATGAAAAACTATAAATTTCATTAAGCATCAACATGTGAGTTAACAAGTACTTTTAAACTCGTACATTGCGATATTATCTGATCTAATAAATAATGGTAACTATAAAAGGTAATATTATAATTTCTAAGTAAGAAAAAAATAATTGATCTTAATAGTAATATTCTCAATCACTCGTATGTATGATAATATAATTAGATTTTGAGAAGTAAAGTGAAATTCATACATGAAAATTAATATGTAAAATATTGTACTTTTTGTTAACATATGAATTTAACTCCTTCAATTTGAAATAAAAAATGTACAAAAGTTTTGAGCTCCATACATTATATTTTACGATCTAACTATTAATAACCGTTGTATGCACCTTCTCATATTTGATGAAAATATATCATAACTATATATGTTAATCAACTTCAAATTGAACACAATAATACATAATCTTTTAACTATTAATTTTTTTTGTTTATTTCTCCAATGACATTAGGATTATTGTTTTGAAAATCGAACTGGTTGTCGAACTAATCATTATGTAGGTCTCCCTTCTACAATACAATTGTGGCTTAGTGACTCCTTTATGCTAAGCTAATAGTGTAACTTTGGATCAATCAGGTTGCCTTTTTATTAAGAAAAGGGATTATACATCTAGAGGCTACTCTAGTATATCATTTTGTTTTTGTGGGCCACCATATTTGAAAATGATTTTGTAGGCCACCCATGTTCGTATGTTGTTCCATGTATAACAAATCTAGCTAAAACTCAACAAAAAAATGTAAAATGACACAAATACCCATGTATTTGAATAAAACTAAAATAATACAAACAATGTTAATTTAAAAAACACAAGAGTATTTGTGTCCATTTACTATTTTTATATGAGTTTTTAGCTTAATTCGGTATACATGAAAAAATATACACACTTGGGTGGTTTACAAAATCGTTTTCAAATATGGGTGGCCTACAAAAATTAATTGATATACTTGGTGACCTCCAAATATATAATCTCTTAAAAAAATTATAAATAATGATTATACAAAAATGACATTTAGCGTTATATAAAACACATTTAGCATGTAGTTTTTGGTCATATCGGGTTAAGTAATTAATTAAAAGACAACACATTAATTAATTGAAGTTTGAAAATTTATTTAGGTATATAATGTAAAAAATATATAATTAAAAAAATAATAGATAAAATGTAGTGATTTATAATTTTTATTTTTGAATGGTAGAGTAAAACACCTAAAATTTGAAGCTAAAAAGATTTTATAGTTAATTATATAGCTTTCTTTAAAAAAAAAAAAAAGATAGGTTGAGTAAAACACTTAAAATTTTAAGCTAAAATGATTTTCTAATTATTTATATAGCTTTTCTAAAAAAGGAATCTTTTCTACTATTCATTCAATAATAACTTTTTAATTTATTTATCTTCCGATAAATGTGTATTTCTAGAAAAAATAATCTTTATTACTACTTCTTTAATTTATTTACCTCCTGTAAGAGTTTGTAATATACATTAGTTTTCATCTTTATCACTTTTGCTAGATGTTCATAGTAGTTGCAACCTATTTTTGTACATAAAGATTGAAAAGATGAAACTTAGGTTATGCGATTCATATGAGTGTTTTGTCTATTTTTACTACTATACATATCCTGATGTTAAATCACAACTTATAATAATAGTTAATTATATATATACAGAGTATTATTTAGTCATTTAAAACCTGAAGTATAAAAAGTATGATATCTAATTCCAAATGCACCTAAAGTATAAAATCACAATAACTTCTTTATAATAAATAATTGATAATCAATCTAACAATGTGAAGACAATATGCGACGATAAAATCAAGATAAGATATAACAAGTGAGTCATATCTGTTAAACCAGGTTCTTTTAATAAGTGTATTGCAGTGAGGTGGTCTTTAAAAATTTATAATCTTTAGACTGATATGAAACAAGAGATTCTCATCAGGTAAAATTTAATTAATTTTTTAATTATGAAATAATTTGTAAACTTATATCTTTTAATTACGTTCATTAACTTAATTAATAAAAATCTTTTTTAATATCATTCAACTTTTATATTATTGATTATATTTGTTTTTTTAATTGTAGTACTACTTTATCTTAATTTAATTAATTCACACGTTTCAAAAATATTTTTATTTATATATTTTCATGAAAAACAATATATATATATATATATATATGAGATAATTAATGTGTATGTATGTATATATGTGTGTGTATATCGTCAATCATATCATACTTCTTATCTATCACATCTTACTCTCCTCATCAACTCTCATACAGACTCACATGTTATCACATCTTCTACCTTCTGCATTTGGCTCATACCATCCCTCAAATAAGATCATTTTGTGTTTTTACGTTTTCTATTAAAAGCAAAATAATAAGATATCGAGTAAATGCAACAAAAATGAAAATCAAATCGAGGTTCATTTGATTTTTATATAATGTATCATATACTAATATACATTAGTATTTTATAATTTAATCATCTTCTTTTTTTGAAAAGAAAAGCCCAAAATTTTATTTCCTGAAAATCAATATGCACATACCTTAATTTAGAAACATAAAATATTTTAATAATAAACGTCAAAAGCAATCACTGAAAAGAAATTTATTATTATATAAATTACATCTATGTATAATAGCTAAATATAATTTTGTTCAAGACAAATAATAATAGGAAAAAAAAAGAAAGTACATCAAGCTATTGATTTTAATTGCATCTTAAGTCAATTAACATGTTTTGCATTTATTATTTATCCTCGATAGTTATTTACCTTTGTTAAACGTATATACCAAGAATTATGAGAGTCAATTTTAAATTAATTTATTTAAATTTATACTCCCTTCATCTCAAATTAAGTATCCACTAACAAATAATATAAAATTAAAAAAATATATATAATTATTAATGTTTCTATTTTACATAATAATATTTTTATCTCTAACTAGTTAATTAAAGATTTGTTTTACTTTTATAATTTAATTTCAAATAGAAATAATATTGTAAACTTAATCTAATTTCTATATTTATATTTAATAGTGTATAATTAATTTGAGATAATCCATAAAGAAAACTAAAAACGAAAATTGACACGGAGGGAATATATGATAACTCACTTTTTGTTACTGATAGTAATTCGTTACATATATAAAAAGAAATTAATGGAATGGTGCGAGCATGTGAGTGATAAGCAATGGGCAGAACCGTTCCCCAATGGGATTTAACCATGAATTGAACCCGTGCATGTCTCTGTTCCCTGACAACCAACGTAACTGCAACTGCCCCATAAACATGTTCCCGACCTTCTTACACATTCACCATACGTACACTATCTCTACATTTTCGATCTTTACAATAATTAAATATATTTATATGAATAAAAAACTCATTTATCGAATTTTTAATTTGGTAGAATGATAACTTTTGCAATCGATCGCCATTGTGGCATACAACAAAAGACGCCGGTTCCGAGCTTAAATCCTAACCCAATATAAATCTGTATCCATAAGGTTGATCGAGGGGCCTATATGTATGGTGGGTTCCTATAATAAATAAAAATTCTATAATATACGATTCAAAATTCTACGAAATGGAAGTTGAGAACGTCTATCGAAATTTATATCAGTTTTTATTTTCTTCCGAAAACTAAAAAATATAAACAATAAGTATAATAAGTATAATATATAAAATAGAGATGTGTAATGAGGAAAGAAATAATTAAGAAGCAGTGTCGGTCGAAACTTAATAAGTCATAAAATGGCCCCCACGTTTCACCATCAAAACAATCTTCCGTATCTACATCTTTACCATATTCACCCCTATTCGGTCAATTTGATCATTTTCTTTTATATTTATACATATAGGGTGACGATCAAGAGAGAAGAAAAAAATTAAAGAATTAGAGAAGTAAATCTCAATCCTTGATTTCATCATAAATGAATTTTAAAAATCGCAAGTAATTTCAAAATTTAACATTCATCATAAATGAAAGCTAAAAACATTTATTTATAAAAAAATCAAGGGCTAAAATTTGTTTCTATCATTTCTCAAAATTTGAAGCTTCCTTATCAATCATTTTTCTATACATATATATAATATGTGTGAATTACATATACTTGTGGGATAAATTACATCATTATCATTTTAAAAAGAATATAATTTAATATAATATGCTTTTTTGTAAGCTGCAAGTTTTAATATTAATTAATAATCTTATTTAGTAGGAGGATTTTCTCCTTTCAGTGCAGTCTGATTTTCTCTCTGGAAATGAGGGTGCTCTTGATTGACATTTATTGTCGAATAAAAAAACCTTTCATAGATGAGAATGTTAAGAATTATATTTTCTTTCGTGTTCAATGCCATTTTTATATTCAAATTTTTTTGTTTAGGTTTAGGACATGTAACACTTACTCCATCTTTCTTACGTATAACTTAACAAAGTGAAAAATGTAAAACAAATAGACTTAATTATTGTACTATGGTATATATTGTATGCATTTTTTTTAGTTTTAAAATAGTATTTTGGGTTGTTTTAATGATAGAAAAATATGGAAGTGTAAAGTAACATGTTAGCTGCATGTGTGGGTAGACTAGACCAAGTATGGAAATGTGTAAGAAATACATGGTATTTGGATGGGTTTTGTTCAGGTGTTGTTTGGACCCACCTGAAAATTATATAAATATAAGTTTTGATTTGCGTGATTGACTTTGAGATGCAAGGGAGAATTTAATAAGGTTTCCCAAAATCTACCCGAATCTTACTAACTACTCCTCCAACATCACACACTTTACATTTGTAGTTTTTATTATTTTTTATTTTCATGTGTCAATCAAAACCACTTTCAAAGTCTTCACCACAACTCCAAATATGACCCACTGTTGTTCGCTCCAATAACTTTCCTTTTTCTCCTTTTCCAAACTTTACTACTCTTATATCATATTACTAAACCTATAAAATATAGATGAAATACTTATTCTAAATCTTGTTTTTGTAAGATAAAAGTTTTTAAGTTATTCTTACTGGAAATCTCTTACAGCTAATTATACGGATCTTGCATACTGCAAAGATAAAGTACGAGATCAATTTTATAAATATCAATAAACTCAACGAATTGAACTGTAATTTATTTTTATAAAACGTGTCTACAACATCACTACAGTTAACTACACAATTGTTACGCTATATAATCTTCTACACCATAGTCTTTCAATATGTGTATTGAATATAAAGTAATAAATATGTATTAACAATTATCAGTTTCGAACCTTCATAGGTAAACATTTTAGGAGAGATTAGAGAATGAAAAATAGTTAAGAACACTCACGGTAATACTCCAGTTAGACCGTTGTTCGACCCCTATTTATTGTGAACACGAAAAGCTCCCTGTTTAAAACTGAAATTACCCTGTTATATATAGGAACTGTTTACTAGTCTAATTTAATCATTTATGGTTTCATATTTCAATCCACTTCATAGTTTAAAGTAACTTTTAAGTAAGAAATATGTGTCTCATGTGTATCAACATCTTCTGTATCAATCCATCATCTTTGAACTCGTGAATCATGATATAAGATAAAGTAGTATATTTAAATTCAATAACTACAAAGAACCCAAATCAAGTTTCCTTTCTTGTTATCTTCGTGGTAAATTGCTTTCCTATATTCCCCTTTCACCGAGTCAAATTTTAGCTACTAGGTAACATTAATTTAATTACTTTCGTGGAAATCTTTATGCAAACATGATAAATACCAACTTATCCATTAGTTATTTATTACACTATATATCTACAACACACACTTATAACATTTGTTGTTCATCTATGATAGGGAGAAGTAGTTTCCTTTTTTTATAATGACTTTGTAAGAAGTCACTACTTTAAGAAAAGAAAAATAAAGGTAGAAAAACTACAGTGGCAAGCTTGAATTTTTTTGAGTTTCCGCTAACATAAGTAGTCCAATATGATCACTTATTATATTGTTATAAAGATAAAGATAGCTTGCACATGTATTGAAAAATTTAATGACTCATTTTTATGTTGCAAATTTTCTTAATTAGGTGAGAGAGGGGATGGTTTGTGGGACCAAGTAATTAGCTAATGGTGAAAACTTGAGTCCTCTGAGATGGCTCATAGGGGACCTGAAATCATGGTTGTAGATTTGAAGACATATATAGGATTCTCCATAACACTACATTTAAACCTAATTATCACCTTTCTTTAACTTTTGCCTTATTTTTATTATATTATATACATTACATGTGGATCCAACGGTTTGAGTTTATTGATTAACTAAAAAACATAAATATGAAAAGGGGTTGGGCCACCATCAGTGACCGGCTATCAGGGTTTTAATGAAGTTGTTATGACCCATTGAACAAGCTTATTGAAGTGACCTTCTCATCTTTCTTAAAAAGCTTTGATTTTTAAACTCGGAGTTGTTGAGACTTCTGTCTTTGGTGAGATTTGGTAAAAACGATCATAAAGATTTGCAATGTTTTAGAAGTTTTGTCTATAAATATCCTTTTATGTATCTTCGAGTGACTTAACAAGAGTACGTTAATATAAACATACACTTAATTATTCTCGCCTATTCTATGTATAGCGTCGTATATATTATACAAAATTGTCTAGTTAACTTTTTTTCCTTCTTTGATAAAGTGTTTATTACTTATTAGCTATTTTAAGCCGTTTTTGTGCTATTTATTGCTAATTATAGCTAATAAGTTATTGTATATGGGGATTTTGCACTATTTCAGTATTTCTTTGCTATTAATAAGTTGTTTTATGCTATTTTGTTGTTTATCGATTAAGAATGACAACTTTAATAATGTTTTATGACACTTTGTGATCAATAGTTTTTTAGGTAATTTTGTAAGACCGCTATCGATAATAATTGTTAAATCAGTCACTGCGCATGTATGTCCATTAAAAAATATGCACGTTGTTTACGTTGAGATGTAATAGCTTTTTGGCTTTGAAAATAGAAGAAGAGATTTCTTGAAATATAGAGGTCATCTGAAATTGATTGACAATGACAAAAGGGTAAAGAAATAACATTCTAGCTAACAACTATAGTGGTTGGGTTTTCGCATTTAATTAGTTTGGCAATGACTATACGATCCTATTGTTTGTCTTTAAATAATGAACTTAGAAACTGATAATAAGAATCCTTTGAATTTTAAATTGAGTTTCTAACAGTCTTTTATTTATAAACTACAATGAGTTTGATATTACATGAAATGATTAATCAATTAGACTCGATCAAGTCTTTAAATAGATACTCCCATGAGGCCATGACAGACTATTTCTTGAGAAATTTAGTCAAGACAAAGAAAGTCAAATAAACAAAATTCAACAAATTCTCTCAAAAGTTCCATCTAGATCGAATTAGAAAGACATTAAGGTAGTCCCATCTAGATCGGATTAGAAAGACATTATGGTAATTAGAAAGACAGAACTAATATTTTAACAACTTATTTACAATGTGTGCATGCTGAAGATTTTAATAAGCATACGTAGAGATACATGAATACAACTGTATGTATAATGCTAACAAATTTTATGGAATTTATAGGGTTTGGTTTCCTAATTATGTGAAACTTTCTTTATAGTTTACACCGTTTTCTTATCATATTTATGTAAGAGGTGTATGATATAAAGATGTGTATTTGTAACGCAATAAAAGTCAAGTTTTATGTACGTTATCTTCTCCATGATAGCCTAGAACTCAAAATATACATATAGCTTTAACGT
The DNA here is from genome assembly GCA_963921325.1 of Logfia minima. Lineage (NCBI taxonomy): Eukaryota > Viridiplantae > Streptophyta > Magnoliopsida > Asterales > Asteraceae > Logfia > Logfia minima. Next base: position 14,096,917 of record OY992770.1, on the reverse strand, counting down.
TTATCCAATTAAATTTGTCAAAGGAGCAAAAATATAAAAAATGTTTCAAGAATTAACAAAAACGGACGAAAAATGTGCAAAATATAACAAAAATAAAATACAACAATTTACTCGTACTTAAAAGTTAGGGAAATTGTCCGTTTTTGTCCCTGTGATAGTCGCGTTTTGACAGTCCTATCCTTTTTCGAGTTTGGTCAATTTTTTTGTCCTACAAGTTGTAATTTTCTCCAGGTTTGTCCAATTTTAACAATTTCGTTAAGTTTTTCCGTTAAGTCATGTAAAATGACCTAAATACCCTTTGTCTTCTTCCTCATCACTAACAACTTTTTATTAAAACCTAACCCTAATTTCTTTTCTTCCATTTCTATCAATTTTACAAATCACAAACACAAAACTACATTAAAACACAAACATACACCCACTGATATGGATTATCATCAAACAAAATCAAGCATATCTTCATTTTCTTCCAAAATCAAAATTAAAACATCAACTTTATTTCTCTCCCAAGATCAACAGCAAAAAACACAAATACAGATTTCGATGAGTTTGTTGCTAAATCAACGAGAAATGACAAACCAACGGATTATGGTCGGATCTGTCTGAGTCAAATCAAAAACCCCAATTTCTACAACAATGTGAAGGTCTAAAGGTGGGTCGGATCGAATCACCATTTCCAATAAACAGATCCTCGATTTACAGATCCCTCGAACCATCTTCGTCACCATCTCAAAATACAGATCCTCGATTTACAGATCCGGAGCTCCGAAATGATCGTATCAGAAGCTGTGTTTGTATCAGGAGCTCCAAAACAACCAGATCCACCTGCAACCTCGGAGATCGGGACGAGAAGGTGTATTCGTATCAGAAGATCGTTCTCAGTTTTGTTCGAGATCCACTTCTACTCGCCGCCGCTCGATTTGGGTTTCCTCTGAACAGATCTACTCGCCGCCATTCGATTTGGGTTTCCTCGTTTTTCTGGCAGGGATGGCGGTGGTGCTCGATTGCCAACGGTAGTGGTGCTTGATTAGCGGCGGTGGTGGTGCTAAAAACGAATTTGGGGATTTTATGGTTAGGGTTAGGGTTAGGGTTGGGGTAATGATTTAGGGTTTCTAAGGGAGAGGATGGGAGTAAAGAGTATCAGTAGGTTTAATTATTTCCTTTTCAAGCTTTGATTCTTCTTTAGGGTTTTAATTTGTTGTATTTGTCTGAAATGATTTAGGGTTTTTGAGGGAGAGGATGGGAGTAAAGAGAAAGGGTTGATCAGGTTTATGTAAACTGATATACTGAAATCGTGTTAGATGATATTGAGTAATCATGGTTGTTTTTTGATGTTGCAGGTTACCAAAATAAATTAGGGTTGGTGATTGGGTTGAATGGTGAGGATGAATGAAGTGTAGGAGATGAGGGTATTTAGGTCATTTTACATGACTTAACGGAAAAACTTAACGAAATTGTTAAAATTGGACAAACCTGGAGAAAATTACAACTTGTAGGACAAAAAAATTGACCAAACTCGAAAAAGGATAGAACTGTCAAAACGCGACTATCACAGGGACAAAAACGGAAAATTTCCCTAAAAGTTATCTATGTCCTATAATTTGAGAAATTATTCTTAGTTACTCTCATATTAATTGTTAGTTAATTACAACATGCGAGTTCAATAATAAGAACGAACGAGTTCAATAATAAGAACGAACAATGATGAAAACGTTAGAGCCATAGTTGTTAACTCATGACTCGACTCGTGGCTCGAAATCTCAATTTTTAACTCGCGACTCGTGATTCGACTCAACTCGTAAGAGTCATTATTTTCCACTAAATATATGTATGTATCTGTATTTGTATATTATTGTCTAACTTAGAGCCAAACAAACATTTTTAGAATTACAGTCCCGCACACGAAAGTTACGACCCCACACACTAGGCTTGGAACCAAGCCATACAGCTTGGCACCATGCTGTATACAATCCACAACAGGCCGTATATTGTTTAGCTAGACCGTATACGTTCTAGGTACATGCCATATACGACCCAGTGTAGGCTGTATACGGGAAAATGTTACATTCGAGCGTACAAGATTCGATTTTTATACGGTTTTGACATACGGAACACATTTTTAAAGACCAAATACGAGATAATGAAAGGTATATGAGCAACCAACTTTTGCATATAAATAGAGATCATTTCCACATCATTTGTGATCACCTAATCATCCAACTCACAACCAAAATTACTTTTAATATTTATTCTCTTTCTAGTTTCTCTCTGTATCTTAGTTTCTAGTTAGTTCCCAGTTACTCACTATGTCTCAAAATTATAGTTCACAATTCCTTTTTTGTTTATTCCAATTTAATTGTCCACTTCCATAAATACATACGTATAATTAATTGAATTTACATGATTACCCATAATGTATGTGTATGCCATAAATAGGTATGCAAAAAGTAAGCGTAAAACTGCAATATCATTAAAAAGTAGAGTGTAATGACTATGTTTTCTTAAATAGCGTATTTTTTTATTTGTGTACAATTAATTTGGGTCGGAGTGAGTAATGTTTAACTAGAGAACTAGAGGGGAAATATTGTATTAATTTTGTAAAATACTTAGAGTTCTACTTCTGTACTTATTCAAGTTTATTCAGTTATGCAATATTCACGGTTCTTTCTATCATTTATCTATTTAATTAATATTCATACTATTGTTATTTTGATTAGCTAGATCTAGGATTTGCCATGATTAGTGAGTAGCTTTATTGCGAGTTTTTTGTGAGGTAGTTAGCCGTAATAATTGGGATGATGTTATTAAAAACTTCATACATGAAAATCCAATGTTAAGATTATGCTTTCCATCTATGATTTTAAATCTTAAATATTTTATTAGAATAATTATTTTTATGGTGTTAAGAATGGTCGGACCATGAGTTAGTCTGTTACTCTATTCATACACCCATGAATATTCATATTCCAATAAGGGTCGTTGTTTTGTAACATGACAATGTTGAGAGTCGAGCAACCTACTCCGATCAGAATCACGATAGCCTAATTCTTAGTGACATGCTAATTGAGTAATCAATTAGTAGGAAATCAGTGCTTACACCACATATACATAGGACGATAAAATATGAACTCTTAGATAGACGTTTTCATAACTTAAACAAAAAATCACTCAACATCAGTCTAACAAAATCACAGCAAACATCTCCTCTATCTTGAATGCTATCCCGCTTATTTTAATTTCTTAGATTAATAGTTAATTAAAAAAATATCAAAACCCATTCCCACTTATTTAAAACTCTACTAGTTAGAACCATAAGTTTGACACCCCTCAATTTCAAATTCGATTGGCTTTTAAAGAATGATCTTATGTCATATTTGTTGTTATACACCTTTAACATAGAGAATGCTTAAGCCCCAACATTAAAATTATTAAAACCACTAACCAAGTCGTCACTGTAAATCAAACGACACTTGACGTTAGTTGTCATACGTCTCATACTTCCGAGTTCAATGAAATTAAACTGAGTCGAGTAAGGATAATCGGATATCATTGTTGATTACATTTTTTTGGATGGAGATGATTTTATATAACAAACTAGTAAGAAACTAGCACAGAAAAACAAAAGTACATAAAATTATATAAAGTTTTAGGATTGCAACACCAATCAACCCAAAATGTGTTAAATTTCTTTTCTCTGCAATTTAACCAAATATAAGAATCGACCATGGTACCATCTAGAGTCTTTGCCAAGTTTGTGACCGTCCCTTGGAAGATTTTGTTATTTCTCACTTTTCAAATCCAGCCAATCGAACATAGATTCACCGCATCAAGTCTTTTAGCCAAATCAACACCAAGATTTATAATATAGTCGTCGGACAGAGTTAACAAATAGTCAAGAGAGTGACTAATCGTCGTGTGCATCCCCCACCAATGTAGAATTCGAGACCAAACTTCTTCTGGAAATGCACATGATGCAAACAGATGGTTCTCTGACTCAATTTCATCATCACATAACGGGCATAAATACTGTCAAGATTTACCACACTTGTCTAAATTAAATCTTGTAGGCAACCGACGAATATAAAGTCTCCAAGCTAGCACATTATTAGTGATTGGCACAAGATTATTCCAGCGACAGTTGATTTTACTTGTGATTGCAAACTCTGTAGTACTAAGTTTGTATTCTATCTTTTCTGTTTAAACTAGAACTAGAATTATTCTAATTTGGAATGAAAATTGGACATGTTCAGAGTCTGGGAATGTCCTCCATCCCGAAATCAGTTAATAAAGATAATATCCAAACTCGCTTCAATACCCATCTAGGATTTTATTAGTGATCCCCAATTTCCCCATTTGGGCAGGAGGTTCCTTCAAACTCTACTTAACTTTTATTTATCACTAGTAACACTAAAAACGTGGTTTGAATTTTTGATATTAGCTAATATTAATACATGATATTTTTAATCACCTCATGATTGACATCATTATGAAATAAACTATATATTGATGTACTGATGATAAAACCGATATAAAAGAATGATCGAAAAATAATATCGATATGTATATTTGTAACAATGATGATCAAACAAGGGAAAATGACTATTTTTGTGATAAAATGTTGATAATTAACAATTCAAATAGGCTTATAATTGGCTGCATATATGTAACGTGAAACAATAACTATTTTAACTTTAAATGATACCGTATAAAAGGATGAGATTTGAAACATAAAAAGTAAAAAGGAAAATTATGTTCAACTCATCTAGATCAAAACCAATTGTGTTGGATATTCCAAGGAAGCACATGGTTCCACCCCCATTGATGAAGGGGAAAACATGTGAATGGTGGCATCATACTTGTATGGTGGGGTCAACATATAGCATATTGGTCTTGTAGAGGACCCACAAATGGTATAGGACCCACATGAACTAACCTCCTAATTTGGAATTCTAAGTAGGAAGGTGATTAATTAGCATTCTGTCCAATCAAAGTTTCCAAATTCTTCAACACTTGTCTATAAAATATGGATCGTAATGGCTTCCACCCCATTTTTGAAAGAATTAATCAATACTATAAAACACTTTTAAAAGGCCATTAATCATGCTTACTTTGTGGATGTGATTGAAATTGATGCATATTCATCACCTTAAGATTGCCTAAATCTCTATGTGCCCCACCAAGTTATGCTTTGTCAAGCCAAAAATCAACCAATCAAAATCATAATGAACTCCATTAATATTTGTAAGAGAAATGTTAAAAAGGACATACCGCTTTAAAAAATTATAATATTATATTGAAAATTGTGTCATGTGAATGGTAGACTAGTAAATTCAGTAAAAAATGTAGTATATTCAGCTTAACCGATTGAAAATTTTAAAATCATTGTAAAAACATAAAATGTCACATGACACAATTCATGAAAACGCTTACCTAAAAAATTGCATCTTTTGTTATCAAACAAATACCTAAATTAATTTTTTTGAATGAAATTTCTACATACAATTCCTATTTCCTATTGACTAAAAAATTGTCAACTACAAATCTTAGTATGAAAGAAGTTATACTTGATTGAAGTATTTATCTATGTAAACAACTTGAAAACTTTATGTTTGATACAACTCCATTAACTTTATAACCAATCTTTTTGTTGGCCAATTACTTTGAAAGGGTCCAAAAAGGATAAACCCTCCAAATATGTGACTTAGTTTTCAAGTTGTAATCTCCCTTTTTGATATGCTTAAAGCTTTCTTTTCTCAAAGTGTTCCAAACAATGTGGGTATGACTCAATAAGTCCTTCAATGTATTCCGAGTGACACCGCCTACTTTTCTCATTTTTTATTTTTATTTTTTAATCAATAAATAAGTAGGTAAATGGAGGAATTGAAGAGGTGGCCTTAATTTCAAGTCGTGAAGTATTAAACCCTTCTCTCTTTGTCTTTTTGTGTATGTAAAAGAAGTCGCAACTTTTCTATCAAACTAGACATATTCATGCTTTTTCTATCAACTTTGTTTACACCATTATTCAATTCAATATTACATTGTAACTTAAAGATAAAGTAAATTCTTTATATGCGTACACGAACCTGAGTAACAAAATCGGAAAGAAGACCACTAAAAAGATTTTATAGATTTGCTGAAAAAATTTGGAAGTAGAAGATGATGAGTAGGTGAACACAAATTAGTAGAGAAAAGATGGTGAAATAAATTTCCAAATTGAAAGACTATGAGTCAAGAAGAAAACTTGAATTGCATGATCTTTTCAAATCAGGTGTGCTTATTGAAAAATGGCAGCCAAAGAAAATTAAAGGCGCACTATGCAATATGCAAGTTTGCAAATACGTAGAGTCTGTTTGGTAAAATAGCTGTAGATTATAGTTGTTAGTTATATTCTGTAATTGTAGGATGTAAGCTGTAATTTCAAGTTTTGAACTTTTCATGAAAAACTACTTCCAATAGCTTTGGGATTTTGAGATTTTATTAGATTTTAAAGTTACATTTTGTATCTGACAAACAAAACTTTTATTTTTATATGAGCTGTTTGTTCAAAAATTAAAACCACAAACTCCTAAAAGCTCTATGCTAAACATGTCCGTAATAGAATTTAATATTTTTATCATATTTATAAAGGGATTTATGACATCAGCATTGAGCTGAGAACATGACAGATCAACATCATAAGCAATCTAACATCTACTTTATGATGCTTGTATAAGTCACATTAGATACTTTGAATACCCATTTAAGTTTCCCATATCTACATTAGACGCTACATTATTTCATTTGTATCTCAAAACTTCAAGTAAAGAAGAGCATATCATTTCATGTGATCAAAAATAAATTCTAGTCATTTATTTAGGTATTTCATCAAACACTTGATATCCATATCAAATTATAAACTTGTTTACATGACTAAACAGATATATGTATTTCAAAACCATTAATGGATAACTTACTTTCAAAATTTGGTTTGGTTGTCCTTTTTCATCAAACCCTTGAGTAAAGTTTCTGCAAGTAAGAAGACGACGAATCATACTCTTTATAAACAAAAAATAACAAAAGTTAAAGAAAAAAGGGAAATTCAATATCACATTGTAACCTAAAGATAAATACAGAAAACCCTTCATAAGCGTACACGAACCTGAGTAACAAAATCAGAAAGAAGACCACTAAAAACATTTAATGGATTTGCTGAAGAAATTTTGAAGTAGAAGATGATGAGTGGTGAGCACAAATTAGTAGAGGAAAAATGGTGAAATAAATTCCGAAATTGAAAGACTATGAGTAAAGAAGATAACTTGAATTGCATGATCTTTTCAAATCAGGTGCGCTTATTGAAAAAGGGGCAGCCTAAGAAAATTAAAGGCGTGCTATGTAATCTGTGTGCTTCCGATGCTAAGTTTGCAGACATGGAGAAAAAATTGACTAATTTTTAATAGAATTTAATTTTCTTTTTCTTTTATCATATTTAAAAAGGGATTTATGACATCAGTATTGTGGTGAGAACATGACACATAAGCGTCAAAAACAATCTAAGAAAACTTTATGTTTGACTAAAAATTAAGTAATTACAAATTATGCATCATGCCTTGATTGTAATATTAAATTTACAAAATCAAAATGGTATCCCACATCATGATACAACTCCATTAACTTTCTAACCAATCTTTTTGTTAACCAATTACTTTGAAAGGGTCCAAAAAGGATAAACCCTCCAAATATGTGACTTAGTTCTCAAGTTGTAATCTCCCTTTTTGGATATGTTTAAAGCTTTCTTTTCTCAAAGCATTCCAAACAATGTGGGTATGACTCAATAAGTCCTTCCATGTATTCCGAGTGACACCACCTACTTCTCTCATATTTTATTTTTTATTTTTTAATCAATTAATAAAAATAAATATTTAAATGGATGAATCGAAGAGGTGGCCTTAATTTTAAGCAGACGCAACTTTTTTTTTTCTTTCCTCACTTTGTCTTTTTGTGTATGTCAAAAGAAGACGCAACTTTTTCTATCAAACTAGACATATTCATGCTATTAAAAGGGTGGCTATTATGTGAATAACCGTATCCCTATTATAAACTAAGGAATTTAGAAGCGTAATAGCGATTACATCCACGAATAATAAACGAATAATTAAACGAGCAAGAACACACACAAAATCACAATTGAACAATACGAACACGTAGAATTAACATGACTATATTTAATCTTTGAGATTGATTTGATCCACAGTCAAGCTATACAAAATCTAACTAAGTTGCATATTATAGGGGTTTTATTTATTGTATATTTAAGATGATACTCGCAACAGCCCAAATGTTGCCAACTTAAGAGATCGGGATCACTATCAGTCCCGCGGGGAATGTCTTGGGAAGATCCCACCGAGATCATTAACGATCGCGAGGATCGTACCATTTGTCCACTTTTGCGTGCTCGATCCCACTTGGGCCTTCACCATCCCTTTGGGATCTTCCTTTTGCATCAAAACTTCAAGAATGTTGCTTAAACTCCTCACTTTCAACGATATAATAACATGGTGTTTGTATTATGCGTAGGTAAATAATAAGAAAAATGTGATGGTGGACAGTGAAGGACTACATCATTGAAAATGGTCATATTATCCGTTTAGATGGTTATTATCTGTAGTACTATTGCTATCCGTTAGTACTAAATTCATTTGTACTTTTTGTATCTTACTAGAAAATGATGTGGTAGAACACCAATCTTCCATTACTTAAATTCAAGTTTTTAAGATAGATTAAATAAAATGCTTCAAAATATATCGATTAATTCTTATTAATGTATAAATATATCTTGATGTGTAAATATTTATTGGTTCGCTTACATGAGCATTAAGTATACATTTTAAGGTGTTAAATGTGTTTCAACTATGAAATACAATACATTTAAGTAGTATCAACTGAGTTTAACTTCTACCAGAACACCACATTAGAGAAAACACTCTATTTCTCTATGAAAAACTAGTTTGAGGTTTTCTTCAACTTACAAATCCATATTATCAACCTTCAAATCTATTTCTCTATTTATCAACCATCTACAAAAAAACACCACATTAGAGAGAAGACCTGCAGCACATCTGAGAGCTTCCTTACAGAATTAAGCTGATTTAAAAAGTATTTTAATAATGGAAAGGACAGCAAATATTTCAGAAAGCAGTTTTTCTAATATGTACAGCAAATATTTCAGAACGCAGTTTTTCTATTATGTGCCACACTGGCACATAAATATGTGGTGTTCTCAAATAGTGAGATATACCCTTTCGTGATTTCCTCCTCTTGTTTAACTTGATCATCATACAAAGGCCTGATTTTGTTCAGCTATGCTGTGGATTCCTGAATTTCTCTCTGTGAAACCTCAAGCCGTTTTCCAGCTTCATCCTACAGCATGAATTTTGAAAACAAAAATTAGATCAGCCTTCTTAAATTGAACATGATTCTTTGATGTGTTTTACACGGTAAAGAATTTTCCATAATATATGTGTGACTCCAGAATACCTTGGCTCTACTACCCCACTATTCGCTCTTCAAGATCTGTGACATCAAATAGAAGCTTGACATTTGATTGCTTAGGAATCCCTTCTATATAATAACCGGAAATTTTGGCATTGGTTTGAGATTTTTGGTGTGATTGCATAACAACCATCGTAGCAAAAGAATAAGATTGCTTTTAGAATAAGTAAAGAAAGCTTGTTTAAGCATAAGAACAAACGTAGCAAAAAGAATAAGACTACTTTTCAAAACCAATTTTTGCTTGTAGCCATATACTCTGTACCATATATAGTCCCTTATTATACATTATCATCCTTTGACTTAAAAAATATATCGAAAATATCTAAATTACCCACGCACTAAATCAATTTCATTATACCAACCTATGTAATTTTTTTAACCCTATTATTAATGTTCTGTCACTTCTATCCTCAACATAACATATTCACAAAATATAAATACACAATTACTAGGGTTTAATCCATCGCCATCTTCATCTCTATCATTAACCAATTGACGGCAATCGTCTACGCGCGTTTGTTGCTCCAGCTTAAACCTTAACAGTCGCCGGAAATCGAGATAGACGACAACGAAGGGGAAAAGGAAGAATAACGTGTGGAGTATCGATATAAATGCCGTGAATGGAAGTCGTGGCGGTGGAGATCGATGGTAAAGGTCGGAGAGTGAGAGTGAGTGATGATGGAATTATGATTTTGGGTTCGATGTTGATCGAGACTGAGAATATATTTTTCCCTTATTATGACATCTTATGACCTTTATGCATGTGTCTCATTTCTTTTGAAAAATTAATTGTCTTAGTTTCATTAGTCTGATTTCAGACAAAAGTTATTTCAGCCACTTGAATTGCAACATATAGAGGTTCAATTACTCAATCGTATACACCACTATTAGATCGTTTAATTTAGATAAAATTCTTCTCTTTAACAATAACTACAAAATAAATAAATTCTATTAATGTATAGGTTTTTAAACTAGAGTTATTAATTTTTATTTGTATCTTACCGTTACCGGCTAGCTTAGCTTTACCAATTGGATTAGTTTGTAAATGACCTTTAGTTATGAATCATAGGAAAGCGCAAACTTAGGTACATATGAAAATTAGTTTCACCTCTAATTTCTATGATCTCTTGTTGTTATTATTTTTTCGGTCTTTCGACTAGTATTAAGTTTATAATGGAACGTATGTGTGTGATTGAACCTCGTTATTTTAGTGGATCATCAACATGTCTGAGGAACCGGAAAGCATTCAAGTTGTTGCCAAAACCATATCAGGGTGTTGGTGCAGCCCTTCAGAGGTGGAACAACTAGACACAAAGATTGATGGTGAATATCAAGTCTGTATTTCTAACTGATACCATGAAATGAGTACATCAAAATATGATGATTAGTTTAGATATAGGGTTGTCAATTTTAACACCTTAGCTTATAGATTGACTTTGAATTTATTTATCTCGAACGAACCAAACATAAAAAATTAGCTAAATTTGAAATGTGTCAAATAGGTTAAACCTCTCTCACAATCCACTTTGATGCATACAACCTCTTAAATCATCTTATTTAAATATCTAGATTAAGTTAAAGGCCCTTTGACCTAATGGTTTGTGAGGAACCCATATGCCAATGGGTTGTGGGTTCATGTCTCATTAGGAGATAATCGAAATATCGTAATTTTTTTATTAATAAAAACTAAATGCTTCTCGAGCCTTACCAAAACATATGTAAATTAAACCATTTAAGCCGTATCCCCTTTGACACACGAATCATCCTACCTGATCCACAATTCTGGCTCCCTCTACATAACTACGCTTTATCACCATGTTTTGTCACTTCTATTTGTTTCTTCAATTGGAACTTTTCCTTGGAGAGTCGTTGAAGAGATATTGGGAATTGGAATAAACGACAAAAAATCAAGCAACATATAATGCCAAAAGTTTGTTCAATTTTCGACAATGATTTAAGTTTAGTTTCTTTTTTCAGCTGTTACAAGTTATTAAAACTACATTCTAAAAGATTCTTGATGAATATACTTCTCAAAATTGAATTAGGGAATACGTCTTTTTGACAAGTCAAATGTGTAATCTTATTTGTTGTATTTTGATTTATATACGTGTGAAAGCTTACGATGAAAAACAACTAACAATGTTGTTGTGTCTGCCCTCATCAATTTTGCAGGTCATTGTCACTATTATTCTCTCCTATCTTTTTTATACAGCCACTGCATAATGAACACCCTACTAGTTTGTAACGTTACCTAGTTTGAACAACCATCTCTTGTAGACGTCACATAAAATACTTTCAATACCCCATTTAAGATCACCACATCCACATTAGATGTTACATTAAACACTTTGAGCGTGACCTAACGTGTTTTGCGTAATATAAACTGACAAACCTGTCCGAATCATCAAAACTTGAATCAACACCAAGAACATAAGAAGTGACGTCTAAAATACGAATCTTAAGTATAGATACATAAAAATGATGAAAATTTTGAACAAGAAATAATAAAAATAAATTGGCTCGTGTGGCCAATAAAGTAATGCTAATTGAATAATGATATGAAAAGCACAAACCATTACAAGACATATAATAGGGAAAACCATCAATCCTTCACTAAAAATAATCAATTTAATATGACATGAAGGTACTAGAAGATCTAAATAATCTGCTTAAACAATTTTGGAATATGATGATTAACATAAGCCATTATGAACACGAACAAGCCTATATAAAACAGAGAACCATGAATAAAGACAACCAGATTCATTAAATAGAACCGTTAAGTAACGGATCAAACTACAAGTTTAGGACTCACAAAGGAGGGTGACTAAGTGGCCTTTTTATCGGATGAACCTTTGAGGTTAAGATTGAACCATTTCTTCTTAGATTTAGAATCAGAAGTTCCTTCTTCATTTGGACTGTTGCTGCTTTCACCTTCACCACCAGGAACTTTGGTGTTGCTTCCTCCTCCATTACTAACTTGACTGTTACTTCCACTACCTACAACCACAGATCTCGCTACTGTGAATGATGATTGGATACTGTCTCGTTGTTTTAGAAGCTCATCCACCTGTATGTAATAAAATCACCCTTTAGTTTGTAGTAAATAGTTATTACAAAAGAAAGTTTGCTCCTAAATTTGAGAAAGAGCACTAGACACATTTCGGTACTTGTTATGTAAAATGATTATGGGTATTGTCTGACTATGTCAGTTTATTTGGTCAATTTATATCAAAATTATTTAGGGGAGAATGGAAATGAATGGAGATGTCAGAATAGTTCAAATAATAGTACACTCTAAAATACGCAAAAGACCTATAGTACATTCTCTTTTAGTTGAAGAACAGAGCTGGCGATTTTGAGTCATTTACTTATGAAAGAGTCAATTTGGTTAAGCTTTATCTCAACGGATCAAACGAGTAAACTCAACCAATTAAAAATAACACGTCAAATGGCCAAATGGGTCTGACCTGATCAAAAGAGTCAAAAATCAGCCAATTTGTATTTTTAATACATAAAACTTCTTCACTCATATGTTCAAGAAGTCAGATTCATTGTTGAAATAATTTGATTATTGTACTCATAATTGACAGCGGGACTATTTAGATAAATATTTATATTTTTGGACAAACAGCTTTTCGGTTCGATCCGATTCATTTCAACCATATACCTAGCCATCCAATTTGACATGTTACCCAATCTGACTGACCCACCCATTTTACCACTTCTAGTAATTAACTATGTAATAAACAGTATGCAAAGGCACAACCACATACATTCTGCTTTTCCTGGCTGTATCTGTTGGTAACTTCCTGAAATCGTGCCAAAGCCTGCAATAGATCGAATGAGAAACGTTTGGAATAGACATATTAACAATTTACCATTATCATCCATCCCATGACGATTGTAAAAGTTCCTATTTAGGAATGTTTCATTAGTAGCAATTTTCTTTTAAAATGTTTAACGGGTAATTTTAATTCTTGCCAAATGAACCTAAACTCGCTTATTTGCACATTGTAATTACAAAAAAAAAAAAAAGAAAAAAAGAAAAGAAGAAAAGAAAGAAAGAAAGATAAAAAAAAGATAGTGATTATAAGCTATTACTAAATCATCCATCTCATGACAATCGTAAAAGTTCCAGTCTTGGAATGTTTCAGGAGTAGTTACCTTTTTGCCAAATGAACCTAAAATTGCTTATTTGCGTATTATAATTACATAAAAATTAGTCATTATCAGCTATTACTAAATAATTACTAAATCAAGACGAATGTAAAAGTTCCTGTTTTGGAATGTTTCATGAGTAGCACTTTTGTTTTAAAATGTTTCACAAGTAGTTTCCATTTTTGCCAAATGAACCTAAACTTGCTTATTTGCACATTGTAATTACAAAAATAGTGATTATAAGCTATTTTAGATATTTAAACAATATCTTGTCTATAAATAGAAAAAGAAGACCAGAGCGGACAATATACCTGTCGATATTCTGTCTCAAACTGGCGTAGCTCAGTTCTCTTTCTCAAAATCTGCTGCTCAATATCTTTGAGCTTATGAGTGGTATCCTCATATGCGGTGGCACAAACAGCTTCTATCCTATATGATGCTGTTTTGAAAAAATTATCTCCTGAAAACATAAGAGAACAAATTCTGCATAAAGGTCTTGTTCGTTTTAATAACTTACCAAAAATCAAGAAAAGAAGAAGCAAAAAAAGGAGGTTCTAACCGTAAACTGCAAATATGTGGGTGCCAGATTTTAGTTCTGAGACCTCACATGGTTGAAGACCTTCCAACCTTTTAAAGAATGCAGCTTCAGGGTCCTTAGCCATTGCTAACTGCACGATGATTATAAGTGCAAGATAATTACCAAATAAATCACAACGAAAGTAATTTGAGAAAGCAGAAAGAATCAAAGAGATGACGAAGGCTTACAGCGTTGACAGTTGAATCCATTCTATAAACTTGAAAATGCAGGAAATACATCCCCGCGGATGTCACCTTACCAGTTTTATCACTATCTTCCTGCATGAGATGAATTTAAATATGATAACTTTGGGGTAATCATTACTTAAAAATTATAAACATTCATCACACTGTAACAATATGCAAATATATTCACATCATTGCAAAGATTGGTTACTTTTTCAAAAATCTTCGCACAAAAAGAAAAGCCATCAGTTAAAAACCGAGTGAAACAAGAGTAGAACACAAAATAATAAATGCATCAACAAATAAAATCATGTAGATTGGAGAATTGGACATATGTTGAACACTTTAGCAAGTCTATGATACAGGTAAAAACAATGTACATTGTTATATGGGGATCCTTCATTGAGACAAGACCAAAATTAACGATTGTTTCAGATTTTCGTTGTGACCATGCCAGTTAGAAAGCGAAATGAGTTCCCTATCGCCCTAAAGTAGATAGTCAGGTCGATGCTATATTTTATTTGGTTCATTCTATAGCCTGAAACCTTGTGTTGTGTTCTCTCAAGAATTTCGAAATTTTATCACTTCCTCAGATTTTCAAGAGTCGCTTGGACATATCAACTGAAACCTAAAGAAAATATTTAATACCTACCTCGACTCCTGGATACATCAAACTCACTTTCATGTGCTTATCAGATATTTAAGTAGTATATCAATTGCATTAAGTTTGTCCAACGAACAAATATTGCATGACTCTTTGTGTGCTTATAGTTCCCAATTTACAACCTCAACACCCACCAACACTCCTACCCTTCTCCCAAGCACGACTCGATCACCTATTTGGTAAGTCGGCATATGATGACTCTGTCCCCATGACCCCATCCAAAACTATCTGGCCATATGTAATATCTTATGAATCATGTCTCATATTCACTCATCCTATTTCCAAACGTACACGAACCTTTATTCAATATCATTGTACCTTTATACAACATTCAAGCCAGTACAAGGTCTGCAAAAAGAAACGGATTGCGAAAAATGAGACACGGGTTCTAAAATCACTTGCTGGTGGAAGCACTCAATTGGTGAAGTGGGTGTATGTAAAGCTAAATCTTAAACGCTTCCTTCACGTACTGAAGACTTGTCATGTGGAGCAATTCCTAAGCTTATGACATTTATATATTGCAAAGATGCCTTCTATTTTCACTTGTATTGTTGCTATTCATCATTAGGTTCCAAAACATGTAAACTAGCCTAGGATTTGGAAAAACAAGTTGTCACCATTTACCAAGGAATGGGAAGCCTCTGAAAGACCTAGAGAAAAGTAGACCAGGAAGCTTAATTATTCAACCATTAGACTGGACATCTCTTACTTTGAGTTAGCCACATATCATTCCCTAAAACCGGCTACTGGAGACAGGGTTCTTCGAACTTTGAAATATCTCAGTGTTTCTAGAGAAAAAAGTATTTTATTCTGCAATCAGTGTCACCGTAGAATTTGCCTTTACTAATTAGGTGTTTATCCAAAAATTTAAAACTGATTACTGCCATTACAAGTTTTAAAAACATAGCCACTGCTTCTACATTGTCACGTATACAACTGAAAAACAAGAAACATAGTCTCAATTAGAAAAGAAAAAAAAAAAAAAAAAAAACTAAGAGTGAAGCAGTCAGAAACAACTTTTACACAACCTTCACGATTTATGGCATATTTATGCAAATAATAATACCAAATTAAAAAACATAAAACAGCAAGTCTGATCAATGAAAAGATCAAACTTGGATATATTAGGTAGAAAAAGAAGCACTGAATGACTTAAACTCAATGCATTATGTTCTTTTCAAGACCCTAATATTAATGAATTGGAAGAAAACTAAGAATATTCGTCTTATGAAATTGAGATACCAACGATATAAGAGTTAAAAGCCTCAATTTAGAAGTAAACTATATGTTCACTTACGACATCACTCATAACGAAACTGCATTGTACATATAAACTTGAATCGTAGATAGCTAAAATACAATATGTGGGAACTAATTAAATACTTAAATACTTAAAGAAAGGTTGAGCACACAGAATTGAAGGTTCAAACATTTTATGTTTCTCTCATCAAGCGATTTATGATTGCAGTATAATGTTAGTCACTGTCACAATTTTGTTTAAGAAAACCTAAAGCAACAAAAATAAGAAAGGCCATACCTGCAACGCTAGACTATAACCCCCACCATTATCTTGCTCAAAATAAAGTAGCTGCAATGTTAGATTTACATAAAGATTAATATTCTATTAAACAATATGATTAAAAAAGATAACATGGAAAAATACTTTGAAGCTTCAAAGTACCTTAAATTTGCTTTGTGCCGCTGAAGTAACTCTGACAACAATCCCTGATTGAGCTTGCTCCTCATTTATAGTAACGCCAAAAAAATGTGCACATTGTTTCTCTACCTACAAGTTAATTTAATTTCAGGTACCAAAGTTGCTAAACATATGGTTTTTTAATAGAAGTGAACACACCTTTCCACTAAGTGATGATCCTATTGGAAGGGGTCTGACGGTTACGGTTCCATTTAATGCTTCCTCAAGAACATTGGCTGAAATAGTTGTCTTTATAGGAACTCCAAGCTTACTTAAAAAGGAAAGAGAAATACGAAATAATGACTATTTGAGAATTTGAGGCGAAGAATATTTGAAGCACTGTTTTTTTTATAAAACTTACCTGAACAATGCTGCAAACATCGTATTTACAGTTCCAAGGTTTGATAAATCAATTTCCATGTCCATGCCTTCAGCATCGAGAGCCTATTTGATTGACAAAAGATGCTCAGCTTGATTGACAAAACATACACAGTGATGCATAATTGCATGCATACTAAGTTACTAACATAAGTCATACACTTATTCCCAAACGAAAGTACACATATTGGAGAAGTAGAAGAATAGTCATACACTTAATTGAAGTTGAATATAGGGAGCCATACAGCAAAAACTTGAGGAACTAAAAAACGTTTCTAATTGTGATTAAAACATTAAATAAGGAAAACCTTAAAAACTAGAGATAACGCTTAGAAATAAAAAGTAATTTTTTCTCTAAGTTATCCAAAAGAAAAAACCAGTCCATGTAATCTAGTCCAAAATATGCAAGTGCAATATTATAACTTATAACTTCCTCAACTCTAGCCATTTGACAATTGAAAACTACAATCTCGCGACGAGTGGAGTGATCCTTAACCAACTATAATCACCTTAATCTTCTAAAACAACTTCCCAAAGGTATTTACTATACAAATTAACATAATTACATAAGTATACATCGAAAATGACAAACATAAAAAAGGTGGAAGAGTACCTCAAACCCTGAATTATCATACTGCCTTCTCTTTTCAGGATCGGATAAAATACTGTATGAATATGCAACTTCCTTGAATAATTCGGATGCCTCGGGATTACTAGCATTTTTATCAGGATGATACCTGCAGTATACATTTACAACCAACCAAAATTAACATTAACACAGCATTTCTATTTATATATATGTACATATATTAACCTAATATAACTTACAAGATAGCATAACATTTAAGAACTACCATTAACTTATAATTAAAGCAATTAATCACAGCTCATATTATATAAAACTGTAATTACAAATCAAACCTAATAAATGTCAACAATTTTGCAAATAACTAGAGAGAGAGAGAGAGAGAGAGAGAGAGAGAGAGACTAACTTAAGAGCAAGCTTTCTGTAAGCAGATTTAATTTCTTGATCAGATGAATCTCGTGAAACATTCAAAACTTCATAAGGATCTCTACGAATTGGTATTGTAGGGTTTGTTGTTGTTGTTGAAGAAGAGGTTGTTCCCCCTCCTTCTACTTTTGCACCTGCCATTAGTTCCCCTTTATTTCTTTTATTTAATTATTTTAATTTTAATCTTCAAATTTCTTCAATTCCAGAAATTTGAAATTAACTCAAACAGCTGTTGAAGATCGATTGCACGCGAAGTGCAGTGATTTTGGCTTTGATTGAACCTACTACTCGTCGTATATGACGTAATTTCAACTGCGAAGCCAAGATCCGAAATCAAAATTCAAAGATTAGGGTATATTAGTATTGCTGCTAGTGGTTTTTTCCGTTTTGGTTTTTTGTATTTGAGAATTCTTTTTATTTTTATTTATTTTATTCTTTTAGGTGAAGAAAGAAGGTAATCTTATCTGATCTCAGGCTCTCAGCTAAACATGAAAGCCCACCACAAGGAATCGGACGGCTTCTATTTGGGCCAACAGAAATGAAACTAATATTTACTACCATTATGTTACGTTATTATATTTATTTATTTATTTATAAAAAAGTTATCCAAAGTTTAATTATTTTAAAGTTTTTTCAGTCGGGTTATACTTGATGACTATTTTCTAAGGATTTCATCCAATGATGAAACTCTCTTTAAGTCTCTAATTTACATGTAATGACTAAAATAACATTAATGTAATTTATTCTTTTATCTTTAAACCACCTAGATGAAGATCTATAATCCAATCCGATCCAATCCAACTAAAATACTATATTAATCATTATAATCACAATCCAAGTGAGGGGGTTAATGACATCCTTCTAGTTGTTACACTTTACGTAAAGTTATTAATCTTTTGCAACTAAAGTAATTGGTTACAAATATAATGATTACAAATACGAATACTTTAACTACATATGCACACAAAACACATTTAACCCTGCAACTATTTGTATAAGCATGATTTTGGTGACACATTTTTATGATAAATTACAGAATTTAAGGTTTTAGAAACAAGATAAAGTCATCATAACATTAAGATTGGTGTGAATTGTGCATGTAGTAATCACACCATTTATACTAGCCAAATAAAGCCCATCTATTGTACTTTCCTATATTATGTTATTTGTAATATAAAAAGTTATTATAGATCATTAGAAATGATGCAAATCATCTAACATGATTGTCAAAACTAATTTGAAACAATCTAAACAAGACATGAATGAAGGCTATATCATCCATGTAGCATCAACTATAACCATGTGTGTGGTCATGGCACTAATAGTGTTTGTTCTTGGCACGTTCATCGCTAGCCATTACAAGACAATCGTGATTCCGAAAGATTTGTATTTTCCTCAAGTCACTGCAATTACGCAAACTCATTCTTCATCGGTCTACTTATGTCATAAATCTTCATCATCATCATCTTCTTCGTTAGCTCACGTTGTGGAATTTAATGATTCAACTGGTTTTTTCGATATTTGGCACTCAATGAACGACAATGAACTCATAGAGAAAGCCAAGAGGGTCCCACATGTCCCAGAGTATCCGTGGAAAGTGGCCTTCATGTTCTTGACTAGAGGAAGTTTGCCCTTGGGTCCATTTTGGGAAAAATTCTTTCAAGGACATGAAGGTCTTTTCTCAATTTATCTTCATACATCTCCTGATTTCAACTACGAACCTCCAAGCTCATCGGTGTTTTACAAACGACGAATCCCAACCAAGGTTTGATCATGCAAAATCTTTGTTTTTGATATATTAGTGATCTACCTACCCAAAAAAAATATAGTAAATTGATATTTCAACAAAGTGAAATATGTTATCCCATTAAAACTATGACAATTCTAATATGTCAATTTAGCTATTTTTTGTAGCATGTTCAATGGGGGAAACCATCCATGATTGATGCTGAAAGACGACTTCTAGCAAATGCACTGCTCGACTTCTCCAATCAAAGATTCATATTACTATCAGAAACATGCATTCCTTTATTCAATTTCACAACCGTTTATAACTACCTAATCAATGCCGACCAAAGTTTCCTTAGCTTATTTGATGATCCAAGGAAAATGGGTCGTGGGAGGTACAATAAACGAATGGGTCCCACAATAACGTTGCAAGATTGGCGCAAAGGCTCACAATGGTTTGAAGTTAATAGAGAGCTTGCAGTTGAAATAATTTCAGACAAAATGTATTATCATGTGTTTCAATACCATTGTCTACCACCTTGTTATATGGATGAACATTATTTCCCTACACTTGTAAATAAGGTTCGTCCTGATTTGACGACAAATAGGACCGTAACGTGGACCGATTGGTCTGGTGGTGGGTCCCACCCTAGGACGTTCATGAGAAAAGACATCACAGAAACGTTTCTAAATCAAGTTAGATACGAGTCGAATTGTACCTACAATGGCGCTTATAGCACGATTTGCTTCTTATTTGCTAGGAAGTTTCATCCTAGTACGTTACAGCCATTGTTGAAGATAGCTCCGAGGTTGTTAGAGTTATAGTTCTTTGTTCAATATGTGCTTGTATCAATAGTTAACAAGCCTAATGTTTATGTCACCTTTTATGGTATTACTAAATAAAGCTATGATAACTTGTATTTTTGTAGAATGAAAGTTGTAAACTATATTGGACTGAGTTTTTATTTATGTAGGGATATTTCGTAAATTGGATTATTTTATGCATTTTGAGATTGAAAAGTTTCAAAACAATTTTAAATTATTATTATAGGTGGTTCATTATGGAGTGCCACTAAAAAATGGACTACAATGGAAAAGTGGGTTGGATGCAAAATAAGTGGGAATGGGGGTTGGATGGAATAAGTGGGAGAATTATAAAATGAGATTCTTGAATCTTAAAATAGAAAATGGAATGTGTGGAATGATCCATTGATTCCATATATATGATATAAGGGAAAGAAAATAGTTTTGTGACATTAGCTAATTTAATTTTATATT
The DNA here is from genome assembly GCA_963921325.1 of Logfia minima. Taxonomy (NCBI): domain Eukaryota; kingdom Viridiplantae; phylum Streptophyta; class Magnoliopsida; order Asterales; family Asteraceae; genus Logfia; species Logfia minima. Next base: position 14,075,710 of record OY992770.1, on the reverse strand, counting down.
CATTTTGGTCCAATCATATAAAGGGGATGGTTAATTTGGTAACCAAGAAGAATTTCATATGGCTTTAAATTCAAAACTTGATGAATTAAGAAAAATAAATGGGGATGATATTAAGATGAGAAATAGACAAAGAGGTCTGAACGATGATTTATTTGAGATTGATCGAAAAACATTTAAAACTGAACCGGTAAAGGTCAACTCGAGCTCAAACTACTCGAGAGGACATTCATCAAATCAAGTTCGACTGTTAAACTACTCAGCTTGAAGCCACCGTGCAATACAACATAGCACTATAATGCCAATGTATATAGAACAATATGAAAATTGTTATAACGTAAGATAAAAAAAGGTTATATTTTTTACAAGTCGAAGAAAAATAGTAACTCTTTTCATTATTCACTCTGAGAGTGTCATTCTTTAAGCATTATTCAAAGCAAAATTATTGATTTATAACCAATTAGTACTTTCTAATAGAATAAAATACGAATTTCATTTCTTTTTGATACTTTTGTATAAGGTATAACGATCATTTTCTTTGCCTTTAAAACTATATTAACAACAAGATCCTTAAAATTTGGAGGGCCTAAGAAATCGGTAGATCTGTATGTTGACACATTTTATACTTGCTGATATCCTCCATTGCTAAGTATCTATAACTAATTTACTCTGTTTTCTTAATAAACTTCGAGTTGTGTCGAACATGAAATTATCAAGTCGAGCTTGAAGTATCGAGTAGATTAATATTTACATTAATCAATTTATTATTGATATTGATATCTTAATAACAACAATTTGTTGATTCGTACCGAGCTGAGCTCGAAAATATTGGTTAATCAATCGAGTCAATCTTGAACTCGAACTTTAAGATACAAGTTCGATCAAGTTCAAGTTGAATTTCGGGCTTCGAATTTTTTATCTAGTCGAGCTTGACATTGTATTGTCTCGACTCGACTTAATTACACCCTACACATTGCCTTTTTCGGATTGAGATTTGTCTATATGCTATATAATTTTAAAACTTAGACATCATTAACAACGAAATATAAACTCATAATAATCAAACAATAACAAAATTCTTAAATAATAAGAAGACAAACAATCACTCTCTCAAGTTTCAACGACACATATTTAAGTTTAAACTCCAATTTATCAAATTCATACCGAACTCAAAGATTGAGTGCTAAAAGATTATACATAACCTGTTACACTTACCAGTCCAAGTTTATACTATTAGTTACTACAGTATCACTTTATGACAAAACCAAATATATTGCATTGTCTTAATATACATGTATAAATAAATAAGTTTGCATCACAGTTTGTTATAGCCTTATAGGTAGGTAGATAAATCACCTTATTTTAGTAATCATGATCGATCGATCGATCGATTTGTCAAAAGTAAAGGTTTATAATAATAATTATTATTATTATTATTATTATTATAATAATAACACAAAAAAGAACACGTCACCTAATTCATAGTAGATCAAATTTAAAATTTCTGAAACGAAAGTAATTGTCATGGATGTGAAGAATTTAGAATTATGAATTAGGAGTAATTTATTTCCTAGATTGGTTTTTTCCCGCTATTAAGTGATTAATTTTAGTATACATTTTAAAAATATTTAATTTAATTCTATATTAATCGGAGTAAGTAAGTACTATAATAATCTGACTAAGTCTTAATTGAGATATGTTTCATCGTATTTATCGGACTGGTGCATGTGTATATTATCGAACCTTCCTGGCCAGTTCCAGCCTAATTGACGGGTAAAGCTGGGCGGCCAAATGAACTAGAGCCACACAATTATTTGCATCGCATCTTCTTGTTCACATTATAATTTGCAATGTCCATTTGCCAACTGTTTGTAAAATTGGTTTTTCTCTATAAAATAAAAAGGTGTTACTCTTTCGTGATACAATTAACAAAATAAGGTTAAATTTCATTATAATTGGTGAATAAATCATCATATATAAGTTCAATACGGCTAATACGTACATTAAACGTGATTTTTCAAAGTTGATAAAATGTATTTAATTTTGAGGGTATGTTTGTCATGCGGATTTATTAAAGTTTATAGAGATTAATTTTATTTTTTCTATAAGCTTAAGTTTCTAACATTATTTAGTAGATAAAGTGAAAATTTTATTAGAAAAATAAGCTATAGAAAAACAAACTATTTGAAGTAGCTTTTGACTGTGTTTGACAAACTAGTTTATTGGAGTTTATAAGAGTTTAAGCTTATTTATTTATAAACTCAAACTTTTAGCATTGTTTGACATAAAAAAATTTAAGATCATATAAGAAAAACAAACTCTAGACCAAAAAAGCTACTAGAACTAGTTTTTAAAAATAAGTTCTAAGGTTATAGATTAAAAAATTACATAAATTCCTCTTATAACGATTATTTATCATGTGTTTTTTTCATTTTATGTCAATTCACATCTTTAACTTTCAACTAGTTTGTTGAACATTTACAAAAAAATCATCTTCAAAAAGAAGCTCCAATATCATTTTCAACTATAAATTTTCAACTTCAGCTATCAACTATTTTTACCAAACACGTCACTTTAAACAAAAAAAAAAACTTCAAGTTTATGATAGGAAGAATTATATAAATAACTCTTATATTATTATTAATCGTTTAATTTTTGTCTTTTTATGTCAATCTACATCTTTAAGTTTCATCGAATTTTGTAAATGTTTATAAAAATAAGCTTAAACTTCTATCTATAAATATAAGCTACAACTATCAACTCCAACTATAAATTTCTAACTTCAATTATAAATTAATTTTGTAAAGCACACTTATAGACTCAAATTTAATTATTTTCTTTTGGTACATATTGTAGATGAGTTAAAAAAATTTCATAAGGTTTAATTTTGCTCAATTATGAACTTAATGAGACAGAAATTGAATATTATTATAACAAGTTTAAAATATTATAAGTATATAATAAATTAGTACATGACTTATGGAAATTGATGACAACCATTAAATGCGTATGATTCATTATCGACAAGGGAAGAAATAAGGGGAATCTGGGTTTAACGAAGGATGACACGGTGACACGGTTTTAGTTTTATAAAGACGTAGATTTAGAGAAAATATTTTTAATTTCTGCAATTTCCTGACTATTTCAATATTTTATACATAATTTAATCATTAAATATTAGTAATTAAATGCTCTTAATAGCCAAATTTATAGTTTTTCGTCAGAAGTAACAGTATGATTAAGTAACAAGGAGGGTACATATGTAGTTTTTGTTCATCTAAAAGTACATGTTATTTTCTCAAAATGAATTCTCTAGCTAGACAATTCTGTAAACAAGAAATTAGATAAGTTTAAATATGATTAATTAACATCTATATATACAAGTAATTCGATAAACTTCACATGTTTCGCAATTCTTAACCGATAGGCTGTTTGTGTGGTCTGAATATCCGGGTTGCGTAGCCAATTGCAAGGTTGGGCTGACGGTCATCAATCCGGTTAAGCAATCAAACATGTTTGCGTAACCGGTAAGTACCTTTTAACAAAATACTCTAGAAGTGTTTATGGTAACCGGGTGGTTTTCGCTTAATACGAGTAATCAATTATTTACATAAAAAAAAGGACACCTAATCCAACCACATCACACATAGTATTTACAAAATTGTCTCAAGTATTTTTGTTTTCTTTTCCAATACATACTTAATATCGCTTAATCCATGTATATTAGAACATGTTTATCATGTAAATGTTCATAGGTAATATAAATGCTATTAATTAATCAAGAAAATGGCATGCTTTACCTACTAGACGTATACAATATCAACCTAGTGAATCAATATATTTCATTTTTGGTTTGTGTGTTCCGTGGCGTTCGATTCTTTTTGATGAGATTGTTATGAAATCTTTTAATTGGATTTCTAGTCGTTGGAATAGTGAAATCTCTCAAGATATTTGGATGCAAAATTCATCTTTTTTTTCTATATAATTCTTTAGTTTTTCTTAGAGTTTTCTTTTATAAAATTTTACCGTTAAAAAAAAAATATATGTTACATTTTTGAGCTCCCATTTATTAGACTTGCATCCAAATAATTTGATACACTCTTTTAAAAGTGAATCTATAATTGTAATATGATCAAAAGATACACTCAACAAAAGTTCGTTTGGTGCTGATAAAATAATTATTCAAAAGCTTACTTTAAATGGTCCTACATATTGTTATCGTTTGGAAACATCTATAGTCTATAGTTTTAGGAAAATAATGCTTTTCGAAAGCAGCGGCTTTTTTATTTTAATATATAAATATATACACATTTTTTTATTTATTTCATCCTATTCCAACTTGGAGTCGCCTAGCTAGCTTGTTTGTTTATTTGTCCATAATGTAGATGCTTCTCGTCACTATGATGCCAAAAAGCAACTGATCGATCTACAGTTTCATTTTATTTAATCACATAATTATTTGTCTTATATCATTGTTTTTGTGACATATTTGTTTTTTTATTCGTCCATCACGCAATTGCCCTTAATCGATATGATATGAAACGTAATTGATCTATTTATACACATATCTACTATTAATCTGTTTTACACATATAAGTTCATATCTAAATAAGTAATATTATACACCGTGTATATTATCTTAGAAAATTGCATAGTAGTTATCAGTGTGACATGTTGACATGTGACAGATTACCAGTTATGTTTTCGATACGTAACAGAATGTGAGCTAATTCTAAAAGAATATGTTTATTATGGATTACTTAATTAAAGAGAAATGCTTTGTTTGACTATTTAACAAATAGATGCTATAGTTATTGACTTATTTCATGCTAAACAAAAGTCGGTATGTTTAATTTTCAAAAAAACTGTCAAGACCGGCTGCTGGCATGCCGAGTGAAAACCTTTTAATAGTTCAAATTTATTTTTTCTATTTTTCATTAATTTATGAAAAATGGAAAATTGAGAACGTTGGTATTGACTTTGACTTTTTGAATAATCCTCACCGCCAACACGCCATAAAAATCCCCATACAACACCATTCTTTCCGCATTCACTATTTTCATTTCTCTCAAAAACGTCGATAACGCTGATTAATAATAATCAGTGATCCTAGATTTCAAGAAAACAATGAAGAACAACAAAAATCATAACCACAACAACAATCAATTAATCTCATTGTTTAAAATCTTCAACGCTCCATTACACTTATCAAATCTATTATCACTGATACTTTTTTTCGCTTTCGGTTTATGTTTCGGTATAATTCTCACTTTCCATCTCAAAAACATTTCATTTAATCTTCAATTCACTCAATTCTCTCTTTCCACCATCACCGCCACCAATACCACCGCCGTAACACCACCACTAGCTACAACAACACCGCCGCCGGTGCCGGAGAAAGTTGGACTGAAAAACTACCTGAAGGTGCCGGAATTAATGCATGATATGACCGATGAAGAGTTGATATGGAGAGCATCAATGGTGCCAAAAGTGAAAGAGTATCCGTTCGATCGAAAGCCCACGGTGGCGTTTATGTTTTTGACTAGAGGTCCGGTGGTGTTGTCGCCATTGTGGGACCAGTTTTTTAAAGGTTATGAAGGTCTTTTCACCATTTATGTTCATAGCTCTAATTTTAGCTCTAATGTCACCGAACCTGAAGATTCTGTTTTTTATGGCCGGAGAATTCCCAGCAAGGTAACATTATATTTTCCTAAGGTTTATTGTTTAAGTATTATCTAGTTATGTTATACGGAGTATTTACTTTTAATTTTGTTACGTATAACAGTATTAATGTTTATAATTTACTTATATTTAAGGTTTATAAGGCTGCAGTTAAGAAAATATTATTAGTTTTGCAAAATAATAGAATGATTGGATTGGATGTTACTTAATTAATAGAGAATTATTTTAGATCATTAGTGCTTATTAGCATTTAACTAATTAATTAGTTAAGCACTTCAACATAAGTAATTATTTTGGTTTTGTCTAAAATAAATCATTTTAGTTTTCCTTCAAAGGTAAGCAAACCTTTTATTGTGTTTGGAATTTTTGTCACCGATTTTTATGTTTTCTAGCTCATTTTACTTTTTATAAAAATGATTTGAAATAAGAATGATCCCTGCCTGACAAATGACTAGATATATATAATCACTTAATTAAGCCACAATCCATGTCATTATTAATGTAACTAGGAGTTGCTAATTTTCTTAAAATGAAAAGAATGTAACAAATAAAAATATTTTTCTAGTAATTTATGAATAATAATATACTTAAATATAAAAAGTAAAAAAAAAACAAAAGGCAAAAGGTGTATTTTGAAAGCACAGAAAACCACTTGTATGTTGAATCCAAGCTGGATTCCAGAGCAACATGGTGCCGGCCTTCTTTACAAAAGATTGCTGTATTTTAAGTCATATGTATTCAATTTTTTATATTATTTTAAAATACTTTTCTCCTTTTATAAATCGCAAATAAAGATTTTGGGGACATTGATTCAGTTGGGTCTGAATTCAATTATATTTTATTATCTAGCCATGTGAGCTTGATTATTGAGTCAAATGATTTCACAATCCTTTTAATTAACTACAATTAGAATATTTAGTAATTGGTATGTATTCAAAAACAAACTTATAGATTTAGAAAATAATAAGGAAATTTATTGTGTACAATATAGTTTCATATAGTCCACAAATGTTCTAATGTATCACTTTCAATGAATTGCAGTATGTTGAATGGGGAAAGGTTAACATGATTGAAGCCGAGCGTCGATTATTAGCAAACGCGCTGCTAGATTTCTCTAACCAACGATTTGTCCTGCTCTCGGAAGCTTGCATTCCCCTATTTAATTTCTCGATGGTTTACTCTTACCTTATGAACTCACAACATAACTTTGTTGAGTCTTATGACTTGGAGGGGCCCGTTGGACGTGGACGATATAGCCAAAATATGGCCCCTGTTGTGGATATTGAAGAATGGCGAAAAGGGTCACAATGGTTTGAAATGGACCGTGACCTAGCTGTTGAAGTGATCTCTGATAAGATGTATTTCTCAGTTTTCCATGACTTTTGTGATGGCCAGTGTTATGCGGATGAGCATTACTTGCCAACATTTGTGACCAAGAATTTTGGAGAAACAAATTCTAATAGGACGTTGACTTTTGTTGACTGGGCAAAAGGTGGGCCACACCCCACTAAGTACACGAGAAACGATGTGACGGAGGAGTTTCTGGAGAAGTTAAGAAATGATAGAAGTTGTGAGTATAATGGTAAGAAAAACCAAATATGTCACTTGTTTGCAAGGAAGTTCACAGTTCATGCTTTGGATAGGCTGTTAAGAATTGCACCAAAGCTTATGCAATTCAGCATGTAGGTTTTATGAAAATATTGATTTTTGGTTATTTTCTTGAGATTATTTTATTCTTATATACATATTGAACAATTGAGTTCAGATAATGGAAAGCCTTTTTCTCTTTTAGATTTTGTGCTTATAGAGTGATTGTGATATATAACAGATTATATGTAATCCATAATATTCTTATAGACATCTCAACAAAAATATCCATATGTGATGCTAATGATTCTTGCAATATAGCTTTCCTACTTTCACCTACCCAAAATAAGTTGTTGAAGAAGACGTTTTCAACTTCAGCTACCTGTCGAACATTAGTTGGTTACTTAACATTCAAATAGTTCAAGGGACAAATCGTTATCAAACTTCCAATAATGTGCTGCTATTCCAAAGTTCCAAACAAAAGTTTCAGAAGACGATTCATAGACCACATAAACTTCTGTATATTAGATGTTGACGTAACTGGCCGACCTGTTTTCGCCAGTCTTTAAAACTTTGAACTCAACAATTTGACCCGTTTTACTGTTTTGACATTTATAGATGGTAAAACGAACCGATTGTGCATTTGTGCAGATTGGGGTGGTTAAATTCCAGCATGAAATTAGACCGCTTGAAAGGCTTGATGAATTGGTTTTGTGTAGCTGTGTCTGAACCATGTGCTACAAGATTCTTATAATCTCTAACTGACATAATTTGTTGGTTAGAATCGAAGTAGTATAACTGACACCCAAAAAAGGGCTGCAATTTGAGACTGTCGAAACTTAAAAGGCCATCCTGGCTTTTACCTGAAAAGCAAATAAAAAGCATCATGCGCAAGAGTTTAAATTGATGTACTCCTATAATTTAGCCCTTTTAAAGTTTAAGAGCATCCGTCCAGTAAAAACAACCCCTTTCAACCCCACTTGACATATTAACACGCTTTTCACTAATTTTTCCTTTCAACCCGTCTTTCCTTTTCACTTTTTAATTGTTATTTTTAATAACATGAAACCAACCACTCTCGGCGTCAGAATGAAAGTTTTGATTGTTTTGTCGCAACTTCTAAATAATCCCCAATCCAACCCCTCCAACCCCGCACACGTGGAACCTAACCTCACAACAACCCCACAACCACTGTGGATGCTCTAAAACGTAGTTAATGACTAGACTAATTAAATTTGTGAAGCTGGGTTGCTATTCTGACTATTTAGGTAGAACAATTGAGTCAAATGAAGATGCCATTTGATGACGTACTTAACTAACATTAAGATGCCTAATATATAAAAATATTCTTTAACTTTGATTTTGATTTTGATTACTTAATTAATATTGAAAAGCTTACAAAACCGACCATAAGGGGAACTGGGCAGGTATCCATTATATGGGCTAAGGGCTACTTCAAGCAGGCTAAGTTAAGGTTCAAGTGCTTACGTTACCCGGTTTGAAGTTCGAACCAGATCAGCATGTGCACCATATGAATACTATACTACGTGCACTTTTTTTCAAAGAACAATCCATATAAATCACTAAAACATGACATAACTCGTCAAATTGCTTACTTATGATTTACAGTAAATCAACAAGAAGGTGACTTAATCAAAATACACACTTACATTATATCACCTTACAACAAAAATAAAAATGAGACATTAGTCACTGACTCCCGTCTCTATAACAGACGGTGAGTCGGTGACCGAGTTGAGAATGTCACGTCTCGGTGACACCTTAACTCCTTGTATCTCGTGAATCATTTTCACGACATGGTCCATTATAGGACGTTGATCAGGCCCACTTGCAGTACATGATATCGCAATGTTTAACAACGCCCCAATTTCTTCTTCGATATCTTTGTAACTCATCAACTCCAAATCAAACACTTCCGCCGTCCATTCTTCTCTCACCACCGACTGGACCCACCTCGGCAAGTCCACGACCCCACCATCATTTTCCATCGTGGACAGGCTTTTTCCTGTGAGAAGCTCCATTAATAGGACCCCAAATGAGTACACGTCCGATTTCTGAGTCGTTTTACGAATATTGGTCGATGATAATTCAGGTGCACGGTAGCCAGTGGAGCGTAGGGCGGCAGATGGAGGGGTGATGGTGGAGAGGCCGAAATCGGAGACCCGAGCATTGCCGGAAGTATCAAGGAGAATGTTTGTGGATTTAATGTTGCCGTGAGTGAGTTTGCCGGAATTGTGAATAAAAGCTAGACCTGTGGCTGCTCCGGCTGCAATCTTCAGCCGTGTTGACCAGTCTAATGGTGTTCTTCCTGGTCCTCTGTTTCCTGTTTCATAAATAAAACAAAAATGACCAATAAATATTACTCTTACCTGAGTAGTAATTAACAGTTAATAGTGACCTAATAGTAATAAATTTCTGACCAAAAACAAAATTTTATAAATATTAAGTAATATTTAAAGATATCACTAGAACCTCTTTTAGTGTTTTTTTAATACTTTGTATTACTTAAACATGCAATATTTGGTTTATAATTATTTACGAACTTAGCTACACATTAAATAGTGGCCATGCTTATATCAACTTGGATAGTTGTATGTCACATCGGATTCATAATGATATACTAAGTTACATTGTTACTATAAATCTTCTTGTTGAACATGAAAAATTCCTGCATTTTTAAATATATTAAAAAAAATGAAAATATCATTAAAAATTCGTTTCATCGATATTATTATTTGCGAAAAACATATATGATCATTGGGTCATAATTCTTTTTGGTAATTTTCATTTATTTCTCAAGCTACTTTAATTAACTGGTTCCGACTTTTATTTTTCTTTCACTTTTTCTTTTTATCTTGCTACATCTTGGACCATCTTAACATATCTCTTCTTCTTTTGTTTCCTAAAGCTTCTATTCAACATCCACATATAATACAACATTTAAAGAAAAGAATTGAAAAACTACCTAATAACAACAAAAATAAAAATCACCATCATGAACAACTAAGTAACAAGGACAAACCAATCACTTTCCTTCTTAACAAATATATCACCATATGATTTCTTTATATACACATTGCAATATTTTTATATGAAGTTATTTTACAATCGCGTTTTATAAATAATTTTAAACATATCATTTCTCATAATACATAATAAAAGTTAATATTAATTTGAAATAAAATCAAAATTATGAAGGGAAAGAATTAACATACCATGAAGAAGCCAAAACAAGTTACCATTACTCATATAATCATAAACCAACAACTTCTCATCTTTAGCAAAATAATAAGCCTTCAAACTAACAACATTTTCATGCTTTAACCTCCCCAAAATCTCCATCCTTTCTTCAAACTCTTTCTTACCACCAACAACCACCTCCTTCAACCGCTTAACCACCACCACACCACCATCATCCAACACCGCCTTATAGGCCGTACCTAAGCCACCTCTCCCCAACATTTCTGCAGACGCCCTCAACAAATCATCCAACTCAAACCTCCTCCCACCATCCAAAAACACCATTCTACCCTTCTCATCCGAATTTCGGTACACCACCTTCTTCTCACCTTCTAGAACAATATTCTCTTCAACCGTTTTTCCCGCAAAGTAACAATACAAAAGTAATGAAACTAACAATAACACCAAAACATCTCCTATTATTATTGCCACCACCGCGAGTTTACTAAGTTTTCCACCACCATTTCCCTCTTTATTTTCGTTAGGAACCGCGGCTGTTGATGGTACTATAGGTTGTTTGCTACATTTATTAAGACGAATATTGCATAAAAACGGATTATTTAAAAATACTGTTTCTGGGAAACCTGACAGACTATCAGGTATTTCCCCTGAAACATTATTTTTAGAAATATTAAAATCTTTTAAAGTCGTTAAATTTAAAAAATTAATAGAACCCGAAAAATTATTTTCTTCTAGACGTAAAGTTAATAAATTAGTCAAACGATTAACTGTAACGGGTATGTTACCTGAAATGTTATTATTAGCTAAATCTAAACGGTACAATGGTGGTAAAGGTGATGGAAACCGGCCTGAAAAATTATTATGTGATAAAAAAACAAGTTTTAAGGATGTGAGATTGGAGAGATTAGGAATGGGACCGGTAAGTTGGTTATACTTGAGAGAGAGGACACGGAGTTTAATGAGTGAAGTGAGTGAGTCGAACTGGCCGTGTAGGTTGAGTCGTTCGAGTACGAGCACGGTGACTCGGTTGCGAAGACATGTGACACCGTGGAAGGGAGGGGTGGTGTGACATGGGTTTGATGTGTTTGTGGTCCATGAGGTGAGTTTGTTTGAAATGTCCGAGGTTGTTTTGAATGCGAGTAATGCGGCGAGGTCGGGGTGGGTGGCGGCGTGGACGAGAGTGAGGTGGAGGAAGAGGAGGAGTACGGTGGTGGAATGGAGATGCGACGGTGGCGATGGTGGTGGCATTCTTGTTGAGTTTGTGAGAATATATGGAGTGTTGGAGTGTTATGTTCTTTTTATTGGTTCACAAACGTTATGGATTTTTTTTTGTTTTAAATGATTGTAAAGATAATGCGAATTTATACTTTATATATTTCCATTCAAGTATTATTCAAACTAAAGTGACATGCTACGTGTTATATGCATTTTGATTTTAATTGTATATTTATGAACAAAGTTATTGATGTTAACTTTATGGATTACTTATATTTGGTACTTGATTATCGGTAGATAGTTACGTTTTAGTTTATTAAACTCGAGTATTAGAAAATTTTCTTTTGAAAAATAGACTCCAAAAGTCATTATAAGGGTTCTCATTAAATGTAATAATAAAACCACATCAACAAGTAGGCAAGTATCTTTAATCTGTGTATAAATGAAGTTAGATAATGTGGTTGATATGATTAACAAACTTTTGGTTATATAGTAATAAATAAAAGGAATTAAAACTTATTATCTTTTTGTTTTTGTGACATAAATATATTAGGTTTATCACATCACTTTCATACATAAAGAGTATGTTTGGTTTCAATTTATATCCGAAAGTCTAATATATAGGTCAATAAGTTAAGAGGTAAGATGGTTTTAAGTGGAGATAAAAATGTATGTTATTAGTTATGAGACATTTAATGAAATTTCACTCAACTAAATCACACTCGTTAATTACTCAAAATTTAAAACATGTGATTGATTTATGAATTATGCCAAACATTGATGCGTTATGTTTAGTAGGTCACCTTTAATAGAAGTACTAATAATATATAACCGAAATTAATAAATAACACATCAAATTAAAAGCAAACAAACAAAAATTAGAAAAGAGACATTGTTTTTCTACATAGGTGACACATATTTATTGATAGACTAGATTTGTGATGTTTGGTTTAATTTGTGTAAGCATCTAAACATGACCAATATCATTACCTTCTCTTTAATCCCCATCCAATAGGCTCTTTAATTATAACATATAATCAAAACTTTCTCATAATTAATATTAATTAATTAATAATTAATAATATAGTAATTGCAACAATTCAAATGATTCAACAATCTTTTTCTTTCTTTTTAACTTTTCCTTTCTCAAAATCGTATGTTGTCTCCATGTCCAAATAGCTTTCTTGAAATTAGCAATTTTTAATTTGCTTTCCCATTTAAGAAGAAAACCAAACTATTATCTAACTCTTCCTCATCACTCAGCTTTCATCCATCTTTCGCTTTTAGCACATATCGCTTTTGTTGCATATGCATGGACCAAATATTCGAGATCATGGTTTAACTGCTTAAAGCTTCTTGGATTGTGCAATAAACAAACCATGGTTTAAAGTTCGAAGATTTGGCTAAACATGACTAATTTCACATTACCATCTTTTTATAAGAAGAAAGACATAGGCATGGCATCGAAGCTTACATTAAAATAAAACCCTCATATAAAAATAATAATACAATACGAAAACATCACACGTATCAATCCTTCATTTATGTAACGATCCATCCCACATGATTGCATAAGAAAATTATAACCACCTTATCAACATTGAGTTGCGAGTTTTATATGCTACTTACTAACAAACACTGAATAATTATGTGAAGTTTAGAAACTTAAAAGGATGAAGTGTAAATAATTTTTCATAAATAGTTTTGGCAGCACCTAAGTTTGTAGATACATTTTTGAACATGCAACTCTTTAGGAAGGTAAGAGGGGGATTAGTAAACCAATCCTGCTGTCATCCTAAAACCAGCAGCCACGTGACTAGCAAACTTAAGTAGCACAAAGCCCATTTAATGGTGTTTGGTTTAGATTGATGGGTAGCTTTCATGGTTTCCCTTGTTTGGTGTGTGAAGAGTGGGTTTACCATTAAAATTAAATTTATGGTTCTTGCCATGTGCTTTTGGCAATGTGTGTACATCAATACAAACATTTGCTAGCTAATTTCCAACTCATGCTTATTAGTTATATCTATACTTTTAATCCAAGGAACACTTTTCTATCATATGAAGGACACAATGGTCATATTTCATAATTTAAATTATAGTGAAACACACAAAAGTGACACGAATCGAAGATAAAATGAATAAACCTTTAATATATTGCACAAGAATACTTGAGACTTCAAGTTAGTGCAATTAAATTTCAAGAAATTAGGTCGAGACCTAAACGTTTCCATCATACGATACAACTCATGAAAACATTATTAGTGATTTTTGAACTTATATAACGACCTAACAAATCAAGGATCAATGAAAAAACTAAAGAATTTTCGGGTTGAAAAATGGAGTCAGGGATTAAATTACTTTGATTCCACTAGGTCGTTTTCCTTCCATTGCGTCCTTTTTATCGCGACAACCAGCACAAAGGAACAGACCTTGCCATGGTTTTGAGCTCATTGAGAAGACAGAACCTGCATCGACCGATATAGGTTCGTTTGCAGGTAGGTCAGCTTGACACACGGCACACATAAACAGTCCAGAGGTCGTTGAACCACTCATGTCATCGTTTCCCAATCTACACAAGTTAAAAAAAGAAAACATAAATATATTCACTAAACTCATACAAGAAGCAAATGTGAACGGATAAAGTTTTCTATTCATGTTAATTAGGGAGGGCGGTTCATTATTCTTTTAGACTCAGATGTACGCAACCTAACCGGGGTATCCCCGTGACCATTTCCCAGGCCACCCTCAAAATGTGCAACTAGTGAGGTTCAAACCTGAGACCTCTTGTGAGGACATCAGGCCGCCTTACCACTAGACCACCTTGGTGATGGTTATGTATACCATTTATTGTATAACCTCATACAAGAAGCAGTTATTGTATAACATTTCCTAAAAAGATAAGCCATTCAGTAGCGCATTATGCAAATGATGGTTTAGGATCAACGTGAAAATGGAAGTACAGAGAATGCAAAAGTCAAACCTTTCTGCAAGCATTGCAGAACCTTCTTCAAAAAGTTCCTCAACGTTGCCTACAGCAGACAGTTTGTTGGACAGATTAGCAGTGGAATTACGAAACTTGGCTTTGAACAACAACATTCTGAGCTTGCTTTGCGTTTTACGAGGAGGAGGAGGAGGTGGCAATGAAGTAGCAGGCACGACTAAATCAACAACTATGCATGTTGTATCATCTTTCAGTCCCCTTATTCTTAAGGCTTCCTGAATAAATCATCTATCAGATATGTATTTTCAAGATTTGTCATTCATCCTTGAAAACATTATGCATCTCTTCAATTAATGACATGTAACTGTATTTTAGTATTTTGGGCTAAAATCTGTATTGGTTTATTTATAGTGATGATGATGATAATACACAATATAACTCGAAGCCTTCCTAAAAAAATAAATTATGCAACTTTTATAATGGGAACGTCAAAACTGTACACGTTTCTTTTCTGGGATGTTAGCTGAAAATTACAAATGTTTCCATTTTAAAGTCGTATAGAGCTACAGTAATTGTTGCCATATACATTACAAATATATTGATACCTTAGCATTTTGTATTTCGTAAAGTGTTAGTGAGTGTTTTAACATTTTAAATACCTAACCATTCTAAAATAGAACTTGCTGTTATTTTCAAATGAGGTGTAATAAGAAATACTTTAAATAGAAATTACCTTGACTACTTGCCTAGCAGCAAGTTCAGAAGGCAAACAACGGCAGGATTGAGCAGCAATCTCAGATGACAAAGCATCCCAAATTCCATCAGAAGCAATTATAAGCCTTCCACCACCATTCGAAAGCTTCACTTGCTTCACATGTGGTATCGGAACGATAAATTCGCCAACATCCATATCACCAATTGATCTAGAAAGACATAACCCTCCAGGCCAACAACGAAGTGGTCCAATCTGTCACAATATCAACAAATCCATCAAAAAATGAAGCTAATTAACTCTTAAACTATCTTTTTTCATTAAAAAAAAAGTCAAACCTCAGGCCCACCGATAACATTGAGCCTTCCCACTTCCCCTCCACTAGCAGTTACACGTTCCCTTCTGAAAATAGCATCTTCAAATCAAACCACGTTTCCCATCAAGAAATATAGGTACGCGTATTGACAAAATAAAGATTACTCACTCCTCGCTGTTTTCTTCCAGCCGGTGGTCAATGGTCAACACTGACACAGTTCCATCAGGTGTATCAAGAATACAGCGAGAGTCTCCACAAGAAGCAACTGTCACTGTCCATCTATCAACAATAACGAGCGTCGCAGTTGTTCCCGATGTTAGACCTGGTCTAAGTCAACCAAAAAATTAGTTTTCATACCACAAGTTTGGGAAGGCTGGGAGTGTAAAATGGTCGTACCTTTGCTTTGAAACTGTTTATCGGTCTTGACAAAACCGGCCACCAAAGCTCTAGGTAAAGCTTGAAGCCACTCGTCACGTTTAAGACCACAAGGTATGGCATCCAAGACATGATTTAACAGATTATCTCGTGAATATATTGCTGCAGCATTGCCATTATGACCATCAAAAATCTGAAAATTTAAACGGAATAAAAGATTAAGGAATTGAATTTTCTGACTTTCTTATAGCTCAAAACTACTCACACTCATGTGAGAGCATAAGGTACTCTTTCATCATCCATCATCTTTTGTGAAGATGAATTCACAAAGAAGCTGTTTTGATTGCTCTAACACTTGGCCCGTAAGAAAATTTTGCAATTTTTATAAAGAATTGCTATCTCTCTTAAGATCTCGATAGACACCGACAACCCTTTATGACAATTGAGAATGATTCATTACTCCTCCAAAAAGCTTCATATTTGACAGAAACCGAGAGTGTTTGAGTGCTAATTAAACGTATCAAATACCCCCTAATGCTCTCGTGAATCAATCAATACCTTTGTTTTGTGTAATGATCCATGTAAAAACCAATCATATTTTGCTTTAAAACACAGCATAACAAGAAATGTTGCCATTGCAAGAGTAGTTAACTAAATGGATCACAATCTCACATGCAAATTCTCTTTAAAAATCTTGTCACAACATAACATCAGATTATATTTCATTCAATTTAGATCCAAAACTATAATCATGAAAGAAATAAATACGATCTAACCTACAAAAGCATCCACATATTATCACTATTAACATCAAACTGTTGCAAAATATAGAGCAACATACCCCAAAAGCCGAAAAACTTGAAGAAGGATCCCCCTGAATTCTCTGGCAATTAGTTTTCATCAAGAAATAATCTTCGCCTTTTCTCGATTGAGCAGCACACCCATATCTCACAGACGGTTTCTCCATCTTTTCACTTCTCAATTCTCTACTCATTAATGCAGCTAAAGGCACGAGATCAGAGTGATGTGAATGCATCTTTAAACTTGATCCCATACTTGATACTTACCCAAACACCCTTCTTTCCAAAAAGTTACTAAAATTTCAACTTATTGATCATCACATTCAAATAATCCGAATGCAAGAATTGCTTTCTTGATCAACCTAAAAAGCACATTTTGAGCTCATGTATCAACAAGAACATATAAAGATTGAAACTTTAATGTGTAAGAATCACCACGAAGAAAACCCCACAAAACCTAACGAATTTTTTAAAGAATTTATATGAAAAAAATAGAAACCTGTAAACAGCTAATAGAAGGTAAAGATTCCAACTTTATACAAAATGCAGATTACCCACAAAAAAACAATATGAAAACAAAATGTAGATCTGATAACAAACAAGGAAACAGACAATTGTTTTATGAAAAAACAAAGAAGAAGAAATAAAACATCAAAAATAGGAAAAACACAACGCGGAAATTAAACGCGGATTTGGTTGACAGCTATGAACTTTAAATCAATCAATTCCCTTAATCATTTAAACACTATAAACATCAGCTGTATTGATATAAATATAAACGCGAATATTCAAGAGTAATATATGTGTATAATGCGTATATATATATACGGAGTATAATACAAGCCAACAAGGTGGGTATAACTAACATTAAAGAAATTGAAAAAACCCAGGCCGAATTAGGAACATCCACATCCACCAGACAGCAAACAAAGATTTCATCAATGAATTAATTATTAATTAATCTTTTTAATTTTATGAGGCAAAATATTAAAAGGAATGAGTATAAAAGAAAATAAATTACTTTGAAAGAATCCCTTTGATTCTTTTCCCTACCTGGATAAAGAAGACTTTTTTAGTTTTTTTTCTAACTGACTCCTTTAAATTTGACTTTTGCTGATTACCCATCAAGAAATTTTGCTTAAGTTTCGGGTTGTTCATTTGTAATTTTTCTTTTCTTTTAAGTTTTGTGAGTTACACTCTTATGACCAAAATACTATCAACCGATTTTTATTTTACTTTATCGTCACTCTCTCCGTCTCAAAATTATTATCAAAAACAAAATATATGCAAATTAAAAAAAGTACCATTATTATAATGTTTCACCAATGATAATTTACCTTTACCATCTAAAAGCTTTTTAGGTAGTTAGAATTTGAAGGTAGACAATAATCTTTTAGGACGTCCTACAATGAAAAAATGGACAAGAATTTCAAGATGGAAGGAGTATTATTATTATTTGAGTAAATTACATTTTTCGTCCATTTGGTTTGTCATCCATTTTATATGATCTGAATTTTTATTTTGTTCAAAGTCCCTCGTCCCTTATGAAATAACTAAAGTACCTTTGAAATGTTATGATTTTTTTTGAAATAAAAATTCAGATCAAAGAACTAAATCTGAAAAAAAAAACTAATCTAAGAATCAAGAGTGAAACATATAACATATCCAGAGGGACAAAGACAGAAACTCTTATTATTTTGAAATAGAAAGTACCGAAACAAGGTACCGAAACAAAAGAAAACTTATGAATATACCCAGATATGTTTTTTGTGACATCACAAAATATATTTTTTTATTTAACTATTTTAGTATTAAATATCTACTAACGAAAATTCCACTTGTAAAAGGGAAAAAATACTATGCAAACTCCAAGTTGAATGAGTGTAAATGCCATGCTTTTAATTGACTGTAACTTCAAAAACAACCATTTAAATGGTCTGGTGTACAATTAATCGGAATCTTATTTTACATTTATAGTATGATTATAATATTATGACTAAATAAATACCATAGATCGTATCATTATATATAGTATAGTATAGAAAATTAACTAAAATAGTTCAAAGATATTTAAGATATGACCGGTGTATAACAAATCATTAAGAATCTAATAACATTAAATCGTCTAATCTAATAAAGCAGTAACATAGCACAACCAACAAAAAATATAGTTTAGATAAGGTATCTATATAGAGATAATTACTCTCGTAGAACAGTTTCGTAAAACTAGATTTAAATCATAATGTAATAATCAAATGACTTATCCAACGATGTCAAGGGTACAAGATAATTATCATTATATTATATAATTAACTTATATTCTCTTAAAATACATTTTTAATCAATTGGTTCGAATAAAAGATCTATTAGTAATAATTAACTACAAATGTATAATCAAAACCAATATTAAATCTAAACAGATAATAATCCAGACATATAACTCAGTGAGTTTATGACAATAACTCATCGAGTTCGAGTCTAAAAACCAGAATCAATTCAACTAAACTTTAAAATAATTAATTTTTCAAATCACTTATTCATCTCCTACTGGTGGTAGACTCATGAGATCGTTTTCCAATAAAAAAAACATTATAGTTTATGTGCCATCAAAAAATAATAAATATTTTCAAAAGTGATATTGAGAAATCTAATAATATAAATCTTTGAACAAAATATATTTCATTATTCCAATACAAGAAATTAATCTACATGGAATACTATAACTAATTCATAGACAAACTAGTTGTACAAATAATCAATTCATAGAAAGAGTTCATAAATAGAGAAAAGATACTTGCAAACCATACTATTACTTCTTCAATCAATTGATTGTTTGTTCCTTATCGTTTTTACAATGCTTGTGAATGCTTAAGGATAATATAGAAAAACTTATATAAAATAAAGTACAAGTATCAACACTCTCTTCTTAATGACTACAACAACTTTCATATATAGATGGGGTATGTCGGGTCTGACTCGGCGAATTCCTGATTAGCTCGACGAGTTGGAGTTCCAATCTGATCCTATCTCAATCTTTTAAAGAATATAGTCTTTTTATTGGTAATATACAAGATAGCCTTCATTTTCTATCAGTTATCATATATATCTTGAAGTTTATTTGAAGAACGTATCCGAATAGGAGGTAAATATTCTTCATTAAGTCTTAAGATATTATCTTCAACTCTCATATATTTATCTTCTGCTCGGCGAGTACAGGACATAACTCGGTGAGTAATTGTCTAAGAATTATCCCGAATTTGCACTTCAACCCTTGAATATCTTGGTATTTAATACTTTAGCTCATAAAGTCCTTATTATATAGATATAAACAAATCAAGTACAAATTCTATAACAAATGTCTAAAATAAGAAATAAACTAACTATAAAATGTACATAAAAATATATACAATTACACACTCATCAGTAACCATGAATCTTACACCAAAATTAGCTATACGAAGTCACTGTAGGAGGCAAAGTCTCTTGGATCAAATCATCTCCCTTCTTGGGAATCCTAACTCGGGAGAAACCCAAAGGAACAATTCTCTACCCATAAGATGCACTCGTTAGGGTAGTTGCATTTTTGCAGTGATGTCTATGTCGGTGTGTTTTATTGTTGGGGCCTAAGGAACAATTCTCTATGCTTGAGCTCGAAGGGTACTCTGACAATCTTCGGGTAGCGTATCAGTCTTCCTTGACCTTCTATTGAGGGTTTAGTATTATCGGCAAGAGTGACGCGAGCAACCACCATTTTTTGAACGAGTATTGATTGTTTTTCTCGTTGGATGATTCAAATTGTTATTTCAGGATCAGGAAAAGAACTTAGATCGGGATGTTCCAGTCATTCAGTGGAACATGTTTTGAAATAATTGTGGGAGGTTTTTAAAAAGAGAAACTATCCTAAGGTTTAGAGAAGGTTCGTCTGGACACCTCTAGATCATACGACTGACTCCCCATCAACGGGCTAAAATCTTTACGTGCCTGTCACGGTCATTGCAATTTTACAGTGATGGTGTCGTAGGTGTGTTTTATATTTTTAATGTTGGGGCCCAAGTATATATCATGTTACGGGTGTATATCGATAAATATTATCTAGGGTCGTTTCTTTAAAGCCAACCGGATTTGAAACAAAGGCATTTCATACTTACGATTCCACTAATAGGGATTTTCAAATAAGTGGGAGTTGGTTTTGGTATTTTCTAAATTAACTATTTATCTAAGCAAATAAAGTTTGTTATGATTTCGTTAGCCTAGTATTTGGGATGATGTCTGGTTTAAGTTATGAAAACGTCTATCTAAAGATTTGTGTTCTGTTATCCTAAGTACCCCTGGTGTAAGCAATGAAACCTTATTTGATCAATATCTCACTGAGAATCAAGCTATCGTGATTCTGATCGGAGTAGGCTGCTTGATTCTCAACACTGCCCTGTTACAGAACAACGACCCTTATTGGAATATAAATATTTATTGGTGCATGAATAAAGTAACAGACTATCTCATGGTCTGACCGTTCTTAACACCACAACAATACTTATTCCAATAAAGCATTTAAGGTCAAGACTTGGTTTGGTGTTTGATTACTTTCCATCAATGGTTTAGTAAAATCTATGGGTAATAGACAAGCTTGGAACACTTATTGATTCCTCGTCTTCATTTCTGGATATATTACTAAGTTTGTATTTTAGAGCAAAGAATCTCCCTCTATAATCCACGATGTAAACTATTGTTAAGACAATATTTCCATAGCTTCAAACTCAGCTTATAACGGTTTATTGGTTTAATCACATTTATTGTTGTAGATGTGATAATTTAATTGAGGTTTAAAAATATATATGGAAAACGTAATCAAGAGACCGAGTTTCCATTTATAAAGTTTATTATAACATTATCTCAACTTATTACAGTTAACTACATCACAAGAAACACATATTATAACCACTCACTAATCATGGCAAGTCTTAGTCAAAATAACAATGGCATGCAATTTATTAAATAGATAAAGGATAGAAAGAACTGTGAATTATGCATAGAAAAATAACTTGAATAAGTACAGAAGCAAAATTACAAGTATTCTCTAAGAATTACAATATTGCCCCTCTAATTCTGCATTTGAATATTAACTGAGAACTAACTAAAAACTAACCTAGAGAGATAAACTAGAGAGAAAAAGTATTTAATTGAGAAATGATTGAGTGGATACTTTGAAATGGTGAGTTCAGCTGGTAGCTGATACACCTTGAATTTGCTCGTATTTGATCTTCAAAAACACGTCTCATGTATCAAAACCGTATAAAAATTGCATTTTGTACGCCCCAAACGTCGCCTATACGGTTTAGCACAGACCGTATACGTCCTAACAAAGCCGTATACGGCTTGTGTAGGACGTGTACGGCCTGGTGCCTAGCCGTATGGCTTTGATCCAGGCCTAGTGTGCGGGATCGTAACTTCCGTGTGCGGGATCCTAGTTCTTGAAATCTTCGTTTGGCTCTAGCTCCTTCATCGTATGTCCGTTTTAGGTGATTCTTGAGTCCATGTGTTTGTAATTACCAGACAATTAATATGAGACTAATTAAGAGTAATTTCTCGAATTTATAGGACATGGGTACTTTAAAACATGAAGAAATCAATTTGTAATATTTTGCTCTATTTTGATATTTCTTGAAGCATAGTCTATATTTTAGCCACATTGACAAATTTAGGTAAATAGATGTTAAAATTACAAGCTCATGTCAAGTTTATGGCTACAATGTGAGAGATAACGTACGTAAAACTTGACTTCTTACAAATTATCAGTCTCACATTAAAAAATTTATGTAAAAACTTTTGTAACAGAACATTAGAATTTCAAATATATTCCAGTTTTTATTGTCATGTCAATGTTTCAGATAAAGAATTATCAAACTCAAATAAATATATAGATGATAAACTTAAATAATATAAGTTGATATAAAACAAGTATAGCTTCTTGTATCCTAACCAAAAGAGCTTGTGAGAGTGAGACAAAGGCCTATTGGTCCAGCATAAGTGGCTTGTTTGCCTCTAAAACAAGGGACAGTGAACCCAAATCCAAATGCAAATGTAACACTACCCCATATGGGTCATTGGGTCCCCAGCTACTAGCAGATCTTCCACCCAACTTAGGCCCCTCATCAAAAGGGTCTAGGTTCACACTAAAAATAACATTTTACTTTCTTAAAGAACAAATACCTAATATTTCTTTGTCAAACTACCAGAAGTTGTTATGTTATATATACATTTAGAACTACTATATTGCTTAGATAAATATACATACAAATTAGAGTTTTATCTTCTAATAATCTTATCAACTATAGTATTGTTATTTAAGTTAGATCAAATCGACTAGAATAAACTTTCAAGACAATAATTTGAACTAAAGATAATAGTTAAGCATACACACATCCTATGATATATGTTCAAACAATATTAACTAAGATTAAACAAAGACGATGCAAGTACATGGTTATAAAAGTGTAAATATGTTGTTGACAACACATAATATCACCTAATCATATTTAACTTTGACAGGACATAACATATATATTACTAAAGGGTTAATTGTATAAATGATTAATTTTATTTAAACCTGACAGCACATAGAAATCTACCGCAAGCTTTAATAAGACTGTTAGGTCCAAACTTAAATCATATCATACTTTTAAAGAAGATAAGTTGATAACAAAATATTTTAATATAGATATCATAGACGCATGTATCAATAAAACATGAAAGGGAAGTAGAAGAACTTAGGACATTCGATTTGTTACTTTTGTTCATGTGATTATAAGGATCCAAGTCTCTAAAGTCATCCCAAAGTCATCCCTTTCTTCCAACACTAAAGATATCTTGTATGCAAAGCTTAGAACTATAATTTTGATTATATAAACTATGCAAATCTTTCTCTAAATCCAAATAACATAAACAATTTGATTTGTTAGATTCGTTCGATCTTTCTAAACATGCCGATATATTCATCTTCAGAATTAGAAGATTCTAATGATCAAAACAGTCTAAGGGAAAAATTCTTTGGTCGTGAACGACCTTTGCATTATGTACTTG
Organism: Logfia minima; assembly: GCA_963921325.1. Taxonomy (NCBI): domain Eukaryota; kingdom Viridiplantae; phylum Streptophyta; class Magnoliopsida; order Asterales; family Asteraceae; genus Logfia; species Logfia minima. The sequence goes on along the minus strand of OY992770.1, from coordinate 14,051,786 downwards.
GTGGAGGACAAGGTACTAAAACTCGTTTAATTGAAACGAGTTAGTATTTGATTTTATGCTTTATATGTCGTATTTGATTTTGTTGAAATTATAACTTACCGTAATGAAAAGTTTGATTACTCATTAAAGTGTTGTATCGAATTTGGTTGACATGTAAATGTTATTTACATTGTAGTTGCGGACCTACTTCTATGGAGGAACAAAACCTTGTCAGCAGCGATTTTATTAGGAGTGACGATGATATGGTTTCTCTTTGAAGTCGTTGAATATAACTTGGTTTCTCTTATATGTCACATCTCGATCCTTGTCATGTTGATGGTCTTCATCACCTACACAGCAGCAAAATTTGCTGATTGGTAATGTTTTAAACCGTACACTAAGGTGACAAGTTGGACCCATTTGAGTTATTTATATCCAAGGGGCAAATTAAAAAAATAAAAAATTGGATAGAATAAAATGGGTTGAAGGTCGCATAAAGTGAAACAAAAAGGAAAAAAAAATTCGAATAACTAGTTAGTTTTGATGTGTTTTTATTTGCCAGGGATCTTCCTGATATCCATGAGATAACGATACAAGAATCCGCATTCAGATGGTTGTACAGGAAAATAAACTGGGTTTTACTTCGGTTCTATGAGATCTCGAGTGGGGAAAATTTCATTGAATTTCTCTTGGTAAAAATATACTCAACATGTTACATATACTGAGTGTACGATATCTCGTTACATTAAGGTTACTCCCGATGAAATTCTCGTCCAACTTATGATTTAACTTGTAGGTGATCGCATCGTTGTGGATGATCTCCGTTATTGGGAACTATTTCAGTTCTTTGAACTTCTTGTTCTTTTGTAAGTTCTAGTTTTAAAGTTTTTTGCACCCATAACAACTGCAAATGGAAGTCAATCTTATTTTTGGATGTATCATTTTACGTAGCCGTGATCTGCCTTGGAACTCTACCGGCATTGTATGAACAATACGAGAGGGAGGTCAATCACCTCATAAGCAAAGGAACCAAAGACGCCAAAAAGATGTTCAAGAAGTTTGATACCGAAGTTTTAAACAAGATCCCAAGAGGACGTGTCAAGGAGAGGAAGCGCAAATAAATTCTAAATACTTCGTCATGCACTATATTATAATATCATAACGTTTTAGTTTAAGTTGAACATTTAAATACATGTGAATAGAAAATATGTTACGAAGCTGATATAAAGAAGTCATACAAACTTATCGGAGCCAATCTACATTCAAATTCACGTAGTAAATTTATCCAACAAAGAGTGTGAAGTATACTTGAATATATTGCGAGTTCTATATGGCAAGAACAGTCATGCCAGCATCGATAAGTAACAAAGCGACTAAGTTCGTATTTGGATTTTACAAACATGAGTCAAGCTACAAGATCAGTAATGAACAAATTTATTAAAATCATAAGAAAAAACTCTGTTACAAGAAATGTTCAACCTCCATTACTAAAATCTACAAGGCCAATTTCAACCTTATGCTAACGCCAATAACCAACTGAAATTGTATTGGTTGCATTTTACATCGAGCAATTGGTGCAACCAACACCACTGTATCACCACTGTATCGAATATTCAACATTGGTCATCTGGTCAAATTGAGCCAACTGCCAAGACTTCTGAGGATTTCCATGAGAACATCTATACACATTATCTTCATCTAGTTGATGTATTGCTTGCAGACGATCCAGTTGTTTTGGCATAAATTATGATACAACACAACACTAAAATAATAATTCACATTCTATCTACAAGGTGGTGAAAAGACCTCCGATTTTATAATTTTATAAGAACTTAAAAGAAATGGCTATAACCGATCACCAAATAAAGCTCCTTAAGAATCATTTCTGGTCATTTTGGTCTAAAAATTGCACTACACAGGGATACACTTCGTCTACCGCCTGCATTCAAACCAGAGACCACTTAGAATCATTAAAATTTTATACCAGGATTTTTATGTGACAAAAAAACCATATACACTCATTTGAAAGAGACGGTAAAGAGTGAATACCAATCTGCCTCCAACCAAATCATAATGGGCATAATGTGGGCCATCTGGTTCACCAAAAAGTTTATATGTAACCAAATCCTCAGGAATCAGCTTCGTTGTTTCTACAGATTCAACCATTAAAATATACATACTGTCAAATTTCTGTACTAACATTTAGAAGGAACCACACCTTTTCAAATGTATGAATATGAGTATATGACTATATGACCGTTAAGTTCACAATACATACCCTGTACAGCTTCAGGTGGACATATTGCATCCTTATCACCTGCAATGGCCAAAACTGGGACATTGATTTTGTGAATATGTTCCTTGTAGAAAAACGTCCCACTTCTGTCACTTAGACCGCGTTCACGAAAGGCTGATGCCAGCTGCAACAAGAGTTTAGCTGGTATGGTACCTGGCAGAAATTTAAACCCCATTGTCAGTAAAAAAACCCTGAAAAGGTAGACAATTGCAATTATTCATTAGTAAAAGGAGATGACGAATTTTAAAGTCCATACTTACAGAAGTTGTTCAAAACAAGCTTTTTTAATAGCTCAGGATGCATCATATCTTGTGCTGATATCATATGGTTAAGCCATGACAAAACATACGGAGGATTAGATGTAAAAGGATACATAGCTGTTAGCATTGCCCCTAAAGGAACAATAGGTACATTGAGGGCCTGTGCAGGATCAGCCTGCACACAATAATTAAACAATAATATTTTTTAGAGAAAAAGGGAGTGTGAATAATAATAGGAACAGTTGTGTTATAGGTTACTGGCCCCAGATAATACAAGATCTGATAATGTTAATGAATAACATTACTATAGAAGAAACATCATCTTACAAGTGGCAAGAGTAATTTGAGTGTTGATTTTGAGGATGTATAGTCAAGTGAAGATGCCAAAGTAACAATAGCCGCCAACCCTGATTCCCGTTCTTCAGAGCCTTTATCATTAGAAATTTTCATTATTGTAACAATCGTTTTGTAATTCTTATGCCAACAAACCGAATATTACGAGGCAACTTTACCAAATCGTGATAGCATGGAGTATAGTAGAATTCCCCCCATGGAGTGTCCAACAGCAACCACTTTACCATCCTCCGGTTTAGTATGGGCCTTTATATATTTTATCTGTTGTCAGAAATAAGATCATTATATACTTATTTAAAGAGCTGGAGATCAACTTAACACGCCAAATAAAAAAGGAGAAATTATTTTATTTAGATTCTTTGACATGTGAAAATGTCACCTCACCGCAGCAGGAACGTCCTCTTCGAGGTAGTGATCAAAATCCCAATCAAACTTGACAATCAACTCCAACTGATTCTGGAAATCTTCAATGGTTTTCGTCAAACGGTCATGCAAGTCCAACAGAGGTGGTGAAATAGTACGTTGACCTTCTTCAATAATATTGATCAGCTTTTGACTCAAATCTTTTATTTGGCTTGAAACAGCAGAGTTTTGCCTAACTTCCAGCAAACTTAAAAGGTTATTCTTAATCTCGTCGAACCGCTCTGCTAGGAATGAATCTCCTACTAGCTTTGAAAACTGGTCAAATAATTTAGCAGATATCAGTCTCGATTGACCTTCAGTGAGAAAGCCTGATACTCTATCCGAAAGAATGATAAAAGTTTCGGTTAATTTGGTGACCACAACCGATTCCTCCCACAAAGTTGGTAATGCGGTTGGATCTTTGGTAATAATCGCAAACCTTGATTCTGATGGGACGGTCTCGTCTCTTAAAGACTGTGAACCAACTCGAGCTTTTTCAGTTCCAGTTGCAGCACTGGCTTCCATTTGCTCAGATATTTCACGAGCAGACTGTTCAATCTCTAGAGGATTTGATCCATGAATGCTTAAACCAGCTCCTCGAACCTCAAGAATCCATGTGTCGAATCCTTGTTGACACATGTAACGAGCAAATGAAGACTACAAAACAAACAATTTTTATTATTTCCCTTGATTTAACATCTAATTACTTGAACACAACCAACATCTACTTTAAAAATAGTAAGATAACTCATAGACTGTCTGTATCAATCAATTAATATCGAACTACTATATTAATATAATATCGATATTGATTACATCAAGACATGATAAACGAAGTCACCTCAGGTGAGAGATCGTAACCGATTGCATTTGTTCCCACACCTGATAACAACAGTAATGGATGTTTTCTCAATTTCGCCTGTAATTATTAAACAAATATCAATCATCAAAAATACATATACATACAGATGTGTATGTGTGTCAAACTAACTCGCACATTTCTGTTCAAATAAGTAATACTCCGTATAAACGTGCATATCAATCAAACAATATATACATACTGACATACAGATATGCATATGTTTGTGTATCAAACTAATTCACATACTCAAATTTCAGTAAATAAATGAGCAATGTATACATACATTTAAATCCATCAATACATACATAACGATTCAAAGACACATTTCAGTTAACAAATAAGTTGAAAACTACATGATAATTCATACAAGCCAGAGTATACCTGTGGAGAAGGATGATATCGCCATAACGCAAGTCTCCAGTCGGAATTTTTGACGGAAACGTAGTGTAATTCGTCGGCAGTACAAATCGGAGGTTTATTAGAAACCTTCTCGCCGTTGATTTGGATATCGGAGTTCGTTTCGTCGGTAGAAAAAGCCCTGGCTGTAACGATTGGATTCAACCGGAGTGACGGTGACGGAGTAAGGCGGCGGAAGGGGAGGTGATTGCTGAGATGGCGGATGACGGTGGTTGATGACGGTGGCATTTGGAAATGGGAAGAAACGGCGGTGGTGATTAATTGAGATTGAAATTGAATCGCTGATGATATCGTCATCTGGAGATTTTGATTTCTATTTTTGGGGGAAATTATTGAAACTTGAGAAGCTTGCGTGTCATCGAGTCAAAGGGTGGTTGTGGCGGTAGAAGCTGTGAAGTGTGAAAAATCAAAAAATATTAGAGATGTATATGATGAATCGGTGACCGATGAGTTAACATGACAAATTTGACTATTTTGAGCTTGTGGAAATTATTACCATTACTGACGTGGTTTTTGTTTTCATTATTTATAACAACAAAAAATGTGAGTAAGTAGCATCTTTTTTAAGAAAATGCACTATGTATCAACATGACAATATCTATTAAGATAGTTAACATTGAGATGTTAAATGAAGTCATTTTGTCTAAGATCGTAAAATTGCATCGAAATCTTAAGTTACTATTCAAATATCCTAGTTTATTAGATATATGTTTTAGTGTATCATTGTATATAAATGTCAAAATTATGATAAATTAATATAATACTTAATTAAAACATTATAACAGTAGTGTCATACTCTTATATGAATTTAAGTTTCTAAAAATATATAGATATTTGAATGTAAAACTACGAAAGTTGACGAATTTATAACATTTGTTATTATGGATCATTTAAACGGTTGGTCTCTAGTATCTTATATATATATATATATAGGGTGGGGATCAAGAGGGAAGTAAAAAAATTAGGAAATGAGGGAAGTAAATTTCAATCCTTGATTTCATCATAAATGAATTTTAAAAATCACAAATAAATTAAAAATTTGAAGCTTCCCTATGGATTATATTCCTATATATATGTGTGTATATGTATATATGACAAAATTAACATGTTTTTTTTTTCTTTTTCTAACCCATTAATTCAAGCCAAGTAAAATTGAATATGATGTGAAACTTACGATTAAAATCGAGATCTCAGACAAATCTTATGTTTTAAGATCTTATATGCAGATCTTATTCGTTAGTTAAGATTTTAAAATTGTAAGACCGCGATCTACTTTGAACAACTTGATATGTACAAGTGTATATGCACTAGTACATCATGACAAATAACAGACACAATCGAGGTTGATAAGATCTAACTTTTTACCCTCTATTGGTTTTGTATTCACAAAATTCTTTAGATTGGATCAAAATTAAAAAATTCTACTTAGAAACTCTAGTACCTTAAGATTCGATCGAGATTAAAAGATTCTACGTAAGAACTCTTCATTTTACATGCATGTGGAAAAACTTAAGACACCAAATATATAATAAATAAGTAAAAGGTTCATAATGTAACCATAATAATAAAGACGTAATACTCTAAATAGGATTTAGATTACTAAATTTACTATTAACGAAATAGATTTTGAGACGTTAAATAATTAAAGTTGAAGTATTGATTAAATACACTTTTATGTGTCACTTAAACAATTAAACTATTAACATCTTATTAAAGTCCCCGTACTTGTAACTTACTAGCTCATTAGTTCAACCCAAAATAACTTGGAATCATACGCTCATGTAGTCATGTGTCATAGGATCACTATCCTATGTAAAGCTTATGCTTATAAAGATACTACCCAAAATTGACACGTTCTTATTAATCAAATTAATCAAAACTATAAAATCGTAACATTAACTAAAAGATCGATATTTAGATTTTAACAACTTTAAAAGCAACTATTTGATAAAAGAATTGATGAAGTTGTGTCTGTCGCCCCACCCAAACAACCAAAACCCAGTTAACTCTATTCCTTATTCTGCTTAGTTAACAGGTTAGTTGCGATTAACCCAACCCCTATAACCCACCCAAATAATGCTCCGTACTCCAATTCCAGTCGATTTAACAGATAATGTAGAAAACTTCATAAAAAATAAAACGAATCAAATGGACCAATAAATACTTGAGTAAATAGTCGTCTGAATCATGTTATTCAAAAACTAAGAACAACCTCATATAGTCTTTGTAATCTTATTATTCACAATGTTTCTTAAATCTTATTAGATAAAAATTGTTTGAGACTACTAATAGACTACTCAAGATTCAATTCAAAAAGCCCTACTTAGTTTGGCAAAAGTAGAGTCTTAGGCCCCCTGTGAGTCCGTAAATCTATCGTCACCCATTTTGATCCATAAAGGTTTTTTACCTGTTATCCAACATGAAAAACGTTTAATTCACCAAGCTCACCACCTTTAAATCTCATGACATGATTCCTCATTATAAGGAATGAAGACAGTGATATAATCCTGTACAAGCTGAAAATTGAAAAAGAAAAGTAAAAGGGAGCATAATGTTTGGTGGTGAGAGTAGGTATTATGGATGCCAACTTTTGCCATTTGTACTCTGCACCCCCACCCTCTTGTGGGGTATGTTATATGCGCCAGGTTACATCCCTTTGAGTTGTTTATACTAACTTGCATATTTAATGTTTACCGTAATACCATGATCTGTACTTGGCTCTATTGAATCCATAGGACTTCAACTTACAAAATAGCCTCAAGTCTTCCAGCTAAAAAACTAAACTTACTTTTAACTTTCAAGCTTGAGCCGAATCAATACCATCGTCTCACGCATACTGCAACGCGCTGATGCACATGTTGCAAAACTGGACATATGCTCAACAAACGTAGTAAGTACCAAACACAGGAAAGATCTAAAACGAGTTTCGGGTTTCCTTAAGGGTGCTCAAGACTCATTTGCAAGTATTATAGCTTTCATTCCTTGGTTCTACAATCTACAGTATCACAACAAGATTTTAACATGTATCATCCACAATGGAACAATAGTTGTTTCGATGGTTGGCTTACGACCCAAGGACAATAATAATAATTACACAGTGTGTTAAGGAAGAAGAAAACATCACACAAGTGACTGTCATCATCTAGACTCCAAACAAAACCTCTTAAAAGCTTCTAAGCTGACCATTGGTTGGTAACCTAAATTACTGAACACAGTCTTCCATTTAGAATATGTAAAGAATGTATTTCCCTTGGAGAGTTGAAACTGAAATTTTGAATGACAATATAACCATGATATATCGTAGCATAACCATATACTAGAAATAAAAATCAAACTTTTTTATAAGATGTTCTTATTTCAATCATAAATACATACCACAAACCAACCAATGTAAAGATGAAATAATAATGACAATAATAACATATATAACAATGACAATAATAACATAAGTAATAATAATAATAATATAAAAACACAAATAATAATGCAAAACCCACTTCACTGCAAAATTTTCACCTGAAAGTCACCTATCAAGGTTGCGATGTTCTCACCGGCTGTTTCGTACTATTATCTGTCAGAACATTAGAACTAGTATTTTGAGCTTCAACGGGCAAAGTTGAGTTCATAGTTTGATATTGAGCAGCAGAATGAGGTGGCAAAGGCTGAGCTGCGTAATATATATGTTGTCCTTGTTGTGTTGGATCAGCAAACTCATACGCATAGTTACCACCACCACCACCACCAGCAGAAACAATCGGCTGAGATGGTTGCTGAATGTGAGAGTAGCCTACAAATTGAGGCTGAACCTGACCTTGGCTAGAAGGAACCTGAACCATTTGAGAAGCAATTGCACAAGAATTTGCAGTTCTATACACCAATGCTGCTGGTTCTGTTTTGGTTGTAGTTTGAACTACTGCACGAGGTAGGGAGAACAAACTAGAAGGTGGTGGTACTTGACTATTAGGAGGGGCAGAAGCATCAGCGGAAGCATCAGCTTGCAATGATAAGTTGTACCCTTGGGGTGGCTGTCTAGCAGCAGGCATATAATACACGATATTCTGTTGATCAAGTGGTAGATGTGGAGCAATATGTTGGCTCTGGGGCGGGTACATAGGGTAGTAAGCTGCCATAGGAACAGGCCCAGATGGGCGGTGATGGATGTACTGTGGTGGTGGAACAGCAGTATGAATAAACTGAGGTTGATTGTGAAGTTGTGGATCAATTTGGGTTGTTGCAGTTGGAGTTGACACTGAATAAGCAGAATCTTGGATTCTTGTGTTTTTATCATGGATATTAGTTTGATCAATGGCTCTACTGTTGTTACTAGTAGAATATTGGTTTTGTGTAACAGGATCTTGATAAATTACGGGCTGTTTTCGTCTTGATAATGGATTTGTTACACAACCATCACTGCAATTCATAACAATATACACTTAGATTCATATTCTAAAATCTAAATCAAATGCATTTAGCATATCATTTTAGTTGAGCTGGCATTGTATGGATACCACGCTATGACTTTATGGCTTTGACCCATTTGACAGTCTTCAACCATTGCATGGAATAAATAGGTGGGACCTCCGCCCGTTTCTTATTCCCACAAATGAAGACTGGCCTTTAAAGTTTGTGTTCGTATTTCATTAACTTTGTTTTGCTTTTTTAATATTTTATATTTATATTTATGATAACACTAACTTGAAGATTACTTTTTTATGACACTAAAATGTATGTAATAAACAAGATATTGTAATAACCTATTCAAATATGTTAATATTACTTATGTTTTAAAAAATATTTTTAATTTTAATTTTAATTTAATTTTAATTTAATTTTAATAAATATAATTACTTTGAATATAATTACTTTATAAGAAGAAAAAAAAGTATACCTTGAAACTGAGTCCGGTGAAATCATATCAAAGCCCATAGATGCCTTTTGCTGATAATATTGCTGCTGCTGCTGTGCCGTCACTACCTTTGATCCTAACGGCACACCGGTAATCACCGCCGGCGCCGGCACCGCCACAAAATTCACATCTTTATGCTGATCATCAACGTTAGTTCTAATCGGCGGCAAGTTCGCCAGCGATGGCAACGAAGAAGCCGAACCAAACGACGATGTCGTTTCAACCATCGGAGAATCCGGCACAGATTGAACATCATGAACTAATTTTTTATCATCCTTTTTCTCCGGCGGTAGGTAGACGACGTCGTTATTATCGTCTAAACCTAATAAACAATTAACCGATGACGTGTCCGAAAACCCTGACGTTGCTCCGTTAAGTGCGTTAACAAACCATTCTTCTGATTTAATACTCGTACTTTCTAAAAGTGATCCGATTGACGAAACGGATTCGGGTTGAGCCGGAAATAAAAACAACCGAAGCCTTGAATTTGAATTTAATCGTTCGTATTCGTCGATCATGTTTTCTAAATCTTCATCTGTTGCTACGGAGATTAATGAGTCTAAATCTTCAGACGGTAATTGATATTTTATGGTTAGCGACGACATGCTGGTATCTGATTTAATTAAACTTTTGGTGAGGCGGTGAGTGAAGTTTGATAGTGTGGTGTGACGGTCCACCGTAACGATACGTGTGTCTCCACCGACGTAGCATAAGGTTTTGTCGTGAGGGCGTGGGACTATGTGGCCGCCGTAGCTGCACATTAGTCGGAGTTTTGGCGGCGGCGGCTCCGTTGAGCCGTTAGTTCTATAATCAGCATTGGTATCTCCCCAGGAATTGGTGTTGCGGAAACGAGGTGAAGAGTTGCCGGAGTCTGGATGTGCGGCGGAGAGAGGCGGTGGTTGTGGCGGTGGAGCGACGGTTTGCTCCATAATGTTTTTTTGTTCAAAGTTTTAGAAAAAAAAAAAAAAAAGTGAGGGAGGGAGGGAGGGAGTGAGTGTAGTTGGAAGGTGGATGCTCTTATAGTTGTCCAGCTGGATACAACTTTAGTTTAATACTAAATTAATATAAAACATAAACTATTTTAATTTATTTATTATTTAGTTTAAAATAAAATATAAGTAAATTCAATTTTCTACCTTAAAAGACAAAAATAACGTCATTTGTTGTTAAGTAATTTACAATTTTATGGTTTTATATAAACGGTGAAAAAGTAAGGGTATCATTTGATAAGATGATTATTATAAGTCTGTAATATTATTTTATTTATACAAAAAATATGAAAATAGTTATTACGATACAAATATGTTGTTGACTCGTAACTTAATATTGTGCTTCAGGGTTAGATGATTAAATATCTGCTCCTCAATGGATTTGAACTTTTGGACCACTAATTGATCGATTATTTAATTAAAAGTGCTAAATATATAATTGAAAGGACCTATAACTTATTATTCTTTACTGTTTTGTTATAAACTATTATTGTACTTAGCCTTTTTTCTTTTTCTTTCTAAAATCGAGTAACGTAGAAGTATAATGTTTGTAAGCAAGCACCGGCGCGTAGCCACATGGAGAGCAGGTGGGCCTTGGTCCATCGAAGAATTTTTTATTAGTAAAATTAATATACTTACTAATTATATTTACAACAAGGTAATTTCAAGCATTTCAAAGTACTTGGCCACCCACAAATATTCGCAAACTTTGAACAATCGATTATGATTCATTATCAACTCGAGCCTTTCAAGCTTCTTCATGTAACTTGATCATTTAATCAATTTACTAGCTAGCTTCATATCAACTCAATCTTAAATCTTCAGACCACTTGTGGGCTAAGTACAAAAAAATAATGAATTTTTTGAATCTAATTTAACTCGGTTATCATCTTTCATTTCACTTGCACACTCAAATATTTTATATTATGCATTGAGCTCGACTTGAATAAGTGAATTAGTTATTTACATATATATGTATAAATGGTATAAAGGTAAATCAACATAAGTTGTACGATGTTTGCGAGCTTTACATATAGAGTATTTTAATACTAAAACTTGAATAAGAGTCAACTCGGATTGCTCAAATCTACTCCAATCAAGTAAGTTAGTGTTACTCCTTAAGTTCATCTTTACTGGCCAGCGAATGATTAAATTAATCACACCTCTAATAGAACCATAATGTGCTAAGGTTCATTTTACCTTACATTAACAATTCGGCTCACCCGTACCTAAAATGCCGGCTAGATCACTGTAAGTGAGAAAAATGAGATAAAAAATGTGGAACAATATCTACGGAACGCTCCAAATGTATTCAATAAGATTATTTTAAAGTATATGATTTCTTCTCAAAACGTGTAATTCTTGTCCATATGAAGTTGCACTACAACCCTCTCCGATTACAAACATCGCATAAGATTATTCGGGTTTTCGAGGTAGTCTTCCTCAAGTAGACATATTGTGCAACTGTCGTCTTCGGTTATCATGTTGTGTAAAATCACGCAAGTGTATCTAATTCTTCCTATCTTGTTTATGTTATATGGTCTTGCCGAGTTTTAAGGATTGTCCAACGACCTTAAAGCACATCAAATGCTCGTTCCACGTCCTTTATTGCATCTTCTTGTATTTCACATTAATTTCCTCAATCAGACATTTAAACGATTTTGCAAGAGTCGTCATTTGCGGATAAATTCCGTCAACGAGGTATTCCTTTCTTGTATTCAACCCCGTTCACATTATACACTACCTTGGTAGCTCTATCTTGGAGTAAGTTGTTGAACTTACAAATCCGATTAAGTAAGAACGTTGATGTCGTTTGTTCGAACCCGCATGCCAAAGTAAGTGTGCGACATCTACATATCGTACGATTTTTGTATATTACTGTGATCTCCTTGTGTGTACTGACATTTCCATGCTACTGGACAATTTTTTAAATGTCAATGCATACAATCGATACTTCCAAGCATCCCAGAAAGACCATGGAATTCGTCATGTTTAGCATGTAAACGTTATATATCTTGGAGTGTTGATTTTCTCAAGTAATCAAACGAGTATAGATAAAATACACATTTACAAAAGTTGTCCAAACAATCACATGAAGTTTAATAACCCATGTTTAAATATTCATCAAACGCATCGTCAGCATAACCGTACGCCAATTGGCGTGAGGCGGAAGTGCACTTTTCATACCAAGTTTACCTGTAAATAACATTAATTGAATTAATATTTTCCATACAGGAATCTTCGTCGATATTTTGATATGGATCCATTTATGATTTGATATTTGTGTTTGAATTATATAGGTACTGATAAAAAAACTATAAATGTAATATTTGAAATATAACGTTTTGACCCGACTCAGTTTTGAATAAAATTTATATTGAAACGTAGATAAAAATAAATATGTCACAATGCGAAATAACTTTTCACGAGACTTTTTATAAAATAGTTCGGAAGACAAAATATTTTAAAAGTTATAAGATAAGAACAAAATATGTTTAAAAAAATTATACTATTTTTTTAAAAAATACATTATTTTTGACCCGACTCAATTTTAAATAAAACTTACATCGAAACGTAAATAAAGATAAGTACGTCATGACGGTATATTTAAAATTTTATAAAAGGATATATTTTAAAATATATAAAATAAAATTTTAATATATTTATAATTAATCTTAATAATAAAATAATAATTATATGACAAAGATATATGAATAAAAAAAAAAAAAGATGTATGAGTCTCAGACACCCAAAGCAAATAACAACATGTAACTTCATTTGTCATATACCTGTCAAAATGTCAAATATTTTCATGCCTTTATATGTTTGGACTATGGAGCACTAACTTGATGGGCATTGGTACGGTTGACAATATAAGTTGCTGACAACAACTATTGGTGGCTCCAAATTTCAAGTTAAACTTATTTTTTATAATTGTAAGAACTAATAAAAAAAATATTGTCTTTTAATTTGAAACGAATATATAATGAATTCAAAGTTATTTAATGTAATTCTACGAGGAAAGCGTGACATGCATCTATACGATGTTAAAGTACAACCATATAAATAAGGGGTGATATATAAATTTGTTATTATATTTTGAAAAAATGTTCATATGAGTTATTATACTTAAAATTGTGCAATCGGAATACTGAAACTTGCAAAAATATTCATATGAGTTACTATACTTTAAAAATGTGCAGTTGAATTATTGTACTTTGCAAAAATGTTTATATGAATTACTTTACATCTAATTAATACACGTGTTTGAGAATTTCAAAAAAAATCATTTTACAAAGATAGTTTATGTCCTCCCAACAACTAATATTTAGAGTGAAAAAAATTGATAGTTGTTAGACCAATAACCACACGAAATATATGTGAAACTGATAGCGTGACACGACAATTGCACATTTTAAAAGTATATTAACCCATATGAACATTTTTACAAAGTACATTAATCACATTGCACATTTTAAAAGTATAGTAATCCATATGAATATTTTCACAAAATACAGTAACAAATATGTCTATTAATCTATATATAAATCTATATATGAACATCTATTTTTTCATATGAAAAAGATGACCGTTCTATATCATACTATAAGAGCATAAGGAGTGGTGACCTCCTCGTCACATTGTTCAACAATAGTGTTTTCCGGGAACACTGTTATTGAAAAGGGGGGAGTGAGAGCAGTGTTCGGGAATTTATTTTTGATTTTTTTATTTGTCATAAAATTCAAATAATGTAATAAATAGATATAAATAACAAATTAATTTAAATAAAATAAATAACTTCCTTAAAAATAAAAATAAAGATAACAAGTCCTAAGAATAAAAATAAAAGGTTATAAGTCCAAAAAAATTAATAATTGAAATACAATAAATAAAAAGATTACAAATTATGCCTTATTACGATTCCTTCAAATATACTCAACAAGATCAGATCGAAGTCTCTCGTGCATTTCTCGATCATGTAATTCTCTAGTTTTCCTCATATATATGTCACATCTCTCGTGCCAAGTAGTTTGTATATTCCCAACAAGCACATAATACTCTTCTGATTCATCAATGTTAAAACCATTATCTTCGGTAATCATGTTATTGAATATGATGTAACTATACATGATTCGTTTTATAGCGTTTACGCTATAAGCTCTTGCCGATTGTTGTAGTATATGTCATCGGCCTTGGAGGACACTGTCACACCCCGCCAAAATCAAATCATGATTAAGTTAAGTGCGGAAGAACGGGGGCGTGACGCGATTAGTTATCTAACTAATCAAGAGCATATGATTATCAACGGAACATAATATTAGAATGTCATATATTGTTTACAGACGTTGCGACTTAACTAGTCGCCAAAAGTAATAGTGTTATCAAAATAACAGTAGTTTAGAGATTTCACAAATATGACTAAAAACCGTTTATAGTAATACAAAAGAAATCCCTTAAGTGTTTCCCAAAAATGGCATCCTAACTTCATAGGTAGGCGAGGTCTCATACGTGCATGCAATTCTTACATGAATGCTAATTCCCTGAAAAACATAGTAAAAAGGTCAACAAAATTGTTGAGTGAAATCCACAGGTTTAAGGTTCAATCATTAAACCAAGAGTTTAGTAATGTTCCGCAAATCATATCGTGCCAACCATGGCCAATAGTACGATGATATACAGTTTAAAACAATAAATAGCTGACTGTGATCCCCCGAAGGTTTGCAAGACCTTGCGAGTTAAAGTGACGACACCTAAGCTTATAACCAAACCACGACTTTATTGTTTTTTCCTGAGACCATTAAAATATACGCTCCTTGTCTCGACTTATAGTTGGCAGTTATCATGACTAACAAAAGTGGGAGGGATGTCATCCCAATAGTACTATTCGCATATTCGGTGGCTATCGTCATCTAACTAATGGTTACAGTTTGTAGTCATGAGGACTTCTATGCACTACAACTAGTTTAACATAGGTTCGCACAAGGATTCGTTGTCAGGTTTTCAATCGTCGCATTAAAGCAGTTTGCATGTAAACGGTATATATGTTTTTCACCCCAAATTTAGAAAGGAGTAAAAAGCAGTAAAATAGGGGGCTGTGAACTCACCTGAGTCCGAGCGTGCTAGCAAATTGAGTTTAAGTAAATGAGCCCGATTAAGCCTCTTAGCGCTCTAAACACATGACGTCGAGTTAATAAGTAGATAGCTAACTGCATATTTATGTTCGTATGAGTAGGTGGCTACCCGCACACCTAGGCTTGTATATGTAGATGGCTACCCGCACATGTAACATCCTCCCCAATGGCCTAGTATGTTTAGGTAAATTTATCTCTTTGCTTACGTTATTTAATTGAATTAAATCATGTGAAATGTTTGATTAGATAATTGTTAGGAATGATTAAATGGGAATTACGGTATTTTTAGTTTAAAAGACGGATTAGCCTAACTATTAGAACTAATACAATCGTGTGCTAGATTAATGATAATAATACATCGTAGTATACGTAAATTATATATATATAAACCAAAAATGCAGAAAAATCAGCTCATTTCTTCTTCTTCTTCATCTCACACTAAAACACACACTAGAAACACCAAGAACACACACACTTGCAATTGAAGGTATCAAGCTCAAAATCACTTCAAATTTCGTTATTAGATTCGGATTTCATCAAAGATTAGTCCTGCATTTCGTTTTTGTGGTTTTAAGCAAAGAATCAAAGGTTAGTTAGTTTTTAGTTTTTGGGTTTTTAGAAATAAGAGAATCTTGATAAATGTTTATTATCTAGATACTATGCGTTGAGGTATGTTATACGATTACGAAATGAGTTACTAACTCATTATCTGTTGTATTCTCAGATCAGTCGAAGACTCAGTAATATTAGAATTCTGAGAGGTGGACAGTAGCAGACAGGTGAGTGGATCTGCAACTCATAATTTGAGTTAGTTGTAATAATGTGGTTACAACAAGTAACGTAGACTTGATAGACTGCTTAGTCTGAATTATGATTGTGAATATCTGCTTGCTATATTTGTGGCCTTCGGGCATCTGTGTATTCAGAGGTCAATTGCGATTGGACTTGGCTGCTACTGTGTTCAACACACGTTCCAGATACATGTGTTGTCGCTGGAAAGTGTGTTGTTGTGTTGTAGTGCCAAGTTATCGGCCTATTCTGTATGGGCCTTTACAGATTGTGGTAAGTGTTACTGTGGGCCACCGCGGCTGTAGGGTTCCGCAGTAACCGCCGATCCTCTTGAGTTTATGTGTTTTACATGCTTAATGTAACGGATTGTTATGCTAAGTTGAATTATTAGTTGTACATTCATTCACTTAGCTTCGTGCTAATCCCACCATTTCTCTTCCTGCAGGTTATGTTTAAGATTGTGGGTTAGGCAGGAAGATGGTTTTTGAAGAATGTTTGACACGTGCTAACTCTGATATATTTACAGATGTTTTGTAAATTAACATATATGTGGTTTTTGTATAACAATTATAAGTGTTTTGTTTTGGAAATAGTTAAATGTTATAAATTCGCGAAAAAAAAATATGGAATTTTCTGTAAAATAAGATATAATATTATTGTTATCCATCGCTTCCGACTCAAATTGTTGGGGTGTTATAGCACATCTATGCTAGTTGTTCACTCAACTAGTAGGTTGAAAAAAGTATTTCATTTTCGAAAAGGGGCACGACTTGTTGGTGATAGTTTTAAACGTATATTTGTATGTTTCTCGAATACATAGGTATTTTTCTATTTAAGTGCACGTTAATTATTTATACTTTCAAAACGTGTATTGTTCGTGAAAACACGCTTTTCGATTCGTTCAATAGTTTTTCGTTAATGTTTGTCTAACACGTGACGTTAAATAAGTTTCTTTATTCGTTTAAGATATAAATCTATTATTCAAATACTTCCATGTTTAGTCCTTCGGTTATACCTTTCGTTCGTTTCATAAGTCCTTTGTTCCTTTTAAGATATAAATCTATCATTCGAATACTTCTATGTTTAGTCCTTCGGTTATATCTTTCGTTCATTTAATAAGTACTTCATTTGTCTATCCTATGTGTCCATTTTAACACCTCCAAATCATCACATAATATATATTTTTTCAAAATCATATGCTTATTACCAAAGTCGTACATGTAGGTACTCAATTTAATGTTTATTTTCATTTGAACAGATTCTGTCCATTTTTAGTCCTTCTTGTGCTATTATGTTGACTAGTCAAACGGACTTATTTTGTTATGAAATTTTTATCATATGTTCCCCTATGTCTTAGGTTTACAGAAAAGTAAGATTTATAATTTTTGGTCATGTTTAAGGGGTTCAAAAAAATTTATTCCTACACAAGGGTCCAATATCTAACTTTCTGGACAGTTGGTTAAAGATCCGTGTGTTCACTGAGTTATACTTAGTTCCATGAAGTGTAATTATACTACTTTTAAAGCTAAGATAATATGTGACCCGTAGGAAAAAGAATCACTGCGTTTAGATCTGTCTCCAGAGGACAGTTTGTACACTTGTTTTTATAAATCCGTTTTAAAGTACTTATACTTGTCCAAAATTCATGAAATCGGTTAGGTTGGAAAGCTAACTCTTTAAACTTGATTTTAGACTCAAGAAACACTAGATTTGGTTCAGTTTTGACCGAGTTATTTAACTCCAAAGTCGACCAAAGTTTATGTTCGGAATTATAATTTCTGTTTTGGTGTTTGTGTTGGTTCTTTTTAGCAAAGTTTGGTTATAATGTAACATCCTAAAATTTAATTTTTTGGTGTTCTGCGACACAAAGGTTGTGTCGCAGATGGAGAGGGTGCGACACAACCATTGTGTCGCATGTTGTGTCGCAGAACGAGCTGAAATGAAATTAATCAAGCTGCTTAAGTGTAATTCGCGATTTATATATGTAATTACATCGCCTTAATGTTCCAGACCGTTTTACAAACTCTGGAACTTGCTTTAGAGAGAGAAAACGAAGATTTAGAGAGAGAGATTAAGAAAGTAAACTTTGAACTCAAATTTAAAGCATCTAATCCGTGATTTCGAGGTAAGATTTCAATTGTTATGTGCTAGTTGTTACTAAGTGAATTGAACTGATTGGAATGAGTTAATTTGAGTATTTCACATTTAAATTCGAGAATTTCGAATTGGATCTGATCTTTGTTCTTCATTGCGACACAAAGCTAGTGTCGCAGGTTGTGTCGCAGGATTGTTCTGCGACACAAATGACTGTGTCGCTTATGGCGGCAATATTGAGTATTGCGACACAATGACTGTGTCGCAGGAGTATGTTATGCGACACAATGATAATGTCGCATGAGTTAATGGTGCGACACAAATGCTATGTCGCATGAGCTTATAGTGCGACACAATGCTAGTGTCGCTAAGTTTATAAAAGAGTTATATGAATGATAATGCATGATTATTATCTTGTTAAATGGGTTATATGTTGTGAATAGGAGTTGAACAAGCGGAGAACCCGAACTACAAGCTAACTTCCTTAAATAATCAAGGTGAGTTCATATTATGATTATATTTATTATGTTGATAAATTATATCCAGTTTACATTCGTGTAAGCGGACCTATGTGACAGACGATACGGTGATTCCATATTGTTTATGGTACCACACAGTTGACAGATGTTTATATGGATCCGGATTACATCCGTGTAAGAGGATCCACATGACAGAGTTACAGGTGATTTCATGTTGTACATGAACCACATGACAGTTGTATAGGTGGTTTCATTTTGTAAATGAGCCACACGACAGAATTTCTAATTGGTAGAGATTGTTGGCCTTGCGCTAACTCAGTTGCAATGATCAAGTGGAACATAGTACAAATTCATACAGTTGTGCATATCGAGCATATGCTACTTGTTAGACAGTTCATATTGACTCTTATTGTTATTGATTTCAATTATGATTGATATTGTTGTTCAGATTAATTATTTAATCCTGTATGAATTCACTAAGCATTAGTTTACTCCCTGAGCTGTATCTGTTTGTAGGTTCGAGCGGATATGGTAAGAAGGAGACACATGGAAAAGGGGAAGCTTAGTGAAGGATTGCCGAACACTTGGCGTAGGTTTGCAAGTGTTAAATCTTTTGAATCATGATCTGAATTGCTCAACTTGTTGTTTAAACTCAGTTTTGTTTATAGTAAGTTAAACACGTTTTGTTATGAATTTGATCAGAAAAGGATGATCATATGTAAATTAATTTGGCTTATTAATTGAAAATAATCAGTAGAAACAATGGTGTGTAAAAAAATAAAAAATAAAAAAATGGGCGTAACATATAATCAACAATAATACATGTTCATAAGTTGATTTCTAGCATGAGTGAACATCTAACACATATTAAATATCATATAAGTAATTAAATGAAAGAATCAAAGAGGTTATAGTGATAGTTTCCTTACAATGCACTAAAAGAGAGTATTTGAGCAAGTTGAAGGTTTGAACTTGGTGTGGTTAGCGTCTTAGCTCCAAATCCGAAAGTTTAAGTTTGATTTACCCTTAGAATGGAATGGAAATGAAATGGGCTAGTGATTGTGAGTAAAATAAGTGTAAGATGAGGGTTTTAGGAGTGGTGGTTGAGGGTGGTTCAAGGGTGGTTGAAGGGTGACTTTGTGGTGGTTGTTTGGGATAAAGAAGGGTGTGGGAAGGCTGCTGATGCTGCCGTGAATCAAGGGAGAGAAAAAAGAGAGAGAGTTTGTGTGTGAAAGGTGGTAAATGAAGGGAACAAGTGAGGGTGAAGTTATGGGATTGAGTATGGTTGTGCAAGTGATGTTTCAAGGGTCAAAGGGGTCCCTAGGGCCCTTTCTGGCCAGATTTTCCAAGGGGAGGGGAGGGCCCCTTTTGTGGGTTGAAATCACAATTAGGTTAGATATTTTAGTCATTAGGTGTTAATCTCGATTAGTTAGGTGTTACTTGTACGATTAGGTTTAATTAGGGTTAATCAAGTTAATTAGGATACATTAAGGTTATTAGGTTGTGATAATGTTGTTAATTGATTGAAATAATATTCTATTGATTTGCCGATGCTTTGTTCGATTAATTTCACGACTTAACTCGTCGTTGCACGTTTTCTAGTTCACGTGGACGTTTAAAGCTCTCTAAAAGTCGATACGTTCATTTCTTGGCATAATTATCACAATAATAATAACTACTATATAATTGAATAGATTTACGTTATTTGTGAAATTTATCACCAACGTTCGCATTTGTTGGAAGTCATCCGATTTAAATCGCGTAATTCAAATTAACTACGTAAATGTAATGCGTCATGCATTAAAGTAAAGTACACTAAAATGTGCAACGTGGGTGTATGCTAGACTTATCTTATGTTTAAATCAAGTTTGATTTCATTAAGAAGGAATTAACGTAAGAATGCATGTTAACTGTGTATGGAAGTATATTGGTTTTCGAGGGTTGTCACAGACACCAAATGTCCGCTCAACGTCCTTTCGGGTAGACGCTTGTGCTTTATTAAACCTCACCCTTCGTGCATCAACAACACTTGAGAACCCCTTAACGAACGCTGCCCATGACGGGTATATCCCGTCAGCAATATAGTATCCTCGTTCGTAATCCACATCACACACTTGATACGAGATTTGGGGAGCGGAGTCATTTAGCAGGTTGTTGAACAATGGAGACGAATTAGGAGACGAATTAAGGACGTTTAAGTCATTGTTTGAACCTGCAACCCCAAAGTATGCATGCGAAAGAATGTTTGATGAGGCAACGACTTCAAGCATGTCGTATAAGGCAACGACGTCAAGCATTATGTGTGTTTGTAGATGAGCAAGAATGTTTGATATGTTTAAAATTGTATTAGAAGTGTTGTATTTATAGATAGAAAATAGCATAGTAAAAAAATTTTAAAGAAAAAAACGGCTATGTTACCGTTTTTAATTTATTTTTTACAAAGAGCCATTGAAATCAATTGAAACATAAAAAGAAAAAATACGAGAACACAACGTTCGAGGGAGGACATTGTATCCGGAACACTGACGGAAACTTTGACCGGCACGCTGTCTTGAAGTAGGAGAACGACGTTCCTGACAACATTTTAGTTGAGGAACGTGCACTAATTATACACATTCCTTCTCACTCTCTGTGCTCTAATCGTATAGGAAAGCACATGCCAAAACTTTAAGATCGTATTTTATTGTTAACGTGACTATAGACTTTAAGATCGTATTTTATTGTTAACGTGACTATAGACCCCTTCTATATCACCCTTATAAACCGTACACTAATTATGCTCCTTAACGAGTTGTACGTGAATGATGGGATGTCACTAAAAGAGAAAAGGTGTATGATGTCAAAGTATGTTGCCAACTTATTTCTTATTTCACAACATAAATCCATGATTTTGCATACCTTACGTTAGAGTTATCTAATGCGATGGACATGACGAACTATGAGGGTGACAGATTTATAGGGATTCGAAATGTGTAACGTGCCTATATATTATACTAACGGAAATTAATTCCTTTTATTTCTTAAAAGAAAATTATAATAATATCATAATTATTTTTATAAATTAGTTTTAATTTTTAAATATATTTTCTTAATTGTAATCTTATCATAAATTTTAATTAGTCATATTGATGATGTCATTGATAATCAATTGAATGATGAGAGTTCAAATAAAAATATTTTCTTTTTTGTGAGAATGGAACCAATAAAAAAGTTTTATTTGGCGAATTTCACTTTCCATGCACGTTTTTTAAAATGAAATATCTCAAAAACGATTAGTCGAAAAATTATAAAAATTACACCACAAAAATCAACATTTTTCTCTTTTCAATTAGACATCTTACATGATATACTTTCAACGAATTTATTTTCTTTCATTTTTTGGTGACTTTTAAAGACGATTAATTACTTATGAACAATAAAAATTTAAGCGTTTTTATATAAATGACTCAATTATTAAAAATTTTATGTGTTATTCTGCATAATACGGAGTAAATAAACTAGTATTAGTTTGAAAAAAATTAACCTTTTGAAGAAAAGTTTTTTCAAAAGATATAATAGAAAATAACGTCATTTTATTCATAACGAGATAAACATCAATCTTTTCTAAGGAAGATAAGATATATAAGAGATTTTTATCAACCACCAGCTTAGACGATCTTGTCATTTGATCCTTGGATCGGCGGTTTTTTAACTTTGTTCGCTTTTAATGCCAATTGTAAAGGTATTACTAATATTGTTGCTGAAACATTTTAGCTTGACGATACACTGTTAGAGTTAAATTGTCTACTATCTCGTCACATTTGTGTTTTCTTATGATAATGTAAGTGCAATTCGTTTAGCTTGTTTTAGAATGTGTCACTTTTCGACGTTCTGTCTACTACAAGTTCTTTCAACCCACTAGTTTGCAACATATCAGATGATTTTTCCGAGGGTTAAATGTTAGAAATTATGATCTCTAAACAAGAACCGTACAACCCTATATATGAAATTAACATGGTTATATCAAATCTACTCGATTGAGTTATAATATATAGGGTAAACATATCAATAAAACAAAACTGGCTTGACCGACCTACGTATCCGCCAGATACAGTAGGTCCAGCCGGCGGATAGGGCGCCTATTCGCTGGATATGATTGTATCCGTCGAATACAACACCAAAAACCACTACAAAATTTGACAAAACTTTGTATCCGCTGGTTACAATAAGCCATCCCCATATACATCTCTAGGCTAAAATTTCAGACTTATTTGTCCAATTTTTATTTAATCTTCATATCCAACGTTAAGTTGTTTTTGTTTATTTTTAACTAGGGCAAGAAGTGCAATTGTACGAAACAAATGTTGATCGTTGCTAGTTTATAGACCCAAATATTGTTTTCATTTTTTATATAATTTATAGACCTGCGATAGCGCGGAACAAATTTCAATTTTATAAATGAATAAAATATTTGGTCGATTTTTTATACACCATATAGACATGCGATAACACTGGACAACTTTAATTTTTATAAATGAATAAAATATTGTGACAGATTTTTAAACTCTTTAATGTTTATAAATGAATAATATTTAGTCAAATTTTTTGATTTAATAAAATACATCAAATATTTAAGGGGGCCAAAAGTGTAATTATGTAAAAGAAATTAAGATCGTTGGATCATAAAGTTTGGAAAACAATGAAAGATTTCAGATTCCTCTATCATACCCTTTTTTATTATATATAACGTGACCGATTTTTTTATATAGTTTATAGACTCTTTAATTTTTATGAATGAATAAAATATTTGATCTAATTTTTTAATTTAAATAAATATATCGAATATTTAAAAAGTCAGAAGAATAATTATGTGAAAAGAATTAAAATCGTTAAAAATTATAAAGTTTGAAAAACAATCTGCTCAGATTCTTTTATCGTAAAACTAAAGATTATTAAGTTAATTATCTTTTAATCATAGTAGACAACGAAACGTCCATTAGTCAACTCAACAGATAGTACCTGACTAGATATTTCAAAAATATAAATGGATAAAACCTCGAAAAAACGATGGAGTAAAAGGCGGTCTCATTTTCCAGCTTGGACCCGCGTGAACGTATTGGTCATCAGCCCACTAGATCTCCCACTTCTTTCCATTTCCTTTTGTTTTACGTATCTATTTAATATTTTAATATTGTTATCCAAAGAAAATTATCTACAAAACTTGATTGGTCAGCAATATATGAAATGTGTATTATTTACAACACAAATTTTAATTTGATTTATTCAAAAATTATTAGGAAACAGTTATTTGCTTAACGTTATCAACGTGAGTTTCCAATTATATGGTAGTGAATTCAAATCATGAATTAAGATTGCGTTTGCTTTACGAAATTAATTGAAATTTGATAGAGTTGGAATTGAGATTCTATTTTTTAGTTTATTTGGTTGAATCATTTATAAAATTAGAATTCATCAAATACTTTCCACCGAAGGAATTGAAATTTCTTTTTCTTTGATGAATTTCAATTCTTTCAAAAAAATTCCGCGAACCTAACGAAACTTAAGACTATTTATAAACATTAGCGAATAATGTATGTATTTGTAGTAGGATATATAAGTAATTGTATTTTTAAAAATAAATTTATTCAAAAACAACTCACCGTATACTCCGTATCACATATGATTTGATCATTTTGAAAAAATAGATTCTTTATATAGTGATATTCTGATGCATCGTTAAGCTGAAAGGTTATAAGTTTAAATATTAATTTAAACGTAAATAATATAATATTTTATTCCTAGAAGAATTATAATTAGCTTGTAGACATCCATTTCATAGTTTTATAGGTAGAGTTCTGATTCTGATTGCTTTCATATTTATGGGCGGTTTCTTTACAAAATTATTTTAGTAAAAAGTCGAATGATAACTTTGTATGCATATATATTTGAAAAAGAAAACATAAGTTGCTAACGTACTTAAAAGTATCCACCAAAAATAATCAGTTGGAAACTTGAATACGATTGATGATCTAACTACCATTTTTGGTTAAGCCGTATCCTCTTAAAACAGTATATAAAGTGGGTAGTATATTTGAACTCATCGTCAGACTCTAAAATGTATGTCAGGTTTAGTCCTTACAGAGCCAAATGGTCAATTGTGACCACTATTTCAAGTCTTTTACTACTTGCATACTTGCATCTATACGTATGAAATTCTTCCTAATAGATAAAATGGTCACGAATCTTTAAGTTGCCAATGCCATCGTACATTTATTGTGCACGTTATAAAACCACAAAAATTTAAAAGATAAATTGATTAGATCATTGTGCTTGTGACACATAGTCGTTGAACGATTGCAAGTCACGTTTGTATATCATTTCATGACTGCTCGCAACGCTAAATGTCACAACTACTCGTGACTACAATTTAAGTCCATTATCTTAATTAAGAAAAAGAAGAAAAGAAATGAAAAAAAGAAAAAAAATAAAATATTGAAGTGGGACCCACATTTTGGTTGTTATCTTCCATCAAAAACTTAACGGCGACACTTGAGAATTGTCTCCAATCCGTGCATTTCAACGTCGTCAAGCCACCATATGTTGAGAACGGGTACCACTCCAGGTGGTTTTAAAGGTTCTATATCGGTTTATGATAGTTATAAATTTTCGTTGGATTTTATAATAGTAATTTGAATCAAGATTAGTATGAAAAACATAATTTACTACACATATCTATTTTAAAGAGATGATAAAATAGTAGTCAAGCAAATTAAAAGAAAAATTTAGTAGGAAACGAGTAGCAAAATAACTATGGTTTACTAACTTAACATAGATGTAATCTAATGGTAATATAAAACGTTATAATACGAAAAACGAGTTATCAAAACCCTAGTTTACGATATCTGAAAGTTTTAATCATTTTGCAATGCATCAAAAAGACAACAACGACTCTTATCGTAACTTTTTTAATAGTTCAAGGGTAATTTTTGAAACATTTCATAATCGAATATAAAAATAAAAAAATGTTTAATCGTCAAACGTTAAGCGCCCCCACTCCCATCATCTACCCACTCTCCTTCACCGCCGTCTCCGGCAACGCCGTCCCCTCTCCCGTTTACTTATCTCTTTAAATATACGCACATTCGCATATTCACCTGCAACTTTGAAGTGACAGGAGTGGGTCCCATTTATTTTTGCCAGAAAAATATATGTCCAGGTACAGCCACCATAATTTTGCTAAATCCAATTTTTTTATCTTTTGACATTATTTTGACCTTTTTCATTTCTTTTTAGATTCATAGATTCGTTTATCTTAGCATTACTAACTTAATTAAACCTTAAGCTTTATAGGGTTCTTTTACATTCTAAAAGAGGTGCATAATTTGGCTTTTTTTGCTTCCTTTTTTCTTCAATTGGATTACACAGTGGAAGGATGAGGTTTCAGATCCTGCGGAATATGTTTCAGGTCAGTATATACTTTATTTATTCAACCTTACATTATTTTTTGTGTTTTACGTTGCAGTGAAATAGTTACAATAGAGATTAATTGTATTAATAACATATTGAAATTTGGTAATTTCAGTTTAAAATTTTAAGAAGTTGAAACCCTAATTGTACGGATTGATGAATGATAAATCATAAACCTCTTTTTTTCGTCTGTATTTATGATTATTTAAAAAACATGCGATAGCTTTCAGATGAGATTTCATTAAAAATAGGTTGGTTTGAGCTGAAGAAAAAAGGGTGGTTGGCTGAAAAGCAACTATCAACTTCCAAAAGTTTCAAAAGGGTGGGTTTTTAATTCGATTCCTTACACCTTTTTAACTAAAAAACACCATGAATTTTTTTTATTTTTCGTGTGTATTATATTGGATATGATACCAATTAGCTAGAACTGATGCAAAGACTACTTCTTTTGTACCTTTGCAATTTGATATAACCACATACAGCTAGTTAAGTTTTTTCTCGTAATTGTGGCTTAAATTGATAATACACTACCATGGGTCATAATTCATTTGGAGATGTCGTTCAGCTGATATTTTAGTGACTTATATAATATGATAGCCTATAAAGTTTAGGCATGACAATTTTTTGACAAATTTGCCTGTTTTTTGGGACACCATTACTGTCATATTTGTTCAAGAGGCTTCTTGCACTTTGGCGTATGAGTAAAGTGACAATATTTAAATTAAGTATAAGCAGGGACGGAGCTAGAAAATATAATGAGAGGGGGAGCCATAATTTATAAAACACAATATAAAAAAAATTATTCTATAAACCACATAACTTTCCTTGACGGAGCTTCATAAATTTGATTTTAACAATCATTAGCGGGATCATCATAATATTTTAGAGGGTTCATCGTAGCATTTTTATGAAATAACTATAAAATTTCAATAGAGATCATAGTATTTATCAATTAATAAAATTTTGAGTGGTATCATTTGAGTCCTCTGAAGTTAACATGGCTCCGTCCCTGAATATGAGGCTGATTGTCACGGGAACGATATATGTTTTAACCCTGTTCCATTTCGTATAACAACTTGGTCACTCTACTACAAATTTATTTAGATTTGCCACTTACCTCATACATATGATCACCGTTTCTCCACTACTCTTAATAAGTCTAAAATACTATTACTATCACAAGGTCAAACGAGTCAACTCGCTTCCGTTTTTGGCCTGGAATCTGTGTGGTCTGTCAATAATAATTTGGTTTCCACATATGATTAATCTATTATTCAATGGGGGCAGGGGCAGCAGGGGAGAGTTGAGGAAGATTTATTCTACATGCAGTCTCATGGAAGAAAGGTGGCTAGAATTCACTTGCATGACTGGCTTATATTGATGCTGCTTGTGGTCATTGAGATTGGCCTAAATATCATACACCCGTTTTATCGTTTTGTGGGCAAGGATATGATGACTGACCTTAAATATCCTATGAAGGAAAACACCATTCCCATATGGACCGTTCCCGTGAGTTCCTTTTTCCTTTCGGTATCTACTATATGAATTAGCGTGAACTGTTATCGTGTACGATTTCCTCAATATTTTTTGTTTTACAGATTTACGCTGTATTGTTGCCTATTGTTGTTTTTCTGTTCATCTATTTTAAAAGGAGAGATTTTTATGATCTGCATGGTGCAGTTTTAGGTAACAATTTCACGACCTTTTCCTTTTTTGTAGTTTGACGTCTAAGCATACATACTCGTATTCGAGCTCAGCTATTATTATCTTGTAATGTTTTCTGCAGGTCTCTTATATGCTGTACTATTAACTGGCGTCCTGACGGATGCTATAAAAGATGCCACTGGACGACCTAGACCTGATTTCTTTTGGCGTTGCTTCCCCGATGGAATTGATGTATGTAAGCATAACTCTATTTCGCTTTATAAGTGAAAATTATATTCTTCCACATGGTACGACTATTTAAAGTGTAAAAATATATTTTTTAAAACATCGTACTACTGTCTCATGCTACGATACTAGATTTAAGTTCTAATAATTTGCTTATTTTTTAAAGTTACCGGATCACATAATGTTTGGTTATATCAAAGGATTTCTAGAATTCTTATTATGGTTATATTTCTCGCTATGACGTCGCAGAATTATGATCGTTGGGGCAATGTTGTATGTCATGGTATCGATAGTGATGTTAGAGAAGGCCATAAGAGTTTCCCAAGTGGTCATTCTTCATGTAAGATTCTATCTTTCTTTTATGAGGTTTTCCCTGTTCATGTAAGATTCTATCATTGTTCATAATTTTTTTTTGGTTTATACCCATAAAGTGTATGGAAATAGATTTGATAACATGTTTAAATGTCGAATGCCTAGCTTTTTATTTATCATTTCATCATATTGAATATCTAGTATGTTTTCTAGGGTCCTTTGCCGGCCTTGGGTTCTTGGCACTGTACCTAGCTGGGAAAGTCAAAGCATTTGATCGTGGGGGTCATGTGGCTAAACTTTGCATTGTTTTCCTTCCACTCCTTATGGCATCTCTTGTAGCTGTTTCTCGAGTAGATGACTACTGGCACCATTGGCAAGATGTATTTGCTGGGGGTATTCTAGGTCTGTTTCAATATTTTTCATAATTGCACAATCATTTAGACTTGCATAGATGTCAATTTTGGATCCATTTACTTATCAATGATTTGGTTCAAGTTATCTTTTCTCTAAATGTTTTTTTCTTTTATTTAAAAAAAGAAGCTGAATGAGAAACCTGAAAGACAGGTTGAAAGTCACCCTACGTGCATCTTTAATGCATAAAACTTCCTGAATCGTTTAATTTTAAAAGAAAGATCATTCTTGGTGATTGATATAGTATATTAATTGTGATCAGATTTGAAAGACTAACTTATGTTGAAAAAATACACTTTTTTGACAAAAGGTGCTTTAGGACGATCCAACCCAACCTGTTTCGACTTGGTTACCCAAACCGCCTGTTTTGCTGCCAACTTGTTCATGTTCGTTTTGATCCAACTAAACTGCTTGTTTTACAGGTCTCACTGTCGCTACTCTTTGCTATCTGCAGTTTTTTCCAGCCCCATATCACACTGAAGGTAGTCCGTTGTGTGTTTGTGTAACATGTTAGACCCGTTTCTTAATTCTTACTAACTTTACTTTTTGGCTTCAGGGTGGGGTCCATATGCTTATTTCCGGGCTCTTGAAGAGACACGTTCTAATAGAAGGGTAAATCATCCTGGAGTCGAAGTTGGTACGAACCAACAATCTGCGCAGAACATTCATGGGCTCGGGCTGCTTTCTTTGGAATACCAGCCCAATTCCTTGCAGAATGATGTGGAATCTGGAAAACTTTGATATTTGCCTGAAAATCTGATGACTCCTAGTAGCTATAAGCTTTCTTGATCGAGTTCTTTGTGCGTTAGGTTTACTTGAGACTTGTAGATGCAATTCTTAATGAACGGTAAATATTGTAGATCCTGGGTGTGTGTTTGTTCGTGTGGAAAAAGGTTGTAAACTGTTTCGAGACTTTTCATAGCTTTTATTGATTTTCGGATCATAAACGAGCACAGCACTCACAAGGTTTGTCAGGTGCTACTGATAGGCTTTTAGCGTAGCAATGTACGTAGTATATTTTAGTTGCTACCTACCAATTCAGTGGTTGTGTTTGTTCAGTCTTGACTCGGACAATGGTGACATTTGATTTGTGCGAGATTGTTTTAAGACCATAAGGAGAGTATTTAAGTTAAAATAAATCATGTTAGCTAATTTAGTATGCTTTTAAGAACTTAGTGGACAATGAATAAGAGTGTATGAGCCATTGAACCTTGATTTACAGTTACGAAACTGCTAAAAGGTTTAAAAACATGTCTAAAATTATGCCTAACAAAATAACTGGGCAGTGTTAGATGTATCGGTAAAGACAAGGAAAGAGAAATAGTAGAAGACACGTATGAATTAGTTTAGTGTATGAAGTAGGCATGAATTTAGAAAATGTTAAAAATCAAACAAATTAACATTTTTACCTGCTCGGTTAGTCAGATGACGTGTAAGTTGTAATGATCTTTTTATTAATTTGATGAGATAATAATTAAAGTAAGTTGTAAAGATGCATTTAAATCTTTTGTATTATATGAGAAAAAGATAATCATATTTTTATGGATTGTCATGAAGTTAATGTGATTTAAGACTACCTTGGTGACTTTCTTGAGAAACAAACTTTGAATAAGAACAAATTCAATACAACATTAGTAGAATATAAAAAGATTTTAATAAACTGACACATATAAACATAACATATTACCACGATAAGGTTAACTATCTTGGTATTACTTTTGTACAATATTGTTGAATCCAACAATTCACTTAACTATACGCACATCATGAAAACGTGTAGATTTGCCAAAGATGTAGCACTACTTAACTAATGTGCACGAGTTTAATGTGGGATGTTGTCGTTAATGCTACACATGTTTGTCTTAATCTTCGATACATATACCCTATTCCTTTAATGTAACATAACTTTAGAATATGTTTTTAATAAACATTTAGAGCATATGAACAAACATTTACGCCATTTAATAGGATAGCAGCCTTACAATTTTGAATTTTTTTCACTTTAATATATCGAGTAATATATGTATTGTCAGCAACACCAAATTTATGTAATGTTGACCAATCTTGTTCATTAAGTTTTACGTTTATAACTTTATATGCTTTATCTTTCCTCATATGTACATATTCAGATATCCTTAGTCTAACAATACCTAATTTAAATATTGTTGTAATCACCAATAATTTTTTCTTTAATGTAACTATTCATGTATAAATAGTACAACACGTATAAGCATAAGCACAAGTGCTCTATGTGAATACTTCAAAATTTACAAGGTTTCATACTTATATAGAGAAATTATATTATATACAATTACATGTAAAACAAAAAATAATGAAACAATTTAGAATGGATACCATATAACCTCATTAACCTATT
The DNA here is from genome assembly GCA_963921325.1 of Logfia minima. Taxonomy (NCBI): domain Eukaryota; kingdom Viridiplantae; phylum Streptophyta; class Magnoliopsida; order Asterales; family Asteraceae; genus Logfia; species Logfia minima. The sequence goes on along the minus strand of OY992770.1, from coordinate 14,020,391 downwards.
ACACTTCAGTTCGATTACAATTCGAGCACCTGTCAATAAACACTTTTAGGTTTATTCATGATTGGATCACACTCGACTTGTGTCATTATGTTTCCTATGTTAAATCAAACTCGACTCAAAGAATAGAAGAAGCGAGTGAAAAAGAGACTAGCTGCTTGGTCTATTGAATGAAGAGATGCATGCCAAGATGTATGTCGTCTAACCCAATTTCAAACTCTCTCTTCCCGACCTATTTGACTCTCTTGCTACTCAAGAAACGTGGTTGCGCTTCTTCTATGAAGTCATGTTTCACGTCATTATGTTTACTCTATGAAATCACGCTTGATTAACATCTTTACGCTTTTTTTATGAAATCACGCTTGACTAACTTCTTTATGTTTTTTTCAAGTCACGCATGACTAACGCCTTTATGTCTAATTTATGAAGTCATGCTCGATTAGAGCCGTTATGCTTCGGTCAATCAATTCAAACTCGGATCGAATGAAACCCGTTCGGATTTTAAAACATTATCGGATCTTTAAACACATCATAGGGTATGTTTGGCGACACGTAGCAGTAGCTGTTTGTTTAAAAAAAGTGTTTGGTAACGTAGCAGTAGCAGTAATTATAAAGTGTAAAATTACAAAAAAGGGCATATACACATCATTTATAATGTACTCATGTTATTTTTGAGGGTATATAGGTAATTTCAGAACCAAAATGCTAGCTGGAAGTTGAAATGTTTCCTCATCAAGCATTTAACAGGAAGCGGTTAGAAAATATGTAAACTCCAGTTGCTTTGTTGCCAAACAAGCTTTTTAATCAAATTGCTAACTGCTAATCGCTTATCGCTTCAAAATGCTTCTAAATGCTTGCTACCAAATACAACCGTAATCTCTATGCTTAACAAAACCCTAAGTTGCACCAATAAAACAATTTTCCTACGTTACAAATAAAAAAACCCTAATATTTCTCTTCACAAAATTTACCATGGCCATTGAACGGGGAAAGGACTCGCCGTTGTCCCCTACATCGATCGCACTTGTGAACGGTAACGGTAACGGAATCGGACTAGCGCCCTCGAATGCAAACTACCGTCTCCGATTAAACCCTAATCAAGACCATAGGGCGGACAATTATGACGATTTAGGTATGGAATTCACTCCACTGCTTTTCAGCTCTCTCGAACGATATTTGCCGCCAAATCTTTTAGATGTTTCTAGAGACGCAAAGTACCGATACATGCGTGATATTTTGCGTCGTTATTCTACTGAAGGAGAACGTATTCGAGTAAGCATTTATCATTCAATATATATTATGTGTATATTTTGGTTTATATGTATTGTTTTATGAATAATTTTTTGCTGCATTGTTTTAAGTAGGTTCGAATTATGAATTGTTATATGATTTGATTGCTTATATGAGCTAGCGAGGCTTGAATTATGTAAACTGTGTGTATTATTTGGATAAGTTGTGCTCAAAAACTGTGAAGCTTTATTGAAAATTGTCAATTGACAATTTTCAGCTAAATATATATATATATAGAGAGAGATCCAGAGGGAAGGGGTAATCCTGGGGAAGGGGGAAGTTAATCTGGGCCATCCGTTAATATTCTTCGTGATGAATAATACATCACGAAAAATGTTAAATCAAACCCCTGCCCACTATTTTTAACACGAAGAATGTTTACTAACATTTTCACGAAGAATATTAACGGACGGCCCAGATTAGCTTCCCTTCCCCAGGAATACCCTTCCTTGTAGATCAGCCCCCTATATATATTGCGTTATTATTCAACTGAAGGAGAACTTACCCGAGTGATCATCTCTCGTTCTGCTATACATATAGAATATTTTAATTTATATGTATTTGTCTATGGTTCAACTTTTGCTGCATTGTTTAAAATAGGTTAAGTTTTGAATTGTTTTATGTTTTGATTGCTTACATGTACCAGTGAGGCTTGAATTATGTAAACTGTGTGTATTTACAGATGAATTGTGCTTAAAAACTCTGTGAAACCTTATAAAAAATTGACAATTCAGTTAAATGTAGAAAGTTAGATAACTTTGTGATATATTGCGTCAAATAACAACTGAAGGAAACATAGGCGAGTGAGCATCTCACATTAGATACCTTTTAGATGAATTGTGCGTACAAACTGTCTTAAACTTTTATATAAATTTAACATTACAGTTTTTTTAATGCTTTTCATAGTTGTTAATTATCTTATAATTTATGTTTGCTTATATTTAACAGGAACAGAAGCACAAAGAGTATAGGCAAAAAATTGTGTCCAATTATCAGGTAAATTTCATGTGATATCTCAAATAGAAGCCGAAGGTCCTTTACTGGTTAATGTTTTCTTAGTGGAACGATAACAAGCTGCATTAGGTTGTACCTTTCTAGATCCTGATAAACGTTTATTTTGAATTGGTGATTGATATGCATGTCTTGTTTTTTGTTAGCCTCTGTACAGGGAACTTTATACAATGAATCCTTCAATGTTTTTCGTGCCATCATTCTTGAAGGCATTTAATTCTAATGATAAGGACAGAGATAAAAGTATTAAAAGCATAATGTCTGAACCCACTCCAGGAGTATATACATGTGATATGCTGCAGCCGCGCTTTTGTGAAATGTTGCTAAGCGAGGTAAAAACTACCTCTGGTTTTCTCATATTGGCATTGGAATGTAGTTTAGTTTCTATGTTTTCTTATCAGGTTGTGATTGCTTAGGTAGAAAATTTCGAAAAGTGGGTTCATGAAACAAAATTCAGAATCATGCGACCAAATACAATGAATAAGTTTGGTGCTGTCCTTGATGATTTTGGCATGGAAGGCACACTTGACAAGTTGATGGAAGATTTCATACGCCACATCTCAAAAAGTAAGTTAAGAATTAGCATTAAACGAAATAGTTCTATAAGCCTCTTACGCTTATTTGTTTTCTATTATCTATGCAGTTTTCTTCCCTGATGTTGGAGGATATTCTCTTGATTCCCATCATGGATTTGTGGTTGAGTATGGAATGGATAGAGATGTTGAACTTGGTATGTGATAACTTGAGTTTTCATGTTTCGCAATGTTAATTTTGTTATTGTTACAGCTGTCAAAATTCTAGATACCTTTTTATTTGATTTTGAACCCTTGTATATCTTATTCCCAGGTTTTCATGTGGATGACTCGGAAGTCACCCTGAATGTATGCTTGGGCAAACAGTTTACTGGTGGGGAGTTGTTTTTCAGAGGGGTGCGGTGTGAGAAACATGTGAATAGTGAAACACATCCCGAGGTACGTGAATAACTTTTGTGATTTTTTTTTTCAGTTTAATAAATTTTCTAATTGGTATCCATAATCCATAGGAACTTTTTGATTACTCTCATGCCCCTGGACGTGCAATAATTCACCGTGGTCGTCATCGACATGGTGCCAGAGCCACCACATCTGGGCATAGAATTAATTTACTGCTGTGGTGCAGAAGGTATGTGGTTTTTCAGTTTTGCTACTTTTTTATTCGTGTCCTCTTATTTAGTTACTGAATATAATTTTTTTATAATTTAAATTTTTTTATTTTTATTTGCAGTTCTGTACATAGAGAGATGAAAAAGCACAAAAAGGATTTTTTAAGCTTTTGTGGGGAGTGCAAAAGGGAGAAGAAAGGAAGGCTTCTTCACTGTATGGCTGCAAGGAAAAAGGTATTATTCTTCTCTGTTTGCCAACCTCCTAGAAGATTCTAGAAATTAATGATTCATCTCCTTTTGATGTTATCAGGAGTTGCTTGTAGCTGAAGGGGATGCTGCTTCTTGAATCTTCATTAGAATATCTTGAACTTGGTTTATTTTCACCATGTTGCAACATCGTTGTAAATTCAGGTTTCTTTCTCTTTAGTCGAACCACATGTCTTTCCTGCAGACTTCCCTTTTTTTTTATGGTTTTTTATATGTCCTTGTGATGGGATGTTTTTTGTAACTTATATAACCTATGCCTTTTATGATAGAACGTTGTTTATCAGAACATAAATTGTATGTTTTGTGCATCTGTCCCTGTTTTGGCGACTAGTTGTATACTTGTATCCATCTCCCTTTTAAACTTGTGCCGAGGTTAGTGTCCAATTTTAAGGTTTATAGCTTTCTAAAACCATCAAAATGGAACGGGCAACATTTCGTTTGTGTCCTGGTCCTTTGTTTGGTCTGGTCTATATTTGATGGAAGATGAACACAGCCTGAATTAACAAAATAAGGTTTGGTTGTAAATTGAAGTATGAACATCTAGGCTAGAACTGACAGAACTATAGAAATAGTGTGGATTTTGGTTTCAATTGTTTTACGGGCTAGGTTTCAGCTGATTTGTAGTCCCATTCTAAATATTGACGTGGTAGAAAATATGGTTCTTGGATCCGTATGATAGGAAACTACTCTATGCAATTGTCACGTTTTTAGTTATGAGCGGATACTTTTCTTAGCTGGCTGTCGAGCGGTATGCTATGTATCCTCATCTATGTGCTCCTTTTTTTTAGCGTACGAATATAAATGGTCGATTGAGAGGGAACGAATAATTTGTTGTAGAATTTTAATTGCTTCTATCATTATTGATCACATACGTTTGAAAGATTCTAAGTAAACAATTATGGGAAGGTTTGGGGTAGTGATCGTTAAATTGAACCCTTTTGATTAAAATTTTCTGTCCAAACCAGTTAAACCGAACCGTGAGCATCACTGACAACCATTAAGTTACAAGTGATTACTCAGCCATCTTAACCTATTGGACTTACCCTATTGAAAAGGTAAACTGAAACCCGTATATATTTAGGATGCCCTTTTATGCCTTCACACATCTCTTATTTAAGTTACCAAATTAATAATTATTGATTTATGGTATTGAAATTGTTTTTGCTTTGGCCCAGAATTGACTTCTTGACTGGCAAAGTAGATAGTCCTTGGTTTTTATCAAAAATTTTTGTCTATAAATATTACTCCATATATATTCTAACTAGCTTCTGTGACCGATACAAATGTCAAAAGTCCGTTTTTGTTGTGAAAACAATGATCGATTAGTTAATTATCCAATTAGAGTGTAACATGATATGAGATTGGAATACGTAATGCCTTTTCATTTCAAGGATGATCTTGCACATACTATGATCCTCGTATTTATAGTGGCTTAACAATCGATACATTTAAGTATAGAATTTAGTAAAGGATGCGAGTTAAGGAAAATGGATAGTCACAAACTTAATTTTATTCATAACACTTTCCCCTGAACTATTCATTACTAAAAAATATAAGCGTCGTTAAAATTTTAATTAGGTAAAATATAGTGAGAGAAAAACCTAATTAAGGAATAAAGGTACATCATTCTTTAATACGTTTGCGTATACTGCTTCATTAAAAACCTTGTCAGAAAAACCTGTGGAATGAAACCATGACTAAGGGAAAAGCAATACAACATGTATGATTCTCCCCCTGATAACGACATCACTTGAGCTCCTTGAGTTGGTGTAGCCCAATGCCATGAATCAACTTCTTGAATGTTGAAGTAGGAAGTGCCTTGGTAAATAAATCATCCAAATTGTTGCTTGAACGAATTTGTTGAACGATAATATCTACAGTCTTTTGCAAGTCGTGTAAAAAAGAACTTTGGAAGTATATGTTTGATTCTGTCACCCTTGATGAATCCTTCCTTTAATTGAGCAATGCATGATGCATTATCTTCATACATGATTGTTGGCGCTTCGTTACCTGAATAAATACAAGATCCAAAAATGTGTTGTACCACATTTCTTAACCAAACACTTCTCGACTAGCTTCATGGATTGCCAAATTTTCTGCATGATTAGATGTGGTGGCAATGATTGTTTGCTTTACCGAACGTCATGAAACTGTTGTACCACCGCTTGTGAATACGTATTCGGTTTGAGATCAACCAGTATGAGGATAGACATAAATCCTACAATTGCAAAACTTACTGAACTTGTTTTTAATGTAGGAGTAAAATATAATCTCATATCCTTTGTACCTTGAAGGTATTTGAATATTTGTTTCACCCAATTCTAATGCCTCCTTGTAGGACATGAGCTATATTTTGTCAACAGACTTAACAAAAATGATATGCCAGGTTGTGTATGACCAACAAGAAACGTTAAAGCTCCAATATCACTTAGATATGGTACTTCTGGCCCAAGAATTTCCTCTTCATCTTTCGGAGGCCTAAAAGGATCATTTTCAACTGAAAGTGACCTCACGACCATTGGGGTACTCAAGGAATGTGTTTTGTCCGTATAGAATCTTTTCAATAACTTATCTATGTAGGCTTTTTGGTGCACAAGGATTTCATCCTTAAGATGTTCAATTTGTAAAACAAGACAAAATTTTGTCCTTCGAAGATCTTTCAATTCAAATTCTCTTTTCAAGCATTCAATCGCCTTAGGTAACTCCCCAGGAGTTCCAAGTATATTCAAATCATCAACATACATGACGATTAGCACATAATCAGATACTGATCTCTTTATAAAAATGCATGGGCAAATGTATAACCTTCTTTATAAAAATAGACAGACAAATAGAGTCATATAAATACAACGACCAATTAGCTAATTATCTAACTAGAGTGTAACATGATGATATGAGATTGGAATATGTAATGCTTTTCATTTCGAGATTGATCTTGTACATACATCCAACTCTTTATGGAGGCTTAACAATCAATACATTAAGTATGTAATTTAGTAAGGGATGAGAGTTCACAAAAATAGATAGCCACAAACTTAATTTTATTCATAACAATTTCTATGCAAAAGCTCTACTCTAAATAGACAGTGAATCTTTTTATGAGTTAGTATATATGCTCATGTTAGGTGTCGGTTAGGGGTGTGCAAACTTCGATTAGAATCTAACACATATAAGACCGAACCGAAATCGAATATAATCAGAACTAACCAAACATATGGTCCTATCCTCGGTCCTTCAGTTAGTGCAGATCCAGATCGATCTAGAATGAACAAAAAGATATTAAGAATACGAACTGAAACTAATGTATAGATTCCTCAAGTATTATTATGTTGACTTCTTGTTAGGTCTTTATTGTATTGACTACCATTACGTGATTTATTGTTATGTCACTTATATTATCTTTTATATAGATATACTAGATAATCTCAAAGCAAGTGACTCCGAGACGTATAAAATTCAATTTACAATTGCACTTGTGTTTCTATTTGGTCAATTTCGACAAAGTTATTACTTGAATTATTTACTTTACAAGTCTGAACTTTGAAATTAATTATAGACTAGTGTATTTAATTTACGTCTTTGCTATATGTATATGTGTGAACGTATATGTTAATATATGATGTACATATGTGTCAATGAACGTGTTTATGTGTATATATGTTAATGTACGTGTTTTTTACATATGTGATCTTTTTTATAGATTTTATTGCAATAAATCATAATGAATTTTAATTATCAATCAAGATATTTCACGGTCTAGTTTATGACCATAACTGAATGATCAAGTGGAACTAGACAAAAACCGAACCATATATAGTTGGTTCTCCAACAATTCTCGGTTCTTGTTTTTCTAACTGTTTAGGTTTCGAATTGGGTGAGTTCTAGATTGGTTTTGTTTGATCTTGAACCATGAACACTATTAAGTATTAGTGAAAGTAATTTTTAAATAAATATTTACAATTTTGACTCTTCAAAATATAATATTTTAACAATTAATACACTCTTTTAGCTTATTTAGCCTAATAGGCTAATACCATCCATCTTTAAATATTATTAGCTGGACATGACATTTAATCTTGTTTTTACCTTGAACATAAATAAAAAGTATTCATGTATTACGTAATTTGACAAGAAAAAAAAATGGGGATACGAAGTTGAATTTGGGAGACTATTTTGACGTTCTTTACTAAGCAAAACATGAGGGGCTCAAAGTGCCATTTATTTTCTTTTTGTTTGTTTTACCGCTAGTTTCAGCTGCCATAAACCCTAACCCTAACGCCCAGTTATCGGACGATTCATACAGCAGAACAATATTGATGAAGCTATTCGATGACGGCGGCGCCGACGACATATCGAAAATCGAAATCAACGAAGAATTCGCTCGCCGGTACGAACACAATAAGAAACGAGAAGACTTACAGCGGTTCGAGGAGCTTAAAAAGAAAGGCGTAATCGATTCAGATAACGACGAAGATGATGAATCATCTGAAGATGATGAAGATATCGTTAATTATTCAAGTAAACAGGATTTGAAGTTTTTTGATGCGTTAATTAAGGTTCGAAATCAGGATCCTTCACTTAAGAATACTGATGCTAAGCTATTTGATTCTGATACTGATGATGATAATGAGGTTAATGATGAAGATAATAGTAAGGAAAAGGAAAAGAAACCAATGTATTTGAAAGATGTGACTGCAAAACATTTAATTGAAGAAGGACCTGAGTTTGAAGATGAAGATGAAAATATGAGTGATAAAAAAAGTTACTTTGAAGAACAAGAGGTGTTAAGGATGGAGTTTCTGGATGCTGTTGGTGATGAAGATGTTGAAGGGGACTTTTTGAAAGTGAAAGATGATAAAAAAGGTGATGAAGAAGATGACGGTGAATATGTAAAGAAGTTAGATGAGTATTTTAAGGAGGATGAGAAATTGGATGAAAATGAAAAGTTTTTGAAGGATTATTTTAGGAAAAAGATGTGGTTGGAGAAAGATAAAAGTAATCATGAAGTATTGGATGATGATGATGGAATAAATCTTTCGGAGGATGAAAAAGAGTTAGAGGCGCAAGAGGATTATGAGAGAGATTTTAATTTTAGGTATGAGGAAAATGCAGGCGATAGGGTAATGGGGTATTCACGAAAAGTTTATGATTCGGTGAGGAAGAAGGATAATGCTAGGAGTTTACAGAGGAAGAATAAAGAGGAGAGAATGGCACGGGCAGAGATTGAGAGGAAGGAAGAGTTGAAGCGTTTGAAAAATTTGAAGAAGAAAGAGATCAATGAGAAGATTAGGAAGATTAGGGAAACGGCGGGGATTGGGGAAGATGCGGATTGTTTGTTGGATGAACGTGATCTTGAGGAGGAATTTGATCCGGAAGAGTATGATAGAAAGATGAAGAAGGCGTTTGATGATAATTTTTATGAAGCAGAAGATGTTGACCCTGAGTTTGGCAGTGAAGATGAAGATGGTGAACTGAAAAAACCGAATTTTGATGAGGAAGACGATTTGCTTGGTCTGCCAAAGGGGTGGGAGGATGAGTTTGGTTCTGGCGATGGGTTTTTAGCTACTAGAGAAAGATTGTTGAAAAGCAAGGTTAATAATGGTGGACATGAAGAGCAAACACAAGACGAAGAACAAACAGTTTTACAAGAAGGCAAAAAGAGGAAACGAAAAAGTTCTGAATTAGAAAAGGAAGTAGTTGAGAAGGGGTTAGAGGAGTATTATAAATTGGAATACGAGGGTAATATTGGGGACTTGAAGACTAGGTTTAAGTACAGGCCTGTTAACAAAAATAATTACGGATTGAAAGCGAAGGAGATTTTGGTAGTGGATGATAAGGAGTTAAATCAGTTAATTCCTTTGAAGAAATTGGCGACTTATAGGGAAGACGAGTTTGTTGTTCCTCGTAATAAGATAAAAGAACAAAAGCAGAGGATTAAGTCTCTTCTTAAAGGAGAGTCATCAGATGGACCCAACAATGGCAATAAGAGGCTCAAACATGATGTTGGTGAGGCAGAAAATGAAAGGCCAAAATCAGATGCACAAAGTGAAGATCAGAAACCGCTATCCAGGAAACAGCGGAGAAAGATCCGGTTAAATGAATTGAAGCTATCAACTTCAAGGCTTATAGCATATCAGAAACTTCAGCCTAAAGCCAAAAACAAAAAGAAAAACAAAGCTTAGTGAAGATCTTCAAATAAATTCATTATAGAAGGTACTTTTAAATGAAATTAACTTTATGGTTCATGCTTTCTCGTTAACTGTTTATTGGAGTAAAGTTAGAGGGATGAACTATATAGGTGCGAGTAGTATCTATGCATGTTACATGATTAATATTGTAGTCGATGAAGTTGATTGCCATATCTGTTTACTTCTATTTATTTTTTTATCATCTAATTTGATTTGCATCTCAATGCTGCCTTGTCTTTCACTTGTCCCCAACTTCTGTATATAGTTTCTCTACCTTTCCCTACAAATCCTTAAGAGAACAATAGTTTGCTACAGGTAGAGGTTGCAAAATGGGCTGGTCTGACTGGTTAAGGTATCGAGTCAAGTGGATTTGGGTCAAAATGGGTTGGGTCAACCAATGTAAGTTGAACCCTTTCGTGTTAATTTTTTACTTTTTTTAATAAAGTCTTATGAATGCATAATGTGCTAAATATGATGAATTAGATAATAATTTATTCTCTATCATAATAAATCAAAAAATCAGGTCTTGCCTCTTTATGCATTTAAATTCCTTGAATTTTAGTGTGTTTGATGCAATTAATTCAGGACTGACTTTCATAATCAAAGTGAAGTCCAAAGAAAATTGAAACGTTCCAAAACAAACTGCTCAAACACTTGAACCATTTCAGTATAACCCATTGACCCATTTCGGCATTCTAATAAATATCATATTGCAGCAGCCCACTATTCACACTTAATTCATCACTGTAGTACCTAATTAAGCACCTATTGATGCTATTGTAAACAAACTGAAGCACCGCCCTACACTTTTGCAGCTCGATGCTGTAGACGGGCAGCCTACAATCAGGTTGAACTGTAAAATGTGTAAGACCTTGTATCTCTTTCCAATAGCATAAAAGCAAACCCGATTCATTTTAACTCACATTGTGATCATCAGTTACTAGTTGAGAAGTATTTAGCAGCTCTATAGACCATACACAGCTGCAAATAGTTGGTGTATATCCAAGACTTCAAATGATACCAACTCCATCAGATTAAAGCTAATGTAGATGTGAACTATTATCTATCTTTGAATAAACCATACTCCAGACCTCAAGAAATTCACAGCCCTCATATCAAATGGGTGGGGGCGGGTTGAATTGAATATATACGGATTCTGTTTTTTAAATGTCCAACTGCATTGTTCTGTACCTGCAATTTGAACATATACTATTATTTAATAAATGCTTAATGTGAGAAGTTATCTTTTTCTGTAATAACTGGGTTACCTTTCTGCAATTTTGTAGCTTCGTGTTTTGGTTCATATCAGAGATTACCAAATAGCACGAGACTTTTTGGGAGCAATGGGATGGTGTGGAAGATTCATTTTTAAAGGTATTTTCATACTAAGGCACATGTATCGCTACCAAGTCCAACCAATTCGGGGATCATATATTTACTAGATGAAATTTCATTATTATTAGGTCCGACTCATGATACTTTATAATTTTGCACCCTGTGAGTTGCTTTGATTAATTCATGGATAGAGGGTTTTATAAAAGAATTCTTCCGAAGTCTGTATTTTGATTGTTTGTTTTCGTGCTCAAATACTTTGATTTATATTTTTCACATATAAACCGGATAACAACTGTTGGTCTTTGTCACATGTACTTGAATGTGCAATGCTCTATTGAAATGAAAACTTCTATAACTTACAAAAATTAGGTGATAATGACAAAGCGATCAAATCTAGTTTTGGTATTTATGGTGAAAGTTGACAGGTGCTGGGGGGTTTGAAATTTGTCGATTGCTTGGTGAGATTCATGGTGTAGGCCCTGATGAGCCCATCACCGATGTCTTTTTCTTGTTTCTTTAGGATTCTGAGAGTCTAAATTACCAAACAACCCTTCACCTATCCCCTCCCATGCTTCCTATAAAATACATCTCTATTTCGCTTTTCCCCCTTTCCTCTTGATTATACAGAATCAACTCATTTTGTTATTTTATATTACCAACGTGCAAGATTAAGTGTTGGTGGCTGCACATATTATTTTCCTTTTATACGTTTGATCAGAAAAAGACAATCAAACATTCATAAATTGTACAAGAAATAAGACTTCAATCTAAAGTATAGCTAGTTTTATTATTAAAAAAAAAAAAAAAAACTTACTAACCAAAAGAGCTCGTAGAAGTTGACTATTTAGATAAAATGTAAACAAAAAGAATTTGACTAAAAAATATTCTGAGGTGGTACTGGTGGGTCCATTTGTTTTAAAATATATGATCACGGTTCCAGTAATTGAAGTGCCTATTCATGACGAAGTATTGATGTAATAAGAAAAAAGAAATGATGAAATATTAGTTCAACATGAAAACAACGTTAAAAGAAATTAGAATACGTTTGTTAAATATATTATATTCTACAAATATTTGATAACGTTGTAGAAATGAGTATCGCTGAAAGATGTATGCAAATAAAAATGAGTCATGTAGTTGAGACTCTAGAAAACTAATGCGATAATCGCCCAACAAAATACAAACTTAAGAATGGCTATATTATTATTATTATATGTATATATGTGAAATTTAAGATTATATATATATATATATAGGTGTGGGTTCAAGGGAGAAAGAAAATTTAGTGAAAAAAAGGAAGAAAGCTTTTTTAACCCTTCGATTCAGTAAAATAACTTTTTGATTCAGTTTTAAATTATTATTTACTTTTTACTAAATCATAGTTGTTTTTTCTGAATCATAGTTTTAAATATATCTTTCTCTCATTTCTCTCTTAAAATTTCTTTCGTTTTAAATCCTGGTACTATATATATATATTCATAATACATATTTAATGCATTACGTACAATACTTTTTAAGCATGCTTTGGATTTACATCCGATTTCCTTTTTTCTCATAGACATACATGAACTTCAGTAATTTAATTATGCAACAAAAGTAGTGATCGACAATATGATACTAACGGAAAAACACGGACAAATAACCCGAAGAAAAGTTGCTAACATCTTTTGTTCATGATACGATGGAACTTTGTATTATCGATTTGTATACAATGGCTATATTTGTCGCTGATTAGCATGGGTGGTTTTTATTTCCTTGTATAGATAGATAGATGTCAATTATGAATAAAAAGAAATTTTAGTAATATGATCATACAAAGAAAGAAATTTGGGTCTATATTGATTGATTGATATGCTTACGTGTAAATTTATCATACATGTGTACTAATATGATTTGAGCTTTAGTTTTACAATATTCTATTTGCGTACTTTCAAATTCTCGAATGCACACTCCCTTTCGAATAGGTTATTCAATACATCAATTACGTCGACACTTTCTTGTCTATTTTGCATTTTAGTCTTTTAATTTTATATGATTATTCTCTTTTTATATTTACAATTATTCTTTCCATGATTTTTATAAAAAGTGAATATTTTTATAAAAGGGATTTTATATAAATAGTAACTTAACAATAATAGTTAAAAAACAACACACATAGTTTTCGTAAGCACACTCACTACATTATTTATCAATAAAATTAAAACTAAACCAAAACTGTTACAATCAACATATTTTTAACTCTTATTCAACTATACGATTTATTATATTACATAAAAAGTTTTTATATTTTTATTATAATAATTCTTTTAATTTAATAACGAAAGGGTTAAGTTGTCCTTTGAGAGAGGTTAAAAATGACACCTACTACAACATTTGGTTTGGTAGTTCCGCACACCACCTTCACTCTCGTCTTATTATATAAACCCCTACGCTGCCCCGCGGACTCTCCGAGAAAACAACCTCTTTGATCTCTATATATATTTTCTATATCTATACCTATACATACAGAGATCAAGAGTTTAAATCTTAAAATGGCATCCGCAAGTTTCGTTAAACTAAACGCATCTTCATCCCCGTGGATCGGTCAACGATCCTTCAATCAAAGTTCAGGATCTTCTTCATCCAGGTCGCCGGCCGCTCGTGTTTCCGTCATCCGTGCCGGATCTTACTCCGAAGAACTTGTTAAAACCGCTGTAAGTTTTTTAATTTTTGTCTTTGAGTTTGGAATTGTAGATACTTGATCTAAACGGCGGCTGTGTTTGTTATTTTTAATTATGGTGTAATTGTTATTGTTAGTTAGTAGCTGAATTTAGGGTTTAGTATGATTCAAGTTGGGATTAGTTATTACTAGTTTGGTCAGTATTGTGGTAGGCGAGGTGGCCATATGCCTTTTTGCATTATTTTTATTAGCAGCCAATAGACATCATGTGTATTTTCCCTTATACTTTAAAGCGTGATCTTGTCTATTTTACTTTTTAAATACCTATCTAATACTATTATTGTACTACTTTGTTTGACTTTTTTATGTACAGTATGTATATCGTTTGAAAATAAAAATAAAAATAAAAAAGAGAACTCCTTGCAGTCAATATTAAGGCTGTAGTTTGTGAATCCTGTAGTCCAATGTATCTGTAATTTGGATATAAAGTTCGTTTGTTTGAATCCAGTTATTAAAAATTATAATTAAGTTAAACTTCAAGAGTTTGAAAGTTGGTTTAGTGACGAAAGATTATAACTTTTGACTGTGAGCAATTATATTTTTATCCTTGGTAAGATGCTAAATGTTGTTTCTTTTTGTGGAGTAGAAAACTATTGCATCACCTGGTCGTGGTATCCTTGCTATCGATGAGTCAAATGCAACTTGTGGGAAGAGATTGGCTTCTATTGGATTAGACAACACTGAACCCAACAGACAAGCTTATAGACAACTTCTTTTGACCACTCCTGGATTGGGTCAGTACATCTCTGGTTCCATCCTATTCGAGGAGACCCTTTACCAGTCAACTACAGATGGAAAGAAGATGGTTGACTGCTTGCGTGAGCAGAACATTGTACCTGGTATCAAAGTTGACAAGGTAAGATTAGTTAAAGATCCTTAAACATGAATTGAACATCATTCCATTAACTGTAACAACAATTTGTGGTAAATGTTTAATTCTCTTACATATCTAATTATGTTCGACAGGGTTTGGTGCCACTTCCAGGATCTAACAATGAATCTTGGTGCCAAGGGTTAGATGGGTTGGCTTCTAGATCAGCTGAGTATTACAGTCAAGGTGCTCGTTTTGCCAAGTGGTGAGATATACATATCATAATTAGTGTTGTTTGGATTATGTGCAAATAATATAAATATGTCATTTAGTAATTGTTTTTTCTATGTTGTCTAGGCGTACTGTTGTCAGCATTCCTTGCGGTCCTTCTGCTTTGGCCGTGAAAGAAGCTGCATGGGGACTTGCACGTTATGCTGCTATTTCTCAGGTTTGTTATTTACCAGTTGACCTTTTTTAAATCATTTGTGATCTGCAATTTATTATAATCTTCATCATCTTATGCAGGATAACGGGTTGGTGCCGATAGTGGAGCCTGAGATCCTTCTTGACGGGGACCACTCAATCGACACAACACTTGAAGTTGCTGAAAGAGTTTGGTCCGAGGTTTTCTATTACTTGGCAGAAAACAATGTTATGTTTGAGGGAATTTTGCTCAAGCCCAGCATGGTTACACCAGGGGCTGACCACAAGGAAAAGGCTGACGCTGAGACCATTGCTAAATATACACTCACCATGCTTAAGAGGAGGGTCCCACCTGCAGTTCCCGGAATCATGGTGTGTATGCAAGACCATTTATCATACTCTCTTTTATTTGAGTTAACTATGTTACTTTCTAACTGAAGAAAATTTTGGGTATGTAGTTTTTGTCTGGAGGACAATCTGAAATGGAAGCTACACTAAACTTACATGCAATGAACCAAAGCCCAAACCCATGGCACGTGTCCTTTTCCTACGCACGTGCTCTTCAAAACTCTGTGCTCAAGGCATGGCAAGGGAGGCCTGAGAACATTGAAGCAGGACAGAGAGCACTTTTGACCCGTGCAAAAGCAAACTCCTTGGCTCAGCTCGGAAAGTATTCTGCTGAAGGTGAAAGTGAGGATGCTAAGAAAGGAATGTTTGTTAAGGGCTACACCTACTGAGGATTTGAAAGTGCTATTTAGGCTGGTTCCAATTTTTCAGTTATGGAAGCTGAGAGAATCAAGTTCACTTGTTTCATTCCCTCTATCCCTTTTTTCCCTTTTGCTTGTAATTTTGGATTTGTTTGAATAATTGATATGTGAAAACGATGAGGGCACTAAGAACTGACCCTTAGTATGTGGGGAAAGTCTAAGGTGAGGATGGTGTATGAACCATCTTAAAGTTACGTCATTTTAGACATGTTTTGAAAGAACGTTACAGTAAAACTAGTTTTGTGCAAACGAGTGTCAATTATGTTTTTGTGTAATTTAGATTGAACAGTATGTTCGGTTTGTTGTGTATATAGTTAGAAAGAAAAAAGAAATCAGTAAATAGTGTTCTTATCATTATTTTCCACCCACACTACCTAGAGAGTACACCAGCAGGCTACACGTTAAGGTAATATTTCTTCATGATAGTTGACAACTCCTTAAGTTGTATTAAGGTAATATTTCTTCATGATAGTTGACAACTCCTTAAGTTGTAAAATTTGCTAGGCACGGAGTAATAGGCCGAGACCTTGTAGAGAGTACTCGGATTGATTTTTTTACATTTAAATAATAAATTTCAAAATTATATGTTTAAATATAGACTAGAGAGTGAAAACCGTTGTTAAAAGGCACTAAAGAGAGACCGAAGGAAAAGAAAGTGGCTTAAACATTTAATTGGACTAAAATCCCTAATTTTAAAACATATTAAAATGTTGACCGAGTTTGAGTTTGGACGAGTTTGACTAAGTTTTTCCTCTTGACCGAGTTTTTAGTTCGAGTCAGACGAAATCACCTTGAACCACCCCCGAGTCACGAATACTCCCCGAGTACTCGGCCGAGTTTTACATCCCTGCTTGAGAGTATGCACTTGCCAAATGACGTAATAGGGTCACGAAAAACTCATGTTCCCAAAAGATACATGCTAAAATATGACAACAATCACCCGTTGTACACAATGACATAGTTATGTACTATCATTTGCACAAGCCTTATGGCACATGAACACAAGCTAAAACATTCCTTCGATCGAGCATGATGACAGCTTTGAGCTATCTTCATGTGCAAATACGGTCCCTACAACCATGCAAGGTATCATTTGGTGACGTGTTGATTGAGTTTTAAGCACAATGGTTGACAGTTTTCACCCTCTTAGAAGATACACTAGAAAACCATGCAAGGTATCATTTGGTGACGTGTTGATTGAGTTTTTAGCACAATGGTTGACGGTTTTCACCCTCTTAGAAGAGAAAATTGTAGACAGCCATTGTGCATCATTCTTGTCGAACATTCTGATGATGCTATGCTTTAAGACAGATATGTTGATCAACCCAGATCTATGTAGTGGCTATAAGTACTAACATAAGTGTAAACATTGTATTCTGAATCTTTTGGTTATCTTTTTCTATCACTGTGACGTGTGTGACTGTAACAGCACACGTATAATATGGAGGTTATAAAGCAGTGAGCCTTGTTTCTATTTAACTTTACCTATTTTATTGTGTACCATGAAACTAAACACAATCAAGATACTGGAGCGCATGAGATCTGTATGCCAAAACAGAGATTCATACATTAGTTTAAGAATTTTCTCATGGATCTTTGGAGAGGGTGAAAAGCGACAGATGGCAGTAGAACTTTGAGCTGTTTCTCATCCGGGTTATATATATGAATGACTGCTTTCTAAACATTTGACTTCTTACAGCAAATAACCATAAACACTACCTTTGCAAGATTAAGCAGTTTTGAAAAAGGGGGCAGAATACTCTAGGTTCGTATTTCATTTCCTTTTTTACAGTTTGTCGTATGTATAGCAGTTATTGTGCAAAGTAACCTTAACTACAATGATGGTGTGGTGGCATTTTCCCATCTTTTGTGCCTTTTATATTTTGAATGAATCATTTATTTATTCAGACTTTTTTAGAAGAAGGATTATATATATGTCCAATCCCCTGTGGAGGTGGGACCAACCAAGATGTATGTTGTCCAACCCAACCTCATTTGTGGGGAGGGGGGGGGGGGGGTGTTAGGCAGCCTTTTGCCGCCGCAAGGCTGGCTAATCGTACGCAGGCTCAAAGAACCGTGGTTCTGGAAGACACATGAGTCCAGACGCTATGTTGAATGGGCGACCAACACTAGGTAGGTACTTGTGCAGGTGAGGCGTTGGTTGCTCCAACGAAGGAGTTAACGACCGAAGGTGCTGCAACCTAGGGATTACCATGCAACTCTTTCGGTCTATAGGGATCGGGGGGATAACACAATTCTTCTTGGAGGAGGGTTGGTTTACCCGGGTGACTGATCCTGCCATAATGTACTCCTACCTATACTTTAGCACCGACACCTGAAGTTGAGCATACATATTCTATATTAACCAAGTTTTCTCCTACAACTGACGCTTACTCTAACACAAAAGAGAGATCACACAGCCAAATCCCATCATATTCAATGTGTTTCAAGTGCATTTTGAATTCAACATGATGGACAAAATCTAGCATAATCAGAATCGATGTATACATATATATGTATATGTGTGTGTGCATGTGTATAATGAAAATAGTATATAAGGTGCATCCCCACAACTAAGCCATATGTACTTCCACCCAATGGGCTCCATGTGTTTCTCTCTAAAGTCTTAAGCTTATTAGGTGGGACCTCAAAATCAACAATTAAGAAAATAACATTCAGTGTGTTGTGCATGTGGGTGCGTGTTTGATATTTTCTTTCTTGATTTTATTACAGAACTAAAAATGAACAAGTCATGCAATAGTTTCAAATAGATGTTGTCAAGAACCATCAGCAAATATTTACTGAGAACTCTCATTAAGTTGTAAAAAATCTCAGGGATTCCATTGAATACGGATAACTTGTACAAGAGATTAGCCCCATAAAAGGGCTTTATGGTTGACATATTCATCATACATCAAGATTCATTTAGTAAAAAATGAAAGAATACAACTTTAACTTTTTAGACACTTATCTCATCTACATACCTGTTATAACATCCCGTCCTACGGTCAACAAGATTGTTCTTTCATTGTAAACTGTAGTGCATCAAAATCTATGTCTTGAAATGTGTAGACATCTGAGTCAATATCACTGCAAAAATATAAAAACCATGAAAGGTAAGGCAAAGTGTTACACAAATAACTTTAAGTAGGCATAATCAATAAAGTGATCTTCTATGCTAGAGGTAGGAAGATCGGAAAGTCTGGTAACAGGTTGAGGTTGAAATGGGTCAACTTTAGTAAAGGCCGAAACGTATGGGTCAGTTAACGGGTCAGTTAACGGGTCAGCACAAGTTGAGGTTGAAATGGGTGAAAGAAAAAGTCTTACCAACTATCTATATCTTTAATATGATTTTTGGAGGTGGGATGCATTTGAAATAAACTTTTTTGGGACTTTCAAGTTGCTCAGCCCATTTGACCTATTGTCCTTTTAGCTACAATTTTTTTTTTTTTATCTGGCCCTTCTTGACCTGTTTGATATGAAACACGAGAATCAGCCCACATAAGTAAATGGGTCGAACCGCCATCTCTACTAAACCATTTGTAGCCTAAGCAAGAATTAGGTGAATCTCACCGGCAAACACATTTAGTTGTTCCTTTCGATAGATAACTTATAAATCACTTATATACATGAATCAATACAACTATTCAAGAAATATTGATAAAATAATCAAGTTTATTTCCAGATTTTCATAGACCACTTGATATATACAATGTTAGAAAATTGAAAAAATATATATATTCAAAAGTTGGAAAAACCAACCTAAAGAGCTGTTTAAGTAATCAGCCTATGTGTCCACCATAGTCATTTCACAATTGATGAGCGACAAAACTTGAAGAAATCTTGCATCTTCAATAATCACTAAGAATACCAAACTGCATTTGGTTCACTGATCTCCTCATCACCAAGAACAACATGTTCAAGATAATGAACCGCGCGAACCTTTGACTTCAACCCTACTTGCTTCAAGAGTGAACTATGTGTATACGAATCAGGCTCGATTCCTCTATTCACCATCTCTGCATATAACCGCATAGCTTCACTCCAATTACCCATATTACAATTTCCATTTATCAATATGGTGTAAGAATATTTATTAGCCAATATTCCTCTTTCTTCCATTTCAGAAAAATATTTATAAGCTTTTTCCAGTATTCTTGATTTGCAGTAGCCATTAATCAACGCGTTGTATGTTATCACATTCGGCATAATCCCATTTTTTTGCATTTCCGTAAAATACATATACGCCGATGCTACCCTCTCCCTAACAGCATGAGCATGAATCAAAGAAGTGTATGTCACAATTGTCGGATATACCCCTTTGCTTTGCATTTCATGAAACAAATCTTTAGCTTTTTGAATATTTCCCGACTCTAAATACGAGCAAATAATGCTCGTATATGTCACATGATCAGGAACAAAACCACTAGAAACCATATCCTTCAACACTTTACCAGCTTCTTCAACATTTGCAGTCTTACAAAGACCACACACAATCACATTATACGTGATTAAATTTCGCATGAAACTCTTTTCCTCCATTTCTTCTAGTAACTTAAACACATTATAACCAAGCTTAAGTTCTCCAACAATTCGCGTTGTGTACGCGTAATGATCAGGCTGCAACCCACGCCTCATCATCTCATCGAACATTTCTTTAGCCATGGTCAAATTACCAACCTTGTAACAACCATTGACCAATATGGTGTATGTGTAAACATCTGGCGAAAAACCAATATTTTCCATTTCATCCTTCAACTCTCTCGCTTTTTCCAAACTCCCATTCATGCATAACCCATGCATAAGGGTATTGTACGTAATCATCGTAGGGGAAATATTCATACGCTTTAACTCATATAACAACGAGAAAGCCTCGGTTAACCGCCCTAAAAGACTGTACCCGTAAATCAAGATATTATACGAAACTATATCTGGCAACAAGTTTCTCTTTAGCATTTCAGAATGTTGTGCTCTAGCATAAATAACTCGTGCCTGTTTACTTAAGCCATACATGAGAATATTGTATGTATATACAGTCGGTGAAGCTCCTGCTACCGCCATTTCTTCAGCAAGATTAAATGCTTTCACGATTAAACCTTTTTCGCAATATCCACGAATTAAAGGATTGTACGTGTACGCCGATACCTTCAAACCCAAAATTGACATTTTGGAAATCATTTCTTTTGCCTGCTCAAAATCACCCTTTTTTGCCAACCCACTAATATACGCATTATACGTAACATCATCAGGCACACAACCTCTCACTTGCATCTCTTCTATAAGATCTAAACCTTGTTCAATATCTCCCTCTTTGAAATACGAATCCAACAAAGTATTGTACGTTACAATATCTGGTTTGATATCAAACTCATTCATCATACTATACACCTGTTTTCTTCTATCAACTAATTTCATTTTCCTAAGCATTTTAAGAATCCTATTGCAGTTCTTCACATCAGGCAAAAACTTACTTCTAACCATCTTGTTAAACACCAACAAACATTGCTCAACCATCACATTTCTAGATAAGAAAAAGAGCATAAAGTCGAGAACTTTAGCCGCTATATTCACATTTAAATTCCCACCAATTAAAACGTCAACAACCCCATTTAAATTCCCACATACCAACCTTTCCATAACTGAAAACGCCGCCCGGTTCATCAAATTACCCTCAGCAAGAATCTCAAAAATAGCAACAAACGAATTATTTGAAGGCTTAAAACCAGGTTGTCTTTCAACCCAATGAAAGAACCTAAGAGCAACTTTAGGGTGTTTTTTAATTGAACCGAGAACCCTAGTAAACAGCTCAGGTTCAATAATCACAGCTTGGAACCTTTCTTGAAATGGGTTCTGACCCGAATCGGAACCCGGTTTAGTATTGTAATAAAAAGCCAAATAATTAGTTTCAATAGCTGAAAAGATGAGATTTTTAAAATGAAACTCAGAGCAATCAATAATGGTATTATGTTTGGATTTATAAATTACTGGGTTGTTTTGAGGATGATGATAAGATTTATATGTTGAACGAAGATTAATGAAATTGAAGGTCTGTTTACCTGTGGTGATGATAGATTTTGAAGATCTAACATGGAGGGTCATTGAGCGATGACAGTGATTAGAGCTAATAATAGATTCATGTGATTTGATAAATGAAATTGATTTGGATTTTTTTTTTTTTATTAGTTAGGGTTTATGAGAAATCTTGTTAATGGGAATCGATAGACGTAGATTCATCCATTGCCACCAGCTCTCTAGTGGACGGCGGCTGATGGTTAGAAGTTGGTTTCACCCCCTGCGAGCCCAATTACTCCTTATTGTTATTATTTTTGTAGTTTCATCACTAAATTTTGAGGTTTTCTCTGGGCTGCCTTTTAAGTTTGATTTTATCATAATCGGGTCACTAAAGTTTGGAGCAATTATAGATGATGTGACACGTGATGTACATGTTAGGTTTATATCAGACACATAAACAAATTCCGTCATGACCCGTGGTGACTGTCACTATGTTTACGTAACAGATGTATAGTCATTTTACGATTAACCACAATAGTATTTGACCCGTGATGATTATCCCTATATCTACCTGACGGACGGACACTCCTTCTACGATTAACTACAATAGTATTTTCACGATGGACAACTAATATTCATTATTTTATTATTTTTATTAAAAGTAAAATTACATTTAATTAAATAAAACACTACAAATAGTTTAAAAAGTACTTAATTAGTAAAAATAAAAACGTTACAATACTAAAAAAAGATACATTAATTAATAAAATAAAAATCTTACAATACTAAAAATTATGAAAATGTTACAAATAATAAAAATTAAGAAAACGTTACAATGCTAAAAATTACGAATGTGTGACAATAATAACAAAAAGTCTACACACTTCGAAAGTTGGCCGGAAGCGTCCAAATGTGCTCGGTGAGATCGCTTCGTAGTTTTTCGTGCACCACTTTATCGTGTATTTCTTTTATTTTTGTTTCATGCGTCACGACTCTTTCTCTAAATCCGCCTCAGACCAACTTAGCCGGATCAGCAAGAAACTCTTCCTCAAGCGGACTTATTGCGAATCCATTGTATTCTTGAATCATGTTGTGCAATATCACATAAGTGTAGAAGGTTCTCCGAATCTTGTTCATGCTCATTGCTCTGGTAGGAGACTTTATTATTCCCCACCTACATTAAAGCACACCGAAGGTCCGCTCCACATCCTTTCGTGCACATTCTTAGAATTTTTTGAATTTTTGTCGTTTCACATATAGTATGAAACCACTACTTCGAGCATAATTGTCGGGTGTACGTGATCACCTCTTGTGTACTGCCCCTTTCAATGCATTTGGACAGTTCTTCCATGACTAGTGCATATAGTCAATGATGTCGAGCATTCCAATTAAGACAATTTTCTCTTCATTTGCTTTATATAGCCGAGCAATATCATAGCAGTCGGCCTTCTCAAATACTTCTTTGAGTATAGTTTGAACACACTTACAAAAGTTGTTAAGACAATCGGTTGACGTCCTTTCAGCTATTTGTAAGTATTTATCGAACATATTTAGACACGTCCCATATGGCAACTGTCATATGACAAACGTGCACTTTTGTAATGGAGTAAATCCTAGCCGACCAGTTGCATCAGGACGTTGTTTAAAATAACAAAAAATAGTTGGGGACAGGTTCAATAATATAACTGGTAATACCATGTACTATTCGGATAAACAACTCCCGACGTATTCGAAAACGTCTTTTAAACATGTTAGCCGGATACTTCGGATTATTGGAAAAGTATTCCTCCACTAAACGTTGCCTGACACCTTCACGATCCCTTCGTATACATGTCCACGTTCCTTGCAAACGTGAACTTCCGGCCTCGGTACGTTCTTTTTCTTCCTCGACGCACTGTTTCAAAATTGCTACAACTTCGTCGACTTCCGAAGAATTGTCAAAAATAAAATTAAGACGAAGAATCATTTTCATTTTTAAATTTTTTTTTGAAATGTCACATCTTTTCACTTGTAACTCCGATTAATTTTGACATTTTACGATTATTGTGACTTTAAAACGCATTTTGACCACTCATAATTTGCTATAGAAATTCTAATTTCAAACTCGTAAAATTTAGAGTCAATATGAAGTGACTAAATATTAACCGTCAATCAATTTCAAAAAAATCAAAAAAAGTCGAAAAGTCAAAATCCGGTCCAACCGGTTTGACCAGAACCGGACGACCGACCGGTCCGGCTAAATAACCGGTTTTTAAAACATTGATTGTATTAAGAAAGTCTCCGATTAACTAGGGTATTGTTTATTAATAATTGATATCTTTGTATAAGATATGAGTAATGTTATATAACACTACTTACATATGACTAATCTAGACCTAATTTTCTTATTGATTGGATTTTCTCTCTCTTAATCTCATCCAATCAATTTTTCTCGTTTACCAATCACATAAGTAGTACTAGATTTAGTCCTACAAATTTAGGCATACATATCATTTTTCATAAGATATTTAGTAGAATTTGACGCATTTATAGGAAACTTTTGTTTAGACGGGACATTAAAGTTTTGATCGCGAAATGAAGGTGATAATGTTAATGACGATACAAAATTATATGATTATTTTAATTGGAGTGTTTTCAATTAAGCATGTTATACTTACTTAGCCTTTTAAGCTAACACTTGCTTTTCTACTTACCCGATCGTGTATTCCATGCAGGTTAGAAAGCTATACGATTACAGATACGAGTGAGATTGGTAGCTTGCTTAAAGAAATTAAGGAACTATGACTTAGCTCACATAAGGACTATTGTTCATGATTTAGATTAATTATATTTCCTTGGGTTTTATTATGCTATTGTTATGATATGAGTTATGTAACACTGTTAACAGAACTTAGCCGACTTTGTTGGTAGCTTTAATTTATAAAATGGAACTTCCGCATTAAAGTTGATTGTTTATTAAAAAGTTTTTTTGAAGACTCATATTTTGAAAAATCAGGTGTTACTTGACAAGTTCAACCTTAACACGACACGTTTAATAAAGCAGTCGTTAAATTCAACATCTTTTATACTCAACCCCAGGGGCGGATCAAGCCCATACATGGGGATTCCTAGGCCCCCATGGCTTTGGCCCAGTAACAAAAAAATTTACAAGTTTCATATTGGACTCTCAATATAATTACTTGTGGGCCCCCATATTTTTTCGAGTGAAATTAAATAACATGATTGAGGTCCCATGTGTATTATTAACATAAAGAAACGTGAGCTCGTTTTTAATAAGTTATTCAATTGACTATTATTATAAATAAATATGGGCTCATTTTAACCTGCCACATGTTATTTAATTGATATTTATATGTTATGTTACGTTGCTTCGACATTATTTGAACTGTTATCCGGCGTTTTGATGTTTTTTATATAGTTTTCGTGATCTTCTACTTGTGAGGTAGTTACTTTATGCCCCCACGCCTTAATTTTCTGAATCCGCCACGGTTAACCCTAGAAGGTGTTGTAGGGGGCCATGGTGGGCTCGAGGTGGTGCTCAAGACGATGCGACACGAGTAGGACCACCTCTCGAGGTGGTCATTTTCGTTGAAGGTATATAACATATCGGTTTGTAAGAGAAATGGGAAAAGTGATGGTTCGGGATGGTCTAAATGGTGTATTGTGTTATTGGAGGTTTTTATTTAAAGGTTATGTTATATTATGCTTTACTAATTCTTATCGGCCACTTTGAATAAAAAAAATGTCCAATAGTTTAAAACTTAAAAAAATACGTTAAAACCTTTAAATTTTTTAAAAAGATACATATTCAAAATTTTATTATTTAATATTCTCGGCTAATGTAATAATTTTGTTAAATTTAATGTAATTTTTAATAATGTTATGTTTTTTTATTAGAAAAACGAAAATTGAAAAATATAAGCGCGTCTAGTAAAATAGTAGTGGTTAGTTATAATTAGAGGATGATCATGAGTCGTGTGCCAGCCATGCTAATGTGACACACAATAATGCAATCCATTTAGTCACGATTACAATTACTGACACGTAATTATTATGTTGAATTTTTGTCGTATCGAGAGTTACACCTCTATATTTTTCAAAGGCTTAAGTGCACGAACATGTAATTACTTATGTTTTGACATTCATAGTGTGTATCGAATAATTCAAGTTTTTATTGTGTGTAATTAACTTGTTATTCATTACTATTGTATACAACTTTTGGTATTTTTACTTAAGTATCTGTTGTATGAGTGAACACGTGACATTATTACAAGTTGCTACGTCAATAAAATAAACACAATTGCAACAAACTGGAAGTTTATTACACATAATGTAATCTCAGATATTTATTGCATACTATGAATGTAGGATCAGAGATGATTATATTTTCGTGTATTAAGCCTTTTTCTAATTAGGTCGGTGAAAGTATTCAGATTTAGATGATAATATAGCTACTTGTTCATGATAAATCGAAAACCCATAATAGCCTCCTCATTGTAATCCAAATTTATTTGATTGATTTTAACCAGATAAAAGGATGGATTTTTCGTATCCACATAATAACATGTAAACATAACGTTTGCCATGCATTTCTACCTCACATTCTCTTATGCTTTCGTATTCATCATCTCTGATATAAACCAAAACCATAACAAAAACACGAGCAAATTTTCAAAATGGCCCCAGAAACTAACAAACAATCTGTGTTCCCAACGGACAAGGACGAAGTGAAGAACATTTTTAAACGTTTTGACACCAATGGGGATGGAAAAATCTCTGAAGACGAGCTTGTTAATGTCCTAAAATCATTAGGATCCAACACATTTCCTGATGAAGTAAAGCGAATAATGTCTGAAGTTGATGCTGATTCTGATGGTTTCATTAGCCTTGATGAGTTTGTCGTATTCTGCAAAGGAGCAGGGGAATGTGAAGGTGATGGTGATGGAATAGACGATCTTAGGGAAGCGTTTAAGTACTACGATTTGAATAATAATGGAGTAATTTCTGCAAGCGAGTTGCATCAGATATTGAGCCGATTAGGGGAGAATTACACGATTGAAAGTTGCGCGAACATGATCAAATCTGTGGATTCAGATGGTGATGGATTTGTTGATTTTGAAGAGTTTAGAAAGATGATGTCCAAGAATTCTGGTGGTGGTGCACTGTAAGAAGCTTGCTAGATATATTGTGATTCGATTTCATGCATATATATATATATATATATTTTATTAAGTTTCTTTATTGTATCAAGTAATTGACAGAACAATATATATAATGTATTTAAGCTATTTATGTTAAAGTTATACATGACACAATTCATGTGTGCTTCAATTTTGTACATTATATGTTTACTACTCTTTAAGTTTTAAATTTTTATGTTGGTTAGTTATTTTGCTAGATTTTACTTTTGGATTAACTGTAATGTATTTATGCATTTTGTGTAAATAATCTACACATTAAATTGACCTTACATTTTTATCACCTACTTGTTAATGAGACTAAAAACAAATGTACCCCAAAGATTGTTTTCTCCCCAAATAAATTTTTTTATAGAAAATATGAAGGTGGTTAGGTGTATAGTTTTTCAACCAAGCGCAAGATTAGATCAATGTCGGTGTAGTTTGCTAACATGCACCACACCTTCTAAATGTATCAATGTATAAAAAAGTACCAATCTTGGAAACACAAAATCAAATTTCAGTAAAACCCCACAAAATTAAACCTAAAATTTCACGAGGAATCAAGAAAAATGGCGAATCTTGTAAATCTAAATCTTCAGCTCAACACAAAAAACTATATCAAATGTGTTAATTCAAGATCAGATTATGCAAATTGTTTGCAGATCAGTAAGAAAAAGACCAACTTGAGTTTTTCAAATAAAAAGCAAAATAAAGTTAAGAAATTTGCTTGTTTTGCTCGGTATAAACTTGATGACGTGATGGATATGCAAAGAAAGCTAGGTATTGGAAGTGGACCACCAATTGTTAAAGATATTACTAGTAAGTAAAAACTGAAGCTTCAGTTATTGTTGTTTAATCCGTTGAGCCTAATCTGTTATTATTATATTTTGTTTTAGTTTGTAGATACTTGAAAGATGTTAATGGGTTTTTGTTATTGGGGTTCTAGTAGGCTAATTTGTTAGCGATTTGATAAATCTTGTTTGAGTATATGAGTTGCACACTTTGTTGGTTGAATCCTTAGTTTCTATATAGTTGAAGAATGGTTTGATGGGTTTGTGTCATTATGCTTCAAGTAGGCTAATTTGAATGATCTTGTAAAATGATAAAAGATCAACACTTTGTTGGATACATTTTAGAAAATGTTCAATGACTTTCTGGAAATTTTGTGAATTTGATAGTTCATTGAAAGAGTGAATGATGATTTCAAGGAGTAAACCACTAGACTTTTCTTTGAAATAAATCAATTGTGGTTGCACTTGCCTCTTTTCTGGGAATGTATTATGTTCCCGAAGATTTTATTTCCTTAATAATCTTTCATATCTTTGATATCGGGTTGGATCATAATCAAAGCTTTCTGAGTTAAGTTCACCATATATTCAATAGAGTATGCGTTCCGATTTCTCTATAGGTGTAATCTGGTAGCTACCGTTATGACTTTTTCTTTTTAACTAGCTTTAAGTTCATTGCCTCCACTTAGAGCCTAATAGCCTATTATATTTTACTTTCACATATTGTTGCTCTGTGCACATAAATATATATAAGTGTGGTTTTGACAGGTGTTTTACAAAGAACATCTGGGCACACTAACATGTACTCCCTCCGTCCCAAAATAAGTGTTCACCTTTGTTTGTCCAAAAATAACTGTCCACTTCCAAAAGTAATCTATTAACTTTACCATGTTTTACTTACAAGTATATTGCACGACTTAACATGGAAAATTCCAAGTTATGAGTAATTAGTCTCTGTTTCATCTCTAATTCCTGTAATTATGCTTATAGAGGTGGTTGATGAGATAAAAGAAGATATACAAGTACCAAGTGCTTCAGAAAGTAAAGGTGCATTATATAAATTTTTTTATCCGGATAAAGAGCTTCTACCTGAAGATAAAGAAATGAGTCTTTTTGATCATCTAGAAGAGCTACGAGAACGACTTTTTGTATCTGTTTTGGCACTAATGGTTGCCGTCGGGGGATGCTTTGTATACTCAAAGGAACTCATAATGCTTCTTGAAGCTCCTGTTCGCTCTCAAGGTGTTAGGTTCTTACAATTAGCTCCTGGAGAGTTTTTCTTCACAACCATAAAGGTTAGCATCAGCATCAAACAAGAATGCCCTTTAACCTTTTGACTTTTGAGGTCAAACAGTTACTTCCAAATCCATATGATATTGATCTTGTCACAAAATTTTCCCACCCTTTTCCATTTGTAGCATTTGCTATAGAAATTGTAAATTGTCTTTTTCTTCTCTTTCTTTTTTTGTTTTTGGTTTTTTTTTTTTCCTTTTTTCATCAAGGAGTATATGTTTGTTTGACTCTGGGAGTCAAATTGCATTTTTTATTTATTGTATCTACGTTCTTAATTTCTCATGATCTTCAGTAGTCAGTTCCTAAATAAGCTATGCATTTGATGTTTAAGGTTGGTAGACTTTTCAACGATATCAATCTTTTTAAACATCTAGCCTTACCCTTTTCCATTTGTAGCCTTTGTTATAAAGTTCAACTTTCAAATTAAAGTTATCTAAAGACATTGAAATCATTGCAAAGTTAGCTCTTTAAGCATATAAAATGTTAATGTGTTTGCAGGTATCTGGGTACTGTGGCATCCTTTTAGGAAGCCCTGTGATTCTCTATGAGCTCATAGCATTTGTTCTACCAGGACTAACAAAGTCAGAAAGGAAATTTCTGGCACCAATCGTTCTTGGATCCTCGATACTCTTTTACGCTGGTATTGCCTTTTCATACTCGGTTCTCACACCAGCTGCCTTGAACTTCTTTGTCACGTATGCAGAAGGGGTTGTGGAATCTTTGTGGTCAATTGATCAATACTTTGAGTTTGTGCTTGTGCTTATGTTCAGTACAGGAATGTCTTTCCAGGTACTATGGAATAGAAAATTCTGTTATTAACATTTCATGATTCGACTTTTGAAGTCAAACTAACTCGGTGTTTAATTTCAAAATTGATTAATGCAGGTTCCGGTGATACAGTTGCTGTTAGGACAAGTTGGTTTGGTGTCGGGGGATCAAATGTTGTCTATATGGAGATATGTGGTTGTTGGTGCGGTGATTGCTGCTGCTATTGTCACTCCCTCAACCGATCCACTTACTCAGCTGCTTCTAGCGGGACCACTCATGGGTCTTTACTTTGGTGGTGCATGGACTGTGAAGTTCATTGGCGGGTAACTAGATGAACTAACAATTAAAGGATTTTGTTCACCTGTTCGAAATATGTAGTTGGAATCTTAGGCAGAAGATTGTCATTTTGTTGTAATGTAGAAGATATGCATTATTAGTACGAATTTTTTTTCTTTTGGAATAAGAATTTGTTAGTTTAAATTCTGATTCTCGTATCTTGTACCATTGAATTTACTCATATGTGGCCAGTTAGAAGGGTTGAGGAACGGTTTTGTTTTCATGAGCGCAGAAGATTACCTCATTGAAAACAGAATATGCAACGCTGAAGCAATTTCAAGTCCACCTAGCTCCATTTACATGAAAAGATTTCTGTTGGCTAAACACAAACATGCTAACAAATTGAATCGACAATGTCAAATTTTCCACCAACAAACACACCGAGTGCATCTCATTAACAGAAACTAGTACCATTCGGCTAAGCAAGCAAGTGATTTTCTGTTTTGGGTTCACATTAATCTCTCAATTGATGATTCTTCCTCGAATAACCTCTCTCTCACCTTTGTGGCCTGCATCATAAAAATCGCATCAGAAAATTAGAGAATAAACCCAATTACTAGTAGTATATTCTAGCAACTTAACATTTTTCTTGCGACCATGAACAAAAATGAATAGGTTCTTTTTCCTACTAGGATGAGCAGGAACAAATTGTGGAATTGAAAATGCAAAAAGAACCATACTTGCCACTTTTATCCCATATCATTCAGGTTTACAATATGTGTTGTTCCTTCTCTTTTTTCACAAAACTGATGGTATGCTTATCATAATAAAAAGTAAAGTACACTGGTTTGAAAAGACCTTATAAGGAGATATGAACTGAGGTGGTGGTTAGAGCAGACCTGTTTTTCATAATTTGTGCAAATCGTTACGACGCCAAGTAAGGTAAGTTGAATAACGGCACCCACGAGTATTCCAATCCATAAACCCACTCCTCGTAGTGAGGTACAGAACCCTAAAAACGCAGCAACTGGGATCCCCGCAAGATAGAATGCAGCAAGATTAATGTAAGCCCCGAGATGTTGCCATCCGACCCCCCTCGCAACACCTATTTGATCAAATACGCAACAAATCTTCATATTTCACAGTAAAATAGTAGGTTTCAATTTCGCCCCATTTACTTATACATAACCAATTTATGATATGGTTTATCTTAACAGGTCAAATGGGCCATATCAAAAAGTTTAACTGAAAAAGTAACGGGTTGAAAGTAGCTCAAAATGTAGTCTTCAATGCTCAAAAATTACTAAATCCATCTTTATATGAAATTACTAGATTTTACTGTAGTAAAATAGTTTTTGAAATTGTATTTAGCATTTTTACTATTAAAAAAATATTGATGAACTTGTTTGTAGGCCAACCCATTCTGGCCCACTGACCCACCCGTTTTCCCAGAAAAAGAAGCAAATTTCATCTCAAACCTGTTTTCACCTATTACCTGGCCCGCTGACCCACCCGTTTTCCTACATGTGTTGACACCAAAACAAAAGCTATGTAACCTGAAAGGGTTCCCTGTAGACTATCCATGATAATATTTAAGCAGAGAAGAGGCGCCATTTTCGTGACATAATCAACAACTTCCTTCTCATTGGTGAAGATGTACCCGAAAACGCGCCTACTGACAAAAACACTTGAACTAACTATACCCGTCTCGACAATAGCAATGAGGAGGACAACATAGACAGCCATACGAGCACCTTCTGGGTTTCCGGCTCCTAATTCATTTGAGACTCTAGTACTGTAAAACATATCACGTACGAACATTTAGATGCAACTATGCATTACAGAAATTAGAGTTGGCAATTTTGACTCATTTACTAATGTACTGGTTTTTTTGGGTTATGTTCTCGAACGCTTCAGATGTAAAAAGCTACATATCAAACGGGCTGAAAGTCATCCACACTCCACAGTGTATTTTTAACTGCATAGAACTTCTACATCATTTTTTGCAAAAAGTTAAAATAAAATTCTTGTCTTCAGTTTTTATAAAGCATTAGGTGTGCCGTGGATAATGCATAAAAAGTCCAGGCCTTTTGGGTAAATAGTGTTTTGGGTCAACCCAGTCTGGCCTGTTTTGGCAGTTACTAAAACTTCTCAAGTTGACCCGTTTGACCCACCCATTCTGCCATCTCCATTAGAAATGAAGGAGAAGCACGAGTATTTACGAACCTGATACCTGCCCCAAATCCGTATGCTATGGCGTAGAGGGTAGCAATAGTATTGAGACTGTTCAAAAGATGTACAATAGATCAAAACAATCATCATCCTTTTCACATATAAACTGGTTTTTGTGTGCAAACTAAATGATCATTCTTGTGGAAGCGAAAAAAATATCCTTTTATGACCAAATTGAGAGAACAAAAATGTTGGCTGTAGATACGTACCATACAGAAAGAACTGAAGTTTCTAGTTCCGGATTTGGAAGAAGACCAGATAGCAGTATTAGAAACTCATATGACCACCATTCTAGACTGCAAGTGATGTTCAGGACACATGACAAAATGTTAAGACATATAAAACCTCCAGCATCATCAACTTTTCAACCCATCATAATTATGGTTTATCGATCTAATATATACTTTGGAAAATATATATTTTTATATAACAGATAAAGAGAGGAGTACCAAATCATGACAGCCGAAGGGATAGCGTAGCTAAAGAACTGTTTCACCCCATGCAACACCTCAATGGTTATTGGAGCACGGGTTTTAGCACACGCTGGAGAATATTTCATGTAAAAGAACAGAAAGATAACATTTAGACACATTGTAATATCCATAGATATTGCTGCACCAATGTTTGCTAATCGAGTCTTATATACAAGGGCCCAACAAATAGGAATATGCAAACATAAGGCAACCGTCGAACTAATGAGCATAGCAAAAAGCATGCTTTGCATTTGGAAAAATCGAACAAGTGGTTGAAGGGTTGCATAAGCGAAGAGTGAAGGAATAAGCCATGTTATGAATTTTCCTGCTTCATGTGCAATCGAAGGGCTTTGGCCAGTGAAAACGAGTATGTTGCCTGTATATCTCCATAAAACAGATAGAGGAATGCAGACAATTAAAAGAGAGAAAATGGCGGTGTAAGTCTGAGTTCCAAATTTCTTGTATTGTTGAGCTCCATAAGCCTGTCCACATAAAGTTTCCAATGCACTGGCCATCCCCAACTGTTAAACAAGTCCAAAATATACCAAATTAGCTTCCAAATGTTGTTATTGAAGTACATAAATTCTTCATCTATGTGTCTTACATTAAACAATGTGAAGTTGTGTTATCGAACTGATGCCAAGCAGATTCATGATGTAGCAGACTTTTTCATAGTTTTTTAGGCCCTGATGCAACAACTGTCTAATTACTAACAATGAAGCACCAAAATTTGGAGGCCTCCATTTTATTTTAGAGTAAATTATTTAAATAGTCCCTATGCTTTCACGATTTCTCCATTGTTCGTCCCTATCTTCTAAAAGGTATTTGAGTTGCCCACTTCTTGAAAGTTTGTTCACATTAAAAAATAAAAAAATATTTTAATATTTCATTTTGGACTACCGGCCGGTGAACAAAAGTTTCAAAATTTGGCAATTCAAATACCTTTTAAAAGATATGGACGAACGATGAAGAAATCGTGAAAGCACAAGGACGATTTAAATAATTTACTCTTTTATTTTAACTTTTACTTATTTATCTTTTATTTTAATCAAATTGCATGCTAGTAATAACATTTTGACTTGACAACTGAAATTGGCCACAAATCGACTTATTGTTGTTTGGTTTATATATTACTATTTGTAGCAAATTTGAGGCCCTAAAAGGTTGGAGACTTTATCTATCGCAGCTCTTGCAGACCCTCAAAGAGGACCCTGTTTCATAGATGGGAGTATGGTAATATGTTTAGTTTAATGTTCTGCATCAGAAACAGCATGAAAGTAATTATCTCCAAGATATCACGTTCTAAATCGAGTTCTTCTTCTTCGTTTACATGTCTAAGATGCAAGCTACTAGGTCACAAACCGCACGTTATGCAAGTCATGACTTGGCACTTATAATAGCAGTGATTTGGACATATAAACAGACTGGGCATACCACAAATGAGCTCCAATAATACACATTGATTATGTACCCAAAATTCCGTAATTTGCACAATTCTGTATACTGTCATGTATCGTTTCTGACTTAATTTTAATATAAACAATGAAATTGGATTGATCATACAAACGTTATGACATCAGCATCATATAGCATAACAGTTAGTTAATCACTTGAAGTACTAAATTGACAAAACTACAAAACCATAAATTACAAACAACAAATTAACTATTATGTCAAGGTTCAAACTATTATGTGTGTATACACACACATATGTCAAGGTTCAAACTATTTATGTGTGTATACACACACAAGTCAAGGTTCAAACGAAAACCACAAACCGAGTGGAGAACTACAAAATTGCATGTTAATTTACATGTAAACGTATCAAATGTTTAAATTTGGAACATACAGTAGTTGTTTTGTGGTTTCAAATACTTATCGTTTTCAATCTTAATCTTCTCAAATGTTTTTATGTGAATGATATTTATTCAGTGACCAATTATCATATAACTTTGTAGTTGTCTTACTTCTTGACTTTTATGTGGTTCTCGTTTCAGCCTTAAACGTACGATGTATAAAGAGAGAACTAACAAGTAAACTGAAACCGGTGACGCTAGAAATGGAGATAGCAATAGCGGTACTAGAAAGAGCGAGCTCGCCGAGATGACCGACCATCATAACGGAGATAACTTGCAACAAATATTGCGAGAGAGTAACTGCCACCATTGGAGCTGCTATGTATCCGAATTTTTTAGCTTCTTCACCAAATACACTCCATGTTAATCTACTACTATTATTATTACCATCTTCATTTCTTCTTTTCAATAACAATCCTTCTTCCATTGCTTCACTCACCGTAACCAGATTGTGTTTTTTGTGGTGGTCCTGCAGTCAGAAAATCGAAGGAGCTAGCAATTCAGCAAAAATACTCATAATGACTTTGCTCGGCAACTTTTGCGGTTTTTAATAGAAAGCACGTGACTTGCATGCCCGATTCAATCAGTACAATGATTAAGAATATGATATAATTATAAGTGGATTATTGTGAAATAGATATTAAGACAAATATAAATTAGTATAAAATTTTAGCTATTGAATGGTGAACTAATCAAATAAGAGGTTAATGATCACAATGACTTAAATATATAGTTGTTGAAGTTTTAATGTTCGTTAATGCACAATTTCAAAGCATATTAATACTATTTTAATACATATATGATTTGTAATTGATGTATTTGGTCTAACCTGATCATATTAGTATAATTGTTACGACCTACACCCGAAAAATATGGCACATCAGTACTACTATGAGACCACGCTGAATAAAGTTTTACTTGTGATCACAATGAAAATTGTGACAAATTTTAAGTTTTTTGTTTAAAAATCATCTGGGAAGAAAAAAATTAGTTCTAGTTGTATCACGCCAGAAACAACATCAGATGTGGTACCGTCACACCGACATGGTCCTTTCACAACTCTAGCTCCATTCACCCACATCCAACACTCTAATAGGTCTCGTTATTATTAAATATGCGGATGAAAAGGAAACAATAGAATTGGCATTCATTTTCTCAACTCAATCAAATTAATGTCATCAACAATGTTACATGATCAAGACAGTTTGGATGGATACTTGGTACTTACACACTCATCATAACAATCGTGAGCACAACTCATTACTAGATTCAATAATCTGTCGTAAACGACAGTCATTGGTATGATTATTGTGATATAATTAATTAACATATGAATTTGCTAGTACACGATTTATACAAACAAACAATTGCTACCATATAAAAACATATCAAGACATTAGAAGACTTAGGCACCTAATTAAGTTGTTATTTTACATTCAGCAAGAGGTAGAAATCATGTTCATTAATTTATTGATGATATGACATTACAACTATATCTACATTTTGGCCTATTCTGTTTTTTTATGGTTGTACTATGAAACATTATAGATTAAAACTAAAGTGATTTGGTCCATATATTTCGAATTAGTAATTAATGAAAAGTCGTTATTTGACGGCAACACGTACCCAACTCCAATGATATAAGCTAATATTTGCATTTCAGGGTTTGAAAATACTTCGTATGTTTATAACTGTAATGTTTATAAAAAGCGTACATTAATTGGTGAATATGACATAATACAGCAAAATATAACATGTATGTATTATGCAGTTTATAACCTAAGCATATATTTAGGCCTGTATTAAAAGTACATTAAGCATTACTTTTCAAGATTATCAGTCCTTTGGTATCGAAACCTATGTAAAGTATATACGTTTTCTAGAAACACATATCAACCTATCGTATATAAAAAAATAACGATCGACACAAAAAGAAACAGAGGAAAGCTAACATATTATCACTTTATTAATATTATAATCTACTAAAAAACTATATTATATATATATATATTAAACATTAGATGAGTTGTCCATCCTTACATACATTCAATATAAGTTATAGAAAACGCTTAATAGATAGCATATGAATTAATTAGGGTCGATATGTCAATATTGCATGTAGGACAGGTTGACAACCGACAGTAGATGTGTCAATAGGATAGCATATGAATTAAGGGTCGTCGATTACTAGTACTATAATATGAATCACCTTCATTCCACGTAAACATGTACTATGCACTTCCTCGCACCGTTTTTTAATGTTAGAAGGAAAAGGAAAGAGTTTAATACAAAAACGGAATAAGAAAAATGTTACCCCTCATCCTTAAATTTAAAACAACTTTATTTTGATTTGAGAAACTTAAGTAATTGAGAAGTATAAATAAGGGTAAAAAATGAAGTTTTAACGTTATTCTTTTTTAACTTGACACATTTTTAAAATAGAACGAAAGACATGTTTGTTATAGAACGATTGATTCCTAAGAATTGATCAATCGAACGATTGAAAAAAAAAAATCCTTTTTAATTTTGTTGTTGTTATTATTATTATTATTTACTTGATGCACAACTTTTTTCAAAATGACATGCATTTTTAATTGGGGTGGTTAGAAAAAAGGTCGGAAACGATTACGGAAATATTTTGATTAGGCTGCGTACATCTGAATAAAAATATTTGTCCTTCTCGAATAATCTGAACAGTGAAAAACCTCCCCCGTTTACATACGTACCCCATTCAAACTGCACTAATTATTGAAATTTGGTGACGATATAAATCAACCGAAAAAAAGTTTTGATCCACTACTTAAAGTCAATAAAAAATAGCAAATTAAGCAAGCAATAAACCTATAACTTGTCATATGTTACTCTTTTAAGTCGGTCTGAAAACTCAATAATTCGCTTTCGTATACATGATTCATCAGAAGGTAAAGATATATTTCGTCGTTTTGTGTAAAGACCTAAAAAGATGTTTTCCTTATCTGTTAATTTGAGGGCGTTTTGTTTTCTTTTACGTGTTGATATTATCCAACAAAAAGAATAGAAAAAAGGGTCTAAGGTGACGTGCAGTGTATGAATTTGATATTCCTCCGTAGAGATGATTATCAGGAATCGAAGTGATTTTGTCTCTTCTCAAACTAATTTATATTTAATTCAATTTAATCTTATCTTATAAACTAGTTAAATTGTTTTTATATTTAAACTTAATAAAAAAATTCAAATAAGAATAATAAAAATTAAAAAAATAAGAAAATGAATAGTATTGCTTTATTTCAAATACTCATTTTTATCATTTTTTTTTAAATTAAATATCTCATAAACCATAAATCAATAAATTATAGAAATTTCACTGTTAGAATCAACGTCATTTTATCTTTGATTAGATATCTCACATGTGATTTAAACACTATATAATAATCACACGCGATTATATCTCCAATCAAATTTTAAATTCAAATCATTGATGATTTAAAAGATTTAAACATACAAAACTAAATGTAATCACATGCGATTGAACATTAAAGTATCAATCAGATGTGATTAAAGAGTAATCAAATACGAAATCACATATGATTATATGTCAAATCACATGTAATTAAATATCAAACTAGCAATCACATTTGATTTTTGCTGAAAACAAATGCAATTGTTAAAATTTTATTTATAATATTCATGTGAATGAATATTAAGTTGTAATAACGTGTTATGTTTAATATACCATGAATAAATAATCGTGTACCAATTTTTACTTTCTATCATAAATCATATGCGATTATATTTTTAAGATCCGACAAAAAAAAATTGTTGGAAGTATAGCTTGTGGGATCTTTTATTAAAGATACAAAAATACTAATTCCAAATATGTAACTTTTATAATTTATTGACATATAGTTTATGAGTATCTTAATTTTAAAAGTTGAACTGAAAGTGAGTTTTGTAATGAAATATAGCAATCCTATTAGTTCGCTCATTCTCTACTTTTTTTTTTTACATTCTTATTTGAACTCCCCCATAAACTTAATTTGTAGTATCACCGTGTCATCAATTATATTTAGACATATATATTTCTCTTCTTACACACTTAAAGCGTATTTATAAGCGTAACTAAAGTAACATGATAAAAATTGAGGTTAGTGCGTATAAATGCACTTAAATTTGGTCGAATGTTTATAGTGTGTACTCAACTTACATATAGGATCTTTTATGCACTTAACTTTCAAAAATCGTTAATTGATGTACTTTATGATCAGCTCAACCCTTAGAGATTTTAAAAGTTCATACAAAATTATTTTTTCAACATCTAATTATTGCATTAAAACTAATAAAATATTAAAGAACAATTATAAAGGAAGCGTTGGGTTCATACAAAATTATCTAAACAACATTTATCAAAAGTAATATCTTATATTTCTAACTAAATTTTGTTAATCAATAAGGAGTAACATTAATTAAGGTAAAATTTCATGACTTACATCTACCTCGCTCCTCGTTGTATCATTTTCCTCACTTTCTTCCGCCTTCATTAACACCAGTATAAATAAGACCATGCATATTGCAGAAAATAACTACTAAAAGAAAATTAAAACAACGTACAATTTTGTCAAAAATAAAATATCATTTTTCTTAATTTTCAAAATCAAGTAAGAGTAATAAGATAGAATTTCACGGCATTCATCTACCTCGCTCCTCGCTATATCATTTTCCTTACTTGCTTCTGCCTACATTAAAACCCATATAAATAAGACCGGATTACTGACAATCGTTGCTAAAAGAACGACTAAAACAACATTCTGTCAAAAACAAAATTTCTAATATTTCTGTTTAAACCTTTTAAATTAATAAAGAGTAATAAGATAAAGCTCACTCCTCTCAAAAATAACTTTTATATAATAGAGGCTCAACTTTTATTTAATTAAAAAATAATAATACTCACTGATGTATACAGATTTTTACAAATTTTTTAATGCATTACATATTTTATTTTTAAGTTGGTGTATCTTCGATATAAAAAGAAAGAGGCTAGAATAACTTAAAAATTAGCACAAGTTGAGGGTGTGATTTAGGGTTGTTCGATATTCGGTTTGAAACTGTTTAATCTGAATACCGAACTGAATAGAAACTAACATAAAACCAAACCGAATTTAAAAAATGATTTTTGGATCGATCTGAATCGAAACTGAATTCTGAATTCAGTTTAACCGAAAATCAAATTCAAAACCGAATTCAAATTAGCATATATATATATCTTGATCATGTGTATGTGAAAAGACAATTGTGTTTTGGGTTTTTCGCACTTTAAATTTCACTTATTAATGCTTAAATGTATGTACTTTGTAATGTGTAATCTTACATATTGTAAGCTTTGTTTGCTAATGGTTATTTTGGTTATATTATGATATTTTATGGTTTTCAGTTTTAATTCGGTTTTAACTGAAATCGAGTCGAATTTGAATTCGGTTTTCAATTTTTGCTCCCAAAAATTTCAAAACCTAACTGATTAAACCGAAAAAATTGAAAATCAAACCGATGAATACCCCTAACGTGATTACTTGAAAAGGTGAACCACACTGAAAAAGCACGTCACGTCACTTTGAAAATTCCATAAAATTCATTTTTACTTATTGCGATCATACTCAAAGTTTTAACCCATTTAAACTTTTTAAATTAAAATTATCACTATTTTTTAGTTTAAAACAGAGTTATTGTCACCGTTTTGACAACCATACCAAACTAGCTGTACGTGGTAACACCGATGCGGTTGTTGGACCACTTTGGCACCACACAACCATATATGCCCTTTGCTTCAGACGAAGAAAGCTCAATTTACTCTTATAGCTAGGACATTGACCAACTTTGGTAAAAGCTAGGCTAAACACCATAAGCGAATGCCTCACTTGTACAATTAATATTTCAATTTTATTGAAAAAAGGGTTGAACAATGACATAGTCTTTACAATCTTTCTTTTTTTATATATTTCTGACAAATAAACTAGCTAAAATCGAGATTAAATTTTGAAACATTTGTAGAGTACAAATTGGACGGAGACATCAAAACCTCGCAAAAAACACTTAAAAACTTAATACTCCGTATATATACAATTCACGTACGTGTGAAGGACTGTAGTTTAAAGTCATAATTAATAAACAAAACACCAAATTAAACTAGCAATTGTGACTTGGATGTCATTCTCCTTAACAACTTACAAGTTATTGCATAATAACGTAATAATAAACAAATACTAGAGCAGTTTCGAACGACTTAGATCGTCAAGAACTTTTTTAAAATTTATAAAATTCAGTAGTCAGCTTGTTAATAATGTTCCAATTACTATGAAAAATTAATATAGAAGTTCAATTTTAATGAATTACGACGTATATAACAGATACAAAATATTCTAGTATAGAATACATACATGATCTTCAGTAGAAACGTTCCGAGTTCTGTAACTGTATTGTAGGATACGTTGATCAGGGACCATAA
The DNA here is from genome assembly GCA_963921325.1 of Logfia minima. Lineage (NCBI taxonomy): Eukaryota > Viridiplantae > Streptophyta > Magnoliopsida > Asterales > Asteraceae > Logfia > Logfia minima. The sequence continues at coordinate 13,979,089 of OY992770.1, read as the reverse complement.
GATTAACAATGATAAACAATAAGATGCAGGCTAATATCTAATGAAAACAATGTTCCATGGAGATTGAGTGGTGTTTATGTATATGAAGATTATGAAGTACAATATCTTGGGCATACGATAAAAATGAAAATGAAGTAACGTTATATGGTGTGCTACAAATAAGTGACGAGCAGGGCCGTTTCAAGCAAATTTGAAGCCCTGGGCGAAATAAAAAAATGAGGTCCTTTGATGGTATAAATAAGAAGTTCTAATTAGAGGCTATAAGTTTTTTTTTATACATTATAATTAGGGTATATAAAAATATGGGGCCCTAAAAAATTGGAGGCCTTGGGCCGTCGCCCAAGTTGCCCCTCCCCCCCCCCCCCCACCCATTGGGCTAGCCCCGGTGACGAGTATCATTTAATTACCGCGTCATACTCAGTATTAGTCCCATAAACCTATGCCAGAAATCCATAGCCACCCCTCACCAATAAGCGTTCTTCTGACTACTCTCGCATCAAGTATCAAATTCTCTTCTTTTAGTTGGAAAGAAAACGTACAGAGCAAAACTTGTAAGACTAAAGAACAAGCCATTTGTGGGATAACAAAAGAAATCGTGTCAAAGCTTAACATCAATGTTGGAGGTTAGGGAAAATCATATGTTTGCCATTTGTCAAAAAATAAAATGTAAAAAGAGTTACTAAAAAATTATATACATCCCCCACCTCGCAAATCATGAACTCGGGGCTGGTTGCAAAGGCCGGATCACCAGGTTGCGAGTTATAAAGTCGCCGGTCAAATTTTTACCGGACAATGGTTCAGTCAGTGGTTGCGACGTCTGGTGTTTGACCTAGTTGTGTCAGGTTGTTGTGTGGTCCGAGTAGCAGGGTCATTGTGTGGTAAACCGATTTGTGACTTTTAAACCAATGTTTTAAAACCCGGTTATTTAGTTGAACCGGTGAGACCTCCGGTTCCGGTCGGATCGGTCCAACCGGCCGGTTCAACCATCCTGTCAGATTACAGATTGAACGTGCGCCAGGTTGCTTGATATACCAACACCAGGTTAACATGTTACTACTTACTAGTAGTTTTTGGCCCATTAATATGCTTTGGCCCATTAACACGTATCTAAATTAGGTTAACATTTTAGTTGTAGTACGCATGCTTTGCTGTTGCTGTTACTGCTGTAACATCCTCCCCAATGGTCTAGTATTTTCCGATAAATTTATCTCTTTATTTACTTTATTTAATTGAATTAAATTATATGAAATGTTTGATTGGATAATTGTTAGGAATAATTAAATGGGAATTATGGTATTTTTAGTTTAAAATACGGATATGCCTAAATATTAGAACTAATACCATCGTGTGTTAGATTAATGATAATAATACATCGTAGTGTACGTAAATCAAATATATATAAACCAAAATCCATAAATCAGCCCTATTTCATCTTCATTTTCATCTCAAAAACACACACACACACCAAGAACACACACTAAACACACATTTGCAATTGAAGCTCAAATCAAGCCCAAAACACCTCCAAATTGTGTCATTAAATTCGGAATTCATCAAAGACCATTCCTACAACTCGTTTCTGTGGATTAAAACAAGTTAAAGGTTAGTTTTGATTAGTTTTTGGTTTTTACAAAAAAAAAAGAGAAATATAATAGGTTGGATTTAATGATGTGTTTTTATGTTAAATTGATGCATTTCGAGTGTTTGTTTATGTATTTACGAAGTGTTGGAACGTTCAATTGGTGAAAAACGTTGTTAGAATTTAGATTTGGGATTTTATTTGTGAAATCAGCCCAGTTTTCTGCAAAAACGCAGATGAACTGGTTTAGACGATATTGGTGATATCGCCACCAATATTGCAGGTAATATCGCGATTAATTTCGCTTGCAATATCGCTAGTGTTTTGTGAAAATCTTACTAAAAATTGGATTTTGATGAAATTCGCATGGTCACTCGGAATCGACCAAGTAATCGAGACTATGTACCATAGCCCAGTCAGTTTTTTGCCTTTCGGGGTCGTCTTGGGCTTCAAAATGGCATTTTTCAGTTTTTAAATGACGTTCCGGGATTTTCGAGTTTCGTTCCAGATTGAACTCTTATTTCCTTAGACTTCAGGGAATTACGTGTTTGTAAGAATGTGCTATTATGATGATTTAAACTTGATAAATGTTTATTATCTAGATACTATGCGTTGAGATATGTTATACGATTACGAAATGAGTTACTAACTCATTATCTGTTGTATTCTCAGATCAGTCGAAGACTCAGTAATATTAGAATTCTGAGAGGTGGACAATAGCAGACAGGTGAGTGGATCTGCAACTCATAATTTGAGTTAGTTGTAATAGTGTGATTACAACGAGTAATGTAGACCTTGATAGGCTATGTATTCTGATTTATGATTGTGAATATCTGTTTGCTATAATTGTGGCCTTCGGGCATCTGTGTTATTCAGAGGTCAATTGGGATTGGACTAGGTTACTATTTTGTTCAACACAGGTTCCAGATACATGTGTTGTCGCTGGAAACTGTGTTGTTGTGTTGTAGTGCCAAGTTATCGGTCTATTCTGTATGGGCCTATACAGATTGTGGTAAGTGTTACTGGGGGCCACCGCGGCTGTAGGGTTCCTCAGTAACCACCGATCCTCTTGAGTTTATGTGTTTACTGTGCTTAATGTAAACAGATTATTATGCTAACTGATTTTTTAGTTGTACATTCATTCACTTAGCTTTGTGCTAATTCCACCACTTCTCTTCCTGCAGGTTTTGTTATTATATTGTGGGTTGGGCAGGAAGATGGATATTAGAAGGGATGTTTGACGAGCGCCAAAACTCTGATAATTATATAGATGTTTTGTTAGATTATATGTATATAGATTTTGAAGAACAACAAAATATGTTTGGTTCAGGAATATTAAATGTTGTAAACTCGCGAAAATTTCTTGATCCTTTTTGTAACATAATATATAATTTTACTTTATCCATCGCTTCCGAGTCAAATGACTAATTTAACCCTATCTTAATTTAAGGGGTGTTATAACTGCTGTTCTACTGTTCCATATTTGATTGCAACAAACTTCCAGATTTTCCAATCTCCAAACACTAACATTTCATTAGATTAGCGGATATACACATCGATTCAGTAGAGGTGACTGGTGGAGGGTGCAGTGGTGGACTGGCCGGAGGTGAGGGGTGAGGGGTGCGGTGGTGGTGGTCGGTGGTGGGTGATGGTGGTTTTAAATTTGGGGATAGGAAAAAAAAAGTACACAAAAATGAAAATTCCTTTTCTAAACTTGAGATCGGTTAGTAGTTTCCATTTTTCAACTTTTAGGAATTAAAAATATATATATATATATATATAACCGGGTCAACACCGGTCCGGGTCACCGGGTCAATCCGGTTTGACCGGAAACCCGGCTGGGTTTGACCGAGTTTGACTTCCAACGTTAACCCACTCGTCTTTCGCCCGGTCTGAGTTTTGGGTCGCAGTCCGATCGGTTCAACCGGTCAGCTCGATCCGAATTTTAAAACACTGTCTTAAACTATTAAGAGTGGGTGATATGTTAATTATGTACATAAAAAGTCAAAACAAGAAGATGTGTTTGACAGTTTCTTTTATAAAACTAGTCGTTTGTGGCTTTGAAAGAAAAAATTGTTTAAGGCTAAAGAGTCGTTGAAGGCTTAATGCAAAAGAAATAGAAAAAAGGAGTTACATACCTCTACTTCCAAAATTACCAAAATATCATATTTACTCATAATACAAATTGCATATTGTATAATGATTTTAAGGTTGAATTTAAATGAAAATAAGAATTTTAGTGAGAATGAAGGAATGAATTATAGTCATTCATTTGACAAAACTCAACTTTCTTCTCAAATTAAATATCTCAAAAACGGCTAGTCAAAAAATTATAAAAATTACATCATAAAAATCAACGTTTTTTTCTCTACGATTAGACATCTTACATGATATACTTTCGACGAAATTTTTTTTTTTTTGTGGGCATTAAAAACTGGTAACAAATGTGTTTGTCGCTGATAACACATGTGTTACCGGCAACTAATACACGTGTTACCAGTTTTCAAAACCCATCTGAAAATGAAAAAAAAAATCTGTCAAAAATATACCTTGTGAGATGTCTAATTGAAAAATAAAATGCTTCAAATTCTACGTATGTGAATTTTTTGTTACTAAAGAATAAATTGTAAGCGTAAATAAAGTAAGAGGACAAAAAAACCATTATCATCGTAATTCGATCTGATAATTTTTTTAAAATTGCAATACACAAAATGAATGAGATATGAGACAAGGAGATGAGAATAATACTACAGCAGGATTCTATTGGCGAACATATCTTTAATAAATATCAGTTTACTTTGGATAGTTTCCCCTAACTCTCATAGTTTATCTTCTCCGTATGTATAAATCAAACAGTTAAAACTAGCGCCAACAACGTTGTCCTTTTCCCTTCTTTCTTTCATCTTTCGTTCTTTGTCTTCCATTTCATATGAGGTCCACCTACAGAGAAAAAGAAAATTATTTTTGTTTACTCCTAAAAGTCCCATACAGAAAAAAAAACTATTTTTTTCTTTAACAGTAAAAAGAATAGAACTAAATGGATGCAAACAGTAACAAACTTTTTGATTCTCTTTTGATTTTTTATTTTTTTTTTCACTTTTTATATATATACATATATCTTCATTATACTTTTCACACAACTACAACTATAATCCTCATCACTTCTATAATTCGGGTTTTCGACCACGACCACCATCGAAAAACGAGGACGAGAATGACGATTAGACTACTCTTTTAATAATTAATGTAATCGTATTTTTATTCTTAAATTATTGTAATGTTATTTTTATTTTTTAACTATTGTAATGTTATTTTTAGTTTTTAAAGTAATCGTATTTTCTTAAAATTAATTAATATAATATTTTTAGTTAATGTAATGTTTTATTTTTAATTGTAATTATATTAATTGAAAAAAGAAAATTTAGATAAATGGTGTGTTCATTCTTTTTGAAAACCGGTCATCCGTTGGTATTATTTCAGATTCTTTTAGTCTTTTTGAAAAAGTATTGACGTGATATTGAACTATCACGAAAGTCAAAAGAAGAATTAAATACGGAAGTTGTTTAATAAGTATGAAATTGATGAAGCCATTCTTCTTTGGATAGCGAGGTTCTAATTGAAAATTAAATGAATCAACTAAATATGGATTGAAATATTTTTGTTAATTTATCTTATAAATAGTATATACTCCAAGTTAAAAAAATATTAAAATTAGAAAAATCCTTATTATATATAATTAAGTAACATAATAACAATTCGTATACACTACCCTTTTTAATCTATACATCATCTAATATATTTTAGAATATTGTATTATATAATATTATAAAGTACGTTTGATGATTTACAACTAAAATTTATTAGTGTGTGAATCACTTCCTTTTTCTTTTAACTTTTGACGTATTAGACTTTCAATTTCGTTGACCATGGTGTAAATGACGCTAGCTCTGTAAGATGTAAAATAATGACATGACATATTAATTAAAGAAAGGTTAATAATGATTTAATTTTTAAAATATTTTTATTTTTTTCATTTTAACTCTTTTAAGTTTTATTTCTCATTGATTTAATCGTTTAAAGTTATCAAATTTTGACGATTTAATCATTTATAAAGATATCTTCTATTTAATTTTTACAAATTAGATGGCTTTTTCATATTAACAACCATATAAATATGATAATTGAGTAACATATTTAATTAAAAACATACATATATAAATCATATTTGTTCTTTTACTTTTTTTTTAGTTATTTTGTCTGGTTTTCATACTTTTTAGCGATATTAAACTGCATAAAATATTATTTGATATCTAATCTAAACATTATAGCGATAATAAAATGCACAGATTAAGAGGCTCAATCGTTACTTATAATAGTTTTACCATTATAGGGATAGGGATAGGGATAGGGATAGGGAAAGGTTACTCTAGTCTTGTTTGTTACTAGGTTATAAACTTGCGATAACATGTGATGAATTTAATTTTTATAAATGAATAAAATATTGTGGTAGATTTTTTTTTATGGTTTATAGACCCGCGATAAAGCGCGACGAATTTTACTTTTATAAATGAATAAAATATTTAGTCGAATTTTTTATATTGTGACTGACTTTTTTAATTTAAACAAATGCATCAAATATTTAAGAGCCGAAAGTGTAATTATACGTAAGAAATGTTGATCATTGCTAGTTTATAGACCCGCGATAACGTCGGACGAATTTAATTTTTTATAAATCAATAAAATATTGGGGCTATTTTTTTATATTGTTTATAGACACTCGATAACGCATGATGAATTTAATTTTTATAAATAAATAAAATATTTTGTCGATTTTTTTATAGTCTATAGACATGCGATAACGCCGGAAGAATTTAATTTTTATAAATGTATAAATATTGTGACCGATTTTTTATATAGTTTATAGACTCGTGATGATGCCGGTCGAATTTAATTTTTATTTGGTCTATTTTTTATATAGTTTATAGACCCGCTATAATGTAGGACGAATTTAATTTTAATAAAATGAATAAAATATTGTAGCCATTTTTTTATATAGTTTATAGACTCTTTAATTTTTATAAATAGATAAAATATTTGATCCACATTTTTTAATTTAAATGAATACATCAAATATTTAAGGGGTTAAAAGTGTGATTATATGAAAGAAATTAAGATCGTTGGATCGCAAATGGTAGAAAATTATGAAGAGCTCAAATTCCTCTATCGTATCATCTTTTAATTATATATAAAATTGGTAGTAATGGTAAGAATGAATATTTTTATTTTTATTGCAAAAAAATAATTTATAATATGAGATTGATTTTTAATATATATATATATATATGATATACAAATTAATTTTGTGTATCACAACTTTCATAACTTTTAAATGTGATACACACTAAATATTTATAGTGTTTATCACATATTTTTTTAAAAAACTTTTTATCACGTTTTAAAGAATATAAGATTCTAATAATTTTGATATAACTTTTTTATCAAAAAAATTAGTTAATGTTAAAATTAAAATTAAAAATATTCAATCCTACAATTAGTAGCATAACAAACTAAACTATTTGAACATTCCCCTATATATATTAACTACAATAATTTACAATGAAGTGTGATCTCTACCTTGTTACATACTTAATAGCAATACGATGAAAGTTTGTTGTACTACTATATTTGTTTGTTTTAGAAAAAAACTATTCACTTGTAAAAATAACTTTTGAAAATTATTAAACTTTCACATTTAGTTTAATTTATTACTTTCAAGAACTTATTTCTTAAATAATTTAGTCGAACTTACTTTGAATATAAGAGCAAAATTGATATTTACTAGTATATCTTAAATTGTAAAGTTTATTGAGGGTAGATATATTTGAGAGGGAGGTATTAATTTGCTCTGATTTTTATTCTTGAAAATGTTGCTTAATATAGTACTAAGATTTTATCCGACTTCCATTTATTTAAAACTTTTAAATCATTAGTTTTTTGTTGAGTACACTTAATTATTTTGGTATGAAAAAAGCATTTAAAGAAAGACGACTATAATAAAATTACGATTACTTACTTGTAAATCCAACGCCTTCTTAAGTAGTGTTAGAACTTCTTTTGATTTGGGTCGTTTTTCTCTATCATCATCTAAGCACTTAATGATGATATTTAAAAATGTAGTCAATGATTTTGACTCAATTTCTTCCACAATAGCTTTAAACGCCACGTCATCTTGTCTTCCTTCTTCATAATTGTGCTTAATGAAACTGAGTAGATTGTGACTTTGATGTTTAGGGATTGTATAGATTGCTTTCCCATACAAGATCTCAAACAAAACCACACCAAATGAATAAATATCAGATTCTGTGGTTAAGAGACCCGATTTAAAATACAATGGGTCAACGTAGCCCTTGGTGCCACAAGCACGGTCGATGACATAGCTTGAGTCTTTATTGATTGTACTTATCAAGGAAAGACCAAAATCACCAAGTTTTGCCTTCCAATCATCAAATAATAGAATGTTAGCAGTTTTTATGTCCCTGTGTATCACTACCTCTTTTCCTCCAACACCTCCATGAAGGAAATCCAGTGCGGTTGCAACATCAATGCATATCTTAAGTCGGTTTTTCCATGTAAGTCCAACATCATCCAAATACTTATCTAGACTTCCTTTAGATGCATGCTCATAAACAATTATTTTTGCATCCGTTTCGTTGCTGTAACCTACAAGGCTGATGATATTTTCATGCTTATATTCATAAAGAATTTGTAACTCATTGAAATATTGTTTCTCCCCTTGACCTTGACTTTTATCTAACTTCTTTGCAACAATGATACTATTTCCAATTTCTCCTTTAAAAACCTTCCCAAATCCTCCTCCTCCAATAACAAGAGTGAAGTTTTTCGTGGCCAACTTAATGTTTTCAAATGACATTCTCAAGGTGTCCTTGTCATTTTTCTGTAAAAATTGAAACAACTGATAACTATATAATCTATAAAAATATTACAATGTTTTTTTGATTGGTGATTTTTTTTCTTATCAAAAAGGTATTGCACTATTAAAGAAAAGCTTTATAACATTTTCAACGAAGTATTACATTACAAGGGAATTGTGAATATTAGCCGTTTTTTTTTTTGTTCTTTTCATTCTTTTTGAAAATTATATGAGACTTGTTTGTATATGCATATTAACTTTTATAACATTGACTAGTAGTTATGTACCAATAAAATTTTAAAATAAACGGTTTAAAGCTATGAGTACTTAAAAATTAATGTTTAACATATAGAGTATCACGGTACATATTTGTCAATTTTATGTTTGTGCTTATTTTAGACTAACATTTTTAAATAATTATCAATTTAATTTTAAATCACAGACCACGATAGCAGATTAGCTATATAATTCAAGATCAACATAACAAGGAGAAGAAGATAAATTGCATTATTAAATATCTACTTACTTGATAGGATAATGCTTTTTCAAGTTCTTCGACGACCTTTTTCATCGTTGGACGTTGGTTCTGCTTTTGTACCACACACCAATGTATAATTTTTATGAATGTGTTCAAGGAATCTTCATTGATTCCTTTATTAAACAAAAAATTATTTTCGGTCTTTTCTCCCTTTATAATAGGACTCATCTTTCTCCAAATTATTTTCTCGTCGAACCACCGTCTAACCAAATGCGCTAAATCTTTTTCATTATGACCCTCATTTTCCATTAGACGATCCACAGACATCCCACATAGGATTTCTAACAAAATTACTCCAAAACTGAATACATCTAATTCTCTTTTTAATTTACCTGTCTCAACATATTCTGGATCCATATAATGATCATTTCCAGCAATCTTATTAAGGTGAAGAACATCGTCATTTTGATCTGGAAGTAGGAATATCGCGTGTTCAAATTCTGAAATCTTTGCACTCCAATTATACGTATTCAACACAATGTTCCAACTCTGAACATCACGGTGTATTACAACCTTTTGATCCTCCATCTCGTTGTGTAGGTAATTTACTCCACGTGCAACGTCAATGCATATTTTTAAACGTTTTTCCCATGAAAGAAGTTTACTCCCCATATAAGAATAAAGATACTGATTAGAAATAAATTCATGGACAACAAACCTCCTAGTATCTGTTTCACAAAATCCTAGAAAGGATAATATGTTACCATGGTTACAACTGCTGAGAACCTCAATTTCTGTTGACATATATTCTTTACCATATTTTTCACGATAGGACTCGTAATTGATCCATTTCATCATTACACTATAGTAATTCTTGGGTAGTTCATCTTTATTCATGCCTTTTAAATGTAGAACACTTTCTCTATCATGGCAGCGGACTTCTGTTGCATAAGTATAAGCAATAGGCCTATTGGTACCATAAGATGCGGGTAGATTTTCTGTGGCGAACCATATGTCTCCTATATCAATCCTCCACTGTTCCAAGTTTTTTATCTGCAACACTGTAATTGTTATATATATTATATAGTTTTTTAAGTTACAAAATTAGTTGAAAGTTCAACAAAATTTTATTCTTCAATTTTGAGTTAGTTTTACGAGTTTTTAATTTAATTCAAGTAAATCTGTTTCAAATTGGGTTGAAAAATTTTCAAATGCAAACAACCTAAGGAACGTGGAAACTAAATTGGTGATAAAATTATTCTTGGTTGTGTTTACGAGAGCTTAAACTTGTGATGTTATAAGCTTCAATTTTCATTGATTAAGTAGCTTTGTTTGATTGACAAGCTTGTAAGAGCATTCATTACTCTATAATCAACCATTACGAATCATTTTAGTCACACGAACTTCACGTCATTTTTCTCTTTCAAATCACTTTTCACCACTTTTACCTCACTATCTACCGTTACTAATCTCTTTCACCAATTTTTTTTTAATCTATTTTCTATTTGTTTTATAAATAAAATGATGAGTGTGAAGATTTGATAAGAGGAAAGCAAAAAGGAGAAAAAACAAAATCCCGATGGGATCGATTAAGATTATTTGGATAGCAGGTTTGATCCCAGTGGGATCGGTCGGGACCCTGGTGGGATCTTGTGTTGGTGACCACCATCCCGTGTTGTGATCCCGTAGGGATCACATATGTCGGCTAAAATCCGAATTTTTGCAAGAATGTAACCCCACCGTTGTAAACTCTTGGTACAAAATTAATGAAAGAAACTCTCTGATTCTGCCTCGCGGACTAAACCGATCTAAAAGATCTGAGATCAGACATAACCACGTTATATATGTGTGTCGTATTGTTCGTATAGTAATCTTGTTGGTTTGTTTTAATTGTTAGGTTAGCAATTACCTATCCGTTTATTGTTTGTGGGTGTAACCTCAATTACAAGAATGTTGGTTGAATTTGATTTTTTGCTAACAATTGATTGTTGTTAGTTGTTTGTTTCGTTATAATTACTAAACTAAATACAAAATTGCTTCATTGATGTATTCAACGATACATGTTTCTTACTAGCTAGTTGTTTTTACCGTAAGTTCACTCTTAAAAGGTATTACCTTTGTCTCACTACAAGTGTCTATATTGTTGTTTTAGATTGTCCTAAATAAGTGTCTTCATTTACGTTAAAATCAGTGAAAAAAAATATTAGTAGATAAAGATGTTATTTGAGTGGTAAAATTATAATTAATAAAAGTTTCTAAAATTATACACATAGTCAAGTAGAAACGGAAAGAGTATTAATTTATTAACTAAGTACCTTCCAAGGGCGCGAGGGTACACTTTTATCAATGATGTCCACTTGTGTCCTTAAGGTCTCTTCCATCTCTTCCAGATAACTTTCTTTTTCTATCTGCACTAAATTAATATCAATTAATATGAGATATATTATATATATATATATATATGTTTACGGCCACACTTTTACCATACGCCATTAGATTTTATGGAGTCGTGAAGATTGCGCAGCAACTATATCTGCCTTCACTTTCCCATGTCTTGTTAAACCCATCACATGCATCGTGTTTATTATTTTATTTTTTTTATTGATAAGTTCATTAGCAGAAGAAAGATTTAATTTTACTTAGATATACATAGTCTAATTAACATATTATTTTGACCGTTACTAACTAGCTTTTTTCCTGGTTACTCCGAAATATTTAATTAGCGAATTTCGAACATGTGACATTTTGTGAAGAAATGTGACACCTTACCATTAAGCTATCTTGATGATGATTATTTGATAACCCTTTTTTTTATTTAAATAAGTAACGAGAAGTGTGAACGTACAATTTTTGTAATCTATGTTTGCTAGAGATTAATACCATTTGCATCACATCAATTCAATTAAACGAAGGAAATAATGAGCTTTATATATTCACAGCAAAGCGTCATTAAATACCTTTGTTGGAGACAACCACTACTGGTGTAAGAACTCATTGATGTTTACATATTAAATTTTATAAGCTAGCTTATTATATGTGTTCGGTAGTATTGATTTAAGAACCAATATGTACATGGGTATTTAAAATTAATATTTAAAATTACAGGAAAATGATATAATAATATCTCATCCAACGTTAAACAAATAATTAAATCTCTCAAAAAATGAGCACATATTGCCTGCAACGATGACACATATAAATGAAAACTTAACACACGAATTTGGAAATAGAAAATGTAAATGTTAATATTAACGTAGCACACCAAAAATGATAAATTATATATCAGGATCAAAAAATTGAATATGCTCTTACCTGCAGCGTCTTTTCTCCCGCAAATTCCTGTGCCCCCTAACAAATATTCAAAAGAGTAAATGAGTTATATTCAGCATATATATAGACACAAAGTTACGCTCTACATTCAACAAATCCAAGCTTACATGTATTGTTTGTAGTTCCGGTGTTTCCTGCATTAAATTAGTACCCAGTATTATACTCTACAAGAATGATGAAATTAGTAAAAATAAATAAATAACAGCTAAAACCAAATATCTTTCTTACCATATCTTGAACATAATTATACCGCAACTTGTATGCTTTATCAAGTTTATCACAAAGTTGATCTGCATCTGGACATTGTGTTCGATCTTCGTTTAAGCAAGAGTAGGCTGCTTCTGCGAAGCACTCGAATGATTCTGATTTCATTATTTGTTCCCATAGATGAGGATGTGTTATTTTCTCCAGTGTTCCGTTTTCATAATGATTTTTGGCCAATGCACCTAGCATCGGCTTATTATCTTCGTTTGCCTTTCTCCCGCACAACATTTCAAATAAAATGATACCCAAAGAGTAGATATCCGTCTTGTGTGTCACCCCTCCACTATGTTTCGTTACCGGATCCGTATATCCTGGTGCCCCAGTAGCTTCATCACAAAAGCAAACTTCATCCCTTCGATCTACTGAATGTTTGACTGAATATTCAAATCCAGATAACCTAGGATGCATTTTATTATCCAATACAATTGTGGAGCTGTTAACGTTACGATGTATGACATGATAACTCTTACCCAACTTATGGTGGATGTAACTTATTGCACGCGCAACACGACAACATATATCCATTCTATCATCCCAATTCAAGGTGTATGGGCGGTTTAGATAGTCTGAGAGACTTCCCTTAGGATAATGGCGATTTATGATGATTTTCTCACCTTTCTCATCACAATACCCAATTAGAGAGACTATATATTCATGCTCGAGAGTAGAAAGCATGGAAATCTCTGTCCAGAACTCAATCTCTCCTTTGAAATGGTTACGAGCTAACCTCCGAGCAGCAATTTCTATAGACTCCCCCAAGTGGATGAGTTCCCCTCTATATACGTTTCCAAAACGACTTTTCCTGATGATATTTTTTTCAGCAAAGTTGTTGGTGGCTTCTAGTACTTTTTCAAGTGGGATTTTTAAGCGAGTGACTTGTGTTCGTTCCATATCTTGAACATAATTATACCGCAACTTGTATGCTCTATCAAGTTTATCACAAAGTTGATCCGCATCTGGACGTTGTGTTCGATCTTCATGTAAGCAAGAGTAGGCTGCTCTTGCGAAGCACTTGAATGATTCTGATGTCATTATTTGTTCCCATAGACGAGGATGTATTATTCTCTCCATTGTTCCGTTTTCATAATGAAATTTGGCCAATGGACCTAGCATCGGCTTATTATCTTCATTTGCCTTTCTCCCGCACAAGATTTCAAATAAAACGATACCCAAAGAGTAGATATCCGACTTGTGTGTCACACCTCCACTCTTTTCTATTGCCGGATCCATATATCCTAGCGTCCGAATAGCTTCATCACAAAGGATAATTTCGCCCCTTCGATCTACTGAATGTTTGATTGAATGTTCAAATCCAGATACCCTAGGATGCATTTTATCATCCAATACAATTGTGGAGCTGTTAATGTTACGGTGTATAACATAATAACTCTTGCCCAACTTATGGTGGATGTAACCTATTGCACGCGCAACACGACAACATATATCCATTCTATTATCCCAACTCAAGGTGTCTGGGCGGTTTAGATACGTTAAGAGACTTGCCTTTGAATAACGGCGATTTATGATGATCTTCTCACCTTTCTCATCACAATACCCAATTAGAGAGACTATATTTTCATGCTCGAGAGTAGAAAGCATGGAAATCTCTGTCCAGAACTCAGCCTCTCCTTGCCACTGGTTACGACCTAACCTCCGAGCAGCAATTTTTATAGACTCCCCCGAGTGGATGAGTTTCCCTTGATATACGTTTCCAAAACCACCTTTCCCGATGATATTTCTTTCAGCAAAGTTGTTGGTGGCTTCTAGTACTTTTTCAAGTGGGATTTTTAAGCGAGCGAAATGGGTGACTTGTGTAGGTTCCATATTTCTATTAATCAAGTGAAAGTTTAGAAGCACAAAAACAATGGGTTGTTACAAATGAAAGAGAAGATTATATATCAAGTGAAAATCAAGAAGCGCATAAACAATTGCATCTTTTCTAGAGTCGTTCAATTAATTCGTAGGACTAGTGGTACCTACCACGGTGTTGAGTACCGCTAAATATGATCAACTTAGGCTGAATGTGATTAATTATCGCTTTTGGTATATTAAACGGTGAAGATGCATGTTATATAGTTTTTTTTAATGATCAAGTTGTTAGTACTAATTAAACTTTGAATCGTTGAACTTGCATATGGTAAAGATTTATTTCATTTAATAGCAAATTAACGAGAAATAAAGCCGCAAATCAAGGATCAAATGTGTAAACAAAATATCAAATTGCATCACAGATCTAAAATTTATATATTTTTAATAGCAAATTCATGAGAAATAAGCCACAAATCAAGGATCAAATGTGTATAAAATATATCAAATTGCATCACAGATCTAAGAACGAGTGAGTGACACATTCAGTTGATCCTTAGATACTCTGCTACTAATTACAGCCAGTCGGGATGGTGATGACATGACAGGGTAATTATCCAACCTTATTAGAACCTCGATCACAACTGGTATAAGTAACAATGTTAAATTATATTATAACTATGTCTATTTGTATATAATTTAATTATAAAAGCATAAATGATCAAACGAATTTTATACTATACAATTTTTTCATCGATTGTTTTTTAAAATTTGTAGTTTATTTGCACTCAAAATATTAGTTAGGAAGTTAAGAACGTGCATTTGCCATTGCATGCATCTTTATTTTTATAACTAAGTTGCAATCATAGAAAAATACGCATATTATATTGGTCAACAATTATAAATTACAAGATGTTAACATCGAGTTACTTAAGCGTACGTTGCTTCCTTGCCGGCCGAGCTGATCGATGATGTTTCAACTAAAGGATAATTGCAATAAGTTATTGCATTAGAATAATTATAAACAATAGTAGTTGGTAGTTAGGTACTAGGTAAGTAGGTAGACCTTCCAAGCAATTTCGGTAAAATATTTGTAGCGGACTCGGGAAAGAAAATTTTATACTGAAACATTAAAAGAACGCTTAGAAAATTAGTTGGAGCCCAACATTAAACGGGGCGTACTGGATTTACAAGGATCAATAACAACAACAACTTTCGATTTTTGGGTGATGTTGATTTAGTCAACGGTTGGCAGTCAGACCGGGAATTGACTGGTCGAATCAGTTTTTTGGTCGATGTTGAATCGGTATTTGACTTTTTGATTTCTTTTTTTTAAACTTAAAAGATTATATCTTTTCACTTGTAACTTAGATTAAGGTACCCTTTTTTTAAGTTGTGTATTTTTTCGAGATCTATTTGTTGGCAAACAGCTAAACATAGTTTATCCCGAAAAAACAAAAAAAGAAATTCGACTCATTAACCTTTAATTTTAACAATTTACACTTATTTTGTATCACGTGGACGATTCATGTAATTTTTTCTATACTATATTAGATTCAAGCCAAATCAACTTATAAATAAAATGTTTCAAGTTCTACATACGAGGATTTTTTGTAACTAAAGAATTAATTGTAAGTTTAAATAAAGTAAGAGGACAAGAAAAACCACTGTGATCGTATTTCGATCTGATAAATTTTTAAAAAATTGCAAAACACAAAACGAATGAGACATGAGACATTTGTATCTTTTCTAGAGTCGTTCATTTAGTTCGTAGGACTAATGGTACCTACCACGTACGTTGTGATTAATTATAGTTCATTCTTGGTATATTAATACCTACCAGGTTGTGATTAATTATAGTTCTTGGTATATTAATACCTACCAGATTGTGATTAATTATAGCTGTTGGTTTTAAGTGAAATATATATGGCTTTTGGTATGTGTGAAAGTTGTCAACTTGTTGCAGTTGGTTTTCTGTATGTTTGATCAAATTAATGTCTCTTTATGTTTGAGATTGACTTTGTAAAGTAATTTATTTTTATATAGACTTACGTTATCTTTACAACTTGGGGCTAGTAGAGTAATTTTGAGTTGATTAGTTGTTTCTAATTACATAAAAAAATTAAGAAAAGATAGTTCATACTTAAGTAAATACTGCAGAAAGAATTCACGATCAATGAGGAAAATGGTAATGGATATTTGGTAGGTAAAATATATTTGACTTATTGATTTATCTATATATATAGATATATAGATATATAGGGTGGGGATCAAGAGGAAAGCAAAAAAATTAAGGAAGGAGGGAAGCAAATTTTAACCATTGATTTCATCATAAATGAGTGTTAAAAATCACAAATAATTTTAAAATTTAACATTCATCACAAATGAATGTTAAAAATATTTATTTATGAAAAAGTCAAGGGCTAAGATTTGTTCCCTCATTCTCTAAAATTTGGAGCTTCCCTAAAGATTATTTCCCTGTATATATATATATATATATATCTTCTTTTGAATATTATTAATTTTCTCCAAATTTAGTTAGGGTAGTGTTGTCTCTTTTTCCTAGGGTAATAATGTCTTTTTCAATCTTTAACTGTGTAAGGCTACGAATAAGGTACAAAGGTTAAAAGTTGAGATATTTGTTCAGATTTAAAACATACAAAGCAAATAATTTAATAATTAATATTGGATGTGGCTTAACATACTGAAAAAAATTTTCATTTTTACTACCCTAATTCCAATGTAATATTTTAATAATAAATATGTTGATTTGATATTGATTTAACTAAAAGTAATAATAATTTAACAATAATTTTAATTTAAAAACTAATTTAATAATAAAAAGGTAATAATTTAATAATAAATATGTTGATTTGATATTGATTTAACTAAAAGTAATAATAATTTAATTATAAAAAATTAAAAAATAGTAAATTTAGTAGCACCCTTAATATTTTATTTTATTTTATCATATGTTTCTTAATCATTATGCAATTTTGCTAAATCCAACATAAATTTACTGAATAATCTATTTTAATAATCTAGTTTGTTTGTGTGCTCATTGCGTGGCTGCGAGACTTTTTTCTTCCCAGCTGTTTGGATTTTATAATCACTTCTATGTATTAATAATGTTTTTGTCTCCAATTTATATTAATAATGTTTTTTTATATGGATCTAACCGAAGATGTATAAATGGAGTTATCTCAAGGTTATGTTTCTGAAAATGAATATAAAATTTGTAAGTCAACCAAATTTTTATATGAATTAAAGCAGGCTTTCAGAAAATGAAATGAAAAACTCACTGTTTTTTTAGTTGAATATAATTTTGTTAAGTGTTAATGATTACTCTTTGTATGCTTTATGTGTTGTTGATGTGTTTATTGTATCATTAGTATATATTGATGATACAATTCTCATAGGTAATAATATCAATGAAATAGCTAAAATAAAAGAGTTTTGAAAACTAAATTTATGATTAAAGATCTCGAGGAGTTGAAATATTTTTTAGGCATTGAAATTTTAAGATCTAAATTCGGAATTTGCATGTCTCAAAGAAAATATTATTTAGATCTTCTAAATGAATTTGGTATGCTTGCTAGTAAACTAATGGACACTCCTTAAGAAACTAATTCAGTGTTATGCTCTAAAGAATCCAAAAGTGATGAATGACTGATATTACTCAATATCATAAGTTAATTGTTAAATTGATTTATTTGTCTTTAACGAGACCTGATCTATTTAATGTTGTTCAAACTTTAAGTCAATACATACATACTCCTCTTCAATCTCATGTTAAGACAACATTTAGGGTGTTGAGATACTTGAAAGGTTCTCTTGGAAAAGGAGTTCATGTTGCAAAAAATGAAGGTTTCTTTTCTCTTAAGGCTTATTCAAATGTTGATTGAGGTAAGTGCTTAAGTTTAAGGAGATATGTGTCTCGTCTCTGTCTATTCTTTTGTGCTTCTTTAATTTCATGGGTCTTCTACTGAGTCTGAATATAAAGCTTTATCATGAACCACTTGTAAAATTGTTTGGGTGTTGAAATTGTCTAAAGACTTTAAAATTGAAAACTTGTTACCTGTTACTTTGTTATGTGGTTACAAGTGTGCTCTTTTACTAGCTGCTAATCCAGATTTTCATTTAAGATCAAAACATTTTGAAATTGATCTTCATATTGTTAGAGAAAATTGTGCAAGTGGTGGCCATTGGTCATAGCTTAATTTCGTCGAAGGAAAAAGAAAAGAGAAAGAAAGGGAAGTTTTTTCTTTCAATTCAAATAAGAGAACAAAGAAACTACTAAAAATGTGTTTATTGAATACAAATCAGATTGCAAATATTATCCCTCATTATTAATTTGATGTTATTTTAACTTGAAATGTTTTAGTTTCTGATTTTAAGTATGATTAGTCATAGTTGAGGGGGTTTTAAGTCATTTCTGAAACATGAAGGTGTCGTTATTATCAAGTTTTGTTCCAGAGTAGCAGGTTGATGAAACATAGAGGGTGCATGGTACCATTTCCAAAATTATGTGATATATACTCCTCAATTAGAGTTGAGATGAGAAGGTCGTGAAATCACTCTCAAAATATTCACTTGCTCTCCGGTTGTGGCGATTTGGATCATCTTGTTCACGTGTTTTCATTCTTGTTAAGATGTTAGTCATCTACTTCGTGATTATTTCTTATTTTGAGTGTGTTTTAGTTGTTGACTGATTGAGATTCATATATAGTTTCTGGAGAATAATCATTTGATTAAAACATTAAAATTTCTGACATTATTATTACTGATAATAGCTTTACTATTAAGAGTTTTCTTGATAAAGTTGAATTCCCCACGTAAGCTCTTGAATCCAACTTTTATTTCATCAAATCAAACTCTTTTTTGAGTTAGGGTCTTATACAAAAATGATTAAGATTTGGTAAAAATTACCCCTGCAATCCCAGTTTTAATCTGGTTATAGCATGCCATCATTTAAGCTAGAATCTGAAGTCATCTTTTGTAACCACGTGTTGTTAATAAGTTGACAAGATCTTGAATTACAATTCAGTTACATGTTAAAATTGCAAGTATTTGTGCCACTATATGTATATCTGATGCTAAAGAGCTCATTTCATTCACTTCTTTACAAGTTAAAGAAGTGGATGAAATTGTTTACTAGAGTATGTTTAACTAAACAGTTGTATTCTCAATTACTACTGCCTACAGATTACCATTATTATATTCGGTTACTAATACATATCAATCGCAGGGAATTAATATACATGATGGCATCACGATATCGGTTAAGCTACATTTGTTGTTGCCTCTATAAGCAAGTATGATGCAACGTTCTTTGTCCAGAGTGAGATAACAATGAAATCTTCATGGCTTACAAATAAGGTGAGGTGCTTCCACAAGATAATCTCCTTAGTTTGCCTCCAAAAGACAAGTTTACAAATCCACTATATAACGCCTTGTAAATATTAAAATTTCCCGCTCTAACCGATCCATGTGAATTTCCCTTTTAACTGACCCCATGAAGGTTTTTGTTTGGGCATTCACATTGTGAATGATGCTTGTGATTAATGATCTTTGTATGATCTAACTTTTGTTACAACATTTCTAATTTGTTGATTGCATGCTTTGGTAGTTAATACTTTGAGATTGTTAGGTTGGTGTCTGATAAATCATACCCGTATGAGTTTTGAGTTATGTAAAACATAAGTTTCCATTTGACAATGAACTGAATTTTTAAACACTTACTAGAATAAACGCCAATAATCATGGGCTGTGCTATGCACAGCATCAGAGACTACCTAGTATATATATATATATATACACTCCAAGGAGGATAAGCAAGCAGCCTCCATCATGACTTTCTTATATTGTTTTAATTTGAAAAGGTATTCTTTACAGGTGGGATGGTACACGAACTTAGCGATTATCTATATATTAGTATGAGACTTTAAAACATCAATTATTCATATTCAATTCATAATTGTATTATATATTACTGATGCGGAAACTCCTGTCACATCGTTCACACTTAAACGTGTATGACTTGTTATCTGTATATATGTAAGTCGGTTAGACTCTTACGATCAGAAGTTAATTTTTTCGAGTCAAAGTAAAATAATACAAAAGACGAAGCGTCTTGAATCCCGACAATTAAATGATGTTGACTCTTCTGAGTCTTGTGCATTACTTACGAGTCAGAAAATCAAACAAACTTTTAGTGTAATGTAATATAAAAAAAAAATGTCAATAATCTTTTTTAAATTAAGCATTTGTGTTGATTGTCGGATAACGACTTTACATATCGACTCTCACCATGTTTTACTTATATTAAAAGCAAAAATACTAAAAGGTAATATACATATACATATATATATATATATTTATTGTGAAATAGTAACTCTTATGATCAAGTTAAACCACGGGTCGCAAATTAAAAATTAAGATTTCGAGTCACGAGTTAACAACTATGTTTATGTCAACATGGATAGGCCAAATCAAGAAAAAAGTTGCACACGTATATAGTTGCGGAATAACATTTTTATTCTTATAATATTATAAGGAATATTAATTTGAATGGTAGAAACATGTTCGACTAGTGGTACCTACCATGTTCTTGAGCACAGCTCAATGAACGATCAAGTTAGCTAGTGTAGATATGTGATAAATTAGTTTGTGTGAATGTGTGAACAAGTTAATGTGAATGTAATTGTGATTGATTAGATAATTTTCTCAATTATCTAGCTGTTAGTGTTTATTTAATTGATGGTCAAGATGTTATTTACTTTTTTTAATGATCAAGTTGTTAGTATTTAATTATTATATGAAGTTTACATGATTGAACTTGCACACAGTATAGATTTATTTTAATGTGTTTTTTTTGTTAGGATTAGCACAAAGATATCTTTCCAACCTATTGAAATTAGCAAGCAACAATCAAGTATCAAATGTGTATACAAATAGATATCAAATTGCATTACAGATCAGAGATCAAGTCTGCGACCAATTTAATTGATCCTCACATGCTCCGCTACAAACCGTTTAGTGCTTAAGCCAGTTGCCGGTACAACAAATGATGAAGATGGTACATATATTGTATCATTAGAATAAAGGGCTAACGGGTGTAAGCGTCACAAGTCATAATATTGCTTTGATTAGAGGGTGTGGTTACTTGGACAGTTGGACCAGATCAAAAGAGCACGTCACATCACTTTGTAAATTCCATGATAATCATTTTTACCTATTGTGATCACGTAGAAATTTTTAACTTATTAAATTTCGTTTAATTGAAACCATCACTGCTTTTTTATTTTTTTTTACCTTAAATCAGAGTGATTGCCGCGATAACCACGTCAAACTCTGTATACGTGGCTACACCGGCGTGATTGTTAGACCACTTTTGGCACCACACAACCATATATAACCTTTGCTCCAGACGAAGAAAGCACAAGTTGCTCTTATAGCTAGGACACTGACCAACTTTGGATAAAAGCTATGCTAAACAGTAAACACCATAAGCGAATGGCTAACTCATACAATTAATATTTCAATTTTATTGAAAAAAGTGTTGAACTAATTATTACATAATCTTTACAATCTTTTTTTTATATATATTTCTGACAAATAAACTAGCTAATCGAGATTATATTTAGGGTATGTTTGGTAAAATTAGCTGTTAGCTGTAGCTGTTAGCTATAAGCTGAAGCTGGTAGCTGTAGCTGCAAAATGGAGCTTTATTTGTAAACTGTGTTTGGTAAAGTAGTTGTAGCTGTAATTTCAAAGGGTAAAATGATCAAAAAGCTCCTAAAAGCTAGTTGGAGTAACTTTTAAAATAGGAGCTTAATCTTCAAACTAAAAGTTTTAAGCTTGTGTATCCAAACAAAACTTTATTTTTTAAAGGAGCTTAATTTTCAAAACAAAAAGTTTTAAGCTCTAAAAAGCTTTTAAAAGCTTTGTGCCAAACAGGCCCTTAGACACATTGTAGAGTACAAGTTGGCGGAGACATCAAAACCTCACAAAAAACACTTAAAACTTAATACTCCGTATATATGCCGTAGTTATATATTTATTTACACTTTTGCGGTCTATCATTCGATTAGAAAGACATTAATGATCCAATGTATTTTTAAACAATTGGTGATCGATTTATTTTTTATTCTTTATAAAATTTTGGTTGTTTATTAGCATTCGGACTAGCATATAGGTTACGAAGGTTTCAAATCCTAAGAGCATACATTCGTCACTGGATCCTAATTTTTATATTTAAGTTGCAACAAAGAAAACTTTTCATTGTAGTTGTTGTTCAATGAATAATAAAGTGTTGACATAATATCGATATTACATATGCGTACGTTGCTTCCTTGCTGGAGATGATCACGATGTTTTAACTTTTAAGTAAAATTAAGTTGACTATTGCATTTTATGCTCAAAGTCAATTATGAATTTACTATCGAAAGATCAAATGACGTACTTACAAGTAAAAGACAACAGTTTAAAGTCATAATTAATAAGCAAAACATCAAATTAAACTAGCAATTGTAACCTGGATGTTATTCTCCTTAACAACTTACAAGTTATTGCATAATAACGTAATAATAAACAAATACTAATGGACCTTTCAATTAGCAATTTCGATCGACTTAGATCATCAAGAACCTTTTTAAATTTATACAATTCAGTAGTCAGCTTGATAATGTTCCAATTACTATTACTATGAAAAATTAATATAGAAGTTCATACATGAAAAATTAATATAGAAGTTCAATGAATTAAGTAGTATATAACATATACAAAATATTGTAGTATAGATTACATACATGATCTTCACTATAAACGTTCCGAATTCTGTCACTGTATTGTAGGATACGTTGATCAAGGACCATAAGATTAATAATGATAAACAATAAGATGCAGGCTAATATCTCATGAAAACAATGTTCCATGGAGATTGAGTGGTGTTTATGTATATGAAATACAATATCTTGGGCATACGATAAAAATGAAAATGAAGTAACGTTAAATGGTGCGCTATAAAAAAGTGACGCGTAGTCATTCAATTACCGCGTCATACTCGGCATTAGTCCCATAAACCTATGCCAGAATACATAGCCACCCCTCACCAAGAATTGTTCTTGTGGACTACTCTCGCATCAAGTATTGAATTCTCGATCTACTTTTAGTTGGAGAGAAAACTAATGGAGCAAAATTTGTAAGACTGAAGAACACGCCATTTGTGGGATGACAAAAGAAATCGTGTCAAAGCTAAACATCAATGTTGGAGGTTAGGGAAAATCACATGTTTGCCATTTTTCAAAGAAAAAAGAATATGTAAAAGGATTTATTAATAGAATATATATCTCCCACTCCGCAACTGCCAAATCACGAACCTGGGCTGATTGCAAAGTCCAGATCATCGGGTGGCGTGACCGTATCACTAGGTTGTGAGGTGCATAGTCGCGGGTTAAACTTTTACTAGCCAATGGTTCAATCATTGGTCAGGTTGCGTGATCAGGAATTTTTTGACGGGTTATGAGGTCTGATGTTTGTTTGACCTGATTGTGTCATGTTGACACTTGCGGGGTCCGTGTTTTGTGGTTCGAGCACTAGGGTTGTTGTGTGATAAATCGCTCCATGACTTTTAAACTATTAAAATTACGGAACACTGTAATTATGTATATAAAAGGTTAAAACAAGAAGAAAGTGTGACAATTTTTTTTATAAAACTAGTCGTTTGTGGCTCTTAAAGAAAGAATTCTTTAACGCTAAAGAGCCGTTGAAGGCTTAAAGCAAAAGGAATTACATATCTCTACTTCAAAAAATTCTAAGTAATTTTTTTTACTCGTAGTAAAATTTCTTAACGTATAATATACAATGATATTAATACATTAATAGGGAAGTATGATATTTAGGTGGCTTTTGAGTAGGGGTGTCATTCGGATGGATTATGCGGATTTCGGATTATTCGGTTCGGATTATTCAGATTTTGGACAATCACAAGTTAACCCGTAATCCTAACCGAATACGAAACGGATTAATCGGATACGGGTTAAACGGATTCGGATCAGTGTTCAGATTATACGGTTTCATCCTAATTAGCTATAGTTTAAACGTATACTCACGTACCCAACCTTTTTTAGACGAAAAACTATAAAAATGTAAGTATTAAAAACTCACATTCTTCGGATGTTAGAAGATAGCCTTACACAAATTGAACTAAAATTAAAGAGTTTATTGATTTGTGATGCGGTAAACTTTCACGTTTTTATATTGTATGGGGTTAACTTTGAAATTTTTTATTGTATGAGGTAATCTTTCAAAAACTCTCTATTGTATGTTGACTTACCTTTTTTGGCCTAGAAAAAAAGGAAATATTACATACAATAGAGAAGTTTAGAAGGTTTACCTCATACAATAGAAATTTTCAAAGTTAACCTCGTACAATAGAATAACGTAAAGTTTACCTCATCACGAATCAATAAACCCAAAATTAAACTATTCACACAAAAGAAATGGTAGTTATCCAACATAAAAACTACTAAAACTCGATAACATAAGTAATTGGAAGCGGAATAAGAAAACATATGCACTTTCCCTCCTTTTGAAATGTCCATTCAATGCTTTGATATCCAAAAAAACATATTCGTAGTTTCTAAATCAAACAAACATCACCTCTAGTATAATTTAAAGAAAGGTCCTTTTATATCCAAAATAACTTTTTGAATATAAAATGACCTTTTTATTTGGATGTATCATCTATTATTATATAAGATTTTATTTTTATTGATTTTTATATGGTAAACATTAATATATTAGTAAAAATATAATTATTTAATTACTCAAATCTTATACGGATTATTCGGATGTATTCAAAATATTTAATTTTGATCCTTTATCCGATCTGTGTAATCCGTTTAAGTGATCCGTAATTCAAATAGTTCAATCCATTTAACTTAACTTGAATTGGACCGGATGAATTTTTCGAATTTCAAATAAAAGTGAAACCTCTACTTTTGAGTATGTGATTCTCCCAAATAATATCAATGTGCGAGCCCACCTTTTCTCCGTTCTCGATGCGTCACCCAAACCATGATGTCACCAGTAGTGGTGATACTTATAATGTCTGTTTAATTTTCCTTTACTTGCCTTTTGTTTTTCATATATTTTGGAGACAAAAATAACAACAATTCTTGTAACCCGTCAAGATAGAGGTATTCATGGATGGTTGATCGAATTATTGGCTGACATCTTTTTAACCTAAATTGAAATCAATTGGTTTCATTATACAGTTTTCGGTTAATCGATCTTTTCGGTTCAATTATATAGTTAACTTCGTTTACCTTTTTCCAATTATCAGTTTTCCCTTCGTTTAGAGTCATATTCTTAATTTAATCTCAAAAATGGGCTAGCCTTAATTTTACTCCATATATCAATATATTTTAGAAAAAGTTACACGAATTGTTCGTATGGTGCTCAAAAAATCAACCCGCGTTCCTGAATATTTTTTTGACGTAGATCATCCTTGTAGTTGTTAAATATTGCGAGCGTCGTCCCTTTGACAAACGGTCATTAGGCATTTCGTTAAATGTGAGGGCACAATGGTCAGTTCATCATATTAAAGCACTGTGATTCAATTTCGTAAACCACAATGATCATTCGTGTAATTTTTTTTTTCAAATTTTAAATTCATTCATATTTTTTAATTATATCTAATTATTTTTTAAATGTATTTAATTAATTTATTATACAAATTTTAAATTCATTTACTATATAAACAAATTCAATTTTTTTAATTCTATGTAATTTTCAACTTTTAAGTTTTTTAATTATATGTAATTTTTATTTTATTATAAATTCATTACAATTAAAATTTTATTTTTGTAATCTATTACTTTTTTAATTAAGGGACCGCGAGTGTTATTTCCCGACCTACCATTTACCGTCGATAAACACGCATATACAAAACATTCACTAAATTGATGGGCTCTGGAAAAGAAAATAAAAAAGTAATAAAATCAAACAAATATATTAACATTAACATAATAAAAAAACTTAAAATTATGTTTATTTTAGTGAGTTGATAGTGGTGTTTGAATAAAGTTATGTTATTCTTAATAGGTTGGTGTGGATTAAGACATTTATAGAAACTATAATAAAGAAATATTTAAGTTGATCATTTTAATTGTAATCAAAAGGTGTTATAAAATAATTAAATTAATATGAAAACTTTATTAACAAATTAAATTTATTAAATACAATTTAAAGAGTTATTTTAAATGAATTTAAAATTTAAAAAATAAAAAATTACACGGGTGGTCCCTATAGTTTATGAAATGTCGCTCGCAGTCCCTTAAATAATGAAATGACCTTTACACCATCGCATTTTACGTTATTGGCTAACAACTGTTTGCTAAAGGGATAATACTCACAACATTTTACAACTACAGGGAAGATCCATGTCAAAAAAAAAGTTTAGAGACACAAATTGATTTTTTGTATCAACATGGACGATCCATGTGATATTTTCTATATTTCATTATATTTGAGCCGAATCAACTTTCAAATAAAATGCTTGTAGTTTAACAAGCCAAGTTACATATGGAGAATATTATTACCCTTAGGTTGTAATGTATTATGTATGTGTTTGGTGATTGGTCAAATCAGCAAGGAGCCAAAAAAGCAAGCAGGAAACAGTTGGCTCAGCATGTCTGGTCAAATCAGCAAGGAAGGAAAAACATAATAGCAAATAGTAGCAGCAGGAGGTAGGTCAAATCTGGTCAGCGGTTCAACCAGTCGGTTTAACCAGTCGAACCGAACCCGGAGGCTAGGCCGGGTCACTCTAAAAACCGGGTTTCAAAACATTGATTGACTTCACTAAGGCAGCCCATGAAGGATATATACCGTTGGTGAGATAATATGCCCTATTATATTCCCGACCATTGACATTTGGTGCTCGACCTGCCAATACATCACTAAAAATAGAAGAACAATGGAGTGCATTAATATCATTGCACGAAGCTGGTGTTCTGAAGAATGCATGCCATATCCATAAGTCATATGATGCAACATTTTCCAAAATGATTGTTGGTTTCCCGCTTCTTCCTGCATATTGCCCAGCCCAAGCTACTGGCAATTTTTCCATTCCTAGTGCATGCAGTCAATGCCGCCAATCATACCTGGAAATCCACGTTCTTCCCCTAGATGGAGTAGCCTTACCAAATCAACCTCATTAGGACTTCTAAGGTACTGTTCATCGAAACATGAAATGACACCTTCTACGAAATGTATAAGAGCACCCTTGTTACAGTTTCACTCATTCTCAAGTACTCATCTTGTGCATCTGTTGATGTTCCATAGGCTAACACACGCATAGCTCCGGTACATTTCTGCACTGGTGAAAGACCTTGTCTACCTGTGGCATCACGTCTTTGCTGAAAGTATTCGTCATTCGTTGTAATAGCATTCACTATACGAAGGAATAATGGTTTTTGCATTCGAAATCTACGCTGAAAGGTTGCTTTGTCATATGTTGGGTTGTCGGCAAAGTAGTCTTCCATCAAACGTGTCTCACCCTGTTCACGAGCCCGATCACGATATCGCCTTCTTGCACTCGGAGGATGATTATCTAGGATCATATATGGCATGCTTATGAGTAGTTCACTGATGAGATGATCCATTACTTGATTTTGTTGAACAACTCGGGCTTCTCATTCATCATATTCAATTACATTTGATGAATTTGAACCTGAATCGGAACCATCTGATGAGTTTTCACTCTGAGAAATTCTTTTATATAAATTAGAAATGGAGAGTTCGTGTTGGATATGAAATCATGCAATACTATACCCTATTTATAGGAATCCGGATATGAATTTATATATATATATATTTATTTATTTATTTAAAGATAATGATAGATTTTTTTGATGATAAATTCTATCTGTATAAAATCCAACCAACTAAGTAGAATATTGACATGTGGTAATGCAGATAATGTAATATTTTCCATATTATTCAAGCTAATTGATGCTAACAGTCACTAAAGCTTATACTAACAATCACTAAAGTTAATATTGACAACTCCAACTACAATCACATTCCATACAACTTTGATAAGAGATATCGCTTGGTTTCTTTATCTTCAGGCGATAGATGCTCCTTTGCTAATAGTATATTCAGAAGCACAAGTTGCATCTTCTTTATCTCTTTTTCTTCCATTTTTTTTCTCCATTTCTTCGTTTTTTTGCTCCTTTTGTTTATCTAAATCGAGTCTTTTTTTCATGACATCAATTTCATCGATTCGAGTAAGCCTCGGTGCACGAATTTCTTCAACAATTTCATTAGATACCTTACCTTTTCCTTTTTTCTTAGCCATATCTCTACCCGTAAGACGTTGACGTGATGACCACCACTGGTTGGCGTTTGTGGGTTGGAAGGGACACAATATCCACCTTCCTCACTTGTCCTTGATCTTTTTGTGCTACCACCACTTTTTTCATCACCCACTACACGTTCGGTACGTGTTATGCCTTGACCTAGTTGTAAATCCCATTTCTCATGATTACCAATAACAATATTAAAAACAATAGTCATTAAACTTACTCCCCCGTGCCTCATAACTTTTATGAGCGTCATTCTCAACATCTTTCAAGCTCATTCCACTTCTTTTTTGTGTTTATGCTTCTCAAAATGCAGCAACCCATTTTTGTGCACTTTCGTGAAGTCGTTTCCAACGACCTTTCATTTTAGCATAGTTTCTAAGCTTTGTTGGGTTTGGGTTTTCCGCCTGAGCTGCATCATACAATTCCTTCACAGTTCCCACAAAAATGTACCTTTTTGGTTTTTTGCCACGAATGCTATCTTCGCTAGTGGTAACCCATGCTAACATTAACGCGACATTTTCATCCCATTTATCATCCCTTGGGAGTTTTCCAGTATTTTGTGAGGTTTGAATATTTTCAGTGACAGGGAATTGATTAGGATTTGAGAAAAACTGAGAGGTTTCATAGCCTTGAAAGTTTGTGTAATTTTAAGAGTCATCAAGATTGAAATCGAATTTTCAAAACGACGGATCCATGATAACAAAGAAATCAAAAGAGTTTATAAATGAAGAGTTTTGAAATATTATACTATATTTATAGAGAAAAAAAATTACAAATTTTAGTATTTTTTTATTATTTATTTTTGTAGATAATTATAAATTTATAAGGATAACTAATATCATTCGGAAAGTATATATCCACCAATGAAAAATTACACATGGCATAATATAAATAAAAAAATCAACGTGACCTTGCTTGTGATATGGGTTGGCAGCATGACCTAGGTTGCCACTCTTTTTATTCTTTAATATATTTACCAACGATCTAGCCAAATATTTCAGTAAGTTAATCATGATATCCACCTGTGAGTATGGGTAACCTGTTTTGACCCAGGAAAGATTGGATTTCTTCCTAGACTCAAATAATCCGATCTGAAAATGCCATAAATAATCAAGAGGTTGAATTATCAGCAACCCAGGTTGGCTCATGTCAAACCGTTTCAAGCATATCACATGAGAAATAAATCAATCTGAGCTGACAAGAAGGTCAAATTGAGACCCAACCAACTAGCTAGGTTACAATAAACTAAATTGAGACCCAACCAACTAGCTAGGTTACAATAAACTACGGAATTGTACCTGGAATACTTTTAAAATGTCCTACTTGACTCACACCACAGGCAAAATGCAGTAAATTTCTATGCAATCGCATACACACATTGAAGCTCTTCATAGCATTCACTGAAAGATCCATGTTTAGACTTTGACTAAGCCGTAGATCCAGAATGCTCATTACAGTATTTTACAGAACATTGTTTTGATTAGCAACGATACATCCAACTACGTTGCATCTTATATAAACACCGATACTTTTGTTTGGGTTGAGAAAGCTTTCACCAATATAATCTTAGCTATCTTTTGCACATCATGTATCACATATCAGATACTAACAATGTTCAATGATACTGGTAAATACCACAATTATGACATTCAAACTTCAGGAAAATACCATAAAAGCGGAAACAATGTACAATTCCAACATTTGTCCCCCTTTATTATCTTGACAATAAAAATTAAGGGAGGATTCTGCTTTGGAGGTTCAAACTTGTCTCAGCTTCTCTATCACAAAACAAAATTTAATAAAACATCCGTCCAAAAAAATTATCCGAGTACATCAGTTTTCTGGATATAGAACTCCCCGTGCACCAACCACCATAATCAACAATTATTCATTTTTTTTTCCAAACTATAACAAGAAAAGGGGAAAGTGTGTTCTCTAGGCATTGTCCTTGGCGATCTTCTCAGCCTTAGCAATGACCTCGTCAATTCCACCAACCATGTAAAATGATTGTTCTGATAAGTCATCATACTTTCCATCCAACACTCCCTGTACAGTAAACGAAGTAAGTTTTTCGTTAAAAACAATTAAAAAATATAGGTAGTAACCAGCTTCAGAAAGAACTGATTGTCCAAACTTTTTGGTCGGTTATTGTCGAAAATGTTAGATATCACATCTGCGTCAAATTTACTACTTACAAGCAAGTTAGGGGTTGCCACCAATAACTATTTAAGGTTTGAGACTAAGTATTCTCTTTCAAGGTTTGTTAACTCAAAACAAGATTGGACCAAAGTTGTTTACATTTTTAAGAAACTGACCATCTTCTAGGATTACAGAAAATATTAGCATCTAAGGTATAGATAAAGTTTAATGCAGTGTTATGATCACTTAATTTTACAAGTTAAGCAGAAAGTAAACTGACCTGGAAACTACCGATGCTTTCCTTCAACTCCACATATTTACCAGGAGCACCAGTGAAAACTTCAGCAACATGGAAGGGCTGACTTAAAAACCTTTGAATCTTGCGAGCACGGGCAACAGTCAACTTATCATCTTCACTAAGCTCGTCCATTCCAAGAATGGCAATAATATCTTGAAGATTCTTGTAGTTCTGAAGAACTTTTTGTACACCACGAGCTGTGTTGTAATGCTCCTCTCCCAAAATATGGGGTGAAAGCATACGAGATGTAGAATCAAGAGGATCGACGGCAGGATAAATACCAAGCTCGGAGATCTGTGAAATAATACGATCACTTGGTGCATTAAAACACAGATACCAAATAGTGAAAACAAAAACAAAATAATAGATGTAGCAATTTCAACAGATTAACCTACACATACCAAAAGTTGCACGGAAACATGAAATGTTTAAGGTACCAATTTGACCCGTTTATCGGTAAATGGATTCGTTTGTATCTTGTCTAGAAGACTATAACAACTCACCTGGATAAAATTGTAAAACTTGGCCAACACTGTGACAAGTTAAAAGAAGTGGTAAAGTTCACCAAACTTGTATTCAGAATGCACAAAAGGTGAACCAAAAAGTGGTTACAACCCTAACTGATAGCTTTTCACTCAATTTAAAAATTGCCTGTGTTTGAACATTTACCCAGCCTGTCCCCCCAACTAAGCAAATGAAGCATACCTGTCGCGATAACACAGTAGTGGCATCCAAGTGAGCAAAAGTTGTGGCAGGAGCAGGATCGGTTAAATCGTCAGCAGGCACGTAAATTGCTTGGACAGATGTGATGGAACCCTTCTTAGTTGTTGTGATACGTTCTTGAAGGCCTCCAAGATCGGTTGCCAAAGTTGGTTGATAACCGACGGCAGATGGAATGCGACCAAGCAAAGCAGACACCTCAGAGTTAGCCTACAGGATATAAGGACAAGAATTGGTCAATGGCACTTTCATTGAGAAAAAGGTAGTAACATACAGCCAGGGTAAGACAAGGACACCTGAGTAAAACGGAAAATGTTGTCAATAAATAAGAGCACATCTTGACCTTCAGCATCTCTGAAATGTTCAGCCACAGTCAATCCAGTCAGCCCAACACGAGCGCGGGCACCTGGGGGTTCATTCATTTGACCGTACACAAGAGCACACTTACTCTCACTCTAATTATATGGAAAAGACGGTAAAAGTAGTGAGATGACATAAGTCAAAAACAATAACACATTAAGCGATGAAAAACATAAGCCTCAAAAACATGTACCTGCTTGTCACCTAGCTTTATGACACCACTCTCCATCATTTCTCTGTACAAATCATTACCCTCACGGGTACGTTCTCCAACACCAGCAAAGACAGAGAAACCACCTGGGCAAACAAAATGAAAATGGTTTATAGAAAGTGTCAAGCAAATGGAAGTGTTTACACCTTTAAATAAAATCCACATACCATGGGCCTTAGCAACATTGTTGATAAGCTCCATGATAAGCACAGTTTTTCCAACACCAGCACCACCAAAGAGACCAATCTTTCCTCCCCTTTGATATGGTGCAAGAAGATCGACAACCTAGAAGATCATAAAAGATGGTTGCATTACATAACCATGTACCATAATGACCACCTTGGAGTACAAAACTCTTCCTCAAATAATCAAAAGACTGAAAGAGTGACCACTAATGGAACTCTTCCATTCATGAATTACCTTAATTCCAGTGACAAGGATCTGTTGTTCAGTTGCCTGCTCAACAAAAGCTGGTGCTTCTCTATGAATAGGTAAATAGTGATCGGTTTCTGTTAAAATTAATCAAAGATATATTATATGTAAGGAAACGTTTTCAAAAATACTAGACAAAAATTATGTTACTCAATGGCAAACAAGACACTTACTGATATCGCCTCTATGATCAATAGGCTCTCCAATAACATTAATGATACGGCCAAGAGTAGCTCTGCCAACCGGTACCTACCATCATAAGAATAAACAATGCATGTTAACGGTCATGAACAAAAATATCATCTTAAAGAGAACAAACTAATCTTTATTGAAAACTTTCTTAAACATGATATATATAATGTCTATAAGTTACACAATCAGCCGCTTATCCCAAGTTTCTAGAGATTACCACTTTTTTTAATTAAAAAAACTTCATAACGCAACAACCACATTACACAAAATATGCACACTCACTTTACCATCAAAGAGTCACAAAATTTCGCTACACCTTAACCTACATTGGCATATAATACAATACAAATACCGATTTAAATCAAAACCCAAACATAAACACATCAAAGTAAGTTAACATACAGATCTCAAACATCAAAACCGTAAACTATCATTTTTTATTAAATAAATACTTCTAAAAGTATTAAAAAAAAAAATAACTTACAGTGATAGGAGAACCAGTGTTGAGAACACGTTGACCTCTAACAAGTCCTTCAGTACCATCCATAGCAATAGTCCTAACCATATTCTCTCCCAAATGCTGTGCAACCTCCAAAACTAACCTAATCGAGTTATCCAAAACCTCTAGAGCAGTAAGGATCGGAGGTAATCCTTCACTAAACCTAACATCAACAACAGCACCAATGACCTGACACACTTGACCGATTGAACCGGCACCAGTGAACTCATCGGTGATCTTTCCGTCATGAGATCCGGAAACAGGAGGAGTTGCCGGTGGTTGAGATGGAGCTGCGCCGGCGGATGTGGCGTAGTTGACTGCACGGTTTAGGAAGTATCCGGTAGGGTTAGATTTGAATTGTGAGTGTGTGCGTGTAGCAGATCTATTGGCGTGAGTGAACGGAGATCTGGATGGAGATCGGTGGACGGAGGAACGGAGAAGGGTGGCGAGTAGCCGCCGTGAAGACATGGCGGAGTTGTGTTTTCGCGTGTGTGCTAGGGTTTGAAATGTGTGGATAGATTTATCTCCCGTGAGACTTTGATCTGAAATGAACAAATTTTGGAGGGTTTCTCTACTTTACTTTTTTATTTTACACTCGCAGATTCTTACGCATAAACCATCGCCAGATATATGCTCAGTAAAAATTGCAGTTAAATACGCATAAAACGATAAATTATCATTATCAATATCAATAAATATTAGATTACTAAATTTAAATATTTAAATATATAAATATAAATAATAAATAATAATAATAATAATGTTAAAGAATATAATTGCAAAATTTTAACATAATCATAATCATAGAAAACTAATATCAATATAACGAAAAACTATTTAAACTTTTGAATGTTTAAACATTCATGTGTATCGTGACATATAGCAAGATTAGATAGGAGATGTGGCATTCACAAATAGTATATGAAATCACAAAGTCCGATAAGAAATCGGAGATAATTATAATAACCATTCTATTTAAAGTATGTTATTAGATTGTTAGACATATGTAAGTATAAAATAAAGATTAAATTACATTCTCTGCCCCTGTGGTCCATTGTTTTTGAACGTCTCGTCCCTCTCAACTTTTTTTCACAATCCATACCCCGGTACTGGCACTTTTGCATCTTTTCTCGTCCAACCCCTAACGGTCGTTAGTTTTCCTCCGTTAAATGCGTTACATGCCCAACACGTGAGGGTAGATATGTAAAATCAACTCCCCCACCTAACTTATTCCCTTATTTTCTTCTTCGTTCAAATCAATCCATTTTTTATTACTTTGAAATTACCTCCCCCTGATAACTACCACATCTTCTTCCCATTTATCTCACAAACATTTCATACCACCATTTCCGTCATGATAATCTGGTAGCTGCTGGTGCTCCCCCACCATTTGTGTCGGCGAACTACATCATCGCCGCCCCCGGTCAACTTCACCACCGTCGTCGCCAGCTACATTATCGCCGCCCCCGGTCAACTTCACCGCCGTCGTCGCCAACAAACTCCATCAAAGTGTCGTTTTCGGCCAACTCGATCAACCCGCCACTGTCACACCACCGTAGTCTACTCCGGCCACTTTCTTCTTCTTCTTTTCTTTGATTTGGGGTTTCTAAGGTTTTTTTTTTTTGTTCTTTCTATTTGCCTTTCATCTTTAATTTTGTTATTAGCTTTGTATGCGGTAGTAGGTCGTGATCAATTATTACGATTTGGGGATATGTTAAGAAGCTGCTTTTCTAAAAAAATCAAGATCTTCTTTTTTTTTATGGTAATTCTTTTATTTGGTGAAAATCATCATGGCAGTGTGTTTGATGGTGATGTAGCACAGTAGCAGCAAGGATATGGGGTTTTCAACTTTTATTTCCTATGGGTTGCTGGTGATGGTATGTAACAGGTAGTTGTTAAAGATTAAGTTCAAAACTTATAAGAGTTAATTCTCTGTAGATAGTTAAGTAATTTATTAAAATTAGAGATTGACAATTTATAAAAAAAATTCATGAAAATGAAATATTTATAAAGAAAAGTATGTTTGGGATTATGTTTAATTCATCGATTATTGATTTGTGATCCACGTGAAATTTCATCTTTTCTTCCTCTTTAGTTGAAAATCTCATCTTACTGATTTGTGATCTATATTTATACATTTTATTTTGATTTGAAATTTATTGATTTTAATTTGATATTCGTTTGTTTGGGGTTATATGAAATTCATCGTCATCTCAAACTAGTTGAACGAGATTGATTTTGAATGAGGAAGAAAAGGGAATAAATTAGGTGGGGGGAGTTGATTTTACAGATCTACCCTCGCGTGCTGGGCACGTGAGGCACTTAACTGAGGAAAACTAACGACCGTTAGGGGTTGGACGAGGAAAGATGCAAAAGTGCCAGTACCGGGGTATGGATTGTGAAAAAAAGTTGAGAGGGACGAGGCGTTTAAAAACAATGAACCACAAGGACAGGGAGTGTAATTTACTCTAAAATAAATTAAGTTAACTCGTTTTTAGGATGTATCTTCCACTATTACTATGCTTATAATACCATATGTTAGAATGCGTAACCCAATCTATATTTGATATGCATTCATTAATTTATAGTGCGTCTTACATCAAATGTTTGCTTATTTGATTGTATTTGATGACGTACTATATCGTTCGACCATGACAAATGGCCGAAAAATCACATTGTCGGACATGTGCAAGACAAACTCAAAGAAGGCCAACGGACACCAAAGAAACCAAAGGGATGGAGACTAATCATTTCATCCAATAAAGTAAATCTATTCTAGCCTAGAGTTATCAACTTCATAAATAGCGCATCATTGGTAAAACCGACGACGAAACACCAATAAACTAGAGGTCCAAGAGGATAACTCAAATTGAATCAAAGGCACAAACCATGGTGCTATAAATACTCCACAATTACTTGAAGGTTTGACATTCAATTCTCAGTTATTTCTCTATTACTACACTTTCACTCCCTAAACAAAGTACCTTATTTATTACACGCCGGAGTTTGGTCCTTTTGACGAGGCTTACTGGTAACTTGTTTTACATATTAGGTTCACTTCAAAGTCCACATCACACATCCCCTAAACTAAAGGGTCCATTCTTTCGTCCAATTTAAGATTACCCTCCAGCACTGCGACAAAATCCTATGTAACGACATTATTCTTGTACAAATTGTCTATACAAATTGATCTCCTTACATCGTATGGTTATATTTTTCGATTTATATTATCTTTGGATGGTTTAGTTTTCATATGAATTTTTCTTCGATTTTTTTATTAAGAATGTTTGCTTATGCTAGGGTTTTGATTTATGTAATTATAAATGAGCAAATGATGTTTATTATTTCTTTTGCACAAGTTATTTTGAAAGTGACAACTGGTTTACAATAAATTAAAATTTATAGTGCATTTAGCATTGGTTTCTTCAAGAGGAAATAATAAACATTGTAGACAAGTTCCATTCGTAGATTTTATTTTACCGTAATTTCTATATAGAGTAATGTAGAGACGAGAAGTTTGGTACTTTGGTATGTGAATGTGTTGATAAACTTAGGGATATAATAACAATAATTTAATAATGTGTATATTTTATAAATTGTATAAGTTGTATGTCTTATATTATTGATTGTGAAATGTTTAAGTTGCCTAAATGTTTAGTTGTGGGGTGTAATGTTAAGTAATTGAGACTAGACGACTAGAAGTGTAAATATTTATATAAAATCTTTATTAATAAAATCACTAGAGCTTACTACACACACACACATACACATACATACATACATACATACATACATACATACATACATACATACATACATACATACATACATACATACATACATACTCACACACACACCCACACACTTTTGTAATTTATGGAACGAGGTAGAAGGAAGAAATCAAGCTTGGAATCATTAAATGGAAACTATAAGTGTCAAATTGAAGTATCATTCATCCTCTCAAATCTAAGGTAAACATATATCTTGACTCTTTTAACCTAAAGTTGGGATTAGAGGTTAGAGTGATCATAATTGATGAAATGAACTATAAATTGTATTTAATTGATGCTAATATGATTTTCTAACTATTGGTAGTTGATTTCAAATCAATTAGTGGTGGAGTTTTGATAGGAACTTGTACTACCCAAACCTAGAAAAGTTAAATTCGGGTTTTATATGATAACCTACCAAAGTGTTGATTAGAAAGAGTTATTTTAATGTTATTAGTTATGATAAAAGTGGTGTTAAAAGCAATTGAACACTAAAAGGAATTGAGAGTTGTTATGGTGAAATCATGGCTAGTTTGACTTTGAAAAGTCAAACTGGATACTTATGATCAAAGTGGTGAATTGGTGATAAGTAGAGTTGTATGAGATGCTGATGCATTCTTATTTGTGTTAAATTACTATGTGATGTTTGATAGGTGCTAAAATAAGTGGTGATCCTCAATTTGCGAGTTATCAATTCCTAAGCGACCAAGGTGAGTGTTATGGGGGTTAAATGGGTAAAGTGAGTTCAGGAATCCATATTACATCTGGTTAAAAGGATTCGTTTGATTCAATTGTGTATATGGTTACATGTTATGATGGCCATGTACTAGTTGTGTTGAGTTGTAAAGATTCCCTAGCCTTGCATATTCTATATGTAAGTTGATAGTCAAATTATGAGTTGACTTTAGTTGTTAGTTGATTCCACTTGTTAGTCATTTCAAGTTGCTAGTTGATTTCATAGTTGTTTGACCTCAAATTGCCCAATTGATCATTATGGGTTCAGGTTAATCTTACAACTGCTTATGTTGAATTTACAAGTTGTACAAGTTAATGTATAGGTTGATCAAGTTGAACTGCAAGTTGTTCAATTGTTACCTGTTTGATCGCCTATAAACTTACTAAGCATTTTGCTTATCCCTTAGTTATATTCATTTTGAAGGCACGAGTGAACTTGATACGAAGGAGGTACACGGGAAATGGAAAGCTTAGTGAGAGCTTATTGGGCACTTGTTGTAGGTTTGCAAGTGTTAATCTTTTGAACCATGGTCGTGATCGTTAAACTTGTTGTATTGTTTAACCCATGTTTTGTAATAGTGTCAAAATGGGTCAAACATGTTTTTGGTATGAACTTTGGTTGTAAATAATGAATATATATGTGAAGAAAGTTGGTTTATAAGTTGTGATTTGATCATTGGAAGCGATGAAATGTATTTTGGTTATGTTTGGAGTTGAAACCTGAAAAGGGACAACAATTGGACATAATAGGGCTATCCGACGGATAGATATACCTATCCAGCGGATAGAAAATGCACATTTTTGACATAAATAGGCTATACGGCGTATAGCACTATTCATCCCCTAAAAAAAAAACTTTCTTTTCTTTTAAAAATTATGGGTGTAACATGTGTGTTGTAATACTATTTGGTTTGTAAAAAGTTCCTAACAATGAATTATTCACAAGTATTTTTCCTTGTGTTTACGAATTTCATGTATTGTTCATAAGTGTTAATATATAGAAAACCAAAAGAGACTAGTCAGGTATAAGACCACTCTCAATCGTAACTGAAAATCGATCGGTCACTTTATGCCAATTCAGTGCCACGTCAGCTTTTCTCATAACCGACTGAAACTGACTAACAATTAACTGACTCGTGCCAATGGTCACCGGTCAGTTTTTTTTTTCCATATTTAATTAACATATTTAAAACACAATCATTAAAATAAAACACATTTCATTAAAATAAAAACATTACAATAAGTAAGAATAAACATTACATTTCCTAGAAAAAAAATTACAATAATTATAAACATTACATTTATTCGAAAAAAATACGATTAACGGTGACGGAAATTTGGTGGGAGTTGCGCAACGTGTTCGATTAGAGCATTGCGAAGTTGATGATGCACCGTTCGATCGCGTAATTCCTTGTCCGTACGTAATTTAGAAAAAAAATAAAAAAATAAACATACAAAACCGAATCATCGTCGGTAAACCGACTCAACCGCAATCGAAGCAACGACCGACGAGATCGTGCCATTGGCGTCAGTTTCGTCAGTTTGAAACGACACCCAATCGAAGCAACGGTTGGGACTGCCCTAATGTTGTCATTTTCATCAGTGAATTAAACATGTCATTTCATTAAATATGATAATGTTGTTATTTAATTATTGTTACAAAAATTTAAATCCTTGACAGATATATGTGAACCAAACATGTCATAGAGTTTCAAATCACATAATTTTAAATCTTTTGCTATCTCAAATCCTACATTATTATAATTATGGTACTTTGAATTCGTGAAACAAATGTCTCTATTGTAATCTTCAAGATAATTTTATACATCTATTAAGAGAGTGTTTGATTTGATAGTATGAGAATGGGGAGTAAGAATGAAAGTGATATGGGATGTTTAGGTTGTGGAAAAATATCGAAATTAGGTATAAAACCCTTTAAATGAGGGGTTTTCATTCCTATTGGTTATTCGTGTATTTTAAGGTGTGTTTGGATTGTGGATTTTGATAGAATAATATGCGAATGAGTATGATATAAAATTTTTGGTTAATGGGTTTTTATTTGAAATGAGAATCAAACCCATAAATTTAAATATATGTCAAATTCAAGTGAGATGATGAGTTTGAAAAACACATCCTCACTCTAACCGAAAGTGATACCAGCATTGAAACAAACACCTCTTATTCTACCCTTTGGAGGTGTTTGTTTTGGAGAAGCTTTGAAAATGGATCGAGCACTGAAGTAAATACATGTGCCTGGTTTGTAATATTGGTTATTAAAGTTGGATTTTAAATTCTAAAAAGGTTTTCTAAAACTCTCCAAGTGTAGTGGTATTTGGGTGGTCTTACTAACAAGTTATCGTTTCCCCCACTGTTTTCAAACCCGGTTTTTATGTTGACCCAGTGGCACCTCCGGGTCTGGTTCAACCGATCGAACCGCTCTGACCGGACGTTTCAACCGTTTCACTGAATTGCACTACGTCAAGCCACTTCTTTGCAAAATTGCAAATGCACTACCAGGTGGCTAGGTTCTAACTTGTCTAATTACACTAGCCCCAAGCCCAAGCCCACTTGCATAGCACAAGCCCATGTAAAAAATTAGGTTTCATAAATAGCAGAGGCTGTAGTTTTTTTTTGAAGAGTGTCTACATTAATTTCATTTCTAGCTACCACCCACCTACAGTTGGTTTTCGAACTCAGGCGGACAAACAAAAGTGAACTCCGACATGCAACAAAATCAACCACAGAGGTAAGGTTTTTCTGGTTATCATTCTTCGTTCTGGTCATCCTTTGTGGTTGCTGGGGGTGCGGTGGTGGTGGTAGCTGAAGGGGTGCGGCAGTGGTGGACAAAGGAGGTTGCGATTGTGGTGGTGGCTCGAGGGAGCGTTGGTTGACAAAAGTATGGTGGTGGGTGATGATAGAACTAGATCTAAAGTTAGGAACAAGAGAGTGAATGAGACACAAAAATGAATATCCTGAGATCCGGTTTTGTAGTTACAATTTTTCAGCTTTTTAAGAATTAAAAATATATATATATGTAAAACCGGGTCAATACCTGTTCGACCGGAAACCCGACCGGATTTGAGCGAGTTTGACTTACATGTTAACCCGGTCATAGTTCGCCCGATCTTCTTTCCGAGTCACGGTCCGACCGGTTCGACCAGCCGACCCGACCTGGGTTTCAAAACACTGATTTCCTGCTCTCTAAATCTCGTTTCACCCTTCATGTCTCTTATTTTTATTTCATCTCTCTTGTTTTTAAGTTACTTTTATTTTTTTAATTTAAATAACAAACAAATCAATTCTAACTTTCAATCTTTTCAATTAATTATACATTTTCACTTTTATTGTTTGTTTCGAACTTATATCCATTATCAATCATCTAAGTACAAAACACACACCCCCTTAATCTTTAAAGTCCATACCAATAGTGACTTCAAATAAACAAATACAAATCACACACGTCTTTAAAGGTATTAAATATCTTTTCGGATCCCGACCGGATTTGAGCGAGTTTGACTTACATGTTAACCCGGTCATAGTTCGCCCGATCTTCTTTCCGAGTCACGGTCCGACCGGTTCGACCAGCCGACCCGACCTGGGTTTCAAAACACTGATTTCCTGCTCTCTAAATCTCGTTTCACCCTTCATGTCTCTTATTTTTATTTCATCTCTCTTGTTTTTAAGTTACTTTTATTTTTTTAATTTAAATAACAAACAAATCAATTCTAACTTTCAATCTTTTCAATTAATTATACATTTTCACTTTTATTGTTTGTTTCGAACTTATATCCATTATCAATCATCTAAGTACAAAACACACACCCCCTTAATCTTTAAAGTCCATACCAATAGTGACTTCAAATAAACAAATACAAATCACACACGTCTTTAAAGGTATTAAATATCTTTTCGGATATATTTGATAAAATAGTTTTAGATGTAGCTTTAACTTTATATTTTGAGTTTTTCATTTAATTTAAAGTTACAACTTGTACCTACTAAACAAAACTTTTATTTTTATAGAAACTTTCTATTCAAAAACTAAAAGTCAAAACTCTTAAAAATTTAAGTTTAATATTAAATAGAACCTTTACTCAAATAACTAAATTCTTTTAAAAGTATAAGTAGAAGATAATTTATGTTTTTTTGGTCCACCATTTTTCATTTTATTCCCGATATTATCGTCAAAGTGATTTTTATTCGTAATACAAAATTAACACCAACAATCATTTCTTCCATATGAAAATTCCAACTTATAACTAACGACTAACGACTGGAACTACTTTCATGTTAACATTCGTCAAATCACTCGGAAAATATCATTTCATTTCTCTAGTTTAATAATTAATAACACAACGTTTCCTTTACAACAAAGAAAACCCCACAACCCAGTTCACACTGCAATCTCCGTAAAATCAATCAACCAACCAATTGACCTCCGATCCGTCTCCGATATCATGTCATCTCCGGCGTCATCATCGTCGTCGGCGACTAACATCATGCTCGCAATCTACGAAAAGAAAACCGTTTCAATCGATCTTTACCGTCCCTTACGCAACTATATAGCCTTCAATTACTCCGAACGTCAAGCTCAAACCCTAGAAGACGATCTCGAAACTCTAAAAGAAATGCGTAACAGCATCGAACGTTCCTCCGCCGCTGACTCACTCCCCGCCCGCCGTGACCTTCTTCAAAACTATTTCAAAGCCCTAACCGCTGTTGAATCTAGGTTTCCGATTTCATCCGACAAAGATCACGTGAACACGGTGACCTTCACGTGGCACGATGCGTTTAAGAATAAACAAAAAGCGTCGCAACAGAATATTCATTTAGAGAAGGCTGCGATTTTGTTTAATTTAGGGGCGGTGCATAGTCAGATAGGGTTGACGTTTGACCGGTCAACGGCTGAAGGTAGACGACAGGCGTCACATTCCTTTATTGCTGCAGCTGGTGCGTTTGCCTATTTGAGAGATAATGCTGCTACGAAAGCGTCTATTGGGAATTCGACTACAGTGGATGTTTCAGTTGAGTGTTCAGGGATGTTGGAGAGATTGATGCTGGCTCAAGCTCAAGAGTGTGTGTTTGAGAATACTATTGCTAAAGGCAGCACTCCTGGTGTTTGTTCCAAGATTTCCAAACAGGTTAGCATTGATCAGTTTTCGCTGTTTACATATTGTTTAAATTATATATATGGTTGTGCTGAAATTGATAGATTATGAGCTAGTTTATTATAATGAAGTATTAATTAGAGCCTATCATCTAGAGACTATAGAGACTAGAGTACCCTGTATTATGCATATAACTTACTCTTTGAGTCCATGTTCACTAGTAATTTTAATCATGCC
This sequence comes from Logfia minima, assembly GCA_963921325.1. Lineage (NCBI taxonomy): Eukaryota > Viridiplantae > Streptophyta > Magnoliopsida > Asterales > Asteraceae > Logfia > Logfia minima. Next base: position 13,935,628 of record OY992770.1, on the reverse strand, counting down.
AGCTAGTTAGTGACCGGAATGTCCTCTCAAAATGTGTTGCCAGATTCATCCTTGCAGTAATTCATAATTTTAGAGCAGCGATGTTGATAATCTGTGTGTTTTGCTACCTTAACTAGTTCCACAGCTGTGGAGGAAATCGTTGGTGCCCACATGAGCTGAAAGATTATCTATACATATGGAACATATATAGCTCTGTGACTTGTATGGCAATCTGCATCTTTTCAAGATTGTCTGTAGAGTGTACATTGTAATATTTTAAAAAACGATTTGAGTTGGGGACTTTTAAGTTTAAAGTCCGTCTAAGTCCGTCATTGCTCCTATTCTTTTCTAGTAGTCATAAGGATACTAAGTTACCCCTTCAATGTTCTGCTTTTGTTGCCCTACTACTTGATGGGAATTGAACTGCCAACCTTTAATTCTTCTAAGTTTCCACAATGATGGTTGCTCCAACGTCTGTTGTCTCTTACTCCCTTTTGTCAGGATTCCTGCAAGTCAGTTGTCTTGTAGAATGTAAAATTCTATTGGAATTCACTTTTAAAGTACTGGTTTGGATGTGTAAGAAATAAAAACAAATGATCTATTTTGAGGAGCATCATATTGCTTAATTGTAACTTATAAGAACCAGCCATGATAAGAACACAGCAATCAGGTGTCAATTGCGCTCAGTGAACACATCTTTGTGTACCTTCAATTTTAAGAGGGTTTAAGTGGTAAATTTTTATGATGCATGTTGAATGTATGCTGAACAGTTACATCCTGACAGTCTTAAACGGTGCAATTATAGGTGGGTCTTTATTACGAAGAAGCCTTAGCTGCACTACACGTGGCACCTCTCACTCAACACTTTGACAAGACATGGCTGTCTCATGTACAGCTAAAGGCAGCTTTGTTTTATGCAGAGGCTTGCTATAGATATAGTTTAGAGCTTCATGAGAAAGAAGAAATTGCAGAAGAAATTGCACGGTTGAAGAGTGGTATTGGTGCTTTGACTGATGCTAGAAAATCATCCCCAAAGGGGGCTGCACAGCAGATACTTGATGCCATTAGTAAGTTAGAGACTAATCTTAACCGAAACCTAGAGAGGGCTATGAAAGAGAATGACAGGGTATACCTTATGAGGGTTCCTCCAGCCAGCTCTTTACAACCTCTTCCTGCATTTGCAATGGTCAAACCTTTGAACATGAGCGAGGTGTTGGATGCTAGCAGAGAGAAGATGTTTGCAAGTCTAGTTCCTGACAGCAGTGCAAAGGCTCTTTCGAGGTACACCGAAATGGTTGATGACATCATCAGAACTCAAGCTGAGAAATTGCAGCAAGGAAGTGAGCTTGCTCGAGTTAGTCTCAAGGAAATGGACTTGCCTGACTCAATTCTTGCTTTGGAAGGACATTCTATGTTGCCAACACCTCTATGGGAAGATGTGGAGGCGGTTCAAATTAGTGGCGGACCAGCTGGCTTGGAAGGTGAACTTCAACAACTTCGCGATCTAAGGAGGGTAAATCATGAATTGTTGGTCCAGACTGAGGAGCTTCTCCAAAAAGAAGCAGCAGAAGATGCACAATTTAGAAGTCAATTTGGGACACGGTGGACCAGGCCTCAGTCTAGTACTCTCACAAAAAACTTGCAGGATCGGTTAAATAGGTTTGCAGCAAATTTAAAGCAAGCTGCAGATAGTGATGGTAAAATTGAACGTTCGGTGAGAGACAATATTCCCCACATGTCTATTCTGGATCGTCGTCCGGTAAGGTTTTTTTTAACTCATTTATTAGTTTGTTTCATATCTATTTTATGAGTTCAACGTATTTGGAGTTTGTCATTATGATATTTGTTTGATGTTCTGTACGTTCAACTCTTATCAAGAGTTCCATTTAAAAATGATTAGTTTTTTATTCATGTCAGGTTAGGTCGGATTGACCCGAAATACTTTTTGTCCAAATCTATTGAAGTTCTTATAAATAATGAGTGTGTCACATATGCCTACAAAAATTATATTTTTTAAAGAGTTTTATGTATTATGCATATACTTTAGGTGACTTCCAATCCATTTTACCCATTTCCTTATAGGCTATTTCTTTCGTTAATTATATCTGTTTGACCCATTGCAGATTAAACGTAACCAAAATTAACCGATTTATAAGTTAATGGGTTGAAATTGCCACCTCGGTTTATCATAAGTACAAGGATAACTGATCATTCATGCTAGAAATTGTGAAAGTTTATGATGGTCCATTTCTTACACTTGGTTTTATGGGCATTTAATTAGCTATGATAAACATAAACTATTCGTTCAATTGTGAATATTCAATAGAATTGCATTATTGTACATACAATTGTGTTTTAAGATACTCTTGCTCATCTGTGCTGTTGGAGCATAGCTATATGCACACCTTAAGTAAATGTGGAGCTGCTTCAGTATAATGTTGTTGATAGTTAGGCTCGTTATTTCATGAATGCAATGTCTGTAACATCTTTTGTTAAAAACATGGTGTGAGTTCATCGATTAGAAAGTTGGTTTGCTTAAGTTTCACCGTGTTAATTAATTTCTGCATTTTCTTATCTACCAGATCGAATCAGCCCTTCCAACCTTAGCTAAGCCAATCATGTCGTTGGATGCCAATGAAGATGCTGTAGTGGGGACCCTGAAGCAGAGCTTGGTAATGTTACTTATAAATTAAATGTTGAGACATTTACCAAAAAAAAAATTAAATGTTGAGACAAGCAAGTCAACATATATCGTAGTGTCGATTTTACACGAAAACATAGTGTGATAGTGTGTGTATACTATGATTGTGCACCCAAATTTTGTCAACATGGTTACCATTGCTCACACTTGTTTCCCTGATATGTGTGTGAGAAAGTACATGTATACATACTCCATGAGAGCCATGAGAAGCCACATTATTTGTGTTTTGGAGGAAGTTCGATCTAATAAATATCATCAGAATCTGGAATATTAAACTTTGGTGATAGAATCCTGGCATTTTCTGATTAACATTCGTTACTTTTCCAGAGTCATTAATCTGGTTTGCTTGCATGGTTTTCTTAGTTGAACATCGTCTTGTTTTTGCAGAGACAATTAGAGACACTGGGTGCTCAAAGGGCAGGTCTGGAAGACATGCTGAAAGATATGAAGCGAAAGGTGTGCTAAATTCGAGTTGAGATTTATTTACAAGTTTGTTATTAATGGCATCTGGGGATTGGTATCATATTTTTTAATTCAAGTTGATACATATGCTTGTCAGTTGTTTATATAATGTTTTGTTTTACGATTGTATTCATTGGCTTCAGGATGATATTCTCCCGAAGCTGATGACGTCCACAGGTTCATATGAGGATCTCTTCAGAAAGGAAATAACAAAATATAATCATATATGTGAAGAAATATCTCAAAACCTTCAGGCTCAGGAGCAATTAATACTACATATTCAGGTGTCCTATTTACATCTACTAATAATTTGTTTTCAGGTTATCCATGTGAGTTGTTTTCCATAGTCTAACTGGTTCTTTTGTTTGTAGGCTCAAAACCGTGAATTTGCTGGCACCTTCAATATCGAGGATTACAGAGGTAACTCCTGCTTTTAACTAATATTTGGATGTCAATTCTATTCTGGACTTCTGCTCTCTTTTGACAAATTTTTTGAAAATAACATCTTATGTCATCATACTCATCTGTAGCTGCTTGTGAGAAGTGCTATAAACAGATTGAAGCTGCTGTAGCCAAGTACCGAGAAATTAAAGAGAATATCAATGAAGGACTCAAGTTTTATGTTACTCTTCAGGTACCAATCCTTTTGTTGTTGATTTAGGCTAAATTTTGTTATCTTAGAAATTAAATTATTTCATTATTTGGCAAACAGGACGCAATTACAAGTGTAAAGCAGCAGGCCAGTGACTTTGTCATGACACGAAGCATACAATGCCGAGAAATGATCGAAGATGTACAAAGACAAATGTCAGGTCTCAGTTTTCAAGATGGTAAGAATTCAAACACTTACAATTACCCTTCTGCTGGACCACCTCAAAGAACATCTTCCCAGCCAGAACCGACCAATATTCCCAGCCAACCTCGCCCTCAAACACCTTATTACCAACAACAGCAGCCGCCGCCACCAGCATACGCTCAGCAGCACCCTCCACCGCCTGCGGCCACTGCAGGATATTCACAGCACCCATCCTATACCCATCCGCAACAGCAGCCACCACCGCCTTACAATAGTGTGTCCCCCTATCCTCCTCAGCAAGGCCAACAACCGCCACCTGCTGGCAACTATGAGTATGGGCAGCCTGCTTATCCTGGCTGGCAGGGTTCATACTACAACGCACAGGGTCAGCAACCTGGGTCGTTTCCCAGGCCTCCGTATACAGTTCCTTCTCCTTACCCTCCTAACCAGAGTGGCTACTATAATAAACAGTGATTTTATCTTGTTCTGAATGATTTTTCGTCTCCATTAAATAAAATAAATTGTTGACCGAGCTACTTGGTAATATTTCTGTTACATCTTTCTTTTTATGTATCCAAAGTTTGTAAATAAGCAGCGTAGTATGTAGACGATGTAGACAGTTAAGTCCGTGAGTACATATGTATTATGAGGGAATCTACATGTCCCACATCTGTAAACTTCACCGATTAGACGCAATTGTTGTGCAGGTTAATTATATGAACCGTATACTTTATTCAAATGAGTTTTGTACGGTTCTGATTCTCTATACACACAGCACAGTTAGTTGTGTAACAGTCACCTTCATATAACAACCACTCATTTTCACTCGAAATATTAATATTTATATTGTGACTGTCGATCGTGTCTAATGAATGACATCATGTTTGGCCAGTGGCGTATAAGGTTGCATATTCTAGAATCTTGATGTCTTGAAAAACCAAATAAAGACTGGAAGTGGCGAAAAAAGAGCTTAAGAATTCTGAGTATTGATGTCTAGTATAAGATGCAGTCCACGCCCACTAATTTTCTATAATCCAACTCTAAGATTGGTAACTGTATTTGTCGTCAGAGACCCTGCTTATTACATAATCAACCATAAAAGTTTTAGTACGAGTAGCTAGCGAAATGTTTTGAGTGTTAGATCTTGATGATTAATAAAGAAGAAAATTTATCTACAGAAAAAGTCAAAAACGTTGGTGTAATCCAAGTACCTTTGATTTTAAAGTCTTGACTGAGTATTTGGTTGAGATTATTTGCTTATTTGAATCTAATAAGCTCAACTTCCAGTGTTTGGATTAGATTTGCTTATTTGGAGATTAGGTCTATAAGCTGAGAATAAGCTTCAGATGTCTAACTTATAATTTATAAGCAATGAGCTCAACCAAACACCCCCTAAGGCCACATTATTAGCAAAATCAACATTTCATTGGTTGATACAAAAGACATGGGCGTTCACAATTAGATGGCTAACGTAGAAAAAATCTTGATTTTAGGAGGTTTAGTCTAATCATGACCAGAATGAATGAACCAAATGACTTACCATTATAAGAACGAAGAACCACACATTGTTCGTAGATGTTAAGTGATCAATTATACCATAAGTCTATATTTAAATAACAAGCGAATAGTACCACCAAACGACAACTTTTATATAAAAGAACACTGATAGTGGCCAGATTTGTTTTTCATGATGAATTGGTCTTCATGTACCTACCACCTGTCTTATATGTGTGAAATCATGCTACTATACCAAGTCAATAGCCTGTTAACCTCACCAATGTACATTAAACTGCAAACACACAAAAAGCAATCAAAGCAAACCATTGCAACGATGAAATAATACACAGGTCAATCAAGTTATACAACCTTTAGACATCATTAGTTATTAGTATAACCAATATATTAATACGAATAATTGATGGGTAGATTCTTTGAGCTATGCCCTCGTTGAGTTTTAGATCGCTCAACTCATTTACGATGATACTATTATTGTTAGGCCCACATCATTGTCATCGGTTCGGCTCGTGTCATTATCATTGGTTAATCTCGCTTTTGTCGTATTCCAACCATGGGCTAGCTTTAGTAATTTTGTATCGTCTTAGTTGTTAGATGTAGTTATTCAATAGATGGTCAATATGAACTAGGTTTTATTTTTAATGGATAATAATAATAAAATAAGATATTGCAATAATAGAAAAGGTTTAGAATACTAAAAGGGTTTCAACATAAAGGTAACAACATACAGGTCAAATTCAACCCGACCCATATTAGAAGTACACGTTGCGACCTGAATTTATATGGACTAATTATTATCAAAAGACTGAGTTGTCTATCTCTATTCTCTAAAGTAAGCTAATCAAATGAATGTCAATAGATTTCACCATTAAACAATGTTTTGTTAGTGACCTATAATTAAGAAGATTGCACAGTCAAATTGACCGTGTTCTAGAAAACTTGAAATGGGCAAAAATAAGTGCTCAAAAGGATTTTGAAAAGAATGTACAAGCACTTTGGTTGACTAAGCTGACAAGTGTAGTCAAAACTCACTTAATTTTTTAAAGGGTAAATGATTCGAAAAAGTATTAATTTATCAAAATTTAATAATAAAAAAAATATGACGTCCGTTTATATTTTTAAAGGATCTACATTTTGAGATTATATCATAAAAGAATTTAAGTTATCAAAAAATTCAATCAAAAGTAAAATTACAGTTTTATTTTGAAAACGTACCATAAAAGGATCTACCATTTTAAAATCGTATCAGAAAAAGATTTAACATTCAAAAAGTAAAATTAGTGTATACATAGTAAATTTGCAAATCAACAGTATCACGTATTAATTAAATATATGATATTTAAGCTCAACATTAACTAAAAACGGTCAAAAATTGAAAAGAAAAAAGATTAAATGGTAATTTGACCTTCAATTGAACTTTTTTGACAGCTTAAATCCTTTTATGACACGATATAAAACTTGAATTATTTTAGAACACCGATAAATTTTATATTCTTTTTATTATCAAATATTAACAATCTTTTCATATCATTTATCTTTTCTAAATATAATTTCACTCCTATCTAAAAATTGTATTTATTGTTTGTCACCTTATTGTTATACTTATACAAATATTATATATTGTTTTCAATAGGTAACATGTGTTCAATACACATAGTATCTGAGTGTTCACTAAATGTTAAACCAAAGTGTACTAAAAAAAATTAAAAACGAGGTTTTGAAATAGCTTTCATTTTAGTGTTCTAATATTTAAATATTAGCGTCGAACTCTATACATAGTACCAGATAAAACTTTTACATGTTGATGTTGGAAGACAAATATTTAATGGTATCTGAATCTAAAAATAATTGTTACTTCTTTAATGAAAGTAATTTTTTATAATAGTTTAAATTTAAATTATCGTAATTGTAAATTTAAAAATATAATATTAAAAGAGAAATAAGATATTTAAATGTATTATGGGATATATAGTATTAAATGAATTATTTATATATTTAATAAGTGAATGAATAAATGAAGAGACAAAATAATAATTTTCAATATTTTTAATTAAAAATTAAAAAAGAGTAAAATAATTAATAAGAGTTATAGATTTGCCCTCAACGAATTATCTATTAAATTGTGACCAAAGTTCACTTTCTATGAAGAATTGGTCTTCATGTACCTTCTACTTGTCTCATATGAATGAAGCCATGCTATCAAGCCAAGAGTTTGTTAAGCTCTAATCGATTAGTTGCTCGTTGTTAATTCGTTATAAAAAACATTAAACAGTGAGAAGCAAACAAAAAAGAGTGACTGGACTCTCTACTAATCTACCGATGGACAAAAACTATATAACACTTGTATCAAACAAAATAACACTTAATGGAAGTGATGAAAGCTAGTAGTCGCAAAGATCAAAGGCCGGCTAATGTTAATCGAGCGTTACATATTCTAGATATCATTATTTTTTACAAAGCTAAAATGACACAAAATGATGAATATATTGTTGAACGATGTCTCTTTTGAACTTTCGGTTCATCAGTCTACATTGGGACTCTTATTTAGGCTCATGTTATCATCATTAGCTAATCCTGTTTTGTTGTGTTCCTGTCATGGCCTTTTTAGTTCCATCAATTATGTTATCTATCAGTTTCAAAACTCATTTTCAGTTCAGTAGTGTCTCCTAATTCGTTGAAGTTAGATGTATCCCTAATGATCAGTTTACTATACTACTAACTAGTTGCGTTACGAAAACGAAGAGAGGTTGATGTTGCAATGCTAAGATTGACGTATTCCTAATGAGTAGATAATAACCGAAGATACTAATCGGTTGACACGTTTCACTAAAAAAATAATATATGATATACAATGTTAAATATACAATACTTGATATTTACCGAGTGATCCACTAAAAAATAAAGTGTACCCATACTGAACATTCAACCTTAGTTGAAAAGTCTTAAATATAAGTGGTTCTTGTTGATTTATTGATATGGTCAGTTTTCTACCACGATGTTTTTGCCTATTTCATATCAGCAACTTAAATTTTCTAATAAAATAATTAACTAGTTCTTAGAAGAACTCAGTCACGATGATCTTAAATAAATTAATTAACCAAAAACAAGATTATATTGACCATTTCGTACACACATGGCATATATGCTAGTATGTTACCCTTCCACTTTCCCCCTAAACTTTGACCAAGTATTTAATTTTCAAATAACCACAATTAACCCCACACCACCAAGTGTGACCATAAATCCACCCCACTTTCCTACCCATTTCCTTCACACCCCTATCACGAGCAATTTTCTAAACACACGCATATTTATATATTTCTACACGTTCATACCGGCACTAACGCAACCAATCTCATCAGCTAAATAAACTCTTTGCAAATAATTATTTTTTCCATAACAAAATAGAAATGGGAAACCATGCATCAGCATGCAGTTTCATGATCTCTCCAATTATGAAAAGCAACAAAGCAGCTAGGGTTATATTTCCTTCAGGCGAAATCCGACAATTCCGAGAGCCTACCAAAGCGGCCGAGATCATGCTCGAGTGTCCGAGCTTCTTCTTAGTCAACTCTAGGTCGTTAAACATCAACCGTCGTTTCTCACCGTTGTCCGCTGATGAAGACTTGGAGTTTGGGAACATTTATATTATGTTTCCAATGAGAAGAGTTAACTCGATGGTTACTCCAGCGGATATGGCTGTTTTCTGGATGGCGGGTAATAATGCGAGTAAACGGATTTCGGGCAGGATATCGCCGGAGATGACGACAGGCGGTGGTGGTGTGACGGTGGTAGAGCAGCCGAGATTGGTGTTGGATGTGCCGGAGTTTAGTTATAGGTTGGCGGTTTGCAGGTCAAGGAAACCGTTTTTGGATACCATAACGGAGGAACCCGTTGGTGCCCGATAGAGAGAACGTGTAAGGGTATAATAGTAAATTAAAAATGTGAGTATTTTTTTTAGTGTTTTTAGAATTAGAAAAAAGAAAAGAAGCGAGAATAGTATTAGTTGGGAAAGAAAAGTATATAACTATGTGTATTGTCTATTTCTATGTGACTTTTGAGCAAAAGAATAGTATTAGTATACATGTTACTCCATATATAATTGGCTTTATATTTTGAAAAGTATGTCACTGATTGTTATTGTATATGCCTTTTGAGTATAAAAGAATTATTAGTTGACAATTTTCTGTTGACTTTTTCTTTCTACATGCGAAATTTACTTTGAAAGCACAACACGGGTTGACAATAAACATGATGTAGGTAATTATTGATGTAGTTGTATTGACGTTAATACATTCATCTTTAGATTTTAGAAGATTGACCATTTGTGAGTACTCCATAATTTTGTGAATTAGCAATTTGATTATAGTTGACTTTTGAATAAAATCAAGTAAAAGTTGAAGCCATACATACTCTAAGGGTGAATCAACATTAACAGCAACATTCGTAAGTCAATTTATATGAAATTTTATCATAATTTACAACTATTATACAGATGCCTTCGCAGGAGAAATGGCAAGGCTTCAGTTTTTATCCCAAATTATATATCTATGTTATGTACATCATTTATCTAATGCCATATATTTACAAGTACATGACTGCTAAATGTTTTATTTTACAACAAAACGTAAAAATTATATAACGACTTGATATATTTTGCCACAAACTATATTCAGTTTAGATATTGACTCCTATCAGTCTAAGAGCCATTACGTGATAAGTAAATAGACAAAAAAGAAAAAAGTTAATCTCTCGTCGTTTACGACTTTTCGTTAGATTGTCTAATTGACCCATCAGCAAATCATAAAACTAAACCCAGGTTCAAATAGGCCAAATTTTAATTCTGTTTAATATAAAACGTGATCCAGCTCGAATTGACCCACTATTTTATTAAGCAAAAAAAGGAAAGTCGTAGATACTGCAAACTGCAGCCATCTTTTTATGTAACAAGAGTAAATTTTACTAATTCTTTTCACTTTTGCTGAACAAAAACTTACTTGCAGCCAACACTGTGGATGTTATCCCAAAGAAGGAAAAAGAATAAACTAAATTCAAAAAACAATCATGTTACGACTTATGAACCAAAACAACTAAATTATTGGACCACACATTAATATCGTTGTGGTCAGGGCGTGACATTATTGAAGCTCAAGATCATGGTCAACTGCTTCTTAGATAGCAGCCGAAGTTAGATATAGATTACAACAAGAACCACAAGCCAGATATCGGAACCATTCTAAAACATAACGATTTCCAATATTTCAAACTTCGGTTGTTTGACTTGTTACATTTCTGGATTGCATATCGACAGTATGGTCACTACAACAAAGCTTTCCATTGCATTTACCTTTAATCTTGGATGTGATCTTAGCAAACACTTCCTCCCTTTGGGGGCGGTTTGCGTATATTATCCAAAGTGCAAGACTGAGTATTACTCCTACAGAGACGAGGGCTAGACCCGCGTTCACCATCTGTAGGTGGTGTTGCAGCGGCGAACAGTGGTCAGAGGTGATGGTTGTGAATGTTTCTCGAACAAAATTGCAGTCCTGGAAGCTGAGTAAAGGTGGCGTGTAGTGTTGGAGAGCGTAACTTATGTTTACTGCACCAACTAGTTGTTGGTACATATCAGGAGTTAATCTTCCAGTGGTGATGCATAATCCAGAGTCTGAGACTGTACATGTGTAGTTCTGCCACACCTGCGAATTGAAATTCAAGATGGGTAAGTTTTGATAATGATGCACTAAAAGATTGGTAAAATGGGTGGTCCGGCAGGTTGGGTGACAGGTAAAAACAGGTAAGGAAATTTTTCACACCTGTTGAAACAGGTCAAGTCACGGTGACCCAAAAGCCTTTTGACACACACACACGGAAAGGAAAAGAAAAACAATTTCTTATAAAAAGTAAGTGTCAAATACGATTCCAAAGATTGTATTACTGTATACCAGTGATTTTTCAGATGATTTGGGAGTTTCTATGCATTCAAAATACATAGTTGAAACTTTTATGCCGTTTCATTTTAGCCATTTCTAGTTTCAACCCATTTGATCGGTTAGAGGACTAATCAGGCCAAAATAACTTATTCATCTGCAAAAAGCTTGGATCATTTCATACCACGATTTGCATTAATTTTTTAAGACAACAATTAGTCTATTTGACCAGGAAAGTCAACGTACCAAAGAGGCGTTTGCCATCGAGACTTCTTCAGATGAACATACTCGTTCTTGGAGTTGTGAGTCATACGGTGTGCAAACATATGGCATCAGAGGGCCTGACTGATTATAATAATTAGAGTTTCCCGAAGGCACCGCATATGAATTGGCATACGAACCTATGAATCCGTTGACAATATTTCCAAGATCACTGATCACTTGTTTACTTTTATATAAAGTCTCGTTTGTCGTTTTCTGGTCAACACACGGAAGGATGTCACTAAGGGCAGTTTCGGCATGTGGGTGATCCACCCATTGTTCCATAGCCATACAAGTGTCTGATATTGCACTGCAAACACAGTATTGTTCATTAGTTTACTTCTATAATGCACAAATCCAAACACCCCCAAATCTAGTATATAGATTAGTCCATATCTTACTTGTTGAGGATTACAAAAACTCCACATAGAATGAAAGTAACCACAACAAGTAACCATCCACCAATAATAAATCTGCACAAATAGAAAATCTATTAAGAAAAATGAGCAAGTAATGCTTGCTAGAAAAAGAACACGAAAGAAGAACTTACAAGTGGATGGCATCCCTATGACCAAGAATTGACAAATCTGAAAAAAAAATGGAATTAAAAAAAAAAAAAAAAGAAAAAAAAACAGAAATTTAATGAGTGATATGATAAAGCACGTAAAATTACATAAGCAAGTTAACATGTGAACACTTACAAAGGCCTAAAATAGAAACTAGAAGCATTACTATTGCAACGGTAATCATCGATGATCGCCTGAAATTAAAAGATAAAACAGTGCTTAAGAATCTGGGAAGTTTATAACTAAACTAAATTAAATGTTGGTTACGAAAAATTGGTATGGAGGATTATACACTGCATCAAAGACGGTTCTTATTTTTCTTGAATTCTGATGTGTTTTTCGACCCAATTTTTCGGAGGCAGCATTTAAGTCAACATTCAGCTTGTCAATACTGTCTTTCACGTCTGAAGGAAGATAAAACTGTGCTACATTGACAGTTTTTGCTAGTGCCAAATATCCAGTGACATTTACTAGGGTCTGAACAGTGTAATCTGATTGGTTAACAACGTAATTTAACGTTTCCACTGCCTCACCATGAAACTCATCCTGCCCAACAGAAAGAAGGATGCATCCAGTCCTGAAAGATAATAAGATTTCTCGATTAAGTCTTTCTTTGCCTTTTGAGATATAAACATTCACACCAATTCTTTTTGTAGTTGTTTAATAATTACTTACTTAAAGTTACTTTTCCATTTCAACTCAACACATCCATGTGGTAATGAACTTAAAAATAGTATCATTGACATTAAAAGTCGAAGTGCCACAACTCATTAAGCAAAAAGGGTGTTTCGAGTGAGTTATTTTTGTCAAATCAAACGGTGACAATCTGGAAAAGCTATAATGTTGGAAAAGACGATACTTACGCTGCAGCACATGTGAAGACGATAAGTAAAATCAAGCATATCATAAAAGAATGTCGGGATTCTTTTCCTTTGATATCTATTAATCTCCATCCACAACAGTGTTGTATGATCATGGCTAAACCAAAGAGCAGAAACCACACTGTAGCAAGAACCAAAGCAGCAGCCCCTGTAAATCCAACAGACTGTAGACATTGTCACCAAAGGCTCATATGTTGCACAAAAATCAACAACTTATCCAGAAACTTGAGGTTTTTGTTTTAGAAACTTTCATGGTGCACATAAACCAAGTAGCTAAGTAGCCAATCTTGATTATTAGGTAAGGAGTTGTTCTAAAAGTATTAATTACAAAAATTAATATATAATTATGCAACTACCCATAGACTAAAGCAGCAGGTTATCTACTCCTAATGATCACTTTGAAAATGCAGATCCAAAGTTCTTGATTACAACACATATATCGTCTAGATGCAACGGAAAGAACTTACTGCCCAATAATGTTTATCAGTAATGTTCCATCCACCTCGATAGCGCCTGAAGCGGTTAAGAATATCAGGTCTTTTTGTCCTTGATCCTGCTAACACAAGTGCACCAGATGGTTCACCACCAGGAACAGGAGCTTCAGCTGCTGCTGAACTCAAGATCCCATTTTTCCAATGAACCAAACTATCTTCCCCTACATTCCATTCATTAATCATATTATTAGCCACAAAATGGTATAAACCTAAATGGTAAATTGCGCAACAGGTACCCAACTTTACTGAACATCTCATTTCGAGTGCTTGACTTCTTTTTTTTATGAAGTCAAGGTATCTAAGTTTTTCTTATTGGGATTTTTTACCTTTGGAAGTATCACAATAGAAAAAAATAATAATCATAAAATAAAAAAAAAGTTAACCTTTTTAGTGGTAAAAAATGTACATAAATATCTTAAATAAATTGATAATAGTTGAGCATCCCAAATAATAAGTTGGGGAAAGTTAGGAGACTTATTGTGCCATTTACCCTAACCTAAATTCACAAAACTTCCAACAAATTCTCTACTGCTTCAATCCGAGAATCCATCACAACTTCATAAAGTTAAAAACTTCAATTCACAGTTCACATTTTACTACTTCAATTAACAGCAATAATAAGAAAAACAAAAAACTAAAATAAAATTGTACGTAATAATGTAATATACCTAAGATAGAGTCGCCTTGATTTTGTTGGTGTGAAGTGATAGCTGAAGCATATGCAAAGATAAAGATGGAAAAGAAGAATGAGATGATTAGGGGTTTTTTAACAATCTCCATTCTTAAGTTGTTGAATGTGAGATGATGATGATGATGATAGAGGACAAAACAAAATCTCCGTTGATACAATTAGAAATATATGTAGTGGCACATGGTGAACTAGTTTTGGTTCATGTTGCTTACTGACGAGTGACGACTGTTACAAATTTAATCTTGTAAGCTAATCTATACATACATACATACAGATGTGTATATATATATATAGATCTAGAGAGAGAAAGAGTGAGACATGTGGTTTTGATTGAGGCGGTGAAGTGAAGGGGAAAAGGCGGGTAATGAACTATACATACCGGTTTTTTTTGTCGCAAGCCCTGTATTACCTTTTTATTTATAACTAAATAAACTAAAACAATGTTTAACAATAAGAAAATTATACTTGATGTTTACTATACAGATGCAGATGTAGATGTTTTAGGACAGGAAAGTACCAATATTTATGATGATGACTAAAACTTGTAAGAAAAATAAACTAGTAGAGTCCACATGTTGACCCAAAATTAGTTAAGTTAATTAAAGAGAAGAGATTAGTTAGTAATTTATTGGGGTGGTGGATCTGGGGCGTGCGGAGTTGCCATTTAGATACTCTCTCGTCTAATATTTTTGTGTTAAACCAATAATTATACAATACATACAATTCATTTATTATTCAGACAAATCTTGTACAAATTCAAGCCTGGAACAAAACTGATTCAAGCCTTTTAACCTTGGATTCTCTTAACTACTCTCTCTTTTACTTTTTTGAAAAAATAACTAAGTAAACTCAATGCGCATATTACATGTACATGTCCAAAATAACACCAGCCTATTGATCTACTGAATGATGATAATCGTTTATATTATCTTATTCATTCAAGGGTGTGATGAGATAGATGGGAGTATACATTTAACTGGTTAGAAAGTAGTTTTAAAGACGTGAATAAAGTTATCGATGATTAGATTCTTTCTCCATTCAAAAGGTATGAGCAAAAATCCCAACAATAACGACACATAGAAACCAAGATAAGGACTACCAACATAAACGACACTTGACGAATTTTGGTTATATTTGATCAATCTCTTTCAACAAGAATAAATAATCAATTTATCGATATAAAATAATACATTCGAAAATGACATTCGCATATACATGACTTACTAATTGCTAATAATAATTTACATAAAAAAAACATATGTATTCGGCATAAGTATTCTTTAGCCATACAATACGTACACATATTTATCAGTTTGTGTTTGAAGTATTGACACCTTTTTGTTGGAAGTCATTTGAGATATTTTTTTTGAAGTTGGGTAATACACACATTATTTTGAACTGGAACAGGATTTCAACAAAAATGCTCTCAAAAAATAAATAAATAAATAATAATGCAAATCCTCTCGTATAGTCCCTTTAAAAGATGTAGTAAAGTTATACATAGTTGTTAACCTCTTATATCTTTAAAGAATTATATTTAAACAAATATACTTTGTACCAAACGGGAGCAGTTTATATTATCTTTTGGTCCCATCAACAATGACACCGTAAGCAAAGTGGTTGTGTCTAAATATAATACCTATAATTAAATTTCAACTTTCATAGTTTTTAATTTGGCATTGAAGGTCTAGAAGAATTTCTATCTTTTATTAACAAATAAGTAAAATAATATATATTAAGTTAGGTACACTCCTTCAGTCGTGAATACTTAATACAATGGAAATTAATTAATCCGATAACACATTACTTACTATACATGTGTAATTGTTATAAGTGAAAAATGATTGTTTTTTTATTTGCATAAAAAGTAATAGGATAACTTAAATACTAGTACTTAATTATGCCATACACTTGCAATTTCACTTTGAGATGTAAATTGTTAAAACGCTTGGACAAAAGAGTGAAAGGCCAAAACAAAAGTATTCATCGTAAAAGTAAAAAATGAAAGTCCGACCTGCCGGATTCGAACCAGCGACCTAAGGATAGCCATGAACACACTACAGTCCTCCGCTCTACCAACTGAGCTAAGGTCGGATCCTATTATTTTTCTCCCACAAAAATTTCAATACCCTTTTCTGTAGAGCATGATTCGACGTAACACTATAAGACTATGACCAGAACTAAATCTTTCATTTGTTCAATTTTTTCTCTCTTAATCTCATCTAATTAATTTTTCTTATTTATCAATCACATATTTAAAGTTTAGGCCTACATATCATTTTTCTATTTAATAAGTTGAAGTTGGTGTTTAGTGCTTATGTCGAATACACTTATTACGCTATATACAAGCACTGCAACCCCAAACACCCCTTTAGTGTGTAGGCCAACATTGTTGATACATGCTTGTGGTCTATAATTGCATATACTTGTGTTGGCTTCTACGCAGTATTCTAGAATTAAGGATGATGTAGTTCTCATCTGGTTATAGAGTTGAGATTGTTCTCATCTCCCTAAGTTATATCTAGGCGGATTATTTTTGGGTTCTCTTTTTTATATCTTTTCAAGTAACTTAAAGGTCTTTGGATGATTTTGGTACTTGGAATTGCAGTTAGTACTCAAAAACTCTTCTGATGACTATGGCTTTGTGCTTGAAAGAAGGCAATACAGATTTTTCTTTCAACAAATAACAAACTTGGTCTGATCAACAGTAAAGATCACCTGCCCATTTACTACATGTGCAAACTTTCATATGATTAAAGAATGAAACTGGAACACATAAGTCTACTGAAAAACCTGGATGGATTTAATTAAAGATCCAGCAAATAGGATGTGCTCATAAAGCTACAATCGGAAGTTATTCTTTTCTACATGTAAATTCTAAGCTGAATTTTTTTATTAAAACTGCTACTGAGCTCTACCTAGAAGACAAGGTAATAGGTAATTGCATGAGGTGCATGTTGCTTATTTTTCCACCATTGGCAATATGCATATCCTTTAGATAGAACCTGTATGAGATCAATGAAACAAAATATTTCGATATGCCCAAGTATAATCAGAAACCATCTAGGTCAAACAGACTAAGTTGGGCAGTAGCAGGAGGAGATTCAAGCTGCAGAGGATCGGGTTTACCTTGGTCAACCGTTGGAGTCTCGAGGATCTCAAATGATTGGCCTGGAGAGTCATCACTTTCCACAGGCTGATCGGGCTCTGATTGTGGTTCAATTTGGTCAACTTGCGGTGGTGGTTCAAGGGGTTGGTATTTGGGTTTGTTTTTCTCTAGGAGAAGATATGTAGTGAAGTACCAAAACACAAGAATTCTACTTTGAGCCATCACCGTCTCCGATATGTTACTATTCCCAAAAGAAAGTCTCTCCAGAGCCTGTATCACAAGATATCAACACGTCACTTTTGGGTTATTAGATTACATATTTTTATAGGAAGGCAACACTATTGCAAATACGAATCAATCAGTGAGTAATTATTCTATACACAAGCTTTATTTGAGTCAAGTCCCTAGAGGTGGCCATGTCGACCCATTTACTTATGAATGGGTCAAATCGGGTAATGTTTTACCTCTAACGGGTCAAACTTGTAAGATAAAAGAAATAGCAGAAAGCTAAACGAGTTGAAAGTTGCCCAAGTTTATATTTAACGCATAAAACCTTATATATTATGGGTTAATAATGGTTTAATCATCAAATTTTTAACTTTTTTTCGTTTTAACCCTTGAACTTTTTTCATGTTTTAATCCTTTAACTTTAAATAACCGGTATTATGACCTTTTATTACAGGTTAATACTTTTAAAGTTGTCAAAAACCAATTTAATCCCTATAGTTCCATTTAGGTGATGGTTTTACCCTCAAACTCCATTTTATATTTTAAACCAATTTATAGTAAAAAAATGTGCATACCATCTTTAATATGAATAATTATTATATCACATATTAGAAAATAACTTTTTCTAGGACATTTTATTTAAAATAACAATATACCTTCATCATAAATAAGTTTTCATAAAACTAGAACTATTAGACATGACAACATTATAAAAATGTGTTTTTATCTAAATAAAACATTATAAATTATTTCTGTTACAAAGGACCATAACGACAGCTATCCAACAAAGGATTTATGTGATTCACTCACCTGTTCTCCAGACTGTATATCAAAAGAATTTTGATGATCAAACTGAAGGCCTTTAAATTCATTGATGCAAAGCCCTTGGAAAGCCCTGAAGCATTAATGGAAGGAGTTTTAGACAAAACAAGAACATTTGTAAATAACAAATAGATACAGTAATTAAAGTATGTACTCAACCATCTAATAAGAGAAACACGGGGAATCCAACGAAAGATGATTGGGGTGTTATCTGCATTGACATAATATCCACCAAATACTATGAAAACCGTCATGAGAGATGGCCCTAATGCCAAAGCAGCTTCAGTGGTTGGAACCATAGCCCCCACGGTCAAACCCATAGCAGATGCAGCAAACGATTCAGCAGTCACTATTCCACTAAACTTCCCGAATCTGAAAATTTCAAACTTTTTTGGTACAGTTCTTGAAACCCAATATTTAAAAATCTAACCAACATTGAGATTCAATTGATAAGGTTACCTGGATAGGGTCGGATGAAGACGTGCCATGGGATAAAGGATAGTGCCGAATAATAACGGAAATGCGGCTCCAACAGGGACCTCGGCAATCAACTTAGATAATAAATAGGGTCCTAGCATATAAGAACCCTTCGCACGCTCTCTATCAACTATTGCACGTTCCTTTGGAAAGACACCAACAGTTTTTGTAAGTGCAGCCATTGCAGTGTTTATAGCAGCAACCTAGGTGACAAGCACCAACAAGACACGTATTAAAAGATCCCATTCTACAACTTCTTAAAAGCTATCAAAAGATTTAGGTTCACAGTAGAACTGATACATATATATGGGCATTAATATGTAACGAAGTGGCCATGGACATACCTGAAGCAAGCCCATTCTATCCTGTATTGATGTCTGAGACTTCCCCATTCTCCAAAATACAGAGCCAAAAATCAAAGCTGATGCAATTGACATCCTTGTCCGCACTATGTTTGTTGGACCATCACGGGAAGCCTGGTTATTCACTACCAATGTCAGTCTGATGACACATAAAATATGACTTAATTTATATATGCTATAGGTGGCATTTGGCAAGATGAGCGGGTTGGGTAACGGGTGAAAACAGGTCATAATTAGTATGGGTCATAATGAGTCAGATCGGGTTGGCCCGACTCGCAGACACTTATGCAATTTTTTAATTTTTTTCATATAATGAATGCATTAATCCTGATTACAAAACATTATTCTTACAATATAATCTACATCTTTGGATAAAATGCTTTAAAAGGTTGTATGCATTAGTATTAGACTTTGGGTGACTTTCAACCCGCTTGACACATTCCTGTTTTAGTTAAAAGAAAATTTTGCCACATAAGAAAATGGGTTGAAATTGTCATCTCTAATATAAACAGTCAACTATTACGTAAAACATTCTCATGTAAATAACAATTGCATATCATGAAAATAACTTTCACCTGCATCCATGCACGTTTAAGGAGCAACGAAAATTGCCTCCACCAACCACCTATTCCTTTGCCTGTAAAACTTCTTAAGTTGGTTTTATCCTTCAAGAGCACACTTTTGGAGAGTGTTGTAGCATAAAAGGTTGATGAAATTTGTTGAGAAAATGATTCCACGAGACTATCAATCTTTTCCCGGGATTCATTTACACTATCAGATGAACTATAGTCGATTGATATCAAATCAGCAAGAAACTCGGCAGGGTTAACATGGTCTGGACATATGTACCTGTTAGACTAATCAACGATCAGTTTGTAAATTTACCAAAAACATGATAATGCACAAGATTTCAGTTTCATTAACAACCCAAATTTCGAGAAGTAAGTGAGTATTTCATCGCCTGCAGGACCAGCATAAACAAGTTCACCCTCTGTTAGTAACATAATGTCGTCAAATTTTGCATACACTGAACCTCTCGGTTGGTGTATTGAGCATATTACAGTGTGTCCATCTTGCGCAAGTTGTCTAAGAGTTTCCATCACTTTCTCTGCTTGAAATGCATCTAGCCCTGAAGGCATAATCAACTTAAAATTATGAACTATCTTGAAATTTCTAACATATATATAGTTCTCTTTTCAGAACTATGCTCATAAAACAATATATCATGGGTTTTTCTTTTAAACTTGTTAATAATACATGCTATGGAAAATAGTGCATACCAGTGGTTGGTTCATCAGCAAATATCATTGATGGACTAGCAATGAGTTCACAAGCCATTGATAGCCGTTTCTTCTCACCTCCACTTACTCCACGAACTTTTGAATCCCCAACACGGGTATCCGCACAACTGACCTAGTAAAGCAAAAGAGTAAACGCACAAGACATAAAGAATAATATCAGATTATGATCGTACTTATCCAATATACTTCAGCAGACAGAAACTGAAAAAGTGATGAAGTAGCTAAACTCACCAAGCCTAGTTTAAACAAGAGATTATCTATATATTCATCTCTATCTTCCTTCGAATACGTTCCCTTCAACTGAAGTTCAGCTGCAAGAGACAACGTCTCTCGAACTGTCAACTGCGAGAAGAAAAGATCCTCTTGTCTGACATAAGCAAATCTGCGCAAATTCAATCAGATATAGTTCATCAGTAAAAAGCTACAACTTCCAGAAACAAACAACGACATTCACGGAAGCTTTACTTACTTAAAAGACTTGTTAGACATAGGTTGTCCATTAACCTCCAAGATCCCAGACAAATGTAACCGAGATGATGCAGCCGTCTGACGTGCTAATACATTGAGAAGAGTTGTCTTCCCTGATCCTGATGGACCCATAATTGCAAGCAGCCGTCCCGGTCTTGCCTCTCCACACACATTCTTAAGCAAAAACCTCACCTGATATGCCACAATGTTGCTTAAAATCAACTCATTTACAACCACACCAATTACTCAATTAGCATGAGACGGTTATTGCAAAAGGGCTTAAATTCGTAGCAAGTCAGAATGGATTCTGGTAGCGACACACAGTTGTTTTTGTGCATCACGACAAATGTCATCCAAAGGAACAGTACACTGCCACGTGTCATGATGTACAAATTATTATTATTTTTCATGATACACGACCACAAAAATGATACGTGTCAGTACCTGAATCCTTCTTACCTCTGTACGAATGGAAGCCTTGTTATTCTATCCTTCCCCAATTAGCATAAATGTATGTCTTACAACTAGAAATTACTTCTTAATAAAAGACAGTTGATCTAATTGATTAATTTCACGTATCCTAACATCATTCCCATACAAGTACTAGTAACCAGCAAATCAGCAAAAAATCACTAAACAATGATAAGAAATTACATCATTCCAAACGGTTTTAGGTCAATAAGTCAAGTACATAACTACTAAAGTAGTTAAGTAGAATTTCTAACATGCAGTGAATTAAAAAAACAGAACATTAAAAGCTTATAAAATTAACCGATTTTGAAGCTTTATCATCGAGACAGCACGTGATGTTCGTCCACCGGATTGTGACCGGAAACACTTTATCGGAAACCGAAGCTTCAGAATCGGAAATGACTCCTTCGTTTTCTTCATCTTCAGTCTCAGTTTCAGGAAAGTACGCCGGACCGGGACCGGAGAATAGACGGAGTAGTAAAGCTGCGGCGACGGCGGCCAAAATCTGGCCAACGCCACCGCCTTTCCCGGAGATTTTAAGCATTTATCGTTTTGTTGTAAAAAATTTCCCGCCACCAAATATATATATATATATATATGTTGTTATCTTGTTGTTTGTGTTGCTGCTTGTCGTCTGGTTATCTACGGAGTCCAAGTATATTTCTACAAGATGATTGAATGAAACGTTGTCGTTTCAGGCAAAATAAGAAATTGCTTAAATTTTATTCGATGTCAACTAATATTTTACCTTCAAAACTGAATTACATATAGGGCGAATTTCGTACATGTCGTTTTAAACTTTAAAATATCATTTTTACCTAAACATACATAAAAATCATTGTATTTTATGTATTAAAAACTTATTTAAATGACATCTATAATATTTGGTGTTTTAGCAGTGATATATATAAAATTTTATCTTACCTATATTACGCTCATAATAGTTTAAAAGAAATGTTATAATTACAAATATACATATATATATATATATATATATAATGTAACACCATTCAAATGCAATAGTTAAAAGAATATAAAAAAAGAAATTTAGTTACTCAAAAAATGATACGTAAACTTAATGATATTTCACCTTCAATTTTATCCGTTATGAGTAAATTAAAATATTTACCCACATTTTATACACACGGTTGTATTTGTGGTTAATTTCATCCACAAATTGTTACATCTGAGATAAACATATTTACCCATTATTGCATAATCGCAAAACATTAAAAGTGGGAAGTTTCTTGTTGCTTTCTCTTCCTCGCCCTCGAATAGGTGAACTTGGTTATCCATAAGTAACTATCCCAATGACTACACCTATGGGTATTTCGTGATCATCCAAAAAACCCCAAGACCTATTTACCCACGAGTTTAACACGATCACCCACTTAAAATGTTGCTTATAAAATCACCTACATACTTAAAATTTCGTCGTTAAAGGATTAGCCTCGAAGGCTTTACCCATGTATCTACATTTGTGGGTAATCCATGTGTATTAGCTTGTTACCCACGAATTTAGCTCGTTTGCACACGAATTTGGTCTATGGGTAACCAACAGGATTCTTGTAGTGTGTGTTTACGAATGTTTGTGTGAAACGGTGTTTGTGTTTGTTTATATAAAGTATATCGTTTTTTAAAGTAACTTTCGAAAATCCAACACTTATAAAAAAAGGGAAAAAAGGGGTAACTGGAATGACGTGGCATGAAACCTAGTGTAACCCGTTTTTATATACATTGGAGCGAAAAATATAGTTTTATTATATGCAATATGCACCTGAATAGTTTGATGCTTACTATGAATGTCAGATATTAGTTAATTACATTTCCGCGCACTTAACCCTACAAACAAATTAGATACGCACAATTAAATTATAATCAAAATGTAAGCTCAAAATCTTAACTCCATCTCTTAAATACCCCTTCCATCAATTTGAGGTTTTGGTGTACTAACTTTATGCTAGTTATTTTCATTTATATGATTCATATTCTTAATTTGAATTTACGACCTATAATAGTATGTGAAATTAGTCTAAAATGAAGATGGATGCAATCTATTTACGAAGATGCATAGTCTATTGTGATCGTACATTGTAAGTTTACTTATCATTCTTCAAGTTTTCTAATGGAGTTGTTATTTCGAGTTCTCCTGAATTAAGGAAGCTGAAAGTTGAAAGTTGTGTATGCACAAAATATGATGTCCAATATTATCAAACAATGAACATTAGGGCTCACACTATACGTAACTAAAAGTAGTGTATGTCGTGTCGTGGACATAAAATGATGTTCAGAAACTATCGTTTTCATGTTGTCTATTCAATGATAATATACATAGGAGGTTTTATAATGGCTTATTTATTGAGTGCAAGATTACTTTCTTCTCGGTAATGAGTATTATTTGGTATGTATGTGGTTCAAGGGCATTTAAACCTTTATACCTGTTAGTGTAAAACATAAAAAATGAAAAGTATACGTGGACCCGACGAGCACGGAACATCCAAACAAAACCGAAACCCCAGGACAACTTGGCCAGAATGATTACTTCCCTACCGAAAGGGACCATTCAGGTGGCGACTGTGGGATAGAAGCCCACAGAGGGGTAAGCTAAAACATAAAAAACTATTAGGTCATCCCCACTTCCCCACTTCTTAATATACCATTTTCACACTCACAGAAAACCTATAATTGAAGCCCGATATTTTTTCAATTTTTTTTTGCTAAGATCTTCCTGGTAATTCATATAGGAGCTATAGCTATTTCATTCATATTCATGGTTATAATGTTTCATATATCATTTTCACACTCACTTGAAAATCTATAATTGAAGTATGATATTTTATGGATTTTTTTTCTCTATGATCTTTCCGGTAATTCATTTAGGAGCTATAGCTATTTCATTCATATTCATGATTATAATGTTCCATATTCAAATATCGGAGATTCGAACCAAATTGACTGCTCTAACTTATGAAGGCAAAAGAAATATTGCACTTAAATTATTTTGACACAATTAATGGTTTAATATGGCTTGTATATCTCAACTATTCATTAAAATGGAAATGGAAGTGATGTTATATAATCTGAGTGGAACACTGTAATAAATATGTTGTATATCATTATACATGACGTTCACGAGCTAAACTCTAACTTTGGTGTTAATTAGTAGCCATATTAAATATGATGTAACTGATTTTTTTAAAAATGTATATTAATGGTCACTGTGGTTTTCTTAAGTTACGAAAACCTTGAAGTTTATACCTTACTAGTCCAGGCTATGAAACCAACAAGGCTCAAACTTCAAATTACCAAAATAGGTAATGTTTCACTTCAAATCTTGAAGTGAATTCTTTAGGGACCTTTGATCTTCCAACTATTTGCAATTGTTCCTTTTGGAATTTCACAATCTTGAGGGGTAGTGATGAAATATCATGTGACTATTCCCTACAGGCCACACCCGACATGAATATTTCAA
Organism: Logfia minima; assembly: GCA_963921325.1. NCBI lineage: Eukaryota > Viridiplantae > Streptophyta > Magnoliopsida > Asterales > Asteraceae > Logfia > Logfia minima. The sequence continues at coordinate 13,910,645 of OY992770.1, read as the reverse complement.
TACAACTGATAGTCATATAATACTCATGCGTATACTAAATTATTATTAATGGTTAATCTACCATAGAACAATTGTTTTCTTTTGAAGTTCCCCAACAAAATCAACATAGATCAGATCCATTTTCTTCACAATTAATACCAAAATCCAACTTCTTGTGCATACATTCACACCTACCAAAGGAACCACCATTGATCCATTCAAATCAACCCTAATTCACCTTTCATCCTGTCTATACCCAGATATCAAGTTCCAAACTTTTTACTTAAATTAGTAAAACCCAGTGACTAAATGTAAATCCCAGTTGTCAATTACTCAAAATTTACTACTTTCTCAACAAAAATTGAAACCCTAATTCCCCCTTCACTCCAATTTCAATCCACATGCTCCAAAGATTACAATCAAGTAATCAAGATCTTAATTTTAATCATGGGAAATGAAAAAAAATGGCTGTTTACACTGTTTTTCGCAGCATTCATTTCTTTACTATTATTTATCTCATCGATCTGTGGTTTCAATTCATCATACACATTCACTTCACATAAAGCCTATTCCGCCGTACACCGTGGCCGCGGATACCCGCCGGCGTTTGCTTATTACATTTCCGGCAGCCATGGTGACGTAGACAGGGTATTTAGGTTGTTATTGGCGGTGTATCATCCGAGAAATAGGTATTTATTACATATAGGAACTGAGGGTACTGAAGATGAACGGTTGAGATTGAGCTCCTTGGTGAAATCGGTTCCTGCAATTAGGGTTTTTGAAAATGTTGATGTGATTGGGAAACCTGATGCTACTACGTATATGGGTGCGAGTAATATTGCGGCGATTTTACGTGCTGCTGCGATTTTTTTGAAAATGGATGGTGATTGGGATTGGTTTATCACTCTCAGTGCATTGGATTATCCTTTGCTTACACAAGATGGTAACTTTTTTATATATATTCCAAAATTTGATATTAAATTTGCGTAGTTCTTTATATGTTGGGTTTTATTTTGTTGTTTTACGAGGTGTTTTGATGTACATTAATCATTTTGTAGCGTTTGAGTGAATTGATAAAGGTCAAATAAAGAGATTTTTGGACGAGTAGTTTAGATTAAGGTGAACGTAATATTACTTTAATATCTGATTGTAGTGATAGTTTCTCAAGATGTAATTATCACTGTGAAAATGTATATGTAAACACCTTCTTAATGTTGGATAAGAGTTCTGTTGATCTGCCTATAGACTTGTTCATGAGAAAAGGTTGGGGGTTCTCGGGTAGATAAGGTGAAGGACGAAGACCGTATAAAGGGAATTTGGCTGGTAAAATGCTTTAAATAACTAGATAATAGTAATTAGAGAGAGTGTGCGTGTGTATGTGTGCTATTGAGCATTTAAATTGTTAAGAGATTCTAAATGTTTTTTCTTGCACCTATTTATATGCTGTCATGTATGCCACCTATGCACCTTTCATCTACTATGTTTGACATAGGTTCTTATATTACAATTTCCTCCGGTTAACTATAGGCATCTTGTTAGAGCCCTCTGCGCCTCTGCATTAGGTATGAGGCACCCCAAAGTGTCAAGCTAGGTCCCAACCACTTGCCTTTTCTCTCTTGTTTGTACCAACCCAGGCTTCAAGACACTTGATAATAAAGGCCGGTGATAGTCATTGTGTTATTATTCATTGCTATAGTGGACTCTATATGTTTGGGGTGAGTAGCATCTCGTGTTAATTTAATCATGGATTGATTTTGTTAGAGATGGGTTTGGACATTTAAGAAGCACAATAGACACTGATTATACGCACACTTGTTATGCCATTGATTTGTGAAATCATTTGGAAACTGTAACAAGTAGGTGTGATTCGTTTGAGCAATAAAAGATGCACACAAAAGTTTGGCTTCTAGGATATTAAATTTTCAATTCGATTGATGCTTGAACTAAGGTTTCATTCATGTGACCTTCAAACATAACCAACCTACACATAGATGGATTAGTTCTACTCATGGTAACGTAGGATCAATACAATTAGATTTTGGGCCTCATATCACAGTTCTCATGGATTTTTTAAATTGTACTGTAACTGCTAAAATTGAGAAAAACAAGCAAATTAGACTTTCATTAGTCCTTATGTATCTTCTTTACATGGGTTTTATATTTTTTATGAAAAATTTATAGTTTCTGAATATCATTTTACGAGTTTGGAAAGTCATATATACGTACCACCATGTGCCATGACTAGCTTTGAAGTTTCATATTGCTTTCACGACGTTATTTTGTTTTCTCTTGAATTGGAAACGGTAATTGTTCTTCATTGGTAGCCTAGGCAAAGTCTCTGGGAGATGAATGAAAGATAAAGATATCTAGTTATGGTCACACAACTTTGAATTTCTAGAAAAAGTTCATATTACTTTATTGAATGTTGTATATTGCTTACATCTGATTCTTGTTCTTTTATTTTGAATCAGATCTGTCTCATGCATTCTCTTCTATTAGTAGAGATGCCAATTTTATCGATCATACCAGTGACCTTGGATGGAAAGAGTAAGTATATTTCCATGGGAGTCTTTGTATAATTTTATCGAATTGAACCACTTAAAACTGATCTCATCTTTATCTTTGTTTAGGGATCAAAGAATGCGGCCGATCGTGGTTGATCCAGGTCTTTACTTAGCAAGGCGAACCCAAATCTTCCGTGCCACCGAAAAACGGCCATTGCCTAATGCCTTCAGAGTTTTCACAGGCAAATTCTCTTTCCTCTGTTTTGTGTGTGAGCTAGAGGTCAGAAATCGATAATTTTGACCCATTTACATATGAATGGGTCGAATTGGTTTATGTTATCTTCTAATTGGTCAAACATGTGAAACTAAGATAACAGGAAATGGGTTGGATGGGTCGAAAGTCATCCGAAGTGTATTATTAAAACAAAACCTTTGAAGTCTTTTGGTACTTCGAAAAGTGAGATTGTTTATGAAATTAATATTACTTGTGTATAGTCATTTTGGACCCACTAATTATTTTTAACAACGTTTTGCACAAAAAAGTTTCTGGTTAAACCATTTCAAAATTGCAATGCCCCCCTCCTCTTTCTCTCTTCTTTCTCATTTTCCGGATGACATTCTTGAAATGTAGTAGCTTACAACAAATCTTTTCTTGATCTTTCAGGATCTCCATGGGTGATTTTGAGTCGGTCATTTCTTGAGTACTGCATCTTTGCGTGGGATAATCTCCCTCGAACTCTCTTAATGTATGTCAACAACGTGGTTTTGGCTCAAGAGGTCTACTTCCATACAGTAATTTGCAACACACCTGAGTTTAAAAACACAACCATTAATGCTGATCTAAGGTACATGGTCTGGGATAACCCCCCTAAAATGGAGCCACTCTTCCTTGACAAGTCAAACTTTGACCAAATGATTCAAAGCGGTGCTGCTTTTGCAAGACAGTTTGCCAAAAACGACCCAGTACTTGACATGGTTGATAGCAAAATCTTGAAGCGGAGTGGTAACCGAGCCGCCCCAGGTGCATGGTGCACCGCCAGAAAAAGTTGGTTTGTGGACCCTTGCTCACAATGGGATGATGTCAACGTTCTGAGACCAGGAAATCAAGTCAAGAAGTTCGCAGAATCCTTAAAAAACATGGTAGTTGATTCAACATTTGAATCAAATCAATGCAAATGAAAAACGATGGAAGTTTGATATTGTTTGAAGATGCATTGTTTGTTGTTTACAGAGATTCTTTTGATAGGGGGTTCTTCTGTTTGTGTCAAGTTGCAAGTTTTGTTGTAAAGTGGTCATGGTGAAATCAAATAAGAGGAATCCTCTCATTTTGTAAAACCTGTTTGCAATCTTGTAATGCTCTTCTATCTTTCATTGTTCTTTGTGTCTGTGCTTGTAATATCACAAACATGATTTATTCATTAAGGGGCTCTTTGTTTATTTAAAGTCATTAATAATTAATGTTTAAAGTTCGAAACCACTTCTATATATCAGATACAAAGTCTGAAGCCTTAAAGCAGACATTTTGTCCAACAAAGTGCAAATACTCCGTATAGGTGTTTAAATGTTTCATTTGTCTAACTTGACCTTTAGAACTATTGATCTTATATGAAACATAAATTTAACTAAATATAAAATAGAATATTTAATGTCAAAACCATTTGTTTTTTTTATGACTCTTGTATTAGTGTATTTAACACATTCCAATGACAGTTACATAATTTGTCCTAGAAATGAACTTCCATCTCAAATAAAATTAACTTGCTTGAAAGAATCCCCTTTATCACTTTGTCAAGTAACCACTAAAAGTGTTTTCAGTTTCTCAAGCCTATGAGTAAATATCATTACAATGTCCTCCTTCCCTTCATCAACAAGAGCTTGTTTTAGCATATTGAACATATGAGTGGGAGGCCTTATCCCCATATCCAACATATCTTCATATAGGTGCAAATACTCCATATAGGTGTTTAAATGTTTCATTTGTCTAACTTGACCTTTAGAACTATTGATCTTATATGAAACATAAATTTAACTAAATATAAAATAGAATATTTAATGTCAAAACCATTTGTTTTTTTTATGATTCTTGTATTAGTGTATTTAACACATTCTAATGACCGTTACATAATTTGTCCTAGAAATGAACTTCCATCTCAAATAAAATTAACTTGCTTGAAAGAATCCCCTTTATCACTTTGTCAAGTAACCACTAAAAGTGTTTTCAGTTTCTCAAGCCTATGAGTAAATATCATTACAATGTCCTCCTTCCCTTCATCAACAAGAGCTTGTTTTAGCATATTGAACATATGAGTGGGAGGCCTTGTCCCCATATCCAACATATCTTCATATAGGTGCAAATACTCCATATAGGTGTTTAAATGTTTCATTTGTCTAACTTGACCTTTAGAACTATTGATCTTATATGAAACATAAATTTAACTAAATATAAAATAGAATATTTAATGTCAAAACCATTTGTTTTTTTTATGACTCTTGTATTAGTGTATTTAACACATTCCAATGACCGTTACATAACTTGTCCTAGAAATGAACTTCCATCTCAAATAAAATTAACTTGCTTGAAAGAATCCCCTTTATCACTTTGTCAAGTAACCACTAAAAGTGTTTTCAGTTTCTCAAGCCTATGGGTAAATATCATTACAATGTCCTCCTTCCCTTCATCAACAAGAGCTTGTTTTAGCATATTGAACATATGAGTGGGAGGCCTTATCCCCATATCCAACATATCTTCACAATATATACAAGCATCCTGCAACTTTTTCTCGCGACACAAACCGTTAATCAAAGTAGCAAACATATGCATTCCCGGTAGAATTCCTTCACATTTCATCTTCTGCCATACGTTTAAGCCATATCCATCCTAGCCTCGTTACAAAACATTCTCACCATGATCTCATAAGTACTCACACTAGGGTCACACCCAAACTCTTTTCTCATTCGTGTAAAAACACTATAAGCCTCTTTTGTTCGTCCCCCTCTGACTAAGTGATGAAGTATTATATCAAAAGTACGCGAATTTGGCCTGACCCCACAAGCCCTCATCTCTTCAATTACCCTAAAGGCGTCATCCATTTGCATCAACCAACAATAAGCCCCCACAATTGCGTTATAAGTTGGAGCCTCAGGAGCATGCCCACAAGACTTCCATAGCCTAAAGAACATCACAGATTCACTTAGTCTCTTCTCAGACCCTAAGTCATTAATCAAAGTACAATATATATGCGGGGTCGGCTCTATATTCTTCATTCTCATCTCATCTCATCAAACTTGTTCATAGCTTGATCATATTTTTTCGCTTTGCAATAAGCATTTATAGTGATCCCATAAACAACAACATCCGGTTCAAATCCATCCGCTTTCATTTCTCAATAAACTTCATCCAACTTCAACATATTCATTTCCTGACCCCAGCCCTCTAACAATACCATATACGACTTAATATCCGGTTTCAACTTTCTCTTTTTCATTTTATCAAACACCTGGTGTGCACTCTCAACTTGTCTCGACTTACATAAACAATCCAAAAACCTATTATGATCAGAAAGTTCCGGCTTCAATCCAAACTTCTCCATCCTTTCAAACGCCTCTACTGCCTCTTTCACCTTTTTCGCTCTTGCGTATCGTCTCGAAACCAAAACAAATGTGGTTTTATCCAACACCTTTTTCACTTTCATGTCATTAACTAATGTCCATATAACCTTGAACTGTTTTATCTTACCCAACGATTCTATTAAAGCGTTGTAAGTATGTTTATCGTGTTTGAATTCGGGTTGTGTTTAGGCCCATTTGAAGAAAGAAAGTGCGAAAACGCCTGCATTGTTTAGTTTGTTTAAAACTTGAAGAACAAGAGGTGGGGTGAGTTGAATTTGAGTTAAGTTTAATAAAGATTTTAGCTTTGAAGGATCATGATAAGTTGTGATTAATTTGATGAGTTTATCTGCTTCAGTGGTGATTTGGTGGGTTAATTCATTTGGGTTATTGATGCTTTCAATTGAGCTGTTGTTTGCAGAGATTAATGATGATGATGAGTAAATGGAAGATTGAAGTATCTGAAGTGTTCTTGTTGAGCGTCTGAAAGATTGCGAGAGCGCCATTGTTATGAGAAAGATATACAGAGAATGAAATTTGAAATCTATGTTCGAGGCAAAGTATACTGGGGAAACCTTATAAAACTTGGTTTGATGTGTATTTTGGCAAAATAGACGGACAAAGTTTTCACTGTTAGCCATCGGGTAGTGGAGAGAACCCGTGGAGCGATCACGGTTTATTTTGAACGGAGTGGTAAGCGTGGTGGGGGTGTTATCATGGAGCAGAGAGCACGGAGTCAGCATAACAAATATGTAGGCCAACTTATTTTTTAATTTTTTTCTTTATTTTTATTAAAATTTAATAAATAAAGGTATAACAAATAGAGCACAAAGTACAACTATAGTTCATCGTGACCTGTGGTAAGAAATTCGTACTATGATCTGTCGTAGGACGATACGTAGTCGCGGCTGAAAATATTAAACTTGAAGAGAAATTAGATGACTCCATTCCTTATGATCATTTGAGAGTTATTGGATACCAGACACAAGGATAAATTTAATAATAGAGGCATTAAGTGTATTTTGTAGGGTATCCTCCTGACCAAATGCGTTACAAATTATATAATTTGCAGTCAAATAAAGTTTTCACGAGAGATGTCAATCTTGAAGGACATATTTTTCCTTTCAAAATCCTTCCAATTCTTCTTCTCCTTACATGTTTATTTTCCTTCTTTTATATAAACTCCATTGGACTCCTAATCTGTTCCTTCCTCTTCACCTATTTCTAATACACCACTTTCTACCTCTCATGTTGATCCCGTTCCTACTGCTACTGATAATAACATTTACACTTCAACATCTACTTCAAATACTACTTGTCATGTTCCAGTTAGAAAATCAAATATACAAACCACTCAACCTACTTGGTTCAAACATTGTGTCGTGAATACTACAAATACACAAAAATCTTCTTCTACACCTCATTATCCTTAGTTTGTCTCTTCTGACTTTGCTAGTGTTCCACAAGCATACATAGCTTTTCTAGCAAATATAGTTGCTACTCCTGATCCAACCAGATTTAGTCAAGCCATTCAGCATGAAGGTTGGATTCAAGCGATGAACAAAGAACTTGATGTCTTAGAGAAAAATAATACTTGGACTGTTACTTCTTTGCCTTTTGTTCATAAACTTACTTATTCTAAGTGGGCTTATAAGACAAAGTACAATTATGATGGCATCAAGAGAGACTAAAAGCTAGACTTGTTGTGAGGGGCCTCAATCAGTAAGAGGGTTTAAATTACAAACATACTTTTTCTCATGTAGCAAAAGTTGCTACTGTTAAGGTGCTTATTACTCTAGCTACTGCAAATTACGAGAGATTGAAAAAAAGTAATTGTGTTCGAAAAAGACATTCACATGTAATGAATATGATTGAGGATGAGCAAACTAGGGAAAATTGAAAAACGAAGGGGAATTTCCTTTTGTAATTTATCGCAAAGCGTCAGGTCATTTTTCGTTTAAGAGCATTTCCAGTGCACTGAATCCTTCTGAGTTCAAAATGTTGTCGCGTCAGTATATGATCTTTTTACATAAAATTTCTACAACCAATTAAACTCTATATAGTTTAAAGTATTGCCAGATCATCGTATCATATTTATTACTCCGTATCTTTCAAAATACTTTGAATTTGTTACTGTAAATTTTAGTGAATCTTAAACTATAGAATTAATCAGTTAATAGAAGTTATCAATAAGACAATCAACCTAGTTATGAAAAGATGCATTAATTAGAGAAAAAATAAGGTTTGAATTAGTTATTGCTATTCACCATAATTGCCTGATTAGTTTAGAGACTAAGATAATGTTTAACAATCATACATCAGACTAATAAAATTCAAAAACCAATACTCAATCGGTTAATTATCTTTCAACTATTAAAGCTAAACATAAATTCAGATAACCATTAGTAATGTATAGAGATAGATATGAAGTATTTTAAAAGAAAAGTTGTGATGAGGCCCACCATTCACGTGCAAAGTAGTGCTCAGGCAGGTTTAGCAAGTAAAATAAACGGTGTAATATGTGGTTTCCTCGCGATGAGTTGAAGACTTAAACATGTCATTTCTCAAAATCCTTTGAGCGTTCCCCATCAGATGCTCTAACGTCGCTAATGTCGCAATTGGAGAAAGACATTTCAAGAGGTTTCTTAAGTCTTAAGTCGATGCTCACTAATGACTAGCAGAAATTTTGAAGTGTGATGTCTTCTCCATTTATAAGTTTTTTGACATATTTGGACAAATATTTTGATATTATAGTCGATTTTATAAACTTGGTAAATTGAGATTGCATTTACATAAAATTATATACTAATATTCAAAATTGGATAACTACATAAAAGCATTTACTTATTTTGAAATATCTTTAATATCTTAAAATTATATACTTTGTTTTCAATACTAACTTTTTTATTTTTACAGAACCACGTTATGGTTATTTACTAGAGGGAGTGTTTTACTTTGACTAGATTGAGTAGAATAACTATTTGGTTCTCAATATTAGCGTATACTCATCGTATTTGAGAGCATTTAATCAACTATCATTCGATGTCAATGTCTTTCTAATAATCTGGTTGCTTTACATTGTCCATATAAACTTCACAATATACTAGCTCGCTAGGTATATCTACCAATAAAAGGAAGTAGCCATCACCCTCAAATTAACATACCATTTCATCGTTAGATATCACGTAATTTGAGTAGCCGTACTACTCACGGATCCAAAACCTATTTCAATCAATAAATGATTTGGACAATGATAAACATTAAAAAATAAGTTATAACTATCAGATAATTGTGATACCGAAAGGTATTACGCCTATCAGAATGAAAATAGCTCGTAGACTAAGTAAGAACAATATTTATACTTATCTATAATCTATATCTATTCCCTTATAAAAGGTTTTTCAAATATATTTAAAACTTATATCTATATGAAAATATAAAATGTCTATATTACTCATACATATTTACTCTAAATATTTGGATCAACCCCGTAAATATTTTGGTTATTATGGAAACGAATCTATAGATATGTTCCATACATAATTCTAATGGTAAGAGTTAACAATTATGTTAATAGATTAAATATGAGGAATTTAAATATTTACTAGCACATTACCCGCACAATGCGGCGGTAATACCTAATTTATCTATTTTGTTATGCACGATAGTATGTTCGTTAAATATAACTTCATCTTTGAATAGTTATATAACATTTTCTATCACTGTTTAAGAGATAATGATTCAATTGATTAAATAACATGTCAAATACTTTACAAATAAGTATTGACATATTTGCATTGATTTTATATGCTTAAGTCAATGATTTTTTATTTTTTTTTTATGTGGAACAAAATTGTTATTAACAATTTTGTAAATTAAATAATATAAGTTCAAAAAAGTAATAATATCAATCAATCTTCTTCTAACAAAACAAAAATGAAAAATAAGTAATTTTGGAGTAAAAACTTTTCTATTTAAAGTGATTTTCATTTATAAGTGTAAATGGGTATTTGAGTAATTTTAATTACCATTTAAGAATTAAGACTCAACAATTTTGACATGCTTTATATGTATTATATGGATAGTTGAAGTGTAAATCATTTTTTCTTTTCTTCTTGCTAGCTTAATGTACATGTTTAAAAAAAAAAAAAAATCATAAATCATGTAACAATATTCCTATTATGAGTCGCCTTCTTCATCCATCATTCTCGCTACCATTACCTATCACTATAAACTAGCATCACCTTTCACGTATAAGGTACTACCGCGTTGTGCGAGTACTCTACTAGTAAGTAATATGCGTGAGGAAGGTGTCAGCTAAGAATTCAAATATTGTTAAGAATCACTTGAGTTTTCAATTTTAAATGTTATGAGCTGAAACATTCACAAGTTTTTATGTCTATTAATCTTAACTAGCGTCGAATTCCGCACACAACAGTTGTGAAGATTTCACATGTGGATATTGAGAGATAAATGTTTAATGGTACCTGAATGCAATAATAATTGATACTTCTTTAATGAAAGTGATTTTTTATAATAGTTTAAATTATTGTCATTGTAAATTAAATATTGTAATATAAAAGAAGAAAGAATATATTTATATGTACTATGTGAAATATAATATTAATTAAATGATTTATATAATTAAGAAATGAAAGGATAATTGAATGGATAAAATGGTAATTTTCTATATTCCTTTTTTAAGGATTAAGAAAGAAAGTGTTAAATGCTTAATTAAAGTTATAGATATAGATAGATTGAAGTGTGAAAAACTTTTGAACCATTATCCGTTGAAAAAAATCAGAGATATTCGCAGATGCATAAAATGAATCTCAAATACGCATTCATCTAGATGTATTTATTAAAAATTATAATTTTTATCGACTTTAAGGCTTTAAAATTTTATTAGAAATTTAAATACATTTATATAATTTTTCATTAACGTGATATTAACGACTTATGTGGCTTGAACTTTTGTGCACGAGAAAAAACAATCGAATTAAAGTTACGTAAGGGGCAAGCCGAAAAAATAAGACATGCGGATCCTGAAACAAAATTAAGCGGTGGTATATAAATACCAACAATATCCCTTTTTTATTTAACTAAAACCCTAAATACCAAAACCCTAAATTATTACAACCCTAAAATTGTAGACGCATCAATTGATCGCTAATAGTTTCAATCAACGCTCAAGCATTCTTCATCTAGATCGTACATAAAGGTATACACACCTTCGTTTCTCTATCATTTACATAAATATTGAGGTAATTATAGGAGTTATAATCCGATTATAAAAGCATGTAAACTAACAATTAAGATATGGCATGCCGTATTATGAATCATATCATATATAGATACCCTTGTATCTAAACCCTAAAATAGGGTTTATTTGTGTTGTATTGATACTCAAACACGGCCTCTTACTTTAATTATAGATTGATGATGTTAGATATATGTATGTTGATATAGATTAGGGAGTTTTGTTTGTTATAGGTGTTATAATTGTCAATGTTATTCTGCTTGATATAGTGTTTTATGTGGATGAAGTTATAATAAGAAGTGAATACTAATTTTGCTTGAAAATTTAAGCTGTATACAATGAAAAGAAGGTGAAAGTACCTTTGGGGTGTTTTATTGTATTATAGCAGTTGTATTGTGTTTTAGTGTATTTTGTTTATCATCACAAATTTTCTTAATCGTTCTCTAACACATACAAATGTGAATAATATGTACATTTGACAGATACTGTTTCTCTCAAAAACTTTTCATTCACAACGTTTCTGATGGCAACAAGTAAGTTGACTTGTACCTTCGTTTGTGACTCTTTTTTCTCATGCCATTTTCTTTATGCCTCCTGTTCTCTCATGTCAATCAGGTGACATGTAAATTAGTTGTTTTCGTTTTGCTTTTACTGTAAGGACATTGTGTATGTATCATGTGTGAACACACTACCACACAGGAAACACTCAGTGTGTTGGAGGTTTTCACTTCTAGAAATGTTGATTTATATAATTATGATGACGTCTGCAGGGATGGACTTTAAACGAAATATATTGGTGTTCACTCTGATTAGAGCAATGCCTCCTTTTTTTGAAAATATATTTCTAGTAGGGTAGCTTGAATGTATCAAGGACATCATTGTCGACTATTATATAAAACGTTTCATTTTAGTTCCCTTAGAAATCAGAAACCCCAACTTTGAAATTTAACTCACAGTTATTATCAATTTTCTTGTCTTATTATTCTAATAATCATGTTTGCAAGTTGCAATATGTATTGCAATATGACCAACATTGTTGAGGAACTCGTCTTATGCTAAAAAATTTTACAACAAAGATCAGAAACAATTAAGTATTGCAAGTGAGGAATTTTGTTTTGTCAAGTCTTTATTTATTCATTGAATAGCTCCCTGATGGTGCTTGGATATATACAGGACTTCAGTTTGAGAATTCATGTGAAATTGGGGTGTTCTCAAAGCTGACAAATGCTTACTGCCTGGTAGCAATTGGAGGCTCTGAAAATTTCTACAGGTTTATTTCTGTGATTCGAGTTTTACTTTGCTACATATAACGCATTGTCTGTGATTGGAGAGCATGTTACCAGCAGTTGCATTTTTTTTTTTGCAGCACCTTTGAGTCTGAGCTTGCAGATGTTATTCCAGTGGTTAAGACCTCCATTGGTGGGACAAGAATAATTGGACGGCTTTGTGTTGGTAAAGATGTTAGAAGACTTTTATCTACATTACAGCCCCCTCATATGGTTTCGAACATTATGCTATATTTCTTTTGCAGGCAACAAAAATGGGCTTCTCCTGCCTCATACTACTACTGACCAAGGTAAATTCTTTAATATTTTCTTTTTATGTAATTTGATTAGCCTGCGATTTGTATCATATGTGCATAGTCTGGATTATTGATTGAGCAACATCTTCTTTCAATGGTTCAATATGCGAACTTAGAAGCTACAATAAAAAAGAAAGAAAGATATACATCCGTCGTACTATATCTAAAATGGCAAGTCATATTTTTTTTATTGATCACTTGCTTGTGTACTCTCAGAGCTTCAACACTTGAGGAATAGTCTGCCTGATGCAGTTGTGGTTCAGCGCATAGATGAGAGACTATCTGCCCTAGGAAATTGCATAGCATGCAATGATCATGTTGCTCTTACGCATACTGATCTTGACAGGGTAAGATCAATTCTAGATTCTTCAGCAGTTTTAGTCTCGATTAAAAAAAGACGTATAAAAGTGAGCTAGGAATTTTTAAATTTTGGGCCATGCCACTTACTACACGATTATGTTTCCCTTACAAAAATTTGTTATTTTCGTTGGCTATATTCTATGACTTTTGGTATTTTACTTTGCAACGAGAGTTCAGAAGGTGGTCTTGTGCATGATGCTAGCATACTTATTTGTTGAATTAGGAAACTGAGGAAATGATAGCCGATGTTCTTGGTGTGGAAGTCTTCAGGCAGACAATTGCCGGTAATATTCTTGTCGGCAGCTACTGCACTTTCTCAAATAGAGGTGGCCTGGTAAGAACATTCTGTTATAATCGATAGCTCTGGTCTTCTCATTTCAGTTTTACATACGTAAGCCAGAGTTGGCAAAATGGGCGGGTTGAGTAACACAGGGTATGACATTTTATTCAAATTTATTTTCTAATTTCAATAAACGAGTCGATTACAAAAGATATATTAGTACAACAATGATATGAGCAAGGAGAGTTATTAGGATGTATGCGTTTCCTAATGTTGGATTTTACCCTTTAGAAGTAAAGTGTATCCCTAATTGACCTGTTCACAAATAATACGGCAATGGTGGTTCTGCAGGTGCACCCTCATACCTCTATTGAAGATTTGGATGAGCTTTCAACTCTTCTTCAGGTTCCTTTGGTGGCAGGAACGGTGAACCGTGGTAGTGAAGTGATAGCTGCGGGTTTAACGGTTAATGATTGGACTGCATTCTGTGGCTCAGATACTACAGCAACAGAATTGTCTGTTATTGAAAGTGTTTTCAAGCTTAGAGAAGCCCAGCCTAGTGCCATTGTGGATGAAATGAGGAAGTCATTGATCGATACCTATGTCTGATAAGTTGTTGCTCTCAAGGACAACAGTAATATTGCTTACTTATTTTGAATTGTCCTTTGGTTTTATGTCTGTTCTTTCTTTTGTTTTATGTGAGATCTTACAGTTTCTGTCACTTATTTATATCTTTCCATTGACATAGTTCATTTTATTGCTTTTTAAGATTAGAAATCTATTAGTGATTATAGAATTTTATCTAGTTAGGCTGGGACTTTTTTCTTTGGGATTGGATTTGAAGATTTGAGTTAACTCTCACCCCTTAATATAGTGTGACACCAGCACAGGCCCAACTGCCCAAGTACCCATTTATATAGCATCACTGTATAGTCTCCTCACAACAGAAAGCCCAGATTGCAGCCGCATAGAGATATGAGAAGGAAGCATCACATAGTAACATTCCAAATTTTTTTGATAGATTCGCTTTACATTCATGAGTTGTAAATGGTACCAATAATTTTTATTTTTTTTGCTCAAATATTGATTAAATACAAGGGTTGTTACTATTGTTAAAGTCACTTGTCAACAAATGTTCAATGAACTTAAAAGATTAAGGGAAAATCTAATGTGCTGTTAGGCAAAAGGAAGGATTTAATGAAGAACACCTCAAAGCTTCTAAAAGCTCTTTTTCATAACACGTCATCTTTTACAAAAAAATTTGAGAGATTTCAAGGTTTTTTTAATTAAAAATGCTTTTCCTCCCTCTAATGAAGAAAAAAAGTTGTATATTTTTATTTTTTTAATTGCAGATGCTAGAATCTATATTAAAAAAATTTCTTCCTTAAAAAATCAGTCTACTCAAATTATAAGCAGTCTCTCAAATTATTTTCTTTGGAACATATGGATGTTTTCTTGTGGGAGGATGTAGGTAGAGTAGGGCTACTCTCCTTCCTGCATGACGTGACGCAGACCCTTTTTGTTTTTCGTACGTTAAGTTAACATCACCTTTTATTTTCTTCAAATCAATTATTATGAGCAATGACTTATTTGTGAACCCTCGAATATATTTTTAGATTACAAACTCACGTCTTATATCATCACATACACAATACCATAGAATTGTAGACAACTAAAGACATGTAGTCTATAATCTATAATTTGTACAATGCAAAGTCGTTGAGTAACATATGTTTTATCATTTTTGACCATTATATAGTGGATGTCACTAAAATAAAAGTTGGATAAACTTGTTTGAAGCTCTTATCGGTTATTTGAATTATTTTATGTTATGCAAACTTTGTTGCCCCATTCTATAATATTCTAAGTAAATACTTCCTCCGTATTACTAGAAATATTCACATTTCTATTTTTAGTTGTCTCATTACAAGTGTATATTTCTTATTTCAGTGAATTAAAAAGATTTAGATAGATATATATGATATTTAATTGTTAAAGATTATAATTAATAGAGATTCTTAAAATTTTATATCCAGTCAAATTGTACACTTATTAACTAAACTGAAACCAACGGATTCCAATAAAATTAGAAGACATTAGACAAGAAGATAAATCAATGCTTCATACTAATTAGCTTTGGAAAATGTATTTAACTTTAAAAAAACACAAGTGGCTTTATTTTGATTCTTTTAAAGTACTTTTGAGTAGTTCATAGCTCAAGAAGTAGAGAAAAGGACTCTTTTGGTATTTGACAAATTAAATTCTCTTTTTTCTTTCACTTCCGAGGAAAGCTTGAAATTTGTTATTTCATAAATTTAGTAAAGTAGTCAGGATTGCAGTAATAAAATAATTTCTCCTTTGGTTAAAAGAAAATAAAAACTTCCTTTTTTTTTTTTCAAATTGTCATTTTACCCCTCACTTCAATCACACTGATACACTACTTAGCTTTTCTTGCATCTTTCTTTTTGCTAGTCTGTAAAGGGTGTAAAAAATCCAAAGCAGCCCTCAAGAAATGGCTAAAGATGAAGACTTTAAGCTTCTCAAGATCCAGGTCTTTAGTTAAATTTATATTTATTTTCATTTTTCATTCTTTACATTCTTGATTTATAGAACTTCATGCTTTCCATTTATTCTTTTTTTTTTCTTGTTATAAATAGACATGTACTCTGAGAGTCAACCTGCACTGTGATGGTTGCAAGCACAAAGTCAAGAAAATTCTTCAAAGAATTGAAGGTGATATTTCTGTGTATTTCTTTTGGGGTTTGTGTTTGCAGTGATAAGCTAGCAAATTATGATATGAGGTTTAATAAAGTTTAGAAATTTATGCTAATATGCTGTTCTTGCATAATAATGCATGGTCAAACCTTTTTTCAAAGCTAAAATTGGTAAATTCAGAGAGATGTACAACTTTTTGTACATAATGTATGAATCTTGTAGCATATTTGCTCTGTGAACTGGAATTACCTTGTGCTGCTGTTTTAAAATTTTCATGTGGATAGTGAAATGGGATGTTGAAGAAGATTGTAAATCTATGCAAAGATATGGTGTTCTTGTTATGTAATAATGCTTGGTCATACCCTTTATTTAGACTCTTAAATCCTCATAATTATACATCTCTTAATGAATGATGTACAAGTCATACTTGAACTTTTGCTTTGGATTTATCAGCTTTGGCTATTATTTTCCTTTAAGTTGAAAGAAATGAACTTGTTATGCTAACAAAAGCATATGCAAATTTTCATTGCTTTGATAATGTATAAGTTTTGATGCACAAAGTACAACTTATTGTAGCAACAATTGTAAATTATGCAGGTGTATATCAAGTGAGCATAGATGCAGAGCAACAGAAGGTGACAGTTTCAGGAAGTGTAGACTCTGCAACTTTGATAAAGAAACTTGTGAAAGCTGGTAAACATGCTGAAATTTGGTCAAACAAGTCAAACCACAACCAAAGTCAAACTCAAAATCAACAAAACCAGAAGGGTTGCATGAAAGATGACAAGAAAAACAAAACCCAGACAGAAAATTTCATCAAAGGCCTTGAATCCTTGAAAAAACAGCAAAAGATTAAACCTTTGACTTCTGGTGGAGATGATGATCCTTTTGCAGATGATGAAGATTTGAGGTTTCTCAGAGGGAAGGTAAACCAATTGGGGTTTATGAGGCAGAAACAAGTAGAAGCAGCTGCAAATTCTGCTAATGCACCAAAAAATTCAAAAAATAAATGTCAACCCAACAATGCAACTGGGAAGAAAAGTCAAAATGTGGGAGGGCAAAAAGGTGATCTTGAGAATTTGAATGAGGGCAAAAGGGTAAGTGACTTTAGTTCCATAATGAACAGTCTTGGTAATGGTGGTGGTGGCAATCATGGTGGTTCTGAAATGGCTACCGGTGGTCAACACATGATAATGAACATGAATGGATTAGGGTACAACCAGCAGCAGCAAGAGTACAACCCATCTGCTGCTGCTGCATCAATGATGATGAACCTGCAAAACAGGCAAGCAATGTATCAGAGGTCTCCTAACATGCCACCAAGCACTGGATACTACTACTACAATTACAATCCTGCCCCTTACTCTTACCCCTACAATGAGCCACCTCATGGATACTACTACACTAGTAACAATGGTGGTGATGCCAACATGTTGAGTGATGAGAACACAAGCAGTTGTTCAATAATGTGAGGGCAAAAGTGGAAAAGGTTCAGGTCGTTAGTATTGTAGAAGTTTGTTTTGATGTAATTGAAGATGCTCTTTATGGATCTTTTGTTAACGAGGCATCTAGCCTCATATATTTCACTCCCATATATCATGCTTGAAGATTACATAATGGTTTATCCTAGTTTTTGTGTTAAAGTGGCATGAAATGTAGATGTTATTAGTGTAGGAACATGCTTAGCAAAATAAAATCGAGTTTATTAAATAATACAATATACAATAATTAAAGTTACAATTCGATAACAATGATAACACAAATGGATAATTGTGTTATCAAATACAACTAAATAAACATTACAAGATACGAAATAAGAAATACAAGAACAAAAAAATGGCCGGAGCTTGAGTTGAACACAATTCCCTTAAAACATATTTGAACTTGTTTCTCAGGGTACGGCGGCCTAAGCTACGTACAGCCGGAGTTAAAACTTGCCTGAAAATGCAGAAAAAATGAGAGTGGTTCGTTGGTGAATTCTTGCTAGTGATTGCAGGTTCTTGATGACAGAATTGCTGTATTTTTTGTGTGTATAATCTGATGGAAATAGTGTAGTATATATTAACCTACATCCATGATTAATTTCATTAATCAATTGCCATCATTAGTCATCAAGAGCAACCTTTGATCATCTCTAACTCATGGGCATCTCAAGAGGCTTGAGCTTTGGGTCATGGGTTACACTAACCCATAAACTTTAGTGGAGCCCAATTCATTATCTTCCACTTTTAGCCCACCATTAATGAGATTACAAGCCGAATCAACTAGTCCAAATATCTTATTCATATGATTTTCCAACAATTAGTTCATTTGAGTCATGTCTAATGAATATTAACTAAAATTAACGGCATGACTAATGATTATTGACACAACATAATTAACAACACAAATTTGCGGTTAAATTGGGTCAAAAACACGCTGGCACAAGTTGGTACAAAGTGATACAAAAATATGAACGCGAACAACTTTACTTTTGTTCGAGCATAATTGCATGAGACATGAAGAGACAACTAACATTATCTACGTTTATCTAGAATATGACTCATAGAAGGCTAGATGTTAGTGGTCTATGGATAAAGTAACAATGTAGAAATCACTTCTCATAACTACCGCAATAAGAATAATACTCAATCCTTTTGTTAAAGGCGTGATATATGAGAGATGAGATGTAAGCAATTATACCTTTACCCAGAAGTAAAAAAATGATTTCAAAGAGACCTCCGGCAAAAGTGTAAAGATATTGTTGCCAAGGTTCGAACCCGGATGAGTTGATTAGGAGGTGCAACAATCAACTGCTCGACCTATGTAGCACATTTAAAAATTGTGTAGGTGGGATATCGGACCCCAATCATATAGGAACAGGGCACATGTGGCAACAAAATTAAACACTTAAATAGTTTTGAATCAAAAAGTGGTACTTTACTATACCTTTTATGATGTGGTCCGTACTTCGACTTCACCAACCTTGAACTTGAGACCTTATGAATTGCAAGAACCCATAAATGCCAAAACAAGCTACAAAGAGGGTGGTAACTAACTTCTCATAACTAAATAAGAAAAACTGAAAAGGTGTTAACCGGTCTAATTTTAGTAGAAGTCCAAAACAATTTATGTTATTCAATAAGTGTAAAAATTACAAATTTTAAGTGGGTTGAAATGTTCTTATAGTTAAAGTACGAGTAGCCAAAGTGTAACTTACATTAATCCTAAAAGCTTTCTACACCCAAAGAACGAAAGTGAGTTATCCTCCAACTTGCCGGAATTTCTCGCCGGCGATAATGTCACTTCTAAACCAAACCACAATCTTCTCCTCCACCACCGCTGGTCGGCAACTTCCAGTCCGGTTTGACTCACTTAAAAAGTCAAAAAAATCACAATTTCAAATTTCATGTTCCAACTCTCATTTATCAAACAAGGTCAGTTTTAAAAATTATCTGAATACACTCAATTATAATTCTTATATGTAACCTGATGGAGTGTGCTTATATATAACAAATTATATGTATTCTTACAGTTTAAGAGACCGTACACTAGTGTTTTGATTGTACCAACAGGTGTTGGTGCCTCAATTGGTGGTTACGCCGGTGATGCTTTACCGGTTGCTCGAACCCTAGCTTCCGTTGCCGATTGCGTTATCTCTCATCCCAATGTACGTTTGTTTCGCATTTCGCTTTCAAATTGATTATATATTGATATATTGATATAGAATAATCAGAATTACGGAGTAATTAATTAAGTAGTCGATGGTAATAAATTAAAGCGTGTTTGGATGTGTAATTAGCTTTTAGAGCTTTCGGCGAAGTTTAGCTATTTACGGATTTAATTGTAATGGCGAACTTTAAATTATCATTATTTCTGGTAATTTACAGGATTATGTGTAATGTAGACTTTTTAAATAATTAGATAATTAGATAATCTGTAGCATCAGTTTGTAGCAACGAGTTGTTAACTAGAATAAGAAAAACTTATTTAGATTTTATTATTATTTTATAACAATTGAAAGTTTACAGGTTCTTAATGCAGCAATGCTCTACTGGCCAATGCAAAATGTTTTGTATGTGGAAGGCTATGCTCTTGATAGATTTGCTGAAGGTCTATGGGCACTGAAGCCGGTTCACCAGAACAAGGTTTTCTATAGAACTATCGAATCATTACTTATTAATGTATTTTTGTTAATATGTCATGACATATTGTTGCATGTTCTTGTGTTTTTGTTCATTCAGTATCATGTCATGTAAACAGGTGGCATTGGTTCTTGATGCTGGAATTGAGGAAGACCTCCGCTTTCGCCATCTACAAGTGGTTGATGCTACACGGGCTTCTCTTGGTTTACCAGTTCTCGAGTATATAGTCACCGACACGCCTTTAGAGGTAGCCCTGCTTCTTGATATATTATCATCAATTTACTTCAGGAAAAGAAAGGATAAAAAGGAAAAGTTCCAATTTTTTCTTGGATCTTATGTTTGAGAAACAAGCAGGTTGAGAAGTGGGTCAATCCAAAGTGCGGGCAGGCAACGGGGAGGATAAAGCATCCTGATTCCCTATTAAGGGCAGTACAGGCATTGTGTGATCGGTCTATGGTGGATGCTGTTGCTGTCGTGGTGCGTTTTCCAGATGATGATATTGAAGACGTGGATGACTATAGGCAAGGAAAGGTAATTTAATACAATTGTATAATATTAGGTTTACGGAACTATTCGTGTTAGGTATAAAAAGATATCTTTTTCTTTTAGAACGGAAAATATACAACGTATCTGCCCTATTACGTACAATCACACATATCATATAAACATTGTCTTCACTGAGGCTTGAACCCACGGCTTCTTGGTTGGTGGGATTCCGACATAACGCTAGTCCAAATGGCCTTTGGTCGCATTAGTTTAATATGTACATATATATTCAATCTAATGTGTATAAAACTGATCAATCTACAGGGAATTGATCTACTGGCTGGAGTAGAAGCCATTATAAGCCATTTAGTGGTGAAGAATTTCAGAATCCCTTGTGCTCATGCTCCGGCCCTATTACCTCCTCCACTTACACAATCTTTATGTCCAAAATCTGCCGCTGAAGAAGTGAGCTGCTTTTCTCTCCTTACTCATACTTACATACTGTATTCATGCGATATGGATATAGACATATAACATGGTTTTTTTATAATCTGTGTAAACAGTTGGGATATACATTCTTGCCATGTGTGCTTGCTGGTTTAGCTAATGCACCCCAGTACTTGACTGATAAGTCTGAGTTGCAAAAGAGTGCTTGCATAGTGGCAAGTGATGTTGATAGTGTCATTCTCCCCGCAGACGCCTGTG
This sequence comes from Logfia minima, assembly GCA_963921325.1. Classification (NCBI taxonomy): domain Eukaryota; kingdom Viridiplantae; phylum Streptophyta; class Magnoliopsida; order Asterales; family Asteraceae; genus Logfia; species Logfia minima. The sequence continues at coordinate 13,889,044 of OY992770.1, read as the reverse complement.
GAGGAGATGGTGTTCTTGCATTTGCTAATAAAAGAATCAAGGTAGATTCTTTAACCTTTTTTCCATTTCAATTTTATATTCCTCACTCCCTTGGATTCTCTATGAACTGTTCGATGTTCGGTTCTAATTCATATGATATTATGTTTATGACTTATGCAGCCGCTAATTATTTGTGTGCAAGAAAATGAAACTGTGCTCAATGATACTCCTGATAAACTCGGGATTGATGTGGTATGTGTAAAGATTTAACAAGTAGATTTGAAGTCTAAGAATTATGCATGATGCCTTTCTGGAATTACTTGCATAATTTTTGTTTTTGTAGGTGAAGGTTTCAAACTATTGGGAAGCTATAGGAGTAGTTGCAGCTCACAAGGCTGGAGTGGACCCAAATTCGCTCAGAAGGGATAAGATCAAGAATATTAGTACAAATTCCTTACTCAATTTTAACAGTTGTGTCACTTCTAGTATTAGAACATTTGTTTGATCAACTTCAGTCTTTATTCTTTCAGAATCGGGTACAGGTTTTGTACCAAGTTTCTGAGGGGGAAAGATATATTTGTGACTCTACTGTTGATTAATTTAAGTTTAGGGTAAATAACTTTAGCTACTTAGGTTATTTTCTAGTCCTAAGGTTTAAGAAATAGTTACTTTCTGATATATCTGTAAGAACTAGTTACTATTTACTAGAATAGAAATCCCAGGATGATATATAACTCGTATTACACAAAGCTTATATTGCAATGATTTGATTTCGCTAGATTTTATTCAAATTTGCATCACGTAAAATTACTAGCATTGGTATTTGGGAGCACATAAAGGGGTTCTGTTTACATCCGTTTTCATGGGTTAGTCGAAAGCTGAAATTGACAAATCCCAAGCACACATAAACTAAATGTCATTGTAATGTGATTTCGTTTGACTTGTTTGGTAACGTTTGGCTATAATTGGCACCCCTTTCCTGGCTAAGCAAGACCCTAGATCTAGACGTCATGATAATGTACTACTAACTTTAGTAGTGTATATATCTTAATAGCATACTGCATACATTTCATATCAAAATACCAAATTGACATTGGGTTAAAGACTTTTTAGTATCAAAATTAGGTTCAAGATTTGCATGCAAGACACAAACTTGAAAAGGGAGATATCATAAATTGAGCACTAATCAAGATTTACCCTAGAAAAGGATTCCGTTCAAGTGAGCCAAAAGCTATAGTAGCTTTGTAGCATTTATGAACCAACAATTCCACTTAATTAGGAGCATGGACATTGAGAGCAATTCATGTGCAAGGAAATTTCAAGGCATGATTTGACTTGTATATATAAATATATATATATATATATATGTATTCTCATTCTCATACAATAATAAATGAATAACTTGTATATCACACAATAATAATAGTAAATGCAAAGGGTACGATCATATTAATGTAAACAAGTTACATTATTATATTTTTCACGTGTGATCATTAAAGACTTGTATTCTTAGTAATGAGCCTGTGTGTATTCATAGTTGTCCAATGGTCATGAACATTTCCAGACAGAAGCCTCAGTTCGTGTGCTGTCATGCAACATAGACTTGTACATTGCTCATAAATACTTGTACAATTAAAATAAGATCTGAAAAAGACTGTTTTACTTGAACAATAAGGTAAAGAAACCAGAATCTTGACCATCAGTTTTTTCATTTAATAAAGAGAGCATCTACAGGAATAATTCATGTGGAAGTAAATTTCCAGGCAGAAGCCTCACATGTACAAGTTCTTTCCAAGAAAAAAAAATCATGAACATTTGCCCTGATGCTAGATTTGTATACAAAATACTAATAAATTAAAGGGTAAATTCTACCCCATATTAACCAATTGGGTTAAAATCTCGAATCTAAGGTTCCTTATTAACGAATAGATGCTCGTCGAGACGAAACATAAACAATTGCATTTCATAACGACCATTGATCTGGGACTGTTAGAAAGTAACTCGTCATGGCTTTCCGGAACCTTCTCTTGTACTGTTTTGGGGAAATGATGGTCGGAGACGCATTCTTGGGCCCACCCAGAATCCCGGATGCTTTTACCCATGTTTCGAGCTGTTTGTCCCATGTATACTGTCTCATGAAATCAATGATCCCGAGAACCAATTCTTTACTCTCCTCGTCCACTCCAACCAGCAAAGAGTAATCCATGACGTCAATCGACTGCACAACAACAATGAAACGTACAACAGTTAGTGTACATAAACTCCAAGTCTACAACAAAGGCGCATGCCCTTTTTCACGCAAAGATCCTCGAAAAGACTGACTTTTATCTTACAGAATTTCATTTCTTGATCTAACAAATGCAACTAAAGGGTGTTTAGATGTGCATTATGAAACTCATTATTTGACCATTCAAAGGTAATATACACAATTTCATACTTATTGCAAAACTAAGTGATTATATATTTAGAAAATTACTAATTTGCAAAAGATCATACCGCTAAGAAAGATGTGTCATTCCAAACAGCTCTTTCAAGATTTCTCTTAGCTTTGCTTCCAAGTAAGATAGGGTTTGTACGCAGAGCCTCCAATAAGTTCATATCTAGCATCGTTCCTGTCAAATCCGCATTATAGCGAGACCTTGCAGACCCCTTGAGATCATAAACTCTAGAGATATTTTTCTTGAAAAATAAATTCTCCATCACCATCACATGCGCTTTTGTTTCTTTCCCACCTCTCAAATGCTTCACATTGACCTATCATTACAACAAGATTAACATATGGAGAAAAGTATAAAACAATCATCAACTAAGTTCAATAGTGAGAAAAAGTGAAAAGTCAACCTGATAAATGCCAACGATTTTAGCAAGACAAGTTGGACTTCCGGAGTTTAGTGAGTCTGTCAAGTATTTGAAATACTGAGGGGCGAATTCCTCAAAAGAATCTAGCTCTGTTTTAGTGACTCCCTTTATTATAAACCGTTCATCTAACGATTTTGCAAAATCGGCATTGCTTTTCCCTCCCTGTGCACTCCACTTCTTGCATCGGCTCAAAGAACGCATGTAGTCCACTTCACTGGGACAACATTTCTTTCTAAGATCATCAAACTGCTTTGCGAAATAACATGTCACTGAATATTTTACTTTTCCACCTGGTCCAGATTCATCCTCGAATGGAATTGTTAGATGATGGGAACTTTTGGCATCTGAAAACAACGACCCAATGGCGGTTGAATGATCTTCTGATCCATTGCTACCATATTGCATGTAGTCAAAATCATTAGAGCCAAAAGATTGCCAAGAAAGCTTTGAAGCCATGGAATGATTTCTATGTAGATATGGTTTATCTGTAAACCATTCTTCGTATTCCTTAGAAGCAAGTGCGTAAGAAATTATGCTCGTGGGCTCGTTGTCATAAACTGCAATCACTGCATTTTGACTACCACTCGGAAGCATCAAACGGGCCCCTACAGGGAGAAAAGACGTTCTGGAAATGTAAAATGGTTTGGACCTCCACAAGAACTCCATCTTCTGATCTTCATAGGAGAAAATTTGTGAGTAACTCCTGTGTAAGTTGCAGATAGGATCTTTTACTTTGACCATATTCATGTGTTGTCGTGATTCTTGATTCTTGATTTTCTCCTGAAGGGTCATGGCAGAATCAAATGAATAGACCCTAGCAGGTGAGGAAGTCAGCCTTCTAAAATGTGGGTTCTCGAGTCGGGTCCTTCGTCTGGGAAAATGCGAGTCATGCCCATCTATTGGTCTCAACGGTCCAGTCCATGCGGAGTCGATCTTGTCAGAGAGAAAGGATGCAATCGATGCATGTCCTTCATCGAATCCATCAGAAGAAATCGACTCAGACTCCTCATAAGCGACACCCCAATTGTAAATGGATCCATCAGTCGCTTCCGTCGGATCAATTTGATTGGATTCCAGGTCAACAGTTGCATGGCTATGGTCAGCAATAACTTCAAGAGTTGAATAACTTCTCCGGTGATTGATCTCCACATTAGAACTCGGTTTAGAGATAGAATTCAGAGTTAAGAGCCTCCGATCCCAAACATGCAAACCGATCGTAAGGGAATGTCTTAAACGATTCAGTTCAAAAACATCAATTTCGGTCGCACCTTCTATGCCAAGCAGATCCTATTTCAAGAAAGAAAACACGAGTGAGTATTAAGTAATAAACATCGGCTAAAAAGCTAATCTTTTTTACTTTTACAGGATAGTTACTTACAATGTAAACATTTCTTTCTTTAATTAGCAATTCCTTCAACTCCTCGATGTGTTTAGTTAAATTGCTTGTATCTGAAACCACGTGTCCATCACCACTAGATATAACCTTATGTTCGGTCTGATGTAATACGTCGGATATCTCATCGTAAAATGCTTCTGTCTTACTCAAAAGCTATTCTCCACAGAAAGAAAAAAAAAGTTAGTAGTTTTAGATGTAAAAGATCATATAATGGCAGATTCAGATAGTGTATGTCCGCACCTCTTCTAGTTCTTTCTTTAACCAACTCTGTTGAACATGACCACTAAATTGTAGGACAGATGGAGGCAAACGGACAGAAAGAATGTCGATCGGAGAGTAACGGAAAAACACAACCATACTTCCCAAGCTGTAGGTCAGATTAGTCGAATTAATTATATTTGCACACAAAACAAAAAAAATAATTTTAAAATATCAGAAAAATGATTTTACCCGTAGAAACGAAGGCAGTCTCTTTGCAGAGAGTGACCGCAGCCCGCTATGCGATTAGCAGTTGCATGATTTGAAAAACTAAGTTCCAAAAATTTCCCAAAAGAGAGACCCCATGCAGCATCAGACATAACAACCCTACGAGTTGCTGGTGGAACCCCATTTATAGGGGAACACCTAAGACACCGGTGCCACATCCATATCTTTCCATCTTTATCTCCGGGTAGGTTCAGTGATGGAAGTCGCTTAACATTAATTGTTAAATTTCCCTGCGGGTGAGTGTAGCATATCACATGGGCTTCAGCTGGTTTGTTGCAAGATCGACACGATGACGTCTGAACGAAAATCCCAAATCAATCCAACAGTTGAAAGATTTAAATATTTTTTATTAACACATGGAACAAAGATAAAGAGCTTAAGTTTACCTGATCGAAAAGGTCATCTTGTAGGTACCTCCCGAGTGGTTTATCAAAGCAGCCATAAAATTTTATTCGCATGAGTCTTGATCGTTCACATACATTACCAGTTAACACGCATCGGCTAGAAAACGATACTAATATGCTCTGATTGCTATCAGTTGCTGAATAATATTCATTTGAGTCATCCAATACTTCAAGTCTTTCAGTTGAATCATACGATATGCTTTCTTCTACAGCAGGGCTCGATATGACACTTGTATTAATCATCAGATGAAGGTTTTGACCATCAACAGCTATGTCATGTTCATCAGGTTTTGGGGAGTCGATATCTTCTGAGATAGGCGATATAGTGTTTTCTCCATTTGACCTTTCAGGCACTGTTATTGAGGGCTTTATGGTCATTTTAGGTAAAGTAGCACCCTCGTCAGCCAGGAAAGAAGTTTCCAGTGATAGATGATATGCAGCAAAGACTGCATACTGAACCACATGTTTGACTTTTTTTAGTTCTTCCCGACATGAGCCTTTCAGCAAGACCTACAAAACAATTTTAAAAAAATCAATCAAAATCAACAATATGTGGCAATTCGGCCCATCAACTTTTGAATGGATCTATTTGACTTGACTTTAATATCTAATAGGTAAACTGGGTTGAACAGATCAACAGGTCGAAAGCAGCCCGACGTGTAATGTACACAATCTCCTAAATTACTTATTCAAAAAAATATATTATTATTATTAAAACAATAAAGTCCCCATAATCATATTTAACGGGATAATCATCTCTAGAAACTAAAATGAATTAGAAAGTGTTTCAGGTCAGCCTACCTGTTTTGACTTGCACTCGTATTCTACCTGTTTTGACATTTACCCACCCCCACGCCCAATTAGCAATTGCATATATCGAAATGGAAGATGGAATTATTACCGTGCAACCTAACCGCCGGGGACAACCATCAAAGAACATTAAGGTCTTTGACGGTTTCTTGGTGAACTGATTGGTTGGTTCATGGTGTTCAGAGAACTTTTCCAAACAGAATAGCTCGCATTGGCCTAATCGAGTGGTGGAGATCTTATCCGTAGATGGAGTTATAGGTGTACCCGTGCATCTGGCTATACGCTCCAATAAAGGGCGTTTAACATTTGAAACCAATGAGATCTCCTTGGCCAAAAGATACTCTTGAGCATATGAAGATACACTCTTTTCTACCAGAAGCACATTTGGACGACGGGCCTCTATTCTTGACACAATCGTCTTCAGATGATCAATTTCCTGTTTCGATGTAGAGTTCTTTACTAATGTTGATCTCTCAAAAAATTTATACAGGGAAATTGGATATAAAGTAATTACTCCCAAAAGATCTAGCATTGAAATATTGCAATTTCATGGGAGACACAATAAACACAGGTAAGTTAGTAACAAACCTGCTGCAGTAGTGTCTCCATAGAAGCAAGCTGATTGTTAGCACGCTGATACTCGAGTGCTCCACCTAAAATAAGCAACCTAGGGTTCTTGTACTGTGATGTCATGCGTTTGTGCTTTATATTTTTTGTACAAACTACTCCTTTGACGAACATACTACAAAAGAAGAAGAAAAATGCATAAGTGCCATCACATCTTTCTATTTAAGGAAAGAAGCAAGATTCAAAGCACAGTTACCTTTCATTAGGACTGCCTGATGCTATACATTTAATCTTTACATAATCCCCAGGATCCATGCTGCCACCTCTGCTAGTATCTGGTTTCACAAAGTTAGCCGCCTGCCATGCTAACGATGTTATTATATCCAGCCAATCATCTCCTGCCGTGTATTCCGATTGCAGTAGTTGCGATACAAGAGCTCTAAAATGACCCTGAACAACATTTTCCAACGGTTTTTTATGCTCGGTATTTTTTCCATTTTCTGATAGAACACTCATAAGGGTATCACTAGACGAGAAAACATCACCCGCCGGGCCCATCTCATCATCATCGTCAGCATACGAAAAGAAACTACTTTCTTCATCATCTGGTGGCAGAGGAAACCAGATGAGACAATTGTTTTCAAGATCTAATGGTTCATATTGTTCCCTAAGGGAGAGTGAAAGATTATCATTAGTGATATTTTCAGGTTCTTGGGTCCCACGTTGGTGGCTTTTTAAAACAGCCACCATGGGTTCATGGTCTAAGGAACCATCAGTTAGAGACCTAGGAGTTCCCTGATCATCGGGCTGTACAGAATTCCCAAGTCTAGTGGAAGTAAACTCTGTCCTAGAAGGGCTGTCAGTAGGACTCGAACCAAAAGACAAGAAACTGTAAAATTCATGTCTCGTATTGACACTACTCGAATCTACATCTGAGGTATCAAGACTATACGGGCTCACAATGTTTTTCAAAGAATCCTCTCCCTCATCTTCATCACTCCTGCAATTCACCAGAATAAAGGCTAAATTCAGATGATCATTTCACATATTTTGACATTATTCATGACGAAATGTTACTAAATATCCTCAAAAAGTCTATAGATATAAAATTATAATCAGATACTAAAAAATATAAGCTAATTACACAAATCATACCAAATAAACAAAAATTTCAACAAAAGGCAGAAATGATACCTGCCGGTGGAGTGACAAATGGATACTGCTTTAAGAGATAGCACGTCACCAGAATAATACGGTGACGGGCCTTTGGGGCTTTGTCCAGGTGAATCAGAAGGATGTATCTTATGACTGAACTTGCCACCAAATTTTTGTTTAACATCAAAATTAGCACAAAATTTGCAAGATCGAATATCAAGGCCAGCTTGTGTACCACTTTTTGATTCCACGACAACAAAAGAGCCATAACCTTGCACACAGCTCTCACAAAACAACCGACTACACCTGCCACACCGATAACCAAGACAAGCCTCCGAAACTCTCATTTCGCAATCGAAACACATGGTTTGACCACCATCATCCATTTTGACTTCACCAGACAAAGAATTCATATCACTAGTTCCCCAATAAATCCAAGATCTAACCTTTTCAATCAAATCTAGTAATGAATTATCAGGAACTACCATAAATCATATCACAATCCTAAGTCAAGAAACTAACAACCAGAAAAAACTATAAAACCCAAAAAGTGAATAAAAAACTTGGGTTCTTTAATAAACTTTATGGGCTATAATTAATAAGCCTATGAAGTTATATATAACAAAAATTGATGTTTTTTTTCTTTTGTAAATGTAAAGATTCAAGTAAGGAACTAAAAGGTCTCCTTGAAATCACAAAAACACCTCAAATTAGTAAATGTCTATACACAGATCCTGTAACTATAACCAAACGTACAACAAAGCCTTTTCCTTTCTTCACAAAAACCAACTCCGTCTACCTAACCAATACCAGAATCATCAACATCACAAGTTCCTAAACTCAATTGGAACATCAAACAAACAAGATCCAGAGCTTGATCACCGAACTAATATCATTTATCATATGATATTAAGAAACCCTAAATCAATTTCAAGTAATAGAGGTCTGAACAAAAAGTTACAAACCTCCATATGTCACACACTAAAAACACACACACAGAAACACAGAGCTTCAACTTTTTTTGCAAATTAAATTATGAATTTAAAGAACACAGAGAAGGAGAATGAAAAGTAGGAAGAGATAGAGTACGGAATTCGTTCCATTTTTAATGGAAGAAGAAATTAGGGCTCGAATTTCCATATGAACTTGAATGGGAACAATATTAATTAAAATTTATACAATTATCAGCAGCTGATGTTGTTTCAACACTTTTTCTTCTTCCTTTACCCTAATTTTGCGGCAATGCTTTCAATTTCAGTACTCAACTAAGATAAATAGATATAAATAAACATACATGTATTGTCTACGCATACACTGTATTACTATTATTCTATTGTAAGTTGTAAGAAGTCTTTGTGTTTTCTAACCCTAGTTTTCTTTTTTCTTATTGGTTTTGCTTTTAGACTGTCACAATCGCTATCTAATCTTAATAGAATCTTTATTACAAGGGTTTTGTAATGAGTAATGACCCTCTTCCTTTTCAATTGGAAAGCGATAACTTTCCCTTTTTATTACTATTTTTCTTTAACCCCCTTCAAGGTTTCACTATTTTAATATTGATGTTTATGTAAAACGGTTGCAATCGAGTTAAGTCGAGACAATACAATATTAAGTTCAAGTTCGATTCAATAAAGAAACTTGAAGTTTGAAATTCAATTCGAGCTCGATCAAGTTGTATTTTTAAATTCGAGCTCGAATCGATTGCGATACTTTCAAACTTGGTCAGCTCGACTCGTTTATCAACAATATTAAGATATTAACAATAACTTAAGTAATGGTAATATTAATCGAATCAATACGTTCATGCTCAAGTTGACTTGATTTGATAATTTCATACTCGACTCAACTCGAAGTGTGAAAAGGCCACAAGCTATATAAGGCTCGTGAGTCTTTTGAGCTGAGTAATCTAATGCTCGAGCTCGACTTAAAAGTCTACTTGAATAGCTCGAGCTCTAGCAACTCAACTTGTATCGAATCAATTTCAAATAGCTTGAGCTGGCAAGTTATCTCGACTCATTTACACTCCTATGTATATATGTATGTATTTTTTGGATGCATATATTTGATCCATAAAGGATTAGTTAGATTTTCCTAAAATGACATATGTATATGTATATATATATATGTGTGTGTGTGTGTGATTTTCCTAAAATGACATATGTATATATGTGTGTGTGTGTGTGTGTTTATATATGTAACCACGATATTTACAGTTGCATAATTCACTTTCTTCAAATGCTTAAGACATGTGATTTACTAGTCACTCTGCGGGATGCTCTTTTGCGCTACGATGGAGGTTTTTACTCTTTAAGTGTGCCACTCGTTCTTTGTCCTGTATTTGTACCTACTTTTCCCGCACTTTATTTTGTGCTATTAAGGAAATCAATTTTATCTACGTTTGAACTATGTTGTTGAAATTTTGATAGTAAATAATTCGGGACTATGGAAACCGAACGACAATATATGATAAGTTCAATTTTACGTTCTTATTTTATTTTATTTTATTTGTTAATTGTTACTTTTAACTTGATTTATAGTTTATTTTTATAGATATGCTTTTATCATCTTAAAAATTGTTCTTGGGGTCCTTTATTGAATTTGAGTTAAGGGTATTAAAAATCTTAATTCAAGTTATTCATCATAATAATGTAACGTTACAAAGAATTTAATATTTTATTGAGTTATATTTCGTATGTTCTGTATCTGAAAAATATTAAAAAATCATAACAAAATGTCATGATATTTGACGTTTTGTACTTTTAATTAACCAACTGATTTGAGCTTTTAAAAATGAGTTTATTGTTTCGAAGTGTATTATAATTTAACTCTTTTGTTATTGTATGTAGCATACTTTCATTTTGTCTATTGTATGGATTGAACATATCAATTCCTTCTATTGTATGTATATTTTCATTTTTTGCCCTTCTAACAGTTGGACATCCAAATGGTACAAAAGCAAAAATTTATAAAATTTGTAATTCAAGGTTAACAAGTCAAGTTGTTTCATACGATGTTTTGGTTCTTCTATAATATTGTGTTAGTTTAATTTATGTATATTGTTTGGCTAAATCATATGATGAAAGGATACAAACTTCATAGTCATAATTATAAGCCATTGTTTTATTCCAGAGATGTAAAATTTTATTAAAGTATTTTTCCTACTAAAATAAAAACAAAGGATCAAGAAAATAAAGTTGATACTCAAAGGGTTAATCATTTTTTTTTTACTCTTTAAATGATGACAACCAAATAACTCAAAGTTCCAATGATGAAGGAGATGATACAATGACTAGTGAAGGTGGTGGTAATGTGTCAGATAGTTCTTGTAAACATACTAGTCATGACACACCATTTATAGCACTAAATGTTGATAACAACATCTTTGCGGGCAATAATCAAATGGTTTTAAGAAGGTTAAAATGCCTTGCCACCAGATTAGGTGAGTATGTGATAGAAGGTAAGGTAAATTAAGGTGCATAAAAAGTTGTAAATTGGTCTAAGTTATCAAATGAAAATTTCTATTTTGTTTCTTCTTTAAATAAAACATTTAACTCAATACTTATTAGAAGGCCTGTAAAAGCCAACAACATATTGATGTTATAAATTCAAAAATGGAAGCATTATATAGAAATGGCACTTGGGAACTCACATAGTTACCTATAGGAAGAATTCTCATAGGTTGTAAGTGGGTATATAAAATAAAATATAAGTCAGATGGAGAGGTTGATATATATAAGGCAAGGTTAGTTGTCAAGGATTATAATCAGAGAGAGAGAATTGATTTTGATGAAACATTTTCTCATGTTGTTACCATGGTCAATATAAGATCCATCATTAATATTGTAGTCTGAAAGGGTTGGGAATTATATCAACTAGATATTAATAATGCATTCCTTTAAGGTGATCTTAATGAGGACGTATATATTTTACTTCCTATAAGGTATTTCAATGATTTTGATAAGAGAGTTAGTAAGTTAAAAAAATCTCTTTATGGTCTAAAGCAAACTCAAAGAAAATGGAATGAGAACTTGACCTCTGCTCTAACTGAAAATGATTTTGAACAAAATAAATTACTATTCATTTTTTTTTTTTTTTTTTTTTTGTTAAATCTTAAAAAGTATGTTCATTGTTTTGCTTGTATATGTTGATGATTGTAATAACTAGAAATAACATTAAAGAAATAAATAAGATTAAGAATTTTACGAGTTCAAAATTTATGATTAAAGATATAGGTGTTCTCAAGTATTTTATGGGAATTGAAGTTTTAAAGTCTAGTAATGATGTGTGTTTATCACAAAGAAAATATTACTTAGAGTTGTGGTATGAGTTTGGTCTATTGAGGTGCAAACCTATTAGCACTCCTATAAAAACAAACTTAGTCTAAATCTTCAGTCTAATGGTGCTTCTTTTGACATGCCTTTGCATAATATAAATGAATATCAAAAATTAATCAGGAAGCTTATCTATTTGACATTGACTAGACTTGATACTTTATATGCAATACATATGCTTAGTCAATTTATGCATTTACCTATGCATTCTCATTTGAAGCATGCTAAGAGAATTTTGAGATATCACAAGGGTTCTCCAGGTAAGGTATTAACCAAAGGTTATGATCTTAATCTAGTTGTTTATGTTAATTATGACTGGGTTAAGAACCTTATGTCTAGAAGGTCTGTCACTGGTTATTGTTTGTTTCTAAATGGGTCATTAGTTTCTTGGAAAAGTAAAAAAACAGTCTACAAATTCTAGATCCTCAGCAGAAGCTGAGTATAGAGGTCTAGAAGATGTTGCTTGTAAAATTATTTGGGTGTTGAAATTACTAAATCAATTTCAATTTAAATGAAGCATTTTTGTCAAGATATTTGTTGATAATAAAGCTACAATTAAGATTGTAATAAATCCAGTTTTTCATAAGATGATTAAACATTTTGAAATTAATCTACATTTTGTAAAAGAAAAAGATAAGTGCATGTGTGATAGTGATAGAAAATGTAAATTCTGCAAATAATAATGCCGATTTGTTTACAAAGAGTTTAAATGATTCCTAGTACTCTTTGTTGTGTGACAACCTACGTTCTACAATTAGATGGGGGGGGGGGGGTTAGAAAGGTAAAATCTAATTGTGGTTAAATATATATTGTTTAGTACTTGTTTTGTGCCAAAGTATAAGTTTCAAAAATTAATTTTGCAGGAACGAGAGTTGTGTGTCTCTTTTATGATATAGAAAAGTTAAGTGTATTTTGAGTCAAGTTTGTAAAGTTGTTATTATATAGACGTATTATCTTTTATTTTTTTATTCGTTATGTGTTATGAGAAGATCGAGAGTTGGGGTATGTGTATGCGATTTTATGTTTAATATGTGTATTATCTTGATACTGGTTGTTTAGTTTTGTGTATAATAAGATTATTAAGAGTTTTGGTGTAACTGAGGTTTTAATTTTGTATTTAATCCTGTTTAGTTGATTTGATCTAATAGAGGGCAATTTATTAATTTGATTCACCGTCTTCATCATATTTAGTTGTATTTTTTTTCTAAGTAAAATATAATATATTTTAAAATAATAAACTCTTTAAAGATATTAAAAGAAACAGGGTCTTAAATTACATTAGGAATACTTGAGGCCCTTCTTTCTTAAAGTACTATTACTATAATATGCTTTTTTGGTATTGTACCATTGCTCAGAAGAGAATTTAAAACAATCTGGCTGTCGAGTCAGCAATAGCAGAATTCTGATCTGATTTGGTTACCCTCTCATTGATTTTAAAAGCTACAATTCATGAATTAATTAGTATTTTTAATGTATTTTAAAATGTTAAAGAATTGGCGTATAATACTTTGTTAATATATCCTTTTCTTTTTAATTATTCAAACATAATCATCTTAGATACGGAGTGTGTAAGTCTGTTGTTAATGAAACATCAACCCACAACCTAGTTACTATTAGATTACCTAAAAAACGTGAGACGAATGACATTTAAAGTATAATTTGACTTATTTTTAAATGAATACGTCGAAAGATTCATATTATATGAATCTAGTCGGTAAAAGTTTAGATAACACGAGTATATTTAAGCTATCGAAGAAAATAGGTGTGCAAGAAAGTTTTTGGTCCATTGTTATCATTACTTAGTTGAATTCAAAGTTTGCTTCAAATATGTTGGCTACCTTTTTTTTCTAATATATGAACGGAGAGTAATGAGTATGAGTATTAAAGAATAAATTTGATTAAATAATTTAAGGTAATTAAATTGCTACTTTTTCTGTGTGAGATAGATAAAATGGTATGTATTATAGACCACATTGTTATTGTCGATTTGTTTTCATTCAGATGTCTCTAGAACTTTATATGTGTGCATGGACAGATGTGTAAACCAATCGAGACTCACGCCCAATTGTAATTAGCTCAATGTTTGGTAAGTGACATTAAAATGCCAAGTATATACGATGCAACCACTCATGACCCCTTTCAAGGTCTAGGTTTAAATCAACTTAAACTCAAGTCAAACAAAAATATATATATTTCGAAAGAACATGCTTAAAGTTATAATGGAAGTCTTAAGAATTCTAGATTAATATATGATAGACTAAATTTCTATACATAACATAATGAGTCATATAAAGGGTTATAGTAGGTAAGATGTTTGGGTCGAATGACTCATCGAGATAGAACCCTAAACTTAAGCTCGATTATAAAAGTCGAACAATAGATTTAGCTTGAGATGGACTCCCCCGAGGTCGATCATATTAGTTCATAATTTCCATCAATTAACAATACTATTTATATATTAGTGAATGTTGAATAGAATCTTTAAAAGAAAAATGATTAAAATGAAGATATAAGATACTTTTTGTTGTTTGAAAATGGGGAGAAAAATCCAAAACCAAGACAAAGAACATAGTCAATGAAAACTTATGAATTAATAGATTATACGAAGAACATAATACCGAAAGCTATCCAATAATTTCATTATCTTTAAATATGACATTTTCTTTTGTTTTTTTTTTATTTTTCATAAATATTTTATATAACTACCCCTATTATTTTGAGAGAAAGAGTCATCTACATTGCTTTAATACAATACAATTTATTTATTGTACATTACGATTTTATTATAAATTAAAAAGTAGTACTTATTAATTCATGCCCTCAACTCACCAGAAACAAGACAACCACAAACCAGACAGGGTTTATCCTTATCGAAATCCAAGTCATCGTATATTCAATTCAAATGATAAATTAAAATGATGTTTAATCAAATATACGTATGTATTTATATTCTTAGAGATTATAAAATAATTCATCACGTCAACCAGATATGAGAAAAGCTACCCACAATCATATATTTTTTTTATTTATGTATGTACGCAAACGTGTTTATATCTATGTGTTAGAAAAATATGCCTTTCTGAAGTACGACAATTTTAATGTATGATAATTGTTTTGGCCGATAGGAAAACAGATAAGTCATTAACTAAAAGATAATAATTAGTTTCGTATGGTATCATATTTTGAAAAATTGAAAAGAAGAAAATGATAATAAATCTTTATCTTTATATTATTTATATATATAAATAAAACACAATACCAAGGAAGAATCTGAATCGTTAATTAGGTTCCTTCCGTAGTTATTCAAAAGTGAAAATTTAATTATGATTAACATATTTAGTTTTATATGTGTGTCTATAATGATTTCTATTTGATAAAAAAAGTCTACATCTCTTACATGATATTCTTTTATGTTTGTTAAATATGTCATTTTTAGTACATACATTTTATAATTAACCATTTTAGTTCATTTATTTTATACTTAACTAATTTTAGCTCTACGTTACGAAGGAGTGAAAACACAATAATTTATATCATTACGAATATGAAATTATCTATCTAATATCATTAAAAAGTTTGATATGTTCAATTAGATGAATTATGTATAACTTCAATATAAAAGAATTTAATGTTTAATCACGCGTAACCGCAAGACACTAAACTAGTAATAATAATAATTCTTTTTATATTTGAAATCACATGTTAGTATTTCGTTGATTCTATTTACATCAATCATACAATCATAAAACACATAATTTTAAAAACATTTATCTGTAGTAAAAATGATATACATTCACGTACATTAGGTTATGTTCATCATATTTATGATTCATGCACATTAAATTGTTTGTTACGACTATTTTACTCATGATAAACAAACATAAACCATATCGTAGTGATAAAACGACTAATTTAACAATGTACGGATATAAATAAGAATTTACAAATTAATGAACCCCTGATTTAAACATAAACCCTTTTGATATATTGATTGAATATAACTTTAACCAAATTTTCACATCACATTGTTGGTAAGGGTTAAAACGAGTTATCGAACAAAGTATTGAATACGCCTTTAAAGATCAAAATTTAATTTATAAATTAATTACAACTACCAATCAAAATGAATGACTTTAATCTAAAACTAATACTTTTTCATCCAATTTTCTTTTATATATGTAAAAGCGATATGCTTAGATATCTGAATTTTAATTAGCTTCGAAACTTATATAGCTGCATATATATATATACACCTACCTTTAGAAAAACATTAATGTTTTTAATCTACAAAAACAATTACTATAATAATAATAATAATAATAATAATAATAATAATAATTATTATTATTATTATTATTAAAAACAACTAATTGTTTTTAAGTTATGTATATGACAAAACATGGTAGCTTTCATTGAGCTTTCGGTTTGGTAAGAAGACGTCATCTTTGATTGGTATGTATTTGAGCCGAACGAATGAAAAGTCGTTTTCTTGTTTAATTTATTTATCTTTAATTTTATCCCTTTCTTCATATTAGTTGGAAACAAATTTGGTGGAATAAAAGTATATTTATAAATATTGACTTCAATATACATAAATCTTTCACAAATTAGTAAGCTTAAATTTGTCCATCTTCTCTACATGGTTTGAATATACTTATTGATGATTGTTGATATCGTGGTTTTATTTTTGAAATGGGTTTGTACATACTACATACAATATATTGCTTTGATGAAATAATTGGTAATTAATTATTGAATAAAGTAGAGTCTATATAAAGTTTATAAACTGAACTATCATGTATGAGTCATGTCCCTGTGTACATAATCTTGATAAGAAAATATATCATTTGATTAAATAGATCAGTACATAAACCGAATTGAGTTTTTGGTCACACATGCATCTTAATTTGTGGCCGTATATGCATCTTTGCTATTCGTATAGAAACTAAAATTTACGGGTTTTGATAATGCATCAAGACAGATACTTAGATCAAAATAAATTTAATGTCCGGTCTAAATATTGATCGAAGTATAATAATTTCTACATTTTCAAAACTCATAACGACGATCTCAAGGGTCGTCATTTACAAAACTCTTATTATTATAAAGACATACGTTAACCTATATTAAGATAAATATATGTTGGGGGAATGTTTTGCGAGATTAGTTATATAATTGGGTCATGTATTACTGTATTTGTTTAAGTAAATAGAATATTTACCTTTTAGCTATGTGAGAGATTCGAGAACAAAGATGCCTTCGGTGTCAAGTATAGAAGCATGATGGGATTGTCCGAAAAGCCCATTCTTTCATGTTGGAATATTACCTTTGTATGTTGGTGCACTTTTTACAATTCTTTTATGTCATTTAATCTTTTATTATGTATGTATGTATATTTGTTTACGGGCATAAACTATTAGTATCGTCAAATAAACTATTGATCCGAGTAGCTTCAAGCCTTCAATTGATTTTGTGTCTTTTGAAAGCTAATAAATGAGGTAACTATTTTAGACTCCATCTCGTGTGTTACAAGTGGGAATATACGAAACAAGATTTTGAAAACAAAAATAAGAAATAAGATAGAAAATGTGAAATAGTATGCGGACAAATTTGCTAACATTAAAAGGGTACAATTGTAATTTCAATCTATATATAAACCTTAGGAATTAAGCACAAATTAATTAAGTTTAAGATATTTTATAAAATAAAAAATAAAAGATATAGATTAAATGAAATCGAAAACCTAACAAACGTAGAAAATTAAAAAATTAGATCCAAAATAAAATTATAATAAACCATTTGATGCAAGTGAAATAACAAAGATTGGCCTTCAACCCTTTTGTGGAATTTTTATTTTTTAAGCAAACAGAAAATTAGATAAAAAGATGATTGGCATCTTATGTACCCACTTGACGAGAAATGAAATGTCAATAGTGCCTGTCCTATTGTCTTACCCGTTTGTGGAATTTAGCAAACTCAACGACAGCTTATGTATTTTATTTAATACGGAGTAAAACATTTTTTTTTCTCGTTGGATTAGTTTTAAAACGTCGTAACTGGTTTTGTCCTCATCGCTTCTAAACAATATTTTAAAACCTGGGTTTTAGGTTGACCCGACTTCATTTTCAGGTCTGACCGGCTAAATCAGAGTTCGAACCCAATTTTAACTTTTTGACCTTTTTCGATTTCTTTGATTCTTTTTACTTTTTTTATTTTCACCCTTAAACATTTAAAACTATAATTATAAGTTATGATGTTTGAAATGAAATATATAATGGCTATTAACTTATAAAATTTTCGAAATATTCCTTAAACGCTATTAGAAAAATTATAATAATCATATAAAAACAAGTAATAAATATTTATAAATACAAAACTATCACAAACTCATGATTAGATCAATTGACAATCCATCCAACAAGCATGAGGCTAAGGTTCATAACATGAGGTAAACATTTTTATTGTGTTATTTTCCTTTAATGTTGAAGTTTACCCACATCGATGGTAATACAAACCACAACCTACTATGACCTTCTATATATTTCAAGCCAAACACACAAGTAATACAATTTAACCATGGTTGACCTACTAATTTAGAACGTTAACCTATATAGTTCTGATCGAAAAAAACAAAATCGGGTCACATATCGGTCCGGGTCACCGGGTCGATCCGGTTCAACCCAGAGACTCAAGCAATTCAACTCGAGTCGAAAATCAACATTAACCCGGCTTGAATCGGCCCGACCTCGAATCCGAGTTCCAATCCGACCGGTCTAACCAGTCGAATTGAACCAAGTTTCAAAACCATACTTCTAAATGAGCTCTTAAATCTTATATTGTTAACCAGGGTCAGTGCAAGGCAATTTGAGGTTCGGAGCGATATTGTAAAAGATGACGGTACCTCTACAAAATGGGACTACTTTAATATACTATACATAAGAAATTTGGGGCCCTTTCTAAAGCCCAAGGCGGCTATTCAGCCCATCCGCCCTTAAAACCGATCATGTTGTTAACAAAAAGTTTGTTACGACTATTTCATGGAAATGAAAGAAAATATTTTAAAGGTGGAAAGTTTAATAATACACGGAGTAACATGCAACATGTGCACGTGAATTTTGTTTAACTTTTCAAAAAGAACATTACTATATGTATTTAATTACATAAGTATAAGAATAGATTAAACTATTCAATTCATAGCATATGACATTGATAATTCTCTCTCATTTCCTAAATCAATCATTGTAATAGATGTTTCAATCAGAATTTTACGTCATTTTTCAGGTATTTGTTCTAGGTCTTCCAATCATTTTCCTTTCTGAAAATGACAAATACATACCGTAAACATATAATAAATAATAATACATATATTTATCTCAACGATAATTCGAACACACGATTTAATCGAACAATTATTATGTCACCTCCATATCATTAGAACAACGATCCTTTCTTGTATCACATGGTAATTGTTTTTCTTCCAATTCAGTACGTATAACTTGAAAAGAACAATGATATGTTGAACCTACATGTCACATGTTTTAACAGCTAGTATCTGCGAGTTAAGAGTACAAATGAAAAGATACATTTATCGATGGGTATTCGCGATTTCACAGGTTGAGAAAACCGTAAAGAGGATAACGGGTAGAGGGTTTCCATACGAACGATCCGCCAATAAATACTATCATTAGTAACCTCAAACTTTTCGTTTGCAAACTGCAATGTTGATGGCAGACATAGTAACTTAAACAAGTACTAAAAAGTTGGCGGACAATTTCACGAGTTTCAAAACAAAAATCTTTTAGAAAACCTAGAAATCACACTAGTTTTGGTGGGACTCTTGTCTCCTTTTATGTGTCCCTGTTGATCCGTTTTACATGTTTAAAAGCGATAAAAGATTTAGGGAAGATTTATACTACTATTTAAATACGTTTTTTATTCATACATTTTCTAGTTATTAAAAATTATTAATCATATATGTCTTACTTTATCCTCAAATAGTAGTTTATATACTACAAACTAATGATCAACTTTATTTGTGTTAAACTAATTTTATATCAAACATCATAATTCTTTGGTGACATGAGAAGTAATTCGTTAGACCATAGACGCACATGAAATTCATTTCCTAGGCATTCATACAACCGCAAAAGAATGAAATTATGGGTTCAAATTCCAGAATTTTAACAAAAGTATATATTCTAATAGTGGTGTATCTGATATATAATAGTAATACAAATCCAACTAAAACATTTTAATATCAAACCAATTAATTAATTACTCCATATAATAAAGACAGCAACTTTATTGCAAGAATAACCACACTAATGAAATCATGGGCATCCATTTTCTAGGTCAATTTTGTAGCACTATGCTTGGCTTGCGAACCAAGACCCCAATGGGGTATTGGATCATGAGAAAACTTTTGAGTAGAGTCAAATTTCACCCACTTTTTCACCTCTTTTCAATCATCATCATCACTTGGGAAGTTTCAACATTTGTCGCTCTAAGATAATGGCCTCATACCCACTTTACCAAATTAGGTCAATTGAATATTATTGTCTACATTTTCTAGCAAATTTCATCCCATTCCTATCCCCATCCCCATCCACTACTAGCGTTCACCATGAATAGAATGACTAGTGATGTTCATCATGACACAAAGAATGGATATTGATGAACCAAAATCTATGTTATTGATAGACTATAATAAGTAAAGACGTAACGTTAAGTTATCTTTTATGATAAGAGATAATAACACTATGAATTAAACCAAAACCAAGGATGTTATATAACTATTAAAGTAATATACTTATGAGCTGGATAAACAAGGTTCGGATTAATTGAGAATAATTAGGCTAAATGGCGACCTAATCTAAGAGTCATAGAAATGAGCTATTGATAGGAACCTAACGTGAAATGACATTTACCTGGAAAGGTAAACCTCAATCTTAGTATTATCAAAATAAAACCTATTACTTGTATTTGTATGAAATTTTAAATATTAAATTTCCAGAATATTTCAGCTTAGTTTAATATTGATTTATATTTATATTTATATTATATTTATATTGACATATGTGATTAGTCCATCACCACGTGATTTATGTGTCTTAACTTAGTCTAATATTCTGTTTATTATATTTATCATTCAACTATTTATACAAAATCCAAAAGAAATCCGGATTTACAAAATTGTTATTGGGCCTTAAAGTGTACTGCTATATTACCTGCCAACAAACTTATCATAGAGATCCGGTCCATTGCTTACAAAATGGACTAAGACACTAAGTAGACCCTGTTATTCTTCTCTCTTCAAGATCAGCGTTTCAAGTTGTTAAAACACAAATAACTAACTTTTAATATAAAAAAATGAAAGTATAATAAATTTAAGCGATAACTATTTTCCCAACTTATAGATCCATAAAATATAAAATGTTGCATTGAGTTAACACTACGTATTATATAACTCTTTAGACTATATATATATATATATATTAAAGTTGTTAATTTGTACCTTTTTCCAATTTCAATTTTCAAAACAAAATCTTGGCGTGATAGAATAAATCATAATTTAAGATTATTAAAATTAAATTGAAGTCATCCTGAAATGAAAACTTTAAAAACCGTTCAACATATTTTCTTTCCCCCTTTGTGATCTAGTTTTGACCAAAGGGCAATAATCGGATACAAATGCAATCATTAGTTTGAAGGCTATAAATTAATTCCCAAAGTTCTTTTAATTCTGTTTAGACGGCTCTTAATGAATTGTTAGTTTAACGTATATTAATACTTTCTAAAAAATAATGAACAAACATTAAACACTATCAACATGTTATGAAGAACTTAATATTTCTCGACCTCACTATTTATTTAATTTTTTTTTCAATTAATACAATTGCAATTGTAATTTGAAAACATAAATTTAAATAAAACACATTAATTAGAATAAAATTTTACATTAATTGAATTAAAAATAAAGCATTATGTTAATAAATTAAAAGTAAAACATTACATTAATTAAACATTACATCAATGAAACTAGTAGTCTAGTCGTTATTTGGTAAGGATGGTCGAGTAAGTTGTTCAACATATCGTTTGATTGTGATGGTTGAGAATTGAAGTGTTTTTTAGGCATTTTTGAGTATATCAATTGATATAATTTGTATGTAAATAATAGAGGTTATGAGAATTGTAATTGTAGTTGTGTGAAAAAGATAGTTAAGTTGTATATATATAAAAAAGGAAAAAAATTGTTACTATTACATTTTTTTTTTATTTTTTTTGTTACCGTTTGAAAGCAAATTTTTTTTGTTTTTTTTGTTTAGGCTAAAGTGGGCCCCGCAATTCTCCATCTCTACTCGTCCTCGCACTGACACAACACAATGACGGCCAGTCAAGACACACCAAAGACGCTCGCTGTCAATGACATCTTTGGTGAGACACTTGAAGACGGTGCAAGACGCAATCGTTGACACCGGTCTTACGGATCGTTAACTGTATTTGTTATTTAGGAATCTATCACTGGGTAATTCAATAATAATCTCGTGCCATATTCATTCATTTTTAATAAATAAAAAGTAAGGTTTTGAAGGTCAGCTGCATTTTGAGGGGAAAGAGGAGCATGCAATTTTAGCCGTTAATTTTTGTGATCAACAATTCAGATTTACTGCATCTTAATAAGACTACATTTTACGTAAAATGTTGTATTACGAATCTAACCGTTAATTACAAAAATTAACGGTTGAAACCGCCTGCTGCTTATTTATTTCAAAATTCAGCTGCGGATACCTTTTTTATACCACACCAAAAACAAAATATACGAACTTAGTAAAACATGGGAGAATGAATTCTTTAATGATTAGATTGGTCCTTTTCATAATTTTTTGTATTTAAAAGTCACAAAATACACTTCCTTCAATTACATTTCATTAGAAATTCCTAAATACCGCTTGCTTGCTCAAGAGTCTAGAGTACTACTAGTATTCATTTGCAATTAGGAACACCGAAACTATTATGTTACGGTTAGAAACCAATTTATCATGCAACCTATTAAATGCTAACTGAATAATAAATGAGTATCTGTAGTTTGTTACGAATAAATAATAATACTAGTTTTAGAATAGATACATAGACTTTATAGCATAGAGTGGGCTACAAGAGAGGTAGCTCGAGCTTGACTCATGGAATTTAGACTACGGTTGAACTTAATAAACCATCTCCCATAATGAAGTTAAAGAAGACTGAATGGTACTCGCTCCTTCTTAATGACTCTATTCACTCAAATTATACATTAATAGTTGAGTCCAATATAATTCATTCTTCAAGCTATTGTACCATTTGCCCATTTTGTATGATGTGGTTATTGGCAAGAATTTATTGCTAAATGGGCTAAAATATTAGTCTATATGCCTTGTACAGCAATCATCCGCATACCGTAGTTGTTTATCTTTTCTTACAAAACCCCGTTATTGATATTGCTTATTTTTTTTTAATTCTTTTTGAATAAAACCTATTGATTCATTAACAAAATGATGACGAATAAAGGTTATCAAATAGCACTTTTATTGCCCGTTTGTTAAGATTATGAGAATATTTATAATATTTGTCGTTACTTTATTCTATAACGAAGTATGAGCCCCATCATCCCCTTTAACTTCAAATTCTAGTTCCACCCTGACCTTCTCAAGGTAAGCTAGAATTTGGCTCAAAAGTATTTGAGTCTATCTAGCCCGAGTTCAGCTTGAAAGATCAAATATCTGTGTATATTAATTATATTTGATAACTTACTATTTATAAAGATAATTGCATGCATAAGTGCGTAGACTATAAGTCTGAATATTATATGTCCACACACACACACATATATATATATATACATATTACTATATTAGTAAAGACTTAAAAACTTTAATGAAAATTTGAGTTAAACCATATTATCTCGAGCTTAACTTATTATATGTTTTTGCCTCGTGCTAAAACTCGAGTTTAATAAAATCTTGGCTGAAATAAATTAAACTGGAGTTGAAACTTTTAAAAAACTCGATATAAAAACTTCATAAACAACACAAACATGAGGTACAATTATGGTCAAATTATGAAAATTGCATGGTCTTAATTAACAAACGTTTCCCACATCGACACATCTTATTTAATATTGTAAACACGTTGGATAAATCATAGATACGGGACGTACTTATTTAATGATGTACTTGAAAGTTATCATTTCTTCCTGGAATTTTTTGATTGGTGTTTTATTTAACCATAGAACCAAACACTTTAACTTTTAAATTTGTTTTCACGTGACGTATGTATTTGAATCACGAGGTTAATATATAAAACACAATAACAATATGGTGACCTAAAATACTACTCCCACTATACACAAGCAATAGTAGATAAATTATTAAAATCCTTATATAGAGGCTTGTATATTTGGATGTTTATATAACTAAAATTCATCTTTGACCAGATTTTGCCATGATTTTATAGTAAAATAAAAGATGGCACATAAACAAAGAAAAAGTTGATCAATGTAACCCTCATTTCATATTCAAAACTATATAATAACTTACACATCATGCATTAAGACTTGTATTATATTTTCACAATAAAGAACTTGCATGACAGTTCAAATCCAGCCAACTCCTCTCTCCATATCAATCAGATGATTCATGTTGTTTTATACTAGCAACCACACAAATATCAGTGCAAGATTCTAGCTACATAAGAGAAAAAGGGGCGCAAGATAAAAAAGAAGGACAACATACTATTAAAAATGGTTGGAAGGCTAAGTTATTGTGTCGTTTTTATAATCTTGATGTGGTTGGTAGTTTCACCATTGATGGGAATTGATGCGAGCCGAGTACTTAAGGAAGATAACGATCATGAGGGATTATTGGGTATGTTACCAAGAGGTATAGTGCCACCTTCGGGTCCATCACCATGTCACAACATACTTGATCGCAAGCGAACTCATTTTCTTCCACCTCCAATTGCTATTCCATTTGTTCCTCCAATTAGTACTCCAAAATTTATACCTCCATTGCCTCCTTCGATTCCTTTTCCGTTTGATCTTCCTCCTCCATCTCAAGACGAAATCATCATTTGTCCATAAATATGATTTCCCAATTCGCTGGAATATGCATAGAATAACTTAGATGTTTTGTGTTTGGATTTGGATTTAATGCTCGTGTACTGATCAAAGATACATCAATCAACAGACAACATAAGTTTCAGGGGTCAATATGCAGCGACATCAAAAATTTTATAGTCTTTTAGGTATTTGTACTTTACTTCTTCATATAGCTAGCTAGCATGCTGATTTATTTATTTCTTCTTTATACGTCAAAAAAGATTTCTTGTTTCCTTTGGGCTTGAAGTGATTTGAAATGGAGATGACTGTGTTTGAGACATGATTGAACTTTATAAAGCTACAATTTCATATGATTGATATAAAAATCTGAGTTTGATTCATTCAGACTTGATTGATTTTCTTTTTGTTACTCTTTGGCTCTAATACGCCTAACTGAAATGCTAACATGTACAAAATGTATATTACCTTTTTGACTAGTTGTGACGTTGAAATGAATAATTAAGTCATGCTAAAACGTGATAACATCACGACGAAGTAGAAAGCGAATGTATGTAATTGATTATATTGATGGTTAAGTAAGATTGATATCTTACTTAACTAACAAATAGTAGGAATGTGTTGATGGTTTATACTTTTATGACATGAACCAGTTGTTCTGCCATCCTGGTTATGAATAACTACGGTGAAATTTTAGCCTCTTAAACTTCTTTCATACCGTCTGGCTTTCAACAAGTACGGATGGACAAAATACACACTATTCTGTCATGACAAAACAACATCCGTATATCATCAAAGATCTGGTGTTCAAATTCATCTCTATCTTACTCTCTAGAAAAGAGCTACCTTGTCAATCAGATCCTGACTATAATTCACAACTTTTACTGAAAAAAAAATACAGATTATTACAGCATGGTTTTACTGAATTCAGACATTATCTTGCTCTTTGAGCTAAACACGAAAAACAAAAGGTACAAAACCTACACAAAACTTTGATCTAAAAGTAATAGCTTTCCAATAATATAAAAAAAACGTAAAACTGAGAGAAAAAGAACATAAATATGACTTCCTATTGCCCAACACAAATAATTTATGCGATTTTCTTGTTCATGTTTGTATAAAGTTGACGCATTTGGAATCTCCAGACCAAGAAGTAGAGCAAACCAAACCCGATCAGTACATATACCCAAACTGCCTCTTCACCACTCTCATCCTCGGACCTTACCTCCAATACACTAAAATGATTCCTTTGACCATTTTCCAAAATACCCTCTTTCACATGACCATATAGCACATACACCCTGTCCTCTGCTCCTACAGTAACCGAGGTCGGAAGCTTTTCTGTGTCAAGAGAAGTCTCGTCATAGACCACACCCTCACTCCAACTATCATCGCTTTTGATAAAGTATAGTTTATATTGGGACACCACCAAAAGAACACCATCACTTCTGAGAGCAATGCCATCGGGTGCTATCAATTCCCGGTTTAATAGAATTTTTCTGGCGGTTCCATCTTCATAATCAACTTTATATAAGTTTCCTGTATTTGTTTGTGAAACAAGAAGATACCCTTTGCTACAGTAAGCAATACCATTGAGTCCACATGAGCTGTAGGGTGAGTCAGGCACGGGTGTTTTTGTGAACGTTTTGGATTCAGATAACATAGAAGCTTTACCTTCAAGATCAACCTTCCATATCAAGTTGCTAGCAGAGTTGGTCACAAATGCATTTCCTGAGAAGTCTACAGCGACATCATTGGCCCCTGGTGCAAAAATGGAGGATGCAGAATCATAGAGGGTGGTGAGAAATAAGCGGTTATGGGGTGGGCGTAAGTCATATGCAGCAAGAGCACAGTTGGAAGGTTTCGAATGGCTGTAGACCACCGCTAGCAAACGCTTATGGGTGACATCAACTGTGACACCGAGGAAGGATGAGTTGGCAGGAAGGGATTGGTCAGAAACTAGGGTATTGACTACACCGGCATCAGATATGGATAGGAGAGTTGGGTGGCGGAGGGAGCCAACAATGAAGTGTTGGGCTGTTGGGTCATATGATACAGACTCAGGGTACAAATTGGGAGACCGGAAATTGATTACGTGGGGTGCGCTTGCAGAAATTGGTGACTGAAAGAGGCTGAAAATAGTAGTCAAAATGAGCATAGACTTGGTTATGGTGAAAGACATGATTCTTAAAAAAATAATCGATCTTTGGCAACAGTTCTAACTGACTGAACTCACACCTGAAAACAAAGATGAAAGGTAAGTGCTTTTACAGATCTTCAGTGATTATGGTGACAGGGTGACTCTCTTGTAAAGGAAGTTAACATTTAGTCAGTCAAACCAAATAAAAAAATAATTCTTGTTTATCAACACATGAAAGGTCAATTCATGAATATCAGATATCATATCCTAATATCAGATAATCACAAGATTGAACAAAACTCTGGAAAAGTGTCACCTAATAAACTAAGGTTTCTCAGTTGTACAATGTGTTACCTTCGCATTTTTGCAAACGTGAAGCCATGATTCAATCTATACAACCTTTCTGTCACAAATAAGTTATCTTATCATGCACAAACCCTAGCGAATACTGTAGCGAATCTACTTTCGATGCATAAGACACAAATTTCACTAGTGGTCACGTTTAAGAGACCAGTTCATCTAGGCACTTGTTAGGATTGATGACAATTTGCTTACATTAAGTATATGCTCATTGCTTAAAGTGATTTACTTTCAACGTTAATATTATATTCCAATTATTGCAAAACTTATGCATAATTCAATCTTACTACCAATTTTTTGTAACAGTTATCAGATATATATATACTACACAAATTAGGTGCTGAGGTATACTATATATAAATCAGTATCCATGTTCAACAATATTGGTATATTCATAAAGAAGGAAAATATAAGTATAATTGGTGCAAATGAAATGAAATTAGGGTTTCAAACCTGAGACAGATGCGACTTTCAGAAATCGTTGATGCAGATATCGATCTAGGGTTATGCGAATTCTTAGAAATCAACGACTTAATATGCGATTAGATTACAAGACGATACATATCGATAATTTCAACATAATCAGTGACAATTAAATATAAATATAGATAGATATAGATTAATGGTATTGGTGGAATTTGTTTGTTAGTTATATGTTCATGATCGTCAGTGCGTTTGACTTTTGATAGTTCCAATTGGAATTGAACTCTTGCCGTCCAAACTTCTGTTGTTTACGACTTTGGGCACTGAAGTTTTAGTTATTCCAACTTTTACCCAACTTATTGTGATGTTTTCGTGTATCTCAATATATTAACAAGATAAGCCCAACATGGCAACATGGCAAGGAAAGCCCATCACTTAACCAATAGTTGACCAAATAGCCCACATTATAAGAAACATAGCTCATAGTTGATAGTCGCAAACTTGTCAAAATTTTGATTTTGATTTTGATTGTTGAAACGTACGATCTTGATCTCAAAATACTAGTAGGAACGATCTAGTGTTGTTTTGGGCATACCATTCGTAATCGGTCTATGATCATTCTTAGGATCCA
Source organism: Logfia minima (assembly GCA_963921325.1). Classification (NCBI taxonomy): domain Eukaryota; kingdom Viridiplantae; phylum Streptophyta; class Magnoliopsida; order Asterales; family Asteraceae; genus Logfia; species Logfia minima. Next base: position 13,860,413 of record OY992770.1, on the reverse strand, counting down.
ATAATTGTTATAAAATCGTATGATAGGTCATATATTGTTATGGAAATTTCATCAACTATTCAAATAATCTAATCTAATGAAGTATTTACAATAATATAATAATAATAATTGAATCGAATCGAATATACATTATAAGAAGATAATTATGTCAATCGTTTACGCCATCACCTTCTATTTCAAATTTGTAACGTGTCACTCCAAGTTATTAGAAGAATAATATTGCACAAACAATAAGAGAAGAAAACTATGATATATAAATCAAAATAAATGGCGTAAGAATCATTCCTATAACTAAAGTAGCTAACGAGATCAATTATATGTGTTATACAATAACGAGTCTAAAAGTTGTGTTTAGTTCGATGATCATCAAAACTTGATACATCCAATTACTATCGTTCACTAGTTATTTTGATATCGTTTAATAAATAATTTAATTAAATTAATTTTATTAATAAATACAAAATATCCTTGTTATCATTAACTGTTAAATCTCTCATTATCAAAATTCACGAAAAGATAATTGCCAGGTATAATTTTCACCTTTTACTTTTATTTATTTACTTATATCAATCATCAATCATCAATCACCTTCAATATGTTTGGAGCAATAATAATAATAAATATAATCCGAAATTAATTGAAAAGGATGAAGATCCAAAAGCAATCTGGAAACTTCTACAGCCAATTTACACGGTTCACAACTCAATCACCTAAACACGTGATCATCAATCCATACAAGCAACAAGAAGATATTTATAAAACTTCATGAACCTTCTACACATATTTTAACCATAAACAAACTAGATATTTTTTAAAGATATTTTGCGCTACGTTGATTCATATACTTATCATCTTACCTGAATGGCCCACACCAATCACGCCGACTTTAATATCACTTCTATATAAACAACCACCACCAGCCACAGTTTAACCTCCGTATGTATCGCGCGCGGATAAATTGATAATAGAATTCGAAGCTGTGACTTAAAATTGATAAAATTGAATTAAAACAGAGATGGAGTTGAAACCGTCGTATTATAATATCCTCGGCGTTTCAACTGATTCCTCCGATGATGAAATCCGACGTGCTTACCGTAAACTTGCTATGGTATTGAACGATTCATTTACTGATGTCGAATGATTCTGCAAATACTAATTTAAATCACTAATTACTTATCTACTAATTTGATTTCTGGTGTAGCAATGGCATCCTGATAAATGGACCAGGAATCCATCGTTATTAGAGAAAGCCAAACGGAAATTTCAACTAATTCAAGAAGCTTATTCAGGTAAACTAACTAACTAATTATTACTAGTATTATTGTTATTTTTTAATGAATTATTGAATCAATGTTCTGTTCTGATTTTGGGGAATGAATTGAACAGTTTTATCTGATGAGAAAAAGAAGTCAATGTATGATGTTGGATTGTATGATCCTCAAGATGAAGTAGATGAGGTAATTAATTTCTATTATTTCATATTTATCTTCATGTATCGATGTTTTTACGAATTATTTGTTTATTATAGTAATGTTCTCTTGTTGGTTTTATATTAATCATTTCTTGATTATTATGTCTGTCTATTTATCAGGGTTTTGCTGATTTTATGCAAGAGATGACATCATTAATGGAAAATGTAAAGAAAGAGGTAAAAGTGTTAAACCTAAGTCAAACTTTGACTTTTAAACATCTATTGAGTAATGAAAACTATTATATTGATTTAAAAATGTGTGAAATTATGTATTTTGACAGGATAGGAAGTATAGTTTTGGTGAAATACAAGATATGTTTTGGGAAATGGCTCAAAGTTTTAATTTTTCGGACGGTTATAGTTTTGATTACAATGTTAAATACCAAGAACCGTATTGGTGTCAAGAAATGTTCACTCTAAATGAGGACTCTAGAAGTTCAAAGAGAGCTCGAGCTACTACGAACCCGTTGCGGCAGTTCCATGAATCGGGCATTAGTAGGCAAGAGACCAAGTGTGAATAGATGGAACACGTATGATCGTAGAAACTCTGTCAATGGTTTCATCTGATGCTACACCTTTCTACACGAAAACATGGTTTTGAAACCCGAAAGTAGATGACGAAAGCATCTTGTGGTGGTTTGCCTTTGAGCTTGATATTTGGTTAATCAAAATTGAAAAACTTGATGTTTGGCTTAGAGATGATCATTCTTAATGTGATGAGGTTGGGTATAATGGATGTATGGTTTTGAATAATTGAATGTGTTTTACGGGAGATTTTGTGTTTATACAAAAATTAAATTGGTCATTCTGGAACAATACGTACACCTCATTTCCTAATCGTCAATGCTCATACAAATTTAAACAACCAATGAGTATCAAAATCCGGACCCAATGTGAAACTACCCGCATAGAGAAATTACATCTTGAAATACTACTAGTATTTGAAGGTGGCGAAATGAGAATATGGTCTTGGTAAATTAATAAATAAATGTAGATAGAGGAAGTTAGAGTTTCATTATAGTTAATAAAACAAAACTTTCTGGAAGGGAAAGAGTAAATATATGTACTTAATTAGCTAAAAAGAGTAACAAGGTCGAAATTCAAATTAGCTTAATAGGCTAAAATTTCTCTTCAAACTCATAATAGACTAAATATAAGCATTGAAAGTTTATTAGAAAAAATGAAATTGAGAAGCAGACAACGCCTTAGTAAATACATTAGCAATATGCAATGTGAAAGGAACATAAGGTGGAGAAATAGTTTCATGTTGAAGATGATGACGAATGAAATGACAATCAATTTCAATATATTTAGTCAGCTCATAAAACTCTGAATTCTTGGCAATCAATATCGCATTCTCGTTATCACAATGCAAAGGTGTAGTTGAGAAATGTGAAGATCCATATCTGCAAGAAGCCATCGCAACACAAGTGGTGACAGCCATAGCTCGATACTCAAATTTTGTAGATGATCAAGAGATAACATCCTGTTTCTTATTCTTCCACGAAATCAACGAATTTTCAAAAAAATACAATACCCAGCAATCGACTTGCGATCATAAACATTGATATCCCAATCAGCACCACTATAGGCACGCAACTCAAGAGAGGACGTGGAAGGAAACACGAGGCTTCGGAACTAGGTACCACGAAGATATCTCAAAATACGAAGAACAACTCCCCAATGAACAGTTGAAGGAGTAGTGACAAACTAGCTAACCACATGAACTGCATGAGTAATATCCGTTCTAGTGATGGTAAGGTAAACCAAAATTCCCACAATGGTACAATAAAGGCTCGGATCTGCTACGGGGACGTCGTCAGTTGGAGAATACTTGAGATTACTTTCTAGAGGTGTGTCAACTATGCGGTTATTCGAGAGCCTGACGTCTTCAAACAAATCCGAAATATACATTGCCTGAGAAAAACTATAAACCTTTGGAAATTGAGCAACTTTAATCCCTAAGAAATAACGAGGTAAGCCCAAGTCTTTCAAGTTTTAAAAGTTTGTAAATTGCTTACGCTTTGAAATTTCTTAGGGTTGGAAAGAAAAAATAGATACCACTTTTAAAGCACTGTGTACCATATTTGTTAGTAGTGAACTCTTCTTTTACTTCTTATTTTAAATTCAAATTCTAAAACTACTTTTGTTTCACCTACCTATAAACCAACTTCGAAATATCTGACAAAAAAGAAAGTAGATGTGTTGCTGTCGTATGATCCTTTTTATCAAAATTTTAAGGTAGACGAACCTAAATGATACACTAATATTTTGAATACTCATTACCGTTTTCAATTTTTACCTAAATTAAAATATATTTAACCTAAGAGTTTGTAATCATATAAAAATTAATGAAGAAAATATATTTTTTCTAAAGATCAAGACTATTATAGAAAAATACTGCTAGTACAAAATGTCAGCCATATTTAATTTTGAATTTGAGCTCTCTTCTACAGTTGACCTTAAACTAGATTGAATATCTTTTGTTGCAGCGGAAGTTTCTGTTATATTAGAGCATCCCCGAATTAATGAAAATAGGTTTGTAAAGTTTTTTTGTTAGATACTTCATCAACTTTAAAATAGGCTTTTTAAAAAAGCATTATGCTTCAAAAAAATAATCTTTTTAAATTCTTTTCTTTTAAAACTTACACAGAAATATTGGAATTTTTTTACCTAAAAGCTTAACATTTCTCAACCTAAATCTCAAGCTTTTAAATGAGGATACTTTTTTTAGAAAAATCGGCTATAATCCTCCCAGTAAGCTTATATTTTAACAAGATAGATGTTTGGGGTCAGTTTTTTTTTTAGATTGTGTTTTCCTTGAAAATCTCTCCGTTTGTATCTCTCTTATTAGCCCTTGCAATCTTGCATTTTGCTTGGGTTTCTTATAATATTGCTATTCGAAAAAAGAAAAACTTTGTGGTAAAAGTTGTATTTACATTTTGCAACAAAATGATGGATAATACTAGATGTTTTAAGAGAAAAGAAAACAATATTTAATTGAGTGATATATGGTGCTAAATTCTGAGTTAGTAGTATTATCGTTTGTCGCACATACGCTTCTCTTAGGGGTTTAATAAATATTTTCACATCCTTCAATTTCATTTTAGTTGATTGTAATGTTATTTTGTCAAAACAAATTTCAATTTTCCCCGTACTTGGTATATCAGGTTGATTATAATATACCGATGTTTAAACTTACTTAGTAATTATAAGTATTGTACTTCAAGTTTGAGAAAATTTGATATTTAAAGTAGTCTAGTTCATTTCTTAGTTTTCTTGGAAAATTGACCCTCTCGAACAGGTCACTTAACATCTAACCTCCTTTATGCAATCTTTCACAACTTTTAACTAGCAATGATGATTTTCTAATTTGGATTGACAGTTTGGAGGATTGTTAGTACATCTTGGTTACTTAAAAAAACCAATATATGATGTTTATACCCAACAATTTGAGATGACATGTGAAATTTATAAAGATATTAGTAACACTATTTACTTGCATATCATTCTTACATTATCCGTCACCTGTAAAATCATTAACTTACAAAACAAGCATAGACGAACAACTGATTTTGCCTACTCATATTTATGAACCACTTTAATATTTGTACTTTTATCCTAACACACTTGGACCCTTAATGGTTTGATAGATTAGATATGAGGTATAGAATGTTTGAAACAGTACTAACTATACATCGAGCTATCTCCGTGTAAGACTTCTTAGCAGTGTAGATGATTTTGTTATCTCAAGAAGAGGTTTATCGGTGAATCTAATTAAATTATATGCAAAACCTCCAATAATTGTGCCTAACGTTGGGCCAAGCAAGTACACCCATATTCCTTTGTACTCATGCATTACTATCGCTGGACCAAGGCTCCTAGCAAGGTTCATTGAAGCCCCTGATACTGGCCTGCAACAATATAGAATAGATGAGAAAATATTGAGTAAAAGTGTAGTATCAATAACTAGGTAAACGCACAATGTTTAATCATGACATAGGTATACTAACCCGGCAAGAAGTACATTTATAAGTATCGTCATTCCTATGACTATTCCAGCCAATTCACCTGTCTATAAACACATGAAAGCGAGGAGTTTAGCTAAAAGAAAATGAGAAGTTCAAAATTTGGCATATTTTATGTTAGGGGTACTAAACTGATCGGTTATCTGTGGCAACACTAGATATTACAAACATCAAGAGGAAAGAAATAATGATCTCAAGAACAAGCGAACGAACATTAGACCCATTTGGTACCGTCCCAAAAAAATATTCTTGTTCAACTTCAAATAACATGCACAATGTGCAACTTGCAAGAATTGATCCCAGTAATTGCCCTGCTATATACAAAGGTACCTGTATTATTTCATAGAATATACAAATACCATCATGAAATATTCCATATTATATTAATACAATCCATTTCTTATATATTCATAGTCATGCCTGTTTATAAGGAAATTGTCGAAAGATGGCAAAGGTGATGGTGACTGAAGGATTAAGATGAGCTCCTGATATATGTCCAACGGATTAACCATAACCATGATAATTAAACCCCAAGCGACACACATTCCTGGAAACGTTATTGAACCTTATTTTTTGTCCACAACAAATGTACCACAACCTATGAAGATCAAGAAATATGTTCCCACGGTTTCTGCAAACACTTTTTGGGTAAGGTCGACCACCTCTGGTGAAGAACAAAGGGTTGAACCGTCATGTCTCCTTGGTGATTGACCTTTAGATAATTTGCCTTCTTCAATATTATCTCGGTTATTTCGACTTGACATTTCTTAAGTATATAATTAGAGTTTTAAAATCATGAGCATGAATGCTTGATAAAACATGGATTAATTGAATAAATGTGAGTATAAGTTTGTATGATGAGTGAAAAATGAAGAATTAAAAACATGATTGTGGTTGCAAATGAAGTTTCTAGCAAAAATATGGTGGTTAGGCTAATTTTAAGATCCTTTTGTGGATAGCATCCGGTGTTTCTATATATAGTTTGTTGTATGATTTTGACATAAAATCATGTTAAATGGGTTAGATACATTATTTTGTAATCGTTTCATAAGTAATCAGCAATCAGCAATAAATAAATAGATGAAAATACACTTTAAAGCTCTATCACAGGATACTTCCGTGTCTATTAGATTGAAAAAAAAATGTTCTTTCCAAATAATCCGAACTAGAAAAATCTCCCGCGTTGCGACTTTAAAAACTCATTTCTAGTCTATGAATCTATGATTCAAAACCTTTGGGCAGGCCCGGTTGTTCGGAATTGCAGTCAGCTCAAAGGCACTGAACCTCCACTTTCTAGGGGCCCCATAACTGCAACTCTTGTATATGTATTTGATAATAGGAATTATATAACAATTGGTCTTGTTTAGCTCACATTGTGGCCTTGTGAGTCCATTAGCATCAAATTTAGCAGGTACGTGTTTGATTTCCTCTTGCTGCACTTTTTTTGCATTCATTTTTTTTTTTTATCAACTTAGTGGTTTTATAATTCTATGTTTATATCCTGAAATTAGTAACTACCATAATTTACGTATTTGCTTTTGAAAATTAGTGATTTAGTTTATCAATAAATTCAAAATTTATCGTGAAATGTATTTGTTAATAAACTAACTTATTTTACACACATTAAATTATTATAAACATCAAATCTTAATAATATGATAGAACAGTGATACTTATTTAAAAGATAACTTATGATTGATTTTTTATTTAAGATAAAGTCATTTAGCACATGTTGTTCCCATTAACGTATACTTATAACATATATTTCTTTATTTTAGATGTCTATAAAAATTTTAAGTTTAACACCTACTTTGTGATTATTGCACCGGGCCACCAAAAATCACGGGTCGGGCCTGCCTTTGGGTCAAAGGTCTTACTTTGTTACGTCTCATAGTTGTTTTTACTCGGGAATGGGCCAAAAGGAACTAGTACTAAAATGTCTCAAATAGGCCTAATAGACCTTTTGTTGATTAAGGCCTATTATCTGAGTGGGAGAAATAATCAAGATATGAACCCAACACCTAGACATATTAATTCTTAATTGGGCCTTGCCCATTTGCTATATGGGTTTTTATCCGTTTTTGACCAAACGTAGCCGTTGGAATGTAGCCGTTGCAATTGAGTCTATCCGGCGGATAGCCTTAACTTATCTGGCGGATAGATGCTTTCTGCAGAAATCTCTGCACAGAAAACTAGCCGTTTTCTCAAACGGCTATTCTCATTTTTGGCCCTTTTTTGGACTCTTTGTGGAGCCAAACCTCCAGAAAAATCACTATATATGTAAATGTGATATTGATGTTTACTCACAACTTACAACACTCTCAATCTAAGCATATACTCTCAATTCTCAAATTGCAATCTATAATTGTATACACTCAAACTCAAGTCTCAACACTCCACTTTTAGTTTTAATTCTCAAATTTATACTTATTAACACAATGGCATCATCATGTGGGCAATCACAATCTTCCGTCGGTGTTGGAGAGTCATCTAGCAATGCTACGGTTGTTTCTATAATAGAAACAAAAAGAAACCCGGCGGTTTGGTGCAATTACGACTTGTGTGAAATGTCGAACGGTATTAGAAAAGCTCGGTGCAAGAAATGTGGGGCATTTTTCAAAGAAACCGGCAATACTACTTTGAAAAATCATGCAAACACGTATTGTAAAACGGTGAAATATGGAGTGGGGTGTAGTCAATCAACAATGGCGAATGATGGTACAACGTGGCAATACGAAGCCTCTAAGGTGCGGGATAGAATGGCGAAGTTCGTGATTCAAGAAAGCTTGCCATTTGACCACTTTGACAATCCTCGGTTGACTCGACTCATCCAAGAAACTCTCCAACCTCGTTATAACAATGTAAGTCGTTCGACTCTTAGACGAGATGTAATTAAAATGTGGAAAATCGCTAAAGATGAAATGATTTTAGGTTTTCAATCTTTAGAAACCGGTGTAAATTTAACTTGTGATGTTTGGACGGCTCCACATGGTTCACCGGATTCGTACCTTTGCGTTACCTCTCATTGGGTTAATCCCAAAACGTGGCAAATGATGAAACGTACGATTGCGTTTGAATTATTTGGATATCCGCATACCGGCGAAAATTTATATCAAATTTTAGATTACGTGATTAAGAGTTTTAAATTGGAAGGAAAAGTATTTTCAATATCTTTTGATAATGCATCCAATAACACCGCCGCCGTTAATCAACTAAAACTAAAATACAAACCGGCTTGCGAAGGTGCATTTTTTCATAGTCGATGTGTTGCACATATCATTAACTTGGTTGTGCAAGATGGACTTAGTTTTATTGCACAAATAAAAGAAGCTTTTAAACAAATGCTACGTGATATTTTTAGTTCTTCAAACGCTAGATACCATAGATACATGAAATTTTGTGTTGATTCGAATGCACTTTGGTTAGGTCCCAATTGGGACGTACCTACTAGATGGAATTCGACTTGTAACATGTTTGAAAGTGCCTTAAGACAAAAGGACACCTTAAGGTTGTTCCATGACTTGCTTGCGGACCGTAATAGATTTGTTACACCTTTTCCCGAATCAAGTTGGTATACTATCCAAGTTCTAACCGATATGCTTGTAGTTTTTAAAGAAGCAACCACTTTATTGTCGGGTGTTTATTATCCGACTAGTCCTTTAGTATTAAGACAAATATGGTTAATGTGTCAAAAATTAAGCGCTTTTGAAATGAAAGGCGAAATATTTGAAAATATGGTACAACCGATGAAGGAAAAATTAGTAAAATATTTTAAAAATATGCCTCCGGTTATAAGTTGTGCCGCCGCTTTAAACCCCGTTTTAAACGTTAATGGAGTTGAAACTTTACTAACTAACATTGCAAATGATTTGGGTTTGACGGCTATCAAGCCGGCTTGGGCGGAAAATGAAATAAATGCATTTAACGATTTTTTTGCAAGTTTGTTTGATGTTTATGCTACGAAGTATGGGGGTTCCACACCCGTTCAAGAGTTTATAAGGAATGAAGGCGCAAGTGGTTCAAGTTCGCACACCAACAATGATGACATAATATTATACAATACATTGATAAATGATGCTTCGAAAATAGCCCGAGGAACCGTTCCTAGTAGCGAACTTTCATGATATACAAAATCCAACTTTATAATGTTTATGTCGGTTCAAGAGTTTGGGAAGTTGGATGTGTTGGGTTGGTGGAGAGATCATGAATCCCAATTTCCAATATTAGCGGCTATGGCACGTGACCTATTAACCGTTCAAGCTTCTACGGTTGCTTCGGAGTCCGCTTTTTCGGTTAGTGGTCGGGTAAGTTCACCAAGAAGAACAAAACTCACCCCTTTGTCGGTGGAAGTATGCATTTGTTTAAAAGACTATCTAGATGGGATTGAACGGATACAAAACATTTCACCGCTCGAAGGAGAATTGGAAAAGGTTGAACAAGAGATACATGAGGAAGAGATAGCAATGGGCATGTCGGTACGACTTACCGCACAAGAGCTTACTTATCAAGAAGAGTTACACAACTTTCATACCGACGATTAGTCAAGGATACTTTGTAACATATTTAAAATTTTATTATTGTATTATGTAAAGTCACTTTGATAAATCTTATTTTTTTGCAAATTTAGTGCTTAACATTTCTTAGTAATTTGTCAATTATACTTCTAAGTCAACCATAGTCAATGAAAGTCAACCATAGTCAATGAGAGTCAACCAAAGTCAATGAGAGTCAACCAAAGTCAATGAGAGTCAACCAAAGTCAAACAAAGTCAATGAGAGTCAATGAGAGTCAACCAAAGTCAACATAGTCAACCAAAGTCAATGAGAGTCAACCAAAGTCAAACAAAGTCAATGAGAGTCAACCAAAGTCAATGAGAGTCAACCAAAGTCAAACAAAGTCAATAAGAGTCAACCAAAGTCAACATAGTCAACCAAAGTCAATGAGAGTCAACCAAAGTCAACATAGTCAACCAAAGTCAATGAGAGTCAACCAAAGTCAATGAGAGTCAAAGAGAGTCAACCAAAGTCAATGAGAGTCAATGAGAGTCAACCAAAGTCAACATAGTCAATGAGAGTCAATGAGAGTCAACCAAAGTCAACATAGTCAACCAAAGTCAATGAGAGTCAACCAAAGTCAAACAAAGTCAACAAACTACCAAAAACAAACAATAATAAAAATAAGTTAATCACTGCCGTTCGTCCGGATGTTGAGAAGATGATCCTGGTCCATATCCATAACGAGCATTAGTAGCCGAGTAATCAATACCCATATGCCCGAAAAGCGATTCTATCATGTCTCGTTGCCAATTAAACTGGTTTTCAACAGTACTTTGAAAATTATCGAATTTATTCTCAAAATAATCAAAACGTTGGTCAAGAGATAAAGATGGTGCCGGGCCGGCCTGTTGGGCAGGGCCGGCATGTTGGGCAGGTGCCTCCTCCTCCTCTTGATCATCATCATCTTGTTCCTCTTGATCATGATTATATACCCACGGAGCCCATTGTAGGTTTATAGTTCCATCTACCAACCGACAATGCCTAAACCAATTCACACCCAATAACCGCATTTCTGGTTGCACAATCATGCACGTTGCCAATCCTGTTTGGTTACCAAAGTAGCGGGCCAAACGGGTCACATACTGCCCGCCAGTGATGCTACTAGTTCGGCGTGACGCGCGAGCCATATTCCACAAAGACCGGGCAAGACAACCCGGAACATTCACCAACCCTCTATTCACGATACACCCAAGATAATACAAATCTGTTTGGGTGACTTTCTCTGGGCTTTCTTTCCGACAGGTGAGAGATGTAGAAATCATCCGGTGAATAACTCTCATCACTGGATCATAAAGCTGTGTAGAAGACTTAGGCTTAGATGTCCATGGATACGACGAAATCTGATTCCAAAGAGCCGGTAGATCACAATCTTGTGGTTGCCGAATCCCATTAAACAAGTGATCTATATAATAATCCATATGTACCTCCTCCGGAGTGTACAAACCTAAAGCCAAACCAAATTCGGACACACTCATCTCTCGAGGCACCCCACACAATTGGAACCGAATGGTACGTGACTCGACATCCGTATTGACATCATCAAACAAGTAAGTGCTGAAAAACTCGAGAGTTGCCTCCCGATATATATACTCCCGAATACTAAATAACCTCGACCAAGCTCTCGAGGTAAAACATAACCTACCATCAGCTAACCGATACCCCATCCGCAAAATGTTTCTAATTTCTTCGGAACCGGTAGTATTAGACTGTCTTGCACTTATTTGATCAAGAACAGCCCAATCCACAACATCAGCACATTGAATTGTTTTGTTGATGTTGATGTCCAACATCGACTTAAACTCAGCTTTTTCTCTTGAACTATAATGCCGGTTATTAAACTTTAAAAATTGGTGATTCCTTATTATTGCTGGCACCGGAAGGTCATACACTTCCGTTGCCTCCTCATTGTGGCTTGTAGATGGTTCCCCACGTTTTCGTGACTTTTTTGGCGCCATGTCTGCAAAAATATAACATTTATCAAACCTAAACTCATTAAAACAAAAATACAAACCGAGCACGTATCTATACATTCAAATTACCAATAGCACATATTAAGATCCATATGTTCAATTCAATTATACAATTATACAATTATACAATTACAATTCAATTACCATAAACCAATTTATACAATTACAAATCCATACGTTCTCATATATACAATTACCAATTACCATAAACCAATTATACAATTACAAATCCAATTAAACATTATATATATAATTAAACAATGTAATTACAACAAATTCAACCGTGTAATTTCAAAATCAAGCAATTCAACCAATTATATACAACTACAACTCAAATTAACCATCACAAACAAGTTTTGAACAAAACCCTCAAATTGTGTTATAAACCCTAATTATCACAAAACGGTTATAAACCCTAATTACAACAAATTAAACCGTGAAACTTGATAATCAAGTATCAATTAACTATTACAAACATAATACAACATAACCTTAATGATTAAAAGCCTAATTCATCACAATTCATCATCAATAAAAGTTTCAAAATCAAGAAATCTATTAAACGTATCGTAGTAGTAATCATACCTATGATTTGAAGATGAAAAACCCAAGCAAATGTGGATGGAATCAGGGGAAAAATCGCCAAAAACAAGATTGAAGTCGACTAGAGAGAAAAAAAGAGGTGTGTGTGTTTTTTTTTTTTAAGAAAATGGGGGTTTTGGGCTGTTAATACGCACCAGGGTGCCGCTATCCGGCGGATACCCTTACCTATCCGGCGGATAGCCCAGTGGAAGGGTTTTTTTTTTCAACAGAAAAGGCCTATCCGCCGGATAGCCTTGACCTATCCGGCGGATAGCCTGCAAGTTTGGGCCAAACCGGTTTCTCCCAAACCGGTTTTTGGGAAACCGATCTCGATCCGGTTTGAAACCGGTTTGAAACCGATTCTTAAACCGGTTTGGGCGGTTTGGGTTTTTTAGGATTGAAACCGATTTCAATCCGATCCGGTTTTTGTCAAACCGGTTTTGACCGGCGTTGATCCAAACCGATTCGGTTTGAAAACCGGTTTCGGTTTGGGCCCAAACCGGTTTTGCCCACCTCTACTTATGTAGCAGATAAAATTTGTATGTGTCCAAAGGCAACAATAAATGAGTATAGAACGCAAAAAGAAAAAAAACACATCACATCATGTCATAGAACCTTCTTATTGCATGATTTTAATTAGTATATTTTTTAAGAAGTTGGTGTAAATAGTATTATTACCCATAACAAAAAGGTGTTATTGAGATATAATTTTCTTCCTTGAGAAAAAAAATAATAAGAAAAACGACTACAGCCCGCTTTGATAGTAGATAAACTACTTGCATACCGCCACATTATAGTAGGATGATGACGTAAATAATAAATTTAAGTTATATGTATATATATGATTCAAATAAAAAAGTTAAATATCATAGAAACGTTTGAATAATTTTAAAATTATTTTCAAATATCTAAAATATATTATTTTATGAATTTTTTTTCGTAGCTTCTTATTTAAATGACTTTTCAAAACTATATTTTAAATACATTTTTATACATTTTTTCTTTTTCTAATTGTTTTTCATTCATAATAATCACAGTTTAAAACTAAATAATCACATGAATAATATGTAACTATCATGTTCTATTTTATGATTATCTCGAACACATGATAATCATATTATTTTAGAGAATAATCACATGTGATTATTATGTTATAGTTTGTGATTATCTTGAATAATTACAACAGTTGCTACAGTAAAAAACGGTTAGAAAAGAATTAAAAAATTTTATTTATATTTTTATTATAGGCTCTTAAAATTATTTTAATAATAATTATTAAAAAAATTTAAAATCATTTTAAATATTTAAAAAGTCATTTAAAATCATGCCTACGTTCCTAAGATATTTCCTATACATGTAAATTTATTTGCAGCCTACATCTTACTATTTGCTACATTGCTATTGATTGAATTGAGTGGTGATAAAATTTCGTTGGATAACATGGCGGCTAGCTTTCTCATGTTGTTGCAATTTAGTAGTTTTGCTATTTAACGTATATATATATATATATATATTAATATATTAATATATATATACTATCAGCGTACCCGTACATAGCTGCAGGAAGAAATAGTTAATTTGACATTTACAAATTTTATTGTTTACACTATATTCTTAAAAGTTTAATTTAAGGATATGTAAAGTTTAAAATTTAAGGGTTGCAATTTATAAATGAGTGGTTCATTTGGAAAGTAATTAATGATTTTTAAGGGTAATTTGAACATTAATCATTATTGAGTCTAATTTTAGAAAAAGAGATGAAATGATTTATATATAATTAAGATAAGATATATATATATGTGTGTATATATATATTTGAATTTGTTAAAAATGTCACCTTAACAAAAGTGGCAACCCTCGTAGGCTATGATGGTTACTGACAGGAGTTCGATTCCTCTCGCTGCATGTTATTTTTAATGTTTATTTTATCCTTTTAACCTTAATTTCACCCCATGTTCTTATTGATCTTTGTGAATATAGAACACATAGAACATTACTTTCATAATAATTTAAATATACATAATTAAACAAACTTAGAAACTTAATTTTAAATACATTTTATATTTTATAGAATTTTATATTATTTGGCTGTATAAAAAAGTATTTTGTGCATAAATGATATTACATCAAGATAGATGAGGTATTTACTAACAAGTTAGTGAGGTGATTAGCATCATAATATAATAAAATGATGTGTGTTTGAATATCTAAAACATTTATTTATTATTGGAGATAAAAGACAGTTCTAACCAATGACCTTGAGAAAAGTGACTTATTGTATAGAGAAATATTGTTTGTCTAACTTTTGAAGAATCATTTCTTTCCAAAAACCTTTTCCATTATAATTAATTAATCGTAAATCAATAAAACAAAAAAGAAAAGTTAGTAAAAATTATTAGCCAACAGAAAAAGAACTTATTATAGAGTTTTTCTTTGCTTTAAGTGTTATTTTAAGCTACTGACTTTGTTTGGAAGTAAATTTTTATATGATGTGCTTAATTTTTTACATACTTAGCGTATTTCTATGTTAATCTATTGATAGTTTGTTGGTTTATATAACTATACGAATAAATATATAATTAAAGCTTAAAAAATAATAACGAGGCACGGCTCTATTTATTTTTATTTTCCTCTATTTATTCTTTATATATATATTTGTTCTTTCTTTTGAATGTCTGTGTTATGTGTTATATGCTTTATAATTCGTAAATATTAATTAAAAAAAAAATGTTTTAGACATCTACAGCAAAGCAGGACAACGATTCGTTATACTCAAGTGAGAATGAACCCATGTGAATATGCAAGAGAAATAGTGCAGACACTTGCGAGGTTTAAGAGAAACAGTGTAAACACAAAACATAATCTCAAAAAGAAAAGAAAAAATAAATAAATTGAATTAGTATCGAAGAAAACAAGGGTGCATTCACTACGCAAAAGTTTTTTCTTTTCTTAAAAGAATTATAACTTATCAAGAGAAAATCAATTTTAATTCTTTTAGTCGAATTTTTTTTATGAAGTCTAACTTTAATAATTACTCAACCACACAAACTAAGGAAGTAAATTTCAATTTCAATTATACCAAATTCCAATAATTACATAGTTGTTAACTCGCAACTTAACTTACAAGAGTCACTATTTGAATAGTGACTCAACTCGACACAAATTGAAATATATATATATATATATATTTAAAAACAATTGATTCATTTAATTTAGTTGAAAACGGTAAACCATCATTTGATAGCCTCCGTTGACCGAGTTATAAATATTTAACTCTATGATAGTGTATCAACCGTAGTTGTTTGCGCTGGTTTAAATGTTCAACTCACACTCTATTTCCCATAAAGAAGTGGAAGTTATATACACCATCAACATAAATAGTTAGCATTCTCTGTCTCCTTTAAAGATTATCCTTTGACAATATTGTATAAATCAACCAATCATTTAGGACGAATGAAAATTCAAATATGAATAGAAATTGTACATTGATAGAAAAAAATACATATTTTTATGGCACACTTTCATAGAGGGGTGGTAAATCCGATTGAAAAAATGGGTAATCAACTCTTTGGGACCTCCATCAACCAATCACACGATTAATTTGAAGATAAATCGCGTAATTCGCGATTAAAAGAACTTGAAGAAGGAGATGAATTCGTGACCTTCGTCTTTATGTTTCACGTCTTCCAATAATATTGTAATTCAGGTTGATGGGTTAGAATTGCTCAACCCGAAATTAACTTGATTCATAAATAAGTCGAGTTTTTTAACCCAATTTAAAACTTCTTAAGCCAGACTTGACTCTTTTTTTTAATCAGCTCATTCAGTTTTCGGGTTTGTTTCAAGCTAAACAGGTTGGTTTTAAGTCAAACAGTTCAATCTTTTCGAAAATAATAACTAACCATCAATAAGCATAAAATTACATATAAAATCCCAATAATAATCCTACTACCTATTACATCGACCTAAATTCAATATCAATATATCATTAATGAAAAATGCATCCAAAACATTATTGAATTAAATAAAACAATAGAAAATATAAATAACATTAAAAACCTCTAAATTGTATTAAGGTTGATGAGTTAACCCGAAAACTCATTGCGTGACTCAAACCTAATCTAAAAAATAACAGATTGGTGGGTTAGCGGTCAATGAGTCGACGGATTACGGGTCAAAAATCTCAATCCAAACATGCTTTTAATTGGGTGTTGAGTTTCGAATTGTGTGGAAAATAGCAACCCCTACTTTCATGTAACTACTTTCATATAATCGGATCTATAATTCAATGTTCAAAAAGGAAACTTTTTGAAAGAAAACCGATTGATGTGGCTTTCAACCATCACTAAATTCCCACGCGTTGTTGCCTTAGTAATGATTTTGGGCTTGATTCTTTTCATATATTGCTTTATAATTTTCCAAATTTCAAATATGTGATCAATTATTTTCATATCAATTTATTTATGATTAATAGCTATTTTATACCACGTGAATTATAGATTGAAGATATATCATACTCCGTAATAGACAATAGATTAACGAAACTTTTGTCTAATATATGTCGATAAATATATAAACAGAACTTGCTCATTTTTATAATGAGTATTAGATTCTGTATTATAAGCTTTCCGCTTTTGTTGTCTCCTAAAAATAGTATTGAGTTTTTTTATAAAGTTGTAATTTTTTCTTTTGTTTTTTATAGTCATAATTACTTCAATTTAACAATTCTAATTGTAGTTTATGATTTTGTTATTCTATCTTTATTAAAAAACACCTTAGGATGAATGTACGACATAATGGCCCCAATTGACAAAGGAACAATGAAATAAAGTCATTTGCTTTTGTTCTCACACTTGTTTACAAAAGTCCACAAAAGTTGCTTTTTGTGCCACAAAAGTAAAAGATAATGTGCTTGCAAAGCCACCTCAAATCCTTTCTCAAAATCATCTCTTTTTATGAGATTGCTACAACTCTACAAGGTATATATTCACTTCTTTGGTATTTGAGCATATGAATGAACAGAAGATTAAAAGCTACTAAACTAAAGGTGTTTTTTTGCAAACTTTTTGATCGCAAATCCTTTAAAAGCAAAGAGATTTATAATAATTCCTTCATAGTGAATATTGAATATATCTACTATGATTTGATCTATCAAGTGCTTATAATTTGATATCAATAGCAGCTTAAGATCGCCTAAATTAATTATCTCAAAATATTTGATTATTTTTTTCTGTTAGTAAATTGAAATTGTCCATTTATACTTGGTGCAAAATCAATAGTGCAATGAATAGTTATAATTCAATAAGAGGTTCTATATCTAGCTATGCAAAATCAAACAAATATGCATGGTGGTTGAGTGAGTCAACATGCCCAAGTTCGAGACTATCTTGCTATTTATTTTTCTCTCAACTTTCTTTTTGTATTTTATTTTTCTCTCATTAATATTTTGTGAATAGCTGTTCGTTTTCCTCTCATTCATAAACCTACTCCGGTTATCGTTTTCCTCTCATCCGTTTCGTGGAGTAGTTTTTCAATCTTCCGTTTACTTTCACTTTGAGTTTTATGTCAGGTATAACTATGATCAAGTCCTAATAATAATATATAAATAAATAATTTTAAAAAACGCACAAAATATATATAATACAGATGCAGTATTACAATTTTTATTACCTATCAGTATATTGCACAGTTCTTCATTTTTATTGTCAAAGTTATTTAGTTGAATCTAAAAGTTTTATTTAATATTTCAAAACTTTTATTTAATAGTTAGCATTTTAAAATAAATCACGAATAAAACACACAAACAAACTAATTTCTTTTTATTGTAATTAAATTTTGATTATTTAAATCTTACAACCTAAATATTTACATAAACTATGCAAACTTTTTTCAATTTCATTCTATATCGAAATCTAATTTTATTTTATTCTGAAAGCTCCTCCTACAAAGCGTGGATTAAGAAATTACTTAGGGTATGTTTGGTGAATTAGCTGTACACTGTAGCTGTAACTTAAGGTTTAGAGCTTTTCACGAAAAGTTCCTTCTAGTAGCTTTGAGAATTTGAGCTTTTCGTTGGATTCTGAAGCTACAGCTTGTACATGACAAACAAGACTTTTCTTTTCATCAAAGCTTTTTATTTTCAAAAACTAAAAGTTAAAGCTTCTAAAAGTTCCATGCCAAATAGCCTCTTATTCTAAACATTGTTATTGTTCGTATATGAAGGTTGATTGAGATGAAATAATTGTAAATGCTTCGCTCCTTTCTTGATAATGAAATCAGTCAAATTTCAGACTATCTATATGAAATTATCACATCTTTCACATATTTATTAACAGACAAACGAAGTACGTGAACACGAGCTTCAGAATTCACTCTTCAAGTTAATTTCATGTATCATTATTTTTATTTCCAAAATTTAACAAAAAAATGGTATTCAAACTTACTATAAAATAATTTTCTTTCTATTTCTTTATTTTTTTTTAAACTCAAACATCATAATCAATAGAAAATCCAAAGCATTTCGCATGATATAACATACGATATTAATTTAAGTTAATTGTACGCCTTAAACTAAACTCAACCATGCCACCAAAATACGACACTCAAAATCAAGAAAAGCTTGTCAACGTAACACAAACAACGAGGTTAATTAGAAAATTTAAACAAACATATCTTGCTAAAAGTATTTTATTCATAATGAGTCTAATTTACTTACATTAACTAATTTATACACATAAAACAAACAACATAGGTCTACATTACACTAACAAGCCAACATACAACTAATACATTCTTATTTTAATCCATCAAACTTGTCATCTTTCCTTGTATTCCTCTTACAAAAACTATATCGATTAATAGCTTTCTTGGGAATTTAGTATCTAATTTGGAGGTTGTAGTGTTTGGGGAGCAAGATCCTGATTTCAAGGGGAATGGGACAGATCAAGTCAAAAATTCCATCTTCCAATTTTTTTGGAGTCTTTATAGGAGTTCATATGCCCATTCAATGCACTTGCTTTTATGTTAATCCCTTGAACGATGAACTTGTTGGAGAACTAAAGTTTGTCTTACGCGAATCGATACTAGATTTTAGAGATTTGTTCATTTTCCCCATTTCTTTTATCTCAATCCGATGTTGATCTCACAAGCCAAGAAGAATGTAATAGACGAGAGTTATGGGTAACGCAATCAACATTCCGAAAATCACCCTGCATAAAATCCAAAAATTGTGAATATTAAACGATTGCTTATATTTTACATTTATCGGCTCACCTTTCTTAATACACCATAGTTGATATTCAAACTTTGGCATGTTTATTTGTTAGCGAAACAAATGATCAATTCCTAGTACATAAATCTGTTTGTACTTACGCGGTGCTTAGAATTGCTGGATGAACGTTGTATTCTTTAGCAAAAACAAACGGTACAATTCCTTGTGGAAGTGCAGCCTGTTATTATTCACAATCAGTTAGGGAAAAACTAATAATGTCAGTAAGTTGTTTAAAATATTAGAAATTTACCTGCACGATGGCGATATGAAGAAGGGTACCACGAAGCCCAACAAGAAGGGAAGCGGCCGCCATTACAGCAGGTCCCGTTAAAAATCTCACAGCCATTGAGAAAGTAGCTACCGAATTTCCGCAGGCAATCATTTTTGGTTGAAGCGCCATAAACAAACCTTCAACACAGAAAACGTCAGAAAAGAATAAATCATGATATATAAGTCTATAAGCACCCAACGTCATGAAACATTGAAATCTATGGATCCAAATTGATTCATAAAAGTGTTGAACAAATTATAGTAATCTAAAGACAAGGATTTGACAAGATTGCCATCAACTGGACAAACAACTTGTTATGGTTTCCTAATGAATTGGACATAAGCAAGAAATATGGATTAAGCCGTTGACATTAACAATTTAATCAATAACATTGACGTTACGTTTTCGATTAAAAAGACGTAGCCACCACACGGGACGGCAACCAAGTCTATTCGTTAATCATTGTGGTCCTAAGAAATAACAATAACTGTCTCCAAAATAAAATAAATAAACTAATAATGATAACTACAATATTAACGATTAGCAACTAAATCAAAACTTTATGTAATTAATTAGAAAAAAATAAATATAACTCACCTAAGCTAAACATGGCCATCCCAAGACCAGCATCCGAGAGTATTGAGATCGATTTCTCTATTATTTTTGGCATCACCACCTGCCATCTGTCATCATTAAAATCGTTAAAAAACAAACTTATAAATATTAATTAAATTAAATAATAGTACTCCGTAATTCACTAATTCATGTTAGACTTTATTTTATAATCGATAACATTATCTTACATTAGTAAAATTACATGTCGACCGTCTTTCCAAATAATTACACAACCATTTTTTTAACTTTTAATTTCAGTTTTAAAATTAAAATATGTAAAATAGACTGCTAGTCAAAGTGTACAAAATATATAAAAGTACTAATTACCTGAATGAAACAAGAGACCAGATTAGACCAACGAGACTCGAGTACGTGTTCGGGTTCCTGATAAGTTTCCTCCAAACCATAATCAATATCAATCGGGTCATAACACTCGCCGGCGGCATTTGTTTTCCGACGTTCCCATCAACAACCGGCACCTCCTTCTGAGCGAGCTCTCCTGTTGAGCTCCATCCAACCTTCATTGCTCCATCTCCATCTCCATCTCTACCACCACCAAAACTGAAATCACCATGCTTGAATTCTCCTAAACACCATACGTTCAAAGCTCAGACATATAATAGCAACGTACTTTTACAAATATAATTTTTCTACAATGTATATGTAAATGTATTAATTGAACGTGAAAGATTGATTCATGTTTTATATGTATGTGACTTTAATGTACCAAAAATGTAGGTTACATATATTGGTACACTTGTGAAAATACGTTATATAAATAAGTGTAGCTCTTTACGGTTTGTTTCTGGGTGATCGGAAGATACCACCATCCGAATTTCCTTAGTGTCATCGTGATCGGGTCCAACTTCCGTCGTGGCTCCGTAATCATTACTTCCAAACACGTGGAGTCCGCCACGTTCAGAAACCGGTGAAGCACTAGCGCTCCAAATAAACATGTGAAGGTCTTTATCTTCAGTTTTTGCCTTGCTTTGTAACGTTTGAGGTTGTTGTAAGCCCTTCGTGGGTTTTTTAGCCGTTGATGTAATCTCCAGGTTTGGGGTCGGGTAAGACCCAAACCTCGGAGAAGTTAACGGTCTAGGAGCTGTACTCTCTTCAAAATTAGACGGTCGAGGAGTTGGACCCCTCGAAGATTGAACAGAGTACATATCAGCAGGACCAAAATTCGATAACCTACCACCCGGAAACCCCATCATAGAGTAAAAATCATTATGATTGAAATTTGATCCTCTCGGAGTTTGGTTTCTCGACGAACTCAAACTATAAATTTCCGCTCCCGTCAAATTTGACGGGCGCGGAGTCATCCCACTACCTAGCCCGACCGACCTTCTCGAGACATTCGATTTCCTCACCGTCACATGAAGCTTCCCATCATCTCCTATCGCTGCATCCGTTTCCAAGAAATCGTGACCATCAAGCGACACAACATCCGATTCAACCTTAAACGACACAATCGACCCCGCAGTTTGAGGAAATTGTTCCATAATCAAAATTTTCGCCCCACGAAACTCAAACAAAAATAGCAACAAAGTGTACCATATAATACATTGCAACACAACCACCTAACAAAAATGAAATTGTAAAAACTTGATTAGCATATTAACAGCCCAACTGACAGATTACACATTTTCTATATCTATATCTACTTTTTACTAATGAAATCTCACCCGAGCCAACTTTATCATACCTGAACCATTAGTGACCCCGAATATTCCCCATACATTGCAATTAGCAACGGAATGCCCATCACTAAAGTATTAGGCAAAGTTGAAAGTGAAAAGATCGTAATCATCCATTCTAAACTCCCATTTTTCGCGAATTTCGCCCAAAACCCAAGGACAACTAGCATGATGATTTTCTGAAGAGTATCAGCAGCAATGAATCGAAAATTCATCTCGTACGGATTATTCAACGAAATGAAGTGAAACGAAAGAAGAGGCACCGCGAAAATAGCGACGAAACGATTAATACCAGAACATTGATCTGGTGAAAAAATCTTCCACCAACGTACACTACCGTAGGCTAGGATCATGGCAACGTATAATGGAACCATGGCTGCCATGACCGTGTAGAAATCATGGCCACTAATCATAATTGTTTAATTGGTTGTGGATCTAAAGAGTGATTGAGTTATGTTTATTTATGTTTATGTGAATGAATATAGTTTGTTTGTTTTGATGATTGATCGAAATGAAGTAATTAAATGAAAGAAAAAAAGAAAGTGCGGGTAGAGAGATATGAGATGTTGAGTGAATGGGTGTGATTGAAAGTCAGTGTATCTGGATCAAGTGAATGTTAGTGTCAATATTATTTATAGGATTCGCATAATAATATAATAATAATTATAGATAATAATGTGCACGTGTAGTGTGGGCTGATGAGTTGTTGACTTAAGTTTGACTATCTGTTGACTTGATCGGACCGGATCGGGGATTGAACTGAATGTATGAATTAAAGGTTTAAGTGTTTAACAGATTACGTAAATAGTTAATAACTTCGATTAGAAGTGTTGTTAAAGTAGTATATATGGTTGAACTAGTTTAGGTAGGTTTCCTAGAGTTAAGTTTTTGAAAGTGTCTAGAGTTAAATTTTTAGAGTTTTGTCTGGTTATGGATTTGATATTGTAATTAGCGATTGGGGGTGCATGTGAACTTAAATGATGTCTTGAATGATAATAGTAACAAAAAGATAGCCAATGTATTTTGTAACTGTTCGGATTGATCCACAGCTCTTATTACTTATTAGGATTGATCACTATCATACCAAATCAAACAATCATATACATATCGATAAGTAAATGTGTGAAAAGAAAAGGCATAAACATACAAACATTTTACATGAAAAACCTTTTAAGGGAAAGTAACTACGGGACCATGAGACCACTTAACATGTAATATACAAAAGATATTACAAGTTGAAGACGTTCAACTCTCAACACTCTTGAATATCCTCATACCATTCTTAACGGTAGATAACAATAACGGAGTTCGCTCCCGTCGTTATTGTAACACCCCAAAAAACTGTGGTAATTTTATAATACACCTAAATGCTTTATTTTATAAGTTGTTGAATAAATTAAGTGTATTATCAATTCTAGTTGTGAAATATTTAGGTTGTTTAAATATTTAGTTGGGAGTGAAGTGTTGTTAAGAAAATGAAACTAGAAAATTAAAAATGTAAATACTTAAATAAATAAAATCTACATAACACACATACACACGTATACATGTACGTACGCATACATATCCAAGCACAAACCCCTGTAGTTGCTAGAAGAAAGAAGAAGGAGAAACAAAGAAGGAAAATCAGCCCCTAATCTCTAAATCGAACCTAGAAGAGTCAAATTGGAGCTTAAATTGTCATCCCTAACATAAGGTAAGTGTATGTTCTTGCTTCTTTTGACCTATAAATGGTGGGGGAGTGTTGATTTTGAGTAAAATGATGATAATTGATGAAGTAAACCATGGATTATGTTCAATTGATGTTAATAGGAGCCTTTAACCATTAGTTGTTGATTTTGAATCAACTAGTGGTGAAATTTTGATTGGAGGGTATAATACCCATTTGTGAAAGATTGAATTCTTGTTAAATGAACATAACATACTAAATTGATTGCTTAATTGAGTTGTTTTGATGTTAGTAGTAGTGATTATAGTGGTGTTTATAGTAATTGAACAATATAATGAAATTTGGTTTAAAAGTGTTGAGATTTGTGACTAGTTTGACTTTAAAAGTCAAACTTGCCATATGAGGTTGATTGATGAATTTGTGAATAGAGGAGTTGTTTTGAATGTTGTTACAATGTAAATTGTTGTTAAATTGTTATGTGATGTTTGATAGGTGCTAAAGAAGTAGTGACTCTCATTTGTCAAGTAATTGTCATCCTTAAACCAAAATGTGAGTTTTATAGGAACTAAATGTATATGTGGTTACATGAATCCAAATTACATCCATGTAAGAGGATTCATCGATTCAGTTGTGAATATGGTCACATGTTGTGTGCTGACATATTCTAGTTGTTTTATATAGTGGATGTTGGTTAAAGTAGTTACATAAATCTGGATTACATCCGTGTAAGAGGACTCATATGATCCAATTGTGAATATGGTCACATGATGTGTGTTGACATATTATAGTTGTGTTGAATATGGCCTTGTTTTAGTCAAGTAGTCATGTGGAGCTAAAGTTGAATATGGATCCATATAGCGGTGTACATTATCTATATGTACAAATTGTTGGTGAGTACGAGTTTATTATGAATTGAGCATATGTTGTTATTTGAATACAAGTTGATTGTAGTTGGCTAGTTGTTTTCAAATTGATAATTGACATCATAGATTAGTTTGATTCTACATTTGTGATCATGTGTTTCTTAAACTTTTGTTAGTTGGGGATAACATTTGTTGATGCCGCCCTTAAGTTCTTCATCAGGATTTCATGATGGATCTTGTGTTTATGATTGACCTTTTGTAATCGTAATTCTTTTCATGATATTAGGTTAATTTTTATACATTATATATTTTACGCAAATTTATCATTTCTTTTTATAAATTTGTCAGTTATGTTTAGAAATTTCCAGGTGAGGGTCACATGAAAAAATTTATAACTTAAGTGATGAAATTTCCTATATCAATAATAATGTACATATATCGTTATAACTTTTATTCAGAACTTTAGTTAACTAATTAAAATCGTCTAGGATAATAACGAAATTAGAGATGTTAAGTGCGATTATTGAAAATAAAAGAGGTGGTGATATATAATATCTTTTGATATTGCTAAAATAAAAGATGAAGCTTCATAAACTAAGATTAATATATGCTATGATAAATTATCGTTTGATAGATTTAATTTATACATTAATGGGCTTATTTGTGGGTTTGGTGTAAGGGTGTTATCAACAATTATGAACTATCTTATGCACAATGGGTCTTATGTCTCCACATATGGACTTGGTTCTACAATTTTTTTAGTTTGAATCACTTTCATTGTCAATAAACTTTAAGGGTCAAATTCGATCCAGCCGGAATGACAATGGTCCAACAACAATTCCAGCTGAATATACTCGAACTCAAACCCGATCCTGATCATTTCAACCTCAATTATGCGCTCAAGAAGAATTTGACATACATTATCTTGAATTGATTGTGCGCAAAAGACTTTTGACATGTAATATGATGGCAAATTATTTATCTGTATAATAATTACTTATTGTTTTTTACACAAATAAAAATGGATACGTTTGCAACAAAAAATAGCTATGAGCAAAAAGTCTAGACAAAGTACAAATTTTCTCTCACCTTTCAAATTTCATAGTTTGTATTTTGTAACCTGTATACATTAGCATTAACTCTCAATCTGTTTTTATACCATCGCAGGATGGGTCCATCTAACACCTGAAACAAAGAAGGAGAATCACACGCTAGCAAAGGTAGGAATGAGCTGAAACTTATGAGGAGGGCTAACTAATCCGAAAACAGAGATGCTACTGAAATACTCTGACACGATTTTGAAATGTACAACCTTTCCATATAATTCCATCACGAGGAACTCGTCTCTTTCTCCCAACGCATTACACCAAACATTGGAACAATTCCACTTAACTGTCCCTGGTTTGTAAATATGGCCTCGTAATATCATCAAAGTCAACAAGATACTTCATCGACCATACAGAATTCCCATTACTCATCTTGTAAATACTCACTTTCCAGGAATAAGTATGCTCCCTACAGAGAAGAAGCAAACACCCTTTAGGCCTTCACCAATACTCGCCATACTACTTTACCAAGTCCCCATCGTCCTTTACATTTACATAAAATCCTTCTTATGAACCCTTCCCCTCATATAAACCCTTCCCCTATGTTTCCACATTCACATGTAAATCAAAATATAATCACAAAATAACATGTAATACACAATCGATCAAAATAATCCATCTTTTTATCTAAATGCTTAGATAGAGTTTCTAATTATAATTCCTTTTAAAGTATTAGATGAACTTAATACAAACCGCATTATTTAACTAGGGTATAATTTCATCTTTACAAAAACATTCTTTGTCGTCATCATAACTCATAATCAATAATGGAGTCAATAGCACTAACCCTAAGCTAATACTCTTTTTGTCCTCCCTTAACCACCTTCCACCTCAACCAACCACCATTCCGCCAAAATAACCACCTTCCCCAACAAAGCCCGACTCACAAAATCCGGCTATCTTCCCATCAACTCCACCACCAGTTCCGCCATTTTCTACGTCTTTTACGAAGCCAAGAACCACAGAAACACCTCTCTTTCCCAAACCCCACTTCTCATTTGGCTTCAAGGTGGCCCGGGTTGCTCTTCCATGATAGGAAACTTTTTTCAAAATTTGCCCGTACCTTGTTACATCTTCTATAAGTCAAGACGTCAAATATCTTACGCTTAAACACAATGTGGGTCCTTGGAACAAAGTATTCGGGCTTCTTTTCCTTGATAACCCGATTGGAACGGGTTTTCGTATTGCTTCTACACCTGATGAAATCCCAAGAGATAAAAAAACTGTAGCGAAACATTTATCGATTGCGATCATGAAGTTTATTGCTTTGAATTTGTTATTTGAAACAAGACCCATTTACATTACAGGAGAGAGTTATGCAGTTAAATATGTACTGTCAATCTGATATTATATCGTTTCGCAGTAGTAATTTTGTATCAGCGTGGTGTAATTTCATAGTTATTCTTGTACACAATATATTGGCATTTGTGTAATTTCAGATTGTGCAAGCATAGTGGTTCAATTTGATACACTTCATATGGAGGGAGGAGTTTGTCACCAATGATCCATCAAGGTAACAAAATAAAGATGAATAAGAAGTAACTATTGACTAGACATTGAGGACTTCATATTCATCTACAAAACTGATGCGTGTAATAACCACCAAAGAATAAAAGCAATAAACTGTAACTTAGGCAACATTTTATTAAGAATAAATGGACACCTATCTGAAAAGGTTTTTAATAGTCACATTCATGTACAAGGAGCAACAGCAACGACTATGGGTTCCAAAGCTTATAATGTAATTATTTTTTTGTTGGAAACACCAAAATCTCACTTGACACGTTCACCATTTGGTCGACCTGCATTTGGCTGCTGCTTTTCCACCGTCGTTTAAGTGAGACCTGAACGTTCTTATAACCTCCTCATATGTCGGCCTTTTGTAGTCCACCGCCTAATGTTATTATATAAGTCATGTACTCTCCAAGCAAGTTCACGAGAAAAATATGAAGGAAAGAAAGAGAGCTAAAGAGAAGGTTTACCTGCTCGATGACTTCTTCAGGGTTCACCCATTTCCACTCTGAAAATTCTGGATCAACTTCACCACTAGCCAAATTGATTTCGCTTTCATCTTTTGTCAGTTTCATGAGGAACCTAGTGATTGTAAACACAGATTCTTATGAGGGTTATTAAGCAGCCATTATCTTCTGATAAAATGAGTCTAGTAATTTAGGTTTTTTGTTTTGTTGATTGTCGAAATGACACTTTAGGACCACAGGTCCGGAAGCAGTGAAGTAATCCATGATTTTTTTAGAGTGTGTTAAGAAATATAGAATGCACAAAAAGCAATATGCAATTCTACTTTACCATTTCTGTGCTTGTCCATGCCATTCACCTCCTCCCCACAAACGATTCACTTTAGCTTTAACAGCAGGTGGGAAGTCATAAGTCAGCCATTTTGGTACCTATGCATGCAATACCACGTCAATTATTAAAAACACTCTGTGATGGGGAGTGATTCAATAAGACTACCATTTGTAACATTAGTAACAAATCAACCGGGTTGAGCCAATAGGTCTCTTCTATATAAGCTGTCATGTCTTTTCAGTACAAGTCGCCTGGTAAAATACGTGCACAAAGATAATTTGCTACACTTCTTCTGTTCCATTAGAAAATATAAACTTCCAGTCGTTGAATGTGCTTTTAACTCCAATTTTGTTATAACAAACTTGGTGCAAAGCAACGCAATTGGAAAATGTTGCTGATGAAATAGCAGAATTCTACATGGATTATGCATTAGATGAACCTACACACTAGGTGAGATAGGTTGTAGGTTTTCGGTTCTTAAAAAATCAATAAAAAGATTTTTCTTTTTATTTATGAACACTAGGTTTGAGATCAAAAAATTTAGCTGTATTATCATGACATTTACGCAAGACACATTAGAAATGATTGAATGAATTTTTTGTTTAAAGCTAACCTCTGCAATTATTTCAGCAGAAACCACTCCAGTTTCTTCTCGCAGTTCCCTAACTGCAGCAGAAGTCGGCTCTTCTCCCTCTTCAATTCCGCCCTAACAACAAAACTTAAAGATTAAAACACAAATCGTATTGAGAGATGGAATTTTGATGCAAACTTAAGGAAGACTAACAAATAAAGGTTATTAACTAAGTCATATGGTTTTTGAGTTGATAAATCATATGAATACCAATTACAATAAAGACATCCAAGAGCCTCTTACTCTTTATAACTAAAATTTATAAACTCAAATTAACACAAGCCTCGATAAATTGGATGTCAAACTAAAATGCTGCTAGGCATATTCACAAGTCTTTCTACTGAAATATGAAAATAAAAATAGCCATAAACATTATTCAGCCTACCATTTGTCTTGGACTAATCGGTGACTAACCAAGATTCTAGACCTAATAATTGTGGTTCAAGACTCGATGCTATAGGTTGTATATATTGTCTTTATTTATCCTTGAATCCTCAAATGAAATGTTAATGTAGCCTCACCTGAGGCATTTGCCATGCTCCTGGTACATTTAATCTAGAAGCCACAAACACCTGCAGACAATCATAGCCGATTACAATGTTACTTCCTTGCATATATGAATTAACTACGAATAAATTAAATAATAGGTGAAATTAGTAGACTCCCACTATACTCATACATGGTGCTACAAACTGAAGTAATATATAGAATGAGAAACTTTACACAATTACTAAAAAATTTTATACAAACAATCTATTTAACAGCTAAGAATGTACACATATTTCAACAAGCAAGATATTTCTCATAGATTCTAGATGACAGGTAATAGTTTTTGTTAGCTTCTAGAAGTGCATATTACAATTGTCAAGGTCAGCCACATAAGTTGCAAGATTGATGTTTGCCTATCAGTCTCTCACAAACTTTTATAGTCGTAAACGTTGCTTTTATGGACTATATTCCAAAGTCATCATACCTACCAGTATATCTCCAAACATGTACAATAAAGGTTCCCACACAAAGTTCAGATCACTTACTAGTAAGTCAATGTAATTCGCTGAGAAACAAGCAGGTTTTTTTGGCCTATATCCAACTAAGGTTAATTTATTAATAATTACAGAGGGAATCGAATAATCAATCCATGTAAGGAGACAAAATTTCCTAGTAAATAACAATTATCTCCAGATCCAATACAAAACCACAAAGGCCTTCACATGCTCACAAATATAAAATTTATATAAAAAGTTGAATGAATAAATAAATTTCGATTTGACTAATAAAATAAAACTAGTCAACCAATTTTAAATGCAACTTAAATGAGAAGCCTCATCATACACCTTTTTTGAGAATAAGTCTCATCAGCAAACAATTTTTAAATAAAATTATCATCAAACACCTAATAAACTTGATAAACTATCAAATGCTACAAGTTTCTCCTATCTCCAAGTTATACCTAAAGTTCAATCTTACATGATTAACCTCTAATTTGTAATTACAGTTATTCAACTTCATATATAAATCAGATACAAAAGCTAAGAACATACAAATTTTGAGCTTACATATAACATAAACATAATTGAAATAGATTGAACCAAAACACTGATTCTGAATCCGAATTCAGTATCTAGAGCAGAATACATTCAGCAACAGTACATTAATGTTTAGTGTATAGTAAAATTAGATTAATTTGTAAATAGAAATGAAAATGAAAAGTATATATAAATACCAGATTATCTTCATTGATGAGACAAACGCCAACGTTAGGGCGGTAACCGGACGGCAGATCGTCCATATAGTTGACGAATATTATTTTAGACAGAGAAAGTAAATTTAGAGAGAGAAAAATGGTGAAAAAAGTCAATGAAATGTCAGTAGTATAAAGAGCGTGTGGGTGTGTATATATACATATATAGATAGATAGAAACAGGGGAAATAATAAGATGACGAAGGATGTGAGGGTGAGAGAGTTTTTAGTGCCGCTTATCGTGCGCACCTCTTTGATAAAGAGAGGATCTCATGCTTGCTGTCCCACTCTCTTATCATCAACCCTCGTCTCGCGAACCGTTCATCTTTTTTTAATCGAGTAATCATAAATTCTTAAAATAATGCCTAAAAATAGAATACTCTATTCTATCGGGTTGACATGTCACTCATAAAAATTTACTTTTTCATATTTTTACTTTTATTTTTTTTCGATATGTACTAAATATTCATATATTTTTTTTTTTAACTTGTCCATTACATTATAGATGAGTAGCCGAATATAAAATTATAGACGAGTAGCCGAGTATAAAACCGACAAAATTCTATCACTGATTTACTTATTGATTTTAAAGTAAATTTATTGGCTAGTCGTAGGCAGATCATATAGGCACTAGCTAGTTGTTGCTACCAAATCGACCAGCAAACCCAAAAAAAACATTTGATTTATCCATAATAAGTATATACATGATTCACATAACATGTGGACCATCTAATTTTAATTTAAAGGGTTTAAGTCACAGCAACGAGATTATATGTGTTTTTGATGATGTTACTTTGGTTGTTTTCTCTTTTTTTTTTGTTATAAGATGATTTTTTGTTTCTGTTTTTCTCAAGTACTCATTCTTGGAGCCTGCTATGTATTCTTTTCTGCCCCTATTTGAAGGTTTTTAATGCATTGCCAGATTTCTGAAAAAAAATTAGGTGTTCACTCGTGATGGTTTATGAGGGGTATTAAATTAATTTTAAAACTCTAACTTATTAAGGGTATTTATAAAAGTCTTACTAATAGTTATCGATGAATGTTAGAGCACTCGATATGGACATACCTAATTGCCTTGGAACAAGACACATCGGAGTGATTATATTGGTCGGTGTGATTGTTCTTGTAGTTTTCTCAGTGTGATATATATCATGGCGTGTGGTGTGGAAAAAAGTTCAATAACATAATTTATATCTTTAAAAGTTTAAATATGAGATGAGTTACGAATTTAAATATGATGTACAATGAATTTGACGTGATTATTAATATGGGTGATAATATGCCAGGATCAAACCAAATGTTCAATGTGACCATAATTTTTGCTCTTATAGGTTCCGAGTGTTGGATTTCGGATTTTCGAGGGAAATGAAGGATTGAAAGTCCATGATAAGAAGAGTAAGGCAGACAACAGGGAATGAAAATGAGTGGTGGGTGTGGCGTACGATAGCATGATGCATGATGAGGTCAAATGGGTTTGGGAGAATGTGGAAAGAAAACAAAAGGTAGTGGGGTTAAGAAATAGAGTTGACTTTCAGTCATTAAGTGGAAGCACCTGTTTTTATTATTTTCTTTTTCCTTATTATCATTCCAATATCAATATCAATAGTGTACATGTGGTTGCAATTCTACCACTAAACTATCACTCATTTCATAGTTAAACAATCTGGAAAATACGCATGATCCAAACCAAATATTTTTAGGTGCGTCAACCAAAACGAAATAGACGGACGTATGGCCATCAAATTATCTTCAAATAACCGGTGTTAATTCCGTATGACGCACATAACCGTGAATCCAACATCAATTATTCGTTAGTAAGTTATTATCAGTGACATATGTTATATTTAAGTTAATTATAACCGACAATTGTAATTGTATGATCTTTTATTTTGACTTTAAAACACTAGAAATAATAACTTTAGCATTGAGTGATTCTCGAACAGCATAACTATACAAATTTAGAATAAAACTGATATATTATGAATGTGTATACAGGCACAATGATGATAGAATAATTCTTCATATTATGAATGAACATACACACATAATAGTGCCAATTATTATATCTTATTTGATTTAAGGGATCGAGATGAATGATATGCACACAAAATTAATGATAATTGTTATAGCTTATATGAATATGTATATGAATACTTATCTACGAACTCACGAAGCTTTACGTTAAACTGCAATTTTCATTCATTAAGTAATATAATATATATATATATATTATATATATTATGATAAGTAACTAATATGCAATAAAATAATATCTTTTGTGTCTAATTGATAACAATCTTCATTATTATTTTATTTAAATTAAAAGGTTTTGGATGAAAAGTTTACTTAGTTATTTAAAGGAGTGCAAATGATAAATCAAATGTGATACGACTTTAAAATTTAGGAGATTAACTATGGAGCTGTCAAGTAAGATTAGTATTAATTATCATATGCAAAAATCATTCACGTAGGCCGGACGGATTCTTAGTTGGTACATAGGGAAGATTATTTAAAGGAGTTCAAATGAAAAATCAAGTGTGATATGACTTTAAAATTTAAGAGATTAACTATGGATGTGAACTAAAATTTGTATTAATTATCATATGTAAAAATCATTCACATAAACTATGAAGGATACTTAGCTACTACATAAGGAAGATTATTTACACTAAATATATCATTCTTACAACTT
This sequence comes from Logfia minima, assembly GCA_963921325.1. Classification (NCBI taxonomy): domain Eukaryota; kingdom Viridiplantae; phylum Streptophyta; class Magnoliopsida; order Asterales; family Asteraceae; genus Logfia; species Logfia minima. The sequence continues at coordinate 13,826,944 of OY992770.1, read as the reverse complement.
ATCAAATGCTTGTATAATATTTAAGTTAGAAAGATTGTGCCATGATGAAATTGTTACACACACAACGTTGATAACCGGAAAAGTATAATACTAGATTACATTCACACTTCTCAATTTGAAAATAACTTGTGAAATACAATATCTAATAAAGGGAATCACTGAAATACCCTTTTTCACATTTGTAATGAAAAAACAAAATACTCACTAATTCTACGACTAGTTGATTGCTTGATCGGTAAAAAGAATATGAAAATTGTTCAAAAGTAACTACCAATTTCACAATCAGTTGATTGTGTAATCGGTGTGTCGTCTGCGTACTCCTGTTATTGAGTTGTAAAAACTAGTTTGCATGGTTAGGATGTAAGGTCTACGATTGGTTATAGAGTTAACTTTTATATATTTTCCTTTTGTTTTGTTTGATATTAAGAAAATATAAATTGTGTGAAATGTTTAAAACATAATATGTATTTAAAATATATAAAAACTCCGATCCTAACATTTGATTGAAAATTGAAGTTCTCAAATGAAAATGAAATTAAGTATGTAAAAGAAAGTTAGATTTTAAAAAAATTTAAAAATATACGTGTAAGGAGTTCATTTTATATCACTTTAAAACTAAAACATACATAAATTTGAATAAAGTTAGAATTGAAAGCTTTAAATGTCGAAATTGAATTTAAAAGTTAAACAAACCGCCTTTAGCTATTTACTAGCACCTTCATCTCGTCATAATTTTTACGTCTGTCTTTAACCTATGATACGTATAATTTACACATATTTATAGCGGCGAAATTGGTCCAAATTGTATATTATTTTAGTCAGTTTATGAACCTTTGATACTTAATTAGTCTAATTTAATTTCAGGTTAATAGTCGAGAAGAGATGGAGAAAAGATGAAAGAATGACAGGTTTTTGTAGCTTTTGCGAGGCTTCAACGTTTTGGCCATAACTCCCTCATACGAACTCCGATTGAAGTGATTCAAAAGCCCAAATTCTTGGAACTCAAAGGGCTACAACTTTCTAAAAAAATGTTAAGGAAAAAAACCAAAAAACATTGATTTCTCGGTTAATTCTTGTTTTTATCAACTATGAATTCTCCTTTGATTTTTGTTTCTTGTATGGTTGAACCCATGATTATGGGCTAATTTCTTTATGTTTATCTAGGCTAATAACCCTAGATGTTGGATCATTAATAATTTGATTGAGGTTATTCTTATGATAATATGATGATTAATCGTTGAATGATTTGTATTTTAATTTATTTAATTGATTCGATTGATGTTATGTTTGTTTCAATGAGTGACAACTGACAACCTTTTCATTTAACATTACATTTACATGATTATAAATCTTGTGCTTTTGATTGGACACAGTAAAAGAATTGAAATTAGATTGAATGAAATAGAATATGGGTAGATCATACTAAGAGAAGTCTTGTACGATAGTGATCTCTATGACAATAGGATTATGAGATTAAGTCATCATGTTAGTAGGATTATTTGATTATAATTGAGATGTTTAAGATGTCAAGGAAGCTTGCATTGTATATTTTTGATTAAGTAATTGCATTGTGAAAACAAGTAATTCAATTGGTTAATTCTCATATGTTAAGTATCAATCTATTTTGATACAAATTGTCCAACAATAGGGGTAAAAAGTCTAGATGAACATGTTTCTCAACTCCGAGATATAACTATATTTATTTGCTTTCCTTAGTTAACTATAAATTATATAAACAATTCTTGAAATACATCATTTGTTCTTGTGAGAAACATCCCGGTAAACTTATCATTGCTAAACTACTATTAGATTAGATACACTTGTCTAATTGTGTAATAGTCCATAATTGATATTTTTATTATTATTTTTATAACTCAATATTTACACATCAACCTACAACTCCACTTTTGCACATACTTATGCTTACAATCATAAATTAATAAGTGGAAATGCATGACCTTTATAAAACATAATTAACATCAGGTTATGCCTAATTACTATAATTTTTTGTTATAAAAAATGTTATTTTATTTAAAACAAATGTTTTTATTATAATTTTTTTTTTAATAAAAATATATTTTTGCAAAGAAAAAAACTTATATGACAGTTTTTTATTAAAACTATTTTTATATAATTAAAAAACATCTTTTTATTAAAATATATTTTTTTAATAGAAAAAAAAAACCCTTTTTAATGAAAATAATTTTTCATAAACATTAATTTATTTATAGGAATATTTTTGTTTAACAAAAACAAATTACGTGACAAAAAGAATTCACATGTTATCATTTCACTATTACTATTTTGAAGGAATCTTTTTGCATTTCATTATATGTTTAAACGAATATCTTTGCCATTTCATCCGTGTGCGATTTCTCGCTAATCTTTTAATTCTACATATATAGAAAGATAAATGTCACCATCTAAATGAATCATCCAACTTCAACTCATTTTTAGTTGAATATGCATCCACAAATAACATTTTTTACACAAATGACAAATATTTTACTAATTAGGTTTAATGCTTATTTAGATTTCAATTTTTTCCCTTGTTTTCTTCTCAAAAATATGTTACTAACTTTAAAACACGGAGAACTATTTTGTAGGTGTGTCAGTCTTAGGAAGATTTGATGGAGTAGATGCAAACTACAACACGTAATGTTGGTTGTGTTATTATTATTAAAAAATCAAAGAAAAAAATGACTATGTGTCTAAAGTTTATCTTATGTGTGATTGTGGTGGCGTTTACATATGTAAAGATTATATTAGAGATACTTGGTCTCAAAAAACTAATTGCCCGTTCGAATTGGCAGGAAAGTATTCGAAAACTAATGATGTTTGGACATTATGGTGATATGTAATATATATAATCATCAACTTGCTGAGCAGATAGAGGGTCATTCATATACACACCGTTTGTCTGAAAATGAAGCTCGTCTGGTGGAGGATTTGACAAAGAAGAATGTCAAACCACGTGATATTCTAACGATACTCAGGTAGCGATATCCAAATAACGCATCTACCATCAAACAAGTATACAATTTTCACGATAAAATTCGTCTAATCGAGCAAGCAGATGATGTTTCTAACGAATTGGAAGAATCGTCTTTTATTCATCCAATATCAATGGAGATATGATGTGCATTTCCACATATTTTGTTGATAGACGCCAATTATAAAATAAACAAGTATAATATGTTTTTTTTTCAAATTATTGGCGTTACTTCAACAAACTTGTCATTTTGCATCGCATTCGTGTTCATCCATAAAGAAAGAGAGTACAACTTTACATGGGCATTAAATTGTCTAAAGATGATGATGGATGAACATGTTCACCCTCGTTCATTGTAACGGATCAAGACCTAGCCTTGATGCAAGCTTGTCTAAAAGTCTTTCGGAGGCTAAATGATTACTTTGTAGCAGACACATCTCGCTCAGCCTAACGTGAAACTGTAGGCAGATGATAAAATCAAAACAAGAATGGGATTATATCAATACAAAATGAAATTCCTTATGCGAATCTCTAACACTGACAATATACTTGGAGTGATACGCCAAACATGAATCGATGTTGGTCAGTTATCCAAGTACTCTCTATATATTATAAAAATAATTCATATTTTATTATTTTTGTCATTATGTTTTGTATGGTTGGTTACATATTTCGCAAGATTTTCATATATTTGAATTTTCAGATGACCTTCGTTATTTGAATCACGAATAGTTGGATCAATATAAAAAAATGTTTGTCTCTGTTTGGATAGACAAATTTCTTCATTTTAAAAATCATACCATGAAAAGAGTTAAAAGTCAACACTCCAACCTAAAGTTACGCTTGGGTTCGTCAAAATGTAATTTACAAACATTTGTGCTTCATATTGATCAAATCGTTCAACAACAACATATAGAGTTGAGACAAAGCTTTGAGAAAAGTAGAGTTATTATCAAACATCGTCAAAAGTACCCGAACTTCCAACTGTTGTTTGGTACTCTCTATATATTATAAAAATAATCGGGTTGTGATGATTTTTGAAAAAGTTCATTGTTTAAAGAAATCAGAGAATATTGAAGTAATTTTTAATTTTACTCCGCAATTTCAATAGAAAATAATTGACCTATCACGTTGAGTCTTCCACACCAACAATCACATTAGGGTGACGTGGTCCATTTGATATCATATTTCACACCGACCATTTCAATCCACTTATGATGTTGTTTCATTTGCTGATAGTTAACCATTACCAATAATTGTTGTCATGAAAGCATCGCATCAACTTTTTCTTCCAAACAACTCTATTTTTTTTTTATTTATCATTTTACTCCATAATCAATCACTGTCGACCACTTTTAAGTTTTTCAATTAAAAAGTGCACCTCATGTTGTAGCTAATACATTAAGTATCTAAAGAAAAACATAACAATGATCGCTGATCGGTGTTGGACTGAAGAGTAGAGGACGTCAATCATTTTTGGGTCGCTATGACATGTTGACGGATGCCGATCGACGCCGAAGGAGATGCCTTTACCGTAGCCGTAGCGGGTGCTCTTGTAAATTTCTCAAAAGATTTGAAAACTTTATTTCGATGTGATCATATTAATCTCAACTATAAATAGTACTCGTACTGTACAACAAAAGGATAAGTGGAAACATGAATAACACAATTGACAGTTGACAAGACCAAGGTATATCTCAATCTATACAAAGGCAGTTTTTCAAGTAGAAAAAATATACATGGTTCATGCGTATACACTAAACCTTTACTGAAAAACAATCAAAATTCCCTCTTTCTTCCTCTATTTCTCCCCTTTTTCAATTTCAATTTCAGTATAAGTATCTCCGGTAACAACAAAACTTTCATAAAAAACCCAATTTCAATCATGATGGATGATGATGTGGTGCACCGAGTTTTACATGAAGGTGGCCGTGATTACTACCAACAAACCCCATCTTCTTCCTCATCATCTCCCTCAATTCTTCAATCTCTTCCCCTTCATGCGGTATGTTCAATTTGGGTTTTATTGCTTCGGGGGTTTAATTTTGCATGTCAACTGGTCGATTAAATTACCCAACCAAAAAAAGTATCTTATTGTGTTTGGATCGTAACCCAACAACATTGTTGCTCAAATTAGTGTGATTATGTGGTTGGTTTGACTGTTTTGTGAATTAATTTCTTCATGTTTCTGATAAAGTTGGAAACGTTTAAATTAATTTGGGCTTATTCTTTATTTACATATTGTCATTGATGTGAATTTTGGTGTTTCTGAGAAAAGTTTGATACTTGCATTGTGTGGTGTTATATATTTAATAAATGAATTTATATATAATTTGTACATGTGAGTTGTTTTATTGTTTAGATTAGTTAATTAGAATATAGACTGATACCTATAGTCTTCACTTATAACTACAGTTCTTATGTGGTATAAATAGTTAATATTCATTACTTTTTGTGTATTTCAATACGTATTTTTATCAAGTGTGCAGTTTATGGGCTCTTTTTAAAGGTTATATGAATGTTGGTTCTTACATTTGCAAAAATACAGATTGATATGTATGTACCCTTTTGTAGTGAGTAATTTGTTATTTGGACGTTTGTAGTCTTTTGATCGTGGGTATTACTTGTTGGTGAAATCAATTCAAGAGCTTCGATCAAAAAAGGAAGGTATTGTGGCGGTTGGCATTGGTGGGCCTAGTGGCTCTGGCAAATCAAGGTAATTGTGATATAGCAATATTTGCAATGTACTCACTTATTGTTGCATATTAAAAATTAGTTCTTGACCTATTTGGAATTTTCGTCGAATGATGTCCATACAGCTTAGCAGAAAAGGTGGCATCAGTGATTGGTTGTAGTGTCATATCAATGGAAAACTACCGCACTGGACCCGATGAGGGGAATGATTCGAATTCAATAGATTTTGATCTTCTAGTTCAGAATCTTCAGGTATGGAAGTTTTTCGTAATAAGATCTTCAAGAACATTCTTGGAAGATATTACACGGTTTTATTGTTACTGAAAACTCTTTTTTTTGACATAGGACTTGTTAAAGGGCAAAGATATATCAACACCAGTGTTTGATTTCCAACTAAAAATACGCGTTGGAACTAATGAAATCAAGAGTACTTCATTCGGAGTGGTGAGTTCACATATGATTCCCATTTTATGTAACAAATAGATTTATCTTACACAATATTGATATAATATGTTCGACATCGTTTTAGGTGATAGTTGATGGTACATATGCCCTGCATGCAAGACTACGATCGCTGCTAGATATTCGTGTTGCAGTGGTAATTACGTTCAATATCAATAATCTTGTTACACTTTGCAATTTTTGAGTAGAATACCAACTACAACACTTGATTAGCAATGTCACAGTATGTTTCGATATTGTTGTTAAACCAGGTTGGTGGCGTTCATTTTAGTCTACTTTCTAAAGTGCAATATGACATCGGAGATTCTTGCTCATTGGACAATTTAATTGATAGCATTTTTCCGTTGTTTCGGAAACATATTGAGCCAGATCTTCACCATGCACAGGTAGGACATTTAAGATTCCAACTTTGTCTTGTACCTGTTTTTTTCTGATATTATGTTTCTCTGCAGATTAGAATTAACAATAGTTTTGGCGCATCATTTAGAGATTCAATCTACAAACTCAAATGTAAAAGCGAGGTCTGCCTTCTTCTGTAACATTCAGTTTGTTCGTTTAATTGGTTGACGTTTCTGATAAGTCAAACTGTTGTATCAGTCAGAAAATGAACAACTGGTCTACTCTTTTCCAGAGAAGGAAGTGCAGATTGATAAGTGAGTTCTTCAACTTTATATACTTCTCACTCGTGATAGCTTATCACTACTGAGTGTGTTATTATAATTATTTCAGTTTCATTGAGATGTATTTAAGGCCTCCATCTGCAAGTGAAGAAGCACATGTTAACGATTGGATTAAGGTTCGCCAGAGTGGCATCAGATACTATCTTTCACTCGGTGACCAAAGAATTGTTGACAAACATTTCATTATTAGGCCAAAAGCTGAGTTTGAGGTACATAACACAAACATCTTATTATCATTATTAATACTATTATTATCTCCTTTCTTTCTTTTGTTTGTCACCCATTCTTCTTATAAAGCTGTAACAGGTTGGAAGAATGACACTTGGTGGTTTGCTGGCTTTGGGGTACAGCGTTGTTGTCAGTTATAAGCGAGCATCTAAGTCAATCATCAATGGAAATCTTTCAATATCGCTCGAGACTATAGATACTCTTGCTGAAACGTACATAGTTCTAAGGGGCAGAGATCGAAAAGTATGTTGCTAATTTTCATGCTTTGGCTTTTTTTTAAAGGATATCTATGTCCTTGTACACTGCTGATATGTGTGATATATTTACATATTGTTCACATAGATGGTTGAAGCAGAGGCATCAAGGTTGGGAATCACAGCTCCATGGATCACTAAATCGTATCTTGAAATGATTCTTGACAGCCAAGGTAAGATTTTATAAAAATTACTTGATTCATATTATATTCTTGGATTATTAATCTATTCTGCTTTATTTATCTATTTATTTGTTTACGTTACTTGCAGGTGTTCCGCGCCTTAATACCCCACCTCCTTTGCGCACCATGTCTTCAGGCATACATAGAGAACCACCGATTGTTGCTCCAAAGCCGCTTCGTATTCGACCTGATCTTGTGAACCCAGATGACGATATATCTCAACCATGGACTAGATCACCCACCAAGTCCAAAATGGACCCGGTGTTAGCTCCGTGGCGGTTCATCTCATCTGATGGTTCAGTTGTGGATGGGTCATCCATCGGTATGTATCTTTTACCAAACATCAAAATGAAATGATTTTCCATATAATATATTGAGATGTCTTAGTTCCTATCATCATGCATATACAGATCCTTCTTCTTTCAGGGATACACTGCAGCTTGCGCCAATGCCTGATTCTTTTGATCTTGACAGAGGACTGCTTCTTGCCATTCAAGCAATACAGGTAAGCATTACGAGTAGAATGGACAGATTGCTTAATGGATCATAACTGGTAGTTTTTTGTATGGTTTCTTTTCCTGACTACTTAGTCTTTTGAATAAGGGTTATATTTTTCACTAATAGTAATAATAATAACTCTGATAAAATGATTTAGGACGTTTAATGCAGTATCTTTTTAAGCTGATCTATTATATTTGATCTTTTAGAGATGAAGAATAATAACCCAATTTGTCCCATTCATATTGGGGGATTAAAGTATTTTCTCAGAGTTATGAGTGTAATGATTGTTTTCATCTTTACTTATTGGCAACATATAATGCAATGCATCTACCTATTTAGGCTTTGTTGGAGCACAAGGGACTGCCAGTTATAGTCGGAATCGGTCTCTCTCTCTCTCTCCCCCCCAATATATGTGTGTGTTTAGCCTGTTTTAATGGAAATTTAACCATGTGGTATTCTTATAGGAGGTCCAAGTGGGTCAGGAAAGACTAGTTTGGCTCACAAAATGGCAAATATCGTTGGTTGTGAAGTCATCTCTCTTGAAAGCTATTACAAATCTGAGCAAGTAAAGGACTTCAAGTATGATGATTTCGGATCACTTGATGTAGCTTTACTGACAAAGGTACTGATAGTTTCATTCTTTTGAGTATGCATAAGAATCTTGTACTTACCAATTGCATTAAATCAAAATAAATGAAATCTTTCCCCTAATGGCAATCTTATTATAGAATATTGTCGATATAAGAAAAGGACGGAAAGCAAAAGTACCGGTATTCGATTTGGAGAGTGGTGCTCGTAGTGGCTTTAAAGAACTTGAAGTGTCTGAGGATTGCAGAGTGGTATATCTTTATTTAGCACTGACGTATTCTTATTCACTTATCACATATTTTTATATGTAATTATAACAATACTGATGATACAATCAGGTGATAATTGAAGGTGTCTATGCGTTACACCCTGATATCAGAAAGTCACTGGACCTCTGGGTTGCTGTTGTAAGAATAACTTTTGACTCTGATGCTAAGGCTTAAGAGGTGGAAAATTGGGCAGGTTTGGTAACTGGTCGAAACAGGTTCAAAGTCGGTTGGGTTGACCATTGACCCAAAACACTTTTTTTTTTTTTAATATATATACATATTATATATGTATGTATGTATATATGTATATAAATATGTGTCAACTTTGATTATCGGTAACCATCACGACAACATAAAAAGGAAGGAGTGAGGCTGACTGAATCCAATCCATAAACCCGGAAACGAAACACCAACTATACCTGATATAAAGCCGCTCTATAACAATTCAAGACAACAAGAAAGCAAGAAAAGGATAGCGATCGATTTGGGAGCGTCACGGGGGAGGAACGCTAACCCAGACGCTTATTGCACGTTTTTTTTGCATTGAGTTGATTGAGTTCGGAAAGTCAAGTAATTATATTAATTGTAATAACTTTAATAATTGAAATAAATAAATGAGGAGGTTTCATATGTTAAGACTAATACAGTTTGGGTGACTTTTGATCTGTTTGCCCCATTTGATCCGAATTTTAGCTATTATTTATTTACCTGTATGCACTGAACCCTAGACAACCGGACCCGTTCATAAATATATGAGTCAAAATTGCTAAGAAATTTCATAAAGTGAGCATGGATTTATACAAAACTAGTAGATCTAAATGAAACCATAATTGTAAAATTGGCAGGTTGGAGGTGTCCATTCGCATCTCATTTCTCGAGTTCAAAGAGACAAAAGTAAAGCTGGGTGCTTTATGTCTCAAAACGAGATCATGACAACAGTGTTTCCTATGTTCCAGCTACACATTGAACCACACCTTGTCCATGCACATGTTAGTTATTTAAGTCTATTCTTTCTGAATACTTATTAACTTGTAGTTAGTTACGTCTTACATAAACTTATGATCGGACGGTCATCTTTTATCTTGCAGCTGAAAATACGTAATGATTTTGATCCTGTGCTTTCCCCTGAGAGCTCATTGTTTGTGCTAAAAAGTAACAAGGAAGTAAGCTCGTTATAGCATCATAATGTAATAAAGTAACTGTTGATGTGATTTTCCCATAACATGCTAGTTTTCAAGCAGGTGGTGTATCAAGATATCTTAAAATTACTTGATTCTGCCAAGATATGCAGCTCGGCTCAGAATTTTATAGATATATATTTTAAGCTTTCTGGAATTCTGGCAAATGGACAGCTAACTGAGAGTGACTGTATGAGAGTGAGAATATGTGAAGGGAGATTCGCATTGCTGATAAGGGAGGTCTGTGGTAACAAGTTCATACTAATTATTTTTGTTATCATTCTTTTTTCTTTCTTATTTCATTTTTCATTCGTATTATATTATATCTTACTGAGATGTGTTTTCTTTTATTAGCCTATAAAAGAAGGGGATTTCGTAATTCAACCCAAGGTGGACTTTGACATCAGCATTAGTACAGTATCTGGTCTTCTTAATCTTGGGTACATCACATATATGTTGTTTTAGATGTTTATGTAATTTCTTCTGGGAATATATATATCTTAAAAGGTAGTAAATTTTTAATTCTCTTGAAAATGTGTAATTTTCAGATATCATGCTGTGGCTTACATTGAAGCATCTGCATATATCTACCAAGATGGGAAGGTACATTAAATACATATTATATTTTTGTAATTAAGTTAATTAAATGCTTTTTTTATTTGTATAAGGAAATTTTACTTCAATAAATACTTGTTAACATGTGCCATTGGGGCACATCCGCACATGTTCCTAGAGCAAATATTTTTGGGCTTCCTGATATTATAATCTTCGGATTCATTTTTAAGAATGGGAATTTATTAGAAGTTTGGCTATGTTTAGCTTCTTATAGAGGTTGATCGTTTGCACAATGTACCGGGACCCTATATTCAAATCAAGGGGGCAAACAAAGAAGTTGCGCTAGCTGCTGGTTCGAAACTTGAGTTGGATGGTTCATACACTACAAAGGTTTCACCCTTGTGCTTATACTATAGATTATTATTACCTTTAGTAATCAAATACCCCATCGTTTAATTTTGTTTATATCTTTTTATATAAATTTTTAGAGTTACCTTGAAATAGTGCTGGAAAAATTACCAGCATCAGATAGAAGTTCAAGTGGGATCTACGCTCAACAAGCTGCACGATTGCAAGAACTTGTTGAAAACATCCAATCTCAGGTTCTCTCTCTTGTAATTTTCCCATAAATAAATTATATATGATAATTGATTCAGGTGCACAGATTATGGTTTTTTTTTCTTGTAGGGATACGTCTTTAATTAATTTGGTTGTATCTTGTTGATTATGTAACTTGGCAAAACAGGGTAGTAGTTCATCTTCAGAGTCATCACCAAGTAGGGAGGCTGTTTTACCCGTGGATCGGGTGATTGAAGATATGCAGTCAAGAATCAAGAGACTCGAACGATGGCAGGCAATCAACACAGTAAGTAATTGTCACCACCTTTATTTTCTTTAGTCACAGAGCCTTATCATTTTATGGGTCTATTCTGAGACAAGACGGAATTTGTTCGTCTGCTTTTGTGACAAATCGTTTTCAGGTGCTATGGACATTCCTGATGTCTGCTTTTGTTGGATATTCGCTTTATCAGAGGAAGCACCAGTAATTACAAGTTTTACAAGTTTTCTGGTGACGGCATTGATTCTTCATGAACATAAGTAGTTTAGAAACATTTCTGTTCATAACGTGGAATGATATATGAAGTTAACCTCAAGAAACATCAAGTAACTCACCTCATAGCAGTAATCTTATTCTAATAATGGTCAAGTCCAAAGGTAATAACGTTATAACAACTTCTATCTTGTTTATTGTAAGTTGTATATTTTCTTGCATTTGGTCATTTCTTTCGGAATAACATCTTTTTTATTTCTTCTGTATTAAACAAACTTGAAAAACATTAACATGATAATCATCGCAACTTGTTGGGTTGGAATGGATGCATTACATTCGCTTTCTATCTTTTTGTATTTTCTTTTATTTTTAGCCTAAAAATTGTCGAGCGAAACTGTTTTAGGTTAGTTCGGCTGGTCCGATAAAGCGTAGTCTTCTAGTCATTTAAGTCAGTTATAAACATAAGTAGAAATGTGATCTTATTATTTTCTATAACGTCTATATCGGTTGATAAGGAGTCTAAACGTGAGAAACAAAAAGAATTGAAAGCTTAATGATCAAGACATTATATGGGTGTTACAAAAATATATTTCCATGGGTGTCCCATTCCCTTTTAGGAACCTTAAACAATATCCGGTTCCGATCAAAACCTAAAAACCTACAACCAAAGAGACAAGCATCTATATCTTGTGATTAGATTGCAGTACTTACATCTTTTCTTCTTCACCATATCATTCTAAGTTGATAATTCCAACACTCGATGTTTAATCCAGTCAAACATGGGTTGATGACACACTCTTCATGGGCGAAAATAGTGATGAAATTGCTTCTCCTACCGTCAAGAACAGAGTATTTTGTTTCAAAATATCGTTTCCTTCTGTTTTTTGTAGTTTCTCCATCACTTCTCCAACTGGATTCACCAATACAAGCTGCAAGAATTTCAAAATAACAATGTCAAAACTTGTTTCCTTCTTTTACCTGAAAATTATGACCTGTAAAAGAGTGTACGATGTATAACATTGCATTGCTTATACGAGAAGAAACGACTATTCAAGAAAAGAAGACGAGGTAATCAAAATGCTGAGTGAAACTTGCCTCAACACCCCTCTTTTCCAATACCCTTCTGAGTTCTTGGACAAATGTCACTCCGTTTGTATCAATGGCACTTACAGCTGAAAATCACACAAGAGAACACAATTAGATATTAACATACTGGATTGGTTCAAATGCTTCCTGGAATTGGAACTTTATTAACATTATCTAAAGGTGGTAGAGTGAACGGGCCGACGATGTCAACATGAGTAATTAAACATGAGCAATTAATCTTTGATACGGTTGCTCACCCACCCAACAAAACTATTATATACGTCACATATTTCTCCATAGATGGATCCATAACCTCTTGGTTGTGGACCATTCTCATATCGCTAGACAATAGCAGACGCTTTCTAGGTTCATTTTTTTTATTTAATAAAAAGCTATTTTGAAAGTTATAGACTTATATATGGATTCGATAACTAGCTTACTACGATAATCCTCAACTTAATAATAGTTTAAGAGGTCTTATGCATTTGAATGCACTATCCTAACTTTTAATGGGTTCAACTTGTTGGACCAATTTGATTTGCTAGTAATGAAGTATAAAACTATCGGCTCATTGACATATGCATGAGTCTGAATTGACACCTTTACTTTCTAATTTTGTCAACAAGTAAAATTTAGAAGTTACCTGCAAGATCTAGAAGCACAAATCTTAAACCAGAATGCATTTTGGTTTCTTCTTCTTCCTCATAGTCTTGTATCCACCTCAAAATCCTTCAAGATTTAAAAAATGAAAAATAAATTCCACTTGGCAAGTACATGAATATACTAATATGACTTTGCAAATCAACATTCTTTGATTTTTTATAGAAAACGTTCCATTGTTCTTAGTATTAATTTGAAGTGCAGAAAGAAGCGTTAAGTTTGCAGCCATCAGATATCCAAAATCATTTTTTCTTTTTGTAAATCGTAATGTTTTTGGCATTTATGCAACAATAGTGGTTTAGTTTGTAAAATCTTTCCTTTATTAAAAGCAGTATGAAACACAAACTCAAAACTTTCTAAGATTATTCTAAAATGTAGATAATAATAATAATAACAATTAAAAAAATAAAATAAAAATTAAACCATGTTACATAGAATAGAATAAAAAAGGGTGATGAATTACCTGTCATTGAGATAATTGGAGTTGGCAAAATTGATCGGAGATTGGATGCTTAAGATCAAGAAACCTGGGATTGAAACAGCATCCTTGTACTGATGCTTGTTCCTAAATATGTCAGTACCAGGTATGTTACCCAACACCACTGTTTTAGGTCTTGTCATCTGCAACACCATTCTGAAGATCGAAATCCCGACCTAAAAATCACATTTATATTCATAAGTTTATATTCATGATTTATTACAAATTGTCGTAAAAAGAACACTTACAGCCAGTGCAAGTCCTTCTTGGACAGATATAAATATGACACCAAAGAACGCGCATAACATCACCACGAAATCAAATTTATCAACTTTCCATATTTGGTAGGCGGCTGGGATGTCAATAAGGCCAATGACAGCTGTGATAATTATCGCGCCCAATACAAGATTGGGTGTGTACCGAAACAATGGCATCAAGAAAAGCAGTGTCACCATAACCGTTACTGCCATGATTATGTTGGAGACTGCTGTTTTAGCTCCGGCATTGTGGTTCACAGCAGACCGTGAAAATGCACCTGAGGTGATGGGGTGGGTGGTTATACTTTATAGTACAAGTAAACATGATTTAAGATGTTCAAGCAGTAAAACCATGTCACTCTGCAAAATGGTTATCATGTCGAGTATAAGTGGCAAAATGGGCGGATCATGTTGGTTAACAAACCAAAACTAGTTTTGTCAAATGGTAAAATTTAAGTACATGTCAAAAGGGGTGGATTACGTTAGTTTGACTAGTCAACTTTTTTATTGTCGTCCTTTTTATATATTTTACGAGTGTACATTAAGAGACTGTTGACCCGTTTCTACCCGTTTCTACTTAGCTAAATGTTTGTTATATAAACTCGTATGGCAATAAACAATAGCCAAATTGTCGCATTGTCATATTTATAAGTTGAACTTATCCTTTACCTGTAGTGATATAGCATGAAGTGGTAGAACCAACAACATTCATAACTCCAATTGCTATCATTTCTTTGTTACCATCAACTTGGTAATTCTTTAAGGCAGCAAATGTTCTTCCTACAGCAATCCCTTCCTAAAAAGACAAAAATACCCTTTAGAACAATGTGCTCTAAAGAGTTGTAAATAATGTAGTGGAAGTAATACTTACAGTCAGGGAAATGATTCCAGTGATAAGACCAGTTTTCAAGACTAAAGCCAAATGGTTTCCATGAAAATGTAACATGTTCCATGATGGTGGATTTAATCCTTGTTCTAATTTTCCAATCTATTTTACACATAAATTAATATTTTATTAGACGTTGATTACAATCTATAAAGTTTAAGTAAGTATATTATCAATAATTATAATAACTAATAAATCTTACCACTGAAATGCCATGTTTTTGAGCTTTAAAAACAAAAATAAAAAGTGTGGAGACTATGACTGAAAGTAGAGGTGCTCCTGCTGATACCCAAAACAGCTTTGGTTTCTTTATACTCTGCATTTATGTAAATAAAAATGCCATAAAATTAGCAATGCAAGGGAGAAGTTGACAAGTTATTATGAACTTATTACAAGTTGTAACAAAATAAATAAATGATTCTGTCACTAACTAGAGTCTAGAGATATCGTTTTTCTTGTTTTATTACTTTATTGTATATAATAAAGTTAATAATTTCATAATTATGTATTTAAATATCTGAAATTTTCAATCGTGCTTCAAACTTGTTTACAATCACATCATTATAGTATCTCATTACTAACTAATTAAGCGAATTAAATGGTGAGTGCATGTGGTTTAACTTAAATCAAAGTACTGCTGGTCCAGCTATATTGCGATGACTTTTTCAACAATAAGATTGGGGGTTCAAATCTTGAAAATAAGATTATTGTATATGTTCGTGGTAGTACAATGTGCGGGTATTCGTGTTTCTAAAAAATAAAAGCATAAATCAAAAAGTAATTTAATAAAAGAAAAAAAGGAACTTTTATTTCTTATAATAAATTATAAATTATTTATATATATATATATATATGTATATGTATATGTATATATACGTCTTTTAGCAAGTAGGTACCTAATTTTGGTACCGCCTTCATCGTGACATGTTTTTTGGACCCTCGTGACATGTTGTTCCCTGTGGTCTTTTTGCGGCTATATTTGACCCCTTTTTATATGGAGTAATAATAATAATAATAATTATAATTTTATTTTTATAGTTTATGTAGGAGACAAATTCACCATTTAACTTTTATGATCTGTATTACTCCATTATTACATATTTTAAGCATATATATTATTAATCATATGTTTAGAATCTGACAATTACATATTATACACATAAATTTGCACATGTATAAATCTTCTTCTATACACTCGTATACTTACAACGTGTCTTGCCACAAGCAGGAATACCAGAAAACAAAATCCCATCAGGATTGTTTGCCATGACCACTGCAATAATAAATGAAATCACAATAAGTAAATAATAAAACCAACAAAAATATCTGAATCTGAATCTGAATCTGATTATATAATATGGAGAAGATCATTTATAAGTTGTTCTTACAAAGAAACGCGTATAGAGTATTAAGATGCTAACACATATATAGAAATGGCAGCGTGTGGATAAGATCATTTATAGGTTGTTCTTACAAAGAAACATATATAGAGTATTGTGATGTTAAGACATATCATGGTTAATCACATTTGAGATCTTGATGAAGTAAAAAAACTGAATGCATCCTTTTAAGGCAAAATAACGCGTCAAACTACATATAATGATGTATTATGACACATGTCAGAATCAAAATACTCGCTAAATTTTTTTTTTTTTATAAAAACTCTTATATGATAACGAGAACCTATATGATGTTATATATATTTAGCTCTTATTTTCGGTTAGTGTATTTATGTTTTTACAAGGCAAGTTCTTCAAAAACCAAGGCAATGTATTTTTATTTGTAACTTTTCGCCAGTTAAAAAATCTTATATCAATTAAATCAAGAAACTAAGGAGGGTGGTAATATATTACTCCGTACCTCTTTAGTATTGTGGAAAACAGAGGACATAACAGGGACCAGACCCATTTCTTTAGTGAAATGTGTTATTCCAAGAAGAGCTTTCAATTGTTGAAGTGATACTATGATTGCTGCTCCAGCCATGAACCCAATAAGTGTTGCCTTTGACAAGAAGTCAATTATAAACCCAAGCCTATAAACACAATCCACATCAATTTGTTGAACATCATGCATTAAAACTTGTACATACTTCATGATCAATAAAAAAAGACTTTGGTCCCCTTTTGGGCATGACCTATAGAATGTTTTAAACATATTTGTCAACATGAGGACTTTCATTTGACCGTATACATTAAAATTGAACCAGCAACTAGGATTATTTATATATATATATATATATATATATATATATAAAGTAGCAACCAAGATGAAATCACTTTTTTGAGGAAGGGGAGAAGCGTTAACATTTATCAACGGAAATTTTAAACTTTTCAATAAAAATGTCAACAAAGAATTATTTTTATCAATAAATATTAATCAAAATCGATGCTATAAATAATACATTTACGGTTGAATATTTTTTTAAATTATAACATGAGTTGATGAATATTAATTTACTAAATTGTTAACATTCATCATCATGAATGTTAGTTAACAATGTTGAATCATAACTTTGTTGATGAATATTATTAATTTTTACATTCATCATCATGAATGTTAACTAACATTCATCATCATTATAACCTAATATTCATTGATTAATTTTATAAGTTACATAAAAATACATGAAGAAGCTTAATGTTTATAGTATCGATTTTGATTAACAATTATAATTTTTTTTCTTTTACATTTGTATTGGTAAAGGTAAAGATTCTCCACGATCAATGCTAATGTTTTACACTTATGCAAAAAGGTGTTTCTCTCTGTATCATGTTCACACACACATATATATATATATAATGTAAATGGTTGTAAAGAGAAAAGTTAGACCTTAAAAATCCAAGAGAGGCTTGAAAGAGACCAGCAAAGAAGGTAGAAGTGAAAGCCAATTGAAGAAACAAAATAGGGTCTTGTGTAGGTGAAACTTCTTGTCTTAACATTGACCCCATTAATAGTGATGCAATTGACACTGGTCCAACTGCTAGATCTCTTGAGCTTCCTAGCATAGCATATACTAGTGGTGGCACAAAACTTGAATCTACATCATTCAACAACAACAACAAAAAGAAAATGTATAACTAACATACATAATCATTTAAATAAATCTTTAGATTAAAATAAACATGTAATTTCAATGTATTTTGCGGGTCTTTTGTGGCTTAACCACTTATAAGATGCATTTTTTATGCTTGTTATTTCTTTTCTTATCTAGTTTAAAAGAGTGATTTGAATTTGTGAAAGTTAGTTCATGAATTTGTTATTTCTTCGCTGTACTTTGAATGATTGAATGGTTTTTGACCCAAAGTGTCAAGTATAAAGATTCTTTTTGCACTTATTTTTTGTTCACAATAGCAAGTATATATGCTATAAAGTATAGTGTCTTTTTGAAAAATTATTATAAAAACACATGGTTCAAAAAGTCAATCGATCAATTCTGCTTTGTGACAATAAAATGCTCTATCAAAGTTAGTGAGTTTGAATTATGGTAATTGAGATGAAGTTATACTTACATAAGCCAACAATAGGAGGGAGATTCGCAAGCTTTGCATAGCTTATACCCTAAAAAACCATAAAACCAAAACAAAATTCATGTCAATTATCATATCATGAAACAAACGGTCTACGTACTATTAATAATTAAATATGATAAACGGACAAAAAGGACAAAGATTTACCTGTGGAATGGCTAAACTAGCAATTGTGAGACCAGAAACAATATCAGATTTGAGTAAATTAAGGTTGTAATGAGGACCCCATTGAAGTATAGGAAAAATGTACTGAAAACCAAGTAGCCATTTTTGCTTAGTGGGTTGTCCTTTGAATTGTCTAAGAGGATCATCAGGAAAGAAAGTTTCTTTGAGCCTATTCATTAACTTTTGTAAACTGCTTCTTTTCGGTGGTGTTTCAACTTTATGAATCTCCATGGCTATTTCTACACATGGGTTATGATGATCATGAGACCCCAAATCTTCTTGATCAAACTTTCCCTCCATTCTTTTTAGAAAGATGAAATCTTTTCAATAACAAGATTAATCTAAGATAACTAAAGGAGTGTATAGAAGGATGAACTAGCTAAGGTGGAATCAACATGAAGGGGGTGTATGCACTTATATAAAGAATCATGGGTTGGTGTTGTTTATGTCATCTTATGAGACATGCATCCCCACACATCCATCAACTTTCCAGATGGAAGAGAGAGATTTCCTTTTTTATTTTTATTTTTGAGGGTGGGTAATGAAATAGTGAATGGATGAGGGCTAGAGAACTTTTTAGGATTCTTGGTAAGTTCAAAAGGACGTAAAACAAAAGGGTTTTGGTTGATTTGATGAGTGAATCAATAATTGTATAAATAAAGTCATGTTGATGAATGAAGAGTGTATGGAAAGATTGGTAGGTGGTTTCTTGATTGCTAGCTACTTATCTATGGATAAATGGTGCACTTCTCTAAGCTGGTTATGTCTTCAATGGTGGACAGTTGAACAAGGTTTAAATGCATTTGTGATGTATGCACAAATGCTAGAAATTAAGAAAGTTTGTCTCCTCTATCATGGTCGGTACATGACGGTTCTTGATAACGTATGGAAATATGGTACATTCTATCGAATAATCGTATATTCGTTTCATGTGATTATACGCTACTAGTTAAGTCGGTAAGACTGTTTACGTATTTATATTGTTTTCATAAGAACTTTACTCCATCCGAAACTGATTTAGCTAGATTTATTTCTATAGAGATCTTGTTGTTTTAGTAGAGATACTAAAGTCGATCAAATTGGTTAAAATAGTGTTTCTAGTACTGATTTTCTTATTTAGAGGGAAAAACTTTGGTGCTACTTTAGTTAGTTGTTAGGCAAATTAAATATATCGAATCTGTATAATATCAAAAAATTAAGGGGTTAAAGGTGTAAAATAAAAAATCTACGAGAGTAGAGTAAAGATCCAGTTGATTGATCAACGGTACACAAGTTAAAGTTTCATGCTGTAATATATCAATATATCATATAACCTTGTTTGATATGTAAAAAATAGGATGGAAATTTGTTTTTTCTCTATGAATATGAGACTCTTGCAATGGTGATAATAAATGCCAGCAAATATCGTTTATTCTCAAGTTACTAAGTGATAAGATATCATACATGCTTGGTGTAGCAATTGTAAGGATTTATGCGTCAAACTTATAATTTCCATTTTGTGTATGGTTAATTGGTCATGTTTGACCCTCACTAGGCATCGCATCCGCCATGACCCGAAAAACCTAATATTATTTGGCAAAAAGGAAAAAGGGATTTTATGGGCAAGGAATACTTTTTGAACAATGGGAAGTAGGCCATGGTTGGCCAGATTTTCTCTTTGACCATGGTAAGTATCATTTTTGCTAACGATCGAATAGAAGCCAAGTTAATTTAGAGAATCCTATATCATATCTATTGATTTTTTATTTATTTTTTAATAATTATTCATATAACACAATTAAGTAGAGATCTATATAAATGGTTTAAACTTGTCAAAATATATACATATACATATTTTACTATTAGCAATTATCATTTATATGTTGACATGGATGAAACATATACTATCCGGATTTTCTGACATGAATTCAACATGAACAAGTAGAAATTTATAATTATGTGTTCCTTTATATCCACCAATGAGGAATATATATAGAAGCGCAAGATACTGTTTTATCTTCATTATAAATAAATAAAAGAAATTTTATGAAACATTTTTTTAATACGATGGGTGGAAATAAAAGAAATTTTATCAAGCGACTAAGAATGTTGGAAATGGGTGGAATCAAAATATGTTTTTTTTAATTAAAAGATTCTGACGCTTAAACGAGGGTTTGATTTTAGGTGCAGAGACTTATAATGGAGTTAAATTTTTACGGGTAAAATGTAATGTTGTTATGATTTAGTATATGTATAATGTAGTAAATTTTGATGTAGTAAATCTGAACTATAAATTAAAAGATAAAAAGTTAAAATTGTCTGCCCCTCCTTTTCTCTCCTCTCTAACTTATCGTCCCTCGAAATTCAAAACTATAAACAAAAATAAAAATTCAAAAGGATGAAGCAAAATTCAGATATTTTCCGCTTTATTAAAGTTGGAATTCTTCTACAAGGAGCAGAAATTTGATTAGACTAATCATTCCAACTTGGAAAATATGACTATATGATTATTGTTCAGCTTTTAAAACCATAATTTTTTCTCTAGTTTTTATAAATTATGAAATTAATTATTTATAGCTTTCGAATTTCAGTATGCTTCTTTCATGCAATCATTACTTCGATTACAGTCTTTTTGATTGTATTCACTAGTAGTGTAATAGTCCTTGAGATGCACGGAATTGTAAGTATCAGAATATAATAATACTTGGTAATGATAAATGACTAAACATTTTGACGAAAGTTTATTTGAAGTTGTATAAAATGAAGGTATTTTTTCCTTACCAAACCTAATTATTTCGAATAACATATGCATACATGGTCCCGATTGAGTGTTTTCTTTTACTTTTATGTGATCACATAATAATTATTGTAAATGTTGCTTTTAATGTCGATCATCACTCATTTACAATAAAAAGCTGGCAATGTTACAACTCCTAAGTCCTAACAATGTTTTGCAATTTATCCATAATATAAATAGATGAAGCCCTTTATAGAAACCATAACGGTTTTTACTATATTTGTGCTAATTTTTTAGAACCGTGAAGCCATCGAGGAGTAAAAACACATGCGGTTGATCTCGTTAACTAAATCCTATGAGTTACAAAAAAACCTACTGCATAAGATCTCAAATAAATGTTTGAAAAATGCCGTTAGAACTACTAAAATTCAAGTACAAACCATTAATATAATTAAATGCTTATAAAATAAGAAATTTCTTGAAACTTACAAACTTATAATAACATTGCAAATAGAATCTAACTGTGACTTTTTATCACCGGATTTTCTAACATGAAATTCTGTTAAAATTTGTCATCATACATCAAATCCCAAAAATAAATAGATTTATTTTTATTATACAAAATAAAAAAGATTTTACGTAGTCTAAATCAAATTCAAATAGTAAGTACTATTTTATTATACAAATAACTTGATTACTTACAGAAAAATATAGGGAGGTAAGAAGATGAAACCCAAACGAAAATGTCACCTCTTACAAGCAATTAATCTGCATGGTATAGTATTAAATATTTGGTGAAATAGTTATAGGCTGTAGCTATAGTTGTAGCTTTAGGTTTGGAGCTTTTCGTGAAAAGCTACTTCTAGTAGCTTTGAGAATTTGAGTTTTTCGTTGGATTATAAAGCTACAGCTTGTACATGACAAACAAAACTTTTATTTTCATAGGACCTTTACGTTCAAAAACTAAAAGCTAAAGCTCCGAAAAGGTCCTAAAAGTTCAATGTCAAACAAACCATAATATTTGTAGGTCACCCAAATTTATATATTGTTTCATATATATCAAATTCGACTAATAAATCATCAAAAAAAGTAAAGGGACACAAATAACCCTATATTCGTTAATAAACATTATTTGTATTATTTTAGTTTTATTCAAATACATGAGTATTTGTGTCCCTTCATATTTTTTTTGACGAGTTTTTAGTCAAATTTGGTATACATGAAACAATATACATATTTGCGTGACTTACAAAATCATTTTCAAATATGGGTGACCTACAAAAACAAAATGATATATTTTAGTGGTCTAAAAAATCATTTTCAAATATAAATGACCTACGAAAATAAAATGGTATATTTAGATGACCTCCGAATATATAATCCTTTCTTTAATGATAAAACAAAATTTCAAGCTAGATAATCAAATAAAAATACATTAAACACAGTCTTATATTTATAAGATTTTCCTTTTTCCCAACAAGAATATACTAGCCGATATTGGAACTACTACAATTATCAAACATAATTAATTATTCATAACTTATTAACATTAAAGAAACTTAGCTAAATGGTTAACAAGTTAGATTCTATAAAAGAGGTTGAGTGATCAAGTCCAAGGCCATGCTTTTCATACTTTTGACATTTACTACTTAGTGTATGAAACTAATATTATGAAAAATGATTGTGTGATAGGTAAGAGTTAACGAGGGAACAAGGAGGTGATCGAGAGAGGTATGACCATATGGTAACTATAATCTATAGAAGTTCAATTGTTGCTTTTCAATAATAGAGAAAGATATATAAAGATTTATTTTTATTGTTATATGTGACATAACATTGCAATTTAAAATAGTAGTAAAGAAAATAAATATATAAGCACAATTATAAATGTCTACCAACATTCAAAAGAGAACGGTAATCTTATTAAATAAAATCCACATTTTTACAAGATAAGTTTATGCATATGAAAGTTAATCAAAAGAGTTTTATTTAAAACATATATTTATTTATTTATTACAATCGTATTGATGTACGTATTATCGATAAAGTTATAATATAAATTAGCATCCCATACGATAAGTGGATTTTATTTTTAAACAAATCAATTCAAGGGGTTTAATACTATATAAAAACAGTTTAAACATAAAAAAATGTGACTATAAAAATCATTTTTAAAGTTTAAATCGATAGTAAAAACTAAATATTTATTATTTTAACCCAAAAAAATACAAGTGAATGGCTTATTATTATAAACGTCAACAAAATGATGAAATCCTGTAATGATAATTGGTGAGATTTTTTTTAAAAGGTTTAATTTGTGTATATATTAGTAATACTATAATACTTTTATGTACTTTAAAAAAGGAAAGAAAAAATTGCACTCGGAATTGACAATCAATATTTAAGTTCGTTATTTACCTTTTTCGTCTTGAAAATGTGATTATTTGATCATTAAACTACAACCAAGAAAATGTGATTCCTCTTTTATTTTATAGAATTAACAAACAACTATTAAAATGTTAGGTGCGCCATAATGACCATACAACTTTTACCTTTTGAAGTAAAATACATTCTTGCTCATTTAGTGGTATTTTTTTTTTGTTTCTTAAACTTATCAACATTTAATGTTATTTTTAGTCTCCTAATTACTAATATCTTATTAAAGTGAGTAAGGTAAAATTAAATATGGGTTTACAATTATATATATATATATATATATAAGTATGACAATACATCTTTCTACATTAGTTGTTTATGTGTACATCGTAGCATAAAATTTTGAACTTATATTTTAGATATTAAAATTTTAAATTTTAGAATGATGATATACTGAATATTGTTTTCTAAATTTCATTCTGAATTTATCAAATCAACCTAAACTGTTAAATCTGGTTTAACTCAATTCAAATTGAATTTGAAAAGAAATGATTTAAAGTTCGATGGTACATATCTTTAACAAACAATTCAACCCAATAATAATGACTTTAGAAAATCAAAACGTTCATCAACAAATTTTCTTACTACAATACTTGAAAAATCAAATTCTTCTGCATTTTAATTAAGTTCTTTGGGATGAGCAAACAACTTAAATAAAAAGTTATAATTTGCGCATTTAAAATATATATTTTAATGTCCAATGCAACGCGCGAGTGTAAGGACTCGCATACTTACATTTACGAAAAACTTGGGTATATGTCATTTGGTGGATTCATTGCCTTTCTTTTTCATATAAGTAGCCTGAAGGTATCATGTTCTTGCGGTATCTTACTTTCAAGTGTTGTTCGAGCGGTCTCTTATTATCATCCCTAAAATCATTTTGTGGTTAATTAATCAGAGGTAGTTATTAGGGTATCCAATTTACACTTTAAGGTAGTATATAAATGCCAACAAAAGAAGATTAGATTCCTTGAGATCAACTATGAGAGGTATTTATACTTATAAATATACATAAAATAAATGTCTAGTGAGTTAAGATACCAAATCAAGCTTATCCACACTGAAATATTAATAATTATGTTTTACATATATATGATAAAATATGTCAGCACTAATTGGTTCTGATCATAAATATCTGTTTTATCGATATTAACAATATTAACGTGAATCTAGAAATGAACACAATAGTTTAAAATTTGAAGTTGATTTTAATTAAAATAAAAATTGTTTCTAGAAAAAATTAAACTTAAAAAAGATTAGATCGGTTATAAGACTGTCTGACAATTATAATTCAGTTCTACTTTTAATAAAAAGACTGGTTAAACACCGGACTAAAATCGAATTAGGCTAGTTAAATATTTATTTATTGATTATGATTAGTTATATTTATTTATTGATATTTGACATTTTTACTTTTAAAATTTCAAACTTTCAAGTAAATTTTATTTGATTCACTTTATCTCTTAGAACTTTTATTTCTTTAATTTTAGTCAATTGATCAATAATTCCTTATATACACATTTTATCTTCACTCATACCTTCTACTTATCGAACTTTTCTTTTAATTTTTAAATTTTACACCACAAAATATGAGGTTATATTTTTGATCAAAAGTTTGTTGCCAATAACTATATACAAGATATCCATAAAAAAAAACAAATAAAAATTTTAATTTTAACTATTGACAAAAAATATTAACTATGAAGAAAAAAGACTGAAATGGACTAAAATTGGTATGTGACTGGACTAAAAGTCTAAGAAAGTGTGGAAAATCTTATAAACACTGACTCGAAACCGGTCTAGTCCTAAAAGAGACCAGTTTTTTTTTTTTCTGAAAAATAAATGGATTGTTTTGAATTGAACTAAAATCTAATTTAAATCGGTCTTTACTTATCTCTACGTGAATCTACATTATAAAGATACCAGTTAGCAAAATCACACAATATGTCATGTACGATTTATTGTTTGAAGTACCATTGTGCTAAATTTAGACAATCAAATTAATTACCAATGGGTTAATAGACAAATTCGTTATTGTACTTTGCGAAAATCTTCATATGGGTTACTATACTTTAAAAATGTGCAATTGGATTACTGTACTTTGCGAAAATGTTTATATGAGTTACTATACATCTAATTAACACATGTGTTTGAGAATTTCAAAATAAATTTACTTTAAAAATATAGTTTATGTCCCCAAACAACTAATACTAAGAGAGAAACAAAGTGATAGTACAAAAAAAAAATTTCCTTGATAGTTTTTAGACTAATACCCACATGATGTATATTTGAAGTTGAAAGCGTGACAATACTTGAATTTAAATCTGTTCATATATTTTAAAATGAAGAATATCGATCATACCTTACTTATTTAAATTGTAAGTTTTGTCATGCTTTCAGTTTCACATATACTTTGTGTGGTTATTAGCCTAAATACCATCAAGAAAAAAATGTCTCGTTGTACAATCAATTTTATTTCCCTCTTAGTATTAGTTGTTGAAGACATAAACTATATTTATAAAGTGAATTGATTTTGAGATTTCCAAACACCCGTGTGAATTAGATATACAGTAACTCATATTAATATTTTATGATTGCACATTTTTAGAGTATAATAATTCATATGAATATTTTTAAAAAATACATTAATATGATTGTATACTTTTAACGTACAAAGTATGGTATCTAGTAACCCTAAATAAAATTAACTAAAACCATTGAATATTTCTTAAACAATGTATTTCATAAGTAGATAATAACACGTATTTTAAGATTAGGCTAACAATCAAAAGTAACAAATATATTTTTTGAATATAAAATACGCACTTTGCGTTCTCAATTTACCCAAATAAAAGTTGTTGAAATAATTACCAAATTAGAAAATATAGTTTTTGAATATAAAATACGCACTTTGTGTTGTCAATTTATCCAAATAAAAGTTGTTGAAATAGTTATGAAATTAAAAATAAAAATCAAACGTGGACGATGGGATTCGAACCTGTGCAGGCAAAGCCCACATGATTTCTAGCCATGCCCGATAACCACTCCAGCTTTTCCCATACAAAAATTGTCATCGTAAACAATTTTGTTTATCAAAAGTACTTAAGGCACGTGATGCACAAAGTCTAAAAATTCTATCAGAATATAAAAACATAAACAAAATTAACAAGCTGAAAGTTATTAATATTTCGTAATATATAATATTTCGTAATATCTTATATAATTAAATGGTTTTACAATATACTTATAGGCTTATATATATAGCTATAAAAGATCATTAGAATTAATTAAATAATATGTTAATTTATTATTAAAGGGTTGATGAGGGTCTCTTTCGTGTAAGACATGTAACAGATTTCTTTCTCTAAAGTTGGCAAAAAGCTAGCAATGGGTTATCAAGTTTAATAAAGGAGTTGTAGCTTTCAGATATTTGATAATTAATTAACGGTAACAACGAACATGATATGTTCACTAGCGAACCCAACTCAATCAACTTTATTGGTAGTATACACAAATCAAGATCCACTCAGATATCTACACAAAGTAAGTTATAATATCAAACATTAATAATTTTATATTCAACCAAATCGTAACAAACATAAACCCAACTAGATTTGTCACCACCTTCTCCTTTTACCTTTCAATCCTACTTTATATTTACATTTGCCTAAGCCTTAGAGAAAATAACATTGTCCGGATTAGGTTACTGGTATACTCATAAATGTTTGGTCTAATGATTATGGTTAGTGTGGAAGTCATAAAATTGTATCTCGCAATATTCATACAAATGTTCACGTCAAAAAATCACTTACAAATATTAATAATCCAAAACTGAATACGTATAAGAGATTTTTAGTTATAGTTTATTAAGCTTTCACGACATTTAACTCTAAATTTATTTCGGAAATAAGCTATGAAAAAATAAAACCTACGCATATTTTAAAATAAGTCTTGATATATCTACAATTCTTGTTAAAAAATATATTTAAATTGTGCATTGTTTATGTATACAGTACAAACTGTCGATTCACATTTTTTTATAGATTTATGAAAAGTACCTGAGCTTTTAAAATCTTGAATAATTAAAAGGAGAGGATAATGAAGTTTCAGGATTCATGAAAAGAAGACTCGAGTGAACACACCATTGAAGTTCATTCATCTTAAAAAAAAAATACTATTAATGGAGAAGACAAGAACACGTGGCATTCAAGTTTCGTTTAAAACTTGATTGTCAAAACTTTTGACATTTAGATCGGAGTGCACCATATTGAAGCCTTGCGTGGTTGTTATTGTTTTTTGATTTGGAGGAAATAATGCAATCATCTATGGTGTCCTTTTAAGTACGTGTTGAAATTATTTATTTATATCATATTTTTGGCAGATAACGTATATACAGGTTTTGTAATTTACTCCACAATTTTAAATTTTGTATCTTGTCATTAAATGTATATTTTATTATTATTATTATTGTTGGAGTAAATTACACCAATCATTCATATAGGTTTCATCAAATTAGACCGATAATCTTTAATTATTGATTTTTTTTATTATTATTTTAATTTTTTATTTTAGAACGGTTTGTTAGATGCTAGTGGTTTAGGTCTAGCAGTGACATTCAATTGGGCAGTATGCTAACCCTGAAACCCTCATATGCCTCCTTTTTATCACCTGAAGGGGTAAAAGTCCCGGGTGAGATTCGAACTTGAGACCTCCCCTAACCAAACATCCCCTCTCCAAGGACTCACAAGTAATCTTTGGTGGCCAACTGAGCTAGCCCAGTTGGTTAATTATTGATAATTACATCTATCATCCCTAACTATCTAAGAAAAGCACAATGATAATCCCTCAACTACATTCCGTTAAATATGTCTAGTAAATTTAACATGTACAAAACATATGAGGTCAATATGGTCTTTTCACCATTTATTTCTTCTTCCCCAACCCACTTCCCACCCACCCACCTTTTCTCTCTTCTTGAGAATACAATGTTACACTTACATGCTCGAACATGTTAGATTTAAACACATATATTTAACAAAAGTTAGTGGGAGGGACCACCACAGTGCACTCCTTAAATAGTTAGGGACTGTCGATGTAATTATCAATAGATAAGGATGATTGGTGTAATTTGGTATAGACCATCACTACCTCATAAATGCGTTGAGACCATAGCAAGTTACAAAAATACAAAACGATCTGTGTAATTTAACCTTACTATTATTAAAGTAAATTACACAGATCGTCCTTATAGTTTGCAACAAATATCACTTATCGTTTTTTTACTTCAAAAATTACATCGACCATTTATATGATTTGCATAGTTGCAAATCACAAGAATGATTGGTGATATTTTATACAAACTAAAAGAATAATCTGTGAAATCTACTCTTAATTTGTTTTTTCTCTTGTCGATTATGCTATTAAAATAAATCTGTAGAACAATTCATATTGCAAATGATCAGTATCTATGTAATCATCACATACCACTTGCCACAATACAAAGAACAACGTAACCAAAGTTTTAAAACAGAAAACGTTTGACCTTACAAATTATACTTAGACCACACAATATTTATTTCCAATGATAGTTTTTAGCACAAACTATGATTCATATCTCAGTTATTTCACATCACGATTAATAGAGCCCACGTATTCTATTGAATGACTACTAGAGACGTAACTTTGTCCACCGTTGAATAATTTTTAAACAAAATTCTGAATTCATGTTGCTTTTCCAATATAATATAGACTAAAAAGTAAAAACTTTTGGTAGTTTAGCACATAATCTTTTTGGTAGCAATCAATCAAACTATATTAATTGCTTGTACTTTTGTTACCATATGAAACTTGTGCTTAAAACTTGTTAACTGAGTGATGATATTGACAAATTTAGGGGTGAGGATCTATAAAAGAAACGTGTACGACTTGAACGTTAACAACAAATCGTCTAGGAATAAAGGAGATGGTGGAGGGGTGGTCCGGTTAAGGGAGGCAGTGCGGCGAAAATACCATTTACGACCATAGAAAGTGCAATTATCGTCCATCGTGATCATTGTTTTTTACCAACTCATTTGTAAATGAAAGTTTCTTTAGCTCTCATCCTCTCATGATATTGTCAATTGTAAAGTAGAAGGTTCCTTTTGCAAAGATTCTTAAAGGAGAATTGAAGAATCACCCATTAGGAATTGATATGTTCGTGTATTGCACAAACCAAATACTTACAAGTCTTTTGTCCTCTGAAACAGACTAAATAGGTTCGAGAATAATATGTAATATTATTAAACTCAAATGGCATGTTTATTTCACATAATTCACTATAATTTAATGGAATCGGAATATGAATTCCATTGAATTCAACCCTCGTCCTGTTTGGTTGGAACGAAGGAATTCCAAATTCCATTCCACAGTGTGTTAAAATCAATGGAAATTACACAATAGAACATTGATACAACTAAATATATGCTGATTCAATCTTATAGATAAGCCATAGTCGACCTAGGTTTTTTGTTTAAATATTACAAAAGTAAAAAAGAGGGATTACATACACCATAATTTATTTTATTTTATTTCCTTTTTGGTTGGTATCTGACTATCTCTACCAATCAAATGAAGACCACAATTTATCATCCAACTTATGAGGTTTAAGTGGGAAGAACAAAGAATCCATGTTTAAAAAGATTTGAGGCCCACAACATTCGAGTGGCTATCCCTTTAGAATATACCACATCTTTTCTTCACCTTTCATATCTTAGCGTATACACTGGTCCAAAAAATTGCCATACTTAGCCCCTCAGAAACGCATTTGCTACAAAAGATGGTCTTAAAAGCCACAACTTTAAACGGTGGTCTATGGCATACCTATAGAGACGTGTAAGTTGCAAGTCATATGGTTATGAGACATTGATCACAAAATTGCACAAAATAATTGTATATACAATATATGTACAACTATGTATGTGATAAAGTTGTAATGGCGTGCACATAACTTAGCTTTCAATCTTTCGAACAACCATAGTTGCTTGCGCTTTTGCTACGTGTGTTCTTATCTATATGGGAGTACTTTAATTCTGTATACGTATTAATTAACTTGGCTCACCTCGACCTCCATATTCAATGCATACGTGATAAAGGAACACAACTACAGTTAGTATAAGAAAAGTTAGATTATGTTTCTCGAATTAAGTTTCTCTAGTTAGGATTATACATGTTACTAACCCACACCTCATCAAAACTAATACATATACGATCATACAAGATTTCTATTTCAAAATTAGTTGGTAACATAACATAGCCTATTAAATGTATGATCTATATCCTGGCTTTGACGACTGTATTTACCAATCTGAGATTATAGTTGCACCCAAAGTGTTGCTTCTTATTTCCTTAGGTGATATTACGTACGATAAAAACTGTCAATCGCACATGATTATACATGCTACACAAATAAAACTAAGAACAATACTTAATTTAAAAGGTTTAAGAAAACTTCTACATATATCTATATTTCACTGTAACACCAGAACGAAATACAAAAGTTATAGCCCTATCATAATTTCAACCCACACTCAAAACACAAAAACATTACACTATAATAATTTTATCTATTATCTATAGAGTTATAATTCCGAGAAAATCCTCCATGCAATTAACAACACGCAACCTTTCGTCTGATTAGGTTAAAATCGAGAGTTGTTTATGCCTATATTTGAAAGCTGAAGGTTTAAAATGTAAAAAGGTTAAAAAATAATAATTACACTATGAGAGGAGCTGTCAATAGCACTTTAAATTTCACCCAAACAGAGTCAACTGTAACAACATATCTCTAAGCTTCCCCTAACCTTCTTTGAAGTACTTCTTGAAAAGCCCAAGTGATGCTCATGGGATAACAAAAGGATGATGATTGAATGTAAAAGTGGTCCTAAGAATGTCAATGGGATTTCAAAGTAGAAAACAAAATGAAGATCTCATTTTCTATGCTTTAACCTTTCCTTTACTTTTGAACTTCTACACACTGCTCTTGTAATCCTTAGTAGTTTAGTGACCCATCCCCAAGATTCTCTTTCGTATATTTATACAAAATTCTATTATGGATTTTGTTACCAATAGGTTATCAATAAAATGATTAAAGATAATATAGCCCATAGAGGTGTCCTTATGATCATTTTCCCTTTTTATAGTCAAAAGAAAATCATTCTTTTTTATTATCTCTCAAATAGATAACTAAAATTCGTTAAACAAAATATTTACGATCCACGTTCAATTATGCGACTTCAATATTGTTACATGATTATAGTTCAAAAACAACTATACAAGTTTTGATCATACAAGCTATTGAAAACGTATATAATTCACTATGTGACTAAATATTTTGTTTCAAGTTTCGTGAAAATAATATGAGATTGTGACTGACTCGGTATTAACTTAGTATCCATAATAATAATAATAATAATAATAATAATAATAATTAATAATAATTTAATATATATATATATATATATACTAGTAGTTTGTTTTAAGGACTTTATGTTACTTTGATAAAGTTTCATCAATCAATCTCGATAGTTCGATGCTATGTGACTTGCTCTCTAGGTTCTATTACCTTACAGGCTTACATAACAATCTGATATCGTTGATTTGTTACACGGTTTAAGAAGAGTATTTGATTTGATCGATATCAAAATATTTAAATATGTTTCTCAAAGTTTAAAAAGCTTATAAATATCGATTAGTGTAATCTATCTATATGATTTAATATAATATTTGGTAATTTACATTTAAAGTTAAGTAAAACATATATCTTTTTTAATGACTTACAATAATAAAAATACCATACGGAAATCTAATAGTGGGAAATTGAGAGTATGGGCAAAAGGAACATATGCGGCAACTGAATGAGTGAAATGGTTGCCTTTACTTTTATACTTTAAGTGAGGTTACATCTAAAGTCCCTCGACTTTTTACATTTTTGCGACGCCTATGATCATGTGTGCAAAGTTTACCCAAATAAGATCGGATTTCTTTATAAGTAAGGCCGGTACGGTGCACGTAACTAGTCAATATTGTCTTAAATAATAAACATTATTTGATAACGACAGTACACATGACTATTATTTAGGTGTCGGGATATGCTTAATATGCTTACATGTAGGCGATAACAAACTCTATACCCCTAAATATTGATTAAGATACATCCATTTATTCATATTCAAATATTTTAATAACAGCCGTTAAGTTTATAGTTAATAGAAGTCTCCAGAATAAAATTTACTCAATTGTAGGTCCAATGTTTTTAACTTATAGAACAACAAACATAATTTGCCATTTTGATATGAACTTGAAAGAATCACAATCTGTTATTATAAGTTACAAACAAACTCGCCTAGTCAAGTACAATTCTTTTGGGTATAGCCTGATCAAGTATCATCTTAAACTCATGTTTCTATGTCTTCTGCATTATGTGGTTGCAGTTATAGAAAAAAGGAGTTTTTGACCAAATGATCATCTCTATAAAACATAAATACCAAACCATTATCTTTTATATTTTAAGGGAATCTATCTATCCGTTTTAAAATTTAAAATAAAGTACTTGAAGATTCTCATCTGTTAAACATCAGGTGTATCAATTTCTCAGTTTCTATCTTTTTCGGCAAAAAATAAAGTTACAAACGGTTCCTATTCCATCACCCTCTTTGTTGAAATAACTTACCGAAGTCTTTAATTCGATTAGTCATCTTCTACTATGAATTAGGATTTAGTATCAAATATTATTTAGTCTCTCAATTAAAGCACACTTAATTCAGAAACGAATTCGACTATTTGTAAGGATTTATGTTACAGAGGTAATGGCTTGGAAATTATGTGTTCAAAACACGATGATTTGTTCAAAAACTCTAGAATGAAGGTTTAGAAAGTGATGCTGGCAAAGGTTTTTTATGTGTCTAACGTATCGTTAGATGTCATGTACACATGTTGCTAAATGTTTTAGATGTGGTTGTATGATAGTTTATCCTACAAATTTGAAACTAAATTTACATTTCTTAATACTTTATCATCATAAAAAAGAAAGAAACATCACAGAGATTAGTATTCCACTTATTATATCAAGTATTTTAAACGTTAGTTGATGCATGGAGTTATTAGATGATAAATGCTAAATGTATATGTTTTTGGATACATTATCAACTCACTTATTCTTTAATTTAGAGTTATTACATTATATTTGATACTTAATTGTTTCATATTTACTTTATAAGTTTAAATGACAAGAATTCTGCAAAGGGAGTGGAAACGGGAAGAAGACAAAAAGTTGAATTGTCAGTGACGCTTCACTGTTTGGGTCATAATTCTCTCATACGAAATCCAAATCAGTTGATTCAAAAGCTCAAATTCTTCAAACTCAAAGGGCTACAACATATCCGAAATCCATCCCAATTGGACTTGTACTTGAAGAGTAACAACCAAAAACTCGAAAGTTGGATTTATATCTAATAGAATTGTAGATAAAGTTGAACTCAACTAACTTTGTGAAGAGACAAACTCCATAATCCAAATAGATAAGGGATAAACTCGACGAGTTGAATTTTATCTAATTGATTATGAGTTTATCTGATTATTAATTATTGATATTATTATATTGATCTTGTGATAATTGATTCATCAATTACTCGTCGTTCTAGTGAATTAATAGGTTAGTATAATATGTTCAAGTGATTTATATTTATAATATTAATAGTTGATGTGACGGTGATATGACACTTACAACTCAAGTTGTAGGCGTTATCATAGCCAGTGGCAGAGCTAGTAGGGAAGCTAGGGGGTGCCTGGCCTCCCCTAACTATGGTAGTGTATTTGACATTTAATTGTGCTTTAATAGTGAAAAAATATAATTTTAGATCTTTAAATTCGGAGTTGCAGGTAAGGTTAGATGGGGAAGATGACTTTTTGTCATCCTTTTTCTTTAAGCCCATCAACTAGTATCTTTCACTTTATTTTAGCCCCTCAAGTTAATAAAATACCAATTAAACCTCAATATTAAATATGTAAATAAATATCATTTCCTTAAGAATTCAAAATAAAAATATATTTTACAAATAATCCTGTATTCGAGCCTCAAATGCTAATTTAAAATATCAAATGATTGTTGGTTAAAGATCACATATAAAAAATCTTGAAAATAACAGATATATTTAATGTTTTAATAAGAAAATACATAATTATATCTGTAGGAAACTTTGAGAAATGATTTTTGCCAGTCATATTTTAGTTTGACATATAAATTTTGTGTATATTCAAAATAATTTTCACTCTTCATTTTTCTTTTACATTATGAAACTTTTTTATGTAGTGTGGATGTAATATTTATATTTTTATTTCATGCTCCCTCCGTCACAAAATAATAGTCCAACTTTGATTTCCTAAAGTCTCTCCTTTTCAACTTTAACCTTATATATTTTTGTTTGCGTTATATAATACTTGATGCAAAATATATGAATGGATTGAGTTTTAAATGTATTTTCATTGGTATAATTTTCATCAAGTAGTATATAACACAAAGAAATATACTTAAGGTTAAAGT
The DNA here is from genome assembly GCA_963921325.1 of Logfia minima. Lineage (NCBI taxonomy): Eukaryota > Viridiplantae > Streptophyta > Magnoliopsida > Asterales > Asteraceae > Logfia > Logfia minima. Next base: position 13,791,524 of record OY992770.1, on the reverse strand, counting down.
TGAAAAAGAAAAACTTTAGAAAATCAAAACTGGACTATTATTTTGAAGGTAGTAATAAATTACAGCCCCCCTCAATCATAATTTCTAGCTCCACCCCTGATCATAGTGTGCTCTTATCTTGTTATGTAACATGTAAATTGTATCGTCTTTGAACAATAATTATCATTTTGTTATACTATAACAACAATAATATTTGATTATGTTATTGATAGTTTATGAAGAGGTAAAATGTAAATAATCATGTTTTATTAGTGTATCATATTTCATTAGTGTAGCAAGACTAATCGTCATTTATTACTAGAGTAATTACTAGAATAAAAAGTCAACACACCACAATAATAAATTAAAACCATTGAGTTGAAATAAAAACATCGCAGTCGAAAATCATCATCTACTTGTAGCGGTGTATAGGTGTAATCTTTTGTTGTATCTGTGTATGTGGTTTTTAATTTTTAATAGCTAACAACGAAATCTTCATTCAACCCTACAATACTTCAAACAGTGGCAAAGTTGGGCCTTGCCTTTTGGGCGGCGCCATCACCAAATGTAGTCAATAAGCCTTCGTGTGATTGGCCCACGATCATTCAATTATTGTTTTTCAATTGTTTTTTCTTTGTTTTTTATATCTTTGTCCTATTTGATGTCACACTTAAATTGCACTATTGAGTTTTAAAATTACGATGCATCAGTTCATCATTTCGTAAACATGATCAACATAGCTGTAAAATTGATCGAATTATAGTTATATCATTATTCAAAGTTTACGACGAAAAAATAAATAAATAAAGTTCCTCGTGAAATTGGGTACAGTAATTGACTAATTGACTAATCGGGGTTAAAAGAGGAATGTACATATTTGCCAAATTGGGATTTAAAATAAAAATAATCATGAAAAAATAATTCCGTAATTATCTAGTATAAAATAAAAAATAAATAAAAAAATAAAAATAGTACTCCAGTAGAACACGGAGGAAACCACGCTTGTTCCTCACGAGACAACGAATGCTTCATTATCTCACGACTCACGTCAACTTCCACCACCGTCTCTCCGCCGTAGCACGTGCTCTCCACCACATCAACAACACTCTTCGAATCTCACTATTTCTCTCTCATCCATTTTCACGAACATTACATTCTCTGATTTACACCTACTCAACACATATATATTTTTTTCTTTTTTCTTTTTAAATTTCTCTATCTGTATCTCTATAGTCAGTCTATCTATCTTCTATACATATTATATATTACAAGTATATGTACTGTATCTCTAAATCCAGCATATAATGTGATTTGTATACAAGCGATGCACGCTAAAAACCGTCTCCCGAGCAGCGGACACAATACACCGTCACCGCCGGCATCTCCACTCCGATCTCCACGTCTCCGTCATCCGCGCGCCGGGAAATCCGCCGGTCGATTCGCGCTCGGTGTATCTAACCGTTCCGTCGCACAACGTGTTGCGTGGATCGTATTATCGGTTCTATTACGTCGTCAAGGAGTTTTTCTATTCGCCCCGTTGCTATATATCTCCGGTATGTTGTTTTACATGGGAACGGTGTCGTTTGATGTTGTTCCTAATGTAATTAAGGCTCGTAGAGCGCCTGGATCGGTTTACAGGAGTCCAGAACTTTATGCTAAGCTCCGGCATGAGATGGATGCTGATAATTCGACTTCAGATGCGGTTAGTTGTTTACTAATCTTGCCCTAATTTTATGTTTTTGCTGAGATCTTGTTTTGATTGTTGAATTAGTTGTAGTTGAATAATTGTTAATTGGTTGAAGTTGGTTAGGTTTTAGGTTATAGAAATGTGATTAGAATCTGATTCTGGTTGGTGTTGAATGTTGATGCTGGTTGACCAGTTGCTTTAGTCAACTGTGAAGAGCTCATAAGCTAAGCAGGTTAAAACTTGAAAGAGTTTGGTTTTGACCTAGATAAGTTTTTAGTATCTTACTACGAAAGATGGGAATGGTTTTGGAAGAGTATTAACTACTATTGAAGATGGTATGTTACTGGATTTTTCATTAGATCTGGTAAACTGGAAATAAAAGATGTATATTTGCAAAGCTGAGGTCAAGCATGGAATTCTACCGATCTTGAATTTGTAGAATACTGTACTATAACTGATGAAGTCACTTCTAGTTATGTGGAACTACATTGTGCATTTCTCTCCAGCCCCCCTTTTCTTGTTCTTGCTAACGATATGATTAATTATATGTATAAATAGATGACATATCGATACGTTGCTATTCTCTAGTGTTCTTCTTTTGATTGATTCTAATCGGATAATGCGGGGTAAGCTGACTGTAAAATAGTCATCTTTGCTAATGTTTTGTTAAGAATGCAAGTTGAATGCTTTTGGGGCTTTCTTAAGGCGATGCTCTAGGAGACTGTAAATACAGTAGTATATTATCAGCTCTATCCTAAGATACAAATATACATTGAACAATAAATTATTTCTAGATTTTCCACGGGTGGGTAACATTGGAAATTGCTTAGGGTAACATTGATTGCGACATGTTTTTGGAGTTAAAGAGGTTCGTCCCCTCTTGGAAGGCTATAATGTGGAAAATGGCGTGCAAGGTACAGTTGGTTTTCTGAAATCACCACAGTGCCAAATTGCTATAGAAAGAGGGGAAACTTGTGCTTTGGACTCATTATTACTTTTTTTCCTGTTTGGAACTTGCAAAATAATTAATTTGATTTTCTGTCCTATCTCAAACTGTCAAATAAGGATTTTTAATAATTGCTCTTTCATGAGCTAGTTGTGTATCTGTGTCTAGTAACAACGAGATCAAGTATCTGTATATTTTTAGTTTGTGTGCAAAGTTAATCAAATAATTTTTTTGAAGAGCTATATGTATATGCTGGGTATGTAGAAAGTATTAATTCTAGTATCTCCTCTTCTGCTACTTGTTCCTGATTTATAACACTAAATGTAGATGTCAACTATATGGAAACATGCTAAAGGTGGAGACTGGAGGCCATGTATAAACAAATTTTCAGGAGGTATGAACTATGTCCTATCTTTGAAACTGGAAATGTTGTTTGATGTAGCTATCTATAGTGGGGACTGAACCAATCGGTTATTTTGGAAAGTGATTCTTTTATTTATTTTCATATTGTTGGACCAAAAATTTCTTTTTAACTTATTTGTGACAATAAAGTTTGAAATATACCATGTTAAAATATTCTTTTTAGGCTTGCCGGAGTCAAACGGGTACATATATGTTGAAGCAAATGGTGGCTTGAATCAGCAGAGGACATCGGTAAGTTGAAGTCTGTCATATTAATCTACTTTCTTTTTTTACATTATAATACAATCTTAACTTTCCTCCATTTATGATCACCTAACTGCTATCTATCTTTAGATCTGCAATGCAGTTGCTGTGGCGGGCTATCTTAATGCAACACTTGTCATCCCCAATTTTCATTTCCATAGTATTTGGAGAGATCCTAGGTTTGTAAGCATGGTCTCATACCATCACTGCTTTAATAATTGAAGTATTTATGTGTGGTTTGCCGTTTCAGCAAATTTAGTGACATATATGATGAAGATTTTTTTGTTGAAACCTTGGCAAATGATGTACGGGTGGTTGACACGGTACCTGGATACCTGATGGAACGTTTTGACCGTAATTTGACCAATGTATTCAACTTCAGAATAAAGGCCTGGTCCCCCATTCAGTACTATAGGGATACAGTTCTTCCAAAGCTGCTTGAAGAAAAGTAAGTCTGTTATATTTCAGTTACCTTCTGATTTATTGTCCAATGTATATTCATGGATATTGATTTCTTTGTAACATTAATTTGTAGTGTCTTAATTGTTCAGGTTCATAAGGATTTCTCCATTTGCAAATCGGTTATCGTTTGATGCTCCTCCGGATGTCCAACGGCTTAGATGCTTGGCAAATTATGAAGCTTTACGGTTTTCAAATCCTCTTTTGACAATGGGTGAAACACTAGTGTCAAGAATGAAAGAACGCAGTGCAAATAATGGTGGCAAGTACATTTCTGTTCATCTACGTTTTGAGGAGGTCGGTAGTCTATTACTTCATAGCTAATTGTGGAGAAAATAGAATATGGTGCAGTTTATTTTACTGAATTAAGATGTAACTAAAATGTTTTGGAAAATATTGGTTCTAGAGGTGGCAATTGGGTGGTAAAGGGCTGAAAAGGTAATTCTTTTGTTTCGGGTCAGTTTGACAAAATATACTCTTTGCACAAAACAGTAGAATTTGTTACAAGTATCCTTAAATACAGAGGAGGCAAAGTGGACATGATGCGCTGATCGAGTAATAGATTGAAATGGATTTGAGTTAGAACAATTATTTCTTTTAGTATGGCTCAAGTACTCGAGGCAGGTGATGTAGGGCTTGATTGACTCGTAAACAAATTTCGTCCTTTTTTATTTTTATTTTAATAGATTAATCAATGTATTAAGTATTGTTATTATATTCTTAAAATGCTAATATAATATTTTGAATAGAGCAATTTAAGAAGTTACAAGCTTTTAGATACACTTCAGGTCAAGCTTTTAGATCTACCCGTATATAGGCTAATGGGTTGAAAATGCCACCTCTACCGACATATGATCGCAAAATCAGATTACTTCAATAATAAGATAAATTTATAGATAAAATGATTTAGGAGGTTTATGCACTAAAATTACACTTTGGGTGGGACCCCATTCCCTTTTGACGAGCTCTACATGTTTCTTAATAAAGCCATTTTTCTTTTCTGTTTTCATTCTGTACGTTTGACCCATTAGAGATAAAACATAAGTTGAATCAACCGATTTCTTAAGTAAATGTGTTGAAGTTGCTACTTCTAATTGATTCCTTTGCTTCTATAGGACATGGTTGCTTTCTCTTGCTGTGTATATGATGGTGGGGCTAAAGAACGGGAAGATATGATAGCTGCTAGGGAGAGGGGTTGGAAAGGTAAATTTACAAAGCCTGGTAGAGTTCTTCGACCCGGAGCCAATAGGGTGAATGGAAAATGCCCCCTCACACCTTTAGAGGTAATAATATCCTTTGTTTCAGTATACTTATCAACCGAATTACTTCATGATAATGAAATTGAGATTTACAAAAAGGATAATGTATTATTTTTCTTTGATATTATTAGGTTGGGTTGATGCTTAGAGGAATGGGATTTGATAAAAGTACATCCATCTTTTTAGCATCTGGAAGAATATACGATTCCGAGAGACATATGGCTCCTCTTCTAGAAATGTTTCCTCTTCTACAGACCAAGGAGATGCTTGCATCTCCTGAGGAACTTGCTTCGTTTAAGGTTCGACCATCTTATATGACTCTAATTTGATTGATTACATGTTTGATTAGTTTTTTGACAATTGACCGACTTCTTTTACTGCTTCTAGAACTATTCTTCCAGAATGGCAGCTATAGATTACACTGTTTGTCTTCATAGTGAGGTATTTGTGACAACTCAAGGTGGAAACTTCCCTCATTTTTTGCTGGGACATAGAAGATATTTGTTTAACGGACACTCCAAGACAATCAGACCCGACAAACGGAAGTTAGCAGTATATTTTGACAATCCCAAAATTGGGTATGATATCTAAATATGCATTTTATTGCTGTACTATATTATTATACATTTGGGTTCACCTGCCAATAGATTCTGAAGTCGTCTATCGTGGTTCTATTCTTTCATTAATAGTAATCTATTTTTATTTTTTACAGTTGGAAAACATTCAAAAGGCACATGTTAAGCATGCGAGCCCATAGCGACTCAAAAGGAATTGAACTGAAAAGGCCAAACGACTCGATATATTCGTTCCCATGTCCAAATTGCATGTGCCATGCAAATAAAACCGAAGATTCAAGATCTGCAGCTGCGGCATGATCCCAGAAACGAAACCAAGATCAAATGGGTTTCCCCAGTTTGCAACTTTTGGGTGCACATTTTGTGAGCTAACATTGAAAATTCTTTATTTTTCCCCTCCTCTGAGCATAATTGATCAGCATTTGGAGCTTAAAAGACGATCAAGGAAGATGGAAGTTGAATGTGTATACTGGAACAACCAGACATCGAACTTGTACATGGTTCCAGTATGAGACAAAAGAGATCATTTTGTATCATCTTCCTGCAGATGCTGTATCGAATAAGCTGGATTGCAAATATGTTTTAACCTGGTTTTTGATGTTTTTAGTCTCTGTACAATAGAGTAAATTTGTTTTCAGTAACATTTTGAGTTTATAGCAAACAGTTTGTGACAGATTTGGGGACCCACATTTTTTGGGATCCCTCGTTAAATTCCATGGAATTATTAAGGTTCAAAAAGATGATGGATTTTGTTGTTGATGGATATGGTCTTTTTGTTGAGTACATTTGGTAGGGATTTCTCATAATATCTTGAAAATGAGTAAGTCAGCATGAGAAATCCACTAATATGATTGAAAATAGGGGTGAGCATGGGTCGGTTCGGTTCGGTTTTTGACTAAAACCGAAAACCAAATCGAAATTTCGGTTTTTGGATTTTTAAAAACCAAACCGTTCGGTTATTTCGGTTTCGGTTTCATTTGGTTTTTTCGGTTTTTTGATTTTTTCGGTTCGGTTTTTCAGTTTTTCCAATTAAGCTTATTTGTCAAATACTTTTATAAATATACATTTTATATGCATATATTTGTATATATTATCCACATATATTCTATATATATTATAAATGAGTCCAAAATTTTACTTTAAATAGTTTTTTATATATACATACATACATATACATGTTGTATACATATTTGTATATATGTATTTATATATATGATATTTTAAAAGTTCGGTTCGGTTCGGTTTTTCTGGTCAGTTTTTAGACCGAAAACCATAACCAAACCGAATGGTTCGGTTTTTAGAAATTCGAAAATCAAACCGTTCGATTTTTGAATTGGTTCGGTTTTTTCGGTTTTGATTTTTCAGTTTTTCGATTTTTGATTTGGTTTTTGCTCACCCCTAATTGAAAATAAAACTATGTAGATCATAAAACTATAGTCTTGTTACCGAAAGAAGTTGGATTCTGACTTACCAATATGTGAATCAGCAAAAACATGTAAAAGCCAAATAAACACGGGTTGAAAATCATTAGTGCCATCATTGAAAATTCAACTTCTTTTGGGTCAAAAATGAAAATATACTTTCAACAAGCAACCGCCATGAACTCTTCTTACCTTGCAAAATTATCAAATACTATCAGGAATAAACGTCTCTGAATGTTTAACACTCAATAAAGTTTTCAATCACCGATTACTTAACAGAAACAGTAACAATATATTGCAACTATGGGAGTCGCCGGAAATTTGACTTACGATCAGCTTCAATTTTTCAATTCTCAAGGTATTTTTAATTGCTTCATCTTTTCCCCTAAACCCTAAATTCTACAATTTATGATTTTAACTTCTATATGAACTATCAATCAATAGGTTATTTAGTTATTGAATCGTTTTCAAGTACTGATGATGTTGAATCGTTAAGAAAACGGATGGATCAATTGCTTGATGGATTTGATTGTTCTTCATCTGCTTCAATTTTTTCCACAAAGAATCAGGTTTATTTTATTAATTATAAAACTAATTCGAGCTCACTTTTGGTTATAAGTTCTGATTTATATATATGTATACGTATGTTTAGAACAAGATGATCGATAGGGAAATGAATATTTTGAGGGAAGAACGGAAGCAATGATTTTTGCTTATATATTCATCAATGAAGACGTTAATAGATACTATTTTCACTTGATATTCGGATGATATTTTGTGTAATATTTGTTGATGAATATTTAGGTAAAAATCCTTACTTCCGAGTTTCCCCAAAAAAACTGCTTCCCAGTAGACCCTTCCCCTGTGTTATTTTTAGAAAAAAATTATCTTATTAAGTTGAATTAGAAGTAACATATTTTGTGATTGGAATTGTGAAAATATGTTGTCTAATATATGGTGTTTATTTATCTTGTGTGAAGCAAAGGACAAGTGATGATTACTTTTATGAGAGTGCAGAGAAGATTTCGTTCTTCTTTGAAGGTACATGGTTAATCAATATCTTGAAGTTGATTGAATTTATAGGTTAAATGTTTGGACTATTAATCAAATATTGTGGATAGCATTGATGCTATTGGTATTTTGTAATGTTGACTGATGGGTTTAATGAGGTGATTTTGGATTAGAACTTTGCCGACGATGGAAGTTATTGCATTTTCTTCGGTATGCAATCACACATTTTGAGAATATTTACTAGTCCTTTTTATGAAGTTTTAACTTGATTTAGTAGATGACATTGTTCTAAGTCAAATTTTGTGATAGAGAAGAACACTTGTGTGGTGTTACAAATTAGAAGATGCTTGCAAGTTTATAGGACATTCCTATTTTGGTTTCCATTGGTATGACGTGCTGTTTTTTTAACAGAAAAAGCATTTGATGAGGATGGAAAGTTGAAGCAACCAAAGCAGCTCTCTATAAACAAAGTTGGCCATGGTATGTGAAAAGTACTAAAATAGTATATTTCTTACTGATGATCATTTGAGATTCTACATGTATATCAACATTCTTCATGTATTGCAGAGTGTAATGTGATGTTTCTTGATTTTTCCCCCCATAGCTCTACATGATCATGATCCCGTTTTTAAAAAGGTCTCTTGCTCGGATAAGATGTCAGGCATATTACATTCATTGGGATACAAGAAGCCTGTAATCATCCAGTCAATGTACATTTTCAAGGTATCGTATTAATCAAGAATATTTGAAAATGTAATTTTATCAGATATTTAACAATTAGGTTATATATTTGTTTATTTCAGCAACCTGGTATTGGGGGTGAAGTGGTTCCTCACCAGGACAACTCGTTTCTGTATACTGATCCACCAAGCTGCACTGGGCTATGGTTAGCCCTAGAAGATGCCACCATTGTTAATGGTTGCTTATGGGCCATTCCTGGATCCCACAAAGGTCGTTTCTTAAGCACGTGTTTTCATAATCCAATAGTTCTGTAAATTTGTCTTTAGTATTCTTTTTATTTTTATTTTAGATGGCTTGGTGAGACGCTTTATTAGAGATGATAATGGGGTTCACTTTGACAAGCCTTCCCCATCTTATGACCAAAAAGATTTTGTTCCTGTTGAAGTAAAAGCCGGATCTTTGGTGCTTATTCATGGTGATCTTATTCATCAAAGGTTGCTACTTTATAAAAATTAAGATATACGTATAAGAACACAAGCATTGTTTTCTCTTAGTTAATCTTAGATTTTATGTTGGTTGATTGGTCACAGTTTCGAAAATCAATCCTCAAAATCAAGGCATGCTTACAGCTTGCATGTAATAGATACCGATGGTTGCAAATGGGCTGCAGACAATTGGTCAGTACATTCTTCTCTGTTTCTCAATAATTTGAAATTGTAAAAACGCGTGGAATCTTGATTTGAGCTATTAGTATGTTTTGGGTGGTTGATTACTGTAGGAACATTCCCTGTAAAATGAAAATGTTAAATAACATAAATGAAATAGGACTAACTTGCAACCTTATTGCTTTCAGGATTAGAAGGAATATGGATCCTGAGCCTCTCTATGTATCTTAGTTTTGGCCTGATTATACAGTGGAATCATAAGCATCTGAATTACATTGTTTCCAGTATGTTTGTAATAATACGATTTAGACTATTCCTGGATGAACATAACATGTTTTAGGAACTCTCCGCATTTGTTATTTCAGCCAATAATTATCCATTTTTGAACACATGATATTTCTTTTACTATTTACCATGATCTCTCATTGCTGATATCTTTGGTGTAATTAGTCCAAAGAGCCATGCATAATGCCCCCTTCATATATCCCAAATATATTTTAGGTCTTCAGTCGAAAAAAATTTCTAAAGCCAAGTCATATGAGGAAAAAAGAACGCTTGAAATCTGTTTTCTTTTTAATCGCCATTTAATGCCAATGTTATCATTTTGATCTAAAAACTTTTAAGAGCGCCCATCGGTCCATCAAAGCAACATAAAATCTTGCAACTTACCATTGGTTTAATGTTTTAAACGTAGACCTTGGTTAGATTTAACAAAACTTTCATCGAGGCGATCCTGATATGCTAGCATTTTGCGCCTCATGACAGATTTGTTCCATTAATAATTTATCCTTCAAATATACCAAAAACGTTTAGACCATGACCTTCAAATATTACGTTTGAAAGCGATATCAATCTTAAATGCCATTTCCTCTATTTTGTTTCCCTAAAAGATGAACCAAAAGTAGGTTGAAATGAAAACCAATAATCATAAATGTCAAAACAACACAAAATTGTTAACCGATTTAACCATTGCATTTATTCGGTCGAAGATCAGACCAAGACAAACATTCCACATCCTGACCTAACCAAAAAGAGAAAAGATGGGTGTTTGATGTGAAGTACAACATTTTAAATGAGCACATTATGGAAGTACACCGTTTATAAAAGGTCCCCACTTCTCATTGTGAAAATTTAAATTCTGTATAACGAGTGTTTAATTTGTACCTTATTTGTTACCCTTATTCAGTAGTAAATGAAAGCATCGACTTCGAGGCCCAGGCTCTATGTAGGGACTCATGGTGGTATTATTAGATGAGGCTGAAGGAATTAAAGTTGCTTAAAACGAAGAACTTGGATGGTATGATGAACTTACTTGGAACAAAATGAGATTGATGAATTATATGGATTTTTAACTCAAAATAATTTGAAAATATGATTTTGTAATAAATATAATATATTAATAACACGAATACTATATACTAATATTATCATTTAGGATGCCAATATATCTCCTATAAACAACATTATCATATAGAATCGATGGACTTTTTCATGGTAAATATTAAATCCTATTGAAGCATATGATGATGAGTGATGAGTACAGTTTCTACTAGAAACCGATGGTAAATCAGATTCATCTATCTTCAATTCTTATTTGTCATTTTGTGTACCGGTTTCATGCCTCTACACACACTTTTTATTAAAGCTGTAAGATTATTAAATGCCTACGTACATTCTTACATGAAGATTAATTATTTGAAGGTTCAAAGAAAAAGCGTACCGAATTTAATTAGTTTTTTGTTATCACTCATATCTAAAATTTATCCATGTATAATCTTACGTACATTCTTAAATATATCATCAGTAGGGATATGATCTTCTTGAATTAAATGTCGTATAACCAACAATTAAGACGGTATTATGATTATTAAGTTGAGAAGCAGAAGTAAAGACAAATGAAAGAAGCTTCCATGAATCATGTGGCATAAATTCATAATATAAGTAGAAAAGATAAACAAACAAAGTCAAGCAGTTAATTGCATTTGTACATTTTTTGCTTTTTAAGGGTTATAGTTTAGTTTGTCTTGTAATAGAATAATTATAAGTAAGTAACTCTCAAATGGCTCAAGTATTTGTAAAGAAAGAAGTAGCAAATTCAACAAGAATAATGAAGAAAATGAGGGATTTTAGACCAACAAATAATCCAGTTTTTCTAATTTCGCTTCTCATTCTTTTCGCTCATTTACCTCGATTGATGGCCTATCACCACCACTACCATCGCGGTTCTGAATTCTCTAGTAGGAAAGCTAGACTTTTTGAGACAGCAACACCATGGTTCAATGCAGCTCATGTAGAGGTCTCAGGTGAACCAAAGATTGGAGCCAACAAAGAAGAAGGTAGATTTTATGATGAAGAGAAACGAATAACTCACACAGGTCCAAACCCTCTTCATAATTAGTTTCACAAATCAAATGAACCCCTTAAAGATCTTTGCTAATGTTAACTTAAATCTGATTTAGTACGTAGGTAGACAAATATTCTGTACAAGTTCTTTTTGTTATCATCTTCTTTATTTTTATTTTCCTAGTTAGAATGATCACTGGTAGCAACTAGCAACGCTTGTTAGAACTCATGTACCGGTTTTGACAATCAATAGTATGCTTGGAGCATGTACGTTGATCATTATTTGAGAACAATCTTTCAACCCTATTTTCACGTGGGTTCAGTTTTGAGATAATTCAAATAACTCAAATTTTGGCTATAAAACAGAGGAAACAGAGAGAATTGTTTGAGACCAAAAGTCCTAAACCTCTTTGTTTTTAATTTGGCTGGAAAAATATAGTTAATTTGGTTGGGGGCGCAAATCACCTTAACCCCTGCAAGTTATTTGGTGGGCCGGGATTCATATCAGATCATACAAGTGTCCACGCTGCATTTCCTAACCTGTAAATATATAATACTATAAGTTGAAGTTGATATCATATCCCTTCTTTCTCTCGTAAATCTCTTTTTCCTAAAATTTATGATGACACTTAAATCACCAACGAAGCGTATGGTCTTGTTCATGTAAAAAATAACCTACCTTTTGTATTCCGTATAAAATTTAATGTAGTCTGTAGGTGCCCGACATTTATTATTTACTGTGGTCACATGGACATGGACATGATTAGGGATCATGTTGTAGCCTAGCAAGGGACATATGATAAACTATACCATCCTGCCAAGAGTATTACGTGTTACGATCCTTGTCCACTTTTAAGGGAATACTGCGTGAGAGTGCACTTAATTTTAGCTTAAACTCTATCGTATGTATCTAACTTTCAAATATTGCTATTGTATGTATTTAATGGTACTTTTGCTTACGTGTCATCTGTGTAAGGTGTCACGTGACATCCATACAAGTTGTCATATTATCAAAAATACTACATGCTCAACCAAGTCTTCGTCCACCCTTTCTCGAACCAGATCCATACCTTGGGCAAATACAATAATGAATTGAAAGTTTGATACATACAATGGATCAAAATGAAGTTAAATAAACACTATAAAGTTTCTGCTAAAGTTAAGTGCATTTGCACTAATCCCAAAAATACAGTATATCTTAAACTTTACAAACTCTTCGTTTGCTTTTACATGCTTTATGAGATTCGATTCTCTACCAACTGAATTTCTTCTATAGGTTTGTCCTCACATGCATGCATTTTAACCATATAAAATACAACGCCATATCAGGGTTTGGATACGAGACCTTACATTTGTTAAAGTGTTAAAACATAGTTCTTTTACATTGACGTGCTACCTTTTTATCCTAAAGTTAATCTGAGGATGTACAGCCTAATGAAAAACACGTTTTAGGGCTGACATGATCGCGATGGGATGGGGTTGATTCCCAGGAGTCGTGGTGACAAAAGTCTAGATCGCAGGGGGGGGATCAATAGTGATCCTGGGGGATGTCTATATAGGCAATTAAAAAGACGATTTCCTATTTGCAAGATATTGCCTCCTATATAAACAAACCATATGTAATTATGACCATGTGGCTACGAACCCTAATAATAAATCTCTTTAGTTAGTTTGGTCTCGTGGACTAAACTGATCACATAATTGGATATAACCACACTATATTTTTGTGTTCTTATCGTTTATTTGTTTTTGATTGTGTGTTGCTTGTTTTATTTTTATACTTTTATTGTTATAGGTGACTATGTTGACATGCACGATAATTAGTTTGTTTGTGACTAACAACTAGTATCAGAATATCTGTTGTTATTTCAATTAATTAATGTTTTGTATAGAGTTATCATTAAAATGACAACAAATATGTCAGAGGGTATGTGTATAGACATAATGATAATCAATCATCAATGTAAATATATATTTTGAATAATATAAAACGCTTTCAAGTTGAAGTATTTTACCCTATGCAATTTGAGTTACAGGGAATCAATAATTAATTAGATAATTCAAAATATCACTTTTGTTGCTACACACACAAAGCGAGAGATTCAACAGTTAAATTGTATATTGTCAGTGCACTTATATGATGGGTCTAGTGCCTTATGGTGCCCTCATCACGACCATCACTAAGTGTGATGGCGAGTGTGTCCTCGGCTTGTGGTCAGAGGCGAATCTATGTTAAAAGGAGTGGGGGCAAAGGCCTCAACCTTTTTATAATTATTTTCTCTAGTCAATGTTTTTTAATCTAACGATGTGAATGCGGAATCCTATTTCATATTTACTTCACAAAAGTGCCGACTCCATTTTTCAAACAACATTTAAAAGTTCAGGTATGTTTTCTTTTATTAGTTTTCGTTTGGGTAAAAACAAATCCACAGATAGTTATGATTATATATACATCATATAACTATAGTGCCATAGTGGTCTAGCAAAAATCAAATTTGATTTAGATGTAACAGAACATCGTTTCTAAATTTTCAAATACCTATTCCATGAAATAATTATATATTTATGTTTGTATAGTTATATTAACATTTTCATGGTATTCTATTTTTCATCATAATTTTTTAGTTATTAATAAAATTAAAAGATCCATAAAGGGAATAAGAAATGGGTTTTTATAAGTGTTGCCCTTAGAGCAATTATTAAGGTTACCAAACATAATTTCAAAATTTAATAAACTACATTATTTCTAAATTAATTACTAATCTATGAATAATATATAAAAAATGAATTTATGATTGCTTATAAACATGAAATGTTAGATGTTCACTAAGTATTAACAAATTATTTATAGTAGCTTTGAGTAGTGTTCTTAGGGCACTTGTTATCAAAATTCATAAGGAATCGGATTTATAACATTATATGGTAAATTTTCATTTAAACCCAATTCATTATATAATCTGATTATAATAAAATAACATTTTAACCCGGTTGACCCATTACAAATACCACCTTCATTCGTGCCACTCACGAAGTGATTTTGTGATTCCGCCACTGCTTGTGGCAATGACAAAAAGCTCGGTAATTTCTCTCCCTTTGTGTTCTTCCTTGTTTCATCTTTTAACGGGAAAAAGAAATGCTTTAACTTTAATTTTTGATAGGAAAAAAATTACACCATAGTATGAAGGGAGATAAACAGAAAAAAAGTACACAAAGTGGATATGATTGGTATACTCATGATCCACATCATTTTACAGTTTTTATCATATATTTTTTTTTACATATTTATAGACCAGATTTCTACTCCACACAAAATTAATACAAGAGCAATCACGAAATAGAAAAATAGACAATCACAATCGCATACAGTCACTGCCACCAATTATTAAATATATTGCTATAGTAGTTGATCGATCAAATCTGAGTTGAACAAAATTATAGTAAAACAATCAACTTGACTAGATGTATCCATCCAAATCTTTCTCATCTACCCCGTTGCTTCTTAATCGGGTGTTATGGTTCTTTGCCGTTCAATTTTCTGTTTTATTCTGCATATACTATAAGATAAGACCATGCTAGTGTAAAAATAAAATACTAAAGAGTACGACTACTTTTTAGTGTTATGATATAAGTTGTATATTCTACATCCCTTATATTTATGTACTACCTGGTTAATTTACTCAGATTGTTATATATTTTTGTGAAATAAGTAAATCGGTATCAAGTATTTTGGTGGGAGAGATAGCATATTCATTCTAATGCATTTGCGTGTATTAGTTTTCTTCTTTACTTATGAGTAGTACTTAAATATTATCTACGTTATTATTCGCTAAACCTAGTCAATCAATTATTGAATTGATTATAAATTAAATATCATTTTTAACTCAAATCTCCTATACGTATAGGACCATTTTGGTTTCTAGAATTATACTCTCTAAACTCTTATTATTTTATCCTTCACTCCATATTGATTCTACTTAACTTAATTAGTTATTGGTTGAAGTATAAGGTGCCAAAACCTTCTTTAACGGTGTCTTAATACCATTCGTAACGGGGTTTTATATAACAAGCTTATGGTGAGTTGACAATGATGTGGAGTAGGCCTGTCAATGAATTGGATCTCGATACAAATCTGATTTAATCCAATTCATTTATATGACTTATTTGATTAAAAAACATATATTCATTTATCTAATAAGTGATTCAACAAATCGATCCTTTTAATCGGATCAATATTTGAATCGATTCGTGATCCATCCAAATCGATCCATTTAGTTTTCCTTCTAGAACAACAGTTTCATGAAAAGTTCAATAATGAAATTTGCGACCATGAGAATTTATTTTCTGTATCAGATATAACAATGTATGTTATTATATTTAATTCAATTCAATTTTAATTACATATGAACAAACTTGAATTAATACATAGCAGTACCATTTAGTTATACTTTTTAATTTCCATATCATTTAGATCTACCTCGGAGGTTAGACAAATTCGATTGCCAGCGCCGTTAAGTCTCGTAATTCGTCATTTGTTAACTACTTCTCCGTAACTGTCGGTTAACTTAACATGTTCCGTCGAACAGTTAAATAACAATTCGAGTTTCAGTTTGACCTGCTAATTCATCTTAAAGGTTTGATTTATAAACTACTGTGTATGTAATTCCACATTTATTGGTCTCTGTTTTCATTGTCTTTTTCATTTTATTGATTTTGTTATTATAGTTGCCGATTGGTCGATCTCGAATGCTGAATTATCGGAAACTGAAATATATTTTTAGGCTATTGGATTGGAGCAATAAACTTGAACTGATGTAATGTTAACTTTTGGCTTGGTTTTAGTTTTCATACATCGTGATATACTCATGTTGAATTGTGGCTCGAGTTACAGTTTTCTTTCAATTATGGATGGCACATACTCATACGTTATAACAATTGTAATATTCAAAATAATTTCAAATGGGTCGATCATGATCAATATCTATCCTTTTAAATTAGTTGGATATAGATCAGATTACGATCATTATTGTTGAATTGTAGATCAGATCATTATCCATTTTGATTGAATTATTAATAGATCGTATCAAAATCCGATCCATATCTATCTATTGACAACTCTAATGTAGAGTCCATCCATTTCACCAACTCCATGGGGATGGACTTAGGTGAGAAGTCCTTGGAGAAACCTTCCCTTATTTTTTACACCAAATTTATAAATTGTTAAAAAGAAATAAATAGCACCTAATTATCTTTATAGAAGTAAAGTGATAAGTTTTATGAAAAGCTGATGTATATGGTGTGTGTGTGTTATGTACTTGGTAAAGTTCATATCATACCGATGTTTCTAGAATAAATAAGACACAAGAGGGTGAAAGCGTATAATTTAATATATAACTACATACAGAGAAAGAGAAAACACAGTAATACAGAGCCACATGATGAAAGAATATGGTAAAATTTGGCAAATACCTATGTTTTGACAAACACCTATTCAAGCGGTGAAAATTGCTTAATAAAGGTTTTTCAGAAGTTATTTTGACAAACACCTATTTTTTTAGCCTGAAAAGATAGCATTTCTAGGTAAAGTTTGACAATTTTTTGTAAAGTTCAACCTTTTCTCATGAAGCAAAATTTGTGATTGTGGAAGATGTACGTTAATTTTTGTCTTGCAAAATATTCTACTTATTTTACCGTATTCCACTAGTCTATGACATTTCACAAATTTTTTAAGCAAAAAAATAGGAAATTTTATGCACCAACATGCTAAATTTGATGTTTTATGTAAAAAATTATCTTCAATTAAATTATTATATTTGATGTAAATTATAGTGTGCATCAAATTTATAAAGATTTTATACTAAATTTAGTGCAACATAAAACCTTGCACTAATATTTTTTAATTTTCATTTTAACCATTTTGATTGAAATAATATTATTATGTGAGTCCAAAACTTAAAAAAATAAACATATTTACTTGTATCATTCGTTTGATTACGTATGCTTTGTCTACAATTAGACTCAAATTCATATAGCAAATTTTATTTGTATACATTATACCTTTAGTTTCAATTAAACTGAAACGTATATCATATCCAATGTATCATTCTTTTAAATAAGTAACAAGAATCCTATATCAAGTTTTAAACATATTATCCACAATACACATATATATGCATCGTCGTCTCCTATGATACTCGAACTCACAAGCCACAACCTCTAGATTGATTGGTTCCTCTCATATAACTAGGTCAAATGTCCATTAGTGAAATAACTAAAGACGTAATCCTCTGAGCTACAGGTCACACTCCGTCTTCACTGGATCTGTTCTCGGGAGTACAAAAAAAAAAGGAACATTTTCTCTCCCCAGCCATTTTGGGTGGAGGGAAATTCTCTTCTCTAATATTCGTCATTAGATTTAATAAATGTATTCTTGTATTCATATTCATTATTAAACATGTGAGATTTATCGTTATAAAAATATGAGTTATTTATTTTTAGTAATCAGTTACTTAATTCTAATACATAAATTTATAGATTAAATTATAATTGAAGTAAATTCTAATATAAAAATAGTTTAAGAGGTAAACATAAATGTTAATTATTAGTTTGGTGTGAAAATTTGATGTATTTATTGAAGATGAATTACATTTATTATAAATATATTTTTATTTGCACTAAATTTAGTAAAGTATTCGACGCATACATTAAAATGCTCTTATGAAAAAATATCCCACGTAATTGCATCTTTTCTATTAGGCAGCCCTTAATCCTATTCATTTATGTTGTTTAATATATATTTTTTCCCAACTCATCGAAACGGATTAGCTATCAACTAACATGGCCATGAATCATGTTTTAGCATGGAAATAATATAGCAATTGTTAAGTCACTTGACACCGTCAACTAATCTATCTATACTATTTTTAAACAAAATCGATCTGGCCAGATGCTTAAAATAGTGTGATGCACAAAGATTCACGCCAGTCTATCTTTGGTTCACCCGTTTACAGATAATTTATCATAGCTTTTTTATAAGGTCAACATCTTTCTATTTAAATACACTAAAAGATAGTGTGTAATATAAATTGTGTATCATATACTCCAAGTATCTTTTTATTAAATAAAAGAAAATAGTTACAGAGGAATCCTCGTTCTTCATTGACTTTTATCTATTGTGATTATACGGTTTGTGATTCATTCCTGCATCCAAGTTTAATATTCAGAGGCGTGCCTATGAGTTTCGTATAATGACATTTTTATCCTTACATGTTTATTTCAACTCTTTACAATTTGCATAAAATGACAAAATGACAATTGTTTATGGATATTTTTAATAGTTACGTCCATTTAAAGGAAAATTAGTGTACACACTGCTTACGAAATTAATGTCTTTTTTTCTTTCTTTTTTTGATATTTTTATCAATTTGATAATTGATTTAGGTATTAGTGAATTTGATACATGAGATAATAGTTAAGAGTTATATTAATATTTCAAATACAAATTAATATGAAACATAAAATCCACACGTTTAATTGTTAAATCTTAAATACCTACGTATTACATCATGAATAAGCTGTTGCATATAGATTATTTAATTGTTGTTCTTTGTTAACAAAATATAAAATATAAAGTTTAACAAACATTAAAGGATTAGTAAATTAAAAAGTGCCTTATTTTAGTTAGCCTAAACTCATAATAGTTAACTTTTAAATAATATAATATATAATCAGTAAACGATTCTTCTCCTTCTATTTTGTAAAATAAATAAGTTTGCAAAACAATTATACACATATGACATACCATATATTCGAATCCATATATATATATATATATGTATATTTGTTAAATTGTCAACATGTATTATTGTTCAACCTTACTATATAGTTTCTTTGATTTGGAATTAGAATTCAAAATGTGATTTGTTATCTCATTATCTATAAATATGAAATGTTTGATCATACTTGTATTTACAACCAACTAATCCTACATGCATTGCCGAACAAGCTACATCTATTAGACACTTGAGAAATTCAAAACTCCTTTAAATACGCGTTAAGGTTTACATATTTAATATCTCTATATTTATAGTCAATATATGTTCAAGTAACTAATCATAAATTTATTTGAATCCCATATTATTCTACGTATTACTAATCGTTCATCATTCATTTTTAACAAACTATTTGAAGGATGTGATAATTTTCAAAATTTATCATGTCATGCATTCCACTATTTAAGCAAGTCTACCTCTTAATTGAAACCATCAATTGTTATATTTTTTCTCTCTATATTAAATATCAATTTTCTTGATAACATACATCCATTCTCCATTGATATGGATACTGATGAAAAGATCCAAATTATAACATCAAGTCGGTTGTTAATTTATAACCTTGATCAATGAATTGAGTTAAATTACCATATAAAATTTTGCTTTTTGTTTTTGTTTTGGCAATTCATTATGGATCCATTGACTCCCGATAACACTCATGGTTCAGGTGCTACACAAAAAGATCAATTTTCAGATCAGAAGATATATTTAAAGTAAATTCAAATGTATGAAATTGTTTAGCAACTTATTTAACCTTTTTTTTATTGCCTATTCTAATTCTTATGTAATATTACTTTAGAAATTATGGCGACCGGCTCAATGTCATAAGGCATCCAGGAATAACTCGCTGAGGAAAACGGTAACAAGTTTTATGTCCTAATTTGTATCATTTGTGTATAAAGGTGTCAACAGTGTCATATTGACACCCATTAGTGCTATATAATTTACATTTTTCATTGATTTTATTTAGGCATATATGTAGCAGTTAAAAACTATTAATGTTACCCAATTAGCTCGAAAGCAGGTTTAGTTTTACATATTTGTGTTTAGATAAAAGTAGTTAATTTGACCCATTTCGACATACTTCTTAACAATATAAACTCAAAACATTACTTAATTTTTAGTTTTAATTTTATAACTGTAACCACTATGATATATCTTAATTTAAATCTATATGATACTTTTGTAGAACTAAATGTGTTCTCCCGCGTATCCTGGGGTCAATAAACTAGTATATTATATAAACAGGATACTTAATCCTTGAAACTAGATCAACTGAACTACAGTTAAAAATAACTTATATGAAGTTAATATAAATGAATAACGCTTTGAATTAAAATTAGGATACTATAGACATGAAGAAGTATACAATAATGGACGAAAATAGATCCTCACGTTGATCATCCTTACGCCTGAGGACCGAAAATAGATAAAATTGCGATAATTTTGTATTAAAAGTATAAAACGAGGCTCGATCCTATAATTTTCTTTTTTTCATTAAAAGAAACATATTTTCAAAAGAGCTTTGATAAAAAAAAAGTGCTGGTAATGGATAAGGATACTATATATGGAAGTAAACATTAAATAAACATTATCATTTCTATAAGAATGAATTATACCGATCATTACTGTGGTTTACTTCAAATTACATCAACAATCTTATCTATCAATAGTTACACCAATCATCCCTAACTATGGAAGAAGTGCACGACATTGTCCCTGCCACTAACTTTCGTTAAAAATTTTCGTTAGATCTAACATGGGAAGGGTAACATGGTCTTTTCACCACTCTTTCTTCTTCCCCAACCCACTTAATTTTTATCTCTGTTACTTCCTCCACAGCTCTACCATTTTCTTCTTCCTCTTCTTTCATATACGTACCCAACCCACTTACTTTTCATGTTAGATTTAACGGAGATTTTAATAGAAGTTAGTAACATAGACCATCGTCGTACACTCCTTATGTAGTTAGGGTTGATCGTTGTAATTATCATAAAATAAGGATGATCGGTATAATTTGATGTAAACCACAAGGACGACCGATGTAATTTACTTTTTGTATAATTATAACATCATCTTCCATTTGAATTTTATTGACTAGTTATTATTCCATCCGTCTCAAATTCATTGTCCACAGATAAAAAATACGTAGTTTAAGAAAACATAATCATTACACTATATTTTTGTGTAAAATGACAATTTTACTCTTATATTTTACCAATATTTTTATGAGATACAAATAAAGTAGGGGTAATATTGGAAGTTTAGTTAATTATATGTACCTACTTATTTTGGAAGTGGACGATTAATTTTGGACGTCCGGAAAAAGAAACATGAACTGTAAACATGGGACAAAGAAAGTATTATTAAAACATTGAAGTTTTATTAATATTTTAGTCTATGAATGACTATCTATAACCTTTTTAAAAAACGACCACTACAGGAAAAGATATATGTTGGTGGGCATTAGTGGGTTAGCACAGGGAGTGGTGACCCTTGTGTCACAGTATTCTGCAACAGTGTTCCACGGGAACACTGTTGCTGAAAAATGGTGGAGTGGAATCAGTGCTCATGACAGTGTTCCCCGGAACACTGTTGCTGAAAAATGGCGGAGTGGAATCAGTGCTCATGACAATGTTCCGGAATTTATTTTTGATTTTTTATTGGTTAAAAAATTCAAATAATTGATTAAATGGAAATTAACAAGAAGATAAATTAAACAAAAGAAATTAAATTCATTATAATAAATCCCTACAATGCAATAAATAAAAAGTCCTAAAATACAATAAATTATGCTCTACGACGATTTCTCCAACTATGTTTCACAAGATCGGATCGAAGGCCCTCGTAGAGCGGATGTCACTTTTTGAATAACGCTAAAACCCGAAATACCACGTACATCGGGTCGTTGTCGAAAATATCAAAAATACTTGGGTATAGATTCGATAGAGTAAGTAGTTATACCTTCAACAATTTGGAGGAATAGTCTTTCTTTCACACGGAAGCGACATTTATATACTCCTTGGGGTATTTCACATTTTTACCAAAGTAATCGTTCATTAAATACCAAAGTATGTGACCGGTTGGAATTTTCGGCTTCTTCTCGGGATTTAAAACTTCATTATGATAATTACGAGCATTAATAAGGAATTGCAACGTTGTTTCATCGTCGGAAGAAAAATTGGAAGACATTATTGTGAAATATTTTGTTTTGAGTGTGTTTGTAGATGAAAAAAAGTGTTTTGATGTGTTTAAAATTGTGTTAAAAGTGTTGTATTTATAGATAGAAAATAGAGTTTAAAAAAATATATTTAATAACAAAAGGTCATGTGACCGTTTTGTTTTTTTATTTAATTATTCTTTTTGTATTTTCAAAAAGGTAGCCGTTAATCTAATAGAAAAGAAGAAAAATAAATAAAAAAAGAAGGGAAAAAGTGTTCGGGGGCCGAGACATTGTGACTGGAACGTCACCCAAAACATTATTTCGGAGTGGCAAAACGTTGTTACGGCAACATTCCAGATAAAGAACGGGCCGCATCCCGGGTACCACTCCATGTGCTTTTATAATTAATTGGACATTGCCAAGAATAGTGTTTCCAACATATGACCCCAGTACTAATATTGGAACTGACATGTTTCTGTAACTCTTTCACCTCTTGGGCTCCAAATATGGAGCAAAATTCAAGATATAATTGATTCAGGCACTGTTAGATAAACGATTTTGTTGCAGTAGCATAAAATATAATTGATGGCATTATTGATCGATGTATAGTATTTAATGGTTATGTGTATATCTTAAATGATAGGCACATCATATACTGTACAATTTACAACTTAAAAATTCATGAAAAAGTTAAGAACGGGTATCATGAAGTCGATCATATTAAGTTTTTTAAGTGTTTCATTCAAAGTAGTAAATAACTACTAATTAATAATTAATAATTATATAAATGGTTGTCTATCATCCAAAGTTTCTATATAAGGCCAACGTTGTCTACCATATATTTCGCAAATCAATTCACCAATTCTCTCTACTCTAGTATATATAAGAAAGTGGTCTGATTGAATAACTAATAATCAAATGGCTCTATCTGGAAAGTTAATCGGTTATGTAGAGATCAGTAAGACTGGGGATGTTTTTCATGATCTCTTTAGGCACAAGCCGCATGATCTTGTAGCGATAGCTCCTGAAAAGGTTCATGATTGTGAGTTGCATGAGGGTGAAAGGGGAGATGTTGGATCTGTCATTACTTGGCATTACACTCATGGTACGTACTTTGTACGCTTACTTACCTTGTTTCTTTCACGCAAATTTGAGCTAATCATAACGCATAAAAAACTCATGCTTTAAGGTTTAAACACAAAATATGGGTTCTTCTTTTAGTAAGTTGGTCAATGTACAAAGTTCAAATGTGAAGGTCGTACTAGTAGATATTTGCCTAAAATGAAGAGATGAAAATTCAGGTTCCGCTTGCTTATTATAAGTTTTTGTTACCTAATAAACACAATAAAAGAAAATTGTAGAGTCTAGAAGAGAATACTAAATAGCAAATCACGAACACCTAGATGAATGAGTCTCGTAGGTCGTTATGCATCTGCTCATAACTATGATGTATTTATTAACAATATTTCATTTGCCTTTTTACATTAAATAAAGAGGGAAAGAAGAAGTTTTCGAAACAGATTATTGAATCGGTGAATGAAGAAAACCATACGGTTGTTTTCAAGGTAATCGGAGGAGATCTAGTGGACGAGCTATACAAGACGTTCACAATCATATTCCATGTTGAACAAAAGGGTGATAAACAAGTGGCTACATGGACTTTTGAGTTTGAGAAACCAGACACAAGTGTACCATATCCAACTTCTTTGATGGACTATCTTAGCAATCTTATCAAAGACTTGGATGCTCATGGAAACACTAATTAATTAAATCGTTTTGCAAGTTTTAATCCAAGAAGAAAATGGAGGGAATTAAAAGTGTGCTTAGTGTGGGTGTATGGTTGTTGTTGTTGTTGTTTGAAAGAATAAAATGAATTCAAGTGGCAGATATGCCTTGATTGTGTAAGTAGTTGTAAGCTATTTAAATGGTTTGTTAATTCTTCCAAGTATCATGCATGAATTATTTGGAATCATGTGATGTATCATTATTATTCAAGCCCTCGGGGCGGTAGTCTCCCTAACGGTCGAGAGAGGTAGCACTTCTTTCGACTAAAAGAGAGCACAAAGCCTGTCGCTTTCAAGTATTTCCTCCAATAAAATTTGCTGTTAATGATATCTTGAATCTAGCTTTAGTTGTCCTTATTTTATGCCATTCACACACAACCAATATACCTTTAGTTCATGTCACAGAAACTTAACGTACGTACGTCTTTGTAAACAAGCTATAGTAGTAGTTTACTAGTTTCATATTCATAGTTTATAATTTATAAAGTGGCAATGGCATTTTAATAATTTATAACTTGGTAGCTAGAAAGGAATTTGTTTATTAAAATACCAATGAGATTTTTGCCGATAACAACATTATGTTGGTAGTTTATAATCTACCAACAAATAGCAACTTAAAAATAAATTATATGGGTAATGCTAAATAGGCTTAAAATATAGGCTTAAATATAAACTTAATTCATATAATACATGATACGTGGATTTCACTTTTTCGCTCTCTTTTTCTTAACCAATCATTTTATCATTTGCACCAATCAAATTTTTAAGTTTATATTTAGTTCCAAATATTTAGGTCTATCAAGCATTTTCCATGTTATATATATACCTAAAAATGTGATTGATATATGAGAAAATGATCGGATGAAATTAGAATAGAGAATAAATGAAGTACATATATCAAAAACTGTATAATTATATATAAATTAGTTATATGACTAATTAAATATATATAGCATTACCCTAATTTCATTTACTCAAATATTGCGGTTGGCCACGTAAAATTATGGGGCTTTATACTTTGTAGATGGGTTTTTATGTTTGTTTTTACCTTTTACTTGATAAATATCAAATATTTATCTATGCTTTAATGTTAGTTTGTATAAAGATTTATTTAGTTTTCATGCTGACTGTCATTTATCTTTTTCCGTTTATTAATTATCATCACCTTAACTGAGGTAACATTTTCTAATTATTTTTCAAGACCAATTGCAATATTTTATTTTAAATATTTATATAAATATATATATACCAAAAGCTTATTTGATAAAGCTATCAAAAGAAATTAGTAAGTGGGTGCTATGAACGTATATTTACTCTATGAGTTGAATACATTGTTTCGTACCTTTTTAAACAACTTTTCATTATTTGGGATCCTCAAATAACCAAAAATGGTAGGTGATATTTGAAAGATGGCATATGAGACTATGAGTCCATCACAATATACTTGTAGAGCTATCAAACTCTTATATCTAATTTTGACAGAGATAGTAAGATCGTAACTTTAAATAAAACAATTGAAGTAACGGTTAAATACTTAAATGCCATAATTGTAAGGAAAAGTTGTGATAATAGATATTAGCAGCTCTTCGCAGCGCAGTGCGAATCAGAATCCTCGTTAAAGACAAGTGGGCAATTTCTATATCTGAGCCAAGGATCTATAAATGGAGCTGAAGCCCAGCACCCCAATTAGAGAGAAGGCCTAGGTAGTTAAGGTGCAGGTTTATCTTTTACGACAAACAAGACGTATTTGTTAGTTTACTCAACTAGATGAGATCTACGTTGCAAAAGATATGGGTGACCTAATAGAGAAGGAAACGTACATTGTGCAATGATCAAAAGAAGGTCATCTGAAATAATTGGATGTAAACCAATAAAATTTAATGTAGTATCATGGAGAACCATTATCAACAGCAGCCTACTCGGGTTACCGAAAGGGAATTGACATGATGCCCAATTACGACGAAGATCAAGAAACAGAATTGCGTTTATTTATTAGGTGTGAAATGGGTCGTAACCTTTAAATATTCTTAGGATTTCGAATAGGAACTACAGAGATACTATTAAGTGGATAAAGTGGTTTTGTAACCAAATTTATACAAGCACAAACGTAATGTAATTGTTACTATTCACCTAGCTTCTTACTAGCGCGCGTGCTTTCTAGTGAACTTTTCACCAATTAAAAAAAAGTAAATGTTAAACTAAACTTCAAACCAATTAACAAGTTAACGTGAGTATACTTTTACCAACACAGAGTTTAATAAAACTGCAATTGTTACAATGTACCACCAACAAAATCTTATCTTCACTCATAGAGGCTTTTGTTCGATAGAAATTTAAAACTTGGAAATTATTTTGGGACAACTAAAATTGAAATATATGATGGATGAAGTAGTAAATTGGCAAACAATAAACTAATTTGCAATATTATTAGTAAACGTTTAGTCATATTCATTAGGCTTAAATGCTTTAAAATGTTTAGAACTAAAGTATAATATTTATAGTTTGTATCAAACTATTAAACTTTCATTGTATATAATGAACATTCAATTTATTAATATTATATGTATTTTGTTGACGTGACAACTTACAAGGTGTTACGTGTCACTTTGTATAGATAGCATGATAGTAGAATTACCATAGTTACATCAAATAGAAATGAATAATTAACAAGTTGATTACATACAATGAAAATTAAAATAATTTGATACACACTATAAATGTCAGATTTTATTTCTATACATTATAATGCGCTTAACCATATTCGTTGAGTTTCAAAGATATATAAGTTAACAACAATTTCGCATTATATTACAAAAGTACAAAGTATATATATATATATATCACATTAGTTAATTATCAACAAACACAATGATAAGGTGGACCAATATATTTCTAGGTATATAGGTTTATTTGTTTGTGGTGGAACAAAAGTAGAAGACTATAATAGCAAAGTCATGGCCACCCTTACCAAAGAGTTGGATGATCATGTACATTTATTGTCTTCATAATGTAGAACGTTACTTACAACTTGTGTATATACCTAATGTATTGACTAGTTAACATGCACCTCATTTATTAATATATGTTATTTGTGACAACCACCGAGCAGCTACTCTTATATACTCTTATATGTCTATGAGTAAATATGTCGTTCTCAATCAATTCGCAGACACATTTCAATTGAACTGCCCTGTTTCATGTCACTAGCTAGCGACTTACTAGTTGTGTTAATCGATAAAACCCTACGAGGATAATTGTATTATTGATACGTATTTATAGATTACATAGGAGCGAAATTTTAGACTTACAAATGGGTTGTGCTATACTAAACTAACATAACCCAATACTTTTATAATAATCCAATATAAAGCATTTATAATTTAAATATATAAGTTAATGAGAGATATTATTTTATATTACAACACATTAATTAAGTAAAACATTTGTAATGTGTCAAATTAAATAAATAAATAAATAATATGTGGAACTTAAGATGCGTAATGGGGCTAGGAAATAAACAAACTAATATAATAATTATATAATCATTCATGAATATTACTATCTCTTGATATGCCGTTGAGTAAACTTATGAAGAGGTCAGATACGTTGCAAATACGTGAGTATCAAACTCACCATTTATCCGCCACGTTGATCTTTTCTCTGCCAAACTCATCTTTATATACACCGGCCTAGCAATTGTAATATTTACTCACATCACAATTTCAAAATTACAAACAAATAGAGTTTGAAGAAATACAGAGAGAAGGCAGAGAATTGAAGGCAGAGAATTAAAACGAGAATAAGAAGCTTTTGTGGGTCAAGTTTCGGTTCAAATACGAGTTCATTTCGGAGGTAACTTTTAATGCAACACTTCAGTTAATCATGTATAATATGTTCATATTGCTTGCTTAACCTGTTTTAATCATCTGCAATATTTTGGTAATACAGAGATGAAACGATAATATTTTCGGTGTACAGATGTGTATCTTTAACGATTTCGGAACTTAAAATATGTAGTCATACGTTTAACGATTGGGTGTTTATAATGTATATGTAATCAGTGGACTAAAGAAAGGCAAATCGAAACAAGACTCTATAGATGAAAACGTAGTATAAGTTGATTTTGTAAATTTTCATATTTGCCACTGATATAACCAATTTAACTTATAAGTTTGTAATTGGTCTGTACATATACGAATGAAGAAGACAATGAATATGGATATTAATTTCAACTTACACTTTTTACCCTTGGACTATGTTGGATATTACTTAAATAATTAATAGTTTATTGAAACTGCGTTAGTACCCTTGAAATATAAAAAGACATTTTTCAAAAAGAGTCTAGCTCTACAAAACTGTACGTGTAAATATTAGCTAGTTAGGGATGATTAATTTTGATGAACAATTATAATATTGTGGTCTCATACAAAATTTATAATAATTATAAATTGGTTTTCATGAACTGTTTTTTGGCATATTAATAAAATAAAAAGAGAACCTAGCACTACTAATGATCTTAATAATTAGCTATATCAAACAATGTAGGGTTATGTGTTTTTAAATGAATCTAACTTTTTCAAAAAAGCTATTGTGTGTATCTTACTTTGAACAACTCTATTAAATGTACTCAACTTGTAAAAACACACAATTGTATGTCATTTGGCAACGTGTCACTCATACAAAGCACCCACGTGTCACTCATACAAAGTTCCAAGTCAAATTATTACATATAATTATGTGTTTTTACGAGTTCAATACATTTAATAAATTCTCGTAAAGTACGATACACACAATAGCTTTTTTGACAAAGTTGAACGCATTTACAAACACTAAGGCCAACAATGTAATAAGACATAGAATTTGAGATACTGGGATAATAAATATTAGGACATTCGTATGAGGATTTTAAATTTAGTAAATTGTTATATGTAGACTTTGTGAAAGATTGGAGAGCATATTTTAATGTTGAGAATTTTAGAAATTTATTTAGGTACGGATTCAATCTTATTTTATAAGATTTCATTTCATTTGATTGTGTACAGATTCTCATCTTATTTATAAGATATCATTTAATTAATTGTATATATATCTAACTCTTTTAGTAAGAGTTTCCTTGGTTCTGTTATCTGTGTGAATATCTTTCATTTGATATGAATTAGTATTTGCTATTGCTTCATATTAAATGAATCATAAATTGCTTTGTTACCTTTATTGGACTCCGTACGTTATTGACATCCCTATTGACTTATTATGAAAAACCTCATGATATAGATTCAACAAATTACCTTAACTTCGGTGACATTATTTACAATCTGCCATTGGCCTATAATTCATACTCTTTGATTCCGTTATTAGTATTTTGTGTTAGAACTTTATGCCATAGGTCATTTTTTTAGCGACCTTTATTCTACTATGGATATGCGAGCTATTTACTACCTATGGGGGTTTCATAGGGGCATCTTTATGGCACCGATGGCGTCATACTTTCCGTGGCGGTGTGATTACTATGCGACGTCTCCTCTTTGTGGTGTGATAAGAGATTTTTAGGAGGTGTATTGGTTAACTATAGTTTTTTTTTTTGTGTTTTTGTTTGACTGTGGATGGAGGTGTCGTGCCCAACGCCTCATTCACCTTTGTTGGCACCCTCGGATCAGCAGTCTATGTACCCTTTTTTTTTTTTTTTTGAAGTTCGGTTTGATGTACCCTTTTAAACTCTTTGAATCATTGTTTCTGATCTCATGGGAAAATATTTGCAATATCTTTTATTCGATTTAGTTTCTTTATATCCGCGCATTAGGCTTTTGGCTCAGTCACATTTTCTTTCCATGCGGCAGGTGATCGAACAACATAAGAGGGGTAAGTTGAGAGAAGAATTCGTGAAGCCAAGACGTTCCTATCAACGTTCACTTTTATTTCTATTAGCTTATTTCCATTGAGACATTTAATATCAGAACTTTGTAATGTATTTCAATTGGTTATCTTTGGAGACTTTGTTCAAGTTTCATTTTCAAAATCTATAGTATGCATCTATGAATTTTGCTCTTATGTTATGTCATTATTATGACCTCTATTTCTCCCTTTGAAAATTTGAAAATGGGTCGTTACAACTTTAATATGCCTTGCAATTGAAACTAGAGTAAAACGGACACTCAAACTGAAATGTAAATCTTTATTTATATCTAAAAGTAGAGTTAATGATGCCTAATCATGCTTATGTGGCACCAATTAAATTTTGACAAGTATACAAAATTCATATGTGTAATTTTCTTGAATTTTCTCACATTTAATATACCATGTCATTAAATCTTATGTGAAATAACTTAAAATTTTAAAATTAATTTAATTTAATTAATTACCATTATTGTTGTTATTTTTGGTAAATACATAATGAAAAATTAATGTTGAATAAATATGAATCAAAACCCATTATTGAGACATTGAATTTTTTGTCTTCATTATATAAATACAAAATTTTCTTTCGTAAGTTTATGGTTGGAATATATCGGACTCATTCGTCACAAACGATAGTTTCAAATGCTCAAATGTTTGAATTGGTAGCATATTACAAATGATGTTTGAAGCATTAAAGTATTTGACTTACATTTTGTTATATTCTATCTACACATAAAAATAAAATGTAACTTGATTAACACATAAACTTTAATAATTGCATATATTTTACCCAATAAATAAACAATATCATACTGCCGTGCATCGCACGGGTTTTAGCACTAGTACATAAAATACAACACTAATAATATGAAATGTAGATACAACTGTTGATGAAGGCATCCGATCGCAAGCACCAAGAATTTTTCGAAGTCTTCAACTATGGCAGCCGAAGAAGTTTGTAATATCTTTTTTTTTATATGATTGTTGAACTTGATCTCGAAGCAAATAAACATTTTAAACTCATTTGAGAATGGAGATCGATTTAGAAGGGAGGTGGAAGCCTTGAAGCTATGAAGAGAAACGAAGAAATTTAGAGAAAAGAATTAGAAAGAATTGGAATTATTAAACTAGAGAAAGAAGTTATCCTTAAAACAAATAAGAATAAATTAGACGAAAAAACAATGGAAGAGAAGATGAAATATGAGAATGAGGAGATTTGGGGTGGAGATGTGATTTGCAGTATACAGAAAAAAGGAAATATAGAGAAGACGGAAAGAATATAGTTGATAAGAGATGATGCAAAGATTATAAAGATTGAGAAATTATGAGATAAATCCGACTAACAAATGAATAGGAGAGGAATTAATGAAAATTTGATGGGGTAAAAAATAAATATGAATTCCTAAATTAAAGGATTGGAATAATTCATATCTTTTTAAACAAGGTCGACCAAAACGAAAATCATAACTTAAAAGCATGTGACAACTTCAGTAAAGAGTAATAATAAACTAGAATAAAATATGTAGCTCCGCGAAATAATACATATCGTTTATACTAATGTAATAAATAATAATAATTTGATTGTTTGATGATATTATTATTATTATTATTGTTTTTCAATAGTCCACAATGTAAGTTTATAGTTAACATTCACACTATAATCCGTTTATTGATGTGTCATTGCAATGTGAGTGTATAGTGAACTCAACCTGAAACTTTTTCATTGCAAGCAAAATAAGTAATGATTGTCGTGTTGTAAGTATGTTATGCACCTCGTGTAATATCCCTTCACGTAATTGATCGACTTGATAATTTCAAAACCAATTAATTTCAATTATATTATAATTGAAGACTACTTTCTAACACAAAAATGACATAAGTTATAAAAGTGTACAAAAATACTTAAAGAGAAGAAGATATAGCACATAAACACAAGAAGATAAAGATACTTTAACTTGCGCAGTCACTATTTACTATTTATGAAAAGAGTTATGGTATTCCCACTGCATTCCCCATCATTCATCACTTTTAGGGTGGTAAAATAGATGGGTAGACGGATTTGGACAGGCGGGTCAAAACGGACTCGGGTATAAACGGGTTTGAGTCTAAACGGACTCAGGTCTAACGGGCTCGAGTTTTAACGGACAAATAGAAAAGAAAAAAAAAACGTTTAAAAACAAAAAAAAAAAGACAAAAACTGAAAAAACGAAAAAAAAAAAAAAAAAAAAAAAACGTATAATTGACAAAAGAAACAACAGATACGAAAAACGTTTCAAAACGAAAAAGGCGAAAAAAACGTTTAAAAACGGAAAAAATCTAAAGAACGAAAAAAGACAAAAACAAAAAACGGAAAAAATGAATAAAAAACGACAAAAAAAAAAGATGTTTAAATCGAAAGAACGACAAAAACGTTTAATAATGAAAAATCGACAAAAACGAAAAAAAGTTTAAAAACTGAAAAAAAAAAAAAACGTTTAAAAATTGAAAAAAAAAAACGTTTAAAAACAAAAGAAAAAAAGTTTTATAACGAAAAAATGTTAAAAAAACGTAAACGAAAAAAAATTAAAAAAAAATAAAATCAAAAATATTATTTAAGTGTTATCTGAAAGAAGCGGATGTTGTATAATGGTAACTCAATGTTGAGTCCACCTCTACCCATATAGACCTATTAATTTTTTTAATCAAACCCGGTAAAAATTAAACTTTGGATTTATTTTGCCACCTCTAATCTTTTATAGTTATTTTTTAGAAAAGGCAAGAATTTTACTAAAATTATTATAACATTTACATTTACATCATATTCAAAAATGAGCACCAATGTCTGTTCCCATGCATGATCACTTCTATTTATACTATTTCATCACAACACCCCAAACTGTAAGCACTATACAGTTGTTAGTAAATTACAAATTGATCCAAAACGCCACCGCTACCAAGTATCCACTAATATCTCCTGTACAGAAGCCTTGGACTGCTCACTGCTGTAGTTGAGACCCCTCCCTCGAAACCATCATCACAGTTCATTGCTGCATATTCGACCCATTCTGCAACAACAGATAATTACCCACAGAACCTAGATCATTTACCCATTGATGCCAATCTAATCCACGCCTTTCAATCCTAATTTAATGCATTCAAAGCTACGAATTTGCACTTCTTGAAACAGCCACGCACCCCTTAGTATCTTACCTCTGAAATTTTTTGTGCTTTTATTATTCCAAATCAAATAAGCCATGACCCAAATTACACTTCTCCACAATTCTTTTCCCACTCTACTACTACAACTATTATTCACCGAATCCAACAATTCCATAGTATCTAACAGATTACAAGTACCCGTATTCCACCAACTAAATATCTTGTTCCACACCAACATGGATTCATTAGACAATTATAAGCAATGATCAATTGTTTCCACATTCTCATCACTTTTATACTGATGGATGGGGTCCTTGATAAATAATAACTATAAATATACCGTACACTGTTATCTCAATGAATTAAGGTATAATCTAAGATATATACAAACTTATACCACTCAATAAAATGGCAGCATTCCGGTACCACTCTGCTCTTAAAATTAATTGGACAATGCCAAGAATAGTGTTTCCAACATATGACCGCAGTACTAATATTGGAACTGACATGCAATTTCTATAACTCTTTTACCTCTTGGGCTCCAAAAATGGAGTAAAATTCAAGATATAATTGATTCAGGCACTGTTAGATAAACGATTTTGTTGCAGTAGCATAAATAAAATTAATGGCATTATTGATCGATGTATAGTATTTAATGGTAATGGATATCTTAAATGATAGGCCCATCATATACTATACAATTTCCAACTTAAAAAA
This sequence comes from Logfia minima, assembly GCA_963921325.1. Lineage (NCBI taxonomy): Eukaryota > Viridiplantae > Streptophyta > Magnoliopsida > Asterales > Asteraceae > Logfia > Logfia minima. Next base: position 13,757,309 of record OY992770.1, on the reverse strand, counting down.
ACATGAAAACATGATGTCGATCATATTAAGGTTTTTAAGTGTTTCATTCAAAGTAGCAAGTAAACTTCTAATTATTAATTAATAATTATATAAATGGTTGTCTATCATCCAAAGTTTCTATATAAGGCCAACGTTGTCTACCATATATTTCACAAATCAATTCACCAATTCTCTCTACTCTAGTATATATAAGAACGTGGTCTGATTGAATAACTAATAATCAAATGGCTCTATCTGGAAAGTTAATCGGTTATGTAGAGATCAGTAAGACTGGGGATGTTTTTCATGATCTCTTTAGGCACAAACCGCATGATATTGTAGCGATAGCTCCTGAAAAGGTTCATGATTGTGAGTTGCATGAGGGTGAAAGGGGAGATGTTGGATCTGTCATTACTTGGCATTACACTCATGGTACGTACTTTATACGGTTACTTACCTTGTTTCTTTCACGCGAATTTGAGCTAATTATAACGTATAAAAAACACATGCTTTAAGGTTTAAACACAAAATATGGGTTCTTCTTTTAGTAAGTTGGTCAATGTACAAAGTTCAAATCTGAAGGTCATACTAGTAGATATTTGCCTAAACTGAAGAGATGAGGATTCAGGTTCCGCTTACTTATTATAAGTTTTTGTTACCTAATAAACACAATAAAAGAAATTGTAGAGTCTAGAAGAGAATACTAAATAGCAAATCACGAACACCTAGATGAATGAGTCTCGTAGGTCGTTATGCATCTGCTCATAACTATGATGTATTTATTAACAATATTTCATTTGCCTTTTTACATTAAATAAAGAGGGAAAGAAGAAGTTTTCGAAACAGATTATTGAATCGGTGAATGAAGAAAACCATACGGTTGTTTTCAAGGTAATCGGAGGAGATCTAGTGGACGAGCTATACAAGACGTTCACAATCATATTGCATGTTGAACAAAGGGGTGATAAACAAGTGGCTACATGGACTTTTGAGTTTGAGAAACCAGACACAAGTGTACCATATCCAACTTCTTTGATGGACTATCTTAGCAATCTTATCAAAGACTTGGATGCTCATGGAAACACTAATTAATTAAATCGTTTTGCAAGTTCTAATCCAAGAAGAAATGGAGGGAATTAAAAGTGTGCCTAGTGTGTGTGTATGGTTGTTGTTGTTGTTGTTTGAAAGAATAAAATGAAGATGGTGATCTTGAAATATAATTCAAGTGGCAGACATGCCTTGATTGTGTATGTAGTTGTAAGCTATTTAAATGGTTTCTTAATTCTTCCAAGTATCATGCATGAATTATTTGGAATCATGTGATGTATCATTATTATTCAAGCCCCTCGGGGCAGTAGTCTCACTAACGGTCTAGAGAGGTAGCACTTCTTTCGACTAAAAGAGAGCACAAAGTCTATCGCTTTCATTGCACCAATCATAACACGTGTATTTTATTCATTCTCTCCTTTTTTCTTAACCAACCATTTGATTATTTGCACCAATCAAATTTTTAGGTCTATATTTAGATCCAAATAGTTAGATCTATCAAGCATTTTCCATATTATATATATGTCTAATTAGATATATATGTCTAAAAATGTAATTAGTAGATGAGAAAATGATTGCATAACATCATCATTTTCACATGACATCATCTAATGTGAACATTCATATACATTTAATTTATAACCAAATAAAAGGTGAGAACCGCGAAAACTACTAAATTACACATTTTTTTCGTATGTGATTAACTTCATTCATATGTGAACATTCATATACATTTGATTTATAAAGAAATTACACATTTTTTTCGCATGTGATTGACTTCATTCATATGTGAACATTCATATACATTTGATTTATAAAGAAAAAAATCTAAAAAAACTCTAAAATTATATCTCAAAACACAAAATAAGAAATACATGTTCACAAATGAATCATAATATGAACAAATCGGTAAAATGTGTTTTAATATATTATTTTTGGGTTTTTAGCTTCTTTTTCTTTATCAATCAAATGTACATGAATGTTCAAATATGAATCAAGTCAATCACATGTGAAAAAATATATAATTTAGTAGTTTTCGCAGTTCTTATCTTTTATTTAATTCTCAATTGAACCTGAACCTTAGATCATAAAGTTTTTTGACACCCGTAATCACGAGTTGTGTATTAATCTTAGCATTATAATAGCCTTGATTTTCTTTTTTAAATAAATAAATTATAAAAAATCAGAATTAGTACCTCAATGCCATAAATCAACTACACATGTAAAGTTTTCCACAACACCTCTGATAAGGTCAACTTCAATCCCATAAATCATTTTATTTAGACCCATTCCGGCAAAAATCATTTATTTAGATTATCATTAAAACAAGATAAACGTGTGTGATCTATGCTAATAAGTTACTGTACAACTTTAAAGTTTTGGACAAACCTGAACATAAAATTATCTAACCAGATGCCTAGACGAATTGAACTTTCAGGTTGAAAGGTAGGACCAAATCATACATTTGATATATAGAAAGATTTCTATAGAGAAAAATAAATCCATGTTTTACCGTTAGATCTCTCATTCCCTCGCCACTCCAACTTAGACACTTGGCCTATCAAGTTCATCACAGTGAGACCTATAACATACGGGGTCAAATCTATGATTGCTAAGTAAACAAATTTATATAATAACTAACCATGATTCATTCAGTAAGGCCTATTGATTAAATGCTTAAAATGAAAGTAAACATGAAAGCATAAAAGGATATCAGATCCCTTGAAAAATAAGTCTTGCAGTTCCGCCTAAAACGTGCAGCTTCTCATAAACTGGCTTTAGTCGGACTGAGTGAAGGGATATAAATGTCATTGGAGGAAGCCTTTGGTCTTTCAAATACCAGTAAACAAATAAATGCATCAGAAATGTATATTGACCAACGGTAGAAGTACTAAACAAATATGTAAGGTTAAAGCATAATTACAAGACCCTTACACATTACTTTTGACCTTGAAGGAGAGTTCAGTCTAAACTCTATACTGAATTGAAGTACCATGATACTTAAATATAGAAGTCACATAGATAAAATTATCTATGTTATTTACCTTGATACATTATTTTCCCATCTGCACGTCATCAACAACTACGACATCCATAAAGATGCCCATAGCAAGAATGCACGATTATAATTCTTCTGTGCTTGGCTGTAAAGATATTATAAGAAAACTAATATAACAGTAAACTTATATATCAAACAAAAAGGCGTCAAATCCAGTTATAAAAACCTCTAAAAACATATAAAGAAGATTAAAGTTAGTTGAAAGCATAAATTAGCTGAAAGGGCTCAAACTTCTTTAAAACTAACAAAACTGATGTGGCTGGCTGACATATAAGATTACCTTAAATTTGTTAACTTGCCAAATTGGTGTTCTTCCAATTTAAAAGCCAATGCAACCATAAGTACAGTTATTCGCTACCCATACATACTGGTACAAAATTTCATGCTTTAGTTGCTTGGCGAATAGCTGCAGGTTGAAAAACAACAAACCAGACACAAGAAAAACATTATAAGTACATAAGTAAATATTAGTTAATGAACAAATACAAAATTGACCACGAAGCATTTCGTCAAACATGAGTCGGGCATTTTTCTCACCATCCACGAACACCTTTGAAATCATCATCAAATTAGGCATATAGGCAACAATTACTGCATAAAACAGCAAAGGGTTGAAGAATGTTGTTTTTCATATAAATAATATCTTTTCCTCCCATTTTGACACCAGCAATCACATGGGCATTAAACGAATTCAAAAATTCTATTCGAATTTTGAAAATTAGAAGATGCTATAACAGAAAGTGAGATAATGAAATTGTTTAGTTTGATTACATTCATGATTATCTATAATAGGATTTTATTTGATATTTTATACGAATTTAATCGGTGTATGCATTCAATTGAATTGAATTGACATATACCAAGTATTGTTACCTTGATGAACATTATTATAAATATATTATAGATATAATTAAATAAAATTAGTGAATAAATAAGCTTGATGTCATGCTGATGATATCATGTTAATCAATAGAATCGTATAAAAATAATTGTATTATGGATACGAATTTATAGATTACATAGGAATAAAACTCTAGATCCATAAACGGGGTGAGCTATAGTAAAGTAATATAATTAACCTAAATACTCTAGTTATTACTTGTGGTAGTTACTCCATAAGAAGAAGAAAATGTAATCAAGTTGATAAAACTATTTAATGTATACACTAGAGTCAAAATAATGACTAAATATAATTTATCATCAAAGTTCTTTTATTGGAACTAAAATTTCTTATAAATATCACATGACATGTGATGAGTAGAGAAAACAGTGTGTTACTATAGCATGCATTTCGCTTAAGCTAAACTATTTTTTATTTTGGTTAATGATCGATGTATGTTGAATGTTTATTCTGACATTCTTAATTATTAAATTAAATATAAATAAATTTAGACCGAAAACTCAATCTTCTTAACTCATCAATGCTAAGATTAAAAAAACCAGTTTCTTAAAATGTACACCCTATCTTCATCTCAATAATAGACATATATCAATTAATAGCAAATGATAGACCATATCTTTTCAAACTACTTGCTACTGATTTACTTACTTGATACCAATTAAATGTGTTTTCTTATATATTTTTCATCCAAAATTTAATTTTTATATTTAGTTTTATAATGTCCACAAATAAATGTTTAACTCCCATGTTTAACTTTTCAGAAGGTATATATAATTCGATATATGGAGAAGTCGCATTACTGATCTTGCCAAAAAAATAAAGCAACTTAAACAAGAAACTATGAATCAAATGTCTAAAATCAAATGTCGGTCTTTTAAGTATTTATCCATCTTCAAAAGTGTGTAAATCATATATGTATTGAAGTTAATGCAACAAGAAGAATACAAGGCTTCGCAACGAATACACCTAAATAGATCGAAAACACAATCTGAAAATAGGACTAATAAACCAACAAATAATCGTTATATAAAGTGAGTTTTTCGAAAACCACTTTCTACGGCATTAATTATAGGAGAACCAAGTGGACACAAGGGTCACTATATATAACGTCCAAGGTGCTCCCAAGTTTCCTCACAAGAATTGAACTTATTTTATATTACACTAAAAATTGAAAGATGGCTCTAAACGGAAAGCTCGTTAAACAAATTTCGATCAAGTCCGATGGAGATGTGTTCCACGAAATATTTAGAGACAGACCACACCATGTATCCGATATGAGCCCTCACATCGAAAGTGTTCAACTTCATGATGGTGAATGGGGTACCGTTGGATCGATCATCAGTTGGCATTATTTCCTGAGTAAGTTACTCAAGACCCTAATCTTCAATTATACTTATTTACAAGTTTCGTTATCATTTTATATTGGGGTATGTCTACAATTTGGTTGTATATCAAACTTCAGACCTTTTAATATTGTACGCATAGAACTGTAACACGGTCTATTGTATGTGTTCAACTTGTAAAAAGGGCTATTGTATATATCGATTTACTTGAATTAAAGGTTGTCGGTAATTTGAATACGACACCTAGTCCACGTCAGTACTTCGTATTACGTGGATTGACACGTGGGCAAGTTCATTAAGTGTTTATACTATGATAAAATGTTAAAAGTTTGATACATAACCAAACTATAAACTCTTTATATTAATGTAACGTTATCGTTATAACTTGTATGTTGTCGCATGGTATTTTATGTGCAACATAGATGGGAAGAAAGAAATGCTAAAGGAAATAATTGAATTAATGGATGAGGAGAAAAAGTCGGTGCGTTGGAAGGTAATAGAAGGTGATGTAATGGCGTTTTACAAGAGCTTCTACTTCAATGTTCATGTAGACACAAAGGGTGAAGATAACTTGGTAACTTGGACTTTGGATTACGAAAAAGTTAATGAAAATTATGTCAATGATCCACACTCTATGATGGAGATCCTTACTAATTTGACCAAAGATATTGAGACTCACCACCTCAAGCCATGAAACCAAAGTTCTATTTGTGTAAGAATAAATATAACCATTTCTACTACACCTTCCTGTGTTTGTAATGTTCCTTTATCGTTGTTGAGATCTATCTATATGTGTAATAAGTGTGTAGACTGGATTTGTTCATGTCACTAGTTGACTAAAAATCCATGTAACGCATGTATGTGTTTCTTGTTAATAAATTCGGAGAGTTGTTTGTTTTATTTAATTTATTTATATTTCAATGTTGGTTGTTAAGTTTGTTAATTATATCTCTAAACTTTAATACCAGCCAAGATAATCATTTGAATTCACTAAAATTGATACATGCCTGAAGTTGGATAATCACGTTATGGGTAGTTTTAATATTTCTGAAGGAGTTTCTTTTGGGTAAAGATTTCTTAATTAAGGGATTAACTATCGTGCTACTAAAACGTATACATTACAAGCTATCAGGTTTATGTTTAGCTCCGGCTCCGACTAGTTATTGTCAAACATTTTATAGAACATTTTATAAATATATCGTGTGACTAGTTAACGCTTTTGACAATTTTTAAAAACACATTAAAATTAAGATAATTATTTATGAGTTTAAATCAGTACTCATGTCTAGCCCAATCGAGCAGCTACTTTGAGTTCACTCTGTACAAACAAATCCACTGTTCCCAAATCGAGTCACATTTTAATTGAGCTGCCCCAAATTTGTTGCCGCTAGTGTTTTAAGTTGTTGTGCCTAACTTTGAATTTCTTTTTTCTTTAAAAGATTGCGTTGTACGTGAACATGGGTTAAAAAGTTTCCATAGCTGTATCTAGAAGGGGTTGAGGGACAGCTGCTCCTTCAAAAGATCTTAAATAAGTGACTATTTAGAAATTTTATCTGCTTAAATAAGAAAGAACAAAAATATATTTTTTACACCCTCATATTCTAGTTCCGCCTTGTCAATTTATATCCTCTCTACGATGGCAGATTGGCAGAGATGCAATGTCGCCTTCATATCATTGAATAGAAATGGGTTGTACAAAATGTTTGGCCTTAATTATTCGTTGTCATTTTGAGGGGAAATTAAAGCTCATCAAATGATTGAAGTGAGTGTGCACGTATTAGTTAGTTTTGTGCATGTCATTATCATTCATGGTGTGTTGTACATCCTATGGCCTCTCATTGAAGGTTGTTTCATTAAATACAAAAAAAACAAAAATAGTGAGTATATTTTATATCAATAAATAAAGAAAAATAATATTGCAAGTTGTTTCATTACCAAAACAAATAAAAAAGTTACTTGTATTTATTAAAAAACTTTTCGAAAATATTTATATGCAGCAGTGTAGTTATAGAAGGTTTTTAAATAGAGTAAACATGATACTTCATAAATTTAGTTTAGATCTGTAATGAATTATGATGCGAATTTACATATTACTATCCTCCGGGCCGGAGTACCTGATTGGGCTAATACTGAGAGTTCTAATGACATAGTGCAACCCATTTAGGTCTTGGCCCACGTAGCTGTTGCAAAATTAAAAATAAAAAATAATAATTTAAAAAACCAAAAAAAAAAAAAAAAAAAAAAAAAGCTAACTACAAACATATCGTCTTTTTTACGAAGAAGAACTAGCAGACCCAACACAATTAAGTTAAGTATTAAACAATAAAAAAATACGGTCAAAAAATAGAAAAACACATGAACAAAAACAATAAAAATACTTAGTTATCAAATAAAACAAGTTTAGTTTTGTCTTTCTTTTGTTTGTTTTTTTAATCTTCTTTAGAGAAGTTCCATGCACCACACGAATTTATCACTTAAATTTCATAAAAATAGCGTGTGGATTCACATTGTATGCACGTTCAATGCAACTATGATCCTCAATTTAATAATCACTGGTGACTTAACGAATGAAAAAAATAAAATACATCGACTAACAACCATGTTAAAGAGTATCTTGCTTTATTAATATTAATATAAATAAAAGCTAATAACTGATTTGATCGATATATATTTTTTTCTAATTACTCTAATACATTTAATTCAAATAATACATCATACATGAGAGGTTTAACTTAGTTAATCACCTACCTATCTTCTTTTTCGCTTTTGCCTCATTAGAAATATCAACCCGTTAAGCATAAGGGTTTGAGCTATATAAAAAGCAACCTTTTAATTTTCAGTATTCATATAAGCAACCTACTATATGCAGTGTAATGATAATGGGTAGTAAAAATTTATAGGGTTAACAAAGATATATGTTATTGTATTTTATAAAAATATTCAATTAAATTACTAAATTATTAATTTATTCGATTATTAATTCACAAGTTAATTAACCTAATTTGCATTTACAATATTTATAAGTTAACTAGTCTACTAAGTTATGCATATTGATTTACATGCATAATATTATAAGTCTAATAATCTATCTATCATGATTTAGTAAATTTGATCATTCAAGTGAATAAATTAATTTTAATAATTTAATTGAACATTTTTATAGAGTATGGTAATTTATATGTCAATTAACTTAAAAGTTCAGTGTATAAAATGGGATTGATGATTATTTACCACATTAATAGTTGTATATTCTGGTTTGTTAACAACTAACCAAATGGAATAATGTGGACTGATGTTCCATTTTGGTTTGACCAATGAATGTTTCATAATTAGTTATAGGTTCAGTGCATACTGAATTTGTTGAAAATGGAATAATTTCTTCTTTTTTTTCAATCTTGTTTTGAATAATTGTGGTTGAAAAGATGCTTCTGTATTATTATTTGGAAAATCAAAGGGGTAAAAATTTTAGTAATGTATTAACTACAATATTGTATAAAATATTCCAATTGAAAGTTTCACTCATTATTTTAATCCACTAAAAAATTAGTACTTTTTATTTAACAATAAAATAGTGAAGTTGAGTCATTTGTAATTTTGTATATTAGTTTTCTTAGAAACAATTTAGAATAAATGAAATTTAACCTAAGATTATTAACTCAACTCAAATTATCTAGTGGTCTTGTACTCTTATATCTTTATTTATATAATATACATACATACATATACATATACATACATATACATATATATATATATAATAAGAAAACTAAAAATATTATTGTTCTGAAATACATTAAAAATTATTCGTATAAATTATAAATAATTTTTATATATAATTATATTTGTATATTAAATAAGTTTTGTGATTACTCGGGTTATTTGAATCTAAAACATTCATATGTAACTAATTCAAATAAGACCCAAATTATTCGGGTCTAAATGACCAAATAAACTTCAAATTTAAGTTATTCGATTTCGACTCGCGTCAGCCATGACTATTTGTTACACCCTAGTTAATGGAATCCGCATGAAAGATCCAGTGTGACTTGGGTCGGCAGGTTTCGCCCATATTCTATAAATATATAAAACCTATATAAATACACGCCGAAATTACAATCCAAAAAACAACCCTAACCCTAAAATATCACCTCCAGCAACCTTTCGCAGAAAAGGTTTAGTGCTCCTAAATAATTCCAATTGTGAATGGTGGAAATCTTAATTCATCGTCAGTTGATGATCTCCCCCCTTCCCTTCAGGGGGATTTCATTATTTGCTTCTCGCAACGAAGGCTGGTATTACCGCTGCATCGGCGTCGATCCCTGAACTTCATAATTGATTAATTTCGCCGTCATCGTTCAATTCGAATTGTTTTTTTTATTCAATTTAAGTTTTTTATAGAAAAAAATATAAATAATCAAACTTAAGGATGTTGATATCGAAACATAAGAAGAATCTAGCTGCGAAAAATGGTGGAAACCGGCTTTTGATTAGCGTTACAGTCGTTGGAAGCGCGGGACCAATTCGTTTTGTTATTAATGAGAAGGAATTAGTGGATGTAGTTATTAATATCGCGCTTAAATCGTATGCTCGTGAAGCCCGGCTTCCAGTTCTCGGATCGAATGTTAATGATTTCGTTTTGTATTGCCCTGTTATTGGAACTGAAGGTAAATTTGCATAATGTAAAATTGTATTGTAAGTTATGAATAAATGGTTGTTTTATAAATTGAATTAATGCGTTTGATTTTTGTGTTACAGCTCTGAAGTCATGGGAAACGATTGGATCATTTGGAGTGAGGAATTTCATGTTGTGTAAGAAACCGAAGACGGTGGTGGATGGTGGTGATGATGATGGAAAGGCGGTGGCGGCTGGAATAACACGGAAGAGATCCGGCAGCTGGAAGGCGTGGTTTAATAAATCACTCAATCTCAAAGTATCTTCTCATTGAATTGCACGATAGAATCGTATAATTTCATTACAATGTGGAATTTATTCTGTTTTAGAGTTTGAATTTTGTATCAGTTCTTTGTTCTTTGTGATGAGTTTCGGATGAGATTTAATGTCGTGTGGTTCGTGTTTTGCTTTTACAAAACAGTATGTAATGTTATTATGATTTTTTGTTATTGATGTTTTGTTTTTTTGTACTTTTTATGCAACATGAAATACTTGATAAGAACCTATCAAATGTCCAATTATTGTCCAACTCATCTGTTTGGTGATTTGGTGAAGGTGTTTTTGTTGTTATGCGATTATTTTTGAGAAGATTACAGGAAGATGCTAACAGTACATTGTACGGACCACAGAATTGTCACAATTATTTACAGGTTCGTGAATTTATACACCATCAATTCAGGATTTATATCTCTTAATGATTACATTCACACATACAAGAGTCATATCTCTATTACTTCAATCATTACATTTACCTACACAATGATCAATTCAAAAATATATAAACCCCATAACTTCTTTTATTGCTCAGTAATCTATATATATAACCTTTTTTTCTCTATAAATAAATAAATAAATAAATAATTATAGTAGGTTACGTACCTTCAAATTAAAAAGTAAATAAATTGAACAATATATTTAAAGTGACACACTTGTCCCCAAAGTGTTTGTTTACATAAGGTATTTGATAAACATAATTCTATTTTATCATGGGTTTATTTGATAGTATAATCGAAACAATTCGTTAAAATACTTCTTTAGTTTTTAGAAATTTTTAAGAAATAAAAGAAAAAATTGGATATTATATTTTAACTTAAATAGGACACCAATCTTGGTTTAGCCCATACATAAGCAAATTGGGTTGTGACTTGTGAGCATTCAGAAACATTTCCCCCCTTTGATTTAGCCCTACAGACATACATAAGCACATTGTTAGCCCACACATGTAAAATTGAATATTAATTAAAATATTGTTTTTATGTGATTTTAAATGTCTCACCTACTAAAATTTAGTAAATGTATATACACAAAAGTTATTAAATGCCGACTTATAATTTAGATATAACTTATTATCAAGCGAATTCCTAAAATCTACGATATCATTCATATCTATTATTAAATAAAATTATTATAATTAACACATAAAATATATACATTTTAACACTTGTTAGGTTTGAATGCTTGTCCTGAAAGATTGTCTTGAGACACGTAAGATATTTATAAAGGAGTTGAAGATATATAATGATGCAACCAATATACTTGATAGATGTGCGACTATAAAGCAAATGACTTAGTTAGCTCCCGGTAATTATATAAAATGAGATATACCTTTTACGTTGTGACTATTATATTATCATTACTAATAATATGTAGGTATATATCTTTTTTCATAATAGGAGCACAATGGTGGTCAAGATTTGGAGCTTCGGCTCCCAACTTGCAAAAGTTTGTTGTACGAATTCTTAGCCTTACATGCAATGCTACTAGTTGTTAAAGAAATTGGGCATCTTTCAACATGTAAGTTGCCTAATAAATTGTTGTAGGCCTATTGTTTGTGACATTTAACAATGTATATCAATTATTAAATAGCATACTCTTTTTAACATATTAACACCAAGAAGCACAACAGATTGGTACAAGAAACATTGAATGATATGGTATATGTGAAATTCAGTCGTACATTGTGTCGCTAACACATAAAAGATGAAGATGTTGATCGTATTATGTTGGAAGAAGTGGATGATAGCAAAGAATGGTTGATGGGAAGAATGGAAAAGGAAGTTTTAGATGGTGATGAAGATGTCCAATATGATCTAATAGGTAGATGAAAGGTGGCATACGAGCTTTCTTATGCAACTAGAGCATCAAGAGTCTGTGAATGCATGCCTAGTTTATATTCTTGAAGATGAGGTGGAGGCTAATGTTGGAGTGTCTGTGATGATAGAGATGATGTGATGTCTAATGATGATTATATTGCAGACTTTTAGTTTATCACTAGATATTTCTATATTAGAGACTACTTATTTGCTTGACAATGTGTTGTTTTTATCGTACTTCAGTTGCTACTGCCTACTAGTACTTATTTGCTTTTGACATTGTGGTGAGCTATGATACTACAATTTTTAAATTACTTTTAATATGTGAGTGAACTATTTGAGATGTGTAAATATTTATTTGCTACAAAATATTATGAGGAAACAATTTATAATTATTTTATGCATTATAGGCATTATTGTTACATAATATTGTCGCCTTAGTGCTAGCGACTCGGTCTTCGGGTTCTTGATGCCTTGGCTAACCTATCGCCCTTTTAAACCAAGTTTAACAAAAATGCTTGAAAATGGTGCATGTTTGTTGTATATACCTTGCAAAATATGCTGATAATAATCTGTTGAGAGAGCTTTCTTGCATGCATTTCTTCCGTATAGAATGTGTAGATAAACGGCTGAAGATAAATGCTTCGTGTCCATTATGCAAGTTTGAAATTGGGAGTGGTAATGAGGTTACATCTACCGCAGACGTGAATCAACAACAAACATGAAACATCAAATGGTAAATATAACTTGCAGACTACGTACTTCACTCGATCGGAATCTCTCAATCAGTACGTGTGCCGTCCAATTACATAATTTAGGATTTATCTACAGATTAAAAGCTCACGAAACATTATATGATTTTGAAAATACAAATTGTGTGACATCATGAATTTCAGTAAAGTAGCCAAAGTGTTTTTGTAGCTTACTTAATAAACGTAGTAGCTATAATTATTATTGTAATTAATACAATAAGTAACATTGACAAGGTTTTCCGAATAACAAATGAAAAGACAAATTGGTGATCATGTGGACTGGAGTTTGGCTCTAAGATCTCTTCTTAAGATTTTTCCTGACGGAGATTTAGGAATGGAGGTTACAAAGTACACCCTGTGTAGTTTCTTGTAAAATACCACCTGCATACAAGCATCTTAATAAGGGCATGTTTGGCATAGAGATTTTAGAAACTTTTCGGAACTTTAGCTTTTAGTTTTTGAAAAAAAAAAGCTCCTATGAAATTAAAAGTCTTGTTTGTCATGTTCAAGTTGTAGCTTTATAATTCAACGAAAAACTCAAATTCTCAAAGCTACTAGAAGTAGATTTTCATGAAAAGATTCAAACTTAAAGCTACAGCTACAGCCTACAACTACAACCTACAGCTACAGCTACAGCTACAGCCTACAGCTAGTTCACCAAACATACTTTAATTTATTAATTTAACTAAGACAGAGCATAGTCTTAACCATCCATGCACCAAACCGTACAAATTGCGTGCAACATGGTATAAATGTGAGAACAACTATGTATATTTCAAAAGCTTCAAGAGTTAAATATTTAATTTTGTTTTGCTACGAAGGCTCAACTGTACATATCATATATGTTGTCAACCGTATGTAATATCCGCGTAAAATAATAAATTAATCCTTTTTTTTACCTGCTTTGCAATGTAATCTTTGATGCTCTCTTCAGTGAGCTCCATTCCAGTATTAGATAATACTACAAATGCAACTGGCCAGCATCATCTTTTTGCCTGTTTTCTTTCCATTTACTAATTAATATTAATTTATAGTTTTAGTTAAGAACTAGCTACATAAATACATTATTTAATTAATTAGTTTATACTCACGGGACAACAGCAGCATCTGCAATGCAAGAATGACTCACAAGAAGGGCCTCCAGCTCTGCCAGTGGTACCTGATCATCCAAAGTTAGCATTTACCATTTGGTTTGCTCAATACAACGATTACGTACCTATAACTTTAATCACCTATTATTATTATTATTATTATTATTATATTATTATTATTATATCAATTTTATATCCATATATGTAACATACGAGAAAAGATCAAGAGGAACCACAAATTTAGAAGAAATCTAGAAAACCCTTTGTAAATTAATAATATTGATTAATCAATATTCATCGATGAATATAACCTATAAATCATATATCTGTATGTATAGATAATAGTATATTAGTACTCCGTATTAAATAAGCAACTAGTATGCAAGAAAAAAAGAAATAATCCAAAATGACATGGGGCCAAAAATTACAACGTACTTCTTAAGATAGATTTTTTTGCATATTTTATATACCTGAAAACCTTTAAATATGATGAGCTCCTTCACTCTATCCACAATGAAAACCTCATTGTCATGGTCTACACACCCAATATCACCAGTGTGAAGCCAACCTTGTTCATCCATGGTGGCAATTGTTGAATTGGCATCATTCAAGTATCCTATGGTACAAAATCATTAAATTAGTTCAATGTTATTATGATCAAGTAGGTAGGAAGCTAAGGAAGTGCAAATTAAGAACGCACCTTTCATGATTTGAGGACCACGGATACATATCTCACCAGGTTGATTATATCCAAGTGAGGATCGAGTATCAGGGTCGATGACCTTGAGCTCAGCATTCCTAACAACACTCCCACATAATCTGGATTTGGTGGCCAAAGGTTTTTATAGCGAAAGCTGCACTCATTGATAAGACAGGACATACTTCTGTCATCCCATAGCCCTGTCAACAATATTTACTATCCTTTTGGGTTGATAAAAAGCAACTTCATTATCAGTGTGTCCTCCAACTGATCATATATGGTACACAATGGTCTATTAATGTATCTTCATTCGGACTCATAACAATTAATGTCTCGATAATTATTAGTAACCAGTACTGTATTTTACCGTTTGCTTTACCATAAATAAACTTTGAACTAATTTGAAACTACTTCCCAACCAAATATTTTTGATCAAAACCAATTATAATGACAATTTTATATATAACAACTTTCTTACTCCTTGACAATCATTTTGATTACACGGAAAAAATGTATTAGTTATTATTTTTGTGATCAGTTATTTTAGGCAACTAATTACCTGACCGAAAATTGCCTGTGGGACTCTAGCTCTAAGACCATCTTTTAGCTCCTTCCCAAGAGGCGCTGCCCCTGATAACACCGCCCTTATTGAGCTTAAGTCATAGCTCCTGACCATTGGATTATTAGCCAAAGCTAGCTCCAATGGTGGCACCACAGCAGCCACCGTGACTCTATACCTTTGTACATGCTCGAGTAGCGATCTTATCTCAAAGTTGGGCATTAGCACCACCGCAGCTCCTACTCTCATGGAACACAATAAGACAGAATTTAATGAATATATATGAAACAATGGGAGGACGCATAAAACAACGTCCTCCTGTTTGAGATATAGGTTTGGGTTATCCCCGTCTACTTGTTATGCAACATTTGTGATTAAGCTTTTGTGCGTCAAGATGACACCTTTTGGAAGCCCTGTAGTTCCAGAAGAAAACGGTAATGTTACAGCGTCGTCAGGATCAATTGTGACTGAGGGAAGATTATGTTCGTTTGTTTGGCAAAGAACGGAGAAATGTAGACAACAATTGTCGTCATTTGTTGGTGGGTCGTCGATAGTTATTATAAGTGGACTCATTTTGGGTTGTTTACGAAGCTTGTCCACGTACTGGGCCTGCGTGATTAATATGCTTGTAATATGTTTTTCTAAACAGAATTGGAGTATTTCCTGAATGTGTTGTAAAATATAGTGAAAGTAGACAAGGAGGTGCAAGAGGGTGATTGGCGAATAAGCTCGTTGGCTTAGCTATTACTCCACCCGTCCAATTTTAAGTTTCCACTGTGAAAATGAATTCAGTTTTAGAAATGTGAAATCCCTATACTGTTAATCAATAGGCCGGGTCACTGGGTCAGGTGGTATGAAGTTGAGGGTTACTAATCATGGCAGATTTGGATACATTTTGCGATAAAACAAAGGTTCTCGAGTAAGGTAGATTGAGCAGAGGGACATCATGCAAATGGAGTGCTTGTATAAATACATCAACAAGACTTTGCATGTGGATTATATATATCATATCATTCAATAATAAAACAAAAGCTTGTTATAGAATCAAAAATCATCAACAAAACTTTGGGTGTGCATGTACAAACCCAGCTCTGTAAATTGGATGTTGTTACCAATTGAGCCTCACCCTAATAAAGTATTCTACATATTTGTAATTTGTGATGTCATATACTGTACTACTTTAGTGATCCAAATCGATCTCTTTATTAATACCGTAGTGCATGGCAGCTTTCCATTTTAGTGTATCGACTAATTAAATACCACTCAGATTGAAGATTACCCGTCTTTCAATTTTGCATCTCCTCCACTCACCAACTTCACACTTACATTATGTCAAATCGTAATACAAGACGATAAATAAATATCCTAGTATTTTTCAAAGTTTTTCAAAAATCCTTCTTTTCCCTTAAAAGTTAATTGGGTTAAAACCATAAATTAA
This sequence comes from Logfia minima, assembly GCA_963921325.1. Classification (NCBI taxonomy): domain Eukaryota; kingdom Viridiplantae; phylum Streptophyta; class Magnoliopsida; order Asterales; family Asteraceae; genus Logfia; species Logfia minima. The sequence continues at coordinate 13,740,675 of OY992770.1, read as the reverse complement.
CATGTTACTTTTATTTTAATATAGGTAACAAACTGATTTTATACCAAATAAAAGTAATGTGCTTATAAAAAGTATCACGATTAACATTATTCTTTACATAAATTTTTTAAGGTTCGTAACGTACTATTAGTTATATTACCTACATCAACACATTTTACAAATATATTACCTACCTTAATAATAAAATCGATTTATTATTTACAATGAAACAAAAGTAAAAGTACATTACGAATCCATGCCTTTAACCTAAATTAAATAATGGAACCTAAATTAAATAATGGAAAAAGAAAAAAAAAAAGTTACCATCAATTTTTTTTTATAAAAGAGCTTTATCATCAGTGATATCACACTGGTTATAATTATATCGTGATGATACTTTATTTCACCTATCGATTTTGTGGCATCGTAGGCTACAATATTGTTAAAAAAATAATCACCCGATTATAAGTTATTTGATAGATATCGTATCAAGTTTTAAGTTTGCAAATATAAATTAAAGTAATTTTTTTTCTTCGAGTCATAAAATATTGGAATTAATAAAGTTATAGTACTAAATATTAATCACGATTTGATTTTTGATTCGTTTAATATGTTGATTGTTACACAAATTATAATTATAATTATAATTATAATATTATCACAAAAGAAAAATGCAACAACATGAAAATTAGGCGAGTTTATAAATTCTAGCACTTAAAAGGAAATGTGATACTCCATATGGTACCCAAATTCTGCCTAAGTTAGCGTCGTGTAATAATCAATTGGAAAATGTCTAAAATACCCTTTAGATTCACATATGTTCTCATTTACTCGGTTACTTCAGTTGAGAATAAGGGTGAGTATGGTTCGGTTTTGTTCGATTTTTGGCTAAAATCAAAAATCAAACCGAGAGTTCAATTTTTGAATTTCTAAAGTCCATAACTGTTCGATTATTTTTGTTTGGTTTTTTCAATTAAACTTATTTGTCAAATACTTTTATACATATATTTATATATATTATCCACATATATTCTATACATATACATGTTGTATCTATATATATATATGTATATTAGAAATGAGTTTAAAATTTTACTTTAAGAAGTTAAATATACATACATACATATACATGTATATATATATATATATATTAATAGGATTCGGTTCAAATGGGAACAAAAAAAGAAGGTGAGAACCGCGATAATTACTAAATAACACACTTTATAACATGTGATTGACTTCATTCATATGTGAACATTCATGTACATTTGATTTATAAAGAAAAAAAGCTAAAAAAACTCTAAAATTATATCTCAAAACACAAAATAAGAAATACATGTTCACAAGTGAACCATAATGTGAACAAATAGGTAAAATGTGTTTTACTACATAATTTTTGGGTTTTTAGCTTCTTTTTCTTTATCAATCAAATGTACATAAATGTTCACATATGTATGAACTCAATCACATGTGAAAAAATGTATAATTTAGTAGTTATTGCGGTTCTCACATTTTATTTGGTTCTCATTTGAACCTGTATAAATATTTATATATGTATTTATATATATAAATTTTTAAATAGTTTGGTTTGGTTCAGTTTTTTTTATCGGGTTTTGGAGGAAAAATCATAAACGAACAGTTCATTTCGATTTTTAGAAAGTTCAAAATCGGAACTGTCAATATTTGAATTAGTTCGATTTATTTTTTTTGTTTTTTTGACTTTTTAATTTTTGATTCGATTTTTGCTCGATTCTAATAAGAAAGACCCTCGTATACATTTTCAACATTGGCAAACTGCAAATAGTTTGATAGATACTTTTTAAATTGTTCTACCAAATTTAGACGGTCGATTTTGCAAATTGTACATAAAGAAACATAATGTTGTTTTCATATATGTTATCATATATTATCACTTTGGACTGTTGTAGCTAAGTTTATGCCTTTACATGTCAAGTGAAATAACTTTTTTCTCACTTGTCAAATCATTTATAAACTTAAATAATCAGAAATGTTGTATGTTTAAGATAAATTATTCGATTATTGCTTTTGAAAAATGTAAATAATCAGAAAGAAAAGACTTTAACAAAGAACTGATTATCTACGTTTTAATACAGAAAACACAGTTTTAAAGTAGGTTTGGTTATAGGTTTTCCTTTTTTTTAATATCATTTTAATTTTAATAATGCAAAATCTATTTTAAAATGTCATTTTAAGTGACATTCGTGCCCACTAAAAAGGAATTATTTTTATATTAATTTTATTGGGCAGTATACGTTTGCCTTTTCGATAGCTCTGCCCTGAGGGCCCCTGCATACACTGGCAACCAAATAAAAATCGTTTTTAATTTAATTTAATCATATAAGTTTGTATATTACTACTGAAAGAAACTAACGTTATAAAAGAGGCATCAATAATTATGGTGACGATGTTCAATGAATTAGAATTATTACACTTATATATCCATTGACAAACAGAATTGTTAAATTCTCATGATATTTAGAGGAGCACTTTAGTAATCTTACATGAGATTTTTATCTTCTCATGAGATATTGAGGGGCACTATTGTGTTTCTCCTATTATGTCCCACTATAAAACCCAAAATGTACACACGTCTTTTTCCATATTTCTTAAACGTACTATTTAACATCTGTGATTCCTTTTGTAACTTATTCTGCTTCATGTATAAACTTTATTTTATGATGCTATTAAAACTTACTTTATTGATGCACCTACTTGTTTATTTATTTCTTTAAATGATTTATTTATTTATAACAAATTTAAAGGAAATAGTTTTTGGAACGTGAAGATTACTTTAAACAATACATACCCATTTTCAAATCCTATATGTACATTAACGGAAGTATAAACTCAAGTTTTTATCAGGCCCTACATAAGCTTGACCTTTATGGGCTCATGTGACTTTGACTTTGACTTTGACTCGGTTAAATCTTCTAAGAAGATTTATAGACTAGTTAACTATAGAAATAACCACGCATGAGCTCATGTTAAAATTGTCCAAGATTTGGCAAGAGTAGTAGCTAGATGAAACATTACAAAAATTGCATCATGATCTATGTATGTTAGTAACTATAACATACAGTTATATTTTTAAAATCCTCTTATCCATATACACAAGAAACAATTTGTGTTATTTAAATGGTAGAACATACGACCCCCAAGGAACTTCTATTTCCTGTCACACTTATATTCTTATGGTTGTTTTTCTTTGCATCGAGTTTATCATTCTAGAGATAGAGACGTCTTCATTAATCAAATACATGAAATCACCATCATAGCAATCGTATTGAATTGACATTCTATGTGTTTATATATCATTGACTATTAAACGATTGCGTGTGAATTAAAATTGTTTATAATCTAAATTGAAACGTAAGTTGTGTAATACAAATTCATAAAACGCTCGTTGTTAGGATGAATGGATGATCGCTATATGAATAGAAGACGACTCTTTATGAATGATTAATTTTTCATCGAAAACAAAGAAATTATGTACAAGTCAACAAAAAAATAAAGGGGGAAAAAGTTTATATAGGTCCCTTAAATTAAAAGAAGTGACTTGTATATGAAAATACTTATTTACAAACTATGATACAGCATTTAAAAGGACAATGTTTCCACCCACCACGTATAATATACTTTGTGTGTAGCTATATACAAATTAGTACTTTTAAAGTAAAACATTGGGGATTTAAAAAAAGACAAATGTAAATAAATAAATATTGTGCCATTGAATAGGCGTTATATCTATGTCGGTATTGGGAACAATTTTATCTTCTTCATATTATTATATATGTATAGTTAATGATTTTATATGAGGTATGAGGAGCTACTGAACTCAATGACTTGTTGTCATTACTTTTCAATTTTTTATTGAGGTTTATTCTGTATGGTTTTCAAATTGGATTAGTGATCGATTTCTAGGTTTCATCGTAAATTTAATTGGTTACTTTCAATTACGTAAATCAATAGTTCAAACCGCACTCAAAGGTAAAACATGTGTAGCTATTAATAATGAAACGAGATATTTTTATCACAAAAAACAAAATATGAAAGTTTAAATTTTGATATCTCAATAGGCACAACTGCTAAATAAATAAGATATATTTTTATAAACATACAACTAATTATAAATTAACGTGAATCATCAACTATCGACCTTTTATAGAAAAACAAAATACATATTGTTTTTGCGGATTCATACATCTCATTCCCCAACATATAAATTTAAAATTTTCATATTTCGATTAGATGATTGTATCATGTGCACCAAATAATTCCTTAATAAAATAATTTGATACCTATAAAGATACATCGAACATGTCAACTACAACTATATTATAATTAATGGACGCTTTATACAATGAAAGTCATATTCCTTCCTCTCTAAATACGTGTTTTGATATAGTTAATTCGTGAATATCAACATTCTCGTTTTGAATCTATATTTATCCACTTGTTAAAATTGTCTATTTCTAATTAACACAACCATCCACAAATAGCACTTACCATAATATTAAATGCCGATTATCAACACAAACTACATATACCATGTAGTTTTCATTGAATAAAAAGACGTTATTTACACTTATCATACAACAATATTTATTAAATAAAAGACATCTTTTAGTTTTGTGCACACAATCATATTTAATTGATTATTTTCTTACTTAAATCCCACAAATTCCAAGTTTGATCCTTTCCACATCACATGCACAATACCACCAAAAAAAGTAACCCCATCTTTTTTTATTATTATCATGGAGGAGATTGAACGAAAGCCAATCTTTTAAAATTTCAATTTCATCCTGTCTCATTCAACACCTCACAAAACTACAACTTTCCAATACAACCACCTCCATCTTCAACCAATTATCAATTTAACCCCTCAACATTCAATAAGTGAAAGTAAAGAAAAAACATATTAGACCTTAAATAGTAAAAAAACCACTTTAATGAAAACTAAAAAGAAGAATCATAAGATGGGCCAGATTCAGATTTCCTTATTTCTTCAACCCGGTAACGAGCTATACCGAGTTACACCGAGTTAACTCGTCCAATCGCGATACCGAATTCAACGAATCTTCCAAGCCGAGGTGGTGATTAGCGGCCGAGTATGCCATCCGAGCATCAAACAACCGTTGTTCTCCTCAACTCGATACCCGTCCCCACCCGCAAACAACGCCAATAACATACTCGCTTGCTTAAAGGCGTTCGAACCAAGATGAACCGGTTCAAACCCAGCCGAGTCAAGCCGAGTCTTCCACTGAGTCAGTGTCTCGTGTCGCTCAACCCGGTCTATCCCTTCACAAGCAACCACATTACAAATCTGTTTCCCCAAATAGACTTCCGACATAAGCTTATCTTCTTCAGTCGCCGGCAGCATACCACCATCGCCGGCGACGGTAACGTTCCCGGCACCAGCACTGGCACCACTACTTTCAAGCGAATCAAACAGAGTTGAATAGTAATGTAATGACTCAGTAAATCGGTCTAAAAAAACTGGACCGTTATGATTAGCTTCTTGTTCAACAACCGTTAAAATCTCCGGTTTAATCAACTGAACCGTTGATAAAACCTTCTCGACCGCTCCCGGTCTAGCTAACATTTTATGTAATTCAAAACAAGAGTTAACCGCAACTACTTCACCGGCTCGTAAGTCGAACATATCCGGTTCAAGATCTGCTAAACTAGTAGCAACAAAACCCCTAAATTCAAACTCAACACGTATAGTTTCAGCTAACTGAGCCAATTTCCAACCAACTTCCTGTAAGTAATCATTATCATCACCGGATGGAGGTCCAATTCCGGTCAACCGAAACGACGGCGGACCGCCGGGACGCAACGCTAACGCCTGCATCAACGCCGGCCACTGCATACCTTGTTTTAAGCTGAAATCAATTACATGAACTTTCTTTTTACCTGCAAATGCTTCCAAAATCGATTGATTCGCTGTGAAATGAGCGAATTTGATGTACGGACATGTTTCATAAAAGTGCATTTGAAGTAGATCTAAAAACGCAGGTGAATCGTTCGTGTTTACCGGCGATAACCGGTAAATTCGCCTAGCTAACGCTTCAGCGAAATACGTAGCTACTTTTCTCATCGCGCCGGCTTGACCCACGGCTAACATGCCGGCTTGTTTCACTAAGCTCTCAGCTAACACATAATTCTCGTGTTGTACGGCTTCTGCACACGCCATCAACGTATGTACTAATCTTATTCCATTTTCTTGTGAATCAACAATCACAACAGGACCTGGAATCGGATTCGGATCCGGTTTATTCGTATTCGAAACCGGATCTGAAACGTAGTTAGCTGATGAGGACGATGATGAAGATGCGATAGCGTTAGAATTAGGTTTTAATTTCTTCGCCGGAGGAGGATAGATAGCGTTACCGGCGATAGAGTGAAGATCGGAATCCGGTAGTGTTCCAACGAGTGGATCAGGTGAAGGATTAAGTTCAGTAATCATAGATTCAAGCCACGAATTAAGATCAGCAGGATTATAATGAACAGAATCAGAAGCAAGCTGTGATAATTCATCATCGTTACAAAAAGCACCTTCTAAATGTTCAATTTTTTGAGCAACATCAAACATATCAGATGATTTAACTTTATAACCTAATACAGCTAGCAGTTCATCATCTTCATCAATTTCATTCCACATGTTTTTACCTTTTCCGGCCATTTCTCCGGAGGAAGTGGCGGGGCCGGCGGTTGTACTAGGGTAGGGGATAACAGATTTTTGAGGGTGATTTCTCTTCATAATGAATGGATGAAGAAATTGAGCATTGGAGAAAGGGATTGGATGGTAATAATAATAAATTTCAGAGTTGCAGAGAAAAAGGTAAAGGTGATAGGTTGAAAGGATAAAAATAGTACAGAAAAATGCAACTGTTTGTGTTTGGGAGTAATAGAGATACAAAAAGTGTGTGTATATTTTTGTGTTTGAAGGAAAGAGAAGAAAGATGGCTCGAGCTCCTACCACTCTTCCTTATACAGAGCTTTTTGAATTATTTTTACAATTTATATTTAATATTATTTTGTATTTTTGTAAATTACGGAGTATGTTAACATAAATAATATTTAATTTTAATGTTAGTATTATGGTCAAATTACAATTTAGATTTCAGATATTTTATCCACTAAATTAACGTTTATCTGTAAAAGCCATTTATAAAAATATGACAGGTAAGTATAAGAGCAAGAACAAGAATATCAAGGGTGGAATTGTTCTTGTCACCATTTTTATTGAGAATACTATTTAATGGCCTTTTTTCATTTTTTCGTAACATTTCACAAGTTGTTATGAACGGTATTTTTTTGACAGTGTTCGGCGTGTGACGCTATTTTTTATTTTTATTTTTTTCTTTTCGTTTGTGTTTTTTTTCTTTTAAGACGAAGATGCCCCAGTGTGTGTTTTGTTGCGAAAACAATACATATTTTTACAATGCAATAGTTTGTTTTGACCTGACAAAATCAAGTTTTTAAAATAGACTATTATTCTCTTTAAATGAACTGTTATTTTAAATTATTTTATTTAGGTCAAATTTATTAGAATTAAAAATGAATTAAATTAAAATAAATTGTGTATTTTTTTAAAAAACTTGTGATATTTATTCTTTATTTTAGGTAATACATTTGTCGGAGAGGGTTCAAATAGAAAACATAAATATCGTGAGAACGTGAAAATGACTTTTAAATCACTTTTTAAAAATCAAAAACACATTTTTCTACAAATCATTTTAAATGATTCTTATTAAAATAACTTTTGCAACCTATGATAAAAATTTTAATAAAAAATACTAATTTTTTTTTTTTGAACTTTTTTACAGTCGTTACTATTGTGATTATTTATGATAATCACAAAATATAACATGATAATCACATGTGATTATTCTCTAATATAATGTGATTATTATGTGTTCGAGATAATCACAAAATAGGGTTTTGATAATCACATATTATTCATGTGATTATCTAGTTAAAAAATATGATTATTATGAATTAAAAAATTAATAAAAAAGTTAATAAAAAATTAAAAAAAGTCGAAATTTTTTTTATTTGAAAAATAGTTTCTAAAAGTTATTTGAATAAGGAGTTACGAAGAAACTTTTATAAAATAACGTGTTTTGAATATTTAAAATTGACTTTAAAGTCATTTCTTACGTTCCTACAATATTTAGGTTTCTTACTTGAATCTAGATTTATATTTGTCTTTTTAATTTATTTTGTTATTTATTTTAATTTTTTAAACTATTTGAAATTTTTTTAAATAATTAAAAGTTTATAATACTATCATGCACTCTTCACTTTTAACAACAATTTCCCTTCGGAACGCGCTCTGAAAAACAATTCTATTACTCCCTTTACTCTAAGTAGTTTCTTCGAACTATTTTTACTTGTGTTTATAATGCTTTATTCTTGTAAAAGTAAGTTTTACGGTATAATAGAAAAAACACTCGAAGAGTGTAAGCCAAAACATATGAAGTCAAACAAAGCAATTTATGTTAGTGGGCGTGATATTTTATCCATACTGTTTTTCTCGTCAAAACAATTTCAGATGTTTTTTGAATTAACAAAATGAATACACATACACATAAAATGTTAGAAATTCATGTACATACCGATGTTATTTTGCATATACAAACATACTTGCTAGCAATTGCTTATTATTTTGTTATACGTCTTAAAACAATTTTATTTTATAATTTACGTTTAAAAACATACTTGCATATGTTTGGTAACTATATTATTTCTATTAAATTAAACTTAGAATATAAAATTAATACTTTATTGTGAATGCACTAGACAAATTGTACAATGGTACAAACACAAGGTACAACACAACATAATTACATTTTATTTTAGCGTCCATTAAAACACTTCAACTACAAGTCACAAGGTTGGGTGTGGAGAATGATCATCATGTGCAATTTATGATTTATCTTAATTTCAGAGCAATGAATATTGACTGGTATGGCATTTTCTTATCTGAGTTCATTATCAAATATTAAGATGTAACTGTTGAAATGTAACAAAATATCAAGCAAAAAAAATAATAAAAAAATCTCAATAAGCTGATAGAGTACATATAATTTCATTGATGTAACAATGAAAATAAGTTTATCTCATGCATTACAAACAGTATTTTGGGATTTGTATCATTATTATTACTTTCAACGAAAGTAGCAGTCAAAAGATGTTTGGATGAATTTCTGACAAGAAAATGTTACACTTGTTTGGAACATACATCTTTGGGTTATCAAGTATGGAACAATGTCTACAAAAACCGGACCATATATCGTGATGCAGTTGAATCATTATTAACCTATATGATGTCATCAATAATCGTTCTACTCAATCTTTTAAACAATCGGATTGGTTGGACCAGTCAATCGGGAATTAGAGGACGTCTGGTTCATTTAAAATTCGCTTTTATTCTAATTTTTGAAATGTTGTGAACTGGTCCATTTTAACCACGTTGAACCGGTAAACTAGATCAGAAAAAACCTTTTTCGTTAAAAATTTTTATCATTGTAAATTTGATTTATTATGGTAATAGGTATTAATGTTTACTAAAAATGAAGTAAAAGTTGTTAAACTTATTTGAAAATACTATTTTAGAATATTTAATAAATTTTATCATATTCATTTGTAATTATTTTATTTTATTTAAGTATTTAATAGAATTAATAATATATAATTTTATCTAGTTCAACCGACTAGTTCAATGGTCGGACCTGAACCAGAACTTCGACCGATTCAATTAACAATCTAATTTTTAAAACATTGATTTCACTACTATTATTATTTTATTATTCAATAGTGTGTACTATGTAATCACATACTAGTATGGATGTAAATGGACCGAGCTTACTCGCGAACTACTTGAACTCGACTCATTAAAAGTTCAATTCAAATCTAAGCTCAAACATAATTTAAAGTACATGAGTAATTCGGTGTTGAATTCGATGTTAAGTTTAACACTAAGTTTAACTAAGAGGTTAAAATAATTTTTAAAGAAAATAGTTTAGTTTCAATTTGGTGTTAAAATGGGTCACGTAATTCTTTTATCAAATGAGATTGCTAGACAAAAATAGTAAATAAAAAATACAATGAGATCCATTTGTACCCATCAACAAATCATCGAGAGCTCAACATTGAGCTTCAACGCGGACACTCAAACATCTGTGAGGAGCGAAAGATCCTGTGTTAAAAGCCTTCAACGATGAAAAACCGTTACCAGTTACCACCACTCGATGTGCTCTATATGAGAAAAGGATTACTTAATATTAATACTAAACTGGTTGGAAAATTGACAACTGGAAGCAAAAATTATAAAGTGATTGTATTGGTTATTGAGAGGGACAACATTTACCATTTGATTTATGGTATTCTTAGTTAAAAGTATAGATTAATTTTTATTAATTAAATAAATTTTTTGCCATATTTTTTGTTGGACATATGAGATGTCAATATGTCATATTTGGTCTGTCACTTACGTTTATGTCCACTTCATTGAAAAAAATGCTGACAAAAGTATGTGCTAAAACGAGTCAAAAGTCATTCCTTTATGAATCACTGGTAATATAGTTCCCTATAATTTTGGTATGACTTTGGTCAACATTTTTACATCATTTTAGACAACACTTTACTAACGTGAATAAATTGAGAACGAGATATTATTCAAGTAGAGAATTTGATACATCAATAGGCGTATTAGATCTCACATGGTCCACACTAATTGCTTAGAAGAATCACGCAATTTAAGTAAGGGGAATTTGTTATTTTTCAAGGTACAAAGCTGCCATTATTCGATTTTTATCATCATATTCCCTTTGAAATGAATTCCTTTGACTCCTATTGAAAAGCTTTTGCGACGACAATAAAAATTGAATGATTTATACCATCGATTACTAAGACGTAGTGACCTCGTATGCTACATTCGTATTCATATTCATATTCATATTCGTATACGAATGAATTTACAATTTGTGTGCAACTTCTATTTGTTTCAAAGAAAAAATTACATATGTATTCAATTTAAATTGGATAACATCATATTTACTCAAAATACAAGTAGGTAATGGATAATATAGAATAATTTTGAAAAGTATATGAAGAAATATGTAATTAACCAATTTAACTTGAGTATATATAATTGCTCTGTTAACTTTTCCAATTACACAATTTACAATTGGTAGCGATATTTAAGTTATCGTTTTCTTTTGTTCAAATCAGTTGAGTGTAATGTCCCGTTCCATTAAGTCATATCATCACTTTATCGGACTATTGCTAAAAGAGAAGGTGAGATTGATCCTGATCCACCAATTTGTTTCTTATGTTATTTTTCATATACAGAAAGATTTGAACTTTAAAGGGATGTATTTTTATTCTTTAGATATTGAACACAAAGTTATATAAGGTGAAGATACAATATGTATGTAAAAAACATTCATAAACACCAACTTAACCATTGATGGTTCCATTCTATAACATTTTTCACTATGCATACATATAATAATAATAATAAATAAATAAACTTATTAAAATGGATATAATAGTTATTATATTCAATTTAATTTTCATGAAACTCAGAGAACCATTCTGCCGTTCATGAGCACCACATATTATAATATAACTTTTTGCATCCCAAGATCTAATTTTTTAAAATTCCATGTTAAGGTTACTTTTTAATCTCACTAGCAATAACACGTGACATTGTTGTGTTATTTTGTATTAAAGGTAATATAACATGAATTTCATACACAATAAACTTTCACATGCACGTGAAGATTTGGGAAAGTAGTAAGTGATTTACTTAAACATCTCGTACTTTAAATGCAATTAAATAGTTTATTTATTTATTTAGTGCTAAGTTCATATGCTCGTATTTCGTAGTCTTGCTTTTCAATTAATTATTTGACATTTAAAAACAATATTATCTAATGGTTAAAAATGACATACTATGCAATTTTAAAAGGACAAGTAGCACAATTATTTTTGTAAGCCTTCAAACAAGACCGTTTTAACAAACTTTAAGAATAAAAAACTGGTCGAAGCGTAAGTTTCAGCTCATTTTTTTAGTAAAAAAAACAAAATAAAGCTATGAAAATAATAATTATTATGAGTTGATACAAGATTGAGCCGGCCACCAATGTTGACAAAATCTAGTTATGATGCACGTTTACAAATTAAATAACTATTTGAAAGAGACTAATTTAATTAACATATATTGTATTCTATCACCTCACAGCTATAGGTATATTTGGTATACAGCTTATAAATGTTAGGAGACTTCACTTATAATAGTTTTTATCTTTTATTTTCATAAGACGTTTATAAAGAAAAGTATTTTGTATATCAATGGCGGATATGATTAACAAACATTAATTTTATTTCACCTCACAAGTCACAATGAACCATGAATACATGTAAACACAGATCCAAGACCTATTTCTAAGAATATAGTTTCCACGCTCCTATCAACACTAATTTAGAAAAACAAACTATGTTACATATAGAAGTAAAACATATTAGGTCATGGGTGTGGGGGTTGTCTCAACGTAATTGTTGGATCTCGACGTGGTGACCATTCAACATTTATCGTGGTCCTATTATGGTCGAGGTCAATATAGTGATTCAACGTCGTTCAAACCCTTTTATGATTTTTTCTCTTAGCCTTTCCTATCAACGAAATAAAACAAAATGAGTCTTAATTATCAGTGTGATTACTCCGATGTTTTTACCTAGAAACGTTTTTGTGAGTGATCCTATTACAACTTTTATTACATGATGAATTGAACAAAACTTTATTATTTCATTTTAATGCTTCTAGGTGCATTCGGAATATAATAATAACGCATCCACATATCTGATAATAAATGGAATCGGGACAAACATACAAACATGAATAGTCATATAACATGATTCAACTATGCAAAACCATAAATACATATGATGTCACATGGATATGTAAAACCACATTCAATCACTCAAATATCCAAAGCAAATTGTTGACATGACAAATAAATGAAGAACACGTCACAATCGAAGTTATAACACAGAGCAAACTTGAACTTTAAACCAATAAATCTAGTTGCCAAATATATATAATTGAAGTCTTTTAAGTTAATAAGTAATAGCATAACAAGTCACGGAAAGATCTCTTTAGATTCTTATTCCAAACAATAAACCTGGAATCAAATACAAATCTAACATATAAACTTACACATACATGAATAAGTTCACACAATTAATATCAACTATGACTTTAAGTACATCTTGCCTATATCGTTAGTAGCATAACTATTCGTATAAAGAAACTTCTTAGGTCCACGAAATACCAAAAAAAGCAACAATTTGTTAATTTCTTTATCCATTACTCCATTTTGCCCAACAAGTTGATCTTTTAATAAACAAGATTACACTATTAATTAAAGAAATATTGTCCCAACAAGCAACAAGGGATAATGCGACAATTCATATACATCTAGAACAAAACATATAGTGCCAATTAAGTACAACCTTAATTACACTAGGTACAAATGTCTAACTATATATTGAAGATAACAATTGTTGGCAGGGTAAATAAAAGAATTACTTTCACTATATTGTTTTCTCACTGAAGAAATGATAAGTTCCACCATAACTATGGTTGTACGATTTGATTAGACAACACCAAATAATAAACAATGCACTTTAAAGACAACCTCTCATGCTTCTCTAATTGGGAATAATGCAGTAAAAAGATGGACCCAACTTTTCAGTGTTTCACCTGGAAAATATGTTAAAAAAATATATAAATAAAAAGTAGTACATGAGAACTATAAAAGCACTGCATTTATCATCCACCTACCATGAGGAATTTCATCAATTATATATATCTTTTCATTGACTTTTATCATTAACAAACTAGATGTTGATTATAAAGTTGTAGACCCTATGGAACTACTATCTACAGGTATAAATTGGTAATATATTCCCTAGACTAGATAAAATTAACTGTTTTTTAATTCATTATCAGAAATATGCTCCCAAGTGATAGTGTACTTTTAATTGTTTATTTATTTTGATCTTGTATAATTATTGAATCAGAATTTATTTTATGGTAGAATCTTTAAAGAAAAATGTACACCATCACGGCATCACCACCTCCCCACTCTACTAAGTACTAACCCAGCCCATGGGTCCCTTAACAGCTGTGTGCAGACCACACCCACCCCAACAAAGATGACCCTGAGGTCCACCAACCCCTATCTGGGGTCACACCCTAACGCAAACCTAAGGGTCCATAAAGACAGTTGGGCGCAGACCACCATGTGCTTGGGATCTTTATGCTTTCTAAATTTGATATTTTAGCAAAAAAACATTATATTACATCCATCAATCAAACAAAATGGACTTCAGCCTTCTAGTTAGCAATTTGAGGTGATAGTACGGGTCTCATAATGTTATGGTTCCTTCATTTATAATATAAACTGCTGAGAATTTAATACCATGTTGCACCAGTTGAGAAGTTAAACCGTGATAAGTAACTAATAACTAGAGGTGCAAGGTGGGGGCTTTGTTAACGGGTCAAAAGTCAAAGCAAGATCGCAACAAAATAGGTCTTTTTTAGTATGTGTTGACACAAGCTGCATCAAATTGGGCTGACCCACAAACATCTCTTTTATCTATTTATAAATATTTTTTTATAAATAATATATTGTGTTAACTATGATTACAACAATAATTATGAATAAACTATATAGGAGTTTGTGTGCGTAAATAAACTTTAAGCGGCACTAAATGAATTCACCGTGGACTACTTTGAGATACAACACAACCCATTCACAAATAAATAGGTTAAAAGTGTCACCTCTACTAACAATTGTTTATATATATATATATATATATCTTTTTTAAGGTGTACATAGGATGAAATAGATTTTAAACCATTTATATTAGTCACTCAGTTGGGAAACAACCTTTGTACTTGTGAATAATTAAGTCGACAAGTTTTTATATTTACAACTAACACAGTTATCACTACATGACCAAACTAATAAGTTTGCTTTGTTACTTATGGCCAAAACGGGGTCAAGAAATGCATAATTTATGTTTATGACAAATTTGCAAGTACAATGGGCGTAAAATGATGTCACCTTATACATTAATCTACAGTTGCAACTAGAAAAGAATGCTATAAAAGAGCAAGTTAGCCTGGAATTGGATTATACTCAACCACATAATATCTAGAACCCAAAACTCAGGCTTGCCCCAATAATATAAAATTATTCCAACCGTCGTCTCAAATAAAGTGTCCTATTTCGTATTTGTTTGTCTGTGTTCAAACTATAAAATGACAAACCTTTTCATTTTATATTTATTTACGCATTGTGACAAAAAAAATTATAAAAGGATCTATTGGATCAATATTTATGATCTGTTGGTCTAGGCTTAACGCAATTTGACTAACAAGTAAACAGCTTAATGGATCGACTCAGATCGAGGATCATATATTGATCCGCCTAAATGGGCTGGGTCGTTCTATGGATCAAAGACCAGTTTTGCATTTTCTTTTTAAAACATTATATCTATTTATTGTTTCACCAACTAGATTGATTATGAGACCAAACTACGGCGAGCATACTTGAATGAATCAGAGTTTCATAGGTCAACAAATACAAAATCAAAGACTTCATACTTATTAAACCATACAGGTGACAAATTTGACTTATATATAAATATATATGTATTCTTCTTCTTCTTCTTCTTCTTATTATTATTATTATTAATATTATTATTATTAATATTATTATTATTATTATTATTATTATTATTATTATTATTATTATTATTTTCACCTAGGCTACATTTTTTCTCTAATAGGTTACGTAAGCAAAGATTTACACTTAAATGCATTGTCAACTTCGTGAGTTGTCTTGTTCTAATCTGTTATCAGATTTTTTAATCAATAGAAACTACAATTTTTTTTTTTTTTAATAAAATCAAAAAACCACTCTAATCGCTTTTGGACAAATACAAAGTATTTTCTCATTTTAATAGTAAGGTAAGGTATTGTCTTACTCATCTGTGCACTTTTCACGCCATTTGTCACACCCAATTATCGTATTATTATAAGATAAGATGTCCTGCTTGACCGTTTTCTTGATATTGACTGTTAGAATTATTAAATTAATAATAAGGTTAGCAGTAGATAAACTAGCGTTAGCTACGAATGACCAATGACTATTTGGTGCGGATGTTCAACCTCCCATTTAAGGTTTACTATGACGTAATTTATTTATTATTATTATTATTATTATTATATTATGCTTTATTTTCTTTAACGTTTAGTTAATACACGACTATAGTTAGTGATTCGATTTCACAGTATTTACTCAAAAGGTAGTCCATACCAGTCTCAAATCGACGCATCTATGGGACAGAACCCTACAAATTCCCATCTAGAAGGAAAACCCTAGTGAAAGGACTCGAACCTTAAACCTCTCACGTAAGAAAATAATCTCTTCAAAAACACTTTTGATGACCAACTGAGCTTTATATTACGCTATGTTAGCATGGTAGATTGTATCCACACCAAAAATCAGAAAAAACTATCTTCAGTTACCTATTATCTCCTTTTTAAATCATTTAAAAAAAAAGCATACGTTATTATTATACTTAACTTAATACTCAAATAAAGTTAGACAAATAGGGACCGATGCATGATGACGGTATACCAACCAAATCTAAAAATAATAAAATTAGATTTCTAATACAGTTTATTATCTTCTTTAGATTCTTAAGAACAAGATACAAGTAACCAACTGATCACCTTATGTGATTCTGTATTTCACACTATAGATCAATCGAGATACCTTCCGATCTAATTGGAAACCCTAACTGTGCTTACATCAATCGAGAAGAAAACAATGGCAACTATGCAAACTTGGCGGAAAGCATACGGTGCCCTAAAAGATCAAACTACTGTCGGTTTAGCACACGTTAATAGCGATTTCAAGGTTCATTTCTCTTATAATTTCCGTTATTACCGCTTTATTTTCTCTATATTATATTTACATATATAAAAGTTAATTTTCACATGTATTTACTCCGTAAATAGTAAATATATACTCCGTATCTATTTTTATGTATATACATACACGCATCATGCTCACATAGATATTTTATATGTAAATTCGTGTTAAACTGTATGATTAGGATGTAAATTGTTGTTGTTATGTAAATTAGGATGTTGATGTTGCGATTGTTAAAGCTACAAATCATGTTGAATGTCCACCTAAGGAGAGACACATCAGAAGTGAGTAATTGTTTTAATTTGTATATTGACATTGATTGATGATTTTGATTTGATTTTAAAATCTGAAATGTTAGTAGTATTTGTTAAATGTGAAACGTGTGTGTTTTATTGTAGAAATATTGGCTGCCACGTCTGCAATTCGGCCTCGAGCAGATGTACAATATTGTTTACATGCCCTAGCAAGGCGATTAGCGAAAACACGCAATTGGACGGTAATGTTAGTTTTACTTAAAACACATTTCAAAAGTTCAGGATTGTGGTATGGATGATGGATCTCATAGTAACGAGTAAAGTTTTGTTACTTACCAGGTAGCATTGAAGACGTTGGTAGTTATTCATAGGGCATTGAGGGAGGGTGATCCTACTTTCAGGGAAGAACTTTTGAATTTTCAACAGAGAGGCCGTGTTTTGCAATTAGCTAATTTTAAAGATGATTCAAGCCCAATTGGTTATTACCGTCACCTTATTCTTGTTTCTTTATTTGTGTTTATTGTGTTGCTTATAAATAAGTTGTGATATAAGTTATGGTTTATGAGCTTTGAGTATGTTTTTCCAGCTTGGGATTGTTCTGCTTGGGTTCGTACATATGGACTTTTCTTAGAGGAACGGCTCGAATGCTATAAACATTTGAAGTATGATATTGAAGCTGAACGTATTCCTAGAGCTGCACAAGGTGATGATAAGGTATGCACACAATTTTCAACATTTTGAACCAAGCTACAGTTGTACATTGCTAATTAGAGGTGGCAAAACGGACGGTTCAGGTTGTTTCTGTAACTGGTCTAAACAAGTTTTTATCTGCCAGTCGGGTTGGGTTGGGTTGGCCTGAATACAGTTTTTATTGCCATCTTTTTAGTTGTTTATTAATCATACTTAAAGTGCCAACGATGACTACAAAAACTATCTTAGTACAAGAACTATCTGATTTGTTTGGATAAAGTGATTTAGGAGGTTTTATGCTCCAACTATACACTTCAGTAGACTTTCGTCCCATTTACCCGTAAGAGAGAGCATTACTCAAACTAATAATAGAGGCTGCATGTCACACATTGTAAAAGCCACAAAAAGTTGCACATTGCAATCATATTCGTACCCAACTATAACTGAAACAATATGATTGCTCAGAACCCAATTCATATCCAGCAATCAATCCAAAGGAAACACAGCACAAAACATGAACAATAACTAATCTTATTATCTCGAACTACAATTTACAGCTACACATGGTATGTATTATAAGTTGTGACCTGGTTCAAAAACTCCATGGGGGCCGTGCCCGTAATCAGTAATTCTAGTTTTGCTTCAAGGACTCTGCTCCTAGAAAAACTTACAAGGGGAACCCTCGACTCCCACTACCCGTAGCGGCTGCTTATTCATCTTGCTACAAAATGTTTTTGACAGACTGTTTCAATATTTATAATCGGAGTCCATATATAACAGTTTCCTTATAAGTGCAGGGTTATAGCAGAACTAGGGATTTGGACAGTGAGCAACTATTGGAGCAGTTGCCCTCTTTACAGCAGCTATTGTACCGTCTCATGGGATGCCGGGTCTGTTACCTTCTCTTTCATAGAAGCGAGCATTCAATAGTTTTGTTCTGTAAACTTAAACTGGTTATTTTTTTCCTAATGCAGCCTGAAGGAGCAGCCGTTGGTAATTATGTCATACAATATGCTCTAGCTTTGGTTCTCAAAGAGAGCTTTAAAATTTATTGTGCAGTAAATGATGGAATCATAAATCTTATTGATAAGGTGATTCTTCATCATATACATTAGAAAAACATGATATTTCATTATTACTTTTTCTTATTTTATCCATAACCATCGGTCAACCATTCATGATGTCAGTTTTTTGAGATGCCAAGACATGAAGCCATCAAAGCCTTGGATATATATAAACGAGCTGGCCAACAGGTGACATTTTGAGTTATAAATTTCATTTTACAAGCCTTTGTTGTAATATAATTGTGTTGAACAAAAGCAGAAAACACGTTATATTGCAATGCACAATTGTGGTGTATAATTGAATTTTCTACAGGCTGGGAGCCTTTCCGACTTTTATGAAGTTTGTAAAGGATTGGAACTCGCCAGAAACTTTCAGTTTCCCGTTCTTAGAGAGGCAAGTTTACTGTGTTACTCACCATTTCTTATGTTGAATAAAGTTGGTAGAGGGGTATTATTGGTAATAATTTATTTATTTGTTTCTAAAAATTTTGCAGCCTCCCCAATCCTTTCTTGTGACTATGGAGGAGTACATAAGTGACGCACCAAGGATGGTATCCGTCCCAGCAGAGACTTTGGTGCGTATGCTTTAATTGGTATATTTTTTTTTTATTTAATTTTCTCATAATGTTTTTCCCTTTCAGGAGTTTCCAGAGAGGCTTATGCTGACATATAAACCAGAAGAAGACACTGAGGCTTCTGAAGATGTGACTTCACCTGTCTATGAAGCTAAACCTGAGACAGTGGACGATTTTGCTGTGTCAAATGAGATCCCTGACCCTACAAATCCGCATCCCCCACCAACTTTCAATAGCCAAGACCCCGATGATTTACTAGTAATATTTGCACATTTCATATATAAATCCCAACTCTTGCTTGATATTAATTGAGAAATGAGACATGTGTGATTTAACATTTAGACTTGTATGGTTGGTTTAGGGGTTAAATTTGGATGCACCAAATGCATCATCAATTGAGGAAAGCAACGCGTTGGCTCTTGCCATAGTTCCAACTGGTAAGTAATGGGTCGCCTGGTCGGCGTTGATTTAATTTTTTTGTTTGGTCAAACTAAATGTCTATTCTCATTTGTGTAGATGGCATGTCTAATGGTTTTGCTGGTGGTCAAGCAAAAGATGATCTAACTGGATGGGAACTTGCCCTAGTCTCCACCCCTAGTACCGATATTTCTTCATTTCAAGAGAGGCAATTGGTAACCCTTCCATGTGTTCACACGTTATTAGGCTTGTTTTGTTATAACCACTGATTAGTAGTCGATAGAGGTTGCAAAATGTGAGGGTTGGGTAACATGTCAAATTAGGTTCAACCCAAGGCCAGTAATCTTATATTTTATGTTCAGTACAAAATGGGCTGGGTCGGGTTGGGCCGGGCACAAACACCTTTTTTTTTGGTCTTCTTTACAACTTTATATATTTATGGTTTAAATATGATTACAAGAACCATATTGTGGAAGAAATAAGATAATGTCTTAAAATAAAACGATTGAGTACATTTTGACCCTTTAACCCGTTCAACTCATTTTGTCCTTTTCATTATAGCTAATTTCTACATTTGACCTTTTATTAATAAAATAACCCAAATTGACCTGTTTCCATATAAATAAATTGAAGGTTGCCACCTTTGTAAACAGAATAATAAAACAAATTTGATTATTCATTTTCTTCTACAACATGAACATGAATACTTACAACTTAGGTTTTACTGTGCAAATTGTATCTCTAATGTGTATAGCCTTCTAAATTGCTTTATTCAGAAGATGGCTTATTATCGTAATAGTATAGGTTTTATATCCATATGTAATGCATTGGTCACTACTACAACTAGTTATGACCGTCTACATCTTACCTCCCCCATACCCCGCCCTCGGCGGGATTGGGGAGTGGTGTGGTTGTAATGCATTGGTTATTTATAGAATTCTTTTTAAGAAATCTACAAAAGAGGTCAACCTGGCTTTGACTCGTTCTTAAAAATTCACCATTTTGACCCGTTACCCATATTGCCAACTCTGTGTAACTTGATAAATTTTATTACTTTGACATGTGAATATGAAGACTTAGACGTTTGCTTATAGTCTGCAAAATTCCTTTTGTGATCAATACATGTGTGGGCAGGCTGGTGGATTGGACTCGCTCACGCTCAACAGTTTGTATGATGAAGGAGTATACAGAGCATCCCAACAGCCTGTGTATGGGTCTCCAGCACCCAACCCTTTTGAAGCAGGTGATCCGTTTGTTGCCGCTCCTCAAACAGGAGCCATGGTTCCACACCAGGCTAACCCTTTCGGTCCATATGAACCTGCACAGCCGCAGCAGAATCTGATGATGGCCCCATCAAACCCTTTTGTTGATTCAGGGTTTGGTCCGTTCCCAGTCAGCAACACTCATACTCAAACCGCCAATCCATTTGGGACAGCTTTATTGTGATAGGTTGGGACGGCTTTATCATGATAGGTTTCTCAACATACGTGACGAAACTCGAAGAATTGTAAAACGAAACTGGATATTTTTGGTGTAGATCTGTATTAATTGAAAGGCTCTTGTGAGTGTTTAGGTAGGTGCATATGAATGATAGAGCTATTTTGGTTGTGGATTTACTTTTTTTTATTAACACAAATTCATCTATGAGTTAGTTATAAACATTTTTTATTTTATTTTTCATTTTGCACTTGATTCATTTATTAACCCCTTTTAATATGCTCTTTTTTCATGGTGTATGTGACTTGAATGACTTGAACTACTACGATAATAGAAATAAGTGTTTATAACTTTGTTTTTTTTTCTAAAAACGTATAATAGTTGTCCTACATAGATACCAACTATAGAAAGTTCTTTAAACAATATGTGTTTAGCACCTCTCTATAATCTAGTCCTTAAGTACGGAGTATGAAAATATGATTACACACAATATAATAGTGATTAATAACTTTTGATGGAAAAAGAAGAGGAATAAGATAACTATAATGAGCATATGAAAAGCAACAAGAATCCCGCTAATCCCAATGATGCCCCAACAGCTTTTTATTACCGGGGTACCTATTCAAGTTGTTTAACACTTAATTGGATTTATTTACATTTTGTTCTCCTTTTGGGGCTAGTTTTTAAAGCTTTTCGTATAATTTTCTTCCAAGATAAACACAATACCGAATTTGGCATATTTGATATAGAATCACAAGCTTATAGTAATTTATTTAAAAAACGATGTAATGGAAAATATGATAAATTTTTCATAGAGGTAAATTATTTTAAGACCGAGAAAAATCAAACCGTTCTCGTTTATTTCATTATAATATAATGAAATATACGGATATTAATAATAAACATACGATATACAACGCCTTAGTAAAATTACAGCTACATGGTTTCATTTTATGTGCAGAAACGATGCACAGTTAACCGTAATTTTGACATCATTGTGAAAACTGTATCAATAGTTTTAAGCAGAGAACCCATATGTGAAAGTTTAAAAAATACGCATTCCCATATGCTATAGACATAAGGTATGTGCGTTTCTACCATTGTTTTGGTATTTAGATAATGAGTCATGTTATGTTTACGTCATTTTGACCTTTTTTATATTATATTAATTAATTTAATGTTATCTTATAAAGTGTCAATGCTGATGCAAACAAACAAATTTTATAGGATGGAGATGTGATATTTGTTAAATATAGTTAATTGTTTGATAACAATTAGTTGAAGTTAGAGAAGTTCGTAGAAGATTTTAAAAATTACTTAAAATCTTTTTTATTTTAAAAGCTCTTAAAATCTTTTTAATTTCAATAAATTTTATTTATATTTGATTGTCAAATAATAATTATTTGTTTTATAAGAATTTAAACTTATAAAATTAGAAGTTCAAACTCCTAAAATTCTCGATTCTTAAAATAATTATGGTTGACAAACAGCTTATTTCAAATTTACAAAAACTTAATGATACAGTTATTAATAAATTCAATATTTGATTAAGCGAATGTAAAAGCACAGATCTCCAAATATATACAAAAATTCCTTTATATTTATAGCTTTTATACTATTAAATATGGGGAAATCACCATGTAATATGCATATATCAAGGTTAAAATTATGGGGTAATTGTGTATACTTTAACAGGTTAGAGGATCCAAATATATTTTCTTTTTAGAAGTATGTGTTTACTTTACAATTCATAACTTATGTAGAGTTAACTACATATAAGTTAGCTAAAATATGTTATTTGAAGCAATCTAGCATTAGATTGTATGTCTTTAGGACACCATTTGTAGAACCTCTGTGGTCAAATAAAAAGGGTTCAATATTTATTTTGATATGTTACCAACCCTTATTATAACCTGTTATATTGCTCTATTTAACATTCCTTTTCTGTGATCATATATCAAAACGAAAATGTCAGTTTGTTAAAATTGTTGAATACTAAAAAAGACAGTTGGAGAAACACAAAATAAGTAGGTGGGGTTTTAAGAAAAGCAAAGGTGTGGGATGCCACTATGGATGCCACATGTTGGACCTAATCATATACGGAATATATGACTTATTTTTAACTTTTCATTTAGGAGGAAAACTTGGGTAAAGTTAAAATCTAAACCCATTGATATGCATACAAGTCTAAATCTGTTGCTTAAAACTCAGTCAAGACTCCTAATTGTCAAAACCTTCAACAACATATTTTGTTCATCTTTTTCTTTACCTCCCCATAATTCATCTATCTTTATATTCAAAAAGCCAATTTCCACTCAAATCATTTACAAATCCATACACCCTTTTCAATAATTGTTCCAAATTTACAATATTTTTTCGCTTTGTAAATATACTTAGAAATAAAACAGAGTAATGGCTGCAAATAAGTTTGCAACAATGTTACATAACAACACAAACAGAATCACACTCATTCTCATTTATGTAATCCTTGAATGGACACTTATAATTCTCCTTCTTCTCAACTCTGTTTTCTCTTATTTGACCATCAAATTCGCACAATTTTTCGGTTTGAACACACCCTGTTTCTCGTGTGCTCGAATCCATCGATTACCTTACCATCTCTGTGAGTTGCATTCAAAGGAAGTTTCCCAATTGGGGTTCTGTTCAAATCATAATAAATTAGCTGAATTTCATGATTTGTGTAAAGATTGTTCATCCTCTGTTTTGGGTTCTCGGAAAGAATCGACGAATTTTTTGTTTTCGAAGGTGGAACGGATCGATGTGATTCACTGTGATGAAAATGATGAAGCGAATTTGAAGTGTTCATGTTGTGATGTGAATTTCGAAAAGAAGTTTATTGATGATTCTTCTTGTTTTGTGGTTCATCCTGTATGTGATAATTTGGATAATGCCGAAAAAGAGAATATGGAAAACGATCATATCGATATGAACTTTTCAGAAAATCGAAATGAATCGGATGATGTTGAAGAGAGCCAAGAAATTGAAAGCCAAAAACAGAGTCTTGTAGATGAAGAGCTTAAAACAGAGGAACATCATGTTGAAGTTACGAAAGATTTAAATTTGTTTGAAGAGAATTTGATTAACTTTGAAAATGGGGAGGATTTACATTCTCATGATCTTCAATTCTTCATTGATTATAGTGGAATTCAATTGTTTCCATTTGAAATACTCGATTTAAAAACAGATGAACATCTAAATATTTCTGAAGATGATGATGATGAACATTTAAATATTTCTGAAGATGATGATGATGAACATCTAAATATTTCTGAAGATGATGATGATGAACATTTAAATATTTCTGAAGATGATGATGATGAACATCTAAATATTTCTGAAGATGATGATGATCCTGAGTTGCTCAATTCAAAAACAGAGGTAGGTCAAAATAGCTCGGAAGATGACGATCATGATTTTGGGGATTTTCAAAAGGCTCAAGTGAATTCACAAGAAATTGATGATTCTGTGCATCGAAAAACAGAGGAGTCGTCCAAATTCCTTGAGAATTTGATTGATTTTGGTAACGAAGAAGTCGTCATTGATCAAAAAACTCAAATCCCATTAATCGACATAGATCAAATTTATGACAGTGATTCAGATATTCATTCAGGTAACTTTGATCTTGCAGTTAAATCCATTTCATTAGAATTTATTCATGTTTTATGTTTTTTTTTTTTTGTTTTGTAGTCCATGAAGACGATGACGTTTCAATAGGAGCTGAGATCCCTGTTTTGGATTCATGTGATGAGATTAAACATGAAGAAACTTCAACAAATTATAACAATTTGCAATCCAATATCGAAAATGGTGATCCCTAGAGGCTTATTGAGTGCACTTGATTTACTTAATTTGAGTTAATTAGTTAAGCAATATTCTTTTATTTTGATTAGCTTTCGAAGACGCGTACTTGATTAAGAATGTTGATGACGTCGAAGAAGAGAAGGCTCCAGAAACACCTTCTTCAATGCATAGTTCAAATCCGTTTCACAAGAAGTGGGTGATGCTTGAGACGAATGAATCAGGGGTAGAAGAGTCCTTTGATGGAAGTGTGATAAGTGAAACCGACGATGGCAATCTAGTGAACACGGCAGAGAAGCTAAAATCGGCTTTGAAAGCCGAGAGGAAAGCATTACAAGGTTTGTATTTGGAATTGGAGGAAGAGAGAAATGCATCGATGGTGGCCACTAACGAGACCATGTTTATGATAACCCGCCTTCAAGAAGAAAAGGCCGCAATGCAAATGGAGGCGTTGCAGTATCAACGGATGATGGAAGAACAATTGGAGTATGATCAAGAAGCTTTACAACTATTGAATGAACATATGATGAAAAAGGAAAAGGAGTTGGAATTGTATCGAAAGAAAGTGTCAGATTATGAGGCGAAAGAGAAAATTAGGGTTTCACGAATGAGTACGAAAACCGGGACATCTTCACTTTCTTGGAGCCATTCAGAGGATGAGGACGGGTCATCCATTGACTTGTATCAAATGCCAAAAGTTGAAAATACCCTTGATGGAAATCGGGAAATTGAAGGTCAACATACCCCAGTTGACTCGGTTCTGGATTTGGTATCGACGTTAGCGGACTTTGAGGATGAACGAATGTCGATTCTAGAACAATTGAAGGTTCTGGAAGAGAAGCTTTTTGCATTAAGCGAAGAAGAAGATCGACATTTTGGTAGCATAAAAGTAATAGAAGGTCACTACGAAGAAATCGACAACTATAGTCTTAACATAACCGGAAGTATTAAAACCGGAAAACAAGCAATCGGAAAGCGGCTTCTTCCTCTTTTTGATGCGATTAGTCACGAGAATGAAGATGGTGTGACCGTGAGAAATGGATACGAGAATGGTTTCTATTCAACGAAGTTTGATGACACGAGATTCGAACTCGAGAAGAAGCGAATCGACATGGAAGAGGAAGTAGATCAATTGTATGGAAGGTTACAAGCTCTTGAGGCTGATAGAGAGTTTTTGAAACAATGTATTGGGTCAATGAAAAAAGGTGACAAAGGAATGGAACTTCTTCAAGAGATATTACACCATTTACGTGATCTTCGAAATGTTAATCTTCGGTTAAAGAATTATACCGATAACATCCTCCTATGATCTACTACAAGGTAAAACAACCTATAAAAATAGTGCATTTCTTTTTGTAAATTGAGTAGTGCATTTTATTATTGTTTTTACTTACATTGTATCACTATCTTTTAATTTTATTGGTGTGGTTATAATTATTGTTTGATATATGTCCTTGTACTATTCATATGTCTCCAAAAGCAACCTACTTTTTTTCCCTTAAGGGTTTTTGTTGTCTAATTCATCTCTATTTAGAAGGAAAAGGATGCCGATGATCATGGTCTATTTATATAGATCTTTTACGTAAATATGAAATTAGGTCTAATCACAATATTGGTTGAGTATTTTCTCTCTTCTTATTTTATTTATTAGATTTGTCAGACCTCGTTCTTAAATATAGTTATGGTCTATGTAAATAAGTCTCTTTATCATTTTTCCTATTTATATGTAGTCTAATTCATTGGTTGTGTAGGTGAGGTTTTAGACAAAAGGGAAGGACAAGAAAGTTACCATGTATGAAGTTATTTAGTTTTACGTTAAGTTTAAGTTAACTTGTATTATGTGCATTAAAGCTTGTATTTTATACCGAGTTACTAAGTTTATTGTCAACTATTAGTTGTAGGAATTGGTACGATTTTTTCTTAGTTTTGTATTTTATATTTTGGAGTGGGCAGAAATGGCAAAGCGTCTTGTTCCACGTATATTATATAAAAAAGAATAATGTGTCGTTTTGCAAGTATATAAAGCTTGGTGTATTGTTTAAATCTAATAATTCTATGTGTACTCATTAATATATTTGTTAAATGACATTGTGTTGTGCTTCAACTTTGGTTTGGGTTTATCTGTCATTTAGAATGTTTGTGACTTTATGCGTATCCATTGTCATAAGTTTCTTATTTAAATTAAATAAATAAGAATAACAATAAAAAAATAAATTGGTCAAATGACATGATCACACGGGACTAATATATATTGCTACATTTTTTATATTCTGAATTTTGTATCATCAAATATAAAACTGTGATTGATACATATTTGATTAAAATAAATGTACATCCATGTAACTTTTAGCTAAGGACGACATAGAGAGTTAAAAAGTGATGATATTTACTAATTTAGAACACATATTTTTATGCGTACAACACAAAATCAGTCTATCAATCAATATATAGAGTACAACATTTCCATGAATATTATATGTATATGCATTAAGAAGTGTGACGTAAAAATTACTATCTAAAATTAAAGCGAGTGACAATTAAACTTGGATATCCTCAAACCTACAATCCTTTATTACCCTTTATTATTAGTTAGTTTTGAATTTGAATGTAGCTTTTAATCTGACCTGGATGGTTAGTTATTACCCACTTGTTTGCGTACACTAACAAGGATAACTAAAATGGTGCATTGACAATATTTAACAATAACGTTCGACTTTTGATCACTTGAATTTATATTTATATATGAAAAAAATATGAGGATCATAAATATTTAAAGTAAAAGAAATTCACCATACAAACTATTTACTATAGGAAATTAAAAAGAGAAAATTATATAAATGGTCTGGTTTGACATTTAATATCTAATTATAAACAAGATCTAAAATGATTTCGAATTTGATCGAAGGTCTTGTTGCATTATATCACTTTGGAGTGAATTGTCATATAAAAATTCTTGACATTTCGTTATAACTCAAATATACAAGTTAAATGGATGAAAGGACCAATGAAAAATGTCAGATCGACGAATTTCACTTTTGGAACAAGATGTCTAAATAAATACACACATTTCGCTCTAATTAATCAATTAGTGCGTAGAGTAAAATGAATTATAAAAATGTTTATAATTCTATCTAAATTTAAAAAATAAAAAATAAAAAGTTAGAAAATTTCGCTCAATGCCTGTACAGAGCGAAATCAACTAATTAAACTCAATAATATTGTGACGCGTGTACAAATGGAGTGAAATAGGAGTAGATACACCAATAAATAATTTAAGTGAATTGTGTGATATTTATTTGACAAATTTTAGTTCATGTTAGCATTTGGGCGAGTTGCTCTGTATTTTTTTTCATTTAGAGCGGATTGTGGCCAATTTATATTGTATTTTGCTCTAGTTGATTGATTACAGCAAAATGTCGCTAATTGATTCAAACGTCTCGTCCGAAAGCGAAATCGGATGACATGACACTCATAGATGGTCTTTGCATCTTTTGACCTGTGTGTTTTATTTAGAGCGTAATACCAAAGACTTTCATACCACTACTCATTTCAAATTGATATGATGGATTTAGATTTCTGATCAAATTTGAAATTTTTGTAGGTTTTGTCTATAATCAGACATTGAGGGTCAATGATACAATTTACGTGACTTTCTCAATTATTATGAAACCTACGATAATAGAATATTCTAGCATGACTTTGGTTTTGTGAAGGGATAGCTTAGCTACTAGCTATTTATTAGGAAAAAGTCGAGGATGAGTGTAGGACCCAAATACTTTAAAGGGTAGGGAGTAATAAAAGGGTAAAAGTTGATAATGAACTATATTTACAGGTAATAAGAGTGGATTAAGGAGATGATTGATGATTAATTTATCAAAAGGAAAGAATGATTGAGATCGAATCACGTTTGGTGGAAGAAATATGATTACATCCATCATTCCGTCATCAACAATCTCTTCGGCGCCGTTCGTTTTCGTTTCCATTTTTTATAAATCTTTTGCATGTTAATTTGACATACAAAAGCTATAACTATAACTATTTTTTTTTAACAAGTTTGTTTAGTAGTTTAATTTTAAAGTTTACGAGGGAAACGAGTGCAACTATCCACCTCTAGGTGTCTTATGTAATTTGGGTTCTTCGCAAGAAAATGCATACAAATTTCAACAAGACAACAATTATATTAAAGAAAGAATACTTATTAATTTTCTCTTTTCGGTTAAAGTACTCGTGAACTCTTTGTAGTCAAATGAACATTTTTGACTTGTTGAACCGGTAGCTACTCACCGACCATATTTTTGAACGATAACATCTACTCTTAAACGACCGATATTTCTCAAATGGTAGTTTTCTCTTTAACAGTCAAATTTGGTAAAATAACATATAAATCGTATTGATAAACATATATAGTTTCGTTTTTGTATTACAGTTAACGTTTAGTAGTTTTGTAAATAATAAGATGTCAATTTTTAAGTTGAATTGCGGTGAAAGTTTAAATTTAATAGGGTTATGTAGTCAAGTATCTTAAACCGCTACTAATTGATACTCGTATTTGTATATATATTAAATAAAAAGAATAATATTGTACCTTAAATAGAATTCGATATAAAATTGATTAGTTTTTCGTGCAATATGCCTATACAAAATTGTTTGTTTTTAAACTTTTAGTTTACATCGTCAAATTAATGACCTATATATGTGTTTCACTCACTATTTACCAGTTTAAATAATTCTCTAGTTTAGTTTTTGAAATATTATATAGGGTATGTTTGGCGACAGGTAGCAGTAACAGTAGCAGTTAGCAATAGCTGTTTGTTTAAAAAAAGTGTTTGGTAACGTAACAGTAGCAGTAATTATAAAGTGTAAAATTAAGAAAAAAGGCATATACACATTATTTATAATGTACTCATGTTATTTTTGAGGGTATATAAGTAATTTCAGAACCAAAATGCTAATTACTAGTTGAAATGCTTCCTTATCAAGCGTTTAGCAGAAAACGGTTAGAAAATACGCAAACTCTAGTTGTTTTGTTGCCAAACAAGTTTTTCAATCAAATTGCTAATTACTAATTGTTTGTCGCTCCAAAATGCTTCCAAACGCTTGCTATCAAACACAATTATACACTTAATTTTGGTCCGATTCCACCTCATGGACACTCCAGGACAAAATCCAGCATTCACATGCCGTTAAAAAAAATGATGTCCACATATTCAATGAATGGATTTGTTGACGTGTGCATTCGTGACACATGTTAAAATGAGTTATAATTTTTTTATATACCATAATTTGTATCAATAATATATTATATATATATTATATATTATAAAAAAATTTATAAGGAAGCTTTAAATTTTGAAGAAGTAGAAAAGCAAATATTAGTCTTTGATTTTTTTCATAAATAAATATCTTTAATATTCATTTGTGATGAATATTAAATTTTGAAATTATTTGTGATTTTTAAAATTCATTTATGATGAAATCAAGGGTTGAGATTTGCTTCCCTCATTCTTTATTTTTTTTGCTTCCTTCTTGATCCTCACCCTTATATTATGTTATATATATAAAAACATATATCTAAGTTCAAATGAGAAACTTAAATATCGTGGAAACGTATGAAATGACTTTAACTTCATTTTTAAATATTTAAACACGTTATTTTACAAAATTTTCTCCGTAGCTCCTTATTCAAATAACTTTTAGAAGCTATTTTTAAAATAATTTTTTTTTTGACATTTTTTCTTTTTTTAATTATTTTATATTAATTTTTGTATTCATAATAATCACATTTTATAACTAGATAATCACATGAAAAATATGTGGTTATCAAAACCCTATTTTGTGATTATCTCAAACACATAATAATCACATTATATTAGAGAATAATCACATGTGATTATCAAGTTATATTTTGTGACTATTTTTAATAATCACAGGTCGGTCGATGGTGTGAAAACACTTCCTGATGGTAATGACTGTAAAAAAGTTTGAAAAAAAAAGTTAATATTTTTTATTAAAAAAATTTTCATAGTTTGCAAAATTTATTATAATAATAATCATTGAAAAAGTTTTGAAGAAAAATATGTTTTGAATATTTAAAAAGTGATTTCAAAGTCTTCTTACGTTCTCACGATATTTATGTTTTAATTTGGACCCTCCCCTATATAGATAAAAGAAAGATAAATATTAAATTGAATTAATAAATGTTCAAATAAAAACATAAATATCGTGAGAACGTGAGAATGACTTTAAAATCATTTTTTAAATATCCAAAACACATTTTTCTTGAAATTTTTTTTAATGATTATTATTAAAATAACTTTTTCAAACTATGATAAAAATTTTAATAGAAAATATTAACTTTTTTTTCGAACTTTTTTTACAGTTGTTACTGTTGTGATTATTCAAGATAATCACAAAATATAACATGATAATCACATGTGATTATTCTCTAATATAATGTGATTATCATGTGTTAGAGATAATCACAAAATAGGTTTTTGATAATTACAAATTATTCATGTGATTATATATCTATAAAATGTGATTATTATGAATAAAAAAAATAATAAAAAAAAGAAAAAAACGTCGAAATTTTTTTTATTTGGAAAATAGCTTTCAAAAGTTATTTGAATAAGGAGTTACGAAGAAACTTTTGTAAAATAACGTGTTTTGGATATTTAAAATTGATTTTGAAGTCATTTTCTACATTCTTACAATATTTAGGTTTCTTATTTGAACGTAGATCTTAAACTTAAATGTCAAAATTTAAAGAAATTTCGCCTTCATTAAATATATATTAACGTGTGTCACGAAATACACATTAAAAAATCCTAACTAATTAATCATTTTGTTAACGACAACTCTGAACATAACAATTATGAGGTGATTGATGTTAGTTATTAAAACACACAGACTTTATTTGTTTTAAGCTCTCAAGTTATCAACAAAACTTTTACTCGTACATCTTAAGGCAAATAAGAATATAAAAATGAAAACTAAAAAGAGAAACGCTTGAAAAGATAAGAAATAAAAGTTGAAACAAGTGGGCCTTGACTAACTCAATATGGGTTTTGTACTCTTGGTTTTCTAACGTGGACAATGGACATTAATAGTTTCTGGACATATAAGTTGCGCAAGCTTCATTTTTCTATCATTTACATTTTACCCAGTTATTCCCACACTTTTATTTTATAATTTTTATTTTTATTTTATATATAATTTGTCTATATTCTCCATCCATTTGATTTTAGGTTAACTAATAACCAGATATGATGCTAATACATTTCGTTTGACCAATATTTTTGAGTGAGATGGATGCGTATCAGAAAGAAACACATTTGTTTAAAAGTACTTGAGAAATCATATTTTAAAGTACATATAAAATTAAATTATATGTTTAAGGAGACATCAAGCTTTAAAGTACATATAAAATATGTGTTAAATTATACGCGTGAATGTTGGACAGGTTCATACTGTTTCTGTGTGGTCAACGCATTGTGGTTGACTTATTCTTTAATCCATATTTCTTGCTAGTTTTAAAGCTATGGCCACCATCAAATTT
The DNA here is from genome assembly GCA_963921325.1 of Logfia minima. Classification (NCBI taxonomy): domain Eukaryota; kingdom Viridiplantae; phylum Streptophyta; class Magnoliopsida; order Asterales; family Asteraceae; genus Logfia; species Logfia minima. Next base: position 13,707,834 of record OY992770.1, on the reverse strand, counting down.
TTAACCATCAGATAATCAACTTCGTTCATATATATTACAATCCTCAAACTTATATTTCCGTTAAAACGATTTTTCGTAATCCAATGTTTGGTCAACTAAGCAAGCAGGATGACCAAATCCAAGAACTTTCTGCACAATTTGGTCAAACCCTTCAAGTTCAGTTCAAGTAAAGGTACAAACTTTTTAACACCCATTTCAAGATTTCAATAAAGAATAAATTTTTATATGTTTTTTTTTATGGGTTTTGATTCATATAATCATATGCTTTGTTCTTCAAGAAAATTGGTTTGATGTGTTATCTTTTTGGGATTTTGAATTGAGAAACAGAGAGCCAAGAAAATGAACTGGAACAGATTGCTGCTCAAGAACAGAAGATATTTAAATTCCAAACCTTAGTTTCTGCAACAAAACATTTTCATCCAGATAATAGGCTTGGTCAAGGGGGTTATGGTCCTGTTTTCAAGGTATCATTCATATCTTTAGTGCATCCTTTTATGTAGCTTGTTTCCATAAAAAAGCTGATTGATAATTGAATTCTTTTGGGCCATTTAACATTATGGTCTTTGGCTGCTGGTCACTTACTCACTTGATGTGATTATGGCCTCTGATGTACATACAAATTTGATATACCTGAAGTTACTATAGTTAGATGTTCAAGCATTTGGTAAATTATAAAAGTTTGGTTATTTAAGGAAGCAAAAGTAATATATTTGTATGTAGGTAGTTAAATTTACCTTTAATGATAATAATAATAATAATAAAAATAATTTTGTTGTAGGTACTAATAGATTGAGTATTTAACTTGTAAACTATTCATATGATTAAGAAGAAGTAGAAGTAGGTGAAACAAACACTAAAAAGTACTTTTACATTTTGAAGTTCCAGAATCATATATAATCACTTTCAAAACACATATCCAAACACCCTAAATGAAGGAAAATGGTAAAAACAAATGCAAATGATGTGGGTATGTATTTCTTATTTTCTTGATTGAAATATGCAAAATCTTAATTTTTATGCTCGTAAGCTAATCGCTCTAAAACATCCTAATAATGAAGGAAATTGGTGTGGATGAATGTGAATGTAGTAGGTATTTCTTGATTGAAACTTATGCAATATCTCGATTTCTTTGTGTGTAACTTTTATTGGTATATGAGGATTGTGAAGAACTAGGGGTCTTGTTGATATTTAAAAGAAGTTATGATGAATTTGGTGTTTGGATGTGTAGGGGAAGTTAGAGGATGGAAGGGAGATCGCAGTGAAGAAATTGTCACAGTCATCGAGTCAAGGTACAAAGGAGTTCATAAATGAGGCCAAGCTATTAGCTCGTGTGCAACATCGTAATGTTGTCAACTTATTGGGATATTGTGGGAACCCAGAGAAGCTTCTAGTATATGAATATGTTGTAAATGAGAGCTTAGACAAGCTTCTTTTTAGTAGTAAGTTTCTTCCCCTTTTGTTATTTATAGTATGTTAAATATTATACAAATATCTTGATGATGAGTATTGGTGATTTTGAATCAGGAAATGGGGAGATGTTAGATTGGAAGAGAAGACATGGGATAATTTGTGGTGTGGCTCGTGGGTTGCTTTACCTTCATGAAGACTCCCATGATCGCATCATCCATAGAGACATCAAAGCAAGTAATATTTTGTTAGACGAGAAATGGATACCAAAAATTGCGGACTTTGGCATGGCTCGACTCTACCCTGAAGATCAAACGCATATTAACACCCGTGTAGCTGGTACCAAGTATGTTATGTTTTTACCAGGTTTAATCATGGTTGGTTAGTGTCTCTTAAGATATGTTACACGATTAGTTACTAATTTAACAAACATATAAATCTTAGCTTTTATAACCAAGTAGAAGTGGCAAAATGGGTGGGTTGAGGGTGGTGGGTAACACATGAAAACAGGTCGTTGTCGTATTGACCCAAAATGTTTTTTATACGATTTTTTGGTAATAATTAATGTGTCAAAAACGAATACAGGGGTTATGTTATTTCAATAATAAACTAATTTCTCAGATAAATTGATTTAGGAGGAATTATGCATTGAAATTACAATTAGGATGGCATTTGACTCATTTCCTTTTCATTTTACCATTTGGTACAGTGGATATATGGCACCAGAGTACGTTATGCATGGTAATCTATCGGTGAAAGTAGATGTATATAGCTTTGGTGTCATGGTTTTAGAACTTATCAGTGGTCAGAAAAACTCGGCTTTCAACCGCGATCCTGAGTGCCAAAATCTACTAGAGTGGGTAAGCACTCTTTTACCAAATATCAAAATTTGGTTTTGCTTACTCCAATTCCGGTCAAAATTTTGTTGGAAAATCATAAAATGATCAAAAACGCCCAAATTAATCTACTAGGTGGTTTTCTTATATGGGTTGTTTAGCGTAACCATTTGAAACATGAAAACCATGCATACATTTTCCCAATCTTTTACGGCTGAGGGTTTGAAAAATCATAGCAGTGTTAATTTTATTTATAGGCATATAAGCTGTACAAGAAAGGCAAAAGCCTTGAAATTCTGGAGTCAACATTGGTCTCTTCAGCAGACCTTGATCAGGTTTCTGCTTGCATAAAAATCGGACTATTATGCACCCAATCTGATCCCCAACTACGGCCCACCATGCGCCGTGTGGTCGTGATGCTATCCAAAACATCAAGTGCACTAGATGAACCTAGTCGCCCTGGGATCCCAGGTACACGGTATACAAGGCCCCGCAGAACTATAACATCATCAGCCGGGACTTCGGGTGCATCAAGTTCCCATTCTTCAACGGTGACCACGACTTCAACTAACACCAGCACTGCTGCTGTGACGGGACCCTCAACTTTTGGCAGTTCACGTTCTGTTCCTCACCAGAAGCCTGGAAGTTCTGTTTTGGTGAGTTCGAGATCAGATCCTCGTGGAAAACGCCCGATGAAGATTCAAGATTGACTCCCTGAGGTCACAATTGGTCAATTGCTATACTTGATTAGTGGCTAGTGAATTACTAGAAGTGTATTAATGTGTTAGAGTAAGGTTGTACTAAAACAGATTAGTGCTTATTCTTTTTGACAAAAATTAAGCTGTGCACATTTTAGGAAGTTGGAAGGTATAATCATTAGGACAATACAAGGCTTTTTTAGCGTTAAATGTAGATATGTTTCACGTTCAACTAAATAGAGAACAAAAATATCAGAAAATAAAGTTTGTACTTTTCTTTGTTTATTTTGACGTGGGTTATTTCTCAAATAAGACATTAAAGAATACGAAAATATGTAATTTTGAAAGCAAACTAAAATTGTTAATAAAAAATTAACATATGTGTGCCTAAGTTGTTTAAAGATAACTAATGTTAATAAACTTGTTCATCAAGATGAATCTAGTAACTGATGACCGATTGTAAACTGCTTTCATCGTTCACGTGTGCGACATGTAAGATCTAAGTAAGCAATTATGTTCCACGTCACTTGTACACATCATTTTCATTTCTTTCCTTTTTTCTAGTTTCTTTTCATTTAAGTTTTTATTTTTATTTATTTTTTTAATTCAATTAACATTACATCAAACGACATCAACAATTTATCAAACGTATCATCTTCACATCATCTTCCAAACAACAATCATTTTCAGAAACAACAATCATTTATAGTTCAACTTAACAAATTACACTTTTAAACTATACCTTGAAAAAGAAACATAAGTATTCATGATGCAGACTCTCTTAATCTCCTTTGACCTCGTGACTTCGACAAATCAACCAATAAAATTTGAAAAAGGGTAGACCAACAACTAATCAATCTCTTGGCTTCACTTTTAAATCATAGACTTAAGACTTATTTATTTTGCGTTTTGGTAAGAGTAAGTAACTAGATATGTAAAGTTTCATGATGGTAATTTGAAAAATGCCCCTAAAACTAGGGATCTAAAAATACGCCAATTTCATCATCTTCGTCATTTAAACTGAAAGAAAAAACCTACAACTAGATATGAAGACATATATAAAAAAACGAAGATCTGAAAACGGAAAAACGGGTCTGAAAAGCGTAAATCTGAAAACTGAAAAACCATTCTAAGAATTAGTGACCGTCGGATATTCATTGGCCCTTCACTAGATCTTCATTGGCCACCATCTTAGAGCCTTCGTGACTGTGAGAAAGGGTGGGGTGACAATGACGAAGGCTTATAGTGGTGGTGGTGGTAAAAGAAAGAAATAAAATAAATCAAAAGAAAAAGATAATGAAAAGTAATTTTTGAATTTTTTTTTTTTAGAAAAAAAGATATGGAGTTGAATGAAAAAGAAAGGATTATGATGTGTTTTTTATTGTAGATCTTTTCCGTCCATATTTGAGCGGATAGGGAAAGAAAACAATTCATTAAACTATTTTTCTTTCATTTCTTTTACAATCCTTTCAACTCGAGAATTCATGTCATCTATCTTATATTACATTATTTTTCATCATTTTCATCTCTTTTCATTTCTAACAATTCTTTTCTACCTGAGAAAAACTTAAAAATGCAGTATTAGAGAGAAGATAAAAAGAGAGAAAATAAAATAGATTATGTCATGAAATATCGATAAAATAACACATATATTTATTATTTTAATATTGATTATTTTATACATGTACATGTAGATAAATGATTGACATCGCAATATGTTAACCGATGAAATCGAGAATTCTTATTTTCCTAATAGGTTTTAGTTGTATGCTTACGCAAATGTTGATAAACTGAATATTTTCCAAACTTTAATACCCTGTTTGTTTATAGCTTTCGGTGATTATACCCTCTTCCCCTCTTAGCAAGACAAATGGGTTGTGAGAGATAAGCGAGATGCACACATTAACACCCGTCTCTATTAGTCCTTTTGATATTATTTTACTTTTTTGTTTTTAAAAAATTGTATGATAATTACTTAAAAGTTATACTTTATTTGTCATCTCTTTTTTATCATGATCACCAAACATACATATAAATTGAAACTGCTATAAAAATGATGATCATTGTGTATCAATTTTATTTACCCACTAATACTTAAGAACTCGGATTCAAATTCAAATATACTATATTCAAAATTTGAATTGTAAGTTGTAACAATGATATTCAAGTGGTTCGCATGTCATCAGGTTCACATCTTCCCTTCCTTCAAATATACTTCAAAGTTATAGTTAATGCACCCTAATAAATAAATTTAATTATACCAGAAAAGATAATTACAGACAATCAATTAATTAAATTTAGATCCAATGGATGTGGGGCCACGAGTCTGAAACGGTGTAATCTGATATCCGTAGTCGACAGATCACCGTCCGAATCGTTCTCTTCATTAAAAAATAAAAAATAATATAAATTGCATTCACTCTGTTTCACATTTTAACTATATATATATAAACTAATATTTATACCTACTAAAATATCTTTTGCTTGATTGTAACTTAAAATCAACACTTCGATTGTAACCCAAAGTATCTATCTATATATAACTATATAGTGCGGGGACGTAGTATATCTATTTCCATTTTCTGTTTTCTATATATATATTGTTTGTCATATAAGAAAAGTGTGACGTGCTGTTACGAATAATAAGAATATCCCCCGCCACATTTCACCGTATATCTTAATCTCGCTCTCTCTGGAAACACAATCACTCACTCACTCATTTTCTCTCCACATTCGCCAACCTTACTCTTTCTGTAAGCGATCTTTATCTCTCTCTCACATATTTATATATGTATCGTTCGATCGAGTTTTGATTCGTTAACATTACTGCAGGAACAACACAAATACTTAAAGTAATGGCCAATTTTAAGGTTAATCGTATCGAATCATCGCCAATTGAAGGCCAAAAGCCTGGTACTTCTGGACTCAGGAAGAAGGTTTCATTTCTCCTCGCCCTAAATTTTATTATAAAATTATTTATGTATTATGTATCGTAGATCTGTTTCGGGTTTTGATCTCGATTGTTAATAGATGCAGCTATTGCTTTTGTTTGATATGGTAATTATATGCTTGCTTAAATTGAGATCCGATCGTGATTGTGATAAATGATACGTTCGTATTCTGGTGTTGGATTTGATCCGTGTCGGTTATGATTTACGAATCCAGTATTATATTACTCGTTATACATGATGTTGACGTGGCTTGGATTTAAAATAGGGAAAAGGGTGCTCTATTGGTGATTGAAATGAGCTTTGCTTCCAAATCGAAGAGGTGTGTTCGGATCAGATTCGAATATGACCTTAGAGTTATCCTGAAATGTGAAGATGTTAGTAGTAGTGGACTGGAAGTTCCCAGTACTCTTTTTGATGAAACGAGTCTACTTTGTTTTGGTATATGGCTGTTAAGTAGTAGAGCAAATATGTATATCATATATAAAACTGTAAAGAAGCACACTGTTGAGTTAAAGAACTAAGGACATGTACTTTAAATTGAAAAATGTTTCATATTTCTAAAAATGTGCCTAGCAAAATCATTGGGACACATGTTAAATTCATTAGTGAAGACAAGGAGAGAGAAAGAGTGCAAGACATGTGTTAAATATTGTATGGAGTAGGCATAATTTTAGGTCTAAGATTTAGTCACATGATTAGTTACATGATTAGATATTGGACTTTGATTGGTTACATGATTAGGAAATGGACTTTGATTTTTGGAGGGAGAAAATGCAGGTAACATATCTGTGTTAGGATATTCAAAATGTTGTTTCTTCTATTTCTAAGAGATCAATTCATTAGTGTGAGTATTCATCGAGGGTTAAGGTGGAAAGTGGGTATTTTCTTCTGTCAGCGGTAAAGGGCTAGATTTCCCTATGAGAAACCTATGTATACATACATGATTTTTACAAATTTCCTCTTAAGACTTCAAGATGTCAGAATATAGGGCTACGTTCAGTACGAGAACCAATGTATACCTGTGTATTATGTGGTAGCTCTGCTGATAACATTTATGTGCCAATGTTTTCTAGGTAATAATAGTTCATTTTTTCTGATATCATCCTTAAGGGGAGTCTAGGAGTGAGGATGATTGGCTTAACTTTGAACATATATTTGGAATTGATCATGTTATATTAGAGTCAAGGTCACCTGCTCCAAGTTTCAATGCTTACCATGAATCCGCCCCAACCCCACCCAAGAGCTTTTCCCAGGCGTATAAACCAAGACACGCACCTTTTAGGTGGAACCATGAAAGGAACCAAAGTCACCCTCATATAGGTTCTGAAACATTAAGCAATCAAAATTGGTAATAATCTTCCTGTTTGCTATGAAAAAGCAACAACTTGGATAAGATGTGTCAAGAGTCTAGTAAAACAGGAGATTTGTGTTCTTTTTTCTTTCTTTTTATAAGGAATCATATTTTTATAATAAAGTGCTCACATTTAAGTAGAGCCAAGAATCCAAATTGGAAATGAACCTGACAAAATTAAACGTAATAATTATATGTGAACAAATGTTATGCTATTTGAGCCAACCAATGTACACATGCTTTTAGAATTCTTCCTACATCTAGTGTAGAAATGCCATATAGTGGCATCTAGGAGGCTCCTGATGTTCCAAAATAAGGAAGTGATATGGTAGAACTGAAGGACTTAGACAAACTGAAACTTGAGATGTGGTTAATTTTCCAGAGGGAAAAAAAGATGATTAGTTGCGAGTTGGTCTTCATCGTTAAGTATAGTTCAGACAGATTGTTAAAAAAGGGTACAAGAAATTCAAAAGATTATAAGATACCCTTTAAAGCACTCTAGAAAGCTTTTGTACCTTAAGAAGGATGAACATGGTGGAGTTGAAGCATTACCATATCATTCCTGTAATGAATATATTTGTTACTAGTTGATTCAACTTCTGTCTCAAATTTATACATTCATTTCACATGCTCCTTTGTTATTTCCATGTTTAACTTACTACTATGTGTGTTCACCTCACAGAACTTGTCCTATTAATTACTGTACAACCATCCTTACTAATATATGGAAGGACCCATATCTATGCTATACACTTTTTGGTTGCAAGATATCCTCCAATAGTGGACATGATGTTTCATCTTAACTGGCAATCTGATGTGATTCAACTTGAAATTTTCAGGTGAAAGTGTTCACCCAACCGCATTACTTGCATAATTTTGTTCAAGCGACATTCAATGCCCTATCCGCAGAGACGGTTAAAGGTAGGGACATGCCACATCTTGTTTATCAGGAATCAGTGTTAGCGATATTAGTTTGATATTCGATCAGGTCACACATCATATTTTTCTTTCTTAATACTGTGGACTGTAACCTTTCTAGTTTCTATGTATTAATGCTTGCCTTTATTTTGATCATTTTAAGATGAATTCTAGTAATATGACTTGAGTATTGAATATAAGTTTTAAGGAGAACGTTCTTGACTTTGTCCAATGTGCTTTGTCCAGCTTCAATGATACATTTTTTCTTTTGTGCAGGTTCAACCCTTGTTGTTTCGGGTGATGGACGGTACTACTCAAAGGATGCAATCCAGGTACTTATAACTATTCTAATAGACTCTTCAAGGGGATTGTTGGAAATGAGGAAAGAACACAGGGAAGAAAATATTTAAACAATAATGATATGGTTGGTTACTGCATCAATAATGTATACTCCCTCCGTCCCAAATATAATTGTTCCCAGACAAAAAACACATAGTTTAAGAAAAGCATAATCATTACCTTTACTTTTTGCAGAATGACATCCTTACCCTTGACTAATTAATTAGAGATTCCTTTCACTTTTGTAATTTAAATTTCAAGTAGGGACAATATGGTAAAGTTGATCAAATTTTCCTATCTATATTTGGTAGTGGACAATTAATTTGGGACAACCCAAAAAGGAAACAAGGACTAATAAATTGGGATGGAGGGAGTATTAGTTACTAGTTAGCTACAATGAGGAACTAAAACGTTCTTTTTCCTAGTGAACATATCTTGTTTTAAAAACTGCAGATAATAATCAAAATGGCAGCTGCAAATGGTGTAAGACGTGTTTGGGTTGGCCAAAATGGACTTCTGTCAACACCTGCCGTATCAGCAGTCGTACGTGAAAGAGTTGGTGCTGATGTAAGTTTATCTTCTTTAAACTTCTCTCTGCCAAGCAACAGTTTGGATTAGTTGGCAATTTTTCGAAGAAGATGATGGGTCCATATTGCTATCTCTAAGGAGGATTAACAATTAGCTTGCCAAGTTAATAAGCAATGTAACTATCATATATGTTGAAATTTCAGGGTTCTAAAGCAAATGGGGCATTTATATTGACAGCCAGTCACAACCCAGGTGGTCCCAACGAGGTATATTGTAATTCTTATTGACGGCAGATCTCCAAAAATGATAACGGTTAGTGGAACTTACGTTTTTCATGCTCATTCTTTCAGGATTTTGGAATTAAATACAATATGGGCAATGGTGGGCCAGCACCTGAAGGAGTTACTGATAAAATCTTTGAGAACACTAAAACGATAAAGGAGTATTTTATTGCAGAAGGCCTGCCTGATGTAACGTTCAATCTTCAAAATATATTAAAGATTAGAAATTTATATTATATGCAGCATTCAGATCACTTACTTGACATGTGTATTCAGGTGGATATCTCTGCAATTGGCATTTCAAGCTTTTCAGGTCCTGATGGTCAATTTGACGTCGATGTTTTTGACTCAGCAAGTGATTATGTGAAATTGATGAAGTGTGCTACCACTATTGATCTATAGTTTCCTTTCCATATAAGTACTTTCACAAAATGAAATAAATTAGCATTAATCTTGCATTCCACTAATTGTCTCATGAATTATTTTCAGGTCAATATTTGACTTCCAGTCAATCCAAAAGTTGATTGCATATCCACAATTTAGTTTCTGGTGCGTATTATTATACACACACTTGCATCTTTTCCTTTTTTTCTGGGTTTATCAAATATATGTTTGATTCTAATTGTGATGTGATATATTAGTTATGATGCACTTCATGGAGTTGCTGGAGCTTATGCTTCACGTATATTTGTTGAAGAGCTTGGTGCAAAAGAGAGCTCATTGTTGAACTGTGTGCCCAAGGTTATTTCTACTCATCTTAGTTATCTCATTCATTCTTTGATTTTAGCTAGAGGTGTGAACTTCTACCCATTTACTTATAAATGGGTCAATTGGGATCTTGTTGGATCTCAGTTAGACAAAATAAAAATATTAACTTAAAGAGAGCGGATCCATAGTAACATGGAACACGGATCGCTCCGGTACACAAACGTGGTTCTAGATCATAATTCGCTAGATCACTAAAATTTGGAACGGAGGGGGGTAGGTTCATTTCGGATCGCTGCGGTACAATATACCATATAACGTGGCACCACTTTACCCCATTACTAATCATTTATATTTATATGGTAGAAATGCGAACTGTTAGAATATTTTATGAAGTAAATACTTAACAAAGTCTCGACAGATAGTCCAATACGGAACTATTAAGTATTTGATGCTCGTGTGTTGAAAACCAATTCGGAACGTCAATTTCTGTTCTATGAACGAAAATCATGACTTGGTACGAAATGCTCTGGTACGTGGATCGTGAGGGTTTGGGCGTACCATGTGACTATGAGCGGGTCAAACGGGTTGAAGGTCACCCAAGCTTATTATTAATGCATAAAGTTTTTAAGTTGTGTTTATTCAAAGTAGAATACTTAATAATATTATTTTTATAACATAATTAACGCTTTAATTATTTTTAAAAATAATCGATAATGTATTTAGGTCAACCTTATCCGCGTCAACCCATAACGACCCAAACCAGTTCTGGTCCGTCACGCAACCCGAGACGTTGTCATCTTCCCACTTCCGATTCTAACCAAACCATTACCTTCCATGAAACAGCTGTGTGTATATTTTCCTTTCTATGTTTTCAAATGGTTGTATTCTACTTTGTTATTAACTGAACTTTTATGATGCAAACAGGAAGACTTTGGTGGTGGACATCCTGATCCTAATCTAACCTACGCAAAAGAACTGGTAGCACGAATGGGATTGGGTAACAACCCTGATAGTAATCCCCCAGAATTTGGTGCTGCTGCAGATGGTGATGCTGATAGGAACATGGTCCTTGGTAAAAGGTAAAACTCTAGATACAAATTCTCAACGACTATAACTACCTCTCGGTAGAATCTTAGATGGTATTTCTTCTCTGGTTTCAGGTTTTTTGTTACCCCTTCAGATTCTGTTGCTATCATTGCTGCCAATGCAGTCCAAGCCATACCCTACTTTTCATCTGGTTTGAAGGGTGTTGCCAGGTTACTCTTATTCAACTATAACTTGCTTAATTCTTTCATACTCTAGTTGAAACCCTCTTTTACAAGATTACAGATTAAAATGACTCGTTTTCTTTCTGAATCTGCTTCAACGTGCATGTCGTAGCGTGGCAATATGTCAAAATGGATAAGACCGTTAACATTTTGTATATGTTCACAGAACTATATTGTTACAATATTTAAACCCATTAGAGATAAAATAAACCCAAATCGACCCTCGGGTTTCCACCTCTATGTAATCTCGTGTAATTTGTCTTATTACCATACATTCGGTTTAAGTGTTTATATGTATGAGTTATATTGAAACAAGTTTGATTCGTAACTGTGACTTATCTGCCTGTAGGAGCATGCCAACATCTGCTGCTCTTGACGTTGTAGCTAAAAGTTTGAACCTGAAGTTTTTTGAGGTACTCATGCAAACACATTAGAGTTTTAAGTAGGGATTTAAACGGTTCTCTAAAACAAAATCACTCATCCCTAATATTCCAGGTACCAACTGGCTGGAAATTCTTTGGTAACTTGATGGATGCTGGATTATGTTCAGTTTGTGGTGAAGAGAGTTTCGGAACTGGTAAGGTTTTCCCTACTCTGTGCTAAAGGGTGAAAAGATATGGGTTGAAGTGGGTCATTATTAAGTATATGTCGAAACGGGCTGGTTCAGGGTGACCTGAAAACATTTTTACGTCCATGCTTTTAAATTATTAATGTGTCAATGAAGCTAAATTTCTTGATTTGACGTATTTGAGATGAAACACAGCCTGAATCGACCCATTCATAAGTAAATGGGCCCATGGTACAGTATACAAATGAGTGAAGAGAACTTGAAGAAAACCTTTGGTGAACATGAAGAAGCTTACAGTTGCTTATCTTAATCACTTTATTAAATAATTTATAGGGTCAGACCATATTCGTGAGAAGGATGGAATCTGGGCCGTGTTAGCTTGGTTGTCAATTCTTGCCTATAAAAACAAGGACAACCTCAATGGTGGAAAGCTTGTGACCGTTGAAGACATTGTGAAGCAGCACTGGGCTACCTTTGGGCGCCACTATTATACCCGTTATGATTACGAGGTCTTTATAATATTAATTTCCAATTATTATTAATTTATAATAACACCTAATTATGAGCTTGGAAATTCTAATTGACATTCATATTAATCAATTTTTTTCTTTTCCTGAAGAATGTCGATGCAGGTGCTGCAAAGGATCTAATGGCTCACTTGGTGAAGTTGCAGTCCAATCTCAGTGAAGTTAACAAGTAATTGCATTGTTTTTAGCTACTCGTTGTTATTAGAACCCTCTTAGTCATAACTAAAAATGATCCACTCAAGTAAATGGGTTGAAATTGACACTTCATACATCGTGATTTGGTCTGTTTGATCTGTTCTATTTACCTTGTGCTATTTATGAATGCAGAACCATAAAGGGCCTACGATCTGATGTGGCAAATGTCGCCAGTGCTGATGAATTTGAATATAAAGATCCTGTTGATGGTTCAATCTCCAAGAATCAGGGAATTCGATATTTATTTGAAGACGGGTCACGTTTGGTGAGTGTCGATTGAGTTATTTATGCAATCTCAGTTTTCTGAATCAAACGGATGATCAGTGTATCAATTTTTTGAATGTATTAATTGGTGTTGTAGGTTTTCCGTTTATCTGGGACCGGGTCAGAAGGTGCCACAATTCGTCTTTACATCGAGCAATACGAAAAAGATTCATCCAAGACTGGAAGAGAATCTGCGGATGCACTTGCTCCTCTGGTAAATTATCTTATCTTAACATTTATAATATTTTTCTAAGTATATGCAAGGACAAATGATAATATGCTGGTGGGTCCTATATACAAAACGCATCCAGGATTTAGATGAGACCTATGAAATGTAAAACAAAGTTAAATAGCCAAGACAATTACAGTAAAAACTTACAATAAAGATCGCGTAAAACAAAGTTATTGTTATGCCGGTACTGCATAGTTTTGATGAATAATGCATTTGTAGTCTTTAAGAACTGTGTATTAAATCTTATTTAAAATAGATAGGACTGGATCTAGTTAAGTTGAATATTCATTTTCTTATTGAAAATGTATTATCCCTTTGTTTCAGGTTACTTATCACAAAGTATGGTTTTACAATTCTTTAATCTTTATTATTTATAAAATTTTATTATGTACTGCAATGCTGTATATTCTGTTTAGAAGTATGTTAATCACTGATCATTCGGTGATTTTGATTTAAAAAAGTGGGTTGCTAAAGTAACAGCATCATGCAAAAATACCATAAGTCATTGCTGGTCTGAATATAAGTTTGTTTTTTATGTTCCTTTTAATTAAACAATGTGCATAAAAACGAAGTTTGATTGTAAATATGATCTGGGAGTTGTAGTGCTGAATAATTACGGACTTTGGTGACACCGGGCATATTTTTTACTACAGGTGGAGGTTGCTCTAAAGTTGTCGAAGATGCAAGAATTCACAGGCCGTTCTGCTCCTACTGTCATCACATAAATATATACATACTGCTGCTGTTCACAACGTATATATTTTTCGTGTCATTATATAACAAACAATAAAGTTGGTTTTCAGCAGTCTGGCCTTGTTTGTTAGTTCTGCAGGCATCCTCTTGTTGAATGCTTGATGATTTACAAAGTTTTGTTGTCTTTAATATTTCAGTATTGTATCTTGAGAACTTATTACCGACAATATCCCAACTTCGCGGCTTTTTAGTTTGACTTAATTCATGTGAACTGAAATTTCAAATATGATAATCACTATTGTGGACAATGCAAACAAACAATTCTTTGTACGACCAAAGCTGTGTGCAAAACAGATCAAATGTTATCAAATTTGTATCTATTCAGTGTACCAAACAGTAAACTAAAATTTGAGTCCGTGGTCTATTCTGACTCAGATTTTCTGTTTTTTCAAGTCATTTAGTTGATTAGCATCACTGGCTCAAAACAAATATGGTTTTGGTATTAAAATTGGCCAACTTTATTGATATACCACAACATGATTTACAAAACTTTTATAATCATCCCTTCTATTCTCTTCTCTATATCTCCATATGCTTAAATGAATAAACCATTGTTGACTTCAATTTTCTCTACTAACTCTGCATAAAAACTCTCGGTTAACCTAGTTAGTTATGAAAATAATTACTATTTGCATCCGGTGATTTGTTTTATTTATCTTTTACTTTTACCATCGTTATAAAATTTGAAAATAAAACACATGAAACACACCTCTCCATCTCCATCATTCCAATTTGACCCACCAACTTTACATCGTAACAACAATAACCACCTTTGAAAATAGAAAATCACCTGACTCCAATTAGCACGTTACAATCATAGACAAAAACAAATATTTACATGCTTTCGTCGATGTGGATTTATTGTCCCCTTTCTGGATTGAACAAATCTACCACACAAGTTTATATCATCATCTTATTTTAGTTATTTATTTATATGATAAAGATTCTCCAGTCGTTATAAATAGCATACGTTAATGTATATGTATTATTATACGCACGCAATTAATGCAACGTAAAATTAATTTTCATATACAGTGATAAATCAGTGACATAATCTATAGATCGGAATGAAGAAAGACAGAAGTATAATACCATAAGTGTGATTTTCTGAAGTATATGCAGATTGTTAAACGATATAAATTTTCTGAACAATAATAAGAAGGAATCAAAACTTCAGTCATGTTGGTTGAACCATTTCAAACAATTCATTATAAAATGAAAAACGCACTAGTATAATTTAACTTTCTCGATATATTTATAAAAAATGTCTAAATACTTATAACGGCAAAACGTTAAACAACCGTTAAGTCATCAACATATATTCATGGCGTTTGTATACTATTAGCATAACTGTTAACTAACGCCAAAGCATTACTCGTTACTTCCTTAACCTTCACCGTCCGGCCATAAACGTCCGCCTTCACTCCGCCGTCAGGAATATCCTCAAACCCATCCGTACAAGTCTCCTCATTAGTCAACGCTGCACTCATCCACGTTTGCACGTTGCTGAGCTGGAACTGTAGTGACCCCCCGGACCCACCCAACCGTCGCATTTGCCGGAGTGAATCCCGGATTTCGTCCACTGCATCTTCAAACACCGAGTAGCAATCGTGTAATGCGGCTGCAACTCTTGGACTACTCGCTACAGCAAATATACAAATTGTACACGTTTTATTTATGATATCATCACTTAATTATAACTTATAGCGTGAAAATATAAAATAAAGTTCATTTGCATTAAACTTTATTAAGAAAAGTTTTGGTTTTGTGTGTTTTTTGATTCATTAAAACATATTTTTCTAGAAAATATGATTTTAGAAATGGATAATTTTAATGATTAAAATGTTAAATGCTACTAGATATACGTAAATTGTTAGCTTAATTTACATACAATGATAAATGTAATAGGACGCAGAATAATCTTTGATAAAGTGATTGACGAGAAATATTTAGATAGTCTAGAAGAAACAAAATAAAAAAGTACATGCCCAAAAATATGTAACAATGTTCTTATGTATAATTGTAGAAAATAAAATTAACTCTACATTTATACGTGTGTGAATATGTCAAGAAAAATCTGTACCATAATCAGCGTTACGCGAAATGTTTGCGACGTATTTGGCCACGTGGTTGGCTTTCAATAAGGTGACACCAATGGCAACACGAGCAAGGCAACCGGGGTTTTGTTGAACGGCGGACGAGTAGCCGGAAAGAGAAGTGAAACAGATATGTGGGTATAAGGTGGTTTGGCAACTTGTACGAATGAAATCTGTGTCGTTAGATGTTTTTGTTGGGAAAGTGTTGTTGCCGGCGGTAGTTAGAGTCAGTAAAGTAGTTGACAGAAATAACCAGAAAAAAACAAGTAGCATTTTCATGTTTTGCTTTTTCTCTTCGGTTTTGTGATTTGTTTCGGATTTTGGAACTGCTTGTTTTGATGAAGTATATTGTGAAGGGGTTTAAGTAGTCTCTTGTGTTGATGGCAAATTACTGTAATGCCCTTGTGTTAATATGATTGCGTACGTAATTGTACTATTAAAATAAATTGTGTTATATTTTTCAAGGGTGGAAATTAAATATATCATGTTATCTTATTTGTTTGGGAATACCATGTACACGCATACGAATGTGTGAAATGTACGGTCTTTATTTGTATTTTATGTATAGAAAGATAAGATTGATAAGTTTGCCATATCAATAAGAATAGCATATCATCCATGTTAATATGTTATACAGTCGTTGGATACAAATTTTAAAGACTGAAATGAAAATTTAAAAAGAATTTAATCGTATTTCTTTCATAAAAATCAAGAATCCTTTTCTATACTTCAAATTAGAGACCGTAAAATTGATTGTACTGTGATACGGGTCAAGCGTGCTTAAATATTTAGCTAATTTTGAAGATGATTAAATAGATTGAAGGTGTGCAAAACCGTTCAAAGTGTATCAAAATAATCAAATTAAAAATGCACCCGTTTTACTTATAACTATCATTGTGCCCGCGCATAGCTACGAGAATAGATAATTAATTTGACATTTACAAATTTTATTGTTTACACGATGTTGTTAAAAGATTAATTTAAGGATATGTAAAGTTTAAAACTTAAGGGTTGTAATATATAAATTAGTGGTTCATTTGGAAAGTAATTAATGATTTTTAAGGGTAATTTGAACATTAACCGTTATTGAATCTAATTTTAAGAAAAAAGATGGAGATGATTTATATATAATTAAGATAAGATAAGATAAGATTAAGATAAGGGTAAAATTACAATTTATAATATATAATTATGTTTAATTTACACAAAACTAATTGTAAGACTAAAAAAATGACTAAGAACCGTATTACGGGTGAACCAAGCTATTTTGAGCCCGTTTCCCGACCGTTCAATTTATACATTATTTCATCTCAATTAATGAATAATTATCGACTCTTCTTTTAAATTGTATGGTGAGGTGATGTGATTAAACTCGAAAATATAAGGTTATGAGAATATATTATCATGTGTTTTCTTTGTATAATACTCCGTACTCTTTAAATTGAACCTTCATGAATAAATAATAATACCGTAGTAGCTTATTTGCATGTGAATTTATTTTGTACACAAGTTCTATTTATTCATGCACGTCCAAACAATAACCATGACCTCTCTTTGTATGTTTCGTACATCTCCACTTATTATTATTTTGGATTTATCTAATATTGAGTGCCACGTCTAGCATTTTATCCTCTGCATTTTATTCCTATTATTTTTTTGTAACTTATATATGGGGAAAAAAATCAACAGGAAGCTCTAAATTTTGAGAAAAGAGAAAACCAAATCTTAGCCCTTAATTTTTTCACAAATAAATATTTTTAACATTCATTTGTGATCAATGTTAAATTTTGAAATTATTTGTGATTTTTAAAATTCATTTATGATGAAATCAATAGTTGAGATTTGCTTCTTTCCTTCTCTAATTTTTTTGCTTCTCGTTTGATCCCCACTTTATATATATATATAGGTGAAGGATCTATAGGGAAGTTTCAAAATTTGGGGAAGGAGATAAACAAATTTTAGCCTTTGATTTTTTTATAAAAAACATTTTTAATATTCATTGGTGATGAATGTTAAATTTTGAAATTATTGGTAATTTTTAAAATTTATTTATGATGAAATCGAAAATTAAAATTTACTTCCATTATTCCCTAAATTTTTTACTTCACTCTTAATCCTCACCCTATATGTATATATATATATTTCATTGAATTGATAATAGCAAAGAAATTGTAACAAAATGATAAAAGTTGAAAAGGGAACCAAAAAGGTGTTGCGATGATGTGGGATTCTTTAACTTCAATTAATAAACATTACGGCCATTGTTGCAATGACGACCGATCCAACGGCGGCTCTAACGAATTTGACGGAAGCTTAAGTGTTAACCATGTAAACTGATTCACATTATTTTTTCTAACAAATTGTCATATTCAATTTTATATGCCATAATTTAATTTAATTTAAAAAAAAAAAAGAAAAGAAATAGTAAACTATAAATATAATCAAACGTGTTGTTTATCTTGATCATTATATATTGTTTTGCATATTTATTGGTGGTTGTGTAAATTTTTTTAAAAATAGTTTTTTTATAAAAATGTAGTACGTATAAAATCATATTTTTTATTTATTGGAAGAAAAACCTTTTTAAGAAAGATGTGTATGGGCGAAGACCACATAAAGGTTTCTTAACGGTTTTTAGTAACAACCTTACGCATGAAAGTACAAACGGATAAAGTAATCTGTGACCCATTCTCATCATAATGTTTCTACACCCTCATCTTAATGCACGGCCCACATGAATCATGGGCCCATATTCATGATGACTCATTATCAACAGCCTCTTCTCGTGCCAACATAGGAGCACTCTCTACCAAGATAGTATCCTATTCTCTTTATAAATAAACAACCAAGAGTTTAATCTATTTATTGTCTTTGACTTCAAAATGTAATTTGTATTACATGAATTTAATGATGGTACTTCATAAGTAATGTGATAGATACATGACACATGTACTTGGAATATAAAGTTTTTCTATTTGAAATAGGGAAATGATAATGACGTGACTATCAATAAGACTTTAAGACATTCATTAATACTTAATACTCAGATTTGATAAAGTTAATCTCCCCAAAATATTGATTTCATTACAATAATTATACATGTTCCCATTTATTAATGAAGCCTTGATATATACATGACATCCACGAAACCTCTTGTAGTGTTATGTACTAGTTCGTCCATAGATCGTCGAGGTTAGAGTAGTTAAACCATAAACCGCATCATTTACATAACAATACTTGTATTTAGTCAAAAGTTAAGTGACTAAAGGCTCTGTTCCCAAGTCTTGTAAAAAAAGAAAGGGAAAGAAATGAAGAGGAAGGAAAAAAAGGAATTCAAATCTTTTCAATTTGGAAGGAAAGATAGAAAAGAAAAGTAGGCAAAAATAATCAATTCTTTTCTTTTCTTTTCTTTCCTGAAAAACTAGAGAACACACTTACTTTTTATTTTCCTTCCAGTTATTTTCTTTTCTCTCCGAAATAAAATTCTGGAACAAAGTGTAAGGAGAAAGAAAAAGTGAAACCCTAACCCTATCCACATCGGATGAGTCGCAAAGTAACCGTAAATAGTTAACTCATAGCGATTACTTTACACATTAACAACTTTATAATTGTTGGTTTTATTTATCTATTATTGTTATTATTATTATTATTATTATATATGCGCGTTGTAGTTGCTAAATGCCTAAAATTATTTTAACTTCAGTTTATTGTCTTACATGTAAACCACACTCAAATACGTAGGAAACAATGTCTAGAGTTAGTCATACAACACTACAACAAGTGGCAATTTTTCTATCATATCATATTCTTTTAGAAAAGGAGTAAAACTAATGCTTTTTAAAGGGGAAAAAGAGAGGTAATTATAATGATGATTTCAGACTAGTTGTAAGCAGTCGCCCGTGATTGCCTCCATCTATTATGTCAACCGTGGGCCGGATTCTGTGGCCTATTTGCTATCCGGTCCGGTCCCTCATGCCGGGATATATGGGTAATTTTAAACCAACCTTCTTTAAAAAATAAGTAACCAATAATTTACCTTCTCACAATAATTATTATTCTCACTTGTTCCCGATAATTTGCAATATCTAAGTTGGTAACTTACTTAAAGATATGGGAAAAGCCAATTAAACACTCTTGATAAATCCATAAAGTACTATTATGATTAAAGTGAGTGTCCTTTAGCCTTTAGGGTTAAACATTTCAAATAAGGATTTGTTTGAGTTATGCTCTAAGAGTATAAGCTAAGAGTGTTTAATGAAGGTTAATTGAGTTGAAAATCTTTATAAATATTCAAGATTATAATTGATTAATACTTAACCATAAAAGAAAATTAAATAGTTTATTAAATAAATAAATATTTTAATTTAATTGAAAACTTTAAGTGCATTTTAATCATCTTTAACCTATCACCTTAAAACATAAATTAGTTAAACCCAATAAATAATTAATTGGTCCCTATTAGTTGTAACTTGTAAGGTATTACACGTATTATGTATAATATCTAGTTTTATCGAACTGTCAATAATAAATCTCGTTTAATATATACTCGTATAAAGATTGATTAATTTAGATGTTAAAATGACTAGAAGCTGATATGTCCTTTATTATATCGACTAGTTACTATTTCCCGTCTCAAATTGTAGTTCATATTTTTGTTTTTCTTGTCCTAATTAAATTGTTCACTTTTATATATGAGTGTGTATAATTAATAATATATACACATGTCACTAAAAAATGTGCAAAAAGTTAAGATAAAACTTTCATATTGCTCATCCTAATTTTATTTTTTTAGACTACATATTATTTGTTTATGAACAACAAATTTGAAGCGAAAGAAGCAGATACTTAGACTTACCTTACCTTGT
This sequence comes from Logfia minima, assembly GCA_963921325.1. Classification (NCBI taxonomy): domain Eukaryota; kingdom Viridiplantae; phylum Streptophyta; class Magnoliopsida; order Asterales; family Asteraceae; genus Logfia; species Logfia minima. Next base: position 13,687,049 of record OY992770.1, on the reverse strand, counting down.
GGCTTGTAGACACATTGAGTATTAGTGTATTGCTACTTATACAGAACCTTTAGACTGGGTCCAAAATAATGCTGACTCCTAAACCCACGCTCGACAGTGTTGTTTATGATTATTATACGCATGTCAACATTTTTGGCCCATGTAAATCTAAGTGGGAGCCCAACAACATTAGAAACCAACCCAATTCTATTCCCACAATTTAGAGACCTGGATTATAAATTTTAGACATCATAGGCAAGTTGACAAACCACCCACATTTTAATCAATTATGAAGGCCCAAAAGCTACTATCCCTTTAGTATCTTCATTTTAATCAATAATATTCGAGTCAATCGCAAGGCAAGTTGACAAACGACTCACATCTGTAATATTAGCATCATAGCATGACCACTAATGTAATATCTCAATCGTTAGCATCATGCAAAATTAAACCTCATAAATTATGCTTCAGATGGATGCCTCTTATTTTACAAGTCGAGTAGTTAGTTTAATTTATATAAATTACCGATATGTAATTTTTAACTATTGTGTTTTTTTTGTCAAAGTTATGGTTGTTTTGTTGAACACTAATTGATATTTGATTATGTTGCTAGTTAGTATCTTTTATTAGGATAATAATATAGATGTTTAATATAATTATGTACGTTTGAATTTGTATTGTCCCGAATTCCCAATGTTTTTACGAGATACAGTTTTCATAGATAGATAATAATACATACATTTGAGATTTTAAAATATTAAAAAGCGTAACAGACTTTCTTTGCGGACTTCTACTAACCAGTCTCACGATTAACATGAAACAGATAAACCCCATATCTAGAGATATGGGCATAAACATTGAACACACATTTTATGTTATAATGTCACTCACGACTTAACTGTCGAGAGACTATATAACACAGTAGCAATTTAGTATCACTATTTTTTTTGACACTCAACATGCAATATTATTTATTGAAAATTGATAAGTAATTGACGTATACTCGATATCGCAAATGGATAAGACACGTGAAATTAAACGAATATTGTTTTTGTGTAATATTCTGACGTTCAAATCTAGGGATGGCCAAGTGGTGTTATTCCCTTCTACACTTGGCAAGTTGGCATGTTTATTTATTTTTTTGTTATATTATAAAAATGTCAAAAATAACTCTGGTTCGTCTGCAATTCATTAATGAATAAAACTGTTTCTAGTCATAGACTCATCATTGAAATGTGTAAGAAGTGTATTTAATACAAGGTAATAGATTGATTTATATCTTTCAAGTTTTATTACAGAAGATAAAAGAAATCGGGGTATTAGGAATCAAATGTTTGGATGCAATTATATGTTAGCTACAACCTAATTTAATTTTTTATATTATATAAATATCATTTGTTATATGCGATGCGTGTTTAGAGGCTGTTTAAGATTGGTTTGATCAACCCCTAACCACCGATTCAATGAACTTAATCATTTTAATTACTCATGGAATATTAAATATGCACAATGTGATTTATAAATGTAAAATAGTTAGAGCGTGATGCAATACGCTATTTTATTTAATATTTCATCACATACACGTTTAAGTATATATCTAGATAACGTATATTGTATCGTTTTTTTTTTTTTAATAAGTATTTCAAAATACGTAATATAATATTACTTTGTTAAATAGTCTGTATGTATGTATGTATGTATGAGATGTAACAATGACTTTTTGCATTTGCATTAATTTCTACTTTTCTAGTATTCTATTTTTCCTTAATGATATCTTTAAATGGTATTTGGTAACTTGCTTAAAATGGAAGAAAATGTGGAGTACTTTATTTCAAGCTTAGAGATTCAATATAATGATTTTTAAGTAAAATCTAGCTTACATTAATTTTTAAAAAGATCAACAAATAACTTACACCAAATAAAACTTATGTTTAGTTCAACGTAGTTACCATAAAGTTATTAATTGTATTTTCTTTGAAACGAAAATACTTATACATTATACCTAACTCATTTGTTAACGTCAGATACAACCATATATATACATATATATATAGGTTCAGTTCAAATGAGAATGAAATAAAAGATGAGAACTGCGAGAACTACTAAATTATACATTTTTTCATATGTGATTGATTTTATTCATATGTGAACATTCATGTACATTTGATTGATAAAGAAAAAGAAGCTAAAAGCCCAAAAATTATGTATTAAAACACATTTTTCCGATTTGTTTACATTATGGTGCACCTGTTAACATGTATTTTTTATTTTGTGTTTTGAGATATAATTTTAAAGTTTTTTAGCTTTTTTTTTCTTTATAAATCAAATGTGCATAAAATGTTCACATATGAATGAAGTCAATCACATATTAAAAAATGTTTAATTTAGTAATTCTTACGATTCTCACCTTTTATTTTGTTCTCATTTGAATCTAATTCATAATACGCATTTATCTTGAATGAGAATTAAAATAACACTCTACGATTGATAAATTAATCTTTTATCAGTCAAAAGCTCTTTAATTAAGTTATCTGTTTTTTAGGAATCTACGTTAATAGAAAAAAAACATTCACTATTAATTCAAAAGGGATTTATAATAAGTCAAAACCCATTGGAATCAGCAAATCTTATTAGTTTGACATTATAGATTTTGAGTTCATGTTTTTAGAAAAAAATTCCTCAGGTGTCATGTATAATTTGCCTTCAAATATAAGTATGCTTATTATATTTAATTTTAATTTTAAAGGCTACATTAAGAAGCTTTTATGTCATGCAACACGTTAAAAGAACCGTACAAATTCAAAGAACCATATGACATTAATTATGTATTTCTTTCGTATAAATCGTTATGCTCACACCTTCCTTTAAGCATGGTTTCCTTCATATTAAAGAAAACATAGTTCGAAATGATCATATGACTTGATATTTCAAGTATTTGCTTTCATTAAATTAAAAACAATATGTACCATATGCAACCTTTATACTTTACATGATTTATTAAGTTGCTTCGAAACTCTTTGTGCGTCATACAAACTTCATATATGGTACGCTTTGCTTCCTCATAAACTAACTTGATTCACATTTTTACATATACTACTTTACTTCCTTTTGCACAACAAGCGATTAGTATAAGCCTTAGAAACTACACATTACTTTAGCATGTTCATGTTTACTATACGTATTCTACGAACTCGAACGTTATCTTATATTCTTATCTATCTATCCATATTCCTTACATATATGTTGATGTAAAGATTTCGTGTCCAAGATAACAAACTAGTTTTCTATAATTACCAAAACACCCCATTAAACTTCCAGCTTTTGTTCCAATACCGATCCATTGTACGTCGTATAAGCAACACATCCTCTCTTATATATGGTATAAAGTTGTACCATGAGAATAATAAACTAGATTATGAAATTAAATGGGTATTCAAATGAGTAACTTATTTATCTATAATCTATAATTCTTATAAAGGGTTTTCAATTTATTTATAAAGTTAATATTCAAAAATAAAAATGTCAATATTACCTATATAAATAGTAATTATTTCCAATGTTTCATCACCAAACGAAATATTGCCCCTAAAACATTTTGGTTGTTATGAAAATAAAATATCTACATATATGTTTCATACATAATCTCAATAATTATGGTTATAAATATATTATCATTGACTACACATAAAATTAAAATATCTAAAACTCTTATAAAGAGTTTCACATTTTATTTCTTAATCCTTAAAAAGTGATATAAAAAATTACTATTTTACCCCTCCACTTAAAAAATATATAAATTATTTAATTAATATCATATCTCACTCAATACATTTCTTCATTCTTCTTTTATATCACATTTTTAAATTTACAATTATAATAATTTAAACTATTATAACAAATCACTTTCATTAAAAAAGTGACACTTATTCTTGAATGCAAGTGTAATTAAACATTTGTCTCTCAATATAAACATGTGAAATCTTCATCCGCTGTTATTCACGATATCTGATGCTAGTTATATATTAGCTATACACTACTTTTATAATGATTAAGAATTGACTCAAATAATATGAAGTATTCAAATGATAATAAATTGTGTCATGTTTACAATTACCATGCATCACTTTCTCTGTCTGTCTTTCTTGTTGTTGTCACCGACGATCAAAAACTAACATCACCTTTCACGTATAAAATATTACTGTATTACGTAAGGACCATACTACTATATTGGTATACTAGATTTAACCCGTGTGATGCACAACAATTTAAATTAAATAATTTTTATATTCGTAATTTTTATAGGTTTAATAGTTTAATATTATGTTATAATTAGTGTTTGAGTAGGATTCATAAATTTTTTTATTAATTAATATTACATTCAAATATTATCTAATTCTATCTAAATCTATTTTTTAGTTTATTTTTTAAATTAAATAATTATTTAGTTTTAAATTATGAGAGACCGCTAAGTGTCATTTTACCTATGTGACAAAATATGGAACAACTTTTTATTCTTCTTTAGTATACATATAGATTAGACGATAATTGTTACCGCACTCCAATAGAAAAGCTTTCATAAACTTTTTTTTATTTTTTTTTGTTGTCATACATATCCCACTAATTAGATTATTTTATTAAAAAACTATTTGCATTTCAATGATGAAAGCTATCCGAAAGACTTTTTTTTTAATTTTTTTAACTTATCAAAATTCACACTACAAATGACAATGTCCAATGACTCAATTTTAGAAACATTTCGATCGTATAACAAAATTAAACTCAATATTACAAGTCATGATCGTATGACAAAAACTTCGAGCAAAAACCCATGTTCGAATGTATTATCTTCACTGAACAAGATATATTATTTTCGTAACCAATCTTAACAAGAGTATTAAATTAACTAACTCCGAATTCGAAATACTTATATTTTCATAGGACATAAGGGCGCCCAGAGCATGGCCACTTGGTGAGTGATGATAAGTTATCATGTTGGATGAATGTTTTAGATTCTTTGTATGAGAACGATGTAGCCTACATTACTTACCCAAACACTAGATCGTATGCATCATGTACTACCCTCCTTCCACCATACTATTACAATAAATATAAATTATCTATTTTTCTTTCTATATAGTTCGTTTTAATTTATTATTGTTTGTTGGCGGCATTTCTGTTTTGATTTTCCCCTTGGCCGGTTTTTTCTACTTCTTCCTTTGTGGATTAAAGTTGTACCATAGTTATGGATGTCACCATAGTTACCGCTCTAACTCAAGTCTCTAAGCATAATGATAGTTATATGCTATCCGTTCTATCTACACCCATACTTTTTACTTATGAGTATAAGTCTATTTTCTACACGTACTTAAAATGATAAAACTTTATGAGAAAAGCTCAAACAATTGATCATTAATGAAGTAGTTTGTAAACTTTGTTTTTTAAGAAGAAGCCAAAAGATAAAGGAAAAGCGAATGAAAAGGGGGAAAGTCATAAAAAGTCGGTAAAACCGTGAAGGGGTAGAGGGGCGCAAGGCAAATTAGGTGATGTATGTCTTAAATTCCCCCCACCCCCATTTACACCCCACTTCTTCATCCCCAATCCATAAAACCGGATCTTTTATATATATATATATTTAGGCTCTAGATACATATCTATGCATTCACCGTCACCTCTTTGCTCTTTTACCTTCATTTGTTTAAAGTGTATGATATGATGATAATAGTATAATAATATAACATTTTGCTCACCTCTAAAATTGTTATGTGTTAACTAAATCAATGCAACTTGACATCGTAGTTTAACATATTTTTTAAAAAAATCAAACATGACGGTGCAATTTGTTATAAAAAACTTTAAATATTTATAGTAGAATCTTTATAAGAAAACTGAAATTATAAAACGTCAAGTTTGTTTTTTTGCATAAAAGTTTTTAAGTGTGTATCTAGCACGCAAGCTTTTTATCAGATGTCAAGCTTCAAGTATTGTCTGATAGTCAAATGTTTAAGAGATTATTGAATACTTAAGTAATAAAAGAAAACTAATTGAAGTAACTTTTAGAAAAAATTTCAATCTTGTAAAATGATAAATTACATAAACATCTCAAAAATTATAATTGATCATTTATTTTTCATATCAATTTTTATTTTTAAGCTTCAACCATCAAACGTTTTACAAGAAAAATTAAGTTTCAATTTTTAGCTTTTAATATAAATTACAACTACCAGTTACATTTGACAAATACACCATTATAAGAAGAAATTTATGTTTTTCTTTTTACAACTACAAATCAAAACGCATGTGAGATGAAAATTATAATTTGTGTGTACTTTCTATTTGAAAAATAAAAACTTCATATCATAGTTTGTTTGTTAATACTTGTGAGACTATTCAAATTTATTAACTAAAAAAGTTATTAATTAATCAATTATTAATTTAGCATCTTATCCTTAAATTAGACTTAGAAAAATATTATTTTAAAAAATTTATTAATTAAGAGTACTAAATTATCGAGTTCTTATCGATTATGTACTTAAAACTTAGCAAGGAAAATTTCGGAAAAAAATGGAAACAAGTATCAATGTAGTAAATGAATTGCGTTGAGTGCGGATTACAAAATAGGTAAATCCGAACATTAATACATTGAATTCATTTCATGATTGATTCAAGAAAAACAGTAATTATGTAAAGTATATAGAATTACTTCATCTTCATCCTTTAAATTACATATAATGGTTGTATTCATTACACCAAACACACTCGAAATTAATTGTTATATTCATCGGCTCATTCACCCAATAAATTTATACGTTTTTTTGGTAATATTACCATGAAAATGATAGGGTGAAAATATTGGATGGTAGCAAACGGCACAAATTTATGTAGGGACAATACCAACGGATACTTGCACAATTCACCTCTATAACCCGGCCAATTTAATACCCGATCCGAGCAGTCAAACCACCCACCGCATAAGTCAAACAAACCCTGTATTCATTGATATCCAAACCCACACCCATTCTTCCGGACCCTACACGTGTTCTAACCTCATTGGCCCATCTTCAAGAATCCAATGACCTGCTTTTTTTTTCTCTATAAAATCCAAACGACGCCGCATTCACTTTATTCATCATCGCTTTGCTTCTCCTTCCCGCAACCTCGAAATGGCGCCAAAACCGGTCACTTCTCCGGCATGTTTCGCAGTTTTTGCTATTTTTCTCCTCTTAAGCGCTTCTGCTGCCGCGCATGACTACTCCGACGCTCTCCGGAAGTGCATTCTGTTCTTCGAAGGTCAGCGTTCCGGCAGACTCCCACCGGATCAACGTGTCCGGTGGCGTAGTCATTCTGCATTGCACGACGGAGCTTCTGACGGAGTATTTTTTTCACTTTTTCTACCTGCAACATTATTTTCTCATATATATAAGTGTTTATTGAAATGTAGCTTAGTTTTTGATGCTTCAGTACTGATGTTAAATGTATCATTTCTGTCATATAGGTCAAAATCATACGCTTCTTTTACTATTTTCTATTTTGTATGAAGTTATGTTGGCAGGTTTGATGATGCATTTAATATTATATGAATATGTGTGAAACTATACGCATTCTCATATATCTAACTGTTAATCGAAACGTAGGTTTACATTTTAATGTTTTACTGATTAATAGCTCCAGTTAGGTCTAAATCGTATTGGTTATGCTAAAACGTGAGTTATTTGTTAGGTTTTACTTATAGGTGATAATTTATGAGTTTAAGTTTATAATATATCGTATTTTCTAGAAAATTATACATATGTTTTAGTGATCCATAAGTAGAAAAATTACGTACAGTTAACAATGCGTAAGATTGTGTGCTTTCATGAATTTTTATAATACTTTTGAACTTTTTGTACAGGTTGATTTACGAGGCGGATACTACGACGCCGGAGATAACATAAAGTTCGGGTTCCCCATGGCGTTTACGACGACATTATTAGCGTGGAGCGTAATTGATTTCGGTCGAGTAATGGGACCAGAGTTAGGGAATGCAGTTAGGGCAGTGAAATGGGGAACAGATTACTTATTAAAAGCAACGGCACAAGACGGCGTCGTTTATGTACAAGTAGGTGACGCGTTTTCGGATCATAATTGTTGGGAAAGACCAGAGGATATGGATACTTTACGAACGGTGTATAAAGTTGATCGGGATCACCCTGGATCTGACGTGGCAGGGGAGACTGCTGCTGCTTTAGCTGCTGCGTCGATTGTTTTCCGGTCACGTGACCCTACTTACTCTCGTATCCTTCTTAACCGTGCTAATAAGGTATGTTTTATTTTTGTCATTTTGTTATAGCAATATGGCATCATATGAATAAAGTTTCGTATGTTTTTCTTTTTATCATACGTGTTGGTTGCTGATTGGTGCATTCGTATTCTTTCGAGATTCGCTCCACTTATTTGTTTATGACTACACCACCAAAATTTGTACATCAACCATTTAGTCTTAAGTGTACGAATTAAAAAAAAAAACTTATTTATGTATAAATACACTCTTGTATAAGGTTAAATTTTGTTAATTTTGTGTCAAATTGGTTTGCATGAACATATATTAGTTTTATAATAAACATAAAGTTGATAAAGAGTTTCTTAGATTTGAAGAAGTGGTTAGGATCTTTTTTGGGTTGAGAATCAATGGATTGTATTAAAATGGTATCAAAAGTAGTAATTTGAAACCTTATGCTTAGCATTTCTTTTTAAATTCGTTGAAATTAACATAGAGTACTTTGAGGACGATTAAAAGGGCGTGGACGAATAGTGAAAGTTGCTTTTAGTGAAAAAAAATTCTTATATGCCAATATTTCAAATGGATCATACTTTATTCACATGGGATGCCATTTATTGAATTTGGTTAACTAGCTTCTTTTTCATGCTAAACCGTTATGTTCTTATTATAAAATTTATTACGTACTATTTATCCATGTGGTTTGCTATTTTAAGACGAAAGTTGCCTTTATGTTTTCTAGTTGACATATAAAAAATAAGTAATTAGATAATATTATTATCATAGAATAAGTGACTCCAATTTGTGGTTTGTTTTTATTGTTATGGGTTTTGGGTGACTTATCATAGGAGTTCTATCTCATTCAAATGCATGTGGGTGTAGATTCAAAATTTTAACTCAGTTGGTTAAAAGTTAAACAATACAATCATAAATGTTGTTGGACCAAACATAGAATGTATAGGTGAACTTTAACTTATCATAATTGGGTACTCTATTATTGACCTTAATTATCTTTAAGACACCTTCATTGTTGCCTGTTGGAGCAATTTTTGACTCGAGTACAAAAATAGTCTCCAAGCACTGGTCTTAGTTTTTCTTTTTTAAAATTCATTGTATCACACTGCATGCATTATTATTCCAGGCTAATGAATACTTTGAGTGTAATAAAGGCCTATACTTTTGTGCATACTTATTAACCAACATTTACTATTTCACCATGGTCATTGCTTCTTGGTCAATGTGGCCATGTTTTGTTACGAAGTACGGAGTAGTATATGTTATTTTTGTATATGAAGTAAGACACTATTGTGGGTATTATTTATAGCAATTGGGCCCCTGTATTATTTATCCAAGGCTTGACATCTTTCTGTTAACTTTAACGTTTCCCAAAGCAGTTTTTTTATTTACCCGCCATTTGCTACTTTGATCCTGTTTAGGTCTTCCGGTTTGCTGACACATATAGAGGTGCATACAGCAATTACTTACACTCTGCAGTTTGCCCTTTTTACTGTGACAACAATGGTTATGAGGTAGTATTGCGGAGTATTATTTATCTTCTTTTAATATCTTCGTGCCGTCTCTGTTTCATAAGTGACCACAATTGAATTACACAAAGTTTAAGAAAAAACATAATCGGTACATTGTGTAAGAGAAAAATAACAATCTTACTTTTACTTTTTACACGGTCTTCTATTAATTAGTTTTGTGAAAAAGTAAATTATGATTAAATTGGTAAAGGTAGTACGTTATTTTTGAAAATGAACACTTATTTTATGACAAACTAAAATGGAAATGAGAACACTTATTTTGAGAAGGAGGTAGTACTATACTTTAGTTTTTATACTCTGTATTTGTTATGAGTAGTAACTGTTTAATTTGGTATCTGGGCAGGATGAATTGTTATGGGCAGCGGCGTGGTTACATAAGGCGTCAAGAAGAAGGCAATATAGGGAGTACATAATAAGGAACCAGGTCATCTTGAAGGCAGGGGATACTATTAATGAATTTGGTTGGGATAACAAACATGCTGGCATCAATGTCCTCATTTCAAAGGTACGTACTACATAAGGACCTAAATTTAATTTGCTTGTATAAATGAGAGTACAGTATATATAGGCATGATATCATATTATTATTTTGGATTTGATGACTAATTGTCCAATATTATTAAAATTGCTACAACCCTGGATACGGAAACAATATTTTACTTTGTTATTTACTCCATTTTCTAGTGTTCACGTCTGATCTTATCAAAGTCTTGTCTTATTGTATATGTCGATATTCCTCTCCTTATTCTGGTGTCTATTCTAATATACTCATACCCCTAATACCTTTTACATTGTGTCAGCCAATCACATGGTTTTTATTGTGTAAATCATGTTTATTTCTAAAGTGGAAACCACAGCTGGGTCCCTTTACCAACTAGCTCCTAACCCATTTTCCCACAAGAATCGGTCAAATTGTCAAAACCAAGTTTAACTAATATGCCCATTCGATATCAAAACTACATCTTTAATTATACAAACAGGTACCAGTTTTCCAAGTTTATAAAATGTCTTTGTAAATAAATCTATCCCTGTTACCGGTCAAAGAATGTCATGACAGTTAATTTGTCTTTAACAATGTTGACCTTGCTGTTGATATGGCATTGACCAGTCATTGATGGGGTACTGATTTGAGTACTGAAATCTTCTCTGAGATTTGGTAATCCTAGGTATTATCTAAAATCAAGTATTATCCGACTTTGGTAGTTGTTTTCAGTCTGAACTAAATTTTGCTACCAAAAACAGAAATCAAAGTAAAGATGATTTCCTGTAAGTACACTTAACCCTCAAATACACAAACCCTTCCTTCTATAGAAGGCGGTATTGGATATAATGTTATGTTGCACAGAGTCAAATCCTCTGCACAAAAAAGATCCCTTCTCCGGTTTCAAGAATAATGAACTGTTTATTAAATGTCATGAATATGTAACAAAAAATGAAGGTGGGTCATTTGGTCCAAGTCCTATACAATAAGACCATGTCCTTAATTGCAAGAACAGTGTCCTCTCAAGCAACAAATGCAGGGACTATGTCTATGGTGTCTTTACTCTCAAATGGAATGGACTAATGCAAGAAGTTATGTACCACCCTCATGTTTAGGCTTCTAAGGGTAATGTGGAGGGACCCACCTTAGGTCAGTGATTTTCTGCTACAATGCATGTGCCAAAAGCCAATGAAGGGGGAAGAGGGTAGTGACACTTCCTTCTCAATTCCCATGCCTTTATGGATACATGTAATTAGTATACGGTCAAAATGATGGTGACCTCACTTAAACTAGATAACATCATAAAAATTTCGCATTATGTCACACTTATCCTATTTCCCATATCTTAGGACTATCAACCCATGTGGACTTTTATCTTTGGATTCTGTTAATAATTGATTATTATAATTTTGTACTAACATGTAACCACAAACATTTATGCAGGAGGTGTTAATGGGAAAATCGCCTGATTTAAAATCATTCCAGAACAATGCGGATACGTTTATATGTTCGATGTTGCCAGGAACGGCTCAGCTTCAAGTTCAATATTCACCAGGTTTGTTGTTTTTGCTGTGTTGTTTTAATTTTTAATTAACCTGTTATGAACATATACAAGGTTTGTTGATAATTGTTTTAATTGTGCTTATGGTAATAATTTAGGTGGACTGATATTTAAAGCTGGAGGAAGTAACATGCAACATGTAACTTCATTATCTTTTCTTCTGTTGGCCTATTCTAACTACCTAAGCCATGCCAAACGTGCGGTGCCATGTGGCGGGAAATCGGCTTCCCCTGCTTTTCTCAAAAGTTTGGCTAGACGTCAGGTATACTAAACCTCAATTTTCTTCTCCGTAAATATGTTAAAGATACTATTGTTAGTTTGTTATTCAAATAGAAAAACAATGGTTTGGGGAAAATGAAAAAAAAAAATCAAATAAATAAAATGAGTCAATTATTGATCGGTTGCGGCTAGTCATGGGCGCTTTGAAATTTGGCATTGGTGTTGGTCACATGCACATGGACTTTGGTTGTTGCCAAATGTATGGCTGCACTTACTTCATACCCCACAATAGGCCCACATTAAAACCACCGAAAAGAATAACCGTTATAATGTTGTCTAACACTTTTATCCACAAAAACATTCCCTTTTTCTCATGGACCTCCTTTTGATCCCTTTTCATGAAATAACTGTTAAACCTCAAATCAACACCACCTCACCACTCACTGTTGTTTGTTATGTAGTAACATAAAGTATACCTCGTGAATAAAAACGTTTGTAATTTCTAATTTAAAGTAAAGTAATAACTCTATTTCTTGTTCAATTCATAGGTGGACTATATTCTTGGAGATAATCCAATGAAAATGTCATACATGGTTGGGTACGGACCACGATACCCTCAAAGGATTCACCACAGAGGCAGCTCGGTACCTTCGGTTAGGGTCCATCCAGCACGTATAGGCTGCAAGGAAGGGTCTCGTTACTTTTTTAGCCCAGACCCTAACCCAAACGTATTGGTTGGAGCTGTGGTTGGTGGGCCTAACACTACTGATTCATTTCCTGACTCAAGACCTTTCTTTCAAGAATCTGAGCCCACGACGTATATAAACGCACCATTGGTGGGACTACTGGGCTACTTCGCAGCGCACCCTTGATTCGAAATGGTGCAATGAGTAGTGGTGCGCGAAATGGTCACCCTGCCTTCATTAATTTCTTATAACACGCCGTTATTAGTGTGGTTTTCCAGAATGGAAAAGTTGCAATTGTATCTTCCCTATTAATCTATCATATCCAACATGGCATGCTGTCCTTTTTTTTTTTTGTTTAGCTAATTTATGTCCCGGAATTAAGGGAGCATTATTCAAGTAAATGTTTAAGTATATTATGATTATGATGATGTGGACTTAGGCACTCAAATTAAGTTGTATCTTGTGTTTAACTTGGTTGTTTAAATGAATTAATTTTTTGCTGTAAATTTTTTAAAGTTATCAAAAAGTATGTTTTTAAGATTTGTGCTTAGCTCTATTCTTGTTTCATCATAAGTTCATAAACTGAACATTTTTTGGCTTAATCCCTTGGCAAAGAATGGATCAGTGACCCTTGTTTAATTTTTATAAATAAAAATAGGTAATTCGGGATGATAATAAATTATGAGGTGCTTATATCAACTCGAATCATAGTTTGTTAATTCTAGTTTGCACCATTAGTCCATTACATGCCTCTTTTGGACTACCACTTTTGGCCCAACTACACATGCTAGTCTATTTAACACTCTTAACACACTAAAAGAATACAAGGTTATCAGTATAAAATAATACTCGTAACTAAATAAGGTATGAGTTTCCGATGTAAGTAAGCTCAGTTAACCTTTGACAACTATAGAAGCACTAAAAACTTTTAAAAAAGAAAAAAATAACATCCGGAGATCACACATAAATAATAAAAGCATGGCCGGGTAAATAACATAACTGAATGTGACATGCATATATATATATATATATATATATATATGAGAATGGGTTCAAGGGAGAAGGAAAAATTGATGAAGAAGACGGAGAAGAGTTTTTTAACTCTTTGATTCAACAAATTAACCCTTTGATTCAGCAAATTAATCATTTTGATTCAGGAAAAGTGTTTATTAATAACAATGTTTTTTTTTAATCATAGATGAATGTTTGTTAAATTACATAATGCATTTTTTGAAATCATATTTATTTTTTATCGAATCGTACTTGTTTTTTGCTGAATTATAGTTTTAAATATATTTTTTTTTCCTTCTCCCTTAATTTTTTTTTCTTTTCAGATCATGATACTATATATATTATATATATATTATATATATATATACATAACAATAAAAATGATAAATTGAAAATTTCAATACCAGGTCTTACAATTTATTTAGCAAGTTACTATAAAATTCTTTTTATAATGACAAACCACCACCAACGTCACTTAACATGATCTTTGACTGCCACCGGTCCTCTGTCCTTTGTGATTGCTTTTCTGGAGTCTCAAATTGTAAGCTAGCTTCAAACTTTCCTTAATTATTTATTGATCAAGTATATGAATATTATAAAACTAGATAAAGTTAAATTACTAATGTTATGTATACTTCCTATATATAGGTTGTCTTACTTATTGGTGTCCATGCATTACTTTAGGACAAATTGCTGAGATTGTGGACGAGGGAACTACTTGTAAGTTTCTATGCGTCGAGTATAGTATCACATAAGAATTGAATTTAGTGATAAAGTCATGAAAGCAAATTCAAATAGATCACCCGAAAAATACAATTAACTTGAATTCGAAATTTGGTACAATTTTCAAAAAACTTATTAGTTTGATCGTTAATAAGTTATAACTAATTAAGCTGTAAAAACAGCTTGTGCTGTCCATGGGCGGTACTTCTGCTATTCACTGGATGTCAATGGATATATTCATGTATGTATCGTTCTAAAATGAGACAACAATACGTGTTGGCTGAGGAACCCTGCAACGATTGTTGTGTCAATTTTTGTTGTGAGCCATGCGCCATGTGCCAACAGTATCATGAGCTTAAGCATCGTGGATTCGATATGTCACTTGGTAATAAGTTTCTGTTAGTCTCTGATCAAATTACCAAGTTAATATCACCTTTGGCTTACATAAGAAACTAATTAATGTTAGCTTATACTTAGGATGGCATGGAAATATGGAGAGGAAAAATATTTGTAAGTCTTAAGTTTATGAATTATATATTATATTTATATTTTTATATTTATATGTATGACAAAAGTTTATTTGAGTGTGCATTTTTTTAAAGTATGGTATAATTTCGACGATTTTTTTTCATTTTTTTACGTGTTTGAAAACCGGTAATACATGTGTTATCAATTTTCAAAAAATGAAAAAAAAAAGTTCGTCGAAATTATACCTTGTGAGATGTCTAATTGAAGAAAAAAACAACGGTTTTTGTTGGGTTAGAGACCCACTCACAATATTTATGAAAGATAAAATACTAAGTGTCTTATCAGACACTTCATCTATAAGCAGTGTCATCTAAATATGCTTGATAAATTGTTCGCTAATCATGTTGAACAACGAACAAATTTGTACTTAGAATATATGAATCATGTCTATTAAACTCAGTGCATGTGTTATCACTACTTCCTTTGTAACTTAACTTGTCCAAGGTTGAATGTCCATCACTCACTGATGGACACTTAGTCATTCAAGAAGTTACATCGAGCTTGACGCTAACCAAGACTTAAACATCTGTTGAAGTCCAAGACTGAAGACGGAGACAGAGAGAAACTCACTGATATGGAATTTAAGACTTCTTTATTAATCATCGGTTCATGTTCTTATCCTAAATAGTACATTGGGTTTGAAAAATATCCAATGTACAATGTAGAAGGTCAACTTATAAAGTATAATAATATGTGCATATCTTTATCAAGATATGTACAACTAGTTATTGTACTTTATTCAGAAAAGAACATTACTTTTCTGAACACTAGGGTTATTAAATTTATATTTCATACCTTGTTGTGTACTGTCACTTCCATTCTTTGGAAGTTACAGTCTAAACCTTCTCTAATATGGTTGTGATACGTGTAGGGTTTGAGACTATTTATAAGACTATAAATACTTCCATCAACAACCATATTAAATGTCCAGAATGTTGTATTCACTTTCAACCTTGATTTAAGCACACTCCTGATCACAAGTGAGTAATTGTGCCTTCACCTATCTGTTAGGAGTTGATCATTGAGTGTTATCAGCGCACTCTCACTAATAACCTATTGGATTGTCATTTGTCACAAGTTTAGTTTAATCAGACTAGTTTGTCTTGTCTTATTCCGTATTAAACTATTGTAAAGTATCATTTGATTTTAAATCAACAAAAGAAAACTTTAAACTTGATATTTAGTGTTTTTACTTACATTTGTTGTCTGTTTATTACTCTAAATTTCTGTTAAGGGATCAACAGTTTTTATGGTGTAAAATTTTTATTATTTTTCAACTTGCTATTTTTAAGATATTCAATTTTTAAAAACGTGAGAAAAAATAGAGTTTTACCAAATGAATCACTTTTATTGATTTTTTCATTCTTAACAAAAATCATGTTTATTTGAACTCCCTTTTTTATACAAAAAAAAAATAAATAAATAAATAAATAAAAAAAATTAATGGATTTTTAACTCGATCTGCTAAGCATCATACTTATCATTTTCTTAAATAAGAATACAAACAAAACGAGATATTCAAAAAATACAAATTGACATCATGTGACAAAACTTTAAAAAGAAGAAAAAGTTGGAAACAACTTGAGAGGTTTAATTGTACTTCTCTATAGTAGATTAATTTGAACACCGTAAGTGATACATGACTATAGCCCGTAGACCACAACATTTCGACATCTTCAAATAAGGTTCAAAAATCATTATACGTATAAATGTTTTATTATATGTTACATATTATACGTTATCCCATGAAGAATCAAATAAGATATTTATTACCACATTCAATTACACATAATAACAAAAAGAAATTATCTAAGAGGAAACCTAAAAAGAAATTAGCAAGAAGCTAGAAAATTACAAAATGTTATCTAACAAAGGATTTTGAATCTATTGATTCTAAAAAATATGGATCTTTCAATTTCTACTAGAAAACTAAAGAAATGAATAACTAGAAATGTGATAAAGAGATCTTTTCGATGTCAGTCCTTCTTGCCCAAGACGAATTAGTTGCGAAACTTCCAAAAAGACTGCGATGTTACTTTTTTGTTTCTTTCGTTTTGAGGATTCTATGTACACACATGAATTATGGTGCCAATAAATTGGTAGTACACAACAACACTTTATTACAATAAACAGCCGAGCTGCCTTTTCAACACGGCAAGTGTCCCAGCTCAGAACATGGCCAATGGTCCACCGGCCTTTATGATTGTGGCAAAGATTGGTCTAGTTGTAAGTCATCAGTTCAGTCTAGCAGATTGTATGTTACAATTAGAAATTTGTTATAATTTATTTAAAGTTTTGTATTGTTTTTGGTGGCTATATACAGGTTGCTTCACGTGTTGGTGTCCATGCATTTCGTTTGGAAGAATTACAGAGGTTGTCAAAAAAACATTAATTAACGATTAATCATAACCAAACATAAAAGCATCCGCTATGCATACACTGCGCCATCACTTTCAACGTCACATCAATTTTTTCTCCAAACTACATTTACCATTTATTATTATTATTAATACCTATTATTATAAACATTGAAAATGTAAAGAATTTTTTTCTAGTAAAAATTATTAGCCTTGGAATTCAGAATTGATCATCCCGACACCGACCACGATGATGGAGAGAAAAAAAACATATTTTGAAGTATGATGTTATCTTGAACGTATTTATTAAAAGAGTGTTTTGTTTAATAAAAATGGCGTGTTTCTTCTTTTTAAAAGTAAAATAAAATAAAATAGTTTTTTGTAATAAAATTTTAATTTTTTAGGAACTAATAATGGTTAATAAATTTTAACTTTTTATTAACCAATAATAATTAGAAAGGTGTCTTTAAATTTGTTAAAAAATTATTTCACAATATTTGATTGGTAAGCTTAAATTTTAAAAATTAGGATAAGAAATAAAATAAAATTTCAAAAAATTTCTAAAATCGTAACCATGTTATTTGTTGCTAACAATTAAAAGTTGAAAATTATTATGGTTGCATTTGTTTATAATATTTGAAGTTGTTGGTCGCTAATAATTTACTTAGTAATTAGTATGTTTGAAACTATTATATGCGAAAAACAACTTTGTGATTTGAAGAAATTGATAAATCATATATTTTATTGGTGGTATTAAATATAAATATGTCACCATATATTTGTTTTGTAGAATTGAGAACATATATTTGTTTTGAATATTAGAAACATGATATGATCTATCGATTTTTTAATTCATATGAAATTTTGCTTTATGTAAAATAATGTATACTTTAAAAGATATATATAAAGATAAGTAGAAATCTTAAAAGAATGAAGAAATATAATTGGTTAGTGAATTGTTCAGTTAAATAAAAGGTTTCGATTGGTTAATAATAAATTAAAATCTTATTAGAAAAGAAGTCTTTTTATTAAAAAAAATAAACTAAAATTCTAGAAATATTTAATAAGAAACTAAAATTTCAGCAAAATTTTTTATTTTATTCTATTTTACTTTTAAAAAGAGAAAATATATTATTTTTATTAACCAAAACATTCTATTAATAAATATTTTCTAACATAATACCATATAAGAAAATATATGTTTCCTCCGCATCATTTCGGTCAAAAAGTCTCGCGAAGTTGTCATGCAACGCCAATGGACACTGGTCAGATCAACTAGCACATGCATGGCGCATGCTGTAGCATTGGTTAAAAAAGCAAGCGAATTAAATCTGAATTAAGCTTGATTTCAAATATCAAAATAGTTTTTCGAACAACAACTTTTCGTTAACAACCTGCTAAAAATGGACCATATACACTAATTAAACCTCATTTATTTTCTAGACTCGTAAGTGGAAGTCCGCACTCTCGCCATGGGCCGACTCATTTGATGAGTACCGGTGTCACATGACACCTGTGACTTTGACCAAGTAGTGTAATATTTATAGGGTTTTTTATTAATGATACTATTGAATTAATTAATTGTCACCAGTAATTTAAGCCGAGTAGTGTAATCTTTTTAGTTATTAAATTTGTGACACCAGTGATGGAAAATCCTGAATCTGCCACTGCGCTCTCGTAACTTTTTTTATTTAGATTTATAAAAGTTCTTCTATTTCTGAATAAAAGATCATTTGATAACTTGATGAATAACAACAACGTACTAATTAGTTATTGTGGCAGTTTAAGTATCCGTTCACTTCTAAATTCAATGCAAATTATAAGATTTTGACATTCAAGTTATTCACTTTATTTTAATGAATATATAGTTGGTGTGTTTGGCGTGTAATGCAGCTTGCGGAAAAAGCGGATGCCTTTATGGGGTACTTTGTGTACTGGTTGGATGTGGGTACATATATTCACATCGTACTGAATTAAGGGAGCAATACATGTTGCCCCAACAACCTTGCAGCGATTGCGTTGTTCACTGTTGTTGTGATTTTTGTGCTCTTTGCCAAGAATATCGTGAGCTTAGGTATCGTGGACTCAGAACCATCTCTTGGTCAATATCAACGTAAAGGGGTTGGGAGAAACCGATCACAAGTACTAGACCAGATTGTAGGTATAGAGTAATAGAGATAAGATAAAAAATGTCAGAGTGGCATTGAGAGAGTGGAGCAAAGGTAAATTTGGAAAGGTAGAAGATGAGATAAGGAAGACTAGAGAAGAAGCGGTTTCATGGGAGGTGATTGCGGAACAATGGGCTATGGATGACCATGAATTAAAAGAATGGATGGAGGGTAGACGAATATAGCTTGAAAAGGAACGGGAACAAATAGAGATGCTGAGATAGAGGGCAAGAATCAAATGGGATCTTGAAGGGGATGAAAACACGAGGTACTTTCATTCAGTAATTAAGAGGAAGCAAAATGTCAATAAAATATATACATGGTTTAATGATGAATGGGGAATGGTGCGAGGATCCAACGGAAATCAAGCAGAAGTTGGTTAGGTTTTATAGAGCAATATTTGAAGAAAGAAGAAGTGAGAGGCCAAAATTCATAAGTAACCGTGTTAACATGTTATCTAATAGTGAAGCAGCGAGCTTGGAGGCACCATTTTCAGTTGAAGAAGTGTGGGAAGCATTAAATGAGTGTGGTAGCTCAAAGGCACCAGATCCGGACAGGATGAACTTCAAGTTTATTAAGAGGTTTTGGGCGATAATCAAAGAAGATCTAATGAAGGCAATCAGATGGTTTCATGAGAAATGTGAAATATCCAAGGGGTGTAATGCGTCTTTCATAACTTTGATCCCAAAAGTTGAGAATCTGGTGGGGTTAGGTGAATTTAGACCAATAAGCCTTATTGGAAGTTATTACAAAGTGGTGGCCAAAGTACTTGCTAGAAGAATAAAGAAAGTTGTGGGTAAACTTGTGGATGTTGTGCAAAATGCTTTTATTGAAGGAAGATATATTCTTGACGGAGTGTTGATAGCTAATGAGACGGTTGACTGTATGAGAAGAAAGAAGGAGAAATGTTTGATTTTTAAAGTGGATTTTGAGAAGGCTTACGACGATAGCCTTAACTGGGAATTTTTAGATGAGGTTCTGGGACAAATGGGGTTTGGGAATAAATGGAGGAGTTGGATAAAAGCTTGTCTACAATCGGCATCAATTTCAATATTAGCGAATGGTTCACCTACAGAGGAATTTCAGATGGAGAGAGGTGTTAGACAAGGTGATCCTTTATCACCTTTTTTGTTCATTTTAGCGGCGGAGGGGTTAAATGCAATGATGAAAGAAGCAATGGAAAATGAATTGTTCAAGGGTGTAAATGTTGGAGGTGGTAATGTTGTAGTATCCCATCTCCAATACGCGGATGATGCAATATTTTTTGGGAAATGGGATAGAAGAAATGCGAGAAACTTAATGGTAATACTGAAGTCATTTGAAGCAGTTTCGGGATTAAAAATAAATTTGAGAAAAAGTAGGCTTTATGGTTTGGGCGTTTCAGAAGTTAAAGTGGAAAATATGGCGAGATGGTTGAAGTGTAGGGTGGGGGAAATTCCATTTACATATTTGGGTTTACCTATTGGTAAAAGTATGAGATGAGAATGTGATTGGAAACTGGTGATGGAAAAATTTATAAAACGGTTGTCGGATTGGAAGGCGAGAACGATGTCTTTTGGTGGGCGGTTGACTCTTATCAAATCAGTCCTTGGAAGCTTGCCACTTTATTATTTTTCAATATTTCGAGCCCCGGTTTGTGTGATTAAAAAATTAGAATCCATACGACGTAACTTTTTTTGGGGAGGGTTTGGGGAGGGATATAAAATGGGGTGGGTTAAATGGGAAGATGTGTTATCATCTTATGAGGGTGGGGGGTTAAATATTGGTTCATTGAAAGCAAAAAATTGGGGGTTAGTAGGTAAATGGTGCTGGCGTTTTAAAACATAATGTAATGCGTTTTGGGTCAAAATCATTAAAAGTCTCTATGTGAGGGATGGGGGATTAATTGTGAGGGAAAGGGGTAATATAGGCAACATGGGTCGTATTTGGGCGGGTATATGGTGGGTTGGGAAGGAAATTGATGAAAAAGGGGGCGGGTTCTCTTCATATTTTTGTAAAAAAATTGGTAACGGGGCTCAAACAAGATTTTGGGAAGATAGATGGGTGGGTGATATAGCACTAAAAGAAAAATTTTATATATTGTACACCCTGGATAGGAATAAAGAAGTGGTGGTAAAAGAAAGAGGTAAATGGGTGGATAATAAATGGACGTGGGAATGGGATTGGATTAGATCTCCAAGAGGGAGGGCGTGTGGGGAATGGGATGAACTAATTAATTTGATTGATTCGATTAGTTTGGAACCCGACATGTGTGATAAATGGCAACGGACAGCTGATGGTGAACAGGTTTATACAGTTCACAAAATGGCGAAGAAAATTGATCAGGTGACTTTGGTGGGCGGCCAATCGGGTCAACAAACGCAGCAGGTAAAGTTGGTCCCGAGCAAAATCAATATATTCGCGTGGAGAATAAGAAAGAAGTGGTTTCCAGTACTAGTGGAGTTGGACAAAAGAGGTATAGATTTGAATGGGTTATTGTGCCCACTTTGTGAAGA
Source organism: Logfia minima (assembly GCA_963921325.1). Taxonomy (NCBI): domain Eukaryota; kingdom Viridiplantae; phylum Streptophyta; class Magnoliopsida; order Asterales; family Asteraceae; genus Logfia; species Logfia minima. The sequence goes on along the minus strand of OY992770.1, from coordinate 13,665,040 downwards.
GAGTATTGAAACAATTGATCATTGCCTAGTATTGTGCAATGAATCAAGGTTGGTTTGGAACAAGGTGTTTGGTTGGTGGAATATGGGTATATGTGATGCGTTGGACATCGAGGGATTGTTACAATCTGTAAACATGTATAATAGGAATAAAAGGTTGAAAGAGTTATGGTTGGGGGTTTTATGGGTCACATCATATATGATTTGGAAAAATAGGAATGCTAAGGTCTTTGGAAGAAAAATTTTAAGAGGTGCAGGATTGTTTCAAGAAGTACAAATCCGGAGCTTTGAGTGGATAAAACCGAGATTGAGGATGGCGAAAATAGAGTGGTCAAGATGGATAAGGACCCGATATCGTATGGTGGTGATAAAGTGGGACAAACTGATGAAAGGAACATGGTTTTGAGATCATGAGCTCGAGTATCCAGTCAATGATGACAGATGGTGATAATTCATTGCAAATCACCTAAGCTGATGGTGGGTGTCTGGGTACTAAGGAGATATGGTTATGTTCATAAGTTAGACATGCAACAGCACATTCTTGGATTTCTAGAAGTATAGGTGGCTTTACTGTGGTGGGGAGTTTGGATATTTGCGATAGTTGGGGTTAGGCTGGGCCTCGAAGCAGTGGAATGTATAAGTACGAGTTTCAAGCAATCTGTTTGTAAAGTGGTATTTTGGTCCATGTTCTATAGTTTTTGGAATGTAAAGAAGGGTAGTGGTTTGCATGAAAAATAAGGAAATAGTAGTTTGAATAGGGGGATTCAGTACGTATATGTATATGGTCATAGATGTAAATATTTATGCATCATCAATAAAGTGTTTTTTGCCTTTTCTAAAAACAAAGGGATCATGTGTTATGTAAGATATATATAACTCGAGTTTTTATACTTCAGGATGGCAAGGAAACCTGGCGAGGCAGAATCAAGAACTCGTGATGCCACCGATCGGTCCTGGAGAAATGAAACGTTAGTACAATACGTCTTGATGGCAAGTGAAGAAGAATTTATTTGGTCGTGATCATTTGCAATTTATTTTATTTTTCTATTGGTTATGTTATTGTGAACTAAACTCAAATTAACGGAGTAATATGATAAAATAAAAACTGTGATGTTAGTCTACCGGTAACATTACATGTATTGCTTCAATCGTAGCTTGATTCCTTTGGGTTGTATTGAAACAAATGCAGTTTTTTATGTGTAAGCTATTGAAGAAGGTTAATTTGCATTCTATAAGAATAGGAAGCTAAATTATTGTAATATACATATACACGTATTGGCCATTATACTGTTGCCTTGTATATGCTTTCTATGTATAAAATTGTCGTGTTTTGTTGTTAATTAAATGTTCAGATCGATGATAATATGACGGTTAGGATATCACCATTAATAGCATAATTAGAGAATCTTAAAATCAAAATCAATCATATAATCAACAAAACTTGTTTTTTAAGAGCATGTTAAGCTTCATTAAATACATCAAAACTTTTTAATTATAATATAAAACTTATTTAATAAACTCTCTGATTTCCATTTATCCTTATATATTAATTATAACTTTTACTTTTATTACGTATTTAAATTTTACTTCAATAAATTGTCCTAAATCTATGCCCGTAGAGTATAAGTCAGAAATTCCCTTGTTCAATATATATTTTCTTCATTCAACTTTAATCATCTCATAAAAAGAAAGAAAAAGAAAAGTTCAAGATAGCTTAAGAAAAAGTCAAATTGACAGTTGTAAATCAAACAAGTTTAACTTGTAAAGAAAACCGAAATTATAAAAAATAATAAATGAAGGTACAGTAGAAAATTTAATAGTTTTTTTACTGGTCGCTCCTTATTTATTTTAGATATAATTTTTTTTTGAGACAACTAGATATAGTATCGTGAAAAATAAAAATGCTAAAACTAACCCTATGCATTATAGAGTATGGATCAAATAAGAACACTTCAAAAATAAGAACGTTAAGAATGCTTCAAATTTACACGTATACTCGACAAAATCATTGGATTCACATTTGTATATCTCAAATATGAAAAGAAAAATGAATGCACATTTCTAAAAATGTATAAAATTTGAGAAAAACGATTGATGCACAATTCTACATTTTTCATCTAAAATCGTGCATCGATCGTTTTTTCGATTTTTATGCATCTATAAGAATGCGCATCTATTTTTCTTTACATATTTGAGATGTATGAATGTGAATCTATTGATTTCTGAGATACATTTGTGGATATCAAGCGTTCTTACCTGTTCTTATTTTTAAGGTGTTCTTATTGGAACTCTACCCTGCATTATATATATACATACACAATTACAAGCTACACTGAATTGTAGCTATCTTGTCTCATATATATTTTATCTTTTAATATTTCTTTCTTTTTTTTTTTGCAATTCTGCTATCTATTTTACATATATATACAATCTAATTATGAAGTATTAATATGCAGTATTAACAACGCTTTCTACATGTTGTTTTGCTCCCCATGGCTTACACGTTACTCACCCATTCACCACTTGGAAATGCCACTTCCCGTATGATTTGCATGTGTGTAAGCATGCCGCTGTCGTTCATCCTAAGCCACGATCGAACTCTTCATGAGATTCATAGTTGCAATATTTATAGCTTCCTTGTTCATACTTAATATTTATATTAGCTATTTTGGCCTTATATCTATTTTGTCTTTTAGTAAACTTCTTTTTTTTTTCTTTTTGTAATTTTGCTACTTATGTTACATATAAATACAATTCAACTATGGGGTATTAACAACCATTTTCAGCTATTGTCCGCTTCCAAGGGCAGGTTCTTCTACGTTACTCACCCGTCCACCACTGGAAACACCACTTCCCTTCCGACTTGCATATGTTAAGCATGCCGCCAACGTTCATCCTGAGCCAAGATCGAACTATCCATTAGATTCATAGTTACAGCTTCCTTGTTCGTAGACAAAGCGGATTCGGAAAAAAAATAAAATTTCCAAGGCATAACTTGTATCCATGCACTTCATAGTCGCCCCAAGTTCGCTCTCAGAAATATAGTCATCCTGCCGCCCTCATGTCAATCCCACAAGCCTCTTATCCATTCTCATTCAATAGGCGGTAGCAAATCAAATAGCCATTTTTGTACATTCAATGTACTCTACATATAAAGGAATACATATAGTTGAACATAGTAAATCAAGAAATTGAAATATTTCGTTGAACTTGTTCGTTTTAAAATTTTCCGAAAAGCTAACCATAGGTTCCTCTTTCCATCGGGGCCGTTATGCTCATTACTAAACTTGTTGAAGAGATGAAATATAACCAAGGTATATCTTTTTTATCAGAGGTTGAATTGATCATCAGGAGAAGAATTAGGATACATTTTAGGAAAATCAAACTTCCATCGAAGAGAAACAAATAAAAGGTTTTCATCAAAATTCTCGTAGACTCGTGAATGAAGTTTACATTCCATATATGCCAAATCATGAATCAGTAATTGCATCCAATTTCTAAAAAAATCCTAGTTGTTTCCATTTTTGGAATAGAATATTTATGGAATCTCCATGAATAAGATCTAGCAGGATCACTGTAACTGACTCCATTAAGTTCACCAACATATAACTCAACAATTATACCTACTTATTCGATACTATATACTTCGATTCTGCCTTCAAAAAGGAACGTCAGCTCTAAGAATCCCATCTCCATCTACCAAAACGATCGAAAATGTTTCAAAAAAAGTAGGCATACGACGTTATGAATAATGTCTTTACATAATTTTATTATGTTCCAGATCATTATTTTTAAATACAAATTATCTGCTATTGATATTATAATATATCATTGGGATCTAACGATCTCGAAGATATGAAATGATATATAGTCAAACAATTATAGATGAAAAAATCAAATTCAAATTATATCAATTACAATGACAACATCTCTAATGAGAAGTTTAGTTTTTTTATAAACTTTTGCAAAAATTATGTTATTGTTAGAAAAAAAAATTCATGAGTTTGTGATTGTATTGTGTTGGATAAAAAACTTTTGAATTTTTCCTTTTCAGTTTGAGAGAAAATGTTTTTATGATTGTTTGGTTATTTTATAAGTTAACTTGTACGGATTATTATATAAGCGTAGACATTTACTTTTTTAAAATTCCTGACCTAAATAAAAAAGTAATTGGATAAACGATAATTATAATATTTAATGTAATCAACGATTAACAATCCCGTCACAATGCACAAATATTATACTTAACAACTAACTTAATTTTCTTATATTCGTCTTTAAAAAAATATTTGATAGACAAAGTACTAACCAATTCTTAATTATTTTCTAACACAACTAATGAAAGCTATCCGCTAGTACAAAAGAAAATTAATGATTGCAACGATAATTTTATTGAATGATAGTTGTTAACTATACATAAATGCTAAAATTCAAATAAAAATATCAAAATATGGGACAATCAAGTATTCAATATGAAAAATCCTGTAATATGACTTGGTCAATACTTTGTATTATACCAAATTAGATCATCTATGTAATGTTTTGACATCCGGATTAACTTGGTCGGTCGAACCGAATTGAACCAAAACCGGGACTCAAGTCGGGTCAACTACATCCGGGTCAACGTGTAAGTCAAATTCGGTCAAATTCGACCGGGTCAACAGTTGAATCGGGTTGAACCAGCCTGTCGGACCGAGTTGAACCAGATTTTTTAAAAAATTTGAAAATAAATAGGAACTTGATCTGAACATTTTCAATAGTTTGAGGACTAAATCTGAAAATTGAACCATGGTTGAACCGGAGCGGATTGACCCGGTCAAACCAGACCCGAAGGCCAGACCAGGTCAACCCTAAACCCAAATTTCAAAACATTGCATCCATGTGTTTCGTCGCACTCTGGTTTAACAAGTCAATGCTTTAATTATTCAACGAGGATCTTTTAACCAGCGCGTTGTGGCGGGGTTTTTAGAAAATTGCACTTTTAGACTTTGATATGAAATAAGAAATTCTTATCAACTAAAATTTGGTTCATTTATTTTCTTTATCATGTGAATCCATATTCTTTAATTACGCTCGTTAACCTAACCAACAAAAACATTTTTAATGTCATTCAACTTTTATGTTATTAATTATATTTGTTCTTTCAATGATATTGTTTTATGTTAAAGGTAAGTAATTCATAAGTTTCAATAATATTTTTGTGTATACACCTTCATGAAAAACAAAAATATACATGAGATGTATATATATGTTACTGTCAATCACACTATACATCTTACTCCCTTCACCGACTCTCATATAGATCCACATGCTATTGCACATTCTACCTCTCCCATCGAACTCACACCATACCTCGTACTCAGTACGATCATCCTACATTTTTACACTTTCTATTAAAAGTAAAATAATAAGAAATCAAGTAAATATAACCTAAATAAAAATGAAATTAAAGTTCATTTAGTTTTATACAATGTATCATATAATAATATACATTATCATTTCATAATTTGATCTTTTTTTTTATAAAAAAAAGGAAGAAGACGAAATTGTATTTAATAGAACTATATACATACATACCACAATTTACAAACATAACAATTCCTAATAATAAATGCTAAAAGTAATCACTAAACGAAATTTGTAATATATAAATTATATCTATATATAATAGCTATATATAATATTGTTCAAGATAAATAATATAATAATTATAATATGAATAAAAATAAAGTAAACATAAACTATTTATCAAGCTATTGCTTTTAAATAAATTTAAAATTTATTAACATACTTTATATTTTCTATTCATCAACTATGAAAAAATAGTGATTTGCCTTTAATAAAGTTTATATATACAATTTACTTATACACCAACTTGGTATTAAATTTAATTCAAAATAATCCAAAAATAAAAGTCCAAAAAGGCTTCCGAGCAAGGAAAATGGACAACTTTGTTTGACTGGTCTTATCCATACATAAGACCCATCACCAACTCAACGTTTTGTGCTTATAAATAGGCTTCCCACAAAACCATACCACTTCATCAAACTGCATTCAATTCATTTTCATTTTTTCAATCATGTATCCTTCCACCGAGCCTACTCCACAATACGCCACCGGTGTCCCAGTAAATCACTTGACCACCCCGAGCGAATGGTCCACCGGCCTTTGTGATTGCGGCAAAGATTACTCTAGTTGTAAGTACACATTTTATATATTCGTCATTCTTGTATACAAAAATAAGTTGTTAAACAAGACTACTGTTTTATTGAAATTTTGTATTGTTTTGAGAACTATAGGTTGTTTGACATGTTGGTGCCCGTGCATTTCTTTTGGACGAATTGTTGAGGTTGTCGACAAGGGAACTACTTGTAAGTATCGATCAATGGATCGAATTTATTCAACATAGGAGTATAATATTGCATCAAAACCCTTGTTAAGACATACATAAATACTTGTATCGTATGAGTTCATAACAAAGTACATGACCCGGCCCCATCATAATTGGTTAACCTACAATAATTTATGCATGTCTTAATATTTAATGACAACCCTAAGAACCGTTATTAAGAAAACCTTTTTTTATGAATCGTTTTTTATTTACGTGTAAAAACAGCTTGCGGTGTAAGTGGAGCCCTTTATTCAGTACTTTGTCTATTCACCGGATGTGAATGCATATACTCCTTTATGTATCGTTCCAAGTTAAGACAACAATACATGTTGCCTGAGCAACCTTGCAACGATTGCCTTATCCATTGTTGTTGCGAGTTGTGTGCTCTTTGCCAAGAATATCGCGAGCTAAAGTACCGTGGACTTGAGCCATCTCTTGGTATGTAAATCTTATTAATCTCTCTCATTAGAAGTAATCAAAATCAGTCCAGTTTACCTATGACCTATAATAATGTGATATATTAAGATCTAATGTGACTTTTTACTGTTTTTGAAATATTTAGGATGGCAAGGAAATCTAGCAAAACAAAGCCGAGGAGTTGCGATGCCACCGGTTGGTCCCGGAGAAATGAAACGCTAGTTTTGATAACAAATATTAAAGACACTCTTAATCATCATTAAGATTGTAAACATATAAATTATCGTGTGCGTGTGTTATGTAATGTTAGTATTGAAATGGTTCTGCAAATCTATACATTGGACCATATATAGTTTCTACATGTTATACTTGATTTCTTATTCAACATATGTAATACAACAAGTTTACTTTTTAAAGACGTGAATGATTTGTAATATCCATATCTCTTGAAAAACTGAATCTAGATGAGAATATTATTCTATTAATTAATGGTTGTTATTGGATAACATTTTATAAATAAAAATGATCAATAACATTAAGCAAGTTGGCCCAACTGCGTTTCGCTTTGGAGTTCATTGTGGACTTCACATTAATTTCTTTCGTCACTTGATTAACATCAATTATTTTGTTATGTACTCATTTAATAAAATGGTAGAGCATAAATTAATAGAATTTGTAGTATTTGACTAGAAATGTTGATTAATATAAATATTCATATTTTCATGACAGGTATATACTACATGCAATATATTTTGTCATTCACTTTAAAAAATGATTTACCCAAATCATCTAGAACGGCTGCAATGTTTAGCATTATATTAGAAGTAAGTATGTTTTTGCCTCCCGTTGTTTGAGTTTAACTATATGTTGTACTCCGTACTACTAGTTAATTAGGTTGAATATTGTGAAACAGTGTACAATATGATTTGATGTTATAATAGTTTCAATGGTATAAGGATTTTGTCTAGATTACAAACAAATAAGTAGATTTCATACGTAGAAACAACCATAAAAGCACAAGGCGTGGTAAAATGTTAAATTTCAACATCAAGTATGATATTGTTGGAGTAGATCAATGTTAAACTTGATGTAAGAAGGGACAACAAATTATTTTTAAACCAATTAAATGAAAAGAAAAGTATTAAAAAAATCCTTTTAACTCACCATTAACCTTTCAATACCGAATTTAACGTCAGTCGAGAGTAACTTTCTAATGTCAAAGACCCATTAACGGTAAAAATGGTGGTTCCGCTTTCCTTACTCTTAGTGTATCTCGGTTAATTTCTCTTATTATTACTCTATTATTTAAGTATAGATTGACTGGTTTTGGGCCATAATAAAAGGCCTGATGGAAGTGATAGGGCTGTATTAGGCCATCAACTTTCTGGATTTACAAACTAGCATATTTATGTCTAGGTTGGATTTGATTCGTACAATTCAATGAAATTCGATGGAATTGGAATCTCAATTCCATTCTATAAGGGTGTTTGGATGACGAATGAATTGAATTGGAAACCAGCAAATTCTTTCACTTAAAGGAATTCACATCCCTTAGAATTCTAATTCCTTTGATAAATTTCAATTCTATCAAAAACATTACACGAACTAAACTAAACGTTAGAGATTATTGTTTTTGCCTTACAATTTGAAATATTGTTGTAACCTTTGATATTTTTTACTTCTTATCATGTTTTTAAATATTTAGGTTATATGTTGACAAGAAAAGTCATCCGGAACACCAAAGACACAAAAGTTACTTCGTTATATATACGATATGCATTTCTTTTAAGAAAAATCTTTAAATTGTTTTGAAAGGAGGAAAATAATTGTATTTAGATCATCTCCAATGTATGCACCAAATACCAAATTTTGTATTTTGATGTAAAAATACCTCTCCAACCAACTCGCCATATTTTGTGCAAAGTTTGGTGTACACCAAATTTTTTGAGATTTTGTGCAATATTTGGTGTAACACAAACATTGCACCAAATTTTAATGTTACATTTTAGCCCCTTTGTTTAAATTTCTTTTTATTATTTGTGTACAAAATATGAAAAACTTATTTACTTTTAATCTTCATTTAAGAACATTATACTTTATATTATACAATTGATAATTAAAACAATATATATTTTTCAAATAAAGTACGATAATTAAAACATTGATAAATGAAAAGAAGTTACATAATTGAGACTTTATAATACTATATAAATAAAAGTTAAAATTAAGTTAATCGTTTGAAAGGTTAACTGGACATAAACATAATCACTTGAAGTAAATTAGAACAAATAAATAGTTTAGGGGTAATATGTAAATTCTGAAAGTTTATTTGGTGCATACATAAGAGATGAAACACATTTGAAATAAGTATATTCTATAAAAATTTATTTTTTTCACTAAATTTGATATAGTATTTAGTGTATATGTTGAAGATGACTTTATATTACCAAACCATAGGTGTAGTACCTTTTACTTTTCACTCATTACAAAACACCAAACTCCCATTTCTTGAAAACACACAAATTGCTATTCAACAAGTTTGAATTCAAAAATCAAAGTTATGAAGCTATGGAGGAAGCAGAGAAAGAGTTAGAAAGAAGGAGTATATTCTTGAACAATTTGATACAACAAAAGAAAGCTAATGATCAACAAAACCTTCATCAACAACTAAATATCAAAGTCAAAGCTTCTGATATGTCAATTGTTTTGCAAAACAAAGCTTTTAAATGTGCAAAAGATCATGTTGATTCAATGCCTTCAACTGGAAATGGAATCAGAATTGACAGCAAACGCCTTGCTCTTGCCCTCAAGAAGGTATAACATATTCACTTACTATAATATACTCCAAGTCTTTGTTTTTTTTTTTTTTTTTTTTGTATAAAGTTTTAATCTTTGTTTAGCTTGTGGTTGATGGGTTTGATTGATTTAGAAGAATGGGAAATAATTAAAATAATGAGTACTTTTTCTTGATTGTATGAGAGCTCTTGCTAGAGGGTTTTGAGTGTGTTTGCATTTGCATGTGAGTTAAGATTGTCATTAGTTTGAATATTTTAGGTCAAAAGTGTTGGCTTTGAAGATAATTTCAAGTCAAGATATATGTGTAATTACCTGCTAATGTCTTGTTTTGACTTCGTTATTTAACAATGATCCACAAGCAGTCAATAACCTTTAAAATGCATTTGGTTATTTTAATCTTTATAAAACTATTTCTTTCTCTAATGTTTTTATTTCTTTTATGGGATTTTTGTGCTTAGAGGGTGTCCCTAGATACAATCAACACTTTCAGCTGTTTGAATATAAGTTATAAAATAAAAAGGAGGACTTTCCTTCCCCGTATGATCTGAAAATAAAATATCACATATATTTACCCTTTTCACTTATAACTATTTTCTTCTGCTTCATCTGCACTGCTTTTTTTTATTGTTACCCATGAATGTTTGCTGCAAAGTATAAGCAAAAATGTGTAGTTTAATTAGATGGTTGGAGGATATTGTTAGAACAATCTAGAATGTCTTATAAAACATGAATAATTGTTTCATCATTTCATATACTCCTATGTTTAAAAGAAAAAGGGGACAAACAGAAAATTCCAAAGCAGGTGGTCAAAATTGTTTTCTTATGGTGTCAGATTTATTTGTTTATATCTCTTTCTGTAATCTTTTGATACAGAGATTTTTCTGCCATTTTTAGTGTTGTTATTTTACAGCCTTTTGTTTAAATTTGGTATATATAATACTAACTAGTAATGAAGAATATAGTTTGACTTCATTGCTTTAATATCTTAAGTATCATATATTGTCACATGTTTGGTTTTATGCATAGTTTATACAATATATAACTAATCATTAGTATTAAATATCTATGTACTTTCTTTTTAAAGATAAATCATGGAAATGACAAGTAGGACAAATAGGTTATTTCTTGCCAAAAGATTTCCATCACAGGAAATTTTGGCAGCATTCATGTCTTCATGGCATACTCAGGTTCAAGGGTTTATTTACATTATTACACATGAATGTTATAAACATCACCATTGTTTTCAGGTGATGATTTTACCCTACCAATTTCAATCGTATATACACTGTTAAACATGTTTTATGTTATTGTACGGTACAACACTATAAAACATATTTAAATTTATGGAAAAAACAATAACCTTTTAATATTAGTATATTACTTCCTATATAATCATAATGCTATTGATTTGAGAGATTCATGGTTTTAGTTTAGTTTAGTTTAGTTAGACAAGGACGCTAGGTACTGTTGAATTGTGTGCAGCTTTTCGTGGACATGTTCCCATCAAGTTCTTGGGACAATATAATATTAACATTTTCCTGTTTCCAGCTTTTAAATTATGTAATTGAAAAAACAAACATATAAAGTATTTAATTTCTATTTCTGTTTTAAAAATGGTTGATCATAGTAGATTTCTCTTTGCAAGTAGAGTAAAACTTCATGAATTATTATTGATCATAGCGGTATAACCAAAAGCCTGGTGCCAAATTAGTAACTATTGCAAAACAGTCTGTACAACATGTTTATGCAACATATGTGCATTTCATTGTTATTACTTTATTTACGTTGACTCTTATGTTCTCAACTTCTCATTGTATTTAGGTTCTTGTGTGAATAATTGCAATGTTTACATAACTTTTGTACTTATTGTTTCGTAGGAATTTGACACGTCGTATGGCCCGGCATGGCACTGCATCGTGGGAACCAGCTTTGGATCATTTGTCACACATTCTTTAGGTGGTTTCTTGTATTTTTCTATCAACAAAGTTTACGTTCTCCTTTTCAAGACTACTGTCGAACCCATGGATCGTTAACGTTTCATACTTCTATAGAGATAACAAATCTGTAGCATTCGATGTTCATTTGGTCAAAAAAGAATTGAAAGTTGTAATATGGTGAATATTGAAGCTTATGATGGTGATGTACCTAAATGGCTAAATGACCCTTTTGTTAATTACTCTTGAGTATCTGGTATAGCATGACTTCAACTTCTAGCTATTTCTTTAACTCTGTATAAATTGAAGGTTAAATTTGAAATAGTCAAAACTCGAAGGTCTTCGTAGTCAAAATTTTGAACTTATATCAAACCTCAACCATATGTTACTCTTATCTTGGGAAACAAGTCCTCCTTAAACTTTAAACAACCATAAAGTTTGTTAATTAAACCAATTTTCACCTATGGATATTGAGCTTTCACATGAAACAAACCACAAACAAGAAGTAACAAATCAAGAATCATTAAACATGGGACAACCTCATGAATCTTTGTACCTTGTATTACCTTATCTTCCACTTTTTGAGCTTCTTGCAATGACTCAAGTATGTAGATCCTTCAAAGACGCTATAAACGACGATATCTTGCCGTGGTTGAACCTCGTAGTGGATGAGAATCCTCGAAAATCACAGGTCACCAATGAAATTCTTATGAAGATTACTTCAAAATCTATGGGCAGGCTTAGAAGTTTGGTTCTTATTAATTGTGTCAAGATTACTGATGATGGACTTCAAAATGTCATAGTCAATAATCCTGGAATTAACCAGGTATATATGATCTCTTCATGATCTTGAATTTTGGTTCTTATTAATTGTGTCAAGCTGTTTTTGTGATTTGAAAAATCAAAAATTTGATTTAATTGGGTTATTAAAGTTTGAGAAACAATACCATGCAGTTATATATGGTTATGGCTTATCCTAGTAATCAGTTTAATTTATAACAGCAACTTTCAAATCATAATATAATCATTTTAGATACACATTCATACACTTGAATCTAGTTCGAGTTACTTTTGATTTCAGTTTGGGGTGTAAAATTCTAACTTCTACATTAAAATTTAAAGTATTTTCCCCTGCTTAAACATTACGATTGATGTTTTCCAGCTGCATGTACCTCAATGCACGGGCTTAACTCCCGAAGGGATTATCACAGCAGTAACAACGTTAAACCAACAAACTGTCACCTTGAGAACACTAAAACTAAACGGTATTGTCAACATCACGAAAGAACACCTTCAAACACTACATTCTTTGTTGAAATCAGACGATTGTTGTTCTATAGATGTGGGAATTTGTCCAAAATGTGATGAAGTGAGAATGGTGTACGATTGCCCATTGGAAACATGCGAGAGGAAGAGAACAACAGGTAGTTGTCGAGGGTGTAAATTTTGTGTTTCGAGGTGTGAAGAGTGCAGAAAATGTGTCAAGTTTGATGATGAGGAGAGTGAAGCAGCTTGTGAAGATATTTTGTGTGAAGATTGTTGGATTCGACTGCCAAAATGTAGTTTTTGTAACAAGCCTTATTGTAACAAACATGCTAACAAGCAACATGTTCTTCCTAGGTCATCTGGTTTTGTATGCGAGGTTTGTAACTCGAAAATCGATGAAATTTGAACGATACAGATGACTGAATGTATTTTGGGTATACATGTAATTTTGGAAGTTTTTGGGAATGAGTAATTCGCCTTTTATTTAGACCACGCGCAGTGGCCCTTGTGGTGGGTTTCGTCCTCCGAGCACGAACGGTGTGTAAACCGTACTTGTCGTTAGCGTCGTGGATTCCAAGAAGCGAGCACAAAAAAAGTTTGCCTCGTTTTTTAGTTCTTTTTATCTTTCTTTTTTTATTTAAATCCTTTTCTAAAAGTGACAGATATATGACCATTTACAAAAATAATCTTTTTTTATTAAAAAACTTATTTTATACCTATAAATACACAACAACAATTCATACAAAATCTATACATACACAATCACAAATGCTATCATCAAAATGGATGTAATTAATCGTATTTTTAATGATTCTTAGAAGACAACTAACTTATAGCAATTTTGCAACACTGCATTGAGGAAGAAAAAGAACGTACCAGGGCTGAAAGTTCACGCTCGCCAGGAAAATGACCCAGTAACTATATACTAATGGATCGTGAAGGTGTCGGACAATGTTTGGTGGAGGATTACTTTTTCGATAATCCGAAGTATCCGCCTAACATGTTTAAAAGAAGTTTTCGAATGCGTCAGAAGTTGTTTATCCAAATAGTACATTGTATTACCGCTTATTCCCGATTGTTTTTCGTATGTTAAACAACGTCCGGATGCACTTAAACTGCTAAGATTTACTTCGTAACAAAAGTGCACATCCGCCATACGACAATTGGCATACGGGACGTCCTCGGATTGTTCGATGAATACTTACAAATGGCTTAAAGGATGTCAGCCGATTGTTTTAACAACTTTTGTAAGTGTATATTCGATTTGTACTCGGAGGAGTACTTGAAGCAGTGACTTCATACTATATGATGATAAGGCATGCATATTTTGGCGCAACACGTTCGAAAAACGACGTCAATATTTTAAACAATTATCTGTTATTCGATGACGTCAAAAACGACACCAATCCACCCACACCATTTGATGTGAATGGGCAAAAGGGTATTATCTCACTTACGGTATTTATCCAGATTGGGTTACGCTCATAAAGGAATCTTCGTGTCATACTAATGAGAAACGACACAAATTCAAAAAAATTCCTAAAAATTGCACGAAAGATGTGGAGCAGACATTCGGTGTGCTTCAAGATAGGTACAGAATAATAAAGTCTCATGCCAGAGCAATGAGCGTGAACAAAACTTAGAGAACCTTGTACGCTTTTTGCACAACATGATTCAAGAAGATAACGGATTCACAATAAGTCCGTTTGAGGAAGAATTTTTCACTGATCCAACTAGCTTGGATTCACAATAAGTCTTGCCAACGTGACACACACAACTGACTACAATGGACCATCACTACTGCGACTGGTTAGTTGGCTTATAAGTCAGTTCCAAAACGCAACCTCATTATACTTTCTTAACCATATTTAGCACATCAACAACTTTGAAGGATAAAATGAAGCAAAATTTAGTTCCAAAACGCAACCTCATTATACTTTCTTAACCATATTTAGCACATCAACAACTTTGAAGGATAAAATGAAGCAAAATTTAGTGAAAGAATACTAGTTTACATTCAACAAATCTCGTTTCGCTTGTTTCTACAGATACAATTTTACAAACGAATTTGTCTTAACCTCAAACCTAAATTCCACAACATTAGTTGCCACCCCTCAACCTCCCTACTTGAGAAGGAACAAAATGGGGTAATCAGGAACTGAATATTTTGTGACAATTTACAAGAATACCAAGCTCAAGAGTAACACCGCGATAAGTCTCAAAAAAGAAACCAAATCGTTTGAGATAAAATGCAACGAGCTATCTGATGAAGTCGAATTTGAAGATGGAGCAAGTGTACCGTTTATGTAGGAGGTCCCATTACTCCCATTGCTACACAAAAAAGATAACACCAAAACCAAAATGTTAACTTTGAACTTTGGTGTTAGAATTCAAATTATTAACTCTATCTGAAATAATAAGCTAAATGTTCGCCTATCATAAACTTTACGAGCACATTTTTTTGTGTTATTAAGAACAGTGTATTCAGTCGATTTCATATTTAGGGAACGTACTTGAGTCTGAAGTACGTTCCTTAAAATAGAAACCGGCAGAATGTACGTTACTTTTACTCCCAATGTTCCTTTTCTTTCCATTAAAATCTAAGAATGAATGCCGAAATCTTTATCATATTGAATGAAATACAGTATTGATTTTACCTTCCTGGAAAGATACAACTGCCATGACCTGCAAATGAAAAAAAATAAACAAAAAAATTAAAACGACAAATATGTACAATACTATGAAAGGTACAATATCACAAGCAAAAGGTACAATTCCCTTATGCATATGAACAGAACTTACTCGGGTCGGTGGTGGTGATGCTAGCCACCCCATTAAAATCACAAGTCCCTTCCGCCATAGCCATCCTATGATAATAAGCATCAAAAGCATAAGTGGCGTGTGCAGCCACAGTATCTGGCTCATAGCAGGGTGCACCCTGAACCATAGCCGAACAGTCAACTTTACCCGGTCCACAAGCCCAATCTAAAGCCGCCTGCAACATTTTTCTGTCCACACCATCCCTAGCCACACAATAAGTCTGATTGGTTGTGTCATTGGCCAACATAGTTCCCGAACCCGTTAAATGTAGCACATAAATCGGCCTCCCATTACCATCAAAAAGCCCCCAATTCTTCTCAGACACTGATCCCGACCTCGAATCTTCATTATAAAGCTCGTAAATAAACGTACTCACTGCAACCCCAGGGTGTTTTGGGGTTCCCGTGTTGTTAAGCACGTGTTTAACTAAATTACTATTATAAGTATTGGCGTTATCAAGAGTAGCATCGGGCTCGTTAGCATCGCCTTTTGAAGGCCAACCCGATTCCGTGACAACGATAGGGATATTTGTGAAGTTTAAATAGGACATTGCAAAATAAGCCGCATCCACCACCGCATCAAATACATTAGTATAATGCAAAAGCGTGTTGGAATCAACCGCTTCTTTATTTGGTGGTAAAGGGCGGAATAATGCGTAGTCTAATGGGATTGCATCATGAGATTGCATGTAATCGTAATACGGGTAGACATTAAGCATGAGGTATGATCCACTGGACTGGAGGAATTGGAGCAACGGGACCATTACTGGGTCCCATGTTCGGTTAAAGAAGGCTTGGGAAGGTGGAAACGAGTCAAGGATGATGGACGACGAGTGGGCGGTGGAGACTTTGATACGGGAATCGAGCCTGGCAGCAATTAAAGCGGCGTGGATGTATTTAAATGCGGAGACTAAAACTGGGCCTGCGTTAGGAATGGTGGTAAGGACTTCAGATCCTACGGATATGGCAGTGATGTTAGTTGCGGGGACGTGTGTGAGGATGTTAC
The DNA here is from genome assembly GCA_963921325.1 of Logfia minima. NCBI lineage: Eukaryota > Viridiplantae > Streptophyta > Magnoliopsida > Asterales > Asteraceae > Logfia > Logfia minima. Next base: position 13,648,414 of record OY992770.1, on the reverse strand, counting down.
GAGCAACCCAATTGGCAGCTGTGGCGTTAGACTGGCCTATTGCTAGAAGCTGTTGGTTTGGGACGGAAACAGTTACACGGATTCCGCTGCCCGCAAGGGCGGTCAGCATGGCCTGGTCAGCATCGTAGAGTCTGACGTGGCGGATTTGCTGAGCCTTGAGAAGGGCTACTACTTGAGTCGGGTTTGGCATGTCAGATAGGGCGGTGCCTATGTTCACACCAACGAAAGCCTCTGAGAAAAAAAACACAGAACAAATCAAACAGAGCCCGTACATAACACAAGTATACAAGAATGGAGCATTTATATTTTTATGATTCATTTAAAATCACTTATCTCTTGTAATGTATAATGCTGTTTCACATTAAGTGAAGGCAAGTGTTGATATGCAAGAAAAGCCTAAATGCTACGCTTATCAAAGTCAATAATTGTTGAGACTAATGTCTATTTTTATAAATGGTTCCCATATTATGGTATAGAATTACTTGTGACTTTGTGAGATATCACTACTAGATATGAAATGGGCAGATGCAAATATTTTAGGGGCAATTTTTATTGATAAATGCATAACCTTACATGTAGAATTTATGTCGATGAAAATGACATTAATGTCCTTCAAAGGTGATCTTTTGGACCAAAATGGAATCTTTCATACTCCTCTTATTCTTACTTCAATGTTCATAAATCAAATAGGTAAAGTTTATGCGAAGAAAAGAAAGAACTAAAAGAGTTACATACGAATAAAGCATTCTTGAGTTGCATTTCAATGGTGGTATTCTAAAAAGAACAGTTGAGGTAAACTTACAAAATTTAACAAAAAGTATATGATACCCAGAACTCTTTTTTCTTTCTAGAACAGTAAAGATCAATACTTTACTAATTTTTATTTACCACAAGTACGAAAAAACTAGGGTTTATGACTTTATGGCTTATAAACACAATGTGTTTCTGGGTTCATGAGTTTTGGCCCAATCTTTGACTCCATAAACCTTAACATAACTATAATAACAAACAAACTTTAAATTGAGAACATAGAATATGCAAAAGGGTGTCTGAAAAAATAGTTTTTTGAGCATAAAACTACTCAAAAGATGCAGAAATAAATTGTTTTTTAAATTGGAAAAATGTTGGTTTCAAAGTGTACTTGAATAGTTAAATTCTGATGTCCCAGGAAGGTAAAGGTAAAAAAATACATATGGAATTCAAAGACACACACACACGTATTTGAAACTCATTAATATATTTATTCCAAAACAGTAAAAACCAAAACTTTACTCATTAAGTATGAACACAATGCCTTATTTGTGTTCAGTGGTTTTTGGCTTTTTGCCCCTATCTTTGACTCCATAAACCCTAAATCGATATATCACTAATAACAACTAAACTTTAGATTAAAAACATAAATTCTGCAAAAGGGTAAGTGAAAAAAAATTGTTTTTTGAGCATAAAACTACTTAAAGATACAAAAAGATGGTTATTTTAAAGGATAAAATGGTGATTTTACAGCCGAAGGAGTACATGAAAGAAGTAAGATATTCAATTTATACAAAATTGAAAGATTGAGAGAGAGAGTTGACCTTGGTCAGCTATGGTAGTCAGAGGATGAAGTTGTATAAAAATGACCACCATCAATGACCTCCAAGTAACCATTGAAAAAGAAGGTTAGTAGTGTCAAGAACCCAGAAAAGAGATGTGGAGACAGAAAGAAATAAAGGGAACAGAAAAGGGTTCTTTTGAGGAAGCAAGCAAAGAGAGAGCTTGGGACTGGTGGGGTGGGGGTGGACTGTGGACATCTATATTTAATTTAGATCTTATTCAAATTTGAGAAAATTATATCAAAATATAATCTTTTATGCGACATTTTTTGTTTCAACTGTCATCCATTGTCTTTTGAAAAATGTAAGTGTGCAGCTGACATAATGTACAATATACTTCCTAATTTAAGATAGACTAGCAGACACCTGCGTAAAACAGTGGATAATTTATATCGTTTAGTAATTTTATGGTATTAGTGTTTATTAATAGACTAAATTGTATTTGATTTAATATATAATTATATCTTAAATATTTATATCATTTTCAAAATTAGATAAGGGTAAAATGGTCCATTTAGTTGAAAATAGAGATTTTTGTATCATTTTTATTCTTTAAAAGTTTAACTTGTTAAAGAAAATAACTAAACTCTTTATACGGGTATAAAATTAAAAAAAAGAAAAAAAGGTGAAAATTTGTGAAAAGGAATGAAATGAGCTAGATACACCATTCACTCATTTCCTTTCATTACAAAAAATATTGCATTGGTGCTATTGATAGTTATACCACAAATTTTGGGTGGTGTTAATATTTTTGTATATTTTATACGAGTATCTTTTTAGTCTTCAATTTTCTCACTTATGAACATTCAACCTTTTCCTTAAGCTAACAACACAACAACTAAGATTAAGGATACTAATGGTTTATTTCTCAAATTGTTAATTTTTTTCATTTTAACCTTTAACTTTTCTTTTAATGGATTATACGGCTAAACCAATGAGTTTCTTTTAATGTAATATACAACTTAACCAAATGAGTTGATCAAAATTTAATCATTTTAATTTATTTAACGTGTACAATAACTATTTTAGTAACCGATAACCGGTTAACTAAATAACGTGAAAATACTTCATTTATTAAAATATTAATAATTATTTAATCCTCAAACTTTTAATGAGTCATCACTTACCAGTTTAACTTATTGTTTATTATGTTAATACATAAGTTTAAATTTACTCAAACAAATACCACTAACTATTAGGTTACGTACGTGTTAAATGATTGGCTATTTTAACAAAAGATAATATTTTTATTGTCTATACATCTTAATCAAAATAATAAATAGAAAATTTATTATAAAGCCTAATACATTACATTATATATATAATGTTACTTCATATATCATTATGGACACTTAGCTGTTTATAATATGAATGCTCATGAGTTAAGAGCAAGATGTCATCACGATTACTTTTATAATATTTTACTATGACAAAAACACAGTTTTTTAATATTACCATGTATAATATCTCTAGTTTTATGAAAAAAAATATTAATAATGAAAGTATGTTATGATTATATAAAATGTCTTAAAGAAATTTATTTTTTAATATGTAACATAATTATTATTTATATTAAACATGGTGTACAAAAAAATTATGATAAATTTTGGTTTAAAATATATGTAAAAGTTTGAGGGTAAATATATTATTTAAATGAAACTTTTGATTACTCTTTATAATGACATAAAAAATTAAAATATTAAACTGTCAGCTCAGCGCAAGTTGGTATTTTTGAGAAAGACTAAACAAATATTGTTAAGTTTCATATTTATCAATAGTACATTTATTATATACTAAAAAAAAAGAAAGAAGGAAAGACCGGCATACACCCTTCTTTCTTCTTCTATCATGCATACGGCATAACTATTGAAAAATAGAGCAAAGACTTGATAGTACCATAAAAAAAGGTCAAAAAGATTTTATGACTAAATAATTATCAACTCTAAAATTAAATATTGTTATCGACGTATATCTTTATATTAAAAATTAAAATATACAACATTATTATATTATCTTTCACTTTATTTCATTTCTGTACAAAATGAAACTTCATAATTGAAGTAATAAAGTTGAATACTATTTAATATATCGATTACCTACATATGAGAAAATTAAAAGTAAGAATCACCGATACTATAATTTATGAGTCTTGACTCAATAATGATTACATTTATGACTATAATAACAAATATAAATATAAATATATAGAATAATTATAATTATAATTAATGATAACAATACATTAAACAATGATAATAATAATAATTGTAAAGAAAAAAAAAGGGTAGTGGTCATTTTTTTTAATTTTAATACTTTATTATTTAAGCATATAAATATAAAATTGATAATAAATTCAGAAAACTCCCTTACTCATTAACGTATGGTCAAGTTTATTATTTGAGAAGATTATAGGATAAATAAAAAATAATATGAAATTATAATTACTTTTATTTATTTATTAAAAATTGAGCTCTAGGAGGAATTAACGATTTATACATATTTGATTAATAAAAAATTATGATTTTCTTCTTATCCTAAAAATGTTTTAACAAAGTTCTACATTTAAAAGTTCCCACATAAATCATATAAATAAGTATTTGTTATTTCAATATTTAACATTATATTCAAGTGTCACATTAAATATTGAAAATCAAAAGACTCATTTTCAAATAGTTTTCCAATACATGATATTTGGTCTATATATAGATTTTAAGATTTAAACATTTAGCAATGAATAAATAAATAAATATTAGGAATACTAAAGACTTTCCGAAGCCATTCTAAAAGTTCTCACCGTATCATCTTTTGGCATGTAAAAATTAAGTTTAGCAATAAATGATATTATTAAAATCTTGCATTTAGATCTCTAAGAAAAACTTACGACCCATATATACTTTTCATTTGCAAAAGGTTTGCTTACGAATAATTGGAATAGTGATTAATCTAAAATTTAATGCAAGAAACTTCCAACCATGTTACTTGGATACTATAAATAACTCAAGCAGATGATTGTAAATCTCTATACACTAAAAGTCTAAGCACTGTGTCAAGACAATCCAAAAAAACACCTAGCTTTTTTCTTGATTAATTGAAATTAGTTGTCGATAGTCCTGTAATAGTTATCATATGTCACAAGTGAGATGTCAACAATGCTGATTGAAGAAACATTATCATGGGTTTTGTTGTTTAAGATAATATGTCGCAAGTGAGACGTGATATTATAACACCCCTTAATTTAGAACCAATTTTATTTTTTTTTTAAATGCCACAGAAGCGAAAATATAATATTATTTAATTATACATTATATATACAAAAGTAATAAGATTTACAGGCGAAAGTACTAAGTTACTAAACCGGTGTTACAAAGTTATAATCATAATATAAGTTATCAAAATGAATCAGGGTAAGCGCTTGGTCAAACATTCGCCCATACTCCCAGTCCGACCCAAAGCAATCCTAACCTCCGAGGAGTAATGTGGGGAATTAGCACAAAGCTAAGTGAGAAGATATGTAATCAACAATATGAGTTAGCTATAACATAATCTGACTACTGCAGATAACACGTAAACACGTATGCACACAATGGATCGGTGGTTCCCGAGGTACCCTACTGCCATGGCGGCCCTGAGGAACACTTACACCACTGCAGGCCAATACAGGGGTTAACCGATAGCTTGACGCTAAAACCTTGACCAATTCAGAGCCCTAGAAACAACGCATGTATCAAGACTCTGCATTGATCTCCAGCTAGTAATCAAGCCCAACCGCAGTTGACCATCGGTATCACATAAACCATAATCGTCATGGTAATGTATCACATGATCCATAATCGTCATGGCATCATGTATCAGATAAGCAGTCTATCAATAATCAATAATCATAACAGACTAAACAGTCTATACACAGTAAATTACACTTGCCCGTTGTAACCAAACCAGTTACAACCAAATCATACTGAGGGTTACCGATCCACTCACCTGAGTATATCGGCTTACAAGCTCAGTAGTCTTATATCACTGAGTCTTCTGCGTCTCTGAGAATAAACGGAATATAAGTCAGTAATCTGTTAACATAATTCAATGTTTAATATTCATATAAATAGTTACACACATATATCATCCTGCATATGGTATTCGCAATGACCCACTCGGGGTCGACTAAACAGCGAGGGTTTAAGGGGCAATACGACTGACGGGGTCCAAGGGGCATTACTAGCGATATTACTAGCGATATTACTAGCGACATTACTAGCGACATTAGCCGCGACATTACTAGCGACATTACCAATATCGCCAAACCAGTTCATCCTGCGAACTTGCAGAAAACAGGGCTGTTTCCATAAAATTTTCCAAATCTTAATTCTAACATCGTTTTTTTTTACCAATTGAACATTCCAACACTTCGTAAATACATAAACAAACACTCGAAATGCATCAATTTAACATAAAAACACATAATTAAATCCAACCAACTATCTTTTCTCTCTTTTTTTGAAAAACCAAAAACTAACCTTTGAATTGATTAAATACACTGAAACGATTTGCAAGATAGATTGTTGATGAATTCCGAATTAAATCATAAAATTTGAAGGTGTTTTGGGCTTGATTTGAGCTTCAATTTTAAGTGTGTGTGTTTAGTGTGTGTGTGGAGTGTGTGGCGGTTTAAAGATGAGGATGATGATGATTTTCTTTGTAATTTGCTTATATAATTGATTTACGTATACTACGATGTATTATTATCATTAATCTAGCACACGATGGTATTAGTTCTAATACTTAGGCCTATCCGTATTTTAAACTAAAAATACCATAATTCCCATTTAATTATTCCTAACAATTACCCATTCAAACATTTCATATAAATTAATTCAATTAAATAAAGTAAATAAGAAAATAAATTCACCGGAAAATACTAGGCCGTTGGGGAGGATGTTACAGATATGATCACATCAAACTTCCTTTATAAATTGTGATTGTTACCACAACCATTTCTTAAGCGTTATCTAACCAATCTATTTTTCGGTCTTAACTTTTGGTTGTTATGTATTCTTTTCTTATTTGATTTCATATGTAGCAAGACTGGACAAAAATATTGAGGTTTATAATTCCATTATGGTTGTATGGATAACTTATGTTTATTCGTTAAGTTTTAGTGGTGATTTGCAGTGATGAACATTATTCATTAGTAGATTCGTTATGCTACAAGAGTATAATTCTACCATCCTTAAGTCAATAAAATTTAGTTTTCTTAATCGTCCACTTTCTTCAAATTTTTCTTTCGTATTTTGGTACTATTTTAATACATATAGGAGTAGATGTAATATTTTTTGACACTGATTTGTACAACTATTACTTTGATCATGCAGTCATTATATTCATATATAGGATAATCACATTTGAAGCGTTAAAAAATTTACATCTTTTGAGCGATTACTCGATTTCACCCTCACATTTTGTCACATGTATCCATTATCATTTTTGTGATTACTAATGGCAATGAGTTTATTTACAAAAATAAGACCGAATAATTTATTATAATGATCTTATTACTTTTGTTTTATATGTAGTTAAAATTGTAGGAAATTTAAGTGTTTTGTTAAGTTTAATTAGGAAGCTAATGATAGGATTAATTTGATACCGTAACTCATGTTTAGCATTGTTCTAGCAATGCCACATTTTTAGTCGAACATGTTTTCACCTTCCTAATATGATCAATGTGATAGTTTGTTTGAGTCATACTTAATTGTGACAATGTATAATGAGGATGTTAAATGTTATAACATAAAATTTTCACTATGCATCAAATTTAAAACCCGTACATCACGCGGACATGAATTTCTAATGTAAGAGTAATAAAAAAGAAAAAAAAAAGTCAAAAACTATTAGTTACTACATGTAAAGATTAGATTTTAAAAATTATAATGACAATTTATTTTTTATTTTTGTCATCAAAAGCTATTTTACTATTTTATATTTTATGTGACTAATAAATTTTGACTTTTATATAAGTTTGGATAATTGATTATACTATTCATCAGGAGTAACAATAAACTATTGATGATGTCGTCAAATCTATAAATTTGATATTATGATACGCATACATAGTTTAAAACTTAAAAAATAAAGAAAACAAAATTTTCAAAGAAGCTAAGATACATCAAGAAAATAATTAGAAAAAGTTTACAAGGAAGAACCAATCAAGAGCTGTGCAGAAAACTCAGAAATGGGAGAAAACTAGGATAACCCCTACTGGCCAAAAACGTCACGTGGGCTAAGACGCTAACAAGACTAGTCAGCTTCCTCCTTAAAACACCTATTAGATATCCAAAGCAACAAGACTCCTTGTACCAAAGAAAAAATATCAATTGCTCTAACTGCACAAACTTTGTCATGCGCCGAGTAAATAACTCAATTTCTTCATTTCCATATTGCCCAAACAGCAACTAGATGAACCCGTGAATAATTTTGTCCAAAGATTTGCTACCCGAAAAAGTAACAGAACCAAACGAAGTATCTCAGATAGAATAGGACTGTTGTTACCCGTTGATACACACACTCCACCAACTCCAAATTATACGCCACACGTGTTGAACTTTTGAGCAATGGAGCAAAATGTGATCAACAGATTCAGTTAGAGACTCGCACATCGAACAAGTAGTGCAGAGAATGTCTATACCTCTAGCTTGCAAGTCAAACGGGTAGTTAAGCAGTCTAGAGAAGCTCTCAAAATGCAGAGATTAACCTTTACGGGAATCCACGAATAAAAATATATACACGTGAAACAATATTGTTTAACATTTTAGAATTTATGTTAAATTTGGAACTTCTTTTTAATCGAAAAATATTTTTACTTATATAAAATGATATTTTTTCATGTATATAATTTCTTATATTTTACTTTTTTGAAATATGATTTAATGTTATAAAATTAATATTATAAACTTATCAGTTTATCGATAGTTTAGCTGCTCTTTTAATAGATAGTGTGAATGTAAATGTGAATGATGTCTTAAACTTGTATTAAAATTTATAGTTTATTGGTCTCGTACGACATTAAATAGGGCAATAACTATAAAATTGGAAAATAAGTTCTATTTTAAAAATAAAAAAAGTCAGAAAAAATAAAGGTGCGGGAAGTGGGTCGATCCTGTTGACCCGTCTTATAGACACCAAAGTGGAATAAGAGGTGACAGAGACAAAGATCCGACGGTTGGGATTTAACGCATGTTGTTTTAAATGTATTTTGTTGATTGTTGATATGGATCCCCGGTCCATGTTAAAGATTAGTGTCCCACTCTGACCAACTTGAACGACATCTCAAATTCGTGGTTAGTTACTCTATTGGCCCCTTAACTATATGTACAAGGACATATTGCCTCTTCATTTTTCTAACGACTAACCAAAAATTCTAAAAGAGTTCAAAAAATATTCATATTCGAATTTGTAACTCGAATGTCTAAAATTCCGATCCGAAAGTATTCAAATATTCAGATATCTAAATTTTTGTGTATCTGAATTTTCGAATTAGATAGCAAAGTTCAAAATTTTCGGATATGTCGGATATCTGAAATATGAAATTTTTATACTTTTTAAAATAATTTGTATTTAATAGTGAACTTCAAACGGTTTAGAAGATAAATCGTTAAAAATGCATCAATAATAGGTTCAAATATGTCATTACTTTAGGGATTCTTTATTATTTAATTGTTTGTTTGGTTGTCGATTATCGATTTCGATTAAAGTTCTCATTATAACATTTTTCGGATATTCGGATATCCAAGTTCAAATATTCGGACATCTAAAAATTTGGATATTCAGATTCTGATTTCGAATAGTGTAATCCATATCCGAAATTCAAATATCTAAATTTTCAAATATCTTAATTAGAACACCCCTATCTATATATAACACCCCATACAATTTACCCAGGGTTAAATTAGTAATTAGACTCGGAAGCGATGGATAAAAGATAATACTATATATTATATTACAAAAAGGTCATAATATTTCGCGAGTTTTACAATAATTAATTTTTTGTCTGAAAACAAACACATACAGTTGTTATGTTAAATCTGTCCACATGTTACTAACAAAACATATTTATAAATTCTATATCAGAGCTAGGCGCTTGTCAAACATTCCTTCTAAAACCATCTTCCTGCCTAACCCACAATCTAAGACATAACCTGCAGGAAGAGAAATTGTGGGATTAGCACGAAGCTAAATGAATGAATGTACAACTAATAATTCAATTCAGCATAACAATTTGTTTACATAAGCACAGTAAACACATAAACTCAAGAGGATCGGTGGTTACTGAGGAACCCTACAGCCGCGGTGGCCCTCAGTAACACTTACCACAATCTGTATAGGCCCATACAGAATAGACCGATAACTTGGCACTACAACACAACAACACAGTTTCCAGCGACAATACATGTATCTGGAACCTGTGTTGAACACAGTAGTAACCAAATCCAATTGCAATTGACCTCTGAATAACACAGATACCCGAAGGCCACATATATAACAAGCAGGTACACACAATCATAATTCAGACTAAACAATCTATCAAGGTCTACATTACTCGTTGTAATCACACCGTTACAACTAACCCAAATTATGAGTTGCAGATCCACTCACCTGATTATATCGGCTTACAAGCTCAGTAGTCTTATATCACTGAGTCTTCTGCGTCTCTGAGAATAAACAGAATATAAGTCGGTAATCTGTTAACATAATTCAATGTTTAATATTTATATAAATAGTCACACACATATATATATCATTCTGCATATGGAATTCGCAATGACCCACTCGGGGTCGACTAAACAGCGAGGGTTTAAGGGACACTACGACTGACGGGGTCCAAGGGGCTGGCCCCTGGCTGCGGTCCCGAAACCTCAACAAATTTGACCTGCGACATTGGAAGCGACATTAGCCGCGATATCACCGGCGACATTATTAGCGATATTGGGGGGCGATATTACTAGCGATATTGGGGGCGATATTACTCGCGATATTGGGGGGCGATATTACTCGCGATATTGGGGGCGATATTACTCGCGATATTGGGGGGCGATATTGTTGGCGATATTGCCAATATCGCCAAACTAGTTCATCCTGCGAACTTGCAGAAAACTGGGCTGTTTTCACCAAAAATTCTCAAATCTAAATTCTAACAGCGTTTTTCACCAATTGAACGTTCCAACACTTCGTAAATGCATAAACAAACACTCGAAATGCATCAATTTAACATAAAAACACATAATTAAATCTAACCTACTATATTTCTCTCTTTTTTGTAAAAAAAACAAAAACTAATCAAAACTAACCTTAATCTGATTTAATCCACAGAAACTATTTGCAGGAATGATCTTTGATCAAAACTAACCTTTCATTTGCAGGAATATCACTTAACGTAAAATGGAACATAAACTTTCAGCAGATATGTTGTACTATCGTTCTTTTGTTTTGATTATAACAAATATTGACTTATTGTAGTTTTAATGAATTTTATTTATATAGAAAAAGAATTTAGGGTCCATTTTTATTAAATTCTTTTTCTGACAGGGCCTCCAAAATCAAAGGACTGGCCCTATATTTGTTGGAGTCAATCAGCACAAAAAGAAAATCATATAATCATACACAAGCCAACATTAAATGAGCACAAAACAAAAATAAAAAACACATACATACAAATTCAATGTGAAAAACCTCTCAAGGAGAGTAAAACTCACAGGACAGTAAGCCGCTTAACATCAACTATAATGAAAGATATTACAAGTTGGAAATGCTCAACTCTCGACACTCATGAATATCCTCACACCACTTTCACGGTAAAATTTCAATAACAAACACTCGACCTCCTTGAATCACGGAAACTCACTGTGCGGGCGGAGGGATGAAGGAAGACGACTCTCATACGCTCTCTTTTTCTCAATCTCCACACAAAACCCCAACAAAATGACTCCTATATTTATAAACACCACTCAAATTGTCCATCAAATTATTTGTTAGCCAAATTAACTTGATTTCTAAATCACTCTATTTTAGGAATTAAAAGCATACCTCAATGAATCTCCCCTTTATTCAAATTCCTTAAAACTCCCTCTATGATGTGGATTTTTTTTCTCAACGACAATAACTATGATCTTCATTTTGTACCGCCACTTTCTCTCTACCGAAACACACCACCTAACCATCTAATTGTTAATTAGACCTTTGACACAGGAAACCTCCATGATCTTCGAGCCTAACCATCATTGAACCACAAATCATCCACATCATTAGACCAATTTCATCTATGATGGGGATCGTTTCTTCAACAACAATGAGTGTGATCGAATCATCTTGTACCACCGTTTTCTCTCTATCGAGATGCGTCGTTTAAACATACTAAATGACAAGAAGACTTTCGACACAAGAAACCCCCCATGATTACTTAACCGAGCCTCGTCATTATTGCACCACAAATAATCTATATCACTCTTTTAAGATGAAGTTAATTTTATTTATGTATGTGTTTAGTAAAATTAGTTAGAGATGGAGTTTGAAGATGTGAATTGAAATTAAAGAAAAAAATAAATAAATTTTAAATAATTATATAAGGGGCATTTATTTAATTTATTCACAAAAAGCTTTAAGCTTATTTTTTGAAAGCTAGTTCATGTAGCTTTTATTCCTTTCTAAAGTTTGTATTTTCGATAAGCTTCTAAAATTTTATGTACAGAACAAACTTTAAACTTATAGAAAGAATAAACTGTAATAAACTTGTTTGCCAAACACATCCTAAGTAAAACAAAGAAAGATAATCAAAGCAATTCATTGTAGCAAGGGCGTCTAGAGGAAGAATAAGACAAAATATCTTTTCTTTTTATCAATATATAAGAGATCTGAGAAGATAATTGATCACAACGATCTAAAAGGTATTATCAATCAACAATCAAATGGAAGGCATAAGAAGATATGCAAGAATTTTACATTTGTGGACCGAGAACGCGAATAGAGGAGATTAACCCTAAGGCTCTGATTTGGAACGGTAAGTTTGGTGTTTATGTTTCCTTTTTCCCTCTTTTTCTTTTTAGATGTAAGAATAGATAAACAGCGGCATCGTTTTAGGTTTAGCCATAAATTAAAGTACGAAAGAGAGGAATAGAATTTTAGACAGATGAAGAATTGACGGGGTTAGAAGGGCTAAAGGCGATGGTGGCGGACAACCATAAGAAGAGGCGGTTTCACCACCGACAACTAGATTTGAGAATATGATACCATATTGAATAATGAAGCCTCTAAATGACTAAATGTTATGAGTTAGATAGATGACTCTCTATAGATTATAATAGATACATGTAAACCCTAATAATCCTAACCCATTTATACTATCGGGCTAGACTATACTAATCTAACCCTATTTTATTATCTAATAGTTCTATCCTTCCTCTCATTTTTAATAGTTTAGTTTGCTTTGTAATTAGTACGTATAGAGATTCAAAGTATAATTATTTAGTTAGAGTTAGTTATGTTCAGTTTAGTAAATATAAATAAGATTACGTTCCGTTTATATACTTGTTCAATTAGATTGATTTGTCTAATAATATTGCATTGGTGTGGTCTCATGGACAAACACTATTTGAAGGTTGTTATACATTTTTGTAAATTGGTTTTTGAAAAACATAAATTCGATTACATTAATACCTTTGCTAATGATATTAATTATATACATACAAAAACCATGAAATCTTATTGATATTCGCCAACTTGATTAATGATCGATAAACCAGCCAAAAAATATGAGTTGATCCTGTTTGCACTTTCTTAATTAAATGACCGACTACTTCTAATATTAACACAACATAACAACCAACTCACATTGTTATTGTTTTGTTATACGGATTATAACAACTAGTGAATTTTATAGCTTGTTGTATGCAAGTGATATAGGTGAGTTTTTAAAATTTTTGCAAGCATGACGTGTACATGTATATAAACATGATCAATGATAATAAGTTAGATGCATGTCTTGTGCACTTGGGAGTCATGAAATACGAAATGTTTCAACCACCATTCCTTTTGTTAAACAATCGTTCAACATCAAGAATGGTATGTCCACAACTTAGAATTATCAAATATTTATATAACACCTTTAAACAATAAATATATAAGTAGTTGTATACAATAATAACCTTGTAAACTAATTAATCATATTACATATTGTGACGAAATATGTCAATAAACATATCCTTTATACAAACATTTATTTTAGGTCATATAAGAAGTACTAATGCCACCTAAGAGTTACTTTTGGTGTTAGAGTATATACGTGTATATAATATAGAGTAATGCTTCATTCATATAAATTTTACAAAAAAAATATACAAAATGATATGACAATTGATTTGGACCGATCATATTAAAATTGATGTTCTCTCTCATACTTCTCTTATTTCATCTCATTAGTCTACCTCATTGTGTGGTTATAATTTTGTAAATTTTTTGTAGCTTTATTATTTCTCTATAGTATAATGTAAGGAGAAGATGCGATTTGAATGTTTATATCATTTTGATAATAGCACTTGGATCCATACTATGAAAATTGTAAACGACCGATTACATGAGAATAGCTACAAAAGTTACTTGATTTTATATGGATTTAATTAAAAATGCAATCAATTTGGTTATTTTCCAATTTAAATTTGTTTAGAACGGAAAAATAATTACCAAAAGCGTATGCCCATAACCTGATGAAATACGGAATAATTTAATTAAAAACGCAAATCAATTTGCTTTTTTCCAATTTAAATTTCCTAGAACGGCAAAATAATTACCAAAAGCCTATGCTCATAACTTAATGAAACATTAATTAATATTTCTAAAATATTAAAATGATAAAATGCAATAACCAAAATCCATCGGAAGAAACGTGATGGAAGTTATGACACATTCACATGAAATTCTAAAACCCTTCGCTAATTCGATGCAATTCAGTTTTAGAAGCAACGGCACCAGCTGCAACAACGGCGAATACAACAAATTTCTCAGTTAATATTCAATTTACAGCATAATGATCAAAACTCCGACGACTAGTGTTGGCGTCAACGGCGGCAGTATTCCGTTAACCGCCACAACCTCGGTTCAATCATCAATTCCGTTGGAAATCAGTGATCAGAGCCACAACCGGTCGAGATCGTCACAACTAAACCCGGCCAGACCGGCTATAATCGACCTGTTTAACCTATACCTCGGTATATGTAACGTATGTTTTATTATTTAGTTCAATTTTAATTAAACGATCATTTTAGTTGGTGAATTCATATACGCCTTTTGTTTTTCATATATTAAGCAATCATTATCATTATATTTGTAGCGAAATGGCCGCAGTAAGTCAGATGATTCGATCAGAGAGCCACCGTAAGTCATATGTTGTGTTTTGTGACTGAATTTTGATGTATATTCTGTTTAATTTACAATTATATGTATTATATTTTGATGACCATTAGTGTTTAACAGCGATGGAAGTAAACTGTTGTACCATATGTTGTTTACAGTACCTTTTTGTTCTAAATTATTTAATTATAGCTACACCTACAGAGGAATGTAGGATGTTTTATGCATAGTAAGTTGATATATCGTTTTTCTATTGTTTGATGTTCATTGTTTTATTTACGGAATTAGGTTCTGTGTACATTGTTTCTTATAAATTTTAGTAATTGATAGGGATAGAAGTAAACTGTTGTAGCATATATATTGTTTAATGCGCGTATTACATTCGAAATTGTTAGTTATGTCTCATAGAGGAAGGCAAGATGTTTTTTCTGCATTGTAAGTCCATAAATTATATTTTTGAGTTTCAATTTTGATGTTTATTTCTTTCCTGTATGAAAGTAGGTTTGTGTACATTTTGATGAATATAAGTTTCTGATAGGGATGGAAGAGAATTTTGTGTAGTATATATAGTAAAATGTTGTTTGAAGTATGTTCTTGTTTGAAATTGTCAGATACACCTATAGAGGAATGTAAGATGTTTTATGAATCGTAAGTGTTTTGTGTGTGAAATTAGATGTTTACTGTTTAATTTATGATATTAGGTTTTGTATACATTTTGATAAATGGCCAGTGTTTGATAGGGATGGAAATAAATTCCTGTAGCATATACGGTAAATACGTTGTTTAATGTACTCTATTCGTTTGGGATTATTAAATTTCGTTCAAAATCGTTAGTTGCACCTATAGAGGAGTGTAAGATGTCTTATACATCGTAAGTTGATATATTGTATTTTGAGTATGAATTATGACGTTTATTTTACGAGATTAGGTTTTGTTGCATTTTGATGAATATAAGTTTTTGATAGGGATGGAAGTAAATCGTTGTATTCTATACTGTAAATACATTGTCTAAAGTACGTTCTTTGTTCGAAATTATTAGTTATCAGTTGAAATTGTTAGATACCCCTAACGAGGGATTTAAGATGTTTCAGCAGGGTAACTATAGGATAACAGATAATGCTGAACTCCTACAAGCATACAATGTGGAATTACTATGCAGAAGCTACCATACAATGATAGAACTCACATGCGAACATAAGAACTTTGATCATAATAAGTGATATACCACATATGTAGTCATATAAGACCCTCTAGGCATAAAGTAATGATTGATGGATATTATTTAGTTTTTTGCTTACAAGTTACACCTTATAAGGATGCTGGATATTTGATCTCTGGTGGGGGTATACCGTAGACTCTCATCCGTTGTGTGGCTTATGTCTTTTGTGTGTCCAATGTATGTGTATATTTATTTAGTATAGAAATAGGACTTATGTTGTGTGGCATAGCAAAGGGGTAGGATTAACATACAACTCTCATGTATTGTATGAATTATGAGCCTTTCTTAAGTCCATGGTAGTCAGTTACCAGTAACTAGCTACCACAATTTCTAATCAATCTGGTGGTTATTTGATCAATTTGCCACTAGGGGAGTGGGGCGTCATAGACCTAGTCTTTGCAAATTTATTATAGTTTTAACATAGGGTTGAAGTATAAAGTATTTTAACTACTTGAAGTGCTAGTAATGTTTAAGAAGTGATGGGATCTTACCTGAATCTTTGTTGGCACTATTTTTGAATACCAACTACAGGAACAAGACACAAAAGCGAGTTACTGCTCTTAATATAGACCTTCCTCCACGAGATGGACAATTTCTGCCAGATTTTGAGCGACTTCAGAGTCAATTTTCTGTAAGTCTCCAGTTACGGATAACGTACTTGCATCGTGCTCTAAATCCTTTCAAGTATTTTAAAAGTAAACATCAGTTTGTGGATTTTCTCTTTCCAGGACCGTGAACAGTTGCGTACTGCGGTTGAGTCTGTGCTTGTATCTCTGGTTATCCAGTGCAGTCATCATGGGCCAAGATCAAAGTTTATTCTTTTTGCTTTGCATAGTTTGTACAGTACTGGGTACATATCCTGGGATTCTTTTCTACCATCTCTTCTTTCTTCTGTCACCTCTGCGGAAATGTCAGTTGGTATCTCTTTTACAACTTCACCACAACCTGCTGTTTCATCTACATCAACTGTGGGTCCCAATTCTTCTAATATCCATTCTCCAAATCTGGAATCTTCTAGTATTTCCGTTCATGGAACTGGATCCCCGTCTCAATCAGCAAATGAAGTATCATGTACAGCTATAAGCAGTCTACGTAAGTTGTCTTGCCAGATAATTTTTTCGGCCATGGAAGTCAATTTAAAGCCAAGTACTCATGCTGATATATTCCATAACATGATGACCTGGCTGGTAAACATGAATCATTGCCAACTAGGGAGTGATGAGGTGGATGGACTAAAATCCTGGAAACGGGATAAGACATTATTTGAATGGCTACCCAAGTGTTTAAATGTGGTTTGGGTGTTGGTCGATGATAACAAATGCCTTGTCCCGTTCTATGAATTAATGAGAAGTGGACTACATTTTACAGAGAATCTACCCGATGATGAAGCACTATTTACGCTTGTTTTTGAGGTTCATAGGAGACGAGATACGATGGCCATGCACATGCAAATGCTGGATCAACATCTTCAATGCCCTACATTTGGGAATCAACGTCTTCTTAATCAAGTTGCATATAATATGTTGCGTAAATCAGCTACAAACCTAAGATACACACCTATTACATACCCAAGTGTGCTTGGAGAACCATTGCATGGGGAGGTAATCACATTTCCTGACAAGCCATAAATCTTTGGCCTTCTCACTTGTATGTTTGATTAGAGTTTGCAATTTTAACCTGTTCACTTAGAAATATGCTGATTCAGGTTATATTCGACCTCTATTGGGTCAATTGTGTAAATTTTAATAGCATTTTAAAACGATATGGTTCTAATGGGTTAAAAAGGGGACCCAAAAGTGGATGTAAATGCTTACCTCGTGAATTTGTTTTATTATATAGATTATTACTTTAAATCATAGAGTTTCCATAATCATATACAATTTTCAATTTTTTTTAAAGATTCAAGAGTGGACATAAAGGTTTTCTAATCATATACCCATTAGACCCGTATATGAAACTACAGTTTGCCACCTCGAGTTTTGATAGACTTCTCTGATATTAGATACACACGTTATGTATGTAGGATATTGCCTTTTCAATTCAGAGAGGAAGTCTTGATTGGGAGAGAGCTCTACGCTGTATTAGGCATGCTATCAGAAGCACTCCATCACCTGATTGGTGGAGACGTGTGCTTACGGTGGCCCCTTGTAACCGAGCCCATTCACAAGGACCAACGCCTGGTGCTGTCTTTAGTTCTGACATGATCTGTGAGGCAACCATTGGCAGGATTGTTGAACTCTTGAAGCTTACTAATTCAGGCAAGGTTACATATTATTTTGAAGGTTTGTTATATTTTGAATGCTTACATTTAGTAATACTTGTTGCAGATGTAAATTGTTGGCAGGAGTGGCTTATCTTTTCAGATATTTTCTTTCATTTAATGAAAGCTGGTTGCATGGACTTTGTTGATTTTGTGGATAAGTTAGGATTACGTTTAGCGGAGGAAGATCACCAAGTTCTCAGGACAAATCATGTCACTTGGTTGTTTGCACAGATTACTCGGGTTGAGCTTGTGATGAGCGCTTTAAACACAGACTCTAGAAGTGTAAGATTTGTATACATTTTGAGCATGTACTATTTTTATGAATATGTATTTTACTTAAATTCCATTAAATATGTAGGTGGAGACAACCAAAAAGGTTTTGTCATTTCATAAAGAAGCTAGAAACTTGGAACCTAGTAATCCACAAACTATCCTACTTGACAATATCTGCAGTTGTCATACCCTCCGCATGTGGTCGCTGAATACATCAACAAGAGAATATTTAGATAATGAGCAGCTTCTTAAAGGAAAGCAAATAGATAAATGGTGGAGGCAAGTAAGTGAAGGTATACTGCATGTAAATGGGGCAATCTCGACCAATTTACCTTTTGTATGGGTCAATTTGGTTTACTTTATCTCTATAGGCCAATGGGTAAATTAACTGAAAGGAAAAAGGGTCAAATGGATCGAAAGTCAGCTGAAAGTTTAATATCAACGCTCAAAAGTATAAAACCTTATTATATCGTAATTTTAATAAAGGTTAGATTATTATCGAAATAGTAACTTTTGTATTCATATTTTACATACTACTTCTTTATGTATATTTTATTTATAAAGCAAAAAGGGTTTTTGGTCAATCAGACCTGTTTCCATCCTTACCTCAGATTTACCCGTTTCGACTTGAACCTAGTTATCTATCAACCAACCTGCCCATTTCGTCACCTCAATTGTATGCATACCTTATAAACAAACAGTTCCTTGTAGCACTGTTAGTAGCAGGTTTATGCTGAACAATCACTCTTACTTTCAGGGGAGTTCATGATGGATTATATGAATTTGGGTGATAGAGAAATTGGGATGCTTTGGGTTGTGTCTTACATCATGACACAACCTGTTTGCCAGATGGTGATGACTTGGTTAACATGTGATGGGTATGTAGAAATACCAGAACCACATATAGAGGCTAAAGAGAGATATACTGTGAGACGGGAGGTTAATCCGGTGCCAATATCACTGCTTTTAGGATTTTCAGTTCATTTTTGTCTGAAATTGGTTTCTCAGATGGAAGATAACATGTTTTCTGGAGTGGTAATCTTTATTTTTTACTGTTTAGAAATCTTATTGATGTTCAGCATATGTCGTATGATAGATTTCCATGTATGACACTTCGAATAATCTATATTTAAGTTTTTATTTTTATTTTGAACATCTATGCAGCATGAACCCAACATTGCCATGGTGGAAACATATACTAGGTTGTTGCTTATTCAACCTCATTCGCTGTTCCATTCGCTTTTAAGTGTAAGCTCTCCATCACACAATCCTGAAAATTTTAATGTCAGTCTTCATTGGTCTGTTAATATCTTTATTTGTCTGACATTTAGCAGCATCTGCATCAGAAGAATCCTGGAACTCTTAATAAACCTGGAGCTACAGTTTTAGTGCTTGAAATTCTCAACTACCGACTACTTCCCTTGTATAGGTGATTGGGACTAGTTCCATCTGTGAGAGTTATCCACACTTAAGCTAAAATTCAATTTTTATTTGACTTATCACCTTAGACATTATTTTATTTACTTTTATGTATTTAAAATATTAGTACCATTGTAGGTACCAAGGGATGAGCAAGGCATTGATGTATGATGTTACCAAAATTCTCTTCACACTAAAAGGCAAGCGTGGGGAACATCGTATATTTCGATTAGCTGAGAACCTGTGCTTGAATCTCATTACGTCATTAAGAGATTTTTTTTTTGTGAGGAAGGAAGAGAAGGTGGGATATTGGCCATTGGAAGCTCAATTTTCTCCTTAAAATTGAGGTGGCATTTTGACCGATTTGCTTTGGAATGGGTTGATTTGCGTTATATTTTGTCTCTAATGGGTCAACTAGGTGAAAAAAAGCTTAAGATGAAACTAGTCAAATAGGCCGACCTGGTCAAACATGTCAGAAGTGGCCTGAAGTGTGTTCTCAATGCATAGAACCTACTAATTTTGTTTTATTTAAAAAGTTGGATTTTTATGTAAATAGTTTAAATTTTGTAGTTGTATCTTACACACTAAGTATTTATTATAAAAATGGAAAGTTTTGGACAAAAGTCAGCTCAACCCAATCAACCCCTTTACGTGTACCAAAAATTACCAATGTTGACCTGACACACCCGCCCGACACATTTTGCCACCTCCATTTCGATTACATTAAGTGTCTCATCAAGTAAATCTTCTGCAGGGACCTACTGAGTTCACAGAAACATTGAATCGTGCAATTGTGATGACTTTTGCTATTATCATTAAGACTCGTGGAATTGCTGATGCAAACCACCTTCTATATCTTCCAACAATGTTAGAGCAAATATTGGCTACTACCCAACACATATGGTCTGATAAGACCCTTTGTTACTTTCCATCTGTTCTCCGTGATGCCTTAATTGGTAGGGTAGACAAGCGGGGACTAGCAATCCAAGCATGGAAGCAGGTCAGTGTTCTGAATACTTACGATTTCAATTTACTATTACCGATCTTCTGAATACTTACGATTTCTATTTACTATTACCGATCTTCATTGTGTTTAGATAGTTCTAAGGGTATTATCGTTATTCACAGGCAGAATCGACTGTGATCCATCAGTGTACACAGCTCCTGTCACCGCCAGATGATCCCACATATGTCATGACTTATATAAGTCGCAGTTTTCCTCAACATCGACAATATCTCTGTGCTGGAGCGTGGGTACTAATGCGTGGTCGCCCCGAGAACATTAACTGCGAAAACCTGGTAACTTGTTCTCATTCCCAATTTTAATACATGTTTGATGTCCTAGGTTATTGTTATATTTTGGTCTAGAGGTAGCAAGATGGGAGGGTTTGGGTCAAAAGAGGTCAAATTTTAGTATGGGCTGGGTTGACCAGCACTCACCTTTTTGTCCCTTTTTATAGTATTATAAACAATAATGTGTTAATTATAATTACAAAAACAATATTTCTAGAATAAAATTTTCAGCTATAAATGAGGCGATCTAGGAGGTTATATGCTTGAAAAATAGAATTTGGACAACTTTCAACCTGTGACCCATTTGAATCTTTTAGCAAATTTTTTATTTGACCTGTTTATTGCCACCTCTGCCTTAGTCAATCTCTCCTTTGATTACAGGGACGTGTGCTCAGAGAATTTTCCCCAGAGGAAGTGACTGTAAATGTATATACCATGGTGGATGTGCTTCTGCATGATATTCAGTTGGAGCTACAACATGGACATCCTGTGCAGGTTTTACATTATAAATTTGTATCATATGCATCTGGGCAGATTCATTTTTATCATGCTTCTTTTGTCAGTTAATTGGCCTCTGATAGTCATAATGGCTCAAACTTTGGTTTCAATTTCTTAGGACGTTTTATCAAAAGCCAGTGAAAATCTTGCACACTTTATATGGATCCACGAGTTTCTGCCTCCCGACATTATGCTTCTGGCGCTAATTGACCGTGATGATGATCCCCATGCATTGCGCATTGTGGTAGGCTGTCATGGTTCTTTCCCGTTCCCTTTTCACTATATATATATGTAATTATTCTATCTTTGTGTCACTTTTTAAGGTCTATTCTTGTTTGTATAAATCTGGAATACTTGCAATATTCTTTTTAGGTTAATATACTTGAACGGCAAGAGCTTCAACAGAGGATAAAGTCTTATATTGCTAATCGAGGAAATCCTGAGCATTGGCTTCAACGTGGAGTTTTCAAGCGTATCGATTTGCAGAAAGCCCTTGGCAAACACTTTTCATGGAAGGAAAAGTATATCTGTTTGTTAACTTATATTCGCTTACTGTTGTTCATCATAGTTATAAAACAGTTATTATAACCAGTTTTATTGCTAAATCCATATAACATCTAGGTGTTTTTGTTACATAGTATAACATTTATTACAAGTTTAAACAAATTATCAATCATTTGTGTCATATGGTACATAAATGTTGTGTTTTTGCAGGTACCCAACATATTTTGACGATATCGCTGCACGTCTACTCCCTGTGATCCCCTTGATCATTTATAGGCTTATTGAAAACGACGCTGTAGACGCGTGTGATAGAGTTCTTCAACTATATTCATCGTTCCTGAATTACAATGCTATGCATTTTACATTTGTTCGAGATATACTTGCATATTTCTATGGACATCTTCCAGGAAAGCTTATATTTCGGATACTGAATCTACTAAATGTAAAGAAGGTAAGGGTGATTTTATTTCTGATTTCCCCCTAATTCTAAACATGGCAATACGGAGGGGTTGGGTGGGTTTGTTAAAGGGTCAAAATAGGTTGGGTCAGGTTGGGCTGACCTGGAACAACTTTTTTGTCCAAAAGTAATAAATTTCAATTATAATTAGTGCGTCAAATATGATTTTGCAAAATATATTATTAAATAGTTGTCTGACTTGGTGGGTAAAATGATTTAGGAGGTTTGATGTTTCAAAGAATTCACTTTGGGTGGCTTTCGACCCGTTGACATGTTCCCTTTTAAGCCATTTTTATTTTATTTGACCCGTTTGAGCTCTTAGAGGAGAGCTATAAGATAACTCGATTGCCTCATCGTTGATCATTTATATTTTTCTCTTCCAGGTACCATTTTCCGAGTCGTTTCCGCAGCTTCTCAGTTCATCAAACTCCTTATGTCCACCACTGGTGTATTTTTCATCTCTTTTATTTGGTCTTGTAAATAATGTCATCCCTCCTTTAAGCAATTCCAAAGGGAACAGTTCAAATTGTAACAGAAATATTACAATTAACCAATCTGACTCAATGAGTGCTTTTGATGGTCAAAAAGCATTCTATCAGATACAAGATCCTGGCACATACACACAGCTCATTCTCGAAACTGCAGTTATAGAAATTCTATCTCTGCCTGTAACCGCAGCACAGATTGTTTCAGCATTTGTACAGATTATTGTGAGAATTCAACCGACTCTTATACAGTCCAACCATAGATTTCACGTATCATCTAGTAGTTCCGGGTCAGGAAGTGCTGATTCTATGGGTGGTTGCGGGTCAAATCCTTCATCTTCAGAAGTAAACTTTTCGAGTTTTGTTTCACGGACTGGTTATTCATACCAGCAATTGTCTTGTGCGATGATTCAAGCTTGTGGGCTCCTGTTGGCTCAGCTTCCTGCTGAGTTTCACATACAGCTTTATGCAGAGGCATCACGTGTTATTAAAGATAGTTGTTGGCATATGGCCGGAGAGCAGTCTATTGTCTATGCTATGTTAGATCCAACTTGGGCTGCTCAAGACAATACGTCCACCGCCATTGGTAAGCTCTAATTATTGATCTTGCCTATTTTTATTAACTTTACCATCTCATGATTCGATTTCTTTATCCATTTCAAAATTAGTTAGACCCACCACACAATTCGATGTAAATGTTTGACTATTTGCCGAGTACCTAAAACGCCGTTCACTAGTTGCAAGACATTTATATTTACTTCTAAAGATATAGATGTATAGGTCATTCAACGATCTAACAGTAAATTGCAACTCTAACTAAATCGACAAATATGTTCATTTTTGTCTTTAAATGAATGATTTGGGCAAAAGTGGTAAGCCGAAAGTTTGACATGCCAAAAATTTATGTATATATGTTTTGGTACGATGGATTAACAATCAGACACCTATATGTTACTTCATTCAAATTTAAAAACAAACATTTGTAAAATTGGTTAATTGTTATGGATGTTAGTCAAGTTGGTGAATGATTGATAGCATTTTTGTTTCTTTGGTAATTCAGCATGTATTCAGTATGTGTCATCCTTCAGGACTAACTAGGTGCTCTTATTTCGTTATAGTAATTACTTATGATAGGTTATTCGGATTAGGATTTATGTTACAGGGACATTTTTTTTTTTTTTATTACAAATGGAAACAAGTCTAACGGTTTAAAAGTCGACCAAAGTGTAAATTTTAATGCATAAAATCTCCTAAATGATTTTATTCAAAAATATAATATAATATTTGTAGTCAGATTTGGCACACTAGTTATTTATACCAACTTCAGAATTTTTGGGTAATTTAGGTCAGTTCAACCCGCCCTGTTTTGGCGTGTACGAGAGTTTTCCATTTTGACCTGCTAACCCAATCTGCCTGACCGGACCATTTGATTATCTCTCATGTCAACTTATTACATTCTGCTGAGTGGTCTCTGTTTTGTTGCATAACCATTGTAATGTCAGGAAATATGGTGGCCCTGCTCCATGCGTTCTTCAGTAATCTTCCACAGGAATGGCTCGATAAATCACATCTTCTTGTAAACCAATTAAGGCCCATTCCATCCGTTGAAGTGCTGAGAATAGCCTTTCGCATAATCGGTCCTTTGCTTCCACGATTAGCAAATGCTCATGGTCTCTTCAGTAAGGTACTGTAAACAAATTCATCTTTGTTATGTACAGTTGGTTTAGTTTTCCTTCTTTTTTACTATATATGATAAGGGAAATTCTTGTTTGTTTTTAACTAATGTGTCAGACTCTGGAACTGCTGTTAACCATGATGGTGGACGTGTTTGGGAGGAATACTCAGCCATCAACTTCTGTTAAAGCATCAGAAATAACGGATCTTATAGACTTCCTGTAAGCAGACACTAAACCAATCATATATAATTAGATGTGGCAAAATGACCAGGTAGGAAAGCAAGTCAAGTTGGGCCCATCTGAAACACCTTTTGACTTTTGTCCAAAATATATAATTTTTGTATAATTATTAGTGTGTCAACTATGATTACAAAATGAATATTATAACACATATAATCGAAGTTCTTTTCAATAAAGACGACTTCTCTGGTTTTTTATGCGTATGGTACATTTTGAGGGATTTTCAACTTGTTCCTCTTAGGCTACTTTTCTTTATTTTACTCATTTGTCCCATTTCTTTGAGGTGTCTGAATGTTTATCCGCTCTACATTTGACCTGTTTCCTTTTAGGCTCCAAATTTCCGTATCACCATGCTACAATTTATATTGCAATCAAATCCTTTTTTCTTTTTCTAAAATAAATAAGAAAACAGGGAGAAAAAACTTACAAGATAGAAAGTTTGTAAAATGGTACGAGGAATGTCCTCTTTGCATTTTGGTTTCAATAATTTGTTTAAAAAGGATCACATATTGAGAATCTAAGGTGATATAAACAAGCAACAACTTAGCTTATAATGTTTCTTTTTCTTATTTCCTTTTTCAGTCATCACGTTGTGCATTATCAAGGTCAAGGAGGGCCTGTACAGCCTAATTCTAAACCAAAACCAGATGTATTGGCTTTATGTGGAAGAGCGATTGAAAACCTGCGTTCAGATGTGCAGCATCTTCTTTCTCACTTAAAAACCGACACAAATTGTTCCATTTATGCTGCTACTCATCCAAAGCTCTCTCAAAATCCATCCTGAAGGTTATTCGGTACTTTTTTTCTTGTATATGATTTTTGAATAGCTTATAGAATTCATATAGATGAACCGAGTAAGGTGTTTCTTTGAGATAAAACTGGCCATAGTACGTTTGAGATACTGCATGGCCAGTTGTTTTTTGATGAACTAGAAAATTAGGTGACTTGATGTGATGCACCAACCGAATAATTGGAAACAAATGAATAAAAATACCAAGTATACATAAACGAAGGTGTTTTTGCTTCAGTTGGGCTGCCTTGGAAATGTATACAAGGAGGATGTTTATAACTAAAGGTGTCAATTTAGACCCATTTGTTTATTAATGAGTCCATTCGGGTTATGTTTTATTTTCGATCAGTCAACAAGATAAAATCACAGAAGTTCAAACTGAAGCAGTTTGAAAGTCGCTCAAAGTGAATTCGTGATGTAAACCTTTATTTTTTATTTAAAATTTAGATGATTCATTGAAATAATAGCTAAAACTTTACTTTTATGTAAAAAAGTAGATAATTTATTAAGATATTAACTCTGTAATCACATCCGACACTATTTAGTTATACAATATTTATAGGATTTGAATAAAAGGTGATTTTGGTCACAAATCCAACCTTGTCCATCCTCATCTCTTCTTATGATGAAAGTTTTTGCAACTGCCAAATTCAACCAATTATATGTAAACGATTTGAATGCTAAAAAGTTACTGTAATATAATAATGTATAGCAACATTTTCTTTTTATTGAAAGTACAGACTACAATATAAGATTGAAAATCATAATACCCTTGAAACAGTTAAAGCTTTACAATACATTTTTCATACATTACAAATATATCTTAAGAGTCTTTGACTAGTATAGGTAGATAATTGTTGTCTTGAAACATCTGATAATAAGCCATTCTGTCAGAATTGAACTTAAACCAATGAACCTGTAGAACTTACAAAACTTCTAATATCGTGAATCATCACATAGAATTCCCGTTAGCATAACGTTACTTCTTTTCATCTTTGTTTGGTACACTGCTTGCACTAGCTTTGTTGCTGGAGTCCGACGAGCTCTTACTGAGATTGTAAGGAGCTGACGCCATCACTCTGTATTGATATGGTAAAATAAATGAGAACATTGTCATTGTATTTTCTGAAATTTGACTTTTAAGGTCAAGCAATTAAGAACCTAAGAGAATCCAGACAAGAACTTGAAAAACGATACCTTTCCCTGCGCTTCTCAAGAAAACGAGTCAAAGATGCTTCGCGCATTTGAGGAACAGCTGCATCGAAACAAGTAATGTTTTCATGCATAATAGGCGGGTCGGGTGAGAGGTCAAAACAAGTAATGTTTTTGTGTTGAAACGGTTCAGTTAGGTTAAACTGAAGCACTTCTTTTCCAAAACCAATAAATTTCTTATAAATAATCTTGTGTCAAATAGTAAAAGTTATAATGATTTATAAGCTTTTATGCATTAAAGATACAGTTTCTAAAACTTTCAACTCGTTTGAACAAGTTAATAATTTTACTTTAACCATTTGATACGTTAAAAGATAAAACATATCCCTGATCAACTTATTCAAAAGTAAATAGGTCGAGATTGCCATCTCTACATTCTGTGTTGGTCTGTTATTAGATCATGTCACCATACCCGACTGCATCACCCTTCGAAGTGAGCCCATCACTTTTGGTGCATCTGTAGCTGCTGATGAGGTGCCAATTGATGGACCTGGGGTCATTGGCTGGCTCATATAAACCCCATCTCCTGCTGGAGTCCTTGGTGTAGTCACTTGAGCTTGAGCCCTAGCTCCATTTCCAGCTAATAACATTATAGCCTGAGCCTGAATAGACAATATCAAGAATCAACCATTTGTTTAGACTTTTCAACCAGAAACACGAAACATAGGGATTTAGAGTGGTTGAACCTTCTCAGGGGACATATTGTTATAGACATTCACCATACCCCTGTAAAAGATGGTTAACTGAACTGGACCCCGTGGTACACTGCTATCACCGATGCTTTTCTATACATCAAAAACCATTATAAACCGATCAAGACACTTGACATCCAACAAATAAAATATAGCCAAATTATCGTCCGTAATCTGCTTTATGACATGCATTTCTAACCATTTCATTAGGAGACTGAAAATGTTGAAACAACATTAGTGTGATTAGTTTATAATTCTAAGAGAAGGGGTCAAAATGAACCTGATTTTCGCCAGGGTGTCGATTGTTGAGGGCTTCATAACCATCTGCAGCACATACAAAAGTACATCACAAGATACTAGTATTAACAGGATGAACTGGTCGATGTTTTCCATACGTTCTAACAATAGATTTAAGCGTAGAACTTTACTTGACAAAGACCACGGATATGCTGAGCTCTTCGATAACACTACACATTCCAAAATTGTAGGAAACCTCGAATTAGATTGAACAAATTCAAATCAAAACATGCCGCGCTTGTTAAAATCAATTCTAAGTTCTAATATAGTTGTTGAGATAAATTCCAGATTAAGCTTATGATAAAAATCTCATAATGCCACAAGAATAAGCAAATTCATGTACTACTAAAAGTTCGCTTCTTTCTTTCCATTAATAAATATTTATATTTATATTAAGGTTGATAAAATGTAATCTTTAAGTTAAGTTTTCATTATTCAAACCATCTTAAAAGCAAAAACTTTACATAATAATCACAAGTCACAAAAATGCCTCAAACAAGCTACTAATAGCAATTTTATAACACGAACTTTAAAGGATATGTCAAAAAATAAAATCCAAAATGTCCAAATCATATATGTAACCTGTACGGAGTATATGATCTCTATATACAACCAAATTTTGACATGAATTCTATAAGAAAAAAAGGTAAAGAAAAAAATATATATAAAATTTTTGCAAAAATACTCTATCCGTACCAAAATTATATCCTCACGAGAAAAAAAAAAAGAAGAAACTGTACGTAAGAAATAAGTTTTGGGTCAATAATTGGCCAACCACATCAAAAGTGGAACAACTTTCAATACGGAGAACGTTTTGCACGATTCAGATTCAGTCAACTATTTTGGTCAAAGTGGGGTTACTTTAAAAGTAAAAAAGAACAAATTCTACAAAACACCCAAAAAAATGAGAATGTGAATATATAGTAAATAATAAATTTATTTAATCACATAAAACTTCATTTACCAAAATACTAACAATTATAAGGTTCAAATTCAAGTCAACCAAATGCATTCAATCTACAAAAATATAAATACAAGCACCATAACATATATATATATATATATATTTCTAAAAATGATTAATCAGTAATATATGTCAAAACTTAATTCTAAGAGATGTTTACAAAAAACAAAAGCACCATATTTCCATAAACAAACTTATAGCATGCATATAATATAAGATCCCATAATCATATACTTCAGCCAGAAAAAAGCTTCAAAATATATTAAACGCTTATAATAAAGAGTTATCATAGATCAATACTTGATTTACAAACTAACCAAAATTACTCATGTCACCACCACCCCAATAACAAATTTATAACCATGCAAATATTCCATACAAAATAAATAATGAGATATAACTGAAACTTTACCTGCTTCTATGGCTTCTTCTTTAGAATTCAAACCCATGAAATCCCTCTCCATTTTTGCAGCACAAAATATCTTGAAAGTTTTAAGAAAGAGTGTTTTAAGACAGAGTGAGAGAGAGGGAAGGACTTTTTAATCATGGATTTTCTGTAGAAAAAAGATCACAACCGTTGAATTCATTTACTCCCTCGTTTTAAATAAGATTCCTAACGCATTTTACTTAATGTTAATTTAATTAATAAATTGTACTATTTTTTTGGTTATTATACTTATTATCTATATTTATATTATTAATAATAAGGGAAAGGTTCAAATAAAAAATATAAATATTGTGAGAACGACTTTGAAATCACTTTTTAAATATTCATAATACATTTTTTTTCAAAAACTTTTTCAATGATTATTATTAAAATAACTTTTGCAAGTTATGATAAAAATTTTAATAAAAAAATATTAACTTTTCTTTCCGAACTTTTTTTACAGTCGTTACTGTTGTGATTATTTAAGATAATCACAAAATATAACTTGATAATCACATGTATCAAAAAATAGATTTTTGATAACTACATATTTTTCATGTGATTATCTAGTTATAAAATTTGATTATTATGAATAAAAAAAATTAAAAAAAAATAATTAAAAAAATAAGAAAATGTCGAAAAAAAATTTATTTTTAAAAATAGCTTTAAAAAGTTATTTGAATAAAGAGCTACGAAGAAATTTTTTTAAAACAATGTGTTTTAGATATTTAAAAATGAGGTGAAATCATTTCCTACGTTTCTACGATATTTAATTTTCTCATTTGAACATGGATCTTAATAATAATAACTAACTGCTATGTGAAGATAGCGCCAATTATATGAGTCAGTTTTGTATTATTACTTACTACTATGAAGATATTTATGAAATATTTGTTGCATAATTATTATATTAAAAAACGTTTCGTGTGTCCAACATGTATGATTAGAGATGTTCTTATAACTTTTATGCATAAACATGTCAAGTTCATTGATAAAAAAGAAAGAAACAGGATAAATATGTCAAAAAATATATTAGATTATACACATCTTTATCTTATCTATTTAAACATAAAGTATATATTAACACATATAACATTAATTTATTACACGTATATTATACACATCTTTATCTTTCATGTGAAAATAAAGTTTGAAAACCGCTCCATTTAGGTGAAATCTATAAGCCAAATTAGTGTACGATGGTAAATGCATAATATACAAGTTATTGTTGAAGTAGTTATTTAAACTGCGTAGGACTGGCTTTGGTAAAAAGAAAATACGATAATAAGGCACTAGATTACCGGACGATCAAGCTGAGTGACCGGATACACCAGTAACTCATCACGTGGCTGACTTTTCTTTAACATAAAATTCAGCTGTCGGTAGCCCGCAGATATCGGCAATTTATTAATCGAGTGATACTTACTTATTTAGACACCAGTGCGCACTTTTTTCCCGCGGTTAATTTTGTTTTATCTTTAAAAAGGACTCCGTAAATTGCGAAGGACAGACAACGATACAAGATAAAGCTAGAACTATACGACTTAGTAGAAGGCGTTATAGTCCTACTTATGTTGAAGCAATTAGACTACTCCCGAGTTTTCAACAATGGCTCGACCATTATTTTAATATTAAAATCAAACAATATATTTTATATTAAGTGAACTAGGTTGTAGATAGGAACCAAGCTCGCAAACATTTATTTTATTATTTTATTTATTTTTATTCAATTTTATATTTAAATAAATTGTTTATTTATTCAAAATAAATATAGCCACCCATATAGTTTTTTATTTTTATATTAAACTTTAAAATATAGTTTATTATGAAATAAATAATTATTTTTATAATTTTAATAGAATAAAATTGGAAAATAAATTATATTTATTTATTAAAATATTAAATTTGATTGGGTTACTATGTGTGTGAAAGTGTAAGTTAGGTTGGGTTGTATGAGTGGAAGATAGAGAAATTAATTTTTTAATAGAAAAAGTGAATTGAGTTAGGTTACTGATGGAGATAGTCTTATACCTTGATAGCAATATCACGTTATTAGTATGATTTTATATGTAAGTTTTAGATAGGTTGTCTTTTACAACATATTAATTATTCATGTTATATTGAAATTTGAATTGTAGAATAAAAAAAGTTAGATTGAATTTCAGATGTAACAAAAACGATCCTAATCAAAATTTTAGAGTAGTGAACACCGAACTCCTAACGTTCAAAGCTTTGAACAACGACAATTTACCCAACGACGCGGTGTGTTCTAAGATGGTAGGATCTTAATCGAAATTTAGATCTTGGTTAATTTGATTAAAATATTGGGTTTCATGATCGTAGCTACAAACAAATATCAGAATAATAAAATGAGTAAATTTAATAAATCAATTACAATTAAATTGTCTAATTAAATAAATCTATTACATTCATATAATGAATACGCTAACCAAATTGATGGTGTTTTGTAGGCATAATAACAAGAAAGAATAACAAAGATGTGTGATGGTCATATTAAAATGGATAATGTTTTTTCTTTTTTATTTTCTTGTCACTCATAGTACAATCCTAATTAAACATCTTTTTTTTATTAATTTATTTTCTTTTATAAACTTTTTTTTTTCCTTTTAGAATGGCTTGTTAAATGTTAGTGGTTCAGGTCTAGCAGTAATATTCAAGTGAGCTATGCTAACCCTGAGACCCTATGTTCCTCTTTTTTAATCGCCTGAAAGGATAAAAGTCTTGAATGAAACTCGAACTTGAGACCTCAATTTGCCAAGTAGAATGATATCTAAGTTTCAATTTTGAAGATTTACTCAATTCGCCGAGTTTTAGTTTTAAATACAAATGCGATAAGACATTTCAAAGGTTTGTAATTTTTGATTTCAGACTTAAATAGTAAATATTAAATATTAAAAATAAATAAAAATAGACGCAATAATTCAGCAGTGAAAAGAAATTAATACATCCGATAAAACATGATATTATCAACCGGATAATATTATATTATTAACAATCAATAAAGTATTTTATCAACATAATTATGTTGTTTTTAGAGTCGAACTGTAAACGACTTAAACTCGTTCATTAAAATAATTCATAAAGAAAGATGGATAGGTGACACGACTTTCCAACCTATAAACAACCACTTGTATGTTTTTTAGATTTAAAAATAAAACGTGATACAAAAATAGAGTTGGAGCATTACTTTTTGAAAGATGCGCTATTAAATAAAATAATTAATTATTAATTAATTGTGTATAAAATAAAATAATAATTTGAAAGTAATGAAACACATGTTATGTTATTATAAAATATACGTTGTTGTTATCTGCCCCGGTCATTTAAATAGTTATAATGTTATATTCGTTTGGCTAGTTTCATTTATTTTGTTCATCAACCACTTTATATTTAAATCAGAAATAAACAGTTCTATATTATAAGTTGATTTTAATACGTAGCATAGTTAGTTTAGAAGATGAAGAGTTTTAAAATTATTTCATTTTTTTGTCGTGATTAGAATAAATGAGAGGCTTGATTTATAAGATAATGTTTTTATAAGGTTGCATAACGTTGTGCAACCATACGAGTATACTTTACATGAGAGGTTTGACATGAGCTAATTGGAGTTGTTGTGAATAGGATAAATATTTTTTATTTTTAATATTATTTGATGATTCATCACCTAAAATAGCGTAGGTTCGTGTATCAATGGAAACATAAATATAAACGTAATTTGAGCAAATGATCCGTAATGCTATTTTTTTATAAATATGTACAAGTTCTTAGAAATAATATAATTAATAGCCTTTAAATAAATAACATATAAAATAGACTAATCATTTATAAATTTATCTCGAACCACACCACTATACATACAATCATTTATTTATTTAAAAAAAATTCATTTCACATACCAAACAGAGCTTTAGTAAAGGTTATCCTTAGAGTCTGTTCTCGAGTTGTTTTTCTAGAAAAAGAGAAGAAAAATAAGATTATGTTCCTGAATTTTTTCTATGGAGAGAAAAAAAAAGACGTGGGAGGAGAATTTGAACATCTTTTCTTTCCAAAAGTAAGAATAAATGGAAGGATGGAAGATTAAACAAGTTAGAAATGACATTTCCTTTCATTTCCTCCAACTCGAAGACACAAAATGTATAAATTTTTTTTATCTTCTTTTCAACTCGAAAACGCAATAGTTTTCTTTCTTTTCTTTTATTTTCTATTATTTTTTTCCAACTAAAAATCAGAAGTAGACCCTCAGTTTGTATGTGGCTACGCCACTATCATACATATGATATTGTACAATATGTATTAATTAAGTGATATTGTAATTTGCTCATCGATTTTGATAATGTATAAATTAATTCCCCTAAATAAATGAAAAAATATGAACATATTTCTTGTTCATTTACTTACGTTCGTTAACGGTCAATAACTTATTTATTCAATTATAGTCGGTCGTTTATAGTAGTTTTCGTACATTCACATATACGTAGCAGTTTAAATGTTTATTTGGTCATTTGCCTTTCAGAACTCTAACATCTTCACTAATTGTTTCGCGTCTTAAATCTTTCACCTTTCATGTTTTAAATAATACATGTATTCATTAGTGTTCATCTAAATTCGCTTAACATAATTACATATGAAAATAAACGAACACAAACTGAAATTTTATCGATGAATAAAAAAAAACGCAATTTCTTCTTATATTTTTTATTTATGAACCGTGCATTAGTACCATTAAACATAAATGAAGGAACCTAAACGATACTTGTTTGATGATCGATTATCTTATATTTACAGCAAATCATGTACTACGAGATCCTACATTTAGAAGATATGTTTGGCTAGAAATTATTAATGGATTACTACTCACTGCGTGGTCATTCAAAGAGATTGCCGAGAGTTGGGGAAGATTGGTTACTATTCCAGATCTCACTCTACAAATGAAGGAAGTTGAATCTGCAATTTTAGTTATCGAAACTCCAAGCCCGATTTTAATCGATGAATAATTTCATTAGAGATTAGTAACAAACGCTTCTCAAAGTTCATCGGAAAATGGGAAAGGTGATGAGTGTAGTTCGATGAAAACTCAGTCACGGTTACCGTTAAAGGATTTCGATTTGAATTTTGTGATGGAGGGGAACAGAGTGGCAATGACCAAACACGTTATGTTCAGTCAAATGCTATATTTAGTAACGCTTTGTACAGAAGCATTGAAGTGACACAAGAGGTAACAACCAAAATAACTGAAAGCTCTCAGAAAACATCAAATGGTCCACTGGATAATAGAGTTTTACCACAACATTTCTCACTTCGTCAGCCGGATTCAGAGGCAAATGTAACATGCTGTCTAGCCAAAGAAAAAGTTCAGAAAAGGCAACAGGAAAAGCTCAACGGAAAGACAACTGAAATGTCTATAGTCAAGTTGGGTCCAAAAAATAAAATCAAACACAAACACAAACAAAAAGGTTTAAGAAAAAGAAAAACAAAAGATACTACAAGTAAGGCCTGGACAGAAGATGAAGATGAAAGTTTTCATTGGTTGACTTAACACTTTTTGAAATTGTTTTACTGAAAGTGTGTTGGGCATATTATCAGATTTCAAGTCTTATGTGGTTCTAATATAATGGAGCTCGGATCCTCAATGATTTCATTTGTGCATGTTTCGATCTATGCAAGTCAATAGTCCATGAGTGTCAAGTGAGTTAGGAATGCAATTTCAATGTTGTAGAAAGTGTTCTCTTTTCTAATGAAAAGGGTCATTCAAGATCCTAGTCAATAAATTTTAATCAATTTTTCGTAAGGAAAAAAAGGTGCAAGTTTGTGTGCGTACACATATATACACAATGCAAATTTTACATATGAAAGATATGATATAATATAGCTAATAGTAAACACTCTATTACTTGAAAGTTGGCATAGTTTATGTGATTCCATCATCTTCAACATACGTTAGATGCACATCATTTGAAGGACAAAAGGTAATTTTAGGTTTTCTTTTTCTTCGACGAATTAGTCTTTTCTTCAGCCATTTTTACGAACAAGCTTCCATCATAAACACCTCGAATGATGTCCTTCTTCAATAATCCGTTTTTGTCCTTAGCAAGGTAATACAATATCTTCCATTCTGCAAGTCCTCCGATCCTATCAAAAACATCACAAGCCAATTAATACGACATTTGTATAAAAAAATTTAACCGCATGAATTATAATAAAGTACGTTGTTCTCACCATCCTTCATAGTCTCTGGGTTCTCGGTTTCCTTTGACAAACTCATCTAATTCGTCTGATGTCAATGCATCTGGATTCGAGCGTGCATACTTCTTAAATATTTCCTCAAACTTGGAAGGAACGAACCTTTAACACGAAACGTAAGCAAATTTTTAGCTATATGCTGTGCAACAAATTTGAAAAGAAAATAAATCGAATTATTCGTCTTCGTTTTAACTTTTTATATTGGTATAAATAGAGAGACGCAGAGAAGAGATCACCTTCCATGAGCGTCATAGACACCTGAATCGCTTCCGTGCTTGCCCCTATGTATGTTTTGGATTTCAATGGGAAATAGTAGATTAGGACATTTCTTCCCCTGCCTCAACCAAACACAAAACCATTATTCACATATAATTTCATACGATGTGCGATGTGCAATTATTTTCTTTCTCTTAACACTTGCCGAATCAAACATTTTCCTGGTCCTAATTAAGATCCACGCATCAATAGCTAGTATTTTTCGAGTATATTTCAAAGTTACTATATCTAACTATATAAACGTTGAAAGTTAGAAGCAAACACCCCTAGACTACTAATCAAAATATATCATCAATAAATCAATAAACAGTATATATTATATTATATATACTAACAAAGGAAATCACGAAATTGCATAACTGAGAATATCGTTTGATGTTGGAAAAAAAGAACGTACAGGACGAGTTTTGCCACTAAGACCAACATTGACGAAGACCGAAGCAACTGAGGATAGCAGAATGCCACTCCCAATCGCTCGAAACCCTAACATGCACCAAAAACCATTTGAAATTTAATTAACTTGTTGTTGATCATTAGTAGTTAACAAAGATCATGAATACTTCGAAATCATTACGTAATAAATCAAATTAAGAAAAAAGGAGATTAATCAACCTTGAAAAGTTTCCCAAGGGTAAATCACACCATCATTGTTACGATCAAAGAAGGCAACGTGTTTTTGTAACACGTTATTTTCATCACTCTCGATTTCTATATTCATTACTGTCGAAATCAACTATATATACAAAACCAAACAGAAACGTACAGTACTATTAAGATTGGACATTATAATTACGTATGGACCTGTTTTATAGCTTCAAGCTGAAATTCTACATCCACACACTGGTGCTTTGCTTCAATATTACGCCTAAAATGAATAAGAATCTAATGCTGAATTAGACATATGTAAAGACAAAAAGTTGTATGAAGGAATTTTTTAGATAAGAAGTGTGCGGATAAATGTTACGAGTCACGTCACACGTTATAACAGTAGCTAATACTAATACAAAGGTAGTCATGAAAAACATGTTAGGTTGATTCTTCATGATGATGTACTTCCGGTGAATCACAAGTTTATTAGTTCTTTTGTATCTAGCATAGATTATTATTTATATATATATAGATGGAGTGAGTTCAAATAAGAATGATAAAAAATAAAAAAAATAAAAAAACTAATAAAAGAGCTTTATTTTATTATAAAATTCAACTCGTTTAAACTTTTAAAAATTAAATATCTCACAGACTGTATGTCAATAAATTATAAAAATTACATATTAGAAATCAACGTTTTTGTATATTTAATTAGAGATTCCACAAGCTATACTTTTGATAATTCTTTTTTCTTTTCAACTGGGCCTCAAAAATATGATCACTAACTTATGATAAAAAGTTAAAATTGATACACAATTATTTTTCATGGTATATTTTAATTAACACGTGATTATAGGAATGAATATTATAAATAAACATTTTAAAAAATTGTGTTTGTTTCAGCAAAAATCACATGTGATTGCTAGTTTGATATTTAATCATATATAATTTAGCATATAATCACATGTGATTTTCAATTAAAAATTGATCTTTGATGATTAACTTACCGATATATGATAATTATTTAAAATCATACATGATTGGAGATATAATGGCGTGTAATTATTATTTAGTGTTTAAACCACATGTGATTTAACATTATGAATATTTTAAAATCCATTAGAAAATAGGAAAAAAGATTGTCGAAAATATATAATGTTGGATATCTAATTAAAGATAAAATGACATTAATTATAATGGTGTAATTTTTATAAATTATTGATGTACAGTTCGTGAGATATTTAAATTTAAC
Source organism: Logfia minima (assembly GCA_963921325.1). Taxonomy (NCBI): domain Eukaryota; kingdom Viridiplantae; phylum Streptophyta; class Magnoliopsida; order Asterales; family Asteraceae; genus Logfia; species Logfia minima. Next base: position 13,610,350 of record OY992770.1, on the reverse strand, counting down.
GAAAAAAATAAAAATTAAATATTTGAAATGAAATAATCTCGTTAGTTCTTTTATGCTTTAATATTTTGTCTATTTTTTTTTAATCTTTTCTCTTATATATAAGTGTATACAAGAAAAATGGGAGGACAGGGATGAATGGTTTGATAAGGTGCGATTTAGCCACGAGGACCAAAGCTACGTGGACCTTCCATTAGGAGTTTCCAAAAGAATTAAAAAAAATATTAGGTAGTACAGACTACGGAGTATGAAGTTTTTTAAAAATTTCCATACAGATCCTCACTGAGTTTGTGAAATTGGGGGGATATTTTTATGGGCTTTGTTACCCGGCCCAATATTTTGTTTTCCTTTAATCCATGAGAGAATAAAGTAACATGAAATTTTAAATCAACGACTCACAAACTTTACATCTATTGCATACATACAATACAATACAATAGTTTAAAGAATGCACATACTTTCATACTAATACAGAACCGTACAAAAGAAACAAGGTTTCTTAAAAAAAAAAAAGAAAAAAGAATAATAAACCGATAAACATGTCAAAATTAAAATCAATAAAAAAGAAACAAGTCAAACTATAGACATCGATCAACCACACGACAGTTTCATATGCTGCTTCTCTTCATCTATCACTGCCAAAAATATATATATATATAAAGAAAACCAAATTATCTAACAATTTAGTATTAATAATTTTAAGATAAATAATGTAATCTAAAATTAAAAAGAAATTGTGATGTTTTACGTGTGTTTCTTCTTCTTGGACGAATTAATCTTTTTTTCCTCAGCCATTTTTTCAAACAAGCTTCCATCATAAACAGCTCTAATCGTGTCTTTCTTCAATAATCCATTTTTGTCCTTTGCAAGGTAATACAATATCTTCCATTCCGAAAGACCTCCGATCCTACAACATACGTTGCCACTTACGTCACATAATATGTTTGTAACACTTTATGAATTAGGAATGATTCAAAATGTTCGAGACTTCGAGTACGTGTTTCTTACCATCCTCCATAGTCTTTCGGTTCTCGGTTTCCTTTGATAAATGCATCGAGTTCGTCCGATGTCAACCCATCTGAATTCGTTCGTGCATGCTTATGAAATATCTCCTCAAACTTGGCTGGAACAAACCTTTTACACGAAATATATAAATCGGATATTTTAGATTGAATTCACAAAAATCTTAATAAGATAAAATATTAAGAATAAGAAAACGGAACATGTTTATGTTCATCTACATTTTTTGTTTTTTTGCTACAAAAATAATTACAATTTTTTTCGCAAATCAATATTAAGATAAGATATTAATAATTAAGTCATTTCATTTGTCATTGATAGAATACAAATAAATAAATAGCAATAATAATAGTAATATTATATAAGTCTACTAAAATAAATCTAAAAATAGATTTAATATATTCATTGGTTGATATAATTTATCTCTTTTAATCTTATTAGTTGAACTCCACACATGTTAGTTTTAAACTTATTTCATATCTATCTAAATAGATTTATCAATTATTTCCTAAATAATAATAACAAGATAATAGATAACTCTTAAAATTTACGTTTTTGATTTTTAATGGATGGAATATATCAAGAAAAGAAAATTGTGTAATTTCCAAAGTAAATTTACTTAGAGTAAATTGTATTTTTCGTTGATGTAGTCTTTCTAATTCGATGATTCAATTCTTAAACACTGTTTTTCCCTTTTCTATCCCGTACTTATTCATATTTGCAATTTTTATATTTTCTTTTAAACTTAACAAATACGCCGTTAAGTCATTGGATAGAACATTGACTTCACACATAATTATTGTCATAGACTCGCGATTTAGTTGAGACTTTTCATTTGGATAAATATGATAGAAGTTGTTCTTTTTTTTACTTTTGTCTTTGTTATCAAATATAGTTAATTGTTAACTAACGATGACGGGCATATGTCCAAACATGAAACGTATTAGGTACCATTCTCATTTTCCTATTTTTGTATTTATATATTTATAATTGGAGTGAAAAGGAAAAAAAGATGCATACCTTCCATGAGTGTCATAGACGCCAGAATCACTACCATGCTTGGCCATATTTATGTTTTGAACCTCGATGGGGAAGAGTAAATTAGGCAACTTCTTTCCCTGTTTTAACAAAACAAATAATATATCGTTTTTTATTACTTGCTTATACTTCTACTACTAGTATTGCTCTTACTTCAAGTATCAATATTCACACCATAAAGTCATATGGAAAATGATACAAACAAGTTAAACATTCTAAAGTGAAAGCTATAAAATAAGTATTTTATTTCGTTGGTAAATTATAGTTTTTTTGACTAATTATTGATTAACCATCTTATGTTAGAACTACAATTAATGTTTGACATGATATATTTTGTAATGAGAATTCTAGAACTAAAAACAGTGCTTAGATTACATGTCAAATACTGACTCAAGAGTCCTACGTGTCAAATACTGAATTTCATACTATTAGCTTAACACAGACTATACTTCCAATCCTAATATTTCAAATATTAAATTGCTAAATCAACCTCGTATCAATAAACAATAGATTCACCTACTAAAATGTTTGTCTTTATGTCTGGATACCAAATTAAACCATGCAACTCATAAAATAAAACTAATAAATAAACAAGTAAAAACAGAGATATATAGTTAGATTACATACAGGACGAGTTTTGCCGCTAAGTCCCATATTAATGAAGAGAGCAGCAAATGATGATAACAAAATACCACTCCCAATTGCTCGAAACCCTAAACATACACCAAAAACCACAATCCAATTGAATTAAATAATAGGGTTTTTATCAAAAGTTTTTATTTTTAATAAAATTAACCAGAATGAACGAACCTTGAAAAGTTTCCCAGGGGTAAATCACACCATCATTGTTCCGATCAAAAAACGCAACATGTTTTTGTAATACGTTTTCATCACTCTCAATTGCTGCATTCATTTCAAAATCACCAAATTCAACAATTATAATCGAATAAAAAAGACATGAAACGGAACATGAGATTAAATATACCTTTAATATCAGATTCGACAGCCATGTATTGATGCTTTGCTTAGTTATAAAACCCAAAAATGTTTATCGACTAATATCACAGAATCATATTTGTATATGTAAAGAGTATAAAGGCGGTCGTGAAAATAAAATAAAGGGGTGATAGGGTTTTAATTTGTCGTCGGTTTCATGTCATTTCATCTCTAAAAAGTGAAAACGTGCTTTTAAGTTTCTGGGATACAGATTTAACGTAAAGGTCCCATTTAACGAATATTGTGTGAAGTGCAGCAAAAGATAACACTGTCCCACTATAAATTAACCACACTAACTTTTATTTTCCGTAGATATTTTGGTAAAATGAAACTGAAACTGAAACTATAAATTTGGAGTTATTATTTAAAAGAGTTTCGTTGACAATAATATATGTTAAGAGTTCCAATTAAAAAAATTATTGCAGCTTTCATGTATTGATTGATTGTACTTATCATTTGTCGACAATTTCTCAAGTTTGTTACGTTAATGTATAAATACGTACGGTAAGTTTCCGCAATATAATAGTATGGAAAAATATAATGGTTAAAGTTGACGGTGATATTCAATAGTAATATATAGAGTGGGTTAAGATGTAGTGATATATGTTGGTGATTGTTAGTATTGTTGATCATATTGATGGCCAGTAATTTTGATATTTTACCTTCAATAATAAATTTAGTTCGATATATTTTTTGAACTTCATGTTATATGCTGATGTTTCTTAGATTGGTAAATAGTTAATGAGTGCGTATATAAATGTTTAATGGTACTTGAATGCCAGATTATTTTTAATTCTTTAATGAAAGTTGTAACATCCTTATAAAAATGTTAATAAATTGTAAATTATTTAATTGTTTATTTATTAAAAAAAAAAATTTACAAACTTTATTAATCAATTTAAATAACAATTACTTGATAAATTTACACAAATACATATAGAGCATTTCTAACTTAACAAATAATGTCATGTTTAAGAAATCTAAGAACTAATCTTAATAATAGTATTTAAATAATAATAATAATAATAATAATAATAATAATAATAATAATAAAATAAAAATATGAAATTAGTATATCTTATAATTAAATTAGAATTTAGACATTATAAGAAATTGGTGTAATTTTGTTAGTTAATGACTAACGTAAATAGCAAGAGGTGGAATGCTTGATTGTTCAAGAATTTTGACAAGTATTATAACTCTAGTAATAGACTTATGAATAAGTAGGTTGTATACTTACTATAAATAGAAGCTTTTACTCAATGTAAAACTACACCAACATTCCCATTCATATGTAGATGCTAGAACAATTCAAGGTAAGTTTCCTTCTTAATTCTTAAATTCTTTATTTACTATTTAATTAATTTAATAATAAATTATGTCTATTTTAAATACAAGAAATCTTATAATCTATTTATTATAAATTGGCATAAGTAATTTAATTGTGTATACTTATATAATTAATAGGTTGAAACTACAAGTAAAGCCTAAACTAACGAGGTGAGTTTCTTGTTATTTTTAAAAACTGAGATATATGCGATATATCACGTGATTAACTGCTTACTTGTTTATCTGTTTAATTGCATTTAATATCACGCACATTGACTTTTAAATATATTACGTCACGTTAGTCATTGGGTAACCAGGAGCTGAAACGTAATGGTCGTTGGCCCATATATATATATATATATATATTGGTACGATTAGTACACAAGCGGCCACTTGTTTGTACTAAGTCGATACTAGCAGATACATGCCACTCTGTGTAGTGCTAGTATAGATAGTCGTGACACAGATAGCCCTTATGCTAAATCGATGTCTGAGACAACTTGAGATTTGGTTAACCCTGATGGACATAGAGATCTCATCATACTTTGTATATTTTACTTTCTGCGTCATCACTACATATTGTGTGTGATATTTTGTACACAAACACACGAAATCACTACGCCTTTAGGCTTATGCATGTACTTGTATATCTCAGGAAACATCAAGTAGGCTCTTCAAGATGGGAATCGTAGGACCAGATGATACCCGAAGACGTTTAAGTTTATTTATAATCTTCTTTTTGTATAGCTTGTAATATATTTCCGCTTCCGCTTGTGATGTAAAACTTTGATAAATAAATAAGATTGTGGTTTTAGTTCAATAAATCTGCGGGTGTCATAAAAGTAATTTTGTTATGATAGTTTAAAGTATTGTAATTGTAAATTCTTAAATGTGATATAATAGAAGAAATAATATATTTAAAATGTATTATGTGATATATGATATTAATTGAATGATCTATATATATTAATATGTGGATGGATAAAATTGTAATTTATCGATCTTCATATTTAAGGATTAAGAAAGAAAGTTATGAACCATTTATAAGAGTTTTAGATATGTGTAATAATTTGTCGTGATCATTTCCTATTTAAAATGATACTTTTAGTTGCAATTTTTGTTTTCGTAATTCTATTTTTCAAGAGAACTGGAAATAGGATAGTTGTCACTTTGCGACTCGATTCGCACTCAAAATCATATATTTCTACTCGTAACTCAATTCGTAAGAGTCATAACATGTACACATATAAAAAAATTAGAAACCATTAAGTATTATAGATCTTAATTCTTTTTAAGTTAATAGATAAGTTTACATATGTAACATCATCTCCTGCGGTCTGGTAATTTCTGTTATTTTAATTGATTATCTAATTGTTTTAGAAATTATTTAATATTATGTGTTTCATTGTGAAACGTAGATAAATAAGTCCTTTGACTTATTGTGACTAGTGAAATGTTGGTCGTTTTAAATTATTATAGATGACGGTAAAATAAAATAATATTTCTCGCAAATGGTATTTAAGTTCCAGACAAAAGATTTAGGACGGGTATAAAATTATACCATTTATTCATAAGCCGACTTTGCAAGCCGACCTTGTTATCTCATATATATCTCGTATCTTCTTCTTGTTTCCATTTTGAAAAGCTTGCAAAATCAAATTCAAAAGAAACCTTAGCCAAACTTTGATTCATGCTTGTGCTTCTGTAATTTCGAATTCATAACATCAGATCCATCATAATCTATATCCTAATCTTCATCAGATTATCAATCCTTTTATTTTCAAAAGAAAGAAAAAGATGTAAGTTTGTTTTTGAGTGTGTAAATCGAATTGAAGCTTGATATGTTGTTATTAGGTGTTGTTTGATGTTACTTGAAGTATTAGAAACCATAGAATTGAGTTTTGTGAAGTTTTGGTGAGTTTTGATTTGAAAAACTGGTAACAGCAGCGAAACTCGCAGTTTTCAGTTCGTACTGCGAACTGAGTTGACTTGCGAAGCGAGTTGACTCTGCGAGCCGAGTTGACTTGCGAGTTGACCTGCGAGCCGAGTTGACCTGCGAATTGAGATTCCTGCGAGTTGACTTGCGAGTTGACTTGCAAATTTTGAAAATGCATCAACGTAAGACTCAGTGATATAAGAATCCTGAGTGTGGAGACGTCAGAGGTATCGGTGAGTGGATTCAGAACTCCTCATTTGATTTAGTTGTAACTATTTGGTTACAACGAGTAAACGTAGATGTGTGTTAGACTGTTTAGTCTTGATTATTGATTATTGATTTACGTGATATGTGAACCAATGTGTATTCATGTTATTGAGGTCAACGTGTAGTTGGACTTCTAGTTATTATGTGATTTACATAGGTTTTGATTCATTTGTTGTGTTTGAGACCTGTGTATGAGTTTAATAACCAGTAGTTATCGGTCTATTCTGTATTGGCCATACGGATTGACGGTAAGTGTTCTTTGGGAATCCCCGGGTATTATGATATCCCAAGAGCCACCGATCCTCATTGAAATATGTGTGTTTACGATTATTTGGTGCAAACATCTAGTTATGCTAAGTTGAATGGAGTGTGATGAATCTATTCACTTAGCTTCGTGCTAACCCCTCATTTTACTTCCTGCAGGATATATTTTGATTGATTGTGGGTGCAGGAGGTGAATGGTTGATCAGGGAATGTTTGACTGCGCTTTAGGACTCTGATATGGTTTTTGTAATAAACCTTGTTATGTGAATTTTATAATACCCCGTCCTTTGTAGTTTTAAACAGTTTGAACATGGTGTAAATATTAAAAATGTGAACTGTTTATGTATAATACTTTAATATATATTAAGGTGATAATTTTAAATTCATGCTTCCGAGTTTATTAATATAATATTCTTAAATAGAATGAGGGGTGTTATAACATAATTCAATAATCTTAAGAAATTAAATTAAATTCAAGTAAATTATTATAAACTAATAAGATTTTATTGTATTTACTATTTACTTTTAATAATCGAATGGGTGATTCTATTGTAAAAACTTAACAACTCAATTAATCATTAACTCCCAACCATTTATTTAATCACAAGTTCTTGTAGCCACTATGGTGTTTATTCTTAACAAAAGTAAATTATTATGAGAGTTGATAGTAAAGTTGTCAACTGGCAAAACCACTACTGTTTAATTTAAAATAAACTATAATCATTAATTTTTCTATTTTCGTCTTTTAATGATATTACACTTAAAGTTTATCTGATTTTCTGATTCGTAAAAATCACGAGTTGACACGACTAGTAAGACTCGATAGATGACTTTTAAAAGTCAAAAACATTTAAAAGTTAAAATTAAAATCTTCTGATTTAAATTTTTTTTTAATTGAGTCATAACAGTTTACTTGTAACTCTTACAACTATGACATACACTACTCAATCATTTTTACAAGTTCTTTTAGTTAATTTCTTCTAGTACCTTATTAATTTTTTTAACTGGTAGAAGTTGAATTCGTATGTAGAAAATATAAATACTAGTTTTAATAAACTGTGTGGTAACTATACACGTAACGCGTAACTTTAACATCATTTAAAGTTATTCATTTTGCCGATCTTTGATTTGATTTGATTTGATATGTATTTAAAATAAAGTTAGATATTTGTTTGATTGATGTAAAGACATAACAAATTTATAATAAACAAAAGTACGAGGAAGATATATACCGGAAAGATGTAAACCATTATTTAATACTTTACATCTATCTTTACATTTAATTAAGTACTAAGTAACTATGTACAAAAAAAACCGGTCGAATTCATATGTTACAAATCAACTTCTTCTTAAATCTTAAATAATATATATACGGAGTACTAATATTTCGTTTTTATACTTTTGTTTTCATATTACTTTAATCTCTAACGCCATCAAGGATAGATAATTCCAGAACACAATGAATCCAACATGAAAAACGTGCGTGTAATAACTTTTTAGCATATCAGCTTTGTTATTTAGTGAAAAAGTTATACAAAGATATAAAGCTCCATGTTATAATATAGAACTAGTGTCAAAAAGTCGTAAAGGTGTCCGCAATAATGGGCAAGAACAAGGTTTTAAAAACCGAGTGGAACTGAAATTGGATACGTGACTTGAATGAGTTGGGCCGGTTTAATTTTAATTTTTACATCGATGAGAATAAGTTGGTTTGAAAGGTTGAACCGGACAGGAAAGAATAGATTTCGGTTTAATCTTCTTTTTTCAGTGAATTGCTTATTTTTCTTCATTGTGTTTCGTAGGAGTTTTGATGGAATTGCATGTAGATAAAAGTTAAAATTGAATGGAAATGAAAGAAATGAAAATTAAATAAAAAATTTATAAATAAAAGTATATTGGTTATTTCATCACGAGTAATGACTCATCCTTTCATTAAGTTTAACGAAAAAGAAAGAAATTTATAAAAATTTAAAGGTTTAAAGAAAAAACTAAAAGAAAAATCGATTATAAAATCAAACTGAACATTCACAAGGACATAAAATGCAAATTCTATAATCATTGCAAATGGGATTTAATTTAGTGTGATCTCTAAACACATGTAAAGATCTAGTTTAGAAAGTGATTACATTTTTTTATTTCACCTAATATATAAGTCCATACCTATAAATAATTACCATCAATAATCAGAATACCCTCTAAGATTATAACATAGCTATATGTCCAACTAAAATAAACGATTTCCTAATAAAAAGTGAACAATAAACAAAGGCAAAATATTCGTAAGGAAAAGGGAAAAGAAAAAGAAAAAAATAAAAGCTAATAAAAAGTAAAAGTCACGAATTATGTATGTATATCTGTAACTTTTCTTTAATGCTTAATTAATAGAGATTATAATAAGTGGCAAAATTAGCAGGTGAGGTGAATACGAGTTATGAGTTAAAAAGGTTTTCGTTTATAACGAGTATGAGTTATAATAATTACGAGTTTGAATCAACTCGAGTCTAAATATATTATTTTAAAATTTAAATAAAAAATATTTTAATTGATAAAAATATCTCTAAACAAGAATACATTTTTTTAATTTCTTTATAAAACTTTTATTCATACATATATTATTAGGAAGTTATAAATGTTAAGTTATAAAAATAAAATAATTCATTACACATTAAATACTTATTAGAGTTCATAAACTGTTTGATACTTGTCCATTTCAATTCGTAAAAACAGTTTATGTCATTCAAAGTAACCCAAACTTTATGAAAGTAATACAGGGTAAAATTACCACCAATAATAGAGACATGGCTTAAAGAGATAGATCAAGTAACGTAAACTTAGAATCAAGGGTTTGAAGTTTGAACATCGCTTGTACTCGATGCAAAGCAACTCCCACCACCTTCTTTCTTACGCGCCACTAAAAATCAATAAACCAACTATACTTTTTTCAATCGATACACAAACCTTTTTTATTTATCTATTCATTTATTTATAAAGCCCAATAATTAGTGATGGGTTTAACAACTTCAAGATGAAAATGTAATGATAAAAATAGAAATTTTAGCTATCAGAACATCTATAATGTATGTGTAAAAATAGTGTGACAATTTAAACTATTTTAATGTAAAAAATAATACTTTAAAAATATTCTTGTACTATGAAAAGTTGTTATGATGTGTTACACTAAATTTTAACACTAAATATTTTTTAATTGATAAAATATATAATTTAATAATATAGTATTATAATTTGTGTCATTATATTTAATAATTTTAAAAATTTTTATAAAATTTATAAAGTTTTCTTTGATAAAAATGATACCAAATATTATATTTAGTAATTTTTAAAATATTAATCATAAATTATTAATAAATATATTGTATTAATACATTTTAATTATTATATATATTATTATTTAATACAAATAATATTTAGTACAATATCTAATGCAACACTAAATTAATTTAATACATCATTACTTACTATTTGTTTCTGCATTAAAATAGTGCAAAAATAATATTAAAATCAACATCAAAAAACATTTTTTTGTGTTTTCATACTATTTTAGTAAGTAAAAAAATACAAATAATAATAACACTGAAAATGTTGTTACGTAGATAGTTACACAATTGAACTTGGATTAAATATTTTGATTGGCAAATATTACATTCGTGATAATGTAATATGGCCCAAGAGAAATCAAGTATGTTTTCTCTCTTTCGTCTTCACCCATACACAATATGTCACAAAATACTTTTATAGAAACGTACAAAAGTAAAAGGTTTTAGATAAAATAAAAACTACAGTTTTTAAATAATTTTACCAAACGTAACAATAAGTAAATTAAAAAGTAAAATTTCATAGACATCAGTCATTCATAAAATAACATGTTATATATCAATCTTGTTTGTGTATTCATTGTTTTTAACTTGATTAGTTTTTGTGCAGATTATTAAAAATGTGTTTGGTTAAAGTTTGTAGCAGTTAGTATTAAAGTTAGAAATGGTAAGGGACTTAAAGGGTAGCTGTGCAAGAGTTAGTGTGGACCAAAGCTTATTTCCTTTTCAAATATTTGGAGGGAAAAAATAATACCAGTTGATTAGAGGAGAAATACATAAAAATGAGAACAAATCATATCAAAGTTTAGAGATAAAAGATCCTTGTTGGTAAGCAACATGAGGATGCTAGGGTCCCTAATTAAGCTTGTTTGTATAGTATAAATAATAACTTGGTATTATATGATGCATACTAATTAACCATTCTCAGTTTCACTCCATATACTCCTTAAGATTTTGAAGAGTACTGAAAAACCTATATATTTGTTATTCAAAATCTTTTAACAGGTCGTAACTAATTTTTTACCTTCCATTTGTTTGCTTTATCTGATCTTCACTCCAAGCTCAAGTGTATACTCCAATATAATACTTTTAACTGTGACGTGTGGCAGTAATTTTTATTGATATAGGTACCTTGCGCCCCAAGTATCAAGTAGATTGGCCCCAAACTAATCTAAAAATGGTGATTCCTAAGAAGTTACATTACAATATAACAATGATTCACAAAACCTTTTGTGACGATCTATTAATTTTTAGGGAGTATTACTTTTAACAATATTTAAATGTTATTATTGTGGAAAAACTCATTGAAAGTTTGAGCTAACTTTAATAGTTACTGTTGTAAGTTTTTTATTAGCTAAATGGAAATGCACAATTCAAAGATGTTTATTAGATGATAATTACTTATTACTTTATAGTTAATGACAATGTTTAATGCGGTTGAGGTTTAGGTTTAAAACAAAAGGTGGAAATAAGAGTATTTATTTATTTAATCTTAATGGAGAGAGATAAAGAGCAGATGTCAAAAATACCTTTAAAATTATCATGAAAAATTCATTATTTCTCTTTTGTGATTTAATCATGATAATATCTTTAAAATATCATGATAAATAATCAATTCACATGGTGAATTAATTATAAGGGATAATTATTAATTAGAACGAATAAATGTATTTGCTTAAAAGAACACAAACGATCAAAGCTTCTACTTACAATTTCAATATTTGCATTCACATATACAAAAATAATTTAATTTAACTGAATGAATCCACACATGCACACATCAAACCACACTCAACCAAACACATCATCCGTACAACAACACTCTAAAATCTTTTCATGCTACACTTCCATCCATTGCATTTTTAGCACTGCAAAGAACACGAAATAGCCCATATAATTTCACTTAGTTTAATCTCATCATATGCAACATGTAGTAGTAACACAACATTACAAACCATGTTAAATTAAAATAAATAAATAAAAGGCTTACACGAGTTTCTTCTTGGACGACTTAGCCTTTTTTTCTGCCAATTGTTCGAATACGCTTCCATCATAAACGCCTCTAACGATTTCCTTATTAATTGATCCATCTTCGTCCTTCCCAAGCCTGTACAATAACTTCCACTCTGAAAACGCTGCAAACCTACATAAAATGTTACCAAATCGTATAATGTGTTAATTAAATCAGATGAATGACAATCGAAAATGTTAGTCTGTTAAAAGGAATGTGTTTATACCATCCAAGGTAGTCCTTGGGTTCGCGATTTGCTTTTACAAACTCGTCCACTTCCTCTTTTGTCCAGCTATTTGGACTTGTGCGTGCGTACTTTTGAAATAATTCCTCGAATTTGGAAGGAACAAACCTTAATTAAACACCAAACATATAAGAATATAGCATACGCACTTTTTGAACCAAAACTAATAACGATTAACAGTATATACTTAATTTGTTCAAATTAAAGATGATGGCTTAAATAGGTTTGATCGAAGAGAGGCATATTATACCTTCCTTCAGTGTCATAGATATCGGAGTCGCTAGTATGTTTAGCCAAAACTATGTTTTGAATGTAAATCGGGAACAGTAGATTTGGAAATATCTTTCCCTGTATCAACGAAACACAAAACTATTATTACATCTGTATAATTGTATTCTTAGTTAAAGTATATGTTATATGGGAGTGGGTTCAAGGGAGAAAGAAAATTTGATGAAGAAAGGGAAAAAAACTTTTTTAACCCTTCGATTCAGTAAAATAACTCTTTGATTCAGTTTTAAATTATATTTATTTTTTATTGAATCATAGTTGTTTTTTCTAAATCATAGTTTTAAATATATTTTTCTCCCCCAAATTTTTTTTCTATTTAGATCCTGATACATGTTATACATAACCCACTTAATTACACAGAGTATTCATCAATCTATATTGATCTGTTAAGTAGATTCATACACCAATATCAAATAAACTAATATTTATTAATAAATGATTAATTGTTCTACATTTCATTTTTAATGAATTATTTAATATATAAAATCATTTAATGATATTAACTCAATTTTTAATATTTGCTATAATTTTACGTTTTTTTTTCTCCCTTTTTAGTAACATGCTGATATAGCTAGCTAGTATTATGTCATTTTCAGATAATAATATTATTTAATATTAACTTAAATAGGCATAAAGTAAGACTTATATATCTTACCAATATGTCAAATACTCTGTACTTAATAATTGCGCAATATATCAACATGATATTTTTAAGCAGTAGGAGTATATAATTATGGTGATCACTAATGCTGGTTTACTATATACGTATGACAACTTTTTTAATAATTAATGATTTATTACACAATTTTAATCATTCAAAGAGAAAAAAAACATAGAAAAAGAGACAGCGAGGTTTAGGTGGTTTTTATTTGGTTGCATTTAGCCATTCTGATTGAGAAATTGTTTTGTGTACATGCATATATATTTAAATGGTTAAATGCGAAGAAGTAGTCCATCGATCGTGTCATTCAGATAATAGTAAAGGTACACTACTATTTGATCAAACAACCATAGTAACCATTTATCATATAATCTAATTAGAAATGAGATAAATATAATATCGATGAAGAGATCGGATGCATACCGGACGAGTTTTGCCACTATTAAAGACATTGATGACGACAGCAAACAACGCAGACTCTAGAGAACCACAGCCAATTGCTCGTAACCCTAAATGTACCCAATATTATTATTTGATCATAAGTTGATAACCAAATAATTACGTCGAATTCGAATAGAAAGGGACAAAGGGTAATCGATCGTTTCTAGTAGTAAACAAGTACCTTGATAGGTTTCGGAAGGGTAAACCACACCATCTTTGTTACGGTCAAAAAATATAACGTGCTTTTGTAACAGGTTTTGATCGCTTGCGGTTGCTTCATTCACTTACGAACCACAATTGAACGATATCAGAAATTGGATTTTAGTACTAGACGCAAATTAAAAGGTTTAAGATAAGTTGAAACTAACTAATAACCCTAATTATAATACCTTTGATCTCGGATTCTGCAGACATTGATTGATTTTTGCTCGATCGTTATGCCAAAGAAGTTTATAAATTAATCACAAAAGTGAGAGGGAAGATGTATGAAGGAATTGAAATGTAACAATGCAAAGAGAAAAGTAGAGGGTCTATATAATGGGTTTTATTATAAAGACGTACGTGAAAATGTGTTTGGCAACTAACTAGTGTTGTTTTATAAATGCCGATTTTACTCGTATAGAAATGTTCTAAGTCAAAGTTATATTTTTCGTGTTTAATTTAAAACTATTGATGGATATATTTCTATAAATGGCATATTGAACAACTCACTAATTAAATTTAGTATATATTTAAATGTACACATAAATGATTTTGTGTCATACTTTACTAAGTACACAATGTTTTAATTTAATATTTTGAGCTTATACTAAATATATGATTATTATGTTCAAAGGAAAATTAACTTTAATTTATACAAAATGAAAATCAAGTTAAGGTAAATATTTAGTGTAAATGCGTCGAAGTAAAAATGATATTTAGCGTAAACGGATTCTCTTTTTTAGGTAAGCTTTCGTTATATACTTATGGAAAAAATGGTTTGCGATTAATGGAACAATAATCCGTTGTTACAATCACTAATGACGAATAATGGCCGTTAAGTTAAAAAGAAGTTTTGTTAGTTATAACAGTTAGGACTATGGTTAACAACTTGAGAGTTGTTGGTTACTTACGATTAAAAAATTAATTTTATTGTTAATTTCTAAAATTTAACCTTAATTATTTAATAATATTACAAAGATCGGCAATTTTTTATAAAGTTATACTTCAACCCATGGCTAAATCAAAATCCATGAAAAGAACCGAATATACGCGGGACGCGGCAATAAATTGTCCGCATGTTCACGTCAGCTTACTAACTTTGAAGATCTCATGAAATTGGTTCAAATAAGAAAATAACTATTAAGAAGCTAATAACAAAGTGACAAGTGTCATTTTATTTCTCTTCCATTTTCTCACACTCTATTTCTCCTCCTTTCTCATTTCTCCACCCTTCATTTTCCATCTCATCCTTCATTTCTCCATCATTTTTTCAAGATTATAATTTAATTTTCGTTTTCTTAAATTTAATTTTTTTTTTCTTTTTTTTACGATTTGTTTCATTTTAATGTTTTTCTACGTTTTTCTTCGTTTTTTACGCGTTTTTTTCGTTATTCTACGTTTTTCTTTTGTTTTTAAATGTTTTTTACGTTTTTCTTCATTTTTCTTCGTTTTTTTTACGCTTTTCAACATTTTCATCGTTTCTTACGTGTTTTTTTCATTTTTCTTCATTTTTTA
Source organism: Logfia minima (assembly GCA_963921325.1). Taxonomy (NCBI): domain Eukaryota; kingdom Viridiplantae; phylum Streptophyta; class Magnoliopsida; order Asterales; family Asteraceae; genus Logfia; species Logfia minima. Next base: position 13,594,810 of record OY992770.1, on the reverse strand, counting down.
TCGTTTTTAAATGTCTTTTTATGTTTTTTATCGTTTTTCTTAGTTTTTGTACGTTTTTCATCGTTTTTCTTTGTTTTTAACGTTTTTTACGTTTTTACGCGTTTTTTTTCGTTTTTCTTCGTTTTTTTATTTTTTTAAATGTCGTTTTTACGTTTTTCTTCGTTTTTTCCGTTTTCCCTTCGTTTTTCTTTGTTTTTTTTACGCTTTTCAACGTTTTTTATGTTTTTACGCGTTTTTTTTTGTTTTTCTTCGTTTTTTATCGTTTTTGAATGTCCTTTTTACTTTTTTCATCGGTTTTGTTACGTTTTTCTTCGTTTTGCTTTGTTTTCTTCATTTTTTACGTTTTTTTTTTTTTGTTTTTTTCGTTTCTCTTTGTTTTGCTTTATTTTATTTTTTTACGTTTTTCTTCTTTTCTTTAGGTTTTTTTTACGTTTGTATTTGCGTTTTTCAATTCAGTTTTTAAGAAATTAATTTTTATTTGATTTTATTTTTGTAATATACGTTATATATGTACCCAATTTAACTACGATCCATCGTGAAATATGCATTATATTATATAAACATGATGCACTCAGGTTTATATGATAATAATGCATCATATCATATAAATATGATGCAATAAATCTTTAAACTTACGGTACCATGATGCACCATATCATATAAATATGATGCACTAAATTTTCAAAACTTACAATACCATGATGCACCATATCTTATAAATATGATGCATTGAATTTTCACAACTTACAGTACCATGATGCACCATATCTTATAAATATGATGCACTGAATTTTCAAGTTCAGATGCATCATAGTTATCAACGAAAAAAATTGAAAAAAACGAAAACATTAAAAAGAACCAAAAAAGAAGAAAAAAACGTAAATAAACGAAAAAGAACGCAGAAAAAAGTAAAAAAACGAAGGAAAACGTAAAAAAAAAATGATGAAAACTAGAAAAAACGTAAATAAACGATGAAAGACGTAAAAAGAATGAAGAAAATCGTAAAAAACGAAGAACAACGAAAAACCCCGAAGAAAAACGGAAAAAACGGAGAAAAACGAAGAAAAAAGAAAAAACCTAAAAAAAACGTAGAAAAATGAAAAAAAAAGAGGAAGAAAAACGTAAAAATTTTGAAGAAAACTAGAAAAAACGTAAAAAAAAAGAAGAAAAACGGAAAAAACGTAAATAAAAGATGAAAGATGTAAAAAGAAAGAAGAAAAAAGTAAAAAACGAAAAAAAAACTGAAGAAAAACGTAAAAAAAACGGAAAAAAACAAGGAAAAACGGAAAAAAAGAAGAAAAACGTAAAAATCGAAAAAAAGAAAGAAGAAAAACGTAAAAAAATTGCAAAAAACGAAAAAACGTAAAAAAGAACGAAGAAAAACCAAAAAACGGAAGGAAATGGAGAAACGAAGAAAAACGTAAAAAACAGAAAAAAACGAAGAAAAACGAAAAAAAAACGAAGAAAAATGATAAAAAAGTAAAAAGTTTATTTTTTTTATAAAAAAAACGAATTTTAAAAAAAAAATTAAAAAAATTAATTTCAAATAGATTAAAAAAAAGTGGAGAAATAAGAGTAGAGGGGAAATGGAGAGGGAATAAGGAGGACACTTGTTACTTCCTCATTAATTTTTTAGTCTTCCTACAAATTTAGACCTTCTCTCTAAAACTACATCCTTATTTATTTATCTAAAACGAATAAAATGAACGAAGTGAGATATGGACCCATTTTACAGTGACGTACGTGGCTTAGGCTCTCCCATTTTTCTTACACGCCAACTCAATCAATAAGTCGTACCTTTTCCTATCAAAACCGAATGTTTGCTTATTTTGCTTCTTGCTTTCTTATACAGAAGTATACATTAAAGCTAGGTTTAATAATTTAATTAGACTAACGTATTACGTATAGAATTTCCAATTAAATTGTTATATTATACGATATATAATCATTTCCCCTTATTTATATAGTTCCTTTTCCATTTAAAATGAAATAGAAAAAATACCATCATGTTTTTAGCTTGTTATTTGTATTTTTTGTGATAGAGTTTTGTTTTCTAAGTAATCTTGCAATAAAGACACATGAAATGATCAATTATTGACGCCAACATATTAATGCGTACACAATTCGTCAATCACAAAAGGGAGAATATAAAGTTAACACTAATTGGGATATTTACTTCCATGTTATCGTAATAATGAAATGATGAGATAGATAAATATTTATATTAAAGATTAAATATTCTTTTTCAAATAATAATCAATCACTAATATGGAAACTCTGTGCTTTCATATTAGACATTTATTTGATTTAATGGTAGGTCGATAATTAATATTAAAGTCAAGATGACAACACAATCATTAAATATTTTTAATTTATCTGTATATTTTGAAGAAATACAGATAAATATGCGTGATATATTTCAGGAACGTGTACACAAAATACAACATAAAGTTTATTGAAATCTTATGTACATATCATATATTATTAATGTAATTTATTATTATTATTATTATTATTATTATTATTATTATTATTATTATTATTATTATTTTTCTTCCTCTAGAAGCCTCACCAATAAGTTGCGTGTAACACACTCCATTTTCAAACTCCATAAATAAATTAATTAAATGAATAATTTTTAGGATAAATGTCAGAAATACCCTATTTAGATTATGAAAATTATTAATTTAGCCATTCAAATATTTTTGTTGTTGCTAAAGGCCATCCAACTATATTTCTCTTGTTCAAAAGGGTATCATTTACATGTGAAACAAATAAACTATCGTTAACTAAAACTACTTACAACTTAATCAGTTGGTTTTAAGCACCTATCGACCCCCATTTGGCAACCAATAGTCTGATCTCTCCACCTCGAAACGAATACCACTCACGATTACTTAAATCGAGTTTTCAAAATAAGAAGAATCAACGACCAACAAAAATAGTCGTGTAGATTCAAAGTGAGTCAATAAATCTTATGTAAAAAACCCGCGTAAAAGGTGGTTGTAAAGATACACACATGTACGATCAACATACAAAACATATGAACCTGAACCTCAAACCACAAACTCAACTTACAAAAAATCAAGACAACAATGTCCTAAATCAAACAAAATGCCCACACTATATATCTGAACTAAATTGTTGTGTTTGTGTGTGTAAATTTGGAGGCGGGTGATTATACTTCAATGGTTGTTTGTACTAGGAATGAGGTTGTTGGCCGGCGTAGTAGCAAAGGGAGAAAGTGATGGTGTAAAGTAGAGAGGGCAGTTGACTTGACTGTGACGTGTCTATTGATAGTTTTTAAAAAGGAGAAAGTTAAATTGAAGTTTAATTTTATGACATTTTTATAATTACTATAGTTGTTATGAAAGGATATTAATACTTAAGTTGTATCACTTTTAGTTAATGGTAGTTTATATGTTTAGAAAGTAAATCATACCCCTTTGAACAAGACAAATATAGTTCAATGGCTTTAGCAACAATAAAATACTTGAGCGGCTAAATTGATAAGTTTTACAAATTATATGGCTTTGGTTTTAGCAACAACAAAAGTACTTAACTAAATTGACAATTTTAGAAATTATATAGGGCTATTTATCCTGATTTATATCTCTTCATTAACAAAATTCTATTTTAATAAGAAGCACACCTAATTAAAAACACTAAACGTAACCACATATTAAACCGTCGTTCATTTCATAAGTTAAAAAACTCCGCCATATCACCACTGCCCACCGTACAACAACCATGACATCAATCACCAACATCAACTACGATCGTCTCGAAGAAGTAAAAAAATTCGACGAATCAAAAATCGGCGTAAAAGGATTACTAGATTCCGGCGTCACCACCATTCCTCGCTTCTTCCACCAACCGCCGGAAAATCTCCCCAGCCGAAAACCTAAAAATAACCAACCTCGATTAACCGTTCCCGTCGTTGACTTATCTAAAGATCGGTCAATGGTTGTTGAAGAAATTAGGCTATCAGCTTCAACGTTAGGGTTTTTTCAAATCGTGAATCACAGCGTTCCGGTGAAATTAATTGAATCTGTTATTAATGATATGAAGTGTTTTTATGAGCAATCGAATGATTATAAGATGAAATTTTATCATAGAGAGTTAGGGAAAGGAGCTGCTTATTCTACTAATTTTGACTTGTTTAAGTCAAAAGCTGCTAGTTGGAGAGACACACTTCAGGTGAAATTTACCATAAATTGTAGAAAGTAATTAATTTATCTGTTTGATTTTGGTTGATTACTGTTTGTATTGTTTAATTGTAATAGTAAAGTAATAATAGTAATAATTTTAAGTACGCATTCTGCTCGACTAAGTTAGACTAGAGCTTGGCTAGGACAAAAGTAGTTTTTTTTTGGGTACACAGATAGTTGTTAAATATATTTTAAAACAGAAATTGAATGAATAAATGTGATTTGCATCATTATTGTATCTTTTATATATATATATATATATATGGTAGAGTTCCAATAAGAACACCTTAAAAATAAATGAATATATATATATATATATATATAGGAGGGATCAAGAGGGAAGCAAAAAAATTAGGGAAGGAGGGAGGCAAATTTCAACCCTTGATTTCATCATAAATGAATATTGTTAACATTCATTTGTGATGAATGTTAATCAAAATTTAACATTCATCACAAATGAATGTTAAAAACGTTTTTTTATGAAAAAATCAAGGGTTAAGATTTGCTTCCCTCCTTCCCCAAAATTTGAAGCTTCCCTATGGATCATTGCCCTATATATATATAACTATGTCTTTTTTTCTTCTAATGCTTAACATTTTGAACATATAGCTAGTATTAGAGATAATGGGAGATGGTTGTATTTGATGCAATTTGTACTATGGTCTATGGGTGCAAATTATTGATAATATTGATATCGATTTATAATATTATTCGGCTTATGGTTGTGCAGGTGAAAATGGCACCCGAGGAGCCAGCATGGGAGTCCATACCGGAGATGTGTAGGGTGGCCCTAGCGGATTGGGACAAGGCGGTGGTGGATTTAGGTGAAGAGCTAATGTCGATTTTGTGTGAAGGGTTGGGAGTAAAGAGTGACAAATTGAAGGAGTTGTCGTGTTTGGACTCGAGGGCAAGTGTGTCTCACTACTACCCTCAGTGTCCACAGCCTGAGCTCACGGTGGGGCTAACTTCCCACACTGACCCGGGGGTGTTGACAGTGCTGGTGCAGAATGAGGTTGGTGGGTTGTTGCAGGTTAAGTGCGGTGAAGACTGGGCTGATGTTGAGGCGATTCCTGGTGCCATTGTTATCAATATTGGTGATCTGCTTCAGGTACGTTTATGTGCAATCTATTAGAGGTGCCTATTTCAACCAAATTAACTACAAATGAGTTGATTTGGGTTATGTTATATTTATAACGGCCAAAGTGGTAAACAAAATTTAGCTAAAAGGGAAAATTGGTCGAATATCACCTGAAATGTATTTTTGAGGTGTGTTTGGATTGAGATTCTGGTAGTGGGAATGGGAATGATAGAAGCCTAGAAAGATGTTTTAATAATCAATTCCCATCTTCATGTTAGATTGCTATCAAACACAGGCCGTTTGTGATTTTTACTGCAAATTTCCTTATAAATTATTACTCCATATTATTTCTTTTTTGCAGCTGTATTTGACTGGGTAATAGCTAATCGTTTGCAAAAAGAATAAAAATAGTTTTCTACCACAAAGTGTTTATGGTCGACTCAACCCGACCCACACCAAAGAGAATTACTCATTTTGACCAGGCCACCTATTGTGCCATCTTTGCTACTACTAGTCTTCTAAACGACTGATAATGAATTAATCAAAAATCACATAATTGTATGTATTCATAATATAAGTTGTATTATTTCAAACTCTGCAGATGATGTCTAACAATGAATACAGAAGTGTGGAGCATAGAGTATTGGCAAACCCCACTCAAGGTCCACGTGTTTCGATTGCTGTTTTTTTTAATCCAAGCAAACGAGAGGAACTATTCGGACCGTTTCCAGAACTGATATCTGCTAAGAAACCTGCAGTTTACAAGGAATTCACATATTTAGACTACATTACAAGGTTTTTCACCAAGGAGCTTGATGGGAAGACATTAACCAATTTCTACAGAATCGATAATGAAAAGTCTTGATGGTGGATCGTTGTTTGTACAATTGTCACTAAAAGATGAACTGTGCTCGAAATCAAATATGCTAGAATAAAAGATGTTGATACAATGTTTACAAAAACAAAGTTGTTACCTATTGTGATATAAAGAATTTGTAGAACCTTATCTTGGTCTTTACTTTCATCTTCAACAGTTCAACCAACCACCATGAGTTCCATCCTTGTCATTGAGTTGAACAGAAGACCTAATTATTGAATACTCTTTTGGTAAATATGAAAAAAAACTAAAACCTACCCTCTGGCGGCCCTCTACTGACCGGTCTCATGGTCAACATCTAAGAGGTAAATTACGTAATCTATGGTTAAAGGAACATGAGAATGAGGATTGAACTCATCACATCCGCATTTATGTTGCATGTTCTCACCACTAAGCTACCACCGCAGATACTCTTTTGGTAAATATGTCAGCTAAAGGCGCGTTTGGTTGGTGGATTTTGATGGAATATGATGGATCTGGAATCAAATTTCATTCCATTGTTATGTTTGGTTGGCAAAACAAGAAGGAATGAAATTCAATTCCATTCTTTTGTCTATTTTATTAACACAACATTATATTTGATTCCATCAAATCCCATATAATGGAGGAATTCCTTGGTATTTTGGTGTAATCTCATTATATCAATTAAGGAATCCCGTTAAGTTATGTTATATAATATTATACTACCTTATATTTATGTTTATATTAATATATATATATATATATAAGAATGGATTTATAGGGAAACTTCAAATTTTGGAGAAAGAAGAAAGCAAATCTTAAGCCTTGATTTTTTCATAAATAAATGTTTTTTAACATTCATTTGTGATGAATGTTAAATTTTGAAATTATTTGTGATTTTTCAAATTCATTTATGATGAAATCAACGGTTGAGATATGCTTCCCTCATTCCCTAATTTTTTTGCTTCCCTCTTGATCCCCACCCTATATATTTTACTTATACTTATATTTCATATTTATATTTATACTTATACGTATATTTTAGATTTATATTTATATATCTATATTTGTATTTGTATTGATATATATATAGAGTGGGGATCAAGAGGGAATAAAAAAAATTAGGGAAGGAGGGAAGTAAATTTCAACCATTGATTTCATCGTAAATGAATTTTAAAAATTACAAAAAATTTCAAAATTTAACATTCATCACTAATGAATGTTAAAAACGTTTTTTAATAAAAAAAATCAAGGCATAAGATTTGCTTCTCTCCTTCCCCAAATTTTAGAGCTTCCCTATGGATCCTTCCCCTATATATATATATATTTATGTTTATGTTTATATTTATATTATATGATAATTAAATTTTATGACATATTTTATTCCTTCAAAATTACATTTTTTATAACTATCACCACCATTATCAACTAATGGCCCCACTTACTACTGAACATGACTATGCTCGTCTAATTGAAGTTAACCAATTCGACGAATTCAAAATCGAGTGTAAATGGATTAGTAGATTCTTGTGTCACAACCATCCCCCGTTTCTTCCATCAACCGCCAGAGAATCGACCCGGCCCAAAACATAAAAACCAACCCAATTAACTGTGCCAGTCATTGACTTATCTGGAGAGAGGTCAACTGTGGTTGAAGATATTAGGCGATGGTTGCCGACTCTCGATTTTTTTTTTCAGATTGTGAATCATGATGAAGTGTTTTTATGAGCAATCAAATGAGTATAAGATGCAGTTTTATCATAGAGACACTTATAAGGGGAGACACAGATAAAGGAGATGCTTATTCAACTAACTTTGACTTGTTTCATTCAAAAGGTGCCGGCTGGAGAGATACCTTTCAAGTTAATTGCTCTTTCTTTCTTTTTGTGTAGTTAGTTAGACGGTTAAGTGCTTCAAAATTTAAGTTAGTTTGTGTTGACTTACAATGTGCAATTATATGTATGTAGCTATTATTTTTTACTGTTTAATTTAATTTGGTTAGCATATCATGTATATAAATCACCACGTAGCATTCATATGAACTTTCACGTTAAAATATTATATACAAATATCAATATTCAAAAGTTGAATACGCACAATAATAGTCGATGTATATTTACTTATATTTTGAAACATGTAACCTTATTACAAGATGATATATTGAATTTTGAAAGAAAGCAAATACTTAACGATAGAGATATAAAGCTAGCTATTGTGAATTCAGATAAACGTAAAATATGAAATATGATAAATAAGTTGCATGTTACGGTACGAGGATGATTCATTTATTCATACAAGTAAACGAAGATTTAACTAACTCTGAGTATTTTATATTTTTAACAACCTCCAACCATTAAAAACTTGAATTATGCTTGAGATTGATTGATGTTACTTATGTAAAATAATGAATATCTTAGTATTATCTCTAAATAATATTCGCTAATAACGTGCACGCTTGATTAACTTGGCTTAAAACAACCATTTTTATTTTGATTGATTCGTTGACATCTCGAAAGTTGAAAGCTTCTAAACTTCAACCATGACTTTTAGTACACGTCTTCTAAACTTCGATCATCATTTTCAGGTTTAAATATTTATTGGATATTCCCGTTTTATACTTCACAAAATTGATAGTCTAACTATAAATTTATATTTTATAATAATTTTTTCTTTTAAATTTATTTAGTTTAATAATCTAACTTTCAAAATTTAATAATTTGACCCAAACCAAAGAGTTAACGCAAAATTAAAGAATTAAATCACGAGTAAAATGGTGGAAACTATTAAATGTACTATTATCCCATCTGGGTCACCTAAATGACTTATATTTGATTGAACTTATGTGGAACATGAGAACGATAATTGAACTCATAATCTTTGTTTTATGTTGTATATTTTCACTACTAAAGTTTAAGAGATATAAAGGTAGAAATAATTATGGTGTTAACAGGTGTTATGTTGCATGATTATAAATATCTTACGTAATTCGTTTTGATTACATTTTTTTTTCTCATTCTAACTATTTTCTAGTTCGATGCTATTAGAAATTTAGGCATATTTATTAGGTACAATTACATAAACAATTAAGATTGAGATGTAATTTGAGAGCTATTAGTGGTATGTATCAGTGTATTTACCTATTCAAAAAAGTCAAAGTCAATGTTGAGGTGCGTTCATTATTTTATTCCTATTCGAATCACACAATCTATCAAGCATACAATAGTAGTATAAAATAGTAGTATAAGTTTGGACAACAATCTTAAAACATCTTAAACTTTTGTAACTATCACTATCATTATCGACTAATGGCCTCACTTACTACTGAGCCTGACTACGATCGTCTAAAAGAAGTTAAAAAATTCGACGAATCCAAAATCGGCGTAAAAGGATTAGTAGATTCTGGTGTCACAACCATCCCCCGTTTCTTCCATCAACCACCAGAGAATCGACCCAGTCCAAAACATAAAAACCAACCCAAATTAACCGTGCCAGTCATTGACTTATCTGGAGAGAGGTCAACCGTGGTTGAAGATATTAGGCGATGGTCGTCGACTCTCGGGTTTTTTCAGATTGTGAATCATGGAATTCCAGTAAAAGTGATCGATGATGTGGTTAATGATATGAAGTGTTTTTATGAGCAATCAGATGAGTATAAGATGCAGTTTTATCATAGAGACACAGATAAGGGAGCTGCTTATTCAACTAACTTTGACTTGTTTCAGTCAAAAGGTGCCAGCTGGAGAGACACATTTCAGGTTAATTGCTTTCCTTCCTTTTCCTTTCCTTCTTTTTGTGTTAGTTAGTTAGACAGTTAAGTCCATCAAAACTTAAGTAAGTTTGTGTTTGACTTACATTGTGCAATTAATAAAATTGACTTCATTATATGTATGTAACTTTTATTTTTTACTGTTTAATATAATTTGGTTAGCCTGCTATATATATAAACCATCACGTAGCATCCATATAAACTCTCACGTTAAAAGATCACATACAAATATCAATATCCAAAAGTCGAATACACCCAATGAAAGTTAATGTATAGTTACTTATATTTTGAACCACGTAACCTTAGTAAAAGATGATGTATTGAATTTTGAAATCAAGCAAATACTTAACAATAGAGATATAAAGCTAGCTAATGTGAATTGAGATAAACGTAACATATGAAATATGATAAATAAGTTACAAGTTACGGTACGAGGATGATTAATTTATTTATACAAGTAAATGAAGATTTAACTAACTCTGAGTATTTTATATTTTTAACAACCTCCGACCATTAAAAACTTGAATTATGTTTGAGATTGATGTTACTTATGTAAAATAATGAATATCTTAGTATTATCTCTAAATAATATTCGCTAATAACGTGCACGCTTGATCAACTTGGCTTAAAACAACCGTTTTTAATTTGATTAAATCGTTGACATCTCGAAAGTTGAAACCTTGATCTAAACTTCAACCATGACTTTTAGTCCAAACGAGGTAAGCCGTGATCCATAAAACCGCCTGCCACACTGCTTTTTGATGAATATTAAAATTACTTTCACCTCCATGCATAATAATATTACCAGCCATTCCAATATTAATTGACTTGACTCATGTTCCACCATTTAAAGATCTTTGGCCCATCCTTGCTCGACCCATTTACAACCAATTTACAATAATCGACATATTCCACTACATCCAAACCACACGGGCATAGAATTGAATCAAAATACCACGTCGATCAAGGGCAAGCCGTGCAAAGATGTTTACCTTTCTTGGTACGGTTTTATTCCATCTTGTCTTGATCAGACCACGATTTACACCAAATAGAATCTTAAAAATGGACCTTGATTATGAATTCCTTAGATTTACCTCTGTGTCTTCTTTCTTTCCTTGAAACCATTTTACCATTGGTGAAATTTGTCATATTTGTATGTATAATGACATTTCCGATATTAATAAACCACCGATCACAATTAATTATGGGCTTTAAGTTATATACAAAGAACTCAAAATATGAGTATATTATATTTGTATGCATATGAGCTTTAATTTCACCTGATAGAATCTCAAAATATGGACCTTGGTTGTGAATTCCTTAGATTTACCGCTGTGTTCCTCTTTCTTCGCTTGAAACCATTTTGCTATTGTTTATGTTTGTCAAATTCATCCTTGTATATATAATGACATTTCCAAAATTAATAAACCACCAATGAAAATTAGTTATGAGCTTTAATTCTCATAAAGAAATGTACATTAGCTCAAAATATGAGTATATTATATTTGCAATTGGACGTGGTTGGTTGTGCAGGTGAAAATGTCACCCATGGAGCCAGCATGGGAAATGGTGCCGGAGATGTGTAGGACGGCACTTGCAGATTGGGACAAGGCAGCTGTGGGTTTAGCAGAAACGTTGATGTCAATTTTCTGTGAAGGATTGGGAATAAAAGGTGACAAGTTAAAGGATCTGATGTGTTTGGAAGGGAGGTTAACCGCATCCCATTACTATCCCTACTGTCCTCAACCTGATCTTACAATTGGGATAGCTTCTCACGCTGATCCAAGTGTGTTAACCATGCTGGTGCAGAATGAAGTTGGCGGGTTATTGCAGGTCAAGTGCGGTGAAGACTGGGCAGATGTCGAGGCAGTTCCTGGTGCAATTGTCATCAACATAGGTGATCTGCTTCAGGTACATTTATGTAGTGGTAACAGAAATGTGCATGTTGGATAACAGATCAAATTGGATTGAATCAGGTCGGCCCGAAACACTATCTAAAAGTAGTAATAATTTATATATTATATGATTACATAGAATATCAATTACAATAATAAACTATCATCAAGGTAGCCTAGTGCTAAGCCGCCTCGATGTCCTCACAAGAGGCTACATATTTGAACCTCACTAGGTAAACATCTTTGGGGTGGCCAGGGAAAAGATTGGAAACGGTCAAGGGGGATAACCCGGTTAGACCGCGTTTGCAACCGGACCGGCAGGACAAGAAGAGCTTCCCTTCCTCGTCCTAGAACCGAGTTACTAGCACATCTGAGTCAAAAAAGAATCGCTCTTCCCGGGTAACCTGAACGGGGAAAAAGATGGAAAACCTCCTCCGTTTATCCATATCTATTACAATAATATACCTTTTTTCCTTTTTCAACCCATTTGACGTGTTTCATGTTAACAATTTGACCCATTAGAGATCAAATATAACCATATTTGAGTCAGATTTAGATGAAAATCTTGAAATCTACAGTCATGTATAATTATCATATAAGTTGTCCTTTTCAATTTCACAGGTTTTGTCTAATGATGAATACCGAAGTGTGGAGCATAGAGTACTGGCAAACCCTTTTAAAGGTGCACGCGTTTCTGTTACTTCTTTCTTCAATCCAATCAACCTAGAGAAACTATATGGACCGTTCCCGGAGATAATATCTGCTGAGAAACCCGCGATTTACCAGGACTTTATATTAGCAGACTACGTCAAAAAGCTTCTCACAACGGAGCTTGATGGGAAGACATTAGTCAATTTCTACAGAATTGATAACACAAAAGGCTGACATTATATGATTATTTGCATGTAATAAATGAACTGTGTGGAGAATTAAAATACTTGATGTGTCATCTTCTTGTCAATCCAGCAACTACAGATTTGATTCTTGTAATTGAGTTGAACAGTAGAGCTTGAATAATAAATGCTTTTGGTTGCTTGCCATCACATTTCACATATCATGTTTCTTTTGAAGTTTATGCAGTTACATCTGCAAAAATAGGTGACTTCAATTGTGAGTCCATAAAGGGGAGGGAAATGGGAATTTAGAAGGGACCCACATACATTGTGGTATGATAGATTTAGAGATTAATTAGTTCTGGAGTGGAGTCTGATGGTTGGTGTGACAGTTGCGGTTTTCTTTAATGTATATAAGTTGCACATGCTATACCTACTAATGAGACTTGAACACACAACGTATTGGTTGATGGGCTCCTATCACATATGGCTAGGCCAAATGCACTTTGATATGACGGTTTCTGTTTTAATTCTTTTGTTTCTGTTCGATCCTAGAATCTTGCTGCAGCTGCGGGTTGGGTCAAATGAGATCGTCGGTTGGGTTAAATAGTCTGCTGGTTAGTGTGCTCATAAATGGATTAGCGTAGTTTGTATCGTGGTTAGTTTCTGGTCTAAATATGCTATAATAACATTAGGAGGGTGTTCAACTCTAAAAGGTTTAATAATCGTTTAATCTTGAAAGTTTCATTTTTTATGTTTTAATCTTTCAAAAATTTTCCACTATGATTTAATCTTTCGGGTTTCGAAATTTTGGTGGTTTAACCCTGTAAGGAGATATCCGCTCTTTATACTTCACAAAATCGATACTCTAATTTCTTAAGTTTATGTAGTTTAATTATCTAACTTTCAAAAGTTTAGTGATTTAACCTTTTGAAGAGTTTTTCCAAGGAGTTAATGCAAACTTGAAGAATTAAATTATGAAGAAAAAAATTTGAATGATTAAAACGTTAAAACTTGAAGGATTAAACTTTTGTTAACCCTAACATAAATGTGTATTAGTATAGTATATAGATATAGATAAAAGACAAGAGTCATTTACATATGACCATTTTCAATGGTAATTAATGGTGGTGGCAGCATTACGAGCTACGTCAGCATGCACTACGTATTGTGGGATGACTGCTCGCAGTGGTAATTCTCACAACTAGAAACTGGGATCAACTCTTTAATTATTTTTCATTTTCTTATAAACACAGTTACATTTAATTAATAAAACACAACAATTAATTTTAAAAAGTACTTAATTAATAAATATAAAAACATTACCATACTAAAAATATATATATATTAATTAAAAACTAAAACTACGATATTACAATAATTAAAAAAAAATCATAAAACTATTCTCCGTCCTTGCTTTTGTCTTCGGCTTCGGCTTCCAAAGCCCATTACATATTAAGCATCTTTTCATACACTATTGTATATTCGACAAGTACTCGCTCATAGTTAATCCGGTCGTCGTGCCCATGTGCGTTGTTGTTCATTGTAAATAGCATTAAATTGACCACAAACTTGCTTAACGTTTCACCACTTGGAGGTAATTTGATGAGACCTCGTTGATAGCCTGTTTCGTTGTTGCTGAATTTGTTTAGTACTCCTTCCCAAAACCGAAGCATTTTTGAGAGTCGCCGTCTTTGAGGTTTTCTGACGTATCGACCAACAATTTGTCAACCACGCTTTTTCTTTAGGGCTCCTAATTTTTTTAGGACATAAGACCTGCACACCTTGAAATCTTCCTTTGACTACTCTTTTCTTCCCTTTCTTTTCAGATGATGCGGATAATTGTTCCGGTGGTTGTTGTTGTCGGTGTTGTTGTTGTTGAAATTGTTAGTTTAATTTCAGTGATTGTTGTAGGTAATACGATTGTTGATACATGTTGGATTTTGGTTGATTCAGGTTTGATGGCGACGAACCCGGCGTATTCGGTGTGGAAATTGAGAAGATTCATGTAATAGATGTTTTCTTTTGGATTAAACATAGTTAGGAAAATTATAGTGGTTGTGAATATGGATGTAGGTGAACTGATGAATTTGTTGGCGTGTTAAAAGATTATCTAGTTGTTTTGTATTTATACATGAGTAAAATAGATTTTTTTCCCAACAGTTGAACCTCAGACGGTCAAAAAAAAATTTAACCTTTTAAATTATTTTTTAAAATGATATAGCCGTTTGGGTATATATTTCTATTTAAAAAATCGAAAAACAATGAACAAAATATTAAATGGGATCCGCATTTGGTAGTGTTGTGACAGTCCTCTGCTTCACGATAATTGCCCATCACAATCACCGGTTCATCCGTGGTGAACCGTTGTGACTCCACGGATTGACTCCACTACTCCACTGCAACCGGTTTAAGTACATGTGATAGCACGGTGACATTTTGTAAATGCTACACATTGCAGTACCTTCTGCATATGTGTGTACAATGATGTTCAACATTAAGATTTGCAATTGGATGATTTTGTTTGTGCAGGTGAAGATGGCACCCATGGAGCCAGTATGGGAGGCAGTGCCCGATAAGTGTAGGAAGGCACTGGCAGATTGGGATAAGCCTGTGGTTGGATTAGCAGAGAAGTCGATGTCGATTTTGTGTGAAGGATTGGGAATAAAAGGTGACAAGTTAAAGGATTTGATGTGTTTGGAAGGGAAGCGAACTGCATCCCATTACTACCCCCACAGTCCTCAACCGGAGCTCACAGTGAGAATAACTTCCCACACTGATCCATGTGTGTTAACCGTGCTGGTGCAAAAATGAAGTTGGCGGGTTATTGCAGGTCAAGTTTGGTGATAACTGGACTGATGTGAAGGCAATTCATGGTGCAACTGTAATCAACGTAGGTGATCTGCTTCAGGTACAATTATGTTGAGGTAGCCAAATGGGCAGGTTGGATAACAAGTCAAAATGTATTGGATTAGGTTGGCCTAGAACATTCTGTCCCCCCAAAAAATGTTAATAATTCGGTGTTAAATGCGATTACACAAATATCTGTTAACATACTGATTTCGACTCATTTTCCCCGATTCCTTTTTAGCAATTTGACCAATTAAATAGAGATACAATATAACTGAAATCGAGTAATTCATGAGTAGAATGGTGGAAACTGTTAAATGTACTATTATCCCATCCGGGTCACCTAAATGACTTATATTTAGATGAACTTATGTGGAATCTACATTCCTGTATAATCATGACTTGAGTTGTCTTATACAATTTCACAGGTTATGTCTAACGATGAATACAGAAGCATAGAGCATAGAGTTTTGGCAAACCCTGTTGAAGGTGCACATATTTCTGTTGCTACTTTTTTTAATCCAATCAACCTGCAGAAGCTATATGGACTGTTCCCAGAGATAATATCTGTTGAGAAACCAACAGTCTACCAGGAATTTGTATATGCAGACTACGTCATAAGGTTTTTCACTTAAGAGCTTGATGGAAAGACATTGGTCAATTTCTACAGAATTGATAACACAAAAGGCTAACATTATGATTACTTGTATGTAATACATGAACTGTCAGTGTTATAGATAATGATACAATATTTATAGTAACAAAGTCGTTACCTTTGGTGATATGAAGAATTAAAGAACCTTATTTGTCATCGTCGTATCCAATCATCTCGTTGTCAATCCAACCATTATAGGTTCCATTGTTGTGATTGAGTTGAACCGAAGAACTTGAGTTATTGAATGCTTTTGGACGATTATGATCGCATTTCAAGCATACCATATTTCTTTTGAAGTTAATGTAGTTGCATCTGCAAAATAGGTGATTTTAATTGTCAATCCACAGCTACGTAAAAGAACGGGGAGAAACAGGAATTATGTAAAATTTAGAACGGAGGAACTCACGAATCACACACCCATTCCCCGGGATTGAGTGGCCTCTCCGATGGGTTTGTGTTGCACCGCAAACATCTTGTGTTCTTGGCATAATTTAGAAAGCTGCATCTGTGATAATTTCAAGGGTTAACAGGGTAAAGAATTTACTTTTAATTGAATTAATTCGGACAAACAAAGTGTTGACAGGTCAGGATCCTGCATTAAAGTCAAACTGTTTCCCAACCCCTTTTACACGTAGAATAGAGTTGTGACTTTAATTTGGCAGCTCTATTCACAACTCTACCAGAAACATTTAAAAAACAAAAGCAGAAATCAAGATTTAGTGGTTTAATTTCCTTAAACTAGTTTTGTAAGCCATGGAAGATATCAAAATCAACTTTCAAAACAAAATTAGGAAAGAAAGTAAATATATAAAAGCATTTCTCAATTCCTAAAAGAAATAATCTTGAGTACACCTTAGGCATATCCAATCTCCCTTCTTTAATTGAACATGATCCTGGTTGTTCCCTGAAGCTTGAAGTCTTTCATGAGATATGCCATTACAATGCATGCACTTGACGTTTGTGGCTAGGTTCAAGAACTTGTATCTGCCAATAATAAGTTCATCAAATATGTGTCAAACTACCCTAGGCGAGCACAGCAAGATTATCAAACAACATATTAAATTAGAGGTAGCAAGACAGCGAATCAGGCAACTGCTCAAAAAGGGTTTGGACCGAAACAATTCAAATTTTAGTGTTATTCTAAATGGGCAGTGCCAGGTTATCCTGCACACAATTCTTTCTCCAATATTATATAAAAAACATTCTGGCCGATTTTCAACTTATCTTACTTTCAAATCTTTGACATTTTTGAGATAAAACACAACCCAAATCAACCCATTCATAAAAAATTTTAAAAATAAAATAATAAAAAAAAGTGTCAAATTCGAGGAAATCTAGATTAAATTGTAGTTTTGAATTACTTGGGGCAATTCGAATCGCCTTGGGTTGTAGGAATACTTAATCGGCGCTCTTGCTGTTGAGTTGCACTTCTATGGACAGATGGGTCTTGTTTTGAAGGATCAAAATCAAGTTCATTCTTGCTATATTTCACCATATCTTTAACTAAACTTCTTATTGCTTCCTCTAGTCTTTTGTTTATTATTGGTTTGTTAGTCTCTGAGTAAGTGCTATGCTCAAGGCCGAACGTGAGTACAAAACGCATGACATCAACAGTATGGCCACCTTCTTCTTCATGTGCCTTGACATACGCCCTCTCACAGTTTCCTCTAAAAAGGCAGGAGCTACAAACCTGCTAAACCGTTCATTGTTCAATACAAGGTCTACAAATTTCTATAGTTATGCTAGTAAGATAACAATCCCTAGACCCATCCCACAAGATCTCATACACAGCCAACTCAGGTTTTTAGCATATAAAACGGGATTTTTCCAACAAACATAAAAGTAAGAGATTCTTACATACATTTCCTTCATCAATGCCCATGTGTGCCCGTAGCCGTTTCCCTGAGTTCACAACTTTCCTATCTGTGCTGGGACAACCAGATCCTGCAACCGTTTGTATGTCTCTACCCGTGAAGTATCTGAACACAAAGCCACCAGAAAAGTAACTTAAGAATATAATACACATCAATGCAAAGAAGGGGTCTCCATGCAACATCATTTGGTTATCCATTATATCTTGTTGCTACTGTATAACAAAATTCTACTATAAATGTAAAACAAACATCAACCAGATATAATTTTAGTTGTTACAAAGTTCATTGAAGAATGTAACATTCCAAATTTATTTCAACTTACAGTTGCGTCAACTTGTTTAACATTCGAAATAAAAACGGCAGCTCTTCTTTGAAATGGTTTAAGTAATAAAGATACGTAACCATATAATACTGCTTTTAGTCTACATTATCCAGTAAAGTTAAAAATCATTTTGCTACACGAAGCCGATAAATTTCACATAATATTATCATTAAAAAGTGGAGACTTTTCATAGTCATATCATCAAACAGGTAGTGTGCATCCACAATGACCAGTACAAAACACATCCTTCCATACCTCATAAGATCAGGCCGATCACGCGCGAAGTTAAGACACGCTGTCCGAATTTGATTACAACTCTTCCCATCAATCAACCCATTATTTCGAAACGGATTCCCTACACCATCAAAGTACCCAAATTTCGTCAATTTCTTCATCAACAAAACCCATTCCGGCCACTGATGTGAAATTTGTTTACAAGATGACTCGATGTCAACTGATTCTGCAGGCTTGGATGCATGTTGTATTGGATGGTTTAAGGAGTTTGATGATTGGAGGTCTTCGAATTCATCTAAGATGAATTCTATCGCGGGATTTGAAATTGGGATTTTGTTGCGTGTGTGAATATGAGAAATGTGTATCACTGGTTTTGGGTTTTTGGGTGATGATTTCAGGGTTTTAGATAGATGTTTATGCATTTTCTATGATCAATCGAGAAACGAAGACAAAAATTAGAAATTGGCGGCAAATGTTGTGATCTTTGTAAGTTGCTCGCTCCTATAAAACAAGGAAAATGATTCGCATGTCTAGCCATATATGCTTAAAAATGTGATTGATAGATGAGAAAATGATTGGATGAGATTACGAGAAAGAATGAATGGAATCCATGTGTCAAAAACTGTATGGATTAGACCTATGAGTTAGACCTATTTAGCATTACCCATAAAACAAAATTATTTATTTACTGCAGTAGAGATATTTAAATTTTTAAATGAGAAAAAAAATATATTATATTTTCAGCCCTAAGACCATAACTAACCCTCAAGCTACATTTCATGCATCAAAACTTAGGTTCAGTTTTCACGAAAGATTTCAAATTCAAAATTTTATATAATCAACTTTTAGATTCATCTACCGTAAATGTAAAAGTTGGTTCATAATTAATTTATTGAAAATTCCAAATAGAATTTTAGTACTTAAACCATTTGCATTCGGGATAGCATATCGTTTTACGATTGCTCACAATACTAAGACCATAACTAACCTCACTGTTTTATTTTAAAAATTAAAAAAATGAAAGAAAAAGAAAAAATAAAGAAAAAAAAAAGAAAATTAAAAAGGATAATTAAATATTAAAGTGAGGCCCTTCAATTTTTCCGTTCTCTTCCGTCAAATTTTTGACCGCGACTACTCGCGACGGGTATCACTGCAAGCATTTTCTCGTCGTCATGCAAAGATGAATCCAAGCACGGCTTCACTCCGAATGGCCTTACAAACATACTCGTTCGCATTTTCGTGCCTAAAATTTGTGAAAAAATCTTGAATTCTTTCATAACGAATTTTGTGTAACTCAAACATTTAAAGTTTCGTATGTCGTATTTGAAAAGTAATTTTTGAAAATAACTCACATAGATATATACAACCAATTACAGTCGTTGACCATCTTCTTTTAAGTTTAAACCCGATTCTAACAATTACGATATGAAATGGAATACTCGATTTATTGTATACGAAAACTCTAAAAGGTCACCCTAAAATTCAATTAGAAAACATTAGTCAGTTCCTTAGCAATGAGATGTTCGATCAAGAATTATATATGAAGTATACATAAAAAAAGAAAGTACGAATATTAAATACATAACATCTAATATTGACGTTTAAACTTTAAGATATGTTTACCAACAAATTAGTTGAAGCTGGAGCTCGTTGTTTAAGCTGAAAATTATAATTAAAAATTTTTATAGCTGAAAATTCTATTTTAAAATTACTTAAAATAGTTTATATTTAAAAGGATTAGAAAAAATATTTTCCAACAATCCTCACATATGTTATGTTACCAAACAAAGATTTTATTCACAAAAAATCGAAAATAACTAAAACTAAAATCTGAATCAAGCTCGTAGTGTTCCCTTCCTCGAAGAAACCCATAAAAGGAAAAACTCAAATGAAAACAAAAAACTTGATTTGACGCATGACACGTCACATGACATAACCTATCCCGTCAAAATGACGTAGCCACACGGCCCACACCTTCAAGTTTTTGGAACACGTTATAACATTTTTTTTGACAGATCTTTTACCTCGTAAAAACATGTTAAGTGAGTCTGATTCTTTAATGAAATGTGAGTTTTACTTTTTTCACAAGATAATACTTAAATATTTGTGAAATGACTTAAGTTTTTGTTTACCTTGGGTGATTACGTATTGAGATATGTTGGAGGCTATCAATCTATAGATTTTTCTGAACAAACTTACATAAAATAATATTTTGTTAGAAATTATTCTCATCTATTTAGCATGTGTTATACTCCGTAGTAGCAATACTATTTTGAACGTTACGGGTCCAACTCTTGAAAAATGAAAAGACCTAAAAGAGTCATGTTCAAACTTAATACAACTATTCGGTAGCTAGTTTCATAAACAGGAGGCAGGGGCGGCCTTTGAAATCATTTTTAGTGTTTGAATTATCAATTATGTCGGTCAAATCTTATGCTCCTTTCTGACTCATTCAAATGGTCAACCAACCTATTCTAAAGCACAATTTCTTTATAATTCTACTGCCTTTAATTTATTTATTAAAAAAGGTCATAAATTCCCATAGATCTTACCATAGATATATATATATATATATATTTACAGATATTATATCCGCCTTTGATCTTGAACTTACAACTAATAAAGTTGAAAGATTTCTAATATCACTAGACCAATAACCCTTTAATTAATTTTACTACTATTATTTATATCTATATCTAAGGTTAAATTAAACACTATTATAAACTGTTTTGATTATAGTTTATCGATTGTAGTTTATCTATTCAATCTCGATAACTATTGAAGGCTAAACCAAGTTGTGTTAAATAAGTGAATTATTATTGCTATCTTAGTTTTTAATTCATACTTTAATCCAAAGGTATTATTTTTATTTTTCAAGAGTCATATTTGTTTTTTTCTTCTTCTTTTAGTAATCGGGCTTCTTATAAAAATATTAGTATACCTTACTTGACTGGCTGTAAGCACTTACATCCAAGTATTTTTTTACTGATAAGTTGTACTATTTTTGTCTCAAATTATTTGTTATTAAATTTAAAACACATGTTATTCAATAAAACACATTAATAACAATTTTGACTTTATTATAATGACGATTTTAATTTAATCTTCAACTATTAATTAAATGTTTTTGATGTTTGAGTAGTTTTAAAATTAAAAATAATATAAAAATATTTAATCATAAATGCATATTTACTTTTAGAAATAAATGATTATTTTGAAACAAATAAAAGTAGTAACATGAAAAAATAATTTGGGACGGATAAATTATTTTTTATAGTTATTTATGAATATTTTAATAAAATATCACCATAAAGATACTCTTTCGGATTATATTTTTCGAGTTTAACAATCTGCATGACAAATTGTGGGCTCATTACCTTTAAGAAATTATAGAAGTGCTTTGAATTCTGTAGAACACAATTTGGAACTGTCAGTTCACATTATGATTAAAATTGATGTTACAATTAAACATAATCAAATTAAGCAACTAATTAACCCTACAACCAATTAAACTAATCCACATAAGTAAAAGTTAAGAACAAAAAAGTAGGTTGGTATACCATTCCTAGAAATCAAGGAACAACGGTAGTTGAATGGTTATTCAACAAAAATGTGACTACTTTCCAATAAGATACTCAAATTTGGCATTTTCTTTCGATTTAATACTTATCAATTGCCATTAATTTAGCACATTAAAAGACCAAAAAGGTTAGAATTTAGTTGTAAACATACGTACAACAAAAAATTATGTATCAAAGAGGGTTAAGCTTTTTATATGCGACAAATTCAATGTACGTTTACTAAATTTACTAGTTAATTATTTATATAATACAATTTTTAATGTAGTATCATAATTTTCAAAATAATATTTTTCTTATTAATCCGGTATGTTTAGTAGCTCTCTTTTATACCAATTAAATTACTAAATTTACTAGTCAACACTCACATGATACATTTTCTAATGCGGTATCAGAATTTTCAATGTAGCATTACCTTTATTAAAATAATATATTTAATAATACCCATAAATAATTATAGAAGGATAGGTTCAAGATGTTAATTATAATTAATAAATAGGTAGATTTAGTATCACCTATCAAAAATTGAAAATATATATATATATAGAAAAATGAAAATCAATGAACGTTATTAATGCATAATATTTGTATTTAGACTATAACAAACTTAGATGTTTATTTATTAATTGAAATACAATAGATTATATATTTCCCAGATTTAATAATGTTAAAATTGTCGTTAACAAAAACCTATTTATGAGTATACATCAATTTTATTTTTACAGTTTTTTGCATAAGAATTTTTGTACGTAGTCCTTCTCAAAATTTATAACATATAACTAAAATAAATAAAATGAAGATTTTATCAAAATTTATGTTATAAAAATTCAGTTTTGATGATATTAACTAAAAATAATTATGATTAACTAATTTGAATGAATCGTTGAATTATTCCAAAAGATTCGACAAATGTTACTCATAATTATCTTATCTTCTATGACCATTCAAAAACAGTCACACTCTTTTGTTAAAAAGATTAATTTTAATAAAATACTTAAAATGTAAACGGGTCCCATTTTCTTCTCCCTCTAAACACAAGTATAAATACCAAATGTTAACACAACCATAACATATACCATCAACAAAACAAAACACGGCGAGAGAGAATCAACTAAGATTGAAAAACATGGATACAACAATTAGGAACGAGAACAACAACAATTATGATGAGAATGGTGTCACTAGTATCGTTGCAATTCATAGTCAAGTGAAGAAGATAAAGCAGGAGTTAGAGAACACGGAACATCCAGCTGGCGTTGAGCAGTCGGAGATCGTATCGGTGTTACGAGAGTTTTCTAAGTTGCAGAAGCGTTGTCGCTCGCCTTTGGGGATTACTGACCGCCCGATTTCCGTTGGTAGATCTTAAATATGAAGAAGTAAGATTATAGACTAGCATCGGTGATTTTTTTCTATCTTTTCTTTGGTTGTTTTTCTCTTTGTGGTTTTAGGGGATTTTAACATTTAGATGTACATATGATCACAAACCTACAGCATAATATTATTATGGTTTTTCGTTCTGAAAAAAGATTGTGTATATAATTTGAAGGTACTCGTATAATTTAACATAGTATTTTTATGGTTGACTTTTATATGTTTTTCAACCGACATACGTTCCGTTCTAAATCTTCCTTTCTTCCTTTGTGTGTGTGTGTGTGGTTTTATCGAATAAATTAATTTCAATGGGTGATTGTGCTTTTGTTTTCCTTGAAGGTAAAAATGAGTAAATTGGATAAATAAATTTGAAGATAGGAAGCAAGACTAAAAAGTAGGAGATGAAATATTGTTTATTTTTTTAAGACACGTGATCTTATTATTTATGTATGTAAGTTTATGTAACTATGTATCTTTTTAAAAGGCAAACAAAATTACAAAGATCTAGATGATCGATTTAATCTCCGAGCAAGAAAGGATGTCTGCTTTAGATTAGTACGGTGACAAAATAAACTTGTATTTATTAGATAGACGATTCTTCATCTCTCCAAGTAAAACGAAAGTTTCTATATCAAAAAACTAGCGCATCGTCTTGCTACCATATACCAACTTCATTTCAATCTTGGCACACTGTGTTACCTTAAGTGACACACCATGACACACGGTGTCAACCGATTCACATTAACAACTGCAATTTTACTTCAAATGGCACGTACAGCATGTCAAAACATGTAACATGGCGTGGCGTGTCAACCATGATCCAAACTTTGATTGTTTTTGAATCTTTAAAACATATTCTCATTCAACTAGAAACGATCATCCAACTCACATTATTTTTCGCATAATAGATCATGGAATAACAATCAAGAATAATAGTCGCCAGATAATCCACAAGTAATTGGATCATTCAGAGTGAATATACACAACATAACCGACATTAACTAGTCCCTATGCCCAAGCTCGGCGTAACGGGTCACAGCCTTTTGGTTGCTAATCCCACCAGTTGTACAAATTGACAGCAACCTGTAAAGCATTGTTTTGTGGTTCTCTCACAGTCCTGAACCTCATCTGGATCAGGTTCTGTTCCCCAGGATGCAGTCAATCATCACAGCAACATTTCACACTGTTCTTCCGTTTGTAAGGTGCTGCAAGAAAAAAAACATATGTGCACCACCTCAGCAACAGCCATCTGTTAAACAAGTTCAGCACATAAGTTCAATTAGTAGTCTGCCTTGTGAGACATATTAGCAAACAACACAAGGTAACTCCATAAATAAACAAGCCAACGGAGATACATTCACGCGTAGATCAACATAAATGTTTCATGTGCATTCATTACAATTAGAGGTGGCAAGATGGGTGAGGCAGGGAGGGCGCACTGGGTAATAAATCAAAATGGGTCTTTTTTGTACAGGTCATGTCAGGTTGGGCTGACCCAAAAACCCTTTTTGGTCTTATTTTAGAACTTTTTAATAGATAACTAACGCATCAAATATATTTAGACAAATAATTTAATTAAAATAATAATCATAATCTTCTATAGAGAATGATTTAGGAGGTTCTATGCATAGAAAGATCACTTCAGGCAACTTTCAACCAATTTGACCCATTAGGTGCATCTGACCTGTTCCACATTTAGCTAAAAAAAGTCAAACATGGTAATATCTACCTAAAACAGAAGTTACGACCAGAACCAGTCCGCAAAATAAAAGACCTAATTGCTTGCTAAAATGCACTCATTTCTTTTATATACATTTTTCTAACTATGGCATTGAAGAACTACTTTATACACAAAAGAGAAAACCCCATATTCATAACTCACCTCGATGCATAAGATATACTATTCAATGTGAGTTTTCAACTCTTGAGCTAAAGACTCTTCAAGAGCTCCCGAAGAAAAAAGAAATGCAACAATGACACCTTGCCACCATGTTAGGAATACACTCGATTTAAACGTCAGAAACTTTTAAAAAGGTTCAATTGGCGTGAGCTTATATATGATTACCGCATAGAACTTCCCAAGACGACACAACACCCAAGTCCGACTGAATCTAAGAGTTAAGAACCAGCGCCAAGTATGGATTACTGAAGAAGAATAAAAAATGTATGTGTGAGACCAGTTAGAATAGATTAGAATAAAGAAGTGGCAATTTAATACACCAAAAATTAACATATAAAAAGTAATTGATAAACACAAGATCCTAAAAAGGAAATCAGAACACAGGAAGAACCATCAAGGCCTCATTCTAAAACATCACTAAATCATTAATGAGAAGATTTTCATTAAGAGCATAGCCTAAGCAGGCTATCACATACCTCTCAAAATCCAGAAGATTCATATCCATCCCTGACTAATTCATTGTTGAAAGCAGCATCTGAATCCAACGATGACTAATACCGTCCACATTTAAAGAAGTACAAATTAGAAACATAAAAAAGGAGAACGGTGCAGGGGTGAGATAAGAAAAATATAGCATGGATTCACATACCGATTCCACTACATAAACAGGAATCATCAAGATTAGCCCAATTAAAAACTTCCGGTTTTCAGATAGAAGCAATTCTCGGTAACATCAGTTTGAGATAACATAAGATGCCACTATCACGAACTGCAATCAAGGTTAACATGGATACAAGAAATGTCGCCAGCAAGTAGGGATGCCAATGTTGACCCATTTACTTATGAATTGGTCGATTCGAGTTGTATTTTATCTCTAACAGATCAAACAGGTAAAAACAATATAGTAGCTAAAACAGTAACATGTCAAAGGAGTTGAAAAGGTCAAAACTCACTATTTTAAACACATAAAACTTCCTAAAGCACCTAAATTAAAAAAAATATATTAAAATCAAATATCACACAGTTGAAAACAATAATAAACAATAAAAAAAGTTAAGTTGAACACAGAGAACAATGAGTCAAAAGCTTGCACTGAAGATTGTCTAGTCGACTAGTTGTAGAGAAAAGAATGTTCAGCCCCAAAGTTAACTGACCACATGGATAATTATCTGTTTGAGGACAATATTAGAATGAGACTAAAAGATAGACAAAAACATACTTCTTTCCATCCCATCGCGAACAAATGTTTCACCCAATTAAGAAAAAGGTGAAATCATATCCTATCACTATGTCACTGAGTATAAACATAAATAATGAGCCAATGGCGTGTAGCTCAGTTCTTTGCCACCAAATAAGCAGAAGGTCAGGGGTTCAAGCCCTGGCACCCCATAGCCACAACCGCTGAGTGAGTCAGGTATGCCCCCCACATTATGGATAGGCAGCCAATTGTGGGCCGGTTGGAGTTGCCGGTTATCAACTTTTTTTTGCCACCAAATAAACATAAATAACGAAAATACCAAATATTAGATACTAATTAGTGTGAATTTGAATCTTGTGCAGCATGTAAGTGAGGATACACTCTCAAATTAAAAGGAACTTGCTAAAGCTCAGCTGGGATAACCACTATGACATCAGAATAATGTCGAATATAATATTGAATCCTATAGTCATATACACTATTACTGTACATATCAGGTAACTATTACAGCAATACACATGCAGTGGTAATTATATGGTGTAACACTTGATAAGAACAAGAATCGAATTAAATTATTCAATCGGTCTAAATTATTTAAGTATGTACTGTAAATTATTAATTACATATAACCTAAATGCATATTTGATAAACCATACAGAAAATTTAACTAACGAGATGGATTAATACTATTATCAACCATAATGTCTGAAGACCCAATCAGCTAAATTTAGAAAATTTGCGTTCGCTGTCAATAACATTCATATGGGACAAACTCATCTAAGAAATGAGAACTTTTTCGTTAACATTTTCTTGCTTCGTTACTTTTTTATAGCTAATCAACGTTGAGCGACTTACTTCAACGTTCTTCTCCTTATTTGGAAAAGTCTTGCATGCAAATCAAGTCAGCCACGTCATGAAACTATATCAAATAATAGTATAACCATGTTGGATTTAATTTACCAACATTGTGGTTTAACTTCAACTTACAGATCATAAATCAAACGATTCACAACTACAAATATGGTGAGTATGAAGAAAAACCATCACATGTTACATAAACGTGACAATCCAACCAAACTTTAGCCGTTTAGTAATTGAGCCATATTATAAGGTCCCATCAATCCAATTGATGTGGCTTCAAGTCCAACTAAGACAAATGTGAAATATATATGAGTTTGAGTTTAAAATCCCATCAAATCATTGAATTATCATAATACCGTATTAAAGCTCATCTTATCATATAGCTACTAAGACTTTTTAATAATGCTACTTATAATAATAATTGCACCGTTAACACGTTCTCAAAGAGTTTTGAATGCTATGAAACATTCTTTTGTAAACCATTAGATAAAAATCTCTAGCTAAACGTATCCTATATAAACGAGTACGTAACATTCTAGAACTCAAGGCTTTCCTATAAACACAGCAACTCATGGTCATTTATAGCAGTCAGGATAAAAGTTATCAATACACAGTATAGAGCATTACTTAAAACTTCTTTAATGTATGTATTAATTCCGTTATGGAACGTTGACATATTTTCTTCTGACCTGTGACCCTACTGACCCGCCCATATTGCCACCCTAGATTGCAACTAAAAAGTTGTAGATTCTAGTAAATATATAATAAACATATTATATGGGCAGAAATAATTCATGAACACCAACTCATCACACGCAATAAGAAAATAAAAGGCCGAAAACACGGAGAAAAAGAAGATATCATATAAAGAGAAAAAGTTAAATGATCAATCAATTAATGATAATAAACTAAAACTTAAAATCATCATTGAAATCCAATCCTTCCTATCATCCAATATTAAAAAAAATTAATCAAGTAGGAACAATTAATCCTCACTAACAATCTCTTGTTTGGACGATTCAGATTTTGATCCCAACATCATCATATCCTTAAACTCATCAAAATTAATCATTCCATCACCATCACGATCAGCTCCCGCAATCATTTTCCTACTTTCAGTAATACTACAACTATCCCCCAATTTTTTCAAAACATTTTGCAACTCTTCAGCCGTAATCAACCCATTATTATCCACATCAAATACAGAAAACGCATTTTTCAAATTATCCAACACTTCATTCGAATCAATATCTTTAGTATTCAACTCAATAAATTCACGTAAATCGATAAATCCATCCCCATCACCATCAACCTCTTTAATCATATTCGTTAGCTCCTCATTTGTTGGTTGGTGCCCTAAACTTCCCATAATTGATCCCAGTTCTGAAGTGCTAATTTTTCCGTCACCATTTACGTCGAATTTTTTGAAAACTTGCTCTAATTCTTCTTCAATTCGTACTCGCGAATCGGACGATTGCAGATCTGACGTGGATTTTGTAGGGCTTATTGTTGATGGAATTCTGGATTCGGACTCGGGCTCGGATTCGGGTTGTTTGTGTGAGCTGTTGTTGTTACTATCATCTCCGGTTTTTTTCTTCTTTTTACGATTGAGCAGATCCTTCAAACCCATGCCCAAAAATTATATGATTGAATGAATGAAAGATTATTGGGGGGACATGAAATCAATCGATTGTTTCCGGGTTGATAGTTTGTTAAGTGGAGATCCATACAATTAGGTATTTGGAAATATTTATATTAAAATACGGAGTATTTATGTGTATTAATGGTTGAGATATCGGATTGAAAAAGTAAATAGTATCCGATTGGAATACGGATTGTAATATTATTTCCGTGATTTTAGATGCTTTCTACTAAATAAAATACCGCGTCCAATCCACTCTAAAAGAAAAGAAGTTAAATATGGAGTATACTATAATATAATTTACGGTATTTAATATCTAGATAAAAGTTTATTCGAGTACATATCTTTTTTAAATATAGGAGTACAAATTTAAACGGTCTATTTTCATTTTACATGGTATACTGTCAACGTTTTAAAAACTGAATATGTCAAAAATTGTTAGTCAAAAAGTTATAAAAATTACATCATAAAAATCAACGTTTTTCCTTTTTGATTAGACATCTCATATAGTATATCTTCAACGAAATCTTTTTCAATTTTTTGGGGGGTTTTAAAAAACTTATAACACATTTGTTACCGACAACTAAAACATATGTTACTGACGACTATCACATGTGTTACCAGCGATTATCGCTTGTAACACATATGATAATCGCCGGTAACACATGTGATAGTCGGCAGTAACACATGTGTTAGTCGATGCTAACACAGTGTTATCAGTTTTGAAAACCTACCAGAAAATGAAAAAAAAAAGTTCAACGAAAATATAGTTTGTAAAATGTCTAATCGAAGGGGAAAAAATGTTAGTTTTTATAGTGTAATCTTTATAATTTTATAACTTGTCATTTTTTATATATTTAATTTTAAAAAACATAAATAAAGTGAAATTTTGTCAAATAAAACACTTCTATAAACTTTTTCATTCTAACAAAAACACACGTACTTATCTTAACTCCTCTCCTAATATCTAATTACAAAAGATATCGCATCCAACTTAAACTACATCAAATTCTATCTGATAAATTAATATATAGTTTTCATTTAGGATTGATGAAACGTTAATTTATATCTTTGTCTTTTTTAATTAATAATTATAATTATTAATGGATCAATATAGGTTAGAGGAGTAAATGTGCATTTATTAAATTAAGAAAAATGGGTCAATTTTAGATATTATCAAATAATTATCGATCATGCGATTAAGGATACATGTTAAGGTATATTCAATAGGATTAACAAGATTATTATCTTTTAGAGTTACTATATCGTATTAAACTTTATGTAAATGTTCATTTATATTATATGAACTATTTTTATTTTTATTTGATTAGGAGAAAAGCCTTTAAAATGTTCATTTGCATGATTGAAAAAGTTGATATAAATGAATAAATTTCATTAAAATAGTTTATCTTGATAATTAAATTTAGTTATCTTGTTGAATAATTATATAAGTCTGGAGCACTGTAAAGTTGTGGTGCTGAAACTTTATTTTTAATCAAGCACCGATTTGAAAGAGCTTTTTCTTAATCTTGATATAGATCTTGTTCCCGTAACAGATAGCCGTTCTGCTCGACAGTACACTAGGAAGAGCCAACGAATGCCATTGATGTGTGCGGTAAGCCCAGATCAATACCTATCAGGCATGTCTTACTTAATTTTTCACCTTTGACTTTCTCATTTAAAGATTTACAATTCTGTTTGCAGATATGCAGAGCAGTTGCTTATATTGGTAATTGCAATGGTATTTGTCACTGTGATATCAAGCCTCCTGTCTCATGACTTTTGTATATGATACTCCTTGAAATTTCAATGTATTCCGTGTTCCGGACGAATAAACTATGACTTTGTTGTATAGTTTTGTTTTGTGGTGAAAGTACGCGTTAAATTGATCCGTTGTATATGTTAGATATGTATATCCAGTTTGTTTTGTTTGTGGATAAATTTGGTATATATTGTATTGGTTGGAAATTTTGGTAAATGAGTAGATTTTATTTTTGGTTGCAGGTTTTTCCAAGAAATGGTAATTTTGGAAAATATGATATAATATTTTTGTTTTCTTTTTAAAATAACATAAAATAGAGACCGGTTGGTTAATAACCAAGTGGTCTCTTTGTGTCAAGCGGGGAACATAATTATTCGGGAAAAGGGGAATAGAGGCGTGTTGTTTTAAAAGAGCAGGTTCGTATTCGCCTTTTAGAATTGTTAATCGATCTCTTTTGGGGAGACCTGTTGCCAAAGACACTTGTTTATAAACTCGTCCTTGCCTACAAAAACCGGCATCTTTGTAGTAGTATAAAACTGTCACACACAAATATCTCAACACACTCTCACCTATCCAACATACACTTTTTATTAAGCAATGGCTAAAAACCTCCCCTTGCTCATAATCCTCACAACAATGGTTCATTTAAAAATTTCATCAGCTAGCCTTACTACACCATGTAAACTGGGGTTCAATGAAACTCCAAACTTCAAGACATGCAAGTACTACCTGAAAAATCACAAATTAGGTATCATTATGGAAAAATCCGAATTTCGAATAGCAACTTTGGAATTAGCAATGGAAAAGATACTTAGTGCAGCCGAGAGTCATACAAAAATGGTTGGGCCAAAAATGTTGCAACAAGCGAGAAGTGGTTGTATGGGCGAACTGTTTGACTCTCTACGAGATCACCATATTCCAACTAAACCAAACTTTAAACCCAACCTCCAAGAGCACCCCTTTTGATGATACTCAAATGTTGCTTAGCTTTGCCTTCATGAATGTAGAGACATGTCGGGGTGGGTTTATTCAACTTAATATCGCATACTACATTTTGGACCACATATGTCCTATAAAGTTATATAACTTATTCTGAATACATCGGAGATCAATATTGGTTCAACAACACTAGTAGAAACTTATAGAAATGGATTTCCAACGTGGATTATGCACAATGATCGAAAGCTTTTACAAAAGACAACACCTAAGGCGAACGTTGTGGTGGCTCAAGACGGTTCAGGGAACTATAAAACAGTTAAGGCGGCGATTGATGTAACTGCAACAAGAAGTGAGAGTGGGAGATACGTTATTTATATAAAGTTAGGTTTTTATGAAGAGAACACTGATATTGGAATCAAACTTAATAACATCATGCTTGTTGGTAACGGGATCAAGTACACCATCATCACCGGTAACCTCAGTAATGGAACCGACACTACAACCTTTAGATCTGCCACCGCCTATACGTATAGTAAAGATGGTGTATTAATGGAACGGGCTAAAGTGCACCTTCAGTTAGCCGTTCCATCAATACACCATATTTACTATACTTACGGGCGGTGACAGATCTAAAGGCGTGTCGGTTCCATTACTTAGGTTACCGGTGACGATGGTGTACTTGA
The DNA here is from genome assembly GCA_963921325.1 of Logfia minima. Lineage (NCBI taxonomy): Eukaryota > Viridiplantae > Streptophyta > Magnoliopsida > Asterales > Asteraceae > Logfia > Logfia minima. The sequence continues at coordinate 13,562,320 of OY992770.1, read as the reverse complement.
ACCGTCACTCACAAGCATCATGTTATTAAGTTTGATTCCAATCTCAATGTACTCTTCATGAAAACCGTTCTTTATATAAATAACGTATCTCCCACTCTCACTTCTTGTTGCAGTTGCATCAATCACCGCCTTAATTGTTTTATAGTTCCCCAAACCGTCTTGAGCCACCACAACGTTCGCCTTAGGTGTTGTCTTTTATAAAAGCTTTCGATCCTTGTGCATTATCCACGTCGGAAATCCATTTTTATACGTTTCTGCTGGTGTTGTTGAACCATTATTGATTGCCAATGTATTCAGAATAAGTTGTGTAACGTTATTGGACATATGTGGCAAAATGTAGTTTGCAACGTTAAGCTGGATAAACCCATCCCGACATGTCTCTAAATTCATGAAGGCAACGCTAAGTAATAACTGAGTATCGAAAGGGGTACATTTGGAGGTTGGGTTTAAAGTTTGGTTAAGTTGGAATATGGTGATCTTGTAGAGAGTCAAACAGTAGGCCCAAACTACCATTTCTTGCTTGTTGCAACACTTTGGTGTAACCATTTTGTATGACTCTCAGCCCTAAGTGTCTTTTCTGTTGCTAATTCCAAAGTTGCTTTTCAAAATTCGGATCTTTCCATAATGACACATGATTTGTGAATTTTCATGTAGTATTTGCATAGCTTGAGGTTGTTCGATTTTTATTGCACCACCATTTTACATGGTGCGTTAAGGCTGATGAAAAGATTAAATGAACCGTTGTTGTGAGGATTATGAGCAAGGGGAGGTTTTTAGCCATTGCTTAATAAATGGTGTACATTGGATAAGTGATATAGTGTGTTGAGATATTTGTTTGTGATAGTTTTATAAGTATAGGAAAGAAAACTTGTAATATGGTTTTGGTTTGTTGTAATAGTTTGTATGAAAAAAAAAAATAGTTCAATATATAGTCGATAATCTACCTAGAAACAACTTGCAACTATAATATTGTAAGTTAGAGTTAGTTTTAACATCATGCTATGCATGTTTTGTGTTGATATGTAGTTATTTTAGTTTTAACCTACATTGAAACAACTTGAACATCATGTTATGCATGTTTTGTGTATATATTAGCTATTTTAGTTTTAACCTACCTGAAACTATGATATGGTAAGTAAGAGTTAGTTTTGGAGTTCAAAATTGATGTTCAATTGCTTCAATTTAAAAGATGAGGTAGTTAAAACTTATAAACCTAACATTTGTCAAATTCATTTTACACCAATAATCCCCAAAGTCTACTATATTAATCATCAACTATAAATATAAATATAGCAATACAAAGAGAACAACTAACAGTTAGCCACTGAAGGCTGATTATGAAAATTATAATCTCGTTGCCTCTCAATCCGTATACATAGTTGTTTTTTCTGTATAAACTATTAAAACTTTCATTAATCTTCAAGAATCAAATAAAAATAATCAAACTTTAATCCCAAGATGATAACTTTTTTACCCTGAAAGTCAAACGCAGCCACTATATATACGAAAAAGAAATAAGGGAGATAGAATTCCAAATTCAAAACTATATCATTGATTATTATTAATTAACAACAATTGTTATAAATATAGATTATATTGTAAAAGAAGGATTCATAGGGAAGCTTCAAATCTTGAGGAAGAAGGGAAACAAATTTTAGTCGTTGATTTTTTTATAAATAAATGTTTTTAACATTCATATGTGATGAAATCAAATACTGAGATTTAATTTACTATTTTCTTTATTTTTTTACTTCTCTCTTGATCCCTACCTTTTATTGTACAAAATTATACTCTTTAATTATAAACTTAAGTCATGTCATCCGATTGTTATAAACTTTTTTAATTGTAAACTCACAACTCACCACCTAAACCTAGTTATCTTATGAATAAACTTCTTTACAAATGTACGAATCACAATGAACACAAACTAGGGTTCTTGTCCAAAATACTGAGAGAGACAAACAGATATTTTCAAGATAAAAATGAGAAAAAATAAGAAAAGAACTATTTAATGAACTCGACTATTTGCAGCCCTCCAAGTACGAATAGTTATGTCAGTAGCACAAAATTTTGATTCTTCCAACTTTGTATCCTGCAAACACAAAAGGACTAAAACTGCAAGTACATAATCAACAATTCCAAGAATATATTTTATCAAATCCAACCAGGTTAATTGCACATTTGCATATACAAACTATAATAAAACGATAAATGGAAAGAAGGTCGTTGTTAATGAGCTTGGGGAATTATAATTTATTAAACTCCTTGATAAATGGTATTACATTGAACTCCCATTGTCACTAGTTGCAAGATTTTGCTTTTTTGAAAGACTTCAGTCTATGACAGCGCAAAAGAATCTCACCAGAATGTGATATACCAGAAATGTCAAAAACTCAATCATTCATTTACTGAAACAACAAAACCAACCAGATATTAGACATTTTTATGCAATTGTAAAAACCCAAATAATTAATTGGGCCAATCTTTGCGTATGTTTAATGTTATACTTAACCAATCAGAAACCGGTTATAACACATTTCGTTATGAGTGTTTATCACTATGCTAATTAAACACTCAAGTGATGACACTTAAATATCACATATCACATAAAACTGCGCTAACCAAATACTCTAAAGATTACTAAATATCTGATAATCAAACAAAGAACATAATAAACCAAATCAATGTTGTTACTTATCTATAGTTACAATAACAAAGAAATGTATCATTTGTACTTAAAAACCTATATGAAAAACGAACATACAAGCTCTGTTATTAGAACAATAGTCTTGTTCCTATAAACCCAATCATTGGAAGTATACATTAGCTGATCCACACGAAACATGCCAAAATGACAAAATCATTGCTTACATAAAGACTTTACCAAGTTAACTGCTAGGAGGTTATTTTTGACGGCTTAATGACTCGTCTGGTCTTTAATACTTGGTGTCTCGGAAGTATTAAGTCACTTTTCCTATTCTCGTGCGACATGTTTGTGCTACTTAAATGTTTCTTAGATAATGTTAGAAACAAGGGGCTATGCCTATTTACATTCGAGTCTAAATTAAGAACGCCTTAGATACAAGATTGAAGTAGAAGTGTCAAGGTGACAAGGTTCATCTGTAATGGTTGCCTACCATTCTAAATTTCTATGTCATAGATTGAATTCTAGAATACAAAAAAGATGTTTTAGTGGACAAAATACAGAAATTTCACCACTAAGATATGGTTTCTGGTTTCTGGTTTCTCAAGTCTTAACAGAATCTTCAGAGCTAAACCATAAATCCGTTGATCCACTTTGTAGTAACCTGAGGAAAAGATATAGCCTAGAGACATATGACTCAAGGTGCTAAAATTGGTGGGATGGTAGCAGGTCAAACGGGCTCTGTTAGACGTAAAGCATTATTTTATCCACAAATATATATATATATATATGTTCTTAACGGACTATTGTGTTAAATTTGAAAATACAAATTATATTTCTTAAAATAATAATCTTTTTTTTTATAGAAGAAAACAAATAGAAGGTTTTAGGTACTCAAAATACACTTAAGAGATATTTGATCCGTTTGACCCATTTGACTTGTATCCTATTTATCTATTTACAGGGAAAAAGAATTCTACCCGTTGAGGTAAACATAGCCCGAATTAACTCATTCACAAGTAAATGAGTCGAAAGTATCACCTATACAGTCTACACACAATGACACCCTATTAAGGACCATGATCAGAACACAATTAGTACATGTTGGTTCAAGAATCTAGTATGGAGAGGCTTCAAACCCATCAATACGAATCAACAGAGATACCAACGTGGGTGCGTCACGTAAGGAGTGAAAACAGATGCAGTTGAAACGCCCCATTTTCAACTACGGGTCGAAACAGTCCAGATAGGGTTGAACCACTAAGGTTTTCTGCATAACTATGATTACAAACCAATATTAATTTAAATTTTGAATAAAACGATTTAGAAGGTTGCATGCATTATATATGGTGACTTACAACCCATTTCCCTTATAACTAAAAATTTTATTTGACCCATTTGAGATAAAGAAAAACCAAATCGACCCATTTATAAGTAAAATGGTCGAAGTTGCTACCTTTGTGAGCCAGTCATTTTGTATATTTCTACTTGTACGGATGAGCATTTGATCAAAAATGAGAGCTTAGAGCTACAAGCAGTCAATGAAAATTGAAGTTTTCTCAGATGATCCATTATCCATATAACCTCTCCTTCCTACCAAATTCCACAGCCAAAACAAAGGTAACAAAGGTAACCATATGGATACTAAAACCATGGAGGTACTTTGATATACGAAAGTAACTATAGTAACAAAGCTTGACCAATACAATGTTGCCCTTTATTTTGTTTTTTCTTTATTTTGTGAGTCAATACTATATTTTGCACTTTGATTTTACCTGTACACGTACCGATACCAAGAGGTGCTCTTCAAACCTCTATATTTTGCACGATTTCGATTTCGGAATTGCAGAGTGGACAAGTCGGGCTTACCATTAGCCATTTCAAGATGCATGCAACATGGAAGTGATGTTTGCAGTGAAGTAAATGGAGTTCTGATCCAACTTCATATGAGCGCAGACATATACAGCAGTCCTAGAAAATAAATAAGATACCACAAAAAACTATATTTTAAGATGTTGATTCAACAATGAAAATTACAGTTTGAGAAAGTTGAGCTGCTAACAGACCAAAAAAAAAGAGCAACTTAGAAAGTAGTGACGATGACATGGTGGTGGTTAAATTTGGTTTATTTAGTCAGAAAAAAGTGTTCAATCAAATAATTTTCGCTTGATACGACAAATGTGGTCCTTTTTTGGCTATACATACATTTTCACAAAGAAACTGCCAAGACTAACGATTGTAGATGTCGGAGAGTTTATAAACAAATACAGATCTTTAGTATCATCCTTGATACTGAGATATATCATAAGACCAATAAGTTGATTTGAGATCTCGCTATCAAGCTCTTGACCTAAAAAAAGTAATCTTTCTTGATAACGTCGGTTGATTAGGGTCAAATTGTATCCCCAGGAACCGTACAGGTGCCTTTTGACGCATACGGTTAAAAAAAAAAGTGGCCATTTATTTCTCAAAAGACACAAAATAAAAAGGATACGGTCATATCATTGCCATTCACTGTTCCTTAATATTGTCTGTTATTAAATTACGTGGATGAATGCAATCGATTAGAGTAGGAAAAGTGGGTGGTTCGGATAACATATCAAAACAGGCTTGGGTTGAATGGGTAACTTTCGAATGAGCAAGGTTGACCCAACATACTTTTTTCACCCAGAATTTAATAAAAACCCAATGCATTAAATATGATTAGAAAAATTCTATTAGTTCAAAAATGTTACCCTAAACCCTTATGGGTGGGTTGTAGAACAGAGAAAGCAGACCGGCATCTGTTATTCCTGGTCTTACCATGTGAAGCAAAGGTTGGCCTAGGGAAATTTCCCAAGATGAGAAATGTGGATGAGAGTTTCAATAAAATCATAGAGAATGTTTGATTAAAAGTACACTTTTGATGACTTAGAGCGGTACAAACCATTTGACCCGTTAGAATAATCTTTTTATTTTACTCCTTACAAGTAAAACGTAACCTGGATTGAACCACTCGTAAGTAAATAGGGCGAAATGCCATCTCTTCAATAGATTGTTTAACACAAAAATGTCACTGAGTTATAACCATACTGATCAAACTTTAGAGTTACAAGCACATAATACTGTGATGTGGAAACAACATAGTTATACATATCATGATCAAGTTAAAACTATCCTATATTAGTTTTTTTTTCCTATGGTTTTCCTGGATTCTGAAAGGAAGGTTATATGTATGTATATTTGGAACATGAATAGATAGGCATATGCATAGGTATTTATGTTTGTATGTATATTTAATGTTCAACTGATACTCACTCAGATCTTAATAGGAACTTACCACATCCTTGGTTAGATGTTCAGGTTCAACAGAGTGCCCCAGGCCACTTGTTGCCACAGGTTCCATTCTACCTTCAGGTTGTTGTTCATCATGGGAAATTTCAAATTTGTATCTGGGAAGATCGTTAATGATGTCCTCTGATGCACCATCCTGTGTAATAATATCACAGTTATCAATATCATTGGTAAGTAAAACTACACAGGAATTTTAGAAACAATGCCCATATATTTCACCTGGTCACTAATGAAATTCATGAAGACAATGACGTAGGGGAAGCAAAAAGAAACAGCGAACACAAGTAAACACGACATAAAAATATAAACGGCAGCAAAGAATGCGTCAATAGCCAAAAATGTGACAGTCAACCTGCCATCATTTAGAAATGTTAGGAAAAAGAAGCATTTTAAATTTAAAAAATTTAAGAATATAGTTCATGTTTTATGACTGATATAAATCTACATCTTCACATCCTTCAATTGAAATAGATGTTCAAGTCAATTCCCCAACAACCTTCATATACAGAGACATGCATACTGATTACTCTATTTTCATGCTAACCCTTGACAGCATCACCCCTACATGATCTCTCTAGTTCCAAATTATGACCTTAAACTAAATAACACATTAGTTATCATTATTAATAAAATATTCTTTTCGATATACAATAATTATGTATTATCTAAGCTCTGATCTAATTCGATGAGATTTTTTTTGTTTTATTTGGATTCTAGTTAAATAAAAAAGATCTCAAATTAAACTGTGCGTTTTACAATAAGTCTTGCAAAGCCAAGACAGAAATATCTCGAAGCATGCTTCATTCAATTTGTTTTCTAGACATACCAGAATAGACGTGGAGCAACATGCAGGAGATTTTTGCTACCGGATACTATCAACGCGATGCCAATCACCCACCACACACAAGTGATCGTTGTATTAAGCCATTCCCATCTTCTATAAGGACTGAAATTTCCAACATAATAGAAATCAGTAAAGGGATACATTCAAACTATAGCACCACTCTCTCCATCCCACATGAAGCATGATATTTTTAATCTATATGTCTGATATGTCAAAGTCCAATGTAATTTCAACATTTTCTTCTCTTTTTCAAAAATATTTTCAAATTGCATCATAATAGTTACTTACAGCTCCACAAGATTGCATTATATGAAGTTATCTTCTTATGCAGTGTTTATAACCTTAAATGATTACATATGATCATTTATAAAGAAGTTACCGTCCCAAAATCTCCATAAACAGGAAACATATAGCTTACTCAAGATGAGCTCACCCAGCTTGCTGATTAAACTGGAAAAGACTTGATGAACATGACTAAAAACTCTTTTAACCACATGATTGAACTTAAAGCTGCTAAAAGCTCTGGTCTACACAAGCCTATAGTAAGACACTTCTCAACATTCAAATGTACCTTGCTCTCTCTCGCTCGCTCGCTCACACACACACGCATAGAAAACAACTTACATGCCAGAAAACCTTATCCACACCCTCCCGATTAGCATGAACATTTCCATCAATTCAACACCAAACAGCTTACATTTTAACACATGATGCTTCAGACCTACTGCATATCTGGTGTCCTCCAAGATGAACTTCAAAAGTGTGAAGAAATTCTAAAAGAAAATAACTATTCCGTACTTAGTTGACCAATTACTTACTTAATTCAAATTACTTACCAAATTAAGCCAAAAAACATCCCTGGACAGACTATCAAATGAATCATTCTCGACTTTCTACTTGCATACTATATTCATCTGCTGATATTTGTGAAAGCCTAGCATCTTATACAGTAATGTGAGAATTATAACCTTGCATTTAGAATCATACACTTTTAGTCTCATTCATACAGTTAATTGCAGCAGACAAATATTAATTTCAGAGTATTAAAATCTATATACAATTGAAAGCAACATAAATATATTAAATAAAACTAACTGCAAATTCAGATTCGAGCTTATGATACAATTTTCAACATAAAAATTTTGTCCATGACCTTTCTCGTTTTCTATCTTATACCTTAATTCACTTGACCTACTCTACAGAATTGATATTATAAACCTAGCTAGCATACAACATAAACTTTATAATTTCAAAATATACGCAATTTAAAGGATCACCGAATAGAAATCTCGTCTGTGTCCAGGAAGCTGGACATTCTGCGTTTCGAACTGTCAGCTATTGTGATTCTCGCTCTTTCGGGTCTCTGATTCCTCCTTTTATACTCCATCCACACCATAAGCACATGCGTTACACAAAAAAACGAGTAACCGCAGATCCAAAACCTAAGCAGATCATTAGGCTTTTCACGCACAGTCAAAATCAGCATAACGACCGAAACGATTACAAGCGCAAGGTTCCAGATCAGGTCAAAAACGACAATCGGCAACAAGTAGCTCCAATCAGCTAGCAAGTCCTTCAGCTGTTGCGTCACATTCTCACGCACTGTAAAAGAAGCTCCGTGTCGGCCGGTGATAAGACCTAGAAACAGTGAGAGTATTGATGAAGCTCTTTCTCCTTCGGAGGACGGTGCGGTGACGGCGTCCTGAGACGGAAGTACAGTGTCATTCTGCGGAAGTAACGGCTCGTCGACGGTGGTGAACTCCGGCACGATCTCCGACATTTGGAAGTTGAAGCAGAAAGCTAGTAGTAGTAAGTTGTTGTGATAACTGATTTTTGGCAGGTAGTGAGTGTGTTAGTTAGGATTCTGTTATGGAATGTAACCGTTTATATTGGCGAGGGAAACAAAAAAGAGATATATTTACATTTTACTCCCTCCATATTTTAATATTCAATTTGGGTGCAAGATGTATATGTAACTTTGACTTGATACAGATGAAACATAATAGTTGAATAGTTATAGGTAGCACCATGTGCTATCCCTTCATAATTTCGTATTTTTCCTTTGTAATACGTTAATTAATAATCTTCTTCTTCCTATCAAGCAACCGTTGAAATACATATCAGCTCAATTTTTGTACCCTTTTTCTCGAAACATGGCAATTTTGTTTCATTCACTTATAGAAAAGTCAAAATGTCAACTGATTACAACATAAATTAGTGAGAAATAAATAGCTCAAATATATTGAACAACTATTTTTAATACGTAAAACATCTTAATAACACTTATTTAACAAATAAAATCTCAACTATAATTATAAAAGGAGTTATAAAATGTTCTTTTTATAGTATACAACAAATTAGTTAATTGGCAGGTTAAACTTATTTGTAATAAAAGCATAGATAACAATAGTGTAGTTTGGATGAGAAGATAAAACAGATATGACAAGGTGGCACTTAATACAACACTCACCATTAACATCTCTATCTCTATCAAGTTTATAGTATTGTCACATCATGTCATTCTTTATAAACTTACTTTCCTAATTTTATTAACTTTCATTAGTTTGTAATTAAGTCCTATCGTAAAAGAAAAATTATTATATACTCTTTCCGTCCCACTCCAAATGTCCACATTATTATTTTGGGTTGTCCCAAATAAGTGTCCAGTTTCATATTTTAACCAATCAAAATTGATTTTAGTGGATTGAAATGTTATTTGATTGGTGAAAAGTATAATTAGTAGAGATTTTTAAAAGTGTGTGCATAATCAAAGTTGACACTTTGACTAGAACGGAGGAGCATAAAATAACATAAATATTGTTTTGTCCATTATTATTGGTAGTCGGTTTACTTATTTTGTTTCTTTTTATATATGGAAGTTCGTAGAACCGACTTCATAAACTGACACCGCAAAATCACCGATGCATAAGATTTGATGATGTTTTTCCAAGTCACCATATACTTGTGTATGAACTTGCATGTTTTTAGCGCAAAATGTATGATCACGTTGAAATGATAGTGTAGTCTCACATCAACTTCATTTTACCTTTAGTAATTATACTAAAAATAGAAAATCTACCTCATACTTTTAAACCCTTAAAACAACAAAAATAAAAACTTGTTTGAAAAACCCTGGTCCCAACTACATTGGCTCCACCATCCCAACAACACACCGCAACTGTTATGGTCACAACCATGTACGTAGTCGACAAACCACAATGGCCACATACATAGAACCATACCTAGTGTCAGAGGTGGATCTACGAAGGAGGCAAGAAGTTTAAAATTATATAAGAAACGTGTTTTTAAGTTTACTAATAACATTTTAAGATTTTTGGTCCTCAAAATTATAGAAGAAAAGAATAAATATTTTTGCTCCTTACATTTGAATTCTCCCGCCCAATACTCTCAACCAGTGATTTAACATTATATACCATAAACACTTCATCGCCATTGAGTAGTTGCATGAGATTAAGGGTGTGCCTTTTATTTTGTAAAGGCAGTTATATTGGAAAGTATATTCATCTATCTTGAAATTGATATTGTGTGTATTAAACCTTTGCATTAAAGTTTCATAACCTACCATTTTGACATTCTACGCATAACATGGCCTAATTATAGTCTGTAATTCAGTTTAAATAACGAAAAATTAAATACATTCTAGCCGATTGTAATGTAGTATTTGTCCAAGAGGTATACGTATATTCATTCTATCTCCACAATAGTATTATACCACATTCAATTCGATTTTATCAGGCTAGCGGCAGATGCAAAGAAAGACACAAGTCATTCAACCGTAACTTTCAGGCGAAGATAAAAAAGAATAATAATAAAAAAAAGTTCTAAGTAAGATTTTGGCGTTTGATGAATTGGAAGAGACCTATAGAATCTGGACGCACGCATGTATTATGGGAAGCTCTACAAACCGAATTGCAAGCTCTCTCCCATTTTGAAGGTCAAGATGAAGTTTGTTGGAATATTGCTGTCGATGGTAAATTCACAGTTGGGATCACGAAGAAGCATATTGACGACATTATTCTACCGACTTTGGACGTCCCAACAAGTTGGTGCAAAGTTCTACCAAGGAAGGTGAATATTTTCTTATGGCGTTTGAATTTGAATAGACTCCCTCATCGGTTGAACCTTTCGAGACGTGGATTGGATATTTTATCGATTTGGCGGATTGGATATTTCATCGATTTTATGTCCGGTATGTTCTAATGGCATGGAATCTAATGATCATGTGTTTTATTCGTGTGAGATAGCATTAAACATTTGGCGTTTGATTCGAATTTGGCGTTTGATTCGAATTTGGAGTGATTTTCCAATGCCTGCTTTCACTTCTCATTCGGATTGGATCTCATGGTTTGATGGCGTTCGGTTCACGTATGAGCATAAGGTCCGGCTACAAGTCATTGTCGCAACAACATGGTGGTTTCTTTGGAAGTATCGGAATTCGATCACATTTCATTCTCAACGCATGAGGAAATGTGAATTATTTGATAATATTCGTCTTTATTCTTTCTATTGGTTAAATTGTAGAGGTTCTGAATGTTTAGTTTGGTCTGATTGGCTAAAAAAATCGATGTAATATGTTATTAGCTTCTTGCTAATTTTTTTTATATACAATTGCCGTTTAAAAAAAAAAAGATTTTGTATAATGATACTTTGATAGTTTAAAAATTTGATGCATGTATTAGAAAAATAAAATGATTATATGTGAATACAATAGATATATTGAATATAGTTTTATTTTTTATTCAAAATAAACTTTTAATTAATTCTTTTCATAATTTTATGTTAGCGAGTATAGCCTTTTAATTTATCCTTTTCAATATTTATCGTGGCGTACTATGTATAACAAATACATTGTCTGCGCAGTGTGAAAGTCACAACTAATTTAGATATTTTTATTATATAGAATACTATTTTCGTTTGATAACATGTTATTTTTAAATAGTAATGTATATACTTTATCCAAATTTGAAAGAAATCAATTAAAATATAATATACCAAAGCACAAAGAAGTAATATTGGAAAAAAAAGACTTTTATGTTTGAAATAATTTTCAATTATTAGTGTAATAGGGGTAGATTAATAGTTTCGTTTTCTTTTAAGATGTTAAGACTCAACATACGAAGATACTTTATAAATAGTATAAGATTCTTTAGTTTTGAAAATTAAAAAATCTTTTAAATATTTCAAATCTATTATCGTCGATCTGTTTTAGCTTTATAAATTTATTTTACGTTTCTCAATTCTTATAGTCTTTTTTCATAATTTACTTATATAAACTTTTGTGATAGTTTAATCTATAAAAGTTGGGAAAATTATGCGAGGGTATGTTCTGTTAACTACATGATCTTACATACAATAAGGCTAAAAATAAAGATTTGATTTTGTATATTTTAAAAAGTTGAGGGGTTAAAATATATATTATTTTAAGAGAAAATTACTGAGATAGTCAGTCAAAGGGTGTGTTTTCGATGTTGTCAAAGTTTTTTTCAATCTAGTCATCAATTTCACCTAAAATGCATTACAACCCCGGTGTATTCGGCATAAAGTTGTTATCCATTTAATATCAGGCACGTCCAAACATTTTGCCAGTCAAAGTTTATTCTCGCCGGTCAATACATATTTCGCCAACACAAGGTTTCATCACGTGTCATTAACATTTTATCTAAACTCATTAAAAAACTGGCGTAGGCGTAATGTTTGATTTACATATTATTTTTTGAACATTTTAAGCCAAGTATATGTTTGCGACGACTACATAGTTGACCTGGAAAATATTGGTACACGTGTCGGATATTAATTGAGTATTAACTTCACGTCAGGTACACCAAATTGGTATTGCATTTTAGGTGAAATTTATAACTACATTTGAAAAATAACTCTGACAACGTCTATATATGATAATGTACGTGTTGACAGACCATATAAGTAAATTTCTTTTTTTTTTTCACATATTATATTTTTATCAAGTATTTCCTCCTTCAAAAAATCAATGTTAGGGTTTTCATTTTCTAGTCCTAAGAAGAAAATACATTTTTATTACCACTTACGTTCTAGTATAGGTCTTCACATTTTTACTTTTAATTATTTTAAATAAATGTTAATTTCTTATTTTAATCAATTAAAAAAAATTAGTAGGTATAAATAATATCTTATTAATAAAAAGTATAATTAATGATTTAATTGAGATAAAAGTAGTAAATTACCGGATATCCCATTATATTCTTTTACTTACACTTTTTCCCATAATGTTTACACCTAAAATTTTGATTTATACCTAAGAGAATGTCATTCTCATAAGATTTTGCTTCCAATTTTGATTATCGACTTTTGGATGCACGGTCAATACCATAGAACGAGGAGTCAGAACTCAGAAGTCAGGACAGTTAAATAGGCGCTGGCCTAGGCCGGTGAATGAACTGATCATCATTCATTTGCTTCAAACCACTTTCCAGTAATCATTTAACACTAGTCGCCTGCTATTATATATATATATATATAATTGTATATATCTGCATGTTTATAAATCATAACTAAACTGCATGCTTATTTTACTGTTCTCAATTCTCATCCAGTTGTATACAACGTGGCCTACGAGACTTGAAGTGCCGTTAGGATTCAGGTTCCCTCACCTTTTAGGCCTTTATATAATATACAAAAAGATCTCAACATCTTTAAAGTACCCTTAGAGTAGGGTGAAAGAAAGTCAATATGAGATTTGTGTTGGCTTTTTCAAGGAAACGGTGAAAGATGTTGTTTTATCCTTATCTATGGATGGAGGGAGTGTATAAATGACGAGTCCGATATCCGCAGAGGTTTTGATGCCCACTTCACGGATATTTTAGACAGCAAGTCTAAAGCTCTGCAATCAGCACAAATCAGGAGGGTCTTCCACTGTGTGACAATAAATCCACAGATACCGCTACAGGAGGTGAGGCCGCCTACATGTAATTGGTTGGATCTTTCATCTGATATAATGCTCAATATACTCAACAGAGTCGGTATCTTTGACATAATTGAAAATGCTCAGAGTGTACTGCTTGGTATAAAATCTGCAAGGGCCCTGCTATGTGGCGAGTCATCTATATGGATCGCGGTTCATATTTTCACCAATGGCTTTCAGAAGTGATGTGTAAGCTTGCTGTTAATAGATGACAAGGAGAATTGATTGATTTAACCTTGGTGGATTTTGTCGATGATGAGTTTCTTCAGTATGTTGTTGCAATGTATGATAACTTATTTACTTTGAATGATAAATTGTCACACACCATTTGTTTTAAGTGATATTTGAACTCAAAACTATTGCTAGGCCAAAATGTGGGTACTTGTTATAATTGTCTTATTATGCCTATAATTATAATTATTGTCAAATATCAAATATGTTATTTATGGTTTTAAATGTACAAGCTATAGCATGAACTACAATTCAACAAACATAGATAATTTGGTCATTATCTTTTCTTTTTTACTTTTTAGATCATTCGCTTAAGAACTGTTAAAAAATCTTTTGATGTATCTCGAAAATCATCTTTTAGTTACGTATAAATAGAAATTAAAAAATATACATAACCAAATGAGTGAAACTATGAAATATGAAAGTTTAAGATCGAATAAAATGTGAAAATCTTGTATGTAACATTTATATTGCACCTTCTTACAATTTGATCATTTATAACCCAACTTAAATATCTGATGGGCTGATTTTATCATGATTTCTTTCTTTTGCTTGTTTGAAGCTTTAGTTTTCACTTCCACCCATGGTGTTTTGTGCAGATATCATTAATAAAGGAATAGGTTTGAAGAAGGTACTATGGTTTCATATGAAAAAGTTTCAAATTTTTGCTATTATGATTCTAGACTCGATACTTTGAATAATATTAAGCTAATTGGCTTGTTTTGATGTTTTAGGAAAGGTTTATGACAATTATAAGTTTGATAACTTTGCATTCGATTTCATTTCTACATCAAGGCTTTCCATATTTTTTTAATAGGTCAAATCAGCTTAGATGTCTTGAACTCGCAGGCTGTTTTTGGTATTACAGAGTAGGCAGAACCTGGACTGATTCACTGAAAAAGTTTCCATTATTGGAGGAAATCAGCCTCTGAATCAAAAATATCAAAAGATGCCATTGAAATAGAAACTGTTGGACAATATACTGCCCCATGCTGAAAACTTTCAAACTGAACAAAAAGGGGCTCAAACTCCAGGGTGTAGGTACTGCGGCGGAGCTTTTGTGGATTAATGAGATAGCCATAGTAATTGGGAAATTCTTACACGATTTAAGGCACCTTGAATTCATTGGAAACAGCATGAATAATTTTGGGCTGCAAGTCATTCTGGATGGATGTCGTCATCTTGAATCCCTTGATTTGCACAAGTGCTTTTACATTGATTTCAAGGGAGACATAGTGAAAAGATGTTCAGAGCATATTAAAAATCTAAGACTTCCCAATTATTCTCTTAAAGGCTGTCCATACGCATCTGAAGATGATGAACACCTTGAATTTTATGATTCTGACTTTTCTGACTTTGAGGAAGAGTTTGGTTACATTGATCCATGATCTCACAGCCTGTCATTTTGATCTTTTGAATTTCGTGGACTTGGAAAATGAAAGGTGAGCAATGTATGGATGTTACCAAGTGAATATTGCAGTAATTAGAAGATACTAATTGTGGTTAATGTTTTTTCTTGAAATTGTAATTGTTGCTGCAAGAATTGTTTTTTTATTTTAGATTTGCTTCTGAAACTCAAACAAGGTAATGTGAATCAGTGTTGGGCTCTATTATATATCTCTACTAGTTCTGCAAAAAGTTACCAGTCATTACTTTGTTGTAATTTAGCAAAAATAGAGTAGAAATCTGAGACAGGTTATTATAATTTTCATCGATCTTGTTTCTAATTGTATGTTACCAACTAATATATGTGGCTTGTAAATTTTATCACTTCTATTATTTACGTACGCGTTACATAAATAAATTTATCATCAATTTGTGGATGCCTGGTGAATATTTACAAATTACAACATACAACCCCTTTGCTATGAGCCCAATTTTGGCCATTTAGTCATCTAATTGGACTGTTGGCCCATAACAAGAGTGCGAGGATTGTAACCTGTAAGCTGTGCTATTTTCATCCTTAATTATTTCTCACTTGGGTTGGGTACCCGTTTGATCTTTATATGGGGTTTTACTTTTAGCTCCAACATTCTTACATTGTAATTAACTAATTAAGTTGATAAAATAATATCCAAAAAAAATATAACTATTAACTTGAAAATCTCAAAAATCCACTTTGTTGATCCCTTAACAGTTGGTTAACTGTCATTTTTGTATTTAATTACAAACGATTTACTTCTATTTGTAAAATTTATACAAAAGTATTTAAAGCAAACTAATAAAAAAAAATTCAATTACTCATTAATATCTGTAACAGCAGTTACAAATTAGTACATCTAAAAAATGAAACATAACCATTAACAAGTATGAACATCTTAATACAATATATCACGTAACATCCATAAAAACCATTCTCTAGATGTACCGTTTTTAGGTGGTTATCCAATCGGACCAAAACCTTGTATCATACACCTTTTGGTTCAAAAAGCTAATGAATAAATAAAGACATGATGCCCAAGTGACCAAGTTGAGTAGGCACTAGAAAGCAAAATGATGTATAAACATTAAACACAGAACCCCAAATGTCTCCGCATTATGAGCTTGGACCATTTGGTCCCATGGTGCTGACCCAATATAAACTAGACTAGTACTTAACCCATCGTGTTGCTTGTTCGCTAGCACCTCAATGACAACTCAAACTTGCCCTAGACAACTGGCATACCTAACACCCAAGGGATTAATTAAGGGACTAGGGCCTGCTCCCGAGTTTTTGGTTGGAAGAAAAGAATAGAAAATGATAGAAAAGAAAAGAAGGGGAAGAACACTATTGCATTCTCGAGTTGAAAAGAAGATAAAGGAAATTTACACATTTCGTGTTCCCGAGTTGGAGAGAAATGGAAGGAAATATCATTGTCTAACTTGTTTAATCTTCCATCCTTCCATTTATTCTCATTTTTGGAGAGAAAGTTTTGAGAGAAAAGACGTCCAAATTCTTCTCTCACTTCTCTTCTCTCCATAAAAAAAACTCAGGAACACAATCTGATTTTTCTTCTTTTCACTTCTTTTCTCTTCTTTCAGAAAAACAACTCGGGAGCAGGAGGGAGCCCTTGTTTTTTATAGAAAGGCAATCCTACAAGACTACGTACAATTAATCTACCCCACACGATATATGTACTTCGCACATATTACGCCTTCCACGAGACTTGATCTCACAACCTCTTAATTGATGGACTCCACATATACCGCTAGGTCATAGGCTCTTTGATAAGAAACCAAAGAGTGCCCTTTAATGAAGGCTAAGAAACAATATATGTGTGGCGCCTGACCTTTAATGATAAGGGTGCTTAGATTCAACTCATTCAAGATTATAGAGAGGTCTTTCTTCGTTATCTTTTAGCCAAGTCTATTTATGAACCTGAGACTTTTATGGTTCTATATGACTCAAAACATGTGGGTTTAGTTAAAAATTATAGTCCCGTCGCAAGTGTCTGTCGAAAAAGTTACCGTTGAGCGTTTCTCATATAACCTAGTTCTGTCAGATCGAAATGACATTTTCCAATAGATTACCAACGGAAATAAATGACTTTTTCCCCTAATAATGTATTCAACATATTCATTACAAATAAATGCTAATCTAAATGAACATGTTCATCTATATGAATATGGTGTTTACGTCAAAGAAGCCTACTAACTACTAAGCACTCCCTAGAAAATAATTTTAGGATTTTTCTTACATTTGGATCTCTAGTAAGAGCAAAGAAATATGTAAACTTTAAATGGATAAATTGAATTCGTCAACCAAATTTGATTTTATTCAATACATTATAATTGTTTTTTTTTCTTTCTCAAACTTCTTACTAATGGCCAGTTCAATTCATCGTTAAAAAAAAATGTTAATCTAAATGAACATATTCATCTATATGAATATATGGGTTGTTGGTACTTAAATATAACTTGTAGCATGAAATAGCTTTTGTGCATTTTTTTATATTATATATTTTATCATTATTAAGATACACACATATATTTATCCAAAAAGTAGTTTCATATCCATATCCATACTCATAATATTTACAAATCAACAAGATGTATTTAATATAAGCTACCTTAGTCTATCATGACATGTGATATTTGAGAATAGCCACTAAAATATGAAACAAAAGGAAAACCATTAGGGAAGACTCGCCGAGAAACAATAGCCATGGGTTGTTCCTTTTTAGTATATGTATGGTGCTTAACAGAAGAAAGCAACAAAACATGTGTTTGTTTGGTGGAACCAACCTTACTATATGCAATATCATCATCATCATCAATCAATATGTATCTATATGTCAACTATTATTGTCAACTAATAATAGACATTGAACTTGTGTAACAATGTGGGTGCCCTTGGAGACGTGTCATATGGTCATTGGCCTATCTTGATGCCATGATGAGGCAAATTTTATTCATGTGGCTACATTATGTTTAGCATGAACACCTTGAATGAACTAAGAGAAAAAGGATATGATATTTTGTGGTCGTTGTAAATGTTAGTTTACTAGTGTTTATGTACGTATATAAGGGGATATGTACAACTAGCAATATGCAAATGTTGTTAATAGTATGCAGTTGAGTAGGTAATAAATATGTGCCACAAATATGCAAATGTTAGATCAATGGGCAAGTCTTTGATCTCAAGTTTATAGTTTAAGAATCAGGCATATCATTTTCATATATGATAATATAATTGAAAAACTTTGATGTTGAAACTTTATACGAATAAAAATGGCAAATATAATTGTGCCTAAGATATATGCATGAATATGTGTCATCTCAACATTTGATTTATATATCCATTTCACTTATTATCTTATTCATTTTATCCATTTTTGTATCAATTAATTTTTTATGTTTTGTTAATGACGTTCCTAATTTTTAGAGTTACCATATTATTGTACTTGGGTACTTCAACCAATATTAGGGATCAATTCAAACAATATTAAAGGGAAACTTTGACTTGATTATGTTCAAAGTACAACTATGGATATATGTCTGAAGGTTTTAGTGATAACCTTAATCATTATTAATTCCTTAATCTTTATACATATTTTAACAATTATGCGTATGCTGGATATCAAACATTTTTCTTCGATTAAATATCACGAGAAAGGAAAAATCAGAAGCAAGTATACTGACAAGTTACCACTTACCATGTGTTCGTGTTTAGGTTATGCACATGACGACACAACCCAATGACCCACATACTAAATGCAGCTAAAGCCCATTTACCCAAAACCCAATAACGATTTGGGTTGATGGGAAATCCTCTTTTTATCCGTGCTACTTTTGACTAATTTATTTCATTCAAGTATCGCTACTATATTTATCAAATAATATAATTATTTTGGTAAAAATGGTGATCAACACAGAATAGAAGAACAAAATTAAGAATAATAACTGGCCAATATTCAAAGTAAACTAAAATTAAGAATAAAATCTGTGAAATGACACTCAAACCACCTCGCCTACATCACTCAAAAATTCTTTAAGCTATCCTAAATATGTTCAAGAATACATGAACAATTACATAAGAAAATAAGAATAGAATGAAACCCTAGATCGTATGTGAAAGATAAAATAGAGAAAATATCTCAGTGACAAAAGATCACGAAAGAAAAAATAAATAAAATTTTATATAATTTCTATTATTAAGCTAAGTTATATTCAGCTCCCTTCAACTTGTCCTTTTTACCTACAAGCACCCATAAGATATAAAACTTACCTTTCTTATCTTTACTCTGACTTTTATTACAACTTTGACCTTTATGCGGTTAACTTCAAACAACAAACAAAAATATTATGATTAAGAAAATCCTTTTAACCATGTTTCCAGTTTACATTATTCATTTTTAACATCCCCTTAAGTTAGCTATGAAATATGTCAAAAAGCTTTAACTCCTTGCAAAATAATTCATGTTGCCTAGTAAGCAACCATTTTGTAAACACATTTGCAATATTACTTGTTGAACAAATTTTCTAAATGTTCATAACACCTGATCAAGATTTTTCCTTCGCGAAGTGAAGATCTATTTCAAAACGCTTAGTCATTTTATAGAACATTGAGTTGGCGACAATCATGATTTCCGACTTATTATCACAGTATACATTTACAGGAAGTATATTATTCAACCCAAATTCATTTATAGCTTTTTCAACCAAAATTACCTCACATACAACTGATTCCAAGACTCTATATTATGCTTCTGCAGTCGACCTTTACACGGTTGACTTTCTTTTGCTTTTTCAAGCAATTAAGTTATTACCCAAATATATAACATAAACCAGTTACTGACCTTCTTGAAGAAAAGCATTTACCCTAATTTGAATCAACATATGTCTTTAAGGTAGAATTACTTTTACTAAACAATACACCTTCTCTAGATAACCCTTTTATATATCTAAGAACCCTAAAAGCAAGTTCCAAAAGAGATTAGAGTGATGTATTCATAAAATGACTTAGACAAATAGTCCATTGTCTTTATTGGTAAATAAATTAACTTCCCAATTGATCTTAAATTTATTTTGAAAAAATCAATCTCAGTTTGATTATTTCAGTAATTACAATGTCATCAACATAGAAAATAAGTACAATAAAAACATCACATTTCTTTTAATATACAAGGAATAATCATTGAGACTTTGTGTAAAACCATTACCAATCAAAGTTTCTGTCAATTTTTCATTCCATTTTTTTAGAGCCTGCTTAAGGCCATAAAGTGACTTAATTAACTTCACACTTTACTTTCACTTTCAGAAAAATACCCTTCTGACAGGGTCATGTAAACTTCTTCAGATAAATTGATATAAAGAAAGACATAGTTCACATCTAACTGATACAAATGTCAACCATCAGTAATAATACCATCAAATAAATAAAATAGTGATAATTGAAAATTGGATATACAAATATATTAAGATAAAGTTGCATACACCACAATAGATTAAAATGAAGCTGAACACACTATATAATTATAATTTAAAATAAAGTTAAATGCATTGCGACGCTTTAATTGTTATACATTAATATAGACACCAAAGGTGAACATGACCACATATATTAACTTTACATTAATATACACGCTAATGGTCTAATTATCACATATCTTATGTTTTCTATAAAGGTTAAATTGTAATTGACGAATATAACAGAATTAGAGTAGATATCTTGTTATAACTAGTAATAGTATTTATTTATGCTTTATAGTCGACCTTTTGTCGTTCTTGAAGTTGTCGCTTTGGAAATTTTGTATGGAGAAAGACAAGCAAACTTCATATTCATGGGGCATAGGAATAGGACCAAGATCTTCCATTTCTACAAAGTAACATCTCAAACAAAGCCATCTAATCCCTTTTTGAATCAGTATATCAAGTTATCAACCAGTAAATCAATAATTCAATATAATAAAACTTTAAATACGATATATTATTTGGGGTTTTATCTAAATAGACCACTCCCCTTGATATATATTTATCATAATTTTTTGCAAAGGGGAATTATTGGTATAATGCATGGCCAACGTCCACTTTTGGACGATTGTCCTTTATCATAGAGTAGAATTTGAATACATAAAACAGAATCCAAGGTAATTCAAAACACTGTGACCCACAACACCTAGAACAAATTACTCAAAGCATTAGCTGGACCAAGGGATATGATTGAATTTCTTTTTCTTTTTTATTTTTCAAATATTATCACTTGTTGCATGCAATTTTTAAATCATGTATATGTAACTAAGTTTTTTTACGGCAATTATTATTATTATTATTATATTAAAAAGCTAACTAAATGCTAGAAAATACAAACATCAAACAACCAATCAAAAATCACTCTTAAACAACCAATAATGGTATTAGTTACAAAATAGCTATTAGGCGATTATTGGTTGTTCTTATGGAGTAATAGCTAGCCGATGATAGTTACTATTAATACTAAGCAATTTGTTTAGTTAATTCTTTTGAGAATTTATATCGGTAATCGGTATAACTATATAGCTGTTAACTTTTGCTTGTACATTTATCAATATATTTTCTATGATTTTAATCTCCAATGTATATACAAATTACAATTTAAAAACAATAAAATGATATAAAATTTTGGTCTGACACTTTTAAATAACTCATTTTATACCAAATTTAGTGTTAGAATATCCACCACACTAAATTTTTACACTACACTGTGCACTCACTTGTAAATAATAAATACAAAAATTAAAAATTAGTTCATAAAATTTATATTTATAAACAAGTTAGTTGAGATCTTTAAAATTTGTACCATAATAAATATGGTTTATTTGTTTTTAATTAATACCAATAGTCTAACAAACTAATTATAAATTTAATTACTTGAACTATTAGTTAGTATGAATCTAGTGTAAATAATCTAATTGAAACAAATTTAATATGAAAACATAATGGTGTAAAGTTAGTTGATATATAGATTTTGTTTAAGAATCTAGTGTATATATTGAAGATGAAACCATTTTTGACATACACTTATTCTTTAAATAGTATCTTTTTATATTGAAATGATATCATTATAAGTTGTTACGTCATCAAAATATATACAATATAAATAAATTGAAAATTCATTATACATAATGTAATGCCTTTATTACATACTATGAATGTAAAGCATAAATATTTATAATTGTGTACACTTTGAGCCTTTTTTATGTGTCTAAAGTTACTTCTTCTAGTAATAGCGAATTGATTTTACTCCTATTCACATATTTTCCTATAATATCCTAAAAATGTAATAGAAGTTGTTAAACGATCAACATAACGACACCTATAGCTTTCTTAATTTGCTATTGATTCTGATTTCTATTTTGAACCCCACTTGACCTACGTTGTCTTCTATGCGCAAAGTACATGCTAGTCCACTTATATAGGAGGTCCATGTCTATTCTAAAACAACTAACCGTCATGCAAACCAAAACAATAATTCCAAATAACTATGGTTTACTCAAATTCAGTTTTAACAACTTATACTTCATGCAATATATAGTTGTATACTTGTATATTATTGTTCATACAAAAACATGTGGACTAATGATTACTATAAATAGTCATGCCTTCTCTCACTTGATCGTCCATCCAACTAACACACCAAATTATTGCTTAAAACCCTCTTAACATCTCATTTTCTAGGTTTAGCTTTCATCATCCCTTTAACCATGCCCAAAACCATTCCCCTTCTACAAGAAAACAAGAAAATGTTCCATCATAGGAACGCTTCAGGCGAGCTTCATACCTTTGAAGCCGCTCGTTACTTTGAAGCCACCAATACCGCCTTCACTCATAAGAACTATATGAAAGAAGGTGTCGGAAGATTGAGTCTTGATATCCCAAACAATAGAAGAAACTCGATTCCTTTACAAGACATGATGATGGAGAACCAAAAGCCAATTCCTTTACAAGACACGATGATGGATCACAACCCCATGTCAATCAAGAACGAAAAGAAGTACAAACAACCAAGCTCACCGGGAGGAAAGCTAGCTCATTTCTTGAATTCCCTTTTCAACCAAACATCTTCCAAGAAGTCTAAATCTAAGTCAACCACTACAACACAATCTGCGAAAGATGAAGATGAGAGCCCTAGCGGTTGGAGACGAAAAAGGAGGAGTAGCATTAGCCTTTTCAGGAGTGGAAATAGTAATACCAACATTGTAAGTGACATAAAATCTACTTACTCAAAAACACCACCTCCTTGTCAAATATCACAAGCACCCTTAAAAAGTTCAAGTTATAAAGATCACAAGACTGCAAGTGATATTACCAAATTACCTACCAATGAAAACCAAAACGAAAATGAAAACCTCAAGATCAAAAGTGGGTTGTCTATGAAAAGTAGATCTGAAAATGGGTTATTGGAGAAAAGTAGAGTTTGTGATGTAAAACATGCTGATCATCACCAGAAGTATGATGCAACCATGGCGATTAAAGAATTGAAAAGGTTCATTCTTGATGATGATGATGATGGTGGAGATAGTGATTCAAGTTCTGATCTTTTTGAGTTAACAAATTGTGATTTGGGTTATTATTCAAGTGGTTTGCCAGTTTTTGAAACCACCCATATTGATAGCATCAAAAGGGGTGCACCAATCTGTAGCTAATAACCTATAGACCACAAACCTCAAATCTTGATTCTAAAAAGTTCATATGTTTCATGATTCATGAGTAGGGATTTTTTTAGTTTCTAATTAAAATTTGTTATTCTTGCTAAATTATTTTTGATATGTAATTATTTGTTGGCACATGCGATGAGAAGAGAAAATTGCAAGGGGATTGTTTTGCTTATAACTGTAGCCAGAACATTTAAGGTTAGACGAATAAAACAACTATAGTCGTATATTAAAAGTTTATAATTTGCAACAATAGCCAAATACACTGGTTTTAAAACAGATCTTTACATATGCATGTTGTCATGAAAAAGTGAGACAAAGAGTGTTACATTTTGAACATCAATTCATAGGTTTTAGCTTCAACAGTTAAAGAAATAGAGAATAATGGAAGGCCTTGAAAATAAGAAACGCAAAGCTTCAATCAAGGAAAAAATGTAAGGTTCTAGGATGATGATTGAATGTCTTTAAATCTTTTTGAAAGCAATTGTCCTTTTTAAGTATTTTATTTGTTTGTTTTAACTTTACATTTGAAAATATAGCTTTCCCCTGTTCCAATCAATTTCCATGCTCCAAGATGAATTCATTTCTGGTGTGGTGTTACAAAGCTTTATCAGTCTATTACAAGTCACACTAGCATGACATAGTCTATATCAAACTTTGCTCAAAACCGGTTATACATGTTTGTGATGTTAATAAATGTTTGACAAATTAAAGCTTACATAAGCTATATATCCAAACACCAAATACCAAAATACGTGTTCGATAAATGTGTTAGTCTCGTTACATTTCGAGAAAAAGGAAAGTTAATGGAAGTATCAAATACGTATAAGGCATTCATATGCATGAAATTTCACCAACATATATTTGATTATATCTATGAGGAGTGTGCAAGGTTTGATTTAAACAAATACAAACTAAATAACCTAACTAGAATATGACTAAGAATAGTTATGTTTAATTGGTATATAGATCATGATTTAAATAACACGAAATTTTTTATTTTGACTCAACAGAAACCAAATAGTTGGTGTAAATTTTAACATTTACATAAGTAAGTACAAAGAGAGTATTTATATATTTTATGACCACATAATAATTAAACAAGTCGTTGTAGTATAGTGGTAAGTATTCCCGCCTGTCACGCGGGTGACCCGGGTTCGATCCCCGGCAGCGGCGATACTTTTTTCCGTTTTATTTTAATCTGAACACGTGTCACCATCTCGTAATTTGGAGGGAAACACGAGCAGCATTTCTTCATTTATTTTTCTTTTTAAATTTAATTCCCGCCACAATTTCACACTCCATTTCTCTCACATCTCCACACAAACACGCAGTAATTCACAAAACAAAACTCACGGAGATCGATTATAATGACAGAGCAGCTCGTCGCCGACGAGAAATTAGACGGATTAGATATCGTTTCCATCGGAAAATAATACGAAGGTCCATTTGAGAAGAAGTATCGGAGTTCATCTAGGGTTTGTTAATTCCATCTCTTACCGTTTTTATGTATTAGTTTTGCTGACCTGTAAGTTGACTGTATTATTTGTATTTCCAGCTATCGTTGTAGGATTAAGCTGTAGAATGAGTTTGATTTTCCCCCTAAGGTAGCTCCCGATGCAAATTAAATCAGGTTAGAGCAAATTTAGATGAATTACAGAGGAATACATTGCCTGTGAATGAAAGAATAACTATGTATTGACTATTGAGCTGTATCTGTAACTATTTAGGCAAATTACAAATGAATCAGTATTTTAGAAGGAAATTTTAGTTGCATCCTGAGCTATTAATATTTTGAATTTAATTTAATTTAACTGTTTTGAAGAAATACAGCTGGATATAATTTGTTTGATGTGAACCAATACGTTGATACGTGATGCAGCTTGGGATTGGATCCAATATCTGATTGTGTTTAGACATGTGTATGTATCAAGTATATGATCCAGTGTTTTCGTACTATTCTTAAGTGAATAGTTGTGATTTATTCTTATTATGCTGAATATGTTGCATTGAAACTTGTTAGACTTTGTTATTCAGTGTATGATTTGATGCAAAAGAGAATTGACCATTACATCTGCAGTAGTAATATAAAGCTTTTGTAGTGAAGTTGCAAAGCGAGTATCAATTGTCTTTGAGCTGTTAACATCCAACTTATCTCATTTTTGAATATTAAGCTTATAGAGATGGCCAACTAAGTCAGCAAGGGAATTTGACATAATCAGAAGGAGGTAGCATAGTACGACAATTAAAATTGAGCTCCGAGTAACTTTTATAAGTAGATGAGTCAAAAATTGTCACTTCCAATTATTAGGTTTCTGTGAAGAAATGTGAGACAATAATTATTCAGGATTAGAATTATCACCGCAAATGCATAAGCAAAATGTTATACGGAGTCTATGACAAGATGAACTTAATATGCACAAGAATTGAATCTAAGTACCAGGTATGTATTTGAAGGAGTGATGAGTGACATGACAAGCTTTGTCTCTAAAGTCAGCTTTGACAATTCTGCATCTATCTGTACCAGATTCCATCTGCATTCAGCAAAAAAGTCAAAGAGTGCCCACTTCCCAGGCATATGTCAATCAAATAAATCTATACAACACCACCAAAAAGAAATACAATGTTCACCCCTAAGGCCCCTGCCAACTGGAGGTTTTTCCTCCCGTCCTTCTTCCCATCCTTTGCGTCTTCCACGCGTCTTCACGCGTCTTCCCGTCTTCGTCCTCCGATTTCATCTCCTTCAAGAAGCGCAAGGACGGGAGTGGGTGGGACCCACTGCAAAATACAAACGTTTTCGACATCTTCCCCGTCCACCGTTGGGTGCGGTCTAATAGTCCCATAAAAATGTCAGAACTTACCTTCTCAAAGAGGAAATTGTTCTCAGCTCATTCACACCTGCCCAAGCAGAAATTCTATCAGGAGCTAACTGACCATCAAAACTTACATTCAACAGATCCATTTCAACTGCCAACAGAAGTGTGAGAATAAGTTTAGAAAAAACAAATATGAGGAAAATCCAACATTGAATCTGCAAAAAGATCATGACTGAAGCACTCTTCAGCAAAGCCATTTAGCATAAGCCTTATGCTTTTTTAAACCGTTTTCTTTGTTGTTGCCTTTTTGGCTTTTTGTTCTATCAGTCAAAAAAAGTTTGAGTTGAGGTGGCAAGATGGTTAAAATCGAATGGATTGGGTAACATGTCAAAATGGGTAGATTGAAATGGGTTATTTCTTGTACGGATCGGAAAAATGGGGCATGTCAAGGACCCACTTTCTTGTCCATCTTTATTTTTATGAGTATTTGAATCATTAATTATGATTACAATAACAGTATCAAAATGATAATCTAAATCTTTGAATAAAATGATTTAAGAGATTGTATAAGATAGAACTAGATTAGACTTTAGGCACCTTTAACCTGGTTTGACCCACTGTTAACTAAATTTTTTTATTTGACCCGTTTGAGATATAACACAACCCAAATCGACTCATTACCAAGTAAATGTGTCGAAATTTTCATCACTAATTTTGAGAAATTGAGCTTATATAAGAAAACAGAAAGTATCCAAAAACTCGTATAATTATTTGGTCCTCAAAACTCACAATGTGACTAAATGGCAAGTATTAATGCTGTAAAAATTAATAATGTTTATGAGCAAGTCATAGATTTGGTTTGATCAGCGTATCAGGGACAATAAAAGTAGAAGTTTTAGAGTTGACGGATAAGTTCTTCGCTTCTTTTCATACAGATGAAAGAAAGTTAATCACCTACATTCTGGGTCTAAGCACTCATCCAACAATGCTGCGAGTATCATAGAATCTAATCCACCAGAAAAAAGCACAGCGACTGGTGCATTACTCTGGAAGTAAGAGATAAGTTGGAGAATATAATATTGTTCTGTTTTACTAATGTATTAACAGAAAAAACATTGTTATAGAGTCACAACTAATAAGGAAAGCCAGAATACCATATGAATTCCCGAAAATACTGTGCACCGTCTCACAGATTCTTTAAGGGCAGCCAGAAAAATGCTCGAGTAGTTTACCCTTTTCTTTTAGAAGGGCAAGTACTCACACACACCACTACCACGATTATATACATTAATCCACGAATATGTACAATTGTCCCATCCCTAGGACTTGAACCCCCAACCTCATGGTTAAAAGGGCACCTCGATAACGATAGGCCAATGGCCCTTTGGTAGTTTGGTGGCAACTTGAACCCCCAACCTCATGAGTAATTTAAAATTAATTGACACAGAAAAACTAGAGGTGGCAAAATGAGTATGTCAAAGGGGTCGGTAATTTTCTTGTACACCCGAAACCCTTTTTGTCTTTTTTTTAAATGGCACATATTCACACACCCTCAAATACAGTTTTGTACTCAGTGGGACTCGACCTCACTATCTTTTGATGTGTGTTAACATACGATTACAAGGAAAAGTCTTACTACATCAATAATCTAAGTTTTGAATAAAATGATTCAGGAAACTTTACACATTTAAAATACACTATACGTGACTTTCAACCAGTTCCCTTTTTAGCTAACCTTTTTATTCTAGCAGTTGACCCATTAATG
This sequence comes from Logfia minima, assembly GCA_963921325.1. Classification (NCBI taxonomy): domain Eukaryota; kingdom Viridiplantae; phylum Streptophyta; class Magnoliopsida; order Asterales; family Asteraceae; genus Logfia; species Logfia minima. The sequence continues at coordinate 13,533,617 of OY992770.1, read as the reverse complement.
ATAAAACATAACTACCCATTCATAATACTTGAGTTTGGAATCATTTTATGTTATACTCACTAGAATACATTTCAAAGGATTCAATCAAATCTGCAGGTTTAGGTTCAACGAAAGTTCTCTCCCACTCAATCAGTTCTTCCAGCAAGGGATCAGTCCAATCATGTCTTCTGACTTTGCCCACCAGATTTCCTGAAGCACTCATGGACAGGCTGTAAACTCCACATGGGAGCTCTTCCCAAAAGCCAAGTCACTTTGGCCATTTTCATATCCAAAATCTTTAAACATATTAAATATAGGGCATCATATATTCAACTGTTCCACTAAATCATAAACAGACAGAACAAAACAAGCCTTTGGCACGTGTGCATACCCGAACTCTCCTCAACATCAGAAGGTGGTGACACAGAAGAAAACATCAGCCAGAAGTCTTCTAAATTTGGCTAGTGAACAAGAAGGCTTCGCCTTCCAAGTGCATCTCGACCAAACCATATTGTCTTTGAGCTCTCCGTCAGTATGAAAAAATCAAGAGTTTTGAAAACCAGAGGTCAGATCAAAGACGTATATACAGGCAATCAGCTACAAGTAGCAAAATGGGTAGGTGTCAAATATGAGTGACCAATTTATAATCTTTGAGTAATACTAAAATTTCATGAATAAAAACGATTTAGGAGGTCCTACGCATTGAAAAATCACTTTGGGCCACTTTCAACCCATTTGGCATGTTTCCTTACAAGCTAGTTTTGTTTATATTAGAGATATTTTACAACCAATACGGACCCATCAACAAGAAAAGGGGTCAAAACTGCCACCCTACTACTACAATTTCCAATACCATTCAGAATGAGTGGAACTTACCACTCAAAAGTTACCTGTCAGTAGACTAAAACCCATGGCCCCTTAATAGTCGAAAGAAGTTCAGGAACAGAGTGTTTCTCAATCCCATGGGAAGAGCATGTGCCTTCATGTTCATGAGAAGTGCAATTGAAGCATTTTCTCAGAGACTGCATGAGAACTTCAGTATCATTGCTATCACTACCGAGCTCAATTTCTCCAAATACTTCACCTACGAGACCAAATAAGAAACTTATTATGAAACACTGTTATTCGTTGAGCATAACATTTCAATACACTAAGGCTCTTATAATTCCATTCTCGCAACTCGTGAACAGATTATTGCAACTTGAAGTTGCAATAATTGGTTCTTAATGTAGGGATACACACATTATGCTTCTATTTATTTATTAAATAATCAGTTTCATAACATTGCAACACTACTAATTATCTGATGTAAAATTAAAGCAAAATTTACTATGATGGTAATTTAATGTATAAAAATTCATACCATTATAAACAAGAATATTCCCAGATTTATCCACCATAGGTTGTGTAATAGGATAAGTTCCTCGTAATTGCAATGTAGCAGCGATAAATAAAACTTTACCGCATAAACCATTATTCAAAACAAAACTGTCTATTACGTAGGATTCTTTAGCTATAACCTTCCCTTCAATAGAAGATCGGAAAATTCTTCCTTCATCTGCATGAAGATATATACATTTGCTTCCTAAGCTATCAGAGACATATATACACACGTACATATATCTCTATGTGTGTGACCAGTGGCGGATCTAGAATTTTAGAATTGGGTGTGCACATTCTAAAAAGTAAAAAATTATTATAATTTATCTTAGTTCATGTAAAACGTTTTTGGTTCGGTTCGGTTTGGTTTTTCGGGTTCAAGTAATTTAAGTTTGTTTAGTTTTTCTTTTTTTCTTAGGTTCTGATTATTTAAATTTGTAGATGATGAAAGATGCATATTTATCATCTATTTTTCGAACTTGAGTTATCCGAATTCGGTTATTTTTCAATGGTAGTTAGCTATATACACATCAAAATTGACACGTTAAAAGGTGTTGAATAAATCAAGTACTGAAACCTCATGTCGTTACATATATAATATTAAAATTAAAATTAAAATTAAAGTTAAAAAATTAGGCAAATTTTCCATACAAAAGGTATAAATGCGTTTCAAAGTTATAGAAAAACTTAATTTTATTCAAATGAAATGTTAAATTCTTATTACATAATTAATTTAGTCTATAAAATTGGTATCTAAAACATCAACGGATACAAAAACCAAAATTTCTTTTTATATATTTATTGATCACACTTGATTAATCAATAAAACTTTAGAGGAAATCAATAGTCAAAAACAAGGAAATGAAAAAAAGAACTTGTTTGTCCATATGAAGATTAAAGCTCAATCAATTTGGATAATTATTAGTTTTGTTGTATGTTTAACATGCAATTAGAACCATCCTTAAATTGGTGTTTGACGATCCAATCGTGTTTTTATTACCATGGCTGGGCCTCACCCAAATAATGATGCTTTTTATAGGCTGGGTTTGCCGGTTTGGTTAAGTGGGTATGCAAACATTTTTCATAGGGTATGCATTACACTACTTAAGCTATAATAATAAGAAAATATAATTTTTTTAACACTACAACATTTTTGCTTAGGGTATGCAAGTGCATACCCACCTCATCACGTACATCCGCCACTGTGTGTGACTGTACGCATATGTAATCAACAAATATAATCAATTATCATTTCATTTATTTATAAAAACAAAATTCCAATATTCGTGCAGCTTTCACAACAATTGACTTGATCACTTGAATCGTAAAAAATTGGAAACTGATGCTACAAATTGCTTACAGTTTCAGATTGATGAGAAGGAGGTGAATAATTTACTGAATCTGGAAGAAGCGACGATAAATCGATACGAACTCCAGATATGATTAGCGCAATTCCACACATTCTGTGTGTGTTCTGTGTAAACCCTAGGAAGACGAAGCGTAGGGCTTTGACGTAGCAACGGTCAAAGCAGATACTTTTAATGTTAGTGGTTTAGAGACATGATTTAGTCAGTCGCCTCCGTAGCATAGTGGTATTGCGTTCGCTTCGTAAGCGAAAGGCCGCGAGTTCGATCCTCGCCGGGGGCTAGCTACTTTTGCCACTTAATCATTTCACCCAGTTTCCTTTCAAGGTAAATCCCCTACTTTATACTTTTATGTATTTTTGAATTTATTTTTTTTGTAAAAGCTGATGATTTCTTTTGTTGAGAAATGAGAACTCCGCGACTTCACAAGATTATGCATGAAAATGTGTTACAATGATGTGATTCATCTAAACGAAGTACAATAAATCTGTTTCAACTGAGATAACTTGATATTCATATATATTTATATATATTTGTTGTGTATGCATTTTGTAATCTTTAATTCTATTATTATCTTTCATGTGATAAAAAGATAATGAGAGACTTGTACACAGAGGTATTCAATATATAGCATTCATATAAATTCTTTTATTTTTTTGGTTCCATTCATTACCAGCTAAGCATCAAATACAACATAACGTGAAATAAAGAATTAACATGTTTCCGCGATCATCTTTATTTCATAATCTCTTCTACCATTTGTTTACATATTACGTTGTTAATGCTTCGATTATCTCATTTAAACGTCTCGTAATTGGAGTTTACATTTTATTTATTATTATGGGTTGTATTATATTAAATGTTACGTTTTACTTTCAATAAGTATGCAATGTAATATAAACAAAAGTACACTAAAAATCTAGTACAGCTTACTAACACAACCGATATGACCTATCTAAAGGTCAACATTTATTCTCCTATATTGACTTTCAACCAAGTGTTATTTGGCTTTTACAATATTAGCTTATGAAATGACATTCACTTTAAAGTTTTAAACAATGTATCACCATGTAACAACAATAATATCATTAAATTTTAGAGAGTCAATCACAACAATCATGTGAGTTGTTGTCAACATATAAATTCTCCTAAACACTTTAAAAAATAAATGTTCACAATTAGAAAATTTGATAAGAAAAAAAAAATAAATACATATAATTAAAATATTATGTGAAGAAAAAAAAAATTCAGAACTAAAAAATTTTGTTGAGGAAAAATAAAATAAAAGCTCACAACTATAAGAGAATCTCCAATGTATATATCAAATACTGCATCAAATGTAGTGAAATAGAGAATTTCTAATGAATATGTTTGCACTAAGAGGTTGAGAGTTTGAGTATCATTGAAGACGATGTGTATATATGTATACTTGTAGATAATAAGAGAAAATTTTGGTATATTATAAAATATAATGTATTTACAGGAATGACACGTTGGATATGGTCTAGATTTCAAATTTATTATAAACAAAGTATAACGTTTACAAACAAAATTTTGTTACATGAGTTCAAAACGAGCCTCTTTATAGACAAAGTATAGCGTATTCAAACAAATGATACAAGTAATGACACTTATTTTTGTAAGTTTTGGACTCGTATAATAAAATTCTATTAATCAAAATGGTTTAAATTAAAATTGAAAAATTTAGTGTAAGGTTTGGTGTTGCACCAAATTTGATAGAAAAGCTTTAAATTTTACACCAAATTTGATGAGTTGATTAGAGATATATTTTTCACAAAAACATCAAATTTGGTGTTTTAATACATGCATTGGAGATGGTCTAATAAATGATTAAGAATTAAAAGCATTCATTACAAAGACTTTTTTCTAAAGCTTCTTTATCAAATGGTGTCATAATTTTTCTGTAAAAAAAATTTAGAACTTTTTTTTAATCCAATAATAATAAGATGTTTTTCATCAATCTAAAATCATGAAAAATAACAAAATAAGGAAGAGAGAAAGAGAGAGAGCAAAAACTTGAGATTTTACAAGTCTTCGCATTTTTTCTATATATTATTTTATACTAGTTTTGTAATGATTTTGGAGGATGAAAAGCTTTAAAAAATTTATAAAACTTTTTATGAAAAATTATAACACCATTTGATATAAATATTTTAGAAAAGAACCTTTAACCTAAATGCTCTAAGAATAATGTGATAATTTTGCTACGATTAAAAGTTAAATTAAAAGGTTTTCAAAAACTACAAAAATTCTATAAAACAATAGTGCCTTTTTCATTAAACATGTAATAATGGTTGATTTTTTTAAAAAATATTTGGATACTTAAAGAATCTTTTAACATTTATTGATTTCAATGATGATCGTTATTTATTAAAGACTTAATTAATTAGAGAACTATATAATATACTGGTCTCTTAATAAAAAGTATGATATGATATAATCTTATATACTAACCATAGAGTTATCTTATTATATTTATTATGTTACATATTACATATTATATATATTTATTATTTATGAAATAAATGTTATTTTTGGACTAGAGACCCCACATTTATTTTAAAAAGTTGACTTTGCTCTACGTGGAAGATCGGCTACACCCTGGAATATGAGCGGTCAATATCATTCCCATTCTATGCTATTTCTACCCAAGTCAAACCTGCCTCCAATATCTCACTCAGTCCACGTGTCATCATATCAATTGGCGTCTACAATTCTCCATCCCTACACATACTGTACACGATCACACCTTCCCACAACAGCCAATCTCATACACCACACCACAAAACCCCGTCTCACTACAAGCAATCCCAACCGTCGATCTCATTAATCAAAAACATATCGCCACCAAAACATAAATTCCCTCCAAGCTTACTAGGCTGCCGATACAGGGAATCAATATCTCTCATTTCATTTTGTGTGAATTTATAAGAGATTTATAGAAAGATACTCGCGTATAATAAAAAGAAAATCGCGTTTGTGTGAATCACCGCTATCTTTTCGGTGGTACATTTCGCAATTCGATTACAGACACAGTTCTCTGTAAGTGTTTTATACAAAATCGATCGTTTTTGCTTGTTATAATCGTTGATTGTTTGTTTAATTTTGTTAAAAAACGTTTTCGAGATTGTGTAATTTAATTGTTTTGGAGACATATCGTTGAAAATAGGGCATGCATGTTTTATGCTTATAGTGTGTGTATATATGTATAAATGTTTGTTGTGTATGTATATCGATTGTTTTTGTTTTAAAGTTTAGATTTTTAGGTTATTGTATGTAGATTGATCGTTGAACGGGGCATGCATTGGGGTTTGTTGCTTTGATTATGTATGTTGTATGTTTTAAAATGGAGATCGGTTGTTATATGGTGATTTGGAGTGTTTGGTTATGGGGATATTGCTGGAGTTTATAGGTGATTTATATCGTTTAGCTTTTGTGTTAATTTTAGGGGTTTAGAGTGTTGATATAACATGGTTTATGTGGTTAAATTTTAAAATGATGGTTTAGGGAACTTGTTTAATATGATTAATTGTTTTTATTACTATTTGTAATTATTTAATTTTGGATTTTTAATGTTTGAGATTTGAGTTTTTAGAAAATCGATTATTACATCTTTTAATATGTGTTTGTTCTGCAAGATTGGAGGTTTGTATTTTATTTTTCTTTTTAGATTTTTGGGGGTTACGTTGAAATATAAAAGTTTGGTTTTACATGATTGATACATTTTGGAAGCTCTAACAGAAGCCCCCTAACAGATGATTTTTGAAACTTTTCTGACCGTAAATTCCAGAACTTGTGAAAGTATAAAAAGATATGTTGGTAGAGCAATAATGTAAAGCAGTCTAATGTGATCGTATTTATATACATTACGAGAATAAGTAATTGGAGTCTGGGGAAGTGATATGGCAATGTTTTGTTGCTTGAAATGGTTATAAGTAACAACTGCATATCTAATTATGTGTTAGCAAGTTTTGCTATAATTATTATATATACATTAATACATGTATGGATAATGGCAAAGCAAGGTATACAGTTTTATACTTCTAAATGTTACAGTGTTTCCAGTTGAAACAAAGTCAAATGCATAGCATACCAAATTTGCTTCAAAATTATATGTTTTTAATTGAAAGTGTAAATGTTTTGCACATTTGTGGTTTCCCTTGATTGTGGTTTATATATATATGCTTTCAGTGGATTTAACTAATATTCCATAGATAATAAATAATGTACTAACGAGATATGTGGAAATGGAAAGCCTAAAGGTCAATTGTCATACTATTTAGTTGTGTGTCGCATCAGTTTAAATGCAGCCAACACTGACGTATCTAATTATATTTGTTGTAGGTTCTAGTACTGGTTTGTGTAGTGTCGCTTTATTAGAGATTATGTAGTATCTTTTCCATACAGATTCCTATCTTTCGCAATTTTGTGAAATAAATGTATACATGCATTCAAATCTTAATTCACACTTTTTTGCAGAAATGGAAAAAGGGAATGTTAAGGAAGCTCCATTCTTGTCTCCGCAAGTTGAGGTGAGTAATTCGGTTAAACACGACTACTCTGCCCAGGATGTTGCAGATGCTTTCTTGAAACAGTACTATAATATTCTGCAAGCAAATCCTGAAGAGGCTCATAAGTTCTATCACGAACAAAGCATCCGAGGCCATCCATCTGCTGATGGTTCAATGAAATCAGTAACAACTATGAAGGTAACTTCTTTTAATACATAACATCATCCATTTATTAATGGCTCCGTAACCTATAAGTATGACCATTGTTTGACTTTGGAGCAGGATATCAATCATGAGATCATGGCTTCCAACGTTAAGGAGTGGAATCCCGATCTAAGCACTGTTCATGCTCAAGATACAGTAATGCAGTCCGTAATTGTTGGAGTAACCGGCTGGTTGACTGACAATGATAACATGACTAGAAAGTTTGCTCAAACGTTTTTATTGGCAACACAAGAAGGTGGTGGCTTTTACGTGCACAATGACTTTCTTCAGTTTATTGAAATCAGCAAAATCTTGGAAACTTCACCTCCTGTTGATGGCGCTGCAGCCACTCTGAGTAATTTGCAGTTCAATGATACAGGTAGGTTGATTAATTATTTGTAGCGATAATTGCATAAAAAGTTACCACATTTGGTCAAATTTAGGTAAGCAACTTTATTTGGCCAGTTAAAATCATTAAATTTTGAATAATAAAATTTATATAATGATAACCGACTTTCCAAATTTTGATTCAAGGTAATCTGTACATGTTGCTTGGCCAAAATGATGACTTTGCAGTGGATGTCAGTATCTTTGTGCATGTTGACTTTTCGTCATGTGGTGCCTGGAAACTGTTAAATTACCTAACCTTTAATTGGAAGTTTTGAAACTTTTATGTTTATTTCTGGCCTATAAAAAGTTGGTTAAGTTAAAGATCTTTGACCGAACTTCGATGTTCATTTTCGGCCCCTATTTGTATATTGTGCGATTCTAATTGTTTGGATTTTCTGTTTGTCGATATTCTTTGTTTGTTTAGCAAAAGACTCCTCTCCCCAACCTCCAGTGGCTCCCATAAAGAATCAGAATGAGAAGTCTACATCTGAAGAGGAGGATGGTGATATTGAAAGTAAGGTAGCTGATTCATCAAAAGGAAAGAATACACTTGAGGCTAAACCAAAAGAGAAAAGTCAATCCTCAGCTTGGCTAACAGCTAAAAACATGCAAGAAAATCCAAAAAGAATCTCTTACGCATCAATTGTGAGCTCTTCTTATAGATAACCTTTCTATGTTATGTTCTCTTCTTTGTTTTATTTTATTTATTTATTTATTGCAAAAGTATTTACCAAATTAGTATTGTTTATTGTTTCTGTCTGTAGGTGGCAAAAGAGGGTTCTGTAGCATCTACTCCTCAAGCATCTTCTGATGCTGTTGTTGAACCGAAACCATCTGTTCTCGGTGTGCCCAAAGCGTCTGTTCATCCTGTGAAACCTTCAGCATTTCCGACCAACAATCCCCCAGAGAATTTAGATAGTAAGGCCACTTGCTTGTAATCATCGTCAAGTTATTGCATTTCTATCTTCTTAATATATAAAAATGGTACTCCAAAACTAAATCCGTTTCCCATATTCTTTTCAGTTAAGGCAATCCGTGTCAAGGATCTACCACCCAAGATGACTCAGGAATCACTACTAGAATATGTGAAAAAATTTGGACCTGTCAAGCAGAAGAACATCCAGATTAAAGAATACTCTGAGGTATGTTTCAGATTTACTGATTTACATTTTACTAGTGGTCGAAAAATAGGCGAGTTGGGTGGGTTGGGTTGGTTAATGGGTCATCCGTGTTTGTACTGATTGAAATGGGTCTGGCGAGTTTGGGTTGACCCGGGACACTTTTCGTCCTAAATTCTTAATCAATACACATCAAACAATGTCTGTCAAATATAATTAAAGAAACTTTACTATTTATTTATAATAGTAATAAATTTGTGAATGAAATTATTCATAAGGTTTTATGCATCAAAATTCAAATCGAGCACTTTCTATCCTTTTGCCGCATTTAACCAATCTCCTTATTAAATTCTATTAATTAAGGTATATTAAAGTGCCTTGATGCACAATGGTCAACGTTTATAGTAATCTGCTAATTTAGTACTTCCTTTTCAGGATGGGTATCGTTATGCTTTTGTCGAATTTGATAACCCTAAATCAGCCCGCAGCGCAGTAGAGGTACCATAAGCTAGATGTAAATCTTCAATAAATATATGTTCTGTAGATGATCATAGTTGTATCATTCTATTATTCTATATCGTTAATGACTTAAAGTGGTATTTCCTGCACGCACTTGTTTATTGTGCACATTAATTACCTGCTTTGGTGCACTTGTGTTGTCTTGATTAATTTACAGACTAATATGTATATTCTTTCTTTCATATGTATAAAATATTTACGCACTTGTTTGATTTAGTAAGAGCATCATAAATCATTGTATCAAATTGTTTGGCTGATAAACAAACTTGGGTATAAACTCAACAGTTTTTGTTTATCATACAGAATCAGGTTGTCTTTGCATATTTGTAACGTAAATAGAATTTGTTTAATTGAATATTTTGGCACATTTTTTCAGGCTCGCTACATTCAGTTCGAAGACAGATCATCTGAAATTCAGTATAAGAGGTCTTCTAATCAAGGTTAGTGTAAGATTACCATCATAACTGCTTCACTTTATAGAAATCCTTGTTATATGCATAATCAATGTTCCTATTATGGTACAAGTGTTTCTTTCAAAGTGGAGGTGGCAAACCTTTTAAGTATGAATGGGTTGACTCATTTTATGTTTAAAATTATCTTAGGTTAAACAGGTTGATAGTTTGCCCAAATATTTGTCTATGCATAAAACCTCCGATACACATTTGGTTCAAAAAGTTAAGAGTTTTATTGAAATAATATAGTTTTTGCAATCTTGTTAGACGCCATAGTTATTTTTTTCTAAAAAAAGGAAAAAAGAAAAACTTGGACAAAAAGGGTTGTGGGTCAAACTCACCCTGACCCTGACCCAATTTGTATAAAGTATTACAGCTTTTAACGTTTAACCCAAACGATTTGACCCATGACCCAACGTGTCTATTCTGTCACTTTGATGGACAACATTCTTTAGGCGACAAGTTGACAACATATTTTTTCACTCAATTTCATGTGGGTATGGTATTGATTTTACCAACTTGCCCTCTCAGGATATCATTTTGGGGGGAAGCCACAATATGGGCGTGGAGGGTTTCGTAACGACAGTTTCTGGGGCCGTGATGGTGAAGGGCGTAGTAGCGGCAGCTGGGGTCCTAGGTACAGTGATCATGAGAACAGTGGCCAATATTCTGGTCAAAATCGGGACTTCAACGATAATAGGCGCAACCGTAACATTCAAGATCAAGCTCACAGTTTCAACTAGTGATTCAACTTCTTAAAAAGGGAAATGGACTCTCAAAGGTAATTAGGAACCTTCTGTTGTTTTCGTTTTGGTCGTATCAAAGAATCTTTGGTTGAGACGTTTCTTGGTTCGGGTTTTTTAAAGGGTATACAGAAACTACACCCTTGTTTTTTTATTCTTAATAGCTTACAATGATACCCAAGAAACTTGGGAGTCTGTGGATCAGTTAAAAGATGTTGGTTTCCGTTGACTTTTATGATATGGTAGTCAAACTTATGACTTTCTTGAGTTTCTTGGTAGTGTTGTGGATATTTGATCAACATGCCAGTGTTTATTTTTATTTTTTGGCTTTGGGAATGTTTTGATTTATGACAAGGGTTAGATGCACAATAACAACTTATTTTATACCAACATATCTAAATTTTTTAATATAAAAATCCAACTGTGTTGCTATTTTATTTGTATTGTTGAAAATACATTAAAATTGATGCATTTTGTTAATGTGAAAGACACATACTGCTTAAAACTACGTTAACTTTATGCATTTCTAACCTTTGGGATGTTACCTTCGGCAACAACGTTGTAAAAATGATTTTGAATGTATGAGACTTTCTGTTTTGCCATCTTTAAATGTTTAAAAGCTTCAATCCTATCGATTTTTGCGTTTAGAAAATCTTGATGAATCAAACCTCAAAACCTATTCAATTAAACTGTTTTCAGTAATTGATCAAGAAATGTAAGTTTTTATTACAAATTTGAAATATATTTTTCTTGCGTTTATTATTCGAATACAATGCAAATTTTCTTTAAAAAAGTTTAACCTATCTGTTGTGTGATCGTTACTTCTGATGAATTTCTATGTTTATCTTCCGATGATTATGCAAAATATTAAATTTTATTTTTAATGTAGATTTTTTTAAGTTGTCCTGAATCCTGAAGAGAGCTTGCCACTAAATAAACCAACCTTGTCTAGGTGGTGAATGTGCAATGCAAATGGGTCAGGCAACAATTCTAAACTAGCGTGGGTTAAAGTAAGTAATACAATGGATGTTGGTTCAACTGTCAATTTATTTGATTCGTTGTATATGAAATATAACTTTAATCAACCTGTCTAAGTAACGGATCAAAAGTTTTCATCTCTACATGGTACGCAATTTACACACTATGAAGATGAACGAAAGCTCAAAGTCGAATTTAAAAATTGAAATAAGATTGCACATTCGGCTTAACGTCTCAACCTGTCTAGTGATCAAAACAAACCAAAACTTTGAGTGTATAAATATAGAGTCGGATCACCAACAACTATCGTTGTCATCACAGTAGACACCAACAATGATTGTAGTCATAATATTAGACACTATCAATTACCTCACATTGATTTCCATCATCACACACTACAATGGTCGTCGATCACTATCATCGCTTCAGTCCTATCAATGATCACCATATCAGCTAACTACGACTTTAGTGTTTGTCACTATTCCTTGAGAAATGACAATTCAATTTCTATAACCTTAGTTTCATAATCTATATATACATCAATCGTGAGTCACCCATGAACGATCACTAATTAATAAAGCTTGGAGTCACTAATTTGATAACACCACTTCATCATATATAAAAGCTTGTCTTACTGTACATGACCCAAAGACGTAGTCATCAAGTAGGATATGAATGAAGCAAATACAAGGGTAGACAAAAGCACAATACCATGAAATTAGTGAGTATACTTTCTTTTTTTTACAGGCCTAATAGTTCTTTTTGCACGTCTGAATATTCTACTTAATATATTTAAAAAATACAGTACGTTAAAATAAAGACATCCATATCAAACTTAATGAACAATTATACGCTTGAACTTTGTTCCATCATAATCATAAATTGCAATCATCTATTTCCTACCAAAATAAAAGGTTTCCAAGATTCATGAAACTCAATTTATAAACGTATGTACTTGACTATTTTGTTTGTCTTGAATATTCCAAACAATTCAAAATGGAAAGATTATTTTACCATATAGAAGGCCAACCAAGTATTTAAAACCCATTTTCAAGGTGATATAGTGGCCAAGCGTATTGATTTTCTTACAATAGGTTTATATTCTATTTGAAGGTGGTTAGAGAGGTCAGAGAAAGGCTGAAGCATTCACCGGATACACTAGTTAGGTCGTAGATATTCGAGTAAAAATAAAATTGTCCATTATAAATAACGTAAGGAGAAAAATTTCATCCGTTTGTCAATTAAAAAATTTAAAAATTCCCACTAACACCGTGAAGAAAAAGGAAAAAGAGAAGAGGAGTCATTTAGGAGCCACCGAAGTTCAATATTTCACGTTTAATACGTTGCTACATTTGTTAAATGGGTTAAAAATTTGTGCAACTTGCAACATATTATACGTGCTTTCAAGGGTTAAATGATGCAATTTATAAATACACGTAAAAGTTCAAGGGTGAGAACTATAATTGTATTATATTTTTAGGAGTAGCATCACCTAAAGTATGTTTGGTAAAGTAGCTGTAAGTTGTAGGCTGTACCTGTAGGCTATAGGCTGTAGCTGTAGCTTTACGTTAGGAGCTTTTCGCGAAAAGCTACTTCTAGTAGCTTTGAAAATTCGAGCTTTTTGTTGGATTCTAAAGCTACAGCTTGTACATGACAAACAGAGCTTTTATTTTCATAGGAGCTTTTTGTTCAAAAATTAAAAATTAAAGCTCCGAAAAGCTCATAAAAGCTCCATGCCAAACAGACCCCTAATATATATGCTTTATAATATATAAAATTGCAAGTTATTCAAAGAAACAACTTTAAATTGTTTGTCAAAATATAATAATTAGATTTATAATTGCTTTTTCAATTTGATGATTTTATATAACACTTTCGATCAATAATGTCGATTTACAATTTGACATTTTTTCTTCTTGTTGTTAAATAGGAAGGTTTTATACTTCCACAGTTGAATGGCCACTAATATGTTTTTTTTGTCTGTCTGATAAAACTTTCATTACGGTACTTAGCGCATCTCCAATAATAACCTTTTAAATAAAATCTTTTCGAAAAAGTTTTATTGTGGGAGTGTAAAACTCTTTTTGACAATGAGCTTATAAAAAATCGAGCTTTTAATTAATGATTTAGTTGAATATTTAAGTATATTTTGACACACAGCTTTTAAAAGTTTTAATTTTTATTTTTAAATTAATAAGTTTCTTATCTATAAAAAATTTCATTTGAATGAATTAGCTTTGAACTTTTAATATTTTATAAAAGATCCAAAATTTTTGTTACTGAAAAGCTAATCCCACAAACTTTTAGAATTAAAAAAAGTTTTTAGTGAATATAATTACGTGATTGTCCTCGTCAATATCACAATTTGACAACGGTTAATTTATCGGTACTAGTTATCCAAAAAGTTTATTAAAGTTATTGTCTTTTTCATTTTTAATAAATTATTAATATTGACGTCCCGTAAAATATAAAAAAAAAAAATTAGAAAAATAAAAATGTTCAATCTTACACATGAATAGAAAGTTATATGTATAGATGTGATATTTGAGTTTATTTTTAAACTAAAATATTATTTGTTAATTTATTTTAGTTTTACTTATTTTTTTTATTATACTAATGTCATTTTATGGTTATACGTATGTAATCACACTAGATGTGATATTTGAGTTTATTTTTAAACTAAAATATTATTTGTTAATTTATTTTAGTTTTACTTATTTTTTTTATATACTAATATCATTTTATAGTATTTTACAATTCAAAGTTATAGCTACAGTTAGTTTGTCAAACAAATTTATAGAAATAAATTTACAGCTTACAATTATAACCTACAGCTATAGTTTACAATTTATAATTACAATTTACGACTATTTTATCAAACAAATCTTTTGTGTTTATGCTCTATAGGTAAAGAAATTTTTTAAAAGTTTTTTTTGACAAATTAAATATGTTTTTTTTTATAATAAATTTGGTGTAAAAAATAATGTTATAAAAAAGCCTTTTGATGAGTTACTCCATTGAAAATGCTTTTACTATCATAACAACCGCAATATGAAAAATAGTCATTAAATCACCACAATTTTCTCACCACCACTACACTCAAAATTCTAAATACTTGATACTATATATTATAACTTATTAATCACTTATCAATTGAAAGGCGTATATTTATTAACATTGTTTTAAGCTAAAAAAAACTAATCTATTCGTATCATTTTACGGTTTTACGATCAATCGAGATGTGACAAAGTTGTCCTTACTATTCAATTATACTTACGAAAATAAATTTTGACCCCGAACCACCGAATTATCAATAAATAAAATAAAATAAAATTTCATGTTCAAAAGAAATGTTCTAAAAATATCAAATTTATGTTCATTTAGGTGAAGTGATGTTAGGTCTAATTTATAGTTAATTATTTAATTCAATGTACAGTACTACTTTTCCATTTTAAAATATAGTTTCTCTATAATCAAATCAAATATATAAATAAAGCTTTTCATTATTTTTTACTCTCTTATTTTTTAAAATTAAATAAAGTAAATATTCATCATTAAATTTATGTTACGTTTAATTTCATTATTTATTTTATTTTGACCTTCCTATATAATAATACACTTACCAAAGATCTTCTAGTCTAGAGGTATGGAGATTTTACCCTCCTAGGCAAAGTCTCAAGTTCGAGTATTGTCTAAGGCGATAGGAGTTTCCTTCCGCGTGTCTGAAGGGATGGGTGTCATTGCTTCTGGGCTGGACTCAACCTGATTGTGTGGGCTCGCTACGCCTTATGGGTTAGGGGCCATGTAGTCACAATTGCCGTTCAAAAAAAATATAATAACACACTTAATAAATAAACAAACATCTTTAACTAAAAATCTTATACAATAATTATATTTATCTTTCTCATATATTTATCATCTAAATATAAAAATATATAATCAACACTATAGAACATATATACATTAAACATTAATAGTATAACATCAAATTAAATTATTTAATAACGCTACTTTACGTGAATACTAGCCTCAAATCAAATAAACAAAACTTGTAACCTTTATGCATTTATCAGCAGATCCCACGGGTCGGTTTGAAACGATGTCCTTGCCGCGTCACGTGTCAGAATATAAATAGGGTGCCAGCACAACATTCTAACACGTGGCCAATTTCTATTCCTCGTCTTGTTTTTCGACACGTTGCCCTTACCCCACTGTACCTGGACAACTCTTTTTCCTAATTAATACAAAAAATAAACATACGTGTCACCACTACCCCTCTTTTGTCGTTGTCACATGTCCTTTCATAGGTACATTCCTAATAGGTCCCCTACCTTTTAAAGGGTATTTTCGTCAATTTCTTTTTTGTTTTCCCATTTCTTCCAAATATACTTGTAGCTAGGAAAGTTACATGATTTCCCCTTATACTTTGAAAATTTTTAAATGAATATTTCTATATTTTTTTTAACATCTTTACATCGTATTCATGTTATTCTCATCACTCATATATATATATATATTTATGTGTTAGTCACATTACCTTTTAACAAGTATTCAAATGTAGACCCTTATACTTTATAAGTTATTACACAATATGCTACTATATTCAAATTCACTACTTAAAACGAACACTTTTTTATTTAAGTTAAATAATCATACACCCCAGAACCATATACGAATATTTATTATAGGCCTATTCTAAATTTAAATATAAAAATTCAAAATTATTAAATTATCTTTATACCATTAAATCAATAATCATATAATTAAATATGATTTTTTTAGAAAACAAAAATAATTTATTAATAATTTTAAATCCTCATTTGCTTATATAAAAGGGTAAAAGAATTTATGGAAATCATTTTTTGTTGTTTTCTTTTCATTTTAAAGAATTAAATAATTTTTATTTTAATATGATGCGACTTTACAAGCGTGAAAAAACTCTGAAATAATAAATAATTAATAATCAAATAAAAATATTTCTATTATAATATGATGCAACTTTACACTAGCCACACTATAAATATGCATTTAACATTATATAAAAACGATAACAAAAGTAGAGTTTTTGGATTTTGTTTACAAACAAGTTCTAAAGGTAGCTTTGGATTAAGAAGAAAACAAATTCTAAAGGTAGCTTTGCATTAAGAAACGTCTAGTGTCAAGTTTGACAACAGCATAAAACAATTAAATAATTGTAAACAATAAAAGTCTAGATCATAACTAAATGACTCACCAAGTTGTCTTCCAGGCATTCATATAAACACAACATTTTATCAACAAATTAATTGACTTGTGGGTAAAGGCTAAGGAACCGGCAAGTCTTTGAAAGAGAAACCGTTGTTTAAGAGCACACGAAAATTAGAAGATTCGTTATGTCAATATGAAATAGTGTCTTGAACAGTGTTCTTTGGTGAATGATATTTTATTTTTTATTTTCAATCATTATATTTTCATTTTAAAAAATTAATAATAGAAAAATTAAAAAAAAATTCAACGGCTATCAAAATGACTACTTTTTTTAAACCTTATTATACTTCAAACATAACTTTAAACATATTAAAACACCCATTATTATCTTCAAACACTATATAAGTCACAATGATTCATAATGTCGAACAACCCAAACAACTCGTACAACATACACTTAACATGGAACTCGTTTCTAATGCAACCAACATCGTCAAATCCATCAATCGAATGCCCTGTTTTGATACTTCATATCATCCTCAAACACAATACCAACAAACGCCGTATTATCCAACACCAAAAATATTTTTTGGTTCAGCCGCTTCTTCTCGAGTTTCTTTTGATGACTCGATGACATATACCTTTCAGGGAATCCGTTTCGACAAGCAAAATCACTATCAGACCAGGGACCTTGAAGCCATGCTAAGAATTTTGATTATGCCCACTGGTCAATTATTGGGACGAGACAAAGTCATAATAGAAAATGAAAAAGAGAAAATCCTTGAGAAGATGAAGTGGGAATCGAGATTGGAATTGAGATCCAGTTGGAGTTCAGGAAACACATGATATTTTCTTGTTAGTTTTATATACTTATTTATCAAGGACCCGTAATTTTATTTTTTTGAATTAATTTTATTATTTATTTCAATTCTCTAAATTATCTGAATTTTTATAAAAGAAATTTAAAGTTTATAATACTATTAAAATACTGTTTGTACTTATTCACTTTTTCGACCACTAACGTTATTTTTTAGTATCAATACTCCGTAGATTCCCGAACATGAATAGTTTGATTGCATAAAACAATAGAGTATTATATTTATATTGTTTTATAAATCGTAGTCATATATATTCAGTGATCCCGACACAATTTATGACTTTTAATATACGGATAAATTATTTTTTTCAGTGGATGCTTATGCAATTTACATACTTTAAAACAAGAGTAAAAACTACAAATCGAGTATTACACGAGAATCAAACAAACGTATATCGTGATTGTTAACTAATTTATTGTGGTATTTTTTTAAAAAATCTAGTCCTAATCTAAAGCTAAAGTTTGAAGTTAGAGTTTATATTTCACAAGCTGTAACTTTTATTTGTATATGCATATTTTATTGTAGTTATATGTAATATAAAAAAATATAAAAATAACATAAAAGATATAAAAATATATGCATAATAGAAAAAAAAAATGAATAAAGTGACATTTAGATAAGTTTATATTTCACAATGTCAAAGTCTTTTATAAAAAAAACTACCTTTGAAAGAATTATTTTCAAAAGTTTATCTTTTCGATAACCTACTAAAAATGTGCCAATCTATGTTAAAATCTTACGCCTTTTAAAGAAATAACTTTGAACTAGTATAAGTTATAATAAGACGCATGCAAAACATAGTAGTATAATTAGGGCTAATATTCATAGACTAACAAAGTATCTAGCTAGGCGAACAACTTCACAGTTAAACCTAAAAATATATCGGTGATCAATTTTACATGATCTGATTAAATTGGGTACTTGATCATGATGATAAGCAAGAACATCTAGGGATAATAGGATATAGAAGTTAGATGCTGACGGTTAGCTCAATCAGAGCGAAAACAGTTATACAAGGTTATCGCCAGAGAACGTAACCAAGTGAAGAAGTAACACTTAACACACGAAGAAGGCGAATACAATAGAAGACAAAAGCAACGTGAAATCCTTTTGTCAAATAGCGTAGGAGGAGTATGAACCGAAACTAGTTAAGGTTCATCGTTCTCCGGCAATGCAAAAGCTAATTTATATAAATTTGCATGCCTTTGTTTCTTTGTTTATTGACATTATATGATTATCAGCTCCATTAATTCAAGTTTTTTGTATGTTTTTTTAATATACTAATCCACAAATCAACACGTTCATACAAAAATAATTACCCCATTCCCATCTTGAACATGTCATATTTTCTAACTAATAACACTGACAATCTAACAAATAGAATTATCGAAATACATCACCCACATAAATAAATACGTTACAATATTATAATGAGAGATTTACTATCATACCCTCAACTATTTTAGTTCATTGTTTTAACTTTTAACTATAACATTTGAAATCCATTCATTATTTTTCTTAGCTTTCTTTTAAAATTTGAGGAATGTGACAATAGTGCCAAAACTTGAAGGGTACAACTTGAAATTTATATCTATCTTCACTCGTGCTTCTGTTTTTTCTTTTCTTCTTTCAACGATTCTCTTCTTGATTTCCTCCATTACTTCACCCCCACACCCAGATCTCCCAAATCCAATCATACAAATATAAAAGAAACCCAATTTCTCCCCTGTTTCCGGCGATTACTTCTTTCACTAAATTCAATCATTTCAATCCACTAATAATCAAAATTTACATTTTTTAACCTCAAAATTAACACAAGATGCAGATTCCACCCACCAATTTAAGTCTGATTCAGTTCAAATCGGATCATGAACTAGTTCAATTTCTATCTAATAAATAAGAAAAATCGAAACTTTTTGTGTCAATTAAAAAGAATGGGCGAAAAAACAAACAATGAAATGTGTAATTTATCTTTACAAAAAAAAAAATCGCGAGATTTATTACAAAGATTCACCGGGTCAGGTGGGTCAGGTCGGTTAGACCCGGATGACGAAGTGGAGCTGAATCTCGGGTTATCGTTAAACGGAAGATTTGGTGTTGATAAAAGTAAGTTAATTAGATCGTCATCAATTGCTGCAATTTTACCTGTTGTTAGAGACGACGACGACGTTTTGGGTGGTATTAGAAAAACGGGTTCGGTTCCGGGTGGCGGGTCGTATTCGGGTCTGATCAGAACAGCGTCGTTGCCTGTTGAGACGGAAGAAGAGTGGCGTAAAAGGAAGGAGCTTCAGAGTTTACGGCGGCTGGCGGCGAAGCGACGGCGGTCGGAAAAACAGAGGAATTTGACTAAAGTTGAAAGGGAAGAGTATGTTGCAGCTATGGGTCGGGTCGGGTCTTCGGTTGGACCGAGTTTAGGATCCGGTAATTGGGAGTTTGGTGGTGGTGCCACGTCGGATGGAACACCTTCTGTACCCGGATCAGTGGAATCACAAGCTTCAAGTGTGTTGGAATTTGAGAGTAAAGTTATTCAAGGTAATAATTATAACTCCATTTTTATTAATTTTTTGAAAATTTTGTTTTTATTGTGATTTGATTTGTGGAATTTAGTGCATTGTTGTGCTGTACTTACTGCTGTGTTTGTTTGTACTTGTGTAAAACATATATGATATCTTATTTTTCTATAGATATATATAAAGTATAGATAGATAGATATAGACCATAGAAGTTAATGTTATTACCATTTTTTTTCTTTGCGTTTTGTAGAAATTAGAAGTTCAAGGATGGGATTTGGTGACCTGATTTTTGGTTTTAGGAATGTTTGGAATCACTAATGGCCTTGGTTTGTCGTTCAGGTTGGATAGAATATGTTGTCTAAATACTGGATACAGGGGATGTATCATGTTGACACATTGATGTGGTTTAAAAACCACTCAGCATGATGTTAATGACAGTATATATGCACATAAACACATAAATGGTGCATTAAAGCGACAATATGTTGTCTAAGATTGGTTTGTTTGGGTTGGGACCTCCTTTTACGGTCTTATTGGGTTATGCTGAATTAAGGATGGCAGATTGTTTTTTGTAGTTCCAGGGCTAAAGTCGTAATCCAATCTATTTGTTGTCCGATATCCAATACACTAGCCGACCTTATATAACAGAAATTTCGTCCTCTAAGGAAATCTGCTCTTTAAACCATTTCACAAGTTCTTCTGTGGTACAACACTAGATAATATTGTGAAGTGCTCTCTAAAATTTTGGAAGGATAATTATGATTATAATAGCAGTCTTCTTAGATTTATAAGAAATCATGGTCTCTCTCAAACTTTTGAAGTACTACTTCCTTCCAAGATTTTGCCTTTGACTTTTTAAGGTTAAAACAAACAACTTTTGCATGCACATCAGGACTGTGGTGTTTCTTTGAAGTCTGAAGTCAAAGTATGTATCTGAAGGAACATCTAGCGGTTGTTTGGGTTTGCATTTTGAAGTTCATTGCCTGATTACAGTGACTTATAGTCGCGATAGTCAGTTTTAATGTTTGGAAAGACAGATTTTGCTTTTTGATTATTTTACCATTAAGGGTAAAATGTAATTGTCCTTTCTGTTAACCTTCAGAAGCTAAATATTTGATAATTACCATATTAAACAACGAAATACTTTCAGTCTTTGTTGGTACTTCTCTAAACTGTTGTCGTAATACTTACAGGATCCAGTAACGAAGGCGAAGCCAGCCCAGCAAGTGTGCAATCTAGCCAAGAACGAAGCAATCAAGAGGGCAGCAGTTCATCTAGATCAAAAGTGGTGGACCCCACGGTCCGACCTTCAAGACCCAAGACCGAAAATACATCCAGTAATAAGGGAAAGGAGATCCGATCAAATACAGCCGACATGCCATGCGTCTTCACACAAGGAGACGGTCCAGGTGGCAGGAGAATTGAAGGGATCCTTTATAAATATGGTAAAGGCGAAGAAGTAAAAATAATGTGTGTTTGTCATGGGAGTTTTCTGTCACCGGCTGAGTTTGTGAAGCATGCTGGTGGTACGGATGTTGTTCATCCTTTGAAGCACATAGTTGTAAACCCTAATTCTTCTTCTTACTTGTAATGGTGGTGTGTGTTTTGTCATCACCCCTTTGAGAAAATTAAGCAAGGGGACAACTTATAAACCTAAAACCATTTTAAGAGAGGAAGTACATTATTTGCTTGGTTGTTTTTCTTAGCATATCTATATTCTTACTTTTAGTTGGTCTAGTGATGAGATATTTGTGTTCACAAAGCACAATACTATATATCAAGTCTGGTTTTATATGCCAACCTTTTATTTTGGTCTGGTTTGGTTATTATTGAAACTTTGAACCAATGCCCCATTTGCTGTATATACTTAGAATATGGTTCAAAGGTTGAAGTTGGACAAGCATTAATTGACTCATGGTTTGTGCTGAATGAAGTGATAGTTGTTCCGTGGGTGTTTGAGTAAGGTTATACTTAGAGTAAAAGGAGTGGTGGCGTTCTCATTAGTGTTCAAGACCGAGAAATTGGCGACAACGTTATCAAATACTATTCGTCACGCAACTGTGTATTTGAACATTTTTTTTTTATATCCAGAACACTGTTCACTTCTTTACTTTTTCAGCAAACAATGTTCTTGACTAAAATACTGAAAAATAATTTTATCACTCCCTGTGCTCTTGTAGACTAATTAAACTTTAGAATAACAATGAAGGGTTTTATTGGTATATTAGAAAATTTCTATTTTATTTTGTAGGATAAATTTTATTTTATTCTTGAAAAGTGCTGTTTCAAACAAGGTGTACAATATGTGTCAACTTCTTAATCAACTTGAGCACAAAGATTCACATTCACTTAAGAGATTTAAGAGAACACATTTCTTAATAAATCTAGGAAAATTGATACAAGTGCTTAAAATACATGACTAAATATTTGCCTAAGAATATGATTAATGCGGATGTTAACATTATTGATGAACTACAGTATATAAGAGACGAGTGTCAAAATAATATTTGATTAGGCACATATTTAGGTTTATTTATTAGGCATCCGTGACATCACTCAAGAAGCTGATATCCAAAGAACGAGTTTGATAAGATGGAACAGAAACTTTTAGAATAAAGTGTCAAAAATCAAGTTGCGAAAGATGGCAAAAGAACTTAACGTTGTGTAGCAGTTACTAAGATCTTTGGACTCGGCTCCGATTGGGTAGGTTGACGTGCATATGAAAAAAGGTTTTAGATATCTATATGTGAATCTCATTGTTTTATTACGTAGTAAGGCATGAAAATTTGCTTATGGGTACCAGCGATGAAACTCATTATATAACAAGTATATGTACAACCTGCTACACCATTCACATCAATCCTCTATTCTCTTCGTCCAATCAGCCCCCACAATCACATTGTTGTTAATCTGCCTGCCACAGAACAATTCAAAATTCTAAACCAACGGAAATAATTGAACCTTTTACTAGGGTTGGCAATTCGGGTTGGGTGACGCGCTTGGGTTATCAGGTTGGTGGGTCAAAACTAGTCGACCCAAACCCTAACTGATTTTCTAATCGGGTTGAGTATTTCAACCAAACCCAAAACCTGCTAACCAGAACCCCCGACTCAAGTAACCCGTTTATCTAATCAGGTTAACATATTTTAAGGTCAATTTCAGTTCAGGTCAATTTCGGGTCAAATGGATCACATGGGTCAATCTCTTAATTTATAATTCACTGTAAATAAGCTTAAAATTGTTTATAAAATCACAAATGATCATATTACCTAGTATGTTCATCCAAATTTAATACTAAAACATCATTAAATACTTTGGTTTATTAAATTTGAAATAAAACATTATAACTTTTAACTACCTTTAAAATTTATTCACGTTGTCAGGTCAACTCAAAAACTCATTGGGTGACCCAAACCAGACCCAAAAAAATAACAGGTTAGCGGGTTCCGGGTTTGTGGGTCAAAAACCACAACCCAAACCTGCTTATTTTCGAGTCGATTTCGTGTTGGATTTTGGGTTGTGTCGGATTGCCAGCCCTAGCTTTTACGACTTGGGAAACGCTACTTAAAGGTGGCAAATTCGACTCACTTACTTATGAATGGTCAATTAAGATAACTTTTATCTTTAACGCGTCAGATGGGGGGCAAAATAAAAAATAGAAATAGCTTAAAAGGAAAGGTTCCAAATGGTTCAAAATGCACCCACAATATTTCAAATAAAGAAAACCTCCTAAATGATTTTATTCAAAATGATAGAACATTTGGTAATCATGTTTAACGCGCCAACTAATTATGAATTTTTTATCTTTATTTTTGTACGAAAGGTGTTTTACGTCAACCAATTTCCCAATTCTAACATCAGGCCTCAAAAGAAGAGAAACTGCCAACTTGTGATGTTCAAGTGGATATGCTTCTTCAGCAACAATGGCAAGGGCATGACCATGAACGGGAGCAGGTACCAAGGTCTAAAACACACGTCCTTTCTAAATAAGACACCTTTCCCACCATACTGCTCAGGATCCAGTCAAAAAACATGAAAGCTAAACTGAGTTTCACCTTGCCAGTTGTAAAAACATATAAGATGCAATTCTCATCTCTATCTTTCTGGCATAATAAAGGTAAAAAGAATGTATGGTCATATCAAGGAGTATTGCATAGAATTTCATATAGTATACAAAAGTTTACAACCCAAGTATGAGATCTACTAGCAAAAATTGTTGTCGTGTTGTAGTTAGTATATCAGAACAGGTTTGTTTGCAGAAAAATGTTACTAATTTTCAGAAAGGGGAAACCTTAACAGGCTCCATGCACAAGAGTTCAGTAGCACGTCTATTCTAGTGTAGTTTGACCAATTTGTCAATATTAAGAAACCAGCGAACAGAGCCAAAAAACCATTAATAATAACCTAAACTTATCTTAGTATTTATAATCTATGTCATTGTTCTAAATTTGGGCTATAAATAGAACTCTTAGTTTCTGTAGGCTAGAACTAATTCCTAACGGATGCTGTTAAATGATCACGATTCCAAAATGATCTATCAAGACAATGTTACTGAACAAGTCTTACAGTAAGCTACCCTCCAGGTTACAAAATGTTGTTGATATTAATGTCATCAAATTATGTTATGTAGCTAGGATTAACACAAGACGTAAGGGATTTCGGATTAAGCTCTAATACAGGTTAGGGGGGCAGTGCCCCTTGCGACGGTCCAGCTAAAAGTTACGTTTTTGTCCCGACAAGAGACACAGTTCTTCATGAAACGACATAACCATACGTGCAAAGGCACAACTCTTGCTTAATGGTTTTAAATCTACCTTCACGTTCTTACATAAACAAGAGATCAAGTTCTCCATATTTTGCTCTCTTTTTGTGTCTAGAGTTTGAGTTTAAATAATCAGTTAGTAGATTTCGTGGCAACCCATATAGTGGGTCGAAATACTACTTTTCGAAAGTATTCTCTACATGATACAAAGTCCGATAATTTGCAAACTCCAACACCATTAAACAGTTTGTGTTGATAAATTAAAACAAATGATGTACAAATCATTATCCATATAAATAAAATTAAATATTCAATATTTTTAGTCTTTAAATCGTTCTTGCTACAAAGAAAGCAAGAAAAAAAAAACCAAAAATAAAGGTAAGATTTGCTTGGGTTGGGTTTAGTGAACTAGCGTGAGTTAACTTAAATCATAGAGATGAGTTTAAGACGTTAGGATCCTGCCACATATTTTGTTTGTCTTCCCTTTTTGTGTCTTTTTCAGTTTTCGATATTGAATTTCCTGCCTCACTATCTATGATATTGGAATTCTTTTTCTGTCAAAATAAAAGGTTCCAATGTATGAAACTTCTTAATATATATCGTTATGTGTTGTTCGTTACCTTGATCGAATATTTGTCCAATGTGACAGTAATATATAATATTACTTCATCTGACACGTCATCTGTTTGTTTGTGGTGATATAAATGTTTTTAAAAGGTTAAATACATATTATAACAAATTTTAAGAATGATTTATAATCTAATAAATTGTCATTGTCATCTGTTTGTTCGTGGTGATATAAATGTTTTTAAAAGGTTAAGAATGATTTATAATCTAATAAATTACAATGACAATGATAATGTTAGTAAGACACTTTAATGTCTGTTCAGAAAGAAAAGAAAAATATTTTAATGTAATTTTACCTAATCAAAAGAAACGATATCTATAGCTTAAGCTACAAGTGTGTACTAGATACCATGACATTTGTTGGTAAACTGTGATTGTAAACAGCAACTTACGTCTTTAAATCAATACAACATCAAATATTATATAAAATTTGTCATTTCCTTTTACTGACTAAAAATTTATAGTAAACAAGACAAATGTGATTCCATATCTCCAAAACCCCATAAAAAGGTGCCACCGAATAGTCTGTCACCCCACTCACGCTCGCACTTACCACCGTCATTCTCGTAATATTGTCTATAAATCTGCCATCACTTCATCTCTCTTTCTTTCCCTTCACAATTTTCAGATCAAATTTATCACCTTTTTCTTTTCTTTCTTTTTCTATCATCATCATAACAAACACTTTCATCACTAAAACTGCTTTAATTACCTTCAAACTTGGCTTCAATCATGAATCTTATTGTTCTTCCTGTGGTCATATTTTTAGCCATGGCTGGCTATTCAAGTAAGATTTCTCTCACTACTTGTTTTGGGTTTTTGTTCTAGATTAAATCAACACTTTATTTAACATTTTTTTTTCTCTTAAAGTACCAGCTTTAGTATTTTGGCTAAGATGATGGCTGTTTTAGCTGTTTTAATTGTCAAGTGCATATTTTTTCTCTTTTGATCTCAAATGGGTTTCTGTGTTTTTACTTGTTATCAAACTGGGTCTCTGTAGTTTTGCAAATACTCAAATGGGTTTCTGTATTTTTGCAATTGAGTCTCTGCATTTGTACAAAATCTCAAATGGGTCTCTGTAATTTTGCAAAATCCTGTTTGTTCTCAGATGGGTATACATAGTTTTACCTTAATCTAAATTGGGTTTCTGTATTTTTGCTTGTTCTCAAATGGGTTTTGTCAGACATTTTGGTTTTGAGGTATAAATTGAACACCTCTTTTGATATGTTTATATCCTGTTTGGAAAACCAGGTGCAGCTTATTGTGTATGCAACACTGGAGTAAGTGACACTGCGATGCAATCTAACATAGATTATGCTTGTGGAGCTGGAGCTGACTGTCATCAGATCAATCAAAATGGTCCATGTTATAACCCAAATACTTTAAGGGATCATTGCAATTTTGCTGTTAATAGTTATTACCAGAAAAAAGGCCAAACTGCTATGAGCTGTTCATTCTCAGGAACAGCCACTGTTACCTCAACACCGCCATCTGGTAATTTACAATCCTACCCCTTTTGAAAGATTCCAATTTTCTGCTTTTTCT
Source organism: Logfia minima (assembly GCA_963921325.1). NCBI lineage: Eukaryota > Viridiplantae > Streptophyta > Magnoliopsida > Asterales > Asteraceae > Logfia > Logfia minima. Next base: position 13,506,446 of record OY992770.1, on the reverse strand, counting down.
CTTAAAATCTGGATTTTTTTCTTTTAATATCTTTCAATGGTTTACAGGTGCATCTTCTGCTTGTTTCTCTGGAACTGCTAGGTGTGTTTTTTAAACCATTTTACTAGATATTTGTTTATACTAGATCTTGTGTTTACCCATTTTACATATCTAATTATTAAGTAGGATCTTTGTTTGTACTTTAATGATTTCAAATATTGAAATCTTAGAAGTCTTTATATAAACGTAATTGACTGATTGAAAGAATATGATACCTTTTGAATGGTCTATGAAATGAAAGAAGGGGGAAGGGAAGGGAGTGATTCAAAGCAGCTCAATGCTCTTTGTCTGCTTTTCCTTTAGGGTTGTCAAAGAGGACCATTTCTTTGGACTTAAAAATGATTTTTTTAAGTAGGGTTACATTCAACAGGTACGGTATAATGAAATTGTAGCATGTTATTCTGTAACTATCAGTTAATCCAGAGAATATATATTAAGCCTGTACACACACTCGTGACCAAATTGGTTTTCGAGCGATAACCATATGTCTTTAGCGTTTACATGATTGTGGGTTAAGTTTAGGACAACAAGCCGTTACATATCAACTAATTTTGGTTTTACTATATTGAATCATAATAATATGCTGGCTTTAAGTTTGTTTGTAAACGTGTGCACGCGTTATTGATCCCTTTACGTTAGGTGTGTGATTAAAAAGTGTACTTAACCACGTTGATAAAAATATGGTCTTGAGATGAAACATGTCATTTGATGGGTCCATTTTGGTACAATTATTATATCATGGCTCTCTAAGTGGAAATATGATGTCGTGTTAGTTATTCTTTTGACCCTCTGACATGTTTGGTCACTTTGTGTTTTTTATTTCATATGTTATGATTGATGCTACTCTTATTACCACAAAATAATGTAGTAGTGATAATTATACTTTTATAAAGCCCAATGTATCGCATCCGAATAGGGTAAGACAGTAAAACGTGCATCGTGTGCTCATTAATGTTCTTTTACTACTTTACTAAACATACTCAAATAATAAAATTTAATATATGCCCCATATGTATTCATCTGCAACTTCTATTTTTGATTGTTGTGGTGAAATGATCAAAATTGATTCAAATCTATATTTGAGTTCTGTGTCATAAAGCAAGAAGGCGATGTATCATGTGCTTTAATTGTGAACTCATTTCAAAAGTCTTTGGATGCTTTTTCATTAATATTTTATAATCTGTGATAGTACACAAGATTCCCTTCACCAAATAGTTTTTTAATTATTTTATAACAGCCTTTATTACTATCCTTTCTTGCAGTACTTCAACAACTCCCACGAACCCAACCATAGCGCCACCCGGGACGAGTACAGGAACCGGGACTGGCACCGGAACTGGAACTGGCACAGGCACAGGTACTGGGACCAGCACGGGAACCGGAACCGGCACCAGCACAGGCACAGGTGCAGGTACTGGGACCAGCACGGGCACAGGAACCGGCAGTAGCACAGGCACTGGGATCAACACGAGCCCATCGTTTGGTGGTGGACTTGCCCCCTCAGGAACAGCTGGTATTAATGATAACTCGGGTGCTGTGACCATCCACCAAACCACCAGTGAGTTCATGCTACTAAGCGTTTTGATGCTAGGCTTGGTATGGTCGAGGTTGATCTAAGGTCGATATGATATGATACTATATGATGTGATATGTAACGGATGAGATTTTGCCACGGTTTTGGTTGTAATCTCAAAAGCAACTATTAGTTGTATTTGATGGATTATTATTCCGTAGGAGTAATAGATTTTACATTTTGTATATGTAAGAGAGGCAGCTATCTTTCTTAATTCACTTGTAATTTCATCAGCAGTAATATTTGTTTGGATGATTGGTACTTGTAGTAGTTCACTTCAAAGGGTACAAGTGGTCATGATCAGATCTTTTGTTTATTTTATTTGTTGCATCATGTCATAATTATGTTGGAGAAATAGTTTGCTTTTTACTTTTTAGCAAAAAGGTACCAAAACCTGGTCCTAAAACAGGACTAAAGTTAAACCATCAATTATTTGGAGTTGAAAGTATCTGATCTTTGTTTTTAGGAATATTGACATGATAGTATATTTTTTTAAGCAGCAATCTTAATATTAGCAAAATATCAGTACATCCCACACATGATGCTAAGCTAGTGTGCGGTCATTCACAATATCATTTTATGAGAGAGAATTGACAATACCATTGTTTGTACGAATGAACTACTATAAATATTTTACTTTCACAAAGTCAAATCTCTAGTCAAATATTGATCATATTCTCACTATTTTATTCCTGATACATACATATATATATTAGTTACCATGATTAAAATGCTATATGGGTAGGGAGTGGTGATAAAAAAAGTAAAATAGGTAGAACTAGTTATTTAAAAAAGATAGAATTAGAAAGTTACCACGTTGGGCATTTGGTCTAGTGGTATGATTCTCGCTTAGGGTGCGAGAGGTCCCGAGTTCAATTCTCGGAATGCCCCCAACATTTTTTATTCATGTTATGCAGAAATTATCATTTGTTATTTTTAGTAACAAATTTAGATATGTTAAATTTCAATAGGAAAAAAGGTAAGTCACTCTTCACGTAACCAAAATATATCTGTGACATGTGAATGTTGTTGCTTTGTCGATGTCATTGCAATGTGAGTGCTTTTTGAAGCATCCCAATCCATCATGAACTATTTGTTCCAAAATGATAAAACAAACTTTCATAGTATAGAACTTAGAGCCATGCCCGGTTCTTGACATGTGAATCATGTTCGATCGCACGGGAACTCAATTTCTAAGGGACTTCTAATTTACAAACTCTACATATATATATATATATATATATCTTGTTTTAGACTTGGATATGAACATATTTATTTAGACAAAATAGTTGAGTAGTACCACCTCCATGAGTTAGGCAGGGTTCAATTCTCAGTGATTCTTTGTTTGATATCTTTGCAACCAATTTGCTACATGATTATATTTTTGTTTACGTTAGCATACATATTATCGATTCAACTGCATGATTATACTTTTGGTTGCGTTAATAATTCATTAAAAGAATAACACTCCTTGATCAGATTTATTACAATTCACATGTACACTTGACGGAACGACACATAATACATGCTATTTCAGTTGTGTACTTATAATTAACAGTTTTATATTATTAACAAAGACAAAAGTTCATTCGAGTATGAAATTTTTTTAAAGTATGGAAGTACAAATCTCAGCCGTCCATTTTGATCAAAATAACAAAACCCCACATTCTTAAAAATTAAATATCTCAAAAACTGTTAGTCAAAAAATTATAAAAATTGCACTATAAAAATCAAAGTTTTATCCTCTTCGATTTAAGATCCCACATGACATACTTTCAACGAATTTTATTTATTTTTTTCATTTTTTTGTGGGTTTTGAAAATTGGTAACACATGTGATAGTCCTTGGTAACATATGTGATTGTCGCGGGTAACACTTTTGTTAGTCAATCGTAACACATATGTTAACCCACAAAAAATGAAGAATTTTTTTTTGTTGAAAGTATACTTTGTGGGATCTTAAATCGAAGAGGAAAAAACGTTGATTTTTATGGTATAATTTTTTGAATAACGATTTTTGAGATATTTAATTTTTAAGAATGTGAGGGTTTTGTTATTTTGATCAAGATGAACGGTTGAGATTTGTACTCCCATATTTTCAAAAAAACTCATACTTTAATGAACTCACATCTATTAATAAATGTAAGCTTTTTATGCTGAAGGGCCTAATTGTTGTAATGGCATGGGGCCATCGAAATCAAAGGGCCAGCTCTGCTTAGAGCATCTTCAATATATAAAATTTTCAAACTCTTTTATCTCACTTTTTATATAAAAGGTTTATAAGAAAAGCTTTTACTCCAATATTAAAAAGCCTTTTCAAAGTGTGTTTTTTTTTTTTTAAACACGGAAAGAGGGTTTATGAAATATTAAGCCAAAAAAGCTTTAAGTCAAAACAAAGATGAGTTCACACATCCTACATTCTTAGCTAAGATATGAAAAAAGAGAGAACAATTGAGGTTTGAATAATCCTAAATGGAAACCAGCGGGAAAACTTTCTTTTGAACCAATAAAAGAAGGGAAAATTTAACGTACTTAGGTGTTGTTAGGCAAAATGAAAGAACTAAATCCGTATATATATGAAACTTAATGGACTGATAATATAAAATCGATATTTGCTTATGGTCAACAACACACAATTAGTATGCTATCAACATCACCAATTGTATCTCATTAAAAGAAACTTACTTCAAAGCCAAATCGATACCCCAATCAGCCTAGCAGATCTCAAGACTCAAGAGGGAGGTCACAAAAAGGTTACGTTATGTTGTAGACCGTTGTAGACCAGGTGATTTATGATGCAAAAACAGAAAAGGGGAGTTTGCATATATATTTTTACCCATGTCTAATTTATCTTTTATGGGCTAAGCTATGGAAGCTAGGTATACAAACATATTAAACAAAACAGTTAGAGCAATGATAGATTTTTTTTTCCAAATACATACAAACATCAAATATCATTTCTAAATAGTTAATAGCTTCTAAAGCCACATCATGTGTAAAATTTGATATATATTAACAGTCACATTACCAGAAAAAGAAAAAAATAAAGGTCAAATAACCTCTTCTGATATAGACTAAGCCTATTTATATAGGTAAGGTAAAAACGCTAGAAGGAGGGCTTGAACCTCCGACCTTGTGGTTAACAGCCACACGCTCTAACCAACTGAGCTATTCCAGCTTGTGATTTGATTGCTAAGTATTATTAATATAATTTATATAACCTTTTTTATATACATTATGTATGACCGTGGTAAAATGATATGATTATTTTTTTTTAGAAATTCAGTACTCCTCACCCATTAATTCATGAATATATAGAATTATTTTATTTCTGTAATTTGAACTTCTAACTTCATGGTTGAAAGGTTCACCACGATAATGCTAGACCAATAACGTTTTAACAAATTATATGACTATATAATAACTGTGAGTTCATCGTAACAGCCGTTCAGTTTCACCATACACAAACTGATATCAAATTGACACAATCTAAATTGAATTGACGTAACAAATTTAACTATATGATGGGGATTACTAGAGAAATGATAATGCATCAATAAATCATAATTAAAATTTTTAACTACCATTATACACATAAAAATAAAGACATTAGTTTAGAAATTAACCTGATATTTATCGTCTTAAACTTGTATAATCACATACTACAATCTACATATCCTAAATTTCGCGAGAGCGTATTGCATCATTTTCTTGAAAGTCAGATAACATAGCTTACAAGTTATGCATATCACATATGTTAGAAATAGGTTAGCGCGAGTTTAGATTTGGATAATTAAACATTGTGTTACATAAACATGATATGCTCTAGAAAGTCTTTAATTATAAATACATATAATTAAGAATGTATCAAAATGAGATATATTGTCTATTTTGGCACAAGCCGATAGAAAATACCCTTCAAGTATTCCTCCTACAACTCTATATAAGCCTTTCTTAAAAAGCTTGTATTCACATTACTTTCGGTATGAGTTTCTAAATGTGTTGGTTTCCATTCAAGCCTATGGAGTTTAATTTCTAAAAACTAAAACAAAGCCATAACCTTTTCAAATCTTGACAACTCTTTGTTTGTTAAAGCATAAGGAGTGGGCTCATGTCCGTTGGTGTTCAACATTGAGAACATCGAATCTCAGTGTTCTGTCACTCCCTATCAATTTTCTTATCGGTGTTCAGGGCGGCATTTTTTTTCAACGTCCCAGTTGAGACGCTGAGTTTTACGTTTTTTTTCTTCCTTTTATTTGATTGGTTCAAAATAATTTTAGGCCCATTTTTACTCCTATTACTGAACAAGAACAATGAACCACTTCCCTCAAAAACAGACTCAATATCCTCGTTCAGAACACCGAAATGTAAATATAACCATCCCTTCTACTCTTGTCAACTAAGGAATGAAAAGTGAGAAACACAATTCACATTTTGACAATGCATTATTGTCATCACATATACACATCGAAGAAATGCATATATCTTAGAAATTAAAAATATGTTTGTCGGTTATTATTTTGATGAAGCTATTTTATATTGGGTTTAATCCATCTATATTTTATCACATATTTATATTATATCTAATACAATTATTATTAATGAATATTATTCAATTTAACGTGATATCAAAACGAGTTTAATCTCAATTTTTTTTTTTCAAGATCCAAAATTGCCGGATGTTTCCTTTAAATTATTTTCCGGTGGTCTAAATATTGCTATCTCCTGTTTCACCATATGTAGCCACAATTTAATTTCTCTTCATCCCTTATTACGAAACTAAATATTCCTTTCTTTTGTCCTCTGCGACTTTTTCATTCTTCATTCTCCCATCTTTTAATTATTTTACCCTTGGAACTACGTGGCCTCATAAGAACCACTTCAAAGCATATAACTTTTAGCGATTTTGACCTGCTCAACATTCGCATAGCCCAATTGACCGTTGCTGTTTTGCTGGTTACAAGAAAAAAAAGCACAGAAAAGAAAAATTGTTGGTTCATATTTTCAGTTCGTGTTACCCCAGAATTCGAGTAATTGGTCAGCTCCTTTGCTTTTATCGTAACAGTTTGCGACATAGAGGTGCGTCCTCTCATTTAAATTTCAATATAAATAATTTAGTACTTTATTTAATAAACGTATTTATTTATCTGTTTTTGTTGGTGACTGTGTTTCCATACTCGTTACCAATACGGGCCTTAGCACTTTACCTAATTACAATCGTCCACTCCACTTACATAATGTCCTTGTAACCCCCAATTTTGTCAAAAATTTGATTTCCATTCGTAAGTTTATCGTGACAACAAAGTTTCAATTGAATATGACGAGTTTGGTTTTTGTGCAAAAAGATTATCCGACTCGTCAAATCCTCCTTCGATGTGGTAGCACCGGAGACTTGTACCCTTTCACGAAGCCCACCTAACACCATTTATCCTCACGCTCTCATCATTAGTCAACACACGTGGCATCAACGACTTAGACATCCTACAAGTGATGTGCTACATTCTCTTCTTCTCAAATATGCTATTCTCGTATGGTTCCGTCACATCTAAACATGCTCCCTTTTTATACATTTCTTGATAGAAAACAAAACATTATAATACGTCAATTGCTTACCAACTCGTATGTGGCTCACCCCACTCCACTGACCCAAACTCAAACCCCTTCTCACTCGGCCCAAACTCAGAAGGAAGCCCAACCTGCCACTTCAATCCCCACAACACAAACACCAACCCCCACTCCAATAACTATGGCCAGCTTAGCCCACCCACCCCAACAGAAATCCAATAGGCCTCTCCCCCCCCCCCACTCAATCGCTCTCGACTAGCCCTGTGGTCACTCGCTTCCAACTAGGTAAAAATAAACCCCCTTCACGTCTTAATCTTAATGTATCCACCAGTTCACCTACACCAAAACCTACATTCATGCTTTAAAAATGATTATATTGCTTCAACATAATCACTAACATTTATTATATCAACAATTATACTTCCTATTAATATTTATTATCACTACTATATATAAATCGAATTTCACTCTTTTATCATATATATATAGATATAGAAATACAAAAAACATGAAATAAACCTTCATAACATATATATATTCTCAATCTCTTGTCACTCCACCATTACCATAATCACCGGCACCTACCATCACCACATGAACTGTCGCATTGTGCAGGTGTTTGCTAGTTGTTATTGATACATATAGATTATTTACTACTACAAATTTTAAATTCTATGATATTATTATATTTACTATTTATATTACATACTATTAAACTTATTTAAACATAGTTGTATATAACTTAATTTTTTCTATCATTATATATGTCAAAGTTCAAAAAAGTAAAAATAAAAAAATTATAGTTTTATTGTAGTTAGATATTAATAATATATTAGTCTACTGATATCACATATTATTACACTTATTTTAACATATTTGGAGATATAAATATATTAATATGGTTAAGAAATTAATATAAGGATTAACTTCACATTGATTATCATTATTTATTATTATAATAATTTTATAGGTCTAGATTCTTTCATCATTGTTAAAAATCCTAGTTTCAATGATCTATATTTATGTATATTATTATAACAATTATTAAATTTTTATTATCGTTTAATAGAGTAAATTAGTGTTATTCATAACCAAGAACTCAATCTTGGTAGAATTCATTTATCATTATCATTACTAAATATGATTGTTTAACAAAGTGTTTATTAGTGTTATTCATAACCAAAAACTCAATATTTACAGTATTGTAGATTCATAGTATTTATTAGTGTTATTCATAACCAAGAATTCAATATTTGTAGAATTCATTCATTTATTATTATAATTCTTAAATATCATAGTTACAATGACATCAATATCTATAATATTACATAATTATAATTATTAATTATTAATTTTAATAATTATTTGAAAGAGTATTTCTTACAAATATTGTTCAAGAACTCAATATTTATAGTATTGTAGATTCATAGTTTTATTCAATTGTTACAATGATATTTTTTCTTTTTTAATGGTATTGTTATAAATTGTTATAATGAAATGCTTTTGGAAAAAATAAAATTATTAATATGAATGCAAAATAGAGACTACAGTTCGGTAGGATATATGATCTAAGAGAAAAAGTAACCAGGATGATAACTCTTTTTCATTCAAGTATCTATGATTTATGCAAAACTATACAATTTTTTTTTCTCATTAAAACTTTCCAATTATGTTAAATATTTTAATACTAAGTATCAAATAAATGATCTTGAGGCTTTGACTATTCATGATATCACATTCAAGAACAACAGATGCAGATATCTTGGAAACTAGAAGAAACCTTTTCTTAATTTCCTTCTTTAATCTGGAAATTTTTTTGGCCAAATGGAGCTTATTTTCCTCTATACTTTAAGAAATCATAACACAAAATCAAGAAAAGTGAAGTTTCAAACAATTTGAAAGCTTCAATCCTGCAGAATTTTCTGTTTAATCTGCCCGTAAACATGCAGCTACTAGGCCGCCTTTGCCTTCTCCGTGCTCTTCTAAAACAATATGACACATATTGGCATTTTATTTTCGAGAAAATTAGAGGTGACAAAACGGGTAGTTCTTTTAAGTGCAAATTAGAGGCATGCAGCAAAACAGACGTACTGTTAACAGGTTTAATGAATTTAGGTTTAAACGGGCTGAGTTGACCATTTACTAGTAATCTATGTATTTAGTATGAGGACTACAAATATTCTATTATTGAACTAATAAATCAAATTTACATTATGAAACGAATAATCTAATTTTTGTTAAACAAGTCGATTTAGAAAACTGTAACTTGTAAGGCATGAATATACTTCAAGTAACTATGAACCTGTCTAACCCAAAATTCTTTTTAGCTAAGTTGAAAATGCCACCTCTAACTAAAACCCCTAAGTTTAAGCTATATTTTATTGATAATGGGTCAGATAAAAATATTATAGAAAGCCACCCAAACCATATTCATTTGTCTATAGTCTCCTAGATTGTATTATTCAGGGGTCAAGTTGAATAGTGTTTTAGTATTTATATGTTTTAAGGGTCATAAGGTGGACTAAGAACAATCAACTAACAAGAAAATTAATTCATGCAGGTTGAATGTGGCAAAACATTATCAATGTTTACAACCTTTTACATTTCATCATCTAGAAAAAAAAAGGAAAATGTTGTTGGTCAACTGAACCCATTTGGTTTGTTTGGACACAAATTCATTATCCAACCCGCCTGCCCGCCCGTTTTGCTACCTATATCAAAAGTATGTAAACAGAGGTAAAGATTGATACCTTATTTTGATCTTCAAGGTTAGCTTTGATAACAGAGTACATTGCAACACCAGCAATGGCGATTGCAGTACCAATTCCAGTTTGTGTCGAGATCCTATTACCTGCCATGGTATCATTCTCAAAAATATCAAAAAATGAACTAAAAGTCATTGATTTCAAGTAAATTGTGGGTGTTTGTAATGTAGAATTACCGAACACAATGATGGAGAACCCAATAACGAAAACACGCTTCAAAACGTTTCCTACAGCGTGAGTAAGCGGTGCGACTCTCTCTAGAGTGTTGGTTGCAATCTTGACAAACAAGAATTCATTAAACAAACCAAATGAAACAAAAAGAAACATGAATTCATTAATGTATTTGATGTTTACCTGGTTGTATAGATGGTAGAACATCCCGATCCAAAACAAATCAGACACGAACTTAACCATGCCAACTTTAGCTATAGCGTCCCTAAATCCATATTGCATCAATTTGGGTCCTTCAATCTGAACAAAGACAAGAAATCATGGGTTCAAACTCCCTTTTCCCAGGAAAATGGGCGGGTCAGGCTCAAGGGTGATTCTCATTTCAGACGTGGTTTAGGTAATGCAAATGCAATTTACTAGTCAAGCGAGTTGAGTAATTGAATGAACAAGAATTTAATTTAAAAAATGATAAACTATTTTTACATGTCAAAACGGGTCAGACATGAAAACTATTTGTCCAAAAAGTTGAAATTCTTATGAACAGTTAGTGCATCAAATATGATTAAATTTTTATATTAATAATATAATTATTTGAATGAAACCATTCAAGAGGTTTTATGAACCACAACTATACCTATTTTGGCGATTGCCCCATTTCACTTTTTAGCTAATATTTTGATTTTGCAAATAAGAAAAGAAGAAAATAGATGTGATGAAGTTATCTTACAAGTATTGCTGGTGGGAGACAAAACAAGAGGGCAATTATCGAAATGTAAGCATACACATTCGTGCTGTCCATACCTGTCTGTCAAATATCCAAAAAGACCATTTAAATTATGTAAAGTCAATACAAAAATCACTGTTTATAATTGACAAAAGAAGATTGATGTTACCATGGCTTTCTTAGAATAGATGCTTCTGTAAGTGAAAGAAATGTTAGAGATCATGGCACTTCCGAACCCAAGCCAGTTAAAAGAAAGTTCAGTCAATGAGGCCATTGATACACCTATTATGTGTAACATTCATAAACCATTAAAATCGATAATATCAGGCTGTAAATTGACTATATTAGGCTTCTATTCATCATTCGATTCTATCAGGGTACCCCTTTGAGGAAATATATATAAAAATGACAAATTTGAAGCTTTAACTGATAATGACAAAATCTTTAGTTACCACAAATGTTACCATTGTTCGATTTTGAGTTCAAAAATGGTCCGAAGTCAGATTGCTATTCGGAACTATAACCAACAGAATTTTATACTTTTATAGAAAACAACATTATAAGGTTTATAACATTATATCATTAAAAACAGGTTTAATATACATTTATACAAAAATGAAACAGACCAAATGGTTTGAATATCGCAAAACATATATTCATGACATAAACAGTTTGCAAACTTCAAAATAATAAACCATAAGGTGTTGGCAAGTCGGTCCAAATCAATCCAACCCCTTTTGACCTATAGCCTATTCCGGGCGTTTTGACACCTCAACACAATATATTTAAGAAACATATGATATGTGTGCGACCTTTTTTTAAAATAAATACAGAAAGAAAGAAATGATATGTTTGGAGATGATATTGATGACAACTATAAGTTTAAGAAAGAATAAAGAGTTGGTTACCAAGAACAACAGGGGCCAATGACAACCATAATGGAAGGGGAATCTGGTGGCCTAAAACAAACTGAGAAGCTGCAGCACTGAAGAACGGCTCCAAAGCTGTTCACATCAACAAAAAATCTAAGTATTATTTGACTGAGAGTTGACTCAACATCAATGAGTGATTTTACCTTTGATGGTATGTGTAAAAGACACAGCAACTGCAGCAAACGAAACATTAGACATGACATGCCCAAGAGCATGACATGCTGCAACTGGAGTAAGGACTCCTAGGAGATCCTTGTTGATTGGCTGGAACATGTAAAAAGTAAGGTCTTAGAACAAGTGCATTGTGCAAAATAGATATTACAATGTAAACCAAAAGAAACTCACTGCTCGTTTAGGGAGGCCAACGGACCAACTGATGAGACAGTATGTAACACCAACAAGAAGATGCACTACTGAAACGAAGCTGAAATGAAAAAATGAATCCTTTGATAGTGAGCATGTAATTTCGTATTAGATATTCATAAGAAATCAAACCTGTGTGGTAGCACTTAGCAGTGTTTTCATGTCGACCCATTTGGTCATTATTGGATAGATTAAGTTTATCTTTTATCTCTAACTAGTCAAATGGTTAGATTAAAAGTAAATACTACGCTTAAAAGGAAACTTGAGTCAAACGGGTCAAAAATTTCCCAATTGTGTTTTTTAATGCATATTAGATTACTATTGAGTTGGAATAATCTGAATTTTGTTATCACATCTGATACACATATTAATTATGAGAAGTTCAAAAGTTTTGGGCTGACCCAGCCCGTTTTGACCAGAACCTCATTTTGTGTTTTGACTTATATGTTTATGGGTAGATCATAGATGAACTTACTAAGGGTATGGGAAGTAATTGTAGACCTTCTTGTTGAGTATGTTGAATATAACATTCAAAAAATACCTGCATACACAAATTTCACAAACATAGAAAGTCAACTTTTATTAAAAAAGCGTAGCCTTTATACTTTTAAATTCCAAATATTAATCAAAGCCAACATCAATCAATCAATTACTCATTTTTTAATGAACTGCAATCATTTTATATCTATGAAATATTGCATTCAATTATTAAATTTACTTACCAAGTAAAGAAAAAGAATCCAGTAACTAGAGCTGGAAATCTTTCAGCTAAGCTCTTGGGAGGCTCAGTTATTGTCAGCCTGTTTGTTAAATTACAAAGCCACCCTCTGTTAAAAACTTCCAACAATTTATTTTTTAAAAATTTTGAAAGTTGAAGGACACAAACAAACCCATCAGAAATCTCAATCTCCTGATCAGCATCATCTGCAGATGCAACTGCAGCGTTTATCACTGGAATTTCAGCAGAACCACAACGTCTCAGTAGATGAGAAAATCTTAACTGTTTACCGGAGAATTGAACTTGTTTCTTGTCTTGTGAGTTTTTAAGCGAAACAATGTTTGTTTGACTTGTACGTAAAGCTAAAGAAGGTGAAAATTTCCTTGAAAAACTGCTTACATTTATCGGTTTTGCAGGTTGGAGAGATAAATGAGACATCAATAAAGCCATGATTATACTAAACAAAATTTAATACCAAAAGTTTGGTTAATGAAACAGAAGATTAAAGGGGGTTTAAGGAAATGATTTATCTGTGAATAATTAATGGGACAAAAGAAGAAGATTAGTTCTTTGATTAAACGATGGAAACAAGGTTTTTTTATGGGAACTAATGGCGGATAAAACAAAGGGATTGAGTTGTTATTTGTTGTTTGTATCAATGGAACAAATATTCTGAATGAATGTATTAAAATGAGAGGAAGAACAAAAATTATGGGGAGTATTTCAGTATTTGTTTGTAGTAGAAACATTTATTTTATGTAAAAATGGAAAAATGGCAGAAAAAATTATTTGAATATTACCAAGTCAATGAAATTTGGAAATTGCTATTTAAAATTTTTAGTATTGTATATATTTTTGTTATTAAATTAAAGTAATACGACCTACTTAGCATTTTTATAAAGTTCAATCTTAGTAATTAATTAAAAAGAAATTGGTTTTTGTTATAAATAAATTAAATATCATATACTAATTAAAATGATGGTTCATTTTGATAGTTTAAGTCGACTCTAATGATATATGATTAAAAGCGTCGAATTATTCAAGGTTTTTATTAACTATTGTTCAAGGTTTTTGTTAACTAATTATTCAAGGTTTTTAATCACACATGATCATTTATTATTATTACGAAGAAGGTTCAAATAATTTAACTTGTTATAGTAGTAATGGAATTGAACAATTTTATTTTTAATTTTAATATTAACTAATTTTTTTGAGAAAAAATTAGATTAAAATTATTAGAATCATATACATTTTAATATATGATAAAAAAAATTTTAAAAATATATAATGCACGCTATAAATTTTGAGTGTGTATTACAGTTAAAATTATTAAAGTTGTAATACACAAATTTAAGTTGTATATTATATATTATATATATATATATATATATTTTAAAAATCAATATCATATTATAAAGAATAAAATTATAATAATTTTAATATTATTTTCTTTATGAAAAGATATAAATATGTTAAAATTAAAATAAAAATACTCATTCTCTCATTACTATCGTAATAAATATGGTAAGTCTTTATCTTATCGTTATTTTTGCACGATAGCTTCTTAAAGTTTGAAGAAAGTGGTACGGTTGGAGCATAAATTCAGAAACATGCTTCATACGTGACATGGATGGTCATGTTTTTTTCTATATTTAAGAAAAAATTTACTTTTTCTTTTCTTTTTGGCGTGTGTGTAAATTCTGCTATTAATTAACTTCCATGGACTTCTACTTGGCTGTTGCCAAAGAACAATCATACGTAAGTACTTAAATAAACGGAAAATAGATGTACTGAATATTAAATTCAATAAAACAATATCCCTCCATTATTTAAGTTAATAATTGAATAGTAAACAATATTTAAATATGCTTTTATTTTTTAGTTGATGTCATCAAGCTAGGCATGACAAATTACGCTGGTAATGGGCTATGGCTTCGTCAGCTCCAACAGGCCACAACCTTTATTTTAGCACTTATATTCTATTTTAGCAACTATTTTTGTTGCATTAAGACAATTTTTAGCTATCTATCTATAAAAAGGTATCCATGTTTTAGTTAAATACTTGAGTAACACGACTAGTTAGTTTCATAGTTATACTTTTGATAAGATTATTTGACCTAAATAAATCAAAACAATCGATACATACTCTCTCCATTCTATTCCATTTTCATTGTCCACGTCATTACTTTTATTAACCTTAAAAAGTTTATTTACTTTCAAAAAATAACTATTAAAAGTCATTTAACTCCCCCATTTATTATTCTTAATCATATATTTCATACAAAGTTTTAATGAAACTTGCCTCGAATATAAGAGCAAAATTGACATTCATTCAACTTATTTTAAGTCCAACAAAAATTCTTAGAGAACAATAAAAGTGGAACGGAGGGAGTAATTTTCTTAAACAATGATTATTAGAAAAAAAAAATAAGAGTGTGTGACTATTTGAGTAAACTTAATGAATGGTAAATTACTATGTTTACAATGTTAGAACAAGCCTTAAAGAAATGATTGTGATTTAATCTTAAAAACAATGCTTGAGATCTGACTTTTCATTCGGAAAGTTTGAGTGTTAAAAGAAAAAAAGATGCCTGAAAATATTAGGAATTAAGATAATATTAAAGCATTATCAAATAGACTGAGAACCGATAGTTTTGTCGAAAAAACAGGTATTAAACAAGAACTTTTTTCCCCAGTTGAATAT
This sequence comes from Logfia minima, assembly GCA_963921325.1. NCBI lineage: Eukaryota > Viridiplantae > Streptophyta > Magnoliopsida > Asterales > Asteraceae > Logfia > Logfia minima. The sequence continues at coordinate 13,490,893 of OY992770.1, read as the reverse complement.
ACTAGCCTTAATTAATAACAAATCGGGGGCTATAAAAATTTGAAGGCCCTTTGCGATCGTACCACTTGCAGACCTAATGGGCGATCACGCTGCTTTCTGCTGCAAGATATTATGATCATTGTTTTAGTATAAGAGAACATCTATCTGGTTAACATGCGCTAACATAAATATATGGTGCTAACCTCTGGTTCAGCTGACTTTGCCTCTTCACCTTTGGGGTTTTCCTCTCCTGTAGTAAAACATAGCCATTCGGTCATCGAGTCTATTTTATACAAAACATACTGTATCCTAAAATATATGCAAATTTTCCTTCTTTCAAAAAACAAATCCATGATTAACATTACTACTTGTAATAGCCTTTAATGAAATTATGTTGAATACATGAGATACAATTTTAAAGCTATACAATACCTCCATCCTCAGGCAAATCAGAAGTCCAGAGAGTGAGGTTATCTCTTAACAGCTGCATGATCAAGGTGCTATCTTTGTACGATTCTTCACTTAAAGTGTCCAGCTCAGCAATTGCCTCATCAAACGCTTGTTTAGCCAAATGGCAGGCTCTATAATTTGATTGTTATAGAATAGTTGTTGTAACAGTCCATGTACATGCAAGTCTTGAATAAGAAGGAAATGGATAGTAGCACTTACTTCTCGGGAGAATTCATAATTTCATAGTAGAACACTGAGAAATTGAGAGCCAGGCCAAGACGGATTGGGTGGGTTGAAGGGAGTTCTGTATTTGCAGAAGCAGAAGCAGCCTACAATGGAAAGATAGTAACTGAATTGCTAAGTAAAAGATGTTTAGACACTTGAGATCAAATGTAATTCTTCTATTTTAATCTTAGTAATGCAACCCTTCCATCTTAGTAGGTTATATGTACTGCTAGTGAGAGAAAACACATGCCTCGTATCCCTTCAGGGATTGATCTGCAGCTTCCTTTCTTTCCTCATCTGTCTTAAACTCAGCAAGATATCGGAAGTAGTCACCTTTCCTATTTCAATACGAATCACAACACGATTTAAGAAAAACATTTTTGAGGAAAGAATGTAAAAATAGGTCATAAATCGTAAAGTTCAAAAGAGTATACAAACAAGGTAATAAGTAAAGAGGCAGTGTGAGATTCAATGTCCTAAACTATGAGACCATAAGTGGAACCATGGAAGCCTATACATCATCTTCCACGCATTTAGGCTAGTAAACGATCATACTGACGTATATCCTCTCTTACATAAAGATCTCATATAAGGATGATGAGAGATGCACTTACAAAATTGAAATATTTTTAATGAGTTGGAAGATGCGCAATCTTCCAAAAAAAAGGGACGGGCAAAGTTAACAGCAACAAGTTAATCAAATGAAAACTGAAAAACTACAGAAGAAATACTATATCAGACAGTCTTACAAAAATGACGTATATGCAAAGAGGACTCACATTTTGTAGTAGAAAACAGTAGCTTCTCCTGAGCCTGAAGATGGTATCAGATGCTTATCTATGATCTCAAGAATGTCATTGCAAATCTTGGCAAGCTCATCCTCAACCTTCTTGCGGTAGGCCTTGATCAGATTGACATAACTCTCATTTCCTTTCGATTCCTCTTTTTGTTCAATTGAAGACATAATACGCCAAGAGGCCCTTCGTGCTCCAATCACATTCTTGTATCCAACTGAAAGCAGGTTGCGCTCTTCAACAGTAAGTTCGACATCAAGTTTCGCAACATTCTTCATACTCTCAACCATTTCTGCAATATCAAGTGAATCATAAACATGATAATCTCATCGCTATTTACATTTCAGCAGAGTTAAGATATTAAACTTCTACACTGATGTTTCTTTCCCGATGTTAACACTCAAAATATTGATGAATAAACATGCATCGTGGACTAATGAGTTAACAACCAACGCATTAATGAGATGGTAATGAGATCATGCACATTACCTGTACATAGGAAACTAAAAATACATCTATCATACTTTCAAGTTTCAACCTTTAGGAGCTTCTTTTAAAAATCAACAAAATAACAACATAAAGCGGAAAAGGATATGTATCTTCAGCTGAACATTATACCACCAGGCGCCAACATATAAGTTATACTCTAATATATATGATATTATCATCATGTAGTGGATGCTAAAACTATTCAATGCAAATCAAATGACTTCAGCGTAAAACTTTCTATAGTCATATCCATCCAAATTTTTACTTTTCTCCGAAATAAAACACATTTTAACATCACCACGATATATAAATATTTATACATACATACAGAATTCATGTATTGAATAAAATTTTCCTCAGTGAGCTGTAGAATTATTTTAATTGTTTTAGACTACGTAAATTAGATAAATCCATAAAGTATAAATCTAGCGTCATGATATAAGATACATAGATAAATACATATGCAAAAGTCATACATCAAATCAAAATAAAAAATCAGAGAGTTATAGCATTATTACAAAAATCGACTATGTAAATTAGATAAAGCAGGTAAACAATAAATCCATCATCATGATCTGTAGATACAGAATTCATGTATCAAGTCAAACCAAACATATACACACATGCATTCACCAATTTTACGTCAAATTCGACTATCCAGATCAGAAAACCCTAATTCGAACACATATACGGATGAAAATTGAAGTATCGACCGTTCTAACGACTATAGATACACATAACACAAATGCATATTAAAAAATGCAAAAAACGGTTACGAAATATGGTGAAATGAAGTTTATACCGTCGTAACGTTCGGCTTGTTCAGCGAGTTTAGCCAAATAAACATGATTCTCTCTTTCCTTTTCGTTCGACATTTCAATTTAACGAAATTGAATCGACCGATTTAGTGAATTTGAATTATAAACAAAAAATATACAGTATGTGATTACAGGGAAAGATTAGAAAGGGTTGATAAATGGAAGGGGTGGGTTTATATAGGGTGGTTAAACATCGAGCAAGTTAGGGAAAGGTTAGACTAAATCTAGACCGTTGGATTCAAGTTTCGAAAAATTAGGCAGAATTGCGCGCATTTCGTATGTATTTGATTATTTATTTATATTTAATTTAATATTTATATACGTAAAAATCAAGGAAAATGATTATTGTCCATCAACCGAAAAAATGTACGGAGTATTTCTCTTAAATTAAATCTAAGGATTTTTACCAAGGAGAATTTATTCACTAAGTACATAAATTTCTCATTACTATCACGTTTTAAATGCTTTTTTCTTTTTGAAAAAAGAATAGTAAAAATAATCTAGACATTGTCCTATCTTTCGTACAATATTTTCATCAAACAAAATAGCACAAGGAGTAAGATGTGTTTTGTGTTAGGGTTGCCCTGCAAACCCTTTCTCATAATGACGTACAAATCATGGTGTGATGATCATGAAACCAGCAACACGTAGGATTGTTGTTAGATTTAAAATTGGAATCGATTGTGTGTATATTGAAAGTTAAACATGCAGAATGTAAAAGTTTATTTGATTGATGATTGGCTACACATAATATTTGTTAACAGAACCAATGCTATCTTCCTTCAAAAAATGTTTAGTTTATTTATTACTCCATACTTGGTAACTATGTGGTTTTGGTTCACATAGTATCTACTAAACATTCCATTTTTGATTATTTATATGTCATAACAAACAATAAGTTCTATTTAGTGATTGCCCAAAAAATAGAAAAAATTGTCAGTAGTTTATGGAACTTATTTCCAGGTTTAAAGTGGATACATGATTCATGAAGCTTGCAAGATTGTGGAAAGTCGCACAAAAAAAATCTATTGGTTTGTTTGTATCGTGTTAATTGAGGTATATATGTGCTTGTATTGATGATAACAATAAGTACTTGTAGTGCTTTTGCATCTGTGCAAGCACACAACTAGTACACATGTTTTCGCATCTGGGTGACCCTGTAGAAATCGTTGAGAAACAACAAGCTGAAGATTCAAAAATCTCGTTATTATGCATCTCACACAGCAGGTGACTAAACACACCTATTTTTCTTGACATTTGATGTTTGGTACAAGTGTAGTTTCAGTTACAAAAATGAAGAAAAAAGGATTACAAAGATGAGAAAAACATATGGGGGTAACAAATTGCTGCAATTCCTTTGGAATATTTCAAAAAGAACTCAAACTACGAGGTAACAAAACTTTCTTTAATCTACATCTTGCAAATGATCGCGTCTCTTTGTACCTTGAACTCCATTTAATCCACTAGTACATCATGCTCAAATATTAAGTCAGGACTCGAGAGGTTTCATATATGTATGTATGCATGCCTGTATGTGTATAGAGGGATACTATAGTAGTTAACAGGGTTTGAGGAATAGGCTGGTGAGACCTTAGATTCATTTTCTTACAAATGGCTTTTGGCAAACAAGAAGCCGTTGGTCACTGCCATTTTCTAGATCGATTACTCTGGCTTCCCATCGTATTTGAGTAGCAATCATTCGGGCCATCTCTATAGGCCCTAACTTATCTGAAAGAACAACCCAACCCTGAAAAACCAAATTTTGAGTCATGGGTCAATGAATTGTACAATATAATGTATTGATGCAATGAAAACTGTGTTTCAAGAGTGGGAATTTCGACCCATTTACTAATGAAATAGTCAACGTGGGTTATGTCTTATCTCTAACGGGTCAAACGAGTTGAAAGTTCTCTAGAGTGTAATTTTAATGCTAGAAATTTCCTATATTGCTTCATGAAAAGAATAGATTAGTACTGTAAAAAGATGGTTTTTATAAGTACATTCTTAATGCATAAACTACTTACACGTTAATGTCCAAAAATAGAGCAGATAATTCAAGTTATGGGATAGAATATAAAAGGTACCTCAGGGCGTAGAATACGATCTATCTCCAAAAGTAAGTTTTTCGTGCTGCATCCGTCTGTCATAAGGTTTGAGAGGAGCCCATTTGCATGAACCATGTCATATGTCCGTGGATAAGTGGGAAATGGTTCACACCTATGTTCCAATACAAGGAATATACTGAATTAATTACTTTATATCCTCTCGTCACTTCGAATTACAATTTCCATTTTCAGATATCCCCTCAAAAAAGAAACATGTTTTCTTTAACAAACTTTTTAAGCTATAACAGCCAATTTGCATATAGTCACCATTACAACTTATATAAGTATATAACATCTCAAGTTTGTTCAATAAATATTTCCTCATTTTTATCCCTATCGGAGCAGTTATATAAATAAAATAAAATATTATCGTATAACTATGTGCCCCATCCAAAAGCTAAACTTCACTCATTCTAACAAGTTCTTAGTGAAAATTCAAGGAGTTAGATACATGTTGTTTTGTGTAATCAACTAATCGTTGTTAATGCACTAACTATTCACGAAAAAGTAAAAATGGACAAAACTTCACCCAACCCGTTTTACCCATTAACCAACCAGCCCGCTATGACCTCTTACCTGTTGTTGCAACATCTAATATACTGTAACAGATTACAATAAATCATGTAATATTTCTTTACCAGTCATGCAAAACGCCAGCAAAACCCTGATCGAGTATGAACGGGAGTGTATTATGGGTTCGGAGAGGAACCACATTCATCACCCACACCGCCTTTCCTGCTTCTAAAAATGCGGAATTTAAGCCCCCATAACGTGCATTCATGTCCATCACATTTCGTATCATATTATATGGAGGTAACGGATCTTCATCCCCGGGCCTTTTGGGATGATCAGAGAAAATCAAGGGCGTAAGCAAAGACCAATAATTTCTCAAAGCTAACCGTGAAGACTCAAGGTCCTCATAGATTTCATCCTGCCGAATATCTGTATGAATAACATATATCAGTCAGTTGGTCGATATCTTGCAGGTGTTATCAACAGTCAGGTTATACACACATTAAATATATCCTACATCTTTTAATATATGCACCATCAGTAGGCATATAGTTCAATGACAGAGCTTCACCTAAAGGTGGATATTTTCACCCATTTACCTAGAAATGGGTTGATTTATGATATATCATACCTTTAACAAGTCAAATGGGTTGACTCAAAAGTGACGTGAAGCTTTTTTAGAATTTTAGAAAATCTTGAATTTTTTTATTTTAAAATATCGTATTGGTATTTACTAATATAGTTTTTGTTATCATATTCAATACATTAAAAAGGGTTTGCGGGTCAACCCAGCCGACCTGTTTTGACCCCGATTGAACATTACCGTTTCAACCCATTACCCAACTTGCTCAACCCGCTCATTTTCTACATCTAGTTTCATCTTAAGTCAAATATCTAAAACGACCCTTAACCAAACAAAACAAAAGAAGCTTGTGGACCCAAAGTACTGTCTCAATAATATACCACAACGATTACTGAAATAAGAAATATCGGAATGGATGTTTGTCAATAATGGAAACTTTTGCAATTATTTTGGAACGGAGGGGAAAAACAACATGCACGAGAACAATACTAACCATGAAATTCCAGCTCAGCAGGGCTTATTTGAAAACTGGAAGACCTGTTCTGAATGGGGACCCAACGTCTGCTAGCAGTTCCTTCTAAACAAGATGCAAGTGGCTGATAATAAGATTGAATATCTTCCTGTGCTCCTCCACACTGTGGAATCACACCCTTCTTGCTGTAATTAGAAAAAAAAAATATTACTTAAATGTTCATTAATCTTTGTTACGAATCTAGAAGGAGATAATCATTTAATTAAACGTTAAAGAAATTAAATGATGATTATTCAGACCTCTATAGATTATGATGGAACCCTAAAACTAGTCATTTAGATAAGTAATTTATCAAAACAGATGGTATGAAACTTGTAATTCCCATATGTTTACATAACCTAAAAACAATGATATTTTATATAATCAAAATGCAAACCAAGGTACATGTTACATACTAATATGCAACTAGCCTCACCCAGATGAGTAGCATTGGGCATCAGTAGTTTTCTGCCATACGAACGTTTCTTCTTGTTGAGCTATTAGCGTCCAGCAGATCTTATGAGTGAACTCTTCTATAGGACTGGCCATGCTTCCCTGCTTTGTACTTAATGAACCTCCATGTAAAACAAAGTAACCTCCAGGCTTCAGGATCCTATCAGCTTCAATAAGAGACATTCCATCTGTTTCATGAAAATATTATTAGAGATGGACGAAAAACAAAACAATCTAACATAAATCAAACAACCAATAAGTAACACTAGTTAACAAATTATATTCAAAATTTTAAACAGCTAATCTTCATAGCTTATGAGGGTATCTGAAAGTGCAATAAAAAAACTGATTAGCTGATGCTGAATAACTAGAATTAGATAGTCAGATGTTTGAGTGTTTAACCACCACCAAGGTGAGCTAGTGGTAAGGTGTCCTGATGTCCTCACAAGAGCACTCGGGGAAAAACCTCATCCATTTACCCGTATTAGGTTTATGAGTGTTTGTTAAATCCCAATTATATGAGAAACTTAAAAAATTGAAAATGACCAGAAAGGAGAGTTATGTAAATATGGAAAAGAGAGTTTTTGTGAAATGAGCAAAACTTTCTCTCGAATGATGTTAAAGAATGCGTAAATAACTTATTCCAGTCTACCCTCAGATAATCAGTTTTTTTAGACTTTGGGGTACCTCAGAACAATCAATCGGATATTATTGGTACAGGTAGAGCCTAGTCAAAAGAATATACGTCAATGAATAGAACATATTATAGAAAAACCCGCTAGACTACCTTTTTTGTCCCATAAGATACCACATTGTGCACAGTGAACCATGTCATACGACAATGACGGAAATGGAAGTTTTCTTGAAATGAAGTTGCCAATTATTGCTGGAAGACCTCTTTCAAGGGACAACTGAACTTGACTACCTGTTAACTCATATGCAGCCATACATACAGCCATTAGTTTCAGCGACAGCAAATGAGCCCCAAAGCTACCAAACCCACAACCAATATCAAGTACTGTGCGTACCTGTATAAATAGATAGTGAATTAAACACAATGTGTAAATGAACACATAATGTATTCAAATCGGTACTTACACCAGCTTGAAGAAATTCTGCATCACTACCCAATCCTATCATCTCTGCAACTTGATGGGAGTATTCTTTAACACCATCAAAAAGCAACCCGTCATCTGAGTGAAAAGAAATTTGATTCTCTTCCAAGAGCATTAACCTAAACGACGTTTATTTGTTTAAGGGGAAAAGCGTCAATAAAATGTGCATATCATTCTACATAAACATAAAGAAGAACTCCTTCATCTAGAAATTACTGAATCACCTTTTTGTCATACTTCCAGAAGAAAGAAATTGGTCTTTGCTAATCTTGACATTTGCATTCCATATCACATCTCTACCAACAGGCCAACTCAGAGGAGTTTTATAATCTCTTGGAGGGCGAACCAAACACTCTTCTTGGTCACGCGCTGATAGTTCACAATGCCGATCAAACTCTTCGCCATCTTTAAAGCCCGTTAACAAATTTGCAGACACATTATAGCAAGGAACATAATGTTCTCTTTCCCTCCCACAAAGACTAAACTCCTTCAAACTACCATCTCCGGAAGATAAACTCGTTAAGTCCAAATAATCACTTGTCGTTTGCTCCTTTAACCTTCTATAGTTTGTATAAATGTCCGACTTTATACTAACAGTGACAGACTCAAATGTGGTAAAAGAAGACGAACGTAACAAAACTACAAGTGCAAGAACACTAACAAAACACAGAAGCAACCAACTCCACGGCGGTCTAGGACCAAAAATTAAAGAGAGCTTATGAAACAACAACGGTCTTCTCATATCGAAACCGCAAATCCTACTTCCACCTATTGGTTTAAACTTGAAAACCCACTATCAGACTGATCTTAACTAAAAATATACCAACCGAATTGCTACGATATCTATAGTTTTATGACATATATGATCACAATGACGTCATCAAGACATCAAGCTACCAAAATTGCAATAGATCAAGCAAATTAAATGAACAATCACAATCAGATTTCTAAATCTAGATACAAAATATTTCCAATTATAGTAAACTAAAAATGTGAGCAAGAAAATCTTCAGATCAACCTGAAATTATCATCAAAATGCACAAATTAAAACTCGAATTCACTCATAAATGCACAATTTGCATCAAATTCATCACGGATCTGATCCATACAATAAATCAAAACTCGCTGAATTGATCACAATTCAGTTGAATATAAAATCAGATCATAACTATAACGTTAGGGTTTGAGTGAATTACCAGCTCGATGAGTGTAGATTGAGCTCAAATAACACAGCTATAAATCGCAATTGACAACGAAAAAGGTAACAACAGTTAATTTGATATTTATTATAATATAGTAATGTGATAAATTGTGATTTAGTGTTCAGTACAGGTAGATACAAAGGGGATAGAGATTAAAAACAAAAAGAGAAATTTGAGAAATAATTAAAAAATAAAATGAAAAAGACAATAAAAATAAAATAAAAAAAGTTAATGATATGAAAGTGTTTGGGGGAATAATTGTGTTGCATGACTGACTGCCTTTGCACTTTTCCTCTACTGTGTGGTGTTTTATTTGGTATCTATTACTATTATTTTATTGTAGTAAAGAAAAATGTAACTACAGAGTAACGATATACGTATTAAATTAAATAAAAGATATATTTAAAGAACAAAAATATAATAAAAAAATACCACATTTTTCATGATAACATAGCTTTCAGTCTTTCAGCATCAATATATCATATGTAAATACGCATAATTGTCAGCTTCAATAGATATCGGTGATCGTGACATACATTTTCCTTCTTTTGTTTGTTAATTAATTAATTAATTGTAACAAAGACCGCTAACACAATCGTAAGCAATAGGTACTGTCTTCGTCTATGTTAAACACTGTGCAGAAAAATATACGCACATCTTTTAAAATGTTAGTCGTTTAAAAAAAATAGTTAGTTTTCTAACTGAAAGTAAAATTGAATTTGAACTATCAAGCGGAGCTAGGTTCGGTTCAATTTGTTTTCAATCTTATATTTTTTAGCCCGTTTCACTTCAATTCAGTTCAGTTCAAAATCAATTTCAGATTTTATATTTTACTTACCCTTGCTTGCTACCATCTTTTGATATAGTTAGTCAAGTGAAGGGTAATTATATTTAGAAATTCCTTTCGATTTACATCTAATGAGTGATTTAGTATCATCTGAGTTTGGCTGAAACTACTTACATCAGAGAGTAAATATGTATATGTCAGAAAGTTTAAGTGATAAAACACAATATTGTTAAAACATTGTACAGTAAGATGTAGGTTTTTTAAAACTTTGTATAGCAAACCGACGTATATTATCAATAAAAACAGGTTCGTGTGAGACTATTATCGACACATACTCGTCTCATTATATCATCGCTTCCGTCCTTGTTAAGGTTGTTTCTACACTATTAAGGTGTACACATTTGTAATACACTATCAATAATCAATGATACGGAAATTGTAAAAGATACAGAAAGTTTAGGTTTACAAATCAGACGGTGATATTTACACCATTATCTTTTTAACACACTAGAGTTATACATTAAAATGTCATATCATACAAATAAATAATTAATAATATACAATTCTAATATATTTATAAAGATAACAGTGTAAATATGACTGCCCTTAACCAAAACCTTCTGAGCTCAAGCCATTTAAAGAAACAGAAGACACCATGGCAATCACATGTAAAAGGCAAAACAGAATATGTAAAGCCTGAATGCTCATGATTAATGGCCAACTCACTTTACCATAATAAAGGCTTGTGTTCTTTATTTGGCTATTATCGATATCAACAAGTTTATTTTCGGAAAAGAGGACATGCGTCTAAACAGGTAGGAATCAAACACTGTAAAATGACAATTTTGACACAAGTCAAGAATTAAGATACTATAAAAATCGGATTTCTTTATTTAGGAGAAGAAGAATGATTCATGTGAATAAAATATAATTATATAATTATTATAATATATATTTAAAAGTATCGCTAATAAAATGACCCTTAAACATTATACAATTATTATTAGCCAAAATAAAAGAAAAGATTAAAAAATGTGTCATCTGTCAAACATGACTTCCGCATTTTTTTAACTCTATTATTGCAAGGAGTTGACTAATACTACTATTTTTTCACATATACGGTTAAGTATCTACGAAATTATATAACATACTTAGTGGTAAATGTAGACAAAATAATAGTTTAAGTACTCTTAATTTAAACATTTTCATATTTTAGTTTTTGCAATTATTGTTATTTATGAGTGAAGTTTTCAATTTAACGAATTATCCACTTCTTTTGTCATTTTTATCATCAATCCATTATCCTTTAACATCAATTACAAAATACTTATGAATAGTAAGTTGTTTATTTTTTCTTAATCCATTTTTTTGTCTTATTAAATATTTATGTGTGCAAATAATCAATAAAAGTTGTTTAGCTTGATAATTAAAATATTTACCAACTAACCTCTTGGTTTTGGGTTTAAGTCTTAGCATATCTATTTTCTTTTTTCCATAACATTTTTTAAACTATGAAAGTTTATACGGCTAATTTTTTATTTTGTTAAGTATTAGCTGCAGTAAATACTACATCTCTATTTTTTTTCCAAGTATTTGCAAACAGTGTTTTCAAACCATGGAAGTATAGGCAGATAATTTAATTATAAAAGGATACAAGTTCATCATATTTTTATAATATCTTTTTCCTTTCTTTTTTTGAACCTTAATAAATTTACATACTAACTCCTGAAATAAATGGAAATTACAGAAATTCTCTAATGTTGAAATGCTACAAAAAATCTTTAAAACTTGCATATGTTAGTAAACATAATACTATATGATATATGATCATTAGTTAGATTATTATAGTCATCATTATTGGTCGTGCTTTTAAAAAGTTACTCGAAAAGAACAAGTTAAGATTTCATGATTATGTTTTCAAAATTACATTTCTAAACCCGTCGCAACGCACGGGCAAAATAAATCTAGTTATAGTCAAGTTCTCAACTCTATACATGGACACAAACAAGAAATATAACTACTACCCCATCGATTACTCTACACATGAGCCCAAACAAGAAATATGACTACTACCCCATCGATCACTCTACACATGGGCCCAAACAAGAAATATAACTACTACCTCTGCTATCTAGGGGTGAGCATCCGTACCGAATTCTTATTCTCGTATCCATATCGTACCAGTACCAAGCGAATTCAAACGGTTCGGTATGCGGTACTCACTTTCGGACCAAAAAGAGAACCGGTACTTTCGGTTCGGTATCGGTATTTTCCCGCTTTTCCCATTTTGGTACCGTACCAGAAATATATATACTTTCCTTTGTTGCTGGTCGTTTGGTTCTTTTTATAATTTATAAGATTTATTCAGAAAAAATATTAGTGACTAAAACATTATTTTCGTGATCATATTATTTGCATATGAATACAAAATGATATTTTTCGGCGATATTAAAATTAAAGTTGACTATCACATATGAATACAATTGTAATTTTATAGAAGTCTAGCTAGTGCTTTTTGACACAAAAATTCACGTTTTAGCACCCTAGTTAAATCGAATTACAATCGCATTGCTTATTAATAAATCGCTAAGGCCCGTGACTTTGTGTCATTACAAAATCACGTAACATAATACAAAACAACATTTTTGTATATATATACGTGTTTCTTTGTCATTGTTCTTCTATGTTAAATGATGAATTTTAATTATTTGAGATACATTGATATTTATTGTCTTTGATTTTTATCAAATATAAGATATGTCCACAAGAGTTCACTTAGATACGTATTAGTTATTCTTTTTTATTATATTTTCAATACCAAATCAGATATAGTACCGCTTCTACCGTACCGGTACATGTACCGGTACCAAACCACTTTAATTAGTGAGGTATTCGGTACTCACATTCGGGCTAAAAAGAAAAGCGGTTCGGTACTGATTCCGTACCACGCTCATCCCTATCCCTATCGGTTCATTTTTATTCAACCGCATATCATAATAAATATAATAGTTTCAACCAAATTCTTTTCTTTCAAAAAATCTAAATAAATAAAACAAAATCAATACATAATTGATTGTTTAAAAATTTAAACTCAACTTAGAATCGATACATTTAATCAATCAGACTTAATACACATAGTACTTGCACACATAATATGAATTACCATCAAAATCTTCATACTACATCGAAAAGTATTTGAATGATGACATCAATTAATCCTTTTCAAAATACCGCCGTTACATTACGCGGGAGTGGTGCTAGTTGTTGAAATATATGCATGTTCCATCTTTCGCCCTTTTATCCCAACATTAGTCATAAATGAGTGACGTTGGCGTAATTAGCATGTTATATGAAATTCCGTCAACTTCATCTAATATTCCACGAGCATAAAGATTGGTCTACTATTAATATCAATCTTTTTGACAAAATACGGTAGCCTTGTGTAAGTAGGTCAGTTTTGCATTATTTAAGTAGTATTTGATAATAATCTAGGATGGTAAACCTAGTCAACTAATAATCAAATCATTGTTAAACAAAAATTCATTTTCATAATTTCATCTTCATATGATAATCTTCATTGTGCGACGAACAAGTCACCGAATTTCTAGACAGTAAACCTTATCACTCGTAAAGAGTTGTAAAATCAAATCAACAATTGATATGCAATAAGTGAAAGTGAAAAGTAGCAAAACTGCATTGCGCATGCATTTGGTTGGTATACAAGTTGTACAGGGAGAGAGAGGCTATACAAAAAGCCCTAGTTTTATTCTCTATTTGAAAGAAACCATGCTTTGTCAAAATCATATAATTCTCTCAGTTACCCACATACCTTATATCGCGGGTTATGAGAGATCGATGATGGTTGTATAAAGATAAGTAAAAATGATGAAAAAGTGAAGCTTCTAGTAACGGAGCATGTAAGTACGGCGACGGAACCAATTGTAGTCTGGCAATAGTTTCACCGGTCCAGATGCGGCTATCGCAATGTCCTATAAACCATACATTACTCATAAATTAAATTAATTTGTCTCAAAAGCGTGTTCGTAACTAATTATAGAATGTTTGTTTAGAAAGAAAACTTGACGAATCGCTTGATTAATATAAACCACATATAAATTACTTAAGAAATACTTATAATTCCTCAGCTCTCCATTTTCAAATCAATAAAAGGTGAGCGGAAAGAGGCTTACCTGGTCAAATATGATTCTGTTGGCCACACGTTTGACGGTGGCAGCATCAACTGCGTCAATTCTCGCAAATAATTCAGCAAACGGGATTCTTCGGCCATAAGTAAGTAGCTGAAACAACAAAAGTGTCAGGTATAAGAGTTGTGTCAACCATGAAAACGTTATAAATTAAACTTGCAATTCACATAGTGATTATAAATCTTGTTCAGAAACTGGTTTTTTCATTTTGAAACTGTATCGTGGTTGTCAAATATTGTTCTTCTATCAGTCAAATTAAACACATTTAAAAGCATAAACTAAAAGCCAAAATTGAAAGAGTCAATATTCTGCTTCAGCTGTACCTGGCGCCCAATGTCCTCAGCAGTAGCGCTGGTTCCATCAATATGGAGAAGCAATGAAGATTTCAGCTGCAACACATCAAAATATTTGCGACTCAAATATAAAATATGTGACACAACTACAACTGGTTAATATAGCTTAAAGTACTTATCAAACAAGTCCAAACATCAAATGAACTCCAATTCGATAACAAGTAAACAACCAGTTCACGACCCACACCTAATAAACTAATCATACACTTTGAGATCAAGATGGGCAGTTTGGGTAATGAGTGAATTAAAGTGAGTTTGGGTTAAACTGTGTCATTTATAGTACGGGTCGAGACAGGATAGATTGGGTTCACTTGCAATCATGTTTGTCACTTTTAAAATCGTTAATGTGTATTATTCTTACAAAAACAAATTATGATATCTAAATTCTTGAACTAAAAAGATTTAGAAGATCGTGTTCAATACAAAATAGTCACTAAGTAACTTCAACTGGTTTGACCCGTTGGTCACGTTCCCCACCTAGTTAATTTTTTATTTGACAGAATTGAACCATTCAGAAATGGCTCAAAATTAAAACCTCCAGATATGATAAAAATGCAAATGCAACACCCTGATTACCTGGTTTTGAGCACGAGTAACATCATCATCCCCAACTCGATAACACAATTTAGTCATCTCTTGCATGATTGCAAAAGCCAGATCATCTAAGCAATCCGCCTACAGCGATAACACAAGAAATTGAACAAGGCACCAGGTAATAAGGAAGTGCATATGAACATACATCATTGATAATGATCTTCAGATAATGCAACGTAAAAGGTAAAACGATAAATGCAATTATGCATTGCTTTAGCACCTGCTAGAGAATGTCAATTCAAATATTTTAGTCACATACCTTAGCAACAGCATATACACCAAATAGTCCCGTGTCTTTATAGTTGGTGTTGAAAGCCATCATGCTCTCAGCAAGTCCACTAATGGCCACCATCTGTGAAAGCTGTGAGCTGTAGACAATTAACAAAATGTGTCATTAAGTTCCAGCAACCAGGATTGAAAACCCCATAAATGAACAGATAGAATTATTTGTTATTACAATGGCATATGCTCTATTGGTTAGAAATAATGGACAGGTCAGACAGGTTGGGTAACCGGTCAAACAACTACTTTTAGCATCAGTCGAAACAGATCATGTTGGTTGACGCGCCAGCAGTTTTATCCAATTTGTCCCATTTATTTTAATTCTAACAGATAATTGAAGTATTAAATAATATTACAAAGAATATATTAAGAAAATAAAATCCAATTTGTTTGAAAAAATAGATTTAGAAAATTAGAATATTTGAGAAAATTACGGATAACCTTTGACCCGCTCAACCAATTACATTTATGGCTAAAAATCTCAAGTGACCTAAGAGTTAGACTATGATCGTATCAACAGATTTTTAAGCAAAATGGGTTGAAACGGCCACCTATAGAGGAAAAAGATAACGAGAATACCAACCCCATATGCTTGCCAGCTCCTGCAGATTTGTTCCATGAACCAAGCATAGCTTGCATGACCATCAAGGCAACTGAGTCAGGATCAGCCCATGACACTCCATTGAACGCAACCGCAAATTGTGCAAGAGGAGCGTCATCATCCCTCATGCGGATCTGATTATTTCATGATTTCAATTAAATTCTAGTCATTAATATCAGATGCATGTTGCTTGAGTAAATGTTACTTCAGAACCTAAATACAAATCTATGATGCACACCTCTGATCCAGTGAATATTGCTGGTTCCTTTTCTACCAACTGCGATGTAGTCATGGGATTGGCTGACAGCTTTGTAAACATTTTCTTCACCTGCTCAACAACATCCTCGTGTTTCACAGCTCCAGAAGCAGAAATAACCTGAATCAAATAATCATAAAAGATTTCTGGTGTCAACTCTAATGTCTAGACAGTTACTATAATACTTTGACCAATCTCAAAACCATACAAGGTGATTTTAGTCAAGTACCATTCTGTGAGCAGCATAGTGGGATGAAATATAATCTTCGATATCCTTCTTTGTTATCTTCGCAATGTTTTCAGCAGGTCCAAGAATAGTCCTACCAAGAGGAGTGTATTGGAAAGCAGTAGCATGCAAATGGTCAAAAATAACTTCCTCTGTCTGTGCACCCACCTGAAACAAAATTTGTATATTTACTATGAAGATCTACTATTATCATTATGCAGCAACCAGCAAACCAAATAAAACTACAGATTTTTCATGAAGTAAGCTTAAAAAATTAAATAGGGATAACATCAACTACCGTAGATAAACCAATTATCAATTGAAAAAACACAATTGTCAATCTTAATCTGAGACGAACTAACAATGAAACCCTTAATTAGATGATAATCTAATTTTCTTTGAGGCTGTTCTAAAGTCAGAACTGCTTCTACAAAAGAATACATAGTGGATAAAGGACGGAAATCTTCCCAGCTTAAGATTACAGAAATATTAGTTAAAACTTACGTGACAGCCACTTTCCACTTATACTATTTGTCATTTTGGCCAAATATATTGATCACTTCCTATCACCGTATCTTCAACAGATGTCATTACCCATGAGCTATTCTAGCTCTATTAAATGAACTCCCACTCTTGTTCTTTTAGTGCCACCATGTGCTAATGTGAATTCCATCTAACCATTGTCTCTCTGTGGTTAATCATATGAACGCTGCCTAGTAATTACCTCTTCGGTAGCGAAAATAGTTAGGATAATAAGCATTCAATTATATTTCAGAAACAGAAAACACCATTTAGAATTGATTTCAGAATATGCCACACCATACAAACTCATTTCCAACTTTGTGTTGATCTTATGAAAACTCTTCTAGTACCTAAGATACTTTAATCCCCCCCTTCAGCTGACTTTTACTCCACAACGTCTATGGAGTATTATGAGTACATAAATAAATGAAAAAGTCATTGCAAAACTATTGATGTATGTGCGTACGAGAGTAACCGCATCAACCATTCAACGTCTGTTTGTAATAATTATATATTCTTCGCAAGTGGCACTAATATCATGCATATTACATGACAATTAAGACAACATTTCTTTGAAATTCACCATATTTAAATACACTAGAAACAGTCTATATTCCATAAAATTCCATTGGTTTAACTAATACTATCCTACACTATACATATAATGCATTCAGTCAGTAATGGTACCATCATACATATACATAATGTATATTATACCAAGAAAAATAGTGTTGACAAAATGCATACAAACCTCTTCCATTTCACGAAGAATGACACCGCGTTCGAGGTTAATCAAACTCTCATCAAAATTAGAATTCTGCAATATATCAGATAATATATCTAACGCCTTAGGTACATCAGCACTCATACATTTAGCAAAATATGTCGTTTGCTCTCTGGAAGTATACGCATTCAAATGGCCTCCCATATTCTCAATCTCTTCTTCCAAACCCCTAACAGACCTTTTACCAGTCCCTTTAAATATCATATGTTCTAAAAAGTGAGCCACACCGTTAGTCTCATCAGTCTCAAATCTCGAACCAGCATCAATCCAAACACCAACGGTTGCGGTTTTCACGGCGAGGTTAGATTCCGTTGCGACACGTAAGCCGTTGGGTAAGGTGGTGACACGTGTCTCCGGGAAAGTTAAAATTGAGGTGTGATCGGATAAGATTGGATACGGAGAATTGTGCTTGAGAAACCTAGGGTTTGGAGTCTCGAGTTTTTTGAGCTTTGATTTCACTTGTTCAGCTACGCGATCGTAGATCATTTGATTTGGATGTGGTGGTGATGGTAATTGTGTGGTGCCTGTGGCGGTGGAGACTGCGGTGGCGGTGGCGGTGGAATTGGATCTGGTGGTGGTGGATAGGGTACGGTGCGAACGGCGGGAGAGATTGAGGAGATGGCGAATCGCCATGGTTAGGTTCAACTTGGGGGTGAGATTGGAGTTCAGAATTGGGGAAGAAGATGTGATGGGAATTTGAATAAAAAATATTTTTTTTGGCTGAAATTTCTGTAATTTTGTGATCGAGTATGGTTTGTGTGCCTGGTCTTTTGGTTTGACAAAAATAAAATGAACTTAAAAGGTTGCCGATTGGTTAAATATTTTGGATATTTTTTCGTAAAATGATAGACACGACTGAGTGACATTACTTTTTGGAATTAGTGTAATATTTTATATAGTGAGAATAAAGAGGGAAGATAAAAATGAAGAAAATAAGAAAATTAATCTTAGTCTTTCATTTCTAAAAAGTTAACATTCATCTGTGATAAATGTTATTCAAAATTATAACTTTACATTCTTTTATTACAAAATCAATGGCTGCGATTTGTTTCCCTCATTCAACAAGATTTGAAGCTTCCTTATGAATCATTCCCCTATATAAATTTGCCTATGAATCATTCCCCTATGAATCATCCATTAAAAATTGGGAAATTCATAAATTTGCCCCAAAAATTAACATTATAAAAAAATTTGCCCTAAAAAATTATTTTTATACTCAAATACTCCATCCGGTCGCAAGTCAAATCATGACTTGCGACCCGATAACTTGCGACTTCCACATCGTTCATTTGCGACCCTGCGACTCAGATTTGCGACCCAAAATGGCGACTTGCGACCCGACAACGTGATTTGCGACCGTTGACCAATGTTGACTTTTTTTTTCTTTTTTTTTTTTGTAAATTGTGTTAAGTGTCTGGTAAACTTTGGAAAGTCGAAAAAGTAAAAAAGTAAAAAAGTCGAAAAAGCCACCAATTTTTTGAAAAGGTCCAAAAAATCAAAAATTGAATTTTTCAAAATTAATTGAGGGCTATTGTTTAGTTACACTTCACATTTACTGTAAATTTTACGAATTTGAAATTTGAATTTTCTATAGCAAGTTATGAGCGGTCAAAGTGCGTTTAAAAGTCAAAATTAACGTAAAATGTCAAATTTGAATGTCAAGAAGGTCGAATTTCGAAAAAAATTTGAATAGGTATCGAAAAAATACACAAATTAAAAAAAAACGGTGACTTAATCGGAGTTATAAGTCAAAAGATATGAATTTTCAAAGTTTACAAAAAACTTAACACATTTTACAACAACAAAAAAAAAAAAAGAATTTGATCCCGGTCGCAAGTTTAATTTGGGGGTCGCAAGGTTTGATTCCCGGTCGTAAGCTACGGTATCGTAGTCAAAATTTTGGTCGCAAGAAACATTTGGGGGTCGCAAGATTTGGTTCCCGGTCGCAAGGTACGGTATCGTAGTCAAAATTTGGGTCGCAAGTCACGTTGTGAACGGGTCGCACGGTCGCAATATCTGGTGTCGGGGTCGCAAGTTTACGGGTCGCAAGTCACGATTTGACTTGCGACCGGATAGAGTATATTGGTATGTTTTCAATTTTTTAGGGCAAATATTTTTAAAAATAAATTTTTTAGAGCAAATTTGTTAATTTTTCTTAAAAATTTATATTTGAGTATGTATAACATAATATTATTGCAAGTTTTATATGGAATATATGTAATTTCTCATAATTATATTTCGAATTTAGTGTAAAAAAAATTGTTTATAAAACAACTAAATACATACAGACTATTTAGCATGTCATTATTTAAACCAAGCATCCACTTAAAATTTTCAGCAACTTGTATTGTGAAGAAACGACAAGGCGACAAAAGAAAAAAAGAAGCTATGCTTAACGTAGTTATGTGTTTTAGCTGAGGGTAGTTAAATAATGACAAAAATCTCCATTCCATTTTTAAGGTAAGTTTGACACAAACTTTTAGTAGCTTTTTCAAATTTAAGTCTTTTTTTTCTTTTTTAAATTAATAGTTTCTTCATTTATAAAAGTTTTGTTCGGATAAAAAAGTATTAAACTTTTAATTTTTCTAAAAAGTTTGTAAATGAAATGATAATTCTATAAACTTTTAGAATTAAAAAGAACTTTTGCTGAATAAAAATACATGATTGTCTTCATCAATATGATAATTTGACAACGATTAGTTTATAGGTACTAACTCTTCAAATAATTTATTGAAGTTATTGTCGTTTTCATTATTAATAAATTAATAATACTGACGTCCCTCAAAATATTAAAAATATTCTTAAAAAACAGTGGACAAGTTCATGTTGCGAACGGTATGAATGAAAATTTTTATATGTATAACTACTAAACGAAATATATTATGTTTTAATACATTAAATCAAAATCATATTTATATCAAATATTTAATATACATATAATTATGATATTAAGAGGTGATATTTGAATTATGATTGTTTTAACACTAAAATATTATTTGTTAAATTTATTTTTAGTTAAATTTATTATTTATTTTTTTATTGATGTCATTTTATGTCATTTTACAGTTCAAACTTATAGCTACAACTAGTTCTCCAAACAATTTATAACATATAAATTTACAGCTTACAGCTACAGCCTACAATTTACAACTACGGCCTACATTTATCTTACCAAATAGACCCTTAAACGCTACATCAAGTAGTGTTTTAATTTCAAACCTTTTATCAATTTAAAACCAAACAAGACTTTTTAATCAATTGAAGTTTTCTTCTCAAAACAAAAAACTTTAATGTTTTAAAATTTTCAAAAAGCTCATTACTCAATAAGCCCTAAAGCACCATTTCTTTTAGTAATTTCGAGAAAATTACACATATTATCCTTTAAATTTACTCCAAATTTCACCAGCAATCCTTCACGAATTTTAATTACACCAATTATCTGTTCTTTTGAAACTTATTATGGCAATAGTCTTTTAGACTAACGGTCATTAACTATTCAATTAGAAAGGACCATGTGTATGTTTTTTATATTTAATTTATTTTCCTCTGAGTAAATATAAAGTATAAAATCTAAAATATGTATAGATACATTATTAGATGCATAGAACATCATTTTAATCTTCCTTATTTCACTTACCAAATTCATTAACAAATATGGTCCCCTTCTCTCTACTGAAACATCAAATTTTATAGTTCACCACCAAAACATATATTTGTAGCCTAAATATTACAAGTCACGTATTTGGTTCACAATTTTCAACGCCATTTTACTTTGAAGCTATAAAAGAGGCGGTGGCTACTAAAGTCATGATCAGATACAATTACTTGGTGATAGAGGGTTGTCGGGTGGTGAAAGATGGTGTTAGACGATAAATTTGATGTTTAAGTGGGATCAGATTTGATGATAAATTTGTTAAATGAAATGAGGAAGATGAAAATGATGTTATGTGCACTTAATAAAGTATCTATACACATTTTAGATTTTATAAATTTTACTTAAAAATAAATAAATTAAAAGAATAAAAAATATCGCACATGGTCTTTTTTAACGAAAGAGTTAACGATCGTTAGTTTAAACGTCTATTGACATAACAAATTTTAAAATAGAGGATTATTGGTATGATTAAAGTTCATAAATGACTTTCGATAAAATTTGGTGTAAACTTAAAAGACGATTTGTGTATATTTCTCTTTAAATTTTATTGTTTTCATTAATGAGCATACATATTTAGGCCTCTCACTATGATCTAGCCCAGAACTGGACGCCACATCATCACAAGAACTGAACTACCTATAACGACTTATGAACTGAACTTTTCAGCTCCACGTCAGTGCAATGTCATTTCTTAATTATTAATACAAATACATTTATATTTCTAAAAGACAATAATAATAATAATAATAATAATAGTAGTAATAATAATAGTAATAATAATAGTAATAATAATAATAATAAAAAAAAAAGTACGTTACATTAATAATAAAAATTGCAATAATTAAAAAAGTACCTTACACTAATAATAATCAAATAAAAATTATATAAGTTGTTTGTATACGTAGTTGATATAGTTTTAAAAAGAAAGTGAGAATTGTGTGGAGAAAAAAATGGTAATTGTATGTATATGTATGACATTTGTGATTGGAAAAAAGTGTTAGATTTTTATTTTTTACATTTGATCGTCTTGTCAAAAAAAATGAGCCCCACAACTTCATTCTTGCTCCGTCTCTGCCAGAACGAAAGCTCAAGGATAGTATCTGAAGACTGACCATGCGTATAAAATAAGCGAAAGACGACATATCATGTACATCAAAGACGGAAGACGAACTCGGATAAAGAGCGGTCTTATGGAAGTTTCTTACCATCATGTTAAGTCAACAAAATTAAATTGTCATTGTGAAATCATCTAGCGGTCTACCCATTGCATTTCTCATTTTTATCCTTTTTGAGTTTTTTCACAAATTTAGATAACAATTTTTAAATCCACCATGGTTAAAGTGTCAAACCTTGATTACTCGTATCGTATGCATCGTTTGCAATCATTCATTCTCTTTACTACTCGTATAATAGCGTAGTTGAAAACTTACTAAAATAAATAATCAGATAAATAAATCATCTTAAATGCCATTATTACAAATACTCATTTTATCTAATAATAAATGTTTATAAGTTACATAAAATTTTTAAAAATGTATAATCAGTTTATTATGTAAGAGAAAAAAGACAAGTTTACTCCTTTTTTTCAAAGTATTCAATGTATCAATTTTATGAAAAAATAAATTATATGTAAGTTAGTAAACATTTATTTTGAAATAAACTAAAATAAAATATGACATTTATTTTGTGTGACGGAAAGAGTAATAAATAAAATACGAATGACCAAAATCAATTTCATTATTAGTGTGTGGTTGATGACACGTAACAGTAGCAGTAAGTAGTAGCAGTAACAGTTAGCAATAACAGTTAGCAGTAGTTGTTTGGTTAAAAAAGTATTTGGTAACGTAGCAGTAACAATAATCATAAAGTATAAATTACGAAAAAGGACATATACACACTATAATAAAAAACTAATTAAATAAATAATAAAGTTATGAGGGTGTATAGGTAATTTCAGAAGCAAAACTCTAATTGCTAGTTGAAATGCTTGCTAATCAAGCATTTAAAATGAAAGCAGTTAGACATTATGCAAACTCTAGTTGTTTTGTTGACAAACAAACTTTTCAACTAAACCGCTGACTACTAATCGCTTGTCGCTCTAAAATGATTTCAAATATTTACTACCAAACACACCCTTAATCACATCAAACAATAAATAGCATAAAATTTGCATAACAAATAGATACTATTGCCTTTATCTAATTGAAGTTGCAACAATTCACTTTCTACGAAATATCATAAAAGCAACTATATCCGATTTCGCAATTTCATCGTCTTATACCGACTTCTACACACTTTTATTCTTTCACAAGTTCACACTTAAAACTCGCCACTCGCCACTGCTTCCACCAACCCCTTCTCCTTCTTCGATGTGCTCCTTCTCAACGCAAAAACAACAATCACAGTTTTAAAATTCATAAATTTTGAGGTATATTACATACCTCAGGACAAAAGTGACTCTCACACATATTATAAAATTTCAGGAATGTCCGTCATCTAATATCAAGTTGACTAAACGTTAGATAAGTAACACCAATTAAAAGTTACATAACAATCTATATGAAACTTTATATAAAACTCTTCTAACTTATGATATAATACGTTTAATTCGTTGCACTACAAAAATCACTAGAATTATATTTCGTATGACATACCGTGTCTCCTTTTATCGAAAAGTAAACTTATCGCCAAGCAACAACCTTGATCGGTGGACTCATATGTATGGCCAAGTTAAAAGAACATTTGGTTATATATATTTAATATTTTTGTTTTTATGTTTATATGTTTTATTAAGAGCAGATATAATATTATCAAATTTATAGTTCATTTTTATTTCTAATAATTTTATATATATATATATATATCTCCGTGTAGAAACCTTTGGATCATTCAGAACTAGATCCAACAAAAAAATGTTGACCGTGAGATCACATCAACGAATTTGACTCTTTTGATAACACACACATGCCACCCCCCTTATTTTAGTACTCTTTACTTCCATTCCATGCATGTAATTCTCATCCGACTACAACTCAACAAGAAACAGTCATGGAGAGTTTGTTTTTTCTATCTTTGATTTTTTCATCACTTTGATCCACTTTAATTTTCCCTAATTCAAATCACACCCTTTAATCTTTATGCTTTAATTTCCCTAAAGTTTGTTGCTTTTTGTCATCTTCATGTATTTTTGTGCCCTAGCTAAACATGTTTGTTGTTTTCCTTTAAAGAAATAAACAATTATAAGGAAATTTTACTGCTTGATCGATTGGGTAGTGTTTAATTCTTTTTATTTCAATTGGGTGTTTATTAGATTTTGAGTTTATGATGAATATGATGGAGGAAGATCAGGATGAACTGAGATTTGTGTGTAAGTTGTGTGATAAAAGGTACCCAAGTGGGAAGTCATTAGGTGGACATATGAGGTCTCATGTGATTGCTGCAGCAGCTGCTGCGAATTCATTTGAATCCGATGAAAAGTTTGCAACTTTGATGATTAATGGGAATGGGAATGATAATGGGAATGCGAGTTCCTACGGGTTAAGAGAGAATCCTAAAAAGACTTGGAGGGCGGTTGGTTCGTCGAATTTTCCGTTCCCAAATGAGAGATATTGTAAGCAATGCGGAAAAGGGTTTCAATCTTTGAAAGCTTTGTGTGGTCATATGGCTTGTCATTCTGAAAAAGATCGGAACTTGAAGGATTGTGATCACTCATGGACTAGTGATCAGAATCTTGATCATGATGATGAGAAAGTTGTAACTGACAGCTATTCGGATACTGAGGAGCCCGAGTTTGAAGATCCGACCCGAGTGACAAGATCCAAGTCCAAGAGGTACAAGAAAGTTATAGTTAAACCATATTCTTTTAATTTCTCATTGACTAATAATAATGCTAGTAATAATGGTAACTGCAATTATTATGGGTCATCTTCTGTTTCTGAGATTGATGAGTTTGAACAAGAAGAAGTTGCTATGTGTTTGATGATGTTGTCTAAAGATTCTGCCAATTGGGGTGGTGTTACTTCAGTGGTGGAATCTTCTGATAACAATTCTGCTGTGGAGACTAAATCGTCTTCGATTGAGATGAAATTAAGTAAGAAGTCTAGTAGTGTTGTAGAGGGTGATAATTTTCAGTTTGAGAATTCAAATTCAGGGTACTATAAGAAGAATGAGAGTTATGGAACTAAGAAGGTGGAATCAGACATTTCGGTTGAGGAATTACTTAGAAATGGTAGTGACAGAAATAAGTCAAAGGGCACTCGAGAGTTATCGTATGAAGAGAAACTTGAGATTAGAAGGAATTTGTTTAGAGAATTTGGGTATCGTGATCCCTTGAGAAAAAGAATCCGAGGTGATGATGATGATTCATATAGTCCTGAATTAGAACGTGTGGAAACGAATAAAAAAAGGAACAAGTATGAATGCTTAACTTGCAACAAGATTTTCAGTTCATTTCAAGGGCTTGGAGGGCATAGACCATGTAACAGAAGGAATATTGCTTTCGGGCCACCAAAAAACGATAGTGGTGAAAACAGTTTAGAAGCTGGTGAATTTCGAAAGGCGAAATATGATAAGAAAGTACGGGCCAAAAAGAGCAAAGGGCACGAATGCCCAATTTGTTTCAGAATATTCAAGTCAGGGCAAGCTTTAGGAGGTCACAAAAGGTCTCACTTTTTAAATGGGTCAATAGATCACTTTGCAGCTATAGAACGTGAGGCTCCATCATCTTCTGATATGATAGATCTCAATCTCCCTGCTCCCGAAGAGGACTAGAATCAAATATCGGTAATGTTGGTTTTTGGATATTGCTCATCAAATGGATTAGAGTTGCATTTTTCTTGTTATATTCATCAAATTCTTGGTATGTTTCTTGTAAACGTGTTCAATTTTCAAGATTTTGAGTAATATCTCTAAGTATTTAGTTGGTTCATAATCTTGTGATGTTTTTGCTTTACTGTTGCTATGAGTTGAGTTTTTGTGGTGTGGTGGTAGGGAGCCAATAGGAAAAGGTTTCTTGAAGTTGATTTGCAGAAAGCTATTGTCAAATGATTTCTCTTGAACTGCAATTGACTATGATATTCATACTAATGATGTTGGAAAAAGAAGTAAATATATATCATTACTCATACACACAGTACAAACTGAAATATGCAAGAAGGGTCCACAAAAGGGGGATTTGATGTTGACTTCTTAACCTTTGATTCTTGCATTGCACTTGAAGTTAGTGTAATAAGAGTTAGAGATTTAACATTTTGAAATTAGTTATTTTGTTCAAGATAGATCTTATTTTTTTCATATTTAAAAGTTGTGGAGATTAAGAAAGTATAACAATAACAGTCTTTCCAATTACCTATAGAAACATGATCCAACTCAAAGGGGTTAGCATAGCGGTAAGGGCTTGAGATTCTTCTCAAGTTGAAATCTCGTAAGATGCAACTCCCTATGGCACCTTTCCCAAACTCCCAGCCTATTTCATAATTGTGGAGGGTTGGTGGTTTGGTCAGTTCCTTAATGAAACTACACTTTAAAACTGCGCAAGATAAGAAACAACCATACACTTTAGAACTACGAGAGCTAAGAAACAACCACAAGCCGATAGGGCCAATTTTTGTCGCAGTTGGTACCAGTTTTGACACTCAAATGGATACCACTTGATACAACTTGACCAAACCCATCTTAAAATATTACAATGACAATAAATGTTAATATATTTGCAATGATATATCATAACTAAAGAAGTGTCAGGTATTTGCAAGATACTTAAAAATAAATATTTATTTTAGATATATTGTATCTTGCAAATACTCAACACTTCTTTAATTATGATATATCATTGCAAATATGCTAACATTTATTGTAATATTTTAAAATGGGTTTGGTCAAGTTATATCAAGTGATCAGTTGATGTAATTAGTTCATCAGATCATGCTCTTTCTACATGTATCTATCTATAATCTTAATACAGTAAAATATTGATTGTTCTAGGAGAAAATGTTTGGTTGCGGAATGCATGTGTAACTTTGATTAAGGGAGCATAAGTAACACTATATCCAAGTATAATGTCGGCTAATATTAATTTTTTGTTTGAAGAACATAGTAATCCACAATATGAATGTGAGCAGTAATAATTGTACTTTCTCCGTCTCACAAAGTAAAACGTAACTATGACAAATTATTAAACTTTTAAATTTATTTTTATTTATTAATTCTTTAATCAAAAACTTACTTTTAATATAAAAGTAAAATAAATACTCTATCAAACTATCATAAATTTTGAGTTCCTTTTTGTTCGGGGAATTTTTTATTATAGATTTACTTAGGTGCAGAAGTGTAGTACCATTGAAAATGCAGTCAAATTATCCATTATGTTGACTATAAAATCTTAAGCCCTTAGTTCCAGTCCAATAGTATTTCATCGTTTCAATTTTCAGCCCATTAGATTTAGCCTAATAGATGTCTCTTTCTGCAGTGAATGATGTTGTACAATTTATTTTTGAAGGATATCTCGTTATTTACTTTTCCAAGAAGAGTATTACTCGTAATAATCTAAAAGAGCTTCCTAAATTTTATAAACATCATCATACCTTTTCAAAATATAAAATCTTAATGGTATAACAAGTTATAGACTAAAGAAAACAAACATGATTAGACTTTTACGATTATAAACGTTTAGGGTATGTGTGACTCACGAAATTTTAATTATGCGTTAGTGTTTAATTGTTAAATTTGAAGTAATCAATTCCACTTAAATGTCTACATTCCTTATAATATATGAAGGTTGATTCCATTCGAGCCTCCAATCTTCCAATTACAAATATACCCTCATATCGAATACATCAAGTTTCACATCTCTCTCCATCGGTCTTTAATCAACATTTTCACCTCCCTCCCTATAATCTCTGGCCGACTATCCAAAGCCTTCGTCGGACCGGTCATCGTTGGACCAATTACCACATCGTCCCTAGCATCCACAAGTTTGATTCTTATTGTTGACGAATTGATAAAATATAGGGACAACAAATTAAATTGATAAAGTATCTTGTAAACAAAATGGCAACAGTAACATTTAACATAAAAACACCTTATAATATAAGATTCTTATAACATAACATCAAATTATTAAATAGTTCTCAAGCATATATAATAGATCGGAGCCAAGAACTGTATGGATTACTTAAGTTTCAATAGTTCTCAAATTGTTACTTGTTTGTCTGTATTTAGTCCATGAAGAAGGTAAGAAGAATGAAGAGAGCAACTTCTGTATGGTTTCTTTTTCAATAGTAATACCGCCAGTTTTCTTGTGGTAAAATTATTAAATAGTTCTCAAACATATATAATAGATCGGAGCCAAGATCTATATATGGATTACATGAGTTTCAATAGTTCTCAAGTT
The DNA here is from genome assembly GCA_963921325.1 of Logfia minima. Classification (NCBI taxonomy): domain Eukaryota; kingdom Viridiplantae; phylum Streptophyta; class Magnoliopsida; order Asterales; family Asteraceae; genus Logfia; species Logfia minima. The sequence goes on along the minus strand of OY992770.1, from coordinate 13,462,001 downwards.
GTTAATTGTTTGTAAGGATTTAGTCCATGAAGAAGGTAAGAAGAATGAAGAGAACAACTTCTGTAGGCTTAAGTTTCAATAGTAAGACCGCCAGTTTTCTTGTGGTAAACAGAGGATAGAGCAGATCTATTTTCGTGAAGCCGAAGTTATAGATTGCTTTAAAATAGATGCATGTCAATGGAAGATAGCAACATCTGGAACACACTTTTGAAGCTCAAAACCCAAAAACCGAGTACTTTTTCTATGGGACCTCCAAGAGATTAAAAAGAAACTGCGTTTATGAATGTGTTTATAAACACAATTTCTTTTCAATGTCAAGAGTTGAAAAAGAAAATGTGTTTACAAAGAAACTCGAATCATTTTACGTCCCGATAATAGTTGGTTGACATCTTGAGCCGAACCCACTCCGTCACCGATATGGATTTATACTTGGATATCCGGAATATTTAAGCAGAGAAATCGTGGTTGCGTCCAAACAAAAAGCTATTTGCATCTAAACAAAGGGATCTTTGCTCATGTGTATCCAGACAATACTCTACTCCATCATCAAGACGGGATTATTGTGAGCATGAGACCATGAATCAAGAACAAGCGTCCAAAGTAGAAGAACAACGATGCCATATAGCGGTAATTGAAGCACACATTACCGGGCGAGGGGGTGCCACTAGATTAAACATTAGTACGATAGGTGGAGATCCTGATGGCTTTTTAATTCACAAATGATTGTGATTGTGGAGTTGAGGCAGGGAATGGTGCTAGACTATGCTGACGACGAGGTAACTTCATCCATTCAAAACTCCTAACGGCAGTCTTTACTTACTAATTTTTTATATGGTTTATATATAGGAGTACGCCCCGTGTCAACTTATGAAGCCGTAAGGTGACTATGCTAGTTAATGGGCGAGAGAGATCACACACCCGATTGTGAAGGAAATACTACATCCGCGTCATGTGTTTTTAAAAGTAGATACTATTGAAGACGGTTGTGAAGGATTACCGATTTCATTTGTCAGACCCTGAATCTCTTGTTTAAGAGATGCCAAAAGTGAAGTTATTCAGTGGCCACACGTAGCGATCAAGGTATGTAAACTTTAATTTGGATTATTGTGAATATTGTTTTTAGTTAACCATTTTCTTTAAATGTAGCTTGGCCACGACATTGTGTCTTGATGGGCGATGTAAGTTTTATAATATTATTTATCAAAAATGTCTTTATGTATTATGCTATTATTTCTTATTATTACTGCATTTTATCATAAAATAATTTTAGGACTTGTAGGTCATTCACGAGGGGCAGTTACTAGAAAATAAATGTGCATTCCTACATCCTGGTGTATGTCAATTATTGTTTTGCGAAAAACAAGGACAATTACAAGACTGTTATTGACGACATCATCTGATAGTTTGAACCACAATGGTAAACAGTTCTTCATTGCTCCATATAATCACAAGAAGTACGTTTTATACTAATATATATATATGTATATATATTATTGTTTTAATTATAAGTGTTTTACTTATATTAAAATATTACGTACTTTGTGTAGTACTCATTGGGTCCTATTTATTCTTGACACTGTCGGGCATACCGGCTACCTCCTAGAGTGAATGATGAAATCGAAAGGGCATAAGGATGATGCGTTTATTGAATGGGTGGAAGAGTAAGAGTTCTTCAATATGCATCTTTCTAAGATGAATATTTTTGGAACTTATTAAGTTAATAATATTTTATTTTTAGGTGTGGTCGTGAAAAATGGAATTGGCAAATGGTGAGGTGTCCCCAACAACGAGACACTTGTGAGTGGGGATATTACATGATCAATAATATGTTTCAAATGATGATGAGTAAGCAAGGAGACTTTTCAAAAAGTGTAAGGTTTGAGAAATATGACATGTATTTATATATTTTCTGGTTGTTGGTTAGCTATTAACTTGTTAATTGGATTTGGTTATAGAATTGGAAGAGCGTAAAGAGTTATACAGAAACGGAGTTGAATGACTTGGTATACTACAAAGAAGTTTGCCTCACTTTACTTTGGTGATGAACATTGAATTAGATGAACTTGTTTATGATATATATCAAGATAAATACTTTTGTAGATTATATTTTTTAAATTTGTACATTATATTTCTAGTATGTATATATGTTGTGAATTTGGTCATTCGGCTTTGCTGGAAATCGATATTTTCATTATTTGGCCACTAGAATTTGGTATTTACAAAAAGTGGCTATTGAAATTTGGTTGGGAAAATGTACAAAAAACATATAATATATACATTTAAAGTGGTTATTTGAACCCAATAACTAAAAAAAAATTTAAGGTTTTTTTTTTCGCGCTAAAAGTAATACAACCGTTTGACAAACAACCACCGTATTTATCTCCTAAAACTGACACCAAAAGCATCCAAATTGCACCACCTTATATTAAATAAAAGACCCACCCTTAAAAAACGTCTAAAACTCGTGTAAGTATCCAAATCAAACTACATTTAAATAAATTAAACCGTCATACCTGATGATAATGTAAGGCAATAGTTTCATCACCTTTAAACCTGTTTGCATTTTGAACGCTGCGTTCATAAACGGCGATCATCACCACTTTAACCGATTGTTTGTGTAGAAGTGATATCCATAGAAACAAATAACATTACAGTTACTTATCATAATATCTTGTAACTTTTCAAAAACAGATAACATTTTTAAACAATTATTTATCACATTTATATCTTGTAACTTTTCAAAATATAAAAACGAATAACATTCTTTAGCAGTTGTTTAACGCAATCAGGCCACACGATATCGATTTTATACCCATATAATTTTCAATATATGCAACTTTTCAACTCCGCTACACGTCTCCGAGACGAATAGGCAAATCATTTTAATATAAAACATACAAAATATACCTTAGTCTTGAGATTTAATGATCTCAAAAATGATCAAGAACTGGCAATGGAACAAATTATGATGAGATAGCCAGATGCAATATAATTATAAAACATGTCAGCAAGTGCAATATCCCCATCAAAAGTTTCATGTGTTTCATGTGTCTTGTTTGATGGGATAACTTTGAGTGCGATATCCTGCAACCACCAATTACCTTTGGTTAACAATAAAATACCCTTTATATTTGTGGAGTGTAATCAATATAATCATCGAATATTAGCTTGATTAACGTGGGCCGTCTTATATTATATACTATTAATTTTAATTAATGAATTATTTCCTTGTGAGGCCGTGAACTTGGATCTGTATTCTGGTTTTGTTGATATATACAATTAAAAAAGAAAATGTTGCATCCTTGTAAATCAACTTGCAAATTATATATGACTGTTAACAACAAAGTATGATATGCAGATAATTTTAAAAATAGGAAAATAAATCATGCAAAACTTTCTTACTTTCTTTGGTTGTCAAGTAGATAGATCCAGAAATGTCAACTTAAGTTGGATGGTTTTGGACTTCTAACCCAAGTGCATTCATCCTGATCCTATTAAGTAAATTTGTTTCTTCTAACTCTAACTTGTTGCTAGTAACCCTTTCTAAATAATATTGCATTTCTATATAAAAAGATGGTTAAGCTCTTATACTATTGAAACTCTTATCCGATATGATGAAAACACGATCACTATTCCAACTCTCTCTTACTTACATAAACAAAAACACTTTATATAAAACTAGGAATATAAACGAAACGAAACGAAACAATTAGTGAGTTACTCAATTTGAGAAATACTTGAAATACTCGAAATCGACTTGGTAAAAATTGAGTTGAGCTCGAATATTAAAATACTTGGCTCAAGAGGCTCGCGAGCTTACATTATTTTACATTTTTAACCTCTTATTATATGTCTACTAACATATTAGCCTTAGTTTTAAACTTTTAATCGAGTCTAGCATGAAAGTATAGAGTCAATTAATATTGAGGTCTAAGTCTCTAAAAATGTAACGAACTATGACAAAATTCTATTGTGTGTATTCAATTTTCGATTATTGCTAATTGTATATAAGTTGGTTGGAGTGTCATCCATATAAAGCACCACATCAAAAAATTCCATACAATGAGCAATAAAGCGAAAATTGGATACACACTATAGTGGTTTTACAAAGTTTATACACATAATAGGCTTTTGTTATAGTTTGTTATATTTTCAGACACTTAGCCCTAATATTAATTTTTAATTATTCAATATTAATATCTTATTATTGATAATCGAGTCGAGTCAAGCTGAACTCCAAATTATCATTTACTAAATGGAGTCAAGTTCGAACTTGCAAATATAAGCTAGATCAAGTTCGAGTCAAGTTTCAAACTTTGATTTTTCTAGTCGAGTCGAGCCCGAACTTAGCACTATATCATCTCAACTTTACTCAATTACACGCCTACATAAAGCAGACATTACACACACAGACACTCTCATTGTAGTATGACTCTTTAAACAATCGTCATTACTATCACCTCTGACCTCTCAGCACCGTCGCCCTGATACACTGTGCGTACAACGCATGCTAGTAACTATTAGCTATCAGGCGACCTCAAATGATGAAGACTAGTTTAGTTGCTTATTTTAAGGCATCTCACCCTCAAGTTTAATAGACTGTGATGACTTATAAAACTTATTCAAGCTGCAACAAACTTATAATAAATAAGTTGTCTTTTGGAGAAAGTTCTTAATTAATGACATATGTTAGAACCTAGATATACATGTTTTCTGGGGTGTAAAATTCCGACATATACTAGCTAGCAATTATAACAAAAATAAAAGTAAAAAGATGATAGCTTCGATTAATTAGTTAATTATGTTCGTCTAAATAAGTCATGATAGATGATGTTTTACGACTACGATATACAATCAAACACATTAAATGAACTGAACCACAAGTCTACTAGTCAAAGCATGCTAATTAGTTTGATCAGAATTTATCTTTATAACAATTGTAAATGCAATTAAACAAACCAAACATTTCATTAACTTTTCACACAGATGAAAAGTCATTCATACTAATACTATTGTGTCATGTCAGTTTCATGAATTATATACAAGATAGGCTTACCAACCCTATTGATAGACCACATTGCACACATATATTGATTATTATTATGAGGGAGTTAATGTGTGGCTTATAACATATTAATTAATTTCACGATTAACTGTTCTTTCTTAATTTACAGGCTAACTAGTTGTAGATTAAATTTCTTAATTTTCCTTGGTTTAGTCATAGCTATTAGCTAGTGGTATATAAGCTAGAAAGCCTAATGATTTTTTTTCCTTCAATTCACACATCTTTTAAATTACTTCATTATGAAAAATACTTGACAAAAACCAGACATCTGGTAACACATAAAATTTAAGACCAGGTAGTTAAAACTGCAAATACATACATACATGCATGATAATTAATTAAAGTGGGACCGTGGGGAACTTTAAACCTTTTGATTAATTAAGTGCACGAGTGACCAATATAAAATAAAAAGCTGGGGTAGCAAATAAGTGATAGAAAAGTGGCATTCTACAGTGAGCTTTCTAATCATTCTAATGAACATTGGCCAACAATATCAAAGATTTTGTGCTAAATATATATTATTTTCCGACTCAAAGCTATACCATCGTCTGCATGCTTTCTAGCGAATTTTAGTATCAGGTATCGAATACAGAATCTGTTCTCATTTAAAAAAAGGAGCACCGATATCTTTAAATACTAATATCACCTAATCATATTAAGTAACTATATATCCATTTAAGTTCCTGAAAAGTGCACACTAGCTAGCTATTGAGAGAGCTAGAATCTAGTTTCGAAATTAACATTATAGCAACAAATTTATATACATATCATCAGTTTAAGCAATTAGTAGTAGCTAATATGACAAACCCTTATAAGAAAGCTTGCGTAAATGAACAGATTTATGACGACAACACCTAGGAACTCCACTAAACCAAATGAAAATAATAGATCGTATACTTTAGAGCTGTACGTGTTGATTAGTAGACCGATTTTAGTTAACTTGTATATCATGTTAATTAAAAATCTAGACGTACGTACAGGTGTCTATTAATACAGAGAATTATGCAAGCAATGATGCAATTAAGTGTGTTGAAATCTAATGAAATTTGAAGTGTTGTGTCCTAATTAATAAAACACACTTCTTCGATCCCATGCCGTAGGATGTATTTTGGTTGTTATGGATTGTTTACAGGTCAAAACTGACAGTTTACTGTTTTTTTATCATGATCAACTAGAAAGTATTTGTGATTTATTTATATACGACAAACCTAAAATATATTCCCGCTGTGACGTATAATTCGTAACTATATACATAATGTCTCAAACGAGAGTTGTCCTTACAACATCTTGTTTGATGGGCTTCTCCGGACTAACAGGCTAGAGGTTGTTTAATGTATATATGATTTATCTTGTTTTATTAATTAAGACTTAATTTCTTCTTATGATTTTGTTACTTCTTCGGGTTGATTGAGATTTGATTACAAGAACAATTAACGGATACTCATCTAGGGATTCATGAATTTAATTCATTCATTTATGTGCTAGCTAGCTAATTAATCATATATATTGATCCGTCAATTCTTACTTCATATGCCCAAACTTTTAGGATCGAAAGAGATCGAGGTATAAAGTGAAGGATTTAAAGAATGGACAAGAATAGGTAGTTGTTATGGAGCTGTTAAACACATTGAGAAAAGATTTTGGATAGCAAACATATCATAATGTGGGCTAATACATGCATGATATAATGCATATAATCATTACAAATGAAGTTGTTTAGGACCACATATGGACCATAGATGAAGGCTTTCTAATACCACTTGTGTACAACTAGTAATCTATATACAAGGACCATTCATTTTGGGTTGCTTGTAAAGGAGCATCTACCAAAGTACAACATCCTCCTCTACATTATCCTTAGAGTATAGGTGTGAAAGCTTATTAGAGAGACAGATTCTCATGTGTGCAATCGATATAAATTTTTAATCATGTGCCACTTGCCAAACATATGCCAATTTATGTGTCCTACTTAAAGTTAGAAAATGCTATCTATACATTTTACTAGCTAGTCAAACACCCTCACATTAATCATTGTCTTTAAGATGGTCAACACTTCTTCAAATAATCAAATCCTCAAAGTGCAAATATATAACACTATACCAATATGATCAATTGTATGAAGAAAAATAATCACATCTAAGCATAGGCCAAATTAAGAGTTTAGATTAGTAATCTTTAAATTAGTTTTTCTTACATATAACATATACATTAGATTTAACGTGTTTTCCTAATGTCTAAGTATGGAGTGGTTGGCTGGCTAGCAAATATGGAGTGTTTCACTATACACTAGATGATCTTAATGAGAATCGTAGATGTGCCTGTAATCTTGATTCATCACAAACATTTAAGCTATGGTCCATCTTATATCTATGATATGATTGGGCGACAAGAAACCGGAATTACTTTATTAATTACCTTTCCTATTTCCCTTTATAATCCTTGAAACATAGGTACCAAAGTGATCTGGTTGTGTAAGTGTCAAACCGGGTTTGGGTTGAAAGTTGAAACACGTCATTTTCTTGTACTAGCTAGTAATGGGATGGTCACCACAAACACTTTTAGTCATTTTTTTAAATTGAAAACCTATTGTTTTAAACGGCACTGCAAGCATATTTATATATTTATTTTACAATATGTAGTAATTTAAAAGTTTTTTATTTAAATTAGTTAACATCTTGTGTTCTTTAAATAAAGGATTAGATAAACTAAGGCTTGAAAATATGATAAAGAAAGTATTATATAAACTAGAGCTTGAGCATATATAGAAGAAACAAACAAACATATTCAATGTACAGGGAAAAGTTTTTAAAGGATGTATGTACCTTTTTTAATTATCATTCTTTGCGCATTCTCGGAGGCACAATATCACCAAGTAACCCTTGATCTACATGTGAAGCTTGAGAGGATGCTTGAGGAAGTATTTGCAATATACGATTTCTTGATGATTCACTTGATACTAATTGCGGCCAAGATTGTGTGGAACCAACAGCGCGCGCTAATTGATCCCGAAACTGTCCTCTCGAATAGTTAAATGGCTGCTGCAGGGCTAAAGAATTAGAGGCAAATTGTCTTGCATAGGCAGATTCGTGATGACTTGCAAGTGATCTAGGGAACCCTACAGTATGGTGACAGTGTTGTCCTTCGTATGTCGTAATTACAGTTGCAGGGTCTTCTGATGACCGTTCAACTCGTTTCTTGACAGTGCATTTGCTATTTGTGCAGCGGTAATAGCTCCTTCATAAGAATAGTCAAACAAATGGGCAAATTTAGAAAACAAGGGTAAAGACTTTAATGACAAAAACATTAATTCTCTCAACATGAATCTGTGTTTCTTCTATATAAGTAGGTAGTTCTTATTATGCTTTTAGCACCACCACATGCATGTATAAGTTAAAAAGTTACCTAAGTGAATGCATAACAATATGACGCTAAAAATAAGACATGATTACCCTTAAATATCCGAAAATTAGCTTCTTCAACGTAAAACTATTAGATCTAATCAGTAATTACACAAATCAAATGTTGTCCGTCCAACCGAATGATGGTATGCTGAACGGAAAAAAGTCATGCTTTTGGTCATATATACGATTTCGGTAGAGGAATACAAATATCTAGATAGATCGATGAAGTATGTTAAAAACATAGGAGGTTTTCCTTGTTCAGGGTATCCGGGAAGGATGAGTATTTTTACTCATATGTACGGGGACAAACCGGGATATCCCCTTGACCACTTCCGACCATTTCCCTTACCACCTCAAAATGTGTAGCTAGTGAGATTTGAACCTGAGATCTCTTATGAGAATATTAGAACGTCAACCACTAGACCATATTGATGATGATTCGATGAAGAATGTCAATCATGCCTAAAAACAAGCTTAATCCATCCAATGTTTGTCATATGGATTCAAGACGCTTGCTCTCTCAAAAAGTTTATTTTTGATCATGCTATGCGTTTCAGTCTCATAATTGGTAACATCTTTAGGCCTATTAAGTTTATCATTTCTTCTAATAGATCAATATACCTCGTTCGTTTGTGGCCTTAGATCGATCTCTTCTTAAATTAATGCATTTAGCAACTGCATTAAATACATCTTTTCCTCATAGCCATATATCTACTTTAAGTTAAAGTTATATCAACTTCAGTGACATACTTTTTGTACTAGAATAGTGGGGGGCTTAGAGCTAACAACTTGAATAATTTATAATAAAAGTTAACTCTGACATTGATATCAGTACAATATTTAATACAACTGAGATATTAGGTTCCCTTTAACTTCATTAATGGGGGCGATATATATGTGCATTCAAGCTGAGCATATATTATATATGATGATGATCGATGATATGATATATTGATTTAATAAATCAATAATATAGTAGTAGGTATATGTTTTTATAAGTGATGAAAGACAACCTAGGAAAAGGGCTATTTTTAACTGCTTTCTGCCCATATTTTCTCCATCTGTAACCATCTTCAAGATGATCAATTTCACTCTTGGTCATGAATGCGAAACGTGGTTGACGAATCTTTTTCGGTCCCTTCTTTTTAACCTTGGCCCTGTAAATCATTTCAACTAACTTTTGTTAGTAAGTAAATGATAAACATAAACCACATGAAAAATCTGATATCAAGGACGTACAAAAAGTCCTTAGTATAATGACGTACATAGATAGGAACATGGCTCGAAGGTTGTTGCATAAATAATGTAGGCATTAAAGGACTAATTTCAAAATTAAGACTCATTTATTAGAAGTTAAGATCAATAACAATTCATCAATCTAATTTGTAAGAAGAACGTACACTTTTCATTTATAAGAGCTAATTCAAAAAAAAGAAAAAAGAAAAAAGAAAGAAAAAAACCTGCTAATTATTCAAGATTAATTCAAGCTAAATTCAGAAAGGTGGATGCATAATATGCAATCATGAGAATTAAGTTGATGTAAACCGTTATAGTCTCATTTATTAGGGGCCAAAAATGCAAATTTAACTGGTAGAAGTATTAAAACTTTGACAACCTTTTGATTGGATGCATTATGTTTAAATGTTTAGTAACTTCTATGCAAGTTTCACATAGTCACGTGTGCAGTACCAAAAAACCAAAAGCATAAGTGTTACGAATTTAAGTGTTCCTGAAACACAGACAATAATCCTAAATTATTAATTATTTTTTTTAGAAAAAAAAACCCTGCATATATACCCTTATTTCAAACCAATGTGAAAATATCTATCACATGCATACTTTACATTTATAAAAACAATATGGCAAATTTTTATTTTATGTAACAAAGTATATTTATAATTTATGTACGTATATACCTAACATTTATAAAACTAGCTGATGCCACCTCACTATTTATGTACGTACCTGCTATGCAGGATCATTTACATATACATATAATTAAATACGCCGTACAAGTTTTTAAATAAAAATATGACTTTAGTGAAAGTTGGTTAATTACAATTTGTTGCAATAAACCATAGTATGTACACATATGTAATATGTACGTATACAGTATATATGTGTCTACGTATTATATATATATATATCTGTGTGTGTGTATTACTGTGTATATATATTCAGCATACGCTGCCGGAGAGATGTAGAAAAATAAACAAAAAAACAGCACGCCACCGTGGCACCGCCGTATAGTAACGGTATATATTGATGCTTTCTAGCTAGCTAAAAATACGAAAATATAGCCCTTCATATTTCAAATAATTCACAAAAATGCCATCACAACTTGCGTGGACAGCTTTCTGTAACAACTTGTGCTCTCTAGAAGGAATATACGAGAAAATGATTTCATAAACTTTTTCTCATGATAAATACACAAATAAAGTTTTCATAGTTTCCTGCTAGCGTCGAGCTTAGTAAAATTTCAACGTTAAAGTATTAATATACACTTTCTTCATAAAACTTATCACGTACTCAAATTTTTGGTTCGTGATGAGAAAAGTGTGATCAGTTAGTTAATACACTGTTTAATATACGGTTTATGCTGCTACTTTTATTATTATTATTAACTCACAGTCTATCTGACGACGGAGGTTTACCACCGGACGTCGTCGTAGATGAATCCGGTCGATCTTCGGAAGAACTCGACGAGAGGAACGGATTCGACGACATCGATATATCCCCTGCTTCATCAACAGATCCAGCAGCTTGCACTTCACTAGCAACAGTATCTAGACCTAGCTCCGGTAAGGTGACGGAGGAGGTACCGACGGATTTCGAATTGATCCGATCAAAAACAGGTGGCGGCGGAGGTTGATAGTTCCATCCAAAATCGTTTAATAATTTGCTTTCTCTAACATCGTTTCCGAAAAAACTGTAATCGCCGGAGAGCATCCACGTAGGATCGCCGGTGATTTGATTAACTTTATCGCGGTTATCATCCATATATACAAAATCTCCCGTGCAGATGAGAGATAAATTGATTGAGTTTTTATATATATGTATGATGATGAACAAAGGGTGAGCTAGAAAAATGCTCTGTCTAGGGTTTTAGTTTTATAAGAGAGAAAGAGAACGCGTGAAATTCTGTTGAGGTTTTCCTGTCCACTATTGATTGGTTTTTTCTTAACATAATATTATATATATATATATATAGAGGCCGGAATTAAAAGGGAAATAATAAAATTAGAGAAAGAAGGTAGTAAATCTCAACTTTTGATTTCATAGTATATGAATGTTGTTAACATTCATCACAAATGAATTTTAAAAACGTTTTTTTATGAAAAAATCAAGGGCTAAGATTTGCTTCCCTCATTCCTCAAGATTTGAAGGTTCCCTATGGATCCTTCACATATCTATCTACATATGTATGTATAGGCTGATCTACACTGAATAGGTAATCTTGGAAAAGAGAGAAGTAAATTTGAGCCGTCGCTTAGCATTCACCACGAGTGAGTTAACATTCATGAATGTTAACTAACATTCATGAATATTAATTAACATTCATCACGGGCGGTTAACATTCATGAATGTTAACTCACCCGTGGTGAATGTTAACGAGCGGCCCAGATTTACTTCCCCTCTTCCTTTAAGATTACTCATTCCCTATGGATCATCCCTCTATATATATATACGATTAGTTTTATTTTTGTTAATTTGGTGTTAGGTATTCTAATGAAAACTTAAAAGTGTATGGAAATTAAAACGGGTCATATTGTTGGACAAAAATCTCCTACTCCCACTAATTTATTGTCAAACACACCCTAAATGTATTTCTTGTATATGTATTTTATTTTCTTTTTTCTTGTCACTTATATATTCACAGCATCTCTCCATATACATTGTATAAATTTCGCACAAGTTTCATTTAAAAAAAACAAACGTGATTATGGGGTGTTTGGATTGTACTTCTCTGGAATTTTAGATATTGAGATTCTAAACTTTAGAAGTTCAAGCTATTCTAGAAAAGGTTGTTGTTTGACAAATAAAAATTAAAAAGGATTATTTAAAAAAAATAATCTCCTAAAATCCTTTAAATTATAAGTTTTTTTAAGTAGCTTCTAGAATCATTCAAATGATTCTGCAACTCCAATCACTATCTCTAACTACAATCCAACTCCAACTAATTAGTATCAAACATAGTCTATATATAAAATATGTTTTTGACACTTGTGAGAGTTGAACTCTCCGCCACCTTTATGAAAAGTCAAGTTCCAAGCTAGCACATTTTGTTATCTTTATCATTTCTTTGATCTTAAACGAGTTGTTACTATTCACGTTCAATTCTTTTCTATCTAATCTTCTTTTTCTCTATGAAAAACCTTTTAATACAACTAAAGCTTCAAGTTAGGCCTCTTAACGGGATGGATTGGATCTTGTTATGATCTAATGGGTTACAAGATTCAATTGAATGATTCTAGATCTTGCATATTAGTTAATATATCGTGATCCGATTCAAAATCCAATTGATCCATGTAAATGGATATGGATCTGGATTGACTCATTTAAAATAAAAAAATATTTATTTTCTTTTTTTGCTACCGGTGTAAGTAAAAGTTAAAATTAATAAAGCTAAACTGAAAATTTATTTTTGTGCTTTAATACTAAAGTACTAAATTTACTTTAGCAATATTGTACAATTCTTTCTGGTCTTTGTGATATTTTTTTTTCTTCAAGTGATCTTTGTATATATATTTTCATATTATATCAGTTTTAGTAAGCAATGTTGTTATTTTACTACAAAGTTTGAACTTCATCAACTTGAGTTTCAAAAAATACTAATTTTTTTATAATTAGCTATTAATTATGCATAAAAACATTGTAAATATTGATAGTACATACCAACTATTTGACAATATACACGAAAGAAAAAAATAGGTCTTGTGGGATTCAAACTTGTTAGTACAAAACAACTTGGTGTATCTTTAGAAAAATTTCATTTATTCATTTACGTTCAACCGATAGTATCAAAATATTGCAACAGAAGTATGCCTTGGCATTTGGATCATTTCGATTAGTTAGGAAAAAAAATAAAAAAATCATTTTAGCATTACCAATGTTATAGTTTTGAGTTAATAGAAAACATTGTCATAATGGATATATATTATTTATTAGTTTTACTACATCCATTATACATATATACAAAACATGAAACTTAACATAAACTTTATTTTACTATATAACAATTGTAACCTAATGAAAAGTATATTATTTATAGAAATAGTTGTATTAATTTTTTATTTTTTCTAAAAAATTTTATTGTTTTTTTAATTATATTTTTAATGAGTCGATCCAGATGTGATAGAAATCTATCTAAATGGGTTTATCTATTAGATCACTTGTTGAGTCCATAAATCTATTTTTCCTACCTATTGAGTCATATAAATGAGGCGAAACGGGTTGAATCCATATCAAAATTTGCTCCATTAACGGTCTACTTCAAGTTGCATGGTTTTTAGTTAATTTCACGAAGCAAGCAAAGAAAAACACGTTTATCCTACTATACACCTATGTTTAAGACATGTGTATAATTAGACCGTAACCATTTCGATGAGAGATATCTTATATTTACACGTTAAATATCAGTAGGTAAACAGTATGTTTCTTGTATTTAATAGTCACAAAATGGCCGCCAATATGAAACACACAGACATTTGATAACGGCTCATAAATAAATAAAAATACAATGACTAAGGTCGTGTTTAGTTACGGAAAACTCTTTCTGTTTTTCAGAAATTTTTTTAAGGAAAACTAAAATATTAGAAAACATGTTCAAATCCGAAATTTTTTAAAAATTTTCTAAGAAAATAAAATTTCTCGTTTTCTTTTCCATAACTACAAATTAGAAAACTCATTTTCAAAGTTCTTTAAAATTTTTTAATTCTTCTTTTTGAAAAAGGAAGACTCTATCTCTCACATCTAAACGCGTTTTCTAAATTTTCATTATTTTTCTAGAGAAGTAAATTATTTTTCATTCCCTAAAAAAATAAAAAGGAAAAAATGAGAAAAAAAAATCATAACTAAACGCACGTTAAAACAAGTTGAAATGTTATCTAGCATAATACTTTTTATTATTAAAATTTAAATTCACGGGTCTTGGATATGATCATTATTTAATTTTGCTTCTCGTGAAAGGTTTGGGCGAGGAAGGAATAGGTAAACGATAATATTAATATTAAATAATAATCAGGGTCAACATTTAAATAGTACGGAAAAGAAATGAAGCTAAGGAAGATACACGTGAATCGTTACTTCGTTACCACGCGCGTAATAATTACTCGCGTTGTATAAATGAAGACAATGTCAAATTATAAATCAAATCAATCCTAATCCTTTTAGTTTGTTTCCAACGATTTGGGTTGTTTTCTTTGAAGTACAGAAGGTTGCTCGAATTGACGAAATTAATACTGACAGAGAAAAAAATATAAGGTTTATTTATGGGTAAATGTTTTTACTATTAAAGTTTTTTTTTGTAATGGTACACATATTGTAATTGTAATGAATAATAGATGTAACCGTTTATAATCTGGTTAACAAGCCGGCTGGTTGTGTTGTTGGTTATTTCAATTTATTTGCTTTTTTCAAGGAGAAAAAGTTATTTAATGTCATTCTAATTAATAATATTATAATTATAATTATAATATTATATTATATATATGCTATCTTTTTTCATAAGATTCTAAATTAAAACACTGTGAATTCACTTTTAACGTGTTGATGGGATTTCTTTTAAATGTTGTCATTTCTATGATGTGCTACATATATATTATATTATATCTTATGATTATTATTTTATATATCATCTATCTGTCTATAATCTATAATACTATAAAAAATGAGTCTCTTTGTAATAAATGATAGTATTAAATAAATTATTAAAACAATTTAATACTAATTATCTATTTTATGTTCATATTTTATATTGCTGTAAAATTGATAATTTTAAATATATTTTTCAAGCAATATATATTTTCTATCTAATTTGTAATGGTTGTGCATATATAATAACTATTATTAACTAATAAAACTCGAGTTTACGAATAAGTAATATTATTAACTAACATACTTATACTTACATAATATTAGTTGTACGTAGTAAACTATTTAAATTTGAGTCTTTCATAAATGATAAATGACATAATAAAGTATCTAAAAGTTTCAAGTTAATTAGCGACGCACATAATAAAATTAACGGTTTAACTTCTCTCGATCTATTTGAACTAGACTATGTTTGATTACATAAAAAAAATACGAGTTTTAAATAAAGATGTTTGACCTATTAGTTGATTCACTCATCTTACAATAAAGAGATCAACTTAATAAAATATTCATTTGTTAAATTAACTTAACATTATTCATTTACAATTTTATAATATCTAGAATCTAGAATAGTTAACTTTTTTAGCTTTATTTGTTTCGAAGTAAAATTATTGTAAAACTCAAGGTAGATCAGATATGTTGAAGATCGAGTTGCAAAACGTCAAATATGCTTAGATGAAAACATGACATTACTTTAATTGGGTCATACGGGTTACAGTAATAAGAGTCTAAACACAGCCACAATTAAAGTAATTAAATAATCAAATAGTTTATATCTTTTTACTTTTGAATTTTATTATTGTTAAAGTGATTAGAGATCGGCATATCAACTTGACATGATCTATTTTAATTCATTATGTTTTACCCGCTTAATAAAATAACTCATCTCAACTAATTAAAACTCAAGTGTTCATAAGTATAAAATTGAACCACGATTTGTGTAGGGGAAGTAAAGGTTGTAAATATATTACAATTATTATATTAATTAATAATATGTAACTACCGCAAAAAATAAAAATAAATAATGAGACAATTTTAGCTTACCTTAATTTTCACAAAAAAATAACTAGAGAATGCAATGGTTATATCGCATACGTTTCTTAAACGTAATTTAGAGTTTTTAATTATTTTTTTCCTATAATATTTAATTATAATTATATGATATTATTAGGTGATATGTCTTTTAAACTTAGAATAATATATATGTTTCATAAATAGCGTTGAACCTTGATATTGGTTATTTAAATATTACAATATATAATATTTATAATTAAATATTGGTATATCTAAACTAGAAAAAAAATGTACTAAAAACAAAAAGCTAATGAAATTACTAAATTGACACGAAACTAAACAAGTTATGGTTGTATAAGTCAAGTCGTTAACTTGAAACTTTTAACTTGTTTAATTTTAAGAACGTGTTCAAATTGATATAGGTAATTAAACATGTTGATCCACCAATATCAAAACATGTATATCTAAACATAAGTGAAATTTTTTGACAATTAACAAAACTCATGCATCGCACGGGCTTATACAACTAATTATATGAAAATTTATATAGTATTTATTAACTACTACGCATTTAATTTTGAACGAAAAAAGCTAAGCATAGATACAACATAATTAAGTAACTTTTTTGTTAATTATTTCAAACTGCAAAGAGTATATTCTCTAAAATTTGTTACAATTATGATATCATCAATAATAATAATAATAATAATTTTAATTTGGTTTTAAATAACCAATAAAGAGTAATTATAATGACACCTTTACGGATTTTAGGAAAATATGATACCTCTTTACTTTCCTTATCAATAGTCAATGGTAATGAAAAAAATAAGCATGTCAGATAATTAGGTATTGTCGTACTGAGTATAGAGTCAACCAATTCTATTCATAATTTATGACATGACATGGTATGTAAGTACATCTAAAATTGTTTTACGTTTAAAGTTTATGTTTAGTTATATATAAAAAGAACCCTTAACCTTAAGACTCACACATTAACATCTATAAACTTGTCATTTGTCTTCCCACTAACTTTAATTATAATCCATTGACTGAAAGTTTATATTTTAAATTAAAATAATATATAACAAAACAACTAACTAGCTACCTAATTTCCTTAAGAATACTTCATTTTAATATTAAATTATCAAATCTCATAAATCTTAAGATTCAACAACTAGCCACCTGCCGGTAAACGTGAACAACCGATAGCAAATGGATTTGGGTACAGCTACACACGATGATTTACGCTAAATTTGAACATCAACTTTTATGGATCATATATCGCACGGTCAAAAGACTTACTAGTAATGTAACAAAATCATAAAGCATTACAAGCCAATTATGAATAGAGTCAAACAATCGTTATTATATGATGGATACGAGTATTGGCTAATATGAATATCTATTTTTATTACGTTAAACAGTTCAGTATTAAAGTTTTAAAGAGATAAAATGTTAAAGTGTGAGGGGTGGAACCATAGTTAAATGTCACATATTGCATTATTTTTTCACTTAAAACTTCAAAAACATATATAATTATATGATAAGAGTTCGATTTTAACACTAAACAGCACTCAAAAGTAACTATTTTTGATCGAACTGGTTGCACTCGAATTTATATACTAGTTGCACCTCTTCTATAGCAAAGGTAAATAAAAATTATAATACGCATAGTTGATTGACTAGTGTCTGGTTGCCCATTAAAATGTTTTAGTTGCGAAAGATGAGGCACTATTTTAGAAGTTTTCCATAAAAGAAGTGTTAGGTGAGTCAAGTGATTAGTAAACAAGCTATTTATTGTGATTACCAGAGTTACACGTATGGCTTATGAGCTCATTAACCTTTTAAGTCCGTTTAAGTTAACTCATGACGGCTTTGGAACACTGGTTATCACTATATTGATGTTGATTATATTTAGCAGTTCATTTTGGAGTCATTAACTAATTACAACTTATTCACAGTCTAGAACCTATAATTATTTTATTTTATTTTATTTATGTATTTATTTTTAACAAAAGCAACGCAGATGCAAGATTGTCGTTCTTTACTTCTTTTTATTACATATTTATTTATTTATTAATTTATTATTTGTGGTAAAAATTTCGTTAAAGTTTTAGATAGAAATTCTAGCTATCTGACGGTATTTATATAATACATAATTAACTATCAATTTGGTATTAATCGTCAAGATAATTAGATAAGCATTACTTTGCAGTAATTAGCATGAGGGTAAACAAGTAAATTCAACAAGGAAATTCCAATAATGACCATCAAATTAGAAATAAACTTGGCCCACAAAATGGAATCCCCTTATCCATCGGTCCATCACATTTTCCTGTACTTTTATGATTCGCCAAAAAATTTATGAAGTAGCTAGTTTGAAAGTACAAAAATTAAAACCTTTTATTCATCTAAAAGTACCCACTCATATTAATATTAATTAATATTAAGTTGAAATTTTAGAATTAAAAACACGAGTAATTGATTGTTTGAATTTCTCATATTACGAGTAAGTGATTGTTTGAATTTCTCATGTTACGAGTCAGTATGTAAAGTTAACTTGAATGTTTAATAATCTTTGACATAAGATACTAAAATACCAATCGATATATTCAAACTTATGAGTATTACTACATGTTAGGTACACTCATGTAGTATCTCAAGTGTAATCATCTTGATAGATAGTAATAATATATTGTGCATTATTTTTTATATCATAACGCCTTTAAAATAAATATAAAAAATAGTAAAAATATGCTAGAAGTGGAAACTTCATATCACAAAACATCATATTCACTTGATTTTAATCTTCAAACTTATACAGTATTAAACAACTTAAAGTACATTAATTTCCTTAATATAACTTGCCCTGCCACATGATCTGTCTTGTCTTCATATAATATGTTCTTATAAAATCAATTATTGGTTTTGGCTTTTGTTGATCGACGACCTTAAAATTAAGCACATTGGTCCTAAGACAGGTCCTTGCTAGCATTGGTCCTAAGACAAACAGGGCCTCCTAGTCCCTAAACCCTTTTAGCCTGACTTCCATTTTGTGCCATACTCCTTGTACGGATTATACATTTTATTAATTCCAAGTTCATAATAGAATATGAGATTAAGCATCGGACGGTTAGGGACGGATATAGATGAAAATCACTCTCATAACTAAAACTTTGGTTGATCAACATTTTTAACCATTCGGTTCGGTTAGTAAACGGATTAGTTAATTTGGTTAATGTCTAGATATAAGACAGTTAATTCGGTTAATCATTTACGACAAAAAAATATTTTTCAATAGGATCTGTGTCCAATACATTGCAGATTTAAATTTAAATGTAAGAGTAGTTTTTTTCTCAAATTTCAATCCCAAAATAAAAGTAGATTAATGCAGTTTTACAACCTCAATTAAAGCTACCTATATTATCAACGAAAGTGCTATCATTTATGATAAGTTTTTGAAGAAATAGTAGCAAGTTTCATATATACTTTCGTGAGATTATTTAGATTTAGTGTGTATGACTGATTGTGTCAATTTATGCTTATACAAATACTAACCTAATACCCTCTGTTTTCTTAAGTTCACGTCATACACTTATATAATATACACGTATCAAAAAGTGAATATAATAATATAATAATAATTATAATATATATAATGAAACACTCATGCATATATAACATATATGTTATGTGAAACATCAAACGATAATGAAATGTAAAGTTACTGTAATGAACTTGGAATCATGAAGAACTCGGAATCGTGAAGCGGCAGTCAGATTCTATGTGTAGAGAGGGAGATGTTAGGGTTTAATCATTGAATAATTGTGATGAGAGGGATATTCGATATATACAAGATTGGTCGTATCCTTTTACTCTTTAATTTTAGTGATCGACGTTTTAATTCCATTACAAAATCAGTTTCTAAATATAATTTTATTAATAGCAAATTAATTTATAATATATTTATTTATCCAACCTATAATATATTAAAATTTAAAGGGAATTAATAATGATAGTCCTAAGAGCTGTAAATAAGAAAAATCATAAACATTTATTAAACGTAAAGTTTCCTTAATAATCAAAAGGATCATTTGATGCATTTTAAATAAAAGGAAAGTTTCGGTATTAAATGCAAATCTCAAGTGTATTAAATATAATTTCTATTAAAAAAGTAAAAATTAACATTAATAAATGAACTTGATTTGCATTTTGTGTTTCTTATAGACCGTCAAAAGGGTGTATTATATTATATATTTAAGGTGAAAAAGTATGTATGAGGTGGTGCTGTTAAAATCGAAGTGCATATCCTTTATTTTCATAATCAAATCATAAACTTTGGTTAATCGAAAAATGATAATCAAACCCGCGGTTATATGCTCTGTTTGGTTAATTCGGTTCGTTTTAACGCTTATTACGCTTATGGTTTGGTGAATTTGATTTTCTGTTCGGCGCTAATAGAATATGATTTTAATTGTACATTGTACTTATTAAAACAATCAAAGAGACATTGGCCTAGAGGTTTCAACCATTTGATTTTAGATTCGAATTCAAGGTTAAACATATATATATCTATATATGTATATTTGTGGTGGAACGTATAAATTCATTGATTTTATAAAAAAAACTTACTAAGACAGCTATCCCCCAACTGTTAAATCATCAACCCACAATCAGGATTAAGTGCGAGAAATGAAATACTTACCAGGGGCGAATTTAGATAATTATTAAGCCTTCGTAATTTATTTTACTGTACTTTTTGAACCAATAATACGTACATTTTTATTATACAATAGGATTGTACAACATAATAATCAAGAAGTAACAGTAATAAACAGTTGTATTATCTAGAATAATAATGTCTTTATGATCTGTTAGTTTTTCTAAAATAATGTATTTATGTTCTGCATTGCAACTTTTCAGAATTATAGAGGTGGTACAGAGAGATGCTGGGCAAAGAGTACTAACAGCGACGTAGTATGAATTAATATATTTTTTAATGTAAATCTCGATGATGCGTGTCTCAAGAACTATAGTACCGTAGTATCATGTTTAGGCCAATAGCAAAGGCCGTCTTCAAGCTGCATTTTTGAGGCGTCTACCAAAAAAGCCATTTGTACAATTCCGTTTTAGATGGCGTCTTTGGGTGAACATCAGGGTGAGGACGGAAAAAGACAGAAGACATAGGTCTATTTGCGTATAAAAAAAATGTTTTGTTTTTTCCTTTTTCAACGGTAACAAACAAAAAAGAAATTAAACTTTTTTAAAGGGTGACACATCAGTTTTTTTTTTTAATATTTGTTTTTCACATTTTTCCAATCTCAAAGACACTGTATATACACATAAACCAACCCCTTTTTCATACATTTTTCTCACCATCTTTATATTTTCTTATAAATATTGTCTATATCTATATAATTTAAATACAATTTAATATCATAATGGATCCGAATGAAAATTACGTCAAAGGTTCGAGCAAAGATTCAGATACTGAAGATCCCAACACACTCAATGCTTGTTTCAATCTAACTGTTATGCTTGATATTGTTGAAACGTTGAAAGAAGATGAAAAAAATGAAGTCGGAAGTTCACGACCAACAGGGTTGAAGTGCAACTTCGAATGGACAGAGAATTACAAGATTCAAGGGTGCATCATCAACTTCAAAATGCTCTTACCGAACACATTTAAAACCTCCTGTCAAATTTTTGTATTCGAAATAATTAATATAACTATTTTTTAATTTTAGTTAATGTAATATTATTTATATTTTTAAATGTTATGTTATTTTTTTAAAACTAATTAATATATTTTTATTTTTAGAAGTGAGTTTTTAAAATTTTGTATTAATTGAAAAAAGAAAAATTAAATAAAGAGTTAGGCCTAGAAAAGTTATGTTTTCAGTTTATCATTGGCATTGTTTTATCTTTGTTCAGTCTTTTTGAAGAATGTTGATGTGACGTAAAACTATCAATTCAGTTCTTCAGTTCTTCGATTCTTCAATTTTTCATTGGGAGTGATCTTAGTTTCTTTATAATTCGTATGAGTTTTAGACTTTCAGTACATAATGCCATTATGCTCAATTCAAAACACAATGATAAACTAAAGTCGATTTCCCAAGGGGGACAATTTGCTGCAAAACCGTCGAGAAATTGGGAGCTATTATGTGAAAAGAAAATAAACTTTCAAAAAGCTATGTTTTAGCCTTATGGGCGATTTCCCTTAGTTATTTGACTTCAAAAGTCAAACTAGCAGCCATGTTTTGGGTAAATTTACGAAAGACTCAAAAGTCAAAACAATGTAGGTACAAATGTTTTAGGTTATTGTTTCGGAAATTAAAGAATGTGGGTACAAATTCACCAATACTCAAAAGAATAGAAGTAATAACTAATAATCACTTATACCTTTTAAACAGCATAACTTTATGCATTCGTTACACAAGAAATTTCTATATTTACATATATTCTGTAAGGATCTCATATGTAACATAAACAAAATGTAAGAACTCAAAACTGTTTCAATCCTAAATGTAACCTTGGATACAAACAAGCAAAACAAAGTATACTTAAAAGAATTAAGCTTCATCGGTCGTCTTGACCCGGGTCCATTCCTTATTAACGACAACTTCCTTCTTCTTTCGAGACATAAATCCGAGAAGATATCCGACCAAAAGACCAATAACTAACACACTAGCACCCTGAACATACACCACATACGACATTTTTCCTTGTTCTACATTTTCATCATCGCTTTTGATACCCTTGCTAGCAATTATATTAGTAGCTTTACCGCTTATGACTTCCCCAGAGGCTAGGATCTCCACGGCATCATGCATCTCTCCGTCATGGTTTCCGATATATGTAAATGTTAGCCTTTCTTTGTTAGCGATGAGTTTGGTGTACCCAAACTCGCCACCACGGTATATAGAACGGGCTGGTTGTGGAAAGATTGGGAATTCAGGGTGGTCTGACGTGGGTGTCCAAATGGGCTGCCAGTCCATACCTGCCATCCCAATCACCACATGTACTGGCCCGCTCCCACATGTATAGTTATTTAATGGACAAAAACGTTCGTATCTATGGACATGGCCCCACAAGGCCAAGTTCACCTTGTTGTCCACGAACAATGGTTCCAAATGCTCAATCATCTTCTCCGTAATTGGAACGTCCCTAACCTCGTTGCTTGTAGTGTACATTGGTCTATGACCCTGAACCACAACAAACGGCGTTTTGACCCGGTCAACTGACTCTAAATCCTTCTTTAAGAAGTCGTATTGTTCACTCCCTTTCAGGAAGTTCGTTTCTGTTGATATATACACGAAATGTACAACACCAAAATCAAACGAGTAATACAGGTTGCGTGTCGGTGGGGCCCGGCTCCCGGTTGACTCAGAAGAGTTTCCGGGCATGTTGAATTTTAGACTATACGGTACACCACATTCACCACCACCGTCTTTCGCATAGACATACATGGCCCAGTCCGGTTTCCATGGCTGCATTGGCCAATCATATTCATGATTCCCAATGCAAACATGATACGGGACTTTTGAAGCAACGGGCTCGATCTGGTTGAAGAAATGGTCCCACACCCACGAGTAGCCACGGGCATAGCTTATATCTCCAATGTGGGAAATTAAAGCGGGCTTATCACCCAACGCTTCAATATCACGAGAAATCAATTTTATGGTTGATAAACTTTCGTCTTGTGTCCTTCTATAGGTTCTGTATGGTACTACAGTTCCCATATCTCCATATAAGAAAGCTATCGTTTCACCTGAATTTTCATCTGGTGAAACAAAGCTGAAAGTGTCGCTCCAACCCCCTGCATCACTTCCAACCTGTAAATCAAAGAACGAATTATAATAGTGATTTTCTATGAAGTTTGATGATCAAAGTTAAAGAAAGTTTACTACCAATGGATGGAGGAAATAAATTAGCCAAATTAATTTGCGATGCTGCTTATGAATAATGATCCTAAGAGACCTGAACCCTATTGGTAGAGGGACAATTTCAACCCATTACCATAAAAATATGTCCTTTAAGGTTACGTGTAATCTTTTGACGGGTCAAATGGTCCAACTAAAAAGTAACATATTAACTGCGCTGAGTGGGCCAAACGAGTCGTAAGTCATCCACAATGTACTCGAATGCATATAACCTTCGGATATTCATCTATCTATAACAATACTTATAAAGCTCTCCACTATTGAATTTTAATATTCTTAAAAAAAATTAAGAATTACAATTATCCCTATAAAAAATAAGCATAAATTAAGAATTTGAGTATATATTCAGACCAAACCATTTCCATATACTGCTACTTATAATTTTCATATACTATCTATATCTATATATATTTATATAATACTTTTAAAGCATCTCCACTATTGAGTCTTAAAAAATACTTAAAACAAATTAAAATTACAATATTATTCCTATTAAAAATAGGACTAATTATTTCATTATATATCTAATTTTACATTTTTTAATATTGTGTATAACCACCTTTAAAACTTGCTATTGTATGTATCGAACTTTTCAATTTCGTATATTGTATATAACGGGTGACCGGAAACCACCGGTTTCGATACATACAATAGACATTTTTACAAAGTTCGATACGTACAATAGACTTTTTTTCAAGAGGAAAAAACCAGGGTACCTGCTCATCTGGTCACCCGTTACATACAGTATATGAAATTGTAAAGTTCAATACATACAATAACACTTTTAAAAGATGGTTACATACAATGATAAAAAATGTAAAGTTAAATACATAACAAAACAATTGACCCTTAAAATAAGCATTTGAGTATATATCTATATATTTATATTTATATGCTATGCATATTGATATTTTATTGTTAGAAAGTTTTAATGTTAGACTTAACATTCCTTATTTAGTTTGTCTAATTCATATTTTACTTAACTTTATCAGTTTCACATTTTCTCACTTTCTATCAATTGTAGCCCGAATCTCGAACTCTACATACAAGCTATCAACTCATCGTCACAGGTAATCATACAACTATCGTTGAGTCACTATTTTTACAATAAAATGTTATACTCTGCTGCATAGCGCGGGAATTATGCTATTGTCTAATTGTAATAATATAGTGTTTGTACTTATGTTTAAAACAATATTTATTTATGAGACTCATAAAAATGTGCTAATGGGTCAGCCCAACCTGGCAAAAGTCGCCAGACACTCGCAAGTTTTGACTCTTTAACCAACCATGTGCCGGCCCATTCTGCCACTCCTACCCACTGCACTCTTTAGCTTGCTAAGAGGATTGAAGAACGGTTTGAGTGCAGCTATAAAGATGTTTTAGTGACCTGAACTCAGTGGCAGACAGATTATCTAACATGACTATGGACTATCGTTACGCTCACTTAAGAACCCTAAACTTCATTGCATCCGGGATCCCCGGGTTCGCAAGGGTTGAAGATAGAATATTTGTACCCGATAATTGTCATGTGTTTTACAAAGATATCTTTTTGTTACAATGTTACTTAAATCTGTGAGGTCGTAACCCTATGCCTGGTAAGGAGAAAATTTGCTCAAAGATTAAGCCGCATAGGTGAAACTTAAGTTGGATACTAAATAGAGTTACTTCCAGCTTCTCTTTAATGACCAGTCAAGTCAGCAATGCACAAATCGGTTGCAAAAGCCTACGGTTGTGAAGAACATTTCAAATGATAAACTTAACAAAATTCAATATTTTTGAAAGCTAACATCTCTATACCATATATTGAAATTAATGGATCTCAGAATCCAGACGCAATGACAAAGCATGTTATTTTAAAGAACATTTCAGATCATACAACCAAAATGATGTTTAAGATCTGGTACTACTAATATTAATCATTTGGCTAACAAATATAACTTAAACACAACAAGATTAATCATCTCTACTATAAACAGTCTTTAGAGCCAAAAACAAGTGTTTTCTCGTACTTTTCTGCAACAAGATTGCAGCTTTATATCTCTGACTATGCACCTAATTGATGAAGACAATACAACAAATTCTTACTTTTTCAAAAGCTAAGATCTCACCTCCTAGTCTTGAACTAAATGAAATCCTAATCGATACACAATGCCATATATTGAAACTGACGGTTCAAATCATAGAATCAAATATTTCAAATCTTGAACCAATGCAAGAAGTATACTCATAAGCATCAACATAAAAAACTTGGGTTTTAAGCCTATTGATCAAGAAAGAAACTCCTTTGTATTGTAACTTTTCTCAATTATGCTCTTACGGGGTGTTTAGGCAAGCTTATTATCATGGCTTATCGACTTAAAAATTCATTTTTAACTGCTGAATAACTTAAGCTTATAAGCTCATAAACTAATAAAAATAAGCTAATCGAATTTTCCAAATTTTAATAATCCTGTAACCCATGAAACTAAGCTTTACTTAAAAACCACTTATAAGAAAATTCATATTTTTAGACTCGTATCTTCCCAATCAATCTCTATTTATCCCCCTTCAGTGTGGTTTGGGGACGAAGCCATAATATCCATGATTACGACGCAATCAACATTCAACAATTGATTCAATTTACATCTTGAGTGCCACACTTGTATAAATCGAGATATCATAGTAAAAGTTTTTAACATTTCCATAAACTACAAATATATAGGCTTGTGTTATTTCCTAGTAGTTATTTACCTCAACAAACTACCTTATTGGCATAACACCTGATAAATCATAAGCCTATCTTTGTCAACCATAAGTTTTACCTCTAACATATATAAGTAACGTATACTCAAAAAAATCACAAAACAAAGAATAAAATGGAAAAATTACCTTATAAAAATACCTCTTTCCTGGCTCTAAATTCACCATGGTACCATCATGTATAAACCCCGGGTCTCTCCACCCTTCACTGTTATTGGCGGGTGAATCACACATATCTTCCATCTCATACCGCCCGACCTGAGTCCCCACAACTTGATCCATCCGACCCGAACTCAACCCATATCTCACCACACTCTCCTTCCCATCACCGCTCAAAAACATCACTCTCATCTCACCCACCCCACCCGTCAACGCCAAATGAACCTGGTCCGGCCCATGACCCGACCCGAACCCGAATTCCTCCGTTTCAGCTAACAAATGTTTGGGTTGAGGTAACGGGTTGTTTTCATGATCGTGCTTCTTGAGAACGATTTCTGACTCGGACCACCGAAAGATCCGGATCTTGTACCCGGATCGTAAGTTGATTAATTTGATTGTAAGGGAACCCGCCCCGGATTGCCAAGTGGGTGAGGTGTTGAGGTAAAGGTAACCGATGTAATTATTGAGGGCGGAATTCGGTGGTGAGTAGATACCGAGCCAGTCGAGTTGAGAAGGTGAGTCGACTCCGGACCAGGTGATTGTAACCGAGTTGTTTGATTTAGTAAGAGAAGCTTTAGACAGAGAAAGTAAGGGTGACGTTGAGATTGATGGGTGAATGAAAAGAGTGAAGAAAATGATGAATATTGAAAGATGGATTTGTGTACTCATGATTCTTTTTTCTGGAGTTTTGATTGTGAAGAATGGAGGATGAAGATGATGGTGAATTTAATTTGTATTAGTTTTGATTGTAACTGAAGCAAAGATGCGATTCAAAAATGGAAACTTTTTTTATTTGTTTGTTGTTATGTCGTGTTCTTGTGACAGAAGTTGGGATGTGATTTGTTAAGATCGGTGGATGCATACATTGGTCGTGGTACGCTAAACAGAATGTTAGTACCTGAGTTCAAGATATATATTTTAGGGGAATTTATCAGAAATATACTAATATAATCCAAGTGCTAAAAAGTGTCAATAAAGGAAAACTTGTAACCATCATTTCCTTAGTTAGCTTATTTAATGGTTAAATTTAATTATCTGTAACTTATGTTTTGTTAATTCTAAGTTATTATAAACCCTTCAAATATGATGTATATGGAAAGTAACTGTATTAGTTGTGAATGATATGTTGCTCCGATTAATAACTTCAAATTGTGACTACAACCACCTCACAACTTTATATTTACCTTGAATGTCTGGATCATTGTTTCTTACATCCGTTTTATTTGGACTGAAGTCAGGAGCTCGGGGTCTAGTTCTCCCCTAAGTTCTATAATAATGACCGACTTAACTTCCGGAAAATTTGCGTATCTCCATCGTTTTGTAGTCGATTTTGTCTTTCATGAGGTGTGTTATATGTTTATTTGGGCCATATATTTGGACTACAAAAGCAAGATCTTATAAGTAATAGTTAACAAATTGGAATTCATTTATTAACAGATTTTTTTATTCCGTTTGAATTTATTTCAATAATTTTTTATGGAGATGAAGAAACAAAGTTCTCCATGCTCCAAGTAACAAGATTGATGACATTAATTATGGAGATACATTTTCTTGATTCAAAAGTTATCTCTTCTTTGGATAAAACTATATAAAAGAACATGTATCCTCGTAAAGATATTGTCTCGAATAACCTAGTCCAAAACCTTCGGGCGACTATGGCCCTTGGCCCCTTGCTATTCGATGTTTCTTTTGGTGTTGAGTTATCAGGCTATTTCTTAGAGTTGTACTATTCTTTGGTATATACCGGTTGTTTTATGACTTCCAATGTAATCCATCACTTCAGAATAATTTACCTCCTTTCGTGAAACGTATATAAATACATCGTTACTTGAATTTTAATTTCCGCATATTGGTATGGCTACAGACGCTCTTACTGTGGCAAAAGAATAGTTGTCCTTTTCATTCAGCTCGAAAAAGAAAATCGAGCTACTTAAACCATTCCACAACATATTACAGTTGTAATAGTTAATAATAATAATAATAATAAAAATAAAGATGATCCTTGGAAGTTGGTTAAGGCTAATTTGAAATGATCGTAAATGTCGGAGAAGGTGTAACGTTCGAATCTCATATAGGGCAAATTATTTGGCAAACAATTTTAGAGGTCACGGGAGTCTCTTTAAGGAGAGCTTTACATGAACAAAATCAACAATAGATTTGGTTTCCATAAAAATAGTAACCCAAAAATATAATATTGAAACCACGGCTAGAAAAAAGTAGTTTTAAATTTTGGGCATCATCTAAACGTACAAATACACTACAAAAGGTTTACGCTAAAGATCAATTGATCATGAAAGTATGAAACGTGTTTGTTTTGGAAGCATGAGGAGATTTTTAGAAGCTCAAATCAGCGAAATTGCAATGGGCTACACAATAACTAAAAGAACCCTTTTATTACTTCTCTAAACAAATATAATTATATTCAAAAGCGCTAAATTCATTCACCAAATTAATGTTATGGGCAGGCAACTAGTTCAACTAAATAGTTTTACTCGAATATGGTAACTTGATCATGTATATAAAAAGTAAACATTTCTAAAAGGTTGAAAATATGTTGTATATTACAGCTTACAACATTTCATTATCATCTTCTTTTGTTATTGTTTGGAAAGTATAAACAAATTACATTGTTTTGCATAAATCCGTGAACTAGTGATTGATCAACTATAGTATCAATATCAGTATATTATGACAATCAAAAAGATAAAAACAACATTATTACACCATAACGGCATAACCCACCGATATATAATAATGACTAGTTTTAAAATCCGTGTACACATGAGTCATTTAAGCCATGAAGATGAACATGACATTAATAAACTATACTTTTTAACATAAAACTCTGTAACTATCATGGGTTAACTTAATAATATTAATTAATGATTACGTTATTCTTTCATTATGATAAGAGTCACATATCACACTATTAGATTCATCTGTCTATACAAGTATCTCAATTATCAAATTAACTATTATTGAGTAGGAATCGGTAGTCTTCTTATTAGAAATTGGCCTTGGTAAATCTAATTAAAAGTGCTAAGTATAATTACTCAAACAAACTGATGGAAGAATATAACATTATTGTAATAACTGTTTGAAACGATGTAGGAACAAAATTGTGTACTATAATTATGGCATGACCTATTTTATTATTGATCGATTATTATATTATATTTAAAATTGAAATAATAATATACATGTATTATCAAAGAACAAACTCTAACCAATATACAAACCTAGACAAAATGAAAAAAAACAACATGACATAGAACGTAAAACGAAAGTAAACGCACACGAATTCCAAATTTCGAGTTGAAAGATAATATAAGAAATATTGTCATGAATAATAGAAGACAAACCTAATATTTGTAAGGTTAAAAATCCTTGTAGGGAAATAAAACCTTATTTTCTTATTTGTAGCAACATAATTTGAATAAGAAAAATTTCTATACATTTATTGAAATTTTGACTATTTTATTAAAAATTCTAAAAATAATCAAAATAATAAAATACTGTTTTAAGGCCTTAAATGATACTGAATGGCTAAAATCCTATACATATGTCATTTCTCAGCGACTGTGCGAATTTCGTCTTAATCCGAGATAGTAATAAGTCAATCCGACACTTACGACAATAATGATGATGTCAATCAAATTTCATTCATACTAGTCATGTCATCATCATCATCTGTATATTTTCACTCGTAACTCTTGATACATTTTTCCCATTTGAATTTCACTATATACGTTTCCACTAACTCATTAGTCACGTTCTTATAACATTAAACAATGAAAACCAATGTAAACCACATGCATAAGATGAAATTAAACTCTAAATAATATAGCTAGCCTATTTGCCATTTGCCCAAAATTAGGTCTATACATATGTTACTTTTTGAAGTTCTGGAACTATATCATTTTAGGTCGTGCAACTTCTAAAAAATGGTTAACTTAGTCACACATTTTTTTACGTACCGCCCAACTATATAATTATATACATGTGAAAATACCAATTTTTAGACGAAAACCCCTTTGCAAACAAAAACAGTGATTCATTGAACAAAGCTACAAGTGTTATTAAAAATACGAGTATATTTTTAACGTCTGGTTTTGGTATTTGGTAACACTTGAGCTGTTTTTTCCGTATTTCCAACATTTTTAGCAAGGTTGTGGTAATTACTGATTTTCCCCACAAGATTTAAAAAGCTTGAGTATAAATTTATACAAAATCTGATATTCAAAGTTGAAGTCGATTATCTAAAAACAAACGTGTAAAATTATACTATGCAGTATTTAGAACTAATTTTTATTAACAATACACAATTACGGCGCCATATTATATAAAAAGTGAAAAAATAAAATAAAAAATCAGCCTTTTTATTAATTTGTGTTTTCTTTGTTTGACACTTTGACCATCAAACTGATTCCTGTTTAAAAACCGATTATTGTGATCCTAAAATCGCAACAACCAGTAACCAAATTTTAACATATGTATAGTATAAGATCATGCTTCTTACTATATATGTTAATTCTCAACTTGACTCGTGTTTGAAAACATAAACTATAACTCGTGACTCGACTTAAATGTAAGCATCATAACACATAAACACATAAAAGTAGACATCTACAAATAGCAATAACATTTGTCATACATCATAATTATTTAAGTTACTACTTCATGTTTATATTTTCTTAATATTGTAAGTAAATGTATTCAATTTAACAAGAATATATGTTTTTATTATGTATTTACGTAAGCGAGTGGATGACACTATTTTAAATATATTTATTCTTATAACAAAACAGAACAATGTGAAGATTGCTAATGAAGTCATCACCTACCAATAAACAGCTAGTTAACTACAAATTCTAATAATTTTTTTTCTTCTTGCGTATTATGCTAAACATTTGCCTACTTTATATGACTATTAAGAGTCAAAAGTCAACACGACTTGAAAAACGAATGCATAATAGTTAAAATCATTTAAGAGTTAGCTTTCGAGTTGTCTCATTTTTAAGTCCTTTTTTATTTTAAGGTGACTTAATTCGACTAATCGATTCCTCATAACTTGTAAGAATCTAACAACACTTGTTATTATTTTTTTCTTCATAAAAATCACATCATTAAAAATAATCTATTAACTTACTAAGCAATGAAAAATTAACAAAATTCAAACAACTGTAATAGATTATTGCACTTTAAAATATTACATTTAGATGCGTTTGATTGAGGGGTATAGAAGAGTATGGTTTAATTACCATTAAAAAGGTTTGGTTAAAGGATTTGTTTTTGAGATATGAACATCGTATACACAAATATGTAGACATATTTCTGAGTTTAACATATCATTCTCGTAATTGACTGATTTCATGTATTAAATCAAACACACTCAAAATACTAAGGCAAAATCACTAATTACAATTTTACTGAGGCTATTTAAGAAACTAATTTCTTGATGAATGCTTTTAACAAACTAATTCTAACAATTTGTACCTATATAGGCGCGTTAGACGCGAATGTATTAAAATTGTTGTTATTTATATTATTATCAAAGACAAATGTTAAATTAATTATTTAAGTAAAAGTTAAATAATAATTTTATTGAAAAGCATGAAATAAATACAAGATTGCCATGTTGTTTCCCTTTTTAACTTTCAAATTAGAAATAAAAAGGAAATACGAGCCCATAGATGTTCGCCTAGGTAATCGCATGGAATATATCATTTAATGTAATATATGTCATTTATATATATTAATTTTATTTATAGAGAATATAAATATGTACCACTAAATATGTACGCCTTTATATTCTCTTTAGACATTTTCAATTTACACATTAAAAGTTATATAAAATGTAGTGTTGAATAAGTATATTTTTGTATTAAATTTGATCTTTTGTTCAGTTGTCTACATCAAATTATATACATCTAATATAATTTCACTATAATATTTTGAATATATTGATTTTATTTTTTAATTTGAAAATTTAATATTATATATATTACAATAATTAATACCTTATATGATATATATTTTATGAGTAATATAACAATATATTTAATATTGTATCAAATATTACTTAAAATCTAGTATTTTTATTGGAGATGATTTTTTACACGACATTAAAGATGTATAGTGTTTACGTTACATATATATTTGATTTAAAAGTTTTGCTACTATTGTCCTTTACAAAATATTTATAAACAACAACGTTTTCATATATTAATGGACAATAATAACATTCCATTTATAATAATAATTATAATTATAATTAATATATTTAAATGAAAATCATAATGTTTCAAAATCTCAATATTTGCTTTAGACTGTATATGGTAAGCTAGCAATATCTCTTTATAATAATAACAACAATAATTAGCACATGATAAATGACATATAATATGAAACAACTAATTAATTTACGAGATATATAAAGTCAAAACATTTCACATCTCTTACGAGATATATTACAGTAAATGATATATTATATGCGATCGTTTAGGCGAGCGACTATGAACTCACATTTTCTTTTTTTATTGTTTCGTTTGAAAGTTAAAAAGAGCGATGGCGATCTTGTTTTTCATTTTTCAATAAAATTACATTTGACTTATACTTAAATAATTAATTTAGAATTTAACTTTGATAATTAATTTGACTAACAATGATATTTAATGTATTCGTGCGTAAGGCACTTATATGGGTGCGAATTATAGAATTAATTTTAAATCAAATGATTAATTTGCTAAATACTTTTAATTAAATACGTAATTAATAATTTTTTATTTATTAAATACATTCAGATTTGTCACGATCATTTATTTCATCATTATATTATATTATAAAATCGTATAATCAAATTTTCAATTCTCACATAATTCAAAGAGCATTTAATTCCTTTATGAAAAATATCTCAAAGGTCATATGAAATTTAGTCAAATTCACATAACAATTTTAATTAGATTCTAGATTGAAACTAATCAAAGATATTATACCGTCATCTCATTTTCCCTCTATTACACCACACCATCTTATAAATACCCCACACATTTCACCGTCACCATTTCTCTCCTAAAAAACTTACAAAAATGAACTCTCTAACTCGCCGGAAAACCCTTTTACCGCCGTTACTTCTCCTTCTCTTCATCACCGCCAACATCACCTCCGCCACCAATTTGCGGAAAACCACCCTTCACCACCAATTCCATGATCACCATTGTGCCACCACCACCACTCCAAAAGGACCAAAACAACCACCTTCCCCATGCATTCAATCCCAAATACTTCACCCTTTCCCACCACTACCACCTCAGAACCACCACCAACCGCCATCACTTGACGAAATCGATCCAAGATACGGTGTAGCTAAAAGATTAGTCCCTTCTGGACCAAACCCACTTCATAATTGAATCTTTTTCACTACCCATTTCACCAAATTACATCAATTTCAAGAAATTATGTTCCTTTATCAAAATCTTTTATTTCAATTTCCAGAAATACCCATAATCATCCAAGATTTTACTATTAATTTTTCAATTTTAAATTTTTTGTTGTTTTCTGTTACGAATGATATTGGACCGAAAGAATCGGTATTTCCATCTTTGTTCTTGAATTTGAATTCCTAAGTTGAATGATGAAAAAGGAAAGCTAAGGCATTGAAGGGTGAATCTGCAACATTTTGGTTTGGAAGCAGCAAAAACAAGGATGGAAATATTATTGTATTAACAGCAATAATAGTTGTACTTTTGTTATATCGTTATAGGTTGGAGGTGGTATCAAGTGAAGTCCATGAGTTGCATTAAATTTACAGGCTTTTTTCTCATGAAGAGGAAGATGTTGGTTTAATTCAATGAGAGGTTGGGTTGTGGTTTACAAACTTTTTGGGGGTAAAATAGTACTTTTGCTTTTATTTCAATTGCTCAATATTTGTTGACTTTGTTAATGTAAATAGTTATATGTGGTGCTTTAGGCATATTAATGAATAGAATATGTGAGTTAAATGATTTTTTACTTGATTAGCTGTCTTCTTATACTTTTACGATGTAATGCTAATAAATGAAAAATTGTTACATATTTATTGAAAGGGCATGAAACCCGTGTAATATTATATTCTTGTGTTTTTGCTCATTTCTTATAAGTTTTCGAATCATCAAATAAATGCAATATTAATTAATTCGATGATTAAAATATGAAATATTTCAGTGTGACATTATTAATAATATCTAATTAAAGAAGATATAAACTGAAGTCAACATACATTACTAGGCATTCAATGATTCAAAGCCATACCAACTTCTTAAATTAGGATGATAAACTAAAGAAGGCATACTAATACGATAAATTAGGATATAAATTATTACTCTTGTGAAGTAGTTCCTGAATATAATTTGATTACAGTATTTTGACGTAGTATGATGATAACAATGAATCCTTATCAATAGATTATGTTAGAAAAGATTGTCATTATCAGTACAAAACCGTACTATACAGTA
Organism: Logfia minima; assembly: GCA_963921325.1. NCBI lineage: Eukaryota > Viridiplantae > Streptophyta > Magnoliopsida > Asterales > Asteraceae > Logfia > Logfia minima. The sequence goes on along the minus strand of OY992770.1, from coordinate 13,426,312 downwards.
AAATATAAGTACTTTTTATGTAAAATAAAATAAAAATAAAAATAAATTGTTATATCTGTGAAGTTCTTTAGAAAAATTTAGTGTTATTCATCTTAAAATTTTAAAATGGTGTTAGAGTTTTATATGTGTTTAGAGATTATTTAGTGAGAGATCAAAATCAATGTTCTTTCAATACATATATGTTAAATATGTTATATATATTATATGTTATGTTATGTTACGAGATAACTAATGGACGTTTGTAGGTAATTTAGACATTTTACTTTCTTAACTTAAGTTTAACAATGAGATTCTTTATAAGTATATGGATAAGGATAAATGCAGTACGAATATGTAAAATGAATAAAAAAATAACTAAGTTTGTTGTTTCACAAAAACTTAGAGTACGTTTAGTTATAAATTTTTCTCAATCTTTTGTTTTTTGAAAAAATAAGAAGTGTTTTATATTTTTAGAAAAGCCATAAAAATTTAAAAGATGCATTTAAATGTGAGGGATGAACTATTCATTTTCCAAGTAAAAGTAGAGATGAAAAATTTTAAAAATTATAAAAAGTAGTTTTCAACTTCTATATTATAAAAAGAAAAACTAAAATATGATTTAAAAAAAAAGTTTTTAGAGAAATTGAATTTAAATACGTTTAATTTTCTTTTTGGTATTTTTAAAGAAATTTTATAAAAAAGTGAGAGAATTCTTTATAACTAAACACATAATTAATATTTAAAAATTATTGTATAAAATACATTAGTTAATGTATACATACATGAGATACCCAATATAAGAAAGTTTCTAGACTAGAGATAATATATATATATACATATATATAGGGTGAGGATCAAGAGGGAAGCAAAAGAATTAGAGAATAAGGAAAACAAATTTCAACCATTGATTTCATCAAAAATGAATTTTAAAAATTATAAAAAATTTCAAAATTTAATATTCATCATCAATGAATGTTAAAAACGTTTTTTAATAAAAAAATCAAGGGCTAAAATTTGCTTCCCTCCTTCCTCAAATTTTTAAGCTTCCCTATGGATCGTTCCCCTATATATATATATATATATATTTTTTTTTTTTCTAATCTTTTTTCCTTTTGTGAAAAAGGACCAATTATCTGATTAACCAATCACAATGATGAATCTAAATACTAATTAAACTCTGTATAACAATGGTCAAAATCCAAGTTCCATTATGATTTATTTATCAAATAAGTACCATTCTAGATTTCCTATTCCTTCTGGATGCAAATGCAATTAAGAATTGATTTGAAAACGGTCAAGCTTACTATAGAAAAAGAAAATAATAGCGAATATTATTTTCCTATCGTAATCAATTATAGTTTTAAGACGCATGGAGGCATATGCATTTTTGATGTACTTTCTTTATTTTGGACATATGTGCATTTACTCGGTCCAGCTCGTTTGTTTGTTTTTAGCCAATATGATAGGTAATTTGATCGATAGGAACATAATAATAATAATAATAATAATAATAATTAATAATAAAGTATAAAGTAATTTTGAAATTGATCAACATATCAATGTTAATTTCTTATAATCTACTTTATTTTAAATTAAGTAATTTAAAAGGTTGGATATTTAAAAACCAGCGCATAAAAAGTTAAAGTTCGCAAAAAATGCACACACTATGACTCAAACGAACATAAATAACTTGACATAAAATTTTAGACTACATAAAAGTTCAAGTTCTGTATTGTACTTACATGTGTGATTAGCTTAATCCGAGGCAGACCTTTTCTCTATTATCACTTGTTTTGTTCTAATTTTACAAAAGAATATTTATATACAATGATTCAACGTATCTCATACGATAATTTATTCGAACCATAAAATTTAAATTTCAACTGATACTCACCTCCTTACAATCATCAAACTTCATAAACTCAACATTAAGAACATTCTAGAATTCCAATCTCATTATCCACGTACTTTCTTTAGCTTAAATCTTTTAAACTTGGAGAAAGGCCGTGTAATGTTTACGGTACATAGGTTAGACACTCTAAATGCCAAGTAATTTATGTCTCAATCCACTGTAGGAGGTCTACTATGTGATATGATAAAATTTAAGGGGTGTCATTGTGAATTAATCATATCTTTAAGGGTATTAAATGAAAAAACAAAAATAAACAAACACAAACAAACAAATAAAAACACTGAGCTGAGATCTACCGACGATAGCAAAATCTCCATCACTCTTTCTGTATTTACACTGAGAGATCTTACTCCAATTCAACTTACATTCTATTTGTATCTCGATATATACATACATATATAGAGAACTACGATCGAATGAGAATTTAAAATTGTGAAAACAAAGGGAGATCTCAATTGATTTTACTGAATAAATGGCGCGTGTTCGTGTATCTACAGCTGTTTCATTCATTATATTGCTTCATTGCCTTTTAAATGCTGCCGTTGATTGCAAAACACTAAAAAGAGACGGTAATTTCTCAATTATATTTTCGGCTGAATTACGTGATTATATTTGTTTATTTAGATGATTTCGTATCTTTTTATATTTTGATTTGGAATTCTGTTTACTGTGATTACTGTGGTCTGTAGTTTCCATTAGATCTCATGTTTATCTTATTGCCATTGTTTAGTTAGTACTCCGTAAGAGGTTCAACTGGCATTTTTGAGGTTTTAATAGTTTATAAAGTATGCGATTAGTTAGGGTCTTAGCCTATCGAACTTTTTAGGTTAAAGTAGGCAATTGAGTTTACTATTTGAAGCTGGAAATAGAGTTCGATTAGTTTGTTGTAAAACTGAGAATTAGTACTTAGTGACAGGCAGTCATCGAGAAATAGTCTATATGTGCTTATTGTTTGATTTGATGCGAGGATTTTTGATAGAATTCATGCGTTTTTTGATCCGTATTGGATTATTAGTCCTAGTAAGAGATTTGATTTGACCTTGAGAAAACTAGGAAAATGTTAGTATTTATGAATTGTGTTCGTGTTTGAGTGTAGTGAAAGCTCTTAACGAAATCAAAGCGTCTCTTGGATGGAGAGTGGTGTATGCGTGGGTTGGAGATGATCCTTGTGGAGATGGTGATTTACCGGCCTGGTCTGGAGTTACTTGCTCCACACAAGGTGATTATAGAGTAGTTACTGAACTGTAAGTATGGCCTCATTATGGCTTGTGTTTTTGTGTTATTAAGTTACATATTTGTATGATTGTTTTGAGTTTGTTTACATTGGATACGACTATGTAATTTCAGGGAAGTTTATGCGGTGTCAATTATTGGACCTTTTCCTACTGCTGTAACAAATCTTTTGGATCTTACGAGGCTGTAAGATTACCTTTCCTAGTCAAACTTATTTATGTTGCTGGATTAGTTTGATAGAGAATTTCAGCAAGGGTCAGTGCTAAATTCTTGATGGTGAATTGACAGGGATCTCCACAACAATAAGTTGACAGGACCTATTCCACCTCAAATTGGGCGTTTGAAGCGTCTTAAAGTACTGTATGATTCTTTACTGATTCATTTGTATTAAACGTCTCGTGGTTCTTTTGTGTATTGCTAGTCATGGAAGCTTTATAATTGTAGTTTCCAAATTTTATAATATGGGTTGATGGACTTGGTAAACAAGAACATGTAGTAATCATGCTGCAACTAAAGCTTCCATTGATAGCTTTTTCATATTTCGGTTTATGGTTGGTGGGCTACTTGTTGGAGTCAACAAGGTGCATTGTTCTAGTTCCTGCTCTTTTCATAGTCGTTTTTCTCGTTTATTTACCTTTACATTTTTCAAACATTTTTTTATGTCTGAGAGTTTGAATAGTAGCTATGAGAACTTTGGTTTGTGAGTCATGCTCTTGAGATATTTAGTTGTAGCCTCAACCTTCTTCTCTGTAGCTTATTTTTTTTTTCCTTCTGCATGCAGTAAAAATTGAGTGTCTTAAAAATATTTATAATCAATCAATCTAATTAGCATGTTATTACTCTATACAGTAGCTTTTGATTGCATGATTAGTTCTGTAAAAGAAATTATAAGTAACCATGCTCATATTTTGCGCTCATTCCTACAGTGTATTCACTTTCTTATACATATCCTTCACATAAAAATGAGAATTACATCTTGTTGAACTGTGTTTTCCTTTGCTTCTCTTTGTAGTAGCTCTGTTTTTTCCATCCTTTCAATTCTGTTGCCCTTACTCACCATCCCACAATGATAATATCTACATATTATTGTTAAGACTGATGTTAGTCCATAAAATTCTTCAGCTCTGTTTCTATTGAGGGGCTTTTTAGATCTTTCGATAAGAGTCAAACACTCACTATAAACTATGTATCTGGTTGCTGATGTCTGTCATCTTTCCAGTAATCTGAGGTGGAACAAGCTACAGGATGTCATTCCTCCTGAAATAGGCGAACTGAAGAAACTAACACATCTGTGAGTATTTTGCACCGTTTGTCTGAAGGCTAATAATATATGAAACAATTAAAACCACTGATCGAATTACAACTTGTACATCTGCAGGTACTTGAGTTTCAATAGCTTTAAGGGTGAAGTCCCCAGGGAGCTTGCTAATCTTCCTGAACTACAGTATCTCCATCTTCATGAAAATCGTTTCATTGGGCGAATTCCAGCAGAATTGGGCACCTTACGAAATCTTCGCCACCTGTATCTTCCTACCTTTTGGCTTTTTGCTACCATATAATCTTCATCCCAAAAAAGAGTCAACTTAAGGACTTAGTCGTTTTTTTATTGCTAAAAGCTAATATATATATATATATATATTTTTGTACAAAAACATGAAGACTTGATCTTTTGGAGATTAGAAAAACTATAAAATCTATATTAAAAATTGAATTAATAAAATTTTTAGTGGACTCTTTTTTTATGATGGAAATGTATTTGTTAACTTTGCAAATATAAGTCATATTGATGAGGTGAGATTGTATGTTCGCAGAGATGTGGGTAACAACCACTTGGTTGGAACTATTAGGGAACTGATACGTATAGAAGGATGTTTTCCAGTTCTCCGCAATCTGTATGTCCATTCTTCTTGGAAGCTTGATACTGGTTCCTAGAGGTGGCAAAATGGGTGGGTTGGGTGACGGGTCACAGTGATCCTTTTGTACTGTCGGTATGAGTTCAGCCGTAACTTTTTTCCACAAATAATAGTTAGCGTGCTAAAAAATATATTTTCACTAAATATATTTTCAAAATGATCTTTAGTAGGTTGTCTGGGTTAGGAATCACTTTGGGTGACTTTCGATCTGCTTAACCCATTTCCTTCTTAAGTTGTATTTTTAGATTTGGTTCACATGAGTGTTTGACCCGTTAGAGGAAAAACATAACCTGAATCAACTCATTATTATGTAAATTGGCTGGAAATTGCCACCTCTACTTGCGGTTCCAACCCTCTAGTTCCATCCACCAAGATTGATTTGAAGTTCTCGTTTACTGCTATGGAATTTGCAGTTACCTAAATAATAACTATCTGACCGGAGGAATACCAGCACAGCTTGCTAACATGACTAATCTGGAAATCTTGTAAGTATTTATCATGCAACTGACTTATGAGATGATAATAATATACCAAATTTCGTGAATTTGATGATAATGATGATGGTTTCAGGTATTTATCTTACAACAAGATGTCTGGGATTGTTCCAGCTGGACTTGCTCATATCCCTAAGCTAACTTACTTGTAAGTTTCCCCACATCAAATCATGTACTGAGATGTAGTTGAAGAATGATTTCTTGTTTGCTTTGTGTTATTACGCTTTCTTCATCCATTTTTAAGAAAGCTGTATGCACAATCATGTTTAAAATGATTATAAATAATCTAGTTGTTTGAAAAACAGTTTAGGAGGTAGATATACACTAAGAATACACTTTTGAAAATTTTCTACCCGTCTGACCCATTTGACAAATTTCCGTTTCAAGTTTGTTTTGTTATTTTACCCATTTGAGCTGTTATGAATAAAACAATAGCCAAATCAACCAATTCATTAGTAGACGAGTAAAAATTGACGCCTCTAATAAATATGCTCGAATTCAGGCTTCATATGACAGTTGTTTTGAATTGCATCTGATTAAAGAGTTTGTTTTTAGGTACCTGGATCATAACCAATTTAGTGGAAGGATTCCAGATGCTTTCTACAAGCACCCTTATCTAAAAGAACTGTGAGCCTTATACTCTCATTTCACTTGAAAACCTTGACTTCAATAGTTATATTTTTTATATTCCTATTGTGCCCTTTTGCAGCTACATAGAAGGGAATGCATTCCGGCCAGGTGTGAACCCTATTGGTATTCACAAAGTGCTCGAATTATCAGACTCGGATTTCTTGTTTTAGTCGGCCAATTTTATGCTTACTCGAATATCAGCATGGAAGCAGAACAGGATATAATTATATTTCAGAGATTTGTTTTCGAAATCTTACCACGCTATTAAATATCAATGAGAAATCACTTGGGTATACGATCTTTGTCCCAGTTCAAAATTTTCAATCTATTGGCATAATCGGTTGTGAATCTGGGAGTTTCTATATGCTGTCTGTCGTAAGCTACCAAAAGAAATTAGTAGGATTTTAGTGCTTTAGTTTGGATGGTGTGGAGACGGAAAATTGATTTGATTGTTCCTAGACAACGAATGTATGATTTATGAGTGAAGTTGCATTGCAATGTGTATGATAGAGATTTTCATCGAAAAAGAATGAAATCCAAAACATTCATTGGTAGTTGTACCTGTGTTTTGTTGTTTGATATCGATAAAATTATGCTGAGTAGGTACTGACTATCATTTCAAATTATTAGCGGGCAATTTTTAGAAAGTACGTTTATAGAAAAAAAAAACCTTACACTTGGTTGAAAATTAAAAAAAAAAAAAAAAAAGAAAGAAAGAATAAAATGACCAATTATGAACGTACTTTCCGGTTATTAAGCGAATAGAAATCTTAAGGACAACTTTTATATGGTTAAATTGCTGTAAGAATAGAGCTTTGAAGCAATAAGTAATATTTTAGCCATTTGCAGAAGTCTAAAGAAAATATAAAAAATATATAAACAGGTATAGTCATCTTACTATCTCAAGTGGCCGGTCGAAACTCGATGCCTTCTACAAACATGAAAATAGAAGTCTCAAACTCAATTATAAGTTCAGCATTAATCCCCTGGCAAGTAACCTCATATAACTCAAACATCAGCCATTCATCTTCTCTCTTACTTGCAAGCTTTGAAGTCAAGTATTTTTTCTCCCCTCGTAATCTGTATTTGAGTTCTACGGCCACTTGTTCCAAGACCATAGGTGTGTACCCAATTTTGAACACAAAGCTCACTCTGTATTTGGTTAGCGGTGACAAGAATTGAGTGTGGACATGCGTTTGGAACTTCCCGCCTGATACTCTATAGCTGCCATTTACAAATCTGCATTAAGAAACAGAAAGAATCATACATTACATTACAATATGCATATAAAATAGTACTCTAAAAACTAGAGACAACATATATAGATGAGTAGTAGTAGTAGTAATAGTAGGAGGAGGAGGACGAGACAAATTCACCTTGAATTAACACAAGTATCATACAGTGGACATACTTTTTCAACCCAACATTCATGTAAGGATATCATTTCAACGTGCTTTCCGTTGTCATCTATAGAGAACCACTGTCCATTAGATAAGGTTGAATTAGTTCTGCTGATATAGAGAATTTGATATCCAATTACTTTAATGGGAAATATGTTTTTTTGAAGTGTTTTGTCTTGGAATAGAGATCTACAATGATGAACGGTTAAGCTAGCCAATTACCGTTTTGCCCTCATTCAGGCGAACCCCTTTAGAGAGAAGCACTTTGAGCTCCTCTACGGATCTGTAGATCAGGGGAGGTTCTGCAGCCTCAAGTATCTCTTCGTACTCTGACACTTGATGTTCCACCTACAAAATATACACATTATTTGTAGCTCAACTCAACAAACCATTCCTAAGGAAAATATTAATTGTAAAAATGTTTAATCATCATCATAATTTTTTTTTTTTGAATTTATTAGATAAATAAATTAAACCGGTAGTTGTCTTTGTCAGTTAGCTTACATTTTCTACGGGTTGGATCTCAATGCCTTCTACTTCTAACCCAGGCCAGTATGCATTGTATAAAAAAAGAATATCAAGATCTAAAATACTCTGGCTAGAGGTAAACTGATACAATTCAGCCGTCAACCATTCATCTTCTCTCTTATCGGCAAGATGCACAATTGATGATTTTTTCCTACAATTTACATTGTATGCGAGGCTTACATATCGCGGTTTCCCAAAATACTCCTTGTGTAGATATTTGAAGACAAGATTCACTGTATATCTGGTTAGTGGTGACAATAATTTAGTTCTCACATGTGTTTTGAATCCCTCCCTAGATGCTGAGTATGTGCCTGATGCAAATCTGCATGAAGAAGCACCAAAGAATGATTAAGGTACCATATACTTATAAAATAGTACTTCAAAACTTAAAGACAAGATCGATGAGTAGGAAGAGGACAAGTCACCTGGAATTATAGTCATACGAATATCGATGATCTTCACCTTCCAAAGCCAAACATTCTGCTATGGGTATCATCACACAGTGTATTCTATTTTCATTTAACGAAAACCACTGTCCATCAAGTAAGTTTGAATTAGTTACGCTGATGGATAGATTTAGAGATCAAGTATGAATTGTGTTGTGTTAAGTTATTATAGTGTCAGAGCATCAAACTAAGGGGAATAGTGTCAGACATCTATGATGCGTGTTTTCCAATTTTGTTATTATGGGGATCCTGGATCCTGGATGGTTGTGACATAATGGTAGTATGTTCAAGTGTTTACGTGCGTTTTATCTTCCTAAATTAGTTTGCACGTAATATAATTAAGGGAAAATTGTGAGACAAGGTACTCGACCTTTTACCAACTTTAATACTTATTTTGTTTCGATTTCAAGTATTTAACGATTAATTGGTCTCGATTGTAAGGTACTCTCATTTTAATTCGTCATAAAAAGGGATTTTCGACCTTTAATTAGGTCACCAACAACTCAACTTATAAATTGGTCATCTTATGGTTCATGAAACTACTATAGAATGATTCTAATACTAAAAATGAAACTTTATATATAAATAACTCGAGGATTGATACGTTATTTTGTCCAAATTTAATAGTTCCAATGTATTCCCCCTTATTACTTTCAACTATAAATTATCCCTTCCAACTCAATATTTTACCAACTTATTTGAAAAATACCTGATAGATTAAGAGTATATGTTATTTATGGGTAGGAAACTCGTCGATAAACCTTGATTGGTGACTGGCTACCGGCTCAACAAGTCAACAGTCCTTTATTTGATCACGATTAGAGAGTTGAGTACCTCAAATCGTAACAAAAATATATAGTCTACCTTAAACAGAAGTTGGTGTAAAGTTGAATCCATTTTCTTGTTATTTACCCAATAATTAACAATCTAAAAACCAAAATTTACCATTCCGCAATGTTTTTAAAAAGCCTAAGGCAGGGTTAGTTACCGTTTTACCCCCGTTAAGAAGGACCCCTTGGGAAAGAAGTTGGCCGAGTTCCTCTTTGGATCTGTAGTTCAGAGGTGGTACTGCAGTACTGATAATCTCTTTGTATATTAGCCATTCACCCCATTTGCTTCTTTCGTGGCTATCAAGTGCACTCTCAAGATTTTTTACAACGTCTGGCATTGTTGGCCGTTTCTCTCGAGATTTTTGCAAACATTGAAATGCAATGTCAGAAAATCTTTTTAATGAATCAGAATCCATTTGTTGAATAAGATCTTGAAAGATAATATCAACTAATTTATCCTGTTTGTAGCTTTGTTTCCAGCTACGCACAAAAATCTTAACCTGGCCGTTGTTATTATCATAGCATAACCTCCCACATAACACTTCAAATAAGACTACGCCGAAAGAGTATACGTCAGACTCTTTCGAAAGTATGCCAGTCTCCATATACAATGGATCTAGGTATCCCATGGTACCTACAATATTGGTGATAAGAGCTGTGTGCATCTGATTAGCTGGTCCTATTTTCGATAGTCCCATGTCAGAAACTTTAGCGTTCCAGTTCTCATCCAACAGGATATTGGAACTTTTAATATCTCGGTGGAGAACTCTTTGTTGAGTCCCCTTGTCATCGTGAAGGTAACTTAATCCCCTTGCAGCATCAAGACATATCTTGATACGTTGAGTCCATTTGAGAAAAGTGGAACTTAAGTGGCAATCGAGACTTTTATGTGATGCTAGCTCATATAAAAGGATCTTCTCATGACCCTCATCACAAAATCCCACAAGAGAGATGAGATTTTTATGTGTGTAACGAGAAAGCATAATAATTTCTCTCCAGAATTCAGTGTTGCCTTGCCCATGTCTACGATCTAGACGTTTGATAGCAACGGCTCTTTGCCCGTTAAAGCGAGAGATTGATCCTTTGTATACGTTTCCAAATCCACCTCTTCCAATAACATTGTCGTCATGAAAATTGTTTGTGGCTGATTTTATATCTTCAAATTCGATTTTTAGATGTAGAAATTCTTTCAGGAAAGACTCCATTATTTATTGACGAAAGAATAATTAGTAAAACCTAATCAAGTGTGGCATACAATGAAACAATAACAAGAGCAGAAACTAGAAAGAGTTACCAGCTAATATTATACTAGATGATGAACTTAATTTGGTGAGGTTTTTTAATAGGGTGCAGTAGATTTATCAGAGTTGAGTTGGACATAAAGGGGTGTGGGCTATAGTACTTTAGTTTTATTTGGCTCATGAATTGAGAAAGCGAGGTCTGTTGTTGCTGTTATTGTGCTGCTATTATTATTGTAAATTCTTGAATTCACATGTGAACAAACATACATCGTTGTGAACCTTTTATGCTGGTGTAAGCACATATTTTACTTTAGCCATTTGACACTAGCATTAAATATGAAGTTGTGGAGTTAGTAAGAAATGCCAAAACTTAGGGTGAACCGGGGTCATTTACAAATTAGTATCAAATGGCTGACTATAATAAAGGGTATTAATACCGGTACCCTCCCTACTCTCACAACTCGATTGTTCTATTTTGAGGGAGGGGGTGCAATCATGAAAGACCATACAAATTGTGCAAAGTACTTGACTATTTATAGTCAAATAGTCGATCTTACAATATACTATTAAAATTTTGAATAAAGCGATTCAGAAAGTTTTATGCATTATATCATTTTGAGTGGATATCGCTTTGGCAACTTTTGATCTGTTTCACACTTGCACCCATTTTCTTGATTATAATTTTTGAATGGACCCACTTGAGTATAACCCTACTTAACTACGCTTTAAATATCAGTGAGAAATTTAAATTGCATCCAAAATGGGTATTACCATCTCTATGTCTCGGTTAAAAAGTTCAATCGACTGTTAGGCCAATGGGAAACAATCTACAACATGATTTTAGTAGGATACTAATGCTTTAGGTTTGCATGTTGCTAAGATTGAAAAATGATTTGATTGTCCTTAGAAAACGAATGTATGATCTAGGCATGAAGTTGCTTTGCAATATTTACAAACAAAATTACAATCGAACATTCATACAACGCGTAACATTAATTGGTGGCTGCACCCTGTGTATTGCAGTTTAAGGTCTATAAAATAATGTTGAGTAATTAGTGATCAGTGTTTCAAATTATTCGCGTGCAGGTTCTTCACCGCTGAAACATATTGAAGTTTTTGTGAAAAAAACCTTCCATTGGGTTGAAAATAGTTTTTGATGTATTTATAGATCAAAGGAACTTGTATTGATACGTATCTAAATTTGAGTAAATGCATCTTAAGAACCAACATATAATTGATGTGCTTCCAAAACTTAAATCAAATTTGTACCACGTTGACAACCATGTGTCTATGATACGACGAATCTGCATAAACTGGACACTACAAATCTTTATTCAGGTTTTTTTAGTCTTCTACTAGAGAATTATCTACGAGTAGTTTCATGATATTTACCCGATACCTGTTTATGGATTTGCCTATAAAACTTTTGCATTAGTTGTTAATAAAATGATACTCGACCATGACTAATGTCCATTATGAACAAATTGTCCCAGGCTCCCAACTAATCTAAGATGTCTAAGCTAAATTTGTTATAATGTATGACAGGTTTCATGACACTAGACGAGGCAATCTAGTTTATTTTGTCTACTTTGCCAGGGGATGGCTGGTAGTTTGCTTGATTCCACAGGTTTGCAGAGTAGTCAATAAAGTCCAGCTTTAGCTCCATCTGGCAAGTCGACAAAGTTGGTTCTGGTGGAATTTTCCAGAATACCAAAAAGAAAAACATTTCAAATACATTTATATTTATACGTATACGAATTGCAGTTTCTTTTGGAACAGTTTGAGCTATGATTTACACAAAAAGGAACCAATTGTGATCCTTTTTTTTCAAATGAAATTGAACAAAAGAAAAATGAATAAAACTCGCATTTTTCAATTTCCGAATGTTTGTGGCAAAAAGATAACGTGAAGAGTGTGCATTTGAAATCTTGATCCACCGGAACCAAATAACTAATCATGAGAAACTAGGGGTGTCTTCGGCAATAACATTTTAAGGGATTCTTGAAGATTGAGATTCTAATTTCAATAAACTCCATCTACAATCCATGTTTGGCATAAATAAAATGTAGGGATTCTTGGAAAAATAATCCCTTAAAATAGAAGCTCTTGAAACTAGATTCTAAAAGAATCTCCATCTCCATCCAATTTTGCCAAACACACCCTAGACTACCCATACATCTAGAATCCTTCCCACTTGATCTCCTTAGAGATACAAGTCAATGATAAAGAAATAGACATCCTAACTCCATTTAAGCATAACCCAACTTGACATTCTGAACTTGGTTTCCCCTTCTACCGACTAGACTGACCCAGTTACAGTCATGCAATAACGTCAGGGCAAATGATCAACGCTCATTGAATCTGAAACCTAAGTTGAACTCAACCCCAATGCAAGTTTTCATTTTAAAACTTAGAATAACGTTTCATTTTCTGCAATGCGCCACTTTGTGTCACTTTCATTTCTAACAGCATCAGGTATTAGCAAAACTTTAAACCATCACATACTGCATTATAATTCTTTCATGTACCCTACTAATAGCTCAAGATGTGCGTTCAAAATAAGCACGAGGTATTAACGAAATATAGAAACATCAAACATTGGCAGATTGTATACTTTTTAAGTGCCTATAAAAAATAAACCACCTCCAACAGATTAGAAATAAGGGCATTTTTACGCAGCTTTGCACAAACATTTCGTAAGTGTGTATTGCGTTTGGGTAAAAAAAACGCAATAAGCTATAATAATTACTTAACATATGGCACTCCTAAACAACAATAGAATCAACTTCATTCGTTCTGATTCAACACAATTCAAAATCAAAGAACCATAATTCATCAAATCCTTACAAAATTCATGTAATAATATAATCCAAAATCTCAGAATCTGCTCGCAAATTCTTCAAAACAGATGACAAAAAACTAACCTTATTCTCTCAACCTGATTAAATTACCACGAAGCTTTCTTAACGCCATGTAATAGACCTCGAGAAGCCAAATCACGAAACACGATACGCGAAACACGAAACATTTGATAGACGGAACGAGCTCGGCCAGTGAAAACACAACGATTCATTACACGAGTAAACGAACTGTTTCTCGGTAAATCGGCCAACTTGCATCGGTTTTTTTCACGAATATCATTAGGTAGATCAGTATCTTTTGATAACGCTTTGTATAGCTTTCTTCGTAATTCGTATTTCTCAGCGAGTGATCTTCGTTTTTGATCTTGTATGTTTCGTTTATCTGACATCTTGTAGTCTGACATTTTGCTGATTGAATACAAATTAGGGCTCAAAATGAATTTGGGGGAAACTGAAACCCTAGTATAGAAGTGAACTATAGACTACGGATGAAGTAAGTTACATAAGTCGTCCCTATACTATTAGTTTGAAGGCAGCTATGGTCAAACAAATTTAGGTTTTTTCGTTTATTGTTTTAAAGAGCCGATTTATATCATTTTGGTTAAAGTATTTAAAAAAGAAGTTTCGAGTACCATCAAATGTGTGCAGTACTATTAATTTGGATCATTGTATGTTAGTTTATGTATTAGCAAGCAACAATAAACTATTTATCTAACGATATTTATTGTCACGTCGGATTATTGGTAATAACGATACGTGAGTTTGAAATTGAGACTAAAAGTTAGTTTAATGTTATATGTCACTCATTAATTACTAGCTGATAATCCGTGCGATGCAACGGAAATGCGGTAAAAACGTAGTGAATAATCGTTAAAAAATTGAATCGAAATATACGTTTTAATTCACATTATAACAAAAAGGTTTTTTAATTTTTCTTAAGTTGATTTTTCTTAATTCACATTTAATACCCGATTCATTACCCGATTTAGCAATATATTAATTTCAATCTTCTTAAGTTGACTTTTAAGGGCATAATAGGTTTTTCCCATCTTCCCCTTTTAAGTTTTAAGGTAAAAATGATGAATGCTTAATAAGGAATTAAGATTAAGATATTATGAAGATAAAATAAATAATATTTAGGTTTGGATATTGACCTATAAATTGACCAAATATCACACATCAATCAACAATGTAGTTATTTTAAGTAAAATCTTTTTAAAAATTACTATATGATTGGCATGTGACGTTATGTCAACTTTTATATCCTATTTTTGGACGAAAATATCATACATCGTGTTATCAGACAACGAATCTTTTTTATAAGTACTAGATACATTGATGCCATGTAGAATGAGAATAACCTTTAAGTCAATTTATCATTTATGTAATTTTGATTAATTGAACAAGAAATTGGTTGGTGTGAGATGTTACAAAAGGATTCTTGCTTAACCTCTTGTTGATTCACCAAAGAATAATGGTGAACAACAAACTTCAAAATTAGTATATACTTTGGGTGACGATGGAAAATTGATCAACAAATGAAATACATTCATTTAATTTTGTTAATTAACTACAGAAAGACTAGAGCATCAAGTAAAAGAAATGGAATACGTTGGAATAAATACATTCTCAGGAACCTAATGCCAAGAATATACAAAAACAGAACCTTGCTTCTCCCTTTAATCTCTCACTTTCATCATTTTTGAGCAAATTCCATATCAATTCACACTTTCAAATATGGAGCATTTGCTCAAATGTGTCAGGTAAATAATCAATATTCTGAAACATTAATATACATTTATACTCCATATAAGTAAGTTATCATTCATATGCTACATAAAGGACTTGTGTGTTTCACAAGTACGAGTAATTATTGAAGGAGAAATATCATGTACGAGTGTTATTTTTTGCATTTCGGCTTCAATAGTTTGTGCAAGCTATTCGTTTGTTCTAAAAGAATGTAATGTTTGTTTACAAATTGGTAAGATTAATGAATTGATTGTTTGCATTCGTAATTTGTTATTATAGACGGTTTCTTTCTAGCAAGAGGTTTTGTCGCGTTAAGGTGGAGAACACAGCACAAACTTCACTTGTAGTAAAACAAGAGCCAACACTGAATTCTAGAATGGCCTTACCAGGTATCACTTTTATTCGTTTTGCATTTACCAGATTAACTATTTGAACATTTTCATTACGTATTAGTTATTATAGTAAACTAGAAGTGATCATTTTGATCCAAAATAGACAATATGTATATAAAACTAGTTTGCTAGAATTATATAAAGATATATATATTTTTTAAAAGTGTCTTACCAAACAGCACATGTTTTACACAATTGAAAAGGTGGGTTTATATTATGGGTGGCAAAATGGACGAGTTGGGTTGCGAAACAGTTTTTAAAATTGAGTCTGATACTTGGTAGCGAGAATCTATAAACTTCATATATAATTAGCCAACCCGGAAGCCTCACTTCAGTTCATTCATCAAGTTTACATATCGATCTCTTCAATCAACATCAGTATCGATAAAATTACTATTAAAGTTTTCTAACAAGATATTTGATTTAACTAGAGAAATTACCAGAAACTGAGCATCCAATTAAGTCCTACAGTTATGCTGCGCATGACACTTCAGGAATACTTTCTCCCTTCACCTTCTCCAGAAGGTATCGTTTTTTCAATCAATTCTACTTATGGTTATGATCTAATTATATAGTATGCAATTACTGGTGCATGATGGTATTACTTTTTAATTAATTTATGCAGGGCTACTGGAGAGAAAGATGTTCGGTTTAGAGTACTATATTGTGGAATCTGTCATACAGATCTTAGCTATATCAAGAATGAATGGGGCGTAACCCCTTACCCCGTTGTTCCTGGGCATGAGATTGTAGGTGTAGTGACAGAAGTAGGGAAAAAGGTAAAAAAGTTCAAAGTTGGGGACAAAGTTGGGGTCGGGTGCTTGGTTGGTTCATGCAGAACATGTCAAAGTTGTGCTACTGATTCTGAAAACTTTTGTACTAAAAGTGTTCTCACTTACGGTGCTCTATATTTCGATGGCACCATGACATACGGTGGATATTCTGATCACATGATTTCAGACGAGCATTTTGTACTTCGTTGGCCCAAAACTTTGCCACTTGATTCCGGTGCACCTCTGCTATGTGCTGGGATCACAACATATAGTCCTCTTAGATACCATGGGCTTGACAAGCCTGGTATGAAAGTGGGTGTTGTTGGGCTCGGTGGGCTCGGCCACATTGCTGTGAAAATGGCTAAGGCTTTTGGTGCAGAAGTTACTGTTTTCAGCACCTCTATTTCTAAGAAGCAAGAAGCACTTGAAGGACTTAAAGCCGATCATTTTATAATAAGCAAAGATGAACAACGCATGAAGGTTATGATCATATCGACAGATTTTTTATATTTTACTATTTTAGAAATGTTTCTTAAACTATTAGCAGGGATGGAACCAATATATATACAGTGGGTCAGTTCAAACCATTCAACCATTTTTTTTGATTTCACAATTTTAGTGTAATAATTAAGTGTACTTTTGGTAAATCTTAAGTTATGAACCCATTGACTTTAGATACAACACTACCAATTTTGATCATGAACTGAATCAACAATTTTGCATGCTAAGTCAAATTTTTTTCTGTTTTGTTTGATCATGATTAATATACAGGCTGCTGCATGGTCACTCGATGGCATTATCGATACAGTATCTGGAAACCATCCAATTGCACCGTTGCTTAATGCACTCAAACCCCAAGGAAAGCTCATTCTTCTTGGTGTATCAATGAAGCCAATTGAATTAGCAGCATTATCTTTGATTACAGGTAACCAATTAGCAATTTGGACTGTTGATATATTTCTGCATACTTTCTGCATTTAGCTTTTGCAACCAGCTTGATGAATTGGTGAAATAATAAAACTAATGGTGGTGATTTGATAGGGAATAAGATCATTGCTGGTAGTGCAATTGGAGGAATAAAAGAGACCCAAGAGATGCTTGACTTTGCTGCAGAACATGGCATAACTGCAGACACAGAGCTTATACCCATAGACTATGTTAACACGGCCATGGAGCGCCTGGCTAAGGGTGACGTAAGGTATCGATTTGTGATCGATGTAGCCAATTCCCTCAAGTCTAAATAGTGTCATTTGGGTTGTTGATGAATGTTCCGTTTCTGTTAATATGTTTATACGTTTATTGTTACAATGTTCTAATAGTGGAGTGATGATCTGGTCGAGGTTACGCTTGTATGTAATTGTTATCTTTTAACTTTTCTGGAATAAAGATTGTTTTTCATAAAAGGAGTGATGAACCATCACCATCTATCGTTTTAGGTAATTGATATTTATTTGAGACTAAAGGAATTGCATATCAAGTTCTATTATGGGTTAGGATTAGAGTTATTGTAACCAATTAATCATTTAATCCTACACTTTTTCTGTCTATTAGAAATCGAAATAAAAGAGTGAAACTTCATAGCATGTACAAAAGTGTCGCATATACGCATTTTAAGATTAATAGCAACACCGTTTCCATGTCTCTAAAGACTCGTATTCACCCAACATGTCAAGATTAATTTCCACAAATTTTTGGCCATTTTGCAAGGTGCGAAAATGTGAAGTTCGTTTATTGGTTTGATATTAAAAAGTAGTACTTGCTTTCTCGATAAGATTACCACTTATAGGAAGTACTCGACATTTTGTAGTCTTTTTAGAAAAGTTGTACAATCTCACTGTGTGATTGTATTGTCTGTGTAAACTAGATTGAGAGAGACAGAGCCACTGAATGTCAATATATTATATATACATGAACAAGACCTAGTTGGCATGTGATGTTCCCTAAACTGGTTAAGCATAACTGTTAGGGTTTTGGGTTTGGGGTTATCAATTGTTTCATGATGTGATCTGTGAAACTTTTATGTGTTTTGGTTAAAGATAATACACGTTGTTGGGCTTACTTATTACTAGTTGTTTCGCCTGGATAATTTTACGTCGATTGAACGGGATATTAAACACATTTTGAGATGAACTACGGGGCCTAAATTTCTAGTGGTTAACCGATTTAACCAAAATTCATAGCCAATTAACCCAACTTTGAAAACGATAAGTGACCCAACTTTTGACCAAGACTTCTCAGTTTGTAATTTCGGTTATGGATACGCTTTTGGATCATAAACTACCTTTGCTCATCCATACAATTAGGCTGTTTCTACTTACAGTTGGTGAATTAAGGATTCTTGATTAAGGTTACACTCTTCATTTGTTACGATTCTTATGGGATAAGTGAGTGAGAATTCACTTAACTTTAGCCCGACCTTTGTAGTATGTACTAATTTATTTTGATCTATTGTGTGTATCGAACTTTCAAATAATGTTCTGTTGTGTGTATACGATGACTTATTCAACTGGTAGCCGGTATTTTTGACGACGTAGCTATTGTATAAGTTGCCACGTCATCCGACACATTATTGACTTATTATCAAAAGCGGTTGTCACGTTAGTGGTTACAAGTAATAAAATGCCGAATATTCACAATAGACGCAAATTGAAAGGTCAATATACAAAATAGATCAAAATGAAGTTGGGTCGCACTATAAAAATTGGGCTAAAGTTAGTTGCATTCTCACGCACTAATTCCCGATTCTTATTGCATCATTTAAGGTGATGTTTCGTTTTCATGATGAATGAAACTGGGTATAAATTTGATCATTCCAATTACCTTTGGCTTAATGATTAGTTTGTGCATCAGAATCGAACACATACCACAAAATGGCTTAATTTTTTCAGATTTATTAACCTGATAATCCTATTTTGGATCAGTCTTCTGGGTCACAAATGGATTGCTTGATCATGGCCTCTTGTCAATGCACCAAACAAAAATAATGGTGAACCACAAGCTACAAAATTGGTGGAAAAACAATTTAATTGATTAGCCAATGAAATCCATCCATGTCATATTGTGAATTAAAGAAACATGCATTAGAGCATCAAGTAAACGAAAAGAATACTTTGAGAATACATTATCAAGAACCAAATGCAAAGCATAAACAAAAACAAAACCTTGAGTCTACCTTTAATCTCTCACTTTCATCAATTTTGAACAAATTCTGTATCCCTCTACCCTTTCAATCATGGATAATTTGATCAAACAGGTCAGGTAAATAATCAATATTATACATTTGTACTCTTTATTTATTTTAAAATTTTATATTATATTATTCTATACGGTTTCTTGCTAGCATGCGAATTTTTGGTGTTGAGGAGGAGAACAAAGCACAAACTTCACGTGTGGTTAAAAATCGAAAGATTTCATCTAGAAGAACACGGTCCTCTAAAGGAGGTAAAGTAACAAAAAATGAAATATTAGATACTTCATTTTAGTTCATAACATTATTACGCAACAGAGAATAAAGTTATGAACTAAATACATTTAATCGTAGATAGTTGGAAAGATCCGAGTTGGGGCCGAAGACATTCTCGTGAAACAAGCCGTGATTATGACAAAACGGAAAGTGAGGAGTTTCGAACTGCTGTGGCTGCCGCTGCCTTCATTGTCAATTCTATTGAAACCAAAGAAGATGAAATAAAACAAGAACCAACTCCCAAGTCTAGAAAAACCTTATCAGGTAATTAAAATGATTTATTCGTTTTGCATTGACTAAATAAAATGAAACAAAACAGAACACTTTTTTTTGCCAGAACACGAGTCAGTTTAGAGTGTACGCTCATTATTGTCTTTCACGTATATTACTATTCCTGAAATGGAACATAAGAAATAATTAACACTTTGGATTATCAATGTTTTTTCAGAAATGACACATTAAGTTTCTATATATAACAATTTAAATATTGAAGTACCTATTGTATAAATTGTCACTATTTGGTGAAATTAGCCTAATACAGTAAATTTAAATATTGCATTTAATATGTTAGAGATTTAGAATTTAATGTAACTTAATTGGATTCTAAATCTAGAAATTCTAGAGGTGACACCAAAAGCAGAAACTAATGATCATCACCCCGGTGGAGCTAATATTCCAACGCCAACCATGGTTAAAACACAAGCCGACGATAAAGTATCAACTAAAACCATCAGTCCAGCAACATCGTTCAAGAAATCACCTAGTTTTGTAGCGGATAAGCAATCAGCCGAAAAAACTAGCCAAAAAGAACCCGAAACAAGACTTAGAGAAGCTGATATTTGGGAGAAAACCGAGATGGAAAAGATCAATGAACGGTACGCTTAATACATCTCATAAAACTCAAAATTAAGTCCGATTTTTTTAAATCGTTGTACTTCAATTTTCATCTTGAATAAGGAAACGTGAATGTGGACATTTTAGTTATTTAATATCAAGTGAATTTGATTGAGCTGTTGAGACAAATGATTAAGATCTAATGTCAACAATAAACTCAGTCTTCTTATTGATCGTTCCAAATTTTATTTATGGAATAGCAAAGTTACACGTTATCTTCTTAACGATATGAATGTTCAATTAGGATAGATATTTTATAGCATTGGTTCCACTCAATGAATGAGTCAAGTTGACCCTAGTGAAGTCAACTTAAAATTTACTAATAAACTATCACAATGAAAAATAACCTACTTTATCATGAGTATGATCAGGTATGTAAAATTGAAAGCAAGAATATTCGAGTGGGAGAACAAGAAGAAGTCGAAAGCCAAGAACAAGTTAACAAGAAAAGAGGTGTCATTTTTTATATATTTTTGTTTTGTTTTTTGTCGATATAAACTCCTTGCGGAGAATGCACAATAACCTGTCAAGATTATACAGGGTAAACTAGAGTGGAAACGAGTTCGAGCATTGCAAGATTTCAAGGAAAAAGTGGAGACAATCGAAAAGATCTCTAAGGGAGCAAGATCACAAAATGAGGAAACCAAGAAAAAGGAAGAAATGAGGGTTAAAGCGAAAGCCGATTTGATTAGATCAACTCGAAAAATCCCGAAACCAATATTTCTACGTTGGTGTTAATACTCGTAAAGTGATACTCCATAATCGTGAACGTTCATAATACAACATTATTACAAAATATATTGTGCCAGATTTATTGAAATTATACGATGTGTAACGATGATAATTGATCTATGGTTAAGAAATATATGGCGGTTTTTAATAAGACAAACATTACTGTTATCACTTAGTTTAGAAAAGGACACTTCGTAAGATAACAAGACAAATATTTGATTTGAAACCCAAACGAAAGTCGCCCGGACGACATTGTGGATCACACACGTAGACACAATATTTAGGTGTTGACACGATAACAATACTCAAAATATATATTCATGTATAAATAACAATACTAAATTCCACTACAACCAGTAATAAATCCATTAACAATTTTGATAAACTCACAACAACTATGTATTAATAGATCATACTCTACACACAAATAATTCATAATTTTGGTGAATTTATCAAAGTTGATGGTGAATTTTCCTTCCGCTATTAGTGGGGTATGAAAAAGTGGGATGTAGTCAGTCATACATTTACTTAAGATCAAAGAAATTGCTCATTTTAACCTCAGACAAGCATAAATGTATGAAAAATGATATTTAGGTATAAAAATATACCTAAATTTGATTAGTTAATATGATAAAATGATATGTGTAAATTAAGAGAGAAAATATAGAAGTGATATGTTAAATGATGAAATAATTATGTCTATATTAGTCTATTTAGACTTACTGTGTATGTATATACAAGACCATAGTTATATACAAATGATCAAATATATATATAAATAGATACATATATTTTATATAGGGGTGTTCAAAAAATCAAAAGACTGTAAAACCAACCAGACCCGCTTGATCCAAATCCAAACTGTAACCCAAAAAATCTGAACCCGCAAAACCCGATCTAGTACAAATCGGTTACGGTTTTTAGCTTTAAATATTTGTGAGTACCCGAACCATACCGATAGATAATTAGTAAGTAAGCTATAAACTAATCGTACGTACATTCTTTTTTCCTTACATTATCTTATGAGTAAAGAAAATCATTATTGAACTCATATCAGCATCTACGAACTATATGAACATCATCATATGATTATTATTTGAGAATGTTTAAAGGTATTCTATTGTTTGATTATTATGTGATGTAATTGTTATATTTAGGTAATTTAGTATGATTTGCCATTCGCACCATACTACAATTCTTCCACTCATATTACTATCATCATATGATTTTGATTGTATTTTGAAAACATTAATAGTATAATTGTTACGTATGTATGTATATTTATAACTTAGTTGTTGTAATGTGACAAATTTAGTATGATTTGATCTTTACAAATCATATCATTATATTTAAAATTTATGATATATAAGTTTGATCACCTTTTATTCGGCTCGACCCAATCATAATCTTTAACAACAAATTATTCGTAACACGAACCGTGAGTAACAGTTAAGTTTCGAGTACTCGCTTAGTGCGATCGGTTACAAATATCGAAATGAAATATCCAACCCACATAGTACAAGTCAAAATTCAAACTGCTCTTACCCATAAACAACTCTAATTTCATGTATATATAATCAAGAAAAGGATATTACCGGTATATTCCCTTTTATTTTAAAATGTGAATATAAAAAAGAAAAAAAGGAACTAATTGAAAGGAGAAAGATACCAACAAGAACTGTATTAATCACTTAACTAACTAACTAACTTTCCCCTTATATACAACCACTAAAAAAAGATGATGAGACCCACTAATCTACTAGTATAAAATATTGATCAATCATATAAACCAACAAAATAAGAAATATCATATCTTTCTAAACTTGTTGAAAGTAACTATTAACCGGAGACTGTGAACTTTTGTAAGTTATATATTTATAAAGGGTTACAAATAATTTAATCAACTTTTAAAAAACTTCAGTAAGCTCATAAAATAGCTAATAAATTAATATTAATTTGGATTTGAACTCTTAACGTGTTTGATGAAGGAAAATGATACACTTCATATGTTCACAAGTAATTAATACACTTCATATGTTCTACAAGTAATTAATTTTGTAAAATCAGTCGATGGTAATCACACTTTAATACATATTTAATAAATATTACATAAATACGGTACAACATGAACAACACAACGTACAAGTCACACTCCGAAAATATAAACACAAAATATAACCATCCAACCAACAATTTCTACTTAAAAAAACTTCCGGCAGCCTTAAAAGCATCATCCGCACCAAATCCACTTCCATGTTCTTCTTTCTTCTCCTCCACCGGCGCCGGAGCTGCCTCCTCCTTCCCAGTCGCCGGAGCTCCTTCCTCCTTCACCGCAGGCGGCGGTGCAGCGGTCTCACCGGTACCGGACTTCTCATACTGATGAAGATAATCATCTGCTTGCTTTAAATACTGTCCCACACCTTCTGTTTCATCAAACTTTCCGTATGTTTTGGCGGCATCAAGTATGTCAGCGGTGGCGCCCGCAACTTTAGGTTTGTCAATTTTGTCGGTTTGACCGCTTGCAGCACACTGAGCTGCTTCAGACACCAGTTTAGCACTTGACATAAGGTCCGAATTTGACGGATGTTCTGTTTTTGACGGTTGATCTGTATTGGTCTTCTTGTCATCTCCACCGGTGACGGCGCTGGCGGCGGCGCTTTTGATGCTGCTCATGAAAGAGTCCATTTTTCCGGCGATAAAGAGTTGACGGAAAATAAAGTGGATATAATGTATATATTTGTGTGTTGATGATGATAAATACAGGGCGATCTTATATAGATGATATGTGTACGATTTTACCCTTGGTGTAGAAGGCAAGTGAATGGTGGTGGTGGGTACACGATGGAGGGTAAGTAAGTCAATAGGTAATTGATTAATGTGTCGGCCACTTTGTGATCAATCTCTTTAGTTATGTGGGGCCTCATTGAGTTGTGGTTTGTTGCTTACGTGGTAGGGGTCTAGCTTTAGCTCTTCAACCGCTGTGGCTCTCCACGAATTTGTGTTGAAAGTGAAACCGTGTCGTGTAGGTGCAATTACTTATTTGGAAGAAAGTGGTGATATACCTCAAAAAAGTGTAGAACTAAAACAATAAGATATGATTTTCTACTGAAAAACGCTTAACATGCTTAAAATTTCAAACATAAATCTATACTTACAAATTTAATCGGTTGAAGTTAGAAAATGATTATGCAAATGTAAATTTCTTTTTTCTTTTAATAAGAAAAACAAAAAATAAAATAAAAGTTAAAGGAAATTGTGAGGCACAGATCTCAATCATGGTGGAAATGGTCTTATCGTAGCTAATTAAATATATTATTAATATTAATTAATATTAACCTTTCATTGTGAAATACAAAACTGTTACAGTCTCTGTTAAAGAGAAGCATTTCACTCTTTCTTTACAGAGCTGAGTTACAAAAGCTGCTATTACTAAAGTCTATGGATGTATATCAAGGTAGATAAGCTGATTTGAAATAAGTGACATTAATTTAACTAGAAAACCTTCTCCAAATTTTGTGACTTCCAACATGTTAAACCAGTACGTTTTAACATGTATGTAGTTAATTACCTACGTACATGTGATCAGTTAAGCCGTATCATAAATTGATGCAAGCTGATAATTAAAAACACTTTATTGATCAATTATTATTAGTACGTAAATAACATACAATTTTTGATACATGAGAAAAGTCGTACTACAAATACGATCATACAGTTGTTGCTTGGTTCACATAACAGAACAATTTCTACTCTTTTAGCTGAAGAATCCTTTTTTCTCGGCTGGTGGTGCGTCGGCCTTAAATGCTTCCAGACCACGCCCAACTTTATCCGTTTGGCCAGTTACAGCACTCTTAGCCGTCTCTACCACAGAGCCGATTTTGTCTGTTTGCTCGGTTACAACATTCGTAGCGGCTTCCACCACTTTTTTGGCACTTGTTGCGAACTCCGTGGTCGGGGTGGTCTTTTTTTCCTCGCCGATTGTTGCGCTTTTAATGGTGTTCATAACTGATTCCATTTTCGTTTAACTAGTGAGAAAATGTTTACGAGAAGTTAAGAAAAAAAAAAGAATGGTGGATATTTTGGAGTGTGTTCATTCAAAGGAAATAAATAAAGGGAAATAAATAGATGCATTGTTTACCGTTTTGCCCTTGTCACGTGGGTAATGAGTGGTAGTTGAGGTTACTGAATGAGGATATAGAGGTCATTAACTCATCACATGTCGACCATTTTTGTGTGGCTAATAACAGTGGATGGATTGTTAATTGGTTTATATAAAAGTCCAGGTTCTTAATATATTGTGTTAAGTTCGCATGTGTTTAGTCTTACACTTTTGGTGGTCAAAGTAATGATTAATTTTATGGCCATTTAAAGGTTGGTCTGTCTATTTATTTTGTTTAGATCATTTGTAGTGGGGCGTGATCAAACCCAACATAAGTCACGACGAATTATTATGGATGGAGTGATATCGTCATGACCCGTCTTTATCCTCTACAACATGAATTCAAGACGTATTTCAGTGGGTCCCACTAGCCCAAAACCCATTTTCACCTAATAAAAAAACAAAATTCTTTTCTTTTTTCTTATACTAACGGATACCTTTTTCTTAAAAAAAATAAAAAATAAATAAATATATATATAACCGTTTACCTCCAACGGTTATATATATATTATTTTATTTTATTTTATTATATTTAAAAATCCCTAAATCCCTATATATACACATACACATTCACAATTTTAAACACAACAACAAATCAAACTACATACTTCTCCATACAATCTTTACACTCTATTCACAAACCATATTCACCTACATACAACATTTTAACACAACAACAATTCACCGACATACATTTTCACATACATACATATTCACAAACCATGTCTAACCCAAATGAAAATTTCTCCTATACTAACCTTCTAAATTTCGGCACTACGAACACCCCGGGTGCTAGTTCATCACCACCAAACCCGAATAATCCGTTCCAAGTATCGTTTTACCCACAACAACAATTCCCACAATTTAACCAATAACAATTCTAACAATTTCAACAACAACAAGATTCACCACAACAAACACAACAAGAATCCGTATCCACGGATAAAAAAGGAAAGAAAAAAAATAATCAAAGGAAGATTTAAAGGCGTGCCGATTATTTGTAACAAAAAGCCATGGACACCACTGGAAGAAACGTGGTTGGCACAATGTTGGGTCGATAATTCGGAAGACCCAAAAGATGGAAACTCCCAAAGACGTGCTAGTTTTTGGGAAAAAATGGGTAGAAAATTCAACGACGACAACAAGGGTCATCAACGAGGTGATAATCAACTTACTTCCAAATGGCGAGTCATCAATCAACTTTGCGGTCAATTTAACGCAATTTACGATGAAAACGTCCGCACATGGGGAAGCGGGCAAGATGACCGTATTATCTTCGACCGGGCAATGGTCGAATTCACAAACGCAACTCTCAAAACGTTTGCTATGAAAGAATCTTGGGAAGTACTTAAAGACAAACCAAAGTGGTTTATGCAACCGGGAGTTGGTGGCGCAACGAGAAGCTTATTTGACAAAAGTGACAAACCCGAGAACGAGGCGGTGGATCTTGAAAACGATACTACCAACGAGCTATTTGGGGACGATGCGATTCCAAGACCCCTCGGCCGGTTGAGTACACGCCCACGAAAAGTCGCTAAAAGTCAAAGCTCTTCCGACGCGGCGACTTTTTCTCATGGTACCGGTTCAAGGCTCGAAGCGGCGGTCGAAAGCATAGCGAGCTATGAAGAAAGAATGGAACCTCAACGATTAGAAGTTGTACGTGAGATAAAAGAATTCGAAAAAATGTGTGCGGCAATCGAGTCACTAAAGTTTCTAAAAGAAACTACCGAGGGTTACAAGCTGAAAGATAAAAAGCAAATAAATAACATGAAAAAGTTTATTCGCATAAAATATGCGGAATTCGTGGACCTGGACGAAGACGAAGATGAAGACGAAGACGAAGACGAAGATGACGAATAGTTTTAGGCTTCTTTGATCGTATTACAACGTTTTTATTTCATGAACTTAGGAACTATTGTAACGTTTTTATTTTATTTTTAGGAACTATGTAATGTTTTTTTAAATTAATTAATGTATCTTTTTTATTAATTAATAACTACTTTTGAAATTAATTATATGAAATTAAATTTAATTAAAAGAAAATGTATTTTTAAGAAAAATGAAAAATAATGAAAATAGTGGGTCCCAGTTGTCCGTCGTAAGTTGTGGTCGGTTTACCACTGTGGTCAGTTTTCAGTCGTGAGCTGTCGTGGCTGACGTGGCAGTGAAGACGGGTGTTGTGACTGCAAGTGGTCTTATTGTTGAACATAAAAGGAAAAAGGGTTTTCAATATCTCTGTTCAAGGCTAGATAAAATTGCATTTTTCTCCCTGGAATATGATTTACAACATTTTTTGGTCTAGGTCTGCGTCTACGTAGCTATGGTGTGAACGTTATCTACTACCAAGACTTAAGAAATGTATTTATATTGCCTTCATGAAACACCGAATATAACATATATAGTTTTCATTGCAATTATCTGACCGGACCCTAATTATCTGCATAAGTGCATGTTGTTTAAAACGGACTTGAATGTTCTCAAAGAGAGTCATCTATTATAAACTCTCTTTATTTTGTTTGTTATATTTATTTATTTTCTCATAAAAAATAACATGACCTATCAAGTTACACATATTCCAACTAAAATGATGTTAATTTGTGAACGAGTTAATCTGGAGAGCTATTCCTATTTCCTTTCATAAACGGTCAGCCCATTAAACTATTAAAGCTCTAATAATAGTAATCAGCCCACTAGAGTTGTCCAGCAGCAGGTCCAAGTCCAATAGATTGCTTATCACGAGCCCAATAAAAAAAGAAAAAGGAAAACCACAATAACTATAAAGTACAATACCTTGCATCATGTATCATTACTGAACTCCAGATCAAATTCTATATGATGCATATATTTAACAACTCTCCATTTGTAACACGTGCTACTTAAACAAAACATAAAGAAAAAAAACAGCGAAAATATGTAAGGGAAGTCACTACGTGCTACCTTATAAATTCGTGGATATTATACTCAGATATATTTCTTATGATAATATCGATATCTTGTTAAAGTGTGACTCGTTTGTAGCAGAATGGGCCATTTATCGTGAAGGTTCAACATGTTTTACAAGTTTCGGGCTTACATATGCAGGTGGCTCAAGAACACACTTTTAACGGTAGTAGTATATAATATTTTTTGTATCGTTGAGCAATCAAAAGCCTAATAATTCTTTTTATGTAATTTTATTCCATCCTTCAACTTTCTCATATAAACATATCCAATCCTTCAATTAGCTAACAATACCTAATTTAGGTACTTTTAACAATACACTAATAACTTTTTTCTTTTTATGTATACCTGTGTTTTCCATAATTACATATGTTTAATTAATGATTTAATGATTACTTGATGCATTGTATTTTTGTATATGCTTATTAATGAAAGAGGTTAGAAACATAAAAAGTATTTACTAATAAGATTGAATTAGAAAGCAAGATATATTTAGTCCAGTTTTAGTGATTGCTTTTACCTTACAATTTTATAGGCTTGTAATTTCCTTATCAAGTAAACATATTCCTGTACCTTCTTTTCTCCTTTACCATTTTCTTAATTTGTCTCTTTCACCAACCAACAATGAGCTTTAGTCTTAAACCATGTTAGCAAATTACTAATTGCTTTTGGGGCATTTATTATCTTTTGTATTTTCACTTTTTTTTTTCTTTTTTTGAGTATTATTTAACTTATAATTTAAATGTAAGCCAAATTAAATTATAATATTTTTTAAATAATGTACTTTATTATAACATTTTGTTATATTGAGGGTGGTCTACGATACGCACGTGACATTTCATTTTCCAATATTTTTTGTTACAAACATTTATTTATTTACCAAAAAGTTGAGTTGTTTAAATTCAAATCAATCTCATATATTATTATTTTTAAAAGAGTTTTTTATTTTTGAAAATTAAAATTAAAAGAAAATAAAATAAAGGAAGGCAGGAAACTAAAAGGTGAGGTTTCGCAAGCATCTACACGGCCGCATTTGATAAAGGGTTAAACTTTTACTGACAAAATGTAGAATTTGGTACCCTCTTTCATATCAACTTTGGGAATCTCAACTTTCTATCCACCATCTAAAGTTTTTATGTATTTTCTGCTCAATAGTCAATAACCCAATTGGTACAAGCTTTTTGGATCTGTTATTGGTTTTTTCAATTGTATTTACATAATCCCATGCCTTGGATGTCATGTTATGTCAAGGCATAATTTCATATATCGAAGGTTAAAAAAAGATAAATGATACACGCTTGATTCGAAATACCTAAAAACATGTCTAAAGATATTGTTTGCGCATACGTAAAAAGATTTGAAAATATATAAATAGAATAAGTAAAAATCAAGTGTCGAGTGATGTATTATCAGATATATTTTTAAATCTATCTAATTATGCACGTACAATATTGTTTTAAAATAAAAGAAAGATAATTCAAAATAAAAAGAATTACAATTCACAAACACATTTTTTTGGTAATTATTTATTGAGAATGCTTAATCAACTCCTATCTTCTTATCCAACTAGTGATTAACTACGTCTACATAAAATCAACACTTGAATGAAGAAACATTTACTATCCAATTTATAAGGTGTCTATTTTCATTTATACCATTGGCTTGAAATTAGGAGAAATATACAAAGTTAAAGTCTACACCGAGTATGACGTGGGCTACTTGCGGGGGTCGTTCTCATTTACCAAGAACAACTGAACCTCATTAACTGTCTCTCATTTCATGAAACCATCACCACGAAGTCAATATCATCCACTCAAATCTTCATAGGATAATTATAATACATGTTAAAATTTGGAGATGAATAACTAAGGCTTCTATCAATATATTTATGATGCTTATTTAGTGAAATTAATCGATATGGTCATGGTTCATGGATTGCTTCTGTATAGTTAAAAGTATAATGCAAGTCTTAATATTTGGGATAGATTACATCTACAATGAAATTACTATGGTGTTTAAAAACTAAGGTTGCGTTTGGTTCACGGAATATTCTTTTGAAGAATTAAAATTCATTAAAGAAAAGGAAATTTCAATTTCTATAGTGGAAGGAATTTGATGGAAATTAACTTTATAAATTATTCAACCAAACAAATTAAGAAATGAAATTTCAATTTTAATTCTATCAGATTTCAATCAATTTTGAAAATTAAACGCAACCTAAAAATTATAATTATTGCATTAAATTAAGTGCACAAAAGTCATGTTTGGCTCTACCAGTAGTTTTCTTCATCGGTCATGAAATCATGATAAGGGTAGAGGCCCCATACTCGCACTAAAGTGTCGGCTATAGTGCTATGCTACTCCATTGTTTTTATTCTTAAAATTAATACTACATTGTAAGCCTTGTATAATTAGTTTATTTCATGCTTTTTCTGAAAACCTTTTCTTTTAAATTTTTTTATAAATATAAATTAACTAGCGAATCCAGTGATGTGGAATATATATGTTCATTGAATTGTATCAAATCAAAGCTCATAATTACAAGCCTAACATGCTATTTTTTATTTATGAAATATGATTAATTTCATATATTAAAGACTATTTATGAAAATAAAATATTAATCATTAAAATGAGAGCCCATTATAAGAGGTTAAATTATAGTATACGGTTAGCGCTATGTAAATTAAGTCATTTATGACGCAATCAACTTTGACATAGATATACAATCAAACCTATTTTCCTTTATTTCTTAATTAATAATAATTATTAAATTATTTATCAAATTATATATGTGTATATTTTTTTTAGACTCTTATAAATTGAAAACTCTAAACAATCGACCATTTGACTCACCCCCAAATACAATTCAACTTATATATATAAAGATATAATTTTGAGTAATGGTCCCAATTTTCTTTTTAATTTCGTATATAAAACATAAAGTATCGACTAAAAGCGGTTCACTTATCTAAGTGTTACTAGATGAATGGCCACAAATGCAACAACATTTTATCATTAAACATTTGTTTTATTTCGTCCGTGGAGCTACTCGATTGAACTTTAGAGATTAAATATATATTAATTAAAAATAAAAATTCTACATTTTTATGACTTGCTAAATGAAAATGAAATCGTTTTTGACCTGTTGTGTGTTGAGGAGGGATTCGAATTGAAGCACCGACACTGTGATTTGTATCATCGTTAAAGAAACATTAACTTATTAGATGGTAGTCGTTATCATTAACGTCATTTCACATGTTATTTTGATGTATATATTTGTATGTATTTGTATCATAATCAGAATTTGTAAAAGCTCTTAACTTTCTCGTTTCAGATCAATTCAAGTCAAAAGGAATCGTATAATTTTTAAGGGAAAGGTTTTAACTTTGTGAGTATTAATTTCAGGAACAAAGAAACTTTTAATAATTGTAGAATTAGTGGTGTTGGCATCTTTAATGTTTTTTTCTTTTCCTATCATTCCACCAACAAAAAAGGGAAAAGCCTTGTTTCCGATATGATGACTTGACACCTACAACTAGCTAAGGGTCTTTTTCGTCATTTCAAGACATCATTCTAGGTTTAAGCAACTAATAATTTTGATTATGACGACGATGAGATGATAGTTTTTAACTTTTGATTATATCATTATATGTGTTACTTCAATTCAGTATTACATTAAGTAGAAAAAGCATACGTACTTTCAACAACATTAATCTCTTAAGTGTTGTTGATCAGGTTTTTTAATGAAGTCCAAAGTAATACTACAATCACTACTTCTATTTGCAAACCAATCAAAAGCATGAGTAACAATACTTTCAAAAATATTACCCCGCTTCATCTTAGGCATGCAAAAGATGGTGCTATTTCTATATTGCCAAATCACCCATACCGACGTTATGACAATACCTCCAACGCTTTTCTCCTTTTTTGACGAATGCTAACCGAGTCCACCCAACTCAAAGAGGTCGTCGATCAAGGAAAACAAAGGGAAAGGCAAGTCCAACCACTTAAAGATCTTCTTCCAAGTGAGCTTCGCTACCTCACAATGTAAGAACACGCGAGAGACATTTTCCACCTGATCACCACACGAAGGGGATAGAACCGAAGGCAAGTCAATCCCCCTGTCCGCCAACTTATACCGGGTAGGCAATCTATCGAACCTAACACGCCATAACAACACATTAAGCTTGATTGGAACAAGCCTACACCATCTCGTAGCCAACTCCCCTACTTCAAGTAGAATGTTAGCTATATGTCTTCTAGTGCGCATGAAACCGAGAAGACCCCATCCATAGCAAGGTCCCACTCCCACCTATCCATCCGATCAGTGAAAATGATCGACTCGAGCAGAGCACACAAGGCTGCAAGTTGATCTCCCACGACCACCATGCCGAAGAGTTCTATTCCAATTCCACGACCAAGCGCCATCTCTCTATCTATCCGCGACCATGCAATCTTTGTTAGTTTCCAAGGCATATAGAATCTCGGAAATCTAACCATTAACTTTTGAAGTGCTGTTGATCAGTTAAGAACAAAATTAATCAGTACATTTTACAATTTCTAACCCTTAACGTTCATATACATACACACAACACACTTAGTTCATGTTTTAAAGATAACATCAACTAGATCTAAATTTTGATATTGTTTACTGCACATATCATTTTTTCTATTATATAGAATAACACTTTTTGTCCGAAGATAAAGATAATAATTATCCGTGAGACAACAAACTGTTTAAGGATTTGATAATCAACATAATAATTATTTATTAATTAGTTAAAAGATTGTTTTATAATATATTAAAAGGAAATTAGTATATAAGATAAATAATTATTTTGAAATAAATAAGTATCAATTAATTGTATTTATTTTCTAATCGTTAAGTTGTCTTGCAGTGGATTTTTTTGTGTTCATTCACATTAATATTAAAATAAACATTAATAATAATATTAATATTAAACTCAAAAGTAAAAAAATAAAATAAATAAAGTTACTCCGTCGAAGTGTAGAACGCAAACGCAGTCACATCTTCCATCAGAAAGAGTCCTTGGTGCATTGAATTCATTCCATTTAAGGAGGCTTGTCAAAAGAAAAATATCCATGTGCATATATATAAATAAACTCTTAAATTCAGGTATAATACAATTTTCCTTTTCGTTCTAACGTTGTAATTATAGTACATATTCAGAAAAATGCTTATAAATATGAGTCATATAATATAATTAATTCTTAAAATATAAAGAAACTGAATTATTTTTAGTTTTGACACTAAATTATAATATTTCTAGTAAGTTAGTCGGAATAAATAACCTAAAATAATAAAGTTTAATGTCACTAAAGTCACATTTCCGAAGACACACAATACACGATATCATTATATAGTAAGTTACGAGGGAAAGTGTGTATGAAATGCATGTGAGCACATGCAAAACACAACCTGTATATTTGTCTTATAACAAGTTTCTAGTATACATTTCAGGAGGACAATGAATGCTAAACTTGGCCTTTTGTAATCACTCAATAATTGTAGAAGTTGTTAACTAATTAACAATAATTAATTAAGTAAAAGTTATTATTTCAGGACAATTAATTAAATAGACGTATCTAAAAATATTTTTCCAGCTTTATATAATTCAAAACAAGATTAGTAGGTGGAACATCGCCCAACTTCACTTTTCGAGCTTAAGTGACATCATTAATATCCGGATTCAAATATATAATCGTAGAAAATAGAAAGAGGTTTGAGGTCGTAGTGCAAGCACCCATATGAGGTATTTGACGGTTTAGAAATACAGTATTTTTTAATATCAAAAAGTCTAGACGAGATATTTAATATTTGAGAGACGATGTTAAACTTTCTTTGTTTTTTCTTGATATCAAGTAGAGATAGGAAAACTCTAGTTTCGTGAATATATTGAGTTTGCAACCCAAATTTGTGACCCGTTTTTTTATCGCTTCTAGTGTGCTGCTAGTTTGCTAATAAAATCTTGAAGTTAAAAAGAAATTTCAAAACATGATACATGCACTTCAAATTACATGGCAAAAGTTAGAGAATTTAATGATGGACTTAAATTGTTCAAAAAATAAAAAAAAAATAGCTAGCATCGAATATATATGTTAAATTAAGTCTTATTATAAGTTACTTTTAACGTGTAAAACAAAATCAGTTTCACAATTGTCTGGCAATGGTAATCACTATAAGCATTTTAGCCTAGGAGTGATAGAGCTATACAAATACAATCTAATTTATTTGCTAGTAATTAGAGAGAAATATATATAAATATATATATGTAACATACTCAATCTATATATTATTCGAATTGGTGGAATATTATTTTTTGTTACAATCTTTTAATAGTGACCAAGATTTGTGACGGCAGTCAGAGGCACACACTTCAAGCCACCTGGACAAGATATAACACAAAACAATTAAGTAAAATTAAATTAGCCATTGGCTAACACTAGTTTCCAGCTGTAGCACCAAAATCAAAATTTATTAGCCCACATGCAAATTTGTAACAAAATACTACGTATAAAATTTAATAGCATGTCGATCAGTGACTTTTAGTTCCAATTCTCAGCACAAATATTTTTTTACTACACCGTAACTCTGTAACTTTATGAATACAACGTTAAAAAAACAAAATCCTATACGAATATATGACAGCCTGCATTGTCAACTTGAACCGTACAACACCCCACACCACACTAAATTCCCTTAAAACCAAAGCATCCCCTACCACTCTTTAACACTCCCCCTACCAAAACAAATTGCTGTCCACACTTCTTTTACAACTCAATCATATAAAAAAAACCAAATCACCACTACCGTCACCTCTTACCACCGTAATCAATCATGTCCGTCAAAGAGTGCTCTCACCACAAAAGCAAAAAAGGAAAGCTTCTCCGAAAACTATTCGCCGGATTCTTAATCCTCTCGTTCATCGTACTTTTAACTTTCCTAATCACATGGGCAATTCTCCAACCCAAAAAACCAAGATTCACTCTACAAGACGCCACGATTTACTCTTTCAACGTATCGGCCCCAATTCTCTTGTCCTCCAATTTCCAAGTCACTATTTCGTCACATAACCCTAACTCTCGAATCGGTGTTTACTACGATAAACTCGACACTTTTGCTTCTTACCATAGCCAACAAATTACTTATTTCACAGGAATTCAACCTGTGTACCAAGGACATAAAGACACGAACGTTTGGTCACCTTTTGTGTACGGTACAAATGTTCCTGTGGCTCCGTACAACGGTGCATCATTAACACAAGATCAATCCAACGGTGCGATATCGCTTTTGATTAAAATGAATGGACGAGTGAGATGGAGAGTTGGTAGGTTTATTTCCGGGAGGTATCATATTCATGTGACGTGTCCTGCGTATATTCCGTTTGGGAATAAACAGAATTCTATGATTCCGGGGATTGTTGTTGGTGCTGGAATTAAGTACCAGTTATCTCAAAGGTGCAGTGTTAATGTATGAGAAGAGATGCTAATTCACGAGAACTTAACGGCGTTAGTTGTTAAGTTATCTTTCTTGTCACACTTTTTTTTGTTTAATTTTTTAATGTATAATTACATGATTACATGGATGGGTTTGTAAATTTAGCTGGATGGGGAATAAAGGCAAAGGTGGGAATGGAAAGAATCCAAAAGTTATTATTGCAAATTTACAAAAGTTGACAAGTTGTATGATGATAATTGATGATCATGAATTATAAATGTTACATGTATAATATATATTCTTCCTAGATGTAATCATAGTAAAATTCCCATTACTATAAGTTTAATTAAATTCCTTTATTTTATATTTAGTAACTTTAGTTATTGCTTTTTTTGATTTCACAACTTGTGTATAGTTGGTTTCAACAGAAAAAAGTCTACGTTACCACACGCTTGAAATTAAGACTTTTAAGTAAATATAAATATATTTATTAAGAAAAAGGTGAAAAGAAGAATAGGGTGCGACTGATCTTCCTTTTCTGTTTAAGAATTAATGGTCCATGACGAATTTAATGGTTTTATTAGGTGTGGAAAATGGACAACCCATGTGACAATAATATTAAGCTGTCGATTATGCACAGTAAATTTTAACAACTCGCGTTATAAAAGATGATGTAATTTGGAACTACATACGGTTAATTTGGTAGACGACCGACGTTAAATAAAAACATAATATATATATTTGTACAAAATATGGATAAATTAAATCGTTTGCTTATGAGGGAATTTGTTAATAGATGAAATGTGTATGTTGGTGTAAGCTTACTTTATTTAGTAAGTTACAGAATCAAAGGCTGCCACCCCACTACTTTTTCTATTTTGTACACTACTATAACTCATTTTATGTACGTCTAGTTTGAAGCTTTGGATTAATACAGTCTTCGTGTGTCATGTAATATGTATTCCATAGTACCTAAGTTTATTTCTTTTCCATCTCATTAAAAAAGTATATTGATCGATATATCAGTATAAAACATCTTTTGTATGAATATTACGGTCGATCGCCATCAAAAATATTATTTAATTCGTACTTTTTTTCTTTCTCTTGATAAATACGCAACATATTTGTATCACATCATACAGATACAATATATTGACCCGGTTTTGCGTACGTAACTATATCGATTTTACTAGTATTATTATTGTTATTAATTTCAATTTTCTATTTCTATTTCTAGTTATATTAAAACAAAAAATCAATTTCGTCATGAACAGTCACCTTGCATTTATATGGTCTAGTACTGTGGTACTACAATTAATTGTAATAAATTATATCAATGTCATCTTCATATATGCGTCCTTTCATATGAAAAATCATACGGTAATATAAACAAAAAAGATAGAGTACCGATCTTATCAAGGAGAAAGGTGATTTTGACGCCGCATCTTTTAAGATTGTCGCTAAAACATTACGGAGTATACAATTTAATAAAATTTTAGACCAAAAGTAACAAAACTTGACCCCGAACGTAATCATTTATACACTATGAATTGTACATAAGAAATTTAAATGGAACTAATCACTTATCATTTATATATATTATTTAGCTACTTTAAGTTGTATATGTATGTTGATTATATTTTAGAATAAAAAAAAGAAAAAAATTACAATAATAACAATATTAAGAAATTTAAGTAAAATAAATTAGTAATCATTTATATACTTTGAATTGTACATAAGAAATTTAAATGAAACTAATCACTTATATTTATATATGTTATTTATCTTATTTAGGTTGTACATATATGTGGGATAGGTTTTAGGATGGAAAGTAAAAGGAAAAAAACTACAATAATAAAAAAATTAAGAAATGTAAAAAAAAGTAAATGAATAATCATTTATATACTTTGAATTGTATATATACGTGGAATAACTTGAAAATAAAATCAAATAAAATGTCACTAAGTGACAAAGCAACTATTTTTCACCTATCATTTATCTACTTTGGATTGTACATATATGTGAGGCGAGCTATGCAATTGAAAGGATAAAAAAACTGTTCAATTTGTTATGTTGATACGCCGATTTCATATTATTTTTCTATTGACATAATTTAACTTATAATAACTTTCATGTACTAATAATCTTTGAGTTCTTACGTTGAGATAATTTTGACACTTTTTTGAATTACATATCAAATTTACCAGTCACTTATTTGTACACTAATGTGAGATATGTTGTACGATAAAACTACAATGATAACATATTAAAAAATTTAAATGAAACTAACCACTCATCATGTATATACATTATTTATCCTTTAGGTTATACATATATATGTAATATGTTTTAGGATGAAAAAAGAAAAAAAAATACTTCAATAATAACAATATTTAAAAAATTATTATAAAATAAATTAATAATCATTTATATATTTTAGATTGTACATAAGAAATTTAAATGAAACTAATCACTTAATATTATATATATTATTTATTTATTTATTTAGGCTGTATATTTATGTAGAATAGATTTTAGAATGAAAGAAAAAAAAATATAGTTATAATAATATTAAGAAATTTAAATAAAATAAATTTATAATAATTTGTATATTTTGAATTGTATATATACACGTGGAATAAATTGAAAAAAGAAGTCACTAAATAACAAAACAATTACGGTTCACTTAATTCGTAAATGTATATGTAAATTGATACCATCATTTAGGCTAATACATTGAAACGGTGATGATCGATGATGATGTCTGACATCGGATGAAAGAAGTTTCTCAAATTCTCATGTGAAAAAGTAGGCAATAATAGATGTCACAGTCGATATTATTTAAATTGTTTGTTACTACACAAAATTAAAAATCTTATGCTATTTTTAATTTATTTATCTAGTTTTATTTTTTAACGATTAATGACTGAAACAGGTAACAACTAACAACTTTTAGATTGTCTTGCTATTGGTCCAACTTTTATAGCACTAGAAAATTCTATTGATTTCTTATTTTTATTAATTATTATTATATTATTTAAATTATATTAACAAGTATGTTTGAATTTCACTTTAGCTTCAACTAATCAGACAATAATGATGACATTTCTATCTTATTTTCCTGCACATCAGATGAAACAGAACTATGTCATTCTAATGTCAAATTAATTAACTAATAAAAAACTTTAAAATGGACATTTGTTGTATGATAGTTGTAACATTTGATTATTGTATGTAACTTTAATGGTTTATTTTACTAGAAACATGCGGTACATCATCACATAAAGAAGATGGCTAGTAGATAGAAGATAATTAATAAAAAATAACATCAATTTTCGTTTAAAGACAATGCTTTTTGTAATCAATCCAAATTGTTTTGTAGAAAGTTAAATGAAGATGTCGAGGGATATAATTAAAGGCTAGATGATTTCATAGAGCATATGCATTGAATGTGACACATCTTATAAAATGGTGTCTAATCTAAAGACTAAAGTGGTTGGTTGTAGAAGGAAATCGTATTATTTTATATTAGTATGCATTATCATTATTATTATTATTATTATTATTATTATTATTATTATTATTTCAAAATTGTTTTTAACAGAGAAAAGGTTAATTTTTTATTTATTTACGGTTTCCTGTAAGTATACTAGAACCCACAAATGGGAATGGAAGGAACTTCGCATACAAGGGTCTTTTCTACTTTTTCGTGCCTTTATTTGAAAAAACATTAAACATGCCTACAAATTACGACAAATTGTGTACTATGTTAGGCGAAAAGGTATGTGTATGCTAATTGCAAATATGACTTAAATATTTTGTTTTGTTATAATTGTTCACACTGTGCCTACTTTTTATTATTGGTGACTAAACATGCAACTATCTTATACTATTTGAATAATTGTATGATTAAAATACTTCTATGACCATAAACTTTAAGTGAAATAGATTCTATCAATAACTCTGTTTGCTTGATTACTCTGTTTTTTCAAGGGATTTAGTGCGCAAGCAAATGTCTCTGCCTTATCAATGTATTCATTTTATTGAGACGTGCTCATTGATCAATAACTCTGTTTGCTTGATATAAAAAGGATTAGGTAAATAAAAATGTAATTATTTGTGTTACAATATTTATAGTATACAACTTGTTATTTGGACTTCCACACTTGTTATTCACTATTGTTGTATGTAATTTATGATAAATTAATTTGAGTATTAGCTATATAAATTGTCACATATCATTTTTATATGTTATCACGTTACTAAAATACATATAATAATATTTGAAATTCTTATATAAAAATAAAACTTTAAATACTTTATTACATATTATAAATATAATAATATACATAATTATATTTTTCAACATTCGAATAGAATGAAAATGATATAGATGCATATAGATTAGATCGGTGGCGGTGGTTTTGATATGATTTAATAGTAATATTTTATTGCATGTTATACGTAATAATATAAATAATTAATTATATTTTTGTAAACTTTAACCGTATGAAAAATTGATATAGGAGCATATAGATTAGATGGGTGGTGGTGGTTTTGATATGATTTGCAAGTGATAGCAAATCTGTATAATAATTATATTCTTGAAGCGAAAGCGACATAAAAATGATCAAGAATCAATCATTTCTTATCTTTACATTTTCATTTCATTTTGTTTCTTGTTTTCAAAGCCACCTCACCTAATCACATGTCTTTCTATTGGTGAGTGTCTGTATCAAGCTACATTAAATATATGATATTTTTATACCATGGGAATCTAGTTGTACCCTTCCTTATGTACAAACACATAACATTTATA
Organism: Logfia minima; assembly: GCA_963921325.1. NCBI lineage: Eukaryota > Viridiplantae > Streptophyta > Magnoliopsida > Asterales > Asteraceae > Logfia > Logfia minima. Next base: position 13,385,464 of record OY992770.1, on the reverse strand, counting down.
CGTTTATAACAGGTCGACTTTTACATACTCCCCGTATTAAATCACATGGCCGCTATGCAAAATTTCAAGTCACCCTTTTGTTTATTCCAAAAGTTTGATTAGGCAGATTAATTTCTGGACTTATTTTACGTGCAAACATACAATGTACCTAAAATCCGTTATGTTTAGTATGATTATAAACACATTAACATGATATAACCATCAAGATTTTGAACATGGGTTCCTAATAACACATGATATTCACATGCTCGTGACATAAATTTGGAGAATTAGTGGTCGTTGTGTTAAATCATAATTTGCTAGCGGCACGAATTTCACAACATTAGGGTCTACGATATATGGATGAGATTGCATAGTGGAAACTGGATCTCAAAGTGTCTTTGGCAAGCTTTCACAGCTCTGTCTTGATACGAAAGAGAATCATCTTTTTGCAACTTTGTTTTCCATGATAGAGTACTGACCTTAAAGGTGCGGCTTTTGTTGGTTAAATGTTGTTCTTTTTGTTATTACTATGTTCCTTCACGTGAGGAAAAATTGATGGAGAATGGGGAGAAAAGTTTTTTAACCTTTTAATTCAGTAAAATAACTATTTGATTCAGTTTGAAATCATATTTATTTTTTGTTGAATTATACTTGCTTTTTGCTGAAACATAGTTTTAAAGATATATTTCTTCCCCTTCTTCCCCGAAATTTTCTTCTTTTTAGATCCTGATACTATATATATATATATATGTGTGTGTGTGTGTGTGTGTGTGTTGTGTGTAGAATACACCTTGCTCTCTTGTAAAGTAACTCAGAGATAATGTTACTGAACTTATAGTTGATGAAAATCGAGATCCAGTCTCTAATTTGTTTGAGTTATAGTAGTGATAATTGGAGTTCAGATGGATTTTCAGCTTTTTTATGAAAATTAAATCTGTACAGTTAACAATGATGACCTTGTTATTGTTACACTGGAAACAAAGAAAATAGCATAACAATGAAAAGCCTGTTATTGTTACATTGGGTCAGGCTCTCCTGAAAGCGAAGAAAACCTTTTATAGTGAACTTAACTATGAACTAACTTAGTTGCCCATTTATGATGATAAACCAGCCCAGTACTATGGACTACTTTAGTGACACATTTAACTATGATGTCTTTCAAGACTCAAGAATTGGCTGTTTGGTTAGAGGTATAGCTTTGCCCTTCTAACACATAGGTTAATCGTTTTATTTTATGCATTATGTTCTTTGATTTCAGGGTTAGCCTTACTTGACAATCTCTAAAATACTAGTATTTGAGTTTTGATGGTCGTCAGAAAGAACTCGAGAGCTATACAGGTTGAATTCGAACAAATATGTCATCTCACGGTATATTAAAATAAAAATAAAAACATATCAAAAACCTAGGTAGTTAAAGAATAGAAATTGGTTTATAATACCCAAGGGTCTTAAAAAAGATAGAACATATATCCTATTTTTATTCCCGATTGGCCGAGTCTTAAAGGAGAAACGACGTTAATTTTTAAAAAGTTTATATATGTATTGATTATGTTTACGCAACCAAATTGACCTCATCTAATGTTCTAACTATTTCTTTTGAGACTTTGTCTCATGAGTACATAATATTTTAGCAAGTTAACTTCGTTTTTCAATGAGTGTAGTGATAGTTCAGATCTTATATAGGCCTAATGGGATTTTTGAATAAACTTGGTGGTCGTCCTAGTTATAAGCAAATGGCACTAATTATTTGTTTGGGATTTAATTTCACTTTAATGGAAATTTTTGAACTTTAGAGCTATTTATTTCTGTATAATGTTTCTAATAGCATTGGAATAGTCGAAAGGAATTGAAATTTGAAAGACATAGAATTTGAAGTAATTAAAATTTGGAGGAGTTGTATTGTGATTGATTGACAAAATCGCAACCCTCCATTTTATCTAACCAATTCAAAGTCAACATGGTGGCAAAATTGTAATTCACTTGAAATCAATGACAAATAATAAATAAATACCTATTTACTATAAAACATGATTTTCAAGTAAGATTAATCAAATTAAAGTTTGAAACTTACAAGATCAATTGAAGAATACTGAAACATAACTCGTCATACGATATTGATGAACAATCAATCAAAAATAAAGCCTGGAAAGTCAATTTCATCAAGAAAATTCAAAAATCATTCAATTGAGTGAAAACAACAATATAAATAAGATAAAATTAAAAACAATCAATTATATACATCATTAATCGAACAAGGTTGTTATAATTTTACGTTTTAAACAAAAAAAAAACTCTCAAAATCGACATATATAGAATGTTAACATTCATTTGCGATGAACATTACTCAAATTTACAACTTAATATTCTTAAACATTCATTTATGATGAATATTAACTTATATATGTTATTATACACTGATTTTTACATTTATCAATGAATGTTATCACTAAAAATTCAACGAAAATTAATTTTGAGCTTATAATAACGTTCATCAGTGTATAGATACTATTCATCTGAAATGAATGTTATAACGTTCATGAGCTTATAATAACATATGTAAGTTACAATTTATCATGAATGAATGTTATAGTCTTCATTAAAATAAATATTATATTGTTCATCACTGTATAATAACATTTAGATGTAAAATATTCATTACAAATGAATTATATAATGTTCATCAATGTATAATAAACATTTATAAGTTAATATTCATCATAAATGAATGTTAAAGATTAAAAAATAATAACCTCCTAACGAACTCAATTACTTAGTAGTGAATATTAAATAATGATTACATATTACTTATTACGACGATTAATAACCATTTTAGAATAATAAATTATAATTTTTGATTAACATTAATCACAAATGAATATGAAACGAATTGGAAAATTTAGTTATGTGAAATTCGATGATGAATGACGACTATAATTCAATTAGTTATTTGTTTATAAGTTTTGTATGATTAAATTCGTTAAATTTTATTGTTATCATTGACAAATCAAAAATTTCACAAAAATCCAAAAGTTACACAAAAAATTCATAATTTTTGATGAATTTGTATCATGATGAATTGACAATCTCAATGAATGCGTTTGTTGAATTCGAAGTATTACAATGTTTTTGATTGATGAATCAATAAAATACATGCTGTAATTTTAGATTTCAAACACAAATTGTTGAAAATTGACCTGGCATATGCATTATTTCTTTCTTGAAATGGCTATGATGAAATCAAGGGCTGAAATGTGTTTCCTTCATTCCCCAAAATCTATGAATTATTCCCATATCTATATATATATATATATATATCGGTGCGGAACAGGGCGAGGATGATAGTTCACATTCCCTAACCCGAAACCCCATAAAAATCGTCATTTTTCGCTTTATATCCGGACCATACTCGACAAGTCACCTCTAAACCGATCTGAAATTTTCAAAGTTTGAGAATCCCATCTAATTCGTATCTTTTTGCTATCTCTGTGTATAATCGGATATTCATCAACCTATCTATTACGTTTAGGTGACTAATAATATTATGATATTTAACCTACTTCAGTTATCCATTACGTGTGGATACCTAATCGACAAGTATTTATAAATACTGCAACCGAAAAAAGGAATTCCATAGTTTTGGTACTTTTGGATGCAAACTTTCATTGACTTTAATTCGAAACTATGGGTTCATTCGATTTCAATACTAACTGATGTACAATATAAAAACTAGCATCTAATTTTTTTATAATATATTGCATTAGAAACTTCTTTAGATTTGACCCAACAAATGGAAGTGGATCAAAAATTGATTAGATAACAACATGTCGTATTTGAATAAGACTAACGATATCGAGTAAGACAAGTAAAAGCGCGTGATTGTTAATGCGTATGGTAACCCAACATTTTATATACATCCTTCCATAAAAATCAAACACTTTCTCTGTTGTCTTTTTTCACATAGAAAACGACTTCTTCTAACCAACAAATTGATGCCAACATTTCAATCCAGCTATCTCTTCTTTTAGTAAATCAACTGAAAATAAATTATTTTAACTTTTTATTTATGCGTGTAACATAGTTTAATCAAATATTTTGATTACCTAGTGAAATGGTAAGCATAAAAAACAGAAAACCACCACATATGTGTACCAAGTCAAAGAGTTGGAAGTTACACGGAAAGTGGTGCCGAATATTAAAACATAGGTACGCGTTATAAAATATCATGTAACCATCAAATCAAATCAAACTTAACTACTATAAATACCTTCTATCCCATAACGATTTTTCACAAAAGATTCAATCCAAAATGTCTAACGCAAACCAACCTCACCTAAACGGAGCTTACTACGGCCCATCAATCCCACCACCAACGAAAAAACCACGGTCCTACCACCGCCCTAGCCGCGGTGGCGGCTGCAACCCATTCTCATGGTGTTTTAGTTGCCTTTGTGGTTGCATTTTCAATCTCATTTTCCAGATTCTAATTACAATTCTAGTCCTATTAGGTATCGCGGTCTTAGTATTCTGGCTCATATTCCGTCCCAACGCACCAAAGTTTCACGTCAACGATGCTACTTTAACCGAATTCACTTTGTCCCCGAATAACAACACGCTTTACTACAATCTAGCGGTGAACATGACGTTTCGAAACCCTAACAAGCGTATAGGAATCTACTACGATAAAATAGAAGCGAATGCGGAGTATCATGACAAGAGGTTTTCCACTAAAGATTTGGATAGGTTTTATTTGGGACATAAAAAGGAGCACGATTTAAGCACGACGTTTAGTGGTGAGCAGTTGGTGGTTTTAGGAAACGGTGATCGATCGAAATATGATAGTGAAAGGAACGATGGTGTTTATAATATTGATTTGAAGCTTAAACTTAGGATTAGGTTGAAAGTCGGATGGGCTAAACCTAAGTTTAAACCCAAATTTGAATGTGATTTAAAGGTTCCTATTACTACTGGTGGTAGCGTTGCTTCTGGTGGGTTTCAGAGGACCAAATGTGATTTCGATTGGTAAATGTGATTATTGTCATCGATCACTATTTACGAGATTCTTGGATCAAGGGTTTGTTTGACCCTTTAGTTGATTCATTGAGTTTATTATTCATTTCATTTATGCATTTATTTATTTTTAGTGTTTATTGTTAGGTATATATCTTCAGTTTCGGATTATTATTATTTCCATTCTATTCTTAGTTATGTAATATCGAGTAGTTATTATTATTATTGTTTATAAAGACATGTATTGTTTTATTTTATGTATATGTTGTTGTTGATATTGACAATATATATGTTTTTATTAGCTTTGAGTATACGTATTGTGCAAAAGATATTTTTTTGGGTGCCATTCGCCCTTATTTTTTTATACTATAAACAAGTTGCAGCATTTATAAGCTAACATCTTACGCATCAACAAATAAATTGACATTCAAACCGATATAATAGACCTTAATAACTCCAACTATAGTAATAATAATAAATTTTATATATAACTGATAGAGAGGTTTTTTTTTGTCTCTTTTATCTTCCTGGATGAATATTATTGGGAGTTAAAACAATGATGAACTATCATCAGTCAAGGCATGCCTATTCTTTCGACACTTAAAACAATTATCATATGTGTTGATGTATAATTGACTTTCTTAATTTATATGTCACCGTATGTTAATGACTTCTTACAATCTTACAATAATTTTGAAAAATCATTGTTACATATATTTATTTTATTTGACTATTTATAATAAGGAAATGATTGAATTTATATTAATAATTAAACCACATTAAATAGTAGTAAACTATTTCTTATATAGAACTGCTAAATTAAGTAAATAATTCAAAAGTTTTATGAGACAATCTCTACATTACTTTATTAAAAATATACTTGACATATGTAAATTATGCTAAGAACTCCCACTAAGATTATAAATGACTGAAATGGGAGATCTCTCAATTTTTATATGTATAATTCTAATTACTTGAAGGTATAATAAGATGTCGATATCCTGAAAGTATCACGATTATAAATTGGGAGATTTCTTAATCTTTATTTGCATAATTCTAATACACTAAGATGTCGACTCTTAAAGTCTTCTTATATTATTGTTAAATAATACTCGTATTCATTAAGAGAAAATATTTGATAATGTCGTTCTAGAAGAATATTCATTTTAATGTTTTAAATAAGGAGTATAATGATCAAGAGGTAAAAATTTCAAAATCATATTAATTTATCCATTCTTTATATTATACAAATAATTAATGTTATAATATTCATTTACAGAATGAGTTGATGATGAGTTGGTATTACGAAAAATAACAAAAAACAAAAATGATCAAATGAAGATCGCTATAAATAAAGATTAAAACTTTTATGGAATTTTTTAAAATTTCGTCTACTAAATTTAACTATTATGTTTTTACGAACTTTGAACGTTTATGATTCATAAGAGCTTGAATCATTATATTAATTATATCTTTTTAATGTCTATGTAAGGTAATTTAGAATTGTAATTTTAATATCTATAAAATTTATTGTGCTTAACTTTAAGTTGTATCATTACTGAACATGTTGATCAGTAGTTGGTTTAAATTGTATATCAAAATGTTCATTCCATTAAAAAAAGATTACAAGATAATATAGTATGACCAAATTTTCTAATGTATATTACCATTTGAATGTTATATACGAATGAAATTAACAGAGATTGTTGCTAATACTTTTCTAATTTGTCATGTTACATTCAAATCAAAAGTTTTACTTGTATCTTTAGTATCTTATAATTGCTTATGTAGTATGTCTCTGCTCTTGACAATTAAAAAAATGTTTTACGTGTTACAATTTCATTAATTAGTTAAATTATATGTCACATTATACAAACTTATATTTTTAAAAAATTATTAATGTGTCTTAATGACTTTAAAAGTTTTGATCTATAATTTTGAAAAATCATTACTATTAGATGGACGTAGTTGACTATATATAGTTAAGAAAATGATTTGAGTTTATATTAATTGTTCAATCACATTAGATAATTAATAGTAGTGAGATATGTGTTATGTATAGTTAATAATGTATATAAGTTTATGTGACAACATATTTTTGTATGGCCAACAGAAATTATCTTCTGTCAAACGAGTTAGCGCGGTCAATGCATATCTATCTATAATTACAGGATATTTTAATTCTAACTATTTTATGCATCTAGTAATTAACTCGCATTTTTCATCACTAAACCACATTTCTTTTCTTTTATATATATTAGATGAGTCAAACAACATATTATCATTAGTTATTCACCATCATGGTTAATCTAGCAAATAACGTTACAAGTGACATAGCAATCTTGCGATTCAGCACTTTTATTAATTTATTATACTCCGTTGGACGGGTATTTTAATAGTAGTTAAATAATTGTAAACTAAATCCAACTGAATTCCAGGATCTCATCATTTAGTGTGGGACCAAGTATACGGAGGCTAAAAGGGACTAAGGTAATTTTTCCTCTTAGCCCAATGAGCCAACCAGTACGTAATTCTTACGTACCTCAAAGTAAGACAGTTTTGGTTTTGGTCTCGGCCTTATGTAACATCATAAATCGGATAAGTTGTAAAATGTTTGCAAAAAGAGTGAAACAGAAAATCACCTTTAACTGCAAATTTTACATTCACAAATTTCAACATCTATAGAATTTCCTTTATAAGTCGTAAGATGTTTGTAACTTAAAACCGACATACCTACTTAAGTGAGCTTCGTATAAACTCGATCATTAAAGATCTAGAAAACGACTACCACGACAAAGTCAATATATGGAAGTTACCAGGAAGTTGATATTGAAAACACAAACAATATAAAGTCGTCCATTACACACACACTCGCCGTGTTTTTATTACCAACTCCCAACGCGTTACGTAACCATTAAATAACAACCCTTATAATATCTATCTACTATAAATAAAACACAAACACCTCCTTATTTTCTTCACATATTAGAAACTATCACAACAATGTCGAGCCCCGATCAAAATACTCACCTAAATGGAGCTTACTACGGTCCTTCAATCCCACCACCCAACAAAAAAACCCGATCCTACCACCGCCACGGCCACGGCAGCAGCTGCAACCCTTTATCATGTCTTTGCGGTTGCATTTTCAATCTCTTTTGCCAAATTCTCTTCACAATTGTAGTCGCATTAGGTATCGCGGTCCTTGTATTCTGGCTCGTTTACCGCCCAAATGCACCAAAATTCCACGTCAATGAAGCGACTCTCACCGAGTTCACTTTGTCCCCAAACAACAACACTCTTTACTACAATCTAGCTGTTAACATGACGTTTCGAAACCCTAACAAGCGTATAGGAATTTACTACGATAAAATTGAAGCTAGGCCTGAGTACTATGGCAAGAGGTTTTCAACTAGGAATCTGGATACTTTTTATTTGGGACATAAACAAGAACACGATTTAAGTACGGTGTTTAGTGGTGAGCAGTTGGTGGTTTTAGGAAACGGTGATAGATCAAAATATGATACCGAAAGGAATGATGGTGTTTATAATATTGATTTGAAGTTGAAGCTTAGGGTCAGGATGAAGGTTGGATGGGCTAAACCCAAGTTTAAACCCAAATTTGATTGTGATTTGAAGGTTCCTATTACTACTGATGGTAGGGTTGCTTCTGGTGGATTTCAGAGAACCAAATGCGATTTCGATTGGTAGATATCTATGCTCATGATTCTTGGCTCAGGTGTTTGCTTCTTTTGATCCATTGATTATATTCTTGTATATGTACGCATTTATCATTTTTCGGGATTACTATTGCGTTCTTGAGATTGCAGTTCATGCATGTTTGTAGATTATTATTTTGATTCTGTGTATTTTGATTAGATCATCGATCGATATTTATTAATAAAGAGATTGGGCTCGCACGCCATTTTATAGTTAATTAAGCTAGTCATTCAATGTTTAGTTATCGGAAGAGAAAATGGTTTTATTTTTTTGGGTAAAGAAAGAGAAAATCGTTGTTATTGTCAACGACGATGAATTTGATTACTTCATTATATATCCATTTCTTAAAATCCATTTGATAACGCAATATAAAGCGGAAGCAATTTGATCCCAAAGTTGAGAGAAAATATCATTGATAATCAGAATTCATTACAATCAACTGAGAAAATTACAAAATTATATACAGCTACCATACAACTAACTCTAAGCTAATAACCGCTCTTAAGTTGGAGGTTCTGTGAGTCCTCCAACTTTGATGCAGTTGTCATTTTTGTCCGAAACTAGTAAACACCATATTATATTACCCTCCCCCTCCTCAAGTTGGAGGTTTTGAGAGCCTCAATTTGTTGATTAAGAAAGAACGCTGAACTTTTCCAAGTGCTTTTGTCATTACATCAGCTAACTGAAGATTGGTAGCTAGTTATATAGGTTGTTCGTAAGAAGCCTTTTTGTATCTTATCTTAGTGAAATGACAATCTATATCTAAATGTTTAGTCCTATCGTAATAGTAAGATTTGCAGCTATTTGTTGAGCTGCCTTGTTATCACAGACGAGAGTGATAGGGACTTTAACATGAATATGTAAATCTTTAAGCAGATAGACAAGCCAAACTAACTCACATGTGGTAGCAGCCAAGCTCCTATATTCTGCTTTTGTTGAAGAACGAGAAACAGTTGGCTGCGTTTCGATTTTCCGTGAAACTAATGAATTACCCAAGAAGATACAATAGTCAGTGAGTGATCATCTTGTCATCAAACAAGATGCCCAGTCTGCATCACAAAATGCAATGACCTTTAAATGTGGTTAGACCGGGTAGAAAAGGTCCTTTGAAATTGATCCTTTTAAGTACTTTAGCAGATGTAATGCAGCCTGCATATGATGTTCCTTTGGACTAGAGAAAAACACTTAGATGTTGAACAATACAGGAGATGTCAGGCCTAGTCGTAGTCAAATAAAGCAACCTTCCAACCAATCTTCTATAAGTTTCAGGTTGTTTCAGTAAAAGTCCTTTATAAAGAGATAATGTCAATTTTTGAGGCAAAGGAAAAGATACCGGTTTCGTAGCAGTGAGACCAAAATCATGTGATAAATTCAAAATGTACTTTTTTTAATTCAAGTACCACCTTTAATTCTACATACCCCAATACCAAAGGCCCCGATCCTTAATTGTGAATTTCTCATCAAGTACAACCTTGGTAGCTTTTATATTTTGATCACAATTTACGGTTATTAACACATCATCTACATACATTAATGTTGCAGTAAATGTGTTGCCTTGTACCTTGAAAAATAAAGAATAGTCATATTTTGACTGTTGAAACCCAATTGGGTCAAAAACTTAGAACGCTTTTGATTCCATGCCTAGGGGCCTGTTTAAGGCAATAAAGGGAACGTTTTAGGCTGCACACTTGGCAAGGCTTAGCCTTAGAATATCCTTTTAAGTGGATATATATGTATATATATATATTTTTCAATGTAACTGATGTAGACTAAAAACAACTAAAAATAAATAGATACATATTGGATTTGTTGATTCACACGAATATCAGGGACAATCCTTCTGACACACGTTGATTCAAAAAGAACCGCGACTAGGAATCAATTCAACTCAAAATGAATACAATTTGACAGAAAAATCAAATTTCATAAAATTATCAACCAACTACTCCATTACCACAAGTAAACCCTAAAAAGAAAGTAAAAATTCGAATGGGCCTAAAAAACATAACGGGCCGAAAGTTAGCCCACAAACAAGGCGTAACAAAATAAGAAAAAAACATAAAAGTGTAAATATCTTATAAAATAAAGCGTTTTTGGGCTGGAAGGTTGTTTAAACTCCCTATGGCAACTTATTATGACGTTGGGCTCGCTCCAAGCTTCAATTCGCCAGGTCGTGGGCCTAAAACGGACACTCGTAGCCCAAGTTATGGCCTTTTTCGTAGATCCCCTTTTGTTACGCGATCTTGGGCCTCAAGAAACATAAGGGCCCGATCCTCCACACTTGAGCATGCAAGAATGCATTATTAATCTCCAATTGGTGTCGGGGCCAACCTTTAGTAGTGGCAATAGCAATAAGTACCCTAATATTGGCTAACTTAGCTACTAGTGAAAAAGGTATGTTTTTAATCTTGCCCCTCCCTTTAATCAAACCCTCTAATTACCAGTCTAGGTTTCAGCCTTTCTACTATACCATCAAGGTTATATTTAGTTTTATAAACCTACTTTGATCTAATGCCTTAAGTTCTTTATGCATAGCTTCTACCCATGAATAGGTGTGTAACTTTGTGAGAGTGAGGTGAATCACCAAAGTATGATTAACTACTAATTTTTTGATCTTTTGCTCGAAACACAACAATTACTTGGAATTGTAACAATGTGATTAATTTGCAAGTAATTAAAAGATTAGGGAAGAAAGATATAACTGTAGGACATCGAGATTTATAGTTGTTGGGGGTGGTTGCCGTTAACTAATCCACTCCCGACTATGCGATATCGAGATTTTCACTATGTTCTTTTTTCAAAGCTAGAGAAGAAAACTATTACAAAGTAAGTCTTCTCCTTTATTAAGAAAACTACAGTTACTCTTCTTTTCTCACTAAGAAGATAATCCCAACAAGTAGCCTATCTTCCAACACATTTAGGAAGATCACTCACAATAAACTAACTTCCTTTCCCACAAGGAAGATACAAACATACCACCTTTGCATCCTTTTACAAATAAGAAGATTACAACACCACAATCACTCTTCTCCTATCACTCTTCTCATAATCACTTTTGAGAAAAAGTTACAACACAAGACTATTTTGAAGCCCACTGTTATAAGGTGTCAGAACATACACAATTGTAGGAATAAAATATCACAATATAACTTCACTTCATATGGAAGTATATAAGGAGATTAAGATCACTTAGTTTTAAAGAATTAGTGGGATAAATATTTCTGCAAGAGGATAAACCTTAAGTGAGATATGATCTTGCTATTTATTGAAAAAGGGAAAAGGTACAATAGGCATAACACGGTCGATCCATGGATTGTCCTTGTCTAGACCGGTCACTTTTGTCAAAAGTTTATATCCGTTTGAAATCATTTCAAAACACATTTTTCCAAAGTCAAACTTTATAAGTCAGTTACTTTAATCATGATTTACCAAAAGGTTAAAAGGTTAAAAGGTTAAACACATTGGGTGAACACAAAAGTAAATACTCATTGACTAAAAGAGTACACTTACATTTATCCAATGATTTTTGTCTTTTCCTATGTGACTTTGTAAGGTTGGAGGCTTTTTGAAAGATTCCCTCCAGCCATATCTTTTTATAAAAATGATTTATAAACTTAATTTATTTTATAAAGATTTGCGAAATTTATAAAATATTTAGCTTTTTATAAAAATGTATTGAATTATAAAAATGTGATCAATCTCAATTCAATTATAGTTCCATATTACCTTAGCTTGGTGAAGAACGGTTTTAGGAAGTACCAGTGCTCGATAGTTTGACACCGATACATTTGAGAAATGCCAATAGCTAGGACATGGTCAATCCATGAACCGACCTTGGATCTTTCGTGTCACGACTATTTTGTGACATCTTCCAATATCAAGTCTTTCAACGTTCGTTGACTCGTATTGTTGATCTACATATGTTGGTTGATGTAAGTACTCATATATAACCTCTAATAATTAATATAAATACCCTTTAATCATTATTGCTATCATCAAAATAAAAGTGTGTGCATTTCCACTAATTAGAGTTATAAACATAATCAAAACATGCACTAATAATCTCCCCTTTTTAATGATGACAAACAATGCATAAAAGTCATGAGTATGTTGCAATTTATTAGAATTCGTTATGTTAACGATACTCATACTTACATCGATATGTCTATACCTATGCTTCTCCCCATTTTGCCAAATTAAAAAGCGAGTTCCCCCTGATGACTTGAAACTGTCAGGCTTTCTTGTCACATGTGTAGGCATTGAGTTTGTCGTTTTATGGCCTCTTAATCACATGCTTGACAAGGGAAGTATTTGAAAAGCCGCCCCTCAAATAATGCTCATGTATATGACGCCTACAAAATAAGCATTTTCACACCAAATATACAATTGCATATATACACATAACAATATACGTGCCATTAAATATAAGTGTCGTTAAACACAAGAAACTTTTTGACATGACTGTATTATGGAGTTTCATGGTAATTTCAATTAAACATTTCTAGAAAAATCAATATAAGTGTAGTTAAATATGTGACAACCATGATACAATTTACTATAGAAGATAATGAATGTCGTAGAAGGTTAAAAAAATTGTCCATTATAAAACAAAAATCATACATCATGATCACTAATTTGTAAGTGTACCATTGTGAGTCTCTGTATCATTCTGGTATATATTATTATTATTATATTATATTATGTTATATTTAAAAATAGTTAAAAGACATTTTATGGAGTTGACTCTAAATAAATACTGTATCTTCAATTACAAAAATATACGTATACTTCTAGTTGACCAGCGCAACTTGTCTGTTTTAAAGGAAAGGGATTAGAGACCAACATCTTTTAAGTTGAAAGAAATGTGTTTAAGTTTTTATATCAAAAGCTTGTCATGTTTTAATTTGATCTATATATCTAAAAATATTAAAAGCTGGTATGTTGACTTTTTCTTGTACGATGAGTTTCTTGAATTGTAGGAAGGCGTGCAGCTTTCTTTAGCCGGCTTTTTATTTCTAACTTCCTTTTTACATCCACAAACAAATAGATCAATATATATTTGACCTATGAAAACGAGAGATCGTATCAAAATTCAAAACTTAGATGTGCTGTATTATTTGCAAAACATTGATAGATCGCAACGCTAAAACTGGTTCACATGTTCAACTTCCAATACAATCAAGTGCGGAGCTATAATATCAAAAAATTACTTTTTATATAATTTTAAAGAGAGCAAAAGTTTTATCTCATTAGTATTGCTTAAAAATTACTTTTTATATAATTTAAAATTTCTTTAGAGAGCAATGGAATGACCTAATCCTAGTACTGCCACCAAATACATATATATACATATATTATATACCTTTAAATAAAACTAATAACATTAGAAAATTAGTATCGGTTGTATACTTGACATAAATAATTTACATAACATGAGACCCGGCGATCAATTCCGGTGGGTTGTGATACATTAACACCAACCGCAAAATCAAGTTTGATAGATACAAAATAAGAAGCATATATCACTAATTAACTAACACGAGTTTCCTGTTGTATCCATCCACAATAACTTTACCACCTTCCATATGTTTTTAATTAACAAATTAATTAACACTTCTTCATTTGTCCCAACTTATTTTTGAACTTGATTGGATATTTTTTTATGTCGCGCGTCCGTCATCTAACGCGGACTCCATAACATCACGTGTCGGAGACCCCACCGGTGTAAAAAACGTCGGTGAATCACACGGTGTCGAGAACACCGTCTTCGTGGTTCCATCATCAACCCCATCAAACGTCACAACCACTTGTTCTGATAAGGTCAACGGTTTGTTAATAACAAAGTCAACGTCACGTGTTGACTCAACATCTTTTTTATGATCTTCCTCTTTAATAGTACAAAGAAACTTCGATGGTCCATTTGCTTCTAACAACTTAAATACATCAACAACCTCATCATTATCCTTGGATGACCCGTTTTGGATCTTGTTGGGTGATCCGGATGGATTGAGTTTGACCTGGTTATTTGATGGGTTCAAGCAGAAGAAATATAACAGTTGTTCTTTAGTTGGAGGATCGGAGGTTTGATCGCGGCCGTGGGTAGGGGTGGAGTGGTGGTGGAAGGAACGGCGGAACCAGAGAACGTAAATTAGTTCGGCGGCTAGAGCGAAGAGGAATACTATGAAGATTACTGAGAGAATGGTTGCGAGGTAACTTAGACTCATTTTGTGTTAACCGTTAAGTTTCCTTGAGTGTGTGTTTTTTAGTCATTAAGTTGTAAAATATTAAAATTTTATGATGTGGTTGAAAGTGGTTGGGATAATTGGGCCACCAAGTTGCATGGAAATTGAATGTCAATCGGAAAAGTTGACGTACGTGGCGGTTGATTGGTGGCGACGATTGACGTAGACTCTCTCACGCTTCGTATTATAATAGAGTAACAAAGTTAAATTAATGCTTGCTTGGATACTGTATATACTTTGTTTTAGTCAAGGAACATGATAAAAAAGGGGTGATACACTGATACAAAATTTGATATACACAAGTACGTAAGTACGAAGTATTAAAAAAGTACGGTAACAAGTGATAAGAAAATCTAGAAAGTTGAGAATTCGGTGATCCATGATAGTTTGGATATTTGGCGTAACCTAATGATAAGAAAACCAGCGAGAAGTTAATTAGAAGTACAAAATAAAAGCACCACATCAAAAACAGTTCCATCGCCTTGAACTTGTGGTTAATCATTAAAGAATTCGATGTAATTTGTTCTTCAACACAAAAAACTATACGGAAATTTCATGAAGTAAATAATGCGAACAAAACTTAGTAGCTACTTGTGTTTATTTCACAAGTTCATATGTTTGAAATTTGTGGCTATTTTTGTTTTTGCTCACAAGTTCGTACGTTTGAAAGTTCTAAACTTTTCTAATTCTTCATGTATGAGGTATAATACATTTATACGTGCTTATAGATGTTTTTCTTAAAGATTTAGATTATGGAAAAAAAAAATTTAAGAAAAACTATCACCATTTAAGATACTGAGTTTAGGAATTATTCTTTTAATAGTGGCATCTTCTTATAGCTAGTTACACGTTAGAAGGGAAAAAGAATACTACATTGAAAGGAAGGGGGAAGTAAAAAGGGAAAATAGAGTAAAGAAACAAAGAACCTAGACTCGAACTGACCGTCAAGTAACAACGTAAAGGGTGGACCGTTATGCTATGGGGGAAAACTTGTACCTTATCTAATTAAATATTAGAATCGATTGATGATATTATTAAAATTTTAATTAATTAATAAAATTATTGGATATTATTAAATTGATTAAATTTGGGTAGATGATGACTCATAAACTAGAGTTTAAAAAAATAATTGAACTAACTATTTTGAAAATAATCATAGTAAACAAGATATCATAACTTGATCGTAGGTTTTCAATAACTTTAAAAGAAAATCGTCGATTCCTCTTAATATTATGAAAATTAAATATGTTAATTAATGTATTCTAAGTACTTATTTTTAATTTAAGAAAGTTGATGTAACATACTTTATTATTTTTTAACAAAATTATTAACCCTAAGATATATGAAGAAGAGATATGATATAAATTAAAGTCTTCTTATGTTAATAGTCTCATAGGTGATTCATATTTAACTTATGAAAAATTTATGTTTAAAATCACTCTAGACTATATGCAACCCACAATCTTTTACTATTTGTCTTTTTTTTTTCTTCATATATTTTAGTTGCTTAATAGTTTCTTTGAGGTTTTTAATAGTTTTATATTGTTTGTTATCTTAAATACATCAAATTTAAGTTTATCAATCATATTTCGCGAATTGAACTTGCAATTATTTTCAAAAATATTCAAATAGTATTATTTCGTATCTTTTAAAACGACCGTTTGTATACACAGGTGTAAAAGCTAATATATATATATATATATATATAAGGCAACTTACAAAAATTTTGACGCTATCAAGAGTTTTGGACCCAAACAACACAATAATTTGAACAATTTCAATCACACAATAAAAAAATAAAAAAAATAAAAAAAAATAAAAAAAAGAGTTAAGTAAATGCATAAATGTAAATCGACACGAGGAATTTACGTGTTTATATCTAATCGTAGTGATTGGTTTAGTCCACAGCCAACTCGAGAGTTTTTGATATTATTTTGTAGCTTAGGATTTAGTACAATGTAAGGGTTACATTATATAGTGAAAAAAAATAACAGGAAACAATCCAATTCAACGTTTCTAGCTGACTTGCATTTCCCGTCAGGATTGCCTAAAATCCCGCAAGGATTTTTACTTTCGCAACACGAGAAATAAACTCGCACAAGTTCTTCAAGACGCGAAAAAAAACTCTATCTCCAAACCTGCAATTCAGGCTGCCGTGATGCATGTGATCTCGCCCGGATCTCATGCTGAATTCCGTTTCTCGATTTTGTTTTGTTCGTTGTTCACCACTCAACAATCTCCCACTTGAAAATCGGACAAACCCAAATTATTAAACCCTTATAATTCCCTAACAAGCAAGTCGAATATGCCTCTCCATACTGCCAATAACAAACGGGACACGCACACTAATTAAACTCAAATCATATAGACTTTCGATAAAAGGTCCTTCAACTACACCTATTGAAACTGGGACAAATAAAACCTTCTAACTCTCTAGGCGACACCTTCTATCATCAGTTTATCAGAAGACCAATTTAAGTTAAACAAACTTTCAACTTTTATGTTGTGACCACCTCAGTAAACATATCAACATGATTATTCGAACCAAAGATTTTATTCAACAACAATGTACCATTATTCACAAGTTCATTAATGAAATGATACCTCAAATTAATATGTTTCGTACGACTTTGAATTATAGGATTTGTATCGAGATGTATAACACTCTGATTATCACAATAGAGAGCACAGTAAGTTGATGTGTAAATACCGAGTTATAAACGTAAATAGAAATATATCAAGGATGGATTATTACACAACTAGACAAGTGTACCTAATCGAGTAGTAATATAGCTATGTTAAGATTTTGGGTTATCGTATCACATGAACAAATAATGTATTTTGGTTATTGTTTATACGTTTAATAATTAATTAAATAAAAGCAATTAAATATTGGAGGTTCTGTGTCTTTGTGTCTTTTAACAACAGACAGTCGAATGTTTGTGATTTAACAAATAAAGTAAACTAAAGCAATTGAAAGATAGTTTAATTTAAGGATAGACAAGCATTTAGACCTTTTATCTCTTAATGTTAAACGTTTGAATTAAGAACTAAATTGATAATTAATATTTGAAAATTACTAGTTGAATTACTTACAATGGAGTTACCTAATTAAGATTATAAAATATAAGTTTTGGTGACACACCAAATATTTGCTTAAATGCCTCGGTGAATAATTAGCTTCAATTTCTTATAAGTATATTTTTAATTTTATCGTTCAAATAAGTTATTGTTATTTGCGGTGGATTTTAAGTGGTTTAGACAAAATTTGAGAGGGTCTTGCTTCCATGGATATATAATGTAATTTAAGTCTCATACGAATGGCAATCAAGTATTCAACTAGGATTTCATAATGTCAATCTGGATACATAGACAGTGGATCAAACAACACAAATGCATTCTTTTCCTAAAAAAACATAGTTTTGATACAAGACAAATACATTTAGACATAAGACCTATATTGTTGCCTGTCAATGGAGTTTCCTAAAAACTAACCAAAATAATGAAATATGCAAGTGCTAATGGTGAAAACTACATGAAAGGTAACAAAGTATATATTGCTGAAATTAAAAAATATATATAAATCATCTATCCATCCATGCTGATCATGATTATAGTACTCCAGTGTTAAGTATATTACTTTGACTTGGTCAATACTCGGTTAGCCAATAAATTAAGGTTGTTAGACTTAGACCAGCACTCCCTCCTTCTCTCATGCACACTTCTCTATATACACACAAAAATGTTGCAATCAGACAATTCCTAAATTAAACTTATTCCAGACTGACAATCTTTTAAAGCATGCATGTTAAGAACAAATATACAAATGCATACACGGACGTCTTTTTTTATATATCATATAACATAACATAAAAGAATTAATTCCCTAACAAAATTCAGATCCAACCTTGGTTTCAAAATTTCATGTGGGAATAGTTCATCATATTCCGAGTTTTCTTTTTCTTTTTCTCTTCTTAATTTAATTTATTCTATTGATGGTAAGCTCCTTTGTATCATGGTAAACACACAATTAGTTAGCTATGCTAGTTAGTTAATAAACATTTTGTTAGTTTTGATATTATTTAATTATCTCCACATTTGGCGCCTTAGGCGCAGGAGCTTCAGTGACTAAGATTACTGTTATCAATGATTGTGACTTCACTATATGGCCAGGAATCTCAAGCACTCCTGCTCTGAATATCACCTGATTCGAGTTCACGAAAGGTACTCAACGCACCTTTCAAGCTCCAGCGGCAAACTGGTCAGGTAGTATCTGGGGTAGGACTAATTGCACCACCAATGGGTCGGGTCACTGGTCATGTGCTACCAGTGATTGCAAAACTAGTAAAGTGGAGTAAAATGGAAATAACTACACACAACCCGTTACGATTGCAGATTTCACTTTTACTGCATACTTACCGTTATATGATGTCAACCTTCTTTAGGGCTACAACTTACCCTTGACCGTAGAGCCAATTGGGGGGGGGGGGGGGGGTGGTTGTATTATTGTCTAAATAGAGGTTGTGTAGGTGACTTGAAGTTGGAAGGTGGAGGAGGATGTAAAAGCGGTTGCCAGGTGTTTCCCGGCAATCCTGAAGTTGGAAGGTGGAGAAGGATGTAAAAGTGGTTGCCAGGTGTTTCCCGGCAATCCTGACTTCTGTTGTACAGAAACGGGGTGCAAACTGACGCCAATGGGTAAGTTTTTCTCCTCATTATGTCCTAGAGCCAGAAGCTATGAGTACCCTTTCGAGGGTGAAGTTTGTGAAGGTGCTGATTACGCAGTCAGATTCTGTTTCCCTGCTGACATGTTTTTGACTCTGAAACCCGGCCGCCAACTTAAAACCTCTGACGAGCTTGCTTCCATGAACGAAGATTTCCAGTTAGGGTTCTTAGGCAAAAACGTCCCCCACTTAGGAATTTTACCCAGGCGTAAGACAACTGTATGGGTAGCAAACCCTCATGCGCCGTTTAACATAGCTTATTCCTCGTCCAACCTTACGTCCAATCCAGCACTCTCCATTGACCCCAACACCGGAAGCTTGATCGCCACTTCACAAGGAAAAACTCTGATGAATATTACTGATGTTCAAGCTGGTCCAAACCCAAATATCACTGCAACCCTGGAAAAATGGTAATTTCAGGCTGATTAATGAAATCGATGAGAGGGTTTTGTGGTAGAGTTTTGATTACCCAACTACCCTCTTTTACCGGGTATGAAGCTTGAGTATGACAACACAACAGGGAAGAATTGGACCATCACATCGTTGGTGAGCGATTATATACCCTATATAGGAGATTTTACTTTAACTTGGGAAACAGGTGAAAAGAAACAAGAACCCCAGAAATTAATGATTCGAAGACGAAGGCAAACCCTACTGGACTAGTAGAAAACGAGATGCTATCACATTTGAGAATATGTCTAGTTTGTATGATTATAATCTCACCAATGTACACAAGGACCAACAAAATTACCTTACTTTGAACAACAAAACTTTAGCTTCTGATTCGAGACCCATATGGATACTAACACCATAAGGACAACTTCAAGACGCTAGTAGTAATGAATTATTGAGCCCTGAGTTTTGTTATGGGTTCCCAGACATGGGTTGCATAGAGAAGTCGAATTCTCAAGGATGTAGAAAACGTAATGATACATTTAGTAAAATGCTAGGGAATTTTCTTTTAATTTGACAGTTGATAACGATAGTAATTCGAGCCTAACCATTAGTGATTGTTTTGTCAAATGTTGGGATAATATGTGTAGGGTTTGACTGCAGTAACGATGACAGAACTGGCTGTAATTTTTGAATTATACTTTGGAAACTACTCATAACGGTTCTTCGCTCATTTATGTGATCCATTATCAAAATGTATCGAATTCTGGGGCAGGTAATTAAGAATATCGAATAAGAAATGTCGATTCTAGTACTTTAACGTCTTTTGCATCTAAAAAACTTCGTTATTTTGCTGACAGGGGAACCAGAAAAGACACAATGTGGATATGGATACTCATTGGTACTGCCATTCCTCTAGATTTCTTCTCTTTGGGGCTTTTATGGTGTCGGAAGAAGAGAAAGCATAGATGAGAAGGTACATAACTTGTGATTGATGCCATTAAATCTTGAACTCTTTTTTCCCCCTTTTTTCTGTATCAGTAGCTTCTTTGGTTAATTCATTAATATTGATTGTAGCAGAGGAGAGAAGTAAGAGAGATGAATATTTCCTTGAGTTTACAGCTGCTTCTGAAAGCTTCAGGGATGTACATCAACTTGAAAGTAATAGTGAGAAAGGAAACGATTTGTTAGTATTTAGCTTTACCTCTGTCATGGCTGCCACCAATGATTTTGCATTTCATAATAAGCTTGGACAGGGTGGTTTTGGACCTGTTTACAAGGTAATTCATTCTTGCTCTCACTCCATATTTCCTGCTAATTATACAAAAAGATAGTATTCGTGAAATTCCAGTAAACAGGGAAAGCTAAGCGACGGACGAGAAATTGCAATCAAAAGGCTTTCTAAGACATCGGGTCAACGGCCTGTGGAATTCAAGAATGAGCTCATACTTATAGCTAGACTCCAACATACGAATCTTGTTCGGATTCTTGGTTGTTGCGTTTACCAGGATGAAAAGATGTTGATTTACTAGTATATGCCCAACAAAAGCTTAGATTTCTTCCTCTTTGGTAGGCAATGGGTAATCCAATAGGATGTAATGGCTAAGGTTTTTTACTTACATTTTTCATAATATATACTATTTTTTTTTTGGTGTTTTAGATGAAGGCAAAAGTAGATTGGCCTAAACGATTTAACATCATTGAGGGCATCGCCCAGGGGTTATTATACCTGCATAAGTACTCAAGATTGAGAGTTATTCATCGAGATCTGAAAGCCGGTAAGATTCTTTTAGATGAGAACATGAACACCAAAATTTCTAATTTTGGTACGGCAAGAATATTCAAGCAGGTAGGACGTGCTTGTGGCGAGGACTAACAGAGTATTCAGGATATAGTAATAAAAACTCTTTTGTCTTTATCACCTTTAATTTACTATTAAGTTTTATGTTTTCATGAATAATTTCTGACCAGGAAGCTGATTTTAATTGCTACCAAACTTATGAGAGAACTTGATTATATAAATATTAATACAATAGTCTAAAGAGGATTTGATTTTTTTCAAACTCAATAATCCCATCCCATATATTCCAAAAAGTGTCTACTATGCTGATTAGGTTGTCCACAGTGGTTATGTCTCCTGAGTATGCAATGGGAGGGGCTTTCTCTGTGAAGTCCGATATCTTCAGCTTTGGAGTCTTGATCCTAGAAATTATAAGTGGAAGGAACAATAGTAATTTCGCTCACCACCATGATACTTTGACTCTCATTGGATATGTAAGTCTAGTCAAAATCACTTTCCAATATCTTGTAAATTGCATACTCTTTATAAAGATTAAAGAATGTCCCTCAATAGTTACTTTTTATATAGGTTCAAGTGAACCTCAAAACTCATCCAATTATATGGCTTTGACACACATGCAGAATATAAATGTTTAGTCGGTCAAATACTAATTTTCGTAAGTCAAAAAACACCTTGTTAGTTAGTGGTGAACCTGCAGCCCACAGTATCAAGTTTACTACTAATGTTTTTTACTTTTTCACCATACTTCATGTTTTGATTATTTTTTTGTCATCGGGTAAGAAGATTGTAGTCATTCACACTCGTAACCTGCTTCAGCTTGATTTCTTTGCTAGAGTTCAAGGGCAACATAGCCTTTTATAATATGAAGTATATGCATAATTTATAACCGAATAACCTAATACTTGAAGGATGTTAAAAACATTTTACTAGATAGTATAGAGTAAATGAAATACTGTATACTTATTGACATACCAAGAGAGTATGAACATACTAAACGACTGAATCATTTAGGCATGGGAGCTATGGCAAAAAGGGGATGCGCTGGAGTTGAAAGATCCAACACTAGGAAGCAGTTGTGATATACAACAATTTTCGAGGATTGTTCATGTGGCACTTCTTTGTGTACAAGAAAGTGCAACAGATAGACCAACGACTTCAGATATGATCTCGATGCTTCTTAATGATAATGTAGTGTTACCCTCTCCAAACAGGCCACCATTCGTTAGTAGGAGAGTAAATTCCATGTCAACTTCAGAAAAAAATATTCTCGTGCACTACCCCTTCCAATGGGTTTTGACATGGGGGCGAAAAAAGGAAAGAGAGGGATGGGCCACCCAAGCCTATTAGTCACATAGATTAAAGTAAACCAAAAGATTGCTCTATAAATGAAATGTCCGTCACCGGCCCTTTTGGATGGTCGATAGGTATATATATATATATATATATATGGAGGTAGCATCTGTTGCTTGATTAGTGAAATATTGTTACTGGATAATTCAGTGAAATATTGTTTTAAAGATCTAAATAACAAATCATGCATAAATGAATAGTCATTAACATGTCTGATGCACAGAAGATGGGATTTTTATTTATATAATAAGTTAATACTTGTGAGTTGTGACAATTTTTTGAATATTTTATACGTTTTTAGAAAAATATAAATAATAAAAAACTGCAATTTGTGACAATCTACGTTTCCAAAAATCTTAAAGTGTTAGCTATTGTAACCGTATAATAAACCAAAGATTCTAAACGAGCTCCTATGACCCATTGGGCGGTGTTGAAGCTACGGTAACCCTAGAGATGGATCACAATTTAGGTGTAGACTTGTAGTTGCTAGAAAATACACAAAGAATTGATACTCATGAGTTTTCATACGTTAAGTTTCACATAAATTTTTGATCAGTTGCACGTAAAACTTGCACCTCTTAGTGAGGTGATATGATGAGAAAAGGAATCAAAACCTTTTTCTTTGTTATTTGTGGAATGTCTACAAGGAAATAAAGAAGCAACGAATAAGGCATCTTCAATCCCACAAGGCCCTACAAGTTTATTTTAAGACAGTATAAAATTATAATTAACACTTAACATGCTTAAAGTACTTGTTTAACAACAAAACATATAATATGTTCCGTCACAAAACAATATACAAAAGCACCTACTGTTTAATTACCTTTTGATTTTACAAACATTTGAAAGATGTCTTCCGCAGACGTCTGCTACAAATCTACGGCTATGGCCTTCTGTAACAAGTAAAACAATGACGTGACATCAGTTATTCGATTATGTGCATCTCTTTAATTAAAAGGAGTGATAGTTACACATAAACAATCGATTGTATACTGTGAGTTTGGTTTACTCCATAAAAAATCTAGCTGTTGAAAAAAAAAAAATACTTGAAACCATATAAATATGTTTAAGGTTATCAATCAAGCGTTATATGTTACCTTTAAAAATTATACCCAGTGCTTACCGGGTCCATACCTTTCCAATTAGCCTCAATTTTGTCTATTGGGGTTGCCTGTTGCAATGGGCCATTGGGCCTCTGGGGCGTGGGGTAACCCTCCTGACTCCTCTACCTTCACGGAGTACTATTCTTTTTTTCCTCTTTCAAAAGGTTGAAAACCGGCTATCACAACCGGTCCATGTTACACCACCTTAGATTCATCACATGAAAGGTAATCAAGATTATCTAGACCCGCTCAAATAGAGACCCAAACAACTTATCCAACCTAACACTAATGATTTCTTTCTCCTCTTTTCTTTCAGTTTACCTGGGTACATCAATAGTTTGTATCTCTATGCGTGCAAATTATATTTAGTTTTAAAGTTTATTAAGTGTATTTATTAATAATAATACAAGACTTCGAGTTCACTGTATACTTACTAACATGAGAGCAAATGTTAGACACTTAGACTATTCATTTTCTGCATATATAACTTATAGGAATGCCCTTTTCGATATCCTTAATAAAGGTAAGATTATTATAACAGAACTGGAGTTCAGTAACATAAAATATCAGTTTCTTCAATGGTTCAATACATGTACAAATAGATTCCGAAACAATGAAAAACGAGGTAAAATAGAAAAAATAAAGACAAAAATAATAAATAAAGACAGAGCAACCCATGTGCGGGTAGGGTTGAGTCGGCTTAATTTGTTTTGGTTATATTGTATGTATCATATGCCATTGGCATGCATAGTGCATTAGTGCTATGCTATAATCACCCAAACCAGCAGGCCCACTAAATTACAATATAACCATGTCAGTGCAATCTTCCTAGAACTAGAAACTTGTCTTCCAACCTTAAAAAATATGACCTAATATGTAACCAAATATTTGTTTATGCCTACCATATGTATTATACTATCTTATTATATCAAAGGCAGGCATATATATCCATTATTATTATTAATATATTTTCTATAATTATTGACTTGTATGTTCCATGAAATTCTTATCCTAAGTTCATGTCTTAAATGTAGGATTTTTTTTAGTGTATTTATTAAAACCATTCTCGACGTTACATTACGAATTGTAGAGTAAGTTTAAACCTATTATCATCACTTTGGGTATTATACCAGTATAACAAGATATATATGTATTAAGGAGGGCATTGAAATTGAGTTTTCAGAGGTCGATGTATCAACATTTATGAGGTTGAGTTGGCAAACCTTATAGAGTGCATATGACCGACTGCACAAATTATAGATGTTGACCGTATGTACGTAATAAAGAAAGGGTAATTGATGTTATGGTAAATTCATCGATCAATCTCACGGTCAATATGAAAATATAAATCGCGTAACTCACAGTTAAAAGACCGTGACTATTGTAAAAGCTACTCATTATCATGTCATAACATAAATACAATCGAATTTACCATACATGAAACGTACGAGAGTATTTTATTCTAAATTAAACTAGCATGGTACTCACGCAAAACAACG
This sequence comes from Logfia minima, assembly GCA_963921325.1. Lineage (NCBI taxonomy): Eukaryota > Viridiplantae > Streptophyta > Magnoliopsida > Asterales > Asteraceae > Logfia > Logfia minima. The sequence continues at coordinate 13,359,646 of OY992770.1, read as the reverse complement.
ACAAGAATATCACTTTAAATTTGTTAGAATTGATGTGTAAGTGTTTATCGATTTAATAGTGTATTATTCGAGTCTATGCGGTTACAATTAAACTTAATACTTTATAAAAACCTTTTTAATTCGTATATTATTTTTGTTTGAAATTTTAATCATTTCACTTTTGCTATTAAAAAAATTATTTGTGATATATTAAGTTGTCAATAATGACATATTATTAATTAATATTTTTGAAGATGTTATAGCTTGTTATATTTATTATAGTATATTATTTTGTTATAGTAAATCACTAATTTGTATTAATAAAGCTAGAGTAATTTAGTAATTCTATTTTCTGGGTTTTAAAACTAAAATAAAAAAGTAAAATACATTATATGTAACAATATATACAGTAGATATATTAAATTTCAAATAAAATATAAAAGATGTCAAAGGGGCTTTTTACTCCCCAAATAAATTCTCCTACATCTCTTTATAAATGATGCTTTATCAAGAAGATGCAAATTAAAAAGCGTTTCGAATTGTTAATTAATTGTCAGAGATGATTTAGAACCAATTGTTCATTATCTAATGGATCTTTCCGTTCTAATACTCTATCTAAGATTTATCGAAATTTATCAAATTTGTTCCTATCTTACAAACACTATTGGATCAAATGACAAAGGCATTGCTGAAAAAATGATTACATTTTCATATGAAATGCATATTTAATACATGAAAAACGAGAAGGGTTATTTATTGTTTAGTTGAAAAAATACGTGGTCATGAAAGGCGAATGAACGCCGAAACACCAATAGAGGTGTATTATAGCATACCCAAGTAGAAAATATCCGTTTGACGATCGTCTAGTACCAAAGTCCTTAAAGAAATAACGAAGCCTTAATTAATATAGAAAAAACTCAAATATAACATGTTAATCTTAGAGCTACGATCTTGCTGATAAATTTTATTCAATAAATTAAATTATCTATACGACTAATATCGTACAAGGTTAAAGTGTTGTTATGCTGAATGATTTGTGCATATGAGAAAAGGGCTTATTTAATTGGTCGCTATGATCAGATGCATAGGCTATTGAAAACAAATGTATAATCCTCGTGATGCAATGTACTCGTTAAAATTTGTTAAATTCTTTTCATACACTAATCTTGCAAACCTTTGTTCTTATGCACGTAAAAACATCATATAATTGTTCGAATAAATGATAAATAGAAGGGTTAATATATAATATATACAATTTCTTTCTATACACACTCGTATTATTTTGTTCAAATTGGTAAATTAGTTTAGCAAGGCAAAAGTTGATTACAACGGCTCTCTCCCCATGATTGTTCTCCTTGACTTTTAACTCTTGACTAACGAATAGTCAACAAATTCAAAATTAAAGATTATTCTTTTCGTGACGAACATAGTAAAATATATTAATTTGTAAAATAATTGGTACAATAATATGTGTGAAAAATAAAAATCCAGACTGCATACTTAGTTGGACACGAAAATAACTGAATAAATACACTTTAATACGCCTTAATTAATACTTTAATTTTGCCGCACTAACTTAGTAAGTATTTATATCCTTAACGACTTTAACAAACTTATTATAATCAGTAGTACTTCATTATTACAGTAAAACGTAACGTCTTATTTCTAAATCTAGGACTAACTAAAACAATTCTTATAAATCTTTGAAATTAAATAACACGTTCATACATGGATTAAATTTAATGTGGTTTATTCTTTATTTGCAGTTCTGTTTCTTGAACCCAAGCCTACCCTTTTCCAAATCATACTCCAAGTATATATTTTGTTGTTGATAGTTTCCTAAGATTATCGATGGCCCGATTCTCGAACTTGACTCGATTAATTTGCTCGACACTATAGTCATACACAACACGCCCGAATCACCCAAAAACGAGAAGTAATCGGCCAGTGGTAGCGCTAATTTCGCACCACCTTTGAAATGAAACTTTAACTCGGGAAACGCAGCCGGTTTATCGCCGATGTTAAAACACGGGCGTAACCCGGTCTTATTTTCCACGTCAGCAGCCCGTTTGTACTTTGACATTTGACTTTCAAACTCTTTCGCTACTAGGTCGTACACGTGGCTATCCATGAAGGTGAACGTTGTGCCCGAATCGATGATAGTTCCGCCGTTACCATCAGATCCCGGCACCAGATAACTGTATGGGATTTTCACGGTCTTACCACCGACGGTTATTTTTCGAAGGTTTACATAGTAGTAATCATCAAAAGCTGATCTCGAAGTCACAGGATTTTTGTGGAAGTTCGTGTAGCTCATTCCAGCATCAGAAATGCTGGAAGGAGAAGAATCCCGTGTGAGAATAAGCTCACTGCTTACCGGTTTATTGTCAAACCGGTGAGAGACCAGACAATATGAGAACTTTTTTAAACCCATTTGCACGGGTAAGGAAGCCAGGCCACGCCCGAACCCGGCTATACCCGATGGTTGTCGGGTTGATAAGATGGAGCACCCGACAACAAAATCTTTCACACCTCCCTCCGGGAAATTTAATGTGTCGGAGAGTAGCAACCCGGATGTTGACCCGGACCCGTATTGAAGCATATAAGCCGGGCAAATATTTTTACCGTTACATTCGATCGGATCACTTGACCCGAAAACCCACCCACATTTTTTGTTACTACATCCGAGTATCTTAGCAGAGGAAGACAATCTAGGGATGAATTTTTGAATATTGCTTTGGTTAACATTCGAGAAATCGCAATCGGAACATGCATACCGATGAGTACATGGGAACCAAACAAGACTACTTCCAGTATCCATAACAAAAGATAGTTTCTGTTCGGGTGACCCGAACCCGAGTGAAACAGTGTATCCACCATAGCTTTGAGGAAACAGGGGAACTTGAGAATTAAAAACAGAGGAGTTTTTTTGGGGGTTTTTGAGATGGTGGGCCCTAGCTAATGAAGATGACGTGAGGTAGTTTAAGGTCTGAATCAAAGGATTATGATGATTGTTGGATTGTGGTTCTGCAATGTGGATGTTGGTGATGGGTGTAAGAGAAAGTGTGAGTGAAGAAGAAGATGTTGATGAAGGGAAACAGAGGAAGGTGGTAAGAGAGAAAATGGTAATGAGAGGAAAAGCCATTGAAGTGTGTTTGAGTTGAATGAATGAATTTAATTAATTTAAGGAGAAAAAGGATGAAAAAGTTGTATTTTATGTCACAGATTTTGTTAAAAGATGGAAGCAGGGGAAGGGTGAAGATAAGAAAAGGGGCACCTTTAGAACAAGAGGTGGTTTTATTATTATTATTCTTGTTGTTATTGTTATTGTAGTTGCTTTATCATTATAAATTAATTAATAATAGCAAATTCCAGCTCATTCCTTCTAGTTAAGTGATGAACATAGTTCTTATTGCTCAATGTACTTGTACTATTTTCTTCCAAGAGTAACGTTTTTTACTAATTTGTTTTGTTCGTTTACTAATGAAATGGTTTATTATTATTATTATTAAAACTATTATTATTATTATTATTATTATTATTATTATTATTATTATTATTATTATTCATGAACCAGTAAACCTAACACAAATCTTCTACAATTGTGATACATATCTTCTTTTTATCTTTTCTTTTTTTAATGATCCATCATCTCATACGTATCATCACCGCAATTTTCATAAGTCGTCACACCACGTTCCAAAATTAGAGATGACAAAATTCAAACATCTTTTTTCCTCCCAATCTATGTCATAGTATCTTTAGGTTCACGAACCTAATTGAAGCAGTTGATGCAATCGAATTCATATAATTAGTATTTGGTCTAAACCCGAGAAACCATGCAAACCAAACGAGGTTTGAATGGTTTGTCCCATATCGAATTGTGAACATCCCTTGTTTCCCCCTCTTATAAAATTTATGTACTATTCATTATTTATAATCTATTACATTGAATTAGGTACATAGGACACAGCTTTGGAAAAGAATAAATTTACATTTCTAGAAGGAAAGTATTCATGTATGATATATCAATTCCTTTGTTATTTGTATTCTACAAGTATTTTATTAAATAAAGTTTTCTTTATATAGAAATTAGGATGAGACGAGGAATGTTTCTTTTTTGTCCTACGGATTTTATGTAAAAAATATGGTTGAATTAAGTATAAGTGTGGTTCTGATTGATATAAATGCAGTCAAGGAGTGCGGTCGTTATTTAAAAGGCTGTATTTCTTTTATATAAAACTATAAAAAACAATGAAGCTAAAAAGAAGGAAAAAGGGAAAAAGTGAAATAACAGATACAAGATGTGTTTAAAATAAGCAATTAAACACCTCCTTTAAGACTATTTATTTGCTAATTTTTAGAAGTAAATAACCAATTTTTAAGTATATAATTTCTAGTTGCAACATATCCAAAACCATGTCGTTTCAATTGTTCTTTTGATGGTTATCGTCTACCGAATCTAAATCAACTGTGATTATCTGGCCAAAATAACTTCAAATCTCTATCTTTAAAAATAAAAAACAACTGAAACCCTAACCATTAAGAAACTCAATCTTGATCATGATTTCATCCGCTATCGTTCTCAAATCGCTCAACCTAGAGCTCTGATACGAGTTGTTAGGCATTGCAGCGGAAACATCCAACTAACAACAACTTATTCTTAGCAAAAAACAAACCCACAACACTCAGGAAATTGAGGTTACACCCACAAACAATAAACGGATAAAGAAACGAAATAAGCAAGATAAAATATGAACAATACGACACAAGGATATAATGTGGTTATGTCTGATCTCCAACTTGGAGATCGGTTTACTCCATGGGGCCAAGCCAAAGAGTTTTATTATTAATTTTTGTAGACTGAGAGTTTACAATACATAAGGGTTAATATATATATGTATATATATATAGGAAGAAGTAACTTTAGAAATAAGAAAACTGATGTTGCTGGCCTACCTAGTAATCCCACCTGGATCACATACAATCCCACGGAGATTGTTTCCTTTGTCAAAAGAATCACACTGGGATTGCGCACTTTCCAGTCAAAAATCGTTTTTTTCATTAAGCTTCACAAATCTAGCAAACATAAACCAAAATTCAACATCAACTCACTAAAGAAGCTAGAAATGCACGAAAGGGATCGAAAACAAGACTGACCCTACTGAGCAGTCCCCAGCTGAACAAGGCCGACACCAATATGTGACAAAGGTCCCAAAGCAGACCCCAAACATATACGTAAATCCAGTTGTACTAAATAAAATAAAACAACACTTTATTCACTGTTGGAGATCCAAAAAGTTTTTATATACTGTAGTTTCCCTATGACATATATAAGTTTTAACTAGCTTATAAGAGAATCCTCAAGTAAGTAAGTTTTTTTGTTCATAAATTATGGTTTGATGTTCGTTAATTTGGATTGATAAAACTAAAATTGCAAAATATTATTGATAAATCGGTGGTTTACAAAGGGAGCATAGTTTACGTAGAACAAAAGAAAACCCCATCTAAACGTAACCAATAATGGGCCTAAGCTAATATGGCCAATGGGCCTTTATTCATCTAACATGGACAACTACAAAACTGTGTCTATGGTAGACCTTATAGGCTTATACAGTTATACCTTTATGCTGTTCAGCATAAACATGTGTCATCCAAGATAATAATGGCATCAGTTACTCAAGCTTAATTCAATCGCTTCGTATTCACTACTATTTCCTGATACACATCCCTTGTTTGTATACTATATTTGTGTTTAACTATATATGTCTTTTTATAGTTTAATACACGTTTCATGAGCTGCAATGAGCATTCTTATTGTCAGAGTACACTTCACCCGGTCTGCAATCGTTTGTAACACTAGTGAAGCTAGTAGAGATAGAGATTAACAATATAAGAGCTACAAATAACACAACAGTAACGAGATCCAATTGAAATACATTGGCGACATGCATGATCAATGGACTAGAACTTTCATTCGACATGAAGTATCAAACGATGCATACTTTTGGCAAGAAAAGCGACCAATCGTTTATCATTTACAGTGTAACCTCAAAACATGACGATATGTGCAGTACTTCAAAACAGTAACGAGATCCGATTAGAATAATATCGCAAGCAAGATTAAACCTTTTTTCGTTGGTCGCTCACAACAATCCATATGTCCAGTACTGATCGAAACAGAAGCAAGAAAGTTAAGGCTCAACCTCTTTTTAAAAAAAAGAAGCAAGAAAGTGCATGGAGATTAAAGTTCAATAAACAAAAAAGCATATTTGTAATTCTAAATTAACGGATCATGACATCAAAAGTTCGAAGATTGAGCATTACTTTTTAGGGAGTGATAGATACAACACATTTCATGATACGTACACCAAAAATAATGCATTACAGTATTATATAGTATGCATTAAGATGCATTATCTTTGGTGTATGTTTTAAAAATCTATATATATCCAGCTTCTTTATAAAAAGTCAAATCAAAGTATAAGAATTTTTTTTGTAATAATTACAAACTACAAGGACCTCAAATCACCACCTAATTCTTTTTCATTCTTCTTCCCTCCACAAAACAAAAATTCCCTCCCTCCCTTTCCTGGTTCCCTCTTCTCAAACCCTTGCTTTCTCTCTCTAAATTTTCATACATCCTTTTTACTTTCTCTTTCTAAAACCCGCGAAAAACCCTAACAAACCCTACTAACTAAATTCAATAATCAACTTCGAAATTACATCTAACAAAACTTTTAATTTCACAAAATGAACGAAGCTCGAGCTTCAAACCGCCAAGCGGCGCCATCGCCGTCGCCTGCCGCAGCTCCTTACGATGATTACCATCGATTTTCGGCCGGAAATGATGGCAAGAGAATCGTCAATACCGCCGATCAGGAGGCTGAACTTTTAATCGTTAGATCTCCGGTAGTTTTCGATGTTTATTGGTTATAGTAATTTCTGCGGTTTATCACTCTAATTGATTCAATTGTATACTGATTTTGGTTAGAAGTAGTTATGACCTCAATTGTAACCATATAGCATTGCTTGTATAATAATATTTATTTATTTATTATATTTGACCTACTGTACAATTTTATGCTCGATTCAATTCAAATTAGTCTACATTTAACAGTATGTGATTGCCTTATTAAATTGTGAATTAGGGATTTAGGTTAACTTCTAGAACCATACTGTAAAGTTTAACACTTTGTTCTGGTCAAATTTCGCCAGAACCACACTACATTTACCTTCTAGCAGTAGAGGAATAGTTGCAAATGGTTGAATACACAATATAAAGAATCAATCAACGTTTCCTGCTACACTACAAACAATGTTGTTGTTGCCTGTTGGAGCACAGATCGTATATCATTTGTTTAGCAGTAGAGGCATAATTTCACATGGTTGTCTTGATCATATACACAATGCAATCAAGTTTACTTCTACAATACATACAAGTTGTTTTACCGGTTGAATCAGATAGATGTCACAACAAGCTCCCTGTACAATTTTCACAAATATGTGCATCATTGTTGTTTCACAGCCAGTGAAGAGAAAACTTGGAACTAGCTACGATGAAGTTGCATCGAATAAGTGGGCCAGTCCTGGTTATGCTTCCACAGTCAAAAGTCCTGTTAGCACTCCCGTATCTGGAAATGAGGGACGGGCCAATGCTCGGTCAAAGGCTACAAAGAACAACAAATCCGTTCCTCAAACTCCTATTCCCAATTCAGGTTCGCCTACTCCACTTACTCCTGCTGGCAGCTGTCGTTTTGACAACTCTCTAGGTAAGTTTCAGTTGCTACATTTCTACCTTACCTGTATAATGAACGGTTATACATGCATACATTGATGGGAATCTACAACATTTGCAGCCCTTTTGACAAGAAAATTCATCAACCTCATTACACATGCTGAAGACGGGATTATTGATTTGAATAATGCTGTTGATACCTTGGGGGTACCTTTCTTATGTTAAATTATATAATATGTGCTTTTCAGCAGTTTATCTAAGACGTTAATGATACAGACGCAGAAGAGGCGAATATATGATATAACAAATGTTCTTGAAGGCATCGGTCTTATTGAAAAGAAGCTCAAAAACCGAATCCGATGGAAGTAAGGTTTTTCTGCGTATTTTGACTACTGATGATAGATGAAACTTACTGACTTGCTAAACATTCGTATCTTACATGATCTTTTTTTTTATTTAACTATTTAGAGGCCTTGATGCTTCCAAACCCGAAGAGTTGGAGGATGATGTTTCTTTGTTACAGGCAGAGGTTCATAGACTTTCTATGGAAGAGCATAGATTGGATGAAAGCATCAGGTTTCTTGATCTATTACATCAGATTTTTAAAATATTTTTATCTTGGAACAATCTGTTTTGGCTGATTTTGAGACTGTTGCAGAGAAATGCAGGAAAAAATGAGAGATTTGAGCAAAGAAGACAACAACCAAAAGTAATTACTATCTGCTTCCCATAGGGTTCTGTAAATCAAACGCATGGTCAAATATAGTTAATACAAATATACTTTCTAACGTACCACTGTTTTAGATGGCTATTTGTGACTGAAGATGACATAAAAGGTCTACCATGCTTTCAGGTAAAGGTTTATAATCAATAATATCGTGCTCAATATATAATATATATATATAGTAGCTAGGTAAGTTAATGCATTTACTTACAAATGACAGAACGAAACTCTAATCGCAATAAAGGCTCCACATGGGACAACCCTTGAGGTTCCTGATCCTGATGAGGTTAGTTCGGAAATAAAACTTCAATTTTCTACAAGTTTCGTGAATATAATATGTACTGGACCTTCTTATCTTGATATTATTAGGCCGTCGACTATCCACAAAGGAGGTACCGGATCATCCTTAGAAGCACAATGGGTCCTATTGATGTATATCTTGTTAGGTACTATTACCCTTTGGTTATTATTTACTCCTAATTTTATTTTATGGTCAACTTGAGGTCATGAATATGTTTGCCCTTGGTTTACTTTAGTCAATTTGAAGAGAAGTTGGATGATATGGACGGGATAGAACAGCAAGAATCGATGCCAATTGCTTCTAGTTCTGGCTCCAATGATAATCTAGCTACTGAGACGACCATTTTTGCAAATACTGGCATGGAGATTGAAGCAAATGCACAACATGCTCATCGTATGAGCTCTGAACTTAATGCACCTCATGACTCATCTGGTAGAATTACGAAGATAGTTCCTTCCGATGTTGAAGTAAGTATTGCTCATTCGTACAAGCTATATGTTACTGTAGTTCCACACTTTCTTAAATTAAGCATGAATATAAGATTTATGCCCAACTATTGTGAACTACTAGCACAATGCCCGTGCATAGCAGCTAAGTTATTCTGATTAATTTATCTTAATATAAGATGATTATTGAAATGAAATATCTAGATGTTATGTCTGCAGGCTAAGATTATAACTTCTTCATTTTTGATATTCGATTAAAGTTATATATATTATTCTTTTATTTAAAATTCGAATATTTATATGATCCTATTTATAATATTATGTTGTGTTTATATTAAATTAAAATTTAATAGTGTAAAGGTTGGAAATTTATTTTTAGTGTAATTTTGTGAAACTTTTACTTTTAGAAAGTGTAATTAATTAAGGAGGGTTATAAATGTAACTTTAAATACTGTTGAAGTTTTAAGACTATATGGAGATGCTTTATATATTATAATTATAGAAGTATAGATAGTTATAGATAATTATCATATGAATTTCTTCCTTTCCAGAATCACGATGACTACTGGCTTCTATCAGACAAAGAAGTTTCCCTGACGGATATTTGGAGCACACAGTGTATGGTTTTGTTTCAAGGTTTTTTAGTAACTTTCATGTTATATGCATTTCATGTGTAATACTAATGTAGTATAAGTTTGCATATACTTGCAGTAGGCGATGTCGAATGGGTTGGGGTTGATTTACTTGCTGAGGAATTTGGTTTAGGTGATGTCAGCACACCAAACCCAAGCACCCCACCATCTAATGCACCCTCTACATTTCCTAATGCTTCCCATAGGTGATTGTCATCTTTGACAAGCTGCGATAAAAAAGAAACGCAAAGAACTCAGGTTTAATTTGAAGTGATGTTTACATCTCCAATTAAGCTCACAAAATGGTCTATGGATGATCTAAATCCAGCCATCCAGCTACTGAGATGGGATTGTTGTACAGTACAACTGTAGATGTTAAAAGATTAAGATGTTGTTTGGGACAAATAAAACTTGGTTATTTCCGGGAGCCTGAGAAGTATATGAAAAACCAATCATCTTTATTTGAATCAATGTTAGGCACTGTATTTTTTAATTTTTTTTAAATTTAAATTTTTTAACTTTTATATTTAAAAAATCTTTATTAATTAGGCAAAAGTTGTATACATTATGAGCTATGGCATTACCTTAGGAACAACTTGACGTGGTTTATTAAAAGAAAAACAAGATGTGGTTTGACTTTTAAGTAATTGGAAATTACACGTCATTAGAATCCTTTAATTTTCTTTAATCTCACGATAACGTCTATAAAATACAATATTCCTAAAATCATGGAGTTATAATATTGTTAAATTAAAGCATATCAAATGTGATATGTCACTAACATATTATTTATTATTTTATTTACTTTGAAATTGGAATAGACTCGGTCGTCTCCTAACATCCAATTATATTCTCCACTTGAAAGCACATGCTTTTTGCAATATAACATTGCATTTCTTCTCACATATTTTCTCTAACGTCTTCCCAATTTCCACCACAACCTTATTTCCCACGTTGGTCCCACTAAAACGTCTAAATTGATCATTCCATTCTCAAATTCGGGCCTTAAATTTTGTGTGTGTGTGTGTGTGGATGATGTATATATTTATAATAATTCGTTTGAAAATTGTACTCGATGATACAAAGAGTATAAGAATTGAGAAAGATTTATTTATAAAGAAAACTCAAGTATTGCTCTACATTAAATAAATGAAATGATTCTAACTTCTAAAAACATTTCATTTTATTTATAAAAATAAGTATAATTTTTATACATAATGTAGAATCATTTCAATTTTTTTATATATAAGAAGACTAATTTCTAAAAACATTATACTGGTAAACTTTCACAGAAGACATATAAAATGACGTCATCTGAAGTTAGAAGTGCATAAACAGCCGATAATTGGGTTTGGACTTGCTAGACTCGTTTCTTTTTTAATCACACTTTCACATCAAAAAACCAATTTGGCCACCATATTGTCTTTATATTTATTTTTTATTTTTATAAAAATACATTAACAGCGTATACACACTTCTTTCTTCTTACTTTTACTCCGTCCATGGACGCCGCCGTCGATACCGCCACAACACCCATCTCCACCCTCCGCCGCCGGAAATCCATCGAAACACCCACCCTCCACACCACATCATCTTCCACCGATTTCGAGCTAATCTCTCTTAAACCAGCATCCTACACTTCTCTCCGAGACATCCTCCCAACCACCACCACCACCACCGCAGTCATGTCCCCAAGAGCCCCATCATTTACTTCTCATTCGGGTTACGAAATTTCGATCCGAAACCGACTTGTTAAACAAGCTGCTTGGGCTTACCTTCAACCCATGTCCACCTCACCTGACTCCGGTGGACCAACTGTTTTTCATCGTCTGTGGACCCGGTTTTCTGATGCTTTTTTCCGGTTTGTAAGTCATGTTTATGATTGCTTGTTCCGGTCTATTTATGTTACAACTACAAGCCACCGATTATGACCCACGAAACGAGGTGATCAAATAATATAATATTATAATATATTGTATGAAAACAAAACCCAATACTGGGTTTGTTTTTATTTCTTTGCAATTGTAGAAACAGATGAAAAGCATTGAATAAATGAAAAAACTTGGATTGCAAATTTTGTTGCTGTATATTGTTCTTTTACTTGTAGTACTAAAAGGTGGATACTTTATTGAATTGAGATAATGGTTTTGTGTTAATTTCATAGGAACTGATGAAATGATTGACAAATGAAAAATTGGAATAGAAAATTTTGTTGTTCTTGTTTCTTTTGCAATCAAGCAGTACTAAAGATGGTTACTTTAGTGACTCAGAACAATGGGTTCGTGTTAATTTCATAGAAACAGATGAAACAATTGAACAAATGATTAATTGGAAGTTTGGAACACATATATTGTTGTCTTTTCTTGTTTCTTTACAATCTTTTAGTGCTAAAGATGGATACCTTATTGAATTGGAATAATGGGGTTGTGTTATATTCATAGAAACAGATGAAACAATTGAACATATGAATAATTGGAAGTATGGAACACAGATATTGTTGCTTTTCTTTGTTTATTTACAATCTTGTAGTACTAAAGGTGGAAACTTTCAAAGGATCAGAATAATGGGTTGGTGTTGATTTCACAGAAACAGATGAAGCAATTGAATACATGAAAAATTGAGATACAAATATTATTGTTTGTTCTGTTAACAATCAAGCAGTTCTAAAGATGGTGGTGGTGGGTGTTGGTTGTTGGCACTGGAGGTGCAGTTCGTGCCCATCTGTCATCACCCTGATCTAGTCCGAATAAGGCTGGAGTTGGATTCATTGGAGGTGGTGGATGTCGTCCATCACCGGAGCTTTGTGATTTTGCAAGCCCTGCATTAATATCATATGAGCACATTGTTTAATTTTGTGTAGGATCATTAATGTAGTTGGAAAGGATTTTGTTTTTTTGATCATATGATTGTATTGTGGGATATATTCAACTCAAAATGGTCCAACAAGACTAGTGGTGTTGCTGACTAATTGGAATGATCTAGATGTGAATAATTGAAATTCCGTAATTGGTAGTCAATGAATGCCTCTACATATATGTTTCCAAATACTTCTGAAGAAACCTTTAATACAAATTTGCAATTTCAGTTGGTTGATCATTGGTAATAAAAACATACTATTAAACATTGTCAGTTAAGTCTGTTAGGATGAATGTTTTGCAAGTGATCATGTATAAAAGATGTGTTTTTGTACTGTAATTTGACCTCAAAACAAACTATTAGCCATTTGTCAATTCGACAATAAACAGAGAAATCAGATTAATCAATCTGATAAATGTTTGGTTCAAACTTGACTAAACCCTTCAGATTTCTGGTTCATAGGTTTACCAGAATCATGACTTGAAATGCATATAGTTTTTTGGGAAATTATTTAACATTTGATACCTGAGATGTGAGCCTTGAGGCAGAAGGTTTAGAACTTATATCCTGAAAGATGTCAAAGAACTTTGTTTGGCCTAATTCTGTAAAATTATGCCAATAGTAAACCGCCACGTCCAACGCTTTGTCTCTAAATCGCTTTAAACTGCTTTCAATATCTGTTTCATGTCTTACTATAAGTGGCCTCAGCATCGTATCATATACAAATCCTGTACCCTGCAACCATCCATAGCTTCCTTTCTATAGCAACCAAATAAGATATGAAAGAAACAATATACGTTGTTTTTGATTCTTTACCTTAGTTCTAGGATACCATAAGTAGATAATGAGGGCCAGCTTCAATTCTCCATAAATTGGCACCCTATAAGAAAAAGATTCTACCTTTTCAGCCGAAAATTATCACACACAAAAATTGCACTTATAGAGATGGTTGAATATATATACTTACCATGAAATGAATATATCACCAACTCTTTCAAAGACTGTGAGTAATGCAACAATTACCCTGAGAAAAAGAAACCCACAACAAATCAATAATTGTTACAAGAAGCTCCATACAATTTTACATTTCGTGTAAATTTGGTTTTCAGGGTAGAATTGTTGGGTGAAAATTTAATTACACACTAGAAGAATAAAGAAAATGGTGCTTATGTATAAACTTGATGGATTACGTACTCTATCACCGATTAATTTTAGCATAACCTAATATAAGCTTATATGACGTGCTATTTCCTGTTGTAGGCTGAATAGCGATCCGATCCTAACCGCTTATACCAAGCTATGAAGTTAAAACTACATGTGACCTTTTTAACTCGTTGAAGTTAGTTGTAAGTACTAAGTAGTACAACTTGTCACCATTCAAAATCAAGAATTGAGTGTTTATATGTAATTCTCCACTTTTCTTCTTGAAAATCCCCATGATAAAAGTGCACATTTCTTGTTTCAATAGTCTTGCATCATTGGCATTCTCTTTAAAAGCATGCCTCAAGTGGGTCTATTTCTCACATCCTTAATTCTTCCAAAAGGCTATTTTTTTTCGAAAAGCTAAAGTTATGAAATTCTAAGCGATCAACAACTTTCAACTCGGAACACCCGTTGTGGAGCTCATGACGGTAAGTCATGAGAGTATGGTTGCCAAGTCGTGCATGAATTAGACATTCCGTCATGGTGGTGGAGACACGTACATGTTGTATATATCTTTTCTTTTTGCCTTTCACTATGTAAATAAAAGCTTACTAAAGATAATCTTTCTTTACAACAAAGCTAAGATCATCTTCTTCATTTAGCATGTTTAAATTGGTATAACAAAACAAAGTACATACTTCGAGGCTTATATGAAAATTTTAGTAGGTACATGTGTTTTCCAAAAATAAAAAATAAAAAATTCCAATTTGTCTATTATTTGACATGATACTCAGCCAAAAATTGAATTTTCATTTCTACATGGTCATCCCACAAAGTTCCATTTCATCAAGCTAACTAGCATAGATAGTGACCATGTTCTAAAAGTTGAGTCATTTTCCACCTAATAAAAAATTTCACTCAAAGTTTATTCATTGATCCTACAAGGCAACAAAATCGTTAAAAACAAACACAATCAATAATAAAAAATGAACAAATTCACTAAATTGAGTTGATACACTATCAATGTTTGCATTGGATTTGACATTCATCCTACAAGACCATAATGTCAACTTCCAATAATTACAACAAAGGGGCATGGATATTGGCAAACACAACTTTTTAGCACTCAAGTTCTTGGGGCCTAATAATCATAAATTGACATTCTACACCAAACAAATCATTGAAGTTTGTTATGCTATAGTAGGATAACATAAACTACTTTCTTTAAATAAATCATGTTTGCGAAATTGTATTGAAAAGTTGAAGATAAAGAAGTTACCAATATTGACACCAAAATCTTAATTCTGCATTTCCTACATTTTGCTTCTCTATGGTTTTAAAACACTCGAAAGCTGGATACGCGTATGCAAGAACTAACCTGCAACCATAACCAAATACCAAATTGTAACTAAAACGTAACAAAACTCCTATAACCAAACACACCCATTATTGAATATCGAAGAAGAAGAAGAAGAAGAAAAAACTTACACAAGACTACTTGTGATCAATTCTCCTAGCATCTTCTAATTTTCTTTCCTTTGCATCCAAAAACTGTATACCAAATTCACCGCATAAAAAAAAACTAATTAATGAATGATCGTTTCGGTATAAATATCAAACTGTATGAATTGAACTTAAATATATACAAATATAACATAACTAACAAACCTTAATTAGTAAAACAAGATATATGATCTTATGTTGATTATTTCTGGGAGTTTGTAGAACTTAATGGAATTGTAATATTGAATATGGGAAACTTAAACTTGAGAGAAGATGGATAAATTTGATTATGTATGTGTATTTATATATGTATGAACATAAGTAAAATTAAGTTAAGTATATATATACATATATATATATATATATATGAAGAAAAAAGATATGGCGGTTGGATTTGGAATGAGTAAAACGTACAAGAGACGAACAAATAAGAAGAAGAAGAAGAAGATGTTTGGAAACCAGAGTTTACTTGTCTCCAACGCCTTTCTTCCTCTACCTTTTTTTATTAATTAATTTTCATATTTTATTATAATTTTATCTAATCTAATATTCGTCGGGTTAAATGTCAACAAATAATTGTAAATTAAACATTAATTGTTAATTAAATATTAAATTCAGGTGTGAAGTTTAAGTACAGTTTTTGTGACAATATTTTAATTGTAACTAGTAACTAAATTTCTAGAAAAATTATATAATCCTTCAATTGTAAAACTTTAGTCAAATAATCCTTCCAAAAATAGAATTGATTGCACATGAAAAATGAATCTTTATGTAAATAAGAAGAGAGAAAAAGATATATATATATATATGTATATATAGGAGTGGGTTCAAGGAGAAGGAAAAATTGATGGAGAATGAGGAAAAGAGTTTTTTAACACTTTGATTCAACAAAATAACCATTTGACTTAGTTTGAAATCATATTTATTTTTTATTGAATCATACTTGTTTTTTTTCTGAATTACATATTTAAATATATATTTCTCCACCTTCTTCTTTAAAATTTTATTCTTTTTAAATTCCGATACTATATATATACATGTCACAGTCTCCTTGTTATAAGCATGAAATGTGCAAAAAATTGTGAATAAGTATGTCATTACTCAATTTCATCCGGCATGAAATCTGATTGATCCGATCACTTTCTTAATTAGTTCCTATACATTTCACATTTTATTTTTTTATACTTTTTTCTTTTTTCATTTATGGGACCAAACAAACCTGAGACTTCATCTATAAAGAGTGTAATTAAGTTGTTCACGTATTATACACGGTATGTAGCTATCTGAACTGAAAAGTCTCGACTTTCTCCGGGTTAACTCAACATGGATCCTTTTATATTTAACCGTGACTATCTAAATTTATAAGAAGCCAACACGCGTCCAATTGAATTTCGCAAAATATACATATAGTTGATATAAGCAGATGATATATCTTCATATATTTAGTAACATTATGTATGATGAAAATTAGTGATATAATTGGATGAATAATTGTTGTATACCTTATTCTTTTAATGTTGTATGGATTAGGTGGTAGTTTCCTTGTTGAAGGGTCGTTTGAAAAAGTGTCTGCATAGATAGCAAATGGCCGCCTCAAAAAAATCTCAACAAGGTCAACCTCACATGGAGAAACCCACTCGAATAATGACAATTAAACCAAGTGTTTGAACACGCGTGAATAAATTATTCAAACTTAATATATAGATAATAGACGGACAGATTAATAGTAGTATTTAACATGTAGACCTTGACTTAGCAAATAATTATGTTACCTATTAATTTTCTTCCTTATTACTCAAAAAAATATATATATATATATATAGGATCAACGTTATTCCTATTCGATTACATTTGTTTCATGTCTCGTTTCTTACATCCATTTTATTGTTTGATCAATACATTGCATATTCGTTCATTTGATTTAGTTTTAAGTATATAAACGGGTAAATGGATTCAGGTTATTCGGGACGATAGAATATTTTTACTTAGATGTATGCAGTCTAACTGAAGTATTCTCGTGAGCATTTTCTGAGACTAGTAAGGTTTGAATCTGAGACATCTTGTGAGGATATCAAGACGTCAACCACACAATGATCTCTGTGATAGTTTTGTTTTAAATATAAGTTTTATATAAAGCAAACCTTTAGAGCGAGGGCAC
Organism: Logfia minima; assembly: GCA_963921325.1. NCBI lineage: Eukaryota > Viridiplantae > Streptophyta > Magnoliopsida > Asterales > Asteraceae > Logfia > Logfia minima. Next base: position 13,342,166 of record OY992770.1, on the reverse strand, counting down.
TCCGAATGCAGAAGGAATATATAATTAAGCACTAGAAGATTTAGGCCCGGCCTAAAGGGGTGCAGGGTGTGCGACCGCACAGGGCCCGAAAAATTAGGGCCCGAAATTTAGTCCGAAATTAAGTCAATATATATTATAAATGTTAATATATATTATTTTATGTAAAACAAATCATAAATGTAGAGTAGATAAGTTGGCAATGTCCCCCACTTTCAGTCTTACACCATTTCTGTGTGGTGCAGGTTCAAATCTTGAAAGCCATATTTTTTTATTTTTATTTTTCTGAAAGGCTTTTCCATCCTTTTTTATTAACCCATTATTAGGGTTCATTTAATAATTGTAGTCCATTAACAATAACTGATTATAATTTATAAGCCCATTACTCATATCATAGGTATTTTATAATAATTATCGGCTTATCGTAATTTTATAGAATTTCATTATATATAAAAAAAATTTAAGACCCATTTTTATTTTTTTGTAAAGGATCCTTGAAATTAATGGACCGGCTCATTGACAATTCCATTCTTGACTCTGACTATATACGGTCAATATAATGAGGGCTCGATCACTTACTAGTATAAATCTTTTCTAAAATAATGATATGTAAACTTAAAGTTGCATGTTTAGATATAGAGCTAAAAAGGTAATTAATGGATATGAAAAGTTAATCGTTGAAAATTGAAAGAAAGAAAAAACACGTTTAAAGTGTTAAATGATGAATGGAGTATATATTTTTTAGGCCTATATATTTTTAGACTTATTTAATAATACTCTTTTCGATTATGTAAAAAAACGCAAATCAATTGAACTAAGTTCAACGAAGCTATTAAATAGACTACTAGTTGAAAAAAATATTTGTATCATAATTCATATAATATGAATTATTGGATATGATTAAACAAGAGCTCGTGCTTAATCATTGCATCATTGGTCTCAATATAGATTGGTGATCGTACAGGGTAGTTATTATTGACTAGGCGTGAACAAAAAAACCGAAACCGAAACCGAAACCGAAAAAAAAACCGAAACCGAAATCGATCAAAACCGGTTTTTTCAAAAACCGGTTCGGTTTTTCCAAAAACCGGCGGTTTGGGAACCGGTTTTGATTATAGCCGTTACAAACCGGTTTGTAACCGGTTTTTCCGGAACCGGTTTGGAAAACCGGTTTTTAAAACCGGTTTGAAACCGGTTTTTTGAGCTGTTACAAAACTAGCCGTTTTTTTGAATTTTTGACCGTTTTTTTGAGTTTTTTGACCGTTTTTTTGAGCTTTTTTTTACCATTTTGCCATCCTAAAACTAGTATAAATAGATACCTTGGGTTTGGTTTAGTCACAACACTCAATCTTGCTAATTCTAGTCTTTAAACACTCAAAACGCTTACGATTTACGTACGAAAACTCTCAAAAAATTCTCTACTCCTCTCAAACGCTCTCGAAACGCTATCAAAATGGCAACTCAATCTTCTTCAACTTCCACCGGTGTTGGTTCTTCAAATGCACCAACAATTGTGGAAGTTTTGGTAACCAAACGAAATCCGGAGATTTGGGTTAATTACGACAAAGTGTTATTGTCGGATGGTTCCACTAAGGCATTTTGTAAACGTTGTGGGAAATTTTTGAAAGCCGAGTCCAACTCTACTTTGAGATCACATTCTACAAAGTATTGTGATGGAGTCAAAAGTAATCCCGAGTCGGGTCAAGCAAGTATGTCACGGGATGGGGGTATTTTTGCATATCAAGCGGAGCGGTGTCAACAAGCATTTGCCGGCTTTGTGATTCAAGAAGCTTTGCCTTTCAACCACTTCGACAACCCTCGGCTTACTAAGGTCATTCAAGATACTCTTCAACCGCGATATAATCATGTAAGTCGTCTTACTCTTAGACGTGATGCTCTTAAATTGTGGAAAAATGCTAAAACTCAACTAATAATCGGTTTTGAAAACTTAAATACAAATGTATCATTAACAACCGATGTATGGTCGGCTCCTCATGGTTTGCCCGGTTCGTATCTTTGTGTTACCGCACATTGGGTTGAACCCTCATCTTGGCAAATGATGAAACGTACCATTGCTTTTGAAAACTTTGAGTATCCTCACACGGGTAAAAACTTATTTTACATGTTACGAGATGTAATGAAAATGTTTAAAATAGAACAAAAGGTTTTTTCAATCTCGTTTGATAATGCAAGTAATAATACAAACGCCGTTCAAAGGTTAATACTAAAATACCAACCACCTTTGAAAGGCATTTTCTACCATAGTAGATGTGTTGCACACATCATTAACTTGGTTGTGCAAGACGGACTAGCGGTTCCACAAATAATGGTTGTAAAACACGCATATAAAACTATGTTACAAGATATATTTTGTTCGGGTAAGGCTAGATACAAACATTATATGAGGTTATGTAAAGAAACGGATAACATTTTTTTAACCCCTAATTGGGACATGCCCGTAAGATGGAATTCGACTTACAACATGTTTATATGTGGTTTAAGGCAACGCGACACTTTAACCGTTTTTCATGATTTACTTGTTCAAAAAGGCCTTGCAACATCATTTTCCTCCGAGTATTGGGAGGTTATTCAAAAGATAACCGAATTGCTCAAAGTTTTTAAAACCGCAACTACTTTATTATCGGGTGTTTATTATCCCACAAGTCATTTGGTACTTAAGCAAATATATTTAATGAGTGGAAAACTAAACGAATACGAATTTTATGGTGATGTATTTGCAATAATGGTGGCTCCCATGAAAGAAAAACTAAGAAAATATTTTCAAGAAATACCACCGGTAATTACTTGTGCCGCCGCCCTAAACCCATGTTTGAACGTTTCCGGTGTGGAATTACTTATTGGTAACATTTGTCATAATTTGGATTTGAATGATGCGAATCCAAATTTTGCGAAGAATACAAAAAAAGATTTTAACACATATTTTAGAGAGTTATATGGTATATATTTTCAAAATTTTAGTTCAACAACAATGATTTCTACAAATCCGGGTTCCACAATGTTTGCTTCATCATCATCCCAAGATCCCGAGATTAACTTATATAATAGTTTAAGACAAGAAAATCATAAAACGGGCAAGGGGTGATGGTGACCAAAGTGCCACTAGCGAATATGGTAGATATACCGGAACGGACTTTTTATCCTCAATACCTACCGAAGAGTTCGCAAATTTTGATATTTTGGCTTGGTGGAAAAGGAGGGAATCTCAATTTCCCATTCTAACCATCATGGCCCGAGATTTACTAACCGTCCAAGCTTCTACGGTAGCTTCGGAATCCGCTTTTTCTCTTAGTGGCAGGGTATTATCTATACGAAGAACAAAACTCACACCGGCCTCATTAGAGATGTACATATGCTTGAAGGATCACTTAGACGCCGCGGAACGTATACAAAACGTTTCAAGTCTTGAAGGTGAAATGGAATACGAAGGAGATATACACGATCTCGAGGTGGAAGCGGGTATGGCAATATCACTTTCCGATGAAGAAATTGCTCTCGATGAAGCTTCCCGAGAGGCTTCCTCCGAAGAAGATTTCGACTTTTGAAGACTACCCAAATTGAAGATGTTAGAAGAATTGAAGATTAATAAAAGTTGAAGATTTTTGATGATTTTGAAGATTATGAAGACTTATTTGTTTCAAGAATATTTTTATGAAGATTTAGAAGACTTTGTTTTAAGTTATTGTCAAGATATGTTTTCATTCCTAATGTACTAGCATTCTATCGAAAAAAATTTGAATAATACGTTAGTTTTACCTAAAACGCTTAACGCTCGAAGAAAATTGAATTATATAGAATTATTGGTTTAAATATTATTTTTATGAAGATTTAGAAGACTTTGTTTTAAGTTATTATTAAGTTATGTTTCCATACCTAATATACTACCATTCTATCGAAAAAAATTTGAATAATAAGTTGATTTTCCATAAAACGCTTAACGCTCGAAGAAGATTGAATTATATAGAATTATTGGTTTAAATATTATTTTTATGAAGATTTAGAAGACTTTGTTTTAAGTTATTGTTAAGTTATGTTTCCATACCTAATATACTACCATTCTATCGAAAAAAATTTGAATAATAAGTTAGTTTTCCCTAAAACGCTTAACGCTCGAAAAAAACCCAATTATATAGAAAAACCGGTTTCAAACCGGTTTTTCAACCCGAACCGGTTCCAAACCGACCCAAACCGGTTTCTATCGGTTAGGGTTTTTCCCCCCCAAAAACCGAACCGGTTCCAAACCGGTTTTTGGAAAAACCGGTTTTTGCTTTGGATAAAAAGCCCGGTCCGGTTTGTCAACCCGAACCGGTTTTTGGAAAAACCGGGTTTTGTTCACCCCTATTATTGACCCAAGTTTATCTTGGGCTTTAAGCCGTGATTGGCCCATTAGATATCTAAGGAATCAACGATATATTGTAATTTGTGAATGGACTATTACGTACTATATGAGACTGAGTATATGATGTCCGTAATACAAAGTTTAGTATAATAGTTTTTATAGGTCAAGTATATACGTATATATATATATATATATCTCATCTCATTGTATATACTCAGTATGTAGGTGGGTTAAATATGACTGGTCTAAAATATGATGCTAGGTAGCTTATTTGTGGGGCAACTTGGAGCTATTCATTGGATTCAGAAGATATGATTATTTCTGAAAACTTTCGATAGCTCGCTAGCTTCTGAATATGACCAAGCTTTACTATTTGGAGTCATTACATGATTTCTGAGTGCACTCATTTTCACTATTGCAGCAGCTGCAGTATCACATCTTTGTCACATTCTGGTGTCATTTATAATTTATCAATCATGTTATTTTAAAGAGCCTAGTTTTGTCAAAGTTGTTGCATAATTTATGTATATGGGCCCTGTCTACATAAGTACGTTGATGCATCAAGTGCATTAAGAAAATATACACCAATGAAATCTTTAGGTTTAATTTTAAGACTATATATTTATACATATCAAGTATTTTCTTTAACAAATTCAAAGCATAGCAATATGCCTAGCACTTATGTTTTTCACTGAAACTAATCTAAAAATCATTCGATTTTCCGAGCCAAACAAGCCGACTTTCTACTAAAAAGGATGTATTAAAATCATAATTCAGTACATCCATTTTATGAATGTCAATTAAGTTTACTTAGTAAATTGCTCCCAATTCAAACATTTAATAACCTGAGTTATTCGTAAATGATCATTATGAGTACAGGTAAAATTTGATCAATCATATTTGTATCGTTAAGGTAAGAAACTGAACCAAAATTCCTCATTTTTCATCATCAATCGAATAAAATTTTACAATTCATAATTCTATTTTATCACCGGTCCATTTCATGTTTTGATAATTTTATCATGGGTTGTATCCTATTAACTACTTCAATCATATCTGAACACTTCATAATATTTCTTGTAAAACTTGACAAACTCACCGTCTTACCTCATCATTCTAATTACTCGATGATGAAACATGTTTTTCTTTTCTTCCCGAGTCTAATTTATGTGAACCTTTACTAAACGTTAATTAGACAATGGACTCTTTCCGTTGCGATTTTTGTTTCTTATGTATTGATTATTATTTATTATAACTACAATAAACTAAATAGGACAAGCAGAAAATGACAAAACCGTACGTATACAAAAGTTTTGGTATCGGATCCGTGAGGCATCCGATTTGGATCCGGCGGGTTGTATGGGTTGAGTTCTTATTTTTTTTTCAGTTTTAACATCTCTCCCAAGTCTAATTAAACCCAAACAAAGTTTCATCTTTTTTGGCATCACATTAATTGATAATGGATTTAAAATGCACAAGATAAATACAAAACTACATGTATAATTTAATTGATAAACTATAGTATCGCATTAAACTACGTGTTTGTAACGGTACATGTATATTCCTTGCGTAAACTGTAGGTTTTGCATTATGACCTTTGCAGAACAATATGTTTGTGTAATTGATAAAAGTGTTTCGTTCGTTTGTAGAAACATTCGAAGTTATCATAAAAAGTAATAAATATCATGGACGATTATAGGGATGATTGTGTGAGAACACACTTAAATCTATTTCAAATTTTATAGTATGTTTTTAATCTCATTTTAATTTATTTTATTTTTTGTGTATTCAACTTTTAAATATATTTATTGTATATATATCATGTAATATTTTTGATGATGTAACAACTTGTATGGATGTTACTTGACACTTTACACAGATGACACATCAATAAAAATACGATAAATATATACGATAACGATATTAAAATTGAATACACAATATATAATCTGGGTTAAACTAAAGTATATTTTCACGCACTAATCTTTAATAAAAATAATCCAAACAGTAGGAACCATTCATCTCGAAATTAAGTCCGTAAGTTTCATTTAATGACTGTGTTTAAGATATTAGTGTTGAAGGGCAAAATAGTTTTTTTATGGTAATTTCTAATTCTTTTGAAGGATAAAATTCTAAAATATTATTGATATCGTTAATTTATTATTTTTATTATTATTATTATTTTATTATTGTTAAAATGTGAAGTTGAGAACTAAATACTTTAGTTCCCCTATTTGTATTAACCCCTTCATGTATCCACCTCTAGTTTTAATGATATTTCGAATTGTAATTTTATTGTAATAATTTAAGGTTAGTTTCTTGTATTACATATTGTTTAGTTTAATAGGACCATGTCTCGACCATTTCCTTATCTGTAATCTCAATAGGATTATTTTATATCCATTATCGATCAATACACTATTTAAGCCACAAAAAAGGTAATGGGAAGCATTAAACTCGACTGAAAAACCATTCAATGCAACTACGTTTTCAAACTATTTTAGTATATTTATTTTATGTTTATGTTTATTTTATATGCTCTTGACCTGATGTACTTACTTTTTACTTATTCTCCAAGTAGAGTAGCATACACTTTACCCCTCAGAAGTATCCATGTTGTCTCCCCTTATTTATCTTGTGCATTGTAGTTCAATAGTATAACTTTCAATCAAGATCGGTACAAGTTCAATAATTAATAATATTTCTATTCAACTAGTAAAAAGAAGGTGATGTTGTAAATTAAAAAAACAATGAAAAGGAGAATAGGATTTTATTATTCATTTTACCGAAGAAGCATATATATATATATACTTATAAGATAAGCTAATTTACAAGTAATTAATCTTTTAATAGATTCAAATTTTATCTGATAGATATGGATATTCGTTCTATATAATACTCTCCTTTGAATGTTCATTGTATTTAAATTATGCCACGTTAAAACTTAACTAGGTAAAACCAAGTGAAATAAAAACTGAATGAAGAAAAAAAAGTACATATTTCTTTCAATATGTTTAAGAATGTTGTCTAATTAAAACCTTGTTAGAAAAACCCAGTGAGACATCATCACAATCAAGGAAAAAGTGTAACACGTATTATCTCCACCTGATGAAAACATCACTTGATCTCATTTCCTGTAAAAACTCGTTGAAGGATAATATCAACATATTTTACTCTTTCGCAAGTCATGAGTATAATAAGCAATGTGTTGTTTGTATGCATGAAAGTAAATGCCTATTCAAATGAAACAAGCTACATCTTGCCAAATATAAATTGTCATGTATGACTAGTAAGAAATTTCAACATCTAATGATTATGTAACACGATAGTTCTTAACGAATAATTTCTTTGTCATCCTTTAGGGGTCGAAAGGAGTTCTCTTCAACATCAAATAATCTTACAGTTATTGAAATGTTTAGTAAATGTCATTTTCTCATAAAATCTTATTAACAATTCTTATATAGATTTCTTGATGCACATACATTATATCATTAAGATGTTTAATCATTTAGCCACAAAACTTTGTCTTTACAAACTCCTTCACTTCAATTTCTTTTATAAGTATTTAATCATCTTTGAAAACCTCCAAATAGTTCTAATAATATATGAATCTCAAAATATTTACACTCAAGTAATACATGGGTCATCATAACCATTTTAGAAAGCATATTTCAACAAATATATGTGAAAGTGATTTTGGCATATGCGTCAAAATAATTTTTAGTCGATATAAGGGCTTATACAATTTGATCAAATAGTATTCTCGAGAACCTTTCTTTCTATCTTAAGGTCTTTTAAATCATGAAACATGTTTTAACCATTTCATATCCTTTACGGAATTTTAATGTAAATAAGCTCTAATAATATCCAATAGACTGGTTCAAGTTTCTCACATATTGCCAGACTTCTAAGAAATCAATTTGATAGTTGCATCCACCGATCAAAGTTTCTCATATACTTGAATTTAGGTATTTTAAAAGAGTATGCGTGTCAACACTCTTTCCTTATAACGCGTTGTTTCATACTCATTGAGATTTTTATTAGGACCTGTTTATATATGGTTTTACATGTTCATGTATAGGGACTTATAGTTCAACCATCTCACAACGAGAAATTTCACTTTTTATAAATTTATTGCGTCTTTTCATCTTTACCAATAATTTTTACCTTTGCACTTCTTGTTAGGAATATTTTCGTGATCATCATTTACAATAACTAGCACTACATAATACAAGAATATTAACGACATCGATGTCAATCATTTCGATTCCATACTTTTCTAGACATGATATAAATTATTGAGATCTTTTCACTTTTCGGGTACCCAAGGTTCTTCTTGAACATGCATGTATATGTCTCTTTATTACACACCTACTAGGTCTTTATTACCTCGATTTGACCATCTTATTTCCTTGCTCCCTTTTTACTTTGAGGATTTTACTTGGAATCAATTAATCTACTACGTTTAACACGTCGTAGACTTATTACTAATCTTAATCAGAGCATCTGCAGCTTATATAAGTGACCTAGTCACTCTATTTTGGTCAACGAATATGTTTGGCATAAAGAGACATATACATGAATGTTCTTATTCTTCATTACGAGGATCTATGGAATGTAGTGATACTTCATTTGAAGCTACTTATAATCTCCCCCCATACATATTCCCAACCATCCTTTAAGTCTTATCCTTGTGCGTTGTGGTGGAGCAACCAATATTTTATATAACACTAACACAACTTTTACGATAGGATATATATTTTTCATGACCAAAAACAAATTATCATGAGAAAGAACCATAATTTTGTTGGCATGATGCGAATTCATAATAGTGTAGTAGTTAGTGTGTCAGTGATTAATTATGTCTAAGTACAAATACGTCTCAATGAGTAATAATGTAGTTTGTTTGTTAGCTACTCTACTAGTTCAACGAGTGTTATAGTTAGTGTGTATATATTTGATATTAGCTTTGGCTACTTCATTCTGCAATTAATACTTAGTGTAATTTGTAATTATTAAATTTACCTTTAAAGCTATTACTATTGCTATTGCATACTCTGTTATTTATTTATGTGCTCATTTTTTATACTCTGTTTAATCTTTAAGTGATTTAAAACTGTTAAATAATTATTAAAATTTTAATAATTAAATTAACATGAGAAATTATATTAACTGCTCTATAATTATAATTCTACATTGTAATTTCAAAATCAATGATTATTGAAATAAACAGTTTACCTATCACCCTTAAACATATAAACTATGTTAAAGGTCGTTCAAAGTTTCTTAGAGTATTAATAAAGCACTTTGGCAAAAACGATAATTGTATCATATGGTTTCGAAGAAATAGAATAATTATATATCATGCCAGAAGCTTAATAAAGAGGGTCTCGTAGAGACATATTAGTCATCTGCTCTTCTGGGTATTCGGCTATATAATTCATAAAGCCCTTACCGATGCAGTTAAAAGTATAACAGCGTATATTTTATTTCTCATAACGCTATGGACTCTAAAGTAGTTTAGATCACAATATATTTAATCTATAGACCATAATAAGTAAAACTGTTTCAAAGAAGTTCATTAATTAATAGATATAAAGTCATAGGGGAAAACGTGAATTTTAGATGACATGGTGACAAAGTAACTATTAAAATATATAAAAACATCCCTCTCGTTTATAACCCTTTCAACTCTGTGTTTGACTAGATTACTTTTAGGTAATTACATACATAAATTTCTTTAATACCTCAAATATATAGACATATTTCTATGTTATTTAAAGTTTAACTTGGGTATATATCAACCATGATTTTAAGATCAACATCATTAAATATATTCACATGTACTTTAGTCAAAAACAATATTCAATGTGTATTTACTTGTAAAAGAAATTATCATTCGAACCACTCTATAAGATAGTGTATAATTTAGCGAGAACCCATGAACTACAAAGTTTATTAAAAGAGATTTGTGATTGAATATATCCATATTTTGTAGCATATAAAATAATTATAATCTAATTTTAGGTTTTAATCGCAACCAAAATCAGTGCAAAGAAACCATATGAGGTGGTGGTCTCACTTGTAGCAGGCATGTAATTATATAGCAAATGACATATGAAATTTAAATATAAAATTATTCAATGCATCGAACGGAAGATTTTATGAAAGAGTCGTACCTCAAAAGTTAATTGTGGAATACGAACTTCTTCAAATTTTATGTTAAACATTCGTACTAATAACATGTTGTAAATTAAAGAAAATAATAAACAAAGAAGAACATAAGTGTACTATATATCTCACTAAAAATTGTATATATAGTTACAAGATAACCTAATATGTAAGTAATGAATCTCCTAATATAATACAAACTCTATCTAATAAATATGGACATCCATTCTATAATTATCCACAACAAATATTTGTAAAAATTTCAAGTAACTTAACAAGCGAAAAGTCTTATTTCGTATATATAGTATTAACAGAAAATCTTTCGTTGGAGACTTAGACCACTCCTTACAGTGCAGTTCAGAACTGAAGACTAACTATCACATCAGCATAATAACTGAATAACTGAACCAGAACTAAACTCTGCCTATAATGATTGAAGAACTGAACTTTTCAGAGTCACGTCATTTTTTAACTATTAATACAAATACATTTATATTTTTAAAATCAAAATAATAATAATAATAATAATAATAATAATAATAATAATAATAATAATAATAATAATAATAAAAAGTATGTTACAATTAACAATAGAAATTACATTAATTAAAAAAAGTATGTTACAGTTATAAAAAAAATTACACTACGTAGGTTATATGTTGTAACATCCCAAAGTTTGAAAGGAATTTCGGAATTTAAAATAAAGTTTATGAATCCTACGAGCTATTTGTTGATGTCTCGAGTTAGAATTTGCACGACATTAAGATTTGGGTTATATGTGGGATTTAATGTAAGATTGAGGAGCTTAAGCGTAAATAGCGAAATATATATATATATTAACTTCTTACTGCCTCCTAGTCACTTCCATAACACAATTGAATTCGCAATTTTCGAGTTTTAGAGAGAGAAACGAGTTTTTAGAGAGAGAAAGTGAGAATCAAGGTTTAAAATCGAAGATTTGAAGGATTGGGACCGTGATTAAGATATACAAATCTCCAGAGTTGTACTAAAGCCGTGAGAGACCAGAGGTTTGCAGAATTACGCGTGTTTCGAGGTAAGTAATGGGTGGGATTAAATAGAAGGGAAAATACATTTAGATTACAGGAGTAATTGAGTGTGTTTGGCAATGATGCCGTGTATTTACTTTATGCTGAGTGGTCATAAAGGGATTGGCAGCAGTGCCGTGTAATTACTTTATGCTGAGTGGTCATAAAGGGATTGGCAGCAGTGCCGTGTATTTACTTTATGCTGAGTGGTCATAAAGGGATTGGCAACAGTGTCGTGTACTTACTTTATGCTGAGTGGTCATAAAGGGATTGGCAGCAGTGCCGTGTATTTACTTTATGCTGAGTGGTCATAAAGGGATTGGCAGCAGTGCCGTGTAATTACTTTATGCTGAGTGGTCATAAAGGGATTGGCAGCAGTGCCGTGTATTTACTTTATGCTGAGTGGTCATAAAGGGATTGGCAGCAGTGCCGTGTATTTACTTTATGCTGAGTGGTCATAAAGGGATTGGCAACAGTGTCGTGTACTTACTTTATGCTGAGTGGTCATAAAGGGATTGGCAGCAGTGCCGTGTATTTACTTTATGCTGAGTGGTCATAAAGGGATTGGCGGCAGTGCCGTGAAATTTATCTTATGCTGAGTGATCATAAGTGAATTTATTGTGTAATGATGATTTGATTATGTATTGCCCTTACTTACTAAGCCGGTGGGCTTACCCATTTCGTTGTTGTTTTATTTTATAGGTGGGTCCAGCAAGGGGAAGGAAAGTTTTGGGAAAGGGCCGCGGTGCGAATAGTGGTGTGCTTACTATGTTTGGTAGTAAGTGTTTTCTCCCGTTGAATCATGCTCAGATATTGAGGGAGCCTTTTTGGAAAGATAAACATATGATTGTAATATTAAGAATGATGTATCTTTCGTATATATATGAATGTAAAGTGTTGTTGTTATAAAAAAAAAAAAAAAAAAAAATGTGTCTTAAAATAAACGTATGTATATATAGTTGATGTAGTAATTAAAAAGAAAGTGAGGATAATGTGTGAACAAGAGTGATAATTGTTTAATATAATGTATGTGTAAACTAATTAGAGATGGTGAGAGTTGTGTTTGAAAAATGATGATAGTTGTATGTATATATATTGAAAAAATTTATTAAATATATTTTTTAAATAGCTGTTAGCTTCTACATGTTAGAAAAGTAAACCTTGCGTGTCTTGCCCTGGATCCATCCCGCACAAAACGCAAGCAACATAACGGCAACCCTAAACTGAATGGTTTCTATGGGAGCTTGGAGAAAGAAGGAAAACGAGATGTGAGAACGGTGGGAACTCTCCCCACAGGGATAACTCTTATACACCTTCATAATAACCTTGATCACGCTATTAAGCTTTTGCTTTTTAAACTAAGGAATGATTTGTTCTGCTTAACTGTTCCAAATACATAATCATTTGGCAAACAAACGATACCAATTGCTCCGAATACATACTTATTTGACTCATGATGGAAACTTGTCGAAAATACACACTTGTTTGGCAGAACTTTTTAATGAGTAGTGTCAAATGCAAGGTTATTTGGTTCGGTAACTAAAATAGTGCCAAATAAGCGTATTGGACATAATTTTTTTTTTTTGTCATTCCAACAAAGTTTGTCTTAGATACTTATTTTTCTTGTAGTGGTTTACTGTTTGCGCCACACTCGATCGGTCTACGACTTATAAATTCGAGGATATAAATTGCATAAAAAATCCAACATACAAAAGTATCCAAGATGTGTATCGCTTCGCTAATATGAATTAAATGAAACTCGATCTTGTATTTTTCAAAATACTACTTAAATTTTGAATTATAACTCTTTCTTTAAAAGATCTCTTGCTCAACACACATAATACACGTACCAATGTATCATATATACCTTATTTACCTAAATCTTATACATTTTCCAAAATTTATGACATTGCTAGCTACTTTCAAGAATATACTCGTAGATTGTATAGTAATACGTTTTGCAAGAGTCCACGTGCTACAAATTAATTAATAATGACGCGACAAATCATATCAATTGGACTGTCACCAAACAGTGACCGTCACGTTAGCTTCTACCCTTTTCAAGTAAATAAAACCCCATTTTACACACACCAAAAAACCACCTCATCAACTCAATGCCTACAATAATCAAGAAAAAAGTCATCGCCACAGCCACCACCGCGGTCAACGTCGGCTGTAGTTGCCGTAAACTAAACCTCTCCAAAATCTTTCACCCAAAACACAACCACAAACGCAGCCGCCACTATCATCATAGCTCAGCCTCCACGTCATCATGGAACACCACTCCTACGACCACTGCCACCACTTCTACATTATCACCAAATACTTCCGACACAACAACAACGGCTGTTCAAGGGTTTGGGTGGCTTGGTGGAAACAGTCTGGCTGTCGAGAAAGATTCGAGTGATCCGTACGTCGATTTTAGGGACTCAATGTTGCAAATGATTATGGAGAAAGAGATATATAAAAAAGATGATCTTCGTGAGCTTCTTAATTGTTTCTTGCAACTTAATTCACCATATTATCATGGAATTATAGTCAAAGCTTTCACCGAAATCTACAATAACCTTTCAAACTAATATACTGTATGGGGTCCATGGGGATCAAGCTATAAGTCCACTAAGTTTCATTTGTAATTTTTAGGTTGTCAGTTTTTTTTTTAGGTACTACTGTATTATGTAGTAGTTGCATGTAGATTTTGTTTTAAACCCTGAGTTGTAATGTTATGATGCATGCTAATGGTAATTGTGAAATGATTAGTGGTACTTTATCTGTATTAGTTGTTATGTATCAACTGTAATAATTATAATGTTATGATGCATATATGCTAATGTTCATGGGTGGTTTGGAAATATTATTTTAATAGGTTATTGCATTATTCAAAATAAAATTAAGCTTCATTTTGTAGCTTATTTGTAAGTTGTAACACGCATTTCTGTAGCGAGTAAGCTAGAATAACACTATCCATTCTTGAGGACTATTTAGCTTTATGAAAATACAATAAGCTTTGTCAAACAGTTCATTGTAAAATAATGCATTTCTTTGCTTAATCTTGTAACAATATTTTTTATTTGAGTAACTGTAATATTGAGTACACTTTTTTGGTAGAAAAAAGATATATAGTATATTAATAAAAAGTTTCAAAAAGGTCAACCATGTAGTATGGCCGGTTGATTCAAAAAGCAAATTAAAGAAGTAAAAAAGTAAATTAAAAGAAAATGTATTCAATTAAAGAAAAGCTATTTCATTTACTGGACAAGACTGTAGCTAGATTGACTATAAGGTGTGTCAAAGTCACATTATTCTAAATTAAAAGATAATTTAATAACATTAAACATTTTTGTATATATATATATGTATCCTAGGAAACCAAACAAGAAAAAACAGTACTGGAACAAACAATTTAGTAGTCATTTGTGGATTGGTTATCTCATGAGGGATAAAAGAACAGCAAAGTCAGAGTAAAAAAATTATGCATGGAATAAAGAATAATCTTTTCATGGAAGGGTTCGCAGCAAATCATGCAGCTAGTAGTATAACATGTTTAATTATGGTAAAAGAAAACATAAACATTAATTAACAAAGAAATTAAGCATATATTGAAAAGGATATATGTCAAACTTAATAAACTAATTTATGCATGCATGAAATCAACCTAGCTAGCAATAAATTTAGTTTATAAACTTAATTAATTATTAGATTTATTTTATCATTGATTAAGATTCTATCAAGTTATAGATCCTCAGTTTGTCATGTTAATCCAGTAAAAAAAATATAAAAAATAATAAGAGTATAACTTTTGGAAGTTTAATGGACTATCAGATCGTCATTTCATTTGACTTGCATATATCTATACAATATCACATTTGTAGATGTTTTAATGCATAAAATTCAATAGATTGTTTCTGAGAAGTTGCATACCACATGTTCATGGTATACGTATCACATCAATCATATGATATCAGTAGTAATAAGAAGTTGCATTAATATAATGACAAATCATAACTTCTCATATTACGTACCTACCTCTCATACACCTACGATTACTGACTACTAAGAGGCCACCATTAACTAAAACAAAATGTACAGTATTTTTATTATCCTTAGACAATTTAATTAACTTAAGAGAAGTTGAGAGATTTTAATTTTAGAGGTATCTATTATTTTCTCCATCGATCACACATAGCAGACACATATATAATAGTTCACGCGGAAAACTGGCTAGCTATGAATCTATGAGTGAAACAGAGATATACGGAGTATGTTATTATGAATAAATTGTAGTAAAATTAAGGTTGAGTGTTTTTGGGTGGGAACATATAGACATTGGGATTGAAAATCTTTAATGGTCCACGTAAAGTCCAAGTGTACATGTAAGAGAGTGGGGTTCAAGTTTAATGATTATGAGACTTTTCAATTAGAGAAAATTATTACAATGGTCAGATTTGACCTTATATGTTTTTAATATAGATAAAATGTTGTAGTTTGTAGTATATTTAAAATGGTTAAATATATTGTTTCATCGTATTAATTTTAGAATGAAATGTACTTTTTTTTTTATTGAATTTTTGACATTTAAACAATTATTTGACAATGGATCAAATTGTAGTATTTGTTTTTTTTGTTTAGAGAATTTCTTAACATTTGAGCGAATTGTATTATTTTTCATGTTTGAGCGAATTCTTTAGAATTTAAGTGAATTGTTGAAAATTTGGGCGAATTCTTTTGACATTTTAGCGAATTCCATTACATTTGAGCAGATTATAACTATTTTTTGAGATAAAAACCTGAACGAATTCTTTGTTTTTTTTTTAACGAACTATTAAGTATTTTTACATTACATTTCGTTTCAAAACTAACGTGATGAAGCGAAATGGTTGACCATTAATGATATATTATAAGATTTTGTTTCTATGTAAACATAGAAAATAAAATTCAACATTTAATAATTATCTCATTAAATTAAGTAGGTGGGGTGCATTTTCCAACGTATATAGTGCCTGACTGCCTGAATCATTTTAATTCCATGGTTGGTTCATATTTATAGTTAGATTAATGCACGTTCATTGCTCATTTGCTCAAGGCTCTTCTTGCCTGTCCTTCACTAATACCTAATAAGAAAAAATAGAGAGAGAGAGAGAGAGGTGAAAATGATAATTCTAATCACTCTCAATTTCTTTTTATATATTTTCTTAATTTCTAGTTGTTTGACTAGCTCGTATGTCATTGAGATAATGGATGAACAATTTGAGAAAGATATAACCATAAATAAATAAGTCACGAGAGTCGCATCACTTTAAAAGGCTATAATTACACAATACTTCTATGAAATATTAAAAGATATCTACAGAATGGAGTAATATGGTATGAGAATGAGATGTATACAAATTAGATAAGTTACCTATTTCTCTTTTTCTTTCATTATTCTGTTTGCAACTCATTTTACAAGTAAACTTGGGGGGAGGGGGGATGAGTGTAGGATTTTTAAAGGGGTATACAAAATGAGGTATATAAGAAACCTCATTTTGTAACATCAGTTTTGCAATATCAATTTCACAGTGCCATTTTCGCAAGATCAATTTCGCAATATATATATGATGATTTTTATATATAATTTTGCAATATACGATGTGGTGGTTGAAAAAACTCAAAAACTCCGAATATAATCTGTGTATTTCGCAAAATATTGTTTATGTCTTGTGAAATTTTCAAAACCCATACCCAGTCCGGGGTTGAGCAGGTACAGCCGGCTCGAATGCATAATACATTCTTTTTTCAAGGACTTTAGAAGTAATATAAATTACTATATTTGTTAATGTGCATATTTAATTAATCATCATATTAGAAAGATGTCAAGGGATCAAGATGGTTTTAGATCGATATTTCGAATTAGATTTAAAATTTTCTTTTTAAAGGATAAAATTATAGTATTGATTTTGCTAGAGCAAGTTTTACTTTGTGATGAAACATATCTATCAAACACATGAATACGGCTTCTAAAATCTGGGATGGCCCAATGGTTGCTTTCGGCACCGTTTTCACTTTTCAACCGTTTCGTGTCGTTAAAGGTATTGGGCTTTTGAGCCCAAAAGTTATACCACACTATGCGACATCACATGAAATTACTTCAATCTCTCATGAGCCATATTGCAACTTTACACGGATTTGGAACGAGTTCAAGTGCTAATTAAATAGAAATCGTTAAAGGAAAAGGTGAAAAAGCACATTTGTTTATTTTTGGTTTTCTTGTCAAAAACAAAAACAACATTATGTATAGGCTGACGTAGATGATACATTTGTTATAAGTCCATGTCTTGCAATTGCTGATGTAATTATGTAGATTTTGTTTAATAATAGTAAGAAGAAGTAAACTTGTTTGGTATACTCGTGGTTAATGATTGTATGGATCCTAAATTTTGAAATTAATTGAGTTGTTAATGGGGCTGACACCTAGGACAGACGAAGCTTTGGGCAATGGAAACGGGCATTTAATGCCCACGCAAGTGACCCAGATAATTTATTTTAACATATATCCATCCATTGTCTGTCAATTGTATATAGTAAACTCCACATGTGAACTTTATATCTTCTATCTATAAATTTTTAACAGAACATATCATTAGATTATAAGACTTATTCGAGTGTAAATCTGTACGTGATTCGATCAGTTTGCAATTGTCTTTGTTATAATGTTTTCAATTATAATGGTCATTAAATAAACTTTAGAACTCATTATATGTTAATTTATTTGTATTTATTCAGATGATCGAAGCATTTCAATTATAAATATTTCTTTCTATGTCATATATACCTTATTTTCTCCACTGAATCCAGGACTGTAACTGAAGAATTTGAATTCATATAGCTTTCAACCCTCGTGGCCCCACCATCACGTTGAAGGCCAAACGTTTCTACCAACGTAGGGAAATGGTCCAAAGAATCATAAACCGAACCAAGTTGATGGTCTCCAATGAAATTAAAACTTTGAATGTCCTCAGTACCATCTTGCATAGACATGAATGAAAGAGGATGAGACCTTTGATGATGATGATAATGACCGTGTGAGAAATTATCATCAGAGGTAGGCAGAAAACCATGAAGATCTACTTGAGATGAGTTGAAATTTTCAAGTTCATTGTTTATATTGTAGTCTTGCATTCCATGTTTGAGTTGATTCTTAAGATATACTCATCAACCATGATCGAGTGTAGATTAAATATATAATTATTTCACATACATAAAATTAACATATAATATTTAAATAAGGATTGTGTGTAGATTAAATAAATAATTAGATAAGTATTGACCTTCTTTTTTTCTAGTTTAATCTAGTATCCCTAATAAATAAATCTATAATTATATTAAACCAATTAAACAATCAATCACCAATCATTTTACATGAACTCGGACAGCAGTAGCTAATTACTCGTCAAGTAAATAATCTCATATAATGAAACGAATACTTGATAAGTTCAATTCTAAACAATCAATAATAGATATCAATATTACCAATAATCATAATTAATCGGTGATCACAATTATCCATAAATTAACTGTTTATATGTGATAGATAATTAACAATAATCATAACAACTAACAACTTAATTAAGTACGCAAGTATTACTTAGAAAATCAATCATACATTCAAATATCATAACATCAATTACATGTAGCTTCAATCATGAATCATCTTAATGAATACAAATAAACTAGCCCATAACGAGATCTAAAACTACTCTAAATAATCATTATAATTGAAAACATCATAATAAAGAAAATTGCAAACAGGATGAATAACATACGAATCTTCACTCAAACTGGTCTTGATTTGATTGATATCTTTTTCAAGAATTTATTTTTCGTGTTTTTAGTATTTTTTTCTTTTTAAATCTAACATACGTTAATCTTTACATATGAATGAAGCTAATCACATTTGAACAAACGCGTCATCTAGTTGTTCTTATAAATTCTCAAATTTTATTTGACTATCATTTAAACTTTCACCCATTATGATATATTATTAAACTATTGTAGGAAGTTTTATTGCTTTGCTTATTTGCAAGAATTTAATTATGATTCTAAATGTATAAAGGTAATTATGATCATCCAAAACTATCTTCAGTTTTAATTGCTATGAATGCTATTTTGTTAATCTTTAATTAAATCGTCAAAAAAAGAAGACATATGTTTTCAAATTTTGATAATGAGAACCCATAAATAGTTTGGCCTATTTGTAAGTCTTTTAGTCGAACTTTGTAACATTAGGTTTCCCTTAATGTGGCTTAATATCTTGAAACATGTCCATTTTGAAGAACATATTATATATGATTGAATATGAATATTAGATGAGAATTCGCAAGAAAACAAAATTCATATACTTTTTTAACATAAAAATTGGAAGTTGCAACTTGCAACACATAAATTTATAAATATTAATATTAGTATTAATTGTTGGGAAAAGAAAATTGTACTTAAATTAGTGAGATTACAAAACCGATGGTGTTGGTTTCCTACACGAATTGAAATAAAGATTTTGACAAGCTAAAGCCTTGAGAGTAATAGCTTTTTTCAATCTTCTAGGGGTTTGTTTGTCTCTATCTTCTAATTAATTTTCGATTACGTAAATCGCATATAATTTGCTTTATTTTCTAAAACATATTTTTTATTTATTTCAAATCAACCATGCATGCAATTACTGATTAGAACCCTTTTCTTTTCAATATTGTATTAGATAGATTATTACTATATAATGACTCATCGCATCGCATTAATATATACAGCAAAAAGATAAAAGTGTTTAGAATTCTGTTCGATGAAACTAATTATTTCTGAGAGATCACCTCTTTCCCACATTAAATACTTAGTTGATTCTTCACTTAAATAATATTTGTTTGAGAGTATAATTATTCTAGAACTAATTAACGATAATTGTTGTTTGGACGCAATGATGCAGCTTAGAGTTTAATAAAAATGATATCGAACCTTCAGCTAAAAAATTATTCCATCGATCTTTTTGTTTTATTGCTTGCAGTTATTTAGAATCATATATATATATATATATTTAAGTATATATATATATAAATATGCAACCACACAAAAGACAAGAACACCACAAAGAACGTAGTCGTGATTGTTGGGATCATTCCTCGTAATATATGGATTATATACGTAATTAATTAGTTTTAAATATATAATCTCCACCGTTGTAGATAGTAATTGCTAATTGATAGATATATTTAATTATTATTCATTAATATATAAGAAAAAGTATAGTGTAGTAATATATATTATAGATCAGTAGAAGGTTCGCATGCATGTTGCTCAAGACAGAGAATCTTTTTGGCTAAGAATTCTAATCTAATACCTCTATGTATATGTGTGTAACGTAATTAAAATTATAATACTATAAACACATAGAATATAGTTTTTAAACACGTATCAATTAATTGGGTATCGAATATAGCTATCTACCCACAGGTTTTTCATTATCGAATATAGTTTTTCCGGTGGTTGAGCACGCCATTAAAAAATGATTTATTATTATTATTATTATTATTATTATTATTATTATTATTATTATTGTTTTAAAAGGAAAACAGTATTTAGAAAATTACTACAAGTATCAACTTTAATTTGTCTTGTAATGATAAAATAGGAAATTCAGTTTCTCTTTTTTATTTTATTTTAATTAATTATAAATGGAGTGGGTATGTCGGGCGTCATGATTTTGTAACTCTCATGAAACAAATCTACCAGACTTCAACCACTATAATATAAATAAATATAAGTATATAAAAGCTTGCTAATAATATACACATTACGTACATACATACATATATACATACAAATGTGTTCTCGTGAGCAGTAGCATAAATAGTGGCTCAAATCATGCTGGTATGTCCCCATTGAATGTTGCTCCCTCTTTTGTTCTTTGGGATTAATGTACACATTTTAATTATATGCTTTTTAGTGTTTTGACATCTTAAATCTCAAAGCGTGCAATATTAGTTATAAAACCTAGAAATCTAATAAAAATTAGTAAAACCCAATTAAGAGACTAAGTGCTTGATTAATTAAGTATTTTGAATTGACACATTTAGAAACGATGGAAGAGGTGTAAGTGATCTATGCAAGACCAACATATTCATTTTCATGTATTACTATAAAATCCCGGCTTAGTGATACGAAAATAATAATAATAATAATAATAATAATAATAATAATAATAATAATGACAAAATTGTAATATTTTTCAATTTGAAATCCTTGGCATTAGAGAATGAAGGGATAGAAACGTAAACTTACAATAAGAATTAATTGAAACCATTCAAATCAATTGAATTCAAAATAAAAGGAAGATATTTCCCCAAACAAGTTCGAGGCTATTTGTAAAACCGTTCACATCCTATTATTTAGTTAGTTTATTTATTTATTAATTAATTACATTTATTATATTTTGTTCTTTACATATTTTTACCGATTTCAACATCGTAAACTTTTGAAAAAAGTTTGGATCCTTTCACTTGAAAAACAATATTTCTCAAGTTCCGATTTCAACAAGTTCGTGTATTATAAATTATTTCTCTCCCTTCTTTAAAAAAATATTTTTTCTTTTTTATCCGACAACTATATATATATATATATATGCATCTATAATGTGCACATACAGATAAAAGGAATTATATCCACTAGCTAGATGGAAATGTAGCACCAGAGAAGTTTTGGTTAGGATATGAATTACAACAATGCTTACAAATGGATAAAATATATTGATATCAAAATCTAGCTTTCAAAGAAATGTATATAAATAATTAAATATCTTGATATATAATACGTAATGGTTATGTTTTTGGTTTATAGGATTTGTGCATGCATGGACCACCAATTAAGGTAGGAGCTTATCTAGTCTTGCATCCACACATTTATCAGAAACAAGTTGTTTTTATGCTGCAAAATTTAACTCTTTCTCTCATTTCATATCTATTCAAGCTAGCCAGAAGGGATTGAGTGTGATATACAGATTAATATATTATACCCTACACTTACGTACGTCGACCCGGTGACATCTAGCTAATTGATCGGTCAAAGCTTTAATTCTCTGTTAGGTAGTTCTCTACATGTCATATAGTTTAGCTACCTTATGAACTGACAGATAGTTATTAATATCTAGAATACTAGTAGCTTAATTTTAAGAAAAAGGTAAAAGGTTTATTGACCCAAAATCGCAGGGCAGCTAGTGAATTTTAGAGGAATATATGTAGATATAATTCATTTGCATTACAATAAAGATCGTACACTATACTACGTGTCTTCAAAATAACATGCAGCAATACAAATAAAGGCTTTTATCATCAGAGAACGGCAACTATTAAACGATCATTTTTATTTCAATGACGAGGTTTCTAATTATTAAAAGTTTGAGGCACTAAATAAATGCGATATCATATAATATACTTGCTTATATTCTTCTGGATATGAAGTATTATCGCTTTATCTATAAAAGCGACTAGACGGTTTATACACCCCCCATGGCAATATAGATGTACGAAAATCCAAGACTATATTCTGTTTAGATAAATCAACATATATATATATATATATATATGTGTGAAGGATATGATGAAGAAACATTATTGTACATGCTAAAGCAACATAAATAATGATTCCCTATTTGTCTATAAGCGTAAACCAATGCCGAAAATATTCGACAATATTTATTATTTTATTAGTAGTTGGTAAATCGAAATACAAACTGAAAATACACAATCTTATGAATTGACGTTCTTCTTTTTTATACGAGTTAATTATCTAAAAATACAATTAACTTTCAGTTTTGTCCATTTATAGACTACGTATTCTTTTATATCTTAAGTCTTCATTTTACTTTCAACTTTTATCCATTTTTACCATTATGTAACCCGAAAACTGAATTCAATGATTTGTAATTGAGAACCTCCACTACGTCTAGCAATTTTTGGCATTTGGAAATTTGACAAATACACCACATTTATTTATATTCTTCACACAACAGCTAAAACATAGTTTTTTCCTTGATCTAATAGTATATCCGACAACTTTTGGTCATGGATCACTTCGATCATTGTGTAGTGTGTATTATAAATTATGTTCATTACTTCAACGTTAGATATGAAAATAGGAAAATGATAAATCTATCAAACTTTTTTAAAACACATACCAAAGTATGCATAGCTTGTGTGTAACAAAAAGTTTGTGAAAATGTGTATCACTTTCATATTTTACATTGTCTAAAGATGGACAAAATTGAAATTAAATTATATTTTTAAACAATTAAACTTTTTGACATATAACATAACAAAATTACACACTTACACCCCCATCATATCACATCAAAACAATCCAAAAGAATAATTGATTGTTGAATGTCTTCTATTCTTCTAACTCTAGTTTTTGTTCTTTTCTGTGTGTTGTGTAGTAAACTTCTCTTGCATCTTTATGTAACTTCATGTCTGCATAATCCCTATGTGTATGACAATATACGGGTGTTAAATTGTGTTGTTTTCCTTATAAATTTTTGTGTTGATCGATATGGCCGGGCAACTTAACCTGAGTTCAGAGGCACAAAATACTCAGAAATGGCACTACCAATTAATTAGAGGGAACTAGTATAAGTGGTAGTAGTTGTGCACAAAAACTAAGAGCATACATCCATGATGATTGTTTGTTTATTTATCATTTTTGGGGTGTGTCATGCATGCTGTTAACAAATATGTGCAGGTTGCAAGAATATGAGTGTAATGCAATGCCAAAATCTTCATTCAGAATTGTTGCTATCATATGATAATGACCTTCTCCGTTTTAAATTTATAACATGACTACTTGTACACATAATTAAATAAGTACACTAAATTGTGTATATATACTCAATTAAAGGAAAGCTAAATTATCTATGTCTATGTACTTCTTTACATACGGTGGTTCACAACAATTTTATAACAAGTTAAATGTTTAAATAAAAATAAAAAAATTTGTAAGGATCGAGGAGATCAATTTCAACCATCTATTTTTACGAAGAATAGCAAAATCTTTATTTTTCACATTTTTAAAAATTTAATATTTTAAAAATTATAAGAAAATATACCATAAAAATCACATTGTACCCTTCCAGTAGAGTACTTTAATTGATTTTCCCATTCTTATAGAAAATTCTGTACTCAAACTCAAGCCAATAGAAATTATACATAATAACGTGGACCCTGCTGGTAAACACTCAACGGTAGGATCTGACTAAATAATACAACTCCAATGCAGCCTTAATTTTATCTTTATCTTTTTCTTATTAAGTTAAGTAGTTATAGTTATTGAATTATTTATCACCCAAAACAACCCTGCCTTAAATTCAGTAGTTCTCATTTATAGCAGAATGCCGTTCAAGCAAGCAAGTGAATCCTCCCATAATACTCTTCCACTTGGAGCAGTAAGGGTGTTACTAAAGCCAATGCATATTGTACCACATGCAGAAGTAGTTGTACAAGTTGCATTACCAGTTGGATTCTTATGTATAAGGGTATGCAGAAGTTGCAAACTTTTACAAATGTCTTTTTTACTTTATGGGCAGATTCCATCCTTATAAGTTTACATCCATGGCTTTTTCTATATATATATGTCTTTATCAATGTAACAATGCAGTGACAAATTGTAAAGTATGACCTTATAATGCTTATTTTTTGTATCTTTATTAATCAGTTAAGAATTTACAACCTACAAATTATGAAACTCTCTCAGATTTAGTTTTTAATTAGAAAACACAGAATCTATCTTAACCAACTTATTGGCTCAGTTATATTGTTGGGACTTCTGTTGATAGTTTAGAGAGATGGTAATTGGAATCTTATATAGTTGTTATCTTATAAGTTATCATTGATCAATGATATAAAAAAGTAAAATAATAAATTTTGTAACCACTTTAGGCATGGTTCTGGCCGGCCACCAAATTAATAGAAAAAAGCATAAATACTTATAAAGTTCAACATTGACCCCATATATCTATTTTGTTATATTTGAATAAAACATGCGATACTTTATAATACTATTAAAAATACGTACTTTCAACCTTAAATGCATAAGCTCTCCGTTTCATAAGTAAGTGAAACAGTATACGATACATATATAAAGTTTAATGACATATTTGACCATCAAAGAAGTGTTATAATTTCATTAAATAGTAATAAAGTATATAAACATTATAAGCCTAAAAGACCTACAACCTTCTTTAACACCTATATATCAATCTTTTAATAATAAATAAATGAATGTTATAAAGACCAAATAAACATGTTAATGTTATATTTTATATTTTATATGATAAAATCATGTAGCTTCTTAATGGCTTACAAGGATACATTAATTAACTGAAGCTAGCGAAACAGTGAGGTTGTATAAGAATTATTTGCAAAATAAATGGAAGACTGCATGCAAACCCAACTAAAGAACAAAAAATTTGAAAATACAAAAATAAAGTGTTAAGAAAATAGAAATAAAAATAAAAAAGTAGTTAGAGTATATGCAAAAAGAAATGGTGAAAATTAGAGATAAATCTCACTATCATTACTAAAATTAGTGATATACAGATCTTTCCATAAACAGAAAATAAAAATCATACTTTTGAATATGGAGTATTATCTGAAACTACTGCTTTCTGTGGACTGTTATGATCTAATTCATCATCTTCTTCTTCTTCTTCCAATGAACATGATGACAAACAATTGCTAGTACTTGAACTACAAATCCCAGAACCAGAAGAAGATGCTGATGATGTGAATGATGTAAATGATAATGCAGATTCAGGAGACTTAATACCAGTTTTCTTATTATTACTACAACCACTACTAGATTCCATTAATAAAGATAGCTCCTGACCATTCATACATGATGATGATGAACATGAAGATGTAGATGATGATGGACCATGGTTGACTAACAATAACTCAACAAAAGCTCCAATAATATAACCATGGTTAATCTTATCATTCACTGCTAAATACACACTTAAAAGCTCTTGAAGATTGTCCCATTCTTTTAACCCTTCATCAGCGTCCACCATTTCTTGCATTGACATCTTGAAGTCAACAAATGGGTCAGTTGACTCTATCTCCATCATTGACGCACTTTCTTTTAAAGGTAACAAAACACTTTCTTTTGATTCTTTTTCATTTTTATTTACTTTTGCTTCATCAAGTATGGAGCTTGTTTTACCTGGCTTAAAAAAGAACCTATCTGAACTTAACCCACGAATCACAGACTCGACCGATGAGTCCATTTCTCCGGTGGCAACCATTTGCATGTCGTCAAGATCTCCGGTGATATCTCCGGCGGTGGTACGGAAAGAAAGGGTTTTGCTAGGGCTGCTGCCACAAGTAGGAAAAAAAGTGAGCTTTCTTCCCATTGTTTTGAGCTGGGGTTCAAAATAGTGGAAAACTGATTTGAATGCGAGTAAAGAAAGTAGGAAGGGAGTTATTAATGGTTTGTAGATTGAAATGAAGTTAAAATTAAAATATATGGTGAGATCGGAATTAAATGAGGGGGGCGTTTTTAAAATAAAAGGAGTGGTAACTGGTGAGGGAAGTTAGGATCAACAACCTACTGTTGTTGGTGGGGTCCTGTTTATATTTATGGTTCTCTATTTGTTTTCATTGGATATTTTACAATTTTTGTACCTTTATTTATGGGGATTGATGGTTTAAGTCCCTCATGTTTGAATATATATGATAGTCGCTAACAATTCAAGTTATTCAGAGCTCTTTTTATCTATACTAGTTCATTAGGTGGAAAAGAGAACTGTTTACTTGAAAATTCGCATCAAGTTAAAATCTGTAATTATTACACTGTTAATTAATAAAATATCACTTTAATCTTTGAATACATATTTAATTGGTTACATAGTATGAAAGTGATATTTACTTCAAACAACTCGAAATAGTAACATAAAGTTAAAATAAGACGGAAAGAGTAACACAAAGTAACATTTTTATTACGATGAGATAATAATATATTTATACAATCAACCAGGCATAGTCGACATAATTGAAATATCCATTCTCTATCTTTAAGTTTCATTTCCACTTTGGTTCTTGAATCAGGTATTCCCTATTCCCCTGGAATTAAATGATGCATGATACATCTGGTAAATTCTGAATTTTTAGAATTACAAGGCATAAATGACTAATTAAACTTACATTCAATTCAATTTCATAGCAGCAAAGAAGAAATGAGTCATTAAACTCATTGAATTTAGTCCACAGTTGTAAAATTACCCATAAATGCCTCATTAATAACCCCTTTTGAAACACTACGTCCCCATACTCAACGTAAAGTATACGTACTACTGTAATAGAAATTCAAAATGGTCATGATTATCAATTTATTATGACTGAACAATGTAAAAGTATATCATGGTTCTTGTCGCAATATTTGGTTACTCATTACCCATAATGGTAACCAATTTAACAAGATTTAATTCATAGTTGCAAAATTCAAAAAATAAAAGATAATATCATGAATTCACTTAGCATTTTGCGGTAAGGATTATTTTGTAATGTGTACGTCATTTTCAATTCAGACAAGTCGCTGGATTGAATCCAACAATAGACATATTTCGTCGCGCATGTGCCAACGTCGTCATCCTCCACTCACTTCAATTTTTATTTCTCGTTGTCAAAGGATCCACAATAACAATAAAAACCTTTAATTGCCTGTCAAACAAGCCAAAAAATACAACCCTACTATTTGTTAAGGATAAATAATTCAGATTGACCCATTTACTTATATAATTACACGTATAGAGGTCGGGCCGGCCCTTAAACATATCCACACCACACACTTTAAGAATATAGTTGCACAGTATTTAATAGCCAATATCTTTGGTATGAAACAAAACCACATCTTTATTCCCAAAACTCATCAAAATTGTTACTGGAACCCGTTGGTTATTAAACTAATTCCTACTCATCAAGCATAATATAAAACCCAAATAATAATTCTAATTTGCTTAACTGTAATATGGCCATCAAGCACAATCTCACATACTCAATGTGCATGCTTTTGTACTTTTGTTGTACATGATATTAAGCATAACGTGCTTAATTAGGCCCATGGAACATGCAATAACCGTCAGTAGATATATTAGTGTAACATGAACAGGCCAGTAGCCCACCAAGCTTGCCTTGCAGTCTGCATTGAGTGACCGATGACATTGGAAACAAGGGAAGACACATACAGTGTACATTTTGTATAATTTGAAACGGGTCCATTTGGGTTATGTTGACCCAAAACGCTTACAATATAAGATTAAGTGTTTGATATCAACAATAATCTTTTTTATTAAGAATTAAAAGGTCTTAGGCATTGATTATAAACTTTGGACGAGTGCTGAACCATTCAACCCATTTCTTATACGTTTTCTAAGAAAAATATATGTTTGACTATATAGATATTCAAACATACCTTAACTCAATGCATACATGAAGTAAATGGCTTAAATTTGCCACAAAATGATATACAATTATAGCTAAGCACTGATACCACTGGAGAGCATATGATGGTGAAGGCACTTCCTAGCTGAGCTGTTAAATTCAGTGTCATTTATTAATAAAGTACAGTACATGTATACATAATAAAAGGACAATAAAAGAACGTAGAACTATACTGTAAATTATAGTCATAGTCCGCAACGTCCTTTTAAGCATACCAGTAAATGAAAGTAATGTCACTACCAGTACTTATTTTCAATTTTGCTTTTAACCAACACCATTAATAGCCAACCACTTGCTATGCTCACACTTGCATAAAAATCGGGCTTTTTAAACCAAGCTTGAGACAGTTGAAATCGGCTCAACTGCAAAACAATGGGCTCAAAAGGTGTGTAACTTTTTTGTTACTATAAACATGTGTTAACCCTAAACAACCTTAATTAAAGTTTTCATGGACCACTTAACTAACTAGCCAAGTGTTGATGCAAGATAGATAGTGAGAGGACCTTGAAGTGTGTGGGGATGTTAATAATGGCTTGGTCTTGCTGTTTATGTATTTCCAACAGTAATGTCATTTTCCGTTACCTTAGTCCCAACCCACATTGGATATTACGTCATTTTCTTCCTGTTGGTCCCAGAAACCAACCTTTAAGGTCTACTCTATGCCCATAAAGATAACTCAATTCTCTAGCCAAATGATTCACAGCTCACCATGCTCACGTTTAGTGGCCCCAATATGCCGGGGGTAAGTTAAACACCGTTTTAACCAAAACCCTTTCATGGTTGAACATCTACTGCTACTACATTTGGAGTAATGGACCATCTGAAAGAAGCGGTCTTAAAATTCACATGTCGGTATGGCCCTACTATATGTGTTCCATAAATTAACTTAAGTAGTTAAATTATATAAGTAAATAACGGATAGCTTTACCCAACTTCTATGGCCCTTCCTAATATCGATACCTGATCTGTGGCTTTAATTTCCTTTGCTACACAGAAACCTTTGCTGATTATCGGGTCTGCACTAACTGAGCAAGTCAGAATAAAAACTTCATCATATTAAATCACAAGTAATTTGCTGGAAAATACTTTTAAAATATAGACAAATGAAAGGATCACCCTATTAAGTGAAAGTCTATACTATGCGTCAGCCTCTTCTCGACAAGTGAAACCACATTGGTTATCATTCATAAGTTTGATCATCACACAAGGACAAATTGATGTCGGCCTTCAAGTCCAAATGGATGCATATGCATAGAGATGCTAATCTAAATCCTCATTTAGGAAGTTGTTAATGCTCCATCATCAAATGATCAAAGGAAAATGTAGGAGAAAAGATATCCTTCATTACATCTTCTGATTCCCAACTTCAACAATATACAGAACTGGCCACCACATAAGAAAATACCAAAGTAGGGTTCATTTGAGACCATCAAAAGTTAGAGAACCAGGGAACCAATCTGGGCATTTAGATTTATAATATATAAAATAATATAAAAAAGGACGGCGCAGATCGACCCAAGTCACATAGGATTACGTTTTATATCACATACAATTAGGGTCAGTCCAAAACATCTAAGGCCCCTGATTGGTTGCCTGGTTCTCAAGTTTTTTTATGTGTCGCAAATGAACCTCCTAGGAAAGTAATATGACAAAGTAGAAGCTATCAAATAAATTAACCAAAACTGCCAGTCTCCTACATTTCCAAAAAAACACCCTGTGATTTTGAATTTTCTTGGTGCGATTTAAAAAATCAATGAAACAAACCCTTCCTTCTAAACTTCAAGTGACGTGAAAAGTACTTTAGTGTCCATTGAAAATCAAACCAATTACTATTCACATGAACAGAAATCAGAATACACAAATAGGATCACGCTCATAGAGAAGTCAATCATTAAACTTCAAATAAGTACACCATGCATATTCAGTAAATAACATTACCATGGAAAAGTGGTCAGAATGTTGAAAATATGGAAACCAATG
Source organism: Logfia minima (assembly GCA_963921325.1). Lineage (NCBI taxonomy): Eukaryota > Viridiplantae > Streptophyta > Magnoliopsida > Asterales > Asteraceae > Logfia > Logfia minima. Next base: position 13,311,105 of record OY992770.1, on the reverse strand, counting down.
TGGGGACAGATATATAATGATATACTTGAAGAAAATAATTGTACTTGTTAGTTAATATCATGATCAACAATTCAAATTGTTTGTAATGTACTTCTGCCTGTGGTTCCCAGATGAGAACATCCATCCAGTGGTTTAAATTACAACCAAGGAGAAGAAGATTAAAGTAAAACATAGTAAAGGCTTGTTTACTAGATAATATGCAGGAAATTAATAAGCAAGTCATTATGTGTAATCCACGGCAACTAGAATGAAATTAGACATCAAGAGATAGATGTTTACCTGACCTTCAACTTCAAATATTTATGTGATCGTATACTAGTACCACTCTTGCAAAGAAAGAAGCAAACATGACAGCAGTGACAGATTTCCCCCATTGAGCTGAGAATACTGCCAATATAGACAATGAGTGACCCTAATAAAGTTCTCCTTTAGAGCACCTGATGGATGTTAGCATGAACAGCAGAAAAATAACTTCAAGAAGACCCATTCAAATGTATGTTTCAACTGAACTTAGATTAATACATATAAGTTAGTTTCCATATACAAAAATTCATATATAAATGAAGTTATAGAAGCAACTTCTGATAATAACAAACACATGACATCTAAATTAGGAAATTTGGTATACTCTAATAAAGCCATTGTGAACACACTTAAATTTGATACATGAAAAATAATATTTAACAGAATGTACAATGAAGCAACAAAAGTTTCCGAAATGATCACCTGCAACTGGTCCTTTAGTTAATTAAATGTAATCCGCCTGTAGTCCAATATGATAGGCATCCTACAGCAGCGAAGCAACAAAATAATGCTTAATTAATTATCAACCTAAGCTTTAATAATGTCAAAAGATTGTTATCCTAACCTTGTGGATCATAATTTCTGCTACCGAGGTATGCTTTCAGCCTTTCAAGTGACACAGATGGGGTACCAAACGCAAGCCAGTACAAAATCACACCAACAAAAGGAATATGAGCATTAATATGAAACAATTATTATAAACCCTCATATGCTAAAGTTTGGAGCACCAAACTTGTTTTTTATTGCAAAATGCATTCTACCTGCAGTATCATGAATCCCAATACCATTTTCCAAAATATAAGAGCATTTCTGTTCGTAAAATACGAAGATGTTTTTATTTACAGTGGTGATCAAGGCCTCAAGGGAGAAGGGGGGCTTCAATACTTCAACCAAATTTCTATGATCCACCTACAGATGCAACTATGTAAGTATATATTCTGTCTGCTGTACTTTCAACCCTAAGCCACTTACAGTCAACATTTGCAGCAACTATGTCAAGGGACAAATCACTAATTTCAAAGTTAGGGAAAAGATCCTCAAGTCTACAAAGTGAATAACGTCTAATGTCTTTTTCTCAACATAAATTTGAAGATAACCTAACAAAATGAAACCTTAATCTTCTGTTAGCAAGTAAACTTTTACGACGTATCATACTTAAAGCATCTACTGCATTGCAGTCACCTTACACTAATTTCCAGTTTCTAAGGAAGTAAGGTCGGGTGGATGAACAGCTCGCTGCGTATAACGAAACTTCACCATGCAGAACAAGAGGTCAACTGCTGCATATTTTGAGGTACATATAGTGAACTGCAAGAGAAGAGAGTATTGAGATGCTTCCCTCAGACAACCTTCATCTCATGCATTCTGGAAAAGCCTCTTGAGAATATCTAACAACAGATAAAGACAAGAAAGCATCGAAGGTACAAGGATGACCAAGTGAGGACAAGATCATTTATGCTCCTCCAAGACTGCAACAATGTAACATAACATAAGATCATTACAAACTGCGTAACTTAAGACCTGACATGCTTCTAAGCATTCGTTGATTGATAGTCCTCCTTACATGTTGGCATACATGCATACACGCCATGATTGATAAGAGAGACGGCATTCCCTATTCTTGTACTTACTTCAATATGGAGAATCTTCTAAGCATTCGTTGATTGATAGTCCTCCTTACAAGTTGGCTTACATGCATATTGGTACGCCATGATTGATAAGAGAGATGGCATTCCCTATACTTGTAGTTACTTCAATATGGAGAAATCTTCACCATATATAAAGTTTTTTTGCTTTGGTCAACTCATTATAGAAAAGAACAACTATGCTCACCAGAAAACATAATGCTGATGGGAGAAAAGAGCTACCGCGCGTTGCAAAAATAATATAAAAAATGATGACCTAAAAAAATGACCCTAACAGGAGAATTGCCTAGCATGCCTTGCAAAAGAGGCGAGGATCTACAAACTCTCTCTAGCCACAATATCATTAGTTCTTATCATAGTACACTTTACAAGCTCCAACTGCATAATCAACAGAAGGGATATGATCCACTTCTCTTAATTTTAGAAGAATACTTCATTTTCCTGTTGTATACCTTTTGTTTCCCTCCTTTGTTCTTATTCATGATATGAATTAGTAACACATATATACCTTAGACCATGTTACTCAACAGTGAGGAAATGCTCAAAGGGGTCCTTAAACGGCTTGGACCTCTATGTTTCCAGAGCTGTCATTAGGCCTCACAAGACACAAAGCTAACCCAATATACTACAACCACATAAACAACGTTGTAATCACCTCTTCACACGTAAAGTGGCAGCTCCAGACTTCACCTGAACATCACTTGATCCACAGAATTCACAGGGCAATAAAATATGATATCACTGACACAGAAAATGCCTGACTCACACATTATTAGTCTCAAAATTTTTATGACAGGAACATATATTCCTGGATAAAACATAGCCCTTCCATCAACCACCAAAGATTAATAGTTAATCTAACATATCCTTATCTAATGATGTAAAATAAGCAATTTGCATAGCCACTAGGGTCTGCTTATCACAGCATACCCAAGCTGCAAATGCATATGTATTAATCAGCAAAACGAGATATATAAAAGCCATTTACTCTGAAATAATAAGAATAACCATATGATTGACAGATGCAGCCAAAGTGATATTAATAATACCAGAACTTTACAGCAGTTAATTTGCTAATACGATTTTAAAAATAAGATTTCTACAATCTACCGTCATGAAAAACAACACCTCTTAGAAAGCTTCTAATCCATAAAGAACACCAGCATACTTCTCAGGTCCACCTCTGCAAAGAACCTTGATCTTCTGAAACGCATGCCAAGTCAGCAAGCTATCTGACCCTGCCTGATGACACTTTCCAACAGCTCTATCAACCTCCAAAGTCTTAGCCACACGATCCAACCCACCATACAGACTCTCACAGTACCTCATCAAATGCTTCACATCATAAACCCTAGCCCCAAAATAAGCCTTCAAAAGATCCAAAAACCGGTTCAGCTCATCAGGCAAAATCCGACCAGTCAGAATCTTAACCAAATACCCAAAATCATACGCACTATGAAACGTCACCCAGCTCACGCGATCATTACACACTAAACCCGATGACATCATCAGCTGTGAGAATTTGAACGAATTAATTCCAAACGCACGGTTCTTCTCAAAATCAATACCTTGTCGTTTTAGCAGCTCAATTGAGTCAGAAGCGTGCTGGTCTCGCGACGGATCAAAATCGTTAAAATTGAACTCCCAAATGTAACGAGTGTTGGGATCGGAACTATCTAAATCCGGTAGGTTTCCGTCAGCATCGGTGAGTGTGAGACCAACCTGTATCAATTTCAAAGCATCAACGTTCGATTTAAGAAGTAGGTAGTGATCGGAAGGATTCTGGTTTCGGATGCAATCGTAACCGGCGTTTGGACGAACAACGACACCGGGAAACTCAGTGTCCATTGAAACGAAAGGGAAGTCGTCGATGATTGATTCGATTATACGGAATTCTGAATCGATGTTGTAAGCGAATACGGATCTTATGACGATGACAGGTGGCGGTGGTGGAGGTGATTCCATGACATCGACAGCTTAAATGGATCGTCGGCGGTGGTGCGGTAGCTGCTTTGGTGGTGGTGTTAGGGCTAGCAGATATTGTGTAACTGTGTAAGTATATGAATTGGGGGAGAAAGAAATGAAGAACGTGAGACGGTTTGATAGTGGGCGTGAGCGGGCCCTAAATAGACTCGGACCAGGTTTGAATACGTGTTCTAACTTTTTGTTACTACCTTTTTTTCGGTTTCAATTATTTTATTAGTTTTTTGTATTATTATATATATATTATTAAATTATTGATTATTAATTATTAATTATTAATTAACGTTATATTCTTATATACTATAACATACTATATACTATACTATACTATATATATATATTATATCATGTCTTTTGAAGATGAGAAATAATGAAATGGAAGAAATATAATATAATTTGTGCATATTCTTCTCAATAGAATTATTTATATGTATTCTATTATATTTATATCATATCATATAGTAAAATAGTAGTTATGATTATTATTTCATGCGTGATACAGGCTTTTCAATTTAAAGATACACATAACATTAAGTTTATAATTTTACATTAATGATAAAGATCCCGTAAGTATTTAAGTAAGATTATGTGATTCATATATTTTGAGAACATAAAAATATGTGAATGATAATATAATTAATAATTAGATATGGTATTCATATATTCATATAATATAGTTAGTTAAAAATAATTGTTCATATATTTATATTTATTTAGATAGGGAAGGAAATATAATGGGATAATTTTTGGAAGTTAACCGCCATTTCTATGAACAATTGCCAACGAGAAAGAAAGACATGGACAACGAAATCATACATCTCTTTTTTAGCTATCGTCACATGGATTTTATAAATACAAGATAAAGGTTATCCTCTACTGAATTAAGATTTATTTCCTTTTATTTTTACAATCAAATATAACATCATCTTCAACACGAGTGGAGTAAACATATTTTGCATATTCATATTAATTGATGAATTATAATTAGAATCTCATTACAAATAAAAACAAATATGCCAATACATACATTAGTGACACATTCTCTACCAACTTGTAATCACCTTACCATAGTTGTCGTATGCAAAGGTCATTATATGAAATATTTTATATTTAGCATGCAGCCAAGTGATTTTAGCCGACTAACCAATTCTTATAAAATCTAAATAATAAGGCGAAATGAAACACCTTTTCACATGGTTTTGAAAATAGTAATCAGTTGACAAGGAAAGATGGGGCAAAAGTTGACCCATAAATGAACGAAAAGCACAAGGCAGCAAAGAGGCGGCGGACCAATCTGTGAACTTCACATACTAAAAATATCAAGACTTGGTACATATGGTTCTTTCTGTACACACTACACAGTTGGCCAAGTTGCCTACCTACCAAACCAAAAGCAAAATCAATGAACCTAGACTCCCAGAGGACCCCAATCAATCAATATCTTCTTAACTTAAAACCACTTATACATAACATCTAATGATTGATTATTCGAGGTTTTGGCACAGTTACCTTTTTCAATGACCCTTAAAATCATACAGAAAGGGAAGAAACTTGATATCATGCATGTATCTCTATCGAACAAACCACAACTTTGTAAATGTTTTTTACGACATACACTGGCACTCTCATGTCTACCAGATGAGACATGTCCCAATATTAGCGCTGTTTGGTTGATACCTTGTAGCTTAAGGAATAAGATGGCTTTTTCAGGGAATTAATGTAAAAGAAATAAACATATCTTAAAGGCCATACTTTAATTTTGTGGAAACAGAATAAGCATAACTTTCTTTCCCACTTAACCAACTTCAACTTTCTGCACAATCAAAAGACATGCCGGACTTGCCTAAAATCAACCACCACCCCACTAAAGCTTTTAACCAAACCAAAGGACCATGCACCTGGACCCAAAGAGTTAGGCACAACAGCATAATTCATACACGTTACAATTGACTGGAATATAATTAATTGAGTTGGGAAAAGGGATACATATAATAGACATCTGACACAAACAAGGATCCCATTAATCAAACATCAGTAAGGTGAAATACGATAATGCTTTTTTGAGCAATTCGTCATTACATTTTGTTGACACAAGGATTTCATTGACAAACCATTTCAAATGTGCACGAAATATCATATTCATGACCATGACATAACATTGATCGTTTTTTAATTCCCTGAACAACTAGAAGAAAGTACCTTCTGGTGGCTGGACAAGCTTACGATTATGGGGAGCAGCCATCTCTTTCTTCAACTGTACCAGTATGTCTTCCATCATGTACTCCCTCTGCCAATTCGCCAAAATCCCAAACTTCTTTGGTTCCACCTACACCCAAAATCATAGGACATATCCCATTAGAGTAGACCCTTCCATAGTTGCAGTTTACCACAAATGCCACAACATGCAAGTAATCATCTAAATCGTAAGCAAAAAACACACTCTCACTTAGAAAGTTAACCTTTGACTTATGATAGTAATAACTACTTGAACTTAGAGACAGTTAACCTTTGACTTATGATAGTAATAACTAGGGATTATATATTTGGAGACCACCCAAATATATCATTTTGTTTTTGTAGGCCACCCAAATTTGTATGTTGTTCTATATATATCAGATCCGACTAAAACTCATCGGAAAAGTGTAAAAGGACACAAATACCCATGTATTTGAATAAAACTAAAATAATAAAAATAATGTTAATTAACAAATATAGGGGTATTTGTGTCCTTTCACCTTTTTTAATGAGTTTTTAGTAGAATTTGGTATACATGAAACAACATACAAATTTGGATGGCCTACAAAATCGTTTCCAAATATGGGTGGCCTACAAAAACAAAATGATATATTTGGGTGGCCTACAAAATCATTTTCAAATATGGGTGGCCTCCAAGTATATAATCCCTAATAACTAATTGCATTTAGAGACAGTTAACCTTTGACTTATGATAGTAATAACTACTTGCATTTAGAGACAGTTAACCTTTGACTTATGATAGTAATAACTACTTGCACTTAGAGAAAGTTAACCTTTGACTTATAATAGTCAATAACTACAGGGTCAATACAAACACTACACCTTGTAAACATCATCCGAGCTGTATGCAAAGCAGATTGTATACCCTCTTACAAGTTAGAAGAAGGGTGAAGCTTGACTTGTGGAAGTCGATCAGGCTATTTTCAGTTTTATAACTAATCTTAGGTATCCAACTTTTTTTATTAAAAAAATGAACTTGCTGCTAAACACCATCACACCAATTAAACCAAATATCGCACAGGCCACAGCTTGGACTATAAATACACAGGGCAAAAGAGTGGAGCTTTTATCAGACAACTTGAGTTCGGCTCAAGCTCAATCGGGTCGAGTTCGAGCAGAAACTAGGTTGTCTTTCACCTCTACGTAATTTCAAGTTAGTTTCATCTCACAAACTAGATTGTAAAATAGGCAAGTTACTATGGCTCTGATCTAATTCCCTTAAAAAGATATAAACTTTCCCCGACTCAAGTTCAAAGCAAATAAAAACTATAAATATTATACTGATATTCAGCTTAAATCCAAAAACTAGCACAAGTTGTCGTTCAAATTACAGTCAAGATAAAAAGTTTAAGGTCTTTCAAATCAGAGCCCATTACATGCTAGGGTCATGATGGTAGTCCAATTTCAAACAGAGTAGTTTGATAAAGAAAGTAAAAAGTTCACATAAAAAGACAACAAGTACAAGCTCAACAAAGGCTCAGGTATAATTGAAAAAAATCTGAGGTTAAGCCAAGTAATATTTCATGCTTTCAAGTTTTTAAGCAACCTAAGTCCATATTGGAATATCAATCATTTCCTGAGCAGCTTGTTTTGGTCAATTTCAATTATATCCATATTTGGTGGGCTAAAGGCTACTAACTGTTCTATAAGAAGTGCTACAACTACACACATGTACAGAAAAAGGCCTTAAATGAGTAAAAGATGTTAAATATGATGTGGGTTCACAAAAAGTATTATGTTTGACTCACAAAGATCAAACATGTACTTTCGTATAGGGTGCGATGCTTAAAATATGAAAACACCTTATCCTCCTCTTGCTTTCCCTTGATATATTGATTTTCAATCAAATTTGGATTTATATTCAAATTATGAAATATTTAATTTGCTTGGATAAACCAAGGTTTGTCTTTTTATATTTATGATAAAGTATCCCATATACTCTGGAAAGGCGATTTAAGATTAAGAGTTGACAACTATCACAGGTTTGTATGCTATCATTGACCAACATAACCACATTATTCAATTTCATCACCTGATCACTAGAAAATTATTTTGCTTATTTTTACTTTTGGGCTTGAATCTTAATCCTCCTATTAAGGTTTTTGAAAGCTGGAAACCTTTCACTGGAGTCCACCTCCACCCATCCCCATGTAACATTTGGGTTCCCATCCCTTGTTGGCCATGCCTATACGAATATATATCTTGAGATAATACAACATGATTAGAAGAAAAGTTAAAAAGCAGCTTATGAACATTCAAATGTTCGACTACATTATGTAAAAGACATCAACACTGATAATAATCATTAAAATAAACTAACTGGAAGCATTAAAGTTCCTACCACTCCAGTTTCATGGCTGACACAAGTCATGTTAACCCGAGAATGGAATCTGACAGTAGGAGGCTTCTCCGGGTAATCTTTGTCACAGAATAGCTTCAATTGGTAAATGCGCCCTTCATGTACAGACTGAAATACCACACAATAAGTTATCAGCAATGATTATTTATTATAGAAACAAAAGTACAGCTTCACAAGTTACATTACCTTACTATGACCATGACACACATTTATAACATAATGCAATTATACTAGCCACTCACAATCACATATATCCAAAAATTTGAAAGAAAAAGGTCTTTTCATTGAATAAACAGAGTCTGTTACCATTAAGGAGGCTTAAGTACAAGTCAACAAGTCAGTAGTCAAACACTCAAGCTCCATTTAAAATAAAATACTCAAGTTCAGAGACAAAACAAATGGAATTTACGTTGTGAGGACCAATGATGGTGCCTGTCCATGAACGCATATAAATGTCATCTCCATCATCCATCCCATAACTCACGGTGCCATCTCCAATACCCTTTTCTCCCCTCTCAAGCTCCTCTAACAATCTGAAATTTCGAGGCACTGCAACCAAGTTTTTAATATAAAAAACAGATTAAAGCTTGCTCTACACCAAATATCATGTTATTTGAATAATATATACCTGCATTAGAAGTTCACATGTTACTCGGACTTAAATAATCAACATATGCAGTGCAATAAACGAAGGAAGTTCGCATGGAATACAAATCAAATTAAAATGCAGCTCATACATGCTCTTAATAGTACAAAGTGAAAGACAACCATAAGTGTAGCAAACTCATCAAGAGGCTTCACATACGAACTTCAACAATACATCACTTCCCCCATCAATTATCTTCAAATTAAAAGTTATGGTAAGTAAGTGTTTATTGAAAAGGACCACTAATTACTGAAGTGCACTTTCATTATTATTTTCACACAATGGACAGCAATTACAACAAAGCATACATAAAAGACATTACTCATAAAAGTTCTATATTACCCAAAGTAATAATCACCCACAATAATCTTCACAAATAAATTTAAGCCCAACCTTACTAAACCTCAATTTTCACTAAAACCATTTTGCCCTAACAGCACACAATTCGGTGAAAATAACAAAATACACTAACGATAACATTTAACCAAACTATAAGCCCTGGTGTTGACCATTTATAATCAAATAAAACGACAATTTACGCCTGAACAAGCTAACGAACTCTAATCATATTCATTCTAAAACCACAAACCCTGAAAATAAACATTCATCAAAATGTAACCTAATAATACACTACAATCATGTTTAATAAGCTGCTGCATTCAGAAGCAGATAGATCATGAATATACTAACATAAAAGCAATCAAACAACACAAATCCCCAATAATACATAACCTAGACAAGTAAAAATTGACCTAGGTTAAACCTAATATCGCTGCTTAAAAAGCTGAATAAAAAAAATCTCAATATAAACCGATTCATATATAACGATATCAAAAAAACGAAATAATTGACAATTAATTAGCAGATTTGCAACAAAAGTTTATAAAATATGTGTGATTGACTGACAGAAAAAAACTGACCCACGACACTCGATCCACCTGAGCCAAGCGTCATGGGTTTCAGAATACAAAATTGAGATGTGTATTTGAGGTGGTACGATATTTGGGAATTGAGATCGATTCGATCGAAGAAGATTATTTGAGGGATTTAGCGAAAAAGTGAGGTCGAAAAAGAAGAAGAATCTAAACGACAGGTCAAACGGGTGAAAGACGGAATAATGAATCAAACTTTGATTTATATAAGGCACGCGTAGGTTTAGTTTTTAGTTTTAAATTTTTAATTTTTGAATAAAACATTCAAATGAAAATAACAGTCTTGTTTATTATGTATAAATTATAGTCTTAAAATTCAATCAAAATTTTAAAATCTTAAAGTTATTGAAAATAGTTTTTAATGAAAAACTTAAAACCTAAAGTTAAACCTTACAGTCTACGGGTCTGTTTGACATTGAGCTTTTAGGTACTTTAACTTTTAATTTTTGAATAAAAAACTTCTATGAAAATAAAAGTTTTATTTGTTATGTACAAACCGTAGCTTTAAAATTCAAAGAAAAACTCAAAATCTCAAAATTACTAGAATTAGCTTTTCATGAAAAGCTTAAACCTAAAGTTATAGCTACTTACAAAACATACTCTTAATAGCAAAATTGGCTAATAGTATATGTTTTTATTTTTATTATATCATATATATATTACCCAGATCTAAAATAAATAAAATTTTGAGGGAGAGGGGAGAGAAATACATATTCAAAACAAAAATAACTAAATATGATTTAAAAAAATGTATTATGTGATTCAACAAACACTCATTTATGATTCAATAAACCAGGTTGTTATTAATGGTTAGAGAAACGCTTCTCTCTTTTCTCTACCAATTTTTATTTCTCCATTAAACTCATTTGTATATGTATATATATGTATATTGATTATTATAGTATTCTAATCTAAGATAATATGCAAGAGCGTGTGGAAAATTACTACATATATACATTAGCAAAGGTCCTCAATTTTGTTTTAAAGGATTAGAATGTCGTTTTCTACTATTCATTAGGGGCAAATTTGTACTTGCGCTTTGTTATGGTGTCATTTCACTTGATATCACGGTCGTTTGGTAAATTTCAATGGGGTGTTGAGTAATTTTACTAAAGAGGTTTTACTGGCTATAGTATGAGGCATGTTAGGTTTCGTGTAGCACTTCTGATAGTTCCAGTACCTAGCCAAACCAAAGGCTGGAAAGAGCGTTTAGACTACTTATACCCCTCACTGGGAATTAGAGAAAGGAGAATATATGACCGGTATTAGCAGAATAGATGGCTTCCTAAGAATCCATCTTATGGTATTTAGTAAAGACTTGAATAGATACCTTCCTTAATAAGAACAGGTAACCTGGTAGGTGAGTCACTCTCCGCTAACCTGGTAGGTGGTACTTGCTCTACTTTGACTTACGTCAACGGTACTTCTCTGATCTGATCGAGAATCATTCTCCAACCTGCTTTTAGTCAGGTTGAAAAACCTTTCCCAATCTTGTTCCCAGGGCAGTGCTCAGTAGCAACCCCTCTTTGCTACCGGGGCCATACAAAAGATACTTTCAAGAAACGACGAACACGATTTAAGTGGCTATACATACAAATCCATTTACGGATCTATATGCTCCGATTGGAACTTCTAGTTCCAGAACAGGTGGCTTGTATACTACCATAATGAAATTGTCTTTTACTTTTTTATTCAGATGGGATTTATGTCGGCAAACTATGTCTTTATATGGGTAGGGTAACCTTCTACTTCGTATAAATGACGAGTCTGATATACATAGAGGTTTTGATGCCCACTTTACGGATATTTTAGACAGCAAGTCTAAAGCTCTGCAATTAGCACAAATCATGAGGGTCTTCCACTGTGTGAAGAATAAGAGAAGTCCCATGTGGCAGGAAATCATGTGATTCATTGAAAACTAAGAGCTGCGCGTGGAAACTCCTGACGGTAGTCTTTTTTCTTTTTTATTTGTTGACCATCAAAACATTGCCACGAATATCGCCATAGTCGTAACCTATCAGAATCCGTTGCCTCTGGCGTCTTAATGGTTTACTGGTCGCAATCGGCATGACCTGGAAGAAATTATAGATGTTTTAGATAAGAGAGAAAGGGAGCGATACATTCTTAACATCTTTTGTTATTTATATGAGATGAGATTCTAACCCGACAAAAAGAAGAACATCTCAATTGTTAGAGAAAGTTATTTTTGGAAAAAGGAGATAAAGAAATGAGACCTTTCAAGTGTGCTTTTCAGTTCGTGAAGAAGATGAATAAAAAGCAATCAAGAATTTAAAATCTCGCTTATGCATTTACCTTGATGAAAATGGAGGTCTGTTTGCTGATTAGGAGTATTGATAGGAATGTGTAAGGTCAGTAAGATGATTAAGGTCAATAATAGTCCAAAAAATTAACCGTGGTCATGTTAATACACTATCACTATCACGTATTTTTAGCCTTAAATCATACACAATTATATTATACGTTTCAATTAAAATATATTATAGGATAATTCTTTGTTTTTAAGCTTTTTGGCAAATATTGGATGATATGTGATCTTGTTAATAACATCTTAGAATTTTATTACCTTTTTACATTTTATTGCTATAAGAAAGGGGAACAGGGAACTACACACAGAGTATGGGTCATAAATCATACTCCATGATTATCAATTTGTAGCTCATGGGTTGGGTTTGAGGAACATCGTTTCTAAGTATTAGTCGCATCTTTTTTAGAAAGGAACTGATAATTTTTGTTACTAAAGACTCATCTCAACATTCTTTCTTTTTTTTACTTATGTAGATGATTAATTAACAAAAATGATTGTGACTAGGTTTATTAATTATACTAGTTATTATTTTTATAAACTATGCAAATTAGTTACCATATATGTTGCATGTTATGGGGAGAAATGTGAAAGTATAAGTGTATTATAAATGATTCATTTAGTGGATTTAGTAGGTTGTGTAACTTGCTAGCATTGTTTCTGACTGAAATTGTTAAAAATAATTTTTATATGAATTATCACAATTGAACTGACAAGAAAAAAAAGTTTGTTATATTTGAAATAATTTTTTAATATAAAATAAGAAAATATTCTTATTTTACTTCAAAAATATTAAAATATTTTATCTTTATAAGTTTTCATTTGAATAATACAATCTTTGATCTATTTTCAATTTCTTAACTATACCAATGTTTAACCTTTCATCCATAAAAAATGAATAAAAATAATAATAATTTAAAATTGATACCTAAAATTATTTGTTTATTTGTTCTAATATTGATCATGATAGAATTAAAACTTTCTACTCTTACTTTTTTGCTAATAATTATAAAGATTATATGGTTTTAACTTCAAGCATCATATTTAAATTAATCCTTATTGTCATAGATATACCTAGGTGTAATTTGAACATGACTTTGTGATTTACGTCTGCAACGAAACGCTATAACCACTTTCCTTGTATAAGAACAGGTGGTGATATGACCATGTGCGACTAACTTATTTATATTTTTATGATTTATGATGATTATCTAACTACTTAGTATAATTTTATAAAAACTATTTCAGAATAACTGGTGTTGTTTATATAGTACATGTGCGTATTGTTGATGAATCATGTTTATTGGTTCTACTTATTTTAAAATTTGTACCATTTAATAGTTATATAGATATATATTTTCCTTTTGTGAAAAACGAATATATGTTAGAAAATAAGTCTTCATCAAAAGAAACAACATAACTTGATGATCAATGCTAATCGACAAACTTAAAACTCCACTAAATCAAAGAGGAATGAGATGAAAAAATCTCATGAAAAAGCAAACTAGTTGAACACCTATTACCTAAATTCTCAAGCAATGAACATCTTTAACGGTTACTAAAGTTAAAGAGAAAAAGAAGCTTGATCTTGATCATTAGAACCATTGAGATGTTATAAGCCCACAAAACAACACCAATAAAAGGATCATTGACCTTTAAGAAACATATGAAGAGCGTTAGTAATTGCACATCAAATACGAAAAACCAATTAGGAGGTTAATTATTGGCTACATAGTAGTTGATCATACTCTGTAAGAATTTATTAAAGGTGATACTTTTTGTTGGGTCAGAGATCCCACTCATATAATTTATAAATGACAAAAATTAAGTGTTTTATTATTCGTTGTATATGTTAGCAGCGACTTCATAATAGACTAAACAGATTTGTTCGTTGTTCATATTGAACCGCGAACAAATTGATACTTAGAATATATTGTTTAATCTATTCAACTCACTACATCTGTTAGTAATGACTTTATTGTTATTGTAACAATAGGTATAAGTAGAGTATATAAAACTTAATGATGGATACTTAGTCTTTTGAAGTTGTTACAATGGGCCTGACGCTAACAAGAACATATGAAGCATATGTTGAAGTTCAAGACTGGAGACAGAGATAGAATAGTTAACTAAAGTGGAATTCAAGACTTCTCTATTAACCAGCGGTCCATGCCTTTACCCTAAAAGTACATTGGGTTTGACAAATACTCAATGTACTATATAGAAGGTTAACTTATAAAGGATAATAACTTGTGTATATCTTTATCAAAGATATGTACAACTGGTTATTGTCATTTAATCAGAAAACAACATTAATTTTCAAAATACTAGGTTTATTTAATTCATATACCATACCTTAGTATATATTGTCACTTCCATTATTGGAAGTTGATTTTTAACCTTATTGAATATGGTATTGACATGTGTATGTTTTGGGATGTATTTATGAGAATATAAATACTCTCCTCGACTATCATATTCAATGTCCAAAATTCTGATATTAACTTCAACATTTAATTTAGGCAATCACTCTGCTTACCAGCAAGAATTCTGCCATAACTTATATGTTAAGTGTGAATCATTGATAGCCATCAACATATGTTCGCTAGTGTGCTTGTTGAAGTAAATTTGTCACAAGTATAGTTTAATTAGACTAGTTTGCCTTTTCTTATTCTGCATTAAACTATTGTAAAGTGTTATTTGATTTGAATCAATAAAAGAAAAACTTTAAACTTAAAATCTTTGTTATTACTTACATTTGTTGTTAGTTTTAATAAATAAATTAACTTTATGGGACCAACACTTTTTATTTTCATATTTTTTTTGAGTTGATAAGTTTTCCAATTAAGAGTTTTTTGTTAAGGGGAACTTGTGAGACAAGACCCTTGATTATCATCGTTTGACATCTCTCAGATTTTTGAAATTGGTTGAGTCTTAATATGTGTATGATAAGACGATCAAACCCATTTTCTTACCCGGACTTGGGAGATCTTACGTTCTTGTCATTTTATTTCAATTTTTTCCTTATTTTACGAACATTGATTTTTTAAATAATTTTTTCCAAACTTATCACATAAAGAGCTACAATCTTTGTCGTGGCAAGGATCAAGGTGTGAAATATAAGAAAAGGATACGGTAATTTGTGGTTACATATACAACCTTTATTTATGTAACATAAATATTGCAAAAATGTTTGTGAGAGTACAAGTAGATAGAATTATTATTTGATGGTATAGAAAGGGGAACATATGAAACACATATGGCAGCTTCCTTAATCCTTATGATAACCAAACACAGGGTCGTTGTTTTTGATTTTTAGACGCTTATTGAATTTTGAACCCTATACAATAGTTTAATTTACAGAATTTTGAACTCTATACAATAGTTTAATTTACACATGTTCAAATTCGACCCTAACAAAATTACATACATGCTACAAACTACGGTATTATTTTACGTTATGAATATGAATATATTTCACCTGATAGATATAGTTCTATCAGTGACAATGAGATTGAAGTTCATGTATTGAACTATGTATATGTTATCTTTCAACATCAGTGAGACAGGTTAAAATATTATTTGCAACATTTTGGCTGTAAGATTATAACATTATAAACCGTTAAACTTTAGTTTTATTTGTAGACAATTGTTGTATCATAAGTGTGGTTATCCACCTGATAAGAGTATCTAAAAAAATAATATTTTTTGGTGATACAGGGATTACAGATAATCTTCATAGATGTCGCTTTTCCACATACACAAACAAAACCCTAAAAAGAAAATAAATGAAAATAATACAGTAATAATCTTCGGAGATGTATAATATGATATACATAAGTGGGCTTCAGTACTTAAATGAAATCAGCCCATATGCAGCCCGGCCAAAACCCAAGTCAGAGGCCCAACTTGGTAAGCCATTTCGACGGTTACAAACTTACAGTATTTAGACCAAATTCCCCCAGAAAGTAAAAAAGAATCGTATTTTCTGAAAATTACCATGGATTATCAACGTTAAAATTCGATTTTTACCATGTCTATGCTCGTGTCACCACCCTGAGAATGGTGCTCACTATTTTTATCCGATTACTTTTTTACTCGATATAACCAACGTTTATATCTCTAGCAAAATAAAAAATAATCATATTTTGACTCATTACCTCTACCATATTGAGAATATGAATTTGATTATCCCATGATATTCAGGTTGTCCTAAGCAATTGTGAAATCTTGAATATGGTTCAAATGAAAATAAAACAAATTATATAATAGTGTGAGAATGACTTTTAAAACATTTTAAATACACAAGATATATCACTTTATATATATGAGCGCCTCCGCGCGCACACACACATACATATATATATATATATATACTAGTTACAAATTTGTGCGATGTACGACAATTATATCTAACTTATATGTTGTTGGTGATTCTCAAACTTATATCTATATTTGTATTTATAGATTCTAATATATTTAGATTTAATAATTTAATATTATTTTTCAATTAGTGTTTGAGTAAGATTTATAGATTATAATAGATCTACATTTAATAGTTAATATTATTTTTCAATTTGTGTTTGAGTAGGATTGACATATAAGTTTTTATTATGTATAAAATAGATTACTTATCAGCCAAGTTTGATTTTAATTAATTAATTAAAGAATTAAAGAGTTTTTCATGTGACATTTTTACTTATGTGGCAAATTGTAGCGCAATCTTTTATAAAACATATTTTTAACTTGATATCATAAGTGATGTATTTGATTATCATATTATAAAATGTGATAATTTTTAATAAAAAATCAAAATATTTTTCTTTTAAAAGATCATTCATAAAAATTATTTAAATAGAAAACTTCAAGTGGCATTTGAAAAATAAAGTATTTTGCATATTTAAAAACTGATTCTCGCATTCACACCAAATTTGTCTTTTTAATTTGAACCTTAATCTTCCCTTAGATTAATCAAATTTAAAATATTTGTTAAAAAAAATAGTCAAATGAAAATTTTATAGAAGACTCTCATTTCATTCTTCAAAAATTATATGTGAAAGTTCAACTTAGGCCCTGTTTGGTTCACCTAATAATTTTGAAGGAATTAAAATCTGTAAAGAAATTGAAATATAAAAGAATTGAAATTTGAATGAGTTGCATATGTCACGTTTGATTGGCATGAAATAAAATGAAATTCGAATTAATGATAATAATATAAACAAATGTTAATAAATTAGGTTTAATGTTAATATAAAATGAATGTGGTTTATGGGAGAAAATGTGTTTTTATAGGAAGTGAGATAAGACAATGAGGAAGGGACAATTGTCCTGCTCATTTATTCCATTTCTCCTACTTCCTTCTCCACATTCTTTTTTAATTTTCTTTTTAATTTTTTTACGTTTTTTTCCCCTTTTTTCTTGTTTTCTTAATGTCTTTTTTTTCTTGTTTTTTACGTTTTTTAAACTTTTTATTTTTTATTTTTAACGTTTTCGTTTTTCTTCATTTATAACTATGATGCGCCAAGACTTAAATATGATGCAATGGTAATTTAAAATGCACAATAAAGTATAGTTATTAAATAAACTAATCATGCATCATATTATAAGATATGGTGCATCATGGTTATAAAAATATGACACTCTAATTTTTAGATATACGATAAACATTGTTATCATATAAGCGTTGGTGCATAATAGTTATAAAACATGGTACTGTAAATTTTGAAAATTCAGTACATCATATTTATAAGATATGGTGCATCATGGTTATAAAATATGAAATGTAACTACTAAATATACAATAAACATCATTTTTATATAACTCTGAGTGCATCATAGTTATAGAATATGATGCAATAGTTATACAATGCATCGTAGTTATAAACTTTGTTGTTTCCAAATTTAATTTATCATAACGTTAAATTGAGTACATATATAACGATATTACAAAAATATAATCAAATAAAAAATTACTTTGTTAAAAGATGTATTGAAAAATGCAAAAAAAAAAAAAAAAAAGAACGAAAAAGACGTTAGGAAACAAAAAAAATGAGAAAAAACAAAAAGAAAACCGTGAAAAAAACAAAAAATACGAAAAAAAAATGAAAATGAAAAAACGAATAAATGAACTATGCTATAAAACAAAAATAAAATAAGAAAAAGTAAAAAATATGTGAAAATGAAGGAGGAGATGAAAAATGGAAGTTGGAAAAATAAGAAGGTATGAGAAATGGAAAGCAATGAAAAGAAATAAAAAAGACACTTATCTTTTTCTCTTTGACTACTTTTTATTCTATTAAAATTATTTTTCTTCAGTTGAACTAATACCATATATAACTAAAATAAATAATAAAATAATATTAAATAATTATTTATCATAAAAATATAAATAATTATTCTATTTATATATTTAAGAATAATTTATATTAATTGTAAGTTAAAATAAGATATTGAATTCATTTGGGTATATATAATTAATTTATATATACAATTATGAAAGTAATAATAAACAATAGAAGGTTACAATATATAACTTTTTATAAAAATAATATTATATTGTAATTTTGTATTTTATATAATATAACA
Organism: Logfia minima; assembly: GCA_963921325.1. Lineage (NCBI taxonomy): Eukaryota > Viridiplantae > Streptophyta > Magnoliopsida > Asterales > Asteraceae > Logfia > Logfia minima. Next base: position 13,292,072 of record OY992770.1, on the reverse strand, counting down.
TTAAAAGCATAAATATGACTTTAAAATAATATTATTTAATAATATTAATGAGAGTATAAAAAAATTTATATTTTTTTATCAGCACTTTTTATTCCAATTGAATTGTAAATATTCCAATCAATATTTAAGGAATTTGAATTTGTTTATACTATGGAATTTGAAGAATTTTAATTTTTTATAATTTTGTGAAACAAACACAATGCACTAAGGTTATGAAATGAAACTCAAATTTTAATTTAATTATATTCCTAGAAATTCTACGAAGACTTTAGTGTGAGTTAAAAAGTGTTTGGGCTAATATTATAACACCATAAGAATCAATTGATACACCCAATCGTAAAATTTTTGGAACGTTTTTTACTGCTGCTCCCCATGCAGTAGATCCGATCCGCTCCTATAGCTACATGGATAAACCGAGGTTAATCAATCTTTTTCGATCATCCGATGAAGGTCTTAACGCAAGTGGGGTACGTTTTCAGTAGTAAATGGATGATATGAAATCATGTGCAGTGCTTACATTACATTCCAAGTTACTTTATAATTTTGACTCATTGCACTACAGATTCTTTGTAACTTGCTTAGTTTTGGTGATGGTCAAAGATTGCATTTTAAATTAATTTGCTAATAATTCGCATCGCAAAAGCCTATTTGTAGGAGTGTTGTGCATGCAATAAGAAATTTGACTAAACTTGCTTGCAACAATAAAAGATTGTAGTTGACTAATTGACTGCATCTAGATCAGATTCACCTACCGGCTACTATTAGGATTAGTTATATACATATTAGTCAACCATTGATATGGCTGAGTTTGTTAACAAATCTGTTTAATTATTTTGCTTTTCCTTTTTTCTAAAAGAAAATGAAGTTTTTTTTTTTAATATCATAAGTCATCATGACTATATGATATGATGCTAAGTTAAATAGTTAGATTATGAAATGCTCACGCGTTGACAATCTTATTTGGGGGATGTATGTATTCATGCAATGGGTTGACCTTCAAGTTGGGTTTAATTCATCACTAAGTTCATGTTCCAAACTTCAAGACATAGAAATTCTATGCATGTATATGTACACATACAGATGTGTACTTCACACATATATATATATATATATGTGTGTGTGTACAAATATATGGAGAGAGAAGAAGAGTTAAGACAGGAGGTTGAAAAAGAAGTGAAGAGAATTAAAAACCGAATTAATTGGAGAACATGGAAATAAATAGGATTAATTGCAATGAAAGATGGCATTTAGTGTACATAAAGGCAAAGGCAACCCCCAAATTTTAAATTTTAAATATGAATAAAATAAAATAAAAGATAGACAGTTGCAAAGGGTAATTAAGAGGAGAAAATTACTTAAATGGGTGATCGAATGGATAATTTGTCAGAAAAAAGAGTATAATAATATCTAACTAATTGGGCTTAAATTGTTTTAAGTATTTCAAGAATACAATTATACAATAATTAACCATCTATGTTTCAAATCTATATTTGTATAGACAGATACGACTTCATCTTACAAATCTATTATAGTTATTATTAATATATATATTCTATAACTAATAACTAATTAGCAATTACAAACGTAAATTCAATACATTTTTCCAAATTTATCTTTTAATGGTTTGTAAATAACTAAACGTATTTAATGCATAAAACTATTGATAACAATATATAGAAAGATAAACATCGATACGAAGATATAAGAGAAAGCGAAAAAAACTCAAAATAAAGAAAATTAAATTTGTATTTATCGTATTGACGTAATGGCTTCATTATTCTCAACTGTCTCAATAAATTATTGCATTTAATTGTTTTAATAGTTTTTTAAATCTAAAATATAATATATTGCTCTTCTTTTTTCAATGCGTGAACTACCCCATCTCATTCCTCCTTAACTCCTCCACATTTAGAGCGTATTTGAGATATGAGATTGCTTTCTAAAATAACTTTTTGTATTTTTAAAACTGCATTTTGAAAAAGCACGTCATAATTTACCTTTTAAAAGTTACATTTTCTCTCCAATAAAACATTAATACTCATTTTTCTATCAAACACTTTTTTTCTTACTATTTACGTTTTACTAGCACAATAATTAGATAATTTTTTCAAACGCAATTTCAAACACCCTATTACTATCAAACATTATTTTTCTCTTTTCATTATCAACAAATCAACACAAAAATGAATTTTTAGCAACTTTTTTACTAAATAAAAATATATCTTCTTAATTAGTAAATTAATTACTTTTAACTACCCCTACTTGTTAAATAAAGCAATTTTTTGGATATTATATATACCGTATTAAAAATAAATCTAACTCAAATATACAAAATCTGGGGTGCTATTTATTTGTAGATTTGTGTGTATAAATTATATTTGATTGAATATGGAATCTGGGATCCCATAAATATAAAAAAATAAATATATAAAAACTAAAAATAAAATTAAGTCATTAGGTCACGCTCAAACTTAAATGAACATCACCGTAAAATTAGATAGTAGCGCATATCATATTAAAAACAGTGTATTAATAATATACATGGGGCGAAAGCTAGGTGAAAAAACAAAACTTGTGATACCATCCTTCAATTGCGTAGAAGTTCATTCAGTTGGAATTTTAACTTTTCTTGTGATTCCATTGAAGGCCTCAACCAGTAATTATCAGCGAATGTAATTCAATTTCGGATTAACCATCCATTCAATATAATTATTAGCAGGATTTTGATCAAAGCAGCGCTGGGTATGTAAATAAGAACAGGTGACCTCGTAATATACACCTGAGTAATACGTGTTTCGACCGTATTCTAATGGTATCGTCTTCCGAAATGAACGAATAGTTAGGGATGGCTCATTACTAAAAGACATTTGTGGATGAATGCGTGTACCTTCCATTACATCAGAAAGAGTACGATTCTCCCTAAATGGTTCCCTGAGATTTACGAGTCACTTTCCAAGTACTTAGTTAATTAGAGGACTCACCTTATATGATCTGACTGATAATACGAAAGATAAAGATGATATATGATGATTAGAAGAAAAGATGAAAAGATCATAGATTAAAGATTACCCTATAAAGATTAGTCACAAGTTTAAGAGTTGAAAGTTAGTTTCTATTATGTGAAATTTTGACCAAGTTGCATGATAAAGATTGAACATGAAATTTGTTGCTAAAGATTCTAATTGATATTTTATATATATATATATAACAAATTATTTTTTTTACTCATTTTTATAAGTTGGCATTTGTTTTTTTCATTGCCTATTATGCATTCGAAAGTTATAAAACTTCATACGTGATGATGAGTAATGCGGATATAAGATATTGCAAAGATATTCATTGTTTTAACTCGTTTATTGGACTATTAATACACATTGGATATTGATTGTCGATTTAAGTTATTTGAGTTTTCATTTATTTTGAGTTATGATACGAATATTTTACGACTTCTTTGTCAAGCACATATCATCGTAATCAAGTGTTAATATCTTAAGAAGGTGAAAGTTTCTACCAACCACCACATAGTAGGCATACATAATCATTGTAAGGAATGATTACTTTGTCAACAACCCGAAATAATCTGTCAAGTATTTCAAAAGTAGGTTTCGTATGCTACAACAACTATTCTTCTGAATAGTTGAATGTATTTCTAACTATTCTCAACCACCTTTACCCAAATATCTTTTGTAATTTCAATCATGACCAGATGCACGTAGTGTCGCTAGTTTTACCACTATTCAAAAAGTAACATTCCCCTTACTCTCAATTGACATACGATACAATACTGGATGTATTTGATGAATATTTACAAATGATGGAAAGAACATCACGTGAATGTTTATTAACTTTTACAAAATGCATGATTGATTTGTATGCCAGTGTGTACATGAGAAAACCAATTGCCAACGACATCCGTTGGTTATACGCGAAACATGAGAAGATTTATGATTTTTCGGGAATGCTCAGAAGCATTGATTATATACACTGGGCATGAGCAAATGCTCTAATGCATGGAAGTGACAATTCACATGAGGATACAACGGGTATCCAACGATAATGCTTGAATTTGTTTCCTCGTACGAAATGTTAATTTGGCATGCATATGTTGGCGTTGCAGGGTCAAACAATGACTTAAACGTTCTTAAATCATATCTATTTTTCAACGGCATGCTAAATGACACTGCTCCTGTATGCCTATTTGAGGTGGTCGGTGTTGAGTACCAAAAAGGGTATTATCGAGCTGACATGATTGACCTGATTTGGGCTACGTTCGTTAAAGTGTTTTCATGTATTGTCAATGATAAGAGAGTGAAGTTTAGTCGAGCAAAATCGGTTGCCCGGAAGGATGTTGAGCGAACATATGGTGTCCTACAAGGTCGTTGAGATATACTACAACAACATGCAAGAGCTTATAGTGTAGACACTATAAAAAGAATCATTTATACGTACATTATATTGCATAACATACGTACTGAAAGACAACGGATTTAACATTGCGGATGCTGAAGAATATTATGTTCCTATTGCGAACACCCAATGTACCTGAATTGAGAGATGTAATACGCATCAGAAGAAACAAGAAATTACGAGACATAGACATACACAACAATCTTCAAGCCGATTTTGTGCGTGAAACATATTTGAAGGGCTTTCATAGTTTATGTTTTAGTATTACCTGTAAATTATTGTTTTATAATTATATAATCTTTATTTTAGGATCTTTGCTAATGTGCTTTTTAAATAATTAATATATTCAGTTTTAGTTAATTTATTATGTTATTGGTTTTAAATTAAATGTATCGAGTTTATTGCATTTTCAAATTGAAAAAATAACATGAGTGGTTAATACTGAAGTTTTACTGTTACTCTTTACTTTGATTTTCAATTTCAGTATTAAATCCAATGTTAAATTCGAACACTTTTACGTGCCCTAAACTAAAGGGAGAGTTGCTATCATACCCACCTTTTCCATTTAAACAAAACCAAAATTATTACGCGTGTCATCACTGAATAAGAATACAAATTGATCTTCTTTTTCTTTTAACTTCACATACAAATTTAATTTTGGAATTGAAATAATAAAGAATTTGTCGTCAAAGTAAATGAAAGGGCAGTCTTTTCATATCTATGTACGTATAGTATATGTGGCCAACGGGTGCCATATAAATTTGATAGATATACGATGTTAGATCTTTCTTACTCATATGTAGGCAAGTAAATAACAAATAAATGGAATACGTACTTATATCTTATTTTTTGATACTTTTATTTGGTTTTATGATGTGTGACGTTAACCACCTATATATATGAACGATAGGAATAGGCACATTACTCAAAGTTGAGTATTTAATCAGATATCATAATTTAGTCATTTAGAAAAGTACTGTTAATGTAAAATAGATGGTAGTTAAGGACTTAAGTTCATTATTAATAATTTGTATCAATAGGACTTAAATACGCACTCTTCCCCTTTTAGAATATTAGCAACATGATTGGTTTCATACGTGTCGTTATTCGTTTTTTAAAGGTAAGTATTCACACGTAACTATCATAAATTAATTATCTATGTACATATATTTCAATCTTAAAACCTAAACCTAATACACAACGTTACGGTTGAAAGGTCGCTTGATGTAGCTAGGCTTTTGACTCTTTGATCTAACTCGTGAGTCATTAATTGTGACTGAAAGCTTTTCAAGAATTTAAGCATCATCAACCAAATTTTGAGCTTTCATAATCTTGTATTGAATATTGTTATCAAATTAAACTAAAATAATATACAGCAAAGATAACGGTATGTTTGTGAATTTTCTCCCATCTTCATGGGAGATTTCGAAATTTATCAACCGTACATTGTCAAAGATTAAGTAATCGGAGGTGGCATCTTCCACGTGAGATGCCACGTGGAACTAAGATGGCAACATTTACAATGACATATAGATTAAGTAGATAAAGTTTAACCCATTGATCATTTCCACATGGGTAATCCGGGAACTTTTAATTACCCAAATTTACATTAGCGGTATATTTAAAGAAAGAAAAATGGAAATTACCTATATAACCTCCTTGAATTCACTACTTAGGCCAAAGTTAAAGATGAAGACATAAAAGAAAATAGAGGGTAAAAAGGGTAATTGTCATTTATACTCCACTCATAAGACACAGTAAAATCAAATGGAGTGTAAATGACATTATCCATAAAAGTAAAAAATAAAAAAACCTAATAATAATTAATACTAAGTGCAAAATTATAAAAGCATTTTTCAACCTCTTCATTCAAGTCTTTCTTGTTTTCTTGGTGTTGTTGTCATGAAGTACATCAAGCAAAACGGTGCTCTTACATTTAGGACACTTAGGGTACCCCTCAGCAAGCATAACGTACATCAAGCAACGTGGACATCCAACTAGCATCATGGATGTTGCTTCCGGACTACTTGAGTATCGGAGCTCCGTTCCATCAAGGATATTTTCAGATGATACACATGAGCTTGTTGGAGACATAGTCACTGATCTTCTTGGTGATTCTTCTGTCCGCCGGTGAGTTATTGGTGGCGATAAATTCAACTTTAAGTCAACTTTCCGACCACCGTTTCTTCCACTCATCTTTTTCTTTTTTCCAAATTATTCTTATTGGTGATGAAAAACTGTAAAAACCAGAACAAGAAATCGTGATAAACTAGTAAAGATATAATCTTTGATTATATTTCACAAAATTTAATGAAAACCCATGATCATAATATCCTTAGTAATTATTCTTGGTGATAAAAGTCAACTTTAAAAACCAAAACAAGAAATCTTGATAAAATAGTAAAGAAATAAACTTTGATGAAACCCATGATCATAAAACATATTCTATGAAAACCCATGATCATAAAAATAAAAAATATATAGGCTTACCTTGAGATACTAAAATCTTTGTGAAGAACAAAAGAGAGAGATTAAGGAGGTGATGAAGAACAGCACCACCTTTTGTGAGATTGGTTTGTAGGTTTAGATGTTCAAAGGCCATTTATATATATATTTATATTAAAGCAAGAACTCAAAGATAAAGAGAGAGAGAGAGAGATGGGTTTGATTTAAAGCTTAATTTAATGGTATAGAGAGAGAGAGAAAGATTGAAGAGGAATTGAAGAAGGTGTGGTAGAAGATGAGAGAGTTGTAAATTGAGGGGCAGGAAATGCATTAATTGTTGGAAAAAATCCCAAGATGGGTGCAGAAAAGGGAAATTTGTAGTAAATATTGCAATTAATCAATTTGCAGAACGACCCCTCTTCATTCATTGTTTAGACATTAGTCTTTCATTTAGCGTTAGTAATTAGTGTGAGCTAGCAAAACAGTGATGTATGTCCCTGAGTATATTTACTGTTTACCAGTATTATAGTACCATGTTATAAACCAAAATGTTTTCATAGTTGTATATGTATGGTTTGTAGTAGGTAATATGAATTGATAACAAATGTACAACCTAAGAAATTTTGCCAACTGCTTTTAAAGCTTAAACCAAATTACTAACAAATCCAACAACACCCTTATTAAAGTCTACGTTATACATATTTATGTATGATAGCCTTAGACTTATTCCTACTTATCATGCTAATATTTACACATGTAATACCCTATTTATGGAATCACACCTAACAAATAACTCTTTCTCCATTTCTTTTCTTTTTGTCTCGATGTTTTTTTTTTCACTGCTATTTCCAAGTCCTTTTATAATAAACATGTTATTTGATATTCGTATATATTCAATACTAATCATGTGCGTTTGTTTGTATGTTTAACTTGGTTTACTCTGTATCTATGACAAATATATATCAACTAAGGGATGTATGTCTTGTAGCAATGTTGCTGCATGCTTAAATTTAACTAAGACTAATTATTCTATGAATTTGATATAATGTGCAAAAATTGTACATGTAGAAGAAAATGGTTTTCAGGGTTAAGAGATGTGATGTTGCTAGAACTTGTAAATTGTGATCTTCTTGCCTGTTACTTTTCCTATTGCTAAAACAGGGGAAGATTTAGATCATTTGATTCATATCGTATACATACCGTTTATAAGAGTAATGACTTTTCCACCTACTATGTCCTCCTACTAATCATGTGGTTCGTTTTAAAGAGAATTTCAAATATCAGCGTACAGTTGAATAACGATGTAGTAAGGAGTGTATAACTAAAATAATGACGGAGACCTTGGATATATTTTACGAAATGTGGACGTTAAATAATGATACTCCGAATGATTTGGTTGGGGCAAGTGATTATATGTAGTTTCAGAAGAGGATGCGAATATATCAAACTATCAACAAAGTTGGAAGCAATTAAGAAAAGAGAAGAATAAGATTGATAGATTAAAAGTGATACAAGTGAAAAAGAATTAGAAGACTTGGGTTGATGTGTCAATATTCATTATACTGTTATATACGATTTCAAGGGTTCCATATTTGGTTACTCAATCCTTTAATGATACTCCGTATATCATCCCTCAGACGTGTTTGGTTGGGCTTATTTTCTAGCTTATTAACTTATTTATTTATTTTCACAAAATAAACATACATTCATGATTTGGATGAGCGTATTTGCTTAAGCTTATTTGCTTATTAGTAGAGTGAAAAATAAGCTCCAAACTCTTAGCTTATTTGCTTATCTCCATAAATATGAGCTAATAATCTATAAACTAGGACAAACACTCAAAAATAATTTAGGAGCTCACTGGTTACAAGCTATAAACTGCTTATTAGCAATAAGTAATAAAAAAAAGCCTACCCAAATACCCCTTCTTAGTAGAATTATATTCATCTTCTGTTTAATGATTGTAGGATATCTTTTATAGAAGAAAATTACTTATAATGACATGCATAATGTACATGTGTTTTATAAAGCATTGTATGTGCTCATGTGGACCGTACATGTTACATGATCATCACATTGAAAATCATACTAAAATCATTTTTATCATTATAATCACATCAAAATAAACTCACCTCATCTTTTAGAATCATAAAACAAATATACAAAAACACAACGTGAAAATCAACCACAATGGTCTGACCACGCCGGCCCCTATGTGGTCACACAGATGCAGTACGGTCAAAGTTCTACCGTGCTACGTTAATTTATCCTTTCCATTCCACGAAGCTCCTAACTTCTTGATCACAATATCTTATTCCTACTAACTTTCCTTCGAGGCTGCTAGTGTCTTGTTTAGCGAACAAACTAAGATAAAGTTTAGTAGGAATATACATTTTTGTTTAACCTTAATGTCTAACTTACAACGTCAGTTGTTGGTATCTCAAGTTGTTTCGGCGGGTTTTAGTAATAGTGATCTTTGCTTGTACGCCAAACTCTTTCTCACCAAGTGAAAATTTTGACCTTTTTCAATCACTTGAACAAATTCAGTACGTAAATACAGTTTATTTTTTACTCTTCATAAACTCTGCCCACTCTTCAAAAATATTACGCCCAAGTTAGAGTATCATTTAACTTATGATTAAATGAACGCATCTGTATTCGCATCTGTATTCGCTAGCGGGTTAAATATAATCCAAAAAGACAAATATTAAGTTTTCCGTTGGGTGTCGTTAAGAAACGGAATTTACTATTTGGAACTACTTTGCTTTATATAATTGAAGTGATTAATTTATGATACATTTTGACCTAACTTATATTAATCATTTAGTGTCTATTTATGTCCATCTTCAATTAATCAATTTATTTGATCCTATAATAATAATAAAGATAAAGATGATAAAAAGAGGAAACAAATCCCAAAATTAAGTCTATCAGCTTTCCATCTGTATCATTTAAATCATAGAGGCCAGGAAAGTGTAAGTATTAAAAGAGCTTAATTAGGCGTAACATATAGATAATTTGTTGATAGTCTTAATAATTATATATATCTATATATATACATTATAAGAATATAAATAATTGCTTCATAATTTATCACGTAGATAAAGATATTATATGATAATTTCTAATAATTTTAAATTAGATTAAATAAATAATTAGAGTTTAGATGATATTTAAATATGATATTAATTAATTAATAAATTTATAAATTTTACTTAAACATTAACTGAAAAATAAATTATACTCGAACACTATCATATTTGAAAAAGAATACTCTTTAAAATATAAATATTTTATACCAGTGAGAGTCAATCAACATCAACACTATTAATAACATCAACACTATTAATGTATGATTCTAAATTCCTAGATAATTTGATAGTTTACTATCTATGTGAATTGAATGAAGACTACCAAAATCAAATGCCATAGCTAACACAATGTAAGTTTTATTATTATTATTATTATCATTATTATTTGTTGCCATTTTTGTTTTTGGATTTTAGATGTCTTAATATGGAATTGATTATTGATGTAATGTTGAATTGTTTAATTGTGTTTTGTGTAAGTAAAGAGGTGTCATTTGCTTGACTAATAATCAACTTAGTTTTGTTACATTTGTAACAAAGAGTTTTAAAGATTTTCATATGGTTTTTGTATACATCGAAATCAAAATTAAAGGATTTTTAAAAGGTGCAACAAGTGGAGCCAATATATCAACCCATATTCGGATGATTTTTGGATAGCTATGAGTGAATCGATATTTGCGAGTGTCTATGTACGATTATTCATAAACATCTTCGTATATATAAATTTGAATATCAAATTTCATATACTCACGTTAAATATTACCTAACAAGTTTAAGATTATGAGTTTTGGATTTTAATCAAACCAAATATTATAAAGATGCATAATATATAACAATATCAAATTGTGTAATGAAAAAATGTAGATAAATATCGTATAATTTAAGTTGATGTACATCGTATAGAATACAAATTTACTATATATACATATATATATATAAGGATTGATTATAGTAAAATAAAATTTAATATAAATCAAATTAGACACCATTGACACATAATATATGACTGGATTCAATGATATAATTCATCAATGGCATTCTTATAAATAGTTAGAAGATAGTGGTCATACTTGATAAACCAAATTGAGAATTTGACATTTTTCCTCTTCTTCCATGGTTTCTTTTCCAAATTTGTCTCTCAGCTTTATCTTTTACCCATTTTTGTATTTGTTAGATATCTTACACCTTATTAACCTTTTAATTATAAAAATTACACCAATAAAAAAAGCGTTCAACACTCTACAACTCGATATTGATTTTGCTATGTTTAAGTTTGATGCACAACCTTACAGATCTGATACACGACCATATAATTAAGTGATATACAATGTTTATTATGATGTCTAATAATTATTTTGATACACAACCAGAAGTGATTATGTCGATGTACACTAGAAGTGACACACAATTATCTTGATACACAAGAAACGCCTAACAAATTGTCTTGGCGCACATCATAGCGTAATGAACATTTATCCTGGTGCACATCAGAAAGTGACGAGAAGCATGTAAAAAACCCATATTGCTGAAAAAATGGTAGGGTTATGACCATGCATTTCGCCGGAAAAAAATAGAGTCACAACCATTTCGCCGGAAAAGTTAAATTTATAACGCGAGAAATAATTATTTCCATTTGCGTTGTTTCACGTTAGTTTGATTCAATTCGGTCTGATCACATTATAAGAAAATTACCATAAACTTGTTCACTATGAATTGCCATGAAAAAATATTTGTTTGAAGAAAGAGAATATGTTAGATGAAAGAGAAATGTATAACATTTTAGCAATTAGAGAATGAAAAAGATGGAGTACAAGGAGAAATAAATTGAGTTGAAGTACCAAATTACCCTTGTTGACCAAAAAATCCATTTAATGGTTTATGTGACACATGTCAAATTTATGTGGTGTCAAATGATATATATATATATACATATATATTTATATAGGGTTGGATCAATACAAAAATCCTTAACATAAAACAAATAGGATAGAATATGATGATGACATATGTCCTTAAGATTTAATATGAGTTAAATGGTAGTCTATGTATTTTCCTTTTATCTTAAAACATCATTAAATACATAATTAAAGTTGATCAAGTAATATATTATATGCATTAACTTTATTAAGTTGTGCATAATATTATTTACTAATCTCATCAACGGTTCATGTCGTGCATCAATAACAATATTGTTTTACATGAATGGTAGATTTGTGCACCACAGTTTTTATCATGTTACCTTTTTATTATTATGTCGTGCATCAATGGTGATTTTGATGTGCATCAGTGATCAATTGTAATCGAAATTATAATTAATTTAAATGAGGATGCAAATGTACAAAACTACCCTAAAGAACTTATTTAATGAATTAAATAAATTAGATTAATTAATTAAAAATTAATTAATTACTAGTTGATCCAAAAGTTGAAATCGTATTTTATTTCTTTTACTTTAAAATTGATTTTATGATAATCAACTCACATATATATATATATATATCATTTGTTCCTTTACAATTTTTTATTATCTCAATTTGCAAACTAAACTTGCTACTAGCTAGTGGTTTAAGGGTAACATGTCATTTATCAAAAATTTTAATTGTCTTTTTACTTTAATTATAAACACTCTTTGATTAATAGGTTTTTTAATCAATGTTCTTAATGTGTATATGTTTTTTTTTTCTTTTTTCTAATTTTCATTTTGAGACTTATTAATTGAAGTTTGTTCATTTTATAACCTTAATATATTTTGGAAAGCAAACTCTGATGGAAATGAAGAATTTTACTCCGTTTACACGTGAGAGGCCTAAATTAAACCTCTGTAAATCTATGTATTTAGTTAAATTATTTATATATCGATCTACATCAGAAATATTTTGCAACCTCACAAAGTTGGTTAAGTTTTACCAGTTTAAGCCGCATAAAGATGCTACAACATGCATATATACTAGATTTGAAGGCATAAAAAACTTGTTAACTTGAGCTGCAATGAAATTTTAAAATATATATTTTGCCGAGATCTCTCGCCCAACGACCCATCCATCGTTGTCTTTATCTGGACCGCCTAGCTATATATTTCTTCACAAACTTCATTGCTACAAAGTTGACCTTTAAAACCGTACGGAGTATTATATCTTCAATTCCACTCTAGCTAACTTGACAGAAACAGATAAAATTAATATACATTATTTATGACGAGTTGGTATTAGCCTTAACTCTCTTAGAAAGTTAGAATCGATGAAGCTACTGCGAAGGCTATTAACTTAGAAATGGAGAGCAATTTGAAGAATATTTGTGCAAAATGAAACCCATCGAGAGTATTTAGCTGCATCGTATCGTATAGTTATGTGATATGATGATACGATGTTACATTTTAATTATAAAACATGAGCTTTAGGATTTTTTGTTGGGTGTGGATGTAGCCATTCAGGTGGAGAGCATATATATTTGAAATTACTCAAGTCGGAGGAAGTTTGATGCATTCCACGCGAATTGCTGGTTGCCAGAACTCTAGGTCGTACATGGGTTGTTAGAAAATGACTTTGGTCTGAGCATTATGTTGAGGCGGTGAATGTTATTTGGATATGGAATGTTAGTTGTCAACAAAATTTTAGCTCTGTAAATACATTTCATTGTAATTGTAATTGTAATTGTAAACACTAAGTTAGATATTACAAAAGCCCTTATAAGGGATTATCATTTCTAGTTCGATTGTGAATCATTAAGCTTTAATCACATCGATCAAAACCCAACTACATTATTTCGTGTGTTTTTTATTTATCGTTTAATTAGTATGGTCTTATCGTTATTATATCCACGCACGTTTGTTGATAGATCGCGAGGGTTTAGGTTTAATTGTCACAACACTTATACTTTTGTTGGTGACAAACCTTCATGATCAATCCTTTAGTAACGAATCTTTGATCAACACAGGTGCGTGATAGTATAAAACCTTTTAAAGATGCTAGTACACATGGCCAGCCAAAACTAAAACATTAGTACATTGCAATTACCAAAACATGATGCGTGTGTACGTGTAAAAGAAGAAAAAATAATATAATAAAACATATTTTTTGATGCTTTATTAAATAGCACGGCTAAATGTCAAAAGTAGTTAATTCGCATGCTTTTCATAAGTTTGATATCCCCTTACTTTTGGTGGATATATTTTGCTTGAGACTTTTCAATGTACATTTATTTTAGATATAAGTTATCATTGGGAGAATGTCAATTACGCAATACTAGAAGTAGATAGAGCACCACATACAATTTAAAAGAACGAGCGATATCTTGAAAATGACTAAAAAAATTAATGTAAAATACACGTTAAAATTTGCTTCTCTTCTTTCCTAATTTTTTTCTTCCCTCTTAATTCTCACCCATATTATATATACATGATTAATTGATAATAGGTTTATTGCTTGCATTAATACATACCTACGTCCTTATACTTCTGTCTTTTGCAAATCATCCAACTTTTCAATTAGGAAATTAAAATATGATTTTTGTGTCTTACTTTTTTTGTCAAGCCGTGATTTAGACGTCATCTTTCGTGGGTCACTACTCCATGAAGAATAAATACACCGTCACACAAATTTAATTTAAATAAAACTCTCTCAAAAAGTTCACCTTTCAAAATCGTTTGCACTAATGGAAATTTGAACCTTGCACTCAAAAATATTAAACTTGTTTGTTAGAAAAAAAAATGGCATCAAAATTCTATTTTTTATGATTAGAAGTTAAATTTCTTTAGAAAAAAAAGGTTAGCTTGCATATATAACGAAGAACTTGTTATAGTTTATACAAATAATTGATTTTAAGAGTATTCGATGGCTTGAAAGAAAGGTTGTAAAGATCAAGATATTATCTAAGAATATTTTTGTGTTCACGAAATCGAAATTGTAATATGGGATCAGAATCCTAATTCCTAAGATCTCACTAAAATACCCTGAATATATATTTAATATACATCCTACTCTCAAAACCGGTCTAAGTCAATTTAAGGCTCACACCAAAATTATAAAATAAAGCGGTACCTCTGCAAAAATGAGCCTAGTCTAATATACTATATATACAAAATTTGAGGGCCATTCTGAAGTTAGACCCAGAGTGATCGTCCGTCCCTCCCGTCCTCAGAACTGGTCCTACCCTGCATACTCCATATATCGATAGTAATTAAAGGATATAATCATGACATATCTAAAATTCAACTATTGATGTAACACTAATCATAGGTCGAACATTCAACAAACTAATACTGAACGTCACTAAATGTACTCATCTATTATATATCATTTGTACTTCACAACTTGGTATTTCATATGTACTTCACAACTTTAGTCACTATTTTCTCTTTGTAAATTAGATAACCTTTTAAGGCGAGTGACTGACAGTACTTTTGAGTTATTATAATACACACATTTGGAGATAACGTTTACATTTAAATTGTGATTATATATATATATAGTATGTGAGTTATGTTTTAGATATTTTTTTAAAAAATGCAAGGAAATCACACGCGTTATGTCTTAGATTTGCAATTATAAAATAATTATTATTAAAATATCAGATGTAGGTAAGATCGAACTGTTAAAAAATCTTACGATCTTATGTATAGTTCTACCTTAAAAACATTCTAGCTACTATGATCGAACTATATTTTTGTTATCAAAATCGTAAGATCATACGATCAAGATCTAGAGTAGTTTAACAGCCTTACTTGATAAAAAATACTTGGATGTCATATTGAAAAGTATATAAATGTATTAGCTAGGTAATAAACCCTTGAAAACATACTTGCCTAGCTACTCATCATTGACTTACAACATAGCCACATAGGACAAAGTTGTAGTCAGTGTAGAGGATGAAGTTTGTGACGTGAAACTTGCAACAAAATGAACGATTAAATTTAGCAAACTTTCAACATTGGTAAGTTTTGGAACAAAAAATCCATTTTAGAAGCTACCATACGTCTTCATTAATTTTGTTAGAATTGAATACCCCCTCAACTAATTGAAACTGATCAAGATATTTATTCAGTATTATATGTCAATTTTTAGGAGATAAAAAATCAATTCCAATTAGTAGAATGTTCAAAAAATGCAATGTTTGATTTGAACATTGATTAAATAAAATCTTTGATCAATGATTTAGAACCTAAATCACTATAAGATAAAAGTCATTAGTGACTGAATAGAAAAGTCAGTAAAAAGGCTAAATCCAGTCAGTAAGAGTGCTAAAAGTTTCTCCTACTGAACTTAAAAAATAACCCAAAGACATCACTAAAACTCTGTTCTTACACAATTGTTCAGTCAGAATAAGTTCAAACTATTACTGGCCAAACTATCCGAATCAGTATAGGTTGTTCAGGAGTTTAAAAAAGAATAAAAAAAACTCCAATTTTAATAATGAGCAAAACATATAAAGATCACACACAAAGCATATAAAAGAGAATTTCTTTTCTAAAATCCAAATCTACATTCTTCAATATTACTCTGCATTCCTAGAATGTCCAAGAAGAATTATGAAGGATCTTAAGGCTAAAAACAAGTTGAATGTCTAAAAGCACTATAAAAACAGAAGTTCCAAAATGGATGCTCTAACCTAGCCATGTTTATCAACAGCTCAATGAAACTCCTGCACAGTATCTGCATAGAAAATATATAAGAATAAGAATAAGCACCCTCTCGTTACAACTTTGGTTAAATTAAAAAAAAAAAAAAAAACTTTTGTTAAATAACTGATTTTGCTTGGGTCAACATAACCAGTCCTATACAATGTAAAATAACAATTATGATGTCTTTATAGTCGTTGATCAGATATCTATCTATAAACCATCCAGAATTCAAGTAAGCATCAAATACCTGATTTTTCTCATCAAACCACCCACGAACCCTCCTGTCGCATTCTATATCGCATATAGCTTGTTTATTGGTGGGACCTCAAACCTATTTTGATGGACCTGCACTTTAACAGAAATACTCATTAAATACTTTTTAAAAGAATAAACACAATTTCTCAAATGTTGCTAACAGTATGAGTTGCAAGTTTAGCAATACAGCCTGCAGCTTTCTCAACTGATGCTTCCTGTTTGCTCCAATTTTAAATAGGAAATTTTAGCTTCCAACTAAAAGAATAAGTATACTATCAACAGAATTTAAATAGGACTTACAAACACAATTTGTCAGTTACTTATACTATCAGAATAATATCAAATGTATTCACAACATGATTTGACTTGTGGGCAATTACCGAACTACCCGACCCACCCATTTTGCCATTAAAATCTTACTGAACACTACAGCTGGCCTGTGGACACTTGCCTAGATTAACTGGTATATAGTGGGAGCTGAAAGTTAACAAAATACATGTATAAGAACAATAAAGAAGAAACAATAGAAACACATGAACCAGTTTAAAGTGAGACGGGAACTAGAAAATGACTCTATTCACTTAGCTTTCCTGAGTAGGATGCTCCATTATATTTCATCGTTGAAATTCACTAGTAGAATCATACACAATCTTTTACTTTATCCATCCGGATCATCCTGTGCATATTAGTCAAGAACAATTCCATACTGTTGGCAACAGAATTAACCCCTAAGAGATGAAGATAGTAAACTTTTAAATAGCTGTAACACAATAATATTTATTATTGCAAAGTTATCCATACTAACAAAATGAGTTAACTTGTTAAACAGATATAAGGAAATCAAGGATATTATCAACATAATCTCAAACACACTTTAGGATCTTCCTTTGTCATGGCTGGAACAATCAAACCTAATAAATTAACTGTTCCTTATGAACAGAATCTAGCTCTAAATTAAGGAACCGGACTTTCTAGCCGCACTAATACCTTGGTCATCATATTTCTTATCGTATAACATAACTGGATACATAATATACTCCTTTTAAATAAACCTAGCAGATTTGCAGACTTTAGGAAACAAACCGTAGCCCATTTGTATGCTTTTCAACCATTTTCTTCATTGTTAATCACGTATAACTTCAAGATAAGTTTATCCATTAATCATTCAACTATCTTTGCTTTGATTGTGTATTTACTTGTTCTTCGTTTGCTATAGGCTACATCACTTAGTATTTATCTAGGGTTCGCATGAAACTAGTTAAAAATTAATTAAAACCTACCGGTGGTGTTTGTTCTTTGTTAATTACTGGAGGGACCAATACAACTATTTATCGTTTCACTTAGATCCACATGAACTTTAGAACTTTGCTAGGTTATTTTCTTGTCTTAGTATAGGGTTCTTTGCATGTTTGTGTGCGACACACGCGGACCAAGCAGTGTTGGCTTGTGGGATTGTTAAGTAGGTAGAACATATATGCGCAATTGATAGTTGAACTAGGAGACAAAAGCACTAGACTATCGTTGTAGAGGCAGATAAGACTGACCAATAGATATTGAAGCCAATATTCGGACGTTCACCATAATCAACAATAGAAGGCGTGACATAATCAGTAGTTAGTTAATTGTTAATTAGGAGTAGTGCACCTTAGATAAATACGTTTTTTCCATACTTGTTTTTAGGATAATATTAGATTAAATCCCCCACCAATCATTAATTTTACATGATCGATTCTCCCGAGAGGCCACAATTGCCGCGAGCAAACATACTAATGACGAGGAACACATTTTTGCTTTCAATTAAAACATTAGAATACCAAAAATATTCCTCTTTACTTTAGATCATTTTGTCATACTTTACGAGCCTACCTCACTATTCCCCGATAGATCGATCAATCCCCTGATATTTCCTACACTAGACTACATCGATTAGGTACACTGCCTACGGGATGTAAAGCTTGCTTTGCAATTTCCGCATTAAAGTTTGATTATAGAGGGAGAATGTTTGTTTTTCAAAGGAGATTTTGATGCTCAACTTCTACTTCACGAAAGGATTGATGTTCTCAAATTGTCTAATCTTCAAATGATTATCAACCCGTCGGCTTAAACATATTCATGATGATCACGATAAATCATATTCATCATAGGGGGAGAAGATATTATTATTGGTTGATAATTGTGGCCATAAACATGTAATTGTTGGAAGAAATGTTGAGATATCAAGATCAAGACAAGATAATTTGTATTCCTATTTGATCAAGAATATAGGATTTATCTTGATTTTTGACTATATGTATTGTGATCAAGAATGGTTAGTTGAAAGAAAGATTGATGAGATGTTCGGAAATGATGAAGAGGAGTTACAACAACAGGTATTTGGAGTGGTAATTGTTTATGAAACTCAATCCAATCCGAAATCACTACTTCAACATCAAACGATCACTTCTTAACAATATCAATGTCGTCATCAACAACAAATCAATCAAGATCAAACGTGGTTTATTGAAAAGTCAAAGGCTACAAGGGACAAATTCTTATTTTGTTTGAATCAAAGTTATGTTCCAAGATACGATACATCAAACATGCAAACAATCAAGATTGAAAGAAATATGGTTACAAAAAGTTGATTGATCAAAATGAGTAGATAATTCAAAGTGACAAAGGTTAAAGTCGAAAGTTCGAGATTAAAAGAAAAGACATCCAGCCAAGATTGTTCAATAATTACCATGAGTATGCATATCAACTTTCTTATAGATTGAAGAGACTGTTAGTTTGAGTGGGTGCCGATTTAGAATCTACAAAGGTTGGTCCTAGAAAAAGCTTCTAGAAATGTTTATTCGATTGATAGGAAGCAAAAGATACGAAGATTCGAAGTTGGATAACAAAAGATCACGTCTTCTACAAAGCAAGCACAATCGATTATCATTTTACTCAAGATCTTTCTTCAGCAACACTCATAGTTTGAAGTCAACATTCAAGATCTAGTTCATAAAAGATGCTTTCAAATACAAGCCGATAAAGACAAATATTTCAAACACACTTTCAAGATTCAAATTGCAGATAAAGATCAAGATACAAGATTTGTCTTCTAGAATGTTGTTCAAGAATTCAAGTTTAAACTCTAAAGCTGAGTCATAACTTCGAAAGAGAAGAAAGTGCTTGAAAGTCGTTTTCAGCTTACAAAAGGGATTCTAAGCATTTTAAGCTTAAAAGATTTACAAGATTTGAATATAATGAGGATCCAAATCTAGTCCATCATTACACAAGGGTCGATTGTTAAGTTTTTATTTTATGATGTAAAGATAGAAGTATCTAAATTAGGATCTACTTGTATAAATGGTAATAGTTAAGGGATTATTCGTTATCTATACTTAGTTCAACCAAGTATAAATAAGGCTTTATGCCATCCATTTACATAAGGAAGTTTTGTCAAGTTTGTCATTATTCATAAATGAGAATTCCCACTACCCAAACAAAAACCCACACTCTCTTTATTTTCTCTCTTTGAACTCCATAGCTAAAGGGATGAATCAGGGACAACAAATAAACATATGAAACATCTCTCTTCTCTATTAGAAAGTGACAAAGTGATGATTATTTCCGTAAACATATGAAACATCTCTCTTCTCTATTAGAAAGTGACAATTATTGTGATAATTATCTTCGTAAGTTAATTTTAATTTTTAAATATATTTTTTTATTGTAATCTCATTATTAATTTTAAATAGTCAAATTGATGATGTCTTTGAGAACCATTAAATGAGAGAATTTCAAATGAGATAAAAAAATCAGTAAAAGAGCTTCATTTGACAAAACTCCACTTTCCCCTTACGTTCTTTAAAATTAAATATCTCAAAAACGGTCAATAAAAAAAGTAAAAATTACACCATAAAAATCAACATTTTTTTTTGAATAAACATATTATAATATATTTCTAACAAACTTTTTCTTTTCATTTTTTGCTGAGTTTTAAAAATAACTTCATATATATGTAATCTTGCATAATCGCGAGTAAATAAACTAGTTTTGAACTAAAATAAAATAAAAAACAGTTATCCTGATTACATTAAAACTAAATACAATATCGAATTCAACATCAATTAGAAGTTCATATGAATACACAAACTTTATTTAACCAAGCCCACAAATAATCATGTTTAATTTGATTTTAGTGATATAAAATCAATATTTAAAAGATTGAAAAACACGTAAGAAAGCTAAATCAATATACGTGCCTTTTGTAGTTTCTTTTCTTGCATTTTTGACACATGTGCTTTTATGACTTTTTATTTATGAAAAGAAATTGATTAAAGATTAACCAAAATCAACTTCAAAATAAGAGTGGTTAAAACCGAAGGAAAGAAACTTTCCTTTCCTTTTATCTTCGATATATCAAAATCAAATTTAAGTAAAGAAATACCAAAAAAAAAAAAATTAGAAAAGATTAGTGTGTTTAGTTGAACAAAAATGGAAGACTTTTCTGAAAATTTTTTTATAAAAAAGTGAAAAATTCAAAAATACGTTTAAAATAGGTATTTTCTAGAAAAGTTTTCCAAAAAATGAAAAAACTACCTTTCCATGTTATAACTAGGAGTTGAAAAACAAAAATTTACAATTTTTCATTTTTTCCCTTTATAACAATCCATCCACTTTTCTAAAATTTCTCAAAATATTTTAAACTTAACTAGTTTTTTAAAATGGAAAATACAATAACATTTTAGCATATTTTTAATTTTTCTAGAGAATGAGAACTCTTTTCATTTTTAAAAAAAATTAGAAATAAAAAATTGTGAAAATTTATCTACAATTAAATACTCTGACGATTTTTCTCTCAAACTTTTCGAAACATCGATCTATAATTCAGGTTAGCACATTTAATTGTTGTTTTGTTTTCCTATTCCAATTGAATTGATTGATGGAATGTTTGTTTATGAATACCCTCATGGATGGATTATTATAGGATATACTAAATATACTAGATTCACAAGAAAATATCATCTTAAAAATTGTAATACTACTTTAAAAATTAAAATTATGTGAATGTCAACTATTAATATTAATAAAAATAGTAGTATATTGAGTCAATTCCATTATAAAATTATGTTTTGAAATTCGTTCATGTTAATTGCATCTATCTTTATTGGTTTATGTATCAATATCTATGCTTCAATTTCATTTAAATCACCTTGAAAAAACCTAAAACAATATTCGTAAGGTTTGTGTCATTTTTGTTTCATTAATTAATCAAAGTTGATTAATTTTACTTAGCGTTTGAAACTAGCATTCCAACATTCCATTGATTTTTGAAGTGTTCGTGTGTGGATGAGATGTTCTAATTTGGACACTTGTTTCTATAATCAATAAGCTAACTTGCTAAAGGTATATCTAGCGTTAATTTAGTAGATTCAATTGAATCCGTATTATTATTCTTTTATACACTATGTTGAATTGTTTTGCGTTCTTAATAATAGTTATATATTTAAAATCATTTTAAAACTCATCGATCTCGAACACGTTTATGGATATTCTCATGGATGGATTATAAAATTATGGTTTGAAATTTGTACATGTTAATTGCATCTATCTTTATCAATATAAACACTTCAATTTCATTTAAATCATCTTGAAAAAACTTAAAAACAATTTTGAGATTTTTTGTTTTGGTGGTTAACTGTTTACTTTTTGAGATTATAGCAACACACGCTATTAATTTGTTCCAAATAAATCTTATTTGTTTTTCAATAACTGTTAATGGGTTCTGTACTGTAGTTAACTTAATAAAACCTGATTTGTTTTTTCTTTTAAATAACAACAACAAATACTAGTTCCTTTACAGGTTCAATGTCGAGCTGTCGTTTTATATGTTCGATACTTGTAATGGTGACTCTACTTGCCAAAGTAAGTGGCGACCTTTGGTAGTCAGGTCTCAGTGATGCTGAACATCACAAGGCAGCAAATTTCACTAGATGGGAAGTACTAGAAACCATCACTAACCAGAATCAACTTGATAACAACATGGATGGTATAAGTGAATGGGATGTTGAACGTTACCGGTTGTGGGGAATTGTAAGTATTGATCATTTGTTAAATGATTTTGGTATACTTTAGTATCTTTTGACAGTGCCTATGTGTATGTATATACAGTACGATAGGTCTTTAAGATAAAAAAGAATCGCAATTTTCAAGACTTTACATGAGGCATTGACACATATGTAGTATGTCAATAGTATAGGCGGAACCATAATCAAATGTCACGGGTTGTACACATTTTTATCTAATATTAATTAAAATAAAACATTAAAAGAAATTTGAGCTTATTAAATTATGATATTTTGAAAACTGGACCGGTTGTACTATAAATTTTGAAAACTGGACCCGTTGATTGATGATTCACAAATCAAATGGAATGTATGTTTTGCATATGTGTACGTACATTTTATTTGTATCTACCAATAAATTAATAACGTCGATGATTCATTGAATCAGATCATCAGAACTTATCCCTTGCTAGCTTTGTCACCCTACACCACCATAGTAGTTCCGCCCATGTTCAATAACCGGATTGATATGGTAGCTTTGATGCTTTTTGAACCCGAAAAAAGTAGGTCAACCCTCAGTGCTCTTAGAGCCCGCGGGCTAGATTTAGTGGATGATTGGCTATGTGTGGAGTCTACAGTATGATTTTAACTTCATATAGTACATTGTTTACTTTTCCAATTCATATTATATGATTGTTTATTATAATGATTGAGATCGTTTTTATTGAAGGTGATATTGTTCAAAAAACATTGTGATTTGCTATTACAAAACGGATTGAGACACATAAGATCTTTTGTTAATATATGCGATTACGTAGCTGACAAGGCAACAATCGAGGAAGCATTTATTGCTGTCTGTAGTGGCATGACTGAAACCAAGCAATATGGTAATCTCTTTATATTTACAACTTGGGACTTAGATCTGAGTATTGTTTAAATACTAATATCTGCATAAGTAATCAGTTGTAATCACAGATATCGATGTAAGAAGTCCATATATTGATCGTGTCGCCACAACACCAGTTCATGATGCTACTCCGTACCATGAACGCATTTCAGTAAATGGTGACACTTGGCGGTCCCGTATAGATGATGATGATGAACACCACAAGGCATCGAGCGTTAACAGATGGGAAGTATTAGAAGCCATCGCTAACCGGATTCACCTTGGTATCAAGATGGATGTTGAAAGTACATGTGAGATCCACTTTACCGGTTGTGGTGAATTGTAAGTATTTAGGACCATTTTTAAGATGATTTTGGCATACTGCTAGTATCTATTTAAAGTGCTTATGTGTGTGTGTGTGTGTGTATGTGCAGTATATTCGTTCACCAAGTTCAGAAAGATCCACAAGTATCAAGATTATGAAAGAGGCACCGACATATATGGAGTATGTAAGTAACATAATTGATATGGCTGGGCTGATTCTTTTTGGACCTAAAAAAAGTCGGTCAACCTTTCATTTGAGTAGAACCCCTGGACTAAAGTTAGTAAACGACTTTCAATGCCTTGAATCTACGGTACGAGTTTAAATTAAGGGGATGCTTGTCTACGCTTAAATTTTAGGCTTAGGCTTATGTTTAATAAGCAGCTTATGGCTTACATAATAAGCTCATAAGCCCATGTTGAGTTTGTGTATTAGCTTGTTGAAGTAAAATGATAAACTTAAGTGTTTTAACCAACTTATGATGATAAAATGACCAAAAAAGACATGTTAGTGTAGTTAAAAGTACCTTTAGACATCGATCAATTAGGGGGCATCAAATTTTTAAGGGCTACATTTGAGTAGTTGTAGATTTGAATTTCGTTGGTTCATATAATCTGATTTTTGAACAATTTACAATTATTTGATGCTGTTAGAATATGCTGTACATAATTAAGATCTGATATCATGAAGAAAAATTAGACCTTTAAGTTTATTGTTGATCGGGGAAAATTGAGTTGCTGGTATGGAAAACTAATGTGGAGATTAAGGAAGATAGACTACATGGGCCAGCTGATTGTTTTGTAATATTTCATTTAGATCCTCCTATTATTATACAAAGATGCAATTTAACCCTCAATTCTTGTAGTTTATAAATTTAACCTCCTATCTACTAAAGAATATATTTTTATTATTTTATTTTAATTTAACTATTACCTACTAATTTCACAAAAATACCTTTCTACTATTATTATGCTTAAAGTATATATATTCTATGTGTTTGAGTTAGTGAAATTTGATATTTTTATTTAAAAGTTATGAAAATTATAATTTTTTCTTTTTTAGAAAACCTAAAGATATATTAAAGTTTAATAAGATAGACACAAGATGTTATTGAATACATATTCGAAATCCAACTACGTAAATGCATTAAAGTAACTATCTTTACATAATACGTGTAACTTAATTTTACGTCTTTAAGGACCTAATTTTTTCTTAAAATTGATTTGTAATTTAGAATATTTTTTTGAAGTTGTAATATTTTATTTATATAAAAAAAATGTCACATGGATGAAACTCCTTGGTTGAACATGTTTTAAGCATCCACAATGTAGTGTGTTTTTTATTTACAAAATTTAATATGGACATGTATTAATCGTTTCATTCAAGATATCAGAAAGTTCAAAATCGGCCCTGTGTATCCGTGATGATATTTTTATCTCCGGTCAACAAAAGTGTGAGTAAGTAAATTTCATTTGTTTTGTAGTGAATTAATAACAAGAAAACTAAAAAGGTTAACTGTACAAAAAATTTAGTGTATAGTTATAATCAACATCTTGTCTAATAGAGTTCGGACGTGTTTGTTTTTTGTTTTCATAAAAACTAAATTCCATGAACGATCACTTAGTATATATGAATTTACAAAAATTGTTTCCATATATAAACAATCCTATTTTCGTACCCGTAATTAGGGACCGTCCATGAAATTTACTCTTCATAATAAAAACAAAAATAAATGTGACACAAAAGATTTTACTATTTGTCTTTTCAATCATGGATTTTTGACACCTTTCGTTCTCATAAATTCAAGAATGAAAAGTTAGAGATACCCATTAAATGATCTCCGAATAGACGATCGATGATGTCCTTGTGATAAATAAATTACGATGACGACATGACACCTGTCCCGACTAAAATTTCAAAGAAAGCATAACACATATACTAGTAGATTGATTACTAAAATTCGATGTGTTTTGTGGAAATATTTTTTTAGTAGTTGATGAAATGGATTGCTGATGGCCAGGTTAAAGTTTTAAATAAATGTGCAGTTGTCACAAAATACCAACTACTAACATAAATGTAACATTAAGGATAGTATTAATGAGCACAGCCCTTTTGCATTAAGAGTTAGAGCTATGGTTGATGTAGACGAGGCTTCATATAACAGGATTTCACTACCCTATTCTACAGGCAATTTAAAGAGTATTCAACGTCACGAGTTAAGTTAGTGAATGTAGTTATTACTTTTAATTTCGGGAGTTTAATTATTTCCCTAATTGGTAAGTTTGTTCAATGATGATGTAGGTCGAAAAACTCACAAGAAAGTTAATACTACATGTAACAAGAGTTTATAGACATTTTCATGGCTTAAAACTAGGGATTTGTACCGAAAACTCAAAATATGAAAGGAGTATCTTAGCTAAAATAGATTTTCTATGATTAACTACTACGTTTTATAGCACATCTAAACATAGTGTTTACTGGTTTTTAAGAATGTTTCCATCTAATTATTACAAAAAGTATATATTTGTCATCGAATAAGTTTAACTCTTTTGTAAATAGTGAAGGAACTTGAACATTTTTATTTTTTTATGAAGAGGCGTGGGATGTATTTTTTTTTATGCGAGGGTCGAACTATATGTGATCTTAAAAATATAACTATTTAAAAATGTAAGATTCGCGTTGGTTTTGTACTTAAATGTGATCTTTGGGTTTGTTTAAGTCCTATCTTAGCACAAAATGTGAAGTTTAATTGTTGAGTGTACTTCAATGATAACAAGGCTTATAAGTGTGTGAATGTGAATCACATGGGCAACTAAGAGTTTATTACAGACTTGCAGTAACATTCACGGGCCCAAAGAAAGATTCCCATTGCAAGATGGAATATAGACAATACGCTCGCTAATCTTATAAACATTTCTATACAATGTTGATAAGCTCCTTGATAATTAAAAGCAAATACGCATATCTAAATCCATATATTTTACTTGTCTATGGCTAGTTGATATGATGAAAGTTAAACAAATGCATTTGATACGCGAATTTTAATCATTGTCGATTGTCCACACAACCTCCAAATCCACTGATGACGTACCACATACTCACGCGATAAGACAAAAGTATATAGACTGAATCCCATTAGTCGAAGCTCTTGGCCAAAACCCATCGGCCAAAGCAAGCTTCCAAAACCCTTCGGCCAAAGCAGTCTTCCCAAACCCCATCGACCAAAGCCATCAACCAAAGTCATCGACCAAAGTCATCGGTCAAAGCCATCAGCAAAAGCTATCGATCAAAGCCATTGGGCCGAAGCCATTGGCCGAAGCTTCTAAAACCGATATACTAAGTATGTCAAACAAGAATTCGGAATAAACGTTCTTATCCAATAGTCATCTACATGTATTCAAGGACGCACCCCATTACCCAAAGTGAGTCCTATAAATAGGCCTCACCCCCTTATTAGTAAGAGGACTGAGACCCCATACTCTCTCTCTCTCTCTCTAACTCTCTCTACTTGAATATTTCTAACTTTGCTCCCAAACCGGAGGAGGCTTCCGACTCGTGGCGTACAACCCGCATCTACTTAAATGTGATGTGGGTTACCAGCTGGGAATCGCCAGCCGAGGAGATAAATATCTCTTCGGTTCGGGGCCTCTCGCGGTATACGGTTTGCAGGACCCCTTCATCCTAAAGATCATTCATGGATGAAAGACCCTTCATCCATCAGCAAGCAAGCATTGCTCCATTAACATCCACCATCCACAAAAAAGATGGACCATTTTTTCGTAATCTTATCACTTAACAATTCTATGATCGTTGCAGAAAGACCTAAATGTGATCAATACGCAACTAGTGATAGGCCGTGGGAGATTGTGATAATTATGATGACAAGATGCCCAAAAACATTTAGTTCGAGTTCAAGTAGTTTGCCAGACTGCAATTGCATGTAAGCTATTCAAGATTTCAATTTCAGAAAATATGATACTTGAGATCTGTAAAAAAGAAAAAAAAAAGTACCTAATATTCTACACTACTATCGCGAAGTTGTGAAAAAACAATCTCGATTAGCTAGGAAGACAACGGACAGAGTAGTCATGACATACCAGATAAAGCCAATTATGTGAGGGCAAAATGTGCCATCAATTACTACATGACGTTTCGATAAAGCCTATTAGTTCGAAATTTTGTAGATGATGATAAACTATTTCCTGAAGCAGTAAAGACAAAATGTTAGGCTTCCATTACAAAACTCTGCAACATTGGGATACCATTTAGTTCAACTTTTTTTAATAAACATAACTCCTATACTTCATTAGATCATGTGAGATCATGTTTAATATAATAAAGTTTGAAGTTAAATTTAGTTTAGCATCCTGATTTAGATCATAATTAAACTACGATGTCCAGAGTATAAACTCCGTATTAGTCCGATGTTGAATTTAAGATGAAACCAAAATAAAGGAATATTAAGAAAGTCTTTAACTATTTACATGATATTTTGTTAATGTATTTGATCTCGGGTGTTACGGAGTACTTGTTATCACAATTTTTTTTGTATATTTGTAAGATCTCCAAATATGAAATAAAGACGACAGATAGAAATCTTGAAACGTGATTTGCCATTGTGTAGTGAGCTAGATCAAACATACACGTTTGGATCTTGTTATAAGAAGGTCTCATTTAGTCAATTTGGTGAAGTGAAAATCATCAATTCACTGAGCTACAATTTGTAATTAGGTCAGTGCGTTTTCAATGGTCCAAATACCTCAGGTACTAAAATTGACAACCTTTTAAAAACCAAGGTACAAATGAAACTGTCAAATATAGAAAAACAAAACTCTCGATCATAACATCAAAGAAAAATTATATAAAAAAAACCCTCAGTCCATCGAAGCAAACCAAATCTCCGGTAACGGCTGTTTGGTCAACGATGGCGTCATCTCGTCAACGCTTCTTA
The DNA here is from genome assembly GCA_963921325.1 of Logfia minima. Lineage (NCBI taxonomy): Eukaryota > Viridiplantae > Streptophyta > Magnoliopsida > Asterales > Asteraceae > Logfia > Logfia minima. Next base: position 13,263,066 of record OY992770.1, on the reverse strand, counting down.
TTTCTGGTATTCAACGTAGTTATAATATCATCTTCGGGGACCAAATTGAAACCGGAGGTAGTTGGTCCCATTGGTCAGCAGCTATTGGAAGCTGCGAAGTCGCCCGAATTTTTTAACTGGATGATAAATATCCGCCGGAAAATACATGAGTATCCGGAGCTAGGGTTTCAAGAATACAAAACGAGTGTATTGATAAGGGCGGAGCTTGATAAACTTGGAGTCGAGTACACGTGGCCGGTGGCGGAAACCGGCGTTGTCGCCACCATTGGTTCCGGTGAACAGCCGTTTTTTGCTCTTCGTGCTGACATGGATGCTCTTCCACTACAGGTCATTCATTTTATCATTTCGCATAATTTTGTTTAGGGGTTCGGATTTTCAAACTAATTATGTGATTATTCCATTTTCAATTACAAGTGTTTATATACAATTATGTATTTCTAATGTTCTGAACCCCATTGATTCTTTCCTTTCTTCAAACAATTCGTTAATGGGTCTACATGGTGCTAAAATTACGAAAAATCGCCTATAAAAAGTAGCCGGTCCATGAAAACTACCAATTTCAGACACAGACTTTGGTGGTGGCCATTCTTGAATTGCCTTTATCTTCTCCTCATCTACCCAAATACCATCTCCACTAACGACGAAACCAAGGAATATCAGACTTGTTTGCATAAAACGACACTTTTTAACATTGATGTATACTTTGCTTTCCTGCAAAACAATTGAAACTTGCTGTAAATGGTTAACATGATCAGCCTCGTCAGTACTATAAATCAATATGTCGTGAAAATAAACAACAACAAATTTATCAATGAATGGCTTTAAAACTTAGTTCATTAACCGCATGAATGTGCTCGGTGCATTGCTTAACCCAAATGGCATGACAAGCCACTCATAAAGCCCTTCATTGGTCTTGAACGCCGTCTTCCGTTCATCACGGGTCGGATTCTAATTTGATGATAACCGCTTCTTAAATCAATTTTTGTAAAAATCCATGCACGGGACAACCTATCTAGCATATCTCCAAGACGAGGAATCAGGAACCTGTATCGTACTGTAATTTATAGCTCTACTATCTACACACATATGCCAACTCCCATCCTTTTTAGGAGTCAACAATGTGGGAACCGCACACGGGTTCATGCTAGCTCAAATCAACCCCTTTTGTAATAATTCCTCCACCATCTGTTGTAGAATGGTACTTTCTTTTGGGTTCATCCGATAATGGGGAAGATTTGGCAAGCTTGCTCCGGGTACCAAATCGATAGGATGTTGTACATCTTTCACAGGTGGTAGGTGGTAGTTCATCGGGAAGTTCTTTGGGCATCAAATCATTGAAACTCGATAGTAATTGACGTACAACATCAGGTATTTGAACATTTGAATCACTTTGGTCTGCCTTAAGAAATTATTTTACTATCAATAAATAAACTTCCTTAGACTCTTTAACATTGATCATAAAATCAGCTCCTAACTATGAAAGTGTTAAGAAATTTTCAACTTTCTATTCTCAAATTTTGGTTTAAATTCTAACGGCAACAAAACATTCTCCCTGCCGTCATGAGTCGTGTTCAAATCAAATTGCCATGGTCAACCAAATAGTAGATGGCATGCATTCATGCTAACCACATCACACGTGACCTCGTCTTTATTAAACTTTCATATAGACAAAGGCACTCGACACTTCTATGTAACCTTAACCCCTTCTCCATCAGTGATCCAAACAAAGTATAAGGTTTAGGGTGTTTCTCAGCACTTAATTTTAGCATATGAATTAAATCTCGAGATATAATATTTTCACATCTACCACTAGCAATAATTAAATCAAAACTTGATTAGAAATCGGGCACCTGGTTCGAAATAACAAATTCCATTGTGTATCCAACCTCTTTGGTGTAAACAAAACCTTCTAAACCACAAGAGTTGTCACCTTGTTGTTTAAACCATCTGATTCGCAAACCCCTTCAGTTACCACTATCAATAATTAAATCAATAACTTGATTAGAAATTGTGCACCTGGTTCGAAATAACAAACTCTGTTGTGTATCCAACCTCTTTGGTGTAAACAAAACCTTCTGAACACGGGAGTTGTCACCTTGTTGTCTAAACCATCTGGCTTGCAAACCCCTTCATATTCTTCGGTATCTGCCTCCTCATCATCATCTTCATTGCAATGGGTATAATTAGGGTATAATTAACAGCTTGGCGTTGTGGACAATTGTTCAATTTATGCCCCACTTGACCGCACCGATAACATTTATCTCCTGATGTTTTGACATAAGGGTTTACAATTGGTTTCTTTCCAGCCTCCTTCTTTGTTGTATCTATCTTATTAGTTTCGTTAGTCACGGGATTAAACTTTAGTGGGGTTCGAGATGTCTCTCCAATTGAACGGCGGGTATTATCGCCTCCAAAGTTACCTTTAAAACTCATTGTCTCCGCCTGTCTTGCCAAGCTCTGAGCTTCGGTTAAGCTCAATATAACATGAAAACCAATTTTCTCTTGAATGGATGGCCTTAACCCATACAGATACCTTGAAATCTGCCACCCTTCGGTTTCCATCAGGTTGTTCCATGAAACCAATCGCAAAATTTTTGCAGTGTAGTCGGCAACCGACTTTTGTCCTTGCCTTAATGATTGGTATTGCTCGAACAAAAATTGATTATAATCTGGTGGAAGGAATCGGGCCATCCGCATCTTTTTCATCTTTGTCCATAATTGAGTTGGTGGTTTACCCACTCGCCTGCGTTGATTTTAGACTTGTTCCCACCACGAAGAAGCCCCTCCTTTTAATCTATAAGCCACTAACTTCACTTGTTTATTCTCCGGGATTTCAACAAACTCGAAAAACCTTTCTACTTCCGCCGTCCAATCTAAAAATTCTTCAATATTGAGATTCCCATTAAAAGGTGGAAGGTCCACTTTTAAACGAAAATCATCTTGTCGATTTTGTCGTCTCATAGGGGCGTGATCCTCTTCAAGGAAATCGTTAAACCCGTCATCTGAAGAAGAATCATCCTCCTCGTTTAAATGATATTGTTATTGGTGTTGTTGTGGCGGTCGTCGATAGTGTTGTAGTTGTTGTGTTGTCGGTATGGTGGTGGTTGCTGCTGGTATTGTGGTGGCGGTCGTTGGTGCTGGTATTGTGGAGATGGTCGTTGTTGGTGATGTTGTGGTTGGACCCAAGGTTGTGGACCAAGAGCAAATCTCTCGACCTCTTCATCACCCCTTCGTCCTATCTGATCATGCCTTGATTCTTGCAAGTCCGCCTCTGTACGTTCCACACGTGTGGTGAGGGTTTTAAACATATTTGTTATGGATTCGATCCCATTGATCATGTCAGAGAGATCTTTATGTCTATTACCATCATCGCTGGCCATTGCAACGGAAAAACCTGGCTCTGATACCAACTAATGCGGTTGAGATATTAAGAAGACAAACACTCTTCACAAAGGGAATAAAATTCTCCAAAGGAATTTAGTAGACACGTAAATTATAAAATCCCAACAACCATCCTGAATCTCAGGCCAATACAATGCCTTATAGTTCAACAATTAACTAGGAAATAGCAATGATAAATAGGAAAGTAATTACATATAGAAAGAAATAATAGATAGCCAATATTTGGGCCATCCTTTTCCTTGCTCCCTACATCACTCTTGCCCCTCATCAAAGTCGTTTTCAATGAGCAGTTAGAGATTGTTTTATTACAGTAGGTTCTTTTTAATAATTTTGAAATTACAAGTTTATCAGTAAGGGGAAACAAATTAATCTACGTAATAAGTTATTTGGGACTGTTTGTATTCAAAGCAGATAAGCATTTTTTAGTGTTTGGATTAAAAAGTGTTCATTTTTAAAGTAAATAACAAATTGTCAAAAAATGTATCATAAAGATAGCTTAAATTGAAAGTTTCACATAATGGTGAGATAATATTTAAATTTTGACAATACAATTTTTAATGTGTATTCTACTGAAAAATCAGGAATTAGTAGATTGGGATCACCGGAGTAAGGTCGCTGGAAAGATGCACGCATGCGGTCACGATTCTCATGTAGCTATGTTACTTGGAGCCGCCAAGTTGCTCCAAGCCAAACGACATGAACTCAAGGTAAAACAAAAAATAAATATAATAATAATAATAATAACTGTAACAGCTGCAAAAATAACAACCAGCAATACATGGAACTTATGGTTATGTTTTAAACTTAAAAGGGCACCATAAAGCTGGTTTTCCAGCCTGGCGAAGAGGGTTTTGCTGGTGCTTACCATATGCTAAAACACAGTGCACTTGACGACATCAAAGCCGCATTTAGCCTCCATGTTCTGCCACAGTATCCGGTAGGTGTTGTAGCCTCACGGCCAGGTCCTGTGCTAGCTGGTTCCGGAAGGTTTACTGCCATCATTAAAGGTACAGGTGGACATGCTGCCACCCCACATTTATCGAAAGATCCAATTCTTGCTGCATCAATGACAGTTGTTGCTCTTCAACAGATTGTATCTCGTGAAACTGATCCACTTGAGTCCAGAGTAATCTTCTTACTTTCTAGCTGCAGTTGTTTAAGTATAGGTTAATCCCATCAAAATATAATATTGTTTCATCTATTTGTATACTAACATATTTGCATTTTGGTGCATCATGATTGTACACTGTTACATTAAGTAAAAATAATAATCGAAAGTATATTGAACATTAGTGCAGTTATGTAAGCATGTTACCTAAAATGATAAGAAATGTACTTCTGTTGTATACAATGGAAAATAAGGTGAAAATATGTTACATATTTTGGTGCAAGTAACCTTTTTAATTTTACGAGCTTTTAGGATTCAATTTTTTTTTTATTGTTGCCGATCTGTAGGTCGTGACTATTGGAAATATCAACGGAGGCCAAGCTGATAATGTAATTCCAGAGAGTGTTACAATTGGGGGATCTTATCGTAGCTTGTCTCCTAAAGGTCTAATAGACACCAAAGAAAGAATTAAACAGGTAAATGACAAGTCATTAAATACTCTATTTACTCCAGTTTAACTGAATTTGTTTTTTTATAAAATGAAATTAAATTTCAGGTGGTAGAGATGCAGGCCGCTGTTCACCAATGCACAGCCAAGTTAGATTTCAAGGAGGAAACTCCTCTGCCATACCCTGTGGCAGAAAACGATGAAGAGATGTACGAACATGCGAAAACAGTAGCAGAAATCATATTAGGAAAACCCAATGTGCAGTTGCTTCCTGTAACAATGGGAGGTGAAGATTTCAGTTTCTTTATGCAGAAAATGCCGGCCGCCATATTTGTGATTGGAACGAGTAACAAAAGTCACGTGCCAGAACATTTACACTCGCCGTATTTTGTTATTGATGAAGAGGCTCTTCCGATCGGATCAGCGTTTCATGCTGCTGTGGCCATTTCTTATTTGGATAGTTATGGTGATGTTGCTACTACTCGTGATGAGTTGTAAGCCTTTTGGATTCGTTTTCATATGCAGATATTAGATATATATGATCAATAATTGAGTATAGAGATCTGAGAAACATTGCGTAGAATGCTGTTTAGTAGATTGTATTGAAGATATGATTTGCAGCTTATTTATTTTACTTTTTTCGTTGTCAATCACATGTTTTCGAAAGTAAAATAAACATTTTGGGTACGTTTAGTAAGCTTTCTTCTAGAAAAGAAAAAGAATCCATGGAAAATCCGTAAAACAGAAAATGTGTTCATATGCAATATAATTTTGATACAATAAAAATGAAATAAGGTCATGTTTGTAGATATTTATTGTAACATATTCTTAGTATTATAGATTTAGAAGTTTACTTTTACCTAATGGGAAAAATTACAGAACAACTACTCCTGCGTTCCAGTGAACCGGTCTCCTTTTCTCGTATAACCATCCTTATCTTACACTACACATTGATCACCTTCTCATCGTCAATGATCCATTTGAATCTAACTGGATGATATATATTTTCAGAATAATCCATGAGTATCGGGAATTAGGATTTCAAGAAACATAACAGGTGAATTGATAAGGACAGAACTTGATAAACTTGGAGTTGAGCACAAGTGGCCTGTAGCCAAGACCTGTGTGGACACCATTGGTTCGGGCAAGCAATGCTCTACGTGTTGACATGGAGACTCTTTAACTCCAGGTCCTTTATTATTTCCTACAAGTCTCTCTTGATATTTAACTCATTCTAGTGTTTCACCAATGGATTTTGGCCCAACAGTATACAAGTTAAATGGCGGATTCAAGCTAGATTGAAATGATCTGTATTACAATTTGTTTCACTAGTATATATTAGATGAATCAAGAATAAATTGAAAATGTAAAAATTCATAAAGAAACATTAGTGACAAGTGAACTGATAGCCTATTTTTTATGTAGGATCAGTATCCCAATTTATTTGAACCATTGGCTTCAAAGTGACTCTGCCCCCTGGTATAGGTAGTGGTCGAGGGTTTAAGGCCTAATGGGACAAAGGGTATAGCAGCAGCAGTAGTAGTAGACGTGTATAAGTTTATCGTTAACAAAACATTTTAATGTTTTGGAAAATCAGAAACTAGTTTATTGGGATCACCGGAGTAAGATCAATGGAAAGATGCATAATTTTGGTCACGATTCTCATGAAACATAATTCTGTTAAACAAAATGCACAAAATGGAACACATAATTCTGTTTTCAACTTTTAAATGGACTGTTAAGCTGGTATTCCAGCCCGGGAAGAGGGTTTTGCAGGTGCTTACCATATGCTAAAACATAGTAAACTTGACAACATCAAAGCCGCCTTTGCCCTCCACGTTGTCCCATTTTATCCGGTGGGTGTCGTAGCTTCACGGCCAGGTCCTATAGTAGCTGGTGTCAGAAGGTTTAGCCACCAATAAAGGTACTGTTGTACATGGTGCTGCCCACATTTAACAAAAGATCCTATTCTAGCTGCATCCATGGCAAGTGTTGCTCAACAACAGATTGTATCTCGCGAAAACAGCTCCACTCGAGTCTAAAGTAATCTTCTCACTTTCTAATTGGAGTCTTTTAAGGTGTGCTAGATGGTTTATTAGAAGTGCACATGTCGTGTTTAGCTTCAGGAAACTCCAGTTTTCTACATGACTTTTTCTAAGAAAATTGGAGAACTAGAAAGTATGCTCAAGTTTGTGTTTTACAGAAAAGGTTTTTAGGAAAATAACCGTTTTTATAACTACAAGTATGAATATAATGATTTGTGATTATCTACATTTTTCATTCAGTAGACAAATGGAAATGAAAAAATGAAGAAACTTTTCTACAACAAGCGTTATAGTTTAGAACATATGTAACTTCCAAAATGATTATAAATTCAAAACTGTTTATTTGGTACTCAAATATCTTTTCCAATTTTGGATTCTTTTTTTTTTTTTAATTTTGTTTTCCAGGTTTTGGAGACGCAGGCTGCTCCTCACCATTGCACAGCTGAATTGGATTTCATGGAGGAGACACTGATATCGTATCCATTGACAGAAAACAATGAAGGGATCCACGAACATACAAAAGTGGTGGCAGAGATGATATTAGGAAAACCTAATGTGCAGTTACTTCAAGTGACAATGTTGAGTGAGGATTTCATACATTTCTTTACGAAGAAAATGCCAGCAGCCATGTTCATGATTTTAACGAAAAACAAGACTCATGTACCTAAGCATTACGCTCGCCTTATTTTGTTATTGATGAAAAAGTTCTTCCGACTGGAATAGCTTTCCATGCTGCTGTATCGATTTCTTATTTAGATAGGAATCGATTTCTTATTTAGATAGGAATGCTGATTTGGATATTACTTGTGATGGAGATGCAAGGTTTTTCGCCTAGTTTTTGTGAACAAAAATAAGATGGATGATGGATATTGGGATTTGAGAAACATTATGTATAATGTAGTTTAAGTAGTAGTTTGATCATATTAGTGGCTTTTAACTTGTTATTTTCAATTCACGCATATATATATATATATAGGGTGGGGATCAATAGGGAAGTAAAAAAATTAAAGGAGGGAAGCAAATTGTAACATCCTAAATTTCGGTTAAAATAGTGGTTAAAGTTCTTGTATTGAATAAGTGTTTAATTATGTAATTAGATAATTAGTGTACTTGTGAAATATAGAAAATTTTGTGCAGTCCTCTCTGTTTGCAGCTTCATAACTTGAAATCTGTAGGGATTTGAGTCAAATGTTGAACACGAGGGCTGTAGTGCATGTTTCAAGCTTTCCAAGCATATAAGATTCATCGAAAACGGATGTGTTATGAGAAAGTTACAACAGTTTAAAGTGAGCTGCATGTTGGAACTTATGGGTTATATCATCAATTTTATGTATTGTATGGGTTAAAGAAGTGAATGTCATTTTTGAGACTATGACATTTAGTTTTAGTCCTCTTTTTCATCTGTATTGGTACTTAAAAGTCTGAAGGTCATTTTTGAGACTATGACATTTAGTCTTAGTCCTCTTTTTCATCTGTATTGGTACTTAAAAGTCTGAAGGTCATTTTTGAGACTATGACACTTAGTATTAGTCCTCTTTTTCACCTTTAGAAATAAAGGCAGTAAATAGTTGACCGGTTGACTTCAGTTGACCTGGGTTGACCACGAATTTAAAAGGCTTAGACCCTCATTTCTTAGTCTGGAAACAATAATAAACTCTGTAGAAGTTGTGTGTGAAGCTCAAGGTGAGAATAGTAGGTGTATACATCAACAAGATTGAATCAAAGGAGGAAATTAAGCATTCTCACCATCAAACTTGAAAATACAAGGTATTAACTAATAACCCTTCTTACTATGATTGAGATTTCTAGATTTTTAAATACATTCTTGAACCCTAATTTCACTAAGAAACTTGCATGTTTGAATTAAAGAGTGATAATAGTAGATTGAGTTTGTTTAAGCACTTATCAAGTTGTAGATTTCATTATTGAGTAGTTATAATTGGTTGATCATGAAGTTAGGGCATGTATAACCAAAGCTTGAGGAAGAATTTCTTTTATTTTCAAAAACCCCAAAATCGCTAGGGTATTTTGTCAGGTTTTTCAGTTTCACTAATTGTTCAAATGTTTGGCACGTATGATCATTCAAAGGAGTTAAATGAGTGACATATGAACCATAGACATGAGTTGTGGCATGTTTAAGATATGATTGGGTTATTAAGACCCACATGAGACTAAGAGTAGAATAAGACACACATGTTTCAAGGTATGAGTCTAAAGAGAATTAGAATTTACGTTTAGACATTAAAACCGTATTGTTGGACAGATTCGGAGACAAAGAGGGCTAGTGAGCAAAGGTGAATCTATCTAACCGATATATCGAGGTGAGTACATGAGGATTTTTACAATCATGGTTACATGGCTAATATAAAAACTTTATGTTTTTGTCTAAGTCTATGTTGATTTAAAGTATGTACATAATTCTTGTGTGTAAATGTCTTCATGAATATGTTAGCTCAATCCAAGTAGTAAGTGGATGATGAGGTATGTTGATTGCTAACCTAATTGTGTAAAGCTTATATTAATTTCATATGCATCTCATGCCACCATGGTAAATTGATATGAAAGTCAGGTTCATGCATATATGATTTTGGGTTGCATAAGGGTCTAGACCAAATAGGGTTCCTCCATTGGAACCAAGGCACTACTAGGATTGGTACCATCCTGTCGCGAAGTAGTAGCCAAGCTACCATACCGGGTGGGATGGTAAAGGTCGAGTGGCGGCCGTAAGCAGCTATGGAAATGACGAGTAGCGGCCGTAAGCAGCTCGGTAGTGGTACATAACCACATATGATATGGAATTGACGGTTAATGAGTCGGAATGGTCCGACATAGTTAGAAATGTAAATGTTATCATGCATTGCATCTTTATTGTTTTTATATGAACTATGTTTGTGACCCGTGTTAAAAATCAAATCTGGAACTTTTGGGTCTAAAACCCATGTAGCTTACCAGACGTTTTCGTCTTACGTTTTATTGTTTAATGCCATGTATTCCAAGGTCCAGATCAAGAGTTTAGGAGGAGTGACCTGGAAGATGATCTTTTGCATGATTGAGTGGAAGACTTTGTATGCTAGTTGACCTCGTTTACTATGGTAAATTGATACGAATTCTGTAACACCCAAACGATGTATTTTGTACTCGAGGGACAAGTGTTTTGTGTGCAACTACCTTTTGTAAATATGACTTAAATCATGCAAATATTTGGAAAAACCATAGTAATTAAATCACGTTATGAATGGGGTGTTACACAAATCTCAACCATTGATTTCATCATAAATGAATTTTGAAAATTATAAAAAATTTCAAAATTTAACATTCATCACCAATGAATGTTAAAAACGTTTTTTAATAAAAAAAATCAAGGGCTAAGATTTACTTCCCCCCCTTCCCCAAATTTTGAAGCTTCCCTATGGATCCTTCCTATATATATATATATATATATATATTCGTTTAGTTTGGCAGTTGATGAAATGGTTGGGCGGGTCAGTTCGGGTAAGTGGGTTAAAACGAGTTTGGTTACAATGGGTGCGGGTTAAAACGGGTTTATATAAACAAAAAAATTTGTGACATAAATTTTAGTTTCAATTTGAATTTATTAGGTTATGTATCTCATTTAATTAAAAAAAAAAAATTGCAAATGAATATAATTACTACTTTAAAAAAATGAAAATTTCAAAATAATATGTAAAATTTGTAAAGAATCAATGTCGTTTTAATTACTTGCGTTTGTAATTGTTTAAATATTTTATCATTATTATTAAATAAAACATAGTAGTATTGTAGTGTATGGTATACTATTTGAAAATAATGATATTTTAGTTTTATCCACACATTCATCCATTATACTCGAAGTGGGAATTATAGACGCCCAGGATAACTTATTAAAAAAAATGGAGTTCAGTAAGCCCAATATTCATATAAAATAGTATATTAAAGTCTATTTTTTAAAGTTTATGAATCAATCACAAATAGTCTTTTCTGAATAGAGATTAACATCTGTTGAGGTGTATCGTCCTTTTGACAGCATAATCAAAATATGTGGCTATTGCATAAACTAGAAAATGAAAGGTCTGCCCTTTTCGTCAATGACATCAAAATGCCATCAATCTTGAATTTTTATAGGAGTGATTTTCATGTGAGGATGACCGAACCCAATTAAGATATCACCTTATCAGGATATTCCTTAAAAGTCAGTAACTAGTCCTTGATGACAAATTGACAATCATTATAATAGCTGAAACTTTGAAGATACATTGGCCTTATAAGTTGACTAGCTAATAAGGATGCATTACGTTAACCAATAAATGTTTGCTATTACGTTTAACCACATTTATTCAAGTAAACGTATTTGTTGTGATCACTGTTATGCAATAAAAATTGATTATTTAACATTTGTTCACTTCGTACGCCAAGACATTTTGGAAATTTGAAGGCAAAGCACCATGATGATTTATTAATCAATGATCGGATCAAGCCACCTAAAGCTCAGATTAGAATTTAGCAATTTGCATCGAGAAACTTGCCCTGCATTCCAGGTAAAATTGACAGAGTAAAAGTATTACTAATGGAACCACACTCGGCCAATCGCGTTTTGTGTAATCCTACATCCCTAAAAGTTAATGATTAATTAATGGGATCACATTAAATAAGATATGTGCTTGATGATTAATCTAGCTTCCTGTTTCAAACCATGTAAAATATTTGTGGTTTATTCTACTTTCCTATTAGTTATGGATTCCTCTGGCATATCTCATCCATTTCGTTTCATAACATTTAGGTTAATAATTAAGTCGCGCGGCATTATTATGTCTTGCAGTTTGTCATATCAATTGTTACATCAAGTCATAATTTGCCAAAAATAATAATAATAATAATAACAAAAATAAAAATCCGGAAACAGCCCAGAATGAGTACCAAAAGACCAACACAACATACAATTTTTGTGGAGTTCTTTTTCCCCATCGGTAATATATAATTGGTAGGATGTAGAAATTGGTAGATGAGAGGTGGTGGGGGCTAAATGGCCGGAGGTATAACATGGGGAAGTTTGTGGAGTTGGAGTGGGTATGTTTAAACTTGGATTTTGTTGTTAGTTTTTTTAATTTAGAGAATTTAATATATTCCTAGAATCAAGGGATTTCAATGATTGTAATGTAAGAGTTGCTTGCTTGATACGGTCTGTAAACTAATGTTTTGATACTAATCACATACATACAACGTGAGCCAACATGAATCAATTGCTAGAGGAGATAAGTAGGTCAATAGGTTATCATATTAGTCCATGGTTAAGTTCGAACCCAACAAACCCGAACTTTTATTCAACTAAGTTAGTTGTATATATATAGTGTATTGATGCAAAGTACATGTCCTATTAAGTTACTACACCTCAGACAAAACTAAGATGGTGTAGATCAAGGAGGCGCGACCTCCTTTAGGGTTCTAGAGGCAACGCCTCTAACGAAGTCCAAAGGGTAGAACTCCTGATTGCAGTTAAATGAACTCAAAAAAATGATCAAGTTCAATTAACTTCAAAAATAGTTTTCGGATAGAAAACTGCATTATAACCATCATTCAACATGTGTCTTGAATTATCTCGAGTTTTGATTGACAAGAACGTGATTCTCTTAAATTATCGCAGTATAAATTTTATAAATCAGTAAATTCTAGAATTAAAATTTAAATTATTATCTTTAAAAGTGATTAATATACACAACTCACTAAGAAAATATCCACTCATTTGAATAATAATTACAATATTCATTAGAAACCCATTTTCCAACTTTTGGTACTTTTTACTTTTGTTCAAATCGACTAATCTGATTTGAATAACTCAAAATCCATGGAACCGGACCCTAATAATATTAGAGTCAAAACTATTACCTATTTTCATATGTTCTTTAATTGCTTAATCTAATCATTTACTTGCCCTCTATGACTATCTTTGAGTTTATTGTGTTAAACTTCTGGTGTCATCGTGCCACATGGAAGAGACATATCAGTTGTGTTAATCATTGGTTGTTTATCTTAATTTGCTAATATTATTTATTTGTGAATAGTAGTGTTTAGTTCTTTTACAAGTTAAAACGGGTTCTTATTCGTTATAACTTCTTATTATGCTATAGAACCTTTTGTTTTCAATGCACATTTGATGTATTAATTTAGTTATATAATTTATATTGAAAATATTGCAATTTAGACTATCACATAATCTAACAGATAATTAGGGTAAGTCCGCGTTGAATTAAGAGGAATGTATAACCAAGAGTATTTAGCAAAAGTAATTAATCTAATAGGTAAGTAAATAGGGGAATTTTGCAACCGAATTATTACGATGAAAATGTCACGAAATAAACAAGGAAAACTGAATTGGCAATTGGATTTCTTAACCATAATGCATGCATGTTCGCCGGTCGGTATCATATTGTTCAAACATCTAATCATACTTTTTGATGCTATTGTTATTTATTCATTTGGTCACAATCGATTGAAGGTATTTTTGAGGTTTCATAAAAAGAACATCACAACTTGTTCACAATTTTTCCTAAGAACTACTGAAAAAAAAATATCCAAACTTTAGTGTATTTACTATTTTGTTAAGTGAAAACTTGCAATTATATTTACTCCGTATATAAAAATATATAATATGATATGAAGTTACGTTTTTATTCCTAAAGTTTTGGTAGTTATTATGAGGAAAAGGTGGACACAAGAGGGAAAAAGAAGAAGCTAATAATCTGATCACTCATGCGGTATCTTGTCCCACTAAATGTAAAACTAGCACTGGGATATTGACCGGATCATTTCTAGATATACCCGTAGATACGTTATAAACCGGTAGCCATTTACTAGCTCGAATTGATAACTCAATTACCATGATACCTTCTTTTTTGATACTTAAAATTAAGATTAAAATTATTACAATATCTATTATATACCGGATATAAAAAAGTGAATTGTTATTAATTAGTTTCAATTATGTATTTAGCTTATATTGTTCATGTATGATAAATTAATTTGAAAGATGATTTTATATATTTAGAATCATTTTTTATTATGTAATGTGCAATAAGTATTTTGAGGACATAGACGTAATTTCCCCATTAAGCAAAAGAACTAAATAATTTATAAAAGTGTATAGATCTATATATATGTTACACCCTAACTTTTGGTAATTTTTTTATTATTTTTTTTATTTTTAAAACTCTATTTACAATCAAAATGCTACCTATTGTTTCCAATGATCATTTACAACTTATAAACCAACTTAATTTACATATGTTCATCCTTTACAATCAAATTCATATCAAAACGTGTTTGACCCATTTTGACACCATTACAAAAACTGGGTTCAATGCAACAAGTCCATAGGATCTCGGCTATGATTCAAAGATATTAGCACTTGCAAACCTGTAACAAGTGCATAGCAATCCTTCTCTAAGCATTGCCTTTTCCGCGAGTCTCCTTCTTACCCAATTCACTTGTGCCTACAAAATGTATACAACTAAAAGAGTAAGCGAAACGCTTAGTGAATTCATATGCAATTAAACAACTGAACATCTTAACAACTGAGTCAACATAAGTTGACTAGCAACTAGCAACTAGCATATACATGATATGCACAACTATACGGATTCGTAATCTGCAACACTTTATCAACTCAACTGAATTAGCACAAGGCTAATAACCTCTACATGTAGAGCAACTGACATGTGGTTCATTTACAACATGAAACCACATATTCCACTGGATCCTCTTACACGGATGTAATCCGGACCATTTTGTAACTCAACTGTGTGGTTCATATACAACATGAAACCACATATTCCACTTTTGCAACTCAACTGTGTGGTTCATATACAACATGAAACCACCTACTCCACTTTTACAACTCAACTCATTTAATTACAATATGAACTCACCTTGGTAGCTAAATGAAGATAACTTGTGACTTGAACTCTCCACTTCTTTAACACCTATCAACATCACATAATCAAATTAACAATACAATAAACATGTATTAACATTCATATAACTCCTCCTACCAATAATCAACAACTAATTCAATTATGTGCAGTTTGACTTTCAAAAGTCAAACAAGCATAATCTCACCATTCTAACTCTTAATTCATTCTAGTGTTCAATTACTTTTAACACCACTTTAATCACAACTAATTACATCTAAACAACACTTTTTATCCATCAATTTAGTTGGTTATTATGTAAAACCCGAATTCAACATTTCTTCTACTTGGGTTCATAAGCTACTAACTCAATTTCACCATTTAATTGTTCTCCATCAATACATACTAATCATAAACAACTACTAGCATCAATTGAACTTAATTCATGGATCACTTCATCAAATACTATCAATTCTACTCATACTCATCAATTACCCAACTTATTAGATCATGAGAATGAGAATACATACCTTTCTTAAGTTAGGGATGAAGTAATCAGCTTCAATTTGATTTCTCTAGCTTCAATTTAATGATTACAGCCTGAATTCTATTCTTTCTTTGTTCTTCTTCTTGTTCCAGAAAACGCAGGAGGGTGTGGGGTGTGTGCGTACATACGTATGTGTATTGTGTAGAAGATTATAGAGGTTTTATTTAGGATATTTACATTTCCGACATCCAAGTCTCACTTATTCCGTTTTACACCCCACAACTTAATATTCAAGCAACTTAAACATTTTGGGTACTAAGACTAGTAGTCAAAGTCTCTAAAATGACCTTCAGGTATTTAAGTACCTAAGACCAGTGGTCAAAGCCTCTAAAATGACCTTCAGAAAGCCTCTAAATGACCTTCAGATATTTGAGTACCTAAGACAAGTAGTCATAGTCTCGAAAATGACCTTCAAGTATTTTAGTACCTAAGACCAGTGGTCAAAGCCTCGAAAATGACCTTCACTTCCTTAACCCACCTATTTACAAGGATGAATACAATACACGTAATTTACACTACTAAATCAATAAAATAAAACATTTACGCGTATTAAATATTAGCTATAAATTTTGGGGTGTTACAATATATATAAAAGTTCGATGAAGAGCAGTAAAAAGAAATAGAAGGTGTACATTGTAATTAATTAACTGTAAATAATTTATTTTATTTTGACAAGATGAAAATTAGTGAACATATAATAAAAGGGTTTTACTAATACTCTTAAGAACTAAGAACTACTCATTCAGCATAAGTTAAAGTTATATAAGTTGGCAAGTTGTTAAATCACATTATTTAGCATTTATAATGAATGCATTTAAGCTTTTTATACAATTGCAAAGCTTTTTATATCTCAAAGGATCTATCTCAAAATATTTTAATGATAATGATAGTCAAACATTTCGATTATGATTAATAAACATGAAACCTATGAATTTTCAACTTATAATGTTCAAATTCAAAAACTTACTGAATTTTAATAGCTGTTAATGATATTTTTTTTTCTTTTATTATGAGGGGGCTTGCCAATGCTACATCGGTTGTTGCTTCGGTTCGAACCGACGAGACTGACGCTATTAGCACGGTCTCATCACTTGTCGCGTCGGTTTGGACTTCGTCGGATATCCTACGGGGTTCGGTTGTTATTATGTATTTTTTTCAAACAAACTAATGTTGTTTTTAATTATTGTATTTCTTTTTTAGGAAATGTAATATTTATTTTTAATTATTGTAATGTTTTTATTTTAATGAAATGTATTTTATTTTAATTATTGTGTTTTAAATATATATAAATTAAAAAGTGAACGAAAAAACTGACTATGACCATTGGCACGGATCAGTTAGTTGTTAGTCAGTTTCAATCAGTTTTGAAAAAAGCTGACATGGCACTGATTTGACAAATACTGACCGGTTTGTTTTGCCTTAGCATTAGATATGCCCTCATATAACTGTTAAACTTATATCCTCTCCGTCTCTTCTTTCTCTCTCGCACAAATTTATAACACATATATTTAGACTTTTTAACTAAACCATTTACAACACTCTTACCTCCTTTTGTTTTGATGAAAAAGAGAAAAAATCTATACAAAAACTATTGTAGCACGAATGACTTCAAACTTGTATATAAATCGATTGCTATCATTGAACTTGAAAAGAAATATAGACTTATGCAACTGCATCAATCAATCATTATTAATGCAAGAGATATATTGAGTTTATATACTATATTGGTCATCGTCATCAACGACTACTCATCATTGTCAAATGTCACCTTCAGAGCATCGTTCAGAAAAAATAGTTGACCATCTGACGATCTTATCGAAAATTTCTCAAAAATAAATGCATAATATCAAAATTTCTCAAAAATAAAATGAAATTCCTTATTTTAATAATTGACCCATTAATTTTAGAAAAAAATATCACATATTCGAATATAATTTATTATAATAATAAAAACGAACTTACAGCGTATCAACACTATACAATTACAAATCGTACTATTCATAAAGTAGTTCTAATACAATTGGAACCACAAGATAAAAATGTAAAAAATATCCCACGACATAAACGTAATCAAAAGCATGGTAGAAACAAAAGGATTTAAACGAATTATAAGTCGGAGCTTGTGTTTAACACGGTTTCCTTAAAATATATTTGCTTTCTATTTCCCCTGGGTACAACGACCGAAATAGTAATACTGCCGGTGTTGAACGACATGCCTGAAAAGGTTGTTGAAATTATTATTCGTAAGCTAACTCATAAGTTTGTTCCATAGTTCTCTAAGCTATATGTAATGAGGGAAAAAGAAGGATGAATTAAAAGACAAAAAAATGTTACTATGTGTAGGTTTTAAAGACATGAGAATTACAATTACTTGCAACCTTTCGACACACCTTTTACGTCCATTTTAATTTATAATGAAATTTATTTCCAACGTTAATCACGAACCTTTCGAATCGTGTTTGTAACTTACAAGAAGCTAGCAACTACTTATGAAGCATGATTCATTAACAAAATCTAAAATACATCAATCAAATCAAGTACTATTCAAAATGATACAAATATAACTATCGTCAATGATTCACCACCTCATTAAAAACCATCATAAATGGTCATAGTAGGCGAGTCCAAACAATTAAATTTTCCTTTGAAAATTCGTAAGTAACATGCATTTTTATTTTATTTTCTTTAATCTACTTTCCACCTCATCCATCCATATCAGATGCTCATTCGCTCCACACTCTTCAATCTATGCGTGCTCTCAAGTCTCAATAACTCATTACAAAAACATTGCTACTTTATTCACTTACCAAATCAAGAAACCCTCTCAATTACCCATTACAAATCCCCAATTTTAAGAAAATCAAAATTCGATCCTAATTCGTGTGATTTCAAAATTAAGTCACCGATGAGGCGATCTTAACACTCAATTGTAAGAAAGTAAGCACCTTTTTGTTAAAAAGTTGTATAATGCAGAGACAGAGTAATCGGCTCGTAGACGGGTTGATCCCGGGTTACGGCAAGATCCGGAAACGAGGCTGTTCTTCATCACCATCTTCATCATCAAAAGTTCATAATTACCGATTTAAACGTGCAATTATGGTTGGGAAAACACGGGTGGCAAGTGGGTCTAGATCCAGTACTCCGGCGCCGTCGTGGAGGATGACGCCGTCGTCAAAATCCAAACTTGGCGGCGGTGTGGAGTCGCTTAATTACGACGGCGGTGGTGGGAGGTCGAGACCGGTGTCGGCGAGGAAACTGGCGGCGACACTGTGGGAGATGAATGAGATACCGTCGCCGCAGAATTCGACAGCGATGAAGAGAGAGAAAGAGACAGCGAGGGTTAGAGAGAGAACGAACCGGCCGGTTCATACCAGTTCATTTCCTCCTCATTTGTCTGATCCGTCTCATAGTCCTGTTTCTCAGGTGAGTTCTTAACTTTATTTTGAAACAAAAGCTATAGGTCATTAACTTTATGTGATTATGTCAATTTGTTTATTTTGAAGATTGAATTTTGTTATCTGGGTATGTATTTTTTAGGTTAGTTATTGCTTATTATATAAAAGTAGTATTTTAGATATTCCTTTTTTACTTATATTTGTTTTTATTATTGTTATTTAAATATTAGTTAGTCACTTTCAATTCAATAATCAAATATCAATCTACTATCTAATATGGTATGTTTTAGATACCATTAAAATTGTAAGTCATGGGTCACTTTCAGCCCTGTTTAATTATAGAGAATGACCAAATATTTAATTTTTGGGAATTAGGATGCTTGCCCTTAGCAAGTGAAACATGGAGCATTTTGCATTTGAAATGCTATTGATTTTGTGTTTGAATGTAGATGGGTTATTTTTGTAAGCGATTAGTTGTTCATGTTCCTATGTTTTTTACCCTCTTGTCTAGAGGATGGATCGGTCCGGAACAGGATCTCACTGTAGGATTTCAACGTCTCATAAACCCAGGCTTGAGGACAAGAATGGTGAAGTTTATGATTCTCATAGCAACGTCAGTTTAATGGAGGTGAATATGTATATATATTTTTCCGTTATTGTTTTGGATTTATTGATAGATATAGAAATATGTAAGTATATATCTTGATAATGCAGATTGAAAACCGATCTCGAGCTCAGACTCCTAATGGTTCTGTAAATAGTATCAAGCCACGTTTAAAAGAAGTTAGTAATGCTCTAATGACATCCAAAGAGCTACTAAAGATTATTCACCGAATGTGGGCACATGATAATCTTCCATCATCTAGCATGTCACTTATCTCAGCCTTACATACCGAGCTAGAACGGGCCCGCCTTCAGGTCAACCAGATCATCAAAGACCAACGTGTTGACCATACTGAAGTCAATTACCTATTAAAATGCTTTGCTGAGGAGAAAGCATTGTGGAAAAGTAAAGAAAGACGAGCAATTGAATCTGTGGCTGGTGAGTTGGAAGTTGAGAAAAAGTTGAGACGAAGATCTGAGAGCTTAAATAAAAAACTGGGGCAAGAATTAGCAGAAACAAAGGCTTCTTTTGCAGAAGTTTTGAAAGAACTTGAAAGTGAGAAACGGGCACGTGAGATTATGGAACAAGTTTGTGATGAATTAGCTGTTGACATTGGTGAAGATCGGGCTGAAACAGAAGAACTGAAACGGGAATCTGCTAAAGTTCATGAAGAAGTTGAAAAAGAAAGAGAAATGCTTCAACTTGCTGATAAACTAAGAGAAGAAAGAGTGCAGATGAAATTGGCAGAAGCTAAGCATCAATTTGAAGAAAAAAACGCGGTTGTTGAAAAATTAAGGAGTCAACTTGAAGCGTTTCTTGGAAATGGTAAGAAAAAAGGACGGAAAGATGAAGACTTGATTAGTTATTTGAATAAAAGTAATTTTGGTGCGACCCGTTTAAACGAAGAACATGATGATGGTGAAGTTGAGAATGAAGATTCAGGAGAGAGTGATCTTCATTCTATAGAACTAAGTATGGATAATAATAATAATAATAATAATAACAAGAGTTTTAAGTGGACTCATGGTCATAATGCTCATAAAGATTCGTTTGATGATGAAATAAAATGGAGGAATTTAGTCAACGGTAAAACATCAAGAAGAAGTACTTCTTCGATTCAAAGGAACATTTCAGATGGAAATGAATGGGGAATTCAAGAGACTTTTGTTGATATTGAGAAGCAAACTCCAAGAAGAAGTCATGGGGATGACTTGCTGAGATACAAGTCGGTCAAAGGTCTAAGAGACCGAATTTTGACAACTTTGAAGCCACAAATGTCAAGAGATTTTGACAGTTCGGGTCATGGGAGCGGGTCAAAGTCGAGAGGTGAAACCTTCAGTGGTAGACGATCTAAAAAGTGACTTTAAGTTCAACCCGCTGTTGCAGGTAAACTGTTACTGGTTTCGATCGCCATGGATGATCGTCATTGCAGAATTCAAGAAGATCAAGATGGACTCTAAGTTCAACCCGCTTTTGCAGGTAAAGTGTTACTGGTTGTGACCGCCATGGATGATCGTCATTGCAGAATTCAAGAAGATCAAGATGGTAAGAAAACTTATTTTGTATTCTTTGTGTTGCTAGTCATTCACACAAAAACTTCCCATGAATTTGTAGTATAAAAAGTGTCAAATTTTGTAGAGTTTTGCCAAGTTAAGTGATTTTCCCTGTACAAAAACTTATGTTTAACTATAAATATATCTTGTTCTTGACATATTATATTAAAAATTTGCTTCTATTTGTCTGTTTAGATTGGGTAGAATTTGTATAAATGATCATGTTGCTGTTCAAGTATTAAAGGGTATAAAGAATGTTTTCTGGGTCAAAAGAATGCATACTTCTAGATTTGAAGTTTGAGCAAACTGAAGTTAAAAGATTAATGGAATTTTGGTGATGGTGGGCTCAATTTTTTGATTTATTATTATAAAGATAATACTAATTATTATCCCTCACCTAGTTTTAATAATTTGGGCACATGGTGTCTACTGTATTCCTTGTGACGAAAGAATCAAATCAAAGGATCAATGCAAATTAAAGTCTCATGTTTGTGATTATTAAATTGTGGTCTGTGGGTCATCATCATTTGATTGTCAATTATCAGTTGGATGATTTAAAAAGTCTGGCCCTTTTGCCTATTTTAGTACTTTTGACATTTAAAATAAGTTATTCATAGTTTATGTGATGGATCAAGTCTGTTGCATCAATTTAAGTGAGGTATATACGTCTCGCGATCTTAGTTCATCTATATTGGAATTGACTACTGTAATACTTATTCGAGATTAAGCTATTATATTGTTTTTCAACGAGTACCCATATCTCGTTAATAACTAAACAGATATGTGTTGTTTACGTTAGCAACGAGTAATCATAACGTTAAAGTTATTTCTGGTGAAAGGTTGATAATCGATAATCGAAACTGGTTCACAATCAATTGTCTATCTATCATGTATCAGACATGTCCGACTCACTCAAAAGTTATGACTATGGAATGTCCGGACTTGAAAGTTGAACCATTGAATTATTCAAAGTTCTTTAATCCTGTTTAATGTTTCTTGAGATTGAAGCATTGATGGGATGGCACATGGGTTGTTTTTGAATCATATGTTATAATTTGAGTACCAGGCTGCTAATGGCCAATTAATTTGTCTGGATTAAAAATTTTGTTTGTTAATTACTGTATTCACTATTTGTTATAATTGCTGACAATTAAACAAGCATCCACCAACAGTATAAATTTATAATAAGGACTGATTTGGTCAACTGAATATTGTTTATTGTCTTTATTATCAACAAACAAATGTGGTATCGATAGCTTCTGGCTCCAAATATATGGATGTTATTTGAAACTTCTGTTGTTGATATTTTTGTACAAAAGTTGCAGCACGATTTTGTTTAATATGAACACTAAAGGAAGTGATAAAGTGTCGTCGGGTAAGTAACAAACCAAAACACGTCATTAGATTGTTATGTGTCATGACGCAACCTGACAAGTTTTGTTACTTTGTTAAATATGATTAGGAAACTATGTAATTACAATAGTATTGTAATCTTCTTTCATGAATATGCATAAACTTTGAACGATTGAGCGATTCATTGTGCTTTAAGTTGACCCTTACGTACTATGCCTTAGGGTGGGTGCTCATCAGCACCTCACCAAAGGCGTTGCTTTCAGGTGACATGGTGGTGGATCTTGTGAAATGCCCATTTTCATTCTTATTTTTTATTTGTGTTGTGATATCGAAATTTTTAAGAAAAGATGCAAGTGTCAATTAGCAAATGGGGGATAAGTTACTATATAGAGTGTTTCTTTGTGTGTGTGTGTGTGTGTTTGATTTGTACGCAAATGGTGATGATGTGATGCTAATATAATGCATTTGAGTTCTATGATTCTATAGATAATAACCCAATGGATCATTTATGTAGATATAGATAATGATCCGAATCATTCTGGTAATTATGATGGTCTCCAAAAGCAAAGAAAAAAGAAAAGATCAAAATATTGAAGTGTTCTTACGAGTATGGGTTAAGACTCTACTGAAGTAACTCCCCAAATGCTTAGGGCTAGAGACGATTGTCAACTTCTTATAACCAATGATATGCAAGAAATGGGTAGCTTTAATTGTTTCATCTAGAAGATGATAGTGACAAAACTTCTAAAAGCACATACATATTGTTTTTGATTTCAGATCGTTTATAAGTGGTAATCATCTGAGTTGCAGGTTGCTAGTAGAGATATATAAGATGCATTTATTGATAGATGAATCACACAAATACTATACATGCAGAAGTTCAAGTTCATTTGTTTAATTTTGTTGTAGTGGTCTCGATATGAGATACTTCCTGTGTGTTTTAATGCTCATTTCAAGGCTAAGTACCTAAATGTGTGTAGTGTCTCATGGTTGCCGAATTGCCCAATTTCTAGCCTGACTGATGACTCTATAAGAGTCTTAATTGTCAGTCCAAGTTCAATAAGGTTCTCACTTTATCACATGTCATAATTATTAAGAGTACATGTGGTTTTTCCTCCACTCAACTTGAACTCAATATAGCGCCAGAGAACGTTTCTATAATTGAACTCAATATGGGTATCGAGTTCGATACAGTCTTCGATATGGGTACCTGTTTGAAAAATTGAAAAGGTCCTAAATCTATCGAGCTTGATACAACAACTTATACCGAATTCGATACAAACTAAACTTCCAAATAAAACCTAAAGGTATCGAATTCGAATGACACTAAACCACTTCAACTGTGGAGTTCGATTTAGTCTTATCCTTTGAGTATCGCGTTCAACTAACACACTTTATCTTTAAACCTAAATTTGATACCAGCTGTCTTTGATTATCGCACATAACTAAACCAAAATCACTTGTGTATCGAGATGTTCTTCATATCCCGTCATACTGTAAATTTCAAAAACAAATCTAATGATGAAATTAGTCCGAAAATTCAATGCTAATCCACTCCAAATCAACACTGAATCAAATTCATCTGTTGAATTTGATTGAAACTTCATGCATCTCTTGAATTTGATCATAAATTGTAGTGCTAAAAAAAAACCCACTTTCTTCAAGTTCGATCTAATTCGTCAATTTCAAGATGTTAAAATGAAATTAACCACTTGATTTCTCAAAGTTCGATTGAAAATTTTCAAATTGATCGGATTAATTTCAAAAACATGATCAAATCGATAAATTTGATGCTTCAAACTATGAATAGTTGACTTTTTCTATGAACTCTTGATCATTTTTACTTCAATTTTTGATTAGATAGATTACTTTGATTCAATTTCGATCCTTAAACTTCAAATTGAACTTTAAATCTTCAATCTTACTCGCTCCAATATCAATTGTAAGTCCTATACCAAGTAATCGTACGAATAATCGATACAAATGTGTATTAATACTGATTGTGTTGGGAAACTTTTCATCAACACCACTAACCACATGCTTTTACACGTAGACTCTAAGTGTGAGTATTGACTATTAACTAATTAACTGGATGATTGTTACATTAATATAGGTGACTTCACAAAAACTTTTATATTCACCTAATTAAGAAGATAGAATAAAATCAAATAGTTTATGCACTGTTCTCTCTATATTTATTCATCTCATCATTTAAATACGTACATTAGAATCAAGGTATAAACAATATGTGGAGTTTAACCATTTTCGTCACCGGAACCGTAACATCACCGACGACATATCCAGTGATATCTCCGACCGATGCTTTAGATGACATCGGCGGGCTAGTGGCTGCTCATTAGCAGTGGTGACGGCGGTTGGTGATGGTTCCGTGGTAGTTTTCGAAAGTGAATGAGAAATGATCGAAAAATGAAAAATGATGTTGCAAATAGTGATATAAAGGATGTTTGGAATCGCTTATTTAAACACTTATCTGCTTATTTGCTTATTTCTTAAGGAATAAGCACTTAAAAATAATTATGTTGGTTTTTAAGCACATAAACACTTATAAATAAAATAAACACTTATAAATAAGCAATGCCAAACACCCCTAAATTGCTTAATAGTGTTGAGATATATGAGTGTATTATGGTCCCCAGGATGATAACCTAATAGTGAAGGACATGCAATATAAAAGGAAAAGTCACGGATTTAATCCCCGTCCCCATATTCTTTTATCCGTTAATTATGCGACTTACCTCTCTCATATTGATCGTGAGACTGACCGATGTAAGTTGCTAGAGGTCAATTACCCCTTTTTTAGTATATGAGTGTATCATGTCTAGAGCTCACAAAATGTCACCCTATAAATCATGCATGTGAGACCACTATGTGGTTGTAAATGGTACCTCATGTTCATCTTTTTTTGTTTTTTGTTGTCTAGCGGTATGCGAATAATCTACAAAACAAGTAATTGCGAGTTCAAATCTTGTTAAAGAGAGTGTATATATATTATATGAATTATACATATAAATGAGACAAGTTTTAATTTTGCCTTTCTAAAAAAAGTTACCTTAGTATATACCACAACTTCCCCTGTTAGAGTAGTGAAAATTTCAAGCATGGAACTTCCAAGTAACTGCAATGTGAATCCCTACCATCATTTAACAACATTTTACATGAACTTATACAGAATATAATAGACAAGAAATATAAATGCTCACATAACTGTTACCACCATGACCCCAATTTATTTCCACTTGTAAATGGAAGGTGGCCCAAAAACATGGTCCATGATAGTATCATAGGACCATTCATTTTTTGAATTTTTGGAAACCACTCGCTAGTGAAGCCTACCCATATTAGCCATAACATTCGTTACAAGTTGCCACTTGTGACCAACCCCAATTTCATAAACAAAAAGTCTACCGTGATTTCCTTTCTCTAGTACTAATATATATTTGTACGATCTTAACCATCATCTTTATATATAATTTAAAGAGAATACGACGAAGAAATCTGAGTCTTTTATTATTTTTATCCTTTGTGATCCAACAATTTAAAATTCTTTCATATAATTACACTTTTGACCCTTTAAATATTTTATGTATATATTTTAAAAAAAAAATAGACCAAATATTTTATTCATTTATAAAACTTAAAAAGCCTATAAACTATATAAAAATATCAACCAAATATTTTATTCATTTATAAAAATTAAATTCGTCATGTGTTATTGCGGGTTTATAAACTATATTAAAAAACTGTCACAATATTTTATTAATTTATAAAAAATTAAATTTGTCCAGCGTTATCGCGGGTCTATAAACTAGCAACGATCAACATTTCTTTCGTATAATTACACTTTCGACCCTTAAATATTTGATGTACTTGTTTAAATTAAAAAATTGAGTCACAGTATAAAAAACCGCGAGTTTATAAACTATATAAAAAAATAGGTCACAAATCGATCACATTATTTTATTCGTTTATAAAAATTTAATTCGTCTCGCATTATCGCGAATTTATAAACTAATTATTCCTTATACTTTAAAAATTTATAGATATATAGTTTGTCTAACGTGTGCCCTAACGACACATGTTAAACTTCATTTAATTCACTAAAAACTTTTCGATTAGATCATATAACGCATTAAGTTAATATTGTGATTTCCTTTTGTAAATGTATATTAAATATATATATATTGTTATTTGTAATAATCACATTTAATTAAGGGCACGTGTTAGATATATTAACTAAAAAATTGAATGAACTGTACAGTAATTGTGTAGTACATACAGTTTCGTTTATAAGTTTGGTAAAATAACAAAATGATAATGATTACAAAAATCAATCAATTTTGAATAGAAAAAGAAAAAGAATGGAATCCAACAAACACCTGTGTTGAACACAACAATATAAGTGCTGGATTTAGTACTATTGTTCTGTATGGTACATGTACTTGTAATAATCGCAGACTCTTAGATGAGCAGTGATCAGAAGGTACATTTGGTTAGTTTGAGGATGTTACTGACGTTACATTTGGTTACTCATTTGGTTCCATCTCAATTCTCAAAACTCACTTTTTTCATTCTATTAGTTTTGCCCTCCATTGCAAATTTGGTGTCACGAACTCCATTGAATATGTTAAGTGCAATGAAACTTCTTTTTATTGTAATAATAATAATTGTAATTAATAGGGCTAAATTCACATAGATGGATACAACTATCACGAATTAAATGTTATTGTATGTACTATGTAGTGTATTCTCAGACTATTTTAATTAATTAATTAAACTTTTCTGTATTGTTATTATATATATTATATATATATATATATAGGGTGAGGATCAAGAGGGAAACAAAAAAATTAGGGAGGGAAGGAAGCAAATCTCAACCTTTGATTTCATCATAAATGGATTTTAAAAATTACAAATAATTTCAAAATTTAACATTCATCACAAATGAATGTTAAAAACATTTTATAAAAAAACCAAAAGTTAAGATTTGTTTCCCTCCTTTCCCAAGATTTGGAGCTTCCCTATAAATCATTTCCATATATATATATATATATATATATTATACTCAACATTCTATAATCTGGCAAACGATGATATATACGTACATTCTCGACATACGATGATATTGTTGAAGAATTTGAGTCATAAATAGTGTGAATGATATAAATATTTAGATAAATCTTTGTGTCGTTTTGAGATTATTTTTTGTTCGGGATAACTAAATATATAAATCGTAAAGATTACTCTTATACTTAATCATGTACACTTCACAAAAAACTTGAATGATAAATCAAAATCAACGCTATCAACATTTATACAATTTCATACACGATTCATCTTACAATTGGTTGATAGTGGACCAACATTTTTCAAAAGAAATATTTTGTTCCTATAATATGTCCCGGGTCACGAAATTCTCTTTAATATAAAACCAATTTGTATGATGTTTGCTAAATATTTGCCAACGAATCTGAAAGTTATAGACGGTTTGAGATGTTTAAAAACCGTTTTCTAGATTCCATGAGAGTTTAAATAACGGTTACAACTACTCAAACTGACACAAATTCATATTGATTCAACCTCATCCAGACCAGCCAAACACAACTCAGTCAGCTTAAGACCAAATTTATAGATCAGTCAACTTTAGACCAAACAGATAAATCAGTTTGTGCATGGACCGCCACCAGAGGCTTTGCCCTTTGACCCCGTTAGGGGTGTTGCCCCTAAAACCTCATAAGAGGAGCCAGCCCCCTAACCCATTTTACCTGGACCCAAGATATAATAACTTAATAAGGGATTAAATGCACTTCACATCATTTAATACGTATCTATGAATCCACCATTTCACCAAAATATACAACATTCATCCGGGTTAATATGTCAATTACGTTGGTTGCAATATTAAACTACAATGGTGGGCATCAACTAACGTTTCTATGTGACATGTTTTTACTCGTGATAATAATCAAAAAATGTTTTATTTGTTGAGCGTTTAATGTTTTCCTTGCATAAAAATAACAAGACGAGTACATAAAAAGAAAAGGTGTACGTACATGTTGACATAATGTATGATCAGTAAATCATGTTACTAATATGTAAGGTGTGGGGGGCAGGGTTGCATGTGGGTAGAATGAAGATTTCATATTCACAATTTCATATTGATATTGATTTGGTGGGGAAAGTGAGAAATGCCATTCAAACCTATGAGACGTGGCTTCTTCCATTGTCTCTTGACTCTTTGATTCTTTAATTTGATTGTCATATGTACCATATATATTCAATAAACATCCTACATCTCCTCATTTGTTTATTGCAACCAATTGCCTACTAAAATTAAACTACCAAACATGTGGGGAATATGGTCGGAATCAGCATCAAATACGAGTTTCAAGATCTCAAATTGAAGACAGAATTTCAGTATTATTTATATCTTTCATTCATACATTAAAGTAGTAATATTGTATACTAAATGTGTAAACATTGTGAAACTTTGGTCTATGAATCAAAGTTTCATTCCAACAATTCGCTATAATTACATGACATGCTTAGTGGTATTAGGAATTGTAGCTAGTTCGAAAGTTAAATATATCCTAATCAAGTAGAACCGTTTTCCAGAACTACTTCGGGCTCTACCAAACTGGAACCACCACACCAATGTGGCAAAGCCCCGCACTAAAAAACTTTGTCACAACGTATGCCGTTACGTAATCTCTTTAACGAGAACTCTACATCACGTATATCAATCATAATGTTTAGACTTAAGTTTTATTACAATTGGTGGGACAAATAAAAAAGGTTGCTTTAGTCCTTCAATCGTATCAATGCTAATTAACAAGTCTAATATAGCGGCTTCAGAATTCAGAAATATATACTTTTATGCCTGTGTAGTTGTGTGTCCATGGTGGTCCATGTTTGACAAACTAACCGGCCTTATTCTGCAAGGTCCCTACGTACTCGCCTAACCCTTTATGGTCGTAAGGGAATGTCCGATTTTTTCATTTATAAAGTTCCATGTTGATAAATGTTTGAATAATTGTAAATTTTATCATAACAAATAATATTGTTAGCTAAATTAAGTTAATCAAGATATACCTAAATTTAATTATTAACTAAGAATCCTAATTAACTCTATCTTCTGGTATTAACTATCAATGTAGGATAATTAAATTAAAATCGACTAATTGATAATATTTTCAATAAATCTTGTAAATGATGACCAATATAATATTTTTAATGAAAAATCCTTGACGATTCAACTACAATCATGTATTAACAAACTAGAAAACTATTATTAAATAATATCAATCAATAGATAGATATAAATAATTTTGAATGCATTTTTTAATTGACGTAAAGATATATGATTAGTCCGCATTCTAGCTACTAGCTATAAATGATCAGATCCGTAGTAAGTAGCAACTAGGTATCTCCGAATCTATACTTCTATCTAATCTAACTGTATATAATGCGCGTTTATATTTGTCTTCAAATTGAGTTCATCATTGTCTAAAGACTAAATTGCCTTCTAAGACTTATTATAGTACATATTTAATTTGATTTTGTTAAATATGATATGATAATACATCAATACATACCATTAATATCTCTCAACTTCCCTTCGATTAACATTGCCAATCAATTTAACTCTCAATTAATCATATGAACAGAAATCATGTAATTGTACCAAACATATATGCGAAACCTTATAATTCATTGTTGAAAATAGTTAGAATAATGACACCAAAATATGTATTTGAAACAATTTAAGGATGTTCGTCAGAAGATGTCATCTCTTCTTTCGAATTTAAAAGTTACACGAAATATCATTTTCGATTTTTGTTGCATAGCGTAACTATTTTGCTAGTAATATATATTTCAATAACTCATTAATTACATTTAACGATTAAGTTATCTTCTCCAAATATTTAGACAAGTACGTCAAACGGACATATTATCAACAACGATTTATACGAATGATTAATACATCTGAAAAGAATAAAAATGACATAATATTATTATATGATTAATCAATTTTGATAAATTTTATTTCACACTGCATTGTATGGGTGTTTTGCTAGTATAAAAATGTGCAAATTACCAATGTTCCTTCATTACTTTCTGAAACATCCAAGAAACCACATCGAGGCTGGGGTAATGACTAGGCTTATGCTTGTAAAATGATTGTAAGGTTTCTATAAATTTGCAACTTGCTTCTTCATGAAATTCACTTGCCAAGTAATTTAAGATGTAATAAAATTCTTAATGTATAACGATCTTATATTCCATGTATTAGCAAGAGACGATATCAATCGATCATGTCGAAAAACTGTTTACTTCTGTTACGTTTTTCAGTGTACACATTATATATGTTTAATTGCTTATCTTAACATTGATCTCCAAATATACATATTTGGTTTTGTTAACAACAACTATTAGGTCTGTTATATTAAAATGTTCAAACATAACAAACTTTTGTACCTTGACTTTTAATTATTAGGGTTGTCTTATCATTTGTCTACACGTTTTGTATTGTCTGGTTGAATATATCAGAAAAATATGAATGTACTCCTAGATAGATTTCCTGAGTTTTAAGTGAAAGGATCACATGATTTTGACATTTCGACCTGTATAGTTTTGTCGTTTGATTGTCTAGTTACATTAATATGCGATGCATGCATTTGACCGTAATCACGAAACTGGAAATCCCTTTAAGATCTAATTAAATAGATTATACAAAATCATAACTGTCATGTTAGTTTTTTAATAATATTGTTTGATTCTAATCCTTAAAAATATAACCGTACTCCCACCTTCATCCAACTAATTCCGTTTCATTAATAGTTCTTGTCTAAATCACATTTTTGCATCTTCGAACTTAATCGGGAAACGGATTCTAGGAGTTCACCGAATAACACAAAAACCGAAAGGAATATATCTCGATATTTTATAACTAGTTTATGTTCAGTAGTACCGTATTTTTTAATATATTTAATTATATTTATTTGTGCATTATTAGTCCTTGTGTCATTTTAACAGTACGATGCATAGATGCGTATCTACATTTGGATTATGATGCAATGTTTGTAGTCTATGGCAATGTTTCTTTAATAAAAATGATGATATGATTATAAGGAGTATCTACTAGTGATTACTAATTACATATAAATAGTAAATTATGTTATAAAATCACATCTGAGTATACATACTACATCGTACAAATTGTTAATACTCGAAAGGAAAGTACGTTCGTTCTAATGGTTTAATTTTTTCACTAAACCTTCGTATGTATCTGAAAAAAGAAAAACAATATGTATGTTGCTATAATCAATTCAAAGCTATAATAGAATGTTATCTTCGTTGCATTTGCATTGCCCGGATATTTTACTATTATATATTTAAAATTAAAATAATGCACATAAATAGATTTTAAATATTTTAAACCAATTAAGTTGACATTATTAATTAATTAAGTTATTACATCCGCATTATTGCTTTAGGTGCGAAGTCATGTGCCGGTAACTCAAAGTGCATTGACAGGAACGTATTTATTTAACCATTTACTTATTTTTAATTCGTCACTTTGAAAAGAGGCGTCATAGGGTCGATTATAACTAGCCGCTATTTCAAAATTAGATAGAGATTAGCCTAAAGGGTTTGTCTTGACTATCTGTGTGTTTAGTGGTCCTGTGTTTAATATTACACGAGATATTAATCAGGTTCAATTTAATTCTAATTAGCTAATAATATTTAATCAACTTTTCAAGAAACTCATGTTTAGTGTTAAATTAAATATAATATAAGAGAAAATTTTAAATGAGAATAGTAAATTTTGTAAGAATAAAAAAATCAATTTCAACCGTTCATTCTTCAATAACATAACAGAATTCTTCTAATTTTTTAAATTTGAATATCTCAAAAATAAGTAGTAAAAAAATATAAAAATGGAACCAGAAAAAACAATGTTTTTTTCTTTTCCATTAGATATCTAACATTGTATACTTTCAACGAACTAATTTTTTTATTTTTTGGTGGATTTTGAAAATGACTATCTCATGTGATAGTCGCTGGTTTCACATGTGATACTCGTCTCCAAAAGCCACAAAAGTGAAAAAAATAAACTTCATTGAAAATATATCTTGTAAGATGTCTAATCTAAAAAATTTAACGGTAATTTTTATGGTGTAATTTTTATCAATTTTTGACTAACAGTTTTTAAGATATTTAATTTTAAGAACATCAAAAGGAAGTAGAGTTTTGTCAAATGAAGCTCCCTCATTAGTTCTTCCATTCTCACAAAAAAGTTGGTATTTATTTGAACTTCCATCTATCATATAATATAACAAAAAACTATTAAAGAATTGTTTTACGACCAATTGTGTAACTTTTACAAATATGTCATTCATTCACATTTTTCTCTACACACTTTTAAGAAAGTGCATTGTTAAATTTCTCGCACCTATAGATGTGTATAAATTTATAACATTTATAAGTATGAAATTTATCACATTTTCCCATATAAAATTGTAAGGAAATTTTTTGACACTTATAAACGTGTACAAATATAAAGTTGTTCACATATTCAAGTGTGGAGATAAATTTGTCACGCCCAACTTATTCGCACTTCCCCTTGTGTGAAGAAATGAAGTGCCAGAACTTAAATTCACACTTTTAAGTGTGGTCAAATTTGTGTTTGTGTTTGTATACACTGATAAGTGAGAATTTTTATTTATATGATTATACTAAATAATTTAAGTATTTTTTCACACTTATAAATATGACAAATTTCTAATCCCTTATAAGTATAAGTGTGAAAAAATGGAAAAAACTTTACATATTTTTAAAATGTGTAGAAAAACGATGTGCACAAATTACAATTTTGCTGTATTGTGTTGTGTTCACAAATTGGCTTGTCATAACTTTGACCGCTACTGTTAGTTTCCTAGCTTACTACGGAGTAATATTAGCTTTTACCATCTCGAAAATGTGATCAAATGTTTGTGCCATATACGATGAATCAAAGGTAGAGCAACGAGTTGAAAAAAAAGTCATGGCTACGAGAATTGAATTGACTTGTGATTCAAGTGAGAAAATTAAAGAGATGCAAAAATAAGCTGTTCTAGAAGATCGCTTGAATGAAGAAAGTATATGATTAAAGATCAAATCAAGTTATTTGAGATTGACAACAATGGGATCAAACTATTGAGTTAAAATATCCGTACATGCATGTAACTCAAATATTGGGATTAAAATTAACAACATGCAATTGTATTATGTTCGATAAACAATAATAAAGCATATATGTTTTCATGATTAACTACTACAAGTTACATTATATTTTAATGTTCAAGTTATAACTTTTTCTAGGTATATGAGTGGTAATTATAAACGTATGCTACATGAATGAGCATGCATGTTAGGGGACATATAGATGCTTTATGTACATATGATCGAGTATAACATGTAGGAGACAGGCTAGATTAATTTAGTTTATTTGACAGAAACCAACAACTTCTATGATATGATTCCCAACAAAACTCATAAATAAGAGCCAACTTCCAACATTTGTATAGGGCATTGGAAAAAAGGGTGCCTGAATCTACCTGGAATTGAAGGTAGTTTTTGTCTCTAAGTCCTTACATATATAAAACACAAGAATCTATCTCAAAAAAATATCCATGCATGCATGCACATATGAGTATTTACATGGAGTTAGTTCAGGTACACGTTCAAATGTTCGATCAGACATAATTTTTAATTAAAATTTTCATCACTTTTCCTATTAATTGCTCATATGTCTTAATTAATTAGTTATAAACTACAATGTTTAAGCATTTTAGTACCTTATTAGAGTATACACTAGCATATGAACACTTGACCTTTTTTTTGTTCGAATTATATTTATATATATTTATATATATAAATAATATACAAACACGACATTTACTATATCTCAATTATACGTTGACAGATATATTTATGAATTCAAATTTTCATATAAGTTGAAAAGTTATAAATGCATCAAACCGCTTATATCTATAAAGAATACACACACATGGACAAGGCCGTAAATGAGTTTTCGAAACCCTTGTGCAGAACGACAATGAGACTCTATAATGAAGAATAAACTAACAGTCTCATTCAACGATTGATGGTCTATCAAAATGACATGTCAGATTGATTTTGTTTATTTGTGATTATATGTAAATGTAGTTATTTATGTATACTAACATAGTTTTATTTTCTACAACTTGATTACCTATATAACACAATTAGGGCCATTTTTATTCTTTTAATTCAGAGTTAGATTATTTATCATATATTTTTAAGTTCCCTGAGCGGTTCACACCTTGCCTTCCCTCAAAGATAACCCTGCATATGGTTCATAAATAAACGAACAAAAATTATAATATGATTGCATTGAATTTGATACTTTAATCTGCTATAAAAGCTTCTATAAAAATATAAAACAACAAAATACATTACATTAGTCTACTCATATAATTCAAATAAGACCCTTAACAGTTAGCATTATTGGGTCGTCTTTATTTTGAAAAGTGTTATTGTTTGACTATTCATGTCTATATATGTCATATATCATATAGATATTTTTATAATTAAATAAAGTTATAGAAAAGAGAGTGAGAGAGATGGCGTGGTGGGGGTGGGGTTCAAGATTGGGGTATGAGGAGAGGATTGAAACACGAAAGCAAGAAATACAACATTCAATATACCTAGTCTAGTGACCCGTAATTACAGGATTCGACATAAAATAAAATTGTAGAATTGATTGATAAATAACGTAAGTATCATAAATGTAGCTATAAGTTTTACGAGTAATATGTTTTTATTCTGTTTTGTATAGGTGATGCTCAAAGAAAGTCATAAGTAACAAGTAAAATAACATATATTGTAATTATTATATATGGATATGTAATTATGTTTAGATTTTATAAGTGACACTTCGTCTAATTACTTGCGACACATGTTTTTATAATACATTCAAATTATTAATTGAGGCAGTAGCCGAGTCTTACCTTTTCAAATCATGTATTAGTTATACGTCTTGAATCAACATTAGAATCTTAGATAAAAACATCTAACCATCTGATTTAGAATTGCCCTATTCTTCCACTACCATAATAAACTACAAAAAAATATCAAATAAACATCAAATAAGAAACTTAAAATCAATTTCCTCAAAATAAGTAGAAATCTTTGTAGTTACAGTCATGCTTCAATTAAAGCAAGAGAAATGTTCACAACCACAATAGATATAACCAAGAAAAGATGTGAATTAGTATCAAGAGACATAGTGACGTAGCAGTATTGTATGTTACAATGCAATTAACAATGAGATAGATCGGTCAGGTGTAACTACATAGAGCTTCAACAAAAAGAACATAAATCAAAACCAACAAAATTGATTCATTATATATTCAAAACTAAAAATAGATGCTACTGATGTATATTAAGGACCCTAATAGACCATCTTGTTTCTTTGATTTCAATATCCAACTTGTGTAATTGGCTCATAAAAAGAAAATTTGTCACTGTTCGTACATGTTTAACATTATTAGAAATAGATTAGACCCAAAGTTTCAGTAACCTAAATTTGTTAAAAAGGAGAAAATCTTAACTATCTTACGATGGTATGATGAAGTTTAAGGAGAAGAAATAAACTTAAATAATTGGAGAAGCAACATGAATGTCATGAAAAACCACAGTCGAACTATAAAACGTATTATATGAAAAATACAATGCATATAGCGAAAGAACCATAGTGAACATAAAAAATCAATAACAATTTAAAAAGTCAAGTGAAACTGTTTAATGGATTGAGGGTTTGAATTCAACCTATATGCATACACGATTCACACATCCCCCAAATCATCACAACACACTTACATATGCATAAACACTTAGTTTGAAACCTGAAATAATCAAACCGACCTTTATGTTTCCTTTACGGTCTTGAAAAAATCAAAAACTAAAATAATCTTTCTTAACCTACCATTTAAAAATCGGTTTCACTACCTGCAGAATCTAGTTGAAAAGACTATTTCATTTTCCTGCAATTCGATGTTAAAATATCAATTAGAAAAATTGAATCGGATAATGCCGATTGTATTATGGAATAATCTCAAACCTAATACTTAAATAAAAGTCCCAACCAAGTAGTTGAATCGAATATTGCCAATTGTTAGAAGAAAAAATAAACACTAGATATCAATTAAAATTTGAAATTGAAAACATTACCGTGTTGAAATTTCGGAAGACACGGATGTGAAAGGACACACAAAAAGAAAATTTGTGAAGAAGCTAGACGAATCGAGTTGCACACTTGAGTAAAACTCCGTATTTTGATGTTTTAATACAACAAGTATCCAGAACTCAATAAAAACGTGCCACATGTCACAATTCCCTTGGGTCAACGAAGGATCTCGCAGGTTAATTGCAATTCCCGCTGGTCTACATTGGTTATCCCGTTAGTTGCTTAAAAGTTTAATACCCATTGGATATGTTTAATACCCGCGGTTTTTTACTTCTTCCAAAAATTGCCTGGTTGTTACCGTCTTCTGTCGGAGCTTAACTGTATTTTAATAGCATCTATCTATACACATATATTACTCTTGAATATTCGCGTATATATTTATATCAATACAACTGATATTTATAGTGTCTAAATGATCGAGGGAATTGATTGATTTAAAGTTCATAGTAGTCAACCAAATGCACAATTAATTTTTTCGCGTTGTGTTTTTCTTATTTTTGATGTTTAATTTCCGCATTTAACTTAAGAAATACCCGCATTTGACTGACGATACTGTCTTCAGCTGGAGCTTCGGGAAGTTGAATAGCGTTTCGGCTTAACGGATTATCAGTGACGAAACTGAACAGATCAACCGGGTACTCGAAAAAGGTAAAATACCACGGGTATTGAAGGTATACAGCGAGTATTTCTTACAAAAACAGAGGGCATTTTACTTTAAAGCGACACGCGGCATAACCGATGTAGACCAACAAAAATTGCAGCTGACCCGCAGGATCCTTCGTTGACCTGCGAGAATTGTGATACGTGGCGCGTTTTTATTGACTTCTAAATACCTGTTATCCTGTTGCATTTTGACCGAGAAAAATTTGACCATTTCAACACAGAAAAAGTTTAACAATAACCATGGGGTATAAATTACCCCTATAACTGATCATACATGCAATTTTCTCTTACTAAAAAACCAGAAAAAAAGTATATTTAGAAAGTTATCATTTTTGTGGAGAGTGATCTTGCAAATCACAAAAAAGAAAATAAAAAAGTAAAGTAACTGATAAAAAGGTCTATAAATTG
The DNA here is from genome assembly GCA_963921325.1 of Logfia minima. NCBI lineage: Eukaryota > Viridiplantae > Streptophyta > Magnoliopsida > Asterales > Asteraceae > Logfia > Logfia minima. The sequence continues at coordinate 13,225,349 of OY992770.1, read as the reverse complement.
ATTTTTCACACTTTCACATCCAAAAGATGCTCACATCATCTTATTCACTATAACGTGACATGTCAGCACGGTAACTTATCTCATAAAATGAGGCATCAACTTTATAACATCATTCGTACTACCATTGACTTTTAGTATTTTTACTACCATTGAGTTTTGGTAAATATTATTATAGATAGATTATAGATTATAGATAGTAGATGTATATTATCCAATCGTAGATGTATATTATCCAATCACTTTTAGTAAATATTATAGAAAGATTATAGATGTATATTATCCAATCACTCTGCTTACTCATGGGAAATGAATACTATCATCTATCACATCTATTAATATTCTATTTTATTTTATCTCATTCATGTTTTTCTTACTTTTTGGGCACATAATGATTCACTCACTTATCTGCCGCATCATTACGTACATTATATAAAACCTAAAAATGGTCAAGCATATGCAAATACTCGGCTTGGTTGTCATGCACGTGGCATAATTACCCCGTGAGGATATTTCATGCAAATTATGGAAGTGCCCCCATCAAGATGGAGTACTAAACATTTTACTAAAAGAGTTCATGTCCGTGGCGGATGGAAGATGGTGGACATTCATGTCACGATAAAAATGAACATGATATGATTCATCATTTGAAAATTCTTTGGGAGTTATGGCGGCGTGTTATTGAAATTTCACGTAATCACATGAGTAGTTAAATGCGTGTGTATGCATCATTCATATATGCTACTAACTGTTAAATATGTAATATATACATTTAATATTATTTTGGCGTTAATAAATAGGAAAAAAGATTTCTAATTAGTAAATTGTTATGTACTAGATTGGTCCAATCTAATAGAGATGGATTCAACGTTGCACGCTTCTAAACAGCTAGTAGATTGGTGGTTGATACTTGATAGGACATGTCTCTTAAGATACTGGTATCATACTGTTGTAATGTTAAAATGAAAATGTTCACCTAAAGAATATTTTATTGATCAGAAGAATCATAAGAACTACTGATTAAACATCAAACCATATATAAGCTGTTGATATGACATTGACTAACAATTATATAGACACATTTGAACTTTTTATATAATTATAAAACTTTAAAGTTGATAAAAATGATAATTTTTAATAAATGTGTCTAAACAAATATATATTTAGGCATCCGCAAATATCTTAACTTTTTCAGTGTATAGTGATTGAAAAGCTTATACTTCGCATAACATTTTGGAATTAAAAAAACCCTTTAAAAGTTACTCCTCCTGTTTCAATTTAAATATTTATCTCACTATTTTTGTTTATCTGAAAAAGATTATCCATTTACAAAAAGTACGATAAAAAATTATTAAATTTTCAAATTTACTCCTATTTATTACTTATAATAATAAAATTTTTAAATATTTTTAATCAAATTTCTTTGAATATAAATGTACAATTGACATTTATCAAACTATTATGAATTTAATTTTTATGGGATATTTTTTTGAGACGAAGAAATTATTATATCAATAAGCCTTATTTTTGCATCTAGCAAGTATTACTATGTATTACTCCGTAATTAGTTTAGCTGGACAAATGAAATTAAGAACGCCTGACATGATGTGATTTTAGATAATGTGTTTGACTTTGCAAATTGACATTAGACCTTGCCTATATTTTGGTTAAAATGAGTGATTGGTATTGATTACATATTAATGAAATGTGATAATGATAATGTCAGATAATAAAAGAAAAGATACTCAATTCCTTCAAAGCGAATGGTAAAAAGATCTTTTTGTCGACCGTCAAATATACAAAAAATGATAAACAGGACCCGGAAAAAAAAACCGTTAAGTAACTGACTATTCCGAAAAAGAAAGAAAAAGTAAATACATATACGTAGTACATAGTTTGTATGAAAATGGAGGAGAAAAGATAGGTGACCCCTCCAGAAAGGCATGGCACCAGACATATTACAAACGTACACATAATACATATAGACATAATATAGTAATAGTAGTGGTAATGATGGTCGTTAAAAGTGGACAATCACTGGAATTCAGGGAAAATCCAATAGCCTGGGACCAAAATCAACCAACCCCTATTTTACAGGGGGTGGGGTGGTCATGACTGTGCAGGCTGGCCCCATTTTCTAACCTTTCTCTCATCTATCTTCATCAAGAACCAACAATCAACATGCTCTCCTTTATTATTGCTAATTTCAGTTGTGGTTCATTGCTTCCGGAAAATACACTAGTTGCCAAACTTAAGGCACCACAGGGAAACGAAATTGTAAAATGAAGGAATTAATTAGTATAAGTGTTTAAATTCAGATATCATTTATGACTAAATTGCACTCGAGGAATACGTGCTTTTTGATTTCGAGATCTTCTTCACAAGAGGGGTATCTAATTAACATAGTGCAAGTCAGTACCTCGTTTGTCCAAGTTAATTATAGTCGAGAGCCTTTCATTGATCAATTTTGACATGAGAAGATATTAGATTTTATTGGAATTGCCTCAACGATTTATAACTTGGTTAAAAAAGATCATGGATGTGGTGCCATGGCTTACTCCGAGAGACTGATCAATGATACCGTCAGTGGCGGAATCACGATTAATAGTGACCAATATCCCAACTATTTTCAACCGGTAACACTTATAAAGAACGAAATTAGTTAAACAAATTATTAGACTATATAAACCAAATGGACACATACTCAAAGTTACCCCTACCTATAATAGTCACTGAATTTTCATTAGGTGTTGAATCAAATTCACTTACTCTGCATTTCCCCCCAATATTGAATGGCTTTAACTAATCAACAGTTTTTAAAAGTTGTTAGGTCAGACAGTTTGTTAGATCAAAGTGTTAAAACCGACACAATAGGTTGAGCGAAATATATAACATATGAAAGTTAAAGTATTTAAATCCATAAATAAATTAAAAGTTTAAATGACTTTAGTAAACATGATGTGAAACTTAATTGGCAGAAGCTATTCAAAACTTGATGTGAACAACCAATTATTGAGTTATTTGTAAAATGTGTTGATTATCTAAGATTTTCAATCACGACTATAACATAATTCAAGTTGTACACTCTGTTTCTAAGTTTTGTAAAGAAAGTAAAGGAGATAAACGAAGAGGAAAGAAAAGAAAGGAATTCAAATCTTTTCAATTTGAAAGGAAAGATAGGAAGGAAAATCAGACAAAAATAATCCCTTCATTTATTTTTTTTTCTTTCCTAAAAAAGTAGAGAACACAATTACTTTCTTTTCTCTACGAAATAGAACTCTGAAGGAGAGCCGTAAAAATCATTCTCGGAAAGCACATGTATACTACTATGATATGATTTAATTACAGTATGAGGCTTGACAATTGATTACCTGCCAAAATTTATTAACTTTCACAAGATATTTTTTTGAAACGCAAGTTTCACAAGATATTGATTTTATTAATAATTGGAAAAAGTAACAACTGAAAACGTATAAGATGAGGTCATTGGTTTTGTTCTATCTCTGTACACGCACACATATTGACAAATGCTACAATCTATAGATCAAGTAGTACAAGAAATATTTGCAAATATATAATTGTCCCTATGTTATCCTTACAATAGAATATGGTATGGATTACTGACCAATATATGCTCATGTCTGGTTGAAACCTTGTAACAATTGGTGTTGATTAATCCCCTAGGCATGACATTCAATGGTCAAAATGGGCACATTTTGGTCCCATTCCTAAATATGATTGAATTTCTTTCCATGCCATTGCCATATATAGGGGACACCCAGAAAGTAGTATAACTAAGGCTGGTCAAGTGTAATTAGTGTTAGCAAAGCACCAAAAGTTAATTTCTTGGTATATGTTATAATTAATGTTCTAATTAAATTTAGTAGTGAAAGGGTGAATTTGAGTGTGGAAGGCTTTTAAGTGGATATTTTTGAACGGTAATCTTCAATGTGAAAGACATAATGTTGAGCCTTCAACATTAATTGTAAGGTATATGGGCTAAACCAATAATCGACTAAAACTCAACCAAATATTAAGAAGCAAGTTCTTTTGTACCCTTTCTCATATATTGTTTATCAATTTAAAAATTAAGCTTTAAACTTTCTCTTTTTTTCTTTTTCTTTTGAAAATACAAGACATTATGTTACTTAAAATCAACAAGAAAAGCTGAAATGGCTCCAATATAGAGAACCAAAAAGAAATAGAGATGGAGAGAGAAAAAACACAACTAGAAAAAATCCTGATTAGATATCTGCTAAGCTAGTCGGATTCATCATCTATTAACGCCAATTTATTAGATCCTCCTTTAATTTGCAAACTAAAGAAGAGAGCATTGTTACGTCTTCAGATATAAAGTTTTGTTTCTCATTTTAATTACCTCCTTTAAAGAAGCATGAAAAGTTTTATTTCACCATTTTCATATCGCCATGTATATAGCATAAAATAACAAGTGTCATGAAAGTCTTTCGCCATAAAACACTGTAACTATGCCACTTGCTAGTTTTATCGATATATTTTCTTTAGCCTTTAAAAATAGAAAAGTTCAATTTTTCTGTCATCATACTGTATATAGATTCAAATTGTCAGATACTCCTAATTGTTAGAATCCTTTTTACTTGCAAATATCTTATCAAGTCAAACACGTATAAGTTGAAACGAACTTTTATTTTAAAATCAGTTGGTGATAAAAATAATACCTCGTCAAATTCTGATGACACCGTTTAATTAATCCTAATCAAATATCGTCTTTTGTACTTAATTCGATCTTTTGTTTAGCACATACACCAAAGGAAGAAGCATGCCTTGAATAGGTTGTTTGTAATTTGTACGATTACTGATTGAATTGTGCGTGTACAATAGAAAGAAAATGATAAATGCTTAACTTTCAATAAACACACATACGTAATGTTATCAAAAGGCTTAATTTACAAAACAAACACTTAGGTATATACCAATGTTAATTACAAAACTAAACTTATCATATACTAAAATATAAGCTAAATCCTTAATTAAAATAATTCTAACAAAATACCGCCTTCTGTACTTAATTCGATCTTTCGTTTAGCACATACACCAAAGGTTACCACTTATACAAGTGAGATTCTTTACTCTCTTGACAACTCAAATACTACTCTCCTAATTAATCAAAACAAAAAGTTTAGAAATAAAAACAAAATTCCATAAATAAAAAAAAGCAACCCATCCCCAAGTTTCACCTACATATACATATCCCAAATTGTTTCCACATCAAAAACCATATTCCTCACGCCTCTATTCTCTTTCTCTTTCTCTGCCCCCCACCCCCACACACACACATGTCCTTAACTCACTTCTCTTCTTCTTCTTCTAACCTACCAGAAACACTCTGGTGGTCAACTCAAACACAACATCACCCACACACCCCTTTTCTTATGGACTCCAATTTTGACCACCATAAACCACCACAATCCTCCACCTTCAATTTCAACATCCATCACCAACAAGAATCCGACCAAGATTCCACAACCTCAACTACCACCGACCAATTCCCAAAAGAACCCATGTTTGAAAAACCATTAACTCCAAGTGACGTTGGGAAACTAAACCGTTTAGTCATTCCCAAACAACACGCGGAAAAATACTTTCCGCTCAGTGGCGGAGACTCTGTTGTGGTTCCCGCCGCTGAACAACAGAAAGGTTTTTTATTAACCTTTGAAGACGAGTCTGGAAAACTATGGCGTTTCCGGTACTCATATTGGAATAGCAGTCAAAGCTACGTTTTGACTAAAGGATGGAGTCGTTATGTTAAAGAAAAACGTCTAGAGTCAGGCGACGTCGTTTTGTTTGAACGGCATAGGTTTGATAGTGATAGATTGTTTATTGGGTGGAGACGTAGGGTTAATGTGCCGGTGCAAGATAGTGTTAATGTTCATCATCAGCAGCCTCAGCCAGCTAATGGATGGACCACTGCTAGAGTGTTCTATGATGCGCAGTTTAATTATCCTTCACACCATCTACCTATATCTCTTCATCAAGCATACCAACCCGACTGTCTTCATGCAGCTGGTAATTTTATAATAATATTAATATTTGTTATTATTATTTTTTTCTAAATTTATGTAATGTATACGTGTGCATTTTCATATATTATGAAATCGTCACATTTCCCCACCAAGATTTTTGAGTTATTCACATAATTACTAGCTCCCCCTTTTTTAAGTAAAATCCACATCTGATTACATGAATACCAGAATGTTTATTTTATCTTTTTTTAGCTAAAAGATAATAAATTCAACTTTATCTTCAACTTATATTAAAATATCACTTTTTTCACTTTTTGTATTATAAAATTCATTTATTTTTGGAAATTGTTTCTAGTTTTTATTTTAGATAAACACAGAAAACCATACAAAATGAGTGGTAACTTTTATCTACAAATTATTGGATATTTTAGGAAATTGGATAAATTGTTTGATGAATTAAAATATAAATAAGTATTGATATAATAATGGGAATGCAGGTGGTATAAATAATGATAATGTTGAAAACAACCAAAGAGATATGGTGGGTGCGGCTAGTGGGAACCCAAGGAGTGTGAGACTGTTTGGTGTGAACCTTGAATGTCCCGATGACTCCGAGCCATCCACCCCAGATGGTTCGAGCCACGGTAGTCAACCGCACTACCAATATTACTCCAATTCCAACAATATGGTACGTGTTACTTTTTTCCATTTTCCTATTTTTGTTAGATCTACTATTTATTTCTGTAAAAAACCAATAATTTTACTAAAAAACAACTCAATTATACATGTACATTTCTTTCAAGCATCGTTAGTTAGTGATCATAATAAACTTGATTATTTTATGATTAACAGTAATTATACAACAAATGCAGTGAGCTGGTAGCAATGATATTACTCGAATTCGGTGGGTTTATCTTTTGAAACATAAATTTGCGAGTCAACTTTTAATTTACTTGTTCTAATGAAAAATTAATAGCAATCGTTTACTTTTTGGAAATGCCAGATTGACAAATATTATGCAGTAAGGTATTGACGGAGTTTGACATTATAAATGATACGACAGTCTTTACTATTTGATCCCGAAAAGTATATTTTTAATAAAAATAATAGTCTTTGGATATTTTAGGGGAAACCAACTGTTCCAATTACTTAAATAATTAAGTTAAAAGAGTTGGAGTGGTCAGTAATGATTTTGCTGCCTCCTAAAATGAAGCATATATTTTTACTTATTTAATTAATCATACTTAGACTGGTCAAACTCCCCTTAAGTGTCTTCAACTGGCCTATATTATATTGTATTATATCTATAATTATCGGATGTATAATACTTAAGTGCATGCATATCGCCAAAGTTAAGTTGCGCAACTAGCTATTTCTTTTAGTAAGACAGATATTCACACAATTCACATAGTACAAATATATATAATTATTTAATTCTTATAGTACAAATATATATAATTATTTAATTCTTATGACTCAAACTTTATTTTATAATTAGAAGGATCATCTCGATACCATTAAATTAATAATCTTTTATTCACTTTACAGTCACTTAAGCACATATTTTAATTCTTGTAATTATACGAAGTCTTACTGATTAATAAATAATTATATCTAGTGTTTAATAATAAAATTAATACAAATCAGATTTTTATTACTATTTATTTATTTAACTCGATGAAGTTCTCTGATTTTATTTGAACTTTTTCAAAACAAACAAAAAAAAACATGCATGAATAAGGGTAAGAAAAGGGAACTTTTATTATGATTATCAGCATTTAAAAGGACAAACATATTGAAGGAATTATTTATTGTATATGGATTCCAGACGTGTTTTAAATCAACAAGATTGGGTTTTCACTGTCTAACTCGTTAAAACTATTATTATGTTATAATAAATGCACTTTAAATTAAATGGTCATCCAGATCCTAAAAAGTATATGTTAATTAATACACCAACAAGTTATGTTTTTCCAGTTTAATTTATGTAAGAACGTATTGGAAGTCTTTATTCAGAGGATTAATACAAAGAGAATTACTAGTATCGGGAAGGGTTGATAGTGATTTACGTTTAATTTTCTGTTACCCATTTATATTTATTCACCTATTGACACTTTAATTATATGTGTCTTATTAGAACGTCATTATGATTTATTATCACAAGTTAATACGTTTAAAGTATTTTAAAAATTAATTAATTTAATATTTAAAGTTTCATTTAAATAACAGTTTTACTTTCAAATTCTAGTATATACTTTAAACCAAAATGATATATGATGTAATAATATATATACAGAGTATTATGTTTTAAAATAGAATTTATATTTATTATTTTGATTAAAATGTATAGACAATACAGATATTTTGTTAAATAGTCAAATATTTAATATGTATGTAATTAAAAGGTTCTAATTTTGACTTAGTCATAAGTTAAGGTCTTAAAATATTAAGAATGATTTTGAAAAGTTAAACAGGAAAAATGTTGAAAGTTTAAAAATTAAATTATTATTAACTTTTTAATAAATGAGGTCATTATCTAGTCTGTTGATTATCAACTGCTAAAGGAGTAATTTTAAATGATCAAATAATTAAATGAATTAATTTTTTATTAACTCGTAAGTTAATTTGTTAAACATCAAAATAAAGTTAGGAGATTAAATAAAAAGGATTAAAATTTTAGGATTAAATCATGTCGAAATCAAATATTTGATTCGATCATTCATAACTCACGTGGCAATTGAATTCTTGAAAAGGATATGGAACGGTGTGAAAGCAAATAAAGAAATTGCAGGGTGTGGTCCATTATTTTGACTTTAATTTCACCAAATTGAAATCAAACCAAACTCTTTTTAGTTACCTCCTAACCAGCTTCCAATTTGAAGTTTAGACTCTCTGTGTGCAGTCTTAAAAACATGATACACTTTTATTTTCCTAACATTAAATAAAAATCACACTTCTAAAGTTCAGACATAGTTTTACTTACTACATATAGATAATCATTTTACTTCTTTATATTTCAACATCACAATATTGCTAACATTAATAATTAAGTCAAGCAGTTCAATTAGTTTAGCGACATTTACCACCCTTGGAAAGTAGTCACGTTTCCCATCATGAGTTGACACTCTACTTGATGGGTCGTGAAGTCAGCTTAAAGATTACATTTCATATAATGTCCTCAAAGCGGGATGTGTGGGTCGGTCGTCGTTGTCGATTATTGATGTTTTTCAAAGAACATTTGTCGCCCTTCATTCTTAATACTCATACTTGCATCCGTTCACTTGTAGCATTTAATAACGATATTTTGAGACATTTCATATAATTATTTTGTCTTGAATGATATTATATAAAACTAATGGTGGGCAGTACTGTATAATTGTAACAGAACATCAATTTCAGCCAGATGAGGTACCACCAACATCAAGGATAAGATGTGAGGAATGTGACATGTATTGGATTTCTCAATTGGGTGAATTGCTACCCTACAATTCAGATGCATGAACAATGACATTTTAACACCCCCTTAATTAAGAAAGTTAGTACATAAAAGAGAAAAACAAAAAAAAAATCGATGTACGTATCTTTAAACTCGATCAATGTCACAAGCCAAGACATCTTTCGAGTCCAGTATGGTAATAGCACTTGTGAAATGAGAAATGATGGAAGGGTAGAAAGGGAAATAGAGGGGACCCATTGGGCAACTGTTGTGATTCTGTATGTTAGATTTTTGAGGTTTAGTATTACTAGTACTTGGTGATAGTACCATTCTGCCCAGTGCTGCACCTGCAGTATTGTTGAAACCAATGTTTACTCAATCCAGTTTCCCTTTTTTCCATGTCTTATGTACCCACCTCTAATTTATTTATACGGAGTATTTATTTTCCTTTTTTGCCTTTTAGTTCAAATCTTATTCTTTTTCTTATTAATTGTAGGTTTGGATTCTCATTTTAATTAAAATAGTTTATGTAATCTTAATTGATATGTTAATAATTCCACAAACGATTTGTTAGTCAACTTGATTTGTATTACATAATCGACCTATTATGATTGGCCCTATTATAATAGGGTAATTTGTACATCACTCAATTTTAGCAATACACCATTAATGTGCATCATTCTGCTGTAATGTATAATGTTTTAAAGTATAATTAGTTGTATATGACTAACTTTTGATGATGTACAAATTATCAATATTTTATAATGAGCATCACGTTCAACATGACATATGTAAGTTATTTAACAATACATGTTCCGTTACTTAAAATTATGTAAATTTGAAAGGTAATTGATCAATTGATGACCCTTTTCTAATCACTCTCATGCTCAACAAAACATATGTAAATTATGTAACCAAACAAGTTTAGTGACTTAAAACATAATAACCAAAGTTGTATTTACCTGTTATGATTATTTCAAAGGGTAATCGATCATTGGACAACTCTTTAATAACAGTTTCACGATCAACATAACATGCGTAAATTGTGTAACCAACTTAACCGGTTTGGTGACTCAAAATAATCATAACCAAAGCTTAATAAACTTAAATCTTAATAACAATGACGGATTCAAGATTCGATGTAACCCGTGTGTTCCAATTTTTATAAACTCTTTGCAAGAACAAAGAATGCAATTTTCTAAAAAAGAAATTTACACTTCATTTAGTAAATAGACTCGTAACAACAACTACTCTTACCATTCAACGTGACTCCACCCACCCTGCTTAATAGATCTTATTACATGTAAATTAAAACAAGGCATGAGATACCATCATCACATGTCACCACAACTACCAACCCATCCTTTCACTCCCTCTATACACAATCACTAAACATACATGAAACCTTGCATTACTGAGTTGTACCTTTTGTCAATAGTCATTTAAAGGAAGGTACATTTGTTAAGTATTCTGCTTTTGGTTAATGTTCGGATCAACTCTTCAATAAGTAGCTAGCAAGTGTGTCCTTATCTTCAACTTGGTTGTAACTATTGTCAGAATAAAATGTACAAACTAGTTAAACTTAAATTGTATTGTACGAGTAGACTAATACGGAGTAACAAAACAAAAACACTGTTTTTTTCTTAGTTTATGGACAGCATGCCATCGAAAAGATAGATTGGGCCACATATATAAATCAACAAATTGGTCGGTCTAAAATATACAAAGCTGCCGTTATCAAATATCTCTCATGTACGCAACCCCCTTTTTTCTCACCGGTCAATTTTCAAACTCATTCATATATAGATTTTGTCTGGTAAGATAAATCTACACTGTAGTTATAAATTGTAATTATCAGCTGTAAATTTTATTTGTATAAAATTATCTAACAAACTAATTGTAGTTATAATTTTAAAGTGTAAACTGACATAAAATGAGATGAATATAAAAAAAAAATAATAATAAATAAAACTAAAAAAGATTAACAAATAATATTTTAGTGTAAAAATAAGCAATCATAATTCAAATATCACCTCTTAATATCATAACTATATGTATTAATTATTTGATACAAAAATGATTTTGATTTAATATATTACAACATAATAAACTTCCTTTAGTAGTTATACATATATAACTTTTCATTCATACCGTGCGTAACATGAACATGTCCACTTTTTTAAAAGCATTTCTAATATTTTGAGGGACGTCAATATTATCAATTTATTAAACATGAAAAGAACAATAACTTCAATAAATCATTTGAATAACTAGAACAGTTGTCAATTGTGATATTGACGAGGGCAATCATATTATTATATTCACTAAAAGGTCATTTACAAACTTTTATTAATAAGAAGCTTATTAATTTGAAAACAAAAGGCTAAAACTCCAAAAAGCTTTGTGTCAAACATACCCATAGTAATAAATTACAATCCATATTCATAGAGTCGTATATATGATACTAACTTTTAAATAAACTACTATTGTTTCTAAAATAAAACATTAATTTTATTAAGGCTAAGATTCACGGTGAAACTTTATCATCGTAAGTGGTTGATCACACATATAATAATAATAATAATAAGTTCAATTGGTAGGTAGTGGTTCTCAATTACATTACAAGTGCAACTCTTAGATCTTTTATGGGACTCAATACAACATGTGTCTTAAATGACATGTTTGGCCCCATCATTGCCTCGAGCTTAGGTCTTATCAGGGCATCGACTAAGTTGTCCAATTTAAAACTACAATAAATTGGCTTAGGTTTTACCAGGGCCTAAATATATCATCTTGGGTTTGTAATATGGCTGGCTCTTAGCACAACCTAAAAATTACAACCAACAAGTGTTTAAACGAGTGGACGGCATGACTTAAGTTTAAGTGGGTATAGTTTTGTGTAACTGATATTTTATAGAAATTTGTGTTACGAATAATTGCATGCATTCAATAATTCGTTACACCGTTTGTTAAAACCAATTTCAACTTATATCAATGTATATAGATGTATCTTTTTATGAGTATATTTGTTTGCGCGACTAGTTTGTCTATTTTATTTTCTAATATAATCCTACATAAGTTTGTTAGCCTAATAAAATATCAAAATTTCAAACAATTAACATGTCACTTCTTAACACCAATTTAAGTAGTTGCATAAACCAATTTTTATTTAGAGTTTTACAAATTCATATTTTAAAACTCTATTTTAGGTATTACATAAAATCAAATAAAAGTACTAATTTGTGTCAATTTTCAGAAAGTATATAATTAGTTATCTATATGGTTAACTTGGTATGAGCCCATACATAGGGCCCATTTGAGAAAGCCCTTTATGCTTAAAGCTCATCCATCTCCATTAACTGGGCTTGCTCTAGCCCAACCCTGGGTTCCTTCTCCGAGCCCACAGAGGTCAAGAGTTTCTTTTCATTCAGCAACAGTGGCTGCTTTGAAGGTTTCAAGCTTGTATATATAAAGCAATAAATTCGTTCTTTAAAGAACTCGATCCGACGAATCTAATTTCGTTACAAAAATGTCTTTCAATAGAGACTCAATTTTTTGTTAAAAACCTTTTAAAAACTTTCCATTGGGTAACACACTCGTTAGCATTTATAAAATAAACTTAATAATTACTTGATGTGTCTAAAAATATACATGCTTAAAATTTTAATTGGTACAAATCATAAAATCATTGGTAATGAAAGAAAAAAGAAAATAAAATAAATAAATGGATCGCATTAAACAAATACGAGAGAAAAATCAAAGGCATGTTGAGGTGAAACAATAATCCAAATCTTTCTATCTTCAAAAAGCTTATACTTTTAAAAAGTCTACGCATTTGCTGACTAAGACAAAACAATAAAAGACCTGCGCCTTCACTTTCATGTGGCAGTCCTTCTACTTTCACCTTCTAAATTTGCTCGCTTTAACTCTAAAGGTTTATTATTTCGTTATATATTTAATTATATATTTTTTTATTAGATGTAATTATTTTTAAAATTTACTATTATATGTATCAAACTTTACAATTTCATATATTGTACGTAACGGGTGACCGAATGATCAGAAAACACCGATTTGGATACACACAATAGACATGGAAACAAAGTTCAATACACACGATAAATTTTTCAAGAAGAAAAAACCGGTTATTTGCTTCTCAGCTTACGGGTTACATATATATACGAAATTGTAAATTTTAATACATACAATGACATTTTTAAAATATTGTTACATACAATAATAAAAAATGTAAAATTAATTACATAATAAAATAGTTAATCCTAAATTTAATGTCTAACTACTTTTAAGATGTTGCACTGATATAAGTTGGGTAATCTTTTGCATAATGTAACAATTCTCTGTTATAGTAGCGTAATAAGTATTAAAATTACCGAGAATATGAATCAAATTCACTATTGTCAAAAATAGCAACCATTTATTACAGGTAGCCTTAATAATGCTATTTCATTTTTATTCAAATTATACAAGTTTAAATATCAATTGTGCACATATAATTTAAGAAGGGTCAATATGAAAATTAATAATAAAAAAATCTACGAGAGTTATATTACAACTCGAATCTTTCCCCCTCTCTCTATGTTAATAGCCCTTTTAAAACTAACAAATAAAAAACCCTATTTTTTCTTCATTCAACCAATCCTCCTTTTCTAATGGATCTTCATCAAGAAACTCAACCCCAAAAACTTCACCATTTTTTCATTCTACCTTTTCCCAATATAAAAGACTTTGCATATGCACTCACCTTCTTCATATTTCTTTTAATCACATCTCTTGTTTTTTGCAACTTTATTATCCCTTTCTATCCTAATCTTTTCCTTCCTTTTAACCTCTCAAAAACCCAACTCCAACGACCCACAAACACATGTGACTATTCTTATGGCAAATGGGTTTGGGACGAAACGTACCCGACCCAAAAGTACAATGAGGATTGCCCGTTTCTTGATCCGGGCTTCCGATGCCACCGAAACGGCCGAAAAGATGTTGGATATGTTAAATGGCGATGGCAACCTCATGGGTGTGATGTACCAAGGTATGGGTTTGGATTTTAGTTTTCAATTGGTGGATTAATATTTTCTGTAATAATAAAATGCATGCATGGCTTTCTTTTTATTGTTTTTGGTTTAATATATGAATTGTAGGTAGCTATTGATAAATTCCATGGTTGATGATTTAATGTGCATAATGAGATGCATGCATTGCTTGTTGTAAACATAGTTTTATCATTTGTACCTTTTTTTGTGTATGTATATATAGTATTATAGTTACTTGCACCTTTTTAGCTTTGTGAATCTCGATGAATTAATCAAAGTATCAAACTAGTACAAGCTTTTATGAACCTGTGACTTTATGAGTCCTAGTGATTTTTAGTTGGTACCCATATGGGTTTTTTATCAATATTTTATTTTCATGTTCTTAGATCTTTGTGATAAAAATAATAGTAGTAATAGTTTGATTAATTAGATTAAGATATTCCACCGACCAAATACATTTTTCAAGAGAATTCTTACTGACAAATGAATAAAAACTGTAGTTCAATTTTAGTGGCATGAACCATGGAACCAATGATGAACTCTGGCTAGAGAATTATGATCCCTCACCAAACGTCTAAATCTCTTTTTGTACTGTTTTCTCAAATCTTCTTAGATAATGAAACTTAAATGCCTTTCAAATAATATATTTAATTTTAAGACATTAAAAATAAACAAAGTTCTTGATGTCTATTTTTCTCTCTCTGTTGCAGGTTTGTATACATAGGTGTAATTGAGCCGACTCGAGTCTAAATTATCATAATTTAGCTGTATCTCAATTCGATTAGAAAACTCATCAAAGTTCGATTATCAGCAGTAAAATATTGATAACTCATAGCTTAAAATTGACTCAACGATTTCAAGCTTGACTTGACTTGACCGTATACCTTCTTGCTTGACTCAACTCTCGAATTTCTTAAAGATACGGTTTATATACATATAAATAAAGAATATCGAAGCGGGTTCTAGCTATATTATGTCTAATTAAAACTATAAGGCGTTATGCATTACTATCGATTCATGATTTATATCTTACATTTTGATTTTATTAGATGGATTCATGTAGCAAACAACTTGAAACAGATAAATACAATTGCACATCTATACATACAATTGAATCAAATCATGTTTTACCATTGATAGAAGCTATCTTAGCTAGATTTCTTACCTTGTTGATATAACTAATACAAGTCTATTGTCATTAATTATACATTACTACAATACCTAAACAAGTTTCATGTTCTAATATCTGTGTAATCGTATCAGTTGAAGAACGAAACTGATATCGTAATGATTGTTGGGATTTAATAGGTTTGATGCACGAGATTTTCTCGAAAGAAGCAGAAATGGACGAATAGTTTTTGCTGGAGACTCAATAGGAAGAAACCAATGGGAGTCTTTACTATGTATGCTTTCACATGGAGTCTCAAATCTTTCCAAAATATACGAAGAGCATGGCAACCCCATAACCAAACACAAAGGCTTCCTTTCTATCAAGTTTCAAGACTATAATTTAACCATTCAATACTACCGTGTGCCATTTCTAGTTGTCATTGATGATCCACCACAAAATTCTTCTCAACAAGTTCAGCGGGCCATTAGGGTTGATAAACTCCACAGGTTTTCTTCAAAATGGGCTGGAGCAGACCTTCTTGTATTTAGTGCGGGTCATTGGTGGAACCAAGACAAAACACTAAAGATGTTAGTATTGGAACCCATGAATTGGATTATTATAACCTAGATTGGCCTAATTTTGGATAAATATATTGAAATTGCTCTTTAAACTGATTATATTTTTTCTTTTTATGTTGTTATAGGGGATGGTATTTTCAGGAAGAAGGGATATTGAACATGACAATGGATCCCATGGTGGCATTTGGGAAGTCTCTTCAAACATTAAAGTCATGGGCTTTTAAGAATTTGGATCCCGAGAGCTATATATTCTTTCGAAGCTATTCACCCGTACATTTCAGGCAAGTAGTTAAACATTCTTTACAATAAAACGAGTCAAATCTGAAGTAGCTAATACTGAAACAGGTCAAACAGATATGTATGAAGTGCTTTAAACTGTTTTTACAAATAAAAAATAAAACATATGTTAAAAGTATTTGGCGGGCCCAGTCCAACCCAATTTCATTTTTACTTGTTATCCAACCTTCCTTTCGGGCTAAATTGGCTTATGAAAAAGATGTTCGATATGCAGGGGTGGAGAATGGAACACGGGTGGTCACTGTGATCAGAGTAAAGCACCAGAAACGGAGCACTTGAAGCCGCAAAGTGAACCTTTGAACAATAAGATCATTATGAATGTGGTCAAAGAGATGGAAATCGCCAAAAGGATAGTCCAATTCTTAAACATTACATATCTAACAGCAATGAGAAAAGATGGTCACCCTTCAAGACACCGTGAGCCAGGTACCCCACAATCGGCTCCACAAGATTGTAGTCACTGGTGCCTACCTGGTGTCCCGGACACTTGGAATGAGCTTTTATATGCTCAACTTTTGTCCAGTGGATTCAAAACCAGGTGATCAAGATGAAGTGTACTTTGTAGAAGTTTTTGCAATGATGGCACAAATTCGGGCTAGTAATCATTGGAACATGGAGAGTGGTTCACCTTGATGCTTCAAGCATGCACCAATGAGTGTCTGAAATGGATGAAATCTGAACCCATGACCTTCAGAGTATTACCATTCGAAGGATAGCATTGTAAATGTTAACAAAGGATTACATCGTAACTGTTAAGTTAAATACTCAACGACACAATTATTATTAATTTGTACATGTCTTTTAATAATGACTGCACCTGCAGAGCATACACAGACGGAGATGCGATGTCATAATCAAGAAGCCAATACAAAGATTATTTTAAAATTTTGTAACACTATATTATGAGTGGGTGTTGTTAGCAATATTACTTCTAAGATGTACACTTCAGAATGTAAATGAATTATCCTATTGTGGTATGTTGTTTCTTGTAACCCATATTTTCCATGTAGATAATTTATCTTTGGATTTTGAAGCCAATTCGGAAAGAACTGTTAATGATACATCCTAAGATTTTAGCACCTCCAGGATTCAATATGGCTCAAGTTGTATCCAATTGAACCGAAGTGTAGATTTAGTTAAGAGGGTTCTGGCCAACCAAATGCTAAGTATGTTCTAGTTGATTCGGGTTCTAGTTGATTCGAGTTCTAGTTGATTCGAGTTCTAGTTGTGGATTTTGGTCGACTGTAGCCATTTGAATCACAACCACTTTTAGCCACAAAGGATTGATCCAGCAACCAATTTGCAGTGCTCGAAGAGAAGTGTCCAACAGACCCCTTTTTCAATCGCAATCCACTGCTTACTTTTACAGTATTATGAAGATAACGTTTGTAGTATTTTACCATTACTATTTTGAAAAAACATTATTAGAGTTTCCTAAAAATCCAACTAGAGCTTGTACAGCTCTGAGCAAAAGCAAACCAAACAAAATAAAACAGTTAAACAGCATTATGAGGTTAACCAACTAAACCAATGCAAACAAGCAACTTGCACTAATATATTAAAAGTGTAAAACAAAAATTTCTCAAAAAGACTTTTTTTCCTCACAAAAGATCTTTAAAAAATCTACCATCAGAGATGCTCTAGCTAACGTAGATCACAGTTACTTCTGTACAGAGTCTTCTGTCCTATTGAAATTTACATCCGAATTTTTTTCACATATTAACACAAGCACAAGTAAACAAATAAATAGATTGTTCTTATCCAGACATGCATCACTTGTCATTCTTGTTAAATTGTTTCTAATATTGATTTCCATGATAAATATCAAAAACTACCCACACAAAAATTAGTAAATCTTTTGCAATCTATGACTTATATAAAAGAACTAAGGGGAAAATCAAAGAAATGGAAAATATTAAACAACTTTCACCATATCTAATCAAGAAACTAACCGATGTTAATGTACGAGTTAAATCGATGAGAGTGAGGTTGCGTGATGCCGGAGTAGCATGTCAGGGTGGTCAGGAGCGGCTAAAGGTCATATAAGGTCAATAATAAAGCAAACTAATAATATAGAAACCTACTAGAAACCTATTTTTCTTTCATTTAACCAATCCTCAATTTCTAATGGTTCTTCATCAAGAAGCACAACCTCAAAAAATTTCCCATTTTTTCTTTTTACCTTTTCCCAATAAAAAAGACTTCGTCTATGCACTCACCTTCTTCAGCTTTGTTTTAAGTGCATCTCTTGTTTTTTGCAACTTTATTACCCCTTTCTACCTTCAATCTTTTAGTCCTTTTAACCTCTCAAAAACCCTACCCAATTTCCAACTCTAACGATCCACAAACACATGTGACTATTCCTATGGCAAATGGGTTTGGATCGTTTGGGATGAAACTTACCCGACCCAAAAGTACAATGAGGATTGCCCGTTTCTTCATCTGGGCTTCCAGTGCCACCAAAACGGCCGAAAAGATGTTGGATATGTTAAATGGCGATGGCAACGTCATGGGTGTGATATACCGAGGTATGGGTTTGGATTTCAATTTTCAATTGGTGTATATACTAATTATTATTTATCCAATACTTAACTGCATGCATGGCTTGTCTATTGTTTTTGATAATGTCTTTGGTATGAACTATGAGTTTCTAGGTAGCTATTGATAAATTCCACGGTTGAAGATTTTATGTGCATAGTTAGATGCATGCATCACTTGTTGTAGACATAGTTTTTTCAAGAAATATACTTCGCCTGTATATATTTTTCACTTACTTTTGATTTTATCTTGTCATTTCATGAAGCAAATGAGGTGAAGCTGATAAATAACCAAGATGAAACTCACAAAAGTACTGCAGATCGAAATGCACATCTTAAAATACAATTTAATCAAATCATATTGTATCATTCAATATAAGTTATTCTAGCTAGATTTCTTACCTTGTTGAGCTAATTAGTACAAGCATACCTTCATTTATACATCATAGAATACCTAAGTTTCATGTTCAAATATTCATATTATAGTTGTAGGAACGAATTAAATTAATATTGTAATAATTCTTGGGAACAGGTTTGATGCACGAATAGTTTTCGCTGGAGACTCGATAGGAAGAAATCAATGGGAGTCTCTACTATGTATGCTTTCAAAAGGAGTTTCAAATCTTTCCACAATATATGAAGAGCGTGGCAACCCTATAATAAAAAACAAAGGCTTCCTTTCTATCAAGTTTCCCAACTATAATTTAATCATTCAATACTACTGTGTGCCTTTTTTAGTTGTCATAGATGATCTGCCACAAAATGCTTCTGCAAAAGTCCGACGGGCCATTAGGGTTGATAAACTTCACTAGTTTTCTTCAAAATGGGCTGGAGCAGACCTTGTCTTCAGCGCGGGTCATTGTTGGAACCAAGATAATCATAAAACTATAAAGATGTTAGTACTTAGTATCACTTGCCATAAGTTATTTATTACCAAAATTAACCTAAAGTAACATTGGTGAACTGAAATTGCTATTTAGACATGATTGTTATGCTAATTTTGTTGTTAAAGGGGATGGTATTTTCAGGAAGAACGGATATTGAACATGAGAATGGATGTTATGGTGGCATTTGGGAAGTCCCTTCAAATACTGAAGTCATGGGCTTTTAAGAATTTGGATCCTTAGAGCCGTATGAATTTGGAAGCTATTCACCTTCACATTTCTGGCAAGTGAATAAAAATTCTTAGAGGTGCCAATTTAAACCCGTTTATATAAATACCGGGCAATTTGGGTCGTGTTTTCTTCAAGCAGGTCAAACGGGTAAATCTGAAGTACTAAAAAACAAAATATCCTATTATTAAAAACTAAAAAACATAGACTACAAGTGTTGTTAGGTCAGCCCAACGTGTGTTGTTAGGTCAGCCCAACGTGAGTTCAGTTTGACGTGTTATCCAACCTGCCTTTTTGGCTAAATTGGGTTATAACATGATATAATTTGAAAAGAAAAAAAGAAAAAAAAAGATGTTCTATGTGCCGGGGTGGAGAATGGAACAACACAGGTGGTCGTTGTTTAGATGCTAGAACCTGTGATAACCATTTGAACCTCAACCAGCTCTAGCCATCAAACAAACCAAATGGAAAATTTGAAATCGACTGCTTTACTTTTACAATACTATGAGATCACAAATTTTGCAAGGCAATTGCCTTTCGAACCACAACCAGCTCTTTCCTTTTATTAATTTGAAACTGTACGTCCCAAAATTAAAGCACTTTAATAGAGCGAGCAATTTTTCTACAAAATTAAAGCACTTTAATAGAGCAAGCAAAGTATAAATTTTAAAGTAACAAATTATGAGAGGGCCGCGCGAACGCAGGCCCCCACTGTCACAAATTATGATGTAGGCTCGACCACTTGGGCCGACCTTAGGGCAGCACCCCTCCGAGGTGCGATGGAGGTCACTGACCTAGGCCATGGGCATTCTTGATCACCCATTGACCCCATCCAGGTAAGTATGTAACACATTACCTTCTTTCCCATTTTATACACCTCTTCTTCCTTTCACTTTTTTCTCTCAACCGATGTGGGATGAGATGGGATGGCCTTTTTTATGCACATATTATTCTAGGCTTCTATGCTCCTTTTTTCTTTTCCTACTTTCCATTTCTTCTTTATAAGGAGTAGTAACTGTAATTAGTAATTAGTAATAGTAATTAAAATCATGATGCTATCCAATATTTGTCTTATCGAGTTTCCTATTTTGAGTTCATATTCTACATTTTAAATCAAACAAAAGAATTCTCCAAATAACAGGTGCCCAAAACAAAGATAGAATCAACCTTAAAAGACATTAGACAAATCATTGCACTTATGCATGCTCACCTCAAGTTGAGTATTAATTTATTTTACCTTTGGCATATTGATACATACATTGATCAATAAACACGATTAAACTTGATTTTGATGTGCAAAATTTGGGACAAAACCAGGACACTGACAGACCCTATTGTTTCATTCGTAGTACGATATTCGGTACCACTAGCAAAACGTTAGTTTGTGAGACATGTCAATTGTCCTAGTCCAAACTGATTTTTTGTTTTTCTTTTCCATATTTGGACATTTGTTGTTTTGGTGAATTATATCACTAATCTGTAGTTTGGTTCGAACTGGTTTGCAACAATACTATACGGTCTGGTATTAGTTACCCGCATTCTCAATTTTTTGCACGATTTCTTACATTGTAAACTTCTACTTACCATCATACAGATTATGAAATTATTGAACTCCAACTGTTATTACATCATACAAAGACATGTGATTCATTCATGGTCGAGATAAGATTTGATTGACGCCTTGAGCTTACAACATTCGTTGACCTTTATCAAATGCATACATAACCAAGTCAAATCATTGAGGAAATTTATGACAAAATCAAAAGGCTATAACTAGAGATGTTGAAGAATCTGATACTGTATGTTGACGAATGCGAATTCATACAAGTTCTTTATCCAAATGCAAATGTACTCATATAACCATTTCTATACATCAAATATGTTGGTTAATTGATTTTTGTTCACCAAATATTCAGTTTGTACGTAGATTTCTTTTAATTATTGTTATTATATCTTTTTATTGTGGAAGGCTTTAGTCTGTCATAGTAAAAGCCATTTTTAAGAATATGACTATCATTCAACATTCTCTTAAGATACAATTATACATCACAATTAATCATTTATCATATCTTTATTATATAAGATATATTTCAGTAAGTTATCAAAAACAACTAACTTTTGTCCAACAGGTACCTACCGATACAACTTAGACCATTTACGATGTGTTATCTGTGTTGTCTTGTTAGCTGTTAGATAATGAATCAAAAGTTTCTTTCATTTTATAGAATGCCAATAATTGCCATGTACGTCTTGTAGTAGGTTAAGGTATGATAGAATTTGAAATCAAACTCAAAAACATCATATTGACGCACTGAACTTCTCGTATTTCAGTTTTCTTTTCATTGAATTTCTTTTCATATATAGTCAGAGCCGTCTCTGATCTGCAGAGGTCCTAGGCAAAAAACGTTAATCACAAGAGTGTAGCCCCCCAATAAAAGAAACAGACCTATTCTTTTTGGAAGCCACCCATAAAAACCGTTAAATCACATTGTTATTTTAAATCAATCAATTTTGACACAACCATACATGTTTTTATTTATTTCTTAAAATAATAAAATTAAATATTGTACATATGTATATATATACTACCATATTACCCGCGCAATGCGGCGGTAACTAATTTATTTAATTTTGTATATTTGAATAGCAATATGATATTTTCTATTATTGTTTAATATATAATTATTTAATTGGTTAAATAACATGTCATATGTTTTACAAATAAGTATAGATATGTTTCATCGATTATGTTTAAGTGATCTTTTTATTTCTTTTTATGTAAAACATAATTTTATTAACAATTTTATAAGTAGATAATATAAGTTCAAAAATGTAATATTATTACAAAAATGCTAATAAGTAATTTTGGAATAAAAAGTTCTTTATTTAAAGTGATTTTCATTTATGAGTTTAAAAGGGTAAATGAGTAATTTTAATTATCATTTAAGAGTTAAGACTCAACAATTGGGACATGCTTTATATGTAGTATAGATAGATATAGATATTGAGGCCCCTGTAAATCGGAGGCTCTGGGGATCGACCACATCACCCACCCTCAAAGACAACCCTGTATAGAGTTTACCGGTATCTGAATGTATGAGAATTGCCATCCTCAAAGACAACCCTGTATACAGTTTACCAGTAATTGAATATATGAGAATTGCCGCCAATAAGATGCACCTATTTCAGTCATCACAAAAGCAAATACATTATATATATTAACATATACATAGCTAATGATGTATCACAGGCGAAATACTGCCTAGTACTTGCAAACCAACATATAAAATATAACTGACTCCTATATTTCAACACTCAAAATTAAAGTCAAACAGAAAATAGACCAACAGAATATGGAAATAACCATATTACTCTATTGTGTTGAATAACTAAAATAATTCGCCTTACGTAGCAATGAGCATGCAAACACTCAGAGATCAGACAACCTCAGCTTTACGAGTAGGATTGTAATCTTAAGAGCACCTTGTAATTCAAGGGAGTGATTACTTGTACTTTGGAATCCAATGTACAAGTGCTTACGGCTGCTCCATGGGTGGTTCAGGGGGTCCTCTAGCTATTGAGACGCCACTACCGCGTGGAGATCGTGGTTTTGCCAGTTCAACGCATATGATACGTCCATGCAGTGTCTGCGAAGAACCCATATATCAGTCCCTCCTAAATACATACTCTAAAATCGAAATTACTCCAACACTGAATTTATTGATTTTGGTCCATATGACTTGTTATTTTTGAACATATAAGTCATGTACTCATGTGCATTATGAAGAAAGAGTATTATGAACACATTACACAATATTGAGTCGCTTTCTAGTTTATACAGGATAAAATGAGGGAAAAAGAAGTGCATTGATTTCTAACCTTTCCATCCATTTCGTTGATGGCTTTCTCGGCCTCATCTGCGGATGCATAGGTAACAAACCCATAGCCTTTTGATCTGCTCGAAACTTTATCCATCATAACATTGGCTGAAAGATATAAATGGTGTTATAGTTGAATATAATTACATTGACATGTACATGTGTCAAAATGTTTAAGGTTTTACCTTCAACAACTTGTCCGAACTGCGAAAATGCATCAGTTAATGCCTTTTCTGTGGTATAAAATGAAAGTCCTACAGTATGTAATTGAATATTTAGAAAATACAAATACATAATCCCTCTAATTAAACTGTAAAATATTTGTGTGACAAAATTAAGAATTTGAAGTTTGATTATTATTTAATATGGTTATTAACTTTGTTGATACTATATTTCAATTTTACTTGCACGCAATCTATCATTATTCTTGAACAAACACAAATTAAAAACAACTGAAACCGATTAATCGTAATATATATTTATATATATGTGTGTGATAATAACCGAACTTATATAATAAAGTAAGCAGCAAAAAGGAAGGAAAGGGGTAAACCTGCAACATAAAGCTTGGAAGCAATGCCTCTTCGTGAAATGAGAGAAGAAGAAGAAGAAGAAGAAGAAGAAGAAGAAGAAGAAGAAGAAGAAGAAGAAGAAGAAGAAGAAGGTACGAATGATCGATATCTTGTATTTGAGCGTGATAATAAATTGCTAAAAATAGTGTTCGGTATTCTTCTATATGCCGCCATAGCTCTCTGTGTATTTGTTTTAGGGCTTGAAATATGAGAAACAGCGAACAGGGGATACTTTTGACTTACAATAACAGAATACAAGCCAAGCCCCTGAACATTTGTTAAACTGTCTTCTTGGTCCAAAGCCTACTTTAAGTTTCAACAAAATGCTACAGTTATATTTGAGTTTTCTATTCATTTTACAGTTTGTGTTTCACTGCTTATTTTATAGTATACATCAATACATTACGTATACTTCTACATAACTTTAGTTGCATTGTTTCGCTAAATTTTGGTGAATTTTATTTTTGTAATGACAACATTTGGGTCACAGAATATGAATCTTTAAAGTATACGAAACATGTGTCTAGGCCATGTATAGATGTTAATAACTACATCTTTAAGTGCCAAATGATAAAGCAAACCACACAAAGTACAATTTGGGTGCATACAGAAATACATCAATGGGTTCACTCAGACGGTTATCAAGTTTCTGAATTAAACGTAATTCCATAACATAGCCATAATCAAGTTCATTACAACACCTACACAATTGATCTGTGAAAGGTGTTGTGAGCTAGACTTGACCAAGTTCCTACTTCCCTAAAAAAACACAGCATTAATCAAGATATTAAGAAAAATTGTCTCTGATCGCCAGGGTGAAAAGTGAGAAGCCGACTATATGCAAAGTGAACTTACAATCACTTCATACTCAATCTACAGATGGAACAGTCAACTTTGTCATGATTGATGTACTTTCTGCAGAGCTTGATAAAACATGTCGATGAATTGATTATCCTGGTCGTAAAAGGCAAAACCAAAAGTTAAGAACGATAAAAGCAAACACTTGAACAATGCCAACAAAAGTTCAATAGATATATTTAAGTTTCAGTATCTCCGGTATTTCTATTCTAATGAAATGGGATATACTTCACATACCAACAATTTACACAACATTAATATATCTACAACAAAAATGGTTACAACAAAAATGGTCTTAATGAAATTTATAGACGAGTACAATGGTTACAAATTTCATTTGACCATTTACTTGAATCACATCACAGCAGATCGCAATTTACTAGCATGAATATCCACGAAACATTACTGTGGGATAGCTATTGAAAATTTATATCACCCACACTCAATTTGCTCAAATAAAACAGCATTACAAAGTTGGCTCCCATAAAAGTGAACATAGCCTATGTGCATGTCCATGAAAAGAAACAATTGAGTGCAACATGTTCAACTATGAGCAAGTATGTCAACTTCTAAAGATGGGAAAGGACGGCTCATAATGCTAGATGTAATGTGTGTTGCTAACAGGCTAAAAGAGGCTAATTTTTGGTACGTGTTGAATTAAATTAATCCAAAAGACTGTTTCTTCTCAAATTCTATACTTTTTACTGATAATAAATCTGTTACACTAAGAACTTCCTGAAAAGGGCAATTTAGCTGGTTGTATGAGATAAATATACGTTTTGGGCAACTTCAAAACATTTAACCCTTTTATTTTTTAGCTACTTTCTCTATTATTTACCCATTTAACCCGTTAGAGATACAACTATTCCCAAATCAACCAAATCATTCCCACCTCTAAACAATGCCTAGTATATTGTCTCACAAAAATGGTATAAAAACAGATATCCTTCATAACTAAAGATTTCAC
Organism: Logfia minima; assembly: GCA_963921325.1. Classification (NCBI taxonomy): domain Eukaryota; kingdom Viridiplantae; phylum Streptophyta; class Magnoliopsida; order Asterales; family Asteraceae; genus Logfia; species Logfia minima. The sequence goes on along the minus strand of OY992770.1, from coordinate 13,198,953 downwards.
TGGAAAGATGATGTCAACTAATGATAATAATAAAAATAAATAGATGTTAATACCTGGGCAAGCAGCACGAGTGCATCACGAACTTTTTCTCTGGTCAACGGTCCATAAATTGAAGGGGAAATTGAATTAGGAGTAAGAGAGAGAGGTGGTGCTGGTGGGGGGAATGGTTGAAGTAATGGAACACCATGGCTGGGTTGTAAAATTAAGGGAGTAACTGGTACAGAGGAAGTAGGTTGTGGGATTACAGGAGATGTGGATGCAGAGGGTGTAAAAAACGAAAGTGGTTTGATAAGATTGGTGACACCATTGCTGCTATTCACATGGTCAGAATGGTCATTAAGATGCATTGCGGAGGCAGATGCGGAGATTTGTGTTGTCAGACCATTAACCATAGGAGAAGGTGCAACACGAGAAGATAAAGGAATGTTTGTAGAACTATTATAAGTTTGTATACTGCCCGAATTGGAAGAATTTTGTCCCAAATTCATAGCGTTCTGCAATCATAGAATTTAAGCGAACATGTGATCAAGCTAGTGCAAGTACTAGTAGAATAAAAAAAAATCTTATCAACATCAATAGCTGCATACGCTGAAGAAATTCACAAATGAAGAGTCCTCAGGTACATCTGTAGAACTGGATGTAGTGAATGGCAGCTCTAATGGTCCCTCAATTACACCAGAGGTAGGTACAGCTTCAAGTTCCTCAAATTTACTACACATCAAAACATAAATAAAAAAATTTGAAAATGAAAACACACAAAATCAAGTATAAGATATTTACAAGGGAAAACATCACACTTTTAATCCATATCAACATAGTTAATATAAACCTTCACCTTACATATGATACGGTAAAATAAAAATTCAAAACTTGTAATTCAACAAATGAGTTCCAAAAATAAGACAGTTCCATATGTTCTGATATTTTTATAACCACGACTAACTTAGTGAATGAGACACGTATCTCATAATGTAATACCACCTACCTCTTGTTCACCTTTGACTTGGGGGAAACCTTTGAATATGCACTGAGTATCCTGGATACAAAATTTGACAGTGAATTAGTTATACGAATAGCTAATTACACCTAAATTCAACTATAAGAAGCAACTTAAAAAGGTTGATGATCATTCTACTTATAGTAACAATAATATATTACTACTAATTGATACAAAAAAGATAAGTGTTGGTACACCATAATTTACATCTAATTAACGTCATATGGATATATAGAGTCACACATCAAAAATGAAACAAAAAGAAGTACCTCGTAAACAGATTTGCAACATCCTCACACTCACGTGAATTATAGAACCAAATACCATTAACTTCTTGGACAGGATTCCGGTATAACAAATATGGAACTTGAAGTTCAAACTCAAAATCTCCCAACAGATTCTCCACAAGGTTTTCTGTCATTAAATCGATAAATATATATATATATCAAATGTCAATACTGAAACATTCTTTAAACCATAACTGAAAACCAAATTGCAGTAGACAAAAGATAATCTACCTGTATTTCGCCTATTCATTACTATAAACTGAAACCTTGGCTGGGTGTTCCTGCAATTAAATCAATAACAAGTGTATATAAGCTCCAATTTGATTAACAAGCAGTTTAATAAATCAACAACTTTGTTTCTCCTCTAACAGGTAAATCTGACCAGCAAAACAGTTGCATACTTAACATTGCCACTTAGGTAGCATATTTATTTATAATAGTGACTACGACAGTAATATTTAAGCTCCCCATGAAGGGAAATAAAAAAGGTTATATACCAGATTATAATTTCAGTGTTAAGTAATAAGTATTACCTCTTAACAACAAAAAGAGATCCTTCAACGTCCTTGCGACTCTGGAAAATGGAAGAAATAATACTATTAAAAATGTGGGACTGTTTCATGTAATAAGAAAATGAATTCGATTTTTATTTTCTTTTTTGGATTCAGTTGAGGTTCACAAGATCTTCATTTTTATCAACCTTATAACTAGAGGTGTCAACGATCCAGGAAATTTGAGCTCGTTTAATAATTACTCAGCTTGAGCTAGTATAAGTTTTAGTAATTGTGTTCAAGTGCAAGCTCGAATAATGCTATTGTTTAAGCTCGATGCTCGCTTAGTTATTTGAGCGTTTTAATATGTTGTCATGACATTTGAGATTCAATGGCAACATCTTAAAACAACCAGAATACACATTGGATCCAGTAATTTCCACACAATCAGTTGACTGAAAAACCTAAAAGCATACTAATTTAACAGAAATGCTGAATCATTATACTGCATACTCAATACTTCTAACTTAGGAATATAAATATATAAATAACGATAATTACAAAAAAAAATTAGGGAAAAAAGCGCACCCATTGATTGAGTTCAACGTTGAAATCATACAAGGTGACATGTGCGGCGGTGATCAAGATCTCTTCGATGTAAGGATCCATTCTTTGAAGAACAGTAAGATTAAGGACCTTTGTACTGTTTTGATCCAGATTTGGCATTAATTTCCCACTTTTTGACATTTTCTAAAATTCCGACGAATGATAATCGATCGTTTTCCTGAAACCCTAAACCCGGTGAAGAGAGTGTGTAGTCTTGTGATCTGATAAGAATATCGGTTGATTTTAGGGTGTATCTTCGCGCTAAATAATTAACAAAAAAATTGCTACCGCATGTATGTATCACTATTACTGTTATCATATTAATATCTATATCTATACTTATGTGATAATATATAATAAATTTTAATATTTTTTTAAATAAACTTTAATATTTTACCTTTATAATTAGTAATAACTTTTTTAAAAATTTACTAATTTTTACACCCGTGTATTCACACGGGTCATTTTGAAAAATACAAAATAATATTATTTGAATTTTTTTGAAAATAATTACAAATGTAATTCGTGAAATATAATTAGTAATCTTAAATACAAAGCACTTCATATAACAAAAAATATAAAACTATTAAAAACCTCAAAGAAACCGTTACTGGACCAATCTTTTTTATATATCTTAAGGGTTAATAATTTTTTCAAAAAATAATAGAGTACTTAATATACCCGTTGTACACACTGATATTGAATAAATAATCATCTTTTATTTATTTGAATGTTAATTAAGTTTTATCTTCTTCCACTTGAATCTTATTATTAGATGATTCTTAAACTATATTTTTGAAATGAAACTACCTAAAAACAATATTCATTACATAAAGTTATGATAATAGAGCCTCTAATCATAATGAAAATCATGTATCCATCCTACTACACAAAATATGTCTTGTTCCATCCTAAATTAAAACTTACTTCGTACATTCATGAAAAACACAAACAAATTGTAATATTAATATAGTTTGTTGAATAAAAATTAATATAATATAGATGCTTTAATAAATCATATTATATTATATTAATCATAAGTTATAGACATGTTTATGAAACGTTAAAACTTTATTAATTAACTTGAAATCCAAAGCTACATACCTAAATAAATTTTACATAAATTGGATGATGGTTTTTTATCCGATTCATTTTGTTCATGAATATACGTTTTTAATAAATATAAAAAATATTAATTCATTAATTAAATAATAGTATATAATTTATATAATGTTAGTAGTATTATTTACTAATTATCTTGTAAACTATGTACATCCTTAAAATAGTTATTTTTTTATTTTTTAAAATCATAATTTATGATGTCATCAAATTCCTAATTTTACTCAATTTAAAAAAAAAATATTTTAATTAACTTATGGCTTTTGATTTGTTAATTAGATTTCAAATTAAGATGATGATATCACAAGTATGATTCTTATATATTATTTATTATAAAATACAGACTAACGTATTTCTAGTTAATTAATTATTAAAATTTCATTAATACCAACATTATTAAACCATAAACTAATTAATTTATGACATTTAATTAACACATTCTTAATTATTAATTATTAAATTCTCATTAATACGAACATTATTAAACTGTAAATTAATTAATATATAACATTTAACTTTAACTTAAACTTTTATATATCTATAGACTATTACTTATACTATTATATAATGCATTTGAGATTTTTTTTTTTGAAGATCAAAATTACTATTTTACTCATACAATTACTAACAACTTTTTTAAAAATCCATAGAAATGACTAACATACTTCTAATATTAAATTCTCATTAATATAAATATTATTAAACCATAAAATAATTAAATTCTCATTAGTACATACATTATTAGATATATTTTAGGATTATCATCTAATGTAGATAATGTTTAACAAACTCAGTACCTTTCCATTAAGAACTTGAAACCCTACACTAGCAACTCGTGACCCGACCATCAAGTTTGCAATGACATATTATAATATATTTACCTTTGAATTATATTGTTAAAATTTTTATTTTTGTTTGAAAAATTGTTACAAGCGATTTTCTCACTTACAAAACAGTATTATTTGTGTATTGTCATATAGTTCTTTATTTCTAAAATATTTCAGAAAACATAATACTATATATTGAATTAATGTGAAACTAATAAACTTTTCTCGCTTGATTGCGCAGGTATTATGCTAGTATTATATTTTTAGTATGAGTAGAGGAGAACCGGACAATCACATTTGTGATATAACGGTCTAGAGATGTTGCATCTTAGTAACATTGTATTTTACGTACAATACAATGTGTACGTATATTACAGTATTGTGAATTTGAGCCACTGACCATATAAATTAAATTAAGATCATCTATCTCATATTCCCCTCAAAATGCAGTTATCCTCTAATGCTATACTAATTAATATTAGTATTAATATATATATATATATATATACTACATATTAAACCATTTGAACCAAAAGACTTGAGTCTTAAAAAAGGGGACAACAAATTTACTAATTTTCCCTCACTCAATCCTAATCTATACTACATATTAAACAATTTGAACCAAAAGTCTTAAGTATTTAAAAAGGAGACAACACAATTTACTAATTTGCCCTCACTCAATCCTAATAATATGTAACTTACAATACATCAAACCAAAAGATCTTCTGGTCTAGCGGTATGAAGGTTTTACCCTCCTAGGCAAGGTCTCAAGTTCGAGTCTTGTCTAGGGCGTTAGGGGTTTCCTCCCGCGTGTGTAAAGGGATGGGTGTCATTGCCTTCTGGGCTGGACCCTAACTGGTTGTGTGGGCTCGCTACGCCTTCTGGGCTAGGGGTCATGTAGCCACAATTTCCGTTCAAAAAAAAAAAACAATACATCAAATAACTCACCCATTGTAATTTTAGCAATACCTAAAAATCTGGAACAACTGTTAATTTTCACACAAACAGCAACATGAACATACATCAGTTTTCACACAAACCTGGAACAATTTTTGGAGTAACTGACTACTTTATAGTGGGTGCAATCAATCCAGAGGTCACTTAGATATAGGAAATTTCATTTTGCACGTCCATACAAGCTTTTAACTCTAGTAGGATCTCCAAAGGACTGCTCAAATTTCAAGTAAGTCTGAAGTAGCAAAAAAGATATTACTATTTTTACATTACATATCAGCCATGATTCAAGCCAAAATACAAATATAGATGTCAGTTTCTTAGCTACTAAATCAAGGTAAGAATCTTGCAATTTTCTAAGAAAAAAGTTTCACATCAAATGGAAACTGAAATTGATACTTATTCAGCCATGATTTCAGCCATATTATTAGCTATATTACCATGTAAAATCACATTTCAAAGCACTATATATATACACATCTAAGTTGAGTCACAATAATATCCGCACTAGCCATATCCATACCTCCAAATTCGATTAATTCTTTCATCCAGATTGTCTCCAAGGCAGCCGACACTAACCAGGTGCCATTCATTCTTTCTACATTTCATTCATAAGTTAGTGCGCACAATGTCTAGAATTTCAAAATTATATATACATCTAAGTTGAGTCACAATATAGATATCAGTTCATTAACAATTTCATCACAAACATCGATCAAATATCGAGTGATTTTTATATATGAATGTGTTCCATTTAGTTTTTCTTTTCCAATTTCAAAGGACTCAAAAAGTATAAGTAAAAGAGAAAGACAAACATTATAACATTAGCTATGTAAATGAATATTCTCCATTATTCTAATATAACAGCTTATATTGCTTTCACTTTGTCTATCTTTATTTCATATATGAAAATGAGACTAATAAAGTTTCAATTTATAAGTATGTTAATGAATCACATGTAATTTAATTTAATCAGAGATCCCGTGAGGGGTCAAGATCCATTAGTACATATATATATATTATATATATATATAATAACCTTCCTAAGGTCACATGCTTACTATTTCTTTTGTTCTTTTGTGATTTATGCTAATACTCAAATTGTAGATAATGGATCCTTATTGCCATCAACTATTTTATGAACTGAAATGTTTTCATATATGGCTAACAATTATGAGCGTTCGAGTTATATTCGTTTAGAGAGACATTAAAGAAAACATATTCCTTATGTTACTACTAGATCGAAACGTAAGATACTAAACTACCATATATTCCAGCCAATATTCTCATCATATATAAAATATTGTCTATGATTAATTTGAGATATACTACATCATATTATTATAATTTCAAACTAAACGAGGCCATCAGATTATTGTTATGGATAATACGTTTAGTACATTAACTTTCATCTAACATTCTTCTTAATTTTTCGATTTTTAACCGTCTTCTCCCCCCCCCCTCCCCCCCCCCCCCCCCCGCTTCAGTCTTGATAATTTTGCCCATCACTTAGGAACACCATCGGTTCCTATATAAAGGGTGCCGCCGCAACGCGCGAGTACTAGGCTAGTATATCATCAATTATAGCCAATGGAGGGATATTAACATGTGTTCTATATGTCAACGTACATGACTACCAAAATTTGAGGGCCTTCAAAGTTTACGAGCATTTGTTATGATTAGTATGAATCCAATGTGAAGGAAAAAGAAACTATTGTTATACTTATAGAATAAACATAAAAAAATATATCACTTTATTGTTATAAATATAAAATCTTCTAACTTCCTAACTCAAATTATATAGGGCCCAATTTCTACTTAAAATCTTCTAACTCCACAACGTCACAAGAGAAGCTTAACTGATTAGTAATTATAGGAATTGAAAATAATCTATTAGAGAGTAATCACTATAAAGATTTTAATAAATAATCTTATTTCGAATAATATTTGAAAAATAGTAGTTTTTAATGCGGAATGAAAATAGTTAATTTTTTTGAATAGTTAGACGATGACTTTTGCTTTTTATCTTTACTAGGTTATAAACCCGCGATAACGCGGGTCGATTTAATTTTTATTTAGTTATTTTTTTATATAATTTATAGACCCGCGATAAGGCGCGACGAATTTAGCTTTTATAAATGATCAAAATATTTGGTCAATTTTTTATACAGTTTATAGACCCGCGATAACGCGGGACGAATTTAATATTTAAAAATGATAAATTATTGTGACCGATTTTTTTATATAGTTTATAGACCTGCAATGATGGGGGCAAATTTAATTTTTGTTTGTCGATTTCTTTAAGTAGTTTATAGACTCGCTATAATGCGGAACAAATTTAATTTTAATAAAATAAATAAAATATTGTAACCGATTTTTTTATATAATTTATATACTCTTTAATTTTTATAAATGAATAAAATATTTAGTATACTTTTTTAATTAAAATAAATACATCAAATATTTAAGGGGCCAAATGCGTAATTATATGAAAAAAATTAAGATCGTTAGATCATGAAGGGATAAAACAATGAAGGGTTAAGATTCCTCTATTTTATCTTTTTTTAATTATATATAAAGATGTAATTCCGGTAACATTAATACATTTTTTCTATGTCTATATTTGATTATTTTCGTCTACCGGAGACGTGTTCTCATGGGACCACCAAAATTCATTTGCTGGCCCTATCAATACGCTTATCTAGAGTAGTGGTGAGGGCGTCAGACACTTGCACTTATTCTAAGAGGTTGTGTAACGTTAAATTATCGCAACAAAGTGCGGATTAACTTCCTTGTTATTTCGATAAGTAACTACTGTATTCTATTTAGAATTTTACTAAATCTACTGATGTGGTTAATTGGAATTCAGTATGTCTTCTTACTTTTGAGATTCCTTCACATCATCAATTCATGTTTAATAATGGTTCGTTAATTGGTACGAGTAACCATTGTTATTTTTACATACGTCATTTTTTACATACGTCATACCTATATACAGGAGCGGAGAGGGGGGGGGGGGAGGGGGGGATGCTGGGTGGTGCCCTGCCACCCCCAACTGGTCCAATTGTCTTAAATATTTAGTAGTCTAAGTTTGACAATTGATATGTATCAGCCCAAGCTCACATATTATTCCAACTTAAATTTTATTTGCTTCATGAAACAAAATTTCACCTAGCATCTTCTCTTCCTTTTACCTAGGTTTGTTTTTTCTTTTTTTTCCCCTTCTTTAATGATTAAATTGCATAAAAGATTTAATATATTTTATATTAGTTAATACACGTTAATTACTTAACTTTTATTATAACAGTCAAACAAATTATTAGTTATTGTAGATTTTTTTATTTATGAATATTGTTGTTATTTATTAGTCTTGATGGTTCTATTTTTCCTTTTATGATTTGAGTTAATGTATTTTTATTAATTACTATAGAGCAAGTTCAATTACGAATTGATTATTATTTAGTTTAGATTCTATTGCTTGTGAAATGCTGAAATAATTAGGACGCTAGGTGATCAACCAAAGTATATTAATAGGATCGGCGTGGGTAGAAACTTAGTTAATTTCTTGAAGATTAGTTTTGACAACACTATTTATTACTATAATTTATACGTTTTTTCTATTTTAAAACGGTTATCATTGTTCATTTCTTTTAATAATAATATATTGTGCGGACAAAAATTTATTATTGATATTCAATTATGGAATTAGCCACCCCTATGTTTAAATCCTAACTTCGCACCTGTCTATATACTTTAGGTTCATTCTTTTTCTTTTAATATTGTACTTCGTGATACATTATTTAGAGCCCTAAAAATATATTTATATTGATAATAATATATAATTTAATTTTATGCTGTATATATACAATATGTACACAGTATGTACTAATTTTGAGTCATAGATATCATAAACGCTTTGAGGGCGTACTACTTGCGCACTCAAAAGGTCGCCACTGGTTTACCTTATTGCATTTGTACGAGAGCTGATACAAATTAAAAACAAACAAGAAAACCAAATAAAAACAATATATGTCAGAGTCGAATATTTCATTTCTGTTGAGAGACAGATTAAAACATAACCAGTATCAATTATCAAGTGTTCCTACTTGTTGAAATAAAATGTCACGTGAAATTGAAAATTAACTAAATTTTAGGGATTGTGGTCATGTTAGAAGGTAGTAATCAAACAAAAGTGACCATTTTCACTCCCACCATAAGAAGACCGGGCAAAACTTTTGCTGGGTGAGTCCATAAATCCAGTGAAAGAAAAGTTTGATCATCGATATTCATTTTGCTTATCTTTCTCTTTTGACGGTGAAAGGACGCATGGCCAGGGACCAATAACAAGAGTCGCCATTGGTACAAGATCATGAACTCTGATGCAGGGGTACAACGCACATTATTTCTGAACTGAATTGAGCTGGCCAAGCAAACAATTTTGAATCGTCATAGATGCAACTTCCAGCCACGCTCAGAAAGTGCTCGAATCACCTGCTCAGCTACCTCCATTGTGTCTTGTAGAGGAGGATAGATCCACGTTTCAGTCATCTGCACAGTAAGACCATGGAATAAATCCTTACAAATGATTATTTGCTACAACATTATGACTTTTCATTTGTTGGCTCAAGTAAAGGTGACAATTTTGACCCAATTATAATGGATAGGACTATACAGATTGCATTTCTTTCTCTAATGGGTCAAATTAATAAAATGTTAACTACAAAAGAAAATGGGTCAGATTGGTGTTGACAGTCGCCAAATTTTCATTTTCATGCATAAAACCTCCTAAATAATTTAATTAAATTATTAAGGTTATTGTAATATTAAAACAGCTATTTGTAATCATACTTGACATGCTAATTGTATATTAAAACATGCAAAGAGTGTGAAGACAAAAATGTTTTGGGTCAAAGCAACCCAGCCTGTTTCAACCCATAGAAAAAGAGCAAATGTTTTGACTTATCACCCAACCTTCCCATTGCCAGCTGTGGGTATTCATATCGTTTAAAATATATATGTTTTAGGTCGTGATTTCCGTCTCATATAAGCCAGTTGGGATAGCAAAAGCCATGTTATTGGTAGTCAAACATTTCGTATTTGTTATTCAGGTTCAAGATCCGGATTAGAAACAATTGGAGCAGAAAATGGACCAAAAACGAAGCATTAAGGGTGAACGAAGATTCTCAGCCATTTTGGTCGCATCCTACTCGCAGGAAATGTCGTACCCTGCGACATGATGACCCCTCAAAAAGTGGCAGAAAGTTTCTACGATTTCAGCTGCTGGTTGCACCCTACGATCAGTTTGGTCGCACCCTGAAGCATGTTTGTGGCAGCCTGCAACTTGTACGCTGCAGCCTGCTACGCACACCCGATCAGAACCTTATAAAACCCGCAAACTTTAGGGTTTTAGCCATCTTTTTTGCATACCAAACCAACTCTGGAGCTAAGGAGACTTCTAAGGCAACATTTGGGGCGATTTTTGCAGTAAAAGGTCAAGAGATGGATGCTCATTTCATGCTTTGATTCACAACTTAATTGGGTTTGATTGTTCCTAACTTTCACTTCAAGAACAGTTATCATAGTGTGTTTCCTTGTGTGCAAATAGTAGCAACTTACATTCTCTTGACCAGTGAATGGGCGCACCATCCCTCTTTCTTCTAGACATTTCTGGAAGTATGCAAACTTCCATGTACACCTCTCAGCTCCAATTACATAAACGGGCTTTCTGGATAATAAAAGAGCAAGTATAAGAGGAAAAAGAAACTTGGTGTTAGAAACTGACTACTTGACAAGATTTTAAAGATGCTTACCCAGTACTGCAAGCCTCACTTAACATGCTAACTGAATCAGCAGTAATAACAAAAGCATCAGCCAAAGCTAGATGTCCCATGTGTGGATTTGGATCTAGAAAATTTCATGTATCACCATATCAATATCTTAAATTCCAGCTCAATAAGGACAACAAGAAAAGTAAAGGTGGCACGATGGGTGTGGTGGTGGGGTGGAAGCACGTCGGATCAGATTGGGTTGACTGGCACCCATTTATTGTCCATTCTTCTATGAAGAATTGAAGCGTTAATTAGTATTACAAACACGATATCATTAGAATATAATTTATATCTTTATCTTTAAATATATATAAATTAGTAGGGGTTGCGTTAAATAATATAGCCTTCAGGCGACTTTTGACCTCTGGGAGATAAAACATGACGCGAATCGTCCAAATTATAAGGAAATGGGTGGATATTGCCATCTCTGAGAGTAATTGTTAAAGATGGTGGAGTGGGTTACCTTCACCATCCCATATAGAAACCTTCGGATGGTTACGAAATTCCTTTACCAATATCTCAGAGACCTGTTGATTTCATTGTGGTTAAAACTTCATAACTAATTACTTTTTTGATCATTTCTTGTGATTAAAGTAATGCTAGAAATAACATGTACCTGCTGGGGGGTTCGTCTTGAAAATGAAATTCTGACACTCCCACAACTTGGAAGAACATTCATCAATGATGCTGTTAACTGCTTTGCCAGGTCTGCGCCATAGCTGCAGTGACCTATAATACAAGATTACAAGACAGTATCCAAGCTCGCATGTTAATTCACAGCGCTGGACAGAATGCACAAGTAAACAGTGATTGTTACGTTATTAAGGGTGGGTCGGCTAATGGGCCAAAAGAGGTCACTGTTAATGCGGGTAAAATATGACGGGTCAGGTAGACCCGCAAACGTTGTTTTCCAAAAAATTTAGATTCTCTTTAAAAAGTAATTAGTGTGTCAACTATCTCACAAACATTATATATTTCAATAATGATCTAGTGTGTTAAGCAAAATAATTTTGGAGGTTTCCTGCATTAAAAGTACACTTTGGGTGACTTTTGACCCCTTTCCTTCTTAACGAACTTCTTAATTTCACTGGTCTGACCCGCTAGAGACAAAACACATCCCAAATCCACCCATATTGTTCCCTCTAATTACGCTGCAAATAAGTGAAAGTAGTGACTTTAGCAGACTTTTTAAGAGAAAAAAACAATTGAACAAAAAAACAACTTCAAAATATACTCACGAATAGGTCCTCCAATGTTGACTACAAGCAAGGGTCTACACAATGATGCGAGTTCATCATGCCATACTGAGGCTGCACATTTTAGAGAAGCTGAATCAACTTGATGAAGGGCTCCCAGTGTTAAGACCTAGATTGTATATAGTACCAGTTGTATAAGTATATTTGCAATTAAATTATTATACCATATATGTGTTGCACCTGTATATGAATGGGTTGACTTGGGTTGTCTTTATATCAAACAGGTCAGATAAGACCAACAAAAAAATCGCTACAAAGGAAAGGAGACAAACAGGTTGAAAGTCGCCTAAAGCCAATTTCTAACGCATACAACTTCCTAAATCATTTTATTTAGAGATTCAGATTATTATGTAAAAAGTGCTTTTTCTATCATAATCATCTAATTAATGATTAATTAAAAAAGTATAACTGGAGAAAAAACTGTGTGTCAACCCCAGGCCGTTTCCGTTTCGACGTGTACAGAAGATGACTGGTTTGATCTGTTTTCACCTGTTGACGTAATACTTGTCATGCATGAGAACTTCAAGCAAAAACATTACGCACCACATTTTTTCCAGGAGGTTGACGAGGAGTAATCCACCCACGAAGAAACCATGGAATGTATTTTTTCCCTTCCGGAGTTTGTGGATAATAATCATGGCGAGGACAAATCACTAAATCAAACCTATCCAAATGTGACCGTGGGTGCTGTATCTACAACCATAATTGAATAACAGATATAAGTGACTGTTTTTTTGAATTGCAAATGGCCTACCAAAAGTAATCCTATATAAAGCAAGGATCATCTATTCATGAAGGATAAAAAAAAAGTACCATAAATAAATTCTTTAAGGACAAACATTAACAATCAATTTAACATTTATATAACTTTTGCCTATCAAACCTGAATAGTGAAAACATGGTCCGAAGCTAACCGTTTAATTGAGCTTGTGACAGATATTGTATCATGGCCGGATGCAACCACCAATAATGGACCATCTCTACAGAATACAAATAACTATCAACACATTGTATCCATATAACTACAATTGGCATAAACGGTTATTTTAATAAAGATAAATTCTGGAAGGACCATAAAGAGGAAATCAAGAAAAGAAAAAAAAAAAGCGTACTTCTCAAAAGTCTTACTGGCATTAGTTGCGATTAGCTCAGCATCAGCTTCTAAGATATCTGATTGATCTGCACAGCCATAAACAGCAGGATAAGACATAGGCTCCGCTGCAATATCATGTATTCATATACCTACTATTGATTGTAATTTTTAGGCAGATAACGGAAGTGTAATAGACCGTGCTACCCGAAACTAATGACCGTGGATCAAAGAGTTGCATTTTGAATTGATCTAATCGCTTGTGGGTAGAAACAGGGAGCCAATTAAGCCATTTATTAATCCCAGCTTTTGGCCTACGAACACGCTGTTCAAACAACAAACACAAACAGCATACAATCTGTTAACGATATCTTGTAAAATATCAAATAACTATGAAATGCTGCCAATACAATCAAATATCATTATTTCAAAATTAGATATGCATTTTGAGTTTTACAGTCAAACAGATTGTGCACCAGATACTAATACAATTTCTTTAGGCTTGAAAACAGAAGTAGTGATTGATTAGGTATGAAATGATAGAACCTTACATACAAAGAATGCCGGTGAAACAGGCCTAAAGCTCGAACCAATCCATAACACTGATTCTCTGATCCGGCAAAACCGTTTCCGATAATAACAGCTCGTCTTATACTTCTGTGCATTTCAGTGTGTATGTGCGATATTTTCCTAGGGTTTTAACTACAGTTATTTTGACAAGCTGACGTAATGATCCGGGTTGGCCCGCCCCTCTTAAGAGTTAAACGGCTAAAATACGTGCAGTCAATGTAATATACCGACCCATGGTTAATAAGTTGCTGTAAACAGATGAGCTTCCCACTAATTGAGAGCGAGTTTTTCTAATTCCGTAACGGATGTTCTCGTCATCATTTTCGAACACTTTTCTCGGACCAAACAAAATTATTTATTAAATAATATTCAAATCTTAAACAAAATAAGGGTATCAAAACATCTTACCGGTAGAATACGATAACTGATGATTATACAGATTTTCCTTTTAAGGGTAAAGATAAAAGTTATTTCAGTAACTCTATATCAACTTATTTATATGGTTCTAAAATTAAATCTGATTTTTTTTAAGTGGGAATGTGATTAAATTCATGTTATATATGATATTAAATGGAGCTTTTAGAAAGGATCTAGAAGCATTGAGTGTCATCAATAAGTTGAGAGAACGACAACTGAGATGGTTTGAACATGGTAAGAGGAGACCGTAGATAGTGCCAGTTAAGAGAGTGGAGACCTTAACAGTGGAAGGATTGAGAAGAAGGGGTAAACCGAGATGTAGTTGAGATGATAGACTAAAGTTCGACTTACAAAAGTTTCTCTTGACCGAAGACATGACGAAATTTGTAAATGACTAGGATTAAGATAAATGAGTAGTATGGTCTAAGTACATAGATATAGTTATATATTTATGTATATATAGAGATCTAGATTCAAATGAGAAACTTAAATATTGTAGGAACGTAGGAAATGACTTCAACTTCATTTTTAAATATTTAAAACACGTTATTTCACAAAATTTTCTTCGTAGCTCCTTATTCAAATAACTTTTAGAAGCTATTTTTAAAATAAAAAAAATTGACCTTTTTTTCTTTTTTTAATTATTTTTTATTAATTTTTTTATTCATAATAATCACATTTTATAACTAGATAATCACATGAAAAATATGTGATTATCAAAACCCTATTTTGTGATTATCTCGAACACATAATAATCGCATTATATTAGAGAATAATCACGTCTGATTATCAAGTTATAATTTGTGATTATCTTGAATAATCACAACAATACCGACTGTAAAAAAAGTTCAAAAAAAAAATTAATATTTTTTATTAAAATTTTTATTATATCTTGCAAAAGTTGTTTTAATAATAATCATTGAAAAAGTTTTTTTAAAAAATATGTTTTGAATATTTAAAAAGTGATTTCAAAGTCATTATCACGTTCTCACGATATTTATGTTTTTTATTTGAAACCTCCTCTATATATAGATATCTATATATATAATTTATCTATTTCTTATCATATACTCTTAATATTTACTTATATATATATATGTATGTATATATATGTGTTTATAAGTGTGTTAGGTGTTATATATAATTAGGATTAAATAATTAGAAAGTTTTAAATAGATGGATATATTTATTCATTTTGGGTAGGATTCTAAAACTATGATATGTTTAGTAGGCTTTAGATACAAGGGTATCACATGAAAGTTTTTTCAAATATTCGTTTAGGTTTAAGGGATCATATAGATACCTGAATTATAATGATATTTATATGTACGTATCTACTTATTTATGGATACTTATTTATACTATAAGTATATTTATTCTACAGTCATACACCATATTTATTTATAGGTTTGTATATTATTCCTAAGTATTTTTTTATCTTATTTATGCATTAATATTTATCAAGTATATTTTTGATCTATTATACCTGCATGATATTTATTTAAGATGTATATGTATATTATACCTATCAATTTAATATATAACCATACATCTATATATTTATAGATAATTTCATATTATAAACACTTGTATTAATCTTTTATAATTATAGATAATTTTATATTTATATGTATATTATAATTATAATTTATAGACATAACTATATTATAGTTATGTATTATGTATTTTTTTTTTCCTTTTTAGCTTAGTATGATGAATACATGTGTCGATATTTATTTACTTATTTTTCTTTATTTGCTCTCATATCATTCATATTGGTCGAAGGTCCTTCTGAAAACATTATCTTCACCTGTAGAGAAATGAGTGTCAACATTTTACCTCCCTCATGTCTCTCATATGCGTAATTGAATATTTTTATTATTGTTTCTTATTGGTTGAGTTTTTGTATATCTCTTTATCTTATCCAATCAACTTTTCACATCCACCAATTATATTTTTAAGTTTAAATTTAGACCTACAAATTTAAACCTATTTTATCATTCTTCAAATTCCTTTTATGTTTTTTCTTTTATGCATGATAAAAGTATCTCACAATAACAATATTAATATATTACTTAATTTGGCAATTATTATCAAGTAACTTTTTTCACATTTTATATTCTTAGGAATTTTTTAATACACATCATTCATATTCAGTATGAGCATATATATTATTATTACTTTGAAATGATTATTAAATATAGAACTCAATGGTTGTTAGTTCATCTTGATATTGAGAGCTAAATAACGATTTGGTGTCAATTGGTTTGTCATATTCAAGATATTTATTAATGAAATGATTTGTATCGACGAAGTATTAACGAAACCACTTTTCAATAAGTACTTTAGCCCAAAAGCATTATAGGTCTAATTGCATACTGCAAAGTGTAGTAGCGATGACAAAACCACCCAATTTTTTTGGGACATGTATGGCTCAGGGAAAGTACATGTATACACTTATGAATAAGATGCATTGTTGATAAATACATAGAACCACACATCCTCTTGTAATGTATATATGTATCTGTATATGTATACTAACAGACACGAATACGAAGTTTGTCATTTAAGTTTCAAGTATTCTGATTTGTTCATTTAAGGTAATTTGTTATTACGTATTAGATTACATTTTTACTAAAATTTTGAATTTAAGGCAAGTCTAGGTACAGTCCTAGCAATCAACACATTTTCTATTTCATCAGATATTAACGAGACAATGAGACAACTCCGCACAAGTGTGATCTTTGTTTAGATCAAATATAAACCAACAGATACGCTATATCCTACACTTATTATAATACTACATAAATTTGTAGGGAGGGGTTATTGTAGTAAAGTTTGTTATTATGGTAATGATATGAACTTCTTATTTTTTATTTTAACATTAATTAATCTTTTTTTTAAAAACTTTTTATTTCATATTAAAAACCATATAATTCTAATAATTTTGATATAATTTTTTTTATCATAAAATTAATTAATGTTAAAATAAAAAATAAAAAAGCTCATTCATATCATTACTACCATATGAACTAATTATATTTGAACCTTCCCTAAATTTATAAGTTATTTCACAAGTAAGATTAAAATATCTATAATTCTATCATTACCTATAAAATATTTTACACTTTTTTAAAAAAAAACTTAAAATTATATATATGAAAAGTTACTCAAAATATAACAAAAATGAAAAGTTATAAAGAAAAGTATTAAAGTCTAACACATAATATTTTATATTAAGGGGGAAAATCAACTAAAAACTCTAAAAACCACTCAAATCTACATACTTAAGTCATACGAGTTGAAAGTTTAACAAGTTATATGGTTGCTAAATCTTAATTAAATAGAGTGTCTATTACGGAGTATAATTTTATGAAAACTTTATATGCATTTATATTATTGTTAAATAGTATGATTTTGACCATTTATATGAATTAAATTAAATAGAGTGTCTATTACGGAGTATAATTTTATGAAAACTTTATATGCATTTATATTATTGTTAAATAGTATGATTTTGACCATTTATATGAATTAAATTGATGCATATTGAGTAGTTCTTAGAGTTCTTATCAAAACTCTTCCCTATCTATTTACTTATGAATATGAGAAATTCTAATACGTAGATGATTCCATTATTGTAGATAAATCGATGATCTCAGACCAATTTCTTTATATATAACTTCATGTGTATTTGGATTTTGTTATCTTAGATATAATTTTTTATTATCATCTAGCTTCATATTTATTATATATATATATATATAATGTTAATTGTTGTATTCATGCCAACATATGACACATGGTATCTATAATGTACCTATATATTGATATAATACGTGTTTATGATTTTGTACATTTCAAGTATTGTTAAATAATCATTTATAATTTTATATGTTTGATATAACACATATCAATTGAATCAATCTTGCAACGGTTAATTATTTCTTATTTATTAATTTTCAAATATTATTCGGTTGCATCGTGCATGTACTAAATAGCAAAAATTTAGAAAAAGTTGACAAGTTTAAATGTAACAACTTAGTAACTTGTGAGCTTATGACTTATTTAAACTAAATAGCAAAAATAGTTTTGTGAAGTTTTTATTTTTTTCCCAATCCAAACCATTAAATCATTAATCCATTGTACGAATCTTTAATGATAGTATATTGTAGCTAAGCTATAAAGAGAAATATGTTAAATGTAACAGTATATTGAAAATGGATGATGATATATTCATCATCATTGTGCATAAATGATGTGTGCGGTACAAATTTCTAATACACAAATTTGATAAATTTATCAAAAATAATGGTGAATATCACCGTCTATTAGAAATTATTTTAAGCATAACATTTTTTTTTTGTTGTCAAAATCTTAATCGAATCAATAAAAACTTGGAAAAAATAAGCTGATCCAAACATCCGCGGGTAATTCAGTTCACGCTAACTCAAAGCCTTAAACCCTAACCCTAATCGGAATATTCTCTCGTCATTATCTCCGCCACTGTAATCGACCATGCCGGGTACTGAAGGAGGTCCACCGGAGGTTACTCTGGAAACATCCATGGGTTCTTTCACTGTTGAGGTATATATTCATTCTATCATTCTTATTTTTTTATTTCCTCACTATTACAGAAAAACTACGAAGTACACTATATTGATCTATTTTAATTCGATTAGATGTACGATAAGCACGCTCCTAAAACTTGCAAAAACTTCATTGAACTAGCTAGAAGAGGTTACTACAATAACGTCAAATTTCACAGAATCATCAAGGTATGTAACTGCAACAATTAATCAATATGTTTATGTATATATTATACATATACGATAATTAGTCAAGTGAATGCTGATTTTGTGTAATTGATTTATGGAAAAATAGGATTTCATAGTTCAAGGAGGTGATCCCACTGGCACAGGGAGGGGTGGAGAATCCATATATGGGTATGCTAATTTAATGTTCTAATAAAATAGTCGTATTAGATTTGATATTTTTAAAATTTCTGTTTTGTTTGTGCTGACACGATTGTGTGAACGGGAGTTGTGATTAGGTCTGTAAAGGGCTTGTTATATGTTATATAGAAACTTGACTGTTTTGTCGAAATGAATGTGTAATATTGAAGGTCAAAGTTTGAGGATGAGATTACCCCGAAGTTGAAGCATACTGGAGCTGGGATTTTATCTATGGCTAATGCTGGTGCGAATACAAATGGGAGTCAGTTCTTTATCACATTGGCACCAGCACAATCACTTGACGGTAATCATTTTTCTATTTTATTTAAAGTTATTACTTTGATTAGTTTGCTCTGTATTTCTTGGCTGATGGCTGCACTTTGGTCAATTGGATAATTTTTGTAAAGTTATTTATGGCAAATGCTAGACACATAATGCCTGATATGGATTGTCTTATTCACATTAAGTTTATAAGGCACATCTGATTAACAGTAGTATTAATGATGAGATTAATTAATTAAGTTCACATCGCGCTACCATATTGAACGAAGCAATGCGTACGATTCTCATTTTTGCCTATGGAATCCTGCCAACCCACTTTTAGATTTATTTAAACTAACTGTTGCAAGATAATCGAGGTTTCAACTTCAGTATGTTAAGGTGTGACCATTGTCCCGAACCTTATTGGAGGCTCCTTTTTGGTATATTCTAAGAGTAGCTGTTTACACTTCATAGCGTGCCATGAATGTCCTTGCTATATTGGAGGACATATTATTTAGTATCCCTTGATTTCATGCTAGATCACTTCGAAATTAACTTTTTTACATTGTACATGGGTTGTTACTTGTGAATCTACAGTACCTTACTGAAGCATAGTGTATAGCCCAAGACTTCTGGATATGTTAGTTAGGATTTTGAACTTTTTTTTTCTTGACTAGTAATTGTTGGTTTTCTTCACTTCTGTAATTTATATTTGTAAATATATATGTTGGAATGATATTAGTTAATCCCAAGGAAATCAGGGTAAATACTTGTATTTGCTGAAAATAAATCTGCGGGCAATGGGTTTGGGAGATAGGTTGTACCAACTATTATTATGAACTCTGATTGTTTAACCTTTTTTACCAATGCAATCTACTACACTGATCAATATAGCTATGTTTATTTAATTTAATATACATATTTATAATGTGCAGGAAAGCACACAATATTTGGAAGAGTATGTAGAGGAATGGAGATTGTTAAGAGACTTGGCAGTGTTCAGACGGACAATACTGATAGGTCAGTAGCTTTCTCTAGATCTTTTAATAATTGTTCCTTGGATTAGTATAATTGAAATTTCTTTCCCACTTATTATTTAGCTTGCTAGACTTAGAGTGACAGTCACAAATTGTTTGCATATGAGGCACCAGGAAGAATGTCAGAGGAGAGGTAGTAGTAGGCCGAAATTGTCCACAGAATACAGCATTACGGATATTACTTTTTAAAGAAGATTGTGGGTCTAGTCTTTTTATAGTTCAACAATCAACACTTTGACACCTCTATGCTTGATGCCTTTATGCTTTGACTGTAGTTTGCTCTCCTCTCTTCTCTTCTGTCCATAAAAAGAAAAATGGTTTGACCAGCTTATTCAAAAGTCCTACTTAAGGGTAAATGTTAGAGGTGGCAAGATTGGGGTGGGTGGGTTTTGCAATGGATCAAAGGAAGTTTGCGTTGAAATGGGTCATTTTGACACCTCTATGCTTGATGCCTTTATGCTTTGACCGTAGTTTGCTCTGCTCTCTTCTCTTCTGTCCATAAAAAGGAAGTGGTTTGACCACTTATCCAAAAGTCCTACTTAAGGGTAAATGTTAGAGGTGGCAAGATTGGGGTGGGTGGGTTTTGCAATGGCTCAAAGGAAGTTTGCGTTGAAATGGGTCATTTTTTAGTAGGTCATAGGAGTGTGCAGAACTTGGGACGATACCATTGTACTGACAAAATCGTACTGTCCCACACCGGACCGATATATACTGGATGGGAAATGGTACCAATACACTTATACAAAGTAGTTGATATGCTCTCTCCACCTTCTGATGTTTTTCTCTTGCCGTCTGGTACACGATAATACTCGTTTCTATCTGATAACACTATCAAGGGTGTGCTCCACCTTGTAGAGATTACAATTTGTTGTTTTTAATACGTTAATCTACCCCATATATGGCTATTTTACATAACTTCTTCTAAGAATGTTGTTTTCCTTACTATTTCTAAATGATGTGTTCTATTTCAGGCCGATACATGATGTGAAGATACTACGAACAGTAGTTAAGGATTAATCATAGTTGGTATGTAGATTTAAGATCTTTGATGCTGGCAGTACTTGTATTACTGAACAAGGTGTTTGCTACTATCCATGATTCTGAGAAATGTAATCTACTGTACTGGGCTGCATGAGTGCAATTTTACTTGGATGACAAATGCACTGAAAACGTCAGTATCTTGTAATGTGATATTGCAATAAATGACAATTTATTACCTTTCCCCTGTACCAGTTTGTGCAAGTTATTGGTTTCTTTAGCCTTTGCACACACGTATTGTTCTTTCTTATGGACCAAATGTGGCTAAAATCAGTTACAAGTGTCTGGTAATTGACATGTCAAAACTTTTCTTTTTTTCTAATTTTTATGAATATCGTAAACAGTTGATGTTTTAAACTATGATTTACAAACTCTGCATATTTAATATAATAAGACTAATCTATATCTTTTTAGTTAAATTAATTTGAAGCTTGTACTCATCTGAATACACTTTCAGCAACTTTCGACCCAGTCCCATTTCATTTGTCTCATTTATAAATTTTACTCATTTTCCGGTTGGATAACATAAACCAAATCAGACCGCTTGTTAACTGATAGCTTGTCATTTTGTGCATAAGTTAATTTCATGAATGTGAAGATGCTATATCGAAAAGTAACAACAAAAGAAGGAAAAGAAACAAAGGATTTTGGGCCCTTAACCTGGATCAGAGATCTTATTTTTAATATGGAAAGCTCTACATTTGTAAAGATGTTGCTCATATTGGAGGTTGCTTACAATAATATGAGCAGATACACATTTTCCCCCTGCATTTCCCAACACCAAACAGGTCTATTTTGGCACACTTATGTTGGCATCTCCTGATCTCACATTTTTTCCAGCTAATCCTTTTTTCGCACACGTGCTCTGGGATTCTGATGGCATGAGCTACACCAGAAGCTGTTCAATCGCGAATATTATATATTTACAATAGCAAAAGAAGATATAAACCGCTAATTGACTGAAAAATCACAAATAGGAGTGTAGAAGGAGGGTAAAACCTGAAAGGAGAACAAGTAGGAGCAGCAGAGGTAGGAATCTGCTTGATTTTGATGTCTTCATTTTCAGCTTTGATGCGTAGGCTTAAGGAAGGTATACAAAGGGTTGTTATCTTTTCTCTCTTTATACAATTTCTAAGCCTCTTTATTCTGTGTCCTTTATTTTTGAGCAAGAAGGTTTAGATGTGTATTATGCAAGTGTTAAAGACTCAATAAATTAGAATAAGATAATTATTTGTTAAGGTGATAATCAGGAATATTATAATATCCCCGGTCGTAAATGTATTGCAGTAACTTTATGCTTGCTTCTCCAAATTATTTGTTTTAGCCCCAAGCTTTTAATTTGGAATTAGAACTAGTTATTAGAAGTGAATTTGGGTACATGTTCTTTTCTTTGTGCTTGCTCCCTTCCCTTTAGGTTCAGTGTCATTTGTAAGCTTCATCAAACAAATGGGAGATGCTTCTTATGTTTTTTGACACCTGGTTACTTGAGGATATAATTCTTCAAATGCTTTTTGCTTTTGGGATTTGTTTTAAACTCCTTACAGTAAAGAGGTGAACCTTTTCATTTACTGCATTAGGTAATTATGTATTCCCTAGTGTTTAATGATGTATTTGGATATGTAGAACAAAATAATGTTAAATGTTTGATTCAGTCGATAACAAGCAGCAAACAAGATGTTAAATGAAGTCTAACATACAAATATGAACCAATACATTATTCCGTAACAAACGTATTAGAGTAGGAAATGGTCACAGGGTACATGATGCAGGCATTACTTGCCACATTCATTTCGATTCTGTAATGTACACTATTTTGGTCCCTCCTGAACTTATACTCTACTGCTCTTTTATTAATTACATTCACTTGATAATTTTGATTCATGTGCTTATAGAAATTAATTTCGTTTATCTCAAGAGAGCCAAATGAAAATCCACATGATGTCATAGTCAAATGTCATCAAAACTGTAATTTTAATGCATACGATATACCAAGTCATCCTTATGGGTGTTTCGATGAGCTCTTTTACCTGACATTTTAGCTTATTGTTACATTACGTATATTTATTGAGCCCTTTTTAGTTGCCAATCCGCTTAGGTCTTTACCATATACTTATTTGAAATATGGTTTCCATAATCATATCCAACTTATCAATTATTACTTTTAAATCCTTGCAAGTGTTTATGAACCCAACTCGACCTGTTCTTAAAAATACTTGTTTCAACCCATACCCATCTAACCGTCTTCAAACCTCAATTACATCCCATCCTAATTCTTACCTAATTTGGATTAAAAGTTTACTACAATGAAAATACGAACAACTTTTCAGAGACAGGTGTCTCATGACGAAAAATAACACACAACCTATTGTTCAGAGTCACCTCTCATATCTACTCATTTCTAAAATGGACTTTAACATTGTTTGACATTAAGCAATCTTTTCTGTGTAAGAGGATGGTATAGCTATTTAAACATCTCTGACAGTAAGCAATCTTTTCCTGTGTAAGAGGATGGTATAGCTATTTAAACATCTCTTGTAGTTGTAAAATAGGTTGTACATACAAGGTACCAACTTTTCATGAATAAAACACAGGCCAACTACATCGAGTCACATTACAGAAACTACTTCTGCAAACATATGATCTGTCAAGATTGTTTCAAAATTCTCAACCCAATACTTGATTTCAAATAGAAAACACATCCAGTCTAAATTAAACATAAAGAGCACAAAACTCCTCAAAGTCATGAAACAAAAACCGACAAAAAGATTGAAAACAAAGTTTAAACTTAATATCCACCCTTGAGATCATTGACAACATCATATGGAATGGGAGTAACAGTCTCTAGAGTAGTTCCTTCGACCATGAATCCTGGTTTAGGTCCAAGTGGTTGTCTCTTAGTACTGATCACCAAACCCTTAGCCTTGGCATCAGCCTTTAGTTGATCGTTCTTTTTAATCCTCTGTTTCAACTCCTCATTGCATCTTGATGGCATCACGTGCTCAATTCGCACGTGAATCCTCTTCTTGATGATTCTGTTACCAACCTGTAACACATATTATGGCACATTCAATATCAGATAAAATGTATAACCTTTTGTTAAAAAGAAACGACAAACAAGCTAATTATATAGTTTCTTTCGATAAACTTCCTAATATCGAATCGAAAAGCTCATGATCCAAGCCCATCAGGCGAATAACAAAAACAACGCAATCTGTTAAGAGATCAATTTACAAATTCGTTTACACCAGTGCATAAACTATACAACTAAAAGTGCAGCACCTTTTAGCAGATCATATCAATACATAAACAAGACATTCAAGTTTATAACAGGCTTATATAAAATAATTTATAGCTGTGATTAAAAAGTATCTTTAACACGAATTTTGATAATATACAAAATTTCATACACTAATGATATAAAAGCTAAGTAACTAATTATACACTAATCTTACTTGTTTTATTCAAGTGCATAAAAATGATATAAAACTGAGCTTCATATGCTTACCAAAACTAGTCCAAATATTATTTTAAATCACAATCACCACCATGTCACAAACATACATACTTCAATATTTCATCACAGCACCTTATTCACATACTTAAAGTAAATTCAGACCACAAATAAGCTTAAAAAACAAAAACCCTAGAAATACGTCACCTAATTTCACCAATCACAATGTCACATATACTTCAAAATATTCATAATACATTCATACAAATTGAGAAAGATTTAAAAAGAGGTAGACCTGTTTGTTCATTTCTACACCGATGGCGCGTTTGGTGACGTTCCAGACCTGACCGGTACGGCCGTGATAGAACTTGTGAGGCATACCTTTATGAATGGCGCCGTTAACCTTAACATCAACATAATCACCGACGTGATATGTTCTCAGGTATGTTGATAGATGAATGGTACCCTTCTTCCTGAACCCTCTGGCGAACAAATCTCTGGTACGAGAACGAAGTCCATGTCCGGCAGGCATCTTTCTTCTCTCCGAGCAAAATCAACCGACTACGGTTTAAGTGTGCAGGAGGCTGTGCCGAGTGATTTAGCTATATGAGATATATGTTTAGTTACTAGGGTTTTTTCTAAATGGGCTAAATGGGCTTTTCAGTTTTTTGGGCCTTTTTATCTTAAAGTAGCAGGGTGTTTGGGAATTGGGATTTCCATTTAGAACAGAATTTTAGATTATTGTGGTTAGAAATCACAAATAATCGATTAATTGTGTTTGGCAAATAAAAACTGAAAATTGCTTATCTGCATTTGTTAGTAGCAAAACTGAAAACAACTATTTGTCAATAAATATTTTACATTTTAAAAATTATTATAAGTTATACAAATTGAAAAATGCTATACGAAGTATAAATATAGTTTGATAATGTACCAGGATGTCCTTTTTGGTAATTATATCCGATAAGAGCATCAAATAATCTAATTTTTCAAACACTTAATTATTGCGTTACTAACCAACGTAATCAAATCCAAACACCATCTTTATGAATCACATTTTATTAAAGCCAATAATCTAATTCTAATTATTCAAAACACACAATTTATTTTAAAAATGCGAATTCAAAAATCCCTTAAGTATGAAAAGTTCCATTTTTTGGTGCCTAAACTTGAGCTATCAAATCAACATCAAAACTGAAATTGACATCGAAACTAGTAGAGGAGTTACGTGAGTATGTTTGAGTTGGGGTGTACGTCTGTTTTTACTGGATAACATATATATGATGCAACTTTTATGTAACTAGTAATAGAAATAATTTATTTATTTTAGTTACCTTTATATGTTGGTTTCTCATTTTCACATTAACAAATAAGTTGTAACAAATAGGTTTACAAAGGTTATGTTGTGCCTTTAGAAAGTACCCTTTGTATGTAGTGATAATAAAAATCGGGAATAAGATGATCAGTTAACTTAAACTAAGAACGGTTGTGTAGTTTTATGTCTACTCTCGAATCTCAACTTTCTTGCAACAACTGTTACATTTTCTTCGACCTTCAAATGTAAAAATAAAATCATAAGCACCCTTACCAAACACCACAAAACTAGTTATTGCAGTTTAAAATAGCAAAATTAGTTTAATAACAATACGTATGCACGTAAACATGCTCTTCATAGGTAAAGACGATTTTAATCTAGTTGATAGATCATCTGGTGATTCGCTTGAACATGTGTTGATTAATTAATAGTCCCCATGTTATTCTTTTATGGCTTAAGTTCTTCATTTGGTGGTCAATCTCTTTCCCTCGGACTTCCTCTCGTATATTTAATATTTTGTCGATTGACTATTTGTGAGCTCGAACTTATCTTACTCCACTAATGCTATCGATGGGGTGTTTTCTTTGACTTTATGTAGCATTTAGATATTGAGCAACTCTGCACATGCACGTAAAATTGATAAGTAGAGTAGTAAACTATTATATTAATTCACATTTTTAAACTTCAGCTATTTTTGTTAAATATTTAAAAAAAAAAAGGGTTATGCTTACGGCTAAAGAAAATTATATGCAACTTCAGCTATAACTTATAAATTGTCCTGCTCTATATTCTAAAGGCAGTTTTGAAGTTTCTATTGGTCTGTTACCATTATATTTTAATAGTTTTCACGAACTTGAAGTAGTGGTGCTTAGCCCCTTTTGAAAATTCATATTAGTTGTTGATTGTTTCCCTAATTGTTGACTTGGAGTATTGGATACTGAATTCTGATACAGAACGGGAGATTTTGTTCTTGCTTAAAAATGGAGAGATGGAAATGTGCAAGCTATAAAACTAGACATGAAGTAGAATAAATAAAAATAGAATTGACAACTTATGGACACGAGAGAAAGGAGACGAGGCTAAGCTGACTAATTCTCTGTATGTACTGGTTTTTTCTAACACTGACAAACTAAGAAAAAGTAAAAACAATAATATGTTAAGCCTTATTTATAAGCATATGTTTATTTTATGGAGTGTACGAATCACAAATAACTTATTTCTCCTGTCTGTAACCTTCTAGACTTGCATATGTACTTGTTGTCAAATATAAAGGCGCCCTCTCTATTCTCATTTTTATTATGATGTGATGAATGTTGTTTCTCTGTATTACACACTTACTTGCTTGCAACATAGGTTAATATTGTACCCGCAAAATTGTATATTGTTTGAAGTGTACTTTTTTTTACTGATTGTCACTGGGGGAGTACTGCAGAAAACATAAATTACTGTTGGGAGGTCTGAATGAATTTTAATAAACAAGATAAAATTACCGGAAAGGGCTGTATTTTTGAATGCTTGCCTTACTCAATGGTGATGAACTTTAATGTAACCGTATACTGATTTACAGTTGATTAAAATCGAGGTTATTACTTTTGATAAAACTGTATCACAGATTGAGCTACTTGTTGCTTTATGTATCAATTACACCAAAAACCCTTTGGTCTGTGCTTTTATATCAACCTCAGTCGCGAATGGATTGTTACCCCCAAGAGATAGCCTAATCAGTGCGTTGTAGCATCTATGCACTTTTGTGCAACTAACTAATTTCAGTTGTCTCTTTATTCAATAGGCTGGCTATGGTTTATGTGAGATGCTCAGCCCCTTTTATGGTCTGAATACAGGTTTATTTATGCAATGAATTCTTGGGTTTTTAGCGCAGTTAGGGGAAGGTAGTAAGTCTATATATAGACCATAACATGATTTTATTTCAGGAATGCCGTATCTCCAGAAGCATGTGAAAGGACCAAAGTGGTTTCGTTTATTATTGGGGTACTTATACAACTGCTATTTACAATGTATTTTTTACTTCTTCGAGGAAATTTTTATGGGTCATGCTTATTATAACACTTGTAATCTCCTGTTTTGGCATATTCCTCCATCAGGAGGTATACAGTCCTGTCAGTCTTTAAGTGATATGTCTGATTTAGTTAATATGATACTTATTAGGTTTTGTGCCAATTATTGTAACTGCAAGCCTATGACTGAATGGGTCAAAGTTATTCACTAAAAGATAACACTTATGATCTTAATGTATGAGAAAGGCTAACGCTATGTGGATATGGATATAATTAGAAACGAAACCTAGAGGTTTGCAATGGCCATCGAGATGTAATAAGCTTGCTCATGATGCAAGATCAAATATACATTGCTAAAAGACTATCACCAGAAGTGGCAAAATTGGCAGGTCAGGTTGTGCTGTATTGGGTTGGCGTTCACCTGTAAATTTTTTTTTCCCCGTTTTTCTTTTGAATTCTAGATTGATCAATTCAAGTATAAACATTGCTAAAAGACTATCACCAGAAGTGGCAAAATTGGCTGGTCGGGTTTTGCTGTAATGGGTTTGGGTTCACCTGTAAAAAATTTCCCCCCATTTTTCCTTTGAATTCTAGATTGATCAATTCAAGTATAATTATGAAAACTGTACTCTTAGAGTGCCAGTATAATTTCTTAAATAAATCGACATATTATCGGGCTAATGATTTTTTTTTAAATATTACAGGATACGGACTTCAAACTTCACTCAACTTAGTGTGACATCATACTATGATGTATGCAGTGCCTAACGTTATGGTATTTCTTTGATCACAAGATACATGGCAGACACTTATATGACCCGTTCACAGCAACAGAAGCTTCGGTAATTATATGCTGGTACACAACAATGTAATGAAACATGGTCCATTTTGGTCCCATATACCGTAGATATCTAGTCAGTTTTGTTTTCTTTCCTTCTGATTACTGATTATTATTTCGCTTATAGTAATTTTGCTGCTTGAAAGTAGCATGAATATATGTATTATTATGTTTCCAAACAAGAGTTTGGATGCTTATTACGAAGAATTCGGATAATGAAATTGACATGTTACTTTAACCATTCAACCATTCCATTTTGCAACATCTTCAGAAGTGTTCTTTTTGAGGAATACTATCTTGGATAAACTGTTTATCCCACTACCCATTTCACTCAACGCATGTGTAAGTTTGAGGTGTAAGGCCAATTAATGTCCATGGGGCCATGGGGGTGGTCCTATTGGTATCATGATTATGTGTGTACTATTGATCCCATATTTATTTCACCCTCCTTTTCACTACATTTATCAGTGTCATTATAATACTCAGTTTTCTTTTGGGGTTAAAAGAACTAGTAACCACGATTACTATCTTTAAAATTATAGCCTGTTGGACATACTGTTGGTCAAAATATAAGTTTCTTATTGTAGTGAATTGTTGTGCTTCATAAGTCCTTTTCTATTTGTAGAAATTTAAGGTTAGTCCATGTTATGGTGCATAACATATCCTGAAACAAACTTTTTGTTTTTATAGTCCTTCAGGTTCGGAGATATTTTGAATCCTAAATAACCTTGTCTATGGATATATAGTAAACTTGTAACTCATACCCCGTAGTACATGAAAATGGAAACCAAAATATAAAAGTAAAAATAGCATTAATTCATAAATCATAACACTACACGTACATGCAAAAGTGGGATGTTATTGATTTTTTTTTCTTAATTAAATACAGTCATTGGCGGAAAAAAGAAGAAGAAAAGAAGATGTATACAACTTGCAATTTTGATTTTTTACACAAATGGTATCGATGTTTAAGGGTTCACAAAGAGTTGATGATTTAAAAAATATTAAAGTTTAAACCTTATAATTTTATATGGAACTTAAAAATTACTATAGTGAACTTAAGGAAAACATTTATTGTATACAATACCATCATAACGTAACAAGGATTGGTCGATTGGTTATGTCATTACTACTTAACATTTCATGATTACCACATTATAGCAATTGAAATGCTAACAAACGTAAGTCCAAACTAACTTGATCTTGAACACTTAACGTATTGCGTTCATACGAGTTTCGAATCTGAGAATGACTCTCACTTAATTCATTTCTTAACGTCTTCAAACTGTCGCTAATTCTCGAGTTTTAGAGTCGTCTCAAATCTCCAAAATCGACTGCCATTGATCAGAGGTGTTTTATAGCAGCTATAACTTGTATTCCCTCCATAAACCCTACTACCAATGCTAGCAGTACCATAAGCATTAGTACTTGTACTTTGTTGTTGGTGGTAGTAGTAAGGTGGTATTTGAAGCTGGTAATTCATAAGACCATACATTTGTGCCGACGTTAAGCTGCCGTCAAACATGGCAGATTGAAGGTGAGTTCGTTTCGTTTGTTGTCGTTCTCTTTTATGTGCGTTTTGATGGCCGCCTAAAGCTTGAGATGTTAGAAAGATTTTACAACAATATTGGCATTTGAATCTTCGGTTACTTTCTCCTCCTGTTTCTTTGGATTTGAAATCGTAGGTGGATGAGTCGGCAATGGTACACGTGGCACTACTAAATTCTTTTCCAAAAAGTCTGATGCTTTTTTCTTTGAGTTGTGAGGAACGGGTGAAGGGAAGTTGAGAAAACGAGTCAACATGCATGAAATCATGAATCTTTTGTTTGTTTGTTTCCATCGGACAGCGGTGATGGTGGTGGAGGGCTGGAGGCTTTGGAAAGATGGAAAGAGTGAGTTATATGTGAAGCCGTGAAGGTGAAAGGTTGCTATAAGGGAATTTATATACTAACTTCTCATTATTTCCGTCTAATTACTATTTCTTTTCTCTAAAAAAATATGTATTTGCAAAAATTAATTATTTAAATTAAAAATTTGTGTATTCTACCCGCATTAAATACCCCTATTTATTTAATTCAATTCATAAAAAATTCAGTCAAACTATCCTTGATTAATATAAGGATAGAAAATTAACATTATCCAACATATGTTAAATTTAAAAAAATATATTGAAGGACAATAAAAGTGAAATAAAAGTGAGATGAAAAGAGTATTAAATACTTTTGTTTTGATTTATGGTCTATATCAACGAGGTTTTAACAATTTTTCGTTGAACTAAAATTAAATTTATGTAACCCGAAGGTTATAGCCTAGTGGTGTAGAGGAATTATCCAAATGAGACTCAATGTGGGCATAGGCCATTTGGTTCTAGAGGGGATGATTTTACAAGAAAATAGTTATGTTTGTAATATGGGTGATTTTTCTTTAGCGAGTTGTTGAGTTAGTTTGAAGCGTATGTTTAACATTGCCTTTCATATATTGTCATTGGAGTGAGGCGTGTAATCCGATCAACGTTGTCTGTTATTAACTTTCTTGTCAGAAAATTAGTAATTTGTGTAATAACTTAAAACTAGTGATGAGATAAAACTAAACTATGCATATTTAACTAAAAAGGTTATTGGTCTGACGGTATCGAGATGATCCTTCCGACCATGTGGTTGGAGGTTCACATCCTGAATGAGACAATTATATATATTCCTCGATTAATATATATATATATATATATTCATGATAGTGAAATGTACAAGCATTTGTCTTCGTAGGAAATAAAACCATGCATGTATAAATGTATAATTATATAATGGTCCATATGTAGGGGTATATATATACTACGTACGACTACAAGGTAGATATGTTACAAGAACACTAGATAGTTTTAGACTTTAGAGATCTAGGACCAAGATTGGTACCATTGCTAGGTAGCTTGTTCTTGCTTCTTAATTATAGGTAGCTCATGTGTTGGTTTTGGTGTAAATTCTAGTGGTCCTCCACTCAAATATTATCACATGTGGATTTACTACCAAAGAGTTTCAAGTTTTATATCTGCCTCCCTTTTCTACTCTCAACCTTGATCAATAGTAAAAACTTTAATCTATTGTTATATATACACATTTGAGATTGAATCTTCACTAAATAATCTTTGTATTATCGTCAATAAGATATGACATTGAATCTTCACTAAATAATATATTTACCATCAATAAGATATGACAATCACATACAAGACTCCCAACATAAAAGATCTAAATCATGTTTACATGTGCATGTAGGAAAGAATGTGTACATATATGGATTGACACAGACATATATACCTTTATGAAGAAGAACCTAAAATCCTTGGACCATATCCTATAATAGATCATCCATTTCATCATTCCAACATACCCCTTAGATATATGAATATTAACTCTTATTTCTGATTCTAGGGCATATCTTTCTGGAAAGAAGCATGCATACAAATTAAAATACTGATCACTCTATATTTTTTTATTTTTCACATTACTATTTTTTATCCTAAAAAAATTATCTACTTACAAAATACTTTTATTAATATTTATCAAAATTCTAATTTAACCTTCATTTATTACTCTCAACTATTTAATTTTTAAAAAAGTCTGACTTACTTCAAATATAAAGAAAGTGACATTTTAACATTAACTTAGTTATCTTTAAATTAATTTATTTTATTGGAATACAATTATTACGGGACAGAGAGGCTATACTTGTCATTTAGTCAGTAGTCGGGATACTCATCTGGAATCGTAGGCTATGTAACTATGTTATAGGGTTATGCTATTTTCGACTTGTTGGTGATATAAGTGTAATCAATCATTTTGTGTAATTGAGATTTACCTAAGATCAAAAGGACTTCAAGTTCATTAAGTTATACTACGATTTAAGAGGTGCGGGATACAAGCTTGTATAGATTAATTTCATCCTAGACACGATAAATGACAAGCATTGTGTATGTAGGTCAAAGAGTGTGACTCTAAGTTGTTATTATAGTGATAGAACCTTCAGTCATCACTAAATTGTCATAGTTGTTCAAAAAATGTGGTTCTTTGCATTACTGACATAACTAACGGTTGATGAGAAACATACACTTCTACACAAGGGATGCAAGTGACTACAATTATGGGAAACTGCTACTAAATTGGTCGGTAAGTGTTTGAAAAAATATTATGACCATCTACAAAAGTATATAACCTTTTATCAACATGGACGGAGCTACGTCGAAGGTAAGTATAGTCGTAGTTACGAGTCCAACCGCTATACAAAGTGTAAACTTTTATAAAATATTGCATTTTTTGTTGAATTCTTTGTTTGTGTTACAGGTTCACAAAATTGAGATATCCATGCTACGTGTCACATCATATCCTAAATTTGCCACTATTTATCGAAACGTCAGGACTTTTTTCATCGATAGTCAACATTTTATATCAACTCTCTTATAAAGTATTATCATGTTTTGGCTTAAAAAATATATTGGAAATACCTAAATTACCCCTATACTTCTTTGTCCTATAAACATGTGTAACAACTTCTCTATACAAAGTCCAACAAATATTCAAACATTTTATATCTCCATTTAAAATTTTAATTTTATTATTGTTATTATATTTTTACAAAAATAGACATAACAATTTATATTTTTATCAAACTTCAAAATCACTTAATTCATAAATTCAGTATGTTCATACTGAAATATTATCTATAAAATAATGAAAAAATAGTCATATTGCTATTCAAGGATAACATGTTATTTAACGAACATACATTTCTACAGAAATATCATATATAATTTGGTATCGATGCGATGATGCTCCGTGTCGAATCAAATCCTAAATCCGCCACTATTCATCAAACTGTCGAGACTTCTTTCCTTGATAGTAAACTTTTTATATTATATATAAAAATGATTCATTGATTTGGTCTTTCTTAACCAATTGAATATATTTGAACATAAAAACTATTTTTTTTAACAAGCAAAGAAAGAATAGTATTGGAAAAACAAAAGCAAATCCAAGAAGGGTGGAAACAATGACTTACATATCACTTCAAATAGCCAAGTAGGCTAGCAAGAAAAAAAATAACAGAACTTGAAGAAAAAGAAAAACCAAAGCACTACTCAACTACCCTTCTCGGATTACAGATCCAGGCTTCCCAATCTAGACTATACTTCGAGCTCATGCTTGAAATCTAGAGCATAGATAACCTTCGAATACTTGGGAAAATATTAATTGAGCGAACCACATGAATCTTCTTTTGATTAGCATGACAAAATTTATTTCTTCAATTCCAAATGACCCAAATTATAATCAAATGAACACCGTGAAATTTTTATTGCGAAGCTTATTACCAGTTGTACCCACGAGGCCGAGAGAAATATCTTCTATAGAGAGTCACTGAAAATTCCTATTCGACCCAATATGCCATCAGCTACAAAATTTACGCCACGCCGATTAGACATTTGGATATAAAAACTATTCTATAATTTGCTCTTGTTTTCCGTTGTCTCAAAAGTCGGGTGTCATCATCTGTTCTATCAGAGTGTGAATTTCAGGATTTCGTGTACCACGAGTTAATAGTTGAGTTAAAGTACAATAATCTGAAACTGTACACAATTCAAAGGTTTATCTAAGTATTCATAATTATTATCGTACTTAAACAATTGATTTCCGTTCCTTGGTTTCGAATCAATCGCCTTTAATATCGAACAATTTTAAGATATTCACTATTTAAGCTGGTAGATAAATTTGTTTGTCCATTTTCAGATTCCTCAACATGAATGACACGTAGATGACTTTGACCATTGTCCATTGCTAACATGTTTTATATTTGATTCATTACTCCTTAGTACTTTTCTTTTTAGGTAGTCTTAGTCCCATCACGTAATAGTGAAGCTTTTTAAGTCCATATATACAACACTTGTTTTGGTGGACCGATGCCCTTTTCCAATTGAATTGCGAACGTGGTCCTCCCCAAAACAAATTACACATGTTTCATATACGCATGTCAGTTATGATTATATATGGAATACTGTTTTGTTATTATTATTGTTGTAATTGTAATTATATAAATCGAAAGAACACGTATGACAATGTAGTACAGTTATATTGGTACACATATTATTGTACGATATATATACATATTAGGAATTATTAGGCGCAAGGAGGAAAAATATAATCACAAGTTATACCCCATGACAATAAATGGATTAAACACAAAGCAATAACACAATCAAGATTACGAGAAAGTAAACGAACATATATAATTAACGTGATTATATCCAATCTACTCGATTGATTTAATCCACGACTAAACTAATTAAGAATCTTAATAAATTTGGAGGTGTTAGGTTTACTATTAGGTAGGTTATATTTATAGTGTAAAAGACTTGCAAAACAAAAAAAAAGTTGACTGCCTCTACTTCGTGTCGCAATCTACATAGATTGCGTCCCGATCTCCAGTTCGCGCCACGAAAACATTACATCATGCCGAAATCTCTTGCTCAGAAACCCAGCTACGAAACTGCTTCATGATCACGTCTCGATCACTCCTTATCGCGTCGCGAACTCTTCTCCAGCAACCAAAACTCAATTTCTTGTTTAACCTCCCATCTTACAATATAAACAAAGATTATACAAATCTTATACATCGGGGATAAAAAAAAAAAAGACAAGTTATATATCATGTCTAGTTTTGCTCTGTTATTTCCTACCTGTAAACTTTTTCTTGAAAAACTTCATAAATTAGTGAAACCACTTGCGGAGGCGAAATCTATGAAAAACTTCAATAATTAGTCGAAGAATGACAAAAAAGCGTTTGTTAATTCTGACTAAACCATTTATACGTACGCTTGTTAATTTTATTTATATTTAAATATATTAAAATTAAAAAAATTCAAATTTTCTAATCAATACTGGTAACCTTCAACGTATGCTTGATCGAAACCTATGTTTCATGCGGTCCTTGATCCGATGTTAATTAATTTAGCCTTGAATTCAAAACTCTATAACATGTATCATTAAATTATGATAGCAATGGGAGCCCTAATATTATACTATACACTAATTAAGGAAACCATTTATTATGGTCCCCTATGGATCATTAGAATCCTTATTAACTTTAAAGTTGTAGCGATGTTTATATATTTTTTGAAAATGTGAGACTTAGTTAGCACACATATTAATTAAAGTTTATATAAATAATGAATTTTACCCTTTTTAAAATGGTTACTATTAAACTTTATTAATATGTACTAAATATATTTTTTCTAATATTTTAACAAATTTTGGGTTATAGCTTAACATGCATGTGCACAACTAATGGCACATGTAAAGTTTTAATTAGACAAACCCCTAAACGAAACATATGTTTTTTTTAAATGATCGTACTCTTTATGCTATAATGGTTTAGCAAAGTGGTGGTACGTTGTGATATACAGGTATTTTAATATTTTTTAAAAAGTTTATTGTTTTAAAATATATTATATTTTAAACGAGTTACATATACATCTTCTTAAAGTTGATAATTATAGATATATTTTTTTTACAAAATTTTAAAGTACAAAGTATAATGCTTCTAAAACATTG
The DNA here is from genome assembly GCA_963921325.1 of Logfia minima. Classification (NCBI taxonomy): domain Eukaryota; kingdom Viridiplantae; phylum Streptophyta; class Magnoliopsida; order Asterales; family Asteraceae; genus Logfia; species Logfia minima. Next base: position 13,162,006 of record OY992770.1, on the reverse strand, counting down.
TTTTAGATATATATTCAATCTTATAAAGATATATATGAAATTGCTCCTTATATTTTGTCTTTTCTTTTTTATTGCATGAGGCGTATTTTTATTTTGTTTATCGTATATTTTGAATATGTCAATTCTGTTTATTGTATGTACATTTCATACAATAGAATGACAAAAGAATGAAAATATACATACAATATATAGAATTGACTAGTTTTATACATATAATAAAAGTTTTGAAAGTACACCTCGTATAAAAGTAAAAGATATAAAATATAATACATTTTAAAATAATAATTTTTTTTCAAATTTTTTTTATTGTTGTTATCTTATTTTAGTTAAAGCTAATCCTAAAGTCGAAGGTCAACGAAACAAAAAGGGTTGAAAGTTAAAATAAGGAAGTATCCTTATTACTTGGCACGTTTTTGGTTATTTTGGGTCATGCAAAAATTATCATAGTTTTATATATGTGTTTTAGATTAAGAAGCACTTATTTATAAAGGTCAACCAAATAATGATCCCTTTTCATAAGATATTAAGATGGGCGGTAGCCCATTACATTTCATAGCCCAGTCCAGTCTCAATTTTTCAAACCAAAATCCAGTATCAAGATTAAAATCCAATGTCAATGGGCTCATACAATTTTACGTTAACAACAACAATGATAATAATAATACACGTAACTTAAAACTGTCAAGAAAAAAAAGAAAAATAGAGTAATATTAGTTAAATGTGAATATTCACAAAATATATGTCGAACCAACCTCTAATTTATATATAAATTTCACTTATTATTTTTTATATTTTATACTAATTTTCCATTAATTATATTATGTTATATACACCAATCAAATTTTTAAACATATATTTACGTTATAAATACTTTTATCGATGCAGAGCGCATGGAACATACATTAACATGATTATGATTATTTGTGTGCATTACACGACATATTTATCGATGTTTTCAAGTTTCAACAATTCCACTTAGCTAGCTTTCATACGGAGTAGTAGTTACATGAATACAAAACCTTAAGCTATCAAGTTTTCATGCCCCCAAAAATTAATATGTAATCGTTTGGTGAATTTTGTAATTGGCACCATTTACACATATACTACTATTACTTTGCTATCATTGTTTGTGTTCATCCATCATATATTGAGTTTATTAAATTTATACCATATTTTCACAAACTCGTAATATTTCATTTCTGATTCAATATTTCTCTTTAACATAATGAATAGGCTCTTACAAATAACATCCCACATCCCTTGTAGGATGTATGACGTCCACGTATATATGTATGGCTGTTTGCGAAACCAAAACACAAGTAAATGCTTGAACATCTAACCACACGTTTAACCAACTATAATCTATTAGACCTGATGGGGGATGGTTATACATTCTTATACACATATAACGGTGGGCTGGTGGCTATTGAATAACTTCTTACAAACTCTCGTCTTTTTAACAAGTTCTCATGGTTTTAAGTCATATTAAATTGTGACAAGATTCGTTCTTTCAACGATTTTGATAGAAATGGCGTGAATAGGAGTGTCATGTCTCATATATTACCAAAAACAGACTTTATCTTGTGGCATTGTTTGAATTCAGAATGATGCATTCCACCTAATCTCACCCTCTCTAAAGGGTTAGTTGCAAATTAAAATGATTGGGTTAGCAATGACTTAATTAATTTAATTAAAAAAATTCGTATATTGTATGCAAAATTTTATATGATCAAAAGCTAACTTTGTGTTATTAATTAACCTACATCTACCTCTACCTCTACCTCTATCTCTCATTGATGGTTTATTTGGTAATACTCATAGCAGATTAGCTTAATTCAAGCTTATATGTTGTAAATCACTTTTACCCGACTTTGACGATAATATTAAGAAACTACTCGATCGAGTTTGAGTTTCAACCATCAACTGTCTTTTTTAGCACTTTTACAATGACAAACAATCATCTACCTTTTCATGTATCCCTTCAACTTTTTATTGATGCCAGAAGGAAAAACTTAAAAAAACATTAAATAGGAGTAAAATAAATTATTAATTAAGTTGCATAACAGTTGGGTGGTTATATGAGCTCTAATCATTAGATGGTTTTAATTAATATCTACAAGTGGTTACATCCATCTGTTAATGGGGCCTAATTGTACATCTTTTAATTATGGCAACCCACGTTAAATGGATACGAGAAAAAAGAATTATAACGTTATTTTAAAAAATCAAATAATTAAGTTTATAAAAAAGATAATAACTTTTTCTTAAAATAAAATAAGAAAATGTATTGTTTAAAATTTGCTTTACAGGGATCTCTTTTTTCTGGTTTTGTTGTATAAACAAAAGTTATCGTTTTTGTTTAAATTTACACATCTCGATGAAAAGAAAAAAGAAGGCATTGGGCCAAGGTTCCTAAACAAAAGGCAAACAGTCATATGAAATAAATTACTTACAATAGAGTATTTTTGAAGTGTATAATTTAATTGCATTTATAACACCACTATACACTAATATGCTACATCCAAAAAATATCACATGTGTAACATTAAACCATCATTTATTAAATAAAATTAATTAATAGCTTGATTCGAAAATCTGTGACGTTATTACTTTTAAGTGCGGTAAGAAAATGAACGGATGAAGATATTAAAATATACGTAACGTAATTTCATATCAACCTGTCTGGATGCATATAAATAAATATAAATTGTAAATCGGGATTGATTTAGACGGAAGTATAACTTTTTAAGAAACAATGAAAGTTGTTTATCTTCTTATATATTTATTGATAAATAAATATTTTATTGAATATAATTTTATACTAATATTTATTGAGTAAACTATTCATTGGTGAATATTATGTGTAAATATGATTATTGTCTTCCTTCCTTAAAGGATTATACTTTCCTCTTCCTTCTTTGATTCATTTTTATTATTTACGAATTTGGTAACTCTTATCCTTCCAAAAAAGCATGTTGTATTTAAATAAAAAGGAAATGAACATCACAACGCCAATATAATATAATAATATATATGATACATCAATATGTTATACTTTATAGTTACATATAATTATTGGTTGTTTGAAAATTATTATATCACTATCAATGTACAAAACTGCATGTCATTAGCAAAATTCATTGCGTCGGCCGTGGATATAGATTAGGTTAAGGGGCAATTGCATTTCTTCTATTTTATTCACTTATACCTTACACTTCTCTCGAATTTAACAAGGTTCAGATGCACAGCCTTGTATTGTTATTGTGGACCGAGATTAAGCAAAGGTAGAACACAATAGAAACTTTGCTAACTTTTTCATTAACCTCGATTTCGCTACACTCAATAAGAAACCGGAATAGCTGAAATTGATTCATGTTTCGTTTCCAAAGTTAGTTGTCTTTACTCAAGTGTGAACTTCAGACGACTCTCAAACGATTTCATTCCTTCTTACTGTACTTCTAGGTCAATCCAATTCAAATGGGATGAATTAAATCAGCCAAACAACGGTCCACTTTATACGTTTGCTAGTAGATTTGCTAAATATGCTCAAAAGAACTGTGGATAACAACTCATAAATTATAGGTATTTGATAAGTGACATTAAAAAATTAATTTATGTGGTTGTTCATTACTTAGTTATATATGATTAGTTTAGTCGTTGACAATTTCAATGTAAATTGATAATTTTCTTTTTTTAAATTATACATTTAATAGTAATTGTAAAATGTATATCTAATAACATCTTTTATAGCTTTATACGACATTATAATTTTTTGATATATTCAAATCATTATCTTAGTTTTTAAATAAATAAAAAGTGATTAATATACTTCTTTGCCAAATTGTTTATAATTTTATTGTTACGGCCTATGGCTACTAATATTTGTCAAACACCTTTATCTAAGAATAAACTCATGAATATATATTTAGTTTTGTCATCCGATATAAATCAATCAATAAGTAGGTAAAATAAAAATAAAAATAAAAAATGCTTAATAGACTTCAAAATAAAAATAAAAGTTTAATTTAAAACTTAAAAAGGTGATCGGTTGAAACTAAAAAATATCTATGGATTTTGAAAAAATGAATTTATAAATTACATATGTTATTGATTCATATGATTATATGAATCAGACACAAATTTAAAATGTAGACTTATTATAGATATCAAAATAATTTATTATTTTTAAACTTATTCAAGTTAATATTACAGTAGTTTTAGTACTTTGTATCTTCCTTCTATAAGTTAATAAAATAAAATAAAAGGCGAAAAATATCAAAAAATATGCAATTTTTGGCCTACCTTTTCCACGAAAGGGCAATTTGAAAACGGTAAACCCCCACCATGATAAACCCTCTCAAACACACTAATACTATAAATCACTCTCATTATTGTCTTCATTTCACATTTCCCCCCCTAAATTCTCCATGAGAAATTGTGATTACTGAAATTGAAACTACGGAGATTACGTTTTCATGTTGAATTTTGTATTTTACATATAAGTAACAAGCTAATTTCATGATGAATTCAATAAGGCAAGGAGGTATCAAACAAAAGAAATCGAGCTCCAAACATTCCAATTCGCATTCTAAACAAAAAGCTTCAGTTGATAATCCGTTGGATTCTGAGAAGCTGGAAGAGAACGTCACAGTTACCGTCCGATTCCGCCCTCTCAGGTGATCAGATTCAAATATCCGATATTTGTTTTTATATATACACACACATACAGAGACATAGAATAATGATCAATTAGAAGCCAAATACACATGTGAGAACTACTGTTTATTTTGTAAAGCTGATTCACGTATTTACATATTTGAGCAATTACACACAAGTTTTGAATCAACGTTCTAAAAGTAGTGAATCATTTTGCTTCATGTGCTTCTCGTGTATATTTAGCTTCTTATTAGATCCTGATTCGACATGTATAAGTAATATACTCATGCTTATTTACATAGATATATTTATTGTATGTATAGTACAGAGTATTTGTACTACTTTTTGGTTTATTTTTGTTTAAAATAATTGATTTGTTTGTGGAATAGTGTGCGTGAAATACGACAAGGTGAGGATATTGCATGGTATGCGGACGGAGAAACTATAGTGCGGAATGAGCACACTTCCTCAGTTGCTTATGCATATGGTACAATATGATAGTAATTATCATTGTGATGCTTATTTATTCAAGTTTTGCGGTATAATTTTTTGTCACGATTTTTTTGGTCAAGGAGTCATGCTCTAGAATTTGAATTTCATAATTATTATTGTGATGTTTTTTACCAATATAATCTGGTTAAGTATATTATGATTATTGAAACTGAGTAGCCTGAGCATTGAATAATCTGATCAGCTGATATTATACTATAAACTTAGAATCTGAAATGGAATCTCTAAAGCTTAGCTAGAGCATTTATAAGAAATGAGGTCAATTAGCTGAGCCTCACACACAAATACGTAGAAGTTCCGTCAGTGGCTGTTGTTGAATTTATTTTTAGAACTTAATTAGCTAATGAGATCAACTGAGGTAAGCTAACTTAATACTTTCTTGTGAGACCTGATAGGAGACTAGTAGATATGGAATTTCCGCTTTCAAAATATGTTTGCTAATTCTCAGATTGATGCTTCAATGATCGTGATTTAGCTGTAAAGTCTGCTTACTAACATGAGCGCTAGTCAGGGTCATCACGAATTTGGACAATATGTATCTCCTAAATTTACTTTGGAAAATTTAAGCTTCCGGAGTAACTCATGTTGTCAGGTGGTAATTTAATAATTCACCACTTCAAAGTTTTGTAATAAATACATATTTACCATATAGCAGAAGTTTTGAATCAGGTGAACACAGTAGTACTTTATAGCTGTTAATTATCCGACTAATGGTAGATATATTATTAGGGGAATTGCTCATGCTAAATTGCATTGTATATAGTATCAGTTCCTTATAAAGGAAGATTTCCGCATTAACTTTTTAAATAATCAACTTCATTCAATGTTTCCACCATTTATTGTGGGAAGCTAAGTGGTTTTTTGTTTAATGGATGCAAATTCGTACTTTTTATATTACCATATCATCAACTTTTATGTTAAAGATCTTCCTTTTAGTGTTAACTCATTTTCCATGACGAGTCTAATTTTTTTCATTTTAAATATATGCTAGATCAAGTGTTTGGACCTACAACAACTACACGTCAGGTATATGATATTGCAGCCCGACATGTTGTTAGCGGTGCCATGGAAGGCATTAATGGTATGTTATTTTTGTCCTTGTGGAGAAGCTTGTGTGCTATGTAAATGATCCCGTATTGCAAATGAACCCCAAAATATGTTTGCGTCATCGTATTACGACTTCCTCCATTGCGCACTTAGAGGCCACTAAAAAATGTCTGATAACTCAACATCTTTATGGATTTTAAGAATTGTGTTGCTTGACAGATTGTTCATCTCCTACATAGACCCATAGATGTACTACTTGTAATAGGATCCTTGTAACAAAAGGGGGCCAGTTCTGCCCCAACCACTCAACCCCTTTACGATGTAATGCTTTTTATCATTGTTAATACAGACTTATCTAAAACCCGCAAATTTAATTCCAGGAAAGTTTACTTGAGTTTTATTTGTTATGTTTATACTTGTAACATTCTGCAACTCTTTCCTCCATGTCAATTTTGTTATTGAAGACATGGAGTTTTTTGCATGGTGGACATTCTGATACTTGATGCATGGAACATGCAATGTTTAGTCTTCGCACCACTCATAGTGCTTGTGTTGACGTGGTTAAAGGTGCAACTTTCCTGAATATGTTTCAAGAATGTGTAAAGTATAAAGTTTATTTGTATTAGATCAGAACTGTTTAATCATTATACTCATTAGGTACCTACAAGGCTAAATGTCTAATGAATCTTAGATGCAGGAATTTTTTTAACTATGGTAGCAGTTTAACATATCCAATTCAAGAGTTTTAGAATTTAAGTAAGAAAGGATTTTATGAAATAAAGGTCATGGTTATTGTATATAATTTGACTAAAAGTTAATACACACATTGTGGCTGTTGGTGCTAATTTTCATACAATACTACTGGTTTCTATCATTCTCTCCATATCTGTATTTGACAGGATTTCAAATGTATATTGTAATTGAAAGTCATTTGTCACTAATGTTACACAAATATTTCGTTATCTGTCATAAAAACAGGCACTATTTTTGCATATGGTGTGACAAATAGCGGGAAGACTCACACCATGCATGTAAGTATCTTTTGGATGTCTATAGTTGCATAAATACATAAATCTTAAGCTGACATGAACTCTCTCTCTTCGCCCTCCTCCCTTTGTCTCCTTTATTACTCAAACTCGTATTTTGTATTCCAATATATTTATTTTGCTTTCTTGTTACTACACACAAGACAGGGAGATCAGAGGTCTCCTGGGATTATTCCTTTGGCAGTAAAGGATGCTTTTAGTATCATTCAGGAGGTATGCATGGCTAAACATCTGATGTCACTACACTTGTTTTAAATGAAATAATCACTATGTATCTTCATGTATTTCCAGACTCCACGACGTGAATTTCTCATCCGTCTCTCATATATGGAAATTTACAATGAGGTGAGCTTCTGGACAAACTTTTTTCAGGGAATCACTTATAGGGACTTGCCCCTTAACGGTATTATGGTCTTACCTTTTTGTTTTTTCTCATTTGCTATGTGTGCCCTGGATGTTTCTGTTTAAGTCACTGCAGTCTTGTTCTTTACAATGACTGACTAGATTTGTCTTTGTGGTCCATTCCATTCCGCCATACATTGCTGCATGCCAAACACCACCTAGAAATTTGTGTTGTAATTCCTCAGTCATTATCAGATCTCCTAACATTAACCCTTTTTGAACACTATCTTACTTTGCATCAACATCTATAATTAATATTGATTATGTATCTTGCACTGGACAATTTAAGGTTGATGTTCTAGTGATACAAGACATGATTCTGCATAAGTGGAGTACTTTTTACGCTTTTTTATTGATGCTATCTGAGTTTATACCTATTGTTGAGAATGAATGGAGAAGGAACATGTAATCTTCTTTAGTTGATCGATTGTTGTACTAATGCATGCCTCCATATATTTGCAAACGTGTTTGGTAGTTTCTGCGGAGTACCACCTATCTAAACATGTTTACTCTTCCACACCTTAAACATTCCGCTCAGTAAAATTCCCCGGGAACGTATAATGTAGTATAACTTCTTGTAAGTAAACTAAACTTTGTTGTTTTCACTTCTACATTCACAATTTAAAATTACAATATTCCTTCACAATAATAAATTAAACACCATTTAGAACCTCTTAGCTCCAAACATTTTGTTGAATTTTTTTCTTTTTGTGCTTTCTCCAAATAACCAGTCCAAGTATATATTTTCTTTTTGACATTTCTTTCTTATATTTTGATTCAAAAAAAATTTTATTCATAAATCAATGTCAGCTCCTTTTTTTATTTTGTTTGTTTTTCTTATCTAAAAAGCGTCTTTTTTCATAGGTTGAGTTTGAAGTCTATTGCTTTTCAATGTTTGTTGCCCGTTCAAAAAACATGTGCTGGTGTTAAATAGCCATTTTGCCTTATATGTGGGTTTCATTTGTTTTTAATATTGCTTTCTCAAAATTTTATTTTTCTTCAGGTTGTTAATGATTTGTTGAATCCAGCAGGACAAAATCTAAGAATAAGAGAAGACGGTCAGGTAAATATCCATACGTCATATACTGATGCATCGTCATATTTTGTTCTGCATTGAAAATAATAATAATTGTATCTAATGCATAGTTATAATTTAGATGCCCTTCCTGCTTCAACCTGGGATGAGTATCCTTTTCATGAGAAGTAAAATTCATAAATCAAAATAGTTTATGCGATGCTTGTTGCTCGCAGGGAACCTTTGTTGATGGTATAAAGGAAGAAGTTGTATTATCACCCGGCCATGCCCTTTCCATCATTGCAGCCGGAGAAGGTACAATGTCAACCTGAGGGCATTATGATCCTTTTGTAAAAGAAGGAAGTCTAGAGTCTATTTGTCTAATTATAAATGAATGGCACAGACACGTAGTCTGAGTCCCCTTGCAATATGCATGCACTTTGGCAGAGAATTTGAATTCAAATACTTTCACTACAAAAAAAATTCACAGTTCCCCTTTCTCATGTTTTCTTTGCATATTCAAAAATGTTGGCTTTCAGTTACTCTTTGGTCTCAATCTATATGTATTATGACTTGGTTTTCAGCTATAGTCCATTGGATTTTGGTAACTTGAATTTTCATTTCATGTGAATGTAATTGCTGTATCGTTCTTTGCTGATACAGAGCAAAGGCATGTTGGTTCCACAAACTTCAATATTCACAGCAGCAGAAGTCACACAATATTTACCCTGGTATTTATCTTTGTAATGCTTTACTTTTCTGTTCTTTATGTTCTATTGCGCACTTCAGCTTCTCATTGCTTCCCAACTCATTTTTCTTTGTTGCCCTGGAGGGAACATGCTCTTTACACAATGAACAGTTAATCACAATATTACATGATGTATGTGAGTGGGTATATGACTACTAAAATATTCATATACTTCCATCTGAATGGACAAGCTTCTCAGATGAAATAGTTATCATTCATGGTATTGTACAGGTCATGGTTTGCAGATATAAGCAACACATAGTCTTGAACACTTTGGTTCCACACTTGATATGAAACTTATATTATATTGATTTTCTTTTATGTCTTTGAAGATCATTCTTGTTATATCTTATTACCTTCTGACAGACAATTGAGAGCAGTCCATGTGGTGAAGATAATAAAGATGAGGCTGTTAACTTGTCGCAGCTGGTATGCCCCTGAACCTCATCTTAAACATATAGTCAATACTACTTTCATCGGATTTTATTTTGTGTAAGGCTCTTAGTTGCTTCATAATATAGTTTTGCATTGTTTTGCTCTACTTCTTTACTGTCCTAATTGGTTTATAAATTTCTACAAACTATCCATTTCTCACAACTAGCTTCTGTAAGAATATGTGACATGTTGATTTGGTTAAGTTATTATAGTTTGCATTTCACCTTGAATTGCAGAACCTCATAGATCTGGCTGGTTCCGAGAGCTCTAAAGCTGAAACTGTGGGTATTCGTCGAAAAGAAGGATCCTACATAAATAAAAGCCTGCTTACTCTTGGAACTGTGAGGCCTCATTCATTGCCATTATTTTATCAGTGTAATCTTCAGAAATGTCTACCACTTCTGCTTGCCTTATCGCTAATAATCATAAATAAGAAACCTTCCATTACAACCTGTCTAAGGGTAAAACCGTAAAAGGGAATAAGTTTGATAATAAGTCGTGCTACCTTTTTTGCTTTAGCTTATGTTCACTCTGTCACATAGAAAATGTTCACTGTTGGATGCCCATATCAATTGCAATGCTTCCTTTAATCTTACTATCTTATTGCCTGTTTTGTTCCCGACTCTCAAGCTAAGATCACGTGCTTTGTGTATCATTATTATTCATGACAAAATCCTCTTTCTCCTAGATTTCTCATTTTATAGTAGAATATATTTCTCATTTTATAGTAGAATATATTAGACTTTTATAAGATAGTCAAACAATTATGTTAAGTATGTGAAATCAATGGTTGCAATATCTTAGACAGAGAAACACATATTCCGATGTAATGAAGTTTCTCTAACTTATATTGGTTACTTTTTGATAGTTAGATTTCAACCTTCTTCTTTTTTTCTAGTTAGATTTAAAAGATGATAAACTGGAACTATCACAGGTTATATCAAAATTAACAGATGGTAAGGCTTCCCATATACCATACAGGGACTCAAAATTGACCAGGCTACTTCAGTCTTCTTTAAGTGGTCATGGAAGGGTATCTGTAAGTCTTGTGAATACTTGATAGAAGATGAAGCATGATATAGCCCTTAAGATTCATTTTGCTATCTGCTCATGGATGCTGATCTACGTTTTTATATCTTTCAGCTCATTTTCACAATTACCCCCTCTTCAAGCAATTCAGAGGAGACACACAACACACTAAAATTTGCCCATCGTGCAAAACACATTGAAATTAAGGCTTCACAAAACAAGGTAGGAGCATTTGAATTCTCCGATTTCAGAGTACCTTCGCTAACAATTTCCTTAAGTAACGCTATATATATGCACAGATCGTTGATGAAAAATCCCTTATTAAGACATATCGAAATGAAATTCGATCTTTGAAGGAGGAGCTAGAGCAGTTGAGTGACACTGTTATAGTTCCTGAATTGAAGCATACTGGAGGAACTGATGTTCTTCTTAAAGAAGAGGTTAGACTTCTCCTTTGTATTCTTTTTTCTTAACGGTTCCATGTTCAAGTTTCACAGTATTATTTAACTTGTGAAGTGAAAAACAAAGCTTCACCCTTATTTTCTATCCTAAAAACAAATCTTAACTCAGTTAAAATGAATTGTGAAGGATCAGCTGATCATACTGATCTCATGGTAAGCTCCTTATAATCGTCATTGACAGCATATAAGTATGCTTCACAGTTAAACTGGACTGTGAAGCCGTGAAGGATCAGCTGATCTCACGTTAAGCTCCTTATCCCATTTAATCCGACGATCCAGAGCTGTTCCTACTGAGCTCACAATAAGAAGTTGATCTCACTGGATCCCAAGTCTATTGTCTTGAGCCATTTCTATGAGGGAACCTCTCCCAGTATAGATAGACTTAGCTGTAACCGTTAGACTAAAGCATGTAAGTGTTTATAAAATAAGTTCAAGGTAGTTGGTGGACCCAGTACATATATAATTGGTCACAAGCAATGCAAGTGACTGTGCTCAAAATTATAACATTCATCTTTCCTCGTTTGTGAAGTAGTTGGTTTTTCTATTCATCTACTTATATTGTATCTGCATGATGTGTAAAGCTAAAAGATGATCAAGTGAAGCTGCAATCAATATCGGAGCAAGAAGAAGCTAAAGCTGCTTTGTTAAGCCAGATACAAAATCTGACAAAATTGATTCTGGTCTCCACCAAATCTTCAAGCTCGTCCACACTTCCTCATCACCCTGCTCCAGGAAGCAGATATTCCTTTGGGGAAGAGGAGGTAATCTGAATAATTTAACAGATGTCTTCGTCTCTTTTTTACAATTATTATCCTTACACATAAACTTACCTTGAATAAGTCTTCAAATTTGTGATATGAGTATATGACACTCTGGTCAACAAGTTAAACAAGTAATATACCTCTTCTTTATCTTTTGGGGGGAAAATTACTTAATGTGACTTAAATGATCTACAAATGCACAGCTTGGATATCTCCCACATAGGAGGCGCGACTTAAGTTTGGATGATGAAGACAATCAGTTGCATATTACTCTTGATGGAGGCGCAGAAACAAAGGATGCACTGAAGGAAGATAAAAAGATCAAGAAGACTGGACTGCTTAACTGGTTAAAACCACGGGTTAGTGTTCCTTTGTGATTGCGCTTAATGTATGTTAGGTACTCACTAGTTTAAAAGGACAAATTTACTCCCTATTATGCATGTTAATCTTTTGAAGAACGTGTTCTTTCTCTACCACCATCACCCCAGAATAATTCAAGATGTTTCACTTTGTTACTCGTGTATATGAGTGTTGGGTGCACTTATATGAACTGTGGAATTTTTATTGCAACGGAATTTTCAGAATGGTCTTTTTATGTTAAAAAAATTAGGAGGCCGGCGTGTAGCCTAGTGTGTTTTGGAGATGAAGGCATTTGAAAGTATCCCGGGTTCAACCCTACTTGTGTCAAAGAGGGATCTGATTTATTAGAAAAAACAACTTGGTTCACATCTAAGTGGGCTGTTGGGTGACTTGATATACCTCTCACGTGACAGGCTTGGGCAGTCTGACGTGGGCCGGCGGGGTTGCCGGAAAATCAACCTTTTTGGAAATGAATCAGGACACGGCTCACAGAGACAAGGGGGCCAAATGTCAAATATCCTTAACATGACAGGAAGAGAGTTAGCTTTCTTAAGATTTCAAATTTTGTTAACCCTAAATAGAAAGTTTTTTAGAGTACTATGATTAGCACGTCTTAAAGGCTTAAAGCATCTAGATTCTAGACGTACAACATATGGATCTTACTTGAAAAGCATGAAAACAAATAAAACAATTGAGACTATGATTTTTCGTAGTTTTTGGTCAATCAACTATCCTCTTTGTTTGGGCGCCACAGTAAAGGAAAGCGTGTATTTTTCAGTGTGGCATAGACCTTGCATGGACCACGCCGTGGTGCCACAGGGTGGTTGGCATGGTCTCCATGTGTTCCTGGCCGATGCAGGTAACTACCACGGTGGGTGGACCATCAAACCTCTTAAGAAAAATTAAATATAAATGAGAAACATAAATATCTACCATCTTATCATGCTTAGTTTTTGTGACTTGAAGCTTCAAAAATACCTTAAAGTGTCCCTTAAAGTGTAGTGTTGCTTCGGAAATTTCTATTTTTAATTAATTTATTTTACCTCAAGGATAAGATGACAAATGTGCTGTGAAGTCAGGTAGGCCATCCCTTCAGTTAGAATTAATATAATATTATGTTTACAATGTGCAAGTCAGTACATGCATCAATATGTAGGTTATAGCAAAACACTATATGCATGGTCACACTAGTATGCTGTAGGTAAAGATCACATCCCACCCTCCTCTCAGAGAGTCTTCATTTGTAATTTCACTTAAGATATATAATTTTTCATAAGTACTGTATATTGAGAAAATTGGGTATATAGCCCCCTGCATGCATGCTGTGTGTTTGAAGCTCCATTTCATCATTTTCTTTTTGGAAATTGATAAATATGTGGTCAGACATATTAACAGATGATATAATATTATACTTGCTCTCCTCTCTTAGTTTTCCTAAATCTTGTTTGTTGCCTTTCACCAGAAACGAGATAGCACCTCTAAGGGTTTGACCAGTGCTAGTGAAAAATCAAGAGCCAAGTCTGCAAGCACACCTTCGTCTCCTGCAGGATATCGAACTCTTCCTACGGAATCCAGACACTCGTACTCTGCCCCATCAACAGAATCTACATCTGTCGTGTTCTTATCAGAGCCTAGACAAGGTCGAGAGACTAACAAGGATGTTATCTTGCAACAAGAAGCTCCTCCGGTATGCAGTTCCCTTCACTGTGTTATCCTTTTTATGTGGATGAATCACTAGTATCCTAGATCTAGAGGAGGCAGGATGGGCAGGTCGTGAGATTTGGGTAACTAGTCAAAACATGTCACTTTTTGGTACGCATGGAAGCTGGCTGATTTGAATTTTGTTTTGGTTGTCCCACTAAAACGTTTGTCATTTTTCTCAACAAATAAAAATATATAAATAAATTATTAAAGATTTGACTATTGGCTAGGATCACGAAAACAATGTTATTACAGTGATAATGCAAATTTTAAATAAAACGATTTATGAGGTTGTGCACATTGAAAATAAACTTTGGTCGAATTTTTAAACCATTTGACCCAAAACTCTCTTTTAGCTAAAGAAAATTACTTGACCCCCATTTGAGATGAAACACAATATAACCAATTAATTAGTAGTTGGCAGAGATTGGTATTTTCTTGAACTTGGTACACAGTGTCAGAGAGTCTAAGCTTGGATTCCCCCTTCAAGGAAGTGTAAAATACCTATCTACGGGTTTTACTTGGCAACTGCCAAACTACTCTTAATCAATCTCCATTACTCCGTAACAAGGTTTTTGTTTTTTTGTTTATATTTCCTGTATTTGGTTCACTTTAGGCTTGTTAAGTTATTTCCCATATAGCCGGATTTTTGTTGCATTTCTTACTATATGATAGTGGCTGTACTAATGGTTAAACCTAGCAAAATCAAAAAAAAATTAACCCTCTACGCGATTAAATTTCTTCATGCTGAATTCTCAGGGCGGCAAATTAGGCAGGTCGCATAATGAGTTTGAGTTGAAATGTGTTGAAAGATATAGAAGACATAAGTAATACGCCTTAAACATATTCGATTAATCTGTTGCTTCAATTTCATATGTAATTCACAGGCCAGCATAAAGACAAGTGACCAAATTGATCTCCTGAGGGAGCAGCAAAGGATTTTGTCAGTAGAGGTGGCGGACCATTTTACTGCTCTGAAGCGGTTATCTGAGGAGGCAACAAGAGACAGCAATGAAGAATCTATAAAGGTAACAATTTAAATTATTTGTGGCACTGCTCCTTATATAATTAAAGGTGGAAATCTCGACTCATTTACTAATAAAAGGGTCAATTTGGTTTGTTTGTTTTATCTTAAAAATGGGTAATAGAAAGAGCTAAAAGAAAAACGGATGAGACGTGTTAATCATCATCCAAAGTCTATTTCTAATGAATACAACCTCCTAAATTGTTTTTATTGAAAGATTTTAATTATTATTATTGTAATAACATTGTTTTTGTAATCATAACTATCGCATTAATCATACATAAAAAATGGACAAAAAGTGTATGTGGGTCAACCAAACCCAATCCAGCCCGTGTCTACCCATACTAGGAAATGACATATTTCAAATCAAACCCAATTTAACATGTTACCCAGCCTGCCCAACCCGCCCATCGTGTCACCTCTATTATATACTGATGAGTACCATTTTCAGAGAGTACAGATAGAAATGACCAAATTGAATGATGAAATCAAACGGACTAATAAACAAATTTCTCTCCTGGAAGACCAAGCTAACCACTCTGTCATACCATCTCTCCACAAAATGGATGATGTTGAAAAAGCACGAGTGAGTGCCATTCAATTATAGATGTATGCAGCTTGCGTATTGGTGTATACTGTAACTAACTTAATATACCTTGCACAGTCTGTTTCCATGTTAGAAACACAATTCAAGGAAATGTCCATCGAGCTTGAGGTACGCCCTTTTGTAATTGTGTATTTGTGTGTTTCAATTCTTAGACATTCAGTTTTCACGCTGTTCCTTGTTGAGTAAATTGAAAGATGTTCCACCATCTTATTTAACAGGCTCAAGCCATGAAAAACCAAGTGATTCAAGAGCTGCTAAACCAAAAGGTGCAATCTTTTACATGCGACTTCTTTATCTAATTTATCTTAATTATGATATGATAAATCTTATATTTCCTCCAGAACAATGAATCTACAGAACTAAAAGACACAATCACAGAATTGAAACAACAACTTTCCAGTGCTCATGATTTAAGAAATCCTGAGGAACTTAACACAATGACAGAAAATACAACAATAAATGATAGTGGTGAATTGCTGCTTCAGCAAGCTCTGGTCCGCACGGAGACAGAAAATACAACAACAAATGATAGTCGTGATGTGTTATTTCAACAAGCTGAGGTTCGTTTCCATATGACCATATCTTACACATCATGTTTGACCTTGAACCATCTGTGTGTTAAGATACAAAAGATCAAACACACAGTACTTGCAAGAAAATTTGTTTAAATCCACCATCTCTCAAGCAGTCAGGAGAATTAAAATACTGTGTTCTCTTTATAATAATATTTAAACAACATGATGAGGCAGTTTGACTGCCTTTCTGATCGTAAGAAACCAATTGGCAAGATGGGGTAACAAGACAATGGGGTAATTGTATGTGCATGTCGATATAGTCAAGAGAATTAAAATACTGTGGTTCTATTTATAATGAAATTCAAACAAAAAGATGAGGCAGTCAAACTGCCTTTCTGATCGTAAAAAACCAATTGGCAGGATGGGGTAACAGGACAATAGAGGTAATTGTATGTGTATGTCAATATGGGTAAGGTTGGACCGACTCACACATAGTTTTTTTTTCAATGTGTCTGAAATATATGAATTTAATTAATGCATTAAATATGATTAAGAATATAATTAATTAAAATAATTATCTAATATCTTTATGCTAATATTATTTATGAAGTTTTAAGATTTTGGATACACATTAAACAGATTTTAACTCCTTTAACCCATCCAACCCATTTGATGTGTTTCAATTGTATCTACTTTTTTATTATTTACCAATTTGACATGTTTTCATATGAATGGATTGAAAATGCCACCTCTATATAAAAGTGAAGTGTAAAATCCAATATCGAACTCCATATCCAAAAACTAGTTGTGTTATTTTATGTGCAAAATGCTGCATAAGAAAAATATCTGAAATGTTACCATTTTCCTTACAGGCCCTTGAATTTGAACAAATGAAACAAAAAGTAGCCACACTTACAGAGTCAAAAGAGCAATTAGAAGCTGAGAAGAGAAGTCTGGAAGAAGAGTGCTCATATGCCAAAGAATTGGCAGCTGCTGCTGCAACAGAGCTCAATGCACTATCTGAAGAAGTCATGAAGCTAATGAGCCACAATGAGATACTGTCGGCTGAGTTATTAGCAGTGCAAAAGAACTCCCCAAACAGACAAAAAAGTTTGGGTCCCACTAAGAAGAAAAAAGAACAAGGTCCAACTCAGTTGGAGTTAAAGAGAGAACTTGCATTGAGCAAGGAGAGAGAGTTGGCTTATGAAGCCATACTATCTGAAAAGTATAAAAAGGAATCGGAGCTGCAACAAACAGTAAAGGAATTAAAACAGCGTGAGGCTTATCTTGAAACCGAGGTCGCAAACATGTGGCTTCTTGTAGAAAGGCTAAAAAAGGTACAAGGACCTGAAATCATTGTCATGGAGTCTGAGTAGAGAGAACCCCAGGGATGGTGTTTTATATTTAACATGACAATATAAAAGGACTTATTATTAAGTTTGGGATTTTGTACATGAAAAGTAAAGGAGGTTTTACATATGGTTGCAATTTGTATATAGATGAGTGAGGTATCATTGGGGTTTGGGGTAATAAGTCAGTTATCTTTTTTCTTCTTCCTTTTTCCTTTCTTTCATTGATTGAGCTGAGTGTGAATCCAAGTTCCTGCATATACTGGGTTGTAATTTAAACATGGATGGTGTGGTTTTGACCATTACATACTACTGATCTTGTAACTATATTTGTTGTCGAGGGGAATATATACAACGATTGTGTGATGAATGGAAGCTGGTCATTGACTAGTGGATGGTAGTGTTTTTGCTATTTTGTTATAAACCTGTTCTTATACACAATATCCCTCTACGCTGTATGACCAAGAAAGCTAGCTACAACAATTCTTCACCATAACTCGATTCTTTCAAACCGTCACTTGATCGAGGGTAAAAAAAACACGATCAACAATACCAAAATGAAAACAGATATAAGCAAACACCAAATAACTATGTTCAAAAATTATGTCATGGTTCTCTAATAGAAACTAATCACATGTGATCATCATCCCATAAGGCCCTAATCAAATATGGACATGTGATCATCATCCCATTTTTTTCTTATCTATTTTTAACCATGAACAAAGATTAAGGGATTTTTGGCAAAAGCTTATTTGAGCTACTTATCAGCTTATTGTGTTATCCAAACACACTAAACGCCTATTGTTATCTGAACACTTTATCAGCTTATTACTGTAACTTACTAGGCTTGATAATCTGTTTTAAGAAGCTCCCACCTTTAGGAAAGTGCTTATTAAGCTAGAAAGTTTGTTTGCTGAAAAATCATAAGCACTTCTAAATAAGCTTAATCGGCCATTATTAAAACCTAAAACGCCATTAATCTTCACAATGAGCTAGCTATCAGGTTCTGGAGTGTGTTCCAAGCCATCAGAATTAGACAAATCAAACTAATCAGTAACCATAATTAGGCAAATCTATCCGCAACACATCAATAATAAATCATCAATTTAGTTCGAATCTAATTCATGAATCATTATATGTAATCAGCAAATGCAACTGTGAATAACTGAACCAACACAAATCATCTGAAATATAAATTATCGCTTCCACACTTTCACAATCATAACTCATCAAACTAAAACACAACAGGATCTAAAAACAACTCACCCATCGTCATCAACTAATTAATTAATTAGTTTTGCCAGCATCAGGAATCTGAAACAAACTAGGAGCACCAGCAGCTCCACGTGGCGGTGCAAATCCTAGAAACTTCTGTAAATTCGTTCTAATACTAATCGAACACAAAAAATACAAAAACGCCATCGAACAATCAGTCATATCATCACCTTGCAAACCTCGATGGCTCATTTTCTGCACGATCCGTAACGGAACAAACGGCAATTTCGCAACCGCTTTACCCTCAAACAAATTATTCAAAAATCCGAATACAACGAAAAGCACAAGCGCAACAACGCCACCGGATTTCAATTTGAATAATGATAAATCTCTGCTTGATTCTTTTAACGATGATTCAACTCGATCTATTTTTTTAGTTTTTGATTTTTTAGGTGCGACGGTTGTAGTGACGGTTGATGAATCGGTTTTCATTGTTTCGAGTTTTTTAGATGCTTTATCGATTGACGATTTGAGTGATTTGTAAGATGAAGTGCGATAGATTAATAGCCATGAGATTGCTTCGCAAAAGACGGCGGTGAAGGATGAGATTCCGACGACGGTTAGGCCGTCGGAGTACTTGAAAGATGAGAAGAAGGAAGATGACATTGTTGACTTGCTCACTGAATAATTGAGGACGAAAAATGTTTGTGTTTGTGATGATTTGATAGATCTATTTGGATGAAAAAAGAAAAGGGTAATTGAATTAGTTTACTCTTTTATGTGATTTATATTTATATTTATTATTTTTATTCTTTAGATATATAATAATTGAAAAAAAAAATGTACATTTGGCACATTATGTGACAGCCTCGTCAGCATTTTGAAACATTAACAGGTAAAAATAAAGTTTGTAAAGATATCGACATGATTTATTCCGGTTTATTGGATACGCAGACAATAAAAATGGTAACTTGCATACATAGAACTATGAGTGATAGTATGTTGCATAACTTGAAAGAAAATGATAAAGAAAAGCCTAATTAGCTAATTCACTTGGCAACTAGGGGTGTAATCGAGTCGAGTCGATACATTGTCAAGCTCGACTCGATTAGAAACTCAAAGCTCAAAACTCGACTCGGGCTCGATTGAGCTTGTATTTTCAAGCTCGAGCTCGACTCGATTAATTAATCAATACTTTCGATCTCAACTCGGCTAGACTAGATTATTAGTATTAAAATATTAATATCAAATAATTCAAAATTGATATTAATCAAATTGATACTTTCAAGCTCGACTCGACTCGACTCGACTCTATACTTTCATTTTCGGCTCGAATCGAAGTTTATTTAAAAATACTGTAAATATGTTATACATATAAATGAAGTGTAAAAATGTAATATAATGGAGGATCGATTAGGCTCGCAAGCCTCTTGAGCTGAGTATTTTAATACTCGAAACTCAACTCGAGTAGCTTAAGCTCGAACTCGACTCGAGTCGACTGGTACTGAGTCAATTTCGAATATTTCTCGAGTTGATTCCAAGTAGCTCACGAGTTGTATCGTCTCATTTACACCTCAATTGGCGACTTCTTTCTATGTTGATGTAGTTTCTTTCGTTTTCTTCTAAAGGTTCATAAACTAAAAAAATGACACTTAAATTTTAGAAATTTTAAAAAACGCTCATTATCTCTAGAGCATAAAAAGGTTTTTTCAAAAATATATACATTAAATTTATTATGTTTGGTTGCAAGTAGCAATTTACGACTTGCGACCTCGTACTTGCAACTTGTGATCCCCAAAAAAATGCCTAATTGGCAAATTCACTTTGACACTTCCTCTATGTTGATGTAGTTTATTTTCTTTTCTTCTTAGGGTTTAGAAAGTTTAAAAAAAAAACAAAAATACGTTAATTTTTGGGAAATTAAAAAACGGCCCATTATCTTTAAAGCATAAAAAAAGTTTGCTTAAAAAAGCATATTAAATTTATCCCTCTCAGTCGCAAGTCATAATTTACGACTTGCAACCTCGTGCTTGTGACTTGCATTCTCGGAAAAAAGAGCATGTACCTGTGATTTGTATGTGACGCCGAACCGGGTTGGTCAAAACCAGGTTAGCTTAAACATAAAAATAATAATTTTAAAATTATTTATTTCAAATTTTGAAACGCAATTCTCTTCGACCTGAAACAAAAGCGACTACCACCACCGTGACTTTGACCTTCTTCATCCACGAACCACCGCCACTGTGACCACCATCACCAAGTAACTATCGTTGCATCGTCGCAAATCGCGTGTCCCAAACTGCAAGGTTAAGAAATGGCATGTCGCAAACTGCAATTCAAACCTCGATTCGTTTTCTTATGAAACTCAAGCTTAACTATGGCTAGTTATCAGGAACAAACACAATTAAACTTCAAATGTTAATTTTAATTTCGAATTTTCAAGTTGGCATTTTATCGAACACTTGGTGTGCATATATATATTTGTGTTTTTGGCATTAAATTGTTAATATTTATGTAAGTATTCGATCTATATGTGTTTTTTATATTAGTTTGTTGTTAGGAGTCAATTTAAAAAGATGTGAACCGGTTAAATGTGTCATGACCGAGATCGTTATCGGTTACGACACATTTGACCTAGTTTGACCAATTTGAATTGAATTGACTTTATTTGACTTATTTTCATTATGTTTGACTATTTATGAGTTTTATGGACTAGTTTTGACTTTCGAGGACTAGTTTTAACTTTTGTGCATTTTGTTGACTTCCGTTGACTAAATGTAACTTGGGTTTAGGTTCGTGAACTTATATTTGACATAGTTTGATCTTATTTCACAGTGTTTGACTTGTTTTGACTGTTTATGACTAGTGGTGACTTTTATTGACTAGATTTGACTTTTGTGGAATATTGTTGACTGACGTCTACGTGTTTTGACTATGTTTGACTATTGTGGACTAATATGGACATTTTTTTTACTGTTATTCAATATGTTTGTCTATTTTGTACTACTAATGGCGTAATAGATGAATTTTCAGGGTTTCTTGGATGTTTTGACAATGAAGAACCATATGAGTGTTACTAAGCAGATTAATGTGTTATTGACATACGAATGGAAGAAAATATTTCGATGTACATGTTTTGGGCCTGGGTTGGATGTGCAGTGTTTAGACAATGACCCGTGATATGTACATAATATACTTTAGAGACGATGTGACCGTCTGAACCTTACCAAGCCTTAAGAGGAGGTCGACGAGTTGTGGTTTAAAGTCACACCCCGTTATGCGATACGGTTTGGGTGTTGGGAGTTTTGTTTGATAACCGGATTACAACTTGGTTCTAAATCGAGTATGAAGGATTATATTCCCATGGAGGTTCGAGAGACTAGACCTGCTATTAGAGATCAGGTATTCAACGTTAATGGCAATTGAAAGACATCCATATTTTGCATGTAGAGATGTTGTTTTTACAACTGTATCTATTTAGAGAGGTGATGAAAATGAGCGATGAGGATTGTGTCCGTGTATGTATTATCATGCTCCTCGAGAGGTGCTTTATGGGAAAGCAGGACTCAGATATTGTGTCTCTAGATTTGATGCATTTGCTTGAGGATTTCAACTTGATTAACGAGTACCCTTGGGGTTCTTATATTTGGAATCATACTTATCTGCAACTGAAGGATGCGTTGATTTGTTGGAGTAGTCAAATAGTGCATGAGATGGCATACACATTGCTCGGTTTCACGTGGGCCTTTAAGGTAACATTATTAGAGTTACTTATTTGATTAAATCAATTACTAATGGTGCTAAACTTTACCTTTTTTAAGGGAGGCAATTCACCTTTAGGTGTGAATGCATAAAAGACTAATAAAAATGGTGTTATTCGTGCAGTGTAATTGAGGCGAAAAAAGAGGTAAATGGTTGGGAGGACTATGTTGATATCTTGCATATTCTAGTAATTGATAAATTTATATTATAATGAATGATGATTTGATAAGCTGAAATAATGTTGGTTTGTCAATTTTACAAGAAGGACATTTTAGAAAAATAATACACATAATACAACCAATGAGTGACCACGACCAATTGTATTTACTATTCTTTTTATAATTATCAATTACATATTAATTATATGATATAAATGTCACATTAATAAACAATTAAACAATGTTAATTTATCATTAATTAACAGTATTATACGCAAACAACTAGTTTATACTATTATATAATACATTTGAGATATTTTTTTAGAGATATAAATGATTATTTACTCCTACATACATTTATTAAGTAGTCACTATAATAAGCATTATCAAACCATGACATTTAATTTTAACTTAAACTTCTATATATTTATACTATCATATAATGTATTTGAAATATTTTTTTAAGTTAACCCTTACATTTATTAAGAATTTTTTTTTTAGAAAAGTCTACAAAAATGACTAACATACTCCTATATTTATTAAATTTTCCTTAATACAAACATTATTAAACCATAAACATTTAATTTTAATTGAAACTTCTTCATATCCATATTGTTATATGATGCATTTGAAATGTTTTTTTAAGATACAAATGACTACTTTACCCCTACTAAGAGCTTTTTAAAAAAATTCATATAAATGACTAACATACCCTTATTATTTATTAAATTTTCAATAATACAACCATTATTAAACCATAAACTAATAAATATATGACATTTAATTTTAACTTAAACTTCTCTATAACTATAGTATTATACTATTATATAATGTATATGAGATATTTTTTTTATGATAGAATTAACTACTTTACCCTTACAATTTCTAAGAGCTTTTGTAAAATTCATAAAATAATTAACATACTTACATTTATTAAATTCTTATTAATGCAAATTTTAGTAAACAATCAACTTATTAATATATAATACTTAATTTTAACTTCTAACTTTATATCTGTATATATTAATAACTAAAAGATGATATCAGTTTGCTTATGTGGCTCCAATTATAGGTTGCCACGTATGCAAAAAACTGAGGTGTCAAGTATACAACTTTTTTGGATTTTTTTTTCATATATACACTGCCGATGTGTCTTTGTATATCATAAAAGTTGGATTGATTGCAAGCGTTAACTGAATTAATTAGTGAGTTTAATGACCAGTATTAAATAAATTAATGACCATTATTAATTGTTATTGTTTTTTCATTCTTAAAATTAATAAAAATAAAATAAATAAATTAATAATTTTGATTAGTTGTTGTTGCTTTTTTTTTTCATTATTTGAATTAATTTTATAAATATCTTTAGTATATTGATTAACTGTACAATCCATTTTTTCATATATTATAGTACCAAATAATTAATTGTTAATTAATTAACTGTATAATTAAATTGTAACTTGATTAACGTATAAAAGTTAATAACTGCATATATTTTACCCCAATAAATAAATAACATCACATTATCGTATATCAAATTAAATTTTAATAGTAGTTACTTATATACATAATACATTTAATTTTAACTAATAAATTTCTCACCCTGCGTGAATACTACTAATAAATATACATACAAACATAAATACGCACACAACTAATAAATCTCATCAAAATTCCTTGTGCCTTCTTCTTTCTTTCATTCATTTATTCGCCCTTTTTCTAAATTCTTATTACCAGATTCTTCTTTCCTTTCATTTTCATTCAATTTCATCATCAGGGATATATATATCAATCGATAATAGATTAATATATTATAATTCAGGTTTAAATCTTACGTCAATGTAAACATCTAATTACTTATAATTGTTTAATTAATTTTTTTATTTTTCTCATTTTATTGTATCAGATTGTTAATTTATAGTAGTTTTTATGCGGATTGTGGATTCGGTAAATGGAGAATTCGATAGACGAGTGTACGAGAGGTTAATTAATAAATAAAAGCGAGATGCCAGAATTAGCGTATGGTTGTGAATGTAGTAGCGGCGATACGACGACGTCTTACTCGTTATCATCTAATGGATTTTGGTCTAAACATCGAGATGACGTTAGCCACAATCAGCTCCAGAAGGTTTTTAATCCGCTTTATATTAATCTAGATGTAATTGTGTCTGTTTTAATAGCTTGATTATGTTGCGTTTCTATAGAATAACATGAGAGTTAATTTTTGGATCTTATTGATATTATTATTATTACTAGGTAGTTGAGAAAATGCTGCTCATGATACATATACATATTTGTAATAATTAACTGAAACTTGTTAGTGATTGTATTTGTTTGTATCTATCTATTTATTGTAGTTCTGGAGTGAGTTATCACCACAAGCTCGGCAGCAGCTCTTGAGAGTGGATAAACAAACTCTTTTCGAGCAAGCTCGGAAAAATATGTATTGTTCCAGATGCAACGGGCTACTTCTGGAAGGTTTTATGCAAATTGTTATGTATGGGAAGTCTATGCAGCAGCAGGAGGGGATAGTTGGTCAGGTTTCTTGCAATGGAAGGAGAATTGTAAAGAATAGTGCTGTTGAAGATAGTTGTTTGACAGGTGATGATGATGTTCGAGATCCGTCTGTCCACCCTTGGGGAGGTCTGACAACTACTCGTGATGGAACATTTACTCTCCTGGATTGCTATGTATATTCAAAATCTCTTAGGGGGCTTCAGAATGTATGCTAATTATCTTATTGTGGTTTTTTGTGAAGTTGGAAGCTTTATATCTCACATTCACTCATTCAGGTCTTTGGCAGTGCCAGAGCAAGGGAACGGGAGCGTGAATTGCTTTATCCTGATGCATGTGGGGGCGGAGGTCGTGGGTGGATCAGCCAAGGAATGGTGGGGGGTAGAGGTCATGGAACTCGTGAAACGTGTGCGTTGCATACTGCCAGACTTTCTGTTGACACTTTGGTTGATTTTTGGTCTGCACTAGGAGAAGAGACACGGCGATCTCTTCTAAAGATGAAGGAGGAAGATTTTATGGAACGCCTAATGTATAGGTATGCTCCTATTATAGAATCTGTGATCAAGTTATTAGGAGACTTCAATGAAATACTGTAAACACATCTTTGTATCAACAGTAGAGAATATTATTTCAGCCCTCCTTTTGGATGTTTAGCATGTGTCTTCGTTGAAAAGAGCATCAGATGTAGTGACATTTCTTATATAGTCTTTTCGAAGGGTTGTAATGGGATTATGACTCAAGTAAACTTAGATTCGTGCAAGAATATTTGTTAATGAAACACACTGCTAGTTTTGGATGGCTTGTTTAATGTAAGCAATAGGGTATTCCCAATTAGGTTAGGATTAGGGTTGAGCTCATCAGTTATATATGCAGGGTTTCTCTTAGGTAATCCGTACTCATTACATGCTACACTTGTACCATAGCTAAGGGTTTGATATATATAATTTTACAACTGCTAGACTTACCCAACAAATTTCACCCTTTACCCTAATCTTGCAATCCATGTCATTTTGGAAAGTCCAAGGAGTATTGTATGTCAACCAATGTTCAAAATTCATTCTTAATCATTAAATAAAATTTGGTGACCTTTAGAAAGTTGTAGGGCTATGTGCACTCAACTTAACATATTCAGACAATTTTTGCTATTTTGGTGACCTTTATATATAAATGCTGAAGTTTTAAGCATGTTACTTCTATCTAATTGCATCGGCTAAGTTTTCATGTAGGAGGCTGTGAAAAATATAATGATACTTTCATTCTGATCACAATGGAGAACAAGATTTATTAAGATAAAAAGGAGTTCCTATTACATCTTTTCAGAATCGCTGATCTTTTGTTTGATCCTTAGTTGCTTCTTTAATAAGCTTTTGGGTCCAATGTTGTAGGTTTGACAGCAAGAGGTTCTGCAGAGATTGCAGAAAGAACGTTATTCGTGAGTTCAAGGTGCTGAAAGAATTAAAACGCGTGAAGAGAGAAGCTCGCTGCACGAGTTGGTTTTGTGTGGCAAATACAAGCTTCCAATATGAGGTGGGCCTGACAAAAGATTAGTTGACAATCATAACCACATGTTATTTGCTCTATGTGTGTAATTGAGCATTAGCATTCACAACTTAAAGATTTTTCTCTTAACTTTCTAATGTTAGGTAATTGCACAAAACGCTAACCAAATTTATTAGGCCAGACAAAATCATTGAAGTTTCAAAGAAATTCATTGAAGGTAACCGAACTTCCGAAAATAACGAGATAAGGTAATCTGACCCGGTTCCCTGGTCAGGATAATGATGTCATTGAAGGTAACCAACTTCTGAAAATAACGATATAAGGTAATCTGACCCAGTTACCTGGTCATGATAATGATGTGGCAGCTGACGTTTTGGTAGTTTGACCATACTGACGTTATTTCCTGACATGGGGACTGAATTTTTTTGGAAACTCTGATGGTTCCTTTTTGGGGCTATAAATAGATGGTTTCCTAAATTAGAAATTTGACCATAGTTGGGTACCTTTTTTTTGTGCAATTTTCCCTTAAACTTAATCTCTTACTGTTTTCAATTATTTCTGTTCCTGCTCTTGCAAACATTAGGATTTCAAGTTATTGTAACCAAGTGGACTATTAACTCAGGTGGATAAACTATATACTTGCAGGTAACCCAAAATTCAATCCAGGCAGATTGGCATCGAAACTATGCTGACTCAGCAGGAACTTATCATCACTATGAATGGGCAGTTGGGACTGGAGAAGGAAAATCTGATATTTTGGAGTTTGAAAATGTCGGTTTGAATGTACGGGCTCAAGTGAATGGTCTAGACCTTTCAGGTTTAAATGCCTGTTATATCACTCTAAGAGCATGGAGAAAAGATGGACGCTGCAATGAACTTTCAGTGAAAGCTCATGCTTTAAAGGGGCAACAATGTGTGCATTGCAGGCTTGTTGTTGGTGATGGTTTTGTCACTATTACGAAAGGAGAAAGCATTAGGAGGTTCTTTGAGCATGCAGAAGAGGCCGAGGAAGAAGAGGTATAGTTGTCTGCTGCCTTCGGGTGGGATTTCCCAGGTCTTACAAGAAACAAGTTTTATTTTGTTAATTTGTGGAATGGATTTTGTCATAGTTTTAACAGCCTTAACTTGATGTTTCAGGATGATGATTCCATGGACAATGATGGGAATGAACTGGATGGAGAATGCTCCCGTCCTCAGAAACATGCAAAAAGTCCTGAACTTGCTCGAGAATTTCTGTTAGATACCGCCTCTGTTATTTTTAAGGAACGGGTGTGTTCAGCTATGATGAAAAGTCATCTCTCCGTGCTTTATCATATTAACTGAATAACATAACAGAATTTTTCAGGTTTATGTATTCAATGTGCAACTTAGCACTTAGTGAAGTGACTCTGCTAATGTAGTTTAGCTTTGTTAAATTATTTGTAGGTTGAAAAGGCTTTCAGAGAAGGTACTGCGCGTCAAAATGCGCATAGCATTTTTGTATCTCTTGCACTAAAACTGTTGGAAGAGCGTGTGCTTGTAGCGTGTAAGGATATCATTACTTTGGAAAAACAGGTAATCTTCAATGCTCTCATTTTTTGAATTTTTATAGCGGAGGAAATTTCAACCTGTTTACTTATGCATGGGTTGATTTGGGTTAAGTCTTATCTCAAACGGGGTCGAAAGTCACCCAAAATACATTCTATCAAATACAACCTTTAAAATCATTCAATTGAAAAACTATATTCCTTCTGTAGTGTAAACTGCTTGAAGAAGAAGAGAAGGAAAAGCGCGATGAAGAAGAACGTAAGGAGCGCAAAAGGGCAAAAGAAAAGGAAAAGAAACTTCGTAGGAAAGAAAGACTAAGGAGTAAGGAGAAAGAAAGAGATAATAGTCAACGAAATCAAGTTCCAACTGTTTCCGAACTCCACGAGGAGGAACTAGCATCAAGTATAGATGATGAGTCAAATGCCAGTGACACCATAAATACTCTATTATGTAAACCAGAAGAAGATACGGTGTCATCCATGCCTATATCAGAAGATTTTAATGTTCATGAAGATCAGAATATGAGTTTTGATGTCTCGTATGCAAGTGATCACTCAAAACATACTCCCAGGAAACCTAAATCATTCTGGGATCAATCCTCAAAGTGGTCTGATAGAGGGCGGTTTGCAGTCGTCTCTGAAAGTGGTGGTATGGTAAGCAAACCCGACCCAAGATTTCACAGTGATGGTTGTAAAATAAACAGACCACTAAGAAGCAACAATGTCCAGGCTAACGCAAGATCAAATGGATCAAGATACGGCGAGAGATTATATTGTTCTCATAACAAGCGAAATGACAGATACGACCCTCATGCTAGCAGTTGTTACCAGCACGACTATGCAGATGTCTCAAAACCATATCATCGTGGAAATAAGTTCAATAATCAAACAGAGTATATTAAAAGCAGTGTAACAAGTGCAAAGAAAACATGGGAACCTATGGAACCTCAAAAGAGATACACCCGCAAACACAACTCTGATACCTCTCCTACTTTCGAGATTGTACCAGTCAAAGTCAAACCTATTGACCCATCAAATGCAACGGATTCAGATGAAACAAATCACGAACATAATGATGTGAAGGAATCAAAAAATACAGTACAAAATGAATTGGATACAATAAGTGGAACCACAGATCTGTGCACAAGTAGCAATTCTAATTCTGATAGTTGCTCATCGTGTCTTAGTGAAGGAGATGGAGATACATCATTTTCCTCCAACGCTCAAAATCCCTATTGTACGTCTACTTCAGATTCAGAAGATGCTGGCAACCGTTCTGAAGTAACAAAAGAAAACAGCTTCCCCGACCAACAGGAAGATACAAAAGAATCCGAGACTCAATTGCCATCAATAGCAGCACAATTTAATGAAAATGACAAGACAAACCATGTTACCAGTTCTCTTTTTCAAGGGAATACTATTCCACCTCCATTACAATCTCATGGCATTCAATTTCCGGTGTTTCAAGCTCCTTCTGTGGGTTATTACCATCAAGGTGCAGTTCCGTGGGTGGCTGCCGCTGCCGCCAACGGGTTAATGCCGTTACCACATCCAAACCACTATTTCTTCCCAAGCCCATTTGGGTATGGTTTGAATGGGAATTCACATTTCCTTCAGTATGGTGTAGGTAACCTCCAACCTTTGGGTCCATCGTCGGTTAACCACAGTCAACAGCCAATGTACCAACCGGTTCCACAGGGCAACAGTATTAACGTGAAGAATCATGATCATGCCAAGGTTCCGGGTCTGCAAAATGGCGAACAAAATGGTGAAAGGTTGCAAAATGAGAATGCTGACATAACACGAAAGGGTAGTGCGGGGTTTTCCCTGTTTCATTTTGGTGGGCCTGTAGCTCTTTCGAACGGGTCATTTGAGAGCGATGTGAGTGTGTCTTCAAAGGCATACGGAGACACCATTGAGGGTGGTCATGCTTGTGCAAAGGATGCAGTTGAAGTTGAAGAATATAACTTATTTGCCGCAAGTAATGGTATACGGTTTTCATTCTAGTACCATGTCGAGAATTGTGCTTTTCAATTTGTCACACAATAAACCTCAAGTATTAGTTTAATTGGTTGTATTTTCGTTCGATTTTTTCGTATAAAGATATATAGTGTTTGAGTTGTTTGATGGGTGCTTGTATGAGGTTTTATCTTTTCATATAGCAATGGAGCATTTGCTTCCATTTCAATTGTGTTCTGTTTTTCTTTTTCCCGCTTTTACTGGAGTACCATTTTGTTTGAATTTGATCAGTTCAAATTAGGAAACTGCACTAAGCAGAGATGCAGATTACGTGAATAGGAAAATATTTTGAGCATAATAAAATGTTTGATTGTTGATAATTTCTTCAAAACACCATTCAATTATGAAATCTTATGAACCAAAAACCATGTAACATCAATTAGAACAATGTTTGATAGTTTTAACTTCAAGTTTTTCCAAAAAAGAAACCCATTAGAGCACACGGAGTGGGGAGGAACGCGTACGTTCTCCCACCAGAACGCTGCCGGGAAAGGCGTTCCTGACAATGTTCCCGGTGGCATTCCGGCAACAGCATCCCCTCATGGACTATGTGTTCCGCAATTTTTTATATTTTTTTTTCTTTTTGTTCTTGTTTTTTCTTTGAGTCGAAGAGTGTGTATGTGTGTGCGGGAGGGTGGAGGCCGGAGGGAAGAAGATGACCTAATGATATTTATAATTAGGTTTTTAAATGGGTTAAACGGGTTTATTTAAATTTGGTCAAATCTATTAAAATTAATGTGTATTCAATTAAAATGGATTATATTTTTCTAGAACTTGTAATATTTATTATTATTTATAATGAATTGATTTATTTAATTTAATTTATTTTATTATTTATTTATATTTATTCAATTATTAAAAAAATTTAAACAATAAATGAATACATAAAAAATGTTCTAAACATTATTTCCCATCCCCTAGTACTGTTACCACTCTGTGCTCTTTTAGCGACATTTCATTGGATGGACTAAAATATTTGTTGCACATTTTCCAAGGCAAAATAAAGTATATTCTTTTTCTTCTTAAGAAGACAGGGAGAAGAAAAAGATGCATACCCTCACATCAAGTCTTGCACCAATTACTGTTAAAATCACTCCAATTGCAAATCATATTTTCAACTTGAGAATGACTTAAAATGTATATGATACATCATAACTAATATCTTTGAGTTCTTTACGTTAATTAATGACAAATAAGTTCACTTTTGATAAGAAAAAAGGAGAGAAAAACAAGAAAGAGTCTAGAATTGTTCAAAATAACTGTCAAGTCAAAACTGAACTGAAAAATATGTTAATCATATCATAAAATGCATATTGATTAAGGTCTGTAAATTATGATGATACATTATGTTTTGGGATCTACGTTCGTTTCTTAAAAGACTGCTTTTATCTTATATTAAAGAAACTTCTAGTCCAAATAAGTATCAAGTGCGACGTCTAATGAGAACAAACCTCCTGCAGAAGTAAATCTAAATGCGTTCTATTATCTTGTTCTATGTTGTTACCTTGTGTATGAAGAATGTAACCTTTTCCGTAATATGGACTTGAAAACAAACAACCCTTCATTTGCATTAAAGTAATTGTGTTCATAAACCCACATTACATATCTTGATGTAAACTTCATAGTACACTTGAGCAAAGAGCACAATCTCACATCAACATTTATCCTTAAAAGACTTAAACTGCCTAAACTTAATATAAGCAACTACAAGTCTTTAAGTAATAAACCTTTAACAATATTTTATGGTTTCAAGGCTGACTGTTTGGAAGTCTGCTAAGAACAGAGTGCTCTGGTTTGTGATCACACTCGTAATCAAGATGAACGAATGCTCGTTCCACTTCTGGTAGTTCTTCTATCTTGATTTGCAATGATTCCCCAATTCCATGGGCTTCTTTTAATGGCAGATCTTCTGGCAATTCTATGTCAACCTGTTTTTTAAACAGAAGATAACAAAACTTTAACTTAAGAAAATGACATAAAAATAGTTGTGGATGCTTAGGGTCTCGTTAAGTATGTTGCATTTTCGACATCAATGAGGTACATGGGAAAATAGATTATTTTTTTGTTATGGGTCAACAGATCAAAATTTTTTGTATGGGTTAGATCGGGTTTGATTGAAAACACCTTTTGTCCAAAGTAGTTGAACTTTAAGAAACAATTGGTCTGACAAATATGTTACCAAAGCTACACTGTTTCACGAAATAGTATAAGTTTTTGAATAATACATTCTAAGAGGTTTTTTGCATCAAAAATAATCTGAGTGACCGTCGACCCTTTTGTATATGACCCATTCATAAGTAAAAGGGTCAAAATTTGCACCTCTAGTATAAGCTAATGACTCACCTCAACAAAATAAAGAACACCAAATGTGTATGCCCGAACAGTGTCCACACGGCTGATTTTTGGATGGTGCCTTAGGACTAGATATGTAAGTGTTTGTAGAAAATCAGGAGGTGCCGACTGCCCAACTAGCGAAACTGCAACATGAAACGACTAAGATTTTGTCCATGTTATGTAAAATGACTAAAATTACAATGCTATATTCTAGTAACTTATTGATCTAAAATCACTCGTTCACCTACTGCGATCAGTACAAAGAACTAAAATTACCATGCTATATACTTTTGGGCCACAAGATTACCCCATTTCATCAATTTATCTCAAATATAGTTTTGACATTTGTTTGAACGCTTTTTATGTATTGAGGTGCATATAAGTGAGACTAGAGATAAACCTGCATTTTCCATGACAGTTCCAGACCAGTTAGTAATTGTGTAGACAGCGAGAACTATGGCACCAGCTGGATCAATCCACCAGTAGAACTCATCACCAAGTACCGCAGCAACTAAACCAACCACATTTGTCACCACATCGAAATAATGATCCTGAATAGTCAATATAATAATGCACTTGATAAGTTCATTAGCAAAACAAGTACTAGTTACAGGGGTAATCTTGTAATTTATGTTGTGTTTAGCCCTAAAAAAATTCGTGACTAAAACTTAAAGATAAATTATAACGAGCACCTTAGCATATGCTCGAACAATCTTGTTACCAGAGCTTCTGCAGTATATATAAAGTACGAGTTTAACAGCGGTAGCTGTCAGCATGATTGCGTACAACCATATTAACTGAAAATCACTCATTTTCTCAGATGGTGAATTCCTAATTAACTGCTCCACTGCTTGTATCAGGACTTGAAATCCTGCATGTACGTGATATGATTGATTATATTATTACTACTTTCTTTCTTTTTTAAAACTTAAACTCAATATTGATTGTGCATTTTTTAATTGATGGAAAAAGATCATACCAAGAGTGGCCATAATTGCTGCAAATATGATAATGCCAACAGGTTGCACTCGCAATTTTCCGATAGGGTATTTGTAAATGTTAATGCTTTTCATCGAACGGTGAGTGAACCATAGAATACCGCCTGCCATGAGATCAAGCAAAGAATCCAGTGTTGATGCTGCAATTGCCAAGGATCCACTTTGTACCGTTGCATAAATCTGCATTTCATCAAAAATCACTCCATAAATATCATTGCAAAAAAGAACAGAAAAAAAAAAAAAAAAAAACATGAGTTTACCTTAAGTGCAAGTAGCAAAATATTTGCCCAGTTAGAAATGTTGATTGCTCTTTCATGTTGAGCTTGTTCAATCAATTCTTGCTCTTCATTATCAGTGACATTGGTTGACTGTAAAGAGTCAACTTCCTCAAAAGACTTCAAAGCTGCAAATTGCTTTTCATAGTATTCTTTCTCCCCTGATCACAAGCACCAAATTATCAATCAACAAATGCTGCAAAATAGTCTCCACTATTCTTTACTCATCTCTATAACAAAACTATGAAATGCATAACTAGAATTATTTGTGCCCACTTGCATCACAAAACTATAAAATATCATGCAGCATTAGCTACCACACTAAATCATTAATAAGCTTCATTTATTAATAATAGTTAACTAAAATGACATATTAATGAGTCCATGTATAAAGTTGAAAGGTATAAACATATCAACTTGCTGATAACTAAAAAAAATTAGATATATTAGTAACAAAATTCGATAAATTAGTAAAGACGAATTTAGAGCTGTTAATTACCTTCTATAAGTCCAGTGGTTTTTGAAAGGTCAACCTGAAATGGAGCCTCAGGGTCAAGACCACATCGCACTTTTTCAGGCAATTTCGAAAAAAAATCGCCTCTCAAACTAGTTACCGAAGTATGCCTATTCCTTCGTGTATGCTTCAATTCTCCTTCACTTAACAACAAGGGTGTCTTTGTATCCATTTAATCTTCAAATTTCTCACTAAAATTATTTTAATTTCTCTCAAGAAAACACACACTCATCCACTTGCATTACCACTAAATCATATGTCCTAAATGCAATCTTTAACAACAACAAAAATGCTTAGTTTCACACTCATGCACATCACAAAAGCATGATTTTTCTATATGCATATAATTAATTAATGGATGTTTTGAAACAAAATAAACATTTAAAAGCCTGTTGCTGTTATACAAATATACAAACATGCCATATATACTGTCAACCCTGACCCACACCACATATTTGAAACAAAATACAGAAAAAGGATAGATACGTATAATGTGAGTCGAGGTAGATCATGTGCATATCTCATCTTTTTTCTGATACTTTTTTGTTTTTTTGTGTTTTGTTGGTTTGTTTGATTTGTTACAGATGTTTGGTCTTGAAAGCAAATAGTTTGTTAATGTGATCCTTCGGACTCTCTCTTTATTTACTCTATTTTATTATCTATCTATACTAATACTCTTATATAATACATTTGAGATTTGAGATGTTTTTTTAGATAGAAATAACTATTTTACCCATACAATAACTAAGGGCTATTTTAAAAATTCATAAAATGACTAACATACCCCTAATTATTAAATTGTCAGTAATACGAACATTATTAAACCATAAACTAATTAATATATGACATTTAATTTTAACTTAAACTACAAGATGCTTGTGAATTTCATAGGGGACGTGCCTATTATGGACGGAAATGTTGGTACTAGATGAAAGCGTTAACAAACTGTCAAAGGCGATTTGTCCATCTTTTGTAGTTAAATTCCACCTCTAAATACTTTGAAAGTTAACGTTCCACCAACTTTCTACGTATTGTAAGTTTTTAAAAAAAATAAAAAACGAACTCTTAAATATATTTCTAATGGAATCTTATGTTTACACCTTTATTTATATGTTTTTCATTGTTATTTTGTTAATTTCTATATTCAAGGAATTCACATTTTTGATCAACTTTTCGGATTACCATTTAATGTAGATAATGTTAAGTATCAAATTACAAAAAAATAAAATAAAAAAAAATCAGTGAAACCTAAACCTCTAGACTCAACAAACGACTCTATAATTCGCAACATGTCCATTAAGACTTGAAACCCGACACTCACAACTCATGACTTGACCATTGAGTTTGCAATGACATATTATGATAATATTAAAATTGTTAAAAGTGATTTTTCAACTTACAGAACAGTATTCTTCATGTATTGTCATATAGTGTTTGATTTTTAAAATATTTCAGAAAATATAATACGATATATCGAATTTATATGAAATTATAAAAAATTTCCTCTACATTGCGCAAGTATTCTGTTAGTACATGATACATAAATATAGATGTTGTTTAATTGTCGCACATACCTAAGTTGTGTTGGTATATATTATGTCAACATCTAACTGTCCAACAAATTTCGACGTTTTTCCGTAAATGTTGTATTTTGATACTATATATATAGTTGGAACTTGTTTTACGTGTCTTAAAAATGAAAGAATACAATAGAATAGAAATCTTATGAAAAGAACAAGAGAAATACTAATTAAAGTGAAAATGTTTACCAAGTACAATGTATCATATGCTTAAATGGTGTATGTCACGTACCACACATTCACAAGTATTTTGTGCTACTTTATAAGACGTGAAAAATAAATAATAACTCGTCGGATTTGATTCTAAGGAGTGGAGAGGTTTGTTTGGAAAAGAGAAGGCAGAGACTAGAAAAATTATTTTGTGTTATGTTTTAAATTTGTAAGGGTAAAATGTAATGTTGTTATGATATATAATTATAATGCACATAAAATGCAGTGTTCTTATGATGCAATGTATTTATGACGGAGTGTCTATATTTGAGCGAATATGTGCGTAAATTACATAAGCTAATGATTGAGATCGTCTGTCCATTCTTCTCTTTCGAAGTCACTATCCCTTCTGATTTCATCTAATAATTCTCTTTAAATAAATTCCAAAAAAGTAAAAACTTTTTAATAAAATAGTTCTTTCCGGAATAACACAAAATGAGGACCGGGTCATTTTTCTTTTATTTGTGACGATAACTTGTGACTTATTCGCATGTCCAAAAAGAGTAATAATGTACATGTAACCACATGGAACATAGCAGTGATAGCAGCCTGTCTATAGTCATGGATCAAAAAAATTTGGGTTAAATTTACATATACGTGTAATTGTATATTATATATGTGATCGAGATAGGCTGTAAGTTTGCATTTCAGAAAACATGTATACATTAAATATAAATAATTTTGGCGATATTTTGACAAATTATGCTATTTCCAAAGCTAAGATGAAGTACAATAATTAGATTTTCTGATGATTTACAACCACGTACATTTTCTAATGTTTTTCAACTTCAATGTTTGTATTATTGCAATTGGTATAATTTTGAGTTGTGTAAAGAAATATAATAATTTTAATTTATTATAAATAACATTTTGATGATAATTTTAAATTATAGGTTTTTATTAGTAAATTATATTTAATGGTGAGTTGATAACAATAATTTTTCATTTGTATTGATATAGTGATTGAGAGCATGAAAAGATATAAAAATGAGAAAATTTATGTAAAAGAGTGTTACACATAAAATTAGAAATATTGGGAAGGTCTTGAAATTTTAAAAGAATGAAGCACCAAAATATTTATATATATATATATATGTATATATATATATGTATTATAAGAGTATAAACAAAAGTTCTAAATTTTATTATGTATATAAAAATATCACGTGTCAAACTCTAAATTTTTTAAAAATAATTAATTATATTCAATTAATAATATTATTTAATTCCTTAATAGTAATTAGATAAATTCTTAAACTTTTTTGATCAAAAATAAATTAAATTTAAATCCATCTAATATTTTTTTATTTTTTTATTATTATTTATTATAAACAATTATTATTGATGATAAATATTAATTATAAATATGACAACTATTATCTATTAACTAACTTATTTACAACATATATTGAATGGTTATTTTTAGATAACTAACTTATTTACAACATATATTGAATGGTTATTTATAAATAGTTCGTAACTATTAAGGTTTATAAAATACCTAACAATTGATAGTGCATATTTTTCGGTAAAACTATAAATCGAGATGTATAATAGAGATTCAATAGTTAAATAGAAAGTTTCTTTTCAAACTTATTTTTTCCAACTTCTTATTCTAACCAAATATCTAATCGACATGTCAATTCCTTTTTAAACCTCTTATTTTTTGTTCATTGATTACATATTAGTTAAATTATATTGTTCATTATCAAACTTTCTTACATAAGAAATATGGAGCTATGTTATTGTTTCTAAAGTTTTGTAACGTAGATCTTCTTTTTTTCAAATGTTGTGGTTTATGATTGAATTGAGAATCTGGACTAGATATTCAATTACCTATTTACATTATATATAAGTGTTCTTATTTCAAGTTATGACCACCTATTTATTTTTTTAATGATGAATAAACATTGCATTATAAAGATCGTATTATTTAGATCGTCAAACAACACATAGATTTATAACTAATATATATGTGTATATATATAAATATATTACTTTCGGAAAGGCCATAACTCATACACATCACAACAAATATAAACATTTTGCACGAACATATATATTTGTTCAACCCCTAGACTTGACCAAAACTTTATGATTAGAAAGTCACATTAATACTGCTAAACAAAATACCTTTTAATAATATACTATTTTATATATAATGTAAAAATATAAATATAAATACATAAAGTATAATAATCACAAAAACAATTAACCTCGATTACTTATGTGATAATTGAAATGTTAAATTGATTATAAGTTTCTTTGAAATAATTACTTCTAACGAATAGAGGGAAAAAAGGTACCAATAAGTGAGAACTGGAAATGGCCAATTGGTGTGCGAATGGAATCATATCTTATTGTCAAGATCGTATGATTATAATAGACATGCACCTTAAATTAGTTAAATCATGTGTCTTCCCATGAATTGATTTGTGATGTAACATATGCATGTCTCAGACAAGAGCAGTCTTGTGTCTTATTACGCATTATTTTTGATGTAACATTTGCACGTCTCAGGCAAGAGCAGTCTTGTGTCTTATTACGCACCAAAGATGATTTTATTCTCCTTCAATCGTAAAGGGTGTGCACTCTTCCTCTAAGAAGTCTTCGTGTACATACATACATAAGAAGTCTTCGTACACATACATAAGGGAAGTGCGTTCACTATAAGCCATCATAAAAATCATCTTTAAGGATTACGATAGTAATTTTATTTTTCTGTTTTTTATTTAAAGAAAATAATAATAACCGACTTTAAAGTTGACATCAAAATATTAAAGGAGTTAATGCAATAATAATGGAATGTACTGCTACCAAATGTTCTATGTATACAAGTTATC
The DNA here is from genome assembly GCA_963921325.1 of Logfia minima. Lineage (NCBI taxonomy): Eukaryota > Viridiplantae > Streptophyta > Magnoliopsida > Asterales > Asteraceae > Logfia > Logfia minima. The sequence continues at coordinate 13,122,892 of OY992770.1, read as the reverse complement.
ATTTTTTATTGTCTAGGTATGCATTAAACTGAAATAAACCGTTTTTATATCTTGACATACTTAATTTTTACCTGCTAAAATATACAATTTACTAACTATGCGATCACGTATGATATCAACCGGACAATTTTTGCCGAATAGATTTTTAATAAAATGTTTAGTTGCACATAATGCATATACATTTGTACATTTGCATCCCTCAACCTGCAATCTCATTCTTTCATACTCAAACTTGATAGTCCAAATTTCGAACTCCATGTGTCGATATCATTCTTAAACCATTCAATTTATTCTTCCAACATCATATATTTAGAATTGTTGAAGGCAAAACATTCCTACAATCTTATCACGAATTACAAACATATTTACAATATCATATTGGAATGTCAACTGAAGCTTGCACGTTAACATCCGGATTACAGTGGTCCAAAGGGGATTTCAAATCGAGGTACTGTAGATCCGGTGAGGGAGGTAAACTGTCCAAATCAAGGCACGTCGCCTTCGAGATACTATGATTACATCAGTCTAGAAGATGAATTTCACGACGCATATAGCGGTTATGAATCGTGTGAGTCACGAAAACAGAACTGAAAATCCAACATATTTGAAAATCGGGCCACTCCACTTAGTTCTTACTTCCGACCGAAAGCGCAAATAGTTGTGGTTTGCAGGTTCGCTTCAGCATAATATTGTTCTTGAAACTCTAGCCCCAACTTCATTTTCTCCGGTGAGATCTGCAACTCCGGCGACTTCATATGAATAGAAATCTTGTTCACAATAATGATCCATTTAGTTGCAGATTATCAAACTGCCAAATAACTAGATAAATGAGACACCATTTTTATAAAAAAATTAAGAACAAAAGAATGAAATTGACATGTAGGTCATTAACTGTAAAAAGAACAGGAGATGCAGTATGATATTGTTGTTTTATAGTAACTAGTGATGATATTGTTGTTGTTGTCATTGTTGTTATTGCTTTAATGGTATTTTGCTGCTGTTGATTTGTTGGTAACTTATGAGATTAGTTAGGTTTTTGGTTTTCTTTGCTAAATAATTAGATATAAAAATTTCTATCCTGGAAAATTAAATGTGGGAAAGTAGTCGGAAAAACATCGGAGTTGGTGATCTTGTTGTATTTACATGGGGTCAATCTTTGGAGGTGGGGGGTGTTTATTCATTTTTAAAGTGTATGCCACGTGGATATAAATATGACATCTAGGCATAAGAAACATAAAAATTTTCAAATAATACATGTTTATCGATTGAGCAGGAAACTTATTACCATATTACATACTTTAATATAAAAGGTTTCAGTGTAATTCATACCTACACAATAGAAATAATAGTTTGTATACATAAAACATTTGATGACCGTACGTTATATTATTATTGCATTAACCCATATTAAGGCATATACCATTACTTGTACTCAACAATAACAAACTGAATGTTTCATAAATATTGTTTGATCCTCTTATTTAATTAAAGTACAATAATTTTAAGGTTAATCACAAATTGATCTATTGAGCGACTACAATTAACAAATTAATCCACCTTTGATCGCTAAAACTTTCGATCTATTCGATTATCAACTAATTTTCGAAATGTATCTGTTAATTACAAAGTTAAATACTTTATTAATTCATTTTAACAGATGGTCAAACATTAAACAATTGAGAAAAAGAAAAAAGAAAAAAACAATAGATCGAAGTGGGCCAGAGTTCGATTACCAACCAAATTGTGACACGTCACCATCCAGATCAAATTTCAATCATCCAAGATCGAAATCGAAAAATTAGAAAAAAAGGAATTAAAGGAAGTTCGATCATATTTGATCAAAATTAAAAGAATTAAAAGAAAATAAGCGGGCCAAGTGAGTAACAGTTCTATTAGAGCCATGCAAGAATGAGTTGTACTTTGCGCTACAGTATAATAAACCCCATATGGTGCCACCATGTGATTTCGACACATGTCACAAGACCCCATTGTCTTACATATCCACTTTTAATTTCGATCACAAACCAAAGATATCTTTTTTTTTCAATTCTTTTAATTTCGATCAAATATGATCGAACTTCCTTTAATTCCTTTTCTTTTAATTTCTTGAATTTCGATCATAGATGATCGAAATTCGATCTGAATGAGCACGTGTCACAATTTGGTTGGTGATGGAACCCTGGCTCACTTCGATCTATTGTTTTTTTTCTTCTTCTCAATTATTTAACGTTTGACCATATGTTAAAAATGAATTAATTAGTATTTGACTTTGTAATTAACGGATACATTTCGAAAATTAGTTGATGATTGAATAGATCGAAGGTTTTGGCGATCAAAGGTGGACTAGTTTGTTAAAACACTTAGTCAAATGATTAGTCAGTTAACTGTAGTTGGTCAACGGATCAAATTTGTGATTGACCCTAATTTTAATTAATATATTTCAAAACTTGTAATAAACAAAACCTTTTATATTAATTTTATGTGTTTTATTTTGATATGAGGTCTTAACTCTTGATAAATAAAGACTTTCCTATACAGAAATCGCGTCTTTAACTATGAAATTTATTAATAAATTTCCTGATAACTCAATAAAACTTTTGTTCCCTTATTATTCAATCTTTCACCATCTATTGGAGTTAAAAACAAAGTACCACTTTTACTGTACAGAATACAAGAAATAAGGCATTGCTTTGGATTATGCAAATGTTTCTTTGTGACTTGTTAGTTTATGTTTTAATTGTAAGGAGAGGGCATGATATAATCATACCGAACAAGATTTCCATATCATAATTTTTAATCCCTGAGAAAAATTACATATATATAGATTAATAATTATTAATCCCAGGCACTGGGTGCACCAGCACCACAATATCCTCCACCACCACAACCCCCACCGCCGCCACCACCATAGTAATCCATGCCACCACCCATGCCTCTGTTGAAGTTCTCCTTTCTGAAGTCACGGCCACCAAAACGTCCTCCTGATCGCCTGTTCTTACCACCACCGCCATAAGCAGCCCGACTGGCATAACGAGTGAGCCAATGAGGTACTTCTTGATTAGCTTCTTGCATCAGGTCAACTAGCGGTTTTGCTAGCGACATATTGTTCTCGTTGAAGAAAGCCGTAGCCAACCCCATCTTGCCAGCCCGTCCTGTTCGTCCTATCCGATGGACATAGTCATCAATGTCGTTGGGAAGGTCAAAGTTGACCACATGAGAAACATGTGGTATATCAAGACCACGAGCTGCCACATCAGTGGCAACAAGAATCGGAGTCTTTCCACTCTTAAATGACCTCAACGCTAGCTCCCTTTCCTACGGCCATTTTATTAACAAAAACCGAATTATCACAAATTTGCCATAAAACATTTCATATAAAAATAAAAAATTAGTTGTGATGTTATTTTTGCGGCGTCACTTTTTTATTATATTACCGGCTGTGTTCTGTCACCATGAATTGTAGTAGTGGGGAAACCATTACTGCATAGCCAATATTCAAGTGAATCGGCTCCCTTCTTTGTCTCAACAAATACTAGGGTAAGAGGTTGCTGCAAATAAGTACCAACAAAAACATCAATCCATGTTTATGCTTTAATGATAAGTGTGTTACAGACACTAGTAATAATACGTATAACTATTATATGGATATTTAAATAAAATAATGCATAAAAAAGAGTTGAGTCATACCTTGCCAGATCCATTATCCTTTTGTGCATGTAGAAGGTCCATAAGATGGCTTCTCTTATCAGTTTCTTGAACAAATTCCACCCTTTGGACGATCAAATCGGTACTTGAACCAACACGTCCGACAGTAAGAAATATGTAATTTGAAAGAAAATCAGATGCAAGTCTCTGCAAAGAAACAAGTAGACTTCATAGATAAACACTACCTAATGTCAACCACGCAGCAACATAACTAGGCTTAGAGATAGCCACTTCAACTCGTTTTATAAATGAGTCGATTCAGGTTACATTTATTGATAACAGGTCAAATGAGTAAAATATTAGAAATGCAGTTACAAATTAATCAGGTTGAACAGATAAAAAAAGGCCAAAAAGATGCCTACATCTATTCGAATGCTTACAACATGCTAGATAAGTTTATTTAAATATGGCTAAAATACGTATATGTTATAGAAGATAATAGTGAATTAATAAAACCAACAAACCTGGATTTCTCTAGGAAATGTGGCACTAAACAACATTGTTTGTCTTCCACCAGGTGGAGGCATGTCGGTTTGTTCCACTATCTTCCGTATTTGAGGCTCAAATCCCATATCCAACATCCGATCTGCTTCATCAAGAGCTAGATACCTTATCATTTGTAAGGAAACTTTTGCTCTCTCCAACAAATCAACTAATCTTCCAGGAGTTGCCACAAGGATATCAACTCCTCTCTCAAGCTCCCGTAACTACCCATGCATCAATGTAAAGACAATGAGCAAGAATTTAACAAATATAAATGATAGAATATAATTTGAGCAACAGAAAATAGTTGGATACGGAGGGTGATTTAGATTGTAAGAGAAAGGTTAAGTAAAATATGGATGATGGTTTTCCAGTATTATAAATTTACACTCTTGTTTTCTTTTTTTGACCGAAGCAAGCTTAATCTGATAAAAATATATCAAGATTCAGCAAATATAATAAATCAAACAACACCTCTGACGTAGGAAATTTGTTGAACCACATTAATAACATGTTCAACATTTTCTTTTTCTGCAATTACTATTATTTCTGCCTCATTATTCATCCTAACACGATATGCCAGTACAGAGACACATACTTCATAACCAACTATTCCAGCCTTGCAGATTAATAAAATCGTCAAAAACAAAAATAGCATACATAAAATAAACAAGCATTTAAGGGTAGCAAAAAATATACAAGTTTCAACACAAATTCCGTCGACACCAATTCTTCAGGTAGGTAACTTTGAGATATATTACCTGTTGATTAATCGGTGCTCCTCCATAAACAACCACCACCTTGACGCCTGTCTGGTAAGCAAATTTTCGAGCTTCCAAGTGTATCTGCAATGCATTAAACATTAAAAAAAAGCCACAAAGTACCAACACATTAATAGCAAAACCCATCTATGAATTTTATCAAGAATCAAACCTGACAAGAGAGCTCCCGTGTAGGAGACAGAATGAGAGCAAGTGGAAAGACCGTCCTAAAACCGTGTGGTCTTTGTACAGCTTGCCCTCTCATAATCCCACTAATTATAGGGAAACAAAAAGCAGCTGTCTTCCCGGACCCGGTTTGAGCACATGCCATAAGATCTCGACCCGCAAGAGAAATTGGAATCGTGTAACGTTGAACGGGGGTCGGTTTGACATATTTACACCTCCTAATGTTAAGATTTAGAGCTTCTCCTAAATCTATTTCAGCGAATGTATTAACCGGAGGAGGGACATTAACCCCACTAGTCTCAACAGGAATATCCTCATAAGCATCAAAATTAATACCACTAGTTTCTTGATCTGATAGAACCTCATCTACCTCTTCATTACCAAACGGGTTAGCCTCCAATTCTCTACCACCTATATTTCCCCAACCACCTCGACCACCACGAACGCCGCCATTACCATACCCCGGCCTACCATAATCAGACCAAGGACCACCAGCCCACCGTGACCCACTTGTCTGTCCACTATATCCTAACCTTTCATTAACAGGTAACAGGCCATTGTTAGATGTAGCAGGCCCAGCCATCTGTTCAGGAGTGCGTGACCTGTTACGAAGATGGGGTGGAACATATGCAGGTCTATTAGAACCCCCTCCAACCCCATAGCAATCAGAGCCCGAAGCTGCATTATCAACAGCATCAGCCCAAGAAGTTCTCATGATCTATAAATAGAAACCTGTAACTAATCCCAAAATTCAATTTCGGAAACCAAACCTCTTAACTCAAACCAAGAAATACAAAAAATGTTGCTTTTTCATTTGCAGCCTTTAACACACAGATGAATTCCTGAACAAAATGAAAATAAAAGCAACAATGTAGCAAGATAACATCATGATATCAGCTCCAGCTAGCTAGAGGTCATGCATTTGCATTAAAATAATGACATCATACCATGCAGAGTCACATAAATGAACCAACAAATATAAACAATTTCCATATATTAAACTAGCAATACAATAATAGAAATACTAAAATCTAATCAAACAAGTTCCAGAATCTCGATGAAATCAGGTAGATACATGTATCAACAAACACCCATTCACATGAATATATAAAATTAGAAGCAGGATATACATAGACATACACTATATACGTATAAACATCAGAATCTGAAAATTAAAAACAAAATTTTGAGAACCTGAAATGAAAAATGAAGAATCGTATCAAATTGGCGTACGGAGAGAATGCAAAATTGTAGGGAAATCAGCAACCCTAAATAAAGGACTCCTATATATTTGAGAAAGAAAGAGAGATGGAGAAATAATTGGGACAACAAATCGGAATTATAGGATTCATGAAGACGTTGTTTGTGTGATTAGATTTTTAATTCATGAAAATAAATAAATAAATAAATACTACTAAATACTGGAAAGAAAAAAAAAACCATAAAATTTGGTATTGTTTCTTTAATTTTTTAAAAATCAAGTACAAAGGGTAGCCAATAAGCGAGAATCAGGTGGATATATTTTCTTATGGAATCGTCTCATATTACATTAAACCGAGCATTTCAATGGTAAGTAAAAAAGAACATTTATAAAAGGCTTTTTCGTTAGAGCTAAAAGCTTTTTTTAATAAGGAATTTGATGAAATTGAACTTTTATTCAATAATTTTTGTATTTAACGTAAATTTAAGTGTAAATTTAAAAGAATCCTTTTTTCATTGAAATGTAAAGTTTTCAAATACATAAAAATAAATGCAATATAATTATAATGTAGCATTAAAAAAATTAAAAAAAAACGAAAGAAAAACTTAATTCATTCCGAATGCCCTTAGCATCACAATTTTATGTTAATTTAAATTGTGTACCAAATTTTGCACTAGATGTTGGAGTCAACTCATTTTTATATTATTTTACATGTTGACTTATTTCAATTCAATTATAATTTTATATTAATTAATTAACAGAGTTGAAAATAAATAAATTATTTAATTAGCTAAGCTATCAATAAAACACGTTCAATTTGGTACAGTTTGTAAATGTATTAACTAGCTTGTTATACTAATTTAAAATTATAAATCTGTTTTTTCCCTCTATTTATAAAAGCATTGTAAAAATTTTATCATATTGATCAATTACCTAAATATACATTACCTATATATATATATATATATTTATCAATCAAATGAATAGTGACTCTTTTGTCTTGTAATTCTTTTTTATACATTCTACAACTTAACTATATATACATTTTATCAACCAAATGAATAATAAATCTTTTGTCTTGTAATTTTCTTTTTTCTTTTCTTACAATTCTACAATTTATTTCATCGTGTACAATTCAAAGTATGTAGATGATATATAGATCGTAAAAATTATATTGATAATAAATGATTAGTTCTATTTACATTTTTAATAATGCTATCATTGTAATTTACTTATTATTCTTATCATTTGAGGTGTGTTTGAAATTTGAAATAAGGGTTTAATATATGAAAATGACAATGACAATGAGAAGAAATGATAGAATGTGTTTGAATTTGCCACATAGAAACCTAAAAAATATTTAGTGTGCTTCAAGGTCGTTGGGTAATTCTTAAAAATAGACAAGACCATAAAGCATCAACAATATACGAAGAATCGTGCACATTTGTGTGATTTTATACAACATGATAACCCAAGACAACAGACGCAATATATGTCAACTTGAGGAAGACTACCCCTCAGACCCGAATAATCTTCCGCGGTGATCGTGGTTGAACAGGGTTGAAGTGCAACTTTGTGTGGATAAATAATTACAAGATTCGAGTGTACATTATCAACTTTGAAATACCCTTATCGAACACATTTAGAACCTCCCGTCAAATTTTCGTGTTCGAAATAATTAACATAAATTTATTTAAATTTTTAAGTTAATGTAATATTATTTTTTAGTTTTAAATGTAATGTTATCTTTTTTTAATTAATTAATGTAATATTTTATTTTTAATGAATGTGTTTTATTTAAATTTATATTTTAAAATTATAATTGTAGTTGCATTAATTGAAAACGAAAAATTAAATAAATAGTGATTTAGTTTTTTTGAAGGAGGGTCTCTGTTGACAATATTCAGTATTTTTTAAAAAAATACTTACGTAGCGCTAAACGAATATTGAAAAAGTTTTGAGGAAGCGCTGTCTGTAGCGAGCGATTCCTTCGCTTTGAAAAGTTTGCTCTCCTCGTGATGCTTAGAACCGAATCAGAGAAAGAGTGGAAGGTCAAATGGGTTTTAACAACTAATTTAATAGAATCCATCTTTGGCAACTAAAGCCCCTCAAGTTAGAAATAGTTTCTCTACTTAACATTCTAACTTAATAAAAAGTTGTAAATAGAGTTTTAATTTAACCTTAAATTAACCATTAGTAAATTAGATGGCATACTAATATATTCAAGTATTCAAATTCAATTATAGACACATAAAACATGAATGAAACTCCTATGGTGTTACATCTTTGGTGTCAAACAAAATCACAATTATTTAATCTATTGACGATTCTCCTTATACTTGTAAACGTTCTCAGTCGTATCTAAGATCCATATTCAATTTTTCTCAAAAATAAGGTATATATTGAACTTATTAAATTGCGGGTGTTACATCGGCGAAGTGGGCTGCTTGTAGGAATCTTGGGAGACGTTGTGTTGGTAGTAAAGAGAGGATCTTGATTCACGATGTTTGATGTTTTACAGATATATGGGCTGGTGGTGGTGATTGTGGCGGCATCTTGAAAACAAGTTGCCGGAATGTTTAAGATTGCTTGGCTAATTGCAGTGGCTAGCCGAGATTCTTGGGTGGAATTAGCATCAATCGTGTTTGTGTTGGTGGTTGGTGTTATTGGAGATGGGGTTTGTGGTATATTTCTGGTGGTGGTTGGTGGTGGAGTTCATTGGTGGTGATGAATGGCTGATGATCGTTGATCACTTCAAAATTCTTTCAAGATTCTATTGATTGATTTGTGCGTTCAAAAGGTTTAACCAACCTGTTATTATATACGTACTACAGTAACAAACTAGTTCCATTCAGTTAGTTAGTTAGTTAGTCACGAGTCCATTGGGTCCCTTTGACTTATCACGTATTGACAACTCTAGTCCTTGTCCATTTTTATTTATAATGTGCTCTATAATGCATTCTATGGAAAACCCCATTTTCGTAGCCATTTTAACCATATCCAAGGGTATAGTATGATATGGATACATGGTTTATTCATTTTGTAGATCACAAATTGAGTTGTGAGAATATTGACGGAACAAGATCTACCACAGACCAAGCAAGACCAGCATACTGAAGCAACCTTATACCTGTATCCACATCGAATGAATCTTGATTGCTGAAGAACAACATTTTCTGAAGATACCCATTTGACTGTTTGACTTCGTTTGACTTTTTGACTAATGAAGAAGCAGTCAAAGCCGGGACGTAGCCTGAAGATTTTATAGAGATGCCCAATGCATTTGCAGTAATGGGTAGAATCCATTTTGCTAGTGCCTTGCTGCAGAATTTGACCAGCAGTATGGTGGGGATACCAACTAAGATCCTACCAGCAAAGTTAACCATTGGGAGCTCAGGGGTGAAAACGCGGGCCACGTGTTCATGGTGGAAGTGATCGTATGTCTGTTGGACCCCAGTCACCTGACGATGTATAAATCAGATGCTCATACAGTATAGTTATCAATGTATTTATAGTGTGCAACAGGTCTCGTATGGCATTAGATATAACTTTCATACATCACATGCTTTTAGCATTTTCTTTATGAGTTACGTAAGCCCGTGTGTTTCATGAAAATTGCAATATTTGACATTACATATGGTTCAACTGTTTGTAACAAATATACGCTTCACTAGTAGTCCTAGGAAAATATCCGCTAGAAGTCGATGATTATTTATCTATTTTTTCAAAGCTAAATTCTATTAAGTGCCACTTGTGATATGCAATATAATGCACATATTTTCATCATTTTTAGCATTCCACCCATGAAATACTTTCACTTGTCCCATGAAAACTGCAAATCTTTGACTGTCAAACATAGCTTTTTGGAAGATGCCTAAGTGCCTAACCCTTCAATAATGACAAACAAATGATAATTCTGATCCTGAATCAACATTATTGACTTTTGTAATGATAATACTAGTAAAAAAATGGTAATGTAAGTCAAAACCTTTCAAAAACGGAAATACCACCATAGTCAAGGGACCCTCTGTAATGGAAATTAAGAAAGGCAATTTATAGAATGAGTAGTGGAGAATGAAGTTAAAGTCTTACAATTCCCAATGCCACGCCAGTAAATGCCGTGTGATACTCAAAACTTGGAGTTGGAAACTCTGGTGTCGGGTAGGCAAATAGCAACAAGAGGCTAAGTGCAACCCAAAAGGATGTAACTGCAAAGAAGACATAAGAACTACACATTACTATTAAATTACTAAAGCAGCTTCAGCTGTTATAGAATGGTGAGCATATAGACGCCCACATTTTTTTTCTCGCATTTGACTTTTGAGTATCAAATGAGTTTGCTTTTAAAGTCCAAACTTGTCAACAAGAGTACGATACAGTGATAATTTCATTCTAGACGTAGCAAAATTTGTAGGTTAGATGGATCAGGTAATGAGTTTACACGGGTCAGGTTAACCTAAACACTTTTTGTCCATTTTCTGATCATTTCTAACATTACCATCGTGTTAACTATGATTACAAAAGCTACGATATTACAATAATAAGTTAATTTTTTGAAAAAACCACTTTCGGAGGTTTGAGAGACTTTGGACCCATCTGACAAATTTCTTTTTAGCTATTTGTTTTGTATTTGACCCATTTGAACAGTTGGTGACAGAATTTGAAATAACCCAAATCCACCAATTTATAAGAAGAAGGGTTGAAAATGCAGCTCTAGTATATTCTGTTTAAAAGGTATTACAATGTAAACATGGAGATATAAAAATGACACATATTTAAGACAGTTTTTAGGAAGCAGCTTGTTTCGATTCTTTAAAATCAAATTAGACTATAAGTGCGAGAAGAAGGAATTCAGTTTACGGTGTGTGCAATAAACTGATAAGGCCTACTAGGCTACAAAATCCACTTGAATGGTGATGACTATCAAACGCATAAAATTGAAACATTAATTAAGCCGAGTACAAGAAATTGTACCATTTTGGCCTGAAACTACAAAATTATCAACGTATTCATGAATTGAGAGCCAAAATCCAAGTATCGCCAATCCAAACATGACACCACCAACGATATCAACGGCGCTGTGCATGCCAAGATATATTCTTCCTGGACAAAGATGGAGATATCAACTGGTTAGCTCAATAAATACGAGCTAAAGAAGATGGTAACAAATGACCTTGAAACTTACCCAATCCAATAAGGGCCACCAACAAGCAAACAAATGCAAATGCTGCTAGCTGAAAGGATGTGTTTGAGTTTTTGTTGTATGACAAAATGTAATGCAAGAGGTACCTTCATATTCCAGAAAACACAAACAATAAACATGATATGCAGTAAACATGATTTACAATCCCATAATACGTTTTATGATCCGTTAATATTTAACATTGAAAACCTGGGTGAATGCTAAGCCAATCTCTTCTCTTCTTATGAGGTTATCAAGAATGTACATGAAAATGGCAGTATTTAAAGAGGTAACAATTGCAAATGGGACAATCGTAGTGGCAGGTTTTCCAAGGGTTTAAGCACAAAATGAGAACTCTAGAAAATGAAAAGAATAATAACTTTAAAAGGGTTTTTCTGATTGATAATCGTATAGAAATGACTCAGAATCCACGAGGCCATTACTGAAGCTCATAAGTCATATGAAGGTTTTCTAGTGCATGCTGGGCCAGGTTGGGTAGAGCCACAATCACCTCGTTGTCCATTTTTATTTCAACTTCATAAAAATAAACAAGGGACTTGTGATCAACATAATAATTAATAATAATCTTACTATTTGTAATGAACGATCAGCAAGTCTTGTACATATTTTATTTTATTTTGGTATGAAAGGTGAAGAAGCATCGACATACCCAGATAAGCAGACGGTGTTAAGAGTATGTGAAGAAGGCAATCCATATTCCATTGCATTCTCTTTCTCATCTTCAGTGACTGTCAATAATCTTACAGGCGGTGATTTGGGTCTTGGAGCTGACACCACATCCTAAAAACATAAGTAATATAGCAAACATTCACAAAAGATAAAGATACACCTAACATTTTATTCACAAAATAATGCAATCAAGAATGTATGTTTAATTATACCTTTATACAGTTTCCAGTGTAATCACAGAATGCCATCAAAAGTGTCATTTGCCTTGCCAATTTCCCATGTCCACTCTACAACATTAAATTATCACTCACTTAATTACATGTATCATAGAAAAAGTATCTTTATCTGAAATAGAAATTATATGTTTGGGATCCATTTTGAGAGCCAACAATCTCTTTCTTTTCATCTAGAAGTTAAAACCACTTGGCAAACAGTTGATGTAACGAGAAAGCAAAGTTTTTTAATATAAAAGTTACACGTACTGCTTTAAGTATAATTCTTTTTTGGAGGTGTTTAGATTGCATATTTATGCCTTCATAGGCGCGTTTCAAATAAGCACCTCTCCAACTGTTGAAAAATTATTCCCCCAAAATAAGTTAAAACGCAACATGTATTCAAACACTTCAAAGAGTGCTTTGGTTTTTACAGAAATGCAATAAGCTATAATCACTTGAAATATCAATTAACTAATTATTGTCAAACCAACTCATAATCTGCAAAGAGAAGATAAAGATAAATTACCCAGAATAGCAAGGGAAGAAAGCCAGTATAAAAAGGGACAGAAACAACACAAGATAACCCAATAAACAATGCATCCAAAAACCTGTGCTGGTATTTCTGCACAAACACCAATTGATCATCCAATCAGTCAATAATCCAGCTCCCAATATTCAAGCAGAAAATACCAAATTCCCAACAAAAATATGAAAAAGGTCACATATTTCTTATTGACATTTAAGCAAAACACTTGGTGTACATACCTGAATCTGAAGAATAATAGGCGTACCGGATATTACACAACTGGAGATCCATGGTTGGGTTAAAGATCTAATAATCGGGGTCAGCTTAAACACCGAAGACATAACAATCCATGTCAAAATCCCACACAAAATTGATACTTGCCATGTGGATATTAATGAGCTCTCCATTATTGTTTTTTCAATATGTATCTTTGTTAATGTTCCCGTAATAAATTTATGATATTAAGGGATCAAAATTGAAATCTGAGTCATAGCAGATTTCAATAGAGTTTTTGATTTTTGTTGGGAAGAACAACTCCCAGTAAGTCAGACAACCAGGCTACGAACATTCCGAGATAGAACACTATCTTTAAAATGGAAAGAAGTTGAATTTTCACCCAACATTTTTCAACATGTTATTTGACCTACTTAGTTGGCCAGTTGTTGCCTATAGGATTTTGATTTAATGATAAAAGAAAAAGAAAAAATAATAATAATAAAAAGGAAAAAATACTCCAACAATATTAAAATATCCAAATTTTACAAAGATTCGAAAAGGTAAATATTTTTTACTTGAAATTTAAAACACGTTAAGGATCATACTGAAAGTACTAATAATAATATTAAAATTTATTAAAATATTATTTTTGTTTGTATATGGAATAACTGAATACCACCTGTATGTTTTTATTTTTGTGATGTATACATATCAATCAAATATAGATATCTGGATTTAAAAAATAATCATATCGACATATCGTATTGGAAGATGATAATAACCCCAATTTTAGTAAAATGTCAACCGATGATTATGCATATGGAAATAATTACGAATTATTACTAACACAAATGTATCATTATAAAATTTGTCTTACACACTCAAAGGTTAAAAAATATATGGTTGCATATAAACACGGTAGTCATCATAATCATAATATATATATGCGCTTATTGAGTTATTGGCCATTCCTTCACCCAAAATGGGGTACAAGATTCCAATACAATAACAGCCCACCACTTCACATTTGAAGCACATCCAAGTATCTAACCATTTTAAGGCTTCAACCCAAGAAAAATCAATCATTCTTTACTAGATATGATCTACTTATTTCATTATTGTTACATGAACACAACTACACAAGAACAGTTTCACATAATGAAATGCCTAACTAAAAACCAAAAAATAAAATAAACTATAAGAACGTAACAAGAAGGATGTCAAATTTTGTATATGGTGCCGATGTGTCAAAATTTTCCGAACTTCGGTTACATTGACACCTTGATTACCGATGACATAAAACAAAAACATTGCATATCAACTACCTACTTGAACCGCGAATATTTTGATCAGCAGACCAACTGATTGGTAAAGATTGGCAAAGTGTTCAAGTAGAATGATGTGAACAAAAATAGATGGAGTAATAGATAGGTGGGATTTGGGAACCTATTTTCTGTGGCATTGGAAGAAAAAGAATAAACCAAACATTCTGAACCCACTGGCTTCACTTCAAACTTAAAAGTTAAGATACCAATGTTCCATCCCCCGAATTTTCAATAGTTCTAGATGCTTGAAGCTTGTTCAAAGTAATTTAAAAGTTATAAATTCATGTTAGAAATATAATGAACCATCAAATTACACTAGCAACTCGATCTGAACATATTAAATAGGCACATAACATACATGGTTAACGAAAGTGCATGTGATCAAGTCATGGCTAATGAAATAGCAGACCAAGTCGTAAAGGAACATGATTCAAAAATCAAAATTTTTGTATGTGGTCTCCTTTGACCTATAAAAAAGAGAGAACCCATTAGCCTGAAGCGGAGGGACACAAACGAGAACAATCATTCATGTTCGATATTTTTATTTCCCTGCTTGTTAATTTTCTAACTTCAAGTTAAGTGTTTAAAGTCTAAAAAGCGTAAGCTCTTAGGTCTCGAACGTCTAATATACCCTTACCCTCGTACTGCATGTAATTTATAGCTTCTAGTATATTAATGGGTTACACTAAAAAAATTCCCAGTAGCACTAAATCTTTAATGATTCGACTTATCTGCTAATCAAAGCAATCACAAACGCCTATAAATCTTTAAAGATACCAACCTTATCCTACATAGAGCACATGAACCCAAAAGTGAATAAATTTGTTCGAGAACTATGACCAAATTTCAAACTAGCTAAGCTAGAGATGCACAAGTAATTATCCTCATGGGCATTTTATTCCTACCAATATGCCAGAAAGCTAGTAAGGAATCTCTTTAACTTAAACTTTACATAAAGGCTCTACACAGATTCCTTGCAAACTGCACAAAATAGACATCGTTTATGGTTGATAATCCCCCACACGAGATAACAATTTCAAGAAATTGAGGATCTAAGAAGCAGTAATTACATATTTCAGCAACGGACCTACGCCCATAATATCATATTACAAGATAGAAGGCTGGCATCAAATCAAATTATAAATTATAAATCAGACATAATGCACTTAGGAAAGTGAAGAAATTTTGTTAGCATCTGTATAATTTTAAACATGTATATAATAATGCACATAAGTACAATGAGTTCATGCCCGCCTATATTCTGCATCAACGTATACATAATAGTCAAACATGAATCAAGATAATCAAAGCTAACATTATGAATGATCATTAAAAATTACTTGGTCTTGTATATTAACCAATAAATCCACCTTAGAGGCAACAGAACAAAAGAGATGTCATGTAAGTTCTTTAAATGCTTCTCTTAGACACTAATAGGAACATTAAACTGAGTGGACTTGCATATTTAAATCATATATGAGTGAATAATTAATTTAGCAGATCCATCGTCCATTAGTTAACGAACAAATTTTATTCTGCAATTCAATATATCACCTTGTTGTTCCTTTGTACAACTAGTAACATAAGTTCCCGAATATGTAAATATTATGTCATGAGAAAAGCACAAGCATGCATATAATTCAAACTTTAAGCTTCAAATGGATGTTAACGACCAAATATGATCCACAAACTAAAAAGTTATATGGCTAAAAGTAATATAAGTTACATGCACAAACTTTTCCAAAGATAATGCCTTATTAGAGCACACCGTTACTAATAATAATCCATTTGTTTATGTTAACAAGTCATAGCATAAAAGTGACATACACCTTACGTAACCATTGCTTCATAACATTTAAATATCCAGAAGAAATTAAGAGATAAAAGAAAGAAAAGACTGCCAATATAAATCAATAAAGATGTGTGAAGATTCATACCAGAGAATCAGAATAAGCCAATCAATGTGCAAGTATGGAAGCAAGTACAACCCATCTTTTTTTTCTTTTTTTTTAAGGGTCCCATGATTCGGATTCTTTGTAGCCGGCTGTCTTATATCAACGGAAGAAGAATAGAAAGGTTTTGATTGAAAATCCTCTTCCATCCAATTTAAAAATATGTGTTGGCTGAATAAGTACCAAACTTATTGAAGGGGACAGAAAGGAATGTGTACCTTATTCCATGCCTGCTCTTGAAACAATTCCATGCACAGAAAAGCATCCTTTGCCAATTTAATGTTTCTGTGTGTATCTAATTCCAGGTTTCGGATGCTTAAGTCAAACATAATCTTCCTCCACTTTCACCGAATTTAACCATTTTGGATTTCTTTTGTGTCTTTGTCAATAACCTATATACAGAACAATGAAAGCTAAGTAGCAACATAATGAACTATTGAAGAATAAAGGGATGCTAGTGAGATTTTTCAAAAGATTAAAAATTCCTGAAATGAAAAAGAATCAGATGTGGCAATATCAACCTATTTACTTATAAACGAGATAAGGTTATAATTAACTTCTAATGGGTCAAATAGGTAAAGTAAAAGAATCATTTGAAAAGGGAACGCGTCAAAACTTATAAAGGTCGAAAGTCACACAATAAGCATTTTTTATATTGAAATAATGTGTAACTTTTCTAATCATAGTTGACACACAATTTTTCAAAGTTTTGGACAACAGTGTTTGGGTTCGGTTTTGACCCATACAAAATTACCCGTTGATACCTGAACCTGATTTGCCCTGGTCACCAAAGTGCTTGACCCACCCATTTGAAGAAGAATGAATACTATAGTTCAAAGAAACTTGAATGGAGGAAGAGTTAAGGTGACTTTCACGGTTCGACGATAGTGGATTCCTTACAATCCACGTAAGAAAATCCACGAATAAGATTCGTTTACTTTACCACATTGGCTACATATTGTAAGATGTTAAGTGTTTTATAGTGCAAAGGAATTAAACTTTGTTCCAAGAATAGAAAGTCAGTGATGCAAAGAGAAAACCAAAAAGAATGTGGTGATATATCTTTCTAAGGCTCTGCCAAAGATTCTATGCTTCACTCCACCCATTCTCCATACACTATAAAAGGCAAGGGGTAGCAGGCCGTTGGTATGTACGAGTTGGTCAAATAGGACACATACATGAAATATAGATCAGAGTCGAAAACATCAAGATTCAAGACTTTGAAGAGAAGAATTGGTGCTTTACAATTTCAGAGACATCAAAGCGCGCAGGTAGCAATTCATATAGTATCAGTTATATTAAATGGGGATATTGTAGATTAAATTACATGAAACTTATTCCAAAACAACTTGTGTTTTCTTCTTCTTGGGTACTTGTTGAAGATATAACATTACAAGAAAACAACAAAATGACTATTACACCAGAAAGACACATGTATATGCAAGGCGGGAGTGCTAGAGGCAACTCGGGACTTGTTCTCTCAACAGATGCTAAGCCCAGACTTAAATGGACACCAGACCTCCATGAGCGGTTCATTGAAGCGGTCAACCAACTTGGAGGACCAGATAGTAAGTGAACTTCCTTATTATTTATTATTTTTGTAAAAGGGAAAGAAGTATACTACTACTACAATTGTAGTATTTGTGAAGTTCTTTAATTCATTGAATTGCTGACTTGTTTGTTACAGAGGCTACTCCAAAATCAGTTTTGAAACTAATGAGAATTCAAGGGCTCACATTATACCACTTAAAGAGTCATCTTCAGGTACAGAACATACTAACCAAAGTTCTTCACTTTTTTAATTCACCATCCTTCAAAAGAAATAGATTATCTAGAAACATGAAATATTTGTAAACGCTAAAAATATGAGAAATGACTCCTTTCATATACATGAAAAGAAGTGATTTAGTTGTTGTAGCAAGACATGTCATTAGCATGCTATAATTCTTATCAAGTGAAAGCGGTTAAACTGAACATTTTGGCATTTTGTTTGACAGAAGTACAGGCTAGGTAAAAATCTATCTGGACAATCTAATGGTGTGGTGACGAACAAAATCAGTAAGACATTTGAGCATTTAAAATTCTAGTGTTACATGTTGTTTACCGAAGAAGGATATAATATATATGTGTGGATTTTAGGTATGGTCCCACAAACAAGAGACATGATGGATGAAACAGAGGGAATCCATAACAATATTTCAAGCACCGGGCCCCAAACAAACAAGTATGAGGTGTTTACTATCCATGTGATTTTATGTTCATTAATTTGAATATAAATTATTTGATCTAACAAAAACTATGTATACAGGAACTTACAAATAAATGAAGCACTACATATGCAAATTGAAGTTCAGAGAAGGTTGCATGAGCAACTTGAGGTATAATCATTTGCAACATTTTCCGCAAATATTATCACTACAAGTTGCAATTTCGACCAGTTTACTTAGAAATTTTTTTATCAGAGCTGCATTTAAAATTTTTTATTGTCAAACTTGTCTTGCAAAGGAGAACGGGTCAAAAAGGTTGAAAGTCGCCCAAAGTCTATTAAAAAATTATGCATCATACTATGTTGTTTTATTTAAAGATTTAGATTTACATTGGGTGCTTGTATAAAAAAGTCTAATAAATGGACCCGTAGTGTCTGTTAGCCAACCCAATTTGTCCCGTTTCTAGCTTTATAAAAGTCGCCCATTAGATGATCCGTCAATATAGCCACCTCTAATTATCACTAAAACATTCATATCAATACATTGCACAACAAATAATTGAATAAAACAAAAAGGAAATCTAAAAATTTATAGATTTTAGCATATATGGATTGGAACAGGTACAGAGGCACTTACAGCTCCGAATAGAAGCACAAGGAAAGTACTTGCAATCAGTTTTAGAAAAGGCACAAGAAACAGTTGGAAGGCAAAACTTGGGTGAAGTGGGACTAGAAGCCGCCAAAGTTCAACTATCAGAACTGGTATCTAAAGTAACCACACACCGTCTTAAATCTACATTTTCAGGAACAAACAATAACCAACCAACAGATACCTCAATAGACAGTTGTTTGACATATAGTGAAGGTCAACAAATGGTAGGTTTAAACTTGTTAAAGTCCAAGAAGTCCGAAAATGAGCCAGAAAACGCATGGTGTGACGACATGAAAAGAAACAAGACGTTTCTTTCATCAAGTGATTTGTCCATGAGTATTGGTGAATGTAACGCTAATTATGAACGAAACCAGTCAAACCAGAATACTATTTTTGTGGACCGAAGCAAAAACGAAGCGATTAAACCAGAGAATGTGGATATGACAAAAAAGTTTCAGTTGCCGTATTACGAACAAAAGCTAGATTTAAATACGCTTGACGAAAATGACGGTGCTTCAAGTAGAAAGCAATTTGATTTGAATGGACTTAGTTGGTGATGATGATGCTGATGATAACTAGTATCTATTCGTATTTATATCAACGACAACTCTTGTAATATAAATTAAATCGTTTAGGAACACGAGATATATTATATATATATATTGATTAAATAATGGCATGTTGGTAACGAAAAGATGAATGTATGATGCATTAAAATAACAAATTGGATAATGAAAACATTTTGTAACAAAAGATACTTTCATCAAAGTATATAACATGAAAAGAAATGAGGTTAAACAGGATAGATTTATATAAATCCCGAAAAATTGATCAAAAAAATTAGATGTGAAAACTGAAAAACCGACTAAAATTTTAGGTGATAACCAAACAGTCGACCAAAATTACAGTAAAAAGCAGAAAACCCGACATATAATTCAGTAAAGACCGAAAGCCAACGAAAATTTCAGGTGCTTAATATAAAATATAAGTTAAAACGGATCAAAATGGATAGTAAAAACAGGTCAAAATTTTAAAGTGAAAATCAAAATACCAATGAAAATTTCAGGTGAAAACCGAACACTCGAAAAGAACCGAATTAAAACCGAAGAAAATGAATAATTAATGAAGATTTGGAAGAAATGGAAAGCAACTAGAGACAAACCGAATTAACCTGAAAGAGATATTCGTTGCAGTTAACTCATTACAATCCATTTCGGTTGAAACCCAATTCATTGCGGGTTTAAGCTAATTCTTTTCTTCACAGATTAATAAAATCGAACTATTGAAAAGGGAAAACACAATTTTTAATTGGGATCGGATCTAATGTAAAAAATGTTTTAGTTAGAAAGATATTAAGTCAATGGGAGAGTGACAAGTGTCCCTATACTTCTATTCCTTTCTTTTCTCGCCTTTCTCCTTCACTTCCTCACTTCCCACCTGCCCACCCATTCCACCCTCTCCACCTATTGGCTGACCACCATCCACCACCTCATCTGCCAATGCCAAATTTCGATTGTCACCGTCACTGTCAGATTCCGATGGCCGGAAAATATATTATTATTATGCACCTGACTTTTAACTATAATGTACCTGACTTTAAACCATGATGCACATGACTGTTTACTATGATGCACTTGACTTTTTAACCTATAATGAGTTGTACTTTTAACTATGATGTACCGTTAGAGTATTACTGTGATGCACTGGATTTTTAACTACGATGCATATTACTTATAAATATGACACAATGTATTTATTATTGTGATATACTTGACTTTTAACCATGATACAACTGACTTTTAACTGTAATGCACTTGACTTTTAACTATGCTAGATTACGATCATTATTACTTTGATGCACTGTATTTTTAACTACGAAGAACGGTAGTTTTAATTATGACGCACTATATTTGTAATTATGATAATGTATTTAAGTTTTTGGATTTACAAAGAATTTTAACAGTATAGAATAAAAATTTGTTATGAATCACTGGTTTAATTCATTGCAAGAATTTCAGTCAGACATTGAAGTTGCTTTGCATTTCTATCAATAATATCACTAATTAATGTAAGCAAAAAATATTCGGTACATTATAGTTTATTAGTTATAGAACTGGTGCGTTAGAGGTATAAATCTGGTGCATGACAAAACTAGGTGAAATAAAGAAACTCATTAACTGTTTTTTCTTTAAAACAGAAAAACTTAGCATGATCGGTCTCAAATTAAAGAGAATAAAAATTCTTGTTTTTATGGTGTAGATTTTTCAAAAAGATAATTAATGAGGTAACATACATATTAGCTTAAAGATAAAGGGGTTTTATGATTATTTTAATTCAAATTATTAAAAATGTACAATAGTGTTATCTACTCTACTAACCATTGATTTGTTTGTTTTGTTGATCCAATGGTCCACATACTCTTCGTATCTTCGCACATAAATCACCATGCGCCTAGGAACCTTACCCCTTTTAATTATGTGAGCTTAACTTATTTTTTTCACAAGCTCAAGATTAACATTGTTTGTTATACAAAAATTTAAAAGCTTATTAAAAAAAATAAGTTCTACAAAAAAAGCTACTAGAAGTAACTTTTTAAAATAAGTTTCAAGCTTATGAAATGAGAAATATCTCTTTTATAGTTATTTATCATGTATTTTTTTGTCCTTTTATGTCAACTCATATTTATAAGCTCCAACTAGTTTTGTCAAACGCTTATGTTAATAAGCTCCACCTTTCAGCTTAAAATATAAACTTCATCCACCAACTTCAGTTATAAGTTTCCAACTTTAGCTACCAGCTACTTTTGGCAAACACACCCATAAATAATGTAGGTGCGACGAATCAAATTTAAATTATTTACAATTTTAGTCTCTCGATATCTTTAATTTACTTATGACCAATCTAACATTTTAACTTAAAAGTATATAGGATTATGTGTTGTTGGACCCAAATAACAATAAATAACTAATTGTTATTTTAAATTAGAACTATGCACATAAATGTTGAATGATGAGTTTGTTCTTATTAAATTATGATAACAAAGTGGTGAAAAGATGTTAGGTGTGTTAATTAAAATTAGTCGGTAGTTGAAGCTAGAGTTAGAGGAGGCATATGTTCCCCGAATAAATTTCAATTTTTTTTTTTTTTTTACTATTTGGTGACATTTTAGAATTTAGCCCCCTTAAATTAGTAGAAGAGACACATAATGAAAAACTTTGTACCGTTGATTAGAACTTCCTAGCTCCGCCCTTGACTGGAACGGGAAGTTTGTGGTTAGAACTAGCTAGTAGCTGGAGCTTTTATTTAAAGCTATAAGATGAAACTTATTTTTTAGTAAGTTTTGGGCAAAAACTAGTTGGAGTTTAAAGATGTGAATTGACGTAAAACCAAAACAAACACATGTTAAATTATTTTTGAAAAAAAAATCATGGGTCGTCTCTGTGGTTTGCACTAATTTACTTAAGATGTCCCTTAACTTTTCTTTGACATAAACCATTCATGTAGATGCAAATTGTTTCACTGACCATCATTTACACTAACGACCGTTAGTTTAGTCCGTTAAAGGACTGCGAGTGTAATATTATAAACCACAGGGTCCTTCAGTGTAATTTTTTTCTTTTCATCCTTTTAAATTAATTTAATAATCTTTTGATTTGTATTTAATAAATTTATTTTTAATAAACTTTTCAATTTATTTTAATTAATTTTTTAATGTTAATTTTTATGTGACAATTGAAATGATCAACTTCTTTTATTATATTTTTAATAAATAGTTTGATCATTTCAATTGTCAAACAAAAATAACTTTTACAAAAAAATTAATGAATTTTAAAAGTTTACTAAAAAAATAATTAATTAAATATACTAAAAAAATATTAAATGAATTTAAAATTTTAAAAATAAAAAATTACACGTATAGCACATTTGATATTTAATATTACACTGGCGGTCCTCTAATGGAATAAACTAATGGTTATTAGTGTAAATGATGGTTTGTGAAACAATTTTCAACTACATGGATGGTTTACGTTAAAAAAAAAGTCCAAGGACGTTATGTGTAATTTAGTGCTTTTTCTATAGCTTGTTTTTACCATAAGCTCTTAAAATTTTATCTACTAAACAATGCTAAAAACTTGAGATTATAGATAAAATAAGTTTAAGCTACCATAAGCTTACTTACAAAACATACCCGTTTAATATGAACACATTTATGTAAATGAGCACCGACTTATTTGAAAGAAATTTTGTGATCTGATATACAAGAATGCCATACTTTTCATTACTCGAAGGGTTTATGTTAGGTATTAAAGTAGATCCCTAGGTATTCAATGCTTAATACCAAGTAAAGAATAAATCAAGTATTATTGAACTTAGCGGAATTAAGAACAATAAGAAATGCGCGGTTTGAATGTCGAATGAATATATTATTTATTAATATGTCAATTCGTATAAACACATATTTTATAGTATATTGTATAACGATGAATGAGCAATTTACAAAGTATAGCATGGTATATACTTATACAAGTATTACGGTTTAGGAAACACAATCTTTATCGTATCTCTAACTAATAGAGAACTTTACCTACCACTACATATTTAATGGAAATGAAATCAATCAGAGTAAATTTTGTTTTATACTAACTAATAATATTGCCCTCATAATCCTTAACAACATCAACAATTTTGACAGGAACAATGGGCCCTCCCCTAATGACTCTCAGCATTTCATCACCCTTAAGCTTCCAATGGGCAAAAATTGTTCCATTGAAAATAGGAATACATTTTCCAGCCATAACTACTACAGTTTCCATTTGATTAATTTGTGAGTTGACTGATTTGAATTTTGATTTTATTTTTCTGGGTTACCTTTAATCGTTAAAGATTGTATATTAATAATTAAATCTTTATTTGCTCTGATTCCAATTGTTAGGTCTTAAAGTAGATTTCAATAACTTGATTAACAAATTAAGATAAGTACTTAGCGCTTAATACCAAGTCAAGAACAAATCAAGTACTATTTAACTTATTAGAATCAAGAACAATAATAATTGTGTAGTTTGAATGTCGAATAAATATATTATTTATTAATATTTCAATTCGTATAAACACAAAGTTTACAGTATGTTATAAAGTTATGATTGAGCAATTTACAAAGTATTGCACCGTACCTAATTATAAAAGTAATACAATTTAGGAAACACAATCCTACCTATCTCTAACTAATAGAGAATTCTACCTACCACTACAGATTTAGTGGAAATGAAGGCAATCATATTAAATTTCGTATTATCCTAACTAATAAGATATCTTCGAATCTTCTATAGTTATCACAATTATCCTTTGAGTATGTAGTGGCTTGAGTCTGTCTTCACTTGAGTCTGTCTTCATACGAGTTTGTCTTGGTTTGAGTCTTGGTGACATCATACAGACTAAGACTGAGCATTTTCCACAGAGTGAAGATCATAGACTAAGACTATGCAAATATGTACAAACTAAGTAAGACTTGGCCATTTTAATACTAAGTTATCTAAACTCGTGTTTTGACTCTTTAGATTTATAATTTATGTTTGAGTATTGTTTTTCTCAACATATTATATGCTAAAATTGATCTCTAAGATATACTGATATGGAGTTATATTTGTTGCTTACTTCATTCACAAATTCACTAGACATTGTAATATACCTTTGATATCTCTTTTATTTGATACTTTCCAATACCTACTTGTGATCACGAATATTAATAAACGGGTAAACGGATGAGGTTTTTCCAGTTCAGTTCACTCGGGGAGGATGAATATTTTTACTCATATATACGCGGCTTAATTGGGGTATCCTGTGACCATTTTCAACCCTTTTTCTAACATAGAGAGATTTGAACCTAAGACTGATATCATTGTATATTGTCACTCATCGTTAGTCTTTCATATACAAGTCACGAATTACCTAAACATACAATTGTGATGTTATAAATAATGTCACTTTTGTTTTTTAGTGACATTTTTTATATAATTCTATACATATCCCGCATATATATATATAAAACTATTTGATTTTAAAGTAGTATTATGATAATAATAAATCTCATCCATTGATCTTTTTATTATTATTTATATGTTAACTTGAATGGAGTATCATATAAGCTCAAACACTTAGATTATAAGAATTTCTAACTTGGTTAAAAATATTATTGGATAAATAGTGATTATAATATTTAATCGAACCAATAATGTAAATTTGACGAGTCCGCTATTATAACACCCCTTTAATTATCTCAGGGTTAAATTAGTCACTTGACTCGGAAGCGATGGATAAAAGATAATATTATATATTATCTTACAAAAAGGACCATAAAATTTTTCGAGTTTACAACATTTAACTATTTTCGAAGCAAAACACATATAATTGTTATATAAAATCCACATACATGTTAATTAACAAAACATATTTATAAATCTATTTCAGAGCTAGGCGCGTGCCAAACATTCCTTTCAAAAGCCCATCTTCCTGCCCAACCCACAAAAGATAATCATAACCTGCAGGAAGGGAAATGGTGGGATTAGCACAAAGCTAAGTGAATGAATGTACAACCAATAATTCAATTTAGCATAACAATCTGTTTACATTTAACACAGTAAACACATAAACTCAAGAGGATCGGTGGTTACTGAGGAACCCTACAGCCGCGGTGGCCCACAGTAACACTTACCACAATCTGTATAGGCCCATACAGAATAGACCGATAACTTGGCACTACAACACAACAACACAATTTCCAGCGACAACACATGTATCTGGAACATGTGTTGAACACAGTAGTAACCAAATCCAATCGCAATTGACCTCTGAATAACACAGATGCCCGAAGGCCACAAATATAGCAAGCAGATATTCACAATCATAAATCAGACTAAACAGTCTATCAAGTCTACGTTACTTGTTGTAACCACATCATTACAACTAACTCAAATTATGAGTTGTAGATCCACTCACCTGTCTGCTACCGTCCACCTCTCAGAATTCTTATATTACTGAGTCTTTGACTGATATGAGAATACAACAGATAATGAATTAGTAACTCATCTTGTAATCGTATAACATATCTCAATGCATATTATCCTGATAATAAACAATTATCAAGTTACAATCTATCTGTTATAACCGCTCTACAACTATCAATTATATCAAGTTATAAAAATTTGCTTATTTAATTATTTACTCAATTAACCAAATTTCGAATCATTATTATAACGTATTTAATCAAATAGGTGACCCCTGTATTCAAGGAATAATAAAAGTCCGATCCGCAGTTAAAAAGGAATCTTTCAATTTTTGGTCGCTAAAAGTATAACCTTTTACTTATGTACTTTCAGAATTTGCCAACTCGCAGGCCACACTCAACTCGCAGGAACTCAACTCGCAAGGCAACTCAACTCGCAAGGCAACTCAACTCGCAAGCCAATCTCAACTTGCAAGGCCAATCTCAACTCGCAAGAACTCAACTCGCAGGTCAATCTCAACTCGTAGGGCAACTCAACTCGCAAGGCAAAACTCAACTCGCAAGGAAAACTCAACTCGCATGATGAACTCAACTCGCAGGATGAACTCATAATTGTGAACTGAACCGCTGTTACCCAAAAAAACGAACCATTTTGACTCACAAACTCAAAAATCAGTTTCCTATCAACCTAGCCAGCTTTCTAACCTTTCTAATACATCAAATAACATCTTTCAAACTCAATTTCACACATCATTTTAAGAATTAACGAAATTTCAAGTTTATAACCAAAAATAGCAAAAATGCTTACAATGAAAATTAAGAACAAGATGATAATGATGATGACAGACAAAACAAGGATTCACAACAGTTCAATATCACTCTCAACAACGTTAATTTCGTGATTTTGGAAGGAAGCTTTGAAAGAAAATTTTAAGAAAGGAGTAGGTGACAAATGAGGAAAGGAAATGAAGTTGGTGATTTATATCACCAACCAACTCAATTGTTGGTTAAATTTTGATCCCCTGTTTGGCTTATTGTCTAGAACCTGAAAACCGTTTTGCGAAACAAGTTATTTTATTTTACCGACAACTATTTTAATTTAAAACCATTAATATTTTACCTGACACAATTAACTATTCGATCTTTAACTAACTTTCCTATCTAATAAACACATTAATAAAGTTATAATTAAGTATAAAATTAAGAAATTACCAGATTATCCCTAGGCCACAAGAGTGGGTGTTACAGCTATAATGCACAGGATAAAATTTCTCTCGAGTTATGTAGCTATGTACTTCGACAGCGAAGCACAAATTTCAACCTCTCATTACCCTTTTTATCAACCGGCAAAGTGATTTGTCAATATATCGACGACATTTCAAATGGTTTCTCGCAATTTATCATAACCCATTTGAAATGAGATTTTCATGACATAACAAAAGTCAAAGTTTCTATTTACTCTTTTTTTTCCATGTCTCAAAGCTAAATACTATATATATTATAAATCGTCTATGATTTTCTTAAATCATACTTATTCAATCAATTTCTTTCGATAATTATGGTAACTCCTTCTCTTCAAATAAAGAAACAAAATTTCTTATACGAGTATAACGTAAGGATATAATACTTTCGTTAACATACTAAACAAAGACATTGTGTTACATAAACATTTATACTTTAGTCTGGAAATTTGAAGGTAAAGACAAAATTTATATCAAACAAATCTATATTTCTATTAATAATTAATATTACTATTATTGATGTCTTATAAGGTTGAAAATAGCCTTTATTAATATAGAACGTAAGAACTTTTCATTTTAGAAGTAGCGATAGTATTTTTTTAATCCGATATTGTGTTTTATATAAACAAATCGTAGTGAAGAGTAAAGGTAATCAGGTCCCATGATGGAGAGCACGAGAAACCAAAATCTTGTTAAGAATAACTAGCAAGAACAATAACGTTTATGATTATTACAATAGTTATTTACGATATATTGAGCTTAGCGTTTTTTATTTTTTCTAAGAAGGATAATTCTACAATCTAACAAACATACTATGTACAAAGGGCGTTGCTCCATGAATATGAAGAAGTGCTGCTAATGGCTGAAGGACACTTCTTAAATGAAGGGAACATTAGGATGAAAGGTCCTTCGGGATGAAGGATCTTCAGGATGAAAGGATCCTTCGAACTATACACTACGAGAGGTCTTGAACCGTAGCTAAATAGCTATTTGACTGGCGATTCTCAGCTGGTAACCACACCTCATTTAAGTGGATGTGGGTTGTAAGTCACGAATGTCGGAAACCTCCATCAGTATGAGAGCTATGTGTTATCATGTTAGAAGTAGTAATGTAGAGAGATTTAGAGAGAGAGAGAGAGAGAGAGAGAAGGAGAGAGACCCATTTTAAGTGAAGGAGCGAGTACTATTCATAGGACTCACTTTGGGTAATGCAATGTATCATTAGATACATGCAGATGAACATCGGCTAATAGCGTGCATTTGTCTGCTTGTCTAAACCTTTTTTCTTTTAGAGTATCATATATGATGTATAGGTTCATATTTAGTTTATGTGTCGGACCCTTCAATTTTGGATATGATCTCATTTAGATCAGGTACATGTGGATTCTTGTTCCTTTCGGTTTTAGGCCTGGACTCTTCGGCTTTCGATCTGGTCCTTATGCTTTGTTCAAATGAGACTTTGAGTGGTTTCCTTTGGGAATGAAACTATTCATGGAATAGTGTGTTGTGTGAAACATAGGTCATCGCCGTTCTTAACAGAGATTCAGGTTATCGGTACGTCATCAAGGGGCATGATTTAATACACTGAAGTCTCAAGTTAGGCTTAAACTCATAACTTATTAGTTGATAAGTTTATTTAATACTTTTAGATCAAACACCATTTGATATTGTGCTTAGTGTTTTAAGATCCACAAGTAATAATAAACTTGATATTTATTTACTTCATTTTAACATATTTTATGAGTTGAAATTTCACATAATGACACTCCTCATATTCTCAGTGTCTACTCTTACCAAGTATTATCAAGTTACACCATAAGTTAATTTTAATACTAGATTTGAAAATAACATAATCAAAGTTTCATGCGTATGTAATTTTGGTTCTAACTAAGTCGAAGCGTAGGGGTGTGCATGAAACGATTTGAACCGTGAGAAACAACAAACCGTACCAAAACTCAACCTGTTAGTACCAAGTGTTCATAGGGCGGTCTGGTTCTCGCTTTTTAGTTTTAGCCATTCACGGTTTTGCGGTTTGGTTCGATTCTAAATAGAAAGACCATGCTAAACCGGTATGAACCGTCAAAATAAAATGGAGGGATGTATAAATGGAACTCTTTTATCACGATGAATTATGAATTATCATTAAACATAATTATATAATTATAATACAATGAGCTTAAATGACAGAACTTAAATACGGATCTATACAAGTTATCTTATATACATACGAACTACACAAGCTATTATATATATATATATAAATACACACTATACAATCTATCCTATATACATAACCTAACCTTGAGAAGTAGTCCACATTAACATGTGATTGTGAGTTCGAATCAGATTAGGATCACATATAAAAGGTAATAATTCACGTTTAGTTTTATATTTCGAATTACTTTTTGGATATTTATAATTATTACATGATACGATTGATTAATGAGTTTATAACTACCGCGTTAACGAGTTTCTAAGATTGGTCATATTTTTATCTTCTATATTTAAAATAAATGAAAGTACCATACAAGGAACCAAACAAATGCTAATTGTGCTTACGGTGGAATGTTGTTATTTGATTTAATTATGTTTTAAATATTTGTTTAGTTGCTTGACTTTTTAGATATTTATATTTTGATTGTACGACTTATTTGGTCTAATAGAGTGACACTATGTGTTTACTTTTTTACGTGTAATCAAACGAAAATGTTACAATGAATAGATTCTTCGGTACATCATAGAAGCGAACCGTGTAAAATTACAATTAAACCATATCAAACCGCTTCTTTATAGTTCGGTTAGTCATTCAAAATCTAATATTTGTAGTTTTTGATTCGCGATTAGATTCTAGTCGAGCCGGTTATATCACTTTGGCAGCCTTGTCGAAGGGTAACAAAAGAAAATAAATATTGAAAAAGGGAAGAATGGTGTTTTAGTGAAACAAAATTCAAATCGTGATTGGACCTGGCCCAGTATAACAAAAATTCCATTATTATATTCGATTTTATTGTTTTACAAAAATTCGTATAATCCTCTTTTCATCGTCTTCACTGACATCAACACCACACCCCGTCGGAACCCTAGAAATTACAAAATCAAAATCACATATCCGGTCACTTAAAAAATTCGCTCGTTAAGTTATTGGATGATCAATCTTCACAATCCGAATATTTTTACCTAAATAACAATTTATCAGTTTAACAACAATGGGAGCAAGTAGAAAGCTTCAAGGTGAGATCGATCGAGTACTGAAAAAAGTTCAAGAAGGCGTTGATGTTTTTGATAGCATATGGAACAAGGTATTCATGCTTGTAAACGTTTTCAATTATTTTAATTCATTAATTATTTGTGTAATGTTTATGCTTAATGATACTGATAATTATGTAATTTAGGTTTACGATACTGATAATGCGAATCAAAAGGAGAAGTTTGAAGCTGATTTGAAGAAAGAAATTAAAAAGCTTCAGAGGTATAGAGATCAGATTAAGACATGGATACAGTCCAGTGAGATCAAGGATAAAAAGGTCATTTATCTTTTCTACTTCATTGTTATTAGTTTCACTCGTAATTAAGTATACGTATGTAGCGGCTGCTTGAAATGTTATCTGGTTTAAATGTTTATGTGAAAAGTTGGATGGTTGTATTATATTTCAGTTACTCTATTCCTTATTGACATCAGGTTTTGCTTTCTCATACGTGTTGACGTAGGTTAGTGCCTCTTATGAGCAGGCTTTGATGGATGCTCGGAAGCTTATTGAGCGTGAAATGGAACGGTTTAAGATTTGTGAAAAGGAGACTAAGACAAAAGCTTTTTCAAAGGAAGGCTTGGGACAGCAGCCTAAAACGGTAGCTATTGCATCATTTTCTGCATATCGTAATGAAATTTTGCATGCGTGTCACCTTTTATCGTTGTAGGCTTGATATCTATTTATTTTGTAGTTGATATAGATGGAAATGTTAGCGTACGTTGTTTGTGTCTCAAAAGTACTTTTTGATTTTAAAGTAACATATTAAACTTAAACATAGAAGAAATACGATAACACAATGAAGCTCTTCTTCTGAAATACCAATCGGCATAATCTGAGTATAGTGAAGTTAGTTTGTTGACGATTTTTTGTAGGATCCAAAGGAGAAAGCAAAGTCAGATACTAGGGATTGGTTGAACAATACGGTACGAAACTATACGTCTGATCTGAATTGAGTTGTTCTATTGTTCTTTATTTAGTTAACTTCTGTGGAACACATAGTTCAAAGGAACTGTGTCTCCATGACGGCATGACACCCATCTGTTAACAGAGGGATTCTGTTGTAGAGTTCGTCAATGTATTTGCATCCTCACTTAGATATCATATGTGACGATACTTATAATTGGTTAGGTGTCGGAGCTGGAATCTCAAATTGACAGCTTTGAAGCTGAGATGGAGGGGCTGTCTGTTAAAAAGGGAAAAGCGAGACCTCCTAGACTGGTAAGAATGTGTATAATAGATTTAGTTTTTTGGAATTTCACCTTGTAATAGAGTTCAGTTTTTGAATTTTACCTTTCAGTTCATAACTGATTAGATATTTTTGCTCTGTAGACCCATTTAGAGTCATCAATTACTCGACACAAGGCTCATATCATGAAGCTAGAGTTGATACTGAGGCTGCTGGATAATGATGAGTTGAGTCCTGAGCAAGTCAATGATGTGAAGGACTTCATTGATGACTATGTGGAACGAAATCAGGTTTTCTTTATTCTCATTTTTTCATATTTTCATTCACGTTTTCTCAAAAATTATTAAGAGTTAATATTGTGGCTTTTCCAGTCTATGCTAAATGGCTTTTATCTGATTTATCTGTCTATCTGAAAATTGGTAGCCAGATCACTTACGATCTCTTTTCTCTGCATTGGGTTATGCACATGATTGTGTTCTGATCACCATGCTAAAATTTTATGGTGGGTCTTTTTAAGTCATACCAAAACAAGTTCAAGATAGAAAATAATTTTTTTCCTGACAGCATTGAAAAGTATGGTATATGTTTTTGGGTGTTAATTTAACTCTCCAAGTCATTCATCTGCAGGAGGATTTTGACGAATTTGAGGATGTTGATATGTTATACAATACCTTATCGCTGGACATGGTAGAGGCGCTAGAAGATCTAGTTTCCATTGTGCCACCTGCCCTTGTTAAGGTATATAACTTTTAATGTTGAAAACCTCACTTGCTGAATGTATATTTCATTTCCTCGTTTGGGTACATTTTCTTATGATCTTCCAAAATGCTTATGCATGCCCTATCATAGTTCTAACAGTTCTAGGACCTGCTCCATATTCTTCTTGTTATTGATACCTATATATAAAACTAGAATTTCTTGTTGCGTATTGACTTCTTTTGGGGTGGCTGTTTGGTCTTGTAAGGTTCACATGTACAGCGAAGAAAGCATCATTTTGCCTCCTTTGAAGTTAGTGATGTTACTGCACTTTGCACTCTCCTATATAAGCATTGCCATTATTTTATCAAAAAAGAATGTAACTCGTGGATCAACTTCCGGCGTTATTCATAGTTCCCCATCCTTGTCTGCACCAAAATTTATGTCAAACAGTGGTTTCTCTTGGTTTAATC
Organism: Logfia minima; assembly: GCA_963921325.1. Lineage (NCBI taxonomy): Eukaryota > Viridiplantae > Streptophyta > Magnoliopsida > Asterales > Asteraceae > Logfia > Logfia minima. The sequence continues at coordinate 13,089,748 of OY992770.1, read as the reverse complement.
TGATCAAGTTTTGTTATAATTCGACTGCTTGATAATCTTTTAATAACAATTCTGAGTTCAGATATGGATAAACTCATATATATTTCCATGTTCTTAATGTTGATGTAAGAAGCTATTTTGATTAACTTTCATTATTATTTGTAGTTCCCCATCCTTCTTGGCACCAATAATTTGTGTCATGCACCGAGTCCCCTTGGTTTGAGGTTTTTTTTTCTACAAGCCACTAGGTTTGGTTTGATACATTTTTTCTCATGCTTCTATTGGTATTACGTAAGTTGTTCTGTTGAGAATATAATTTTTTTTAATTAAAACTATGAATAAGATAGTAAAATTGCTGATTAATTTCCATTATATTAGTTTCAATTACGAAGCTATGTGGCATAAACGAAGTTGCTGTATCATAACCCAGTTTATTTAGTACGATGCCAAATTGTTATGGAAGTAATCATGCACTTCCAGGAAAGAGGAACCTCTATCTGGAAGATTTTCTTAAAACTGTGAATTAAATTAAGTCTCTCTGTGAGGCATGCCACATGCCTTTAGTTGCACAGCTGCCATTTTTGGTTTATCATTGTCTAAGTATTGCACTTGAGGCACGTGGACCACATTACTTAGAGAACAGAATATTATCATTAGTGCATATATTTTTTTCACAGTTTTATCGGTGCGTGTCCATTTAGGCCAGGTAGTATAGACCATATCATTGAATAATAGATTGGCTTTGTCCTATGCAGAAATTGCAGGAATTCATGGCAATAAATTATTTATATGACTTTAGTGGTCGTTATTAGTTTGATTTATTTTTGGCAGGGTGTTGGTGCTACTGGTGCTGTTCTAACTATGAAAAATGCTTTGCCTTCATCTCCTATTCAGTCACCGGTATGTTAAGAAACTAGTTTGCCAACAACATGACACGTGTCCGTCGTTGTATACATTAGGCTAGTCTACATTTAGTATCTCAATGTAGCAGCAAATGGAGCCGCCTTTTGTTGGAGTTTCCTGGGCATTGGAAGACTATTGCTCCTTGCTACGACTATTAACCCCTAAGTTTTGAGAAAATATGCATATAAACCTAAAAGGAACCCACTGGGTACTCATGCATACAACTACTCGCAATGTGCAGATCCAAAATAACCTTTCGACTAGTGCTCCATCGAAATAAAGAAAATAAAAAATATATTAAAGAATAGAGAGTATGCTCAGAATGAATTGCTGATCTGCACATCGGGTTTAGGGTTCTGGCTGATGATAGTGGTGGGGGGCTGGTTTTGTGAGTGGCTATGGTTGTGGATTCTAGTGTTTAGCGCATGGTGGGCTTTAATGTATCTATCAAGGAACGGTTTGGTGATATCTAGGCCTCCTCCAGAAGTACAACATAAAGTACAATAGTTTGAAATGAGTTAACGAACCGCACTGATGATATTTATTTCGTTAACAACAACATTTATATCAGGATAATTGACCATTAATTTTTAACATTGATTGGGTTGAGTATTTTGTTATAGATTTTTTTGAGGCATTTGGGTTTCTGCTATTTAGCATAGACTGGATTCAGCTTATCCTTCAAAATGATAATTGACAGTCAATGTGTTGATTATGTGGTAGGTTTAATGCTTTGTATTCATCAAAAGACGACACATTATGCTTTAGTTTTTATGGCACTTGAATTACGTCTTTTTGTCTTGTTTACTCTTACATTTTTGCTAAATATATGATATGGGCTTGCTGAGTTTTCGCATCGGTCACAGTTGCTCTGTATATTCGACAGGGAGCTTTAGTCCAAGAGCAAGTTGAGGATACGGTGTCCCAGGACATTAGCTCAGATCATGGGCCAAAGACCCCACCTCCAAAAAGCAGCACAATCTCGTCATCTCCTCCAACGCCATCTGGTAGCCATGTAACCCCTGTTCCCGTTGCTGCTTCTTCAATCCTTCCAGGTCCAGGTTCTGTCAGGGGTATTTCGGACAATGCAGTCTCTGCTATTCCTTCCTCGCCCATAAACAACCCTGCTAAGGAAGAAGAGATTGGAGGCGTTCCTGTTCGTAAATCGTCTCCTGCCCTCAATGAAGCTGCATTAAGGAATCTGGGTAGAGGCAGTTTGACCAGTCAATCTTCAGTTACTATCCCTATTAGTCCTACTGCTAGTATATCTACCAATGGTGTTGCTCCTTTAGTTTCTGAAATGGCTAAGAGAAGTATGCTAGGAAGTGATGACAGAGTTGGCAGTAGTGGCATGGTACATCCTCCGGTTTCATCTTTGAGTAGCAGAATGATGTTGCCACAAAGTGTTAAAATAGGTGATGGTGACAATGCAAATGGTGGTGAGGCTGGAGGTATGACGACAAGAGTCTTCTCACCATCTGGAGTATCTGGTATACAGTGGAGGCCTGGAAGTTCTTTCCAAAATCAGCATGAAGGAGTATGTTACTTGGTTTTCCCAAAACCCCCTGCTCGATCATGCTTTTTATATTCCTTATACAAGCGGACCTGTATTGGGAACTTCTAGTTTCAGTTAGTTAGTGGTTTTGATTTAATGCTTCACAGGGACAGTTCCGTGGGAGAACTGAAATAGCACCAGATCAAAGGGAGAAATTTCTACAGCGATTCCAGCAAGTGCAGCAACAAGGTGGCATGACTCCCAATAAGCAATTCTCAGCACAGCAGAACCCTCTTCTGCAGCAGGTGTGTTTTTATCTCCTTGGTGTATTTAAATAATTGTAACCTTTGTTAATATTATTTGTTAAGATTCACTTGAATTGTATTTGCAGTTCAATTCTCAAAGTTCAGCTATGTTGCCACAAGGTGGGTTGGGTGGAACACAGCCTGCTGGTCCTAATACTGTCACATCTGCACAACAACCAAGTTCGATTCATTTGCTGTCTGGTCAACAGGCACTTATGTCAACTGGATCTAAAGAGACTGGTACGTTTTGCGGTAATTCTTAATTGTATACTGTGCCTGTCTTTCATATTTTCTGTGGCCTTAAAAGCTGGCTTGGAAGACTCATTTTTTACGAATTTCCGAATGTCATATAGAAAGGAAGTATGGTTGGCATCCATACGTTTATCTTCCACATGGGATCTGCATATTATTTTAATAACCATATGCACTTCAAACAGAAATTAACAATGTAAAAGTTGATGAGATGGGTCAACAACAAAATCTATCTGATGATTCAGTTGCTGATCTTCCACAAAGTGACGGGCTTAGCAAGAATGCTGCTAATGAAGAAGATCCAAAGGTGTCGTATACATCAGATATGCAGGTACACTTATTCTCAACTTTATGTTTTTGTGATTGTAGTTCTGGGGACTTTCATTTTGTACAACCATACTGATTTTTTTATGTTTTTACTTTTGGTCATCTATACAAAGCTGCATTCATACTTATTCTCAATGTTTTATTGAAAAAACTTTATATTACTGTTGTAGTAATATAGTCTTTTAACGATACATATTGGACACACTAATTGTTTGTAGAAGTGTTTGTAGGTGTGGCCAACACGCTCTTTTTACCACCCCTAGTTCTGACCTTATTCCTCTTCCCATGTATTGTCTGTATTGTTATGACTTTTTAAAGACTAGTCTTTGGATGATTTTAGCACAACATTAGTAATCTTTAAACTCAGAAGCATCTCTAGTCATGCTGAATGTTATCTATTTCCGAATTTCTTTCATCACAGGTTGGAGCATCTGGCTCATTGACAGAGCTTACACAAGCCATCCGAGATGTGGATCTCTCTCCAGGACAGCCTTTGCAATCCAATCAGCCTGGTAGCCTTGGGGTTATTGGACGAAGAAGCCTTTCTGATCTTGGTACAATTGGAGACAACCTTAGTGGATTAGCCGTGAGCTTGGGTGGCACTCATGACCAGCAATACAACCTGCAGATGCTTGAGTCTGCCTTTTACAAACTCCCCCAGCCCAGAGACTCTGAAAGAGCAAAGACTTACACTGCAGTATGAAAATTTCTCATAATTTTTTCTTTGACATTAGAGAGGGCTGTACGGGTGGGTTAACGGAACAGGTTGTGGTTGAAACAGGTCTTTTGGTTTGACCTGCAAACCCTTCTTGTTCAGTAATAAGAATGTGTAGATAAATAATGTGTTAGTTATGATTAAAGAATAATTTTATATCGAAATTGATCTAAATCTCGAGTAAAAATGATTTCTGAGGTTGTAGGCATAGAAATAGACTTTGGGCGACACCGAACCTGTTTGACCCATTCTCCTTTCAGCTAAACCTTTTGATTTGATCCATTTGACCTGTTTGAGATCTCATGGTAGCCTGCTCCAGTCCCCTTACGAAACTTTCGTTATTGGGTTAGCCACACACTTCACGTGTTTCTAGCGATTCACAACACGATCCAATCTACCCGTTCATAATTGGTCGGAATATGTATGTCTAGTTGACATATTGCATGCACGCATATTGTCTTTAATATGCATGTCAACCCTTTCTTTTGTCTATTTTCAGAGACACCCTACTGTGACCCCTCAGAGCTATCCTCAAGTGCAAGCTCCAATTGTCAATAACCCAGCCTTTTGGGAACGTCTTGGATCTGATAACATTGGCACGGATACTTTATTTTTTGCGTTCTACTATCAACAGGTATTTGATAATTTCTAGTCCTACTACCTCTACGTTTTTGGTCACAGTTTTCTTTTATGTTTTTGCAATTATTTTGTGATTGTTATGAAGTGTACGAGTTTTTGCAGAATGCTTATCAACAGTATTTGGCTGCCAAAGAATTGAAGAAGCAATCATGGAGGTACCATAAAAAGTACAATACCTGGTTTCAACGGCACGAGGAACCAAAATTCGCCACTGATGATTATGAACAAGGAACATATGTGTACTTCGATTTTCATATTGGCAACGATGAGATGCAAAACGGCTGGTATGATGACCAAAATGTTTCCTTTATGTCTAATGTTTTCATTAGGATCATATACATCAAATTTTGCAATCTGTCATTGGTCGTCAGTTGATAGGGCTGATCAATATACACTAGAGGTGGCACTTTCACTCCATATATTTATGACTGGGCCGGGGTAGGTTACGTTTTATCTCTAACGGGTTGAATGGGTAAAAGAATAGCGTAAAAGAAAACAGGTGAAACCTGTCTAATAGGCTGAAAGCTGCCTGAAGTGTATTTTCAATGATGTAGCTGAAAATATTTTTCATTATCTTTTTGACATGATAGTTGTATGTATAAAAAGTTCAAAATTTGGACAAACTGTTTTGGGCTAACGTGACTCTTTTTGACACATTACCCAACCTGCCCCTTCCCTGGGTGATTTGCCATCTCTGATATCATCAACCTTTTCCATCTTCCTGTTTTTTGTACGCATACACGTTCAGTCTTTCGGACACCAAAAATTTGTTAACACATTTTGGAGCAACGAATCTCTTGACCTTATGAATATAAATGTTGTAAAATTGAAATGTTTGTGATTTTGCTAACAACCTTTTTTGCCTATATTCTACCAGGTGCCAAAGGATCAAGACAGACTTCAAATTTGAGTACAACTTTCTTGAAGATGAGTTAATCGTGTAAATACAGAAAAATTTGGAGGTACAGCTGATGGTGCAAGTCCTTCTCCTATTGAAATCTTGGTGACGTTTTCTTTTTTTCACCCTTCGTGTAACAATCAGGTCATTAGCTTCTGGTTTTTATCATGTTCTTAGTTTTGTGTAACTTCCCACAATTGATAACACCAAAAAATTTCGCACTATTTCTATAGGGTAAACTTTTTATTTTATAAAATTTCTTATATTCTCCACAGGCATTTTCTGACCTGGCTAACCATTCTATCAACAATAATCGTTTAAATGATTACTAGCCTTCGGCGATATGTCCTGTCTGAAATTTGGTCATATATGTGATATGTTTCACTTATGTTTTTTCTCGGGTGATTGATCTTAAAACGCACGCTTGGTTTGGTTCATTGCCATGAGCCCTAGAGGGTAAAAAAGACCCGGTAAAGACAATGGAGGGATCATAATCAGATAACTTTCTAAGGTTATATGGCTAAGAACTTGAGAAGATTAGGAAATGTTAAAACGACTATCATGAACGTATTTGAATGCTCTAGGATTGGTTATGTTGCGTTATCCTAGAACACGTATGGTGTTTAGGTAAATTAGGTCCATAGTTTTTGCCAATCTCTTAGATATTAATTTATTATTTGATACGGGACATGCTTAATGCATCAATCAATAATGAAAAGGAAAAAAATTGGTCAAAGTTGGCCAAAAGTTCATACAATTGGAAGGGGATTTCAAGGAATGGGTTCATGTTTTGGCAACCACGTTGGTCAAGGACTCAAGGGCTGGACAAAAAAAATTAAACATTTCATGACCACGCTTTGTAATGTTTAATTTTTTTTGTTTGTTTTCCAACATATACTGATCCTCCACCCGCAACCGAAATGCCTCCATATCTTTCCCACTAAGTGGTTGGCGTTTCAACCTATCTCAATGCCTTGCCACTTTTCGCATTGTGTATTCATTTTCGTCAACTTCGAAGACAACATGTCTTTTGAATTTGATTTGAGTTAGATTGAGTTGTTAATGAGTGTGAAAAATTGAATTGGATTGGATTGTGTAAGTGGAAGAAACAAAAATTAATCTTTTAATAGAAAAATAGGGTTCGGTTGGATCGCTAACGGAGATAGTTAACCACCTACATCTCAACCCCAAGCCCCCCATTGATGCCCCATAAAATTTCTTTCTCATCTCCATAAACCCTAACATAATTCATCAACATATACAAAGGCGAAATCTAAACTAATAATGCAAAATCGAAACACAATAATCCTAAGACACAACATTAAGATCTATACAATATCCAAACATAATCGCAAAATAAAAATTCATGTTAATCTCTTATTCCAACAAGATCGTAACTAAATGAACGAGAAACCAAAGGAACAGTTCCCATATCTGTATGATCTATGCTGCGGAGACTTGTCGATGGTACCGGTATACTTTATCGTTTGCTTGGAAAATGGTGTCGACGTGGTGATGGCGGTTTATTTTTCAATGATGGTTGTTTGGTTCTTAACCGCTCGCGAGAAAACGATTTTGATGATGTGATTACGACGGCCCCCATCTGCTTCGTATTTCTGCAGCCAGCCGTCTGCAGGGGCGGAGTCAGAAAATTTGGTTGGGGGATTCGTGGTTAAAATTTATGTTACATCTTTAAAATAATTTTTTTTTTTGTCAAAACTAAGATTCAAATTCAATCGTGATTCATTTAAAACCACGAGAACTATATACTCAATTAGATTAATTGGTAAAAATTTAACTTTTGATTCAAACGTATTTTTGAGAAAAAAAACTCCTTAATATCGTAGAAAGCTATGACATTGTCAAGTTTTCTTATGAGTTAAAAAATTACAAATAAACTTTTTTAACCTAGTTAGTGGTTCATAAACATATAATGACCTATTTGTTTATAATGTCAGATATTGTGTTTTAGTTAGAAGTTGTTACGGTGGTGCCAAACTATTACTCCGTATAAGTTGATTACGTACTTTAATTTTTATTTTAATAACATCATACATAAACAATTGAATAACAGATAATAGAAATTAAAAAGCACAATATAATCATATAACATGGAATGATGATGAAGATACATATAAAAAAAAAGAAAGTAAATAAAATAGACAATACCTAAATTAACAATGAAGTCAAAAAGATAGTCGCACAATGAAAAGTGATTGTAGTATTTTGTTTATTGAATTTGAATTTTTAATGAAGGATGAAGATAGCCACGTTGTTAAAATAATGATTAAATATTTACTTTGATAGCAAGAGAACAATTACTAAACTAGTTGAACTATTTGTTTTGAACTAAATTTTTAAAGGAGCCATGGGCTGATTGGGGGTGACCCAACACTCCCTTGCCCCTATCAGCTCTGCTACTAGCCGTCTGCTTTGTAATATGAATTTATGACAACCACTAATACATTTTGTATTCCGGCAGCCCGCAATTTCTCTCTCCCTCTCTATATGTCTGCTCCTTTTTTCTCTTTATTGATTGGAAATCTAATTTTTGGGTTTTGATATGGATTTTTGAATATAAGGTTTAATTTGGTTTTCACAATCTAAAACTTCATCGAGTAGAATAGTAATGGGTGGAAGTTGTACTAACAAATGATGGTGGTGGTGGTACAACCACATGTAAATCTGTTGGGTTTGATCGTAATTGGTGTTTGATTGAAAATAGAAAACAAGATTACGAGTAATATTTATATTTGTATTGTTTTATATGAAAATGAATTAAAAATTTAATAGGTTAGTTATTTTAGTTGAAGGAGAGAGGTAGCACATACCAATGTTTGCATTTTTAGACTCCAAGTGGAAAAGGTAAAGTAAAAGGACTAAATGTATTAGTGTGTATAAACTAGAAAGGACTATCTACCTAATTAACTTTAAAGTATAAGTTGATATATTTTAAAACTATTTACATTTCGAGAACAAGGACAAGTGATTATAATAAGATGATTGAGTGTTTGTGACTCTAGAGAACTATGTTTTTTAAATATATATATAAAGTATATAAGTTAAATACTTGATATAATTACTAGTAAGGTATTCGTATAATAAGTTGCCAAATATGAAGATGACAGATGGCGATGTTAATGGTAGTGTTAGTTCAAGATTGGTGAAAAGGTAAAAATATATAAATAACTTTGAAGATTTGTTGTATAGATTTTGTATTTATATATTTCGTGTTAAATATTTATTTATGGTAATATTGATAGAGAGAAATTAAAATTTGTATATTATATTAAGTAATTATTGTAAAATATAATTGTTAAGATAATTGAAATGTTAAAAAGTTACGTTGAAACATAAAGAATTTAAGATTGAATTTTATATTAAGACAAAATTCTAAAATACATTATATCATAGATATAGATGGTAGATTGTACTTGCACAACGTTATCTTATTTGCTACCAAAATATGATATTTAGAATTCACTTACTCTTATCAACAATTTTACCCTTTTTTGTTGTTATCAAACGGGAGTATTTTATTCATAATGAAGTGAGATATTTATGACTACAACATCAATCTCCTATTGACTTCGAGAATCTATCAGAATTCACTATGCCAAACAAATCCTATATACTTTCGTAAAACCAAAATAATTGCTTGTGAGAAAGAAAAAAAAAATGTGATATCAAATGAATATTACGACATTGATAAGAGTTATTGAAAGCCAAAATAATGTACTATCATTTTTATGAACAATACAAAAATTGAGGCATTTTTTTTTTCTTTTTTAAAAGATAAAGAGGTTCCAATATATGATACAACGTATTTGCATATAGCTTAATTAAATCTAGTATTTATATAAGGAGTGAGCTTTTTATAAATCATCTACAAAATAAAAAAGTTTGTTTTATCAAACAATGATTACTAAAGTATTACTCACTCTATTTCATAATAAATGTTCACCATCAGTTTAAACGAAATTTTTTTTAAAAAAAACATAATTAGTATATTATATAAGAAAAAAACAGTCTTACTCTCACTTTTTACTAAATATTCAATGAATCAAATTTTAAAAAATAAATTATGAGTAAATTGACAAAGTCAATCTATTACTTTTGAAAGTAAATATTTATTTTTAAATAAATTAAAATGAAAATGTGAATGATTCTTTAACACAAAACGAGTAATAATATTTTAAAATTAAATATTAAAGGAAAATCATGCTATATTTTTCCCACCAAAGGGTTACCATTTGAATTAGAATCTTACCAAAATATTAGGAAAAATAAATAGTAATTGCTACTACATCATAAAATTTAGGTAAAAAGGAGTAACTAATTAATCAAATTCAAATCCTAAAGATTTGATTTTTTACATGATAGGTTCTAATTAATTTATCATAAAAACACAAAATTGCATCTTTTTCATCAAGAAGATGATGATGAACACATTCTCATCTCCAACACTTTCTTATGAGAATTTGAGTGTTTACAGCTCACAAAACTAGGACTCTTTGCTGGCCTATATTCGGGCAGCAACCTGCCCGACTTGTACCTTACTCCACATGCATTACAAAGCGTTTTTGGCCCATTTGGCCCTGCCCGCCATTGTGGAGTCTTTTGTGAAAGACAATGGCTGCATCTCCTACCCTGCCCGGTGCTGCCCTCTTCTTCCTCATCATGCTTCATCTGCTTGTACACTCCCTGCCCGTAATCTTCACTTTTCGTGCTGGTAGGACTTGTACTTTTGGTGGGTAAAATTAGCTCACTGTCGGCTAACCAATAAGCTTGATGAAGCAAAGGTGGTTCCGTATTAAAGTACTGTTGAGACCAGCTTAAATGACTTGTACCTTTGAATTGACTTCTTTTTCTTTTACTTCTTGCTTTGGAAGGTACAACTAGTTTATGCAGTAAAAGATTGTTTCCTAAATGGGGTTTCTTTTTTACCTCAGAGCTGGGCGCTGTTGTGGTTGTACCTTGAGCACTAGCAGCTGTACTTAAGGGGGTTACTGATGGAATGCAACTTCCACTGCTGGATAAACAATCTTCCACAAAAATTGATAGCCATTCTGTGTTGATATCCCCTTCTTCCTGCATAACTTTCCAAATTAGAACTAGTGCATTAAAAAAACGTGTACCTCATGCAATAAAACTTGTACCTTTCTATAAATTTGAAGCTATCAACATTTCCTAAATGAACTAAAAAGTAGAATGTTGTACTTAAATATACAAGCAAGTGAAGCATGAATATAAATGGGCTTAAAATAGTTACATAAGGCAAATGATACCATAGTGTGGCCGGAGAAGAGGTCATCAAGGCTGCCAAGTTTAGGGAAAGATGGTGATAAAAGATGTTGCTCCGGCTGATAGTTGGCCGGAAACCCACCTGAAACAGAGACATTCCGGCAAAAGTCCATATTTTCTTCTTTCTTAAAGACAAAATAAGATTTTGGAAATAAAGCATAATTTCCCACCATGGCTTTGATTTTATTCAAAAAAATGATACAGACTTGGTCCCTTAAGTATTCGCTAACATGTTTTTTAGTCCTCTAAAATTTTCATATTTGTTTTTTTTTCATCGCACCCATAAAGTAAATGTCCGTTAAGGCGTTACATGTTGTCAAAGTACTCTATACTTTTATGTTACATTTTTTTAATATTATATATAAATTTGCACCAAATAGAGCCTTCATTTCTATATTAAAGGAGGTATTTTTATCTTATCTGATGATTAAATTAAAATAGGAAAGAAAAGATTGTGTGCATAGAAATACAATCATCAGAGTTGAAAATAGAATGCAGGTTTTTCTTGGTTTCAGCAAAATGGAACATCTTCCAATGATTCACCACTTCTGCTTTTCAAATTGAATAAGGTTAAACATGGAAAAAGTATGCCATGCTTGTGCTAGTGGCATAAAAAGCTCTCTGGTTTTTTACGTAGTATATATTAATTTTAAGTCACATGGAAGTTATGTTGTCTATGTATCTATAGAACAAAAAAACACTACAAAAAGAAAATAAAAAATAAAATAATGAAGATTAAAAAACTCCTAAAAATAGTACGATAATTCAATTTAGAATATTTATATAAAAAAGGAAGAAAAGCAATAGTCCAATATTATAAAATTTATGACCAATCTTAATAGTCAATTTATATAATATCTAGAATTGAAGGGCCACCCCTAACCACCATATCCAAAGTGGATTACGACATACCGAAGCGGGGTCACATGGTATATGTGAAAGCTTTCTACATGTTATTGTTGCAGACTCACTCAAAAAGTAAATAACTTCATGGTTTCTCAACCTTCACTTTTTCATTCTTTTATATTATGTAAAACATTTAAGCAATTAATTATATCTATTTTCAATTGCATATAGTTTTGTCATGTGTTAAAAATTGTTTGTTAGGTCAAAATTTATGTATATATATTTATCATTACTCCTGTCCTCTGCGCACCATGTCAATGCAAAATATACACTAATTTTTATGTGTATCTAGTCATATATGATATTTTGAACTTTAATGGTGACATCTACAAAATTCACCCATATTGAACTGCTATCGTGTTCAGGAGAAATGATAGAAAGTAGCAACTACTTTTCATAGATAAGATAACTATGTTGTATTAAATATAGATTTCATCAAGAATATAACATGTTGTTTGGTCGTGTATTTGGTAAAAGTAGTTGGTAGATGAAGTAAGAAGCTTATAGTTGAAGTTGGTAGCTTGAGTTTAGATCATCTTCAACCATAACTTTATTTCTAAATACGAAAGAAATAGAGAACTTTTTTACTATATTTATCCTCTAAAAAACCTCTTCTCTAATCATTTATTCTTAAAATACAACTTTATTCATTTTTATACGACTTAACTCGATACTAGTCAATATTTTAAAGAGTTTTTTAAATATAAGTTCTATCAATTATGTTACTTTTGTTTGATTGTAATTATTGTAGTGTAACATTATCAAATATTTATTTTTAGATGTATTATTTTTTCAATAATTCAATTATGTTTATTTTATTAACACTAATTAATAAACACAAACACTTATTAAGAATATTTTTTAGCAATCTGCAAATAAAACTAATAATAATAATAATATTGAAGTATTAATTAGGAATTTTAGAAGATGAATATTGTTCCTTTATAAATAGAGTAAACTTGACTTTCTCTATTTCTAAATATAGAGTAACCATTAGAGTGCGTTTTTTCTCCTCTATCAGCAGAGGTGTTTAGAGGAACATTAAAGTTGGCCTTATATTTAGAGTTGAAAGTTGGAGCTTATCATTTCTTGTAGAAGTGTTTGTATTTATGTCATTTTAATTCTCCATATGCTCTACTTTTTAAATAAGTTAGTTGAACTTGTTTATTTTTTAAGAACTTATTTTCTCAATAAGCTCTTAGAGTGTGTTTGGCACAAGGCTTTTGAGAGTTTATGGAGGCTTGAGCTTTCTACTTTTAATAATTCATAACACGTAAGTTTTATTTGGCATCACAAAAAAATGGGTCTTCTTGAAAAATAAGCCCCTAAAAGCTCTTAAATAAGGAACTTTTTAAAGTAGTTTTTAAATAATAGCCCTAACTTTCACTCCAGTTACAACTCCAGCCTCAACTCCAACCCGTTGTTATCAAATACTTCCTTATATTTTTATTTGCCAAACCAAACTTCTAATTTGAGCTTATGAAAAATATATATTTATATTCACATAGCTCCTATAAACTACGTTAACAAACATACCCAAACATATATCATATATATTTTGGTCTCTCTTTTCATTTCATTATTTCACATGCATTATTAAAGTAATGGGGCATGTCCATGAAACTACAAGTTAAGAAGGTGATTGTGATAGGAAAGGACAATCTAAACATCCACCCAAATACATTAATATATTGTATAAATAACATTCATGTTTTCAATTTTATGTTATCTCTTTTATGTAAATGTACATATACATCCCAATAACGAGAAACGTTTTGTAAAATAAATCAATCGACTTTTGCAAATTGCAGTGGCATTAAGGTAAATATAGTTTATTGTACAAGTGGACAAAATACTCCTAGTAATTTTGTACCACTACAATTATTAGAGAAGGGGAATGATTTATAGGGAAGCTTCAAAATTTGGAGAAGGGGGAAGCAAATCTTAGCCCTTAATTTTTTTATTAAAAAACGTTTTTAACATTTATTGGTGATGAATGTTAAATTTTAAAATTTTCTATTTTGTAATTTTTAAAATTCATTTATGATGAAATCAATGGTTGAGATTTGCTTCCCTCATTTTCTAATTTTTTTTCTTCCCTCTTATTCTTCATTTTTCAATTTTTTTTCTTCTCTCTTGATCCCACCCTATTAGAGAATAATAAATTGAATTCCAAATTACACATAATAATGCCCTGAAAATTGAAGACATGCAGGGACCTATTGGGTCCAGCCTCAAAGTAAAATTTGTCTGTTGATGGTAAACTACTACTTTCGTACTTGATTGTACAATTAACTTTTATTATTTTAAAAAAATATACAGGGAAAAATCGAATAGTTTTTTATCGACCAATTTCACACTTAATATAGGAGAGGTAAAATTTACATAACCCGTTATTAAATAAACATAAGAATGACGATTGAATCTATAACATTCGTATTTATGCTACATGTTCTTCGCCACTAGCAGTTATTATATTAAGGACAACTTCTATTATTATATGACTATTGAAATGAATATTTTAATATCATTTGGTATTTATTTGTCTCTTTGTTATCCTCTAGTCTTTTCCTACTGACATAATAAAATGAAAATTAATCAAGTCAACTTTAAGCCAGAGAATGAGACCAATGAGCAAAAGATGGTGCCGGCTAGCCATTTGTTGGTGTTAAAAGACATTTGAATTAAGAAACTATCGACTTGAAGTAAAATGATATAAAAAAGATTAAAGAAACAACCATGAATAGGTGCCTATAAGTAAACTAAATGATTTATCAATTTACATTATAGTTAGAAGGTGAGAAATTATCATTAATTATACAGTCTATTGTTGAGACCATGGTAGAATATATATGCTTTGATCATGTGACTATTTGAACACTCATTAGTTATTATACAAGCTTTATATGAGTAACTTAACAATGTATGTGCTACAAAAAAACATGACAAAAATATGATTAATTTACTAAATGTTTGACAAACGGTTGACCAAAGTCTAAGATTCTGCAATTGGACGGCAAGAAAATGCCTAAAAGAACATTTGGTTTAGACAAATGCACAACGCCCAATCAGATAGATTATTTTAAGAAAATTAAACCCTGATGCGTAGAGTACAAAGTGGTCAACCTACGAAGAAAGAGGTTTGAGGATATTAAATTAGTCCCTAAAAAACTAATACAAAATAGTTTTGTGCTCGTGTAATGCACACATAAGCTACATATTTATTCATTAAAGGATTGTGTACCAAATTTTCATTTAATAATTCCTTTGAAAATCAAAGTCTATAACATAACGTAAAAATAAATCTTGTCCTAACACTTACATATAGAACGACACATAAATATATTTTGCAATCTTCAAAGGTGTTGTTGATACTATTTTGAAGCATTAAAGCGTGTCCATTTGAAGTACACAACCACACTTTCAAGTTATGTACAATGAGAACAAAAGAAGTAAGCTTGAAAGCATAATTTGACAGAGAAAGATGATTACATATATTGATAAAAGTAATTACTGGAAACATGATTACTGCAACGTAAATCATGGTTACAAAAGTAAGGGATCATGAACCACTGAACATCACAAGGTAGTGTATTAGATATAAGAATTGTCTACCATAAAGGTTAGACCATTAGAAAACAGTAAGTAGTGCATTTCAAATTCAAACAAAAATTCAGTGTCTTCCCATTAGAAATTAGTTACCGTCTTAAAAGTTGACCGATCGCCATATATGCCTGAATGTAAAGATGGTTTATGTGTGCACTTTCTATTGTCGTAAAAGGGAAGTAAGAACATGTATCAAATATCATTCCATATTCATGCACACACACACACACACACAAAGCACTCTAAGTTGCTAGATACCCATCCTGAATTGATGTATACCATAAAAAAACGGGCTGATGCTTTACTAAGTCAATTAAAAATTTAATTTGAATTTAAATAACTAATAATAAGTAAATTAAAAACTTACCTGATGGAGAAAAAGAAGCAGATCAATGGAGAAAATATTGCCTCTGGTATACAACTCAAATTATAGGTATAAACATAAGAACAAACTTATAACAACAAAATCACCAATGATCTTTACACGAACATACACCTGCTCCAAAATGATGAAACTGGTATGAATCTCTAACTACAATATCCCTATTACAAATCTTCGTTACATACTTTATCCGCTTATGGCAATCATTGCATACTCAAAGATTATTCAATACACGCAGGGGAATTGCATCAGACAATGTCAAAAGGCCAAATGTAATAGCTAATTTCTCACTGTGTATACAACTAGATGGATCCTTCTGTTCTTTTTCAAAATCATTCAAAAGACTAATATCGGTCTTGAACATAACCGGTATCAGCAGCCCGTTTATTAGAACCTCTAAATATTCATAAATCTCATCAGCTAGTGGATGCAGACGATCGCCAACAAAGAACGCATGAACCGTGTTCTTGACCTCAAGCCAGCTGCGACCCGGCACTTTTTTCACACCTTTATCTTTCCTTAACTTTCTTGTTCGGTTTCTGTCGTCCCATTTTCCAGAAACTGCATACATATTTGATAATATAACATAAGTGGCTGAATCTTCAGGTTCTAAATCAAGAAGATGTTTTGCAGAGATTTCTCCAATTTCTTTAATTTTATGAACTGTACATGCACTCAAGAGTGTCCTCCACACCATTGTGTCAGGTTCAATCGGCATTGACTCGATCAATTCCTGTGCACAGGTCAAAAGCCCGGCCCACCCAAGAATGTCTACAACACAAGCATAGTGTTCGGCTCGAGGGACTAAACCATAATCTTGACTCATGGATTTGAATTATTCAAGCCCTTTGTCAACTAACCTGACGTGGCTACAAGCCGTTAAAACACCTACAAAAGTAACATAATTTGATGATAACCTAAAACTTTTCATTTCCTCAAAGAGTTTTAGAGATTCATCTCCACATCCATGTTGAGAATAGACCGTTATCATTGTGTTCCATGAAATTGCATTTTTCTCCTGCATTTCAAGAAACTCTTTTTTGGCATCATCAAGGCTCCACATTTTGAATATAATTTTATGAGAAGATTTGAAGCCTCGGGTTCCAAACTGTAGCCGGTTTTTATCATTCGTGAATGAATTTGCTTGCCTTGTGTCACATTCCATAAAACTACATTTTATTTGTATGTTGTAAGGAAAAACTCGTGGGCAGTTTTGACATCAGCGCATTTTACATAAAGGTCAAGTAACGAGCCTTCTATGATTATATCTGCACACATTCCGGCTTTTGTTGCATACGAGTGTAGTTGCATTCCCTTAATTAAATCCCCAATTGATGCACATGCACTTAAGAGGCTAGCAACTGTGACAGAATCCGGTTTCAGTGTATCAAACTGCACTTTTTCATACAATTATAGAGCTTTCTCACTTAGTCCTTTTCTGAGCAAGACCTGAAATAAGAGTTTGTACGATACTTCATCCCGATATTCCATTTTAATAAAGATCTGTTCTGCAAATAACAAATCGCCACAACGTCAATATAGTGTGACAAGAGCATTACTCACAGAAGTTTCAGATGAAAATCCCCATTTATGAATTAGGGAATGCAACTACTCTCCTAGCTCAAAAAATGAAATCTTTGTACATGAATTTATGACACTAGAAAAAACATATGAGTTGGTAAAATCCGGGAATTATGCATCTCAGTAAATAGCAATATACTTTCTTCTTCAAGCCCATTTTGAGGGAATCCAGATATCATAGCAACCCAAGTAACGTTATCTCTCATACCCAACCCTTGAAACACATACTTTGCAGCAAATATACAACCCTTCTTCGCATACAAATCAATCAACGGATTACAAACAGCATAATTTGTACCAAAACCATAACAAACAATCTTAGCATGAATCTGCTTTATATAACTATAATCAATCTTAGCAAATGTTACTTCATCAGGGTCAAAGTTCGCATCTAACATTCTTAACGTCTATCAAACATCCTGAACTTAAATATCCTTCTAGAAGCCAGTAGTATGTGATGATTAGCATAAATTTGGCCGGAATTAAAAAGCGCATTTGTCTCATTACTTTTAGGGCTCAATTCATCTTCTTCATTGATTACTGGAAAGCTAGCAGAAGTACTAAAAGCAGCAGCAGCTATATTGTATCTACTTAATTTCCAACAAATATACTGCAATTACAATATTACTATCATTATTAACGATTTTTTTTAAATCAAATTATAAATAAGTCATTGGTAATGAAGTTTTTAACGAATGTATGTACATATACCTTTGGGAAAGTAGTTGATTTAGGCGGGAAAGATTGACCTGGGGTAGTTAAGAATGAACCACGTAATAATATCGCTGGACGTCTTTTGTGAAAAAATAAAATGAATGAAAATTAAATATACAAACAAATACGGTTACAAAACCACTCCTCTAACAATAACACACAGGGGAAAAAGAAGAGGATGGAGATTGGGTTTAATAGCATTTTTAATACTTTGTGCGTTACATGTGCTCTACAGGATGCACTCCATCTTTCAGTATGTCTCCAGATAGGTCTCCCATTAGTCCGGCTAGCTAGTGAGTGGTTCTTTCGGGCGGGAAGCAGGCTGGGCCCTATGGGCGAGCATCTCCCGCAACGCAAGCAGCATTGTTCTCCACCACCTGAGAAGCAAAAGATTATAGAGTCCCGGCTGAAAGTACACGCATAGATAGTGGTCTAATGACAAGGCCGACAAATGGAAGCTCGGGATGGAGCTGTATGATGCGGAAGTCTCGCGTACGGTTCCTGAGAAGGGACTTGAGTTGGATGAAAGAGTGTAAATAGCTCAGAGGTAATTACATGAATTATGATTAATAGAACGATTTTTAATAGGGAGCTTAGGGGCTGTTTTTTTTCAGCTTAATGGTCTTTTTATGGACAGATCTGGATGTAGACAGATCTAAGTAGTGTTTCTTTTTCACTTTGTGTGAGCGGAACCTCTGTTTGTGAAGGGGATTAAAAAGGCTGCTCTTTCCATCCAGACATGACCATTTGACAATCCTACCCTCCTTTTTCCACACATGCTTTCTAAAGTTAAAGATTACCTCACATCTCACAAGGCTCCTTCCCTTGTCGATTCTCCTTTGAGGTTTTTATCCTTCGCGTATGTGATTCCCCACTGTTCCTGGTAAAAATTCGTCATTTCTTTTCCCCTCTCAAGAACCCTACTGGCCATTTGTTTTGAATTGGGATATATTTGATGGATTTTGTTTCAATTTGGAATCGGCACGTGTTCGGTTTAATTGCGAGTTTTTTTTACACACACATAGCACCGGGGAGTAAAATTATACGTTTTTAGACGAATAAATTATAGACATTCGCATTTAATTAGAACCAACTAGCGTTGAATTCTGCGCACAGCAGCGGGTGAAGATTTTACGTGTTAATATTCAAAGAAAAATGTTTAATGGTATCTGAATGCAATAATAATTAATACTTCTTTAATGAAAGTGATTTTTTTATAATAGTTTATTATTGTAATTGTAGATTCAATATTGTGATATAAAAGAAGAAATAAGATATTTAAATGTATTATGTGAAATATAATATTAATGAAATGATTTATATAATTAATAAATGAAGGGATAAGTGTAAGGATGAAATGATAATTTCCAATATTTTTTTTTTTAAATAAAAAAGAAAGTGTTAAATGTTTAATAAATATTATAACTAAATATAGATAGATTATAAATATAATATTGTTTAGCACCCAGCAATAATCTATTAAATAAAATATCCAGTAATTAGTCACGGGACGATGATTTATAGTTAATTTTGTTTGTGAGAGTTTGAAGTTTAAAGATTGTAGTAACATAATAATTGTTTTGTTATAATACCTTTAAGCTGTTTAAATAACTTCAAAACTAATATACAAATCTTATAAAAGGATAATTTTCATTGACAAACTAAACGCTTTTTTCAATACGAACCGACCTTTATGTTCTTATTTTTAGTATTGTTTTTTGATATTTTATAATGCAGAGTAATGTGTATATATAAAAATAATTTTGGATATATTTCCTTTAAATATCATAGAAGATTAAAGTAAATGATCAAGACTGAAAATATGCACACAAACAAAAATGTAGTCTAAATTATATTAAATACAAAAAAATATTAACAATTACCAAAGTAATTGTTTTGTTATGGAGGTAATAAGAGACCCATTTTCCAGTTGCTTTGATTCGGAGAAAATGGAGTAATTGATTTTGTCGGTCTTCGAAACCCATTTATCAAGAAGTTTGTTTTTTTAATCTAAAATACACCTATAGTTTATCTAGGGTTAATGCTCTTCGGTGTCATACACAGCTCAGATAAAACAATATTCAATTCAACTTTGGTCAACTCTAATAAAAAATTTAAATAATACACTTAATAATAAATAGACTTTCGTACATATATTTATAAAATCATAAAAATTTAATTTAACGAATAATGGACATCATCAAGTGATAAACGAGTCAAATAAGAGAATACATATCAATTAAACGGATTAATGTGTTGATTTTGAAATTTAAATACGAATAGCAATTTCTATCTTTTCGAATAACATATTTTGTTTTTAACTGATTATTTTCGCTATATTGTACGAGTTTGCTATTGGTATATAATAATTTATCTACCAAAACATGTTGTTACTTGGATGATTAAAGTCTCCACTTCGTTGTATTTTTTTCATCCTTTTTTGTTTATATTTTAGTATTAAATTTACCATATCTATTAGATATATGATCATAACAATTTTAGTATATTGAATATTTTGTTATTAATATATTTGATTTTGTGCATCGCTAATGTGATTTAAATGCATATGTTTACAATCTTTAATTAAGACATCTAAAAGGTTTATATTTCTACTTATTAAAATCTTGATCAACCTATTAATATCTTACAATTTTGGATTAACAAATACGTATCTATCATGCATATAACAGTTCGAATCATGAGATTCGTATAAGGTATACCGATTTTAACCATAGGATCGAAATATCTCAATATAATCCAATCTTGTTTGGATGAAGTTAAACAGTTAAAAATCACATATAGGTTAATTTAGTAAGAGAAGAATCATATCAGTTTTTAACTTTAGTAGTTAAAGAATTTAATATCAGAATCGTTAATAACAAATTCATTAATACGAATTCTCGTGAGTTGCATTTGTGGGTGTATAACAAATATTAAATATTTTAGTAGGATGCTTTTATCTTGATATAATTTAGATTATGATTTAAAAAACATAAATAAATAAGAGTAAGATATTTATTTAACAATTTTGAATTTTGATTATACTTCCTATGTTATATTGTCCTCTAACATAAATTTATCAATTTAAGATACACTAACTAAGTAAATGCAATTGCAAATATTTTTTTAAGTAATTCATTATCTAATCTAATACTGATTCCATTTCAATTTAATTGTCCATCTTATTATTTTTATTTATTTGTTTACTTGTTAAAAATAATTATGAAAAATTATTCAACTTTTTATTTTACCCTCATTTATTATTTTTGTCATTTAATTGTTAATAACTTTCAAATTCTCAGTGAAAAACTTACTTTAAATAAAAGGATCAAACTTTAATAATTCATCGATCTGTTTTAAATCATTTGTTGGAGGACAATTATACTTCCACGGAGGAGATACTTATAAATAGAAACTTTTATGCATCAAATACTTTCTAATAATAGTATTGTGTATGTGTATGTGTATGTGTATGTGTAATCTGTATAATACTACAAGGATATAAGCGTCAAATCACCAAAAGCAGAAGAGGGAAAACCAAGGGTTGTATTTGATTTAAAATGGAAACCCTAATACTATTTGGGGGGAAAATGTATACCCGGATCAAAAATCAAAATTAAGCCAGCTAATAAGTACAATAAGTTCTTACAATGGCACGAAAACCACGGCACCTAGTATTTTATACGGACTACAATCCTACATCCAACAAAATCAAGATTCAAGACCCCTTTTCCAAATTACATTCAAAATCCATTTCGTATATCAAATCAATAATATATTTTTTTTTATCAAAAATCAAAACCCAGATTTTTGTTTTAAAAAATTGTTTATGCTTTCATAAGCAATTGAAGTGAAGTGTAGCAGCAAAAAAAGGTTCAAAGTTTAATCTCACACAGGTACTAATTCAATTTTTGAGTATCAATTTTGATGATTTTGTATTCTTGTAGTGTATTCACTTGATTTTATGTTAGTATGAGTGATTTTTAGTCTAGTAAAGTACAAATGCTGAATAAATTAGGGATCTTTCTTTTGTAGGTTTATGCTTGATCAAGATTTTAGGCAAATAAATGAGCTTTTAGGGTTAGTTGTTTGTGTGATCTTATTATCTGCATTACTTGAGGAAATTAATGTTATTAGATTCACTAGTGGTGATCTTAATCTTAATTGTAATAAAGCTGGCGTTTTGTTGATTTAATTGTTATTTTGATTTGTTACAGTGTCGATATATAGTTGTTGTTGTTTTACTTGTTAGTTGTTACCTGTTGGTTCTAACTTTACATTAGGAGTGACAAAATGGGTGGGTCGGCTGTATTTGGTAGTAAGTCAAAACAGGTTATTTATGAACACATGTGGTTTTCAGTATGGGTCAGTTTGATTTGTGCCAGCATGGCAGTAAGTAAAGTCTTCTATTCATTTGTTTTAAGTTTATTGACAATGAATGAGCTCAATTTGATAACAAACTACAAGTATATTATTACAATGAAAATCTCAACTTTGTTATGAAAAGTGATTCATGAGGTTTTAATCATTTGAATACATTTTGAGCGACTCACGCTCCATTTGCCCAGCTCTACTGTTTTTGCCTTTTTACTTAACCCATAACCCAAGTTGATCCATCTGTGTCTATATGAGATGAAATTGTCGCTGCTAAAATAGATGTAAGTGGATTTAATCTTATGGTTAGTGTCATTGACATCTGTAAAACATTATTATGCAAAATAATAAAGTTTGTGTTTCTTTTGCAGCTTATTAAATGGGAAGAAACCTGAGCCCTGTGCTTAAGCGAGAATTAGAAAATCTTGATAAAGATGCTGATAGTAGGAAATCAGCCATGAAAGCACTAAAATCCTACGTCAAAGATTTGGATACGAAAGCGATCCCAATCTTTCTTGCTCAAGTTTCTGAAACCAAAGAAACCGGATTAACATCTGGTGAATACACAATTTCACTTTATGAAGTTCTTGCTCGTGTTCATGGCACCAAAATTGTACCCCAAATCGACAACATCATGTCCTCCATCATCAAGACTTTGACTTCTAGTGTCACCTCTTTTGCTCTTCACCAAGCTTGTTCAAAGGTAGTCCCTGCCATTGCTAGATACGGGATGGACCCCACCACTCCCGATGACAAAAAAAGACGGATTATTCGCTCTCTGTGTAAACCCCTTTCAGATGCTCTTTTATCTAGCCAAGATAACTTATCTTCTGGGGCTGCCCTATGCTTAAAGGCTCTCGTGGACTCAGATAATTGGCGGTTTGCTTCGACTGATATGGTCAATGAGGTGTGTCAAAGAGTTACTGGTGCTTTGGAGAAACCTATGATGACAAATTCACATATGGGGTTAGTTATGTCTTTAGCAAAACATAATAGTTTCGTTGTTGAAGCCTATGCACGGTTGTTAATTTGGTCTGGCATTAAAATCTTGAATATCGGTGCTTCAGAAGGGAATTCTCAAAAAAGATTGGTGGCGATTCAAATGATTCATTTTCTTATGAAGAGTTTGGACTACAAGTTTATATTGTCCGAACTTAGCTTCGTCATTGAAGAAATGAAGAAGTGTGAAGATGATCAAATGGCGTATGTTAAAGGAGCTGCCTTTGAAGCAACTCAAACAGCAAAGAGAATTTTGACCGAAAAAGGGTCAAAATATGAGAAAAGAAGTGATAAAAAGGGTGATGGAAATCTATCTTATTCTCCACCGACTGCATCACCAGAATCACAAACCGTGGGTTCGTTTAGTGGGTATCCATCTATGATGAGTTCACCAATTTCAGTTAGTTGTTTATCACAAGATGTTGACTCTGGTAAAAGTGTGAACCGAAAGCTCTGGAGGTATGAAAATGGTGGGGTGGATATATCTTTGAAAGATGGATTATTTTCAAGGGGGATTTCTACTCCTAGAAGTGTCATTGACAACTCTGAGTGTAACGGGTTTTTGGAGGATCAAGGCGATTATGCAGACGGGTTCTCGGGATTCTTGCAGAATAGTCAAAGTCAAACAAATGGTGGTCTGGGAAGTGCTACTCCTAGTCCTCAGGTGAATTTAATGAAATTCTGTTTTTTATTTGTTAGTTATTTTATCTTATGTTCTTAAATCTTGTTGCAGAGATCCCGATCTTATGTTAATCTTGACAATGTCAAGATTTTCACTACTCCCAGAAAGCTTGTCAAGTCTCTTCAAGGTTCAAGTGAGGTACAATTACAAAGTCAAAAGGTCAAAAGCCCACAAAGTCAAAGATTCAGAAGCCCTTTGTCGAGCAAATTTGATCTGAACCACACATCAAAGTATGATCAAAATGGGTTCTCGGGTGATCTTAGCGATTGGTTCCACCATGAAGATGAAGAATATGATCATTCTTCAGAGTCGGTTTCTTCAACTGAAGACATATTTCAAGAAGTTGTTCCTGAGACTAAGGCAACACATCGGTTTTCTGCACTGAGGATTCTTTCTGGTCTCATTGTTTTGTTTGCATGCGTCGTATGTTTCTTATTGGTGGGAGATGCAGATGAAGATTACTATCTTGTTCCTACTTGATTTCGGTCTTACCTTGTATTGTAGTGGAAAGTCAAAGTTGAATAAAACAATGTAATGTCAGGAGAGACATGAATCTGAACCTTCTTGGGTCATTTGTATCTTTAAGTTATCTAGCTTAATCTCCAAGCTTTTTCTTGAGTTCAAATGCATCTTTAATTGAAGAATATACACATATCTCATGCTGTACCAAAATCAAACCTTACATTATCATTATTCTTGGACTCTATTGGTAATTATGCCGTCAACCCTTTGATTGATTAAATGTAGTTAAGTAACTTTTTCTCAATTTCACATAGCCAAATTTCAGTAAGCAATGAAGATATATAAAAGATTGTTCATTTGACTAGCGGAGTCGCTAATGAAATGCAAAAGAGATGCATTATTTGCTACATATACAACTTTAAGAAAATGGCTACTTTAATCATCATGCAAAAAAGGTCACGTTAATTTGATTCTACACCCAAGGGTGTGCATTCCCCCGATTTTTTTTGTTCGTCGTTGTTGCTTCTGCTGCTGCATTTTGTGGTGTGAAAAAAAAAATCATAATAATAAATCGTAAAAGTTTTTTTTTGCAGGTAGTTAATACTCATGTCAGGTAACTGGTTAGGCAAGTGAGCTTGAGAGCTTTTGGCCCTAAGCTTAGAAGTTTGGGACGAACTAGAAGATGTATTCAACCACAGTAGTGATAGTATTTTTCTTATGGCAAAATAAATTTAGAAGATATATGTAGTGATAGTATATATTCGTACAAAATGCTTTTAACTATGGTGCATAACCAAGTTGAAAAACAATTATAAGGGATATATTCGAACAAATATTTTGTAACCGTAGTTAGGCCTGACCTTAGGGGAGTTCAAAATGTGCTAACGAACAAGGTCATGTGTAGCTAGGGGCTCATTTTTTTAAAAATGGCTAGTTATATGCCATATATCAATAGTAGTCCATGAGCTCACGAATTAAATTTAGTCAAGATATTTATTCATTTGTGTATCCGATGAGTCTTTAATTACTTCAAGAAGCATGACCAAATACCAATTATTGTTTAAATTAATTCTTAAAGCATTATTATCTTTTAAAAAAAACAGTCTCCCCCAAATCCCCAATAGCTAATCGTCGAAATTGCCCTTACTTCTTTTTGCATCAACGTTACATTGATTACTACAACCAAACATGTATGTATTCTTTCTTCATATCTTTAATTCTTTAGTATTTTCTATATTTTCTTATTTTTGTAGTTTAATCATTCAAATTATATATTAGGGTTTTAATTATTTGACATTATATATTATGGAACGATCGATATTTTATTTTTTGTTTGATTCTAATTTTACAATTCTTTTTTTCAGAATAAGGAGGTATACATTCCTAGTTTCCTACATAAGATTTGAAATAGAGAGCCAAGGAATCAAGGAAGTCTACATATCACAAATTAAGTGTTTTCTCTCCTTTCTATAATTTAATATGCCAAAAAAATATGAATCTGGATGTGAAACACGTAAGAAGAGACAAAAACTGGAAGAATTTACTAAATCTCAAAAATGAGCCATCGATAAGTTTTTAATAAAACCAACACCAAACTCTCAAGAAACTGAAAATGAAGAAAATATTAATAATGTTGATGATGCTAATGTTGTTGATGCTAATGTTGATAATCTTGATGATGATAATAAGTTGATGTTGATGATAATGATAATGCTAATGTTAATTTGGATGATACTGATTTTTATATATTTGATATATTTGATCCAAGAAATTGAGATTCTCTTGATTCTAATATGATAAATATTTTAACATTAAAAGGACATAAAAGAGATTTATCCGTTATTAAAGGTCCTAAAGATAAACATTTAAAAAGGTTTTCTTCAACATATTTTACTAGAACTTTATTAAATGAGGAAAAATATGATAGAAATTAGCTTGTTTATTCTAAAGAAATTGATAAAATATATTATTTTTGTTGTAAAATATTTCGTCAAGGGTGTTGAAAGGGTTTACTAGCAAATGAGGGTTTTGGGGATTGGATACATCTTAACACTAGAATTAAAGAGCATGAAACTAGTTTTGAACATGTTAAAAATATAAATACTTAGTGTGATTTGCGTCTAAGATTACAAAAAAATAAAACTATTGATAACATAACTCAAAAACAATCAAATAAAGAAAAAGATCACCGGAGAAAAGTTTTGTTGATAGTTATATATGTTATAATTTTTTTTGCTAAACATAATTTAGCTTTTCGGGGTACTAATGAGGAATTGTGTGAAAATAACAATGAAAATTTCTTAGGCTTAGCTGAAATATTGGCTGAGTTTGATAAGGTTGCTCAAGAACATGTTCAACATATTACAAATGAAATTGGCATCCATAATCATTACCTTGGTCATGGGATACAAAATGAATTAATATTTTTACTTTCTTCCGAAATAAAATCTATGATTACTGAAAAAAAATAAAAAGCAAAATATTTTTCTATAATACTTGATTGCACTCCCGACATAAGTCATCAAGAGCAAATGACTATGATTTTAAGATATGTGGATGTATCGTCAAGTCTTGTTTGCATTTAAGAATCCTTCTTAGGGTTTGTTAGATGTAAATGATACAACCGGTCA
Organism: Logfia minima; assembly: GCA_963921325.1. NCBI lineage: Eukaryota > Viridiplantae > Streptophyta > Magnoliopsida > Asterales > Asteraceae > Logfia > Logfia minima. The sequence continues at coordinate 13,062,595 of OY992770.1, read as the reverse complement.
AGAACTTTTTGATGTTTTACAAAATCAATTGAATTTGCTTGAACTTGACATTAATAATGTGTGTGGCCAAGGTGATCAAATATGAAAGGAAATTATCAAGGAGTGCAAAAAAAAATTTAGATATAAACTCTAGAGCTTTTTATACTCCTTGTGATTATCATAGTTTTAACTTAACTTTCTATGATATGACTAATACTTGTGGCAAATCTAAAGATTTTTTTGGAACCATACAACGTATTTATACAATTTTTGAAAATTCTACTAAGAGATGACAAATTAAAAAAAAAATAAAAATGCAAAAGGATTAACTCCCAAATCTTTGTCGTCAACTTGTTGGGAGAGTCGTGTTGATAGTGTTAAAGCTATAAGATTTCAAATTTTAGATATATAAGAAGATTTGTTCCAAGTAGCTTGAAATGATAATGATTCAAAAATAAAAAGTGAAACTAAATCTTTAGCGAAAAATGAACTTGGTAATTTTGAGTTTATAATGGCATTGGTAATTTGGTATGAAATGTTAAATACTACAAAATTAGTTAGCAAACAATTGCAATCAAAAGATATGCTTATTGATGTTGTTATGGATAAAATAGAGGGATTAATATCTTTTTTTAAGGAATATAGAGAAATTGGTTTTTCAAATGCTTTACAAACTGCAAAAGAAATTGCATTGGAAATGAACATTGATCCAATATTTCCACAAAGACAAGAAAAAAACATTTTGACGAGATTTCAAATGAAGAGTCTTCTAGTTTTTCACAATCCGCACAAGAGATTTTTAGAATCAAGTATTTTATATATATATATATATTGTTGATCAAGCAATTATATCTTTAACTACAAGGTTTGTACAATATCAACAATATGATAATATATTTGATTTTTTGTTTAATTCTGAAAAATTACTTTCTTTAGATGAAACAAGCTTAAAATCTTGTCGTAAATCTCTTGAAACTTCACTTAAGAAAGATGAACAATAGGATATTGATGCTAATGAATTATATGTTGAGTTAAAATTACTTCAACATCTTTTGCCTAAGGAAAAAATGACAACATTTCAAATTCTAAAATTTTAAAAATGTGATGATTGTTTTCCTAATGCATGTATTGCATATAGAATTTTGTTTACTATTCCTATTACTGTTGCATCTGCAGAAAAAAGTTTTTCCAAATTGAAGATATTGAAGAATTACTTACGGTCTACAATGACACAAGAATGACGTAATTGATTGGCTTTAATGACGATTGAGAGCAAGCTTTTGGATAAAGTTAATTATGAAGACGTAATTGAAAAGTTTATTTCAACTAATATTAGAAGGATTACTTTTTTCAAGTAGAAGCAAGTTCTTTTTTTCGTGTATTATTTTGAATAAATTTCAACTTATGTATATTGCAATTAAAATTGAAAAATTATAATTTTTTTTCTTATATTTTTTAATTTTTCAAATCTTAAGGCTTATTTTTACTAAATTGCATAGAGCTTTCAAAATCTCATAATCGGCCCTGACTCGGCCCTGACTCGGCCCTGACTGTAGTGCATACCAAAGTTGAAACACTGGTCCGGCCCTCTTAAGGTGTGCAGACAGTAAAATAGTTCTTTTGGTTGTATTTCTTAAGAAAATTGTATTAATAGAAATGTGAACCAATTTATGTTATGGGATACAAATACTGGTTTTAAGATTGCAAGAGGCCAAAAGAAGTTTTTGATTTGCAAACACGGATTATGATCATGAATTAGGATCCTTTCAAGTAACATAATAGGTTATGTTAATATCTAGTGAGCGATGAGAATAAAAAATAAAATAAATGAAATTCACAACAAAGGGCCCATTTTGTTTACCTCTCACAAAACACGTAACATGACATTAAAATAAAATTTGAGAGGATCATAATCCTGCAAACACATAACTTGATGCAACTTTTGCATACTGCTTGGATTTGTCTTCTAAGTTCCAAAAGAAACTCAAATTTACCGTAACAATACTTAAAAGTTCTAATTATAAACATAGTTTCATAACATGTTTCCAGAAAAACATTTCAAATTCGTTGAAATTAAGTCAAATGAGAATGAAAATAAAGTTGAACTCTGATGCATGTGAAAACATAAAACATGTTAAACAATAGGCATTGTCCATAAAAGCCTCTGGTTGTTTTATTTGAGTTAGCTTCATATCTGTTTAAGCTTCCCAACCTCTGAGAACCGTAGCTCTGGCAACACGATTGACTCCTAATGTAAATGCACCCATTCGTAAATCACAGTTGTGAGTTTTACACATTTCCTTTACATCCTTGAAACCTTGTCCAATGTATTTCTTCAACTCAGTGTTGACTTTTGCCTCATCCCACATAAACCCTTGAATATTCTATATCATTTAACAAGTAACAAAAGATATACTCAGCATTTGACAGAAGATTAGAGGATATGGCAAAATGAGCAGGTCAAGGGGCCAGGTAACGGGTAAACATGGATTCGGATCAAAATGTGTAATTATTTAGGCCTGCCAAAATGGGTAGTAAATCCTCTGTCATTCTTTTTTTCAATAACAAATAGTTAATATGTAAAACATGATTAGAAACTTCTATATTTACAAATGATTATCTATTTTGTCTTAATAAACCATTGTAAGAGGTTTTGTGCATTATACATTACTTTCGATCCGTTTGACCCGTTAACTTTTTAGCTTAACTAGTTTGACCTCAGAGATTAAACACAACCGAAACTGACCCACTTTTTCAATACATAAGTCAAACTTGGCATATCAAAGAATGAGATACTTATGAGAAATCTTTAAATACGTGAAGAACAATAAAATTATTTATCTAATTTACCTGAACCCATTCAAAGTAACTGACTGTTACTCCTCCTGAATTTGCAAATATGTCTGGGAGGATGACAACGCCTTTCTTTGATAAGATCTGTGAAGAAAAAGAAAAAAAAACCATAATGGCGATGTTCTTGTAATGTAAGTTGGTTCTATAAAATGCAAGTGAACTTAAAGAACATGCCAGGACTTAAAAGATTCGATACAAGTAATGGGTTAAACTCCAAACAAAATGCTAACCTCGTCAGCTTCAGGATCAGTAGGATGGTTGGCTGCTTCAATTATGAATTTGGCCTTAATATGGTTCGCATTATCCCTATGATCAAATAGCAGGACAATTTCATATTAATATAGAGTTTATCTCTTCAAGATATAATGACTATCACGAAACTTAAAACTAAGAAAATTACTTGCTGATTACACCCCCAAGGGCAGCTGGGATCAGGATGTCACAATCTTCAACTAAAATAGAATTAGCATCGATTGAATTTGAACCACCGAAACCTTTAACTCCTTTGTGTTCCTTGACATGTTTGAGCAGGCTGGGGATGTCAAGTCCATTTTTGTCGCTTATTGCCCCACTTATATCACTTACTGCTACAACTTTTCCACCAGCTTCATGAATAAGTTGAGCAGCCCAGGAACCAACATTTCCAAATCCCTAACGTACGATAAAAATTAACAAATTGTATTAAAGAGATTGCTGTGAGTGAATACAAGAGAAATCAGCAGTTCATCAACCACAAGAAAACAGGGCATTAAGTTACTATGATAAGTTTGACAATAAAAGTGGTGTTTGCCAACATTTTGATGTTAATTTGATATAAGTTAGCCATTATGAGACATATAATGATATATGTACCTGTATAACAAACCGTTGTCCAGCAACACTCTTTCCATGATCATTAAGAAGGGCTTCTGTTGCAAAGAGCACTCCCCTTCCTGTAGCAGCATCTCTACCCAGTGATCCACCAAGATCCTGAATTTAAAAATTAAACCCCTTCAACTATGAGCGAATGCAAACATTTTTTAATAATTATGTTGAACCGATAATATTAGGAGACATAAAGCATTAATGATAACAGATGTATACTTACAATAGGTTTTCCAGTAACAACAGCTGGAGAGTATCCATGAAACTTGGAGTACTCATCTAATATCCATGCCATTGTCTATTAAAACACAGCCACCATAAGTCATTTTAAAGGCTATAAATGTTGAAATCTAACAAATTTAGGGCCTCCACTTGAAATGGATAAAACACAGACCTGGGGATTTGTTCCCATATCAGGTGCTGGAACATCGGTGTGGATTCCAATGAGGTCGTGTATCTTCTGTGTGAAAACTCTAGTAAGTCGTTCTAACTCAGATATGCTTAATTCTCCAGGATTGCATCCTATTCCTCCCTTTGCTCCACCATAAGGTATATTTGCCACTGCTGTTTTCCACGTCATCAGCTGTGCTAAAGCGTTCACCTCATCCGGATCAACCTATTCTCATCAAACATATTTCAAACAATTTAAGCCATATTGAATGGATAAAGTAATCTTGATTTAGTGATCCTTAAACCCAACAAATTACTCAAAACAAAGTTATACTAAATAAACGAAAACTTAATTTTCTCAAAAGTCATAACTTTACACAAGTGATCAACATTTGTAACTATGTACTTTACTTTATTTCAGAAAAATCACTACATCTTACAGAAATTAAAAGGGAAAACTCTATATTTGGAAAACAAACCTCAGGATGGTATCTGATTCCTCCTTTCATGGGTCCACGAGCATTGTCATGTTGAACCCTGAACCCGACATAAGATACCAAAGAACCATCATCCTTTGGTATCGTACACTCAACCTGTAATTATATTTCAAAGCAACATAAGTATCACCAACCACTTATTCTTACAATTATATGAATTTTCCAGATAAAAAGGAACAGCAATTACATTCACATATTATTGCAACTCGGTTGGTTTAATATATCAAAAATGATCTCAAAAGATCAGGGGATACTACAACAATGAACCATTGGCTGCACAAAAGTGAAAGCACAAAAAGTCATTTTTTTTTGTTGCCAAGATGATTCTTTCTTAAGTGGTTGCAATTTTAAGGTGACAGACTTAAAAGTAAATATTGCATAAATGATCAAAACGTATAAATCAACACTAACCTTGATTTCTCTGAATGGAATGAGCAAACTCTTTTCGAGTTTTGAGTCTAAGCCCAAGAGGCGAGCTGCCAGCTTAAAGTTTCTGTTCGTTGCAGCTAAAGCGTTCATGCTTGTTTAGAATTTGAAAACCTTTGAGAGAGAAATAAAAACAAAAAGATGTAAGATGAAAATTTAAGGTAGCACCAACACAACTATTTATACAAGAGGTTATGTAGGAGCTAATAGTAGTATACTCCTCTGTTTAATGGTAGCAAACGAGGTCTATAACTTAAAGTCTATTGATGATATAGATGAATAAATTAATTAACTCTAATGATAAATTAAAAAATGCTCTTTCAAGGTCTGCAATTGGCGGCTTTACATTATGCATATGGGTAAACTAAATGTGATTGATTATAATGAATTTTACAGTTGGTAAATTATTTTATGTGCAAGTTGTGGACAAAAATTTCACCTTTTGCCTGTTATTTCTAATTCTTTTGATAAATAATATACTAAAACGCAACAACAATAACAACAACAACAACAATACCCAATCCCGTCAATGGCTAGGTGTAGGAAGGTAAGATCTAGACAGTCATTCCCCTACCTAAGGGTAAAGAGACTGCTTCCAGAGAGACCTCTGGTAAACATGAACGTATATGTCGCTAGTGCAAAATGAGTATAAGTAAGTAAATAAATATATCTAATGATATGCATTTGTATATTAAGCTATAAGTATATATGATGTAAATAGATAGAAATAGAATGTGTGGATATAATATAAGCTATATGTATAATATATAGTGTAAGTATATCAATTTAATATAATATAGTTATAATGTAGCTATAGTATAGTTATATGTATAATGTATGGTATAGGCCTAGATAATAAATATAGTATAAATATAAATATTATATAGATATATATAGGTGTAATGTATTCAATATAAATTATAAATATAAAATAGAGAGTAAGCAATTATAAATAGGTATATGTATTCGATATACGAAAGTATATATATAAAAGTAGAATATATACATATATATCTAGATATGTATAAGAGATAGAAATATAGTATAAGTAAATATTAGTACGTACCTAAGTCTAACTAAAAATATGTATAAAGAATATACTAAAACACGCCATTAAGATAACAGTATTTTCTAATTAGGTGTGAATAAAAGGCCAGCGCATTTTCCAAGAGTTAAGGTAAAAGAATTAAGGCAAAGTTCAACGTTCAATGTATAAAAGATAATTTCATAAATCACATTTCTCTATAAAACTAGTAGTAATTAAATTTTTTAAAATTCACACTCTAACATGGGTTTTGTTTCAGACCACTGTCAATTGAAGAAGCTTCTTCAGTGCCAACTCAGTGTCACGTTTCAGAAAAATTAAACAAAGATCGAATACTGCCAACAAATGACGCTTCTTCAAAAAATTAGACCCCATAATTTACCAATAATACGTTACTACACGCACAAAACAAAAAGTAAAAGGAAAAACAAGTTGGGTCCCACGGTTGCACCGTCTTGGTGCTTCTTCGTGAAAATGGCAACGGAGGACGGTCAGTGGAAGACGGAGCAAGAAGCTCCCGTGCCAACGGAAGACAGTGCAGACGGGAGGGAGGACAGACCGAAGAAGGATGGTTGGCACGGGTCTCAGTAGATTCAAACCTTATTTGAGGTTAATATTGTCCAAAACCAAGACGTTGTGAATTGTGATTGCTTATAAACCACCTCTAATTTAGTCATCAGTTTATGAAAGAGAAACAATGGTTATCAAATTGGAATTTGCTAATACTATACATCGGAGAATGATTTATTATCCCACCTAATATTATTATTAATCCTTCTACTACCATGAATTATTGACATGTGTCATGTATTAATTTTCTCTCCTCTACGATTGGTTAGTTTTACCATGTGTCATCACTTAATTGTTAGGATGATAATTAGAATGAAAAAGTAGGGAGGATAAATCGTAGCTTTTTCGCCTTTTTGTTAGGATTGGGCCCCTTCTAGATATATAAAATGCTACACTAACAATTTGACATTTTGAGGTGGTGTAATGCAACTGTCCAGACAGGTCATTACCACGGAAGTCAGCATCTATATCTATACACATATAGTTACCGACTTTATTTTCACCCCAAAAAAGCCAAAATTTATTTAATAAAAAAAAGAAAAGAAAACTAGTTAAACATTCAACACGTTTCATTTCAAACATAGCATAAACCTTATAGTTCAACATAGTGACTAAAATTGAATATTATAATGGAGCCATCAACCAATAGGTGCTCGGTCCGTGAAATGAATTGTTTGGCTTTGCATATAAAAAAAGGTTGTGGATTAAGCCCCGTCGTATATCTCTTAGTATATCTGAGACAGTTTCTAGGTACCTTAAAAAAAGGTATATGTAAAAAAAAATTATGTTTTAAGAAATGTCTACATTGAACCTCTTGCAACAAGTAACGCATTAAAAGAAGTAAAACCATATTATCCACATTAATTCTGTCTTTCAATGCAGTCATTCACAGTTGCATATATATAAATCCAAATGCATTTTTCAACCTATCCATAAAAATAATAGTTATTATATCTATTTGAAATAGGATAATATAGAAAATTAGTTTGGTTTAGGATGTAAAATATGGCAAGCATTGTCTAGATGCCGCGTATGGAAATAGTCAACGAAGAAAACACACATGAGACAGGACCAGCCCATCGCTATCCTCTTATATCTAGACAACAACTCATACAAACCGCCATAAGCTAAAAATATACATTTGGATAAGCACGGTGACAATGTTAAAAGACCCAATGACTCAATAACAATGTACAACCAATTACCCTATGCATTAGGAATTGTGCTTTTCGTAATAAAAGTTGAACATCTCATGATACAAGATCGTGATGATAAATTAATGTTTTATCTGGTGATTTTGAAAAAGATTGAAACGTGTTTTAGGAACCTATTTATATTAAAACAGGTTCCATGTAAGGTCAATTTAGAAGGAATATGCCTTTTTGTGTGGGATTATGCCAACATCTATCACATAAATACACAATTCTTTAATTAAATATGATCAAAAGAAGGCGGTATTAGAACAAAAGACAAAAAATTTGAAAACAAAAGGAAAAAAACAATTTTTAACTAGTAGATAAATAAATAAATAAATAAATAGATGACCAAGATTGAATGAATTTACACGTGAATAATGACATATTTCTACAAATGTGAATAATGACATTTTAAGATGAGTATTATGTGAATGATGACACATATGTCACGTGTATTTCTTCACACGTGAATTAAATGTGTATTAATATGTGAATATATGCAATCTTTGATGTTTCATTTTTTCTTATCCAAAACTAAAATCTGTTTCTTTTGTTCCCAAATTTTGATTTCAAGTAACATAGGATAGGATTCTCTCCTAAAATAAATTTTATTCCTAATTCTTAGCAATAAATCGAATATATGGAAATTATACCAACAAACTATATTTTATGGGCCCAAACCAATATATTTTGTTGGTATAATCTTATCGTTAGTTAGATGGGCTTGCAATCCATGTGACATAAAAGTTCAAATTTTGTTTGGACTACCTATTTCTTAGTCTCTCACCCAAATAAAACAAAAAGTACATAAGATATCATAACTACCAAATAATATTAGAAATAGCCAAATAAATGTGGGTATATAAAAATTAATGCAATTAAATGGGACTAGTAAAAGACAACGATCGATCAATATGGATATTCTAAAAGAGATGTCTTGTTGAACTCCAAACTAAAGTTCCTAATAATTTGTAATCCCCAATAATTTAATTTAATAAAAAATATATAACTAAAGTTCAGGACACCGAGATGTATCTTGTAAGAAAATACAAAATCCCATATAAAATTTGACCTAAAAAGACTTGTATTATTACAAAGTTTCTATGTATCCAAAATTTAGGACACAAAAGCCCAAAATACTTCCTAAGCCCAAACAGTCCGACTCATTGACGCCGATTTATTTATTTATTTATATTTTTTTAAACAAAAACCCCCAATTGACATGCAATACAACTGGATGAAGAAGAAGAAAAACCCTACAGTTTAATCAACTTTCTTCATTTTTAAGTTTCATTTAAACTAATTTCATCCAATTTAATTGATTAATTAGCATGCACACAATCGCCGCTCAACTAATTAAACCTAAAACTGAAAAATAAATAGCAAAACAGTAAATAAATTAAATGTCGATCATATTTAAGGATCAAATCAATTGTTTACCTGATACTTGACTTAAAAACTGCCGGAAAAACAGATCGGAAACTATCACCAGCCGGTATCTGTTCTCTACTCCGATAGTTCACCAACCTATTACTTCACTGATACATATATATAGCAGTGAAGTTAAATAACATTAATAAATAAAAAAATCACAATCAGAACAGGAATCAAATCAATAATAAAAAAGCATCTAGAATCGTGTTCGTGACGAACAATTGATTACCTCACAAAAACGAAATTAATAGAAATTGAATAAATTAAAAAATAGATGATGGTAACAGGAGTTGTTGTTGTTGCACTAAATATGATTCCGACAAGAATAAGCTACTCAGCTTCCACCATTACCACTGAATCACTGATATATACATATGATGATGATGCAACAAAACTGTATTAATAAAATAACATATGGAGATATCTATATATATATCTCGATGAAATCAAGGCATAATTTAAGTGTAACTTACACAAAATAGTTCACGTGAATATGTCACACGCTAATTGAGGTCTAATGTAATATTTTCTCTGGGATAGAGAGAGAATATGACAGATAGGAATTTTTTTATTGTAATTTTATTTTATTTGAACCAGTATTGACTGTACATGGAAGGTGTATCTTGTTTTTAATTTTATTTTACACATAACGATGCTGTTTATTAATATGTTTTGGGATTGAAACAATAATATCTTATTAATTAATAATAATGCCTTATTATATATATTTATATTTATATTTATATATTGTATATATATATATATATTTAAAAATCTATCTATAATTAACAGTAGGGTACTGATTGTCTATTTTTCTCTTTCACACATTCAGTTTATAGATAAATATAGTACAATGCAAATAAGTTAATACCCCATGTAATACGATATAGTCTTAACTAAATATAAAACAATCTTCAATATTAACTAATTTTCAATCTAATCACAGAAAGTTATTATATTACTCCTACGTAATTATTAATTATTAATATTTTATATATCTCAACATTAATATTTCTTAAATATCTATTATTATTAATGTATATAAATCATATTTCACTATATTATCATATCTATATAAATATACAAACACAAAAAATATAAAATATAAAATAAACCTTTAAAATATAGACGTACTTTCAATCTTTCATTACTCTATTATTACCACCACTTACTATCATCAGAAAGACCGTCACATTATATGGATATAATGCTAAGATAATACAATGTAACTAAATAACACAATAAAATGTATAAGATAGTACAATATAACAATTGTATCTGAATACAATAATTATATATTCAATACAATTATGTTTAATGACTAATATTTCATGAATAGTTGGTAGATTGCGGGTGAAAAATTAAATTATATTGTTATTGTTCACTATTTAACTAAATATTATTTGTATGACAAATAATGAAAGTTAATTATTTTTTTTATAAAAATTAGATTAATCACAACTGTAATGAATATATACTTATTTTATTCATTGTAACAATAATTTATAACTTTTTTTTTCTTTTTGGACTATGAATTTACGTATCATAGAAAAGGTATGAAATGTTTAAAGATTAATGTATGTGTTTACTATATATTAAATTGTAGCTCTAAAATAGGATAATTTTCTTTTTCTTTTTTTTTAAATTTTCAAAGTATACAAATTGATAAAATAAAAAAGAAATGAAACAGGTAAATCAGTTAAATGTATGGTAGAAACTTTAATTGCATAAAATTACAGAATTAAGTGTCCGTAATATAGATATATAATATATATATTGGGTGGGGATCAAGAGGGAAGCAAAAAGATAAGCGAAGAAGGGAAGCAAATCTCAACCCTTGATTTCATCATAAATGAATTTTTAAAAATCACAAGTAATTTCAAATTTTAACATTCATCGCAAATGAATGTTAAAAACATTTATTTATGAAAAAATCAAGGGCTAAAATTTATTTCCCTACTTTCTCAAAATTTAAAGTTTTCATATGGATCATTTTTCTATATATATTTATATTTAATTTATATACTACACAATTTGTAAATTTTGAAGAAACTAAAAATTAAAGACTATAAAGATGTAAACAGACTACGAAAGCTGGGCAACCAATCGCTACCAACTCACCATTTGAGGCATTTAAAACAAACAAGAAGAACACGATCAAGGACATTTAAAACTTTTTTCAACAAGGGTATTTAGGTAATTTTTCTCTTAATTTTTGGAAGAAAACAAATTAACATAGTTTTATTTACTTTTACATGTTTGCATCTTAACTAGACTTAATGATACCTAGTCAAATTAAGTATGGAACAAAAGACAAGAATCAAAAGTGTTCGATCAAAGGAAAAAAAAATTATTTAAAAATAATAAACAATGCTACATCAAATGTCTTGGATGAATATGTCACCAACATATTTAGTTGTTGATAAATTATCAGTTTTTACACCAAAACATCGGCTGCTATATGTATTTACATACATCGGAGGTGATTTAAGCTTTTCATAAAAATGTTCATTTATATATATGTACCTTTGTGTTTACCACCTAAAATGCATTAATTTGATCAGGTGAAATATTAAAATGGATGAATTTGATTAAAATACTAGTAGGGTGATTAAATCACTTGATATGTTTTTTTTTTAGGTGTGGGGAAAGGGGTTTAAGAGGGGAAGGAGAAAAGCGGGATGAAGATCATTTGATAAACTTTTAAATGAGATCGATGATTAGAAAGTGGTAGTATTTTTTATTTTTATAACTAATAAGAAAAAATTGAGGGAGAGAGCGTTAAGAAAATAAAACTATTATATTAAATCTCACTCGCATTTTTTTTTTGCTATTTTTACTATTTTAACTTTTATCTTTTACTCTTTTTATCTTTTCTTTTACTATTTCTTTTCTTCTTCTTTCTCCACCACCCTTTTATTGTGTGTGTGTTTTTTAAACAATTTGTAACAACTTGTATTATATTTTTATTTCGTTTTTGTTATTTTTTAAAATACTAGCAACCGAATTATACAATTATAATGCAGTTATTTTTTATATAAGTAGTATGTAGTTTGTTTTAAAGCATGATATTATATTATTTTATGCACCGATTATGTAGATGATGTAGTATTTTTGATTTAAAAACATAATGTAGTGTCTTATATTGAATAAGATGCAATGTGTTTAATGTAAAAGTATGTTTAATTTAAAATCATGATGCACTGTGTTTAATGTAAAAACATGATGTATTTTGTTAATTTAGAAGCATGATGCATGTGTTTAATTTGAAAGCATCATGCATCGTATTTAATTTAAAAAGATGATTCATTGTTTATTGACCAATAATGTAGTGTTAATTGACTGATGATGCAATGTATTTAATGTAAAAGTATAGTGCAACATGTTTAATTTGAAAGCATGATGTAGTGTCTATTTACCAATAATGCAGTGTGCTTAATTTGAAAACATAATGCACTGTGTTCAATTTAAAAGCATGATACATTTTGTTTGATATAAAAGAATGATGTAGTGTATTTAATTTAAAATCAATATGTAGTGACTAATAAGAAAATACAAAAACAAAACGAAAAAGCAAAAAAGAATAATAAAATATATAATTTTCGATCGTTGGAATCTGACGTCCGAATTCTGACGACGGCAAAAAGTGATAGTCGGTGATTATAGTGAGGTGTGAGAAGGTTGAATGAAAATAATAATAAAAAGAAAAAAGTTTAAAAGGAGTAAAAAAGAATAAAAAATGATGAAAGGGATAACATGAATTTCCCCCTCCTTTCCCTCAATATAGTAATATGGACCATTCCTCTTTCAACACTATCACTTTTGTTAATAACCGTAAATAATAAATAAATAATATAAATTAAACTAAACTCTCAAAGGATAAAAGTCACACAATCAACGATTGACATGTAATCACTAATCAAGTAATCAGGCACTTAACCGTCAAAAAACTCATTTCCAATTTTATAATGAAAGAAATCTTTTATCGTGAAAAAGTACAAAATTTTACTGCTGTAAAATATCTAAAGCTTGAAGCATAAATTCTTCTGTGTAATATTAAACTTATTACTGTGATATATTTTTGTTTTGGCTTTACCTTTTGTATTGATCTTGATGATCGAGTAAAATGATTCTATGACGGAGTAGTTTTAGTGGAAGGACGTTTTTGTTAATTAGTTGTGAAGTAAGTATTACAAGGACCGCATTATATGTTAAAGAGATAGTATTAACAAATAATAAACATTGTCTACATACTAATTAATTACATTGTTTGTTATTTATTTATTTATTTTTATATTTATTAGAAGAATCGGAGACATGTATCCATCCTTACGGAGTGTCAAGGGACAAGCGTTCGAGTATTTTCATTTCAATGTAAGTAAAATAATATGACACAACTATCATTATATGTGCTTTTATAAAAGTAAGTAAATGATTTTTATTTTATTTTTTGTTTTTAGGTTCACTTTATTTCATAAAATAATTAAGAGAAGTAATTATTTGAGTGTGACCACAAACAATTCTCTTTAAAAGCTATTGTGTAAAGCCTAAAACAGAGTTATTATTCTATGGTAAACATCACATGTTTCATCAAACGTTTCAACAAGATGCTTAAGTTTGGTTTGATGTTTTATTTCCATTGTCATAGTAAAGTAATGTGCCAACCTTTAGGCCTAGTGTTTTAAAAACAAAGAAACTGATCAGAAGTAGCAAGTTATACTACAAGTAGTGAAGTACAAGTATCAAAGTTGACAGTACAACCATTAACAAACAACAAAAGCTGAAGTCTACAATTATGATTGATCAACGTACATAAGAAAAAGAAAGAAAAAAAAAAAACAAAACTAGAAATGCTTTTGTAAACATTACATTAGCTAGGTAAAATCATAACTAAAACAAAAGAAATGGATAAAATGGCCCCCAATTACATATTCTTAAAAACCACCTTAAAATTGTGGCCAAATATCGCTTTATGATCTTATAAACCACGACTTCCCATTCGTTACAAATAAATTAATAATCGTATTTCTAAAACTAGAAAAAACACATATATTTTTTTCTTAGATCATGTATTCTAATACAAGTCCGTTTTTGATGTTTTTTAAGTTGGAAAGATGATTCTGTTAACGATTGACGAGTTTCATTAATAAATTTGAATATGCATAAAATAATTGTATTTCAATCGAAGCAGTTCAATCACAATTTAAGAAAGATATTGAGTTTGTTATGATATAAGTACATATACTTATTTATAATTTTAAATTTTATTGACAGTCTTAAAAGCTATCGTTAGAAAAAACTACTCTATAATGATTAACATGGTATTGACAAATAAAATTATTTAAAAACTATTAGAAGAGGAAAAAAGGGGTATATTCCACCATTTAGAAAGGTTGTACATGGAATTCCATCTCAGAATCTACACGTACTTATTCCATAAGTTTCTCCATTAACAACTTAGATTCCTCTTTCCTTCAAAATGGAGCAACACCTAAGATTCCATTTCACTAAAGTTGCATAATTCGTGTTTAATTTTTTTAAAAGGTTGGTTTACCGTGTACGATTTAAAATGTTACCTCTTAAATTATTGCATGTATTGGTCAATATAATAGACCTAGTCTTTGTTTTAATCTAAAAGGATGATCACTGATATACACATAAGGGAACACTAGTTGATCCAAAAGCGTCAATACAAGTTCAAGCTCATAGCGCTTATATTCGGCTTAGGCTAAGCTCATGGATAGTTTGGTAAGTTATCTAGACATAGGCTCGAGAAACATAACATTTGAGCTCGAATAGTTTGGACACGTCTATCACAACCGTGCTTGGTTCAAAACTTAAAAAGCTTGAATAACTTGAATGTGTATAGGCGTACTTTTAACTAGAGCTCGACTATAAAATATTAACAGGCCTACAAAGTTTGGAAACCCTTGATAAAAGAAATTTTGTGCTGATTAATTCATACCTTATAATTTAGAACTTACCTAGTTGTATACTTTGAGCTCAATATGTGTTCTCAATTTGAAATCGGACTCGACCCAAACTGAAATCAGCTTTAAATTTCAGTTATGTGATAATTATTTAACTCCTTCGCAACCATAATTATGGTACAAAAAAGAAAACACTAGAAATCATGTAAATGAGTTATTCGTCTTGTGTTGTCACTTTATAATGATAAAAAAGAATTAAAAATATAATACAAAAAATCTAATTCAAAATTAAAATTAAATTTTTTCATAATCACACAAACATCTAGTAAAAGGTAAAAAAAATAAATACAAAGCATTGTTTTATCATTTTATTTAGACAATAAAAATTAGATTTTCATTTACACGTTTGTATTACACTACATACATTATATTCCCCCTGGATATTAGCTATGTAAAAGGGATGTTATATCTTGTACACTGATCTTATAGCATCCCAATATATTGGGAAAAATATATGATTTGATTCCTACCACTTTCTTTTAAAAGGATGACATCTTTATTCTTTATTATATAATTAAAAAAATATATAATGAAAAAATATTAGTCTTTCACTATTTTTCAGGAATATATACTCTTTATTATTTTTCATCTTCAGCGATTTAACAATTTTAATTTCTTTTGTACACTTTTAATCCTTAAATATTTGATATATTTATTTAAACTAAAAAGACAAACTAAAAATTATAAAATTAAAATCTAAAAGCTATATAAAATCAACCAATATTTTATTTATTTTATTAAAATTAAAATTTTCATGTATTATAACGGGTCTATAAACTATATAAAAAGTCGGTCACAAGATTTTATTATTTTATAAAAATTAAGTACGTCTGACGTTATCACATGTCTATAGACTATATAAAAAAATTAAAACATCGACCAAATATTTTATTCATTTATAAAAATTAATTTCGTCCCGTGTTATCGCGGGTCTATAAACTATATAAAAAATGACCACAATATTTTATTAATTTATAAAAATTAATTTCGTCTAGCATTATCACGGGTTTATAAACTAGCAACGATCAACATTTCTTTCACATAATTACACTTTCGACCCTTAAATATTTGATGTATTTGTTTAAATTAAAAAAATCGGTCACAATATAAAAAATCGACTAAATATTTATTCATTAATAAAAGTTAAATTTGTCGTGCCTTATCGTGGGTCTATAAACTAGATAAAAAACATCGGCCACAAATCGACCATAATATTTTATTCATTTATAAAAGTTAAATTCGTCCCACATTATTGCAGGTTTATGATCTATCATTTTTTTTATTTGAAAAATATGAAAAAAAAAATTAAAATCCGAAAAATAATTATGTAGTCAATTTTTAGTTGTTTCAAATAGTAAGTACAGAATACAGCGTAATTACCTTCAAAAGTTTATTTTAAAAAGATTCTCTTGGATCCAAAGCTTACAATACTTTAATTAGTTTGTATACTTTATAAAATCAGCGTTGAGCACACATATAAAGGCCTCAAAAATTAGAACTGTCCTATTATATATAATATGATAGCATCTGGCCTATTGAATGAAGCCCAAAATATCTGTTTATTGGGCTAAACATCTAAAGCAAATCCAATAAAGTGTGTTGGAGACTTGGAGTACATAGCAAATAGATTTTTATCCTAATTAATTCATCAACGTCATAAAAAAAGTATTATTTTTTCATATACGTCTAAGATAAACTTGCACCTGGATCATGATCTGGTGTAGATTGAAAGGTTTAAACTAGGAACTCAATCCGAAACGGATACAATGTTAAATGAGTTAGGATTATGATTATTAACCCACCAATTTACTAACATTTTTAATTTTTTAGAACATTATAGTGGATTCGGTTTAGCAGTATAATGGATTAGTGCAGTGTAAATTAAACCAACAACACATCAACATGCATGTTTACCTAAATGAGTTACGCGGGTAATGTTCGGGCTAATATTTAGACCCACCAACCGATTTGAATTGGGTTTAAGTTAGTTACTTCTTACCCGTCAATCTGACCCATATCACAATGTCAAAGCTTAATTTAGAGTATTGTAGTAACTCATCTAGAAGCCATTTCTTTGAGATGTTATAGTGTTTTAAAAGCTCTTGTGTTCCTCTTTGAAACCCTTATGTTTTTATAGTTAATTATTATTTCGGTTTTCTTTTAATGTGAGGATGCTTTTTTTTTTCTTTTTTCTTTTTTTTTTGAGAAAGGCAGACCTACACCTTCCTCAGACGATATATATTTACAAGTTCTAATCACACAATATATACACATTGCCTCCCCCAAAGCTTAAACTCATAATCACTAGGTTAGAGGGATTCCTTATATACCGCTAGGTCAAAAGCCTTTTAGTTTGAAAATTCCTTTTTAATATAAGCTTTGCATTTACAAAGGAATGAATTTTCAAGACCAAGCAAGAACTACGATAAAATTGGTGTAGTTTCTTTATCATTACTGAGTAACATTTCCAAACAACAAGCCTTTGAATTATTGTACCTTTGATTATGTCACCACTTGGTAGGATTGTATGAGCGAAATTGTTCGATTTAAGGTTTCAGCAGGTTACCTTTCAGATGTTATGGGTCATAGTTGGAGTGCGGTCGGTTTCAACATGTTATATACTTCTCTATTGGATTATTGTTCTTAACGATATTGAGTGTGATTATTTAAATGTCGTTAGTGTACTTTAATTTGCTCAATTTTTACCCTAAGTCTAGCTCGTTGCTTTAAGGCCATTCGTCATTATTCGGTAGGTGTTAGTTTCCATGTAATTTCTAATATTTTACTAAATTTTTAATGGGATTTAATCTTCTTTTTTAAAAAAAACACGCCTTTGATTGTTGTTTCCAGAATGGCCCCACTACTGTGGAAATAGTCAATCCATAAAAAAGTCAATTCCTACCGCGAAATAAAGAAAATTGGTTAAATAACTTAGATTAATGGATAAATATTGAAAAAAGTTAGCATAACACCAAACAATCTTCTAGAATGCTTAATGATTCTCCATTCCCAGTATCCATTCTCCGTTGACTAAAAGCTTATTTAACTATCTCCCTAAGAAAATTATTTGTAAAGTTTAATAATAATAAATAGTTTGTAATAATTAAACGCTTTATAATAATAAAACTTTCATACACATAAATAGCACAAGAAGCTCTATTTGTTTCTTTCATCAACTATCTTGCCATTGACTCCATTAATTCTCCTTTTGTTCCATTTCTCCCAAAAGATCAAACAAGTTTACAAAAAAGCACCCCTTAAAGATGTGTCCAATGAGGGTGTTCTTGGTGTTTTTCTCAGCGATATTGGCCGGCTACCTCACATGGAAGTCAGTTCGAACATCCTTTGAAACGGAAGACATGGTTTCTAATGACGATTTCTCAACAAAGCAACAAGAATCTAGCATGATCAAGGTAATAGTTAACTAATAATCCTGTTTGTTTCGAAGTTGACTAAATATATTGGGTATGACAAATGTTATAGAAGTGAATACATACATAAATTTTGTTGATAACATTAATATTTGTTTCTTTTGGAATTTAGATGGTCCAAAATGCGTTTTTGGGATTTATCGACATGGCAAGTGGAAAGTATTTGTGGAGGAACCTAAGACAAATGACGGCATATTGAAAGCCGAATAGTTACTAGAATCATTGTTTTATTTTTCTCGAATTTTTCTTTTTCCAATTTATATTATTTAGATCTCGAGTTTCATGTAACGGTGAAGTTATTGATTTATATATCTCTATAAATCCATAGATGAATCTTATAGCGTAATATTTCATTGCTAATATTATACCATCGTGACGGCTCGAAGATGTGGCAAGTTATTACAAGTCCTGGGAACTTGACCTCATTTTGCAGCTCCTTGGGGCCAACTGCCAAGTTCTGACTCCTTATGAAATTAATCAATATATGATCGAAGGAGTTAGAATCAAAACACATGTTCAGCCAAATAATTAGTTAATCAAATTTTTAAGTAATTTCGTCTTCACTAATCACTAGTTAATGAATATTATTTACGGAGCTCTAGTGACATGTATGACAACAGGTTCCTTTTCACTATAATAATTTAGTGACTATTTTCATGCCAAACAAAGCTTATGTTGTCGCTAAATGATTTTTACAATTTTACTGCAGTTCCATTACCGTCAGAAATTAAACAACAAGTACTATTAGTATCGTTTGAAAACCAAGTCTCGTCATATTTTCATTTTAGTCATGAAAATGTGGTCGTATGCTATTTCAACTATCTCATACTTCAAATACACATGAGAGCAGCCTATGTGTTTATTACTTGTTACAACATAATTTGTCACGCCATTGTGGACTTCATGAAATTTGTGCACAAAAGCTAAATATGCATGCTCAACAAGAATAGAGAGTTAGTTAATTCTTTTTAAAATACTTGGAAAACAAAATTGACAATAATGAATTTTTGGTATCGAGTACGGTGGCAGTGGGCCTGGGCTAGATGATTAGTTGAAGAATTAAAGATTTGAAAAGGATGTTATTGGGCCTGTGGGCTTTAGCTAATTATATAAGATCATATTCTAGTATTAAATATTTAAATGTATGGAGAAAAAACCATCGCTCCTTCAGATTCATATCGTGATGATCTAAAGTGGTACTACACGCTTTTCGTTGATAAAATATCGAAGCACATTAAATGTTCCAATGAATATGACTTCGATTACGATTCTGATGTTCCTATATCTAGAAGACGGTTATGGAGGTGTTAATTGTACTAGTTTGGTGTCTATTTAGGGTGACAGTTTGGATTTTGTTGTTTTGGTTGTTGTATCAGAATCGGTTTTAGAGGATATTTTTAATTTAGCTATTTGCGGTTGCACTGATTTAGCTGTTGATGTTTACTGGTTGATGCATTAAAAGGTTATAAGAGTAAACTCGGCAACGTATGAATAAATCCAAACCACTTACGGAGTATAAGTTATAATCAATCAAGTTATTATGACATGGGACCAACGGCACATGAACAAACTGGCATTCAGCAACGAATTAATTTGTTATTGAATAACATATCTTTCTGATTTGATCAGGAAGCTAGAGAACACAAGTTCAACAACTAGAGTTCATTTTATTTTCAATTGATATATGTTTCTATGTAACTTTGGACTTATATTAAATATATATAGATTACTTATAATACAAATATTGTAATTAATGAAAACTCATACAAGAGCTATATAAGAATAAACTTATAATTTCAGTTAAAAGTTACAATTACTTACTAACAGTTTATAGTTACAACTTACAGCTAATTTTGTCAAATAAATATTATATAATATATAATTTAAGATTAGTAGAAAACCCAATAATGAACAACTAAACCGGTACACTTGAGATCGTACATATGAACCATTGAGATATAGAAATTGATGTTGACACACTAAAATTGAAACAGTGAATCTGTAACACCTACCGTCTTTTTTTTTAACTGATGAATAAGTTGTATTTATCTTTAAAAATGGCGGTAAAAAGAATATCGACAAGAATGGAGCCCACGAAAAAGCTAAAAAACCGTTGGCAACAGCTATGAACACTCTGTCACCTAACCTAACGGGCAGACCGTTCATTATTTGTGATTGTAAACATTATTGTGGTCCTTCACGGGCAGCCCTGCCCGCATTTCCCGTTCTATATTTACCCCCTTTCCACGATTTCACAATCAGGCACTCAAATTCTCCTCTCACTCTCTTCATAATTCCATTCCTCTTTATTCAAATTCTTCACATTTGAAGTAATGGAATCAATGAAGATGAAGCTTTTCACCGCCGCCATTGTCATGTCGATGGCCGTGAGTAACGTCGCTGCACAACTGGCTCCGGCACCGGCACCAGCCTCAGCCTCCGACGCGACGGTGTTTGTTCCGACCGCTGTGGCCTCTGTTCTTGCACTTTCATTTGCATATCTGTTTTGAGTTGATTTGTATTAAAAAACATCATTTGTTTAAATATGTTTTTATTATTTTTGTGATGGCGATTTAATTCTTTTTATTTTGTGTTCATTTGTACGTGATGACATTGTAAGTGTTGGACATAGTGGATTTTTAGTTTAGTGATTGAATTTTAATAATATTTCGTGCCATTTATTCTTCTTACAAAAATGGTGTGTAGTTAAGGATTATTATATATATTTTATAATATTATATTTGTAAACTATCAAATAATTTGTAAAATGCGAAAATCAATAAAATGTTACAAAATGTATAATGCAAAGATAATTTTAGAAGGTGAATATTCATTTAATTGTTTGAGTACAATTTATGAAACTTAAACATTTAACAAGTGCCCCAAGAGCACTCATTATCAATTACACATATAGACATGCATAATATTTGAATCCACAACATATTTAGTAGATGGCCTTATCACAAATCTCTAGACTTAATGCCATTTGATAGAAAAAAAATATATATAGTTCAAATAAGATTTTTGTTCCATTTTACATTTATCCACCCTATCAAATATTCAAACCCATGTACTAAAGTTCTGATGAAAATTTAAATGCCACATAAAATAACTCTAATGGAATGGAAACAAACTTATTATAATTGCACTTACACCCCTTAAACTTTACACTTCTTTGTACCAGCACCAAACTTAATGAAATATAACTTAAACCGGTTACCTTTGCTTAGCTTAACACTTTAGCTCCTTCAGATTTAGACAACTTCTTATGATAGCTACCTGCACTTATAGTACTAAACCGAAGAGTAAGACTAAAGTATATGAAGAACCAGAAGACTACATGTTCGATAATTATTTGTATTATTTCAACATCTCCCTCAAACTAATTATGAAACATGTTATAAAGTCTTAGATTATCACACAAAATGTTATGCTGAGCTGAAGATAATTTTTTTGTAAAAATGTTCGCTACATTTTCTGTGGTACTCACTCTTTCAATTTCAGTAACCTTTTTGCTTAATTTCTTTGTTACCAAATGCAAATTCACTTCTAAGTGCTTTCTTTTTTCGTGGTAAACTGGGTTAAAGGCAATTTGTATGGCAGATTTGTTGTCACACAACATTTTTGCTGGTGTTGAGTATGATATTCTAAAATCATGCATACTCTTAAGTATACACATTAACTCACAAGTAACTACTCCCATAGCCCTGTATTCAGCTTCAGTTGAAGATCTGGATACAATTGATTGTTTCTTGCTCTTCCAAAATATTAAATTATTTCCAAATAAAATGATATAACTTATGATTGATTTTCTTGAGCTCATAGACTTAGCCCAATCCGAATCAACATTAATAGTCAAATTCAACTTTAAGCAATTTGTAAATAAAATGCCTTTACCTGGTGACAACTTCAAGTACCTTAGCAACCTTAATGCAACTCTCAAATGAGACTGCAGGGGTGCATGCATAAACTGTGAAAGACATTGAACTAAATATGCAATATCAGGCCTTATTAGAGTAAGATAAATGAGTTTGCCCACTAATTTTTGATACTCAGTTATGTTGGTTAAAGGAATATCTGCTTCTATTTTCCACATTTGAAAACATAACACATGTATCTAAATGACTTTGTACAGGTTATCCACCAAGCAAACCAAAGTCTGATAGTATTGCAAGACATTACTTTCTTTGAGAAAGACACAACCCGGTTATGATTCTACTACTTCTATACTTTGAAAATATTTTAACTTAGCTAAATCCTTTATTAAAAACTTTGAACTCATGAAATCTTTAACTTTCTTTATTTTATTTACATAATTACCTTTTATTACTATATAATCTACTTAAAAAATGAAAATTACAATTGTACATACATAAACTTAAAAAATAATGAACAATTGTTCAAGCTTTGACTGAATCCAAACTCAAGTACGGTAGATGTCAATTTTTCATTCATTTCCTTGGGGCTTGTTTCAAGCCATACAATTAATTTACACACTTTATTCTCAAGACTTACTGATATAGCCTTCATGTAATTTCATATATACATCTTCCTCAAGTTCACCATACAAGAATGCATTATTAACATCAAGTTGATAAAGACTCCGAGAACTTTGAACATCAAGACTAATAAGACACCTAACAATTACCAATTTTACCACATCTGAGAATGTCTCATCAAAATCAATAAATTTTTTCTTGGGTTATACCCTTTGGCAACCAACATTGCCTTAAACCTTTCTATTTCACCCGTTGACCTATACTTGAGTTTATATACCCATTTACATCATATAGGTTTCCTATCTTTTGGTAAATCTATTATAACCTAAGTACCATTTTTGTTTAAGGCTTCCATCTCTTGATTCATTACATTAATTCAATTTGAATCTTTTACAGCCTCTAAAAAAGTCTTAGGTTCTAGACTTTTATTTAAATTAGACACAAAACAAAAATTATCACCACTCAAATTAGAGTAGTTAACAACCTTTTCTAAACCAAACTTGACTTTACCTTCTAAAACATAGACATTTAACTTTGTTGAAAAACTAACTTTTCTACTAAATCTTCAACCTCTTGAAAAGTGTCCATGGAACCTTGGTTAAAAGTTTATGAACCCTCGAGTCGAGGATAACACCAATTGAGTGTTCTTCACCATTAGATGTTGCACTTGGGTCAACACCACTTGTATCCTTTGAATCAAACTCTTAACAACAACCAAGAACATAAAGCTACTAGAACTGACCGTCACAATCTCATAAATCAACCAAAAATTTGTAATACGAATAGAAGAAAAACTCACTACAATAAACGCTCAACCACTCAATACAAACACAACAATCATCAACAAGATGACTCAAAGTGAATTAATACCTTCAAACCCTAATTTAGGGAGAGAAGATGAAAACTGTATACACACAAAATACGATTGATTATATTGAAATAATCTAAACGCTTACGTTTATATTTTTTGCTTTTATTAGAATTACATTTACACCCCTTGAACTTTACACTTCTTTGTACATCAAACTCAATAAAATATGACTTAAACTACTTAGCTTTGCTTACCTTAACACTTTAGCTCCTTAAGGTTTAGACAACTTCTTATAATAGTTACCTGCACTTTAAACTAAAGCCAAGAGTAAGACTAAAGTATATGATCAATATGAAGAACCAAAAGATTATATGTTCCATAATTATTTGTATAATTTCTAACAAGAAGTGTGATCAATTTCGTAACACAAAATTTGTATGCTTATTATAAAGTGAGAAATTGTGTTAGTTTCTTCATGCTAGATGCTTTCTAATAAGTTGACGAGTTATAGATATAAATTTTATTTGGCTTAAATGTTCATTATAGTTTATCCAACCTACAAAGTAATTAATCAATTATTGATCGCTTTTATTATTACAAATAAAAGATGGGTGTTTCTTTTCTTTGTGGTTGGCACTTCTCATTCTCACCTTAAATGTTTTATCTTGTTGTGGGTTGGTTGTACATTTCAATCAAAATTACTAATGACTCTTTTCATTATATTCTTCACGAATTCCATTCACGAGATCCTTTATTTCTTCCACAATTACTAATTGGAGTACGAATATTTCCGGCCAATTATCGATTCTAACAATTGTATGTGCATATAGCGCTAAGAGGAACAATGCTATTTCAATATGGTGAATGAAATAAGATGATGCCATGATGGAATGGTTAGATATCGGAATTGGTTGATTTATAACTAGGATGACACTTGCACTACTCAACGAAATATTATACTTTATTGTAATTCGCAACTCCACTATAATTATATATTACGTTTACTATTTGTTTGTTTGTGTATGTTGAATCGGTAAAGATAGTTTGACGCCTAGAGTTAGATATTCAGAATACCAGTGTTAAGAGTGAAAAATATAAAAGGGATTATGTTCATTTATTATGAAATTACATAATTTAAAATTATAAATTATAAGTCTTAGTCTTAAATTTTTTTTAAAATCAATATCAATATGTATTATATGTAATATAGATTTAGATATATATATATATAGTTGAGAACACAACTATTTTTCAGTATGTTTTATGTTTGGTATAATGTAACAGAGTAATTAAACAAGGATTAAGGAATGATAATCTTAATCTTAATTTATACCCCTTATAAACTATTTACCTTTCTATTCCTTAATGTTTAATATATGGAGATGTAAATTGTCTGATTTACTCTTTTAGCCACTCGAATAATATGACACGTTATTACGGAAAGTTAAACATTTACATATTAAAATATATTTATATAATATATTACATTGTGTTTATGGGAAGTTTAATTAAAACACACATACATACTTGTTATTTAGAAAAAGAATCACATGGATGTCTTTGATTTTAAAAGCCAAACACGAATTCCACTTTTTTGAATAATTTTTTTTTATTAAAAATCATATTTTATTCAAGTGTTTTGTTATACTTCTTAATGTTATGTCATATTTATTATGATTATCAATTTTTATCAGGTCTTTCATCTAAAAAATATCATTCGCATCAACCTTGCAACTGTTAATCACTTCATTTTTTAACGATTTTGAAAATCTTTCTGCCGCATTGCGATGGTAATTTTTTAGCAATATATAAAGCATTACTATGTTTGTCTTAAATTAGATTCAACAATAGTTAAAGTTCAAATTACCCTTAACCTTTCATTAATTATTTCAGTTTTTCCAAATGAACAACTAATTTATAAATCTCACACTTCGTTTTAATCTTTGTATATCCTTAATTAAAATTTTAACATATCATTTCAATAAAATTAAAAGATGTAGGTAAATTACAAAAGATATAAAAATCAACCATTCTTAGACACTATGATTTAAATTTTAAAACTAGATTTTTAACATGATTGATTTCTTTCGATTTGATGTAATAAATTGTAAAAAAAAATTGACGTTTCATGAAATAATTAAATAATTTCGATCATCACTAACTAGAATGATAAAATTGAGTGAAAATAAAAAAATGTGCGACTCAACAATTATCTATTTGTCACTGCCGTTGTATGCCTGCACACTACTAATTGTAATAAAAAAATGTATAACAAAAAGTGGTTGTAGCAAATTGCGAATTTAAAGCCCATCTAGAAGTGAAGTTAATCTAGTTAAGATCTGTAGAACATGGAAAGCATGGCAAATGCGACGGGGAATAAAAAATGATGTTACAAGGAATGACATTCTTAAAACATTGGGGCATTGTTCTATTCCAGAGTGTGATACAAGTTTGCATTTGACATTCTTAGAACATTGAGTTATTCTACTCCACTGTGTGGAACAAGTTTAGCATTTTGCAATTCCAAGTTCCAACAGAACAACTAAAATCATCATTCTATATTCCAGTGAATCAAATCGGGTATATATGTAACAAATTCGGTCTCCCACAATGGCTTGATTCCAAACGAATAACTAAATTTAATTCTAATTTATCTAACAAGGCACGCAATTTAACAGTAAATACTAAATATTCTTTTTAATTATTACAATCTGTAATGTACGTGCATATGTTGAACTTTAATTTTTTAAAAATAATTAAACTTACTAATTTACCCTTGATATTGCATTACTTGTATATTTATGTCCTAATCAATGATAAACAATCACAATGATTTATTTCTTAAATTAAGATTGAATTTACTTCATATATGATTATTGGTTTTATACTTTTAAGTTGCGTTTGGTTCACGGAATTAACTGGAATTTGATGGAATTGGAATTGAGATTACATTCCTTAGTTTGTTTGGTTGAATAATTTATAAAGTTAAATTTCATCAAATTCCTTCCACTAAAGGAATTGAAATTTCATTTTCTTTGACGAATTTCAATTCCTTCCAAAAAATTTCGCGAACCAAATGCAACCTTAGTGTTTAAATATTTTTATGCATATTCTTAGAAGTCACAATAAATTTATACATAATGCATCAATGTAATTTGTGAATGTTCATTCTCAAAAGCGATCCAGACAAATAAAAATGATTGTGATTAACGGAGATGAAAATATACATATTAATTAAAATAATGAAAAAGAAAATTGTAATTATGTCAATGAAATTCAATTTACTCTAATTATATAACGAGATTAAACGGAACAGTTACTCCGCTGCTTTGTGCGAGTAAAGCAGCGGAGTACCCTGCTAGTCAAAATAAAATACTCATCTTGTGCTATTTCAAAATTTAGTAACACACGGAATCTAACAATAAGTACTTTTTATTTATTCATTCAAGTTAAGATATCAAGTTGGTCAATTAGGAAATTTGGAGCATTTTGTGTTGGATACATATTCAATTTTTGGAGCTTATAGATATGAACATCATCCACTATATACATATACACAAAAATAGATATGAACATCATCCACTATTACATTTACATCTACTAACAAATCAAGGCTAAAATGCTTAGCTTATAATAAAGTTATATACTTTTTAAACTATTGTAGTTGACTTTTATGCTAAAATAACAATTATTTTTTTCCAAAAATGCCAAAACCATACTACATTTTGCAAGAATAAACAATTTTCCACAGAGATATCATATACATTTGCGTTTGAGTGAGTCCCTCATTTGTAATTCTTGCAAAATATAGTGATTTTCTATCACTTTCGTAAAAATATTTGTTAGTTTAACACAAAAATCGAGTACAATAATTCAAAAAGTGTATATTTAATTCATGATTTAAAGATTTCTAGTAAGTAGATGCCATTTACCCTAAAAGGCTTCATAGTATCCTCCATATGTGATATGGGCTGTGGTCATAGGGACCCCTCTCACTTGTGAGATTCCTTCTTTTGCTTGATTAACCACTTGCTTTATCCTCTGAAAATTCATTCATATTCCAATTTATTAATATTAATGTATGTATTAATATGGAGCAATCCCATAAGCAAACTAACAATATACTTAATTTGCAGAAATATAGATGAATTAAGATTAAGACCAAAGAAAATTATTGAAACAACTTGTTATATTATTTTTTCTGTTACAAATAAATATAACATGCGGTATCTATCTACTTCTTTTTGGGCTCAAAGTGGGTCAGATGGAGAGACCTTTTGTTGTACCCACATGGCCAAATGGGAATCAACATAAAAAATAAAAATAAAAAACTTTTTGTAATATAAAATAAAACAGTGAATATAAAGATAGTATCTTTTAAACCATTAAAGAACAATCAATGGAAATTGGTATGCAGAAACTAAAGAGTTTAAGGCATAAATTATATCAAACCTTGTCATCAGAGTATAACTGAATCCTAATCTTATGATTTTGTTTGTGCCTTTGACCATTTCCAAAAATGATGATACAAATGGTGGCTGCAGCCATACCAAGCGAGAAAAAGGCCCCAATCCCATTCAATCCCTTTTTCCATATGTTCAAACTTTCACTGCCTTCTTCTTCGATCACTTTATCAACCTCGTCAATTACCTCTTTTGATGGTGATGAACAATTGAACATATGCTCATCGTTTTTGTCCTCGTATTGAAACACGTCAGTTTCAATATAAGGTAAAGTGATTCTCCGAGAATTTGATTTCGGAGAATCCATTTTCATTTCGACAAATTCGTTTTCTTTTTTGAAGAAAACTTGGAAGATAGGATCAAGATCCGCTTCTTGAGCTCCTTTGAGCTCATTGTCAATCAAAATTGGGAGCTTGATGATTTCTTTCACCTCCTCTTCATGGTGATCATCCATTTGAATCGGGAAAGTGATTAATTTCTTTTGTGAAATTGAATCATCTTCCGATGAGAATTCGACAAATTCTTGGGAGTTTTGTGAGGAGTTGAAGTAATCTATTTTGAAAAGATTTTTGGGACTCCTAACGAATTTTCTTGAAAAAAATTTCTTCCCTCCATCATCATGGACTTCAAGAAGCCCATCATAAGGTATGTTCACCCATCCATCTTCAAGATCCATTTTTTTTTGCATCAAAGTTGAAATGCTTTTTGTTTGTGTGAAGAAAATAGGTAAGAACAAATTCGGTTTATAAACAAAATTAATGAATTATTGAGGTGGCTGGCTTCCCATGGAGTGTAGTGAGGAAATTCACTTGGAACAAGCAAGAGAATTGGGATCTTTTATTTTCAAAAACTTGACAAATTAGCGGTTGGTCCTATAGGCCCCACACGATGTGAACTAGATTTATTTCAATATATTTACTTTAGACGTTTAGTTGGTACCTTCTCTAAGATATTTTAATGTATGTTTGATTGTTTTCGAAACGGTTTGTTTACTATTCTTTAGCTATATTAGATCCTTAACGAGGTATTGGACGCAACTTTTGATTATTGTGTTGTTAGTTTGGATAAATCTATAAACTATTATTGGGTCATAAAGAAGAAAATGATTGATCATTAATATTCTATTACTATTTCATCTCGAAAATAATGTCATATAATAAAAAATATTAGATTTATGATAATTTGATAAAATGTCAATTTTATTCTAACATTCGAGACAAGTTTAATTGAAAATATTTAAAAAGTTAGTTACACAATATCGTCAGTAAAATTAATTTGATAAATTTTTAGCTCTTTCTCGACCCTTTTGCAAGTGGTCTTCGGAACTTATAACTACTATAAGGTAGCAAGACAACTTTAAGAAAGTTTGATCATTAAAAGAATGGTAGAATACCCACGTTCACGGAGATGATTATAGGTAGACCATAACCATAATAATTCCCGTAACTAATATTACCATTATAAAGGCTACAAATAATCCAAGTTCCTATGTAATATCAAAAATTTCACTTCGACTTTCGGACCTCAGCATATGCTAATGGTGCTTCACGATGTATTGAAAATGAAAGAATAAGTGGTGGAACATAAGGAACCACATATTGAATCATTCCAAGCC
This sequence comes from Logfia minima, assembly GCA_963921325.1. Classification (NCBI taxonomy): domain Eukaryota; kingdom Viridiplantae; phylum Streptophyta; class Magnoliopsida; order Asterales; family Asteraceae; genus Logfia; species Logfia minima. Next base: position 13,032,532 of record OY992770.1, on the reverse strand, counting down.
AATTATTTGAGTTTGAGTTTGAGTTCGAGTTCGAATTCAGGACAGAAGAGTACGGAACTCTTGCTTTGCTATATAAATATCTAGTAACAATCAACATATTATTGTAACATCAAATAAATCAAACTATTTTTATCATCAAATTGGTTTTTTAGGTTCTCATAGAACTTAATTTGTGATGTAAATTTTCAGGTTAATTATTGAATTAATTCAATACTACTATTGCACAATATCACTTTCAAATTTAGCGTTGTACATTTATTTTGTGCATTGACTAGATAATTGGACATATTATTTTCATATAGTATCGAATTTGTATCCTTTTGAAGGTCATAAAACACAAACCAACTTCCGTAACACGTAAAGAAAGAAAAACAGAAAAAACCAACTACAACTCTACTTTATATGTTGTGTGGTCCTCCAAATAACACGGAATACTTGTGGCAATGTCCACACGAGTGTATAAAACAAACTACGCCATTATTCATATCTCTAATTTGTGGGTTCGTGGCAAAAAGACTATAGACCTATACAACAAAGTGGTCCATGAACCTACACCCTTCTTAGACTCATGGACTTGTAGCGAACGTAGGCCACGTTAGTTTATAACAAATGTGGATCTAAGAAAAGCGTTCTAGCCTATGTCCGGCCTCATTTAACTTTGAATGCAAAATGGTGATTTATCGCAGCGAAAATGACTTAAAAGGGATTTAGTAGATATAAATGACGAAGAAAGATAAAATAAAATTCAACGAACTTAAAGAGGAAGGTAACATTTACATTTTACACCTTTAAAAGTTTTCTTGTTGAAACAGAAAAGTCTTTATGTTGGTTGTTACCTTCTAATTATAATATTGTCAGTTTTGGTTAGAATATCTAATATTCTTATTAGCTTGAGTAGGATCGATATGTATTTTGAGCTTGATTTTTAACTTGAGTGTGGGCTTGAATTCGGTAAAAGGTCAACTACAGCAAACTTGAGCTCTTGGTTGGGTAGTTGAATAAAAGGAGAAATCATTTTCTCTCCTTCATATTGAATATAGTCTATCACTTTGAGATCATGAGAACCTTGTTCAAGTTGTTTGACGAAAGTTCAACTCCTTTGATACTATTTAATCATCATCATCATCATTATCATTAGCTAGCCCTTGACTATAGTTATTATCGTCTACATTCGTATCTGTTACCATCCACATCTATCTTAGAGTCAACATTAATACACAACTAGCCCCAGGAACAACACTGCAATGAGGATGATGGTTGCTTAATACCATCAATCATCATCTAACAACTCAACCTTAGGAACCAACCATGTTCGAGCTTAGGTTTTAATTTAAACTTTTTAGGTGCGAATCTTACTGGCTTCCTTGTCGTCGGTTACATAAACCAAGAAATTCGCCAAAATTCATTAAAGAGCACGAGTAATGGTTTAATAGGGGACTCTGAGTTTAATATTGTGGACCATATTTAGAAGTTCCACAATTTAATTTTTGACTTATGAGTTTGAAAGAAAACAATAAAATAAAAATAAATGTTTGGTGGGTCCTTCCAACTAGCATTGGCCCGTTCTACGTCGGAAACACATGTCACATTTTCATTCTCATTGACTTCCTATCTTCCTAACTAATTTCTCATTTTCTCTAAAACAACCCCGAAGATTAATTTGCAAAAATTGATCCAAATTTCTACCCTTTTGCATAATTTAATAAGGATTGGACCTAGAGTTTTTAATTTTTATATCCATTAGGCCCATTAATATCCCTCCACGACTCAATATACAGAATATGCTTCATAGGGAGCCCTAAATTAAAAACACCTCAGGCCCATTTAACCAAAACCTATTAAAACAACAATTTGTTATATAACGTGCATTTTCAGTTTACTAGAGAGCTATAAAAAACAACCCGCCAATTTAAGTAATTATTACTTTGCCGTCGATCTCCAGCCAAAACAACAAGCAGAATGAGGAAGAAGGTAGATGATCGTATCAGAATCCTAATCGAAAAAGGAGCCAAAACTCAACACTGTTTGTTATTATCGGCGACAAGTCCCGTGACCAGGTCACTCCACTTTTGTATATATATTAGAGTATTAACTATTACAGTAAGTATTATATTAATAAATATTGTATTTAATAATAATGTGTGCTTTCATGGTTTTGAGCAGATAGTGAACTTACACTATATGCGCACCAAATCATAACTAAGTCTAGAACTAATAATGTTCTATGGTGTTACAAAGATAAACTTGGAACTTAGAAGGTTCTTCCTTTAACCTTGTTTCTCTACTTGAATTTTCAGTTTATACCGTTTCAAAACTATGTTTGATATTACAGGTATATATTAGGATTCATGTGTATAAGTCGTGTTCTATGTACGTACGTACTATAGCTGGTAGATGTTCACTCGTAAAGTGTTATTTTTATGTTTTTATGAATCAGGATTCTGAGGCTTTGACACCAAATCTTTAGCAACAATAATAGATACAGTGGAAGGTGGTGGATTGATTATTTTGCTGATCCTTTCTTTATCTTCACTCACTAGTCTCGACACCATGGTCATGCTACGAGTCGCAATTCATTTTACCAAAATTTTAAACCTATTAACTTACATATCAATAATTGTTATTTGAGTTTGAAATTTGGATGCTTGTTCCTTAATCTGTCAAAAGATATGCTCTGCCCCCTAAAAATGTCCATATTTGACTTTTGCATGTCAAATGAGCTACTTTTTAACTTGAGTTTCAATTAGAACTGTTTATGTTGTAGATCAATTATAAACCTAGCACAAAATTACAATAGCCATACATTTTTAAATAATAATTAAAAATAACAGTTTCAAACCTAAAACTAAAAAGTTTGGAAGCTCCACAGAAGTGAACAACTCAAAAATCATAATGTAAGAGCTCCTATCTTATTTGTAGAAAAGAATAATAACTTTGATCAACTGATATTTGATCATGTATTCAGACAAAACATTTTTCTATGACTAGATGGGTTCTACTTGCAGGATGTTCATGAAAGATTCCATACATAATCTCATTCAGGGGCTACCGGACGCTTCAATTACGTTTCTTACTTTCTCTTGCATCATGTGGATCATGTATAGGTATGGACAATGAATTGAATATATTACCAATCTCATCTCATATGAACTCGGTCAAACCAGTTCAAGTACAACAGGTACATTATAATTTAGTCAATCTTGACTTTTGTTGGTTCCCTTGGAGTTTTAGTCTTCATATCTTATTCTACTTCTCGTTGGCAAAATGAAGGATTCTGAGGGGCTCTCACGAGCAGAGAGTGAGTTTAAAGATTAGAAAGAGCAGTTAAATAATGAATTTCCAGTTGGCCCATTGATTAAAAAGTGTTGTACATTGGATCAAGTACTGATGTTTATTATGTTGCTAATGAAACCGAAATAAGTTCGAAATTTACAGAAGGTACATACTAAACATTCTTCATTAATTAGATTTGGATCCCTTACATGATTAAAAAGTAGATGTATGTTGTACAAAGTATAGATGAGCCTGCTCGGTAGCTTTACGCAGATGATTGAAGCCCAATAACACCTGTTAAGATAACAATGTAATAAACATTAGTTTTTGCTGTCAAGAACAATATTATTAATAAGCTGATTGGTTTAACCAGAAGATATAAGGACCTAACTACAACAGAAAATGAGCTAAAGGATGATTTTATTTTGTTCAACCAAACAATTATTGAATGTATCAGGCATAAAATCATACTTAGTATATTCAGTATTATATTTAGATGAGTAAAATGCAAATTACCACAACCAACTCTAGCACCTGCATTTCCAGTTGTCTTGCTAAGTTCATGATTACCTGTCGGAAGAAAATCATAACATATTGCTTTTTTAAATTAAAAAAATCACAACATATAACTCTGAATGTAAGGTAAAGGGTAATGTTTGACTATTAGTCAATTTCCTGCAACACCTCCCTTGAGTGATGATCAATAGCTTTAATGACTTGATAATGTCATGAAACAGTCAGTTCTAACTTTCCAACTTATACCCGAAAGAACAAAAAAAAAAAAAAAAAAAAAAAGAGAGAAAGAGAAAAAAAGAAAGAAAGAAAAACACACTTGTAAATAGAGCAGTATCTAGTGGTAATATTAGTCTTAGATGATCATCAGTGAGTTGTTACCTCTTCCTAAATCATCACTATCAGCATGAATAACTGCCCTCCCCAAAATGGAATGCTGCCCACTTAACGGAATCTGCACACAACATTACAAATGACACAACACGCAAAACTTCAAATTCCAAAACTAAAAATATGCAAATCTGTTACAATAATATCAAGATATTAGATGCATACATTTTTATCTGCAATTGACACCTCAGCAACTTCTGTAAAACGACCAAAACTGTTACATACTTGGAGTACAAAATATAAACCCTAAACTTAATACAGTAGTTTCGGAGGACGAACCGTCTTGACCAGCTACAATGTTACCCCATAAGTAAAAAGTTTAAAACTTGTAAAACAAAAAGATTTGGACCAGTTTTGTGGATGTAAAGCACCAGCTGAGTTACAGCCACCAGAGCGAAGGCAGTGAGATGAGCGGGAGTGGGATGAGCGATGACAAAGTGCTTAACAATTATTTTGATGTGATCACTTTCTCTTTAACTTGATTACAAAATGATGACTTTCAAAAGGGTTGAAATCACTTTGAGTGGTGGTCACTTTTATTATTATTTTTATTTATGTTGTGTGTGTATAATTTATTTATAAAAGTAAAAGGTGTTTAAATGCGGGTTCACTTTTCATCGTAAAAATAATGAGATGAATACATATAGAAACGAGTGTCAGTGTGATTTTAGTGTAAAAATAATGTGTCACTAATCTGGCAACATTTTTAAGTAATCACTTTGCTCTTAGTAGTATCACCAAGAGCATGAAATATGAAATCCATGAGCACCTGGTTTAAGCCCTATTATCTTACCTCTTATTTCAGTTACTCCTGTTTTCATACAATTATCGCACCAATTTCAATAACTAACTTTCAGTTATCTAACTTATTTTAATTTAATTAATAAATAATAAAAACACAAAGAGTATAAAAATAGAAAAGAGAGACCATTTAGTTCGCTACCAACCGCTATCGTGTTAGTTGTCCCACCTCAGCGTCACATCAGCACCTTTCAAACTGACACAAAATTGACATACCCCTGCCAACAATAGTTGTGTCAGTTTAATTTATGGACCCCACCCATATTTAAATAAAACAAGTTCATTAAAATTAAAAATCTTACATAAATTAATAAAATAAAACATTACATAAATTGAAAACAAATACGATTACATCAATTAAGCATGACGACGAAAATTTGGAGGTAGGTTCCAAATGTGTTCGATAAGAGCTTGTGAAGTTGATGATGAACCCTCGAATCGCGTAATTCCTTGTCCATACGCAATTGTGTTTCAATCCTCTCCGTCCACGAACGCGTTGGAGTATTTGCCGGGTCTGGCGTATAATCTTCTTCAATTTGAAATATATTGTGTTCGTTGTCCTCCGTTATCATGTTGTGTAAATTAACACAAGTGTATATGATGCGGCATATTTTGTTGATGCTATATGGTCTTGCCAGGTTCTTAATTATTTCCCAATGTCCTTGAAGCACTTTAAATGCTCGTTCGACATCATTTATGGCAGATTCTTGATAAGTCTTAAACTTCATACTCTTTTCCTCAATCGGACATTTAAACGACTTCACAAGAGTCGCCTACTCCGGATAAGATCCGTTGGCGAGATAATATCCTTTTGTAAATTCAGTCCCCGCAACATTATACACTATTCATTAAGGACGTTGATGTCGTGGTTTGAACCAGTCGGACCAAAGTAAGCGTGCCAAATCCACAAATCGTAAGAGGGAACCGCTTCGAGCATGACCGTTAGATGTCCTTGATCACCTCATGTATATTGACATTTCCACCTTACTGGACAATTTTCCAAGGCCAACGCATACAATCGATGCTACCGAGTATACACGGAAAACCAAAAAACTCTTGATGTTAAGCATGTAAACGATGAACATCTTGGAGTGTTGGTCTTCTAAGGTACTCGGTGGAATATAGATTAAATACACACTGATAAAGTTGTCCAAACAATCATATGATGTTTGTTGATCCATGTGTAAGTATTCATCAAATGCATCGGGTGCCACACCGTAGGCCAATTGGCGTACGTCGGAAGAGCACTTTTGGTAAATGTTAAAAAAAAGTTTACCGAAAGCATTTAATCATTGATGGAAATAAGAAAAATACGGCGGTAGAGGTAGTTGAGCGTAAGATGTTATATCTTCACATATACGGAGAAACAATGCTCGGTTCATCCGAAATCGTCTTCGAAAGTAATCCGAAGGGAATGTTGGGTTCTCAGCAAAATAGTCTTGCCACAAATGTTCGGTGGAAGTGATACGATTTCTCGGTAAGTATCCTTGGTGCTCTTGGTAACCGGCTTGAACTTTCAGCTTCGGCTTCTTCATCTTCTTGCTCCAACGTATCAATGATATTTAGCATCGCAACTGGATCAAAACATGGTGTGGCTTGAAAAAATTCCGATTTAAAATCGGAATCGGAGCTCGAAGATGAGTTTGGATCCATTTACGATATGATAATGAAAATGGTTGAATTATATAGAATAATGTGAAAAGGAAAAGTGTCTGTGAATTATATAGAGTAGTTGGGTGAAATAATGTATTTAAATGTAATAAAAAGATGATGAAAAATGTGAGTGAATTATATAGAATTGTTAGGTGGAATAATGTATTTGAATGTAGTAGAATGATGATAAAAAGTTTGTGAATTATATAGAGTAGTTTGGTGGAATAATGTATTTGAATGTAGTAGAAAACTAATGAAATATGGGTGTGAATTGAATTTTAGTTGTATGTATATTTATAGTGTGTTTAGGGTAGGATCAATGGGTTTAAAATGATAAAAATATATATGTATATATTTTAATAAAAAACGGATATATATCCGTTATATGAGGGATATAATTTATTTTTTTATTAATCCAAATTGGCAAAATATGAATATATATATATATATATCAATTAAAACAAGTGTCTAGGTCCACCCTTGCGTTGCTCAATCCGTCGTGGCCAAACCGACACACTCCACCAATGTAGCAGTACCATCAATGTCAGTTCAATCGATATGCGTCAGTTAAAACTGAAAAAGTCATTGGGAGTACCATCAATGTCAGTTCAATCGATATGCGTCAGTTAAAACTGAAAAAGTCATTGGGAGTGTTCTTTGTTGAAAAAACTGAAGAGATCCTTTCAAACCACCGCTCATGTTTCAAATCAATTTACTATAAGCGCCCTCGTACTTTATAGGTATTACAACATCTACCCCTTTAGAAATTTGTGTGTTAGAAGTAATGTGTGTAAGTTTATCATTTAATTAAAATTTGAAATTTCTTATAAATTCAAATTTTGATTGATAGGTCTATTAGTTTGAGCTTATGAAATTAAATAATCTTGTAAATCAGAAATGTTATGATGTGAAAATGTATATTTTTATAGCTGATAAATTTTATTTCATAATAACTAATTTGTTGATGAATATGGGTGGTGTAAGAGACAATGGATCGAGGTGCAAACGACACAAATAAAGTTTTGGCGCCAACTATATATAACCAACTATTGGGAGGGATCCCGCACCAACCGCCCCATTATTTTCTTGTTACATTCTTCCTTTATTTAATCTACCCTTTTTATTCGAGAGATCATATAGCAATAGCAATTTTAGGCAGAAGGAAAATATGAGAGAAATCGTAAGCATACACATTGGACAAGCAGGGATTCAGGTAGGGAATGCATGCTGGGAGCTCTATTGTCTCGAACACGGCATTCAAAACGATGGATTCCTCCAAGGGTATTTACTTTCCTTCACATTTGCTTATAGATGTCAAGTACCTTTCTTTTGTTTTGTTAAGAATCTGTTGTGTAATTGATTATATATGGAGTGTTATTTATATCAAAGGAATGGAAGGAGAATGCGGATTTGATTTCGTAAGGAATACATTTGATGGTTTTTAAGGTTTGCGTCATATAAAATTAATGTGTCAAGTTATGGTTTTTAAGGTTTGTCTCATACAACGGTCACGTTGGTGCAGGGAACCGACGCGCGTCGGCCGACCGACACCGTTGGCACCGGCGCGTCGGTTGACCGCGTCGATCTGGTTAGTTAGTTTGGCGACGGAGGAAAGAGAATGTGTCAGTTTTGTTTTCTTGTTTTTTAGTGTTTGTTTAGTGTATTCAAATAAAGGTATATTGATAAATGTGGGACCCAAAAATTAAAGTGACACACTCACGGTTGGCACGGGTGTGTCGATTTTGTGTCGGTTTGAAAAGTGATGAGGTGGTGCTGAGGTGGCACAAGTGAACGGTATTTACATGTCCTTTGTTGGGAATGGTCTTATGGCATGTGCATTTCAACTCATACGTCCAGTTTTGAGACAATTGGTGTGTGAGAGAAGTACCACCATACAGGGTCTCAAAGAGGTTTCAGATTTGGCCGTGTATCGCTTCAATAACATGAATGATGTTTTTCTTTTGTTGATTGCATTGGTTAGTGAGAGTTTCATATGATTTTTTGATTTCACCTACACTTTAATAACATTTGCATAGGGCCTCCAAAAACTGAGAGACGCCTTGCTCTTTTGCAATTTGGTTTTCAACGTTTGATTCTGTAGAACAAATATCTGGACATGAGTTTAACAATGACATTTAGCATATAATGGTTTCTGCTAGTAATGTGTGTGGTACAGTTGCATCTAAGAAATGATATCAATGTATGTAGTATATATGACATATTAGTTTTGTTTCTTTTAATAGATCAAAATTTGGAATTAATTAATGATGAGTTTTTGATTATATCTAATAAGTTACTTGAATGTGTTTGTAGTGACGGTGTTGGCTCAACAGATGATTCATTCAGTACCTTCTTTAGTGAAACCAGCTCTGGAAAGCATGTGCCCAGGGCTGTATTTGTCGATTTGGAACCGACTGTGATTGATGAAGTTAGAACTGGAAGTTACAGACAACTCTTCCATCCCGAACAACTCATGTCTGGCAAGGAGGATGCAGCTAATAACTTTGCCAGAGGACATTATACCGGTAAAGTACCACTCGACTTTTGAAGATGAATCAACTTATGTCTCTAACATCAATATATAAACTAATTTAGGAAATATTTTGAATATTGGGATAAAGATGTATCTGTCTTTCGTAATTGCAGTGGGAAAAGAAATTGTTGACCTGTGTCTTGATCGAGTGAGAAAATTAGCTGACAATTGTACTGGCTTGCAAGGCTTTATGGTTTTCAATGCTGTTGGTGGTGGCACTGGTTCCGGATTAGGATCATTAATTTTGGAACAGTTATCAGTAGACTATGGGAAAAAGCCTAAACTTGGCTTCAGCATCTTTCCATCACCACAGGTTATCTTTAAATCTTTAAATCTTATGAAAAGAAAATAATTCAGACATACTTTGTTGTAAACTATTTTAAAAAAAGGTCTCATATTTTTAACTTCCAATATTTACATGATCAATTTGGCAATGGAAGTGTAGGTGTCAACTGCAGTTGTGGAGCCTTACAACAGTGTGCTATCAACTCATTCGCTTTTAGAACACACGGATGTGGTGGTATTGCTAGACAATGAAGCTATATACGATATATGTAGAAGGGCCTTAGACATTGAGAGGCCAACTTACAGGAACTTGAACCGTTTAATATCGCAAACTATTTCGTCTTTGACCACATCATTGAGGTTTGATGGAGCCATTAATGTGGATATCACAGAGTTCCAAACAAACCTGGTCCCATACCCTCGTATTCATTTCATGCTTTCATCTTATGCACCTGTCATCTCTGCTGCTAGAGCCTTCCATGAGATGAGCTCGATTGCAGAGATTACAAATGCAGTGTTTGAGCCTGCTAGTATGATGGCTAAATGTGACCCGAGACATGGAAAGTATATGGCATGTTGTTTGATGTATCGTGGAGATGTTCTTCCAAAGGATGTCAATACTGCTGTTGGTTCTATGAAGACTAAACGAACTGTACAGTTTGTTGATTGGTATGTTGATTCATGCAATATATATTAGTCACATAAGGCATCCCATTTAATAACACCACCATGTTCAATAATATAGGTGTCAAAATGGGAGGGGTGGGGGGTTGAGTAAGCAGTCAAAATAGGTTTGGGTCAACTATGGTCACGTTGCAAAATTTATATTATTTTATTATTAATAAGTAGTGTAGTATGTCAAATATGATAAACAAAATAACATTATTTCAATAAAAATACAGTTTTTGTTAATATGATTTAGGTCTTACGCTTAAAACGATTGACTTTAAGTGACCTTCAGCCTGACCTGTTTTATTTCTGTTACTTCTATTGGTTTTAATCTTTAAAGTTTCAACATAACCTGAATTGACCCATTTATATGTAATTAAGTTGGAAATGCTATTTTTGATCATTTACACGTTTTCAGGTGTCCAACTGGTTTCAAGTGTGGAATCAGCTACCAACCTCCAACAGTGGTACCCGGAGGTGATCTTGCTAAGACAAGGCGTGCAGTGTGCATGATAAGCAACAACACTGCTGTTTCTGAGGTTTTCAATCGAATTGACCATAAGTTTGACTTGATGTATGCCAAACGAGCATTTGTACATTGGTATGTGGGTGAAGGCATGGAAGAAGGTGAATTCTCAGAAGCTCGTGAGGATCTTGCTGCTCTTGAGAAGGACTACGAGGAAGTTGGTCAAGATGCTGAAGAAGAGCAAGAAGAAGAAGAAGAAGAAGAGTAGCAGGTACATTTTTCCTAACAACGTGAACTTTAAAAGAAAAATTAAGAACAAAAACAACCAAAAGCATAAACCTTTTTCATATTCCTTAGTAGAATTGTCGAAATGCGAACTTTCATCTCAGAGTGGCATTGAACATATCATTATTCACTTGATTGCACATAGCTGTTTCCATTTGCATTTTTTGCCAAATTCTTGACATTTTGCGATAATTCATAGAAATCATCAATTCTTTGATGAATGTGGAGGTTAGTTTGACATAGTTTTTTCACACATAAAGAACATTATAATAGAGCCATTGCACCAAACTTTAGAAACTTCCACACAAGGAAATATTAGGTCTTGTATGTTACTTAATTAGTTAATTGTCTTTCAAAAGTATTATCTTTGATAATAACATTCCAGAGAGAAGCAAAATGTAGATCTAAACCAGCCTTAAAGACGTGACATTTGTAGTTTTCCTAGCAGCCAAATGATTGGTCTCTATCAGATTAGGGTGTGAGAAACAATTTTCCTGGGTAGAGGTGGCAATTTCAACCCGTATAGATATGAATGGTTTGCTTTGGGTTGTTATTCTATGTGAAATTTAAATCCAAAATTTTTGCCTACCAGGGAATTGGTCAAACGGGTGAAAATCATTCATTCAAATTCTATTTTTGATGCATACAGTCTCCTAAATGGTTTTGAGTCAAGGATTTATATTATTATTATTGTGATACACTTGTTTTTAGATCATAACCATCACTAAGATGGCCTAGTGGTTGGCGTCCTGATATCCTCATAAGAGGTCTCCAAACCTCACTAGCTGCACATCTTGGGGTGGCTAGGGAAAGGGTCGGAAAGGGTCACAGGATACACCAGTTAGGCCGAGTATATCTGAGTAAAAATACACGTCCTCCCCGAGTAACCTGAATAGGGAAAACCTCTTCCATTTACTTATATTTAAATCATAGTTAGTGCATAAGTTATTTACATAATGCAGTAAAAAATGGACAAAAAAGTGTTCGTGGGTCAACCTTGCCCATTTTGACCCGTACCAAAATTGACCTTCTTCAACACGATCCCATTTTGAAATGTTAGTTAACCCACCCATCGTGCCACCTTTACACCTGAGTGACTTCCAAGACGACATACATAACCTACTAAAATTAAATGCACTCATGGAGGCTATTTTAAAGGAATTTAAGTGGACATCAAGTCTTCAAGTGATGATTATGAATAGTTTTTACATTTCGTAATTTTATAGACTTGGTACAAAAAAATAACTAAAATCCTTCAAAGAATCGTCACGTAATTCCTAGCTAATACATAAGAAATTTGGCCAAATATTTGAATTAGCTGACCTTGTACCATTGCTTAATGAGCAATTAATGATAATTCAAACTAAGACATCAATGTTTTGATATTCTAAATGATTGCTATTAAACTAAGTTGATAGTGACAATGAAAATTGTCCACAAAAGTCAAATGAAACAACTTGAAACTTTTGTTCTTCCATATTAGCAACAGCAAGAACACATCTACATTAATTCATCTCTTAAAATCTCCTTGTTATTCTAATCATTTGAAATTAAATCCTAATTTTAATAAAAATTAACAAAACAAAGAACATAAAGGAGGAAGATCCCAAATTGCTTCATTAGGATCATTAACAGTTTCAATATACTCTTGAACTCCATTCATGGCATATAAAGAAGCCGATATCTGTCTTTCCACTTTCATTCTCTCGAATTCAGAAAACTCCATTCCCGAACTCACCTCCGACATCATCACATTCTTAGGAAAATCAAACGCGGTTTGATTCGCCTGATATCTATGATCAGTTTTAGCTTCTAAATCCCATGAAAGATCAGATGCTTCAGAAGAACAGTTGCTCAAATCAGGCTTATAAGCATCATCAAACAATTGAGATATATTTTCTTCTAGTTTCTCACTAGAAGAAAGTGAATCCCCACTCCCACCACTATTACTCGAACTAGTACTACTACAACTTCTGCTAATACTTGTACTATTAGCAACATTAGTTGTACTCAAAACCGTGGGAATTGGACATTCTTGAATTCTTTTTTTGGCCATTTTCTTGTTGTTGAGTAAGTTTCGGATCCTGGAAGCGAGTGGGGAGTTATGAGAGACATGAGTTATGAAGTTGGTTCGTGTGTTGGAACCACGAAGTAGGCACGCAGCCTGATCATAGGCTCGAGCTGCTTCTTCAGCGGTCTCAAAAGTCCCGAGCCACATCCTGATCTTTTGTGTTGTGTCTTTGATCTCAGCCACCCATCTGCCTGAAGGCCTTTGTCTCACCCCTACAAACTTGGTGTTTTTGTTTCCACTATTGCTATTTTTACCTCTCCCTTTGCTCGATTTCGGTACTCTTGGCTGTTGTTGAAATTGAATTTCCATTGAAATTATAGAAGGTATAGTGAAAGATAATGTAAATTTGAGGTATTCTATGTTATTTTGCTTCTTTATGTTGCTATATATACATACATATATATTGAATGTATCTATCTATAGAAGCATATGCAAATAATTTCTGAGGTTTCTATGTATTGTTTTGTAGTGTTTGTTGTTCTCTAATTGAACATTCTTTTAATTTTCTAAGAAGAGAAACTATTTCTTACTCAAATGAGCAAGTTGCAAATATAATAGAAACATTCCATGATGTGAGTGACTGATTTACCCTTTGATATTAGATGACAGTTTGAGCTCTAAAGTTGTTTAGGTGGACTTGGTCAAGTAAGACCAAGAAATGGTGGGAAATGCCTCTATGCATGGAAAGTAAGGAGGTGTTTGTTTTGTGGTTTTTGGAACCGATTTTTAGAAATTGAAATGAGAAACAATGTTTGGTATGAAGGGTTAGGTTATGATATTGGGTTTGAAATCAAAATATGAGGAGTTTTAGTAAATATGACTAGTTTCATAAATTTGAGTTGGATTACAAATACAAAAGCGATGATCACACTCCAATGTCTGTTTCTCTAGTATACTTGCTCTGCTCGTCTTTGCCATCCAGGTTTAGGAAGAGTTACATACCCGTAAAACAAAAAATTGATGGGAATAAGCATACTATGCGTAATGCCTGACTCATTTATGATAAATAATAAATAAAAAGGCCTTATCTAAATATGACATTTTAAATATTTTCATTTTTATCAATCATTTTCTTTTTCTTATTATATATGAAAAGTAATAGTCAAAAAATTGTAAAACGAACAAGTTTTTAATTGAACCAAATACTCGCTTCCTTCAATCTCTTTCAAACCTATACTCATTACCAATCTCATATACAAACCAAACACCTCCTAAACTACTCTCATATTTACGGAGTACATAAGTTTTTGCATTTACATTTGACCCCAAAAGTTTGTTATATATCAAAGTTTCATTCCAAATTGTATGTTATCTTGACAAAAGTTTGGTATAAAGGTTTTCGTATATTGTTTTCTTCTTTGTAGGTGTGTATTTGAGCTTAGACGATCTGAAGCTTTGCTTGGAATGAAGCTCTGTTCACCAAAAGCTTGAGTCTTTAATTTGTTAATATTTCATTCGGCTTGCATAAGTTACTAAGAATTGATTCTTTTCATCGTTTATGCAAAAATAAAATTCAACCTTCCACATATCAAAAACCTATAAACAAGTATCTATATTTTTTTAATCGAAACTATTGAATTGTATAGTATAAAGTTGCAACAACTTATCGATTTATATAGTCTAAAGTTATTTAACGACCACCTCTCTTTGTCACATGTTTAGTTGTCATGATTATTATTGATACGGAATTTATATGATGCTGATCGTATAACTGGTTGATGGGGTCGGTTACCTTTCTCTTTAGTTGTCATGATTGGCTTATACTTGTAGATTTATAATCAAACATGGAGCCCAAAATAAAAGAAATGGAAAATAGAGGGGTTGTTTTGGAGTTGTTGGAAACCTAATGGGTCAAAGTCAGACATGAAAGTGGATATCCTAAAATGCTTCCACGTGGAGGCTTGAATAACAAACTAGATGACCCCAAATACTAAAGTCTCAACAAGAAGACGTTTAAATAGAGAAAATGACATAAAAAAGGTTTTATCTTTTTAAATTGAATTCAATGTTCGGACTTGTCGTAAACGTTGCGTTTTGTTCAATACAAATTTCTTAGTCATCCAAGAAAAATATGGTTACCCACTTGTAGAGGTCAATAAAAGAGTGGACGTTAAATAAGAAAAAAAAAACAAGAATAGATGTCATTTGTGTGAATGGGAGTGATAAAAGTTGAGTTATATTTTAATGTCCTTGTGTAAAGTTTTAACATCTTTTATTAGTTTATAGTAAACTTTTGATGGAAAAAAGTGAGCCGGATTTCAAGGACAAATGGAATTTTGGAGTAGTTGACTCCTTTCCTATAATAAAATAAAGTATAAGTATACTCATAACATTTTAAAAGATTTACACTAGTTTATGAGGAAATATATGATCATAATTGGTAGACATCATATCTAAACTTATTTGTGGATCTAAAAAGGTTCGTTGAATTAAGTTTATGAACATTAATATTCCACTTAGAGGACTATTAAATTCTATAAAAATTGCCAACCTTGATAAACGTTGTTCAATGATTTTTATAGTTCAAAGGGAAGTACATATAAGTTGATAGTAAGTTCTATAGTTTTTTCATGCAATTGGAGCATTCACATTGCAAAAGTCCAGTAACAGCTTTTCTTTCTCTTACACTAACATCCTTTTACAAATAAAATAAAATAAAAACTGTCTGTCTACGATGGATAAAGCTTTGTTTTCTCATTCAAATTCAATATACACAACTTAAAAAATAAAAATAAAAAAGACACCCTCTGGTCAAAAGCTCAGGATGCGTTTAGACGTAAAAAATTTAATTTTTCATCTCTAATCTTTTGAAAAATCGGAGAAGATTTCCTTCTTTAGAAAAATGTTAGAAAATTTAGAAAAATGCATTCAAATGCTAAATTAGAAAAGAGTTATTTTTGTGTGTGGTGATGGAAAAAGGTAGAAAATACTGATTTTGATTATATAGGAAAAGTGAGAAAAGTATGAATATCAATTTTTCAAAGTTGTGTTATAAATTATAAAACTCACTTTTCTGTTTTCTTGAAAAAAATTTCTAAAAGAATACTCAAATTGAACGCATATTTCAATTTTTTTATTTTCTTGGCAAACTTTTTGTCAATGAAACTATTAACGCTAATGGAAAAGAAAAATAAGATTCTTTGGTCACATAAACCTTTCATTGAAGATGCATTAAAAGATTCCGAACTCAATAAAGGTAACGACGATATTACAATACCATCAAATAATAATTACAATGGAGCCAGAAAAGCCTGAAATTCGAAAATAAGAAAATAGCCACCTAAGAGTTGTATTTGCCAAAGGATTAGTACCACATTTGATATGACGTTTTAGAATATTTCAAATTGGCATGCAAACGAATTAATTGAATTTTTTATATGTTGGGATGTATTTATTCCGTTGTGTGGAAAACGGTTATTCCTACTACATTATAAATGTCGTACACAACACCGAACAACAAGATTTGATAGTGTAAAATGGAACTTAAGTAGCTGGTTAGTAAATTTAAGTACGTCAGACGTAGCTATTATTGATTATCTGTAAATGTATGACAACAGCATATTAAAAGTAGATGCCTTCAACCTTTTTGTGAACCGTTGACACCAACGAACTAACCAAAACAAAGCTGGAATTGATTTATTTCATTTCCAAGATTTTCTTAAACCACTTCAACGTTTCACAGAAGGTCGTTACAATGGGCAATCCTAAACCGAAATTCATTGAATCTAATGTGACCTCTCCACAAGGATCGTACATCAGACAATGTTTGATGTTTGACTTTATTGTTGACACTTAGAACTAACCAAAACAAAGCCTCCATTCATCTCTACATCCAAAAACTTATCAAAAATTGGTTTTGGATCCAATCCGGTTCAATGACCACACCATTTTCAATACTCGAAACAACCATGTTTTTATTTTCAATTGATGGTCAAACCAGTTCTTCAACCAAGATTAGTATTCAGAATAAATAAATAAAAAGCTCGATAGTTCATACTTGGAATTTTTAATGGTTAATTTACTCGTGATTTAAGATTACAGTCAAGATTGCAACTGTAATGGTAATAAATTCCAGCATATCACAACAAAAATCAGCAACAGAAAATGGAGATTAATCATAGATAAAAAGATGATTAAACATAAATAAAAAGATGAAACGGATAAAATCAAACTACCAAATTCATCCACAAAACTTCACTCTTCTCCAATCTCATTATGCAGAACGAATACAAGACCACAAAACTTTGCAACTTTCAGGACAAAATTACCATGTACTCACAAGTACCAAATTGAATATAATATGTATATGCACATCCTACATCTATTTTCTCGCATTTTTCGACTTCCTTTCACACAAAATGCATGTAAAAATGAATTTTGAGTATATTTTGTGAATAAAAACAAATAATGCACACATCAAACGGATACCAAAAGATAAATAAAACCTTTAGGAAGAGAGGATGGATTGAAGTGCAAGCTGCTGTTGAGGTTGTAAAGATGATAAGGTTGATGCCATAGCGGATGGTGGTAACGTTTGTTGAAGCTGCCTCAAAAGATTTATCATTCGGCTAACTGTTTGTTCAGAGGCCAAATCTTTACCAGCAGAAAGAACCTAATCACAAGATTAGCGAAAATGAGATATGGATAAAGAGAAAAAAATTGCAATAAATTAAAAATCTTGAGTTTGGGAAATATACATCTGCAAATACTGCAACTATCTTAGGAAGATACTGATGGTTAAGTCCCAATAATTCTCCATCGGACCTGGATAGATGAGTTTCTTAATTAATGAAACAAGACATGGTATTTAGAGGTGACAGTTCAACCCATATACATATAAATGGGTCAAGTTGGATTATGTTTTATCTTAAATGAGTCGAACAAATAAAAATATTAGTTAAAGAAAGAACAAGTCAAAATGGATACATTGGAAGCAGTTTAGAGTGGTAACGTTATAATTTTTTATCACACTTGACATTTTTATATATATAAAAATCTTTAATGGAAAAAAAAACAATTAACATGAGAAAAAACTACGCAATTAGACCCAAACCCATTTTGACCCATTACCAACCCACCCGTCTTGCCACCTCTACTTAGGTTTGTATGTTGTACAAAAAAGCTCATCTTTTAACATTTCGAACTTTACCTTTCCACCATTGAGCAAAGCTGATCGTGTACAACTTTAGCCTCGATCAAGTCACCTTTTAACGGCAAGCAATTTAACCATGCAGGAACAATCTGATCACATTGAGCGGGATTTAAATCATTAGAAAGCTATCTACCAAAAATCGTACTTCACAGGAAACATAAATGTTTAAGAACATATTAAATGGCTGTCATAATAGAAGTGAAATGCAACTAATGACAGACATGGGAAAACCACGAGTATCAAAAGAATAACAAAATATCCCTTCTCCATATATATATCAAATAAATAACACTTGGGAGGGTATTCAGCCTATTAATGCAATATATAAATCCGAAAAAGACTAAATTACCTGAGCAGCGTTAATACTATCACGATGAAATTGGCAAATCTTGCCAAGAGCTGAAACAGCATTGTCATAAGCCATTACATTATCTGGATGTAATGCATCAGGGCGTCTTATAACAGCATCCAATCTAGAAAGAGCCTCTGCAGAAGCGCAAAATGGTCAATGACAATACAAATACAATCAGATGATGTCGAGATAAGCAACAAAAACTTACCACCAACAAAGGGTCTGAATGCACCTCCCCCAAACTCCGCACATATGCCAACCCCATAAACAGCAGCCTGAAATATGTTTAGAACTAAATAGTAAATACCCATGAAAATGGAAAACGCCGCCACTATGACAAAAAAAAAAAAAATTATCCATACCTGGCGGACATCTGTGCTTGTATCATTGCATGCTTCCAAGACGAACGGTAGAAAAGTTTCGTAATATCTGTAATAACATAATGTATAAATAAGAAAGGAAACTTCAATATTAGAGGTGGAAACGGTCGGATTGACTAATGGGTTCTCGTCTAAACAGCACATTCTTAAGCTCAGGTCAAAACGGGATGTATTAGCCTGCTAAGACAAATCTAATTTTTGAAAATAAAATGTATCAAGAGATTTTAAGCATTTGAATGCCCTCAAAAGTCTAAACAACTTTGGAGACATTTAACCCATTTGACCTGCTTCCTTGATAGCATTTTTTATTCTTAACAGTTATCATTAAGATATAACCAAATCGACCCACTTTCATATATATATATATATTGGTTAAAAGTGCCGCCTCTATGCTTAATACTGGAGTGACCAACGAACAGAAAGCTTACTTTAGAGCTGCCTCTCGGCAATGCTCAGCAACATCATCAAAAATGCAAATGGCTATCCTTTTCTCCTCTGATGTCCTATCCTTGCCCTAGAGTTACAACATCAACAAAGGGATGTTAACTTTTATGTCATCATTGGCATACTAGCATCATTGGCATAAGCTAAAATGGAGAAATAGTACTATTTCGAAGATATAATGGAACTCACCCACATAGGCATCAAGTAAGGCAATAGTTCGTCAAAAAGAGGTAGAAATGGAACCTTAAAGGTCTTAAGTAGAGTACCCAAACAGTCACCAACCTATGTTTTAGAATGAAGAAACCATAATTAAAAGAACGATTAAATCCATCTTGAAATTCATAATCGGTGAAACGCTCAAGACTTACTTGATCAAACAATTCTTCCTCTTGCTCATTTTCTTCCTTGAGCATTTCTCCCTCTTCTGCATCAAAGTCCTCTGCTTTGACTCTATCGGCTCTTTCATTTCTTCTAGCTGCACTGGCTGTCATTACCTGTTTTAGCTCTTCCACAATGCTTCTTACTTGGCTTTCATCTAAAAGAGGCCCACAAATCTGAAACAAAAAATACATAACAAAAAAATTAAATAATAATAAATCAGAAGTTCAAAACACCTCATGATAAGTATATTCCTACACATAGAAGAATAGACAAATCACACCTGTACACACTCTTTGATTGCATCCAGCATATTTGAGCAAATTTCAGTCTCTGGTTCCTGAAATCCCCATTTCAGTAACTAATTATTCAGAAGCTCCAACTTTTATAACAAATGGAAGTATTGCCATGTATCAAAAAAGCACACATTGTACATTTCACTCCACAAAGGAACAGAAGAATAACAAAAATAACCTTGTGTAAAGCATCTACTAAAGCTGGTATGATATAGTCGGACAACTGCTTGACATATGACTCATCGCGGCCCTGGGATTGTCCCTTTTCAACAGCTAATTTTGCTGAACGTAGAAGCTCCGGCATAGCTAAAGGTCAAAGAAAAAGCCAATGCTTAGAACAGGATATTTTAATATATTTAAGTTTAATTAGGGTAAGTTAGTACCTGAAACTGCAGCTCTCCTAACTTCTTCATGAAAATAAAATTTAAGCAGTGGTACTAATGTAGGAGCAACCTGGATGAGTTTTGTTCAAAGATAAGTCAATTTTTCATACTTACATTTATATAAAAGCAAGATATATATATAAACATATAGATAAGTCAAACCTGATCAATCCAAGGAAAAAACCCTTCCTTTAACTCATCAGCATAGCAACATAGCATGTTGCATGCTGTAGCTTTTTCCTCAAGAACACTAGTTTTGATCCCTATTTTCTTATCACCTAACGTGATAGTCTCAATGCTGCAATATAAACAGGGTACACTCATTGAGTTACTTTCTAACTAAACTAACATCATGAAGCATATCCTCAAAAAAGTAAAAAATAAAGAAAAAGAGCAGTGAGTGGTATTTTCAATGCATAAAACCTTCCAACCCATTTAATTAGAGAATCAAAAAAAAAAAAATTGTTCAAATAATATAATTTCCAAGATCATATTTGGACGAAAGTGTTTTTAGCCAACTGGTCATTGCAACAAGACCCGTTTAACCTTTTACCCAACCCACCTAACCCGCCCATTTTACTATCTCCATTAGAAAATGATGAAAATCATAATAAATATACGAGTGTTTCCAATCGTTTATTAATCGGACCTTTCATCATCAGATTCATCAATATCGGCATCGGAATCAGCAGATGTGATTTTAACATCCGGTTTAAGTTGAGCTGAATGAAGCAAAGGTGGCATGACAACATTCATGTAAGGAAGGAAATCTTGCCCTAGGCACTTGCAAAGTCTTGCCCATGCCTGCAACAAAAGAGTACAAATATTAACTTCAAAGTTTTCTTATAGTAAGAAAGGTCAAATAATATGACAAAAGCATACTTGCAACATGTAGCTTATTGTAGGGTCATCTGTCTCCAGCTGGGAACCTTGCAGTGACATAAGAACATCCATAACCTTGAATCACAAAACAAATTGTTAGTTTATAAAATGAAGGAGAAAAAAACGTAATCAAATACAAGTAGTCGGTAAACCTGCTTAGCATCATCCTTGAACTTATCTTTCCCAACAGCCATGCCAACCAAACTAATACACTCCATGGATTTGGCACGAAGCATGCGATTAGCTTTGTCAGTTGCATTCATCAGTATAGCTTTCAAGTAAGGCATAACTGCATCATAATACTTTTGAAAATGCTCCTGCCAATCATATACTATGTGAGAAGCAAAGTAAAAAGCAAATAAGCGTGTTAAGTAGAGAAAATTAATGTCTAATACCTGTGATGAGTCAGCAACCGATGCCAAAGCAGTCAAAGCCCCCTCTTGCACCATCTGCTTAGCATTCTGAATATACAACAAAGAGTCAATAGGTACTCTCCATTAAATAACTTTGAGCATGTTAATTCATTCAAGGTTAATACATTCAAGAATCAAATTATAAGAAGGTTACAGCAAATAATTTGTGTAACTTCTCGCAGAGAGGACCCAATGACCTACCTGCAACAATACAAGTAACTTCCCCACAATCGCATCCAAATATGGTTGTAGAAGTTCTGGCGTACAATTTTCACTGAAATTGAGCACTGCTGAAGCAGCATGTGCCTGCAAAAGATACATACAAAGATAAAACCAGCAAGTCATTACCATGTGTAATAGAGCATAAACACTTTTTACTTAATAAGAAGATCAAACGTTTGACCAGATCAAGAAAAACCCAATGACATTGCTCTATCTATAAATAAAGATTGCAACTTTTTAATGGCATGTCTATCGGCAAGTAACAAAAATAGTATTCAGGTCATGCAAGCTTTAATAAAGAGATTGTAACAGTGCTTCCCATTATTTGTTATAATTTACAACAACTTTGGTAACAATCTTTGTATATTTTAAAGATGTGTTTTCAAGATAAATTAAACAATCTCAAATAAAAAGGAAAACAGTTAAGAGCAAAGAAGTCGATGTAAATTGATAAAGGAGCTGAAGGAAATCAATCAAAGAGACAAATACAGTCAATTAACTCTTGTTCTACAAAAGAAAAGTGTAGTAGAATATCCGACATGGCTGAAGCTACTCACCTGCACCCGGGGATTATGGAAATCATCCATGGCTGAAGCTAATGCTGGAAGCACAACATGATGATATTGGTTTTGCAAATCTGGGCCCAAATCTGTAGACAGTTGACCAATTGCATTGATAGCTGCCCATCTAGCACGAGGGTGAGGATCTTGAAATGAATTTAGTATCATAGAAACAACTTGCTCTAAGCTCTTAGTCATAACCTATATCAAAACCGAAAATCAAAGTTACAAAGTTTAGACAT
Organism: Logfia minima; assembly: GCA_963921325.1. Taxonomy (NCBI): domain Eukaryota; kingdom Viridiplantae; phylum Streptophyta; class Magnoliopsida; order Asterales; family Asteraceae; genus Logfia; species Logfia minima. The sequence continues at coordinate 13,009,889 of OY992770.1, read as the reverse complement.
TATTTCAATGCAGGAACCACCAACTGCTAAAACTTACAAAAGCTAATCACTAAAAACAATACCTTTGAGCAACCTTCTGCAATTTGAGCTAAAGCAATGAGTGCCGCATGATGCTTTTGCCACTCTGGAGCACTCAAATAGGCCGGAAAAATCTCGGAAATCACAGGAACAATAGTGTTCCCACCCAATGAAATCGAAAGCCTATCCAGATATTCTTGCCCTGCACTATAATTACTAGACTCACCAGCATCCTCGTGCTCAACCTCAGCACTATGCCAAGCAGGATCATCTTCAACATCCAACAACATCTTCATCAATATCTCAAACAATCTCTTAATAAACTGCGGCAACTTCCTAATCATACCCGGTGCCTGTTCCCTCGCTTCAGCCAGAGTAACTACAAATTCAAGCGCCAAATGCTTAGTCCCTTCTTCTAAAGTCTCAGCTTCCGCAATTTGCAACATTGCACCGACTATTTCAACTATTTGCTTCCTTAAAAACCTAGGTTCAGTCCCAGCCAATTCGATTAACAATTCTAACGCGTCCTGAGCAGTTGACTCCTCTCCAGAGTTTAACGCTTCGGTCAAAGTTTGCATCATCAAAGGCAACAAATCATGAAACTTGTCCCTATCAGAAGCTTTCTCTAAACACTGAATAAAATTAATCGAAGCACCTAACGCTGCAATTCGCACATCCGGATCCATACCTGCACCCAAACACCCTAAAAACACCGAGTGTAAAGTATCCAAATGCGGAACCAATAATTCCCCAATATATTGAGCCAATTGTCCGAAAATCAACAACGCGCTCTCCCTATGTCGATTATTTCCTGAAGTAACACATTGAAACATGAAAGGTAAAAGCTCCTGCCATCCGTTTTCGGGCAAAACCAACGCCGCAAGCTCTGAAACTGTATCACACAACTTTTTCGATATCGATTTCGACGATTCTCTAGTAACAGACTCAAGTAAAATCGATTTCAACGTTAATTGAGTCGTAACCGAAAGAGAAGGGTACAATTGAGATTCAGACTCATCATTATCACCTGAAACTGTAAGAACACGGCGTAACAGCACCGCGGACATGGCGCGTGGCTCGGCGTGAGGTGAGGAATGAAGGAGATGAGAGAGTTTGAGAACCAGAGTATCAGGATGATGTTGTTTACATAAATTGAAAAGTGTTTCGGCTTCAGAACGTTGTTCGTTGGCGGCGGACATAAGGTGAGAAATTAGGGTTTCAAATTGAGAAGCGTCGGGACCGAGTACGGCGGCGATTTGAGATGATTGAAGTGCGGTGAGGTTGAGGTTGCCGGAAGAAGCCATGGTTAGTTGTACGGCGGCGGTCGTAAGAAATGGTTTATCTTTCTCCCTACAAAGAGTGGCGGTCTTTTTAAAGAGATGGAGGGAAGGGTTTTAGGATGGAGGGATATAAGGGAGTGTTTGGATGTCAGGATAGTGATATTTATTTTTATTTTTTCTTTTTACGGAGTATTCGAATTAATTGCAAAAAGGTAAAAACATAAGCAGTAAAGATTGTTAAAATCTCGATCACGATTTATGAGAATAAATCTGTACGACTGAATCAGGCTGTACGATTGTGATTAATGAAAATAAATTTTTAACACGATTTATATTTATATATAATATAATAGTTTTCAAATATTTATTTGTAACATAAATTCTAAATTTTAAAATTGTATGTATGCATATTTAAGTCAAATCTCCTCTTAAGAGAGTTTTACACTGTTCAAATTTACGTGAGAGTAAACTCAAATCTTGTAGATTAGTTGACCAAAATTCGAATATCACAATTATCAATTATTAAAATAGTTTCTAAATTATTATTCTTTTTTATTTATTTAGACGTATGCAATGAAGAGAGCTTATTAGTTAAGTTTATAAAATATGATGTTATTCCGATTAATTTATCATATCATGTATAATAAAATTTATTTACGCTTGTTTTTTTTCTTTCTTGTCATTACGTTGATTCTATTCAGTGTCGTCATATGTTCGTCTATCATATTTATTTAAATTTTTGTTTTAGACATTATTAGCAACTGTTACTATTCTCATTATCTACTATCATCGTTGCCACCTCTCAACACTACTATTGTAATCATCACTATTGCTACTGCCATCACTCCTATATCTTATGTAGCTCTAATTTAATTTTTTTATCCACAATTTGACATGTGTGTTGTACGGTCGATTGTTTAGAGTTTCATGATTTTTTGATTTAGGGTTAATGTTTTAAATAAAGAGTTTATAATAAGAATGTGGAAATCGATTTTGTATTTATAGATAATATTATCATATATTTTGTATATATATATACATATATATTACGGATACCATCCGATTAATTTACTCCGAGTATTAGTATATTCATTCTAAGTTATAATTTATTTAGAATTTAAATAAAAATGATGTTTTTCATCACTAAAGCAACAACTAAACAAGTAGAAGTATAACTAATTTGTTTATCAAATTAAACAAATACAAGTGATGGGACATTAGGAGGAAAAGGCAATGTGTTTACACTAATCCATCATGTAGTTGATTAATTAATTTCCCATGTTTTAAGACACTCGGGTTTAGGTAATGATGATTATGATTATGATACTTCCAAGTAATTAAAACTTATTAATCGGATATGCCTAAGAATTAGTCTTGTGAATACATTCTGAGAAATTTATCCCAAAAGCGTCACATAATTTCTTTTCTTTTTTTAACGGTAAAGGGAAGTTTATTAACAAAAAAGTCTACATATGTTACACAAATTTCAAATGTCACGTTCCTTAGTTATATGTACGATTCAATATTAATTTATTTAGTTGAATATATATATACATAAGTATTAAAAGTCTATGTACACACGTATATATTTTTGAAAGTCAGATTATATATCTTCGAAAGTTTTTATACATAAGTATTAGCGTAATTTAGATATAATATAGCTCACTAGTAACATTTTGAATGTATTATAATGTTGTAAATGTATTTTGAAAGGAAAAATGTTCAATAGAACGTCTTCGATCTTTAATTGTGTTTTATGTGAATGTGTGTAGATTTAATGGTTTTTTTTTTATAGAATAACAAACTACTCATTTTGAGTTATTATATTATTTTATGTTGATTTTTATATAAGTTTAGGTTATCATTCGTACATATAAAATATTGATGATGTGATCAAGTTTATAAATATATTTTTTTAAAATTTAACCGTAGATAAAAAAATGTTCAATTTGACTTCTTCAATCTTTATTTCTATTTTATGTCAGATGTGTAGAGTTAAAGCATAAACATGTAAATGTTTTTTCTACTTTTAAGTGACAAACATAATATAACTCTAAGATGTCAGGTTACGTACAAAAGTTAGATGGATATATAAATGACAGGTTAATAGTTTATATGTAGATGAGAAAGAAGTGGTCCTCAGCTTATACATGATAAAAATATGCCTATCTATTTGCAATACAATTGCATTTATAACAATCATATTTAGCTCATTAAAAACCTAAAGTCATAGAATTTGATTGTGGTAGATTGCTCAAGCTATCAGAATCCCCGGGGCAGACCCACCAATTAAATCAAAACATATACATGTGTCTGTGTGCATTTTAGTCATTTGTAACGGTGTTCTTGGCATATGACCCCGTATAGTATATGAAAAGTGATATGTACTCTTAATTGTAGTACTTCATGAATACATTTTTTATGTTAGCTTTAAAACGGGGCTTCTTAATGATATGATATTGGAGACCCCTGCTAAACATATAAGTCTTTGTAATCAAATGAAAGTTCCATGGAGGGAAAATTAAGAGGCACAAAAAAAGGCGGTAAGTTGAAGGTAAATGGGTCCATGATGAGGATTATGATATAAAAGGGACCCATTGCTTGAGATTTAGTGGTGTCCCTTTGCAATTTGCATCATTATAATCTTTTCTTTTGACTCATTACACCCTGTCCTTGTTTTGCAATTTATATTTTCATACTACTTTTATGGTATTAAGTTGGAATTAGTTGGCCAACAACACCACCTACTCAATAAATAAAACATATGATTAAAAAAAACTTCAAAAAACTAAAAAAAAAAACGGTCATATATATATATATATATATTTAGAATAGGGATATCAAGTGTGCTGTTAACGGTACAAACAAACTTTTTGCGATGTTGATCAATCAAATTGCAGAAAACACATTAAATATATGTGTTAAAAACTCAAAAGACTAAAAGTGTAAAATATAGGTGTATTTAACTGGTAAGATAAAACAAATTTACTTCCTAAATGATGGACATAACAACTAGCATTCACTTGTAAACTTTAGGAATCTAATAAACATACTGCACTGTTGATAACCACATAAGTTCCATCAAGATGCAGTTGAAACTAAGAGAAATGGTAGATGATAAGTATCATTACAAATTCAACACAAACAAATAACAGCTGCCCTTCAGTTGAAAACTTGACATGGTGAGTAAAAGAGTATTGATGGTAATTAACCTCACATGAGTTGGAAGATATAAATTCAAACTATAAGAAATGGTCCAACATGCAGTTGAATAATGAGAATCGTCAGTATATTTAAATTTCTAACAACATTGCAACTGCAGCTAATAATTGTACCTGAAATCAATTATTTTTCATGAGAAACAGAAACATGGCTACCAAAAATTTACAGTTGAATGAAGATATAATTCCTCAACAGTTGGCCTTAGCAACTCTTTCAATCTCACTTTCTTCTTAGTAGCATATTGCAAAAAGTTAATAAACAATTTCTTTTTATAGAAACTGTTTATTGTTTAACATAATAAACCTAAATGGTTTCGTACTAATACAGTTTCTGTTATGGTAATTAACGAACCAATTAACAAAAATGGAGAAGATGACTCAATTTAACCCAACCTGTTTCCCCATTTATCCGACCCACCCGACCTATCCATTCATAAGCATGGTGATCAAGGTACCTGATAGAAGAGCCACTGGCAACATTAATGAGCTCATCAGCAAAGTGTTAGGAATTATAGCGGAATCAAACAATTAACAACAATTAGTACATGATGCTGATATAAATCGTTAGCAAAACAAACTCAAACAACACTCGTGTAATTGAGGTTACACTCACAAAACAATAAATGGATAAAATAAATCTGGTTATATCCGATCTCCAACTTGAAGATCGGTGTAGTTCACGGGCCAAACTAGAGAGTTTTATCTATTATTTGCATAGTCCAACAATTACAATTATTTAGGGTTAACTTAAAATAGGAAATAAGTAACTTAGGCAACAAGTTAAAAGCATTAATTTTCCGGCTGCCTCAAAATCGTGTTGCGACTTCTGCCTTTTCTCTATTTCGCATCGCGACTGAAGCAGATCAAATCACGATTTTCCTTCTGTCCACTAACAAATCAATATCTTGCCTCCACTCAACTTTGATTACTCTTCATTCCCAACACAAGGCAATCGGCAATGGTCTTGACATTCCTGAACGCACTCTCACGTGCACCGGTAGCTAGTTAGAAAATTCATAGCCTAGTTTCGAAATAAAAGAATACAAGAAAAACAAAATTGGATCCTTAAAATGTTACCATATAGTCAGAAACTTCATGAACCAAATTTTGTTAGTTCAATTTTTCAATTAATCTATTTAATGATTAATGATGCTTCATGATATATCATCCATATAAAAAATTAATAACTATTCTAAATGCTAGAAACTCCTCGTCGCATTGAATACCGGTCCCTATACCAAAGCTTCTAGAACATGCTCATTGGTTTAACTAGATGCCCAAACGCGTGTCAGGTCTCACTAGAGTACAAATTCATGTTGACTAACCACTCCTTTACGGATTTTTCGCCAGCTATGTGAGGTTCCGTACCAATGATCAGTTAACGCAACCACACACTCGCTCCTCGTCTGATCTTGACATGGCTTTCTTCTCACGTTCAATATTTACAAATACTTGACCAAGTTCAAAAGTTCAAGTTTTTAACATCTTGAACACGCTTCCCGGCATATTTGCCAGCAACCATTGTCCCTTCATTAAACCCACCCTTGTAGACTCCTGATTTACATGTCTGCATATTTTTTCGGCAGATTTGTCTCCAACTTCAGCGTTGCTGATAATTGGGATACAATGATCTCAAAGAAAACTATCCACTCGTCACACCCAACTATCTTGGCCCCGAAAGGAGCTTTTGATTTCAAATCCTACAATGCGAATGTGTTAGTTGGAGTTAGACTTGTAAAAACCTAAATCAAACTGTAATCTCTCTTATTCAAAGGAAGACAAGTTTATATATCATGATGTATGTATAGAGAGATGTTAGCGATCGGGAATTCAATGTTAAAACGAGAGTTACTTACTACTAATCATAACTTTACATGCTTTCTACCTTCATTTTTACGTGGAATTATAAAAGGAAGATTAAATCAATGAGTAGTCTCATACAACTTACAAAAGGTGTATGCTCAACCTTGAATTAAAGAATGCAATCGATGATTTTCAAAAATGTGTACATGTTTTCTTTCTTCTATTAGCAAATAAGTTACCATAGTGTAAAAAATAGCAGCCATTTGGTATCAGATAATTTTCCGAAGTGTGCCTTTAACAACTGGTTTAGTCCAAAATTTGACACCTAAAATCTAACTCCAATAGTTCATTCTTTTCCAAATAGTATATACAAACATGATTTAACATAAAATTAAATACATATTTTGCAATGATGGTTGTAAGCGGTTGCATAACCGACATAAACGGTCTAATCATTTTTTGTCAATGTTGGCGGCAGGATTGGGTATATAGAAAATTACAAAAACATTCCGAAAAACAGAAGAAGGAGACTGAGAGTCGGTAAGCAAAATTACTGAAATCCCTAACAACAAAAGGCTCGGCAAGTTGGATTTAGCGGTAATGAGTAATGACCAAAACAACCCTTAAAATTGGGTGATTTGCATCAACCCTGACATTTTTAAATTGATGTAAATGATAATTTTATCATAGCTAGTGTAAATCTTCTATCCTATATACTAATTGGATTTTCTCCAAAATTATATGTAAACTTCTTATGTTATCATCTTAAACTAAAATCTTACATGTCAAAATTATCTTAAATTTTATTAATTAAAAGAAAAAAATTAGACCATCCACCTCATTATCTCTTTCAGCAATTTGGCATACCATCTCTACTTCTCATTCTTAAAAGTGACCTTTGATTTCTCAAAAATCATCAATATTCAATTTTGGTTGCAATCAATTATCAATTTATTAAATTCAAATATATGAAAGGTTGTTTTAATGAATGGTTAATTTCCTTTTGATAAGTTTCTTTTGAAAGAAAGTTTCACTTTGATCATCCACCATTGTTCAATAAGTAAGGTTAATTTGTTTATGGTATCGCCAATTTATAATAATTCTATTTGCTTACATTTTATTCTAATTTTTTATGTCATCGTCCCTTTATTGTATGTATCATTAGGTGATTTTTTTCATCACTGTATCGTGAACTTAGTAGATTCTTGGAAGCAAAACATTATGCTCGATGAAATGCCACTCACAACCAGGTTGTGTTTAACTCCCTAAAACTAAAAATTGTTTGATTTTTTTATAATTGAGCCAAAGATAATAGTAGTTTTTTTATGTGTATTTGATGTACTTATTGAACTTGCCAAATATGACCCCATATTATAGGGGGGAAATTAGAAGTTGTTGTTTCTCTGTTTCATAATTTTTTATAATCATTGTATGTGACTCAGATCTTATAATGAACCATTTTACTTGTAAAGATCACTAAAAATTATTACCTTCAAAAATCTTAGAGAATTTTGTTTTGTTTCAGCATTGTTGTTTGCTAATATGTCATCTTAATTTAAGAAATAACTAAATTATTGTATATTGATTATGTGCATCTGTCAAGCGATTCTTAAACAAGGAGGAGTTTTACATATCTGTCAAACATATAGCTGCTCAACTTACTAAAAGTAATATTATTAACAAATTATAAAGTGTTGTAGTCTTGACAAGTAATATTATTAACAAATTTATACTGTAATACATTACACTCTAATTACTAATCATCTTACCTTCATAAAGTCCTAATACTTGATATATAGTTTTTATTGTTTAATTATATAAGCTATCTATTTGTTATTACATATCGTTCCATTTTTCTTTGTGATCGTCAACTACTTAAATATAAACTTATAATTAGATTGACGTGCATTGCATGGGTGTCGAATTTGTGAGTTTAATGGGTTTTAACACATTATAACTTTATTTTAATTTTGAAGATTTTAAAGGGTCGACCTATTTAACCCATTAAACATAAAATGTTCAAAAAAGTGGGTCAAACACATTTACATATAGTTTATTTTTTTCTTTGACGTTGTAAAATTAATAAAGTCTCTTACGAATTGTTACGCCATCATCTAAGTTTGTGAGGGAAATTTGAATATTTATAAGTAAATTGTTAGCTATCTAAAACCATCATCGAATTTCAAAAATGACGAGGATCTAATTGGCTTCTACTAGAAAATATATTATAGATACTATACCTTGCTTAGTCAGTCAAGATAGTAATAATTGTGTAGGCTTGCATTTCGTTAGTTTTTACTTGTGGTATAAATACCCTTGTTTCTATTTGTTGGAAAAATTGAGAAATAAAATGTATTTTTTTTAAACTTTGAATCTAATGATTTACATGTTAATTTAATAATTATATGTAATATTTTATATGGTTGTGTAGCCCTTGATAAGAGCTTCGAAACGGTGTATTATATATCCAAAGTTGATGAGAGATGAATGAGATATCGAAGCTCAAAGTGAGGTGCTTGAAACTACAAGTTGCTGGGTTTTGTGTTTGTCCCGTATCGAAATTTGACAAAAGATTTGAGGTGCTTATAAGTCTAAATGTGGATCCTAGTTCAACAAGCTTATCACCACTTTACACACCAACTCATACGCGCGAGGTACCCAAATCTTGGGACAAAAATGGGTCAACGCTCCTAATCCATGGTGCGTCTGCACAACCTACATACACGAATGCAGCAGCTCGAAAAACCCCAGGCTTGCACTTCTTCTAGTTGCGGACACGAATGCAGCGGCTCGAAAAACCCCGAGCTTGCACCTCTTACTAGAAGAGACGTATACTTCTTCTAGTTGCGGACACGAATGCAGCGACTCGAAAAACCCCGGGCTTGCACCTCTTACTAGAAGAGACGTATAGGCTCTAGACTCATTTGTGCACTGAAACACATAACGATTAAAACTACTTTTCTAGAAGTGCGAAAGATCTTTATTGATCAACTTAATTCACTGGAACAGAGCTGAATATCAGAACTTCATGAAAGCAGTAAGACATGGTGAAAATTTTGTAAGTCTTTGGAAAGAATTGTTACAATCAAAGATATAGAATACAACAAATATTGGGGGAAAGGGAACTTCAGATATCCTGTGTTTGTTATTGAAAGCCAAGATTTGAAAGAATATAAATTCATTAAAGCGGATCTTTGGGGTGTCAATATTGAAGACATTAGGGTGTGTTTAGTTGTGAATTGTTTTTTGATAATTTAAAAAATGAGAAGAGTTCTCATTCTCTAGAAAAGTTAAAAATATGTTGGATGTTATTGCATTTTTCATTTTGAAAAAGTAGTTAAGTTTAAAATGTTTCGAAAAAGTGAAAGGAGTGTTATAAAGGAAAAAAGTGGAAAAGTGAAAATTTTTGTTTTCCGACTCTAGTTATAAGATAGAAAAGTAGTTTTTTTTTATTTTGTTGGAAAAATTTTCTAGAAAATACTCATTTTGAACGCGTTTTCAAAAATTTTCACTTTTCTTAAAAAAAAGTTCTAGAAAAGTCTTCCATTTTTCTTCAACTAAACACACCTTGAGCTTTTGTACGAAACCAAGAGGGATATGAAGATTCACACTACTGTTTTTCAGGATGCTTTGGAAGTCATTAGACGATTTATCAAAGTAAGAGTTAGATTGCCATGGGTTGAGGATTTCCAAATGGGTTTTGAAAGATTTACTAAGAGGATCAACGCCTAATAAAGAGATAAAATTCCCTGGTCGTGATATCAATGATTTGCCATTATTCCAAGTTCTTCATAGTCTAGTACTCTAGTTATGGGTGTTATACATGTGAATACAAATACACATCGCTATGAATGCAAAAAGTTTTTAAGAATAAGTGAAGTTGCAAAATTCTCTGATGGCACACGGAAACACGTTAAATCAAGATTAGACGAAAAGTTAGACAAAAATAATATGTCCAACATCAAAATGTCCGAGTCTTCAAATGCTGTCTCATTTATTTTAACTTTCTAATATTTTATTTCACTCTTTAACACTGAATTTAACCTTAGAGTTGAAAAGGTGAGGCAGTGATTAACACCAACATCAAGTATTTAGTGTTAACCACCATCTTTTTTCTTTTTTTATACAAAATTAATTAAACATAACAATTTTAAAACACATAATACAATCAGTTAAATAAACAAAATGAATTAATAATTGAGTAGAAGATATTTCATACTTCTATGTGCCATTGATATATATATGTACGTTAAATTACATTGTCACAAAAAAAAATACTTTTATGTTAACCCATTTTAGTATGTTGTGTAATATATATTTATTTATTTATAAATTATTATTTATCATTATAAAACATACAATTTTAATATGATTATAAGATATTTATCTATGTTAATGTTGATTTATTTATTATATATGTTTTGTGCTTGTATTGTATTGTATATAAATTGTATTTGTATTGTATGTTTAAGGAAAACATGCAAAAGTAAAAACGTGGTCATCCGGCATGGATGAGTGAAACAAAAAGAATAGACAAGGGTACCTATAAATACAAGTGCTAAGAGTGTAAAGGAGAATTAACTACAAATGTAGTTGTACTAATACAATTTTGCATGTTTTTAGTTGTATTTTTGAGTTCAATACTCTAGATGCTAGTATGTATTATAATATAAAATATTATATGGTTTAAGTGTTTAGCTCTTTCTACTGGATTAATTCGTTAGGTTTGATAAGCTCGTTCGACTCGAGTTTACTAAATGAGTATCAAACACTTTACCTCGTTAGTGTTTAGCTTAATGCTATTCTTTATAGCTCGACTCATGAAATTAATCGAACAAATTTTTTTGTTCAAATTCAATCAAGTTCGAAAAGTATCAAACTCAAACTCGTATTAAACAAGCTTGAACTAGAGTAATTAGTTAAAAGCTCAACTTGTTAACACCTCTTACCTCATTTCACTTTATGATTAACGGTTTTGAAAATAAACGGTACGTGCAACATATATATTTTTCTTTTACATAACAGTACGTGCTTCATCCACCTTGGTACAAAGAGAGTTCAAAATTTTAGTAAGACAAAGTAAGACCTAATATTTTGGTTTACACTTTATGTAATACTCGACAATTACAAAGAAATACAGAAAACTCAGCAAATTCTTTTGCCTTGGCCCTTTCTGATAAGTTCAAAATTCATGGAATTGCTATTTTTATAAAGACAAACAGGATACTACTCACAAAAGAATCCTGCAATGTAGCCCCTACTTTAAACAGAGTGAAGTTACAAAATTTTCTTGAAATCTCCATTTAATTTCAAGATTCATTACATGATGTTGCTACTTTAGGCAACACAAACAGAACATAACACAAAAGAATACTTCCAACCTTCACTACGGAGTACTTCTTTTCTACAGAACCACCAAGTTTTATGTTAAATTCTTTCTCATTTCAAGATTAATTCCCCGGGTAAAGCGAGCTTTTTTCGAGCTTTCTTTTTGATGGACTGCTTGTTTCTTGATACATGCTAGTGTTGGTAAAACCAAATTTTCGAGGAGACATACAAGTGCTTTTTGGTGACAAACACATTTCTTCCATAGCTCGAGTTTGTAGCTCCACAGGGTAATCACGAACACACCCGATACGGGGCCCAGCTCCCGTTGTCCACTTAAAACTAAGTTGCTCAGCTAATTGAAATGACTTGTTTTCTTTGTGTGAGTTTATCCTCTTCATGATCTTCTCTTGAGGGACCGGTTCATTGTAACCCTCGTCTTCTTCACCATAATCAAATAGATTCCTTTTCGAAACCATAAGTTCAAAATCAGATAAAAACTCCTCTGCTGTATCGTAATCGGTGCTAGTATCCAAGTTAGACTCAGGTTCAGATTCAAATTCCAGTTCTGGTTCTTGAGCTTTTTTCTGGAATGCTGAAATAGCATTTTCATTTTTAGGGATTTCAAGTGTGGTTATCTTTGACTTTAAATCGCTTGATAATTGCAGACTTTTGCTATGTCGATCCTTTCTGGAGTTCTTCCTCTGGTAGATTTTGGTGTTCATTTCTACTGTACCTCCAAATATGATAGGCTCCGATACACTATTTCGCATCCCGAATCCCGCCACTTCGAAAGAAGCTTCTTCCTCATCATCTGGGCTTTTCTGCAAATGTATGGCATAGAAAAGTACACATCAGTCAAAACTGCCAAATTCGATGTGTTGTCAACGTTTTTTCTGTTGGCTGACTCATTTTGGTTGCACCTATTATCAGATAATTTACTTTTTTCTATAATCCTTAATTATTTTACCTTGACAGCATGGAGATCAACATGGTGTTGCTCAAGGAACGATATGAAAGCATCAAAGTTTTCTTCTGTTGGGAGATAATGTCCGCTATGAGGCCAAACAGCCTGCCAAATTTTAGATAAATATCACTCACTGCAAAATTACATTCTATGGTAAAACATTTAAGTGATATCATCGAGCCAGTTATAAGTTACTTATGAATGCATACCTTCAGTATACCATTTATAATCACCAACCGGCCAGCAGATATTGTAGCTCCGCCAGCTAGAAAACTTGAATGTTGAAATTTGCCTTTCTGTTTTGTCGCAATATACAAAACCATTGAGGTGCTAAGCACAAATATCCACTTGGTATCCTCTGGTCCTCCCGTTGTATCAATCACCGTCTTGCTCATTTTGTACATGAATTTCCCGTCTTCCACTATAACTTCATACTCTTCCCTTTCTGTCTGTAAGTAGAAAGATGTACGCTTGAGTATTATTTCCATGCAAGTCAAACACTTCGTTTATACTTCAATAAAAATTGTAATTGACGAATGTGTCAAGTCATTATTAAAACATAAATCATAATCCTTAAATAAAACGATTCAGGATGATTTACGCATTAAAATAGAGTTTGGGTACTTTCAACTTGTTTAGAATTATAATAAAAAAACAACCGAATATGACCAATTTATAAGTAAATGTGTTGAAAGTTCCACCTCTAACATAATCACAGTAGAATTTTTCAAGAACTTACAGGCCCAAGATACTTGATGCATTGCTGAAGAAGCTTTGTTCGTGGGCATCTTTCAAGATTCACCTCTTTGCCTTCCCCTATGTCGAGCCTGAGATGACATCATGTGGTATGAATCTAGTTAACTGGGTATGTTTAAAGTTATCTTTTTTTAGCCTTTATATAGGTGCGTTTAACCTTACCAATAGAAAAAAGGTTGTCTACTATCACAGAGAAGCCACTTGGCATAATAAAATTGAAGATTATGACCATATCGATGTCGAGGATCAATCTGTTACAGTATTAAATAATTAAATAAAATAAGTCATTGGATAATCAATAATGAACCATTTTTCTATGAACAAATTATGTAGGTGTAGTGAGGCCGTGAGGGACTTACTGCTTCAAGCCAATGTTGTAAGGCAAGTTTACGAGCCTTCTCATTTTTTGACAAACCTTTCCCCACCTGCCATGTGAGAAATAAACAAACAAGTTCAGAGATACAGAAAACCAGGTTTGTTGTGATATACATTTACATATCTACTTCCTGATGAAAACTGTACCTTAGCAGCTCGGGTTCGTGCTCTTGACCAACGTGAAACAGCAGTTTCTGGTTTCTCAACTTCAAAGAAAGAGACCGAGCTGCATTTTAGCTGGGCAAAATCTAAAAGCTTCCACCTACATAATAAGGTGATGGAAGTTTAGGAAAATGTTAAGAAAACTAATGTTGTAATCATTTTGTAATAAATTCTTAAACAGTGGAGGTGGCAAGACAGGCAGTTGGATAACGGAATTAAACACATTCGGGTTGAAAGTCTATTGGTACGGGTCAGGTTGGGTTGAGAGACAAACACCTCTTGGTGCATTATTTAAAGTGTTTCATAAATAACTGATGTCAGCTGTAATAACAAAAACAATAGCACTACAATAAGATTCCAACTCTGCGAATAAAACAATATCAGAGGTTGTATGCATATTGAAAAACTCTTTACCTTTTGAACTGTTCAGACTATTTAACCTGTTCCCCATTTAGCTATTCTTTTATGACCCGTTTGAGATAGAAAACAAACAAATTCAACTCATTCATAAGTAAATGGGTCGAAATTGCCATCCCTAACAAATAACTAGATTCATGCAAACAATGAATACTTACCAACTTTGCTCAACCATGACTGCACAATCAGCTAGCTGTCTTCTGGTTCTAAAACTTTTATAAGTTTTCTGCAGCTTCACTGCAGCCAGATCACGGTTCATGACTGGATTAACTGATGGTGACGCAGGCCCCTGTATGTTCACCTCAGATACTAACGACTCAACCCTCTTAATATTAGGTTCTGGCAATGGACTTTTAAGGGTTCTTAAGGGTGGCTTGGGTCCATGTGTTTTAGATTCGACCCTTTCATTAAAGCTTAAAGACCCTCGTATCATCCTATTCGAACTAAATGATCTCATCTTTGCAAGCTTAGAAAGATGACAATCATCAAAACTGAAGGATCTTAACACCGTCTTCACATCATTTTCTTTAATACTTAATGATTTGGATATTACAGATTCGATGTGATCATCAAGGTCATTCATATTGGCATATGGCAATGAAAAAGACAACCCCATTTGGATTAATATACGAAGGTTTAGGTATGTTTCTGGAGCTTGATCTTTTCTTCAACCTGGTAAATTGAAAAACATACATTAGAGAAGAAAATCCTAGCAATAAAACCAGTCATTTTAGATGTCAAACTTTAAGGGGGTGTATGGAACGTTTATAATCTTGAATTAGAATCAAATTATCGGTGATGTTTAGTATTGCTTAATTATAAGCAGTTATCTGCTTAAAAAATAAACATGTACCGTCATGCTAAGTTATAAGTGCTTATTACTTATAAAATAAGTAGATAAGCAGCTTTCAGAAGGGCGTTTGGATTTGCATATCTACTAAAAAATAAGCAATAAGCAGATACACACTTAAATAAGCAATCTGAACACTCCTAATATTTACCAACTTGAGCTTATGGACTTAAATAAGCCAAAAGCTGAAGGTTATAATCCCAGAAGCTGTTCAAACTGAGCTTTATTGGCCTTTTCAAATTCCAATAAGCTCATAAACTGGGAGGTAAGCTTAGTCGAACACTTTATTGATTATAGATAATAATACGTTTATCTCTATTTGCAACTGTTTTGACCCTAAATTATCATATAATCATAATAAATTATCACACACATATTACAGAGCCAAAGTTATATACTTTATGTATAGAAATAAAGTATAATACAACCAGAATCATGAAAAGGAGCATATCGATCAAGAAAAATATATTACCCATATGCATAAAGGCAAAATTCCAAAACCCATAAGTTCCTTCATATTTAGCCAGAAATCTATGAAAAACACACACAAACTTAATCCATAAACACCAAGCATACCACATAAAAGCATCAAATTTGAGGCCAATTATCAAGAAAAAAATGAGAAGAAACATAACCCATTTAATGTTTGTCTACTTATTACTTATGAGCCATAAATCACTCTAACACAATAATGGCATACATAAACACACAAACACATACACTTGACCACAGAATAAGCAACATACTACAAGAAAGCATCAAACTTTAAGCCACCCGTAAACAATATAATCAAAAGCAACAAAACCCATTCCAAGATTTGAGCAAAAACAATAACCTAACCAACCAATGGCATATACATACATACAACCATTGAATGTAAATACATACAAACATAACATAAATGAATGATTATTACCTCCAATCAAGTAAGTTCCCAGCTAAGATAAAGATTAAAATAGAATAACAATGAGAAGTACAAACAAAAAGATTCAAAAAATACTCGAATGGAATGAGAATCTCAAGATTGCAGCTGTGGAGATGGGGCTTTCTCTCTCACACACAACACGTGAAGTGTGTGTGTGGAAATTGGGGTTTGTAGCTTGAAGATTTGGAGCAATGTGAGAATGTAAGCGGTAGGTAAAATGAAGGTCGATATATATATATACAGACTATAGATACAGAGTGGCTTAACTGACCATTATATCTAGTGAGGAAACTTCCTTCAGACCAGAAAGACCGTCAACAAACAGAAAGAAGATGATGAACTTTTTAGTTTTTACCCCACCGGCCTCATCTATAAATGCATATTTGTTTCCAAGCTAGCAAATTGATCTTTTTTTATAGTGTTACATCTTTTGGGATAATGTCATGCAATCTACATCACCCATCACCTATTCACCTGTATTATATAAAGAAAAAAAAAATTATATATATATATATACTACTTTATAATACATATACCTCTTTTTCAAATCCCTAAAATTTAAAACTAAGTAAAATGAATCCCCACAATTTAGTTAAACTACAATTGATCTTAACCATCTATTTTCTATCTTTCTCTTTTTACCCACCTATAAAAACTATTAACTAACACATACACACGGTAAATACCTAAAATTACACACACCTCTCCCCTATCTCTCTCAACCGGATAATCACAAAAGCACACCCAAAAGACAAAAATAAGATACTCACACAACATATGAACACACATAATATTATCGCCGCCACCGCATTACGCGGGTATTAGACTAGTATATATTTATATATAGACTTTTAAAATATATTAACAACTATTGACATTTTCTTTTTATAATTCTACTATTATATTCAGTTAACGTTGAGTGTATAAGCTAGTACTTTTATTATATTATGATATACAAAATTTAAAACACGACAACGATTTTACATTTATACTAAGTCCAACGAAATGCTGTAGAAGTCTAATGAGGGTTCTCCAAAATCACCACAGATGGTAGATATAAAAAAGTGCGATGTCTTGACTATATTGACCAAGATACGATTCAAGTTTTATACTAAACGTGGCGAAACCAAGAATCTGAACAAAGATATGCACGATCTTGTATGACTTTTTAATATGATAATCGAACAAATACAAATTGGATTTTTTCCTTCGATTTGGGTTTTTACTTTGAATCCGGGTATTCAATTCAAGTTTTTACTTCGAAATCGGTCTATATAAGACATATTGTGTATAAAGTTTTGACTATTCGATATCGTTTTGACCCTTTGGATTTAGAGCCGTGTAACTATAATTTCGTTTTAGTGTTAATCTATACGAACTTTCGATTGAGAGTTTAATTCATTAATCTACAAATGTATGTATTCTTAAATTTTGATACGAACCGTAGTACATAACAACTAAAACAATCCTACATAAACAAGTTTATTGAAAACTTAAACAAGATTATCGGAATGGTTTGAGAAAATATGAGTAACATATTAAAATGCTAAAAGCAGAAATCATGGAAACGTATATTAAAAGCTAACCTCTAAATGGCAAAAAAAACTTAAACACTGATGATTATATATATAGAAAAAACATATAATTGAAAACTCTAATACTTAAAAACAAGAAATAAACCATGTTATTAATTGAAATCCTAAATGATACTATAACGATTGTTATAATCGTAAATGTAAGTGGGTGGTTAATTGGTTATAACTTAAAAAATAAAAATTAGGTCATAGACGTTTAGAGTATTAATTTGAGCAAGTCATGGGCCTTTGATTGATATTGATAACTCTTTGTTCTGTTTTTCCTTTTTCTTTTTTTTTTAAAGCTTAATTACACTACTCGAAAATCAAAAGATACTAGTATATAATGGAAATGAATGTTCAAAGAGAGCAATTTTGTTGAGTTGATAGGTGTGGTGCAAGTTAAAGGTTCACATCGTTGCGTTTGCTCAGAGTGTAGTCGTATCAAAATGATAAATATCTTTGATCTACGAGGAAACTTATTAATTATGTATCAGGTTTTCTATACGAGAATGGTAATTATTGTCTTTTGCTCACTTCAAGTTTGTCGAAATTTTGAGTTACTTAATAATAAGTATGTCTTAATTGTTTTTCTGCTATAGAAAGTTTATCGATCGATAGATATATCTACATGCGAGTATCACCAAGTTGGATTAGAGCTTCATAATGCCCAATGAAACCCAACACGCTTGATACATTAATATATATATTTTTCTATGAAAGGTTATATATGTGTTTTGAGCCAAGTCAAGTCTTATTTAATTAATAATATTTTTTTCATTGGAAAAAATATGGGGTAAGCTACAACAGCACATCAGTATCTATATTTTGACCATATAAATCTAATGACTACTTTCACCTGCCTTTCTATAAATTCTAATGTTGAATATTGACATTATATTTTGTAATTTTTCTTTTGGTGTTATATAAATATGGATTTTTTAATAGGTTTAGATTAGGGTGTGTTTGGCGATGAGCTTTTAGAAGCTTATGATAGCTTTATACTTTTAATTTTAATATAAAAAATTCTTCGAAACTTAAAATCTTATTTTGGAAAGTAAAAGTTTGAAGCTTTATATTACAAGTAAAAGCTCCAAAATTAAACGCTGGATTGAGTAGCTTTTGGAAAAATTAAGAGCTATTAGGGACCTAAATTACACAAAAGCCCACATTTGGTTTGTCGCTTTTGGTTTTGGGTGTATGCTCCGATCCTGTATTGCTTCTACTCTTACATATTGTAAGATATGGTTGGTCTATTTTGGACTTCTATTCTTCTTGTTGATAATCTTGTTAATTTTAAATGCGTACACAATACATTATAGTAGTAACTACACCGAAGAGCAAAATGAAGATTTTTTTTTTATGCGCAGTATATTGTAGAAACTACGCTATCTGAAAATAAACTTTCTGATTCGTACAATGATTTTTTTTATTTTTTTCTAACCAATGTTTATTATTTAATTTCTTTTATTACGAGCATATTTTGTAAATAATAAAGACCCGTGATGATATTTTTACATTAATATGAAATGCATGCCGATAATAATATATTACAAATATATTATGTTTCTGTTTGCCCTATGATCTTTTTTTTAATTTTACTAATGACTATCATATTATCTAATTGATAAAGTAATCATTAGTACTTTTATTTATATGATGAATATTATTGTAATTTATTGTTTAACATGTTTATAATTTATTTGTATATTGATTCTTTTTATTTTGTTTTTCATTTCTAAGTTACAACTATCTCTAGTTTATCAAACAATTTTATACAAATAAAGCTATAATTACAACATACAACTATTTTATCAAACAGATCATATATGAGTTTTTATTTAATGTTGACCGGCTAGTTTTATTTTAATATTAATGTGTAAAAACACATGGCTTTATTCATTCAAAAAAATTTCTTTTGCTGCTTATATTAGATTTGTTTTTATTTTTTAAAAAGAAAGTAAATTACCTCGACCATCCCTTTGATTTACATCAAATTACACCGATCATCCTTATCTATCGATAATTACACTGATAGTCCTTAACTATCTATGGTATGCACGGCGATGGTCTCTCACTAACTTCCATTAAATATTCTCGTCAAGTCTAACATGTGCAAGACATTTGAGGGCCTTAACATCGTTTTCTTTCTCCCTCGTCCACCTCCACTAATCGTTTCGATCTTGGTTCAAATACCGTAATTGACTGAAATGAGAGGCCTTGACATTATTTGTTATTGAAATTGTTCACTCATTGATGATTTTATTCGTTGCATGATTTCGAGCCATTGATAGTAATCAACGATGATTATTTGTCGTACATTGAATTTCTTTGTCCTAAATCATACTAGCAAACTAATTGCAATTTTGCTTGACTTAAATGTCATGGTAAGATCAAGATTCACTACATGTG
The DNA here is from genome assembly GCA_963921325.1 of Logfia minima. NCBI lineage: Eukaryota > Viridiplantae > Streptophyta > Magnoliopsida > Asterales > Asteraceae > Logfia > Logfia minima. Next base: position 12,989,804 of record OY992770.1, on the reverse strand, counting down.
ATCGTATCCAAATCAAACTTTTAATTAGCAGGGTCAACAACAACCTGTTAGACGTAACATATAAGTTGTGGTCCTTTAGAGTCTGTGAGGTCATTCCAAACATAAAACATGAAAAATCATTTCTTATATAACCAATTATCAATACCGTGGTCCTCAAACATTTATATGGAAATATCTAAGGAAAATCATCCACAAGACATCCAAAAGTAACATTTTCGAAAGTGAAATGAGAAGCTTCTTTTGAAACTTCTTTTTAAGAGAGGACTTAATAAGAGTCACATATATTATATATAGATAGATATAGATAAAATATCCATTATAAATAGTATTTTGAAGACTTGGACAAATAGATTTGACAAATTTGAAAACGAAAAAGGCACGTAAGTGAGTATGGAGGTGTTTACTTTAATTGAAAAAATGCGTTTGACAAATTTGATGTCCTCTTATTTCATCTTATTTTATAAGTTAGAAAATATTATACATGATCGTGTTGAATAGATATTGAATAATAAAATATCAGTGTGAACATTATTGTACGAATTGACGAGATGAATTAACAAATTTCCAACCTTTAAAGCAACGTACACAAAACATAACAAGTCAAAAACAATATGCTAATACACACACACCCTTTTTAATGTAGGATGATCCACGTCAAATTTGGGTTTTGGGTATATAATATAATTATAATTATATATTATATATTTATATCCCCACACCATTTAGCCATTTAAGTGTCCAAAACAAAATAGTTGGTGTAAGACTATTTCGGTCAAAATTTAAAAGTAGAGATAGAGATTGTACTAATAGATGAAGATGATAAAAATATGTATGTATCCTATAAAAATTTATTATATATTTTGTGTTGGTATTTATTACTCATAATACATATTATAATACTAACATATAGAAATTAAATTTATATATAATAATAAATCGGTATTCGTTAATATGAAACATAATTGTTGAGATTATTGAAATATTATAATAACTATGTGAAGGTAATATAGTAATTTTTTATTTTTGAAGTGAACTTTAAGACAAAATATTAAATATATTATATATTAACTAGCACCAAACTCGCACAATGCAGCGAAAATAGTTAATTGAAAATAAAACATGTTACTCGAAGAAAAAAAATATCTTTCGTATTTAAGTTTCAAAGTCAACACATTAATCTGTATTAATTGATCTGCATCGACTGGTTTGACTCGTGTACCACTTGATCCTCTGTTCATAGTTCGTTAAATAAGTTCTTATAATTTTATAAATATATGTAAGAAAGTATTCTATTATTGAGTGTATTATTTTGATGTACAAAATAAGCTTTTAAAACAATTGCATCCATTGATGGCCGGGTAACAAGTTGCAAGAGTTGGGTTGCGAGTTACAAAGTGTTGACTTGTTGACTGGGTTGCGAAGTATGACTTTCGTTGAATCTTTTTTTAATTTTTTATTTCGTATTTTGATAATAATCTATAAATTGTATGAAACATAATATGTATATTATAGTACGATAAATTGTAATTCTTAAATTTGATAAAAAATTAAAATTCTCGTTTAGAGAATTGACAACATAAAAATTAAATTAAACATGTAAATTAAGATGTGAAGTTTATAATTCTATAAGAACACATTTGAGGGTTCGTTTGCTATTTTTGAAAAACTTAAATAAGTATAAAATTTGTGGAAAATTAACATTGAATGTTTTAGATGAGTAATTTGACTCCAAAAGGTGGGCAAACAACCTTCGGCAGTTTACATCTACATTCTTTTTGTCCCGACTTTTCCGTCCTATAACTCCCGAGGATTCAAAAGTTATAACACACACACATATAGATATGTATATATATATATATATATTAGTTTAAGATTTAATGATGATTGTATCAATAATAATTTAATGAGTGTAGCGGTATGTTAGTAATTTCAGTTAGTTTTGTCAAAGACTAATAGTAGTGTTAAGGGTAGATAGTAAATTTTCTATTAAAAAAACATCTCAAATGCTTTATATATTAGTATAAATATAAATAATTTCAAAAAGTAATTAAATGACATGTATTTAGTAGTTTAAGGTTTAATAGTGATAATACTAATGATAATTTAATAAATATATCCGGCGATAATTAATATATAAATATGGTAATGATCGATAATGATTATTGGCATGACAATAGTTGTTATATTAGCTTAGATTGTTATTATTATTGTCATTATCGCAAAATTCAGTTAATATATACAAGTGATGTACAATTGAAGTCAAAACTTGGAAACAAAGTAATGTATGGAAAAAAAAAATATAGATCAAAGTATAGGCATTAGGGTAATTGAATAATCGAATGTATCAATTTTTGTCAAAAAAACTATTGTGTGTATAAACTTTCAGAACCTACATTGTGTGTATCCAATTTTATATTATTGTTAATTATATGTATTTTGGCTGATGTTTCATCCATATAGAGACCTCACATGACATCCGCACAAAGTATACGTAAAAAAAGTACATACCTAGTTAATGATAATTGAAAATTGAATAAACATAATAGATATTTAAAAGTTCATGCAAATAATAATTTTTATAAAAGAGTTAGAGATATTTTATAACACTTAACCTTTAAAATATATCGTATAAAATTATGGAGAGAGTAGTAGTGGCGTAGTAATCCCTTTTAAATTAGTGAGCTAATTATATATTCGTGCAACAAGAGAAAAAAGAAAAAGAATAATCGTTTATTCCAGAGGAACACGTAGATATGATATGAGATTTTCTTTAACATATGATATGAGAATATGAGATTCGGGTGCACCGTAAAGTGGTCGGAGGGAGCACACAGAATCCAGAAAAGCGGTGGTGTGCACTCTGTGAAAGACCGGCTACCAGCTAAATCTGTAATATCCCACCCTTTAATTTTTAGTGCCAATAGGCACTCGTAAGTACAGTCTGTCAACCAAAAGTTGCTAAAGTGACATGCTGGACATGCAAGTAGCCTAGCTAGCTTCCATACTCACACGTGCTCTTATCTTTCACTCACACGCTTTTGGTTCTCTCGATGACCTCTAGTAAAATAATTCAAAGTCACCGATGGGTAGCACTACCACAGTCAACTAACCATTGTCAAAATCACCGACAGGTACCACACTGCTACTCATTTTTTAACCTTTTCTATTTATTATTATTACTTTTTTTAACACAAACTAATGTGCACAAGGAGCGAACTAACTATATTAACTAAATTTTGTTTTGTTTTATTTAATTATACAGTTCATTTTATTTTTATTATCCATCCTATATTTGTAAATGTCCTGTAAAAAATTGTATAATTGTAAAAAAGATTATATTAAAAAATAAAAAACTTTCAATTTTATTATCATCTATTATTTTAAATTATTTGACTTTTAATTTTTTTTATTAGATTTGATTTAAGTATAAAGGGCATACCTGACATTTTATTTACTTATCTTAAATTAAAAGATTGTGTAAGGTGATAAATAACATTTTTATGCAATGAAAATAGTGTGATATATTATTAAAGAAATTTACCTAGATAAATACTTCAAAGTTAAACTTACTAAAATAGACCGTGTCAGTAAGAAATTATAAAATTAAACAACGAAATCGTCATAATGTAAATTTGAATATGGCAATTCTAGCGATTCGGTTTGGACCAATCAAAAGATGTCACATGTGGGGACCATATCGCCATATGACCAATATGGCAACTTCCTTAAGCAATTGAAAAGAGGTCGCATATCAACTTGGTGTAATCGTTGGAATGTTATTTAATCCGGAGATTATGGCGATTTGAGTGTTTCGATTTTTCTGCACAAACAGATGATACATGTTTGGTTTTGTATTTTAAAACATTCAGTTTCATGCTTGCTTCATCTTCATCTTCATCTTCGTCTTCAACTCTTTGTTTTTGTTTTATATTTTTTCGTTCTTCTCTTCCAACATTCATCGTAATTTAGGTGTAAAAAAGGTTCTAACAAGTTAACAAAGTCCTTAAAAATAGAAGGTAATTTTATTGTTGAAAAATTGATTGGTTGTTCAATTTTTATTTAAAATTTTCTTATTTTTTTTGCAAGTAACATTTTATAATAGTTTATGTTGGTCTTTTTATATTTATCTTATTTTAGGTGTAAAGAAGGTTGTATCAAACCATATGAGATTTAACATTATGGTAATTTGAATGTCTAGTTCTGTAAGCTTCATCTGACAACGTCTATTTGATAAAGATAAATTGAAGGTTGAATAGCCCATTCGAGTAAATTTCTCATATTATTAACATTATTGTATGTCACATTATTGCGTACGTGTATACTGTAGTAGCATTTATTACTCTTTGTACAAGTAGACAGATATCATTATGAATTTATGATATATCTCTAACATTATTGTGTACATTTATACCGTAGTAGCTTTCATTACTCTTTATACAAGTAGACACATATCATTAATCATGGTTAAAAGTGCTGTGGTTTAATTTCCTTTTTACCATATAACAATCAATATCAATATTTTACAAAATTATAATTCATGGATGCATGTCAACAATTATAACAGACATAATAAAATTATAAAAAGGTAAGTGCAAAATTCCAAAGACATTCACCAACCAAGAAGGACGTATTTGACATTTTTGGTTAGTCATATTTCAAAGAAACGTCGTCTTATAACAACCTTTTTTCTAGAATACCATTCCGTACGACGAAGCAATTAAGAAGAGAAAAAACAATTATAATATTAACATAATGTGATATTAAATATACCTTCGCTCTATAATAAATATTTACAATCAGATTACACAAAGTTTTAGAAAATACATAATCAGTATATTGTGTAAGAAAAAAATAAAAGTTTTACCCTTACTTTTTGCTCAATCTTCTATGAATTATTTTTGTAAAAAAGTAAATTATGAATAAATTGATAAAATTAATATATTAATTTTAAAAATGAACACTTATTTTAAAATGAACACTCATTTTAAAATGAAATGAAATGAAAAGTATGATGTTAATGCTTCTTTTGAAGCATAGGAAATAACTAAATTAGATGAGTGTTACTAAAGAACTTGGTAAATAGATAGATGTAGCTAGTCAATATTTAGCTGGCGTTTATTTTGTATGTGGTTAAACGATTATAGGTTTAATTTGAAAGTAAACTAAAGAAAATATAATATTTTGTTGAAGAATTATTTTGTTTTTACATTTAAATTTAATATTAGTTATTGTTTATTGTTGATAAATAAAAAAAGGGGAGAAAATAAGAAAGAGAAAGAGTCTACAAGTGAAAGAAAAATAAATATTAAAATGAGAGAGAGGGGTTGAGTCGTGAAGACCAAGAAGTCACAAGAGTCTCGAAAACTTAATTATTACAGAGTGTTAAACCTACAACTACAACCCAAAATTACAAAAGAAACATTTATTTTTTTCTTTAATTTCTAAACTTTAACCCAGACTCATAAAACGAACACCCCTTAATGTTTGAATAATCAATTCTAAGTGTTCGATAAATAATTTATCTAAAAATTAGCCGGTAACTTGCGTGATGTAAAAAAGATGCAGTAGAAAAGAAGTGAATAGCCATTATAAAATGAATTTGAAATATATATTTTAAATCAAATAAATAATAACAATGTGAAAGTAATATGATAAACAACTTTTTAAAAACAACCGTATAAAATTGAAAAAATGTCACATGATAGCTGCAAAATTGATTTTACCTAACAGTTTTCATATTGCATAAGTTGATTTTACAAAATTAATTTTGAATTGATATTGATTTTGGGGATTACTATTAATTAATTAATTTACAAATATAGCACAAATATATACCAAATTCACAGTTGATTTGGCAACTCAAATTTAAAGTGAAAGGGTAAAACAGTAAATTTCAATTGAACACATTGTAAGGTATTAAGAAAAAGTTGAAAATGCTTAATAGGAAATTTAGATTATTGTACAATAAACAAAAGATTATTTATCGTTGAAAACTTGAAATGTTTGAATCTAATATACAAAACTTGAAAACTAGTTGTATAACAGTTTTGGTACACTGACTATATATTTGACATGTACATAATGAAATAACTAAAATTATAGTTATATGATTATAATATTATAAGTTATTTACTTGATTTTTAATAAAAATATTAGTAAAATATTCGTGCAATGTGATGATACCTTATATGTAAAAGAGAGTGTTAGTTTATGGTTGTCGGCAAACATATATAAATTCGTATTGTAATAATTAGTGTTAAAAATATTTATCGGTGTTATGATAAATTCAGAGTCAATGTTATAATGAGTGTTTTAAATAAATATTAATGCGGTTAGTAATGAGGTGTAAGATTTGCATTTATGGTTAACACTATGTCTGAGTCAATATATAGCGAGTCGATCAATAATATATAGTCTTTGTTTGGAATTTAATTATATAGTTATTGGTTAGCAGTCTATTTGATTTGAAGTTGAAGTAGTAAGTCTTAAATAGTGATATTTTATTTTTTGGAGTTTGATATTATTATATGGTAAGTTTTGATTTACAGCTAATGTCAAACATTACACGAAATTGTAAGTGAATAACAGGAGTAAAAGTAGTCAATTTCGATCTTCACAATTTCAATTACGAAGAAAGAAATATAAAGACTATATCTTTTGGATTATAGAAGATATTATAGGCATGACTTTAGACATCGGATGCGTTACCAAATTTGGAGATGAATGTGTTCCTCATGTGTATTAAAAGTAACAATGTTGGTTTTCGATCCTTCTCCTTTTCGAGAATCATTTATATATTCAAAACTAGATCTGCATGAGACTTCTCCATAAAATAAAGACAAAAAGTTGTAGTACTAAATGTAACCAACTATTGTCTAAGTTGTTACTTTATGTTACGAACTAGCTTTCTTTTACCTTTTGATGTATACGCTTTTAATTTATTCTGTTACAAATGTACTCGCATTAGTCGCATAATTTCTAGCCTTCTAGTATTAGACAATAGGCTAGCAGTTGACACAATACCGGTTGTGGCATTTGGGTTTACTAGAGTTTTTTCCTTAAATATTATTATGCAACTTGTACATGAGTGTACAATGATTATTTTATTAAAGGATATATATCAAGTCACTAAAAACATCATAATTCTCTTCATTCTACCGATAATCGTCACATTTGACTACCACTAGCAATATACATATTTGTGTTCATAGGTTTCGATTTTACGTATTTGTGTTCACATGTTTCGATTTTACTTATCTTGTAATCATTTTAAGTGAGTTATCATATTCTTAGTGGTAGTAGTTGGTTGAAGAAAACTTATAACATTCTTATTGGTAATGGTAGGTTGAAGAAAAATTATAATACTCTTATTAAATTAGTGTAGATGAACACATTTAAAAAATCTAAATAAACGAACATTTTAAGTTAATCATTTTAATTGTAACAAAAAAAGCTAAAAAATAAAAAGAATATTAAATAAATTAAAATTTTGAAAAGTAAATAGTTATGCGTATCGTCATCCATGATAAAAAAGATACTCAAATACAGCATTTGATAATTAATATGTTTTTACCATGTAATTTGTAAATCTAGCAAGTCATCCATGCTTTGTTTGTAATCTAATGGTAATTTATTATATTTATTTGTTGGCTATTATTGCTGCCAGATGAGGATATGAAGATAATGTTTTTAATGATGTTACTTATTGATTGTGATTTAAAAGACCAGTATAACTTTATGAATACAAATATTTACCAATTTAGGTTTGCTACAAATGTACGGAATAGTAAAGAAGGTTGACCGTTGACACTAGCTTGAACCATGGGTCAAAGTGTGTCATATACTAGTATGAATGAAGAGATCACTAGCCATAATTCTTCTTAACACATTCCCCTGTCTTTTTATGACTAATATCATATCATGACAGCCCGTAACCATAAATAATTGTTGATCGAGCTATATGAAATGTGAAATATCATACAAATGTTCACATCGATCATTTTGCTTTCCCTTTTCCACTAAGAGCTCACGTATTTTGGTTTCGTAATCTTTTAGCTAAATGCACCAATTGAGGGTCATGACTCACACTGGTCTATTGCGCAAGGATGATAGTGTGCACCGATGGAGTTTGAATTGTACTAGTCGCAAACAAGTTGTTTCTTATAAATGTTAAAGTCGATATTTGAGATGCTACGTTCTTACATCCCATAAAAATCTTTGACTCGTATGTTCAAGTTTTTGTTTTTTTATTTATGTTGGTGTGGGTCAACCCTCTAAACCTCTTACTTTCTTAGCCTTTTTTTTAGAAGAAAGCAAAAAACTAAGGTTTCCTTCTATGCCAATGCTTTAAGCGTCATTAGTATCTACTCGCATTATGATTCTAAAAGCAGTTTCTTACTAAATAAATGCATAAATTTATGAACGTCCAAAGCAATAATACACAACATTTCATATACGAGTAAATATTATTTATGAAAAATATAGGAATATTGTCGTTTTACGGCCACTATACATGTATGTATAGTAGTATAGTCCTATAGTAAAGGTAAAGGTAAAATTTCAACTTTTTAAAAACTAATCGTAGAAAATGTCAATGTTTACGATGAACATCTGGTTTCCTTTGCAATTGATTTATGTTATAAGGAAAATAATAATAATAGATATATATGTCGAACCGAAAATACGCATTTTAGGCCAATAGCATTTAACCGATTTATCTATTTTCGGCATTCATTGACACTTCGACATTGCTAAATTTTAATGCGTTTTTTATCTTACATTTTGTATCATCTATATAAAAGATGGGCTTATGACCCTTGTTGGGACTTGGGAGCAACAAGATAACATAGTTGCTGACTTGCTGTCAGGCTTTTAGTCCCTGATTTGCAGTTCGTGCCCATGAGTTTCTTAGCCCATTTATGTACCTCAACATTGTTGATCACAAATTCAATACACCATGACTCTTTTCTTTTATCTCTCTCAATCATATATTTTTGCCATATACCTCAAAAATATTATGAAAAGTATTATAAAAAATAATATGCAGGTTTAAAAATAGTTCATGTGCTAAAATAATACTCCCCTGGTGAAAGTTAAAGATAATGAATAAATGAATTAGAAATAGTAATATATATATATAGGGGTGAGATCAAGAGGGAAGCAAATCTCAATCCTTAATTTCATTATAAATAAATTTTAAAAATCACAAATAATCTCAAAATCTAACATTCATCCAAATGAATATTAAAAAACATTTATTTATAAAAAAATCAAAGACTAAGATTTGCTTCCCTCATTCCCCAATATTTGGAGTTGTCCTATGGATCATTGCCTTATATGCATGTATATATATACCCGGATAATATAAAATTTAATTTAAATATGACTTACCATATAATTGCTAAAAAAATAATTTTCTATAAGAAATCGTATAATATGTAATTTTGAACATGCACTTTTGTTAGCATACCTTTTAGTTTATTAAAGTTTTAAACAAATGATATACAAAATATATGATCAAGATTCAGAAAACTTGTTTTAGTATTAGTATGGTTGGTTTCGGTTTATAGTTTTAAATATCACGTGCATACCTGAACCGGAGCATTCTATAAGTAATAAGTAGATTTGTAACTAATCATACATGTATTTATTTTCCCTTACGACCTCATATAAGTATAAAAGCTATTCCATTCATATCGACATCTACGAACTCTATGAGCTTCATCCTTTTAATGTGACTTGAGAATGTCAAAAGTTTTTATTACAATATAATTATTGTGTAGTGTTATGTTTAGTGTAATTGTTGTATTTAGATAATTTTAGTATGATTAACCTTTGTACCATGGTATAAGTTTTCGAATCATTTGAATCGTTGTAATGAGATAAAAAAAATATGACTCACCTTTTACGAATTATAATATTATGACACATTGTAATATAGTTTTACTTTATTTGTAAGACATGTACATGAGTTTTATTAATGTGATACAAATGATTTATTTAGTTTGTCATTAACTAATTGGATAGTTATAGCTTTTAGTAAATGTTAATACAAAGAATCGCTATAAATAAAAGGTAAATGTATACAAATGTATATTGCAGTTACGTTGAATGTACAATTTTAGAAAAATGATAACTAACTTGACATGTAGTAAACACCATACAGCCGAAAACATCATAATCATGAAACACAAATAATGATAAATTTAAAATTTTTGTATTGAAAAATGAAATAAAGGGACTTAATTGATAAATTGAACTTTAATTTTAAAAGATAATGTTATCTTTTCGTTGATATTAGCTAATTTGAAAAAATCAAATACTTTTATTGTCAATTGATTATTTGATTAAATAAATAACTCCTATATTATATTTAAGATTTTCACCTTTTTAAATGTGTTTTCTAATAATTTGTACAAATTTTCTTAAATTAAAAATTATGTAAAAAATAATCAATTATCAAATTAAATAATTTTTAAAATGAACTCTACATGACACCGGTCTTGTTCTTCGTTCTGTCTCGCCAAAACAAATCAATCAAATGTCAATCAACCAATAATCCAGTAAAAAACTGTCACAATTAGATACTGATACATATGCATAACTCACCTGACGTTCCAATTTTTTTTCTTCCGAAACTCATAATTTAAATAAGAAACCCTAACTAATTTATCCCCGTTGACGACGTGTGGTAATTATGGCGGTTTCCGAGGAGGAATCATCGTCGGCGAGCGTAAACAACTCCAGATCACCGTCGTCTCACGGCGGTCCTCACTATCTCGCTAAATGTGTTCTTAAAGGAAGCGTTGTTCTTCAAGTTGTTTACGGTCACATCCGATCCCCTTCCTCTAACGACATCATATTCGGAAAGGTTTTCCTCTGCTAAATTGAGCTCAATTTCATGTCATGAAGTTGTTTTTATGCTTATATTTTGCTCAATTTCTAGAAATTGATGATTTCACACCTAGGTCTACCTTCTGAATTCTGATTGCTTCTAACTGATACACACATATGTATATTTATATATGTGTGTTTTACATATATATTTATATAACATACCACATAAGATAGTATTGCAATACGTTGAGATGATTATGTTTGATGCAGGAAACATCTTTAGAATTGGTAGTTATAGATGACTACGGAGTTCTGCAGTCTATATGTGAACAGCCTGTATTTGGAACTATTAAAGATATTGCTATCCTTCCATGGAATAAGAGGTTTCATAAAGCAAGCACTCAGGTACTTGCACTTGATTGGAATCTGAAAGGCTTATTTTTTTTAGGCAACGTTGTGTAAATTGATAGATTGCTTGCTTGTGTGTTGTTGTAGGTACAAGGAAAGGATCTTTTGCTTGTTACTTCAGATTCTGGAAAGCTTTCGGTTCTCACATTCTCAAATCAAATGCACAGGTTTAATATTTATTTATTATCACGCTTTCGTCAATGCACACATTTAATGATCACAAAGAGATGGGCTTTATTGGTAGTTTTGTTGCTTTATGCTATGTTTTGTGATAAAATATTTTGTACACTTGTTTCTTGTTTAGGTTTTTCCCTTTGACGCACGTTCAACTATCTAGCTCACCTGGGAATCTGAGGCATCATGTTGGAAGAATGTTGGCCGTGGATTCCAAGTAAGTTGCTATATTTGTCAAGTAGGTTATTAAGTGCATCATTATAACCGCTTTTTATATTTATTTTTCAGTGGATGTTTCATTGCTACGAGTGCATACCAGGACCGTCTGGCTCTATTTTCAGTTTCTAGTTCCTGGGGTACTGACGTCATTGATAAGGTTAACTTGCTTCTGTCATTATCTTGGGTTTTTAAGATCACAACAGTTATATGTTAGAAAATAATATTATACTTGTACTTATTGGTCAAGATTTAAGAAGACCATTCATTTTTTTGCTGTAGAAAATATTCTGTCCTTCCGACAATGAAATGAGTACAAGTAAAAGCTCCGGAGTTTCTAGTATACATGGTACAATATGGAGCATTTGCTTTATCTCGAAAGATATGAGTCAATTATGTAAGGAGCACAACCCTGTGTTAGCAATTCTTCTAAATAGGTATGATAATTAACTGCAGCGACATGGAAAGTCATTAAGCTGATTTTGTAATAGAATTAGGGTTCATGGGGGTTTGGATTTGCGCTTTTTCAACTCATTTTCTGAGTAGTTTTAAATGTTTGGATTAACAGCTTGTGCTATCGATTAATTTGGGGTTAAATAATTAGTTTTGGAGAACCACTTTTATACAACTTGCAACAAAGTTAATCATCTTAGGGTTAAATAAGGTTACCTATTTATCCCTTCTATTAACCTAATGTGAGGGAAATGTTACCCTCATATCAAAACATTTCTGCTTTAGTGCACATGAACACATTTTTTGGTCATTTATCCATCTCCAATAACCAGAATTCTTCAACCACTCAAACATAGGATTATAAGATTACTACTACTGCAAATTCTAAAAGCAAATATATCACATTCAATTTCAACATGCATATCCAAATATTCAAATGCCTTTTCCGTTGATCACAAATCTTACCCAAGAGTATTTTGATAATATATACTTTTAATTTTGCAGAAAGGGATCACTCCTTAATGAGCTTCTGTTATTAGAGTGGAATACGGGGGATAACTTTGTGCACGTACTTTCCCAATATGTAGAGCTTGGACCGCTAGCACATGATATAGTCGAAGTTCCCCATTCTTATGGATTTGCATTTCTTTTCAGAGTTAGTGATGCTCTTCTAATGGATCTTAGGGACCCACACAACCCTTTATGTGTATATAGAACAAGCCTAAACTTTTTACCCTCAGTGGTGGATGATCATAACTTTATCGAGGAGTCATATCGAACAAACGATGTTGACGAAGAAGGTAATATATGCAATGTCGCTGCTTCCGCTCTTCTTGAGCTGAAAGACATTATTAAGGACGATGATCCCATGAATATAGACGATAATAACGGTTATTCATCAAAATCAACATCCACCCGTGTGTGTTCATGGTGTTGGGAACCGGTAAATGTAGAAAGCCCGAGAATGATATTTTGTTTGGATACTGGGGAGCTTTTTATGATTGAAATTTCTTCCGAGTCCAATGGTCTTAAAGTCAACCTTTCTGATTGTCTTCATAAAGGTTTACCATTTAAAGAGCTTCTGTGGGCTGAAAATGGATTTTTGGCTGCACTTGCAGAAATGAGTGACGGAGTGATTTTGAAACTTGAAGATGGAAAGCTACACTACAAGAGCCCGGTTCAAAATATTTCACCAATTTTGGATATGTCACTCGTGGATTACCATGATGAGAAACATGAACAAATGTTTGCTTGTTGTGGGATGGCACCCGAAGGATCTTTACGGGTTATCCGAAATGGTGTAAGCTTAGAGAAATTACTAAAAACTGCCCCGGTTTATCAAGGAATGACGGGTACATGGGCAGTTAAAATGAGATTAATTGATTGCTACCATTCTTTCCTTGTGCTATCTTTTGTAGAAGAAACACGGGTGCTTTCAGTTGGTGTAAGTTTTACCGATGTGACTGATTCGGTTGGTTTTCTCCCCGATGTATGCACTTTAGCATGCGGGGTTATAGGTGACGGGTTACTAGTTCAGATCCACCAGACAGCAGTTCGACTTGCCTTACCCACCACTGCAGCCCACCCTGATGGCATCCCCTTCGCATCTCCAAATTGCACTTATTGGTCCCCTGATAACACAACCATTAGTCTTGGTGCCGTTGGGCAGAACTTTATAGCTGTGGCAACTTCAAATCCGTGTAACTTATTTGTTCTAGGTGTCAGACGTGTGTCTGATTATCAGTATGAAGTATACCAGAGGCAAAGTGTCGGACTGGAGTATGAATTGTCGTGCATTTCCATTCCTCAAATAACTGTTCAAGAAGACCTGTTGAACTCTGATAAGATTGATCCTACAAATGGGGTCGAAGTTGGCAGTACATTTGTTATTGGGACACATAGGCCTTCTGTGGAGGTTCTATCTTTTACACCTGATAGAGGCATAAAAGTCCTTGCTATAGGAGCCATTTCTTTAGTGAACAGCATCGGGACAACCATTAGTGGCTCGGTGCCTCAAGATGTACGGCTTGTTAAAGTTGACCGACTATATATCCTCGTAGGGTTGAGGAATGGTATGCTACTAAGATTTGAGTGGCCATCTGTCTCTACGAATACATTATTAGAATCTCCAAAATCAAAACCGTATGTTAGTTCAGTCAACTCATTTGCTCTAACTAAATCGCATAGCACCTCAACTGCGAATTCGTCGGTTGTATCTGAGATAACAAAAGAGAATTATGTGGTTAATCTTCAGTTGATTTCAATTCGCCGGATTGGTATCACTCCGGCCTTTCTGGTTCCATTGAATGATCTCCCAGATGCTGATATAATTGCTCTCAGTGATAGACCTTGGTTATTACAGACAGCAAGACACAGTCTCTCCTACACCTCTATATCTTTCCAAGCATCTACACATGCAACTCCTGTATGTTCGAGCGAATGTCCTAATGGGATTTTATTTGTCTCGGAGAACAGTCTCCATTTGGTAAGTCTCCAGAACTATAAAACAAGTCCATTGGATTTAAGGGATGTTTGGATGCGTGAATTGGAAGTGATTTTAAATATTCAGAATCAAAATTACCTGTAACAAAATGTATGAAACAATATTGGATGTGTGTATGCTGTTTGAAATTGTAGTAATCGAATGTTTGAGTATTTAAAAAGTTATGAATATTTATGAAATTAATTGATAGAATGACCAGAAAGCCATGTGTATTGGGGTGTGGCAATCTGTTGAAATTAAGTTAAAAGAAGTGGTAAAGAAGTGAATTCCATTTTACCCTTAAAAAAACTATTTTGCTACAGCTGGTATGAAACTGTTTATCTGGTCCCTACTCCATAAATAATCAGAGTATCAGAAGAAGAATCTGTTCATTTAAAGACTAAAAACTCATAATTGCAACCTTAGGTAACCAGTTCCAAATTGCAATTCCAAACTCTACCTCAAAACTTATAATGCTATGAGAATGATATTGTAACAAATCACTCACATTTTTATCTTTATTACTAGCTGAAATTTTATGTCGTGGTGTAGTTGGAGATGGTGCGTAGTACAAGGCTGAATGTCCAAAAGTTTCATCTTGGAGGCACACCGCGTAAGGTTTTATATCATGCTGAAAGCAGATTATTGCTGGTCTTGAGGACAGATCTGAATGAAGATTCATGTTCATCTGATATTTGTTGCGTGGACCCCCTCAGCGGTTCAATTTTATCTTCTTTTAAACTTGATCCTGGAGAAACAGGGAAGTGCATGGAGTTATTAAAGGCAGGGAGTGAGCAGGTATTGGTAGTGGGTACTAGTTTATCTGCAGGTCCTGCTATAATGCCCAGTGGGGAAGCTGAAAGGTTAATATTCTTTTTGAGTCTATATTATCAATGAATTTCCTTTTGCTTGCTATTGGCTTTCTGTTAGTGTTTAGTTTGATTTTTGTTGTCGTTTTCATGTTGCTATTTCAGTTAATCGTCATAGATTTTAATGGATATCGAGCTTCTTTTTATTATTACTATTTGCATTTACATATCCCAGTAGGAAAAATAATTCATTTGCAACATAAAACCCAGTATATTGGATGAAAAAGTCAATCATTATTTTCACTACCCCCATGAACTGTCCCATTTACCATTTTAGTCAGGTGAAGATACAAGCTGTATCTTGGTATTTAGGCTATAAAACAACATAATATGCCATTAATCTTTAAAGAAAATTGCATATCAAGGTAGCCAGCTTTGTTAAGATTTTTATTCAGGTAGCCAACTTTATTACATAGAATGAACCAATGAAGTTTTAAAATTCCCAATTCAAGGTAATTGATTAATTTCCACACGCAACGTTAGATGAAAGTCTTCGTGGTTGCTACATCATCATTTTGAAGTGGTAACTTGCGCAGATAACCTAGAAAGAGATGGTTACTTAATATTAACGTCTGACATAAGTTACTTTTTTATTCAGTTAGCCTTAATCTTTGTACTCCATAATTCACACCAACAACAGTTTAATATCCTGGGCTGATATTGTTTACAGTTCACACTTCACACTACATTCAGTCAAACTAGATTACTACCTATGTATGCATATCCTGTTAGAAAGTTGTTTTCATGCATGTAAAAAATTATATATGCCATCCTTAAGTGTTTTGTTTTTGTATGTTTACGGTTCATGATTGTTGACAGTACAAAAGGCAGATTGATAGTCCTCTGCCTGGAGCACAAACAAAACTCAGATAGCGGCTCAATGACATTTTATTCAAAGGCTGGCTCATCTTCTCAACGAACTTCTCCTTTTCGTGAAATCAGTGGTTATGGAGCAGAGCAACTTTCAAGCAGTAGTCTCTGCAGCAGCCCTGATGATAATAATAGTTCTGATGGAATTAAGCTTGATGAAACTGAAGCATGGAACTTACGATTAGCCTATTCAACCAATATGCGTGGGATTGTACTTGCCATCTGTCCTTATCTTGACTGCTATTTCTTGGCCTCTGCTGGGAATGCTGTACGTTTCGCCTTTTATGTTTCTAGAATTCTAGAGGTGGCAAGATGAGTGGGTCGGGTAACGGGTCTAAATAGGTTCAGGCTGAAACTTGTCATTTTCTAGCAGTCAGGTTGCATTGACACGCATGCTGTAACGCTTTCTTTTCCAAATTTTATTTGTTTTTCTTTTGTAAATAGTTACCCCTTGGTTAATTATGATCACAAAAACAATTTTACTACAATAATAAACCAAATATTTGGATAAGAAGATTTCGGGAAGTTGCATGCATTTGAAAGTAGACTTTGGGCATTCTTTAACTCCCCTGACCCATTTGGCTTGTTCTCGTTATAGCTACATTCTCTGATTTGACCAGATTTACATAGAACACAATTGCTTGACCCATTTAGTAGTTACTGGGTTGAATGTGTCACCTCTAGTTCTTTTCGAGAGCAACTCTCAGCTATGAATATGAAGCTTTTTATATAAAAAGTTATTTGCTTATGTTTTTATTCTGTTTTCCCAGTTTTACGTGTGCAGCTTTCAGAATGATAGTTCTCTGAGGGTCAAAAGATTGGCTGTCGGAAGGACCCGATTTATGATTATGACTTTGACCACCCATTTCAATGCTATTGCTGTTGGTGATTGTCGTGATGGCATTCTTTTCTATGCATATGATGAGGTTATGATGCAATGTCAATTTTATTAATTTGATTTATGTTATGATCCAATATAATTTTTTTATATCAGAGGGATTAGACACGACCGTGATTTTACAAAATGATCATTTGTTATAGGATGCTAAGAAGGTGGAGCAACTATACAGTGATCCTGTGCAGAGGTTGGTTGCTGATTGCCTTCTTATGAATATTGATACAGCTGTAGTTTCAGATCGCAAGGGGAGCATTTCAGTCTTATCCTGTACTCATCACTCAAGCGGTAAGCTTTTCATGCATTTCTTATTCTTTTTGCGGAGGTGGCAATATCAAACCATTTACTTGTGACTCTGTCGACTCGGGTCATGTTGTATCTTTGAATGGTCAATTTCATAAGAATTTGTTAAGTAGGAAACGGGTCAACTGGGTAGAGAATCGACCCCCGAACATCTTCAATCATCTTGTTGATAAAGTAGGTTTTGATCGAAATAGTATAATCTTTATAACCTTATTTAAAACATATTTATAATAAAAAGAAAAATATCTTTGACAAAAGTATTTTGGGTCAACCCAACCAGTTTCAACCCGCAAAAAGTTGCTTGTTCTGACTCGTTGCCCAATCTGCTCATTTTGTTACTGCATGTTTCCATATTCTTCCAAGCTGAACGTATTTGCACGTTCAACAGTTTCATTTGTCCGAATATATATTTTTGATATTTGGATTTTCGTTGCTAATATGATGCAGACAATGCAAGTCCAGAATGCAACTTAAAGATTTGCTCTTCCTTCTATATGGGTGAGATAGCAATGAGCATCAGAAAGGCAAGTTTGTTACTCCCTTTACACAGTATAAGACTCTTGCACTCAAACCAAACAAATGACTTGACTTTAATGACATTGTACTTATCTTTTGTCAAATTGTGTGGGAATGCAAAATGCAAAAAAAGAAGAAATAATAATAAAAAAAAAGAAAAGGAAGAAGAATGAAATGTTACGCTTTGCAAAAATGGGTGATTTTGACAAAAAGGTGTGAGATGCTTATATTTTGCTTTTACATTTTCACAATTCACGTACAATCTTTTGTTTTTGCAACTTAAATACTTTTAGTAGCTAGAATAGTAGTTTGTTTTCAGCCGAGTACAATCGCTCAAAAAGTTGATTGCTCACAGTAATGTTTGAATGGTTATATGTATGCTTAAGTGTGAGATTATTGCATCAGTTGTTTGTTTATGGTAGTAACAGGTGCTTTGAGTTCTTAATATTATACCTAATGGCTCAGTCTTTCTTGCTTATGATTTGCAGGGTTCATTTTCATACAAACTTCTGGCTGATGATGAAATGAGGGACTGTGACATTGCTAGTTCCATTCTGGATTTGTCACACAGTAGTATCGTGGCAAGCACATTGTTAGGAAGCATAATAATCTTTGTCCCTATGTCAAGGTTTGAACTTTATATGTTATATAATAATCTGCTAATGAAAATTTCCACTCACTCATACGAGGCTTTTAAATTAGTGTGCAGATATAGTACAACTACTTTTTTTTATATGTAAACTCATTGAAATTCAAAGGCTGTTATATTACTTAATTAGATGAAGTAATTACTTTCTAATCTGAATTTTATCTTTCAGGGATGAATATGAGCTTTTGGATGATGTACAATGCAGGATTGCAGTTCACCCGTTGACTGCTCCTATTCTCGGGAATGATCATACCGAGTTCCGCAGCCGTCAAAGTTCGGTAAGAGAAGTAACAATTATATATTTATATCTTAGTTGTTGCGATATCTGTTGATTTATCGTAACTAACACAATATGCTTTCTTGCATTCCATTTTTTTTGCTGGAGGTAAATGGGAGGGTCAGCTGGTCAGGCAGGTGGTACGGATGGGTCGGGTTGGATTTGAAAGTCTTTTGGTCCCTATTTTTTTTTAGATTGGGTAAATGATCAATGTGTCAAGTACAACCAGAAACAATAAATTTTTATAATAATAATCAAATTTTTTTAGAACGGTTAGAACTTTGAGCCATTTATGATCCATTCGATCCATTTCCATTTTAGCATGAAATTATTATTTTTCGACTTGATAGAGATAACTTATAATCCAAATTGACCCATTTACTCATATACGGGTTGTCAGTGACGCCTCCATTTTGTGCCATAGTTGCTAGCATGACATGTATTTTCCGCAAGGAAGGTAGTATCGTTCTGATGACAGAGTATCAGTCTTTAGCTCGTCTTTTCAAATTTACAGGCGGGTGTGCCAAAGATTCTTGATGGTGATATGCTAGCTCAGTTTTTGGACCTCACAAATACCCAACAAGAAGATGTACTAGCTTTACCTCGAGCCCCTCATAGTATTTTCACATCCAGTAGTTCAAAGTCATCTCATTCGCGAATCAACGTTAATAAAGTTGTGCGACTCCTTGAACGAGTACACTATGCTCTAAACTAAAATTCTTGTTACCTTCATCTCCTTCCAAAAGATCATGGTTTTGGTAGCCTTCACAGGTCCTTTTTAGCCAACTGAATTTCTCGCAAATAAAGCAGCATCCATTTTGGCATCAAAACAGACTAATCATAGTTCACATATGTGCCAGTATGTACCTGATAAAATCCTGATTTCAATAAGCTGACCTGGATTGGATCTTGAACTTGAAGAACAGCCATTTCCGTGATGCCCGTAGATAAATGACTTACGAGTATAATTTTCTTTTGCCTTTTGTTCATTTTGTTTTCCAGGGATATAATATCTTTTGTTCATGTTAAATACAACCTTTGTTTAGCTTTTGTTGAATAGAATGAGAGCTAGAAAGTCTTGTAGAATTATAAGTTCATTGTTGTTGCCCTTGTTTTTTTGAGGCAATGGATTCTACAAAATGAGTATGTAAATTATGAGTTAGACTCATTTTGAAGTGGTATATTATTTTTTTTGTTCAAAATCCTGTGTGGTCTTTATTGGTATCTTACTCTTGCATTTCTATGCTAGCATGCTACTTATGTAACACACTTGTAAATATCTAAAGCTTGTGTAGTAATATATTTGTCTTTGGGAAAATGTGGTAAATGAAAAATAAACTGACAGTGAATAACATATTATTAATCTTACCAATAAATATGTTCAGTGAATTGTAATGTAAAAATCCCGTTGCATGTGTATGTTTTGTTCTAATTACTTTTGGAACTTGTAAGCCAGAATGAGGGTGTTACTTTTAAAGGTGAGTTATGTAGCTTATGGTTAAGGGTGCACTAAGTTTACTCTGGACCAACTACTGAAAAACTAAACCAGGACTTAATTAAAACTTGCTATGTTCGGTTTGGTCTTAGTTTTTTATATCCTTTGAAAAGCAGTTCTAAATTATGTTCTTGTTCAAGATATTACTGAGGCTCAGTGGTCGATCCCTGGAATTACCCGTTTTTACTAAATATAAATGCTGAAAGGTGCAGATTTCTGCAAATTTCAATATAACTGTTTCAGTACTCATTTCACTGCCAGGTTTGGGATCCAATCTCAACAGAGAGCAACCGGTTTATAGTGGACCTTTAGTTTCATCATATTTTAGATTTTCTACTTCCGTTTCAGTCCCATTATGCTTGTGGCCTTTCGCCCATTTGTAACTCATATATGTTCACTAATGTTTTGATTTGGATCTCAACGGAGTATGTGTACTGTATCTGCCAAAGTTAAATAATGTAAGATGGTGTATCGGTAAGAAACACCAAACCACCATCATATTATTTTCTACCAACATTGCTCTGTAGAACATATATTTTACCTTTATTAATTAATAATTTTGAACTTCCACAGCAAATGCTAAATATATCTTAGAAAGCCATAGCTGTGCACACAAACGTAAAATGTACGGGATTAATTGTAAACAAATATTCACAAACACATGACGTGAAATAATATATTAGTTCGGAGTTAACCATAAATCATATACGTACATGACACTTTTGTATCATTGACTCCAAGAATCGAGTATCGCTGCTGCTCATTTGATCTATGTTCCGATTCATATTTCAGATGGTTATTCATACTTTACAGAATCACCTGGGCAAACACCAATTAGATCAAGCATAGCACCACCTACATGCTATTACTCGGTTACATCTATATTATAAGTTCCAATCTCATTTATATCATGCCCATTGACTTAGTATAGACATTTTAAATTTATAATTACCCCAAAAGTTTAAGATATAAATAAGTCGGTATATATTTTGCCATGTTATCTCATTGCATAACACACAGTCACACACAATGATTTTTTACGCATTGCAAAATTAGCTTGTATTTAATATAGAAAAATGATACAGAAGGTTAATTGAACGAATTTGATAAGCTTTAAAATTACTCAAGAAACCTGTTCATAAAGCCACATACATTAACTACATAAATGTCTTCCCTTTGCCTCTACAAACCTAAAATCCATATGCAGCCTTTTTAAACGATCTCCTTACAGTTGCAGAATTCCTAAGGCAGTACCACCTCCTTTCACTATAAAACTGGATTTGCTTGGCGATTCAAAAAGTTTCAGCTGAATGTTCCTGGATTTCTGGCTTACCAATCTCGAATCCTTCAGATTCTATAAATGCATATATTGTTGCATGGTCAATGCCCTTTTCGAGGTTCGAATTGCTCCATTTGAGTATATATTAAGGACGCGCTTTCTCAATATAGTTAAGTGCCTCCGCTTTAACATATTCAACTCTTTCTTGATCGCCAAAGACTTCTCAAATTCAAGATATTTTTTGAATAAGAACTGCAAAATTCAGAAAATACATCAATAATGTGAATTATAAGTGTGCGCTGGAAACATAATACTAGAAAGACAATCTAATGCAATAAAGAGGATGGCTTCACCCAATTACCTTGTGTAAAAACAACCAACTCTTAAAATAGTCACATTTACTGCGATATGTTACTGGATTTTGGTAAACTATAAATTTTAATTTGCTCAAAAGAATTTCGATTAGACGTTATGATTAAAATAAGTGAACATTTAAATAGCTATCATGATGATAGAACTCTTTTGCAAGATTGAACAGATTACATGTCAGTGTGGTTGCACACATGGCAATTGGAAAATGACAACAGTGAGATATCAAAAAGAATCATTTCACAGGATTGAGATCATTGGTCGCCTAAAATTTGAGATCTTTAAAGTATGTTGCCACTTGGCATAAATCTACGTAAAATAGGAACCGCGGTCTCATTCATTAAACCCTAAAAAGGCTACTATTGCTAGCAATAACTCAGCTTCATCTTTTTCAATGGCAGCTCTAAACATATGGCTCTCTCAAATAAAGCTAGAATCACATCAACATCTCAAAGCCGAATTTCCTGAAATTCAGAAAAAATATTAGCTTACAAATATTGTCTTGAATATTGTCTTCGTGCTTTTGACGGATGGAATGACTTTTTGTCGTCTTCGTCTGAATTGGAGTCTATCTATTTAACCATATTAATTACGATGGCCGGATCAAAAATATTTGTAAGCGCTTGCAATTCTTCAATATCCGAATGGGACTCCATTTTACAATTTGAGAATAATTGGGTAGAATTATATAGAATAGTTGTATGTAATGTATAAAATGGATGTGGCAGTGTGTATGAAATGAGAGTGTAATTGTATGAATTGTAGAGTGTAGTAGTTGTTTTTGGTGTGAATTATAATTGTTTGGAGTGAGTATATATATAGTAGTGATTGTGTATGAATTAGTGGATAAAATAAATTTTAAAAAGATAAAATTATTTTGGCAGTTGGGAGAGCTGTTGGAAAATTTTTTAAAATTTTTTCTTTTTACAACGGTCAATAAAAAAAGGAAAAAAACCGATAGAATGTTGGAATAACTAAGGTTAAAACCGATAGACCGAACCGACAGTGCTATGTTATTGATATTAGTTTCGTTAGTTGAGACCGACGACTAAAGTGACTGCCCATTGAGAGTGGCCTTAGACTCTCCTTAAATTTCATATCATTAGGGTAGGCATAATGTAATTATATATTTTGATTCCAAATGGTAGAAATCAAATGTCTTGTTATATTTGCACATTCAAACATATCCTATTCTAATGTTAGTTTAATATTTAATATTTAATTAATATAATTAAGATTGGTTTTGATTAAAGGAATAACAAACATAAAGTTACGTAGTACAAAAAGCCACTACGAAATTACAAATCACGTTGTACTTTATTGGGATGGAAGAAGTATTATTTGTAAGCATTGTTTTAGAAGAACTTTAGCAGTGGAGTCAAACGAGAAATTTGAAAGTTACATACTTTTCATTTTTATAATCAAGCTTAAATATTTAATTCATAAATTGAGATTGTGGGAGTACGGGACAGGAGAGTAATTTGTTATCGCTAGTTGGTTTTAAGGATAGAATAATTTGGGATCTACAAATTAATGAAATCGTACATGTAACGTATTTATATTTCGATATGGGTTAAGTTCAAATGAGAATGGAAATTCTATTGAGAATGAAGGAATAAATTATAGTCATTCATTTTGCAAAATCCAATTTTCGTCTAAAGTTAAATATCTCACAAACGGTTAATCAAAAATTATAAAAATTGCACCATGGAAATCAGTGTTCTTTTCTCTACGATTAGACATCACTCATTATATATTTTCGGTAATTTTTTTTTTTTGGGTTGAAAACAAGTAACACATGTGTTAGTGGTTAGTAACACATGTGTTACCAGCGACTACCACATGTGTTACAGAAACTAACACATGTGTTACCAGTTTTTGAAACCCACCAAAAAATAGAAAAAAAAAAGTTCGTCGAAAGTATGCCTTGTGAGATGTCTAATCGAAGAGAAAAAAATGCTGATTTATATGGTGCAATTTTTATATTTTTTTAACTAGCCGTTTGTGAGATATTCAATTTTTAAAGGTGTTGGAGGTATTATTTTCTTGATGAAATGGATGATTGAGATTGATTCCTTTATTCTCATAAAAAATCTCATTCTCATTTGAACTTAATTCATTACGATATATATGTATTTTTAGATTTAACTCATTTTTACATGAATGAATATAGCAATATAAAATAAGATAAAGCAAATGTTGATTATCAACCTTTTGAAACATTAATAAACATAAAAGACTACTTGATTTATGTACTTTAATTAGATGGGTAATGATATATTTCAGGTGCTACAAGCTAGTCAACACATAAGGTGATAACCTTTAAAATGTCAATGTCAATTTCAGGGCAATAAAAAGATCTTTCTAATGCAACATACTGATAATTTTGACTTTTAAAGGTGTTCTAAAAAGATCTTCCAGTTGTGAACGCAATTGGAGTGTTTTTGAAAGGATTCACACGAAGAGGATAAATATGTTGGAACATCAAAGGCTAAATGACCTTGTATATGTTCAATACAACTTGCGTTTACGATATAGGTACAATATATTCTAATAAAACATTTACCTAATTGCAAGTATAAATATATTGATATTACATTATCTTTTTTGCTGCATATTTTTTCAGGATCAAGGTTGATAGGAGATCTTATGATCCCCTTGATTATGAAGCTATTGATGAAGAAATGAAAAAAATGGGTGGTTGAAGAAGCGCTTTTCACCTACAAGGTTATATCTTTACGTTAAATTAAGTGATGTATTTTTAGTGTATTACATAAAAAAAAACTAAACATTTTATTTGGTATTGTAGAAAATGAAAGTGGGTATAGTCTTGTAGATGAAGATGATGAAGAATTCCGTGTTCTAAGAGATTGTGAACTTAATGCGTATAACATCCCGTTCTCTCAATAAAAAGGTATTGTTGTTTATTATAACACTCGATTGATTGTAGGTGTTTATGTTTTTTTCACATGGTTTTAAACACTTTTTTTGTTGTATATATGCAGCTTTCCTATGCAGATTTTGACTTCATATTTGCTGTTTTTATGCAGTTTTTTTGGGAAAATTATTGCAGCCTTTTCTTATTTTTGACTGCAAATGTGCAATTTTTAGTACAGTTTTACTGCTTTAATGCTTTATATAAAAAAGAAAATAATTGTGATATTCAAAATCTAAGTCGTTTCAAGCAAGGTTACGAGTTGTAGAACTTATAGGGAAATCCAAGTTCACTTGATCATTTAAATATTGAAATTTCATGTATGATTATGATTTTTAGGATATATGAAATTTACACTATCTTTTGTGATGAGTGAGAATTTATATTAGTAAGAACACACGCATTACTCCATTACCAATTAACGTTGACACTATTTTTTTTGTTTTTTATTTATCTTAAATTTCCATCATTGAAAGGTATTGCTAAAGAAATAAGTGTTTGAAAATTGTTGGTTTGGTACATTATTTTATCTATTCCAGTTATATTATGTTTTATTCAAGTGTTTTGTAATACTTCATAATGTTACGTCACCTCTATTATGATTATCAAACTCTGTCACGTCTTTGATCTAAAAAATATCAATCGCATCAACCTTGTACAGGTTAATCACTTTATTTTCAGATCAATTTTTAAAATATTTATGCCCAAGGGCAGACCCATAACACTAAGTCACCAGGTGCACAAATTTTCTTTTTTTATGAGTATAAAGGAAATAAAAATGAACTAAAATGTACGATTTCATTAAAACCAATAAATAAATTAAAAACGTACCTCCTAATTAGGTCGCCTACGATCTTTCATACCGAAAAATCGCTTACGTAGAAGTATTTATGTGACACCGAATTTTGAGACCGGGTTCGTTTTGAAGAAATTGAGATTTTTAGCGAAAATTTACACTACGCGATAAACTTCCATCGAGTTCCCGTGAACCCTTAGGAACCCCCCTTGGTCCGCCCCTGTTTATGCTGTATTGCGTGAGTAATCTACTAGTGAATTTTATGGTTGATTAGTGATTAGATTATCAAGAATTAGATTTTATGTAAGGTTTAGAACTCACTTATAAATTATGTTTTATTATATAAAATAGATTTATAAAAAAACTATATATAAAAGACTTAAATACAATAGGAAACGCGTTGATTATTTCAAAAATAAATGTGAACTTCCTTGAAAAAAATGAGTGAGAATTTAGTTTATTATTACTACAATGGAAGTTCTTTGACAAATACTTTAGGGTGAAAAATTAATCTCTTAGAAAGATGTTCACAATTGTAAAAGTGGAAAATTTGATCAATTTTTTAAGAAGAATGTAAATTTTACAGTATTTTTAGAAAAAGATGAATTGGCATGTACTTCACACACTAACAAACTTTGAATTCTATGTTATTTGTTTTGACAATTTTTTATATATTGTTCATTTCATTTTATCGTATTAAATATATATTTAGTTATTCGGTTCAAAATGAAATGTTTTCAGTTAAATTATTTTAATATGGAGTAACTTTTTGGATTAACTCTTATGTCAAACAAATCATTCACTTTATTGAAACTTACATCAAGATTAAGTTTCAACTTCACTCCAATTTTTGCCCACGAAGAAGTATGTCTAAAGACTAAAACAACATGTTTACGTACTATTTCAACCTAAAAAACCGTATACATTATGTACAATTTTGTAATAATGCTTACCGTCGTACCGACTAGATTAAGATACTTTGACTTTGACTTAATAATTTATAGTAAAAAACCTTAGTAGATAATGTACTAAAACATCCATTCACTCATAACCACATTCAATTACATTTCCTTTTGTTAATAAAACTTGAAAAAAGGAACTTCAAGTCTACCACTACCGATACCACCCGTTGCATTTCTTTTTCCTAAAAAATGAAAAGAAAAAAACAAATACGAGTTTGACGACAAAACGAAAAGAAATAAAAAGTCAAATTTCAACAAAGCAACCCGATTGTACAAACCCGGAAAACTCATCCGGAGCATCCACTTTCACGAACTTACGATTCTGCCCTTGCTTGTTTTTCTCCGTTAACAAAAAAGTTTGCGGCCCACCTTGATAAGCCGAGCCAGTAATAAGGGTCCGATCACCAAGGTCAACTCCGCATGCCCCAACTTGAATAGCGGGATCCGATTTTGCCCAGCATGTAAAATTCCCGTTTTGCCCTACCCTCACGCATGCTCTTGGACACCTGCTATCTCCCCACACTTCCTCCACGCGCCGCCACTTTCCAGTCGTTGTATCCAAAACCTCCGCCGTGTTTTTAAACCGGCCTTGGCTCTCGGTATCATACCCGCTTATGACCCAAAACTCCGACCCGACAAACACTCCTTCACACTCATCACGCTCTTCACTCATTGGAGCTAAGTCAGTCCAGACGTCGGCAGTTACATCGTACACCCACGCACTTTTCATCGCGTTTTTGTTCTCATCGTGGCCTCCGGCAACGTAGATTTTTCCATCACGTGCGTCGGCGGCAAAGAAAGAACGATTCGAAGGCATATGGACTCGTTGAGTCCACCTTTGAGTCGTGAAATCGTACACAAAAACATCTCGTAAAGGCTCCCAGCTTCCCGGGTTCCATCCACCCATCATAACTAACTTCCCCTCCGAACTTTTCACCTGACAAAAAACCGGTAATCCGTTATCGTACTTTGGAACCGGGTCAATCTGGTTCCAAATACCAGTACCGGGTTCCAAAATGGATAACCCGTATTGAGTTTTTTTCTCCGGCTTAGAACAGGTCGCTTCCTGTTCTAACATATTAGGCAAAACAGAAAGCGATTGGACAAAACAAACGGTTTTACTTGTGAAACTGTTTTGTTTGCGGTGGTAATAAAAGTCTCTTGACCGAAAGAGACTTCGCCACCGTTGACAAACATGAGAAGCGACCTCATGGACGCTATAGTGCATTCGAGTTAAACACTCGAGTGCGATTTCTTCCGGTAATCCCGGAATCAATTCGGTGAAAACTTCCATTGGATGAAATTCGTGGTTCTAGAAGGAATTTTGGACTTGAGAAAAGGGTAAAAGTTTGACGATGGAAGATATAATGAATTTGGATATTTATAGACAAGATTAACATTGGATGGGGATGTAGGGTGAGGATTAAATTGGGTCTTCGACACCTGGCGAGCATTCATTGGATCATGAAGCAATAATTGATTCGATGATAATTTAAGGGGGTCCCAAACTTGATTTATTGATAGCTACCTGGTCAAGTTGACATGAATTGGGTACGTATAAGTTGCTGATAGAATATGCAGAAAATGGAAAAGAACCTACACTGTTTAATTTCACATATAGCAACGTTGACAGCTAATCTATTGGAATATATGCTCTTTTTATAAAAATTTGCTATTTTTTTGGTTTATTTTGGTATGATATTCTCTTAATATTCTCAAAGCTTAATAACTCTTTTATATGTAAGTAATGATTAAAACTAGTGCTTGCTATTTGGGTTCAAACGTCCTATAATTTTCTTTTGTCGCTTAGTAATAAATTTTATATACTTTGTCAAACTTTTTCTTAAAGAACTAAATTAGTAGTTGGTTAGACAAATGTTTAATCTTTAGAATATCAACTTTAATATTATAATTCATAATTAATATATTATTTTAAATATAAAACTAAAGATTCTTACTATAAAGCCAATGTCAACGTCTCATCACTATTTTGATACATCGCATATGGCAAGTTAGCATTATGTAGTGACTTTGTTTCGGATAATTCAGAAGTATATTTACATGATGATGATAGGAAGTATCGAATCATCATCATAGAAATATATATTACTATGTATTTAGAAGTACTTACAAGTTACAACACTTCATATTTAACAAAATGGCTAAATGTGATTCTTTTATAAATTAAGCTAAAAGAAAAACCAGATATAATTTTCACAATATTTTGTTTCTCATTTATCAAATAGAGATGTACATGATTCTTTTTCATGTTGTGTATTATTGGTGATCGCTTTAGTAAGGTTAATAGTGAATAACTTAAGAATATGATGATTTTGAATAAATCTGATTACTTTTATACGTTTGATGCGTTAACGTTAATAAAGATGCTTTTTCATGTTGTGGACGACGATGATCGCTTTATTGAGGTTAGTAGCGAATTACTTTAGAATATGATGATTTTGAATCTATGTTAAAACTTTAATACATTTGATGCTTTAAAGTTAATAAGGATAGGAGAGTAATATTTAAAAGACAATGATATTTTTATCATTAATTTTTATAAATTCATTAAATTTGTGAATTAAAAGTTTGTACTATACATTTTAAGTAATGTACAATTTTAATAAATTTATTAAAAAAAATGATAGATATATTATTGCCACGTTCAAATGACTTTTGTAATAGGTTTTGAGAAACAGTTTGACATGCACTATGATAATGTGCAAAAAGATTAAAAAATAATACTAACTTAAATGGTATTGCCCACTTTGTAAAAGTGATGATGAAAATAAGGAAATATGTCATATATTTCTGTCTATCAATATTTTAAGTAGCATTGAATTTATACGTTGCAACCACTATGGTTGAAAGGAATGCCGAATCTAGAATCCAAATTTATTGGGGTTCAGTTTTGCTAACTTCATAACGTTGGCAACGAGTCAAAACAGGTAATATCGCTAGTACGGGTCAGGTCGGGTAGAGAAATACGGTATAGGTCAAGTCGTTACCACAATCACATAATATAAATGTTTAAATTATCTTTTGAATAAATAATTACACGAGTAAGTAATATTGTGAGAGTGAATCGATAAAAGGAGAAGCAGAACTGTGTGACTCACAATAAGCCAATTGCAGAATCGTAGATAGCAAATCTAGACTTCCGGCAGGGAAGCAAGTGGAAATTTTGTTTATCTCTAAATACTAAATCTTTAAATTCAAATGGAGTCCAAATATAGTAACTACGGGGTGTCCTTTATGTATTTATCTAACTATTTGTAAAATATTTTGATAATTTAGTGGGGTCAATGGACCCCACAGCTAATGTGCAAGAATCGCCCTTGGTTGAAACATGCTTTTCATCGATGAAGCTTTGATTTACACGATTAGATTGGTGATGAGTTTTGAATGTTTGTGTAAAATTTGCTTCATGGAAAAGGAATCACTTGGTAACTCACATCTTCAAAAGATGGGTGACCATAAAGAACAAGTAAAGGTTGTAATTTTTTTGTGGCATATTTAATGAAGTTGTTTTATATATATATTTGTTTTTATAAACTTATTTGAGTTACTTAATTATATGCTATTTTTTACATTTTTTACTCAACTTGGTTTAGCTAGTTTACAATGTGAATGTCGGAATATGGAACCGGTTCGACTCCATCCAACCCGTCTACTAATTAAATATCTTACGAGTTATAACCTTAGTGGTTAAGTACTCATTAATACCCATGTGTATACATTTACGTACCATTGCTTCAATAAGAAGTAAAACATAAGTTGTTTTCTGAAGTTTCAAGAACTAAAACTCTTCATGTTTTTATGTTCCCTGTCTTCTTCCATCTAATCCCATGCGTACAACACTTGATTTGCTTAGCTATCAGACTCACAATTGTTATGAAACTGATAATTTTCGTATATACATGTTTCGTATATATCATGAAATTGTAAAATTGAAAAGTACGATAAGTTGTAGATAGTGTAGTAGGTGAAAATTGTCACATATTTGGACATTTTTTTTCTGGAAGATTTAAATTTCTTTTAATCGACTATCTCATTGAAGTCAGACATGTGGATACTATTAATTCTTTGTGAGTTAATGGGGATTGGAAGAGAAAAAGAATATCAGTTTTTTTTCTTAAGGCATAATTAATGATTCATTAGACACGTACATATGCATGTAACTCGATCGATGTGTTCCTTCACGTACGTACTAGAATTTAATAGCCCAAGCCACATGTACTCATAAAATGTTATGGTCTTGTGGGTTGTATGTTATGGTCTTGTGGGGTTGCACTACATGGGGTTTGAGTTTATTAGGTGAAACTATGAATCCAATAACTAGTTAATAGATTATTAATTATTCAATAAGAATTAATCATTATAAATTTAGTATACAATGTTTAATATTAAGTTGATAACAATTCAATTTATATTGTTCTTTGTTATATTAATCTTTGAAGAATTAAGACCAATATTGAATTCACACATAATTTTGAATACAAACGTATTTGATTGTGAACAATTGGATTGATACAAGTACACATAGTCGTCTTACTTACATACATAGTTTCTATGAATCACATAGAAACTATTTATACAAAATAAATCGTTTAGGACGCATACTCATACCGTATCTCTTACTAATAGAGTTCTACCTTAACCCCTACGGGTTTTATGGAAACAAAATCAATTATAATGTAATTAGATCTTTCCTAATTAATAAGATATCTTCGAATCTTCTAATCTTGTTGTCCAAGTTCTTCTAAGTTTGCATGAATTGAGTCTGTCATCAAAATTCTTCATGTGAGTCTGTCTTTGTATGAATTTGTGTTCCCCATACTCAAACTGAGCATAATGCACAGATTAATGTTCAAGATTATCTCAGCCTGAGTCTGTGTTAGTTAGATTCATACTGAGCACTATATACATACTCAACACTTAGCATATTTTCCCACTAAGTTTCTTAAACTCAGATTTTAACTCATTGGATTCATAATATATGTTTGACTATTATTTTTCCAACAGAGTTACACGTACTATAAATTTAATTTATTAAATGTACAACTAATATTACATTAGTACAAAGATCGTGGATAGGCTCAATGAGGTTGAATTTATTCTTGTCTTTGTGAACTAATAGTTTAAATTGGGGTTAACTGTTTTCAAAGAGGAAATAGTTATGCTTAAATGAATGGATACTTATTCCATGCATTGTGACGGGATCATTAAAATTACATCATTTGATTAGATTAAATATTACATCATTATTTATCTAACAATTTAAGTAAGACATTTTTATAATCTAGATGTATATATTTACATAATACTCCATAAGCTTAACATAGAAAACAACCAAATAATTAAGAAAACATACAAAAATCACCAAGGTGATCATCAAACCACAAGAACACAAGAACCCTAGAATAAATCGCATGAGGCAAGAGAGATATATTTTTTATTTATTGTTAAAATATAAACCAGAAAATTGTTTATATATTTTTCCTTCTTTCTTGCATGTGCAGATAACACCTTCTTCATTTCTTATCTACAAGACTGCACCTCCAGCTTTCCATAAACTTTTATATTTGATCCCTGAACTTTCTTTTATTAGACTTTAATCATGTTTTCAGAATCTCTTTGTCAATATGTGTCATGCACTCATAAAGACATGAATGAGAACATGTTGTTTAGATCAAAGGTTTAGGATCGTATTATTCAATACTATGAACCATTGAATCACTTCTCAATGTCAAAATTATTACGCTCTTAAAACTAAACATTTGTGTATTTATAGTACTCTGGATCCAAAGGAATGTGAATCATTTGAGGCTTGCCGTTTAGAATTTACCATAGTGGTAGATTCGTAGGTAGAATATATTTAACTGTTTTTATTTTTATTTTTGGTTTCGTACAATTACTTTGAAGAGTTATCTTCACGTACTCTTTGCGAATCATGTGAAGTCTTATTTGAAAACATTGTTGGATTACTCGTTTATATAGTACACAAATAAGAACGATAAGGTTAAAGTCTTTTGGAGCAATTGACTTTAAAACTCTTTTTTATCTACTACTATGTAATTGTTCTTTGCTAGTTTCTTATTTTCTTTCTTTTTTTTGAACAGCAGAAATATATTAATAAACTAACAAGATGTTAAAAAATTACAAGGATTATAAAGCCAATCATTCCAATTAGAAACTAGTCTACCTCTATACTTTAACCAAGAAAAGGAGAATAATTGAATGGAATCAAATATATCACATTTTCTCATTTGATGAGAGTTAAATGTGATATTCAGCCGTTTCTTGTTAGTTTTTTATTAGCTCTCTAATAACATTCAGCTGTTAAAAAAATAAAAATCAAAATAACTAATAAAAAAAAATCGATTTAATTCAAATCGTTTAAAGTTATCGGTGATTTATGTTATCTATGTAATAACTAAGATTATCACCAATAGAGGTTTTTTTTTTGTTTCATCACTGTGTGTAATAATGAATAACTCTTAGCTTGGCCCAAGAGCAGTTAATCACTTTTATAAATGGATTCTGAAGATTAATTTCTTTGAGAAATTATAAGTACCAAAGTTACTGATTATTAAGTGTAATGGTTCTGGAATCAAATTTTTATTTCTATAATAAATTTTGAACATATTATTTCATCATTTTGTAATGATTATGATAAGAATTATTCCTATATGAAATTCAGAGCATATTAATTAATTATTTTAGTTAAACGATGATAGTAAACTTTCTTTGCATATGAAAGTTATATTTCTTGGTGAAACTGAATATATTTATTAATATGATATGTGTTTTTATTTGATGACTTTACGTTATTAACCTTAAAGTATAAAGCATAAGGAGTTGCATCTTACTTAAACTGAAAACATAAAGATGTTTAGAGTTTTAAGAGAATCGATTTATAGTCAGGAACTACATGCTAAGTTTATTGTGGCATGACTTAGCTATAATAAGTTAAAACATTATGTTTTAAACATGCAAATGTTGTTTGTGTAGTTATGTTTTCATTATTGAATTTTATCATTTGTGGATATAGTTTTCTATTTGTACTTCCAATACAGCTTACTTTGTCTTTTAATAACCAGCTTTTATAGTAAAACTGGTCGATCAATTATCTTGTTTTAGTGACATATCTTAATGATAAAAGATATTTGTGGATACAAGAGTTTTATACGTAAAACTGAGATCATGAAATTTACTAATGTGATTAATGATCTAGGATATTGCATAAGAAATTTTTGTTGTCATAATGTTTATGGAGCTGCTATATACTCCTAACAGACGTATAGCAATTGAGCTCTCAGAGTATGCCAGTCACACGACCTATTTTTTCAGTATGAATTGTTTGCAAGTTAGACGATTGCTTTCTCGAGATATAATGAGTAAATCAATTTAGTTTGTGTACGAGTGGGAGATGTTGAAACATGAATCCGATTCGACTCAGATCCAACCGTCTACTAACTAAATATCTTACGGGTTATAATCTTTGTGGTTAAGTACTCATTAGTATCCGTTAATGCCCATCATAATTGTGATCAATGGTGACAATACATATCCTTGGTGTTTATGTTAAAGATGGCTATATAAAGTGAGAACACTTTATATGCAAGGGTTGGATAAGAAAAATGACACATATACTCATAAACACATTGAGAGATTGAGAGACATGAGTGAGCATACGTGTGGTTCGTGTATGTGTAAAGCAAAACATGATAAAGGAATTTTAGCTTGTGAACCATAAAATGTTTTCATTTGTGATTGTTTTTTGGATTGGTGCTTTAAACAATGATTCTTCGCTTTCGTTATATAATTCGAGTACGTTC
Source organism: Logfia minima (assembly GCA_963921325.1). Taxonomy (NCBI): domain Eukaryota; kingdom Viridiplantae; phylum Streptophyta; class Magnoliopsida; order Asterales; family Asteraceae; genus Logfia; species Logfia minima. The sequence continues at coordinate 12,955,179 of OY992770.1, read as the reverse complement.
CAACTCCTATATTTCTAACAGTTAAAATGTAATTTTAAATGCTATTTTTTCTGCTGCTTTACATACAATTTTATGTTACTTTACTTATGTTTTACAAGCTTTTTAGTTTAATTTATGAGTTATTTTATTTTATTTTTTTTATGTCCTCGTAGCACAAATAACACATATTTTTGAATCCGCTCCAAGTATAAATGATTTTCGGAGTTTTGTGAACAAATATTTATATTATCTAAACAATAAATTTGAAGAATAGAGTAAATGATTGGTCGAGTGGCATTGAGTCAATGCCTAGTGAAAGGTTGTTGAGACGGATAAAGCCTGCGTGGAGGATGTGGGGCACCTCTGGCCCACCAGCTGTTTGTTTGAGTTGCGTACAACTATTAATTTCGACATCACTTGTTGTTGTAACTTAACTCTAAATAAGAAGTAATTGATCTCACTTATACAAGTAAGAATAGAGTTAAAGTCTCTTTAAAATTCAAACATCTAATAAATATTAATTAGTTAATACGGGCTTGATTTGATGGGTGTAAATTAATTTGGGCTAAATTAGGTAATAATTATACATATATGAAATGGTCAAAAGATAATTTTGTGATAAATTTAAATTCATTTTTAATTTTCTACATGACCAAAATTTATTTATATGATGTTTTTACGGTAAGACTAAAATGGTTCTTTAACAGTCACACATTTTCAACATTTCAAGCCATTGTTTTATATATATGATCAATTTTTGAACACAAAAATTCAATATATAAATTCGCACAAAGATTCATTCATCATGTTCATTTAATTAAATTCAATAGATTCAAATTTATTAACTTATTAGATTGTTGTATCCTTTAGACATTTATGTACCGATAAAACTTATACTCCAAAGTGCAAATGCATGCCTTAATCTTATTTTTAAAATCATCAATCATTGAATAAAAGTCAATTTCTACAATTCTTGATTATATAATATTTATATGTAATTGATACATTATACGAATTATGTACATATTTATTGTTACTTCCTATTTGTATTATTATTATTATTATAATTATACTAATGATAATCGTTGATGATTATCTATTTCCTAACACTTGCAACGTGGAAAGGTACTTTTGTGCTCGTAAATTTCATATACTTCCATGTTATAAACTGTTTTAATAAATATGAGATTTTAGCAAACCAAATTAGTAATTTAGACGCTCTCAATATAATTATCTCATAAATCCAACTCAAAACATGATGCTTACGTCTGTAAAAAACAAACAAACAAACATGAATCTCGTTGTTCCTTTTTCTACTTTAATAAAACTTGATATTCATACTTTATTTAAAGTGTATCTATAACTATAATCTCTTAATAGGGACCCCCTAAATATCGTGCAATAACGTTCTAGAATGTTTGTTGCTGTAGTCACTTTCAATCACTGGCTAAAAGTAAGCTCACTTTGTTCCTAAAAGATCTTCAAAACTGTGGTTTTACTGCTACAATTTGGATCATAACAGTTTTATTAGATAACACCTTTTTATATATTAATAAAAATAAATATATGTATTAAATTAAATACCACAGATACGGTAAGTCATAAAATTTATGCACAACAACATCATTTTTGGCTTATTCTCTTATTCTATTGGTTTTGGGGAGTATAATAAACGTTGTTATAGCAGAAGTACTCTAACAAGACTACTTTTTGGTTACCTAATAGTCCCACTCATCTTTTAGAACCTTGAAAAATATTGAGGCCAAACAAATAATGGTATCAGTTTGATTAAACATATAGAGAAAAGTAACATTGTATTGATTTTTTCTTTGCAAAAATAAATATGTGACTTTTAAACGTTGTATTCAAATATGTAACTAACTATGATTATAATTTCCCTAATGTTAAGATTTTAGTTTACTTTCGCCGTCGGAAAACTTAAAATCCATTTTCAATCGGCATGAAACTTCAAAAGAGTTGTGCTGTATTATTGATTTATGAAGCATTTTAGGCGCGTTTGACCGCCACCATCGATATCGGTTCTCAATCGAACTAGCATTTGTACTAATATCGATTCGGTTTAGTGATAACGATTACAAGTAACGACAGTGATAATGATAATTTTAAAGAGTGATAATAGAATGTGAGTTTTTGTGTGTAATTTGAAATATATCCATGTGTTTTGTGTAAAGTGTTTATTTAAATTAAAAAAAGCAGTGAAGCACTACTCGTATTAAACAAGTATGTTTTGTGTCTTCTCTCAAGCTAGGCAATCGCGACCGTAATCATGACCATTGTCTTTTTCACTATCGTTGAATAACGCCAGTTCTTCGCCAATCTTTCAAAAAAAGATGCACGTGATTTAACTAATAATAATATCTCCATTAAATGGAATCAGAATCTGTCTAGATGCTTAAAGATTAAGCACCACACTAACTTTATGATAATCACTTTAGTCGTAATTAAGGTAGCCACATGCTATTTCTATAGAATTAGAGGGTGGTTTTGAGTGTAAGTCAGCTAATAATGTCTTAAATTATTTTTGATTATATCTAAAGAATTAGAGGGTGGTCCACTATATTGTTTTTGATTTTTTCACTGTACATAAAATCAGAAAGTGGTGATTGTGTACTCCTAGTTATTTTACTTTTAAGAGTTGAACAAATTACTATATCTGCTGCTTGTTTCTTTTATCCTTCTTTTTCTTAGTGATTTTATGATTTGTTTGAGCCAATACAATATAAAATGGCTTATTAGAGTGATTGTGTTTGACCTATTGATTATGAAGTTTACAAATATAACATAAAATGTGTATTGGCCAGTCCATCCTCGAGTGATCAACCTGTTTTGACTTGTGAAAAAATGTCACATTTTGATTCCAGTGTAGCTTAATATATCATCTATAAATCTAACTCTCCAAACTTTATTGAGAAAATTAACACTCAAAACTCAATTACAATATGTATAAAATATGATACCTATAACCCAACTTGGTACATTTATTTATAGGCTAAAACTGATCAATATATGGAAACTAGTAACCGACTTGTTATGTAGTTATCCACTTCTTATTGCCCCTGGAAGACCTCATTGCCTTAGGGAACAAGGAATTCCAACATAAATCAAATACCAATCGATCAAATACACTTGATATAAATAAATTATTTAATCAGATTTATATATTTAGTGTCTCGTGAAGTTGTTCAATTGGTTAACCCGAACATTAACCGGACGAAGTGGATTTGGTCCAGTAGAACACAGTCAACCACGGTCCGACCTGCATGGACCATATATTTGATGTTCACAATTCCACTTATTTGTGTTATTGATTTGACTTGTACCTTTCACTCGATGTTAATACAAATATATTATTTTTAGTAATTAACATAATTACTATATAACATCTTATAATTATCAAAATAAAAAATGATACATTTCCATATAATTATTTACATTTAATTTAAACCAAACAAACACTAACCGAACATCCTTGTTTTGCAACCATGTTTTCACCGCTTGTTTTTGGTCATTCCAATTTCTTATCTTACTATAAGTTATAACGAAATGCTTTAATTTCTTTTTCTTCTAATTTAGACGGTAACACCTATATGCCAGCCCACTAAATTGACTTACTCAAAACATCAAACAATAAATTACATTAAAACTGTACAAAACAATCAATGCGAAAACTATATTTATAAAGGATACCATTTTGTTAAGCTTGACTAACTAGATTATTAAACTTCGAATTATTTTTACTTGGCGGCCGTCCTATCAAACTTATAGCTACTATTAATTGATTAAATTATACCCATTATTCATTCATGATTCAACCTATATATGTGGACACTTTACTTTATAACATATCCTAAACACTAATATCCCTTCATTCTAAAACTCAGTTTCAAGCATGTTTAATTACAAACCCAAAAAAGATTTGCACGTTGTTATTTACCCCTATTTTCATCCACTTATTATGCTTCGGGCCGATGTCAACAATCATATGTCGATGGTCCCTGACTTCTTCATCACCATTTATTTTTGAAGAATCCATAATGGACTTTGACTCGTCCATGGGGGCAGAGATGCCGATTCTACAGGGAACGTTTTGATGTTTCGTTATCCACGACAATACATGTCTCATCAGTTGTGTTGATCAAGATGTTGGCGGATTAATAGTTATATCTATACATATAATGAATGCTAAAACTAATAATTGTTAAGAACTTAAACTTTCATAGGTAACACATCTAATTTAATAAGAAGCATAATTTCATTGGTTAGACGCGTATAACAAACGATTTATAATTAGGTTAATGCTGTTAAACTAATTTATAATATAAATTATTATTATTTTTATTTTCTTATAGAACTAATCTTTTTGAATACTACTGTATTTTGTCACATACACAATTTACATTTATAGTAAACACATGTCAATTTATTTATATAATATATATATATATGTGTGTGTGTGTGTAAATAGTTGTACAACTATATTAGCTTTGGAGTTTTTAGAAAATGAAAGGATATTTCATTATATATATATGATATGATATGATGATGATGATGTGTAGATAATACAAATGAATATTATAATTTATTTATTTTATATAGTATTAGATTCTTTTACGAGTAGTAAAACATATTCCAAGTCTCTGAAGCCAACATTCTAAAGCACAACTCATTCAAAGACGTTTAAATATTTTTTGAACATCGTTGGCCCAAATTGGTAAAATGGGCCCAAATTTGTAAAAGGCCACTTTATATTTAAGCCTAGTTTTCTTTGTGTTTCTTCAGTTCTAGTTATGAATAATGAATATTTATATATTTTATCGATCATCGAAGTATTGAACGTATCAATCAACCAATTTCTCCACAAAAGATACAAAAATAAAAACATTCAGAATGCATTTTTATCGACGGTTATTTATACTTTTAATAATATAATTTACATTAAGTAAAAATGTTTATTTTAAAATCGTATATAAGTGAATGATTATTGTAAGTTCCTACACCAATTTAGATTCTTAATATAGTATTATTATATACATTCGGTTTAGTTTAAACGAAATGACTAAGTAATTCAATATTTTATGTTTTCAACGGTACTTGTTGGGAAGAAATTAGAAAAATAAAATAATATAAGGTGAATAACATCATTGGTCATTAGTGCTAATCCTTAGCTAATACTTGAATTAAATAATTTGATCGACATAACATGCATGGAGTTATCACATTATTATACGTCATGGCAAAATAATTGTATACATTATGTGCTTCTATAGTAGATCACTTACCAAGCAATATACTATAAAGATTTTCTTTTAATAAATAGTATGATATGATATGATATGATATGATATGATATGAATATGAATGAGTACAAAAAGAAAATAAAAGAGTGAAGTGAAAAGGAAAGAATTGAATGAAACAACCAACACCAAGAATTTGCATAATTGCATAAATGGTATTTGGATGAAGACATATTGTCTTCCTTCCTTGCCTCCCTTAAAAAGCACCATTTCCTAGTTTCCTACTCCCACCAAATTTCCATCCCACCACACTTATATATATATATATATATTCATTATTTATAATAATCACATATACTTTATTATATTTTATTGTTACCTAGTTTAATAAAGAAAATATCCTAAAATAAATATGATATTATTTCACTTCATTCTGAGAAATAAAAGAGTCTTGTAGGTAAGAACTTTTTTGCTTTGCAAAACCATAATTTTATAGTAATATGGAAAAAATTGATTGCTATTCATGGCTTTCAAGTTTTAACTATACCAAACACACTTGAATGTCATTATTTTAGTGGTCCTTATAAAAAAAAGATTGTTGCACATGAGGTAATTTTGACCACGATGCCCACTTTAGAGTGAACATAATATCCATCGTCATCAAGCTTGGTCACCATTAAATAAAAAAGGGAATCAGATTAAGGAGTTCTTATTGTATTTTCTTGAATATCATGATAAAATCAGTTTTAATGAGCACTTCCAATGGACATATATAAAATTAGTAAAATAAAAGTTTGTACCTTTGCCAGTACAACCATAATGAAAATCTTATTAATTTCAAAAGGCCCTACTTTTTCAAGATCAATAAACTTTTATTATTAACCAACCCTACTTATATTCATGATTCCATCCAACTCCAAAAGTTAAAATTGTATCCTTAACAAAAGGTGAAATGGTTTTCTATGTAATAATTAATACCATCACTACTTTTATAATGTGTTGTGAAAGTAGTGTTGTCTTTGAACTAGTTCAAATAATAATAGTGGATCCATAATTCCATATGTACATGTTTCATGTTACCCATGTTTAGTTTTTCTTTTTCTTTTTTAAATATAAAATGTTAAGTATTATTTGAATATGCAAAATATAATGTAGTGATGTATTATGTAAGAAAATTTCAACTCAAATCGATCAATGACATCAGTATATTTGTACTGATTATAATAAACAATTAAGTAATTTTTAATATGCTTATGACAAAGACAATAAAATATTGATACATCGCAAAGAATGATATTATTTTTATAGGGTGAAATTAACTCGTTTGAATTTGGTCCTTCATGCACTTATTGAATGAAACATGTACGAATACATGTTGTCTAGAAGGTGCACATTTTCATATTCGTTCCTAATTATTAAAATGGTCCATATAAATATTTAATGAAAATGTTTCATCCAAATTTGAGATAAAATATCACCTTTTTAGAAAAATGCACCATGTATATTTTCAGATCGCATATACCTGCACCCACAAATCATTTCATCTACAATCAGGCCCTGATAGCAAATAACTTATATAAGTGTTAGAAGTACGATTAGTTTCCCTGTAAAAAGAATCCAATAAATGGGTGAAATAAAACATATATACTATATCTAGCAAAATGTTATAACCGACACTCTTACAAGTCCGTAAATCGTCTCGAAGACATAACGTGAAAGACGACTCAATTATAAGTCCGTTAAAGAGAGTGTCTGATGCCATCATGAGAAACATGCATGATACCATTTTTTCATATAAAAGAGTAAAGATAAATTAGAACAAAAAGATTTTTTTTAAATAACTTATAATGTGAGAGAGAGAGAGAGCATGCCGTGCACGTGCACAAAAGGGAATGGAAGGGAGTGGGGTGAGATGCATTTAAGTGGTACTTTTCTACTTTGAGGCTTCTTTGAAACAAAGAGAAAGAAAAAAAAAAAGAGAGATCATGAGCAGCAGTGGTAATAGTAATAGCATAATTGGAGGGCGTTTGGCAACACTATTAGAAGAACCCATCGATGAAGATGATGAATACAAGCATCACAGCGTATGGTACACATCATCAAAGAAGGCACAAACATGGCTCAAATCCCATTTCTCTTTGTCCAATAATAAACACAAACCCACCAATTATCTCAATATTCTTTTAAGTGTTTTGGGTTGTCCACTCTTTCCTGTCTCCATACTTCCTTCTAAATCACCATTTTCTCAGGTAAGTTGGTAGTACTTAATATTTGCATGTTCACACATAATTAATACTATTAGTTTTTAATTAACTTTTTACTGTGTCTTTATGAATTGTACCTCTATATATGTAAATAATGAAATAATGCATCATTAACCATGTTTTGATGGTTGAGATCTTGAATAGTTTTCTCAAGCCATTGTTTTCTTATGCTAGTAATTAAGCATATTATATTTGAGTAAACCTGTTGACTTGTATATTTACTCATTTTAATTTTAATTTAATGTCTGAGATCACTTTTCTGCTTCAGTTCCCATCCCATGTTCAATTCCTAAATCATCTTTTCGGAGCTTCTTTACTAACGTATGTCTAGATATATATATATATATATATTCTATAATCTATATGCTTAGATATAATTAATCAAGTACATTTTACCAACATTATTTTGGAACATCCGATCTTGCATAGGTTTAACTAAATAGATCTTGATGTCTCACCTCGTTGATGAGGAAGGTTAATATTTCAGCCACCGTGCTTAACCTTTGGCGGTATAAGGACCATAATGTAGGGAAAACACCGCACATTTCAAATTTAAACAAATCTAACCAAATAATTTACTAATTGGTTGATATTAAGTTTCTTTTTTCCTTTTCATTTGCATTATCAGAACTCTTTTTAAAGGGAAAATGATGTTAACTAAAGAAATGTTACGTGAAAAAGCGGTGAAATGGATGTTAATGCTATAGAAATTGAACTTATAGGACCGAGTGTAAATTTTTAGTAAGTTAACTACATGAATATTATCCGTGATATGTAGTGCAAAGTTGAGTAGAATGAAAGATTTTGATCTAACAAATATCGTGTGATATAAATAGATGGAAAACATTATTAATTATAATGTACTAGAATCTTGATCCTCTTTTTGTGGAGGTTGTTTCACCTTTTAGTCACATATGCATATTTGCATACACGCTAATATCATCAACGACCGTGCTGTTAGCTGCACAGATGATATCTATGTTATTAGCTATATAGATGGTAGGTGTTGTTAGGAGTAAAAAATACTTATTAAAGTTACACTTCTAATCCCTCAGTATAACATTTTCTCTATAGTTAATGAATTAATATCATTTACATATATTCCGTAGTTCATTATAGTTTAAAGATGATGTCCAACAAATATACTTGCAAAAAGAAAACCAATCATATAATAACGTCAAGAAATGATGAATTTAAAGAGTTTGTGTACTGTCTTAATATACCGAATCTTAGAGAATAAAAGTTGGATAGAAAATGTGTAAGTTTGAAGAAAAGTAGAAAGGGTAGCTTTAAAGTAAATTTTGGGTATGTCTTAAAGTCTAGTGTTTATATATATAAAAAGTAAAAGATATATAGTTGGGTAAAAGTATCAATAAATGCCATTAAGACCCCTACTGTTGTTGTTTTCTTGTATCTGGCCACCAGTCTATGTCAATATGTGTGCCTTCTTTAATGAACAAACATTTATATAAATTTTCAACCTAACTTTCCAACCAGTGTTCAACTCGTCAAAGTTTTAGATTCATAGAAAAGTCAAATCAGATCAAAAATCGAATTAAACGGTTGAGTTTTTTAGAACCAAACGTAACAGTCTATGTTAAATCATGTATCATTTGATTGATCTTGTATTTACATAACAAAGGGTGCAAGAGCTTTCTTTATTAGATCGCAAAAAAGCCTGTTACGTTTTATCTGCAGTAACAAATATGAAAAAATAAAGCGTTTATAATGTTATTTCTGAAATAGTAACACACTTCAGACACACGTTATACATTTTTCACTAATGACTATATGAATCACATTGTCATTTCAACATGATTTCTTCACACCATATGTGCGTCCTCTAAGCATGAAAGTGTTTAACTTTACCTGCTACAACAAATTTGATTAATCTAAATACTGAACAACAATTAACTGTTGAACTGTTTTGTTCTGTTAGGTTTCATCATCAGCAGAATACATAATACAACATTTCACAGCAGCCACCGGTTGCAGAAAACTAGAAGGAACTGTAAGGAACATGTATGCCACTGGAAAAGTTACCATGGCCATGGTGGATGAACTAAGCTCAAATGGTACAACAACCATCAGTAATATGGGTGAGCCACAAAAGGGTTGTTTTGTTATGTGGCAGATGGTACCAAACAAATGGTTGATTGAGCTTGTTGTTGGTGGCCATAAGGTGGTTGCTGGCAGTGATGGCAATGTTGCTTGGCGGCATACACCGTGGCTTGGGTCTCATGCTGCCAAAGGTGGGGTCCGTCCACTCCGCCGTGCTCTTCAGGCAAGAATATACATGATCAATATCAGTAACATTTTACTATTTAATTATTTATGTGATACAAATGTGTGAACAAATTTATGTCACAAACACGAAAGATGCACAAGCTTAAAAACATACAAAAATAGGCAAATAGCAATGACCACCTAAAATGAATATAGATAACATAAAAGCTATACATGATCACCAAATATACCATGCCCTAAGAAGCCTTCTACATAAATCTTAATCAGATTTTGTATTATCGATAGTTTATAATTTAAGATCTATTAAATTTAAAATCATCTCATTATATACATCACCAAGTTCTTACGATAGTTAATATTTCAAATTATTCAAAAGACTGATTTTGGTTAGTTAAAAAGCTTGACATTTGTCAAAAGTTTGAAGGCACTTTAACCTTTTCAGTAACAATCAACATATTTATGTAACTTTATATGTATCATATTGTTTACATGGAAACTTTCAAGCTAGTTACCTACTTGCACACAACAACAATTCTCATCGTCGATGGTATTAGTTTGGTCAACAACACTTTTCCTGCTGAAGTAGTTATATACAGTTAATATAAGAGGAACTTACATATACATTTTACTCCTTGCTACACGCAAACTGGCATGGAGCTAACAACACGGATCATTTCCCAATTTTAATAACAAGAAAATTAATTATTGGACCTGCAACTTTTTGTGATCTTAAAAAATGATACTGTTGATGATATTATTCCAATGGAACCATTCTCAGACTAGATACTTAAATGTGCAAAAGATATAATTGGCAAACAGCTTTAGCAATTGGCCCACTTTGGCGGGTGTGGTATGTCATTTTCCCATTTTGTGAGGTACCTCAATATTCTTCAACTACTTTTTCTTTTCCAATGGATTCTAATTGTCATAGGACCAAATTCACATGTCTTAGGATGGTCCACATGCTTATAGAGTTAACAGATTCTGTCCCTACGAATTCCCAATCATTCAGATAAGGTTATGAATATCAGAACTTGGCCTTTAGTCACTTTTAACTTCTAAGTTGACCTAAAAAACCGGCCTACAGATCCTTAGAGATGTATGCAGGCCATGGTCCCCTCACGTAGGTATTCTTAATATCTACAGGTGGTCAAATGAGCTGGCTGGGAAGGTTTGGTAATGGGTTCATCAAAATAGTACTTTTTATAAAGAGAGAGGGGGTGCGGGTGGGTTCTATAGATGATTATTGTATTAAATATGATAATAAGAACTCTACTATTGAGGATAGTATCTAAATTATGTGAATACATCAGCTTAAAAAACTAAAACACTGAGCAAATAATTTAGTAAATTTCTAACCCCTTAGACTTGCTTGATTATTTCAATTTTAGTCAGGTAGACATGTTTTAATTTTTTATTCATTTGACTGGTTATTGATTACATCTAACCCAGATCAATCCATTTTCATGCCAATGGGCCTAATTGCCACCTCTAATATCTTGTTGGCTTCTATGCCCCCTTGTTCCTACATCTGGTCCTTCACACACACAAACACACACATAATGACAAACATAAATGTACTAAAAAGCATTGTACATTAAATTATGATTACAAATAACATTTTATCGGGTTTCAAATCAGTTATTTAAAAGTTTGGGATAGTGGCGGTTAGTAACCTGTCGCTTTTGAAGGAGTACCTCCCATGGTTGGAGATGTATCATTCAAGAGTAGAACTTAAGTGTTTATCTTTACGAATTTGACAGATGGTAGGCGCATTAAACATACAAAAATGCAAGTATAAATTTCGCTTTACCTCCTTGTATTTTTGCTTGTCAACACTTCAGGCCATTGACTATTGGCTTTAATCACTAAGGTCCATAACTTGTAGCAAAGATGAAGTTAATCTTTTTTCTTCTTTGGTAACTTTTGTTTGTATATGTAGGGCTTAGATCCTATGGCTGCGGCAGGTGTCTTCTCCCAAGCACAATACATGGGAGAAAAACGAATAGGGGATGTTGATTGTTTTGTGTTAAAACTATCAGCAGATGATGCAGACTTAGCTGACCGAAGCGACACTACTGCAGAGATGATTAAACATGTATTGTTTGGTTATTTTAGCCAAAGAAATGGGTTGTTGGTACACTTAGAGGACTCTTACTTGACTAGAGTTCAAGCACCGGGTTCATTCCCTATGTACTGGGAAACCTATATGGCAACAAAAATCAAGGACTACCGGATTATAGAAGGTGTTATGATCGCACATTCTGGTCAATCAGACGTGATAATTACAAGATTCGGGGATAATTTGAGGGCAGGCCCTGTCATCACAAGGATGGAGGAGAAATGGACCATTGATGATTTGGCATTTAATGTTCCTGGCCTCTCAACGGATTGTTTTATCCCTCCAAAAGAACTGCACAAGGATTTTATCGAAAAAAATCTAGATTGGAGATCAACGGATAATGTATTATCTTTCTCATCATCATGATCAGAGTCAAGCTTATTATATCAATAAAACATTTTCCTATCACTAACCTTGATCTTCTTCCTATGGTTTTGTAAACAATGAATGTGTATGTAAATGGCTTAAATTTCTTGACACGTAATGCCTCTAGAGGTGGACTCTATCTTGTTTCTTATATTATGGTAAGAACTGAAAAGTGACATGAATCTCGACCTTGTTTGGATTGTTTCCAGCACTTAATTCTTGTATGTTAATGCTAGTGAAATAAAGAACAGACTAAGTGCCAAAATATAAATCATAAAGATGAGCAGACTTACTTGAATAGATATGGAAAGCAAAGTTCAAATTTCAAATGATCGGTTTTTGTAGTAGAGAGTCCAGTCTGAGTCCCCAGATGAAGTTAGTCCACCATCATAGGTGCATACAGACTCCACACAAGGGTTAGGCTGAATAGGAAATGAAGTTTCTTTACCGTTTCCACCAGCTCTTACCTCATGCCCAGGAAGTCTAGGAGACTTTAAAAGTCCATCAGCATCCATTTCTTCATCTGACAACAATCTGCAGCAATCGAAATCTTCCTTATCAAAAGAACCACTTATGAGTCCATCCCTCCAAGATATCCGCATCTGTGACTCTGAGACATTCTCTGAAGTTGAGTTGGAAATCCACGATGCATGAATATCTGTGTTTTCTCTAAACTGGTTAGGATTTGCAATATTGGAAGATGATAATACATCTGCCAAATCAACACTTGACCTAGGCAGGTCCCATGGTGATGAGTTGTCATTGGGAGATAAGCTTTCATGTTGAAGAACATTTGTAACCTGATCAAGTTCAGATTCAAACTGATGTATCACTTGAATGCCTTCCTTCAGCCATGATAAACTTGCTTGCCCTTCTAAGCTTGTATCTGAGTTTGGAGTTTGTATGACATTCCCACTACCTAACGTGTCAGCAGAAAACGGAGAACATTCCTCATTAAAATCAAACGATGATGGTCTCTCTTCTCGTGAAATAACATGTTCACGGCAAGGAGTGCCACTAGGAGAAGTTGAAGATAATTTATTAATTACTTTCTCGGAAGATGGCTCTAATATTCCTTGAGAGTCGGGATCGCTGAATGTACAAGGGGAACTACAGCGTGAAGAAGGTGAAGATTCAACTATTTTCCAAGATTGATGCAACCCTTTTGGGGGATTGCCTTTCCCAACAACACAATCTTCATTGTCATCTACATAAGATGGTGACATATGCCAACTAATTGAAGCTTCAACAGGACAAGGAATCAAAGAGGGTGTAGCTTTTGTAAAGATGTCTTTCCCTCTGTTACCATAACTAAGGCAATGAATATTGTCGTCAGAGATGTCCTGTTCGAGGGGGGTTTTGTGTCCTACCGAAAGAATTCCCCTAGCCTTGCATTTTCTCCTGTCAATGACCCCAGAAATTACATACCCGGCACCATAGCAAGTAGAAGGTGCAGCTCCTGAAACAAGCACAGAACGACACAAGCTGGATTGCATTTCAGGAGACACGGATGGCTCCGCCGGAGGGGTTTTTGTGGTAGCAGTGATTGAGCTTTGTTCAGTAGACTTGGCAGAATTGGCACAATTTAGAACAGACCCGTGTGAAATCTTGGTAACAGGAGTATGATCATCAGCATCATTTTTGTTATTGATAGTAAAACCAGGAAACGGGAATAGGTCAGCTTGTTTACCCTGTAACTCGTGATGTGACTTATCGAGAATATTATTATTATTATTACACTTATCAAACCCAGATCTCGGCTGTGCCATCCTACACAAAAAGAAGAAAAATTCTTGTCACTATTCACATACCGTATGGTTCATATCATAATAGAATAGCCATCAAAGCATTCACTAATCTGTGCACCTTAGCCCATTATAAAAAAATCACAATCATAGGCTCATTACAACAGTCATACCACAAAAACAATTCTGCATGTTTTTCTCACGTTACCTGAACCAAGTTATACTTATACCACTGTTGACATGCCAAAAATACATCAGATCATACTTATCACATGCTTATAGTAAAACAAAGAGCATGGACACAAAATGCACCATAATAGAAAATGCCATAAATGTGATGAAAATTTTTCGCATCAACAACTATCACACGTTTTCAGCAAGAAAAAAGTTATATTTTTAGCACTCATTCTTCCTAGATTCAGTATCATTCAAGTCTGATATCAGTGACTGCATAATACAATTAAAGAGAGAAAAAAAATTTACTACAGCAATATATAAAGTTTAAAATCACTATCAGCAACTCAATCCAGATTTGAATATAGCATGAAATCAAAAATAGCTTCAGAACATTGTGCCCTAGTAACAAGTAACTGATTTTCACTCAAATACAGAAATTAAATGAATCTAATCCAAGCTCATTACTTAAATTAATCTCGTAAAAATTAAGAAATGAACTGTAATATACACACACGCATACAAGCGATGTTTCATACTCTATGAATTTGAATTAAATGAGAAAATGGAAGTACATTTCGAAATATGTTAGCATCTATTAATGGCGAGAAGATATAAGAAGTGAATTGGAAGTTACCTGAAGTTAGGGTTTAGCCGGTGATTGGAGATTTGAGGTTAGGGCAAAAGAAAAAGAGGGGGGAAAGATGGTGGTCAACTATTTCAAATCGTAAATGTCAACCACAGGACATTTGGGTTTTTAAGAGCATCAGCAATAATATAATTAGCCTCACTCAACCCGTATTGACAGATTAGCGCTCCAGTATCATTCTTGACACGTCAAGCGTAACATTATAATTCAGTAGCTTTTCATTTTGGATCAATTTTAACCCCATTTTCACCTTAATAAATCATTTTTAAACCATTTTTTTTTTTAAACTTTTAAACTCTTTTTTAACACAACAAACTAAAAAACTAATAAAAATACATTTCATTAAAAATAAATTGAATTCAAACGATTTCTTGCTTACTTGGTCATACTCAGTCAACGTGTACTCGAATATTTGCTAGTCGTTCCAACCACTTCTCCAACACATCGTGTTTTTTGTCAAGTAAGTTTAAGAAAAAACAAACTTCGGCATTTACTTGACCAAACTTTGAGTATATGCAATATTTTGAACGGTGTATAACCCTTCCCATTAGCGCGTGAAAACAATCAGTAATACGATTCCAATAAGCCTTAGACGATTGGTCTCTTTCGGTTATTGGATTTTTGGAAATTTCTATGACAACCTTGAGGAGTTGAATCACCTCCTCTTGTGACCAAACTGGTCTTCTTTTTGAAATTTTTTCTTTTCATTTTCCCGTTTTTGCTTTTGTTTTGTTTGGATCCGGTTGGATGACTTGAACTTCATCTAGTTCATATTCTTCGTCTTCCCCAAGAATAACATTTTCGCTAAGACGTTGCTCGTTCGGGTCTTCATCACGTAAAGTAAAATGGTTGTAGTCTACTTGTCAAACTACTGGGTTGTTGGAACCGAAACCGGGGGAGCTTAAGGTTTGTGATTCATTTCCCCGCACAAAGGCCATTTTTTGTTTCCTAATTTGAAACTGAAAAAATCATTTTCTTATATGGAAAATTCTATGACGTTCACTTGTTATATGACATAAACTTGTCATGTCAAAAAAGTCAACAATTGAAGAAGCTGATTATAGAGAAGATTAAGAGATTAGAGGTTCAAAGGAAAAGATGCAGAAGATGGAGCTTAGGGTTGCTTAGCCGTAAGGAGGCTGAATTTTAAAAAAATTTGAGACAAACTGTCTTCGGCAGTTTACCAACAAATAGATCTCGAAAAAATACACAAACTCAAAAAAAAAAAAATGGTGATTTAATCCCAGTTTTAGTCAAAATATGTGACCTTTCAAAGTTTAAAAAAAAAAAAAAAGAAAAAAAAAAAGGGAAGTCAAGTGGTTCGACCGATCGACCAAGTCAACATCGCCTGAAAACCGGTTATAGTTGGAACCGAAAACCTTCAAAACCCGGTTCGGCCGTTCGAACCGGTTTTCAAAACACCGCTTGTTATATAACAAATTTCTATCATGTCAAAAAAGTCGACAATTGAAGACTCTTCTGTCATGGATGATGGTGAAGGACAGAAACTTGCATACAAGTTATTAGAGGAGAGTGACACATCTAACTCAGACCATTCAAGCTCCGACAATCAAGTCGGACCTCAATTACTTGCTGTTCATGTAGCAGACACTCACATTGTAAAACGAACAAATGTCTGTGTCAAAAAATTAGAAGTAGTTGTTCCATATCATGCACATGTCCCCCCGAAAAAGTGTACCAGCCAAGGTAAATGTGTTTAGGGTTGAAAGTGCAAAACTCTGAAAGTTCACAAGTTTAGGATTTGTAGTGAAACAAGTCCCATATCCAGGGGTCTGTTTTGTAGTTTCTGACAAAATATGATACATGTTATACAGATATAAACGTGGCAGAAATTAAGCGATATAAATGAAGTTTTCGCGAAATCTCTTCTCTATCTCTATCACTATTCTCTATATATTATATAACTAAAAGGAAAGGTTTGGGTAGCTCATTTGGCATCATCTTATCAGCTCCTATTATAAGTTTATTATGCTGATAAGTTATTAGTTTCATTCACCCTACTTGGTTATACTTACATATGTGGTGTTGTGTGATATACAATTGTACCTTGCGCACGTGAGCCTTTTTGATATTTTTTCGAATTCTCTGTACTATTTACCAAAATAGATGTTAATCTGGCCTAGAAATGTTCAGTGCAATCAAGTGTACCTTGTAGCAAAAATTGGAAGGCAGAAATGGTCTGATTTCAAGATTGGAGTGCTACAAAGTTCATGCAGTTTGACTTTTCTCTGACAGAATGTCCATAGTAGTAGGGTTGACAGTTCCATTCATGTAAGTAAAAGTAAAAGCCTTGCTGCAGATATTAAATACCAGTTTGTGGATATTACTTAGATGGTTATGGATAGAAACTAGAATCAGAATTGCCAGACTTTTTTTGAGCTATTTTTGAGTGAAAGTTTGTCTCGTAAAGGTCAAAATGCATTTATCGATTACATATGTAGTTAATATAGCTATACTGATGATATGTTCTGTTTTGGTTTTGAGATTGTTATAGTTATTTTCTTATAGGATTTTGTATCAAAGTTTGGGAGGCTTACTAAAAACCTTCTCTATGGGTATGCCCCTAGTCATTTTCTCATCTTAGTTTTTTGGTTCTATAAATTTTGCCGGCTGGGTGAAATCGCTTTACCCAGAAAAAGAAAATGATAGATGTTAATCCAACTTTTATAGCCTGCAATTAATACTCTTGTGATTGAATTAATTAGAGTAAGTTTATGCAGTTGAAAAAATAAAATAAATTTTATTTTGGAACTGTGGTTTTAAAATTTGGCCTCATCTTCAGATAAGTTGCAACGGTAGCCTCGGAGGGACATTGCATAGATGCTGCAGCATTTTGTAAGCTTCAACTCTCATATTCTTTGCGACACTGATTTTAGTATTCATGATTTTTGCATAATGCATTATTTTTGTTTATTTTTAACGTTACTTTTTGTAACTTCCTTTTTTTGTGGGTTTTGGTTGCACGTTCATTGTAAGATTAGACAGAAAGAAACTTGAACATGAAAATTATTTTCTTATTGCTTCCACTGAGAAATGCAGTTGGGTGTTGGTTGCCCCCTTGATAGTCTTGCACTAGGTAAGTGATAACCATGTGCTGATTCACTTGCACAGTAATGTTTTCAGTCAAAGTGATTTGTTTTGTAACGAACACCAACTGTTAGATAAAATTTCTCAATAGGGTTTCTAGTAGTAGGATGTGGTACTATTGAATTTTTTATACGGTTGAGATTGATCATGTTTTCGTGCTCATATTGTTGAGTACAAACCTTTTATTATGCATCCAAAATGGATGCTACTGATTTTCATAGACAAGTATAGAATCAAGTCAAGGATTATCATGATAGTATTGCCATGACGTAGTAAAAGAGTTTGGAAAGATGCAAACGATACCATCTTTCAACATAATGAGTTTGTAATTCCAGATATTCAATAATGAGTACTGATTTGTACACCACCAAAATTTAATTATATATCATTAGCTATACTTTAAGGAGTTATACATTTAATGGTGTGATGTATTATTTAATGGCGTAAGATTTATTTAATGTTGTAGTAATCACGACCCCTCACCAATTCACTTTATATAATAGATTCAATTTTGTATGTTAATCAACCACAAGAAATAGGACGATGCATGCTAGAAAATGGGATTAAAAACCGGCTTTCGCCTTTGTTTTTACTTTTTTCCACCACATACATAGTAGAAGCATCGATTTGAGTGAGTGTGTTGGAATTGAAGACGGAGTTGGAAAACCTAGTCTTTTGATTTGCTTTTGTAAATTAATGTTGTCAAAGACAATTTGACACCATTTTTGATACTTTTATTAACAAGCATAGACCATCTGCTGGTTTATATTTACGCTTAATTGTCTGAAAATGTAACAAATTATGACAAAAACTCTATTGTGTGTATCAATGTTCAAACCTCTATTGAGTGTATTCAATTTTCAATATTGCTAATTGTGTGTGATTTGACTTGTGTGTCATCCATATAAAGTACCCACGTGTCATTCATATAAAACCCCACATCACAAAAATTACATACAATTAGAAATAAATCGAAAATTGAATACATACAACAGAGGTTTTGAAAAGTTTATACACACAATAGAGTTTTTATCATAATTTATTCCATTTAGACACTTGGCGCTTATATTTATTTTACCTTACTAAACGACATGAGATACTAAAATCCAACAACTATAGATCATTACTATTAGCTTTCACAACCAAAAGAAAAAAGGATAATTAAGAATAATATTTGTTAACACTTGTGCCTTGGTTTCAACCTCCTTTCACTAAACATTTAAAACAGTTATTTTGTGTATTTGATGGATACATCAAGATATAATATTACAAAAACTACAACTATGATTCTACGAAGACAGTCAACTCCTTGCAACAAAACATATAATACAGAAGGTATGGTAAAATTTACTGCTACAAAAAACTGTTACTGTCATCATCTGCTTCCTATATCACATTACCAGTACTTGTCTAAGATTCAGTACCACCACCGTTCTCGTGTTGCAGTCATTTTGCATTATGCATCCGTCTGCAGCATAGACGAATGATTATGACGTAAAAATCTGACCAAATAGTTTCACATCACCAGTCCTACTTGGCTTTTCCGCATCTGAGAATGAACAACTATGTCTCTGTTCTTGGGACACAGAGCCATCTTGTGGCATTAGGACTCTTGTCCATCTTAAAGTTGCTTTGTGGATCGGCAGATGAGACCATAACAGGACAACCCCTAAGAATTTGGGAAGATTCCACAGATTCCGGCAAGGAATGTTTGGAAAGATGCAAACCATAAATAATCGATTTCACAGGCTTCCAATCCAGTGAAAATCCCAGTGAATTATCTTTCTCGAGTTCCTTGCTTCCTTTACTACTGACTCCACCAGCACTGTTCTTAGCATGTTGGTCATTCAACTGAAGTTGGTCCGACGAGTTTACAAGTCAGATTGGGAATGAGAGTTACCGTTTGGTGAGGCAATGGTCTCCCAAGAGTTCAAGCCTTTCCAGTCTTTCTGACTACCAACGTCCATGGACTCTCGTGGACTAGATTCAACTGACTTGTCATGAACTCCTGTCACATATATCCGAAACAAAAGTCATTCAGTGCAAATAACGAAAATGTTACACAAGAAATACAGAATGTTAACATATAGTGATACTGTCAATTGAGGTCATCAAGTGACACGTGGCAATAGTAGAATTACTATCAATCAGTATAGGCTGAAATTAAGATTTAAGTAGCAATTTAAATATGTATAATCGCTACTAACTTATTATGAATGAAATTGAGTTATTTAGAATAGACTCATGTCAATGCAGTAATTTCTTGAAAACAGGCAAAAAGATGAAAGAACATCAAATATATACAATCAATAGCCCCTCAAGATTCAAAATATATAGACATAATCCTTCTAAAAAGTGAAAGAAAATACATTGAGACAGATAGAGTAAATTAAAGAATGAATTAAGACCAAAAGATAAAACAAGATCGAAAAACTAACCGGAAACAAGTTGACGGAAATCAGAGGTTCCACTGCCGAAACAGCAACACGAGTTCCAGACAATTGGCAATGGCTTCGGCCGCATCAATTACAATTAATCAATCAATTCAACTAAAATCAATTCGATAACAAACAACTGCACATCCAATGACGCATGCGCCACAAAATTAAAACCTAAAAAGCTGGCGATATTACACCTTTTTGAAGAGATTGATATACAAGAAGTCAGAACGATTGAAGTTGATGAGGCGTTCAACAATTGTGGAATGAAGTAAAATTAGCGAAAATTAAGTTTTGAATTGAGAATGGGAGTGCTTGTGTTAAGATAAGAAATGAAAATTTGAAGTGTTACGTGAACAAGAACAAGAATAAGTACTGTTATAGTAACGGAAAATTAATGAATCAACTGAATTAACTGCCACTAAGGTTACTAAATAAAAATTGTTCAAATATATTCCGTAATAATATTGTGTGCGTTTTGTTAACGACGACCCTTAGCGCCGTCAATTAAGAACTAATTTTGTATGTTAGTAGTGGTTAAGTACCATCAAACTGTTAATTATAATGACACATAACCTTAAAATACAATATATTTATGCATAAAATTCATCCTTATTAAGAACCCTACGGGATGTTATTATTATTTTTCTATATTTAAAAATAGAAATATTGGTTCGTTGAGCCGTAACTTTTTCGCCCAGTTAATTTCACTAAGTTATTTCCTTAAATTAATTTAAGTAATTGATGTACAATGATTGAACTAAAGCAAAAACTGATAGTTTGGTGTTCGATTTTGGTATTAACCAAAACTTTTAATTCAGTTTAGGTTTGCATCAAAAAGCGAATCAATCTAAAATAGACCCGATGTTTGAAGCTATGTTCATTGGGTTTAAGCCAAAAAAATGTTACAAAATGAGGAAAGGATAGTTTTGGTCTCATATCAAAACTTCGGGTCGACAAAATCGACTTAAGTACAATTAATAGTTTTCAATCCTAAAGAACTAGGGGTGTGTTCAGTTGGAAGGTGTAGGAATGGGAAATGAGATTAATCCCATAGTGAGTGTTTGTTTAAGAGTTTAGGAATTAAAATATGGGTTTCAAACTTATAGACCCCAACCAAGGGGGTGGGTTTCAATCTCAATTCTAATAAATCCTACATCTCTCTTCTTTAAATGTATAAATTCATAGTTTCAAACCCCTCAAACCAAACAATTATATTGGTAGTGACTTCATAATTGATACGCATTCTCATTCCACTTTAAGGTCATAACCATACCCATACGTATAGTAATTCCGGACAATAAACCAAACGCACCATGAACAGCTTGGGTTCGAGTCTATAGAAGAAAGGACACAATCGAAACACGCTAGCTCACCCTTAATTAAAATGTCTCCGAGGGTCTAAAAGTTGTCTGCATCAAAAGTAATAACGCCTATCGTTAGTTACATTATAGTTTTAGCATTTGTTGAAACTTCAATCATTGTCATAAGCTTATAAAGTAGAAACATATAGTTCCACAAAATAAATGACAACCCTTTAATGTTCTTCTCATTATAACTAACAAAAGTACAAAACATACATTGAGGAATCTTTGACACCACTTTTAGACGGAAGATACTGTATACTTATCCCTGTCTCCTAAAAAAATTTCGAACAGTATAACTTTGAGTATTGTTAGACTCAAGCATTACATAGACTTAAAAGACACTGCCACACCTTGCCACCAATCCTTGTTGGCGATCTTTTTCTAGGGGCGCGTCTAAAAAGTCTTCAAGAATCTTAGGAAACAAATGTTAGATTTCCTGTCGTTTAGTTTAGGCATCCAATCCCATAGGCCGTTCAAAATGTGCCCATGAAATCGGTCTACCTCATATCTCATTTCACTATATTACATCAGAATTACTATATATAGTATACCTTACTTGAATATTTGTAAAAAAACAATGAAAAGGGAACTTAGAAAAGATTAATTGAACTGTTTTCCGGTATAGGTCTGTCCAAAACTCCAATTAGGAGGGGCCACATTGTTGCAAATGATGGTTTTGCCATCACTCGTTGTGACCTTGAAAGATAGAGCTTGACCATCGAGGTACGCGCCACTTTGCCAGTTTTGACCCCAGTTACGAGACATTGCAGTCCACGTATTGCTTTTAGAGCCCATGATAGAGACTGATATGACATCACCAGCACCACCAACGTTGGTCAGGAGCAGTAGGTTGAAGTACGAGTGACCGTTGATTGTGAACCTTACTCCACCATTCTTCTTGCAAGCAACCCTGCAAAATCAAATAATATGCTCAACTTTATGACTTGTGCATTCTGAAGTAGTAGTTAGTACCGGTTTGTGTTATAATAGTCATATAGTTTGTGTAGAATGATTTATGGAAAAAATGTTTGGTGCAGCTAAAAGCACCTAAAGTCACGTGCTGTTAGGCAAAATTAGGGATCGAGTATGTATATATTAAAGATGTAAAAAACTTAAGGTCAAAAATCTATGAAGTTGTTCTTCGCTGCACGTAAGTATTGTGATGTGACAACATGTATTACATTCCCATAATTAGTACCTTCTATATTGAACTGGTATGATTCCAGCTTTGTATTGACCAATTTTAAGAAAAGCGGGCTCAGCAAGATCAAAGTGTTCCAGGGGAGGATTACACCACCCTCCATTATCATTCGACTGTGCAGGATTTGGCGGGCAGAAGTTTGTACCGGTGACAACAATATGACCTGGGAGACACCATCGGGGATCATTTACACATTTAATCTGAAAACAAGCTCCACAAGCAAGCCCATTGTTGAACAAAGCGGTACTCAGTGCAGCCGTTTTTGTACCATATCCTTGGCTATACAAATTTCCATACCCACAAGCTCCTCCTGCACATTTATATCAATGTTTTTATACAATTATGTAAAAAACAAATGGGGCGTACCCTCATGTGTCCCATGGGTGGGGACCGTTGGGTGCACCCTATATTCTTTAAAGAGTTGTTAATTTGGCTAATTAACTTAGGTGGCATGATTTTTCTTACCCATTGTACCGGAAGCATCACTTTCACCATAGAATGTAGCATGGGCATTAATCCATTGACCAGAAGCTTTGCCATTAGCATTTGGCAATGCTATCATGGAGGCGAGTGTTAGAACCAAAAAGTATCCAAGAAACCCCATTTAGACGTGCCAAAAGAGATCTTCCTCGAGTTTTTTACTAAAAACTCAAAGAAGTTATTAGAGAATGTTGAGAAGGGGTGAAGTTGAAAGTGTGGAATGATACCCTTTTATATAAAATGGGTAAGAGAAAATTGTAATGGCAGTTAAAGCCTTAACCATGTACCAACTTGTTAATCTTAATAAAATAAGTTTACCTCCTCTTTTCACATGCTTCATGTTATTAAGGAATCATATTCTATGGGAAGAGTAATAAAAAAGGCAACTATAAAAGTTTGCTTATTATCTTTAGAAGCATAGACCAAAAGGTAATTAACAAGATTTGTTTCTATAGTTGTAAGTTGCATTATGTTAATCTGCATTAAGAATTTATATACAGTAGTAATAAGCTGCAAGTAACATTTTAGAGGTTTGTGAAACTAGAAGCCTACCACCATCTTTTAATAATATATTGATATTGATATGATATATGAGAAGATATGGTTACAGACACTTCTCTTCTCTTTATAACTGCTTTACTTTATTCAACTTTGTTTGGCTTTGTTGGTGTTGCATATTTTTATTTAGTGCCACCGCTAGATGCCTTTTGAGGTTCATCATGTGATCGAATACATGATATAAGCAGTAACGAATTTCGTCATTCCAGAGTGAGGTTTTCTTTATATAATATGTTCATGTACTTGATTACTAAAGAATAAGAAACAACTTGAATACTTAATAGAACATATACTAAAATTTTGTGTAGTTTTGAGGCTGCAGTCTTTAGGTGTAAACTCAAATGTGTTTTGATGATGGTAGAGGTGGTAAAATGGGCACTCAACTAGTAGAGTGTTGAATAACATGACAAAATGAGTAACTTTGTGGTACAAGTGATTTGGAACATTTTTTGGCTTGCATATAAAATTTTGATATATCAAAATGTTGAATATGATCACAATACTTTATTATTGGAATAGCATCAATTTTTAATTTATTATTTAGGCACTTTTAATCTCTTTATCAGATTTTTGATCCATTTGACCAATTTGACATGTTTCTATTCTAACTAAAATGTCCAGTTTAGTCGCTTGATCCATTTGACTATTTGAGAATAAAATAATCTATATATGTTGACCTATTTGAGGTAAACGGAAAAACAACCTTTTAGCATATTGTGATCTGAGAGTTAAATCTTATATACTTCCATCATAATAATGCTTTCCTATCGGTGAGGGTGGTCATAGCTAAAAATTATAATTTCTAAAAAGCTAAATAAATTATGAAGTAGTGAAGAGACTAAACCTGAGTATAACACTACAGAAACAAATAGGATTTAAACAATTGGCAAGTTGCGAGTGCATTGACTTATTTTGAGTGTTTGATAAGGCATGGAAGTACTTTGGAGGTACACTTTAGTTTCTGGAGATTAGCAACCAGGAATGGCATTAATGATTGGTTGATTAGAATAAACATGCAAATGATTAAACTATAACCTTGCACATGAGATACCATTTGTGGCATGTGAGCCTTTTAATTGCAGTTAAAGACTGGATTGCCATTGACTTTCACTCTCAACTAGTAGATGAATCACATGGTCACTTGGGATTGCTAATTTCTAACCCTTCAAGTGCAATTTTAGTGGATCCAGACTCCTTCAACTTTGTTTGTAGTCGACCAACGTCGTATTGGTTTTGGCAACAGAGAAATATGTAGATATATTTGGTGTTATTCATACTTCAATATGTAGCAAAAGACATGTTATGTGATACAATCCTTCTATTTTCATTATTATGTTATTATCTTTTCTTCTTTTTAAATGAGAACTAAAGTTATTGGGCTTGACTACATTTGACAGCTCTGGTAAATTCACTCGAGTAAGAATTCACCCTCTTAGTAAAAAGAGATTCAAAGCTAGACAACCCTTTTGACATAAGTTTTAGAGTATCCAAGCTGATGAATCAAAAAATGCCAATTAGACTCGAAATAGGCTTCATTCTTTCGGTCGATCGTATGAAGACCATTTTTTCACAGTTGGAATGATTCTTGATCTAAATGGGATGGTTTCTAAACCTCTGCATTCGTTCAGAGGACAAAGTATGCAAAATGTTTTTGAAGCATCCCCATTCTATGCAAAGAGAATAATTCTTGGTAACTTCTGTGGTTAACAATGGATAGAAAACCAGTGTCACTTGTATATTTGAATATTAGTACATATCTAAAATATATTTCTTTATTTTTTTAAAAGAAACTTTACTTCATTGCTATGTTGTAGTGTTGCTGTAACTTGTGCAAATAACATAATGATCTCAATTCTCAAATCAAGAATCACGCTTTGTGTTTATGATATACAGTATATAACAAGCCATGCAGGACACAAATTTTCACAATATACTGCTTTCACAAACATAGTGTAGAACTCAAAACATCTCATACAAAATCCGGACGACTAGGAATAAATCCTATAATTAAACCAATAATGACTCGGCTAACCTCCTATGCACCATAAAACATTTCACAAGTATACATATTAGACACAAAGTAGAAATAGGCCATGACTTCTTTCTACCGAAAACAAAAACAAGGTAGAAAGGCTACTTACTATTTACATGACACATATTGTAAATCTTTGTTTTAATGCCCAGAAGAAACCAAGGTTCTATCGTTATCTTTATCTGCTTCAGATACCGTCTTCGTAAGAGGACGAGGAAGAGGGAGACTTGGTCCAGCTGGTGTTGGTATGGATGTAGGTGCTAACTTTTGTGGCTGGTCTGGGTTTTGAGTGTAAGTGAAAGAAAGGTCTCTATTAGAACCAAGTGCCAAGAGTTCTTTCTCCTCAAGCCCTTGTGTAGGGCCTAAGCTACAACGGTCAGGTGTGTGCTTTACTAATGCGTCTTTGAATTTCTTGATCTGCATCATGATGTCCCATGGTTTAGATTAATATCTTTCAGCAAATATGATAGAAAATGTAGACGCGGTAATTTTGACCCATACAAAGGTGTGGCTTGTCTTGGGTTATTTATTTATATCTTACCGGTCAAACATATAAGATAATACTCCGTAAAAGATAGCTCTAAAACCTCCCCACGTGTATTTTTAATGCATAAAACCTCATAAGTTATTTTATTCAAAAATTTTGTTTACTGATAATAAGATCCGAGACACTAATTATTTATATAATAATATAAAAGTTTTTGACCGAAGTATTTCAGTTTAAGCCTATCCAGCCTTGCGTGTATCAACTTGCACAAAATATCCATTTCGATTCATTACATGACATGCCCATTTTGTCACCTCTAAGAAAATGAACGGGAAAGGGGAAGGAGCACAAACCGTGGCATTGGTACAACTAAAGCTACAAAGACGACCGTTGGCTCCTCTGTAGAAACGAAAGAAGGGAAGAACATGAACGTTGAGACTATAGCACATGGATTTGTGCTCCTCATAGTTAACACTTAGAAAATGTACATCTGGATTCATCTCTGCCAATTGACATATCTACAACGACCCAACATCATTTAAATAACTTCATAATGTTATGGAACAAGAATTCAAATCGGCTTTTTTTAATCAAGGGGGGGATAGAGGATACTTTTAAGAGTTCTTAAAGAAAATCTATGGAAACTCAAAGTTATGGTGAATATTATATAAACAAGAGGTAAGAAGCCGAAATAACATATTATTTGATTTCAGGGTACCTTGGGATGAAGAGCTTTGCAGCCTCCACAACCAGGTGAAAAGAAATCAACAATGACCAGCTTATCTCCTGCAGTCAATAGAGAGTCAACAAGGTCCTCAGCACTTGTCACCTCCTTCATATTTGGTTTAAGCCCTCTCTCCCACCATCTTATAGGTTTCCCAATACCAATACTCATCTGTATCGATATTCATTTTAAACACACCATTTTTTAGCTTCACTACACTCATCAATATGTAAATATCTATATTAACTACAAAACTAAAACAAGAACATACACATAAACAAGAACAAAAGCAAGTTTCACAATTCTTGATCTTTATTAAAGATTTCAAACTTTTTCTATTATAATGTTCGACCCATAATCATACTTCTATCTTTTTTTCCAGCATATTATAATCTCCATATATTTAATGAATATTTAAATTGCAGTGAAGTCAGAAAACCTACGTAAGGAGAAGTACATATAGATCACACCTCTCTTTTGGACAAACATTATTTTTCATGACTTTCAAAAAGAATCCAGCAAATATTTATATTAACTACATAAATGATTTGGTTGGTTATCCTATGTCAGTTAAAGCTACTGATAACACTAATTACTTGCAAAAATCATAATACTAATCAAGTATAACATCTAATCCGCCTTTCTTAAAACAATAAACCAAACAAGCATGAATTCCAAAGTGATATTACATGGTAACAAATATGTAATGAACAATATATAAAGACTCCAAATGCCTATGATTTCAATCACACAAACACATCAAGGAAATAACCAAAAAAAATCACTAGAGCTTATAAAAATCGATCAATTCATTAAATATAGGGGGAATTTAATAATTCATATAGCTAGAAGAGCACAAACCTTAACATTGGAAACAGCAGCAGCAGCAGCTGCTAATTGCGTAGCGACACCTCTTGTTTGACCTCCAACCACCACTCTCCGGCCGAAAAACTCACTGCGGGCTGGTGACCGGACAGTCAAAGAAGCTCTCTTATTTGTAAAAGCTGGCATCTTTATCATCACCGGCGAAACTTTCTTTAATTTTTCACTCAAGTAATCATTATTACATGCTAAAAACTTATAATTACTATTACTAATCTTTCCTATCAAATCAGCCATTTTTCGTTTACAAATTTCCACAAATAAAATTATTGGAATAAAAATTTGGGTTCTAAAACTTCAAAATGAAGATTGAAAAAAAGGGGTTGATTTGCTTTGCTTGCTCACGAGTCATCTTTTTTTATTATCATAATAAATACGTGTAAAGATGAGAAAGCTTTGTTTGTGGGAATTTGAAATTTGGTGTTCAAGCAAATTTTCTGGGGACGTGCTTTTTTGAAATTAATTTGAAAAACCATCGCTTTTTACATAAACATAATCTTGCTTTTGTCGTTTACCATGTCGACATGATCCGACGACGGTGAATAATGCCACCATGCGAGGTTAGTTTTGTTTCTGGCCCCTTACTTTTTAAGATATTTTAAATCAATTTCAGCCTTTCAGTGTTTGTTACTTGGTTCCCGTACATCTATGATTAAAAAACATAACTAAAATAAGTATCATTGTAGCATTTCAAATAGGTCTACATATTTGTTTATCTAATTTTCAGGTAAGTTCTTTCACAAACGAAAAAAGTGAGTTTTAAGCCCGAATAATCTAGCCTACAAATAACTTGGTCATAAACAGGCTTTAAAACGAATCATAAAAACCTTATACATCGCAATTCGGGTCAGGCTATGCCTGAAATTTAAAAGCTTGAAAGTAGTCCAAGCCCAACCTAGGCTTAGCTCGTCCAGACCTTAAAAGGCTTGGCATTTGGTTAATGCCCGAATTTGTTTATACCTTTTAGGACAAGGTCATAGTTTGGCTCACCCCAACTTTGTGCATCTCAAGGCGAACCCTAATCAAATACTACAAGTAACAGAACTTCTTTTCCTTCATAAAATTAAACAAAATAATTGATTATTAATGTGGAATTTCACTAAAAAGAAGTACAATTACAATTCAAGTACGATTATTCATATTATAACCGACTTTGAAGTGTTAGCCAACTCAAAGTTTTAAGTTATTAAAGTTACTATTAGTTAATGACTTATAGCGACAACACAAACGATTTTATTTTCAGGTAGGAAGTGAAACAAAAAAGATTATGAGTTTAATTATGAAATAATTTATTTTTTAATTAAAATGAAATTTGAACTCCCTTGGATCATTGATGTCACAAAGGAGGAGAAATCTACAGTTTTTGGAAAATAAAACCAGAAAAGGGAATTCCCACGAAGTTGAAGGGGATATTATGTCAAAAGCCAAAATCTGTCGGTTAACATTCTCGTTAGCTAAACTCATGATACATCGATCAGTACATGGACGAAAGATGTTTATGGAGAAGGATTGATGGATTTAACTTTGAGAATTTATATAGTTATGTATTCTAATTACAAAACTATTTATTTTTGTGTATATGATACTTAGCTACTGTATCTACAAAACTTATAAAAAGATATTAATTTATATAGTAAAAAATATACGATAGATAAGCTTAAATACATATAATATGATATTCCAAATTAAATGCATATAATAGTAAAATGTGTAAAATTAGACACACTTAGAAGTATATTCCCTTTCCGATTGGTTCCCTTTTGCTTACTTGCTTGTAATTGGACAATCCGTGTCCTTCACGCAATAATGGGTTTTGCAGTTGTAAATGATTTGATTTTGATTTTAAGAAGCATACACCAAAAGTTATAATAAACTCCCATGTAAAGGGGAATGTAAAAGTAAAACTATAGAGCTATTACAGTAACTTTGGTCTTTGTTACCTTATTCTTAAAATTTTGCACGTCTCAATGAAGCAAAGAAAATTCTTAGTTCTGAAAATATTATCGAAATTTCAATTGTTGTGTGACATTCATCGATCGTAAAAAAGAAACATATGTGTTGGTGGTCCCTTTTGGTTGTGAACCTGCATACTTGGTGCTAGTATATATTTGTTGTTGCGATCATAGTGGTGCATGAAATTGCATAGTAAAATGACTTAAGACCTTAACAAAAAAGGCATCCTTATAAACTGAAACTTTTGGTCATATATAACCAGCTAATCAAGCAATCATGGTGGTATCAATGCTTATCAAATAACCAGAAATTGAGATATATAAACTGCAATGCTATACCAATTGCATGAGAGTCACGAAGGTACATATTAATCACAAACCTCTAGTATTTCAACAATCGAGTTATTCGACATCATCATTCGCAGATACAAATTAACACCTAAAAAATAGGTAAAATATTACTTAGATCATTCACAATGGTGGGTTTAAAATAGCTTTCTTTTGCCTCCTTTGTACAAGAGGTTTTAGATATTAAACTTTATAAAAACATTTTACTCTATTGGACAAAAGCTTTTTTATAACTAAATTACAATTAAAAATTATATAAGTATTAATGTTGCATTCTCGAGTTTTTTTCAGTGGAAAGGAAAAGAAATTAAAGGAAAAAATAATAAAAAGTCATTCTCGAATTTTTTTATAGGAAGAAATGAATGGAAAGGAATGGAAATGGATGGATTGTTTGTTATAAATATTTTCCTTTCAATTTTGAGGTGATTGTGAATGAAATAATCAATCTAACTATTTTTCTTCCATTTCTTTTACTTTCCTTCCGACTTGAGAATGCATGTGAACTATCTTATACTACGTTCCTTTCTTCTCCTTTATTCTCTTTTCTTTTCCATGTCATTCTTTTCCACTAAAAAAAATTCAAGAATACAACATAAGAGTCATAAATAAAGTTCTATTTTTCCACACCTTTCGATCAATTCTCATACACTTTCTTTTATTATTTTAATATATATATATATATATATTTTAACTAGAAAAAAGCGTTTAACTATTGAAGTGAAGAGTTTTTTAAAGTTTAATAAACACAACCTCTGACATAAAAGAGACAAAAAAAAGCTATACAAAACTTATAAGTGGAGATGGTCTTGATAAAAGTATCATATTAAACTAAGTCAAAGAACAAACACCATAATATTGAATAATGTACGAGTACCAAGAAAAAACTAATATGGATGCTGCTTCTCTAGTGTGGTAAAAATAGGCAATACGGATGCTGCTTCTCTAGTGTTGTAAAAATAAGCAATATTAGGTGTTTGGCTTAGCTTATGTGATTGAGTTTAAGTTTATCAACTTATATGCTTGAACTTTTAGAAAAGCTCCAACATGTTGACTTTACAATGTGGTTATTTAACTTTAATTAGTAGGTTATTCACGTTATGTAATGAAAATAGATAATGTAACATAGTAATCATTAGTCATATGTTGGTTTTCGAAGAACATAAAGTTAATACAATTCAATACTTATGTTATAAAAACGTCTTGCTTTTCATGATTATTTTAAAGAAATATGGAATTGCTCTTATATAATATTTGAGAATTCAAACATGATAATTCAAACATGATAGAAAATCACTTATCTCCATCTTTTTCATATTATATTTTAAGCATAATAGTTTCGAATTCATCTTTACTTTATAAAAACTAAAGTAAAAAACATTCCTTAAATATGGAAAAAAACTTATACAAAACTAATGTATATATGTATAATAATATTATAATTATATGGCTTTATATTATTTGTTATATTATTTATTTTCTAATACAATGTTTGAACTTTTGTAAGATGAGAAATAAGTATATTTGTAATTACATAGGGTTAGCATAATATCTTTGTTATAGCTTTGTAATGTTTTACTGCTTTCGGGGCTACTTTTTAATCACCCAACTTCAAGTCTCCAACACTTGCACGTTATAAGGTAAATTCAAATGTGTACTTCATTATAGATAACTAAAATATACAGTTGATACTAATTCATTCAAAAACGAATAAGTCTCAAATTAGTAAACATTTTACTCGATAACTGGCTAAGATTAATTTGACTTCTAAATTTCTTAAGATATTTTTGTTTTTATTTTTCATATACATAGATAATACTTCGTAATCCTTTTATTGCAAGTATTTATTTGGTTTGAGTTTTATTTTTGCATTTTTTTTATTGGGTTTTCAAATAGCTCATTTTGAAAAGTTATCAAGTCTACTTTAATATCGTCACAAATTACGTGCAACTGTAATATAACTTTAATCTACCCATTAAATATGTTTTGTGTGAAATTAAAATTGTACTAAAATTGTTGATGGAATTTTTAGTAAGTATACATAATTGTGTAATGATAGTCTACGGGTATATTTGGTGAAATATCTATAAACTGTTGGCTGTAACTTTAAGTTTGGAGTTTTTCATGAAAAGCTAATTCTATTAGTTTTGAAATTTTGAATTTTTCATTTGATTATAAAGTTACAACTTATACATGTCAAACAAAACTTTTATTTTCGTTGAAACTTTTTGTTCAAAAACTAATTATTAAAACTCCTACAAATTTAATGTCAAAGAAAGCCTACATATTGAATTTCTATTATACTATTAAGTAAAAGAATGTTGATTGTCTAATAATAGCTTAAAGATAGTACATCTATCATTTTATGAGGATTTATAATGGGTCCTTCTAAATCTACCCATAATTTTTTGTACCCAAATATATTATTTCTTGTTTTTTTAAATATTGACTTTAGTAGTTGTGGGTTTCGATCAATTGATGTTTTGTCACGGATATGGTGAAGATCAGTGGCTCGACATTCGACTTCAATTACTAGACGAGTTAAAAAACGGATATTACTACTTAAAGGTTTTTACCGCAAGTTTTAATGAATTGTATTAGTCGTTGTGTTTTTCAAAATCTCCTGCACCGCCACAACACTGGATGATTATGCCTATGACAACTATTCTGATTGCTAATAGGTTTAGTGTCATCGTTCACTATTTAAGCACGGCTCTATGACTTGCTTTCCTCTCTGGAGATGTCCGAAAGAGTTTCAACACCACCAATCTCTTACAATTGCACATATAAATGATAATCATTATGTGATGGTTCAATTACAAGAAGAGTACCCAACGCCTCACATTACTCAATATTGGACTTTTTATAAGTCCCCGAATGCAGCTGGATGGGAAATCATGTATAAACCGCGCCTAGAATTATATACTCAACTAAAACCTTGTAATTCTCAAAAGGATTTTGTAGATTTGAATGATTAATTGTTGATGAAAACTATATTTTAACCTTTATAGTTTTTGTCTTCTTTTGTTTTTGTTTATGTTTTTCGTTTATTTTTGTATATGTTTGTCAATAATAACACTAATATATTAATAATAATATATAAAAATAATATTTCTAATAAATTCATAAATATGACATACATATTAAAAAATCTTCTAACATACTAATAACTAATAACAATTAGAATACATATTAAATAGAAAGAACAAGAAAAAAGACACAATAATTACAATATTAATATTTAATTAGTATATTGAGATGAAGCCTAAATATAAAAAAGAATAAACATTAAAATTATCATATACTTAATTACACTTTAAAACTAGAATATAATTATGATTAGTCAATATAATCATTACATAATGATAATAGTTGACTATAAATAAAACATTAAAAATTGAAAAAAGTAAAATTGTTATGTAATAATTATGATTGACCAATAAACTAATTAAAAAGGATGAGTATATTTAAACACCCCCTTTATAATTAATAGTTTAAGTTGCCACATTATCATAATCAATGAAATAAAAAAGGTAAGATAGAAATTTATTATCTTAAATAAGGTAAGTTTGTGTATTGTTGTTTAAATTAGTCATTTATTTCATTATTTTCTAACGCAATTTTATTCTTTTGTATATTATAAGGGTAAATATGTAATTCCAATCATTGTCATTTAAGCATTAAGCGAATTACTCAAAAGAGGTATTGATAAGTTAAAATGTAGTATATGACAATCAAAATTGACTATCATGCAATAGAAGCTGGAAAGTCCCTCCAAAAAGCTAATTCAAACACCGTCCAATTGAGATCGACCACCAACTCGTGAGCTCGATTTAGTGTTGTGTGCACCGGTGACTAGGTAATCTTTTCATCGCCAACATTGACGAATTCCCGCTAATCACTTTATATCTCTTTTTTTTTTTTTTCTTTTCTTTTTACTTATTAACATCATCATCTTCTTCCAGACACAGACCGACTTGGGATTTCAGGAATATCAGGTAAAATTACTTTTTTTTTTGCAATCAAACATTAACCTTTTCTGTTGCATCAAGCATTCCCAACTGATAAAAACAATGAATCTTTGAAACCTAGATCATTAAAGCCTCATTCTCAATTGGATTTGCTCCCCAAACCCAAAAATTGTACCAAATTTAACCCCTTTTTCTAGGTTTCTTGTTGGGTTCTGTGCGTTTCAGCTGATATATGTGTCCTTGCGATTATAACTGTGTTTTTTCCACAAGTTAGGTTCTTGTTGTTGCTACTGGATATAACTGAAATCACAATGCAAATATACACACAAGAAATTATTTATCCACTAGGTTAAAGTAAATAATACCACTTTTATTGGTCATATATAGCAATAATAATAATTATAATAATAATAATAATCAGATAGGAGTTCTGCAATTATAGATATCATGCACCAGGTCTTATGTTATACGAGTATTAAATGGAATGATTGAACGCTTGACTCAACAATGTGAAGGTCTAAGGAAATAGTGACATATAAAACGTTATTGGTTTATGTCTGAATGTTCTTCTTTACCCACTATAATTGATGAAACTTATGTTACGCTTGTTTTGTTTTGCAATCTGTTTAAATCTCAATTAAACCAATTATGATCTGAAATTAGTATATTACATTGAATAGATATAAGCTTAAATATGAGTGTGATGTAACCAATTATGTCAGGCAGTACAAGGGATTCACCTTTTTACTCATCTTCCACAACCCTATCAAACAACTTCCATCATGAATGAGAGTTCAACACTACAATGGTTTCATTTGTGAATTGTGTTGACTGGTCTTTTTCTGTAGCAAGCAGCGGATTGAATTGTGCAATGAACAAGGGAGGGGCAGGTGGAGGCACAAGTGGGGCAGGTGGTCCCACAGCAGCGGCAGCGGCTGCTGATGCTCACAAGCAGAAATCATTGCAGCAAAAAGTTGACAATGACATTGGAAGCATCGTAGATAATTTCAGCATTGTTGTTAATGTTGCCCGGGTATGTCTTTAACGTTTGTATGCGCACGTTAAAGCATGTATACTTTCTGTTATTTCTAGCCGTAATTAACAAAGGGGGTGTTTGGTTTGAGGTACGCGTTTGATCGCGCTGGGCTATCTTTTGTTTAAGGGCATGAACATGAGGAACGGGGTTAATACCTATAGCATTAGGTGCGACTCAGGAATTTTGTTATATCATAATGGAGGTATACTCTTGTTGAATGGTCTAGTTTAGTTTGATTTTAAACAATAGAGTGAAATTTATTTTGTGTTTTTTCCTATGCATGATGTAATGTTTCTAACAACAATGTCATTTTGGGGTATAAATGGACCATGGAAATCGTCTTCTGAATAACATGTTCAAAACCACCTGACATTGCTAAAATATATAACATCATGTAGGTTAATGATCCTCCTGTCAGGAACTCACAAGAAGCCTTCATGATGGAGGTGCGAGCTGCAAGAATGGTGAGGATCATCACCAGTTTTTTGGTTATTAGCTTTATAGAACTCCAATGCTATTCATCTTTCGGAAAGTTTGATTAGAATTATGCTAGTTAAGAGAAGTCACAAATTTCTCAATAAGATGGCGAGACTGCTGTGCTGCATATACACATTCTAATCTCATATATCGACTTAAGAACATCCTTTACGTTATACTCCGTAGTAGAGGTGGCAATATAGGCAAGTCAATCAGGGTGGGTAACATGTTAAAATGTGTTTGGGTAAAGAACAAGTAGTTTTTAAGTGCATGACAAAATTGGTTGGGTAGGGTTGACCCGCCAACTCTTTTTGTCCATTTTGTATATTTTTTTTCCTTCAAATAATATGACATTTTTCACCAAGTGAATAAATGATATACTAAGTTTGATTAGAAAACTATATTATTACACCAATAACTTTCTTCATAATAAGAAAGTTAGGAGGTTGTAAGCATCCAAATAAACTTAGGTCACTTCAAACCCCATTCTCATATTACTTCGTTTGATCTGTTATTCATGAAAAACAACCAAATGAACTTGTTTTCATGGTTGAAATTGCCAACTCCAAGCTGTAGTTTTGGATGTGGTATGTTGGTTTTTCTTACTTCACCCAACCTAGACTGGAAACTAATGTGTTAGTTGATAAACAACAGGTGCAAGCAGCAGATTCTTTGTTAAAATTGGTATCGGAGTTAAAGCAGATAGCTATATTTTCAGGATTTGCATCATTGAATGACCATGTAGACAAGAGAATCAAGGAGCTAAACGAGCAGGCTGAGAAGACAGATAGGATATTGGCTAGGATTGGAGAAGATGCTGCTGCTAGCCTTAAGGAACTGGAATCACATTACTATTCTTCCATCCTCAGGTCAAATCAACACTTGGAGCAATGACCACAATCCCGATTGTTAGATGTGTGTTTAATCACTAGCCATTTTGTGCTAATTTAGTCTTTCACTTTTCAAAGTGACTTTGGCACTTGGGATCATTATACCTTGGTGATCAATGGATTTACAAGTTATAATGTAGATGTCACTTTCTGCATTCTTTCTTGCAGTTTTCCTTGTATTTTCAATCAGCTTTTTTTTCATTATTCATGATGCAAGTATGGTACCACAGATGGGTGCAAGTTGGATTCAAAACTTCCTTCAACTGGTCAATTCAGTGGTTGAGTAAGATAATATTCTGTTACCAATAACTTTGGGGACTTGTGTTAGTTGTACATGGTTGAGTTATGATCTGTTAACGATTAAGTGCCGACATAACTTGGGTGTAATATTATCTAGGCTAAATCATAAAACCCTATACCCGAACCATATCATTCCAGCTGTGCTACAAGATTCAGTCTTGATAACACAAGCTTTGGAACAGTTTAGGAACCAACAGGGTTCAAAAAGAAAAACATGGTACAAATAGGTGGGCATGGTTTGGTTATAATACCAACTACCGACGGTGTTTCACGACTTGATGGGTCAGCCTTCTCAAGTCAATTAACAGTTGTGTCTTGGAATGAGATATTGATTGATAAACTCAGTAACTGGACTTGTGCCTTAAAACAAGATTTGATAACTAATTATATATAAATTGTAGGTAGATTTATTCTATAATGTTAAAAATGATATTCCTAAACTACAAGTGCTAACTGAAGATGAACAAGTAAAATAAACTACATGTTATTATGCCTACACAAAATAAATCACCCTGCCATTGTTCCGTTTTTAATGAATGCTTATTCGCCTCCTTTTCAAGCTGTTTTCGTCTTTGAAGCTGGTGGAGGTGGAAACACAAGCCGGTAAAACCAACCAGCCAAAATAGCCCCTAATGATGGACATATCCAGTAAACGTAAAACTGCTCCCATGTATTGTGTTTATTATTTACATATGCCCACCCAAATGCCTGCAGAAAATAGAGTAATTAGCAATTAAATTATCATAGATAATCATAGGGTGTAGTTCTAGAGAAAAGAAGAAGTTGGTTAGGAAGATAAGAATCCAATGAGGAGGTGACATGAGGAGGTGAAGTTGGTTAGGAAGATAAGAATGTTTCTAAATTTTATTTCAAAGTTATGACGCCCATGATCAAAGTGTAGAGAACAAATAGAGCATGTTCATTACAAAACACTACACAGGTTTTTTTTGTTATTGTCATTTAATCTAGAAACATCAAACCCCCTAGATACATCGTATATAGGACACTACCTTTACAGTTCCAGTTCATGTCATCTGTAATTGCCCAATATTCCAAAGGCAGTCATTGCCTCTTGAGATATCAGAAGTTACAAGTCACAAAACATCACAATAGTATAAAAAAATAAAAGAAATTAAGGAGGAGTAAACAGAGCAATCAAGAGCTCATCATAGTGCTAAAGAATTCAACAGTCATACACAAGGATCAAATACTAACTGATAAAATACAGAAATAGTTGGGTTATACTTACATTGGCAGGATTCATAGAAGGACCTGTGTAACTTGAACCAGGAATAATGACTGCCATAGTTGCCACAGAAAGCATCCAATTCTTTATAAATAAACTCTTGGGACCCTTAAAAATAATCAAGAG
The DNA here is from genome assembly GCA_963921325.1 of Logfia minima. NCBI lineage: Eukaryota > Viridiplantae > Streptophyta > Magnoliopsida > Asterales > Asteraceae > Logfia > Logfia minima. Next base: position 12,916,758 of record OY992770.1, on the reverse strand, counting down.
AACAACGAAGGTAATAGTAAACGTCAACACCCCCTCAGCAATCGCTCCAGTATGCAAGTCAACTTTTAGAGTAGGTCCTTCTAGCATATGTTTATATTTTAAAGGCATCAACTCCAAAAGAACCAATACACCAGCAGCTGCACCAACTGCCTGTCAAGATTACCACCATTTCTCAGTAACAAATCATTCATCACATATTTGAACACTTCAAAACCCAAGATATTTGTCATGTATTTAACACCAATACAACTGATCTACTTACAAAATTCAAAGCATTATCAAATATCAACTCTATGTTTATACTATACTGTTCCAATTGTAAACTATTCATGGTTGAAGGTCCCAATCAACTTTAGAATCCAAAGCATCTATATTGTGTAAATCCAGCTTTCTAGACATATATACTCATAATATATTATCATAATCTATGATCAATGAATATGACCCATAAATAATTCAAAGACATAACGAGAGACAAACCTATGTGATAAATTTAACTAAAACCCGGTCAAGATTCCCTCAAGAAAACACCACACCTAAGTTGATATCCTATTGGGACACTAACGACCAATACAAAGCTTTACCACCTGTATTCTAAATACCAATGGTTTAACTTTTCGACTCTAAGATGTAATATCACAGCATCATTCATATAATTCTATTTATACTCTACTTCTACGTACAGAGCCAGCATATACTCGTATCAGGTATCTATTTCATATGTTAATTACTCTACTGATCCAGTAATTCACTACTAAATGGTACAAGAAAAAATATGAAAAAGATATTACACAATTCAGCTATAATAACTTATATGACAATTTAGGTAATTATATAAACCCGAATTATTATTACCTGAGCTGGGAAACGTACGGCGGTGGACATGAGTGTATCATCATCACCACCAACACCGGCGATATAAAACGCAATAGTACCTGTAGCATTAAAGCTAGCGCCACCAAAAACATCGGCGATCCATCCAAACAAAAACGTCATGATAAATATAAGTGAAGTTGTAATCAAAAGTGACGCCATGCCTTGAACGCCGATCATATTTGCGATTATGGAAGTAGCAGCGCCAATTGTGGAAGCACATACTATCCACATGAATGTAACAATTGTATCACCAATTGCCGCCTTTACCACCCCCATGGTTTCAGGTTTATGATGTAACAGAATCAGTTGAATTGAATCTGGAATGAAATAGATGATTACGTTAAATTAATCGAAAATGACAATGGGGATTAGTGTGGCTCGGATTTCAATTCGTTGGAGATAAAAGTTTGACTTTTTGAGGTCAGAGTTGTCTGTACGGTTTATGTAGGTGTGTATTTTTCAATAGATTCAAGATCCAGGAGTTCTTTTATGTATTTATTTATTTATTTTTTGATTTGATTAAATGTAAACACGTGGAGAGAAAGTAGTTGATTATTTATTTAATAAATTTGTTTATAATTTAACGTTCTTTTATAATAATAATAGTCGTGCTGTAGTAGAATACTAGGGAGTATTTCTATAATTTGCATAGTCGACATATAGATACAACAGCAAATAAATAATTTTAAATTTTATATTATTATGGTAATGTATATTTTATACATTTGTTATATCATAAAGCACAACAGTGAGTAGATATGTCAACACCAGATTCAATAAAAAAGAGCAAAGGACATTACACATGCCAAAAAAAGATGATATAAGATTCAACAAAGAAACATTATTCTTTTTCTTACTTTTAGAACACATCATCTATTCTATTTAGGTTCAATAAAAGCAAAAGTAGCACCATCCATCCACATGGAGGCCACTTGTCCACCATCTTAGTTGTTGCTTCTTTTTTTAATGAGTGGTTGCCCTGCCTTTACGCCTGCTGGTGGTTTCTAGAAGATAACAAACCATTGAATCGACATCATCACCGAATATGCTGTATGCCTCAATCACCTGCATGTAGCTGAATCCCATTGACAACATCATCTGCATGCTGCTGCTAACCCCTTTATCTTCCTTCTTGGTGTCTGCCTCTAACAGAAAAGCCCAATATATGTATATATAATAATCATGTGCCATATTAACCTTCAAATCAAACCAACTGTAATTCTTCTAGAAAATCCACATAATCTGATACAAACACTCTCCACACACGCGGACATTAGAATATAATATGACAATTAATTACCATCAAATCCACCACATGCACTAGTTCCTCTAAAGTGTGGTTAACTAACCGATTGGAATTTACGTAAAATGGTCAATGAACCTTCAAAATAATTTCGGTTGTATACCACACCAAAATGATGTTTAAACGCATCAATCACTTCTTCTCCAGCTTTAATTAGATCAACTATCATAAAGAATCAACATGGGCCAAAGGACAACAGAAAGAAGAACACAACACGGAAGGCATTATATGTCTGACTGATAACTTTTTATGATAAAAGGATATGAAGAATGGAACTCTTTCAGTTTTGGATATATGTCTGTGACTGATAACTTTTTATTAAGCTATGTGGATAAAAAAATAAGGAATTCAGAGAACACTTTATCCAGCTATTTTAGGAAACTATAGGACACCCAAATAGGCTCACAGTAAATATAGGTGAGAATATGAGATTGTGTACTCACTGGCTCCAGAAGATGATGTTTCTTTACCAGATGATGAAGATTCTATTGGACCGAGATGTTTGAACCTGTCATTAGCAACATATTCAGCCCTCGAAGCTTCCACTACCATGCACTCAATTTCTTTCTCTGTCAGCTCTACATCTGAGCCTCTGCCAGGAGAGCCTGTCCATAGTCAAAGATGTTAGAAGATTGTATCAACTTGATCCTTCTACAGAAATCCACTAAAAGATTAGTTACATTATCAATCTGTTGGTCTTGCCGAGCCTTGATTGCTGCCTTGACTTGATCCTTAAATCAACATTTGACTGGAATGCAAATTCAAAACTAAATGAGATCAGGCTTTTTTTAAATTTAAAGTACAAATGTGGAAAATTGGGTTGGTTTGGTGTGTTACGTCAAAACAGCTAATATTTTGAACGAATGGCATCTCGATGAGACCAGAAAATTATTTCCTTTACTTTTGTAATTTATCAGTATATAAAATACGATCACAAAAATTATAATAATAAATATATAATTTTGAATAAAAGATTTAAGAGTTTTTTTGCATTATAAATACACTTTAGGGAACTCTCAACCCATTTCCTTTGAGATTATTTTTTTGATTTCATATGTTTGACTCGTTCTAGATCAAACATACCCTGAATCAACCCAGTCATGTAGAAGGGTCGAAATGGCCACATATAAAGAAATAACATCTAATAATCTGATACTTATATTAAATTAGTTACAGGATACCAAAGACTTACCCCTTGCAGAGAGCTAAAACCAAGGCCAGCACCTATTGTGAGTCGACGTGGATCAACGAGAGAGTTATAGTGGTTACCCTGATGGTAACTTAGTCGTATAGGAGGTGTATCAGTATTATAGCTTCCATAAAAAATGTGGATAGGCCGATTGTACATTTCAGATATAGCTTGAATCTCCACATTGTTACCATATACCTGATATGCATGAACAATAAACAATCAAAATCCAGAAACAGCTTGATCTTGTAAGTACAAGGATATTGGTGCATGCTACATCAATACTAGGAATCACTAGTTCTAGAAAACAATGAATAGAAAGGTTCACTACAAAAGTGTGTACGTACGAAAATAGAAAGGTTCACAACAAAAGTGTGTATGTACGAGTAGTTACGTGCCTCTAAGTTCAACTAAATTGATAACATGATAAACTCCTAATTCATACTCCGCCCAGTCAATATTATAAACAGAACTGAACTCTAACTTCAGGACTGCTGCAGCATATATGCATAACTAAAGCGATGAAAAACTATATGTTTGACCGAAGTGACGTTATATACCCCCTAAGGTCTAGTTCAGGTCTGGGATTTATAGTGCCTCCATCCTAAATCTTAAAGAAAAAGCAAAGACCAGGTATGCAAATAACATAGCTGAAGGGGTGTTAAAATGTTAATAGACCTTTCCATTGCTGCACATCTCCATGTACATATACGATACAAAAAATACTGCATGTAACAATTCAAATGGGATGATAGGCCTCGGATGTAAACATGCCTGAACGAAAAGTATATGTTGACCAAAAATAATTTTGGCAATGTGTAACGTCAAGATCCATAAAGAAACATCAGTTCCATCTCAACTATTGAGTTGCTGTGAACTGCTAATAGATTATACAGTCACATCACTAATATCGTTTATACAAGCAGTAGCCACTCTTCATTGAATTAGTATAAAGATAAAAGCAGTTAGCAACCAATCAAACCTTATCCCTTCTTTTTCTCTTGCAATAGTTAGTGAAACCTTCGGTAATAAACTGAGAGAAGTGATCCCTTTCACGTTCCTGGTTAAACAGACCCCGTATTGTCTGTGTAGTTGTCAAAATTTTTGCAATTTCCTAATGCAAGTTTACAAATACGTAGGCTGTTAATGTATAAATATGTATTTTCCAATTCCATTCCTCTTAAACAGTATTCCTAACCAAAAAAAAAAACAGGAAAACAAAACACCATTCCAGCAACAATGGGGACTTCTAAATAAGAAAGACATGTGATTCTAAAGTAGTTTTAACAGACCTTTTTGCTTCCACTTTTCAGTGCATGATGACATACTGTCATACACATTTATAAGTATACACACTGTACTTCACATTTTCAGTAATGATAGGCGAATAATTATAATGATTGGGGGTACTCCTAATGTCACCCTTAGAAATTTAGGGGTGTATAACCCTTTATATAATTAGAGGAATCTTTATAGGGACTTGGAAAGCTCGATCCGGATAAATCAAGGAAGTAGCTCGGCAAACCCGAGTATGTATTGTTTATGGTGTTAAGCTTTCGGAATGGTCTAAGTTTTGAATTTTGCAGAATTTTAAAAGATTAACGCATGATTAATTTTTTGATAGTTGTGAAATGGAAATTATAAAATGCTCTATTGTTATTTCCTTTTAGGGCTTACTATTACCGGTTTCGAGAGTGTTGCTCTAGGATCTGCCTGATTTGTGTTGACAATTTTGATAAGATGTTACTCGTTATTTTGAACTTGAAGTTGGCGTAAATGTCAAAGAAATGTTAGAAGAGGTCTGAGTCAAAGTTAAATGCTCTTTGGCTTACGATTCTCGGGTAACCTACCCTAATTTGGAAGAAGAAATTCTATGTTTTTTGACAATCGAAACGTAAACTGATAAAATAAAGTTAACATACCATTTCATTTACAATCCAACATTATGATTTTATCATTCAAAATAGCAAATTAAAAGTGAATTATTCTATATACAATCTTGATTATAAATTGCGTTAAGAAAATCATTACTTTTTTGATAAAAACCAATTTTGATTATAAATTTTGATAAAAAGACAACATATAATATTAGTTAATATAAATCATTACAATCTGATGTAGTTAAAACGTGTTATATATTGATGGATTAAAATTCTCTAATGTTAAACGCAACATAAGAGATCATGTTTTCACACGTCACAAAGCTGTAGGTCCCATTTAAACTTGTGATGCAACATGACCTCTCATTTTGCTCTATCTATGTAAGCCAAACGCCTCCTACAGTTACAAGCATTTCTCTTGCACTAGATAATGAAGTCGAATTTGCAAGTAATTAACACAAATTGAAATAACCATCAAATCAAAAGTGTTCTAAAACAGGTAAATTCAATGTATAAACTACAAAATATGTAATCTCGTAAAACTATATGTTAATAGAACAACACCTAAAGATACGAACCGCAGAACCAGAACAGCAGTATTGAGCTATACATATTATCTATGCTGACACCATAATGAACTGAATGATGCCAACCACCCTTCTCCACCCTGCTGCTGGCAACTTCTGATCAAGTACCACGGCGGCTGCCAGCTTTACAGCGGCAGACCTGATCGCACCACTCAGCTGCATATATCATTGATCCAGTCAAATATGACACGACAAACAGTTTAAAAGATACACCCATCTTTTATTAACTTCCATTTCACATATATGGTGAAAAACACAAATAAATCTCTCCCTCAAGGTTTTCTTTTCAGTGTAAAGCTGTAAAGGCCGATTAATACATGCAGGTCTCCTTTTTGTATCAAAACTATATATGTATGATCCCCAAATATTGGAGAAGGGAAAGAAAATTTTGAACATATTTTTTGCAAAGCCCGACCAGTCTGGTACATCTGCACAAATCTTGGACACACTTTGGTGATGCAACACCAACAAGATGTTGCAGATTAAGCAAAAACAGAACAAGGTAGGCCAGTGAAAACTGAGTAATTAGATATAGTTCCTACGGCCGCAATCTCCATCCTCGGTCAGCAAGTGCTTGATGTACACGATTTGCAGCATCTGCAGTGTCGTTTAGAGGTGGGTAACTCCAGCTTTCTGACATCTACAAGGTTTTCACACGTGAAATATGGATTACTAAAGTGAAAGAACGTGACTAGAAAGAATGCAACTGTCAAATGATAAATTGGAAACTTCAGCTTATCTTTTCCAGAAACAGAAAAGCATACAATTATAAGAGTGATTAACTTGTCGAATCTTTTTATTTTAGACGAACTTCATAAATAGGTAACCAACTTTGCTCCAGTTTCAATTTTGGGTGACCTTTATATTGTCCATGAACCCCATCAAACTACCAAAAATCTCAATTGAAGGTAATCTTCAACCTTACAGTAGGTATTGGATCTAACAGCCTCATAGGCATCACATAAAAAACAGTTAATATGGTTTTTTACTGAAAGTTTTAAGGTTATATCAAAATATTAGAAGGTATTTATTAAGAAGGAAAAAAACTAGAACTTGAGGTTTATATCAAATTTTTGGAGTTCATAGTCTTTTCCGGGGAAGAATATATTTTTACCTAAGGTTATATTAGACACACAGTTGTTTATTTTTTTTGCAATAAAAAGCCAACTAAATCGGTTCGAATAGTCAAGCAATCAATGAGAAAGGGTGGAAATGATGCACGTTCCCCTAAATGACGGTGTATGTCATCTAAATATGAGAAATTGATCAAAGCAACCAACTTACATCTTCAAGGCCTGTAAACGGCCGGACCAGACCTCTTTCTTTTAGAGTTTTATGAAATTCGCCGAATTTCCATTTACATCGCTCAGCTCCAACTACATATACTGGCTTCCTGAAAAATGACAAGGAATAATGTTAGATATATGTGTGAAATGAACATAGAAATCCCGACCCCTTAACTTAAAATGGGTTTATTATATCCAATTGGACAAAATTTAACTTGTAAAACTTAACTAAAGAGGAAACTGGTCAAATTGGTCAAAGTTCCCTAAAGGGTTCTCATATGCTTAAAGCTTCCTAAATTGATAGCAGAAAAAGGTGTTGACATGTCAACCCGTTACACAACCCGCCAACTTTGCTACTTCTGGTACAAAGGGTGGAGTCTTTAATGTTCCATTTCAGGCTTACCCGGTACTGCAGGCTTCGCTCAGCATGCTGACTGAATCTGCTGTGACGATGAAAGCATCTGCCCAAGCTAGATGTCCCATGTGTGGATTTGGTTCTAAAATTGACAAGATACAAAACCTTAAAACCGAGTATATCAGAACTCAATCATGAGAATGTTTATTGATCAGCTGAGATTACCTTGACCATCCCATACATAGATTTTTGGAATGTCTCCAAGTTCTTTCCGCACAATACTTGCAATCTGTTGAGATATAGTGCATAAGGACACCATAAAAAAATGAAATTCCAGTGTAAGCATGCAATAATTGCAGAAAGAATTATTGATACACAGAAACTTGATGCACGGACAAAGCAAAAGAAAAAATGACCTTAATGTAATGTCAACAAATCACAAACATACATCAGGAGAGATACTGTGCATTACCTCACATGTCTTTCTATAAAAGAAACTGTGCTGAGTTATATAGTAAGTATGTGGTAGCTATAGATATGCTGTAATGGCGAAGTACCTTATCTGGGGTCCTCCTTGAAAATGAAACTCTTACACTCCCACAGCTGTCAAGAACGCCATGCAAATAGGTTGTTAACTGCTTTGCAAGGTCTGCACCATATCGACAACGACCTACAGAGAACCCAGAGAACATACACGACATATTTTGAATTACTCCGTATAAGAAAAGCACAAGCATATGAAACATTCACCACTTAATAGAGAGAAGAGCTAAAGGGATAAATATGTAACCAGATTATTTTAGAGGAAAAAAAGAAAGACCATCAAGTTTCAAATAACTTGATTCCGACCGTGTTTTCAGGCGCCATATTAGCGCCACATCATTTTCACTAGCTACTGGGTCAGATTACAACCTTAAATCGGAAATTTGAGGGTTTGTTATCTTCAATTGAAATTTTGGAAGTTGGTTACCTTAAATCACTTCTTCTAAGACTTTGATTACTTTCTGGACCAAGTAAAGTTGGTTATCAAAAATAGAAATTGGACCATAGTTGGATACCTTTCCATACAAATAGCCTTAAATAAACATATGATTAGCAATACAAGTATTTCCGATCAAGACCACGCTAATAACAGCAAAAGTATAGAATTAATTCCAAGAGGAGATCCAGGAGACACACTAACGACAAGACAATTGAATGAGAACCTCCATTTAGCACACTAACCATAGTAAACTAAAAGCAATAGAGCTCAACAACCAAGACATCAAATAACCAATTCTATATAGAGGCAACACCATAAGAGAAGGGAAAAAGCCAGAGTAAGAAGCATATACACCACAGTCAAATGAAAAAAGTAACCCATCATATACAAATTGAATATACAAACTTACTTGTAGGTCCTCCAATATTAACCACAATCATGGGTTTTGGCAAAGGTGCAAACTCATCATGCCAGGTGATAGCTGCACTGCGAAGAGCAGCAGAATCAACTTGATGAAGAGCTCCCATGGTAAGGACCTGATAAATCATGGGGCAATAGCTAAGCACTTGACTAGCATTCTTTTCTTTGGGACCAAAACCCCTTAAAGAAAAGACACAAAATCAACCTATTTATAATTTGTGCTTGAGATGCATACCACATTCTTGTTTGGGGGCTCATCAGGAGTGATATACTTGCGGAAAATCTTAGGCACCTGCTCTTGTCCCTGAGGGGTCAGAGCATAGTAATCGTGTTGGGGAGTGACCACCAAGTCAAACCTACTCACTTGTGTTCGTGGATGTTGAATCTGAAACCAAATTGTCAAAAGGTCTAGAACGAGATTCATATGTAATTATATTTTATAAGAAACTGCAAGAATAGTACAAAACCATGCAATGAGTCATAAATCATGCAGTGATTTACATAAGAAAAGAAGGAATAAAACTCGTAACAGCCTGCCACACATAAGGTCCCCGTTAACCAACCTGAACAACAAACACATTTTCAGCGGCTAGTCTTTTTATAGAGCTTGCAATTGATATGGTGTCTCTACCACATGCAACCACCAATAGAGGTCCATCCCTAAGAAAAAAGTAATATGTCATCAATGATAAAATCCATGCAAAAACTAGGTTACCCTAAGCTAAATAAAACTGGACATTCTAAATTTCAACTTATTACTAGAAAGATTTGTAACATATACCATTTTCTGTCAAAGTTAAAGAGTAATACATTATTATATTCATTTGATCCCCAAATAACTCATTTTAAAAGGATTTATGTTGTTAAAAAGCAAAAATAGAGAGAAGAAGAGTATCACACACGAAAATACATGAGCTGTCAAGAGAATCATTGTTGCAGCTCTTTAATGCATTACGATAGGATTTGCGAGAAACTTATAACATAATGTAATGTTATACGTACCAAAAGATAGAGAAGGGAGGGTTTTCAAACAACTTATAAAATAACTAGGGAGGATAACGAATGGGAAAAAGAGAACCATGCAGTTTTTTAAATTAAAAAATAACAAATTCGATGCGCAAGCAGAAGAAAGACCTTAATTAAGACCTACAACCAAGGGGATTCAGATGTATTGACTAACAGTATATACTATAAGAAATTAAGATCCAAAAACAATAGTTTGTTAGAGAAAAGCCTTCCAGTGACCAACATGCCTTTGGCCTAGTGGTACCACGGTGGCCCCACTAACCAAGAGGTTGTGGGTGCAAGTCCTATAGTTACAAGGGTGTGTGAGTATGTTCCATTACAAAAACGACCTTCCCAATGTAGTATATGATGGAATAAGTCTCAATCATGGGATATCATCCACTTACTTTATACTTGAGCATAAACAGACTTCAAATTAAACTTAAGAGGTACACACAAATACAATAACAATAAAAGAAGTCTTACTTCTCAGCAGTTCCCCTTGCCATTGTTACTATTGACTTCACATCAGCTTCAAGTATAGATGATAATCCTACACCGCCACCATTTTCTCTAGTCAAAGATTGAACTCTACTCCCTCTGCTTGTAAATAGAACTTGTGAATAACCATAAATGAGTCTAATAATGTAGTATATCTGTTTATGCAGAGAAACTGGGAGCCAATGCAGCCATTCATTGATTCCTCCACTGGGTCTTGTAACACGCTGCATGCATTGCCGGAAAAACATTGTGAACAGATTTGCATAGGCTTGATTAGTACACAATGCACATAAAAATATCGATCACTTCCTCATTATGTTATTGCACCTTTACAAGATGCTTCATTACATCATAAGATGTCCAGAATTCGAAGATACTCGGACAAAATTATCAATGACATTGACTTCATAGTTTTTACAGTACAAAGCAATCAGAATATCAACTAAGTCAACGAAACATCTTCTTAGCCTAAATTGATTCTTCTGTTTCTGGAAGAAACATAACTCTTAAAGTAACTGCTCAAATGCACATATAGAGGGCAGGTAAAATGCTAAAACACAACACAAGGTGCATATGAAGGGATATAGAATCCAGCAGATCAAGCTGAACACTGTATGATGCAAATTCAACTTTGGACGAATGTAGCTTAACTGATGTAGTGCTTGATTATATCTGAATGAAGTGGACGTCTAGATTGGTAAGAGACCAAGATCGTGTGTTATAAAAGAGCTACCTGGATGACTGAAAGATTTAGAGAATAAAGAATCCCTAACTTACAATTGAGAGGGCCACATGGACTTTTTTTTAACAAGAATGCCCAATCTCTAAGACAACTGCATTTTCTTCTTTTTAGATTTCTTTGCGGCTGCACAGCTTAGTACATTACTATCGCATCGTTCTCTTTTGACTTTTGTTTACTTTTCTGTTAAGTTATAGTACAGGTCTGAATATGTTTAAGATCCGTTCCTTTGTAGCTTAGAGTTTCTTTTGATTTGTTATTAGATTGTTACAGTTCTCAACTTTTTATTTGTGGTTTTTGTTCGATTTGCTGGTTTGCATGAGTTCAATTTGATGATTTGCGCAGCATATATTTAGCACAATTTTTCCACACATAATATTTCTGCATCTATCTATTTAGTCATGATATTTGCACTGGCTGTAGGTATAGCATGCACAAAACTAATGAGCACAATGTATCCATGTAAAAAAAGGCCATCACAACATTCATTATCATCTTCATCATATGGATCTACCTGGGAAATGAAATCTTAATAGTTATTCCAGGCTGTGATCATGATTCCCGCAATCAAGAGTTAAGTGAGTAATTTACCCAGGTTGGTTTAATAGATAAAGAGGTAAGAAATGTTAATAATCTTCATAAATCATTAGCAGTAAGTACATAAACTTGTATCTTTGGGAAATTGTACTATTAAGTCAAGTACCTTTCTTGCCAAAACAATTCAAAATCAAAGAAATACTTTAAATTTTGTACTCGCCGTAACATATAGTCAACAAAATTAAGTAACACCGACATAGCCCTGCACTACAGTATACCCGTTTCCTACTTCACTATTTATTTATTAAATAATCAATAAACATCCAAACTAAACCAGTCTAACATTTGAACCAGCAGAATGCTGTGACAAATGCTCAATAAGTACCGCTAATGCATAAACTATGTTACTCACCCAAGTTTTGTCAGAGGTCAACATACAGATGCTTCTATCCTTAAAATTAGCTCATTGTAGATGCCTATTACTTAACCTGAATTCTCTAGTATAAAATCCTAAACCTGATAATATCACTTGAAAGAAGTCCATTACCACGTCTATTAACCTAAATACTGAATAACTACAGTAACATCTTCAAATGAATCCACAAAATTGCAAACAGTCGAAACAGAAATGAATATTCGCAAGAAATAAAATCACAGCTTACGTATAAAGTTTGTTTTTCCGACAATCCAAGGGCTCTAACTAAACCGACACTTTGATTCTCCGAAGCCGGAAAACCATTACCGATGATAACCGCTCGCTTCACAACGCCGTAAACACCGCCTTCAAATATGTCCGGTACGCCTCTCGGTGGACTACCTGGTGGTTCCGGTAGCCTAATTGGCTTCATCTGCGTACGATCAACGCTGCAATCTGATTGTTCTTACTTGATTTTAATAAACCCTAATTATATACAAGATGTTGAATCTATAGTGTGGAAGGATGGTGCAGTGAAGGAGGTTTGTTAATTGAACGATACGGAACTTGTGACTCGGTAGTTTTATTGAGTGAGTTGGTGAGTTGTGAGTCGACAAGTTCAGATGGGTTAAATTTGCAAAATTAGCCCCATTCTTTGTTTAATGTCACAATTTAGGCCCGTAACTTTTTCGGAGAAGAACAAACGGAGACCTTATATACAGTAAAAGAATGAACAGTAGCTCACCCAATCAAACTTTTTTCCTTTTCTCTTTCTCTTGTCTTTTGTTCTTTGTGATCTTTTTTAAGTTGTTTGTTAATAGGCTGTTATGAGCTTTGCTCTATTTGTCTTTCCGCAACTCTTTTTTTTTTTAATTTCGATCCTAAAACATATATTCATTATGTATATATAATACAAAGTAGATAATAGATGTATATATTTATGAAGTTATGAAGAATAACAGTTTCATTACATTTATGAAGTTACGAAGAGTAACATATTATGTATATATAATACAAAGTAAATAATAGATGTATACACTTATATAGATAATAGATATATGAATAACTATTAATGCATAAAGTATATTTTAAGAGCTTAGACAGTCTTCATTAGTGTCATTATCATTGTTTGAAAGACTGTTTATGTGTACTTCCTTTTAAGTGAGATTTGAAGGAAGTTTAGCTATTTGTTCAAGAGTTTAAGGAAAAAGAACCAATTAATACGTTTATCAAATCAAATACTCATTATAAACCAATCATACATGATACGTTCACAAGTACTATAGACCATACATACATTGATTGCTACAATCACAAGTACTAGATTACAAAACTTCCTTATATCTTTTCCAACTTTCGATATGACATTTAATGTTAGTGTTTTTATACGTATAAAATAAGGCTCCTTTTAACTAAAAGTACTAGATCCGACTCTAGTCATTATGAAAAATGGGTCACGGTATAACACGATAGTTATGATCAATCAACATTTTTTGAGATAATATGATGATCATAATGGTTTACACAATATGTCTGTTGTTTATTAAATATGATAACGTCTTAATTATACTCCTTACTTGTCAGTTGTCACTTCCTTTCATTTATTTGGAATACGGATACAACAGGCGCAAGAAAACCAATTTCGTAATTTATTGACATAATAAGTTAACTGAAAGATCAAGAAAAATGCAATAAACATTTATAAAATTTTAAGTAAATTTACTTGTTAAGATTCATTGAAAAATCATGAAAAATGTGATAGATGTGCCTTTTGTCGTGTCACAACTCACATTAAGCTTTAATTTATATTGAAAAAGGGTGTTTTTTTCATTGATTCGTACGGTACAACAATATAAAGTATATTTGGTGGTATACGGGAAAAACCCAAATGCTATACGGATTATCATCCCTTTGTTTTATCACATTCGTGGTCCAACAACTCCTACATAAACTATCAATTTTATGTTAACTTAAATCTCGCAAAAAAACGCATATTAAAAGATGTAATCCATCAAGTTGGTGGTATCCCTTCCTTTATGGCTTAGTAGTCTGAACGAAAATTGAGTTGTAGACTGTTTACACTGCTAATCTATAATGGCATTTAAATAGTGAAAAAAATAAATTATCTGAATGTGAAGCTTGGATCTTGTGCAACATCAAATTTAGACAAAATTTGAACCCCAACAGTTAAAAGTATAAACACTACATGGCTTATAATTTACAAACATTGATGATAACTCGGTGTCAAGGACCAACTAAAATGGTTTCACAAGACTGAAAACCAATTTGTAAAACTCGTATACATAATCTCATCAAAGTATAGGCTCGAGGATCCGCCCAAAAGGACAAGTTTTAAACTAATGGAAAGTCCATCTATTGCATATCTCAAGCGAAATAACTTACGATCTGCAGGAAGGCAGAGTAATGCCTCCGCAACATGCAGCAACAATCACGTACAATAATAGAAATATCAAGCAAGTCAACAAGGCCCTGTCATGAAAAAACCAAGATAAATTTACTAAGTAACTAATTCTAAACCTAGCATAACTTAGTATCATTTGAAGTTTTTCATTTTCTGTTTGCATTTAATAGAAGTAAAATGAGATGGCTTTTGTTTTGCAGTCACATTTAACATGACCATTTCTTCATAAGATTGAGTTCAACTGTTTATGTTTAATTCCACACTAAAGTCAAATAGTAGGTGCACAGTTTTTCTTTGAGAATCGTGATAACAAACAAATGTTGCATTCAATGTTTGACTTTAATAGGATTACCAAGCAGAAATCGCGATACTATTTACATTATAAGAGAGCTTAAGCAACAGCAAGTAATTGTTACCAAACAAAAATAAACTTTTCTAGAATAGGTGCCTTCACGCAATGTTGTAAAAAGAACCAGCAGTTACAAGAAGTGAAAGAGACTTCTGATATAATTGTTACAAGGTACCAATTTCAGAAATATATATTTCCTGCAACCCTAAACAGTAAACCATACCTGTCAGCACTCAATTTACTTTTTATGACTTGATGCACTCTTTATATTTTCAAAATTCAAGCATATACAACCCCATGATACAAGACCTTACTTTCCAATTAGATACCGAGAATACTAGATGGCAAGAGCGGAGCCAGAAATTATAGTTAGCCCTGGCCTTATTTAATTAAAATATTTGATGATCAAGTCCACCAAATTGACCGAGTAAAAAGGAAAGAAATGGGAAACGTGGGTAAATGGGTGTACCACTTTTAGAGCCATGCATTAGCATGAGAACCACCACTCCATGTTCACAACTTCACGTGTTGATTACATGTGCATGCCTTTCAATTTATTTCTTGGCTATATAGGAAGTGAAATGAATGAGTATGGGGGTAGCCTTTAGAAAAACAAACAAAACCATTGTAATTGCAAAACAAAAAGGAAGGCAGTGAGTGGTTTCTTGTAATTTTAAAGAGAAATATCAATATAACCAAAATTCCCCAAAATCATCTTTTCATTCTTAGTTTCTTACGTAGTGTTTTAGTTGCTTTATAAAGTTTATGTTTGAAGTATTATTCCGTTCGTCCATAACGGATCAAGTGGTATCAGAGCACCGTTCCTAGCTATGTATGATGCAAACAAAGTCCGACTGCAAAGATTTGGACAAACCTTTGTCAAAGTTAAAAATCATCGAAAACGAACGAGCAAAAGGCGGCCAACATCAACAATGACACCAGAAGGAAGTAACACACAGGGATCGAGTGAACTCTCGGCTAAAGTTGACCAACTAACAAATCAACTTGAGTATGTGCATGGATGGATTCAATCCCAATATAAGCCAAAAGCTCGAGTAACACCGTTAAAGGAGAAACCTAAAGAAGAAGCGAGTTTCAAGTATGATACGGAAGATGATCGAGATAGTAAAATGAGTATGACTCTTGGTCGCGGTTCTTGTCGACCATTCAAAGTTCAAGCAAGAATCGACATCCCAACATTGGATGGTACCGTCGGTGCCGAGAAGTTAGACTCATGGATTGATCAACTCGAGACTTACTTCACTCTTTATGGGTTTAGTAGTACCAAGAAGGTTCTTTTGCAAGATTTAAGCTAACGCGTCATGAGTTGGCTTGGTGGAACTCTCATTTGAAAACAATGAATGAAAGGAATGTTAGATGGAGTGAATTCACTCAACTTTTACGTCATGAATTTTATCCCATCGGATATTCACAAGATCGATGGTCATGAAGGCATAATCTTCAACAACGGGGACAATTGGTACAAGTATACACCGGAGTTTCGACGTCTAGCGGTGGCGTTGGGAATTTCGTTAGACAACGAAGATGTTATTACCAAGTATGTAGCCAGGTTGAGTCGACAAATTCAAAATGATTAAAGACTACATGTATTGGGAGATATATCTAGTGCAAGTTGAATTGCCATGGCCATCAAATTAAAAAACGAATATGATGGGAGAAGACGTAAAGGACAACACGAATTAGAAGACCTAGTATACTGCGGTGTGTGATTTGATCGAAATTCTGATTTTACGAATCTACTGCTGGATAGATACCTTTGGTGGCTAATCCTCTTGATAGTACGGTAGTAGCATCTAAATGTGCAAATGTCGTAGCAGGAGCAGGGTCGGTCAAATCATCTGCAGGTCTTTCGTCGACTCTATGTAATTGTGAAAATTGAGTGGCAAAAATTGACAGAAATTACCTATTTATTATTTATTATTATTATAAGAGATCCAATTTTTTGGTCATTAAGGAGCACAAAAAACCAACACACATTAATCAGAGAAGAATGCCAAGAGAAAGATTTTAACAGCCTTAACAATGGTAATTAGTTTTGTGACTGTTGCCAAGAGAGAGATTTTAACAGCCTCTAACAATGGAAATAAGTTTTCTGACTATTGTAAATTTGCAGGTCATGTCGAAGGGAAGTGTTAGAAGGCACATCATGGTGCTTTTTCCAAAAAAATGGGTGAAAGAAGATCAAGAAACATATAAAGCTGCAACAACAGCTCCAAACGATCAAGTCGTTGAACTAGATCCACTTAAAGAAGTAGACAAGAGTTTGACCTTAATGGTTAGACCAAAAGAAAAGTTTCAAATTTGGGACCACCGGGCACTGCTCCTCTTTGGCAGAGAAGGGGAGGCGTGATCCAAGACAATCTCCGAGGAAAACAAAACAAAAGGAAAGTCAAGAGAATTGAAGTGGGCCGAATCTTGTGGTCAATAAACGTCGCAAATCAAGATCAAGTCCACCAAATTGACCGAGTAAAAAGGAAGAAATGGGAAACGATGGGTAAATGGATGTACTACTTTTAGAGCCATGCATTAGCATGAGAACCACCACTCCACGTTCACAACTATACATGTTGACTACGTGTGCATGCCTTTCATCTTATTTCTTGGCTATATAAGAAGTGAAATGAATGAGAGTATGGGGGTAGCCTTTAGAAAAACAAACAACACCATTGTAATTGCAAAATAAAAAGGAAGGCAGTGAGTGGTTTCTTGTAATTTTAGAGAGAAATATCAATATAAACAAAATTCCCCAAAATCATCTTTTCATTATTGGTTTCTTACGTAGTCTTTTAGTTGCTTTATAAAGTTTCTGTTCAAAATATTATTCAGTTAGTTCATAATGGATCATTAAAGCATTCTTTAAGCAGAATAGCATTTGATAATAAAAGTGTCTGCTGATATTGGTATGAGATTACTTACAGTAATTTGGCATTTTTCATCCAAAGAGCTCTACGAAGCCGCTTTGATTGTTTCTTGAAATGAAAGGCACTGTCTTGCATTGTCGAAGTCTTATCAACAAGAAGCTCAATCCGATCACCTCTGTCTAGTATTTTCTCAATGTTATCTACCATAATGGTGCGTACCTGAATACACAGATAAGAAACATTGTTACATTTGATAGGTCTTAAGATAATATAAACAACAAAAATGAAAGGGTACCAGCCTCATAGTTTTCATCATAACTTAATAATGATAAGCAAATCAAGGTCCCAATTCAAGATAAGCCATAGAAGGTATATAGATTGATTGCTAATATATACCAATTGTAACTTTAAAAGTACTTATTTGAAACAGAAAAGATTTCTTGAGTCTAAATTTCATTATCGTTGGAAAGGAGTTAATCTAGCAAAAGCAAAAACAACAAATCCAGACAATAATACACCATGTAAAGCTTATCTTTAGTGTATGAAGACTGTGATAAGGTAATGACGTTTCTACCTACGAATTCAGTTGGGAACTAATCAAATTTAACGCATGTAAGCTCAAATGGAGTATAACACAAACCGATTGTGGAAACCATGAACTATACCTAAATAGTGCTTTCAAATATGGCCCTAAACACTCTTGGGAAGCTACACATATACACACCAAATTACAGCTCCTGATATTGTCGGTAAACCTTACTTTCTCATAATAACTTTCCAACTTTAATCTTATTATAGCCCTTTATTTTCGCTCCACCACCACCATGCGTTTTTAATTTTTAACAAACATGCTACTCACCACTTTAAGAATTCACGTTCCATTCATACAAAGACGATGAAAACAATACTTGCAGATAAATTCACCTTCACTCATTCAAGCTACCTTCTAGATGGAGCAAGTAAAGGTATGTGCCGCAATAAAACCCCATATTCATAAATCCATATTGCATTCTTATATCATAAATTGTAACGACAAACGTTTAGTAATAGAGATTATATATGTTCATTAGTATCACAGCTTGTACTAGTTACTGTGCATTTGTGGTTTCTTACTGAAAATAACCTTCCTATGTATATTACTGGATGCATAATATGTTTATATCTCATCGTAACTAGAATACTTGCCTCGCCAACTTCACTCCTGACACGGTTAAGTGTATCTGCACTGGGGTTACTGGAATAAAACTCCATCTGCTGATGCAAAACTCTAGAAAACTCATCATTCATAGCATAAGCAGGAGCGTATGGTGCCACCTTTCCATAGTTTTTCACAAACCTCATTTGAATGTCCTCCAAGTATGTAAATGGGATTCTTCCTAAAAAAATGTATGAATATATTAGTATGCATTAAACGTCTTAAAAGAAGTGTGGAAAACTGAAAAACGGCTAGGATACTTCTTTTTGTAGATCATTGTGAATTTATATATTCGATTAGACCAGACCGACCCAGAGAGGAACAAGCCCACAAGGGATCGAAACTACGACTCTCTGATAGAGACCGTGAGCAACAAGATGATTTTGATTCTTGTTTTCGCCCATTGTGGAAAATTGCCCACTGCTGCCTCCCGTAGGAGTCTGGGCTGTGTCTCAGTCCCAGTGTGGCTGATATAGTGAATGCAACACCACTTTACTATAAGAGCACAAACTATATAAGCCTAATAATTAGGTCAAAGAAAGAGGGAGACTATTACTTGATTGCAGTTAATCATGTAGTTATATCGAGTTTTGATTAGTCATCTTGTGAAACCATAGATTATGAATTTCTAACTGAATATATTATTAAAGTTAGAGGCTAAGCACATCTTTAGATCAGGTAACTTAGAAATAAAACATGCCCAAGTTATGAAGTTCTGAATTAGTTATAATTAAGATAAAGTGGCAAGACACGTATCAAAAAACCACAAACAACTTGATTAGTTAAAGTACTTCATGGTCTGGCATTCACTGAAAACAGGTGCAACCACAAGATACGATCTCCTTAATGCACCAAGTAGTTCACATAATTAAAAGGCCTCATAATTTCCTTTATAACTCTTTAAGTAATCCACCTTGCTCTAACCTTCCCTTTCTTAACTGAATATTTGACCATTAAACACATTCATAAAGAGCATTTAATCTTATATAGTTATGAGTTACCTAAAAACTACTAATTTGTATAGCATTTTATTTCATAATACAAAGGACTTACAGGACAACCAGTCTAATTTCTATTCACATATGAATTTACTGACACCTACGGATTTACACAGATATATCATACGTATTTCTTCAATTCAATTACAAATAAATAATTCAACGGAGCTCATACGATCCAAACACCTAGAACCTACTCATCATAACACAAAAAAAATCTAACTCCCACAACAGATCAGTGTAAGCATAATTGCGCGTGTAACAGTGCCGTATGAAACAATAACAATTAAATAAAAAGGAGAGATGAATACGAACTTCCGAATGTATCGTTCGCCATACAGAGGTATGTGAGCGATTCAGATCTGAGTATATGAAAGATATAACGATCCTGAGAAAAACATAACCTAGATTCAACCTCCGCCGGTAACTTCTCCAGAATCCGGCGAGCAACTGCTCCAGTATTACCTGATACGGCGCTGAATTCCGCCAACACCGTCGTACCTCTCGACACTTGCGCGTACAGAATCGCCATTGATTTTCGCTGATTACACACACTCAAAATTTGGTGATTATACTTCGGCTATTGAATAACCTCTGTGTTGGTTGACTCATTTCTGGAATAAAAATAGTTAAATGTTTTACTCTTTAGCGCGAGGGGTTTCAATTCGGGTTTATCTGCCGGGTTATCGGATTAACGGGTCAGAAATAGTCGGAAGTAAATCTGATCTGATTTTTTCATTGTATCGAGCATTTTAATCCGATTTAAAACTTCCTTACTCAAATCCAACTCAAATGACACGTTTATCTATTCATGTTAACATATCTCGAATCAATTTCAATTAACAAGTAAATTTTGAGCTAAATAGATTATATGTTAATCTCTAAAATTTTAATTCACTATAAATAAGCATAAAATATTTATAAAATTTCAAAAATATCACATTAGTCTGTTCATCAAAATTTAATATTAAAACATCATTACAGTTTGATTTATTAAATTAAGATAAAAATTTTAAACTTTTAAATACCTTTAAAATTTGTTCAGGTTGTCAGGTCAACTCAAAAATTTATTGGGTGACTCAAACCTGATCCAGAAAACTAGCAGGTTGGTGGGTTTACGGGTCTCCCGACCCAGACCTATTTATTTTCAAATTGATTTCATATCAAATATTAAATCATCTAAAAATTATTAACCCTATTCAGTGCCATTAACTTTTTCATGTTTTAGAATCAGTCACAAAGGTTTAATTTGTATTCATGATCTCGATCCCGAAATTTTGTACGGAGTAACATTTTTAGCATTTTGAATTATTTAAAAACGTGACATGTCGGTGTAACTAGGATATTTTAACCTGCATGCAGTAGCAGTTAGAAGCATACATTTATTATTGTTAAGCTACAATTGGTCAATAGCAATGAGCTATAAACATAAATTCTATAAAGAACAAGAACGTGCTTTGATGTAAGTTACAAGTTATAATTAGAAGCTAGTTGTTCATATACATAACTAGTTAGGTGCGGGATTTGTCATAACTACGAAAATACAATACTAGAAGAGCCTATATCATATATTCATCCGCATAAAGGTCGCCTATCGAATGCTCGTATGCCTCTTGATACCGCATAAACTCTGCATAAGCTCAACTCATGTCGTAACTGCACAGATTCAATTAGTAGAATCCCATTAGCATACATATATAGCCAAAAGTAAATAAGCCGATCGATATATGCATAGAGTATTTGATTGAGATCATATGATTTATATCCAACTTTTTCTAAATTCATATGTTATAAATAATGTACCTTTGGAATAGAAAGGGTATTGGTTGTATCGAGTTCTTGTTTAATTGTTCGATACTCGTTCATTTTCCACTTGGTTTTCTTGCCTTTAGACGACTTCCCTTGATAAAACACCATTGTTTTCTTCATTCCAATTACCTTACTCTTGGATGAGTAGACATACGCTGGTGAACCTGTAGCCTTCCAGTAACCACAAGTCGTGGTTCGTGAAGGTCTCCCTCCTTGTACTTCTTTTTCTTGTTTCGGAACAAAGAAAAACCATTGTTCGGTATCCTCGTTGCATAATTCTCCCGCTTTTTCTAACATAAGAATACCACTCTGTTAATTTAGTTTCCTTACAAATCTAGCTTGTTATAATAGCTAAATACAAAGGTTATTGCAATTGAAAGAACTAATCAGAGTCAAATATTTATCGACTGAGGTTTTTGAATAAGAAAAATAATTAGTATGCTTAAAATTATGCATATTTTTATACCTACGTTTTTAGACATATATAATAACACAAATATGTGATCAAGATCAGCTAAATTTTTTCATGTAAGAATAATCCCCCTTTGTAGCCTTTAATTTTAACTTTGATTCATGCCAGATTATGTACAGCTATTAGCAACTCCGAAGTTGTATCCATGTACACTTTATCCAATAAGTTACTATTAATGGTAAGACCTTTGATCTAGCGATACAATAGAAGTCTATCAATGAAGAGGTTGTCACCTGTGAGTTCAAATCTTGCGGTGAAAATGCCAAAATTTTACAATTATAACGAGTTGTAAGTCACAACAATCACTCCACATTAAACACCTCGAAAACCAAGTTTAAACTATCAAACTAAACCTGCTTGTATATTTAATCACAACTTTCCATTTTTGTACCATATCATATCATAATAATTAATTTTAAACTCGATTAAAATATAACAAGAAGCTAGAGACAAAAAATAGTTAATTACTTGGGAGTTGCCATGGTTCATGCTGATAGACATTAACGAGAGGAATAACTCGATGAAGATCATGTCTTCGGCCTTCGAGTTGGTTGGGAAGATAGAAAGAAACGAGCTCTTCTTCGGTCGGGTAGAACCGGTAACCAGGTGGCCAAAGCCCGTGGGTCATGATGTTTGTTGTTACGGAGTAGCTAGCACAATGGGTACGTGGTGGTGCATAAATAAGATAGGTTGGTACCTGGTAGGGTACATGGTGGAGACACGGAGGGTGAAAAGAGGACTCGTGGCTCATCGGCACGAGTTGTTGACTATTGAACAGGTCATCCTCCACCTCATTTCTAGCCAGTCGCTTAGATTTTTATATTGAATAAGTCAAAATTAATTTGTTGTTTTGCATTATGACGTCATACATTTGTATTGGTGACAAAACTTGTTGGATCCATGCCCTACTTCAGTATTTTTCTTTATCAGTAAGTAACTAAGTATCTAGGAATGTTGTATGGATAAGATTACCACTACAAGTAAACAGTGGAATTTCTATCTTCAAATCCGTGAAAATTTTGTAAAAAATTATCTTTTTTTACGAATTTTTTACAGATTTGTTCAAAATAAAACAGAGCGTGAGTAATAAAATTACTCACCTATTTTCCCACGGAAATCGATTATCTGACGAAATAATCCGTAAATAATATGTGGAATAACAGATTTAGGAAGTTAATATAGGGATACCTGATATGGTTCCTGTTAAAAAGTTATAGTTAATAATGGAATAAAATGTAGTAATAAATAAGATAATAATAAATAAATGTCCTTAATCGGCTAAAGAATCAAGTGTAGGCAACATCCTAAATACGATTCGACTTGGGTTCATAATTTTCTATGCCTATTACTCTATTACCACCTTTTAACGTTCGTGATCATGTTTCCAATTTGACCTATACTTCATGAGTTCATGGGGCTAGATATTTATGTCCTTTGCTACCATTACATATTAGCATATAAACATATCAAATGTACTTGAATGAGACTCTTCGTATCATTCTTCACAAAACTCATACCAAATTACTATACGTGCATTTTGACATTTAATCATATAACAGAAAAATATATATTCCTATAATAACAAAAAATAAATACAAATAAATAATAACAAAAGCAAAATATTAGGTGGCAGTAACACACACTTGCCTTACAACAAATTAAAGTGAATGTCACTCTTCACGTACGAAAAAATATTATTAATAAATAATTCAAGAATGAAGTGAAAAAACACCATTAAAAATATTTAAATTGACAAAAAAATATATTATTAATGATATAGTCTCAGCATCACAGTAAGAACATTCAACAATCGACTCATTTTATATATAATCACTAAAATTTGACTTCAAAACTGAAGTATTATTCAAAGTTCATATATGTCTCTTATTACATCATGAAAATCCTTATAAAAGAATGGAGAAATGAAAATTAACCAAATCTTGATAGATCGAAATCTAAAGACTTATGAAGAGATTAAATGCAATAAAAAGATAATAATAATAATAATAAAACATATTAAAAGACGAGAGTAAAACTAATTTACGATAAGACTAGTAGATGTGTTGAATGAGTGTTGATGAATGCTCTCGAAGCTTCAACTTTGATTTTATATTGGATTGCATTTAGAAAAAAAAAAAAGGAAAAAAAAAAAAGCAGCTTACAAATTTTTAAAAAAGTAAAAAAAAAATTATTTAAAAAAAAAGAAGCTTAACGACTATAATAAAAACTAATTTTATGTAAAATAGTGATGTTAAAAACGGCTAACTTTAATTTTTTATTTTTTAACACTTACAAATCCTATAAATATCTATTGCAAGTATGTCGTATGTCACTTTTTAAAAATTATTATAACTTTTTAATAGTAGTGTAATGTTTTTTTTATTATTATTGGTTTGTTATTTTAATTAATATATATTAGTTTTATTTAATTAAATGTAATTATTTTTTTGATAAGTGAAAATTTAGTGAAGTTGAAATTTTAGTCGAGATAAGTTATGGTCAGTCATGACTACAAGCACTTGTTTAATCATGGTCAAACGTGACGATCAATCATACACGATAAATTGTTATGAGTGTAAATGGTCCTATGAATCTTCGTTTAGAAAAAAATTCAATTGGCACGAACTCATGAGTTATATCAATAAGAATATACATCAAAACTTAGGTCTAAAGCTGTAAGCAAATCATAAATGTATTGTGTATTCTATGTGACTCTTACTCATGTTCGACTGTTGAGACATACAAAAACTAGCACTTTTTACATTACAAATTATATGCGATCGACCACCATAAAAGATTCAAAAGCCCAAAAGGAAATACGAAAACACCGTCTAAAACTCAATTTAGATTGTCTTCTTTTGTTTTATGTATTTGTTTTGTTCACACAATCATCATCTCTAAAGTATAAGAGGATAAAAGATCTCAACACCTCCCTTTGATTCCATACTCTCATGAAACCACAACAATCATCCCATCAAACTAGTTCATGCTCGATTCCCGCTCTATGTTCAGCGAGCTACATTTCACGGAGAAAATTGATTCAATTGTTCCCACAAATAGCAATAACATCGATAAAGCCACTAGTAAGGAGTACTTTTCCGCCAGCCAAACAAACAAACATGAATACAGAAAGTTTATTCATGTGCATCGAAGGCCTTGGTTTTGAGAGTTTTGATGACGTGGAAGAACATATTGATGATGAATGTAAACAAAAACAAGAGTCAAAGCATTCGGTATCAGAGGTCTTAACATGTGTGGAAGATTGAAAAAGGAACCAAAGAGGTCAAGAATAAAAGGAATATAATCTCCACCACCGATTTCGTCTATAGGAATGAGTGTGTGCCTTAAATCTTATCGTTCCAATGGTAGGTTCATTCTTAAAGAGGTAAGAATCCCAACCCAAGAACTCTTGCATGCATGTCGAGAAGATGGAAGATTGAAACTGTAGTTTGTTCAATCTGATGATGAAGCATTATATACAGAAGATGAGGATGAAGAACTTGAAGCTGAAGTCAGTGACAAAAAATGATTAGTCTGAGGTTGGCCATGATGGTGATTGTGATGCTCTAAGAAATACTAATGAGATTATAGAATGGTCATCATAGATGGAAAGCTTCTATTGTTATCACATACTTTTTGCATGCAAATTTGTTAACTACAATTATCTAGTTGGGTAGTACTTGCAAAGTACAATGTTCATGACTCTAGATACTTAAATCATTCAAAATTAGAGGTAAGAGGTGGCATATTAACTATACAGAGATTCACCCCATATAGTAGGAGCTACGAAAGCTTAAGATCACGAGATGTTATGGTATGTGATTAGTAACATATTCATATTAACTATACAGAGATTCACCCCATATAGTAGGAGCTACGATACAAAGCAGAATACATGAAATAAGAGGTCCAACGTTCGAACTTCAGACAACTGGTCACCCGTATTGATTTGGTTTCATCCTCAAAAAATCTAGTGGTAAGATGGGTTGTTGGGACCAGTGGTCCATTCCGGTTCTAACCACTATAGGACATTAGGTAATTCCATCATCAATAACCTAATCTGCATTTCAAATTTGATTCCATGTCACAAACTTGTAAGTGCATTTCTTCTGAGAAATAAGGTTAAGGGCCAGTTTTAATAGCTGTGATTGATAGGGATATATAAGATGGTCCCCTTATCTTTGGGTTCTGGACCCTCAAAGCCTGGGATTGCCCCACTAACGCTTTTTAAAACTAAGGTTGATGGTATTGGAAGAAATCCGGTAACATTTATATGGACTAATTATACTAAAACTCTGAGAAAAACTCATAATGATCCTATGACCAATCCTACAATCATAGGACCAAAATGATCTAGTTTGATCTAGCTAGTTTTATGAGATCAGAATCATAAGACTGTAGAATCCAAAAATCTAGGATCATGATTTTGATAGCCGTAGCTTGAGTCAACCCCTTTGATAATAAGGAACAAGAAACACTGTGTATATTAGAGCCTCTGTTCATATGAAATAGGAGTGTATATATTTCACCTGTTAATTCAAATGCAGATAATGGGTATCTTCTTATACAATAGGTGGGTTTATCTCTTAATTCGAAGTAGATTTATTAACTCAAATTGTTCAAATCAAAATCTTGTAGAAACCATCACATAGTCATTGTCGTCATCAACTAAGCCACGAAAGAGAAGTCTTGTGACCCTTTCTGTCTGGCCAGATTACAGATTTGAAAAATGATACAAATGTCTAAATGACTAACCTACAAATGTCTAATATATGAGTCAACAATTGACCTATCTTTAAGTTAATTTATTAGACCTCTATAGCAGAGTTCTTTTTCTCTCATATTTTTGCCCCTCATAAAAATAACATTACAGAAAAGACAGACGGATTGACAAATATGTCCTTCACTTAGCTACCACATCAGCAGCATCGAACCATGCTAAATGATAGAATACAAGACCCAAACCAACAGCAAAAGGCCGTTCATGCACTACACACAGAAGGTAAAAAAAAGGCAAGGATAATTTTACGTTGACAATGCAGAGACACCCATATCCCGTTACTTTGATCTTACTTCCTCTGGTAATATGGAAGTAAAGAAACACAAAGATAAAACCAATGAAAGCATGCTTCATGAAAACATATCATATTCCACGTAGGATACTACATTTCAGTTAGATTTTGCACTACTAAAACTATTCGAGTTGTAAAGCTCACACAAACATGTAATTCTTATTTTTCATCTTAAACCAACATGGAAGATCAAAAGATAGCTGGATACGATGCCAAGTACCTACATATTCATTTCACACAAGTTTCTAATCATGGAGCTCCTCGGTTTTCTTGTTCTTTGACTTAAGGTACCATCCAAGGGCACCCAGACCAGTCACCACGCCAGCAACAACTGCATAGTTCCTGTAGTTGTCTGTTGATACTCCAGCTGCGGAGGAAGTTGATGTGGAGGACTCACTTGCTTTTGTTTCAGCTCCTGCACCTGAACCACCCGAGCTTGCTGATGTACCTTCAGCCTTTTGGCCCTGTGAAATGAGTCAATCAGTTACGAATGTCAAATGCAGATTCATAGTCACGTTTGCCACTTATAGGAGTCAATATGATTTGTCTGGTAGAAGTGGCAAATGGGTGGGTCAAGATAACAAATCATAAAAAAGACAAGGCAGGCTGGTTTTCTCGTCTTCCATTTTCAGAAAAAACTACACATACATAATGTGTCAACTTTGATTACGATAAGTAGATTAGTACAACAATAATCTAACTGGTTATAGTAAAGAAATTTGAGAGGTTTAAGCATTATAAATACACTTGGGGCAAATTTGAACATGTTTGACCCATTCAACCCATTTGATCCATCTCCATTTTAGCTAGCTTTTTAAACTTGATCACTTGTTCTTCCAGCTTAAAACTTCACTGATTTAAGATAACTCTACCCAAAACGAGCCTTATATGATATATCTATGAACAGGTCAAAATTGCCACCAGTCATTTTAAGAGTAGATGCATTGAAAGAAACCTACCTTGCGTGCAAGCTTTTCCAACTTCTCTTGCTCCATTTTCTACAGGCTCAAAAATAAAAATGTTAAAAACGCAGAAAAAGAAAATGACACGTACTTGGCACAGCAGAAACAAACATAATAAGCATAGCAGCAGGGTACCATAAATATGGAAAGAAACTATAAATAATATAAATCCCACATGAATACATGATAAGTGAAAGTATACATAGGGAGCGTGTTACATACCATCTCTATCATCATTTATAATATATAAGATCCTGCACCATGATGTTTTCAACCGATAAACTTATCCTTTATTTTAATACTCGGATGGTCCTATGTAACACAGGCTATGTTAACTAATCTTTCATCTATTAAGTGCAATACAATGACTATTAACAGTTCATTGGGGTATATCAAATGTCATCGTTAAATTTACCGGAAAGGGTACCATTTAGAAGTTAAAAGGAAGTGATTATCATGATTAAAGTAAGAGACACAATTAGATGAGCAGGGAGTTCCCTACTAAATGAGTATCGCAATGGATCAACTAATAACACCTGATCCAACAACTATACTATTTGGCCTAGATGACATTATGATCAGTATGCTGCCGATAGGTCATCCACCAGATCATATCTGATAAGATACAAGAACGAGCTACCCTTTTCTAAATAAAGACAAAAGTGATAAGACACACCAGGTATTCAACATCATATGCTGATATACCAACAAAAGCTACTTTAATGACTAAGTTAGAGTGCTACCCTACATGATAGAGATATTCATTGCAATGATAGTAAAGAACGTAAATACCAAAATTTCCAAAGTGAACATCCACATCATGTGGGTACAGACTATAGGCACATATTTAAATCAACTTCACACACTATAAGATAGTCATGAAAGACGTGCATCAGCTTCAACCAGGACATTTTTACCTTGATGTAAATATTCTCTGCAGCCTTTTCCTCCTCGCTTAGTATTTTACCACTGCTTGAAAACCTGCGAGACACATATCTAAATGCCTGCCTTGCTGACATTGTCGTCTATTTATCTGCTTTCACCTTAAGCACGAAATAGTTCATCACAGTCCATTAGACGTTTAGATAATAACGCTTTTACAAACTAAGATGATACAACAACATGCGTGTTATTATTATATAATCAACAAAATGAAGTTAAGTCGGTAAATGTAGTACTTGTAGAGTGTATTTCCATCTAACTTCACACAAAAACAATTCACTAATAACTAATAAGTAAACTAGAACAACTGATGCAGAAAGCTTATTTGTATTGTTTGACATCTTTAGGACACGATCTATTTGCTAAACTTCCATCGAGCATGTTGTAGGTTTTCATAAGTGGATATTACTCATTCAATACCTTGAAACACATAATCATCGCATACAAGTGATATTTCAGCAATATCAATTTGACGAAATGAGCTCTTAGTTATTAATATCAAAACATCCAGCTCGATAGCTCAGCCCTCAGCGCAAACAAATCATGAAACTGAAGTTATTATTCCAAATATTAAATCCTAGCTCATGAAATATGTACGAGATACTGTAAATAATAATAGTCGGTAATAAATACAAAATGATTCAGATATTTATAAACTGTTGACTTACGGATTTTACAACAGCTAGGATCTATAGGTGTTACACATAGGCATCAACTTAATATATGTATGATCCGCAAATTGGGAGTAAAATGCAGACGAAATGTAAGACAGCGGAACAAATTGAAGCTACAATACAAAAATCAAATAAAAAGTATTCTGTATGACGGTGAACTAACGGCATAAATAATCTGTATCGATTATCAAAACTTAACGACAAAAACAGAATACAAATAATAGCAATAACATAAAAGATGAAATGCGAAAATCGTTGCAGAGAAATACTTACAAAGTTACTTTGAGATTTTGAGATACAAAATAGGTGAGGACTGAGGAGGTTTATGGTTTAGAAATGGGGGAATATTAACCGTGGAAAGAAAGAAAGCTGACTAGCACAGATACTTCTAGAGATTGTTTTTGCTGTGTCACATATTACTTTTGGGCTTAAATTTTCTGGGCCAGCCCAATTATAAGAACATGATAGGCTCCAACAAAATTAGGTGTCTAATTAGAGAATCCCCATCTTTATTAATGATTTTTTAAGTCATTTACTCGTACATACATAAATAATATACAATTAATTTATTTAATGTTTAACATAAAGTTTACGCATTGTTTTTATTTTTCACTTTTTTTTCATTTTATGTGTCGATCATTCTTAACTTTTAAGCTAATAGTATTAAGCTCTTTGAAATAAACTAATTCAAACATGAAATACCCCTTTAATGTGGTTTAAAACTTGTATTTGTAGCTTGAGCTCGGATTACTTCACGACTCAGAACCATACTTGATAAAGTGTTGATCAAAATCTTATGCTACTCCGGGCAAACAAAGCATGTCCTTGTCCTTCTTTGAGTCATACTGCATTGTTGCCAAGAGGCAGTCCAATACTTACCTTCACGCAATCGAGACCCTCATTGTGATCTATGACTATACATCTACAGCTGACCCTACGCTTCCTTTTTCTCCAGCACATGCGACGGTAAGTCCATTGGTTCCTTCTAATGGTGGTAATTAATTGCTTCCTTACAAATGGGTTGGTTAGAGTCGTGCCTTACCTTTAACGGTTCACACTAATAAAATCAAATAAATCAGCTAAAGCGAAATAGTTCAAATGGGCTGTAAGTCACCCGAAGGGCATTTATAATCATATCTGATACACAATTCCTTTTGAATGTTTTCCAGTTTTTGGACCAAAGTGTTATGGGTCAACACAACTCGACCCGTTTTGACATACACCAAAAATACATGGCTTAACCCGTTATCCGACCCATCCCATTTGGCCACCTCTAGCTCATTCGTTAAAATTTGATTATCTTGAAAAGCACGTGTGCCGGACGTTGATGGAAATTACAGGCTTTGTTCCATTTCTTGAGGAGGTTTGTCTGTGTATTAGAATACATGAAATGCAGGGCATACGCGTATACATATTACCTGAATAAAATGAGAATACACATAGAAGAAACTATATACCACCAGCAATCTCTGTGACAGAGTGAACTATGCAGAGATCTCATATTGCTGCTGCAAGCAGATACATTCAGACATAGTTCGGTATTATTAGGGTTAGTGTTACAATTTCTTGTTACTTTGTACAGCTTTAAGTTTAAAAGCAGATTATTCCTTCTTTATGTAAAACTTCCAGTGTTTTAAGCACTATAATACAAACATAGTACTTTTTTTACACCAGAAATTTATGATGCAGTTTCAAAATTAAGAGTGTCAAATGATGCTTGTCAATGTTCAACCCAAAATTTCAATCTTTTCAGGCACCAATAAACTTCAGAATTGATGTCAATGAAATGCTGTTAGAAATTAAAGAACATTCAAGTTTAACTATAATACACTTGAATTAACCAACACCGAAACAGACCTTCGTTTCCAAACTAAAATATTTGAACACAAAATAGTGATGATTGAATCTTTCATTTAGAAAGAACCAATCCAATCAATAAGCAATATTTACATCTTTTTTAGCAACATCTTACGAGCAACAAGCATTGGAACAATTTCACTTTTTTATAAGATCATAACAGAATATGCAATAATTTCTAGTTTTCAGTGAACCATAATGATTCATATATGAAATGGTCCAAATGTGCATTCAAACCCTTTTAACATGACCAAAATTACCTACAAGAACCACAATAGAACCATTCCAAATGAATTCTCTTCCCTCAGCAAGCCCAGAACCAAAAGAAAGCATGCGAGTAGGGATTCGGGAGCATAAATATTCACTCGCTGTCAGCATCTTTATCGCCATCTTCATCACCATCAACAACTTCATTCCCATCCTCTTCACCATTTTCCTGTGCTTCTCCATTCTCCATTGCAGTCTCTTCTGTTTTGTTCTTTTTACTAGCTTCCTTTGATTTAGAAGAGTCGGATTTTCTTTTAGAATTCTTTCTCTTAAACTCTGGAAGCATAAAGATAACAACAGTAGTCATTATCAAAATATCAAGTTTAACTATCCTATCATACAAAAGATAACAATCTAACAACAAGATTTTAGCAGCAGTAGCAAATAGAAGAATATAAATTGTTATTGTTACTTTTTGTTGTCATTTTTGTTGAAACTTAGACCATGTGATACCATGGCCAGAGGGAGCCTCACGCACTTGTACAAAGTTTCAAGTCAAGGCGTGAAACCAAAATATCTAAAGTTATTGTTGCATTCGTTGTCATTATAATCTACGATAGTTCAACACAGCAGAAAACGTTTCATTTTGCTTTTTTCAGGAAAATATGTTGAGCAAACTGGAGTAGAATTTATACTAATGATACACCAAAAAATAAGAGCACGCATATGCTTCAGTTATAGCCTATAGGCATGTATTTAACCTTCAAGAGAGGTTCTTAAAGACGCAACAAATTCTGGAAACTCGATCTCTTCAAGCGCCTTAAATACGTCCTCAGCACTGATCGTCTGCCTCTTAGATTCCTTACATATATCATTTGCCCTGCACAATTACGATACAACAGAATTAGGGAAAACAACAATAATCACTTTGTATATTTCCACATAATGTGTAGTAATTTGTAAACAAGTGAAATTATCATCAAGCATTTATAACACTTTATCAATACAACATCTGTGTATTACTGATACCAACTGTGTATTACTGATACCAACTGTAAGGTTACACTATATGAACTCAAAGTTATGAATACATTAATACTATAATAATTACATTGGTTATAAGGTTATCCACTTAGCCTATGTGAACTCAAAGTTACATGCATCTATATATATAATGCCTGTATTCGATTTGTTACAAATATCATAGAAAATATAACATTTAATATTGAAGGTAGAAAAATATATTTACTGACGTAGCAGAAAGATAATGGATGAAGATTCTAGAACTTTCGGCGAATGCCATTAGAGAATCCTTAGGGACAAGCATATCACCACCGTCTTGTGACAGCTGAGAGAGCTTGTGTTTTACTAGCCTTTTTACAACCGCCTTTGGCAGCTCCTCCGCATCTGCTACAACTTTCTCCGTCACCGTCGGTGTTGTGGCCGTCGCCATAGTCGAAGGTATTCTTCGATTGAAATTTTTTTGGAGTGTGTGTTTGATTTGTGAATCTAGGGTTTGTTTCCCGCCATTGTTGGGGAAAATGGGTTTTAGAGAATCGGATCTAACTTTCTTATTTTTGCAGTTTAGTCCCTAAATTTTTGTAAAAGTAACATATGATATTTGTTCAACTTCTTTCTTTTGCTCATTACGTAAATGCTTTCTATATTAAATTGGTTAGGGATAAAGTATAGAATTATGTTAAAGTTTGGGTTACTTTTGTAAAATGATAGTTAAAAGATGTAAAGTGTAATTTTATTTCAAGCTTAGTTAGGCGGTAATGATCGTTATGCCGTTAGATTAGTTTGGTAATATCATTTTTGTGTATAAGTTGTAATTAATCATTTTGAAAAATCAATGAAATCATTTTGCATAAACTTTGTTCTAATTGCTTTTGTTTGTTATATCATAGCACATGGTGCTTCGTTTCTGATTTCACGTTGTTTTTATGCCTTAATTTTCTGATCAGTTGACGATAATAATCAATTGATTCAGTAATTACAATTTGTTCTTAAATAATTGATTTTGTGATTGCGATTGAAGATCTAGGGTTTAATTCGAAAACCGAATTTATTGATCCTTACTGGAAATCTCCACTTTGAGTATAAATACTTGCACTCAAAAGTTTGATACATACCCACAATCTCACGTGTGCTTATATCTTTGACAAAACCTTTTAATATGGTCTTTCCTTTGAAGGATATAAGTGCGCGTGCATGCGCGCGCGCGCACACACACACATATATATATTGTAGGTGTCAAACTTTCAAGTACGTTTATAGTAAAGTGAAGGTTCTTAATTACAAAGTAATGAATTTGATTTTCTGGTTACATAATAGTTAAATAGGAATCAAAGTTAAGAGTCTAAGGCCGACTCCAATGTTACTCTATAATGCTACTCTATCTTTATGTTTAGAGACATGGGAAGAAAAAATACTCCAACGGTTTCTCTATATTTAGAGATAGAGACAGAGAAAGTTAAATTTCCTATATATATAGAGAGGAATTATAATTATCCTCTGAAAAACTTGATCAATATTTTTTAGTATCATTATCAAGATTAGTCTTATTTGTATATTGTTATATTGTTAATTATTATTATTAATAAGTATTAGTATTTATTAATTATTATTGATAAATAAATAAAAATATATTATTGAGAAAATAATACATTCAAAATTAAATATTTTACAATATTAAATTACAACAATTATAATCAAACAAAAGTAACATAAATGATAGATCTTATATTTAGAAAAATCTTAAATATTTTGACTAAACATTAATTAAGTAGTATGCAAATGTAAAAAGTTATTTTTTGGAGGAGATGATTGAAGATTTTTTTTTTAAGAGAAGAAATATGATGAAAAAATTATTTATCTATTTTATATCTAGAAATAGAGATTAGAGATATAGTTATTATTGAAAAGGAATTAATGGAGAAATGAGAATACAAAATACATTGAGAAAAGGGCAAACTTTGAGGGACGTTATATTAACCAGAAAAAAGATTTTTTAAAGAAAAAGATAATTGTACGTACCATTCATCAGAAAACGTGTGATGAATTTGATTACATGTTTTACTTTTAAGTTTAGACAGTTTCATAAAGATCAACTATCATCATATCACAAGAAACATAAAATAACGCAGAAAAAGCAAATATATTATAACACTGAAACTATAAAATGCTACAAAAATTCACCAATGGAAAAGGACATTCTCTGCACATTGCCCATACACCTATTGACATCTAAACATCTAAACAAACTATTCATTCCATCCACTATACCACTGTAAAATCCATCACCATACAAGCTCAGTAGCTTATCCAACAATCCAATTGCCATAAGCTAAGCAGTCCCATCTTCATGACTCGCTATGCTTATGACGATCTTAGCCTCAGTCACTAATCCTACCCATACTGCAATGACATATCGACCCATTTTAACCCCACGATTCTGCAGCTTTTTGGAGAGCCGTGGATGCTTTAAACTTCAAGCTCACCAACTTAAGCTTTCTAGTTTCTAATATGATATTTATTAGTGATTGATATGGTTGCCCTTTCCTAGTTATTACTTTTTTCTTTGGTATAATTGTCTCAGAAAGATACGGAGTACAATTTTGAAATTGTCCCCTCACTTGCCAACCATGCTACGGGCGTACAATATGATTTAGAGAAAACAGAACTATAATTACAATGATCTTTCAAGAAACAAAAAGGCCAAATCTGTAGAAATATTCAGGAATAATGTTTACAATCAATAATACGTTTTATTAAAAAATGCTCAAATTCCTTACATACTACAAATAATGGAATCAATATATACACCAAAACCTAACAAAACTATAACCTAAAATAATCTAGAATGTTGAAAAATGGAGAACAATATAAAATGACTACTTTCATTCAAAGAATTTCCTGCGTATAAAAAGAAATACGTGACAATTTAGTTCACATTTTCACGTCGGCGACAATATAGAAGACGGGTCCAAAATCCAGTCAGATAACAATGTTAGTCTTTAATGGTGGATGATGGCGAAAGTGAAAGCTTATCTAATTGTTGACTCTACCAGCAAATCAATATGTGATAGTATCGTTAGGTGCATCGAATAACATGACTAAAAAATCAATTCAACTGCCAAATTTGAAAAGTTAGCAACATATATGTATATATATCCATGATATAACACAAGTTAACAATGTTGAAAAAGTCAGCTAAATCCATGATGTAACATAAGTTAACAATAATTTTATCATCCAAATCCAATATCTAATGCTTTACGAATGAACAGTTGGATTAAATTAGTCAAGTGTACAGGAGTGGATCATGAATCTTTATCCTGGTAGGATCAAATCCAATGCTAAAAAGACTAATAAAAGTTGACCACTTTATCAAAATTGGTCCGAATCAATACAATGATGTAATTGGTCATTATATGTGTGTTTTGGCACTTGAATATTATGATATATTAAGCTACAGAAAAACCACTAAAAGGACAAATATACCCTTGAAACAAAATAGTGAAATGGAGCAGAGTTCAAAACGTTACCTCTAAAGAATACTCTCCTGAGGAACTTTGGGTCAGTTGATAACAATATGTTAGTATAATTCTCAACCTCTAAAGTATAATCCATGTTACTAGTATATATTAACCACACCACTACTTTTGACACTTTTTCCATTGAACTAAACATTATATATTTAGTCCATAAGTAGTGGTGTGTTTAATATATAACGTGTGTCAATAATAATATTTAGTTAAATGGAAAGAGTGTCATGGATTATTGAATTACTTATGGACGTAGGGACGCATTCCATGGAGAAGGAAAGAGAAAATATAAAAAAGAAAATTAAAAAAATTTGTGATGCGTATGTTGGTAAGATCACGTATTAATCGACTTGTGTCAACTGATCCACGTTGGAATACACATATGACACATAAGCCTATTTTGGCGGCATTTAATTATCTCCCTCTTAAGAATGTTTAAAGACGCAACCTGTAATATAAAACATTTTAATGTGATTAAGTGTAAATTATTTGAAAGTTTGGAATATAATGGTTGATTATTCATTGTTAATTGTATGTTTAAATGAATTGGCGAGTTACAAAGGGGTTAGGAAATTCAACCCTTTACCAACTCATTTATTCAATAACAGTAGTAAATCTAGAAAATCTTGACGCATTGCGTATAAAATTTATCGTTAGTTCTTTTTTGAAAAAGACAACCAAAACCCTGATACCAAAGCCGCCGTCACCACCACAATTTTTACTTTCTCCGGTCGTCAGTTTTGGCCGAGGACCTCTCACCTCCCTCTCCCATGTCGTTCTCCTCTGTACGTACATCCTTTCACTTGTTCATCAAGTGATCAAGTGATCAACCATGGATTCCTATTTGAAACCCCCACGCCCCACATCTCCTGATAAAATAGATCTTTAAAGGGATGACCATTATAAAATAGAGGAAAAGGCATTGAAACAAGGATAACTAAGAATACTAAAGGCTTATGAGGTAGTTTAGTTCAATTTTGTATTTGAATGATGGCCATGTCTGGTTTGGGCCGAGGGCCTAATCAATTTTGGGCTGAGAGCATTTCTAAATAACTCTAAAAAGTTAAGGGTAACGTAGTAATAATTGTTGGATCGTCGGGGCAGTTGCCCCCTCTCCTATGGGCATAGATCCACCTTTGTTCAACGGGTTATCCGTGTCAATCCGTTTACAACCCTAACTCATTTAAAGTTTTGTTGTGTTATGAATTCTCCCTTGCAAGGATAATGTAAAATTCGAATATAGAAATGGGAAACTTGTCTTGCAAAAAGAACAACTATGACGAAAATGCCCGGTTAACCACGATTCATAGTTGTCTTGTACAAATGAGTTAAAAAATGCTTTAAGGACCGTTAACTCTACTCACGAGTTATCAAGCTTTACTTGTTTATTTATGAGCTTTACGTGATTTTAAAAATCATTTAAGCCCATTGACATGTATTAAAGTTTTCTTTTCTCGACATAGTTGGGCCTTTTAGGGCATTCTCAATGGTGACTGGAAACCGACTGGTCACTTTCTGTCAACTTAGTACCACGTTAGCTTTTCTTAAAACTGACTGAAACTGACTAACAACTGACTGACCCGTGCCAATGGTTACGGTCAGTTTTTTTTTTTTTTTCACTATTTAATATACATATTTAAAACACAATAATTAAAATAAAACCATTACAATAATTAAAAAAAAAACATTACAATAATAAAAAAGTAGTCTAATCCGAACTCGATTCTTCGTCTCCAACTTCGTTTTGAAGTGTGTATATGTATAGGAAGTAATTGTGCATGAGTTAATTAGGTAAAATAAATAAATAATTAAAAAAAATTGAATTTTTGTTTGTTTTTGGTTGTGGCTGTTGACCCATATATTTTTTAATTGTATCCGTTTACATGCAAACAAGAAAGAAGAAAAAGGAAAAAAAACGAACGAACGTCGGATATCCGACGCAAACGAAACTGACAGCTGACCGACGATTCCGTGCCAATAGCGTCAATTTTGTCGGCCAAACCGAGTGAAAAACCGACTAACCCATTGACATTGGCCTAGATGTGTAACCATATTATTTCCCGGCACACTTTTTAAGCCGGTTTTATCTTACATAATCATATTTCCTACTCTAATATTGATAGAAATTTTATTTTGTCCAATATGTAATCATAAAAGGGTGTTCTGTCTTTTGTCAACGTTGCATACATATTGGTGTTTCAATTTTTCATTTATATTTTTGTTGATGTGTTTATTGTTAAAAAGGAATGTAAGAAACGTAGTTTTACATTAAAATACGGATATCATCTAGTTGTTTGGCATATGTACCTAATGCTTGTGTCATTGTACTATGATTGTTAGTTTTACATTATTTTTAGTTGTTTATGTGCATTTTACTAGTCATATTTGTGAAGGCATCAAGTGTCATAAAATCGAGATAATAGAATTTTGATTTTTTCAATTAGAAAAGGATAACAACAACGATAATAAGAAGAATAACGCTTACAACAATAATAATTTTAATAACAATACTAACAATGTATAATGTAATAAGAGGTAAGAAGTTATGTAATTAGAAAATGGGAACTATTTTTGTTATAGAAGAAGTTAATTTATTTATATTTTATCTAACATCATTAGATTATATATCTCTTCGTATCTTCAAAATTATGTAATTATAACAATACATTCTAATATCCATAGCCAATAGGTTGTATTTAAAAATAAAAATAGAAAAAAGATGAAGGTTGATGACACCATGTGTGATGTGGCCTATGTGTACAAGCAGCAGGACTCAAATCTGCGACCACTCCGAAAGGAGAGCCCAATATAGTGGGGGGACACCACTAAACTACATACTCACATATTTATTTTTGTTCATTTCAAATATATAAGAGACAAAAATGTATATAAGACAAATAACTTCCTGTTCACCGGTCTTCAAATTTTGTATATATAAAATATAATATGATATGCTGTGCTCAACCATTATTTTATTTTAATTTTTCAGCTATCTCAATTAGATTCTAATCTGTGCAAAAAGTTTGAATATAAAGACACAAAACTAACTTGACAAAAAAACAAAGATAACGGAATAGTTATCCCTGGTGAATACAAAGGTTGTTTCTTCTATGGCTGTTTTGTGTCTATTTGGTTACTGATTTAAATTCTATTAAAGAAATATCACAGTTATTTATATGTATTATAACTATGTCTCGTTATCTGGTATATCTAGATATATTATAATCAGAACCGTCATAGATCCGACTTTGTTTCATATTTCCTGTAATATATCATCTTTGTTTTTTCACAGACAATTCAATCTGATCTAGTTATGTAAAATAGTTATGAGCAAGTATGCTATACATCTTCTTGTTCTTCAAAATGCAAATGGCGCCAAGTTTGCTTCCAACACTAAAAATCCTTGTGTTATATTTACGCTTAAGGTTTGTGTTCAAACTAATTTCATTTCTGAAAAACCCTTTTGATTGTGTATCTTATTTACTTCTATAGTTTAACAGTAACAGGGATGTAAAGCCCATATGGATGGTACTATGTGACTCTGGTCTAAGAGGACATATTTTCATGTAACAGATTGCAAAACTATGCAGTCTGCACATACGTAAAACATACAAAATACTTGATGAGAACTAGAGATACAATATCTGAATATACAGATGCAAACTTTTTATTGCCAAAGAAACAAAATAATGAAAAGTGTAGATAGATCTAGTGAACTACATACGAATTAAACAAACTTGTCTAATACAAAAGGCAAAGGCTGATCCGCAATAAAAAAAGACCGGATCCTAGCTCCACCTGTCCATCCATCCCTAACCAACTAACCACACACTGTACAAACAATCAATCTATTTTTTTTAAGGTGGGAAGGGGAAGGGGGAGGAGTCCTACACTATTCCTATATCAAACTCCTTTCACACATGCAAACCGTTGCTTTTTTTGCTATACATTCCATCAAACGTCCCGCCTTTTCCATTTACGTTCACATTCACATTACCATATCGATGTGGTGATAAACCCGACTTCCCTTTGATTGGGGTGTAACCATTTGCCTTTGTTCCAACACTCTTCTTTAACAAAACATCCAACTGCCCACTGGCTGCTGCTATAAGACCTGCATGTCCAATTAACCAACAAATAGATGTATTTCATTAGTTCATGAAATGTTTCTCACTTTGTATGCTATGATATATAAATATATGCAATATATAAAAAGCACCTAAGAAGAGCGGCGAAGGTTTTCCTGGTCTGGATTTGAATTCCGGATGGAATTGAGCTCCCACAAAATATGGGTGACTATGAAGTTCAACAATCTGTACATTATAAATGTGATCTGCTTTTAGACTAGTAATATAAACATCCAATAATGAAAAAATGAATATAATCGCGAAACTTTACCTCCATCCGCTGCCCAGTCTCATCTTTCCCTGTGAAACTGAGACCGGCCTTTTCTAGCTGTGGTACCATGTCGGGATTCACCTAATTTTGAAAATAAAATACATTAACTCATAAACCAATGGTGTAAGGCATATTAATATATACAAAAATTGTAAGAATCACACGTACTTCGTATCTATGGCGATGTCTCTCATCAATGAAAGTCTGATTGCCATATCTGATAAAAACACAATCAGTTGCTCAAATTAGCTAAGAGTATAAATTACAAACTTGATTTTCACCTGATAGCACGATAAAATGTATATCTTTTCATGAACATTTCGACAATCAAAATTATTATTCCAATCGATTTCTTACAGTTGAGCAGACTTGCAGTCTGCATCTTGAAAATAAGTCCTCCTAGATCCTAGCCGCATAGTACCACCCATATGTGTTTTGGACCCCTATTACCGTTGTATAAAACCATACATACAATCAAATAAAATATAAAAAGGTTTCCTTAGAAATCAAACTAGTTTGAACTTCAAACACAAACCTCGGGCATAAATATGACACAAGGATTTTTATTGTTAGGATCAAACTCGGTGCTATTTGCATTTTTAAGACCAAGAACAGATCTGGCATACTCAATCACAGCAATTTGCATTCCTAAGCAAATACCAAGGTACGGTATCTTGTTCTTGCGTGCGTAATTCGCAGCAATTATTTTCCCTTCAACACCTCTGTCACCAAAACCACCTGGAACCACAACAGCGTCTGCAGACTTTAATGAATTCCAAGCAGCGCTAAGAATTTCGGGACTCTGTAAGAAGGAAATGTTCATAAGTTTAAGATTA
The DNA here is from genome assembly GCA_963921325.1 of Logfia minima. Classification (NCBI taxonomy): domain Eukaryota; kingdom Viridiplantae; phylum Streptophyta; class Magnoliopsida; order Asterales; family Asteraceae; genus Logfia; species Logfia minima. Next base: position 12,875,058 of record OY992770.1, on the reverse strand, counting down.
AATAAACATGATTGAGACAAGAGAAAGAGATAAATAAGATAATAACTTCTAAAGCAGTTGCATCTTCAAGATCGCTAGCAGAAACCCAGTTGATAACTAGCTTCCTTCTGCAAGCAACTGAAGCATGCAACAAAGCCTGAAACAAGCATTATATCAAATCAAGATGTTTAAAATTTGTACATGTTATAAGTTCAAACGAGTGCTTAATTAAAATAAGAATCAAAATGCGTGTGATTTGAGGCTCGGGCTAGTATAAGTTATCACCTTTAGTACAGAAAGGTAAGAATCTGAAAGATCTGTATACTTTCCAACCATGGCAACTCTAACCTGCAAGTAAACATTGAATCACAAAATATTTTAGCAATTTATAGAGTAAAAGCTGAAGCCGTTCTTAAAGTCTGAGGTCTTACTGGCTCTTGTAACTTGTCACAACGCTGAGCCATATCTGTCCATGCCTCTAAAGCGGGTTTGCATACCACGCTGTTCAAGACAAAAATGTCAGAGATTAAGCAATGAAATGATTAGTACCTGTTATGTACAACTAGAGATTGCAATTCAACCCATTTACTAACAAACGAATTGCTTTGGGTTGTGTTTTATCTCTGGCACATCAAAAAGGTAGAATAAAAATTGAGCCAAGGAAACGGGTCAAATAGGTTGTGAAGGTAAAAGAAAAAAAAAGACCCGAAGTATATTTTTAATGCATACTCCGTACTAGCTTTTTATAAAAAATAAAAAGCATAGAAAAAACTTGTTCTGGGTGAACTCGACCTGCTATCAACTCTGCCTATTTTGCCATCTTATTGTAAATTTACTAATGAAAGGAGTACAAACCTAAAAAGATTAAGCGCTTTCAGTATTGCTTCATGAGCCTTCTGGTCCTGAAAAGAAAACAAAAAACATTAGACTAGCAAATCAATGACAATAAATGAAGTTCAGAAGGTGGTTTGAGCACGTACTCGTAAGAGTGAAGGAATATGCCAAATATTAGGGACATCATAGAGACTCACTATGTTCTCTAACTGCCAATAGTCATAGAAGAAGAGTCAGTTTGGGAACCAACAAAAGGGCATACAAGTAAATTCACTGGAATAAATAGCATCACATCACGTTACCGGAACATGACAAAAGCTCGAGAGTTTTTCCTTCACATTAACATCCAATTCCTACATATCCATTATAATTTTGTAAGTGAGGATACAAACCCGATTAGGAAAATATAAATAAATGAACAAGAATCTTGAGAGATGAGTGAGACCATTGTACTGCGACAGGCTAATATATTTGGGATCAATCCCAAGCTCCTTAAACCCCGAACACTATGTTGTGTTGGTTTTGTTTTCTGAACAAGAAAGAAAATCAACAAGTATTTTTTATTTTTTAAAGTTTCTTCACATCCAAAAACATAAATTGAGTAACTTCGTGTGAAACTTACTGGTTCACCAACAACACTTAAAACAGGCACAAGGCTGACATGTATTAAGCAAAAGTTTCCAGCACCTATAAAGGATTAACAAAGTAAACACCTTTTAATTATGTTTATTTTTTATGAATTTTATGTATCAAATAATTTGTGGTAGTGTATTTACCAACACGATACGAAAACTGTCCAAGAGCTTCAATAAATGGCATGGATTCAATATCCCCTGCAAGAAACATGTATCAGCTCAGCAAAAGCACCAAATAACCTAAAAAATCTAAATTAACTATTAAAACAGAGCAACTTATAAAAAAATACCTATAGTACCCCCCAACTCAATGACACAGACATCAGGTGAACCTTCTTTTCCATCCACGGGTATGGCTGCTACACGTTCGATCCAATCTTGAATAGCATCTGTGATATGTGGCACAACTTGAACTGTTTTTCCAAGATAATCGCCCTTTCGTTCCTTGTCAATAACCGACTTTACCCAAAAGTCATAATCAGTTAGTCAGGTGTGACAAGATTTGTAATCTAATACCTGTCATGTAGCTGAGTTTATTTCATGTACCTGGTATATCTTTCCAGTGGTGATATTATTGTCGCACGTTAATTTGATATCCAGAAATCGCTCATAGTTACCAAGATCCAAGTCCACCTTTAAACCGAAAGTAAAGCCAACTTAGATTATGGAACACATAAGTAAAGAAGGTTTAAAATAGTAAAAACATTGGAACTGAGTACTACTGGTAACAATTTGATTTATTCACACGGTCACACCCACAATAATACTTCTTTGATTCTTTCTTTCTTAAATGGGTCAAAATAAACTTTGGCCATGCAAAGTAACACCAATATGTTTAGTACAGATTATAAATAAATCATGGGAAAATGATGGGTACCGTTAGCGGCACGTTAGCTTGGGTGAAACCAAGCACATATCAAGTAATGACTATTTTTAAGTCGAAAAGTTACTAGATTAAAAGTATGAGTATGTATATAAACTTTTGTCGTTGAAGCGCCTAACTTTGATGTTGTTAGTGGCGTATATACTAGCCCCATTAATAGAATATTAATTATTTTTGCTTCATGAACAAAAATCTTTTGTTTTTTGTTAATATAGATTTTCTGACTTCGTGCAAACTTTCATTTGGTCTACGGGTGATCCACCAACCAAGAGCTCTAGGGTTCAAGTCCTCGTAGGACAACGGTGTGCACTGTGCAGATCATTTGCGGTTAAGAACAAAATTTTATTACTCGGCTACTGAATTTACCTCTCCTCCATCATCTAATACAAAGACTTCTCCATGCTCAAAAGGGGACATTGTTCCTGCATCTGTGTTCAAATATGGATCTGCATAACAAAAACAGCTATTACCATAATGCTAGACCTTTCTTTGCACATAGTTAATTTTGTTAAGCTGATAAATCTTCAATTTGTTATGTTTTATTCCAAAACAAAAGGGTAAAGTCAAAGTCTAAACTTATTGTGTAGTTGTGTGTGTAGTAAGCCTTGTGAAAATTAACAAGAACAACAAGAAACATATACCCACTTGCAGTTAAGTATTAAGAATATAAAAGTTAAGAATCTTTATTTATAAACTCAAAAGGGTATGTGTATTATTGTATTAAAAATAATTCTTCAAGAAAGAAAGCATAGAAAGTACTAATAAAACACAAACAAGCAGATGGAGGAAAAACACAACACTTTTTTACCAGAACTAGAAAATGAAAACTTATACTGTATTGTAACAGAAAAAGAAATTAAAAATAATTATTAACCAATTTTAATGGAAGTAACACGAAGATCACAGGCTTGAAGAAGAAGGCCAATACTGCTAGCAGTGACTCCTTTACCCAGTCCACTAACAACACCTCCAGTCACTAAAACGTACTTCATCCCTTTCTTGTTTCCTGCTAAAAAAAAAATATTTTTTATAACAAATTAGCAATTTGCTTACAAACCCAACACTAATATTAAAGAAAGAAGTCAAAGAAGATTACCCTTTTGCATTTTGAGTTTGGGTGTGTGAAACTAATGTAAAAACTGCTGCTTGATGTTATTAGTGGGTCAGCAATATTTTATAAAATATTTATAAGTTTGCACCGCAGAGTGTTTGAAAGTGATGAAAGAAATGAGGATGAATGCATTGATGGAAGAGCAGGGGAGTGGCGTCTTTATATCTGGAGCAAAAATGAAAGTAAAAGAGAGAAAAAATTTAAAATATAAATAATAAATAATAAATTAATAATTAAAAAATCAGAATCAAAATCAAATTATCTGAGAAACCCACTTTTCTTGTTTAAGGTCCCTCCCTCGGTCCCTATACGGTCTTTCGTTTGTCTCCTTCCTTCACCCGTGACATAATAAACTAAGAAAATCACGGTTTAACTAAAAATACCCCTGACACTGATCTTCATTTTTTTACTTCTCTTCTAAAATAATACTCGTAAGTTACGCAGTAGGGGTACAACACCCCTGCTGTAAAATCTGCAATTCGCAAATTCTGCTTTGAAAATTCGCTAGCTATCACAAAATCACAGCATTTAGCTGCGAAATGATCTTCAAAATTGTATTTATATTATGGTGAATTTTAATCCTAAAATTTGGTCGAAATATTGAGAATCTTCAAAAGGTAAATTAACAAAATTAAACACAAAACACACACATTGTTTCGAAATCAGCCCATAAAGAGAACAACCCGTGCGTGTTTTGTGAATTTTAGAAGTGAAAGTTGTGTTCTCTTTATTTTATATTGAATATGAATATGAATGAATACTAGATTTATACTCACATTCGTTGCACATGGGTTGTTCTTATCATTTCTTTGATTGATTGTGAAACAAGAGACCAAATAAATCATGGGTGTATTTAAAATTGAAGCTCACCAATCAAAGCATTTGGTGACAAACACATGATCTCGTTGGATCAACAAGTGGACATAATTTAGGAGAACTGCTTTAGAGTTTTGTAGAATATGGCACAAGAGGATGATTTGAACAACATTAGCTAGGGAATGTGTGCGAGTGTTCTCAAAGTCATTAGACTAAGTTTATTATAGATACACAACGTGCTTTTGTCTAATGTAGGTCCCTAAGCTTGAATCTGCCAATATATTAGAGGAGACTAATCCACCAACAACTTAATTAAGATACGGCACAATTGGCCATCAATGATCGATTCGTAACATCTTAAAAGAAAATTATTGGAATGAAAAGAAAGGATTCACATGTTTGAGATTAAGGCATTGCACAAAATGGACCTAACAAATCATCTTTCTAATAACTTAAGTTGCCAAAAGGTCTTGATTTGAAATAAAGTGAGGTTATCTATGTAAAAATAAACATAAGTTGACAAGAGATCTCATTTCAAGAACATTAGCTCGGTTTTTACTTCTTTTTTTCGGGGTACTTAATAGAGTGTTACGATCTAATGCTTATAACTTACGTAAAGTTGTGCTTATGAGCCTTTTTAACGACTTCTTTTGTCGAGAACTGACGATATACATATATTAAACTTTTATGGGTGTATCTAACTGATTGTATGACATCTTTCTGGTAGGCTTTATCTCGTATGAAAATGACATGCAATGCCGTTACTCATCTTTTATTAGAGACTTTAAAGACAGAATAAGATCAGTACAACTAATCATCACGGACTTGTGAGAGACCAATTATAGTTGTAACTGCAAGTGATCTCACCGCCATCTAATTAGGTAGGAGATTAGTTACATTGCGTTTGGTTTGTCGAATTTCATGGAATTCAATGTATTAGAATTTCTATTACATTCCATTACGTTGTTTGGTAATTGTACGTGATTCACCAATTTCCTACACTCAATTCACATTCTTTGAAATTTTAATTTATCTGATAAATTATAGTTCAATAAAAAAGATTACGTGAACCAAACGCACCCTTAAAGTATTTGCCGTAGGAAAGTGTAACCTTTGACCACCCAAATCATTGACATTTCAAAAGGAGGATTGAAATGAGGGACCCTTGGTGCTTTACGAAACAGAATAAGAAGACGTATAACATAACAAATATCTGGAACGATGATTGTTAGGTATAGCAGTTGTATGGCTGTAATTTCATGTTTCATTTGTCTACTATAAGTTCAAAATTGGCCGGCTACTATCAAAATAGATCATGAGCATATATCTCACGAAACCCTCTAAAATGTATAAATAAATAAAACTAAAACATAAAACCGACACAACTTAGATAACGGTATAAACAAACTCTATCTGTTTGGTCGGATAATGTAAAGAGTGGAAGTGAATAAAGAAAACAAAAGTTTACATGACAAATGAAGCATAAAATAGACGTATAACAGAAATATGTCTGGTTTGAAAGGTTAATAATAATTAAGGTTATCTAATACGTAGTAGTAGATATAGATAATAGATAATAATAAGAAAAAGACAAAGAAGTTAGAGGTGGGGTTAATTTATTACAAGGCAGCTTCGGTTGAAAGCTTTTTTCTGTTTTTGAAACTTTCGGAAAGTGATTTACATTAGGGATTCTATATTATGCTTTACTTCACCCAACTCTATTCACATTTGGATTGGATTAGACTTCATTATGGAATTACTTTCATTTACCTATTCTCTTTTTATCCTTCACATATACTATGGTAACTCTAACTGTTATCGGTCATTGTCGGCATGTTATCTTCATATTACCTAGGTTTTTTCATAAAGTCATTGTTTGCTGCTTTTACTTTACTATCAACCACTGCTAGTTAATTACTCTTACCACTTTTAACTTTCTCCACTAAAAAATTGTACATCATATTTAACAGTAGTATATATAAGCCTTGAAAATCAAGCAACAAAGATCATTGTTGGGAGGATGTCGATGCCGAGCACCACGCTATAGGATGACAACATATGCTGACGCGACTTATAGGAAGTGCTCTTATAATTAATGGTAGTTAATGCTTTTGAATACGGTAACAGATTATATTTAAATATATGGGGTTTTCCATATGAACTTTGATTCGTTAAACTGGAATACTTGGGTGATGTTTGTTGGTACGCTTTTGCAGTGTGTAGATGAGATGATCAAACTACCGTCATTTATTTTCAAGTACTTTTATCACTATAATAAAAACCAACACAACAAATATAGCTAATTAATCGATAATAATGTAAATGGAAAAAGCAAACACGCCAGACATCATTTATTTGATTCGGCTTCTCTAGCCTAAACGTTATAACTCCATACGTAAATTAAAGGATGAAACGTTATTCTTAACATTATTAGTCGTTACTTTCTTTTGGTAAAATAATAAAGTCGCACTAGACATTTTTAATATTTAAAATGAGTAATGTTAAATAGACCTAAACATATAAATCTAAAAAATAGACCTAAGTCATTCATTATTTGACACATCATTTGTGTATTTACTTTCTTTCAATATTTATTTACCATTTTTTCACATCAATCAATCGCATCTTCAAATCTTTTTTTAAGAATTACATAATTAGATTTATATATATTTTTCGTATTTTATACGCACATATAATACAATTATCATTGGTTTCTGTTCTTTCTCCTTTCTCTTTTAACCTCCGCAAGGAAAAACTCTTAACATACGAATAATCAAACTATTCTAGATGATAGTTTAATTTAATGATACCGTTAAAGTAAGAAAAGGTAGAAAACTTTGTCAAATAGGACGAATGATATATCCATTTGATTTGAATTGGTTTGACTTTTATAATTTTCAATGGACCATCAATTCTTCTTTAAAATAAATATATTATCCATTGGTTTTCTTTTGTTATATGTGTGTATTTCTTTCGTACATCTTGATTAATTAATTATCACGGAGTATATATTATAACATTATATGCATTTTTATAAATCTTGAGATAGAAATATAGATAGAACACTCAAAAATCAATCAATTTACGTAAGTAAACTGAAGTGAAATATAAACAAAAATCTATGTCGTCAATTTTATCAGATTTCGTCATAAAGATTTTTCTTTTAATATTGTCACATCCTAAGAAATCAGTGGTTAAGAAAATTAAAAATCTTAACCGACAGAGTTGAAGAGAAAAAAGTAAGTTTGACCAACTACAATGTGGGGTCCTGTCCAACACATGCACACGTGGTTCGGAATAAGATTCAAGATTGTAGTATCCATCACCGCCTGCCGTTGCGCCGCTTAGACCTCATCGTCATCGTTCATTAGGATTATATGTTTGAATTGTGGTCCCAACATGGCTAGACACACGTCGATCGTACGTGGTTTTGTTAAATGGTTTGGCCTACACACACCAACGACCCTCTCTCGGCCGAGGAATCTTTTTTGTTCGGGTCCCACACCATTGGAGGTTAGGAACCAACGGCCAACTGCCTCCAAAATCCCTTTCTTCCACCATAGTTTTCCGCCCCAATTTCTCTCCTACTCCTTCCTCTGTTTGTCTTTTTTATATTAATTTGTCATAAAAAAATATACATTTTTAAAAATAATGTATTTATTTTATTATTTTATCTTTAATATAATATAGTTTTTCTTAAAATTCATATATAAAGAGGTATATAAAAGTATGTATGAAGTTAAGTGTAAAAACTCATCTTCACTATAAAAAATTATAATTTTGTAAACTTTATGAAAACTTCTCATAAACACTCCTTATAAAACGTAAAAAATATTTTTCTAACCAGCCTACAACCCTACCCTTTTGATGGTATGTCTTGGAGCATTTTGATAAGTATCTCAAATAAATTGTTTAAGAAAATAATATCTTCCATAATACATAGGCATGTGCCAACAATAGTGTCTTTGTTACATTCTTGTTACGTACACCAAACAACACCATTGGCACCAAACGTTTTTGGTGAGGGTCTTAGAGCTTGCGTCATATTTTAAACAGAGGAGACTGTGAATCAACTTCTTCTTTTTTTAGATATATAATAAATGTAAGGTTCGAAAGTTCAGTTTTTCAGTCTACTATTAACATTGTTTAGTCTTTGTTCAGTTTTTTTGAATAGGTACTGATATGACAATGAGCTGATAATTCAATTCATCAGTTGAGAATAATCTTATTTGACATATGTTATGTAGTTTTGTTTTCTTGATATTCATCAATTATTTTAATACATACATCAATTATATCTTTAATATGTTTTTAGGTCTACGTAATTAGATACATGTATCATTTTTTGAACGGAAATAATATATGTTAAGACTGACATCATGTAATTAAAATTGATATTAAATTCAATTAAATTAGACTAAACATCCATTTCTTCATAAGTAATATTATGTTGTTAGCTTTAGATAAGAAAAAATTAATTATGCTCTTAAGAGCACCTAATCTCAAACTCATGCAACCATTTTCTTCACTGATTTCATTCTGATTTGATAAAGTGAATACTCGTTGTCTAGTCTCAAAATAATGACCACCCTTCTATTGTATTATATCTAAAAGGTATTGTACATTTTCAAAAGTAGTAACGTATAAATTTCATACTACAACCTTGATCGATTAAATAATTTCAAAAAATGCATCCTTTTAATGTATTATTTTATATAAATGTGACTATTATAAAATTCAAATAATTTTAATTTTTGGTAAGCTTTATTAGATTAAAAATTGCATTCGCAAATCATAATTAAATGAAGAAAACCCTTTAATGCCACCTGTTGAAACATAATATAATATATAATATTATAATAATACAAATAAAAAAAACGTCACAAGTTTTAGTCCAATATAAATGATTCTATAAGCACATAAAACACAATTCAATTAGTTTCTCATAATAAATAATCTAAATCTTATGTCTAGAAGCATTAATTAATCTCATAATTAAGATAAAATAATGGCCTAGGGGCTTTTCATGAATGTGAAAAGATCCACGGGCAGTTCAAGTTTGACAAGTTACATTCGATCTGTTGTATTGCTATTGTTTATAGTTGAACAAACATATTTAAGTTTTTATAAGTTACGTGCATGTAATTCTTTTCTTTTCTTTTATTGTGGCAATAAGGGAGACATAGACCTCTTCAAAAGGATATGAAAGCAACTCGTTTGATTTAATTTAAGTAACCAAAAGTGTCATATTATGGAAACGATAAATCGATATTCCGTGTGGTGACTAGTCTTTAGAAATAAGACATGCAGAGTTCATTCGACAAATGTCATATCGAAAATATGAAACAAGAGAAATGCAAAGATTTGGAATATATTGATGTCGGGAGAGTTGTGATGAAACCCAATGTTTTCAGACCTAGATTGATCCATCCGGTCGAACCGCGACCCAGGAAAGAGCCCGGGCCAACATACATCGGGTTAATCTATGTTTTCGACTTAGAACGAAACGGCCAAGTTTCCAGTCGGACCGGTTTAACCCAAACCAGTTTTTTGATTGTGTTTTTTTTTCTAACCGTACCCATGTAAGTCAACATTATAAATCAGTATTAGTATGTCAACCATGGTCATGTTGGAATCACTGTACTTGACTTGAAATAGATAAAAGGCGATAGTAGGTTGTGGTTTATGTTACCACCGATGTGGGACAACTTTAACATTATGCGAATAATAATATACAATAAAAAAATTTTGCCCCATGTTTTGAATCTTAGACCTTTTGTTTGTTTAATGGTTTTATTGTCAATTGATCTAGCCATAACTTGTTGATAGTGTTGTATTTATAAATATTTATTACTAGTTTATAAATGATTATTTTAATGATTTTTCTGATAACTTTTTTAATAATTATTTTGACTATTTTAGAATTAATTCATAGCCATTATATATTTCATTGACACTAAATTAATTTGGATAAAAGTAAAAAAAGGGATTTGAAAAAAATATAAAAGAGTGAAAAACAAAAAGTCACAAAGTCAAAAGTCGATTGAACTGAACCTGACTACATTTCCGGTCAACCCGAGACCTGAATTTTAAAACATTGATAAAATCATTTTTATCAATGTTCTCACTAAATCAATGAATTAAGAAGTTGTAGCATTGTCAAGAGAGTTGATGTTTATGAACTTATTATTAACAAATAAGATGTTTCTTCTCATCTTATTCATCGTTGACTACTTGCAATTTTCTTTGTTATAGTTTTTATGTATGAAAACTATTTCGTAGAGTCAATAGTATCTAACTTTATGTGATATTAAGCTGAAAGGATGAATTAGTAATGTAGATATGAAATTTAAAGGAGCAAAGTGTAATTTTATTAAATGTTTTTGTTCCTAACAAGTAACAACACATATAGTTCGTACGGCTGACATCATAGATGTTATGTTATTTGTGAAAGTAAAAATATTTTATTGTGTTTAAAACGTAAGCTGCATTCAAAAATTTTAATTTGTACAAAATAATATTTTACTTATAATGTAGTGTTATTAAAATTTATCAAAATATGAATGATCGTACGACACATAAATCAACTCGCATATTCCTCTTCACCCTTGAATATAGTTGGCACTTACAATTCCTTAATTAACAATTTAATATACATGTTACGTTTCAACTTGGCTCGACTCCCTGCACAAGATTTGGTGACACGCCATTTGAGGGCCACCATATGCGTCGAAGACAAATCATAATACAAATTTTTTAAATTTAAACCTAAGTTAATAACATTTGACGAATATAAAAAGGAAAATTTATAAGTTACATTCTTTGATCAATTTATTTTAATAAAATAATCTTCTAATTAAGTAATTTAAAAAATTAATTTAACTATTCACGCCTATATAAGAATTAGCTACGCTAATAATTTATTCTTCAAATATTAACCGACTAAAAGTGAAAAATATATTAAAACAAAAGAAGATAACATTTTAATGTTAATGAATTAAAAATTCATCATCACATGCGGAGTCCAGTCCGATAATCAATTTGTATTTGACATGTGGAGTACCCTTCACTTTAAGCGCTCGGAAGCTAATCCATAAATTTTTAATTATAAATTTTTCATCTGGGTCATATTTGTCTTTTACAAGTATTCCTCTTTTCTATCGTTCACATGAATTTTGTGACCAAAAACATATATTTGTACAACAATTTTGTTTTCGTAATTTGTTTGTTTTGTTTATTAATCTTGAACTTATGTCCATTTAATCATCTTACATTATGTTCACAACTCAAAAAAGAAAAATGCAACAATGATGTAAAGTACACATGCTTTATAAAAATATATTAATAGAAAATGTCTTATATTTAGATATGAGTAAACCAAAAATGTGTTAGATCAAGTCGGAGAAAAAAATTATATATGTTAGAAAAAAAATTATCATTTTGAGAGGTAAAATTTTTAAAATATTATTAATTAATTTGAAAGAAATTTTATAATTTTAAATTTCTTTATAAAGCAACCCATGCTCCTTCTAGATTCACCGTGGTGTTGACTAAAAGCAAACAAGCTGAATTTTCGTAATAATAAAAGTTCGTGACAGGAAAAAAAATGTAAGGCAAACGACATTTATTCTAACAAAAAGATGAAGGCTGAACACTTGAACTGTGGTTGATGAAATGGATCTCCAATTAAAGTGTCTTCATTTACCTACTTACATAATTTGCACATGATCCACCGATGACAAAAAGACCATGACTTGACTTGAATCTAATTGAAATGATGAAACGCAGAGACAAAAACTTCATAAAAGAAGATAGTGGAGAAATTGGACGTATATTGAAAACATATAGTTTGAGTGTTGTCAAAGCATCTTCAATGTTGATTTAGTTTAAAATTGTTTCTGCTCAATTAACTCACTAAATTTGATGCAATTTTGATGTTCATCAGATATTTAAAGATTTTACACTAAGTTTTGTGCAAGACTAAACCTCACACCAAATTTTGTGCTAACTGGTAATTATTTTGAGACTAAAATATTAGTCAATAACGTATGCAACGGAAGTGGTGGTGTTGCTTATAACTATAACCAGAAGTATAACCAATTTGTATATATGTGGGTGATATTTTAAAGTGTAGCTGAGGAGCAGTTAAGATAGGGTATGGTAGGGTCAAGTAGAGGTCACGCGTAATAACTTACTTAACTGTCGCATGGGACCCAGTGTTCTAACCGGCCAACCACTGCGACAACACGACATGCGTCGCGTCTTTAACGTGTCAAAGTGAACCTTCCCTTTAAAATATACAAAGATCTTGTTCTCAACTTACGCGACAAAATTTCACGGACCTTCTGGCCCACTTTCGCCCTATTTTTCGTAACATTGTATTTAAGGTTGTATTTCACTTATATATTATATACTTTACTTGTATAAGAGTAAAATAATGATTTGTTTGGTATAAATTAAAAACTTAAAATTATACTATAGATAGTTGACTGTAAGTATTTAACAAATATTGTGTTTCACCGTATAGTCGTGAAAATAGGCGGACACAGCGTAGGTTATCGTTTTTTTTTAAATTTTTTTATAATTTATAGCTTTTACTTATAAAAGTAATTTTATAATTCATTCACTTTAAAGTAAATAATAAAAATTATATTTAAAACTTTTTTAATATTTATCTCTTTAAATTAAATAATATATTAATTCACTTTCTAAAAGATTATTTTCTAACTATCAATATATAGGACGCAAATGTGTTTTATTATTTTTGAAATCAATGGATAACATGACCATAAAGTATAATCAAGTGAAAAAAATGAGAGAGATTTGCGCTCAAGTAAAATTATATAAAATCATGTTGTTAGGAGATATTACGTTTCCTTTTGTTAACTATTCTTTATTCTTTATTCTTTATTTAACTTGGATTTAGCTAATTAATTGATCATCCAAATGTATTAATAATACTCCCTAATAATTAGAATTTGATCATCTTTTAGATTTAAAACAATTGTTTATACTTTAATTAATGATCGGTTTCGGTTATGATCATAACATACGTATATGTTACAAACAATATCTTCAGAAGAAATATTTTAATATAGCCTTTGCAACTTAGAATATTAATTTTTAAAATCGCACTAACAATCAGTCAAATGATAACATATTTGGTAAGGAGTAGTTATTAAACTTGTTAATGAGTTGAATTGGTAAATTTTGTGTGGTCACACAGTCTGAAAACTCGTGGGATCAATTTGTCGTAATGGTCAAAGTGAGGTCCTCTAGAGATATAAAGTTCAAGATAATGAATATTCTATAACAAAAGAAAAGAAAAAAAAAAGTAAAAGAGTGGGGTTGACTAGGACCATGAGTTATAACAGAACCAAATACAACCGACTGATCATTGGAAAGCGATAGCCAAACCACAATTACGTACGTACCTACCGACACAACCACAATATAAGTAGAGGTGATTATTATTTTCTTACAAGCGAAACAAATTCCAAATAGCAAGAGTACACAAAAAGCTCAAGAAAGGAGAATTAAACAAGGCCTAAAGAGAAAGCAACTAAAATACCAATGAAATAAATATTGAAAATGAAATTTAACTATCGACATAATTTATACATTCTCAGAGCTTTAGAATCCCTCTATCCCAATCCTTTTTCAGGCGAGAGCATCTGTTTCCTATTCATAGAAACAAGAGTCTTTGGATATACGGAAAGATGTCCTTGTGAACTATCAAATTGGCCGTCTCCGCAGTCACGTGCAAAATTTGATTTCGTCAATTTCAAATTGACCAGAGAGTGATGTAGCAAATCCCGTTAAAAAAATTTAGTCTCCATTTGTTCTTAAAATTTCACGTATTCCCCAAGATAACTTCCTTTAAGTTTGGACCAGATTGACGCGTCACATTTCACCAGCTCCAAACTTTTCTTCATATAAGAATCGATTTGGAGCATGAAAAAAGGCAATGGTCTAGAGATTCGTCATTGCTATCCAAATCAAATAATATACAATGAACAATATCAACATGAATACCCCTATGTTAAAGATTAACACATGTTGGTAATCAATTCAAAAAGGCACGTCAAATGCAAATATTGATCTTAAGTGGGATCCATGAGTTCCAAACAAACCTTATATCATCATTAAGAACATCATTAAACAGTTTTTCTTTGAGCAAAGAAGTTAACATTCTAACCAAAAACTTTTCACATTTATTAATTCACCACGTCCAATGATCATCGCCACTTGTTAACACAGTGTTTGCAACTAAGTTATTTAGGTTGCTGAAATATATGACAGCCCTAGCTCTGAGATTTATCCTCCTAGAGCACTTGCCAACCTATGAAGCATTCTCGAAGGACCATCTGTCATCAACATTGCACGCCTTATGATTTTCTAGAGTATAAAAACGGGGAAATAAGTCCATAAGCTTGCAGCCCCCTTCACACCATATTCCCTATAAAAACAAGTGTTTTTACCGTTCAAAACCTTTTTTGAAATTTACTTCGTAAAAGGAATGCCCAAGGTATCACTTCAGAGGCCGAGTTCTAAACGGGATTAGTTGGAAAAATTACCTAAATAGTCATACTACATAGTGTATTTTAACATTCTAGTCCTTTTTAAAAAATTACAAAAAATATCACCTGAACAAGAATAAAACTGACGCTGATCGATACAAATTTCGTTGGTTACACTTGACATTACATGAATTAGAAGACCAGTTAATAATTATACACGTCACTGGTGCAACCTGCCAACCCAACAATTGATATTTGATGGTTATTAACGATCCAACGGTTGAGAGCAAGTCGAGGATTAAAATCCAATGTTTAATCCAATTTTGTTCAAATTTATAGGCGCTAAAAAAGTCGGTCCGGCATTTGTTTAGTTTCCATTGACGTTCAACTTTGAGTATGTTATATTTCTATTTCTATCTATATATCCATAAACAAAAGTTGGGTTTTTATTTAAATCATAAAAAAAGACGTAAATAAAGACCATTTGGATTGATTTGACCACTGACTTTTGATGTTTTTCAGATAAGGTTATTTTTACTTTATTTATTGATTAACAAGAAAGAAGATATGGTTGGATGGAGACCATGTGATCGTTTATTCTGCGGTTACCTTCCTTCCCGTAGCCTCCATGTGCCCTTTTCCTATAATTCAATGCAACCTTTGCCCCACAAACCACATGAATTATTAGTTTTTCTCTTATGAAAATCGGTTTTGTAATTTTTCTTTTTTCTTTTTTTATAATACGAAAGTGACAGGTTCTATTTGATTTGGATCAATATTTCATTTAATTTAACATTTAGATGTAGTATTTGTTGTTGACCTAATAAAAGTAGAGACGTCTTAATTATCCAAGTTTTAAGACTCTGAATTTTTACATTAAGTTATTCTTTTTTCAAAATATTTCATATAATTATCTTTCAACTACTCCATCCAAAGAGTTAATTTGATTATTATTAGTTATTTAGTCGATTTATTTAACAAATACAACTTATTCATAACAACATTTTATATATTTACACACACATTATCATTCGAGAGCTTAATGAGAAAAAAATAAATAAACAAAAGCTTATACAGTTAAGAATGATTCTATTAATCACCAATGTTTCGTTTAAAGTACAACATTTACCGATAAAGATATAAATAATTGTTACAAATGTGTTCGGATATAATTATCAACAAAAGTTATGCATTAATGTTTAACGACAGGTAAATTACGGTTAGTATAGTCGTGTAATAACATATCATACGTTAATTACAAATGTTAATGGTATATGTAGTTTTTAAAATAATAATATATTTATGTTCGAGACTTTGTCTATTTCCATAAAAATGAACCATGCAACCTTGATTGCAGAATCGAGTAGCTTTGAACTGCATTTCTTAATCAGAATTCGACCTCCTTATTCTTCTAGTTTTATGGATTAGTTTCCTATGTGGTAAATTGTAAACGCAATTGATAGTAAATGTGCTTTGATTTGTGGTAACGATATTGCCCATACGGTCCATCTGAGATTTAAGAATGTTAGAGCATCTTCAACGGATGCACCAAATGTTGTATCAAATTTGGTGTATAAAGAGAATCTTTAAAAAATATATCTGTATCAAATGTAGTTCATCCCCAACGTATGCATTAAATTTCTGCACCAAATAGTTACTTACACTTACATATTGCCCCGTAAGTTATCTATAACTCTTATAAAGCATTTAACACTCTATTTCTGAATCCTTAAAAAGGAATATCGAAAATTATCATTTTATCCCTCCACTTATCTCTTCATTTATTTAATATATAAATAATTTAATTAATATTATATTTCACATAATACATTTAAATATCTTCTTTCTTCTTTTTATCACATTTTTTTAATTTTCCAATTACAATAATTTATACTATTATAAAAAATCACTTTCATTTAAAAGGTAGCAATTATTTTTGCATTCATGTACCATTAAACATATGTCTGACAACAACATGCGAAATCTTCATTCGCTGATGGGCGCGGGGTCTGACGCTAGTATATTTTTATACGTACACTCAATTATTATTTATAAAAATTCAAATTTGAATATAATACTAAACATAAATAAATAATACATTACAATGATAAAGTTATAAAAAAAATTACATTATCTTTTTGGATCATTTGCCCTTTTTTTTTGGACTTGCATTATTAAATTATTTCATTATAAAGGGTTAAAATGAAAATTAAAAATTTTGTGAAAAATCTTCAAAATTTTGGAGTACACAATAATTTGTACTAAATTTAGTGAGTTAGTTAGAGATCAGTTTTTGCACCAAAATATCAAATTTGGTGTTTTGGTGCATACATTAGAGATGCCCTTATCATCGCAAAAGGGGTTGGTAAGGGTTGGAGTCCATGTCACATGGGTTGGGCGGGGTTGGGATGGGACCATTGCAGAGTTAGACACCAAGAAATCAGAGCTTCATCCGGATGCAAAGTTTGTATTATTGTTTTTAAACGTTCCATTTTTTGTTTTCTCATGTTTTCAACAGTTGAATAATCAAAAAAGTTATTAAAGTGTAAACGGCTACAAAATCTAAAATGCAAATTTCCAATTTTACCCTTCAACTTATACTTATATATACAATGATTATACTAATCCAAACATCAGGTCAATATATTTCTATATCTTATTTTATGCAATTCACACTCATTAATTATACACAAATCACACAACAATGTATTTCTCAAACTCATCAACTTCTTCCAACTTGTCCGAAATTAACAAGCTCATGATTAGCGGCTCACAAATCCCTTGCGTTACTCTAAGAAGATTTGAACGGAGATGAAGCCCAAGTTGAGAGTCAACCAACTCAAAAAAGAAGGTACATCAAAAGACCATGTGCAATGACCGAAGAACAACTCATGGACGACTACTTTAACGATGGTCCGACATGCTACTTTTCGGAATACTTTCGACGACGCTTCCGAATGAGGTTATATTTGTTTCTTGATATTGTAGAAGGTATTTCTAATCACTCTCCTCATTTGCAAGAAAGATATGATGCTCGTGGATAAAAGGTTTTACACCGATTCAAATATGTACTTCAGCTATTCGTCGATTGACATACGCGACGACATCAAATGCATTTGAAGATATGATACAAAAGATTGGTATCTTTGATGTGTGAAATCTAGTTATAAAATTTGTAACAGAAAAATACCGCAAATAGACTATCACACAACTTGACAGTGTACCATATCGCGTAGTAGTATAGCTACGGTAAGTCCGAGTTGACCCAAAGAACCGTGCAATTAAAAGGGAAGTAAAAAAGTGTATAATTAATCTAAAAAAGTAAATGGAGGGTTTCGCAAAGGAATTGTCACTAACAAAAGGAAAAGTAAATAAAAACAGGTAATTGGATTCCAAAGAAATCGATTTGGAAAGTTATCAAATATTAAAAACAACATTCACTTGGAGTAGCTCACTATAGATTTCAGGGTGTTTGTTAAAATGAGTTTATCGAATATTGTTTCTCAAATTGTACTGAGAATCGGATTGGTTTTCACTCCTCATGACCGAATGATTAGAAGTTATAAATTGGTTATGTTATAGGTTAAACAAACTAAATCTTAATTCAATTCATTAACTTATGATCTAACCTTGCAAAACTACTCCTGTAGGATTACTAAAATTAATAGGATTCCTCTAGTTAAGTTCAATTTAAGCACGTTTAAATTTAATTAACATATCTTATTCCAATCTTGCTACCGCAATCAATTGACAATTATTCATAGACAAACAATCGTAATTAACCATTTAAATGTAAAATCTTCCGCTAAAAATAGTAAACAATTTACCAATAAGACAAATCAACGATTAAAACTCAAATACAGACAGTTCTTCAATTAAACACAAGTTAACCAATTGTAAACGTCAAATGATTAACACCCCAAATCAATAGATCACATCATTTAAATGAATGTAAATGTAATTAGCTCATAATCAGGCTAATGAGACCAATAAACATAAACAAAATGAAACTAAACATTGTTTTAAAAAAAGGAATGTAAATCTAATCGCGTAAACGTTAATTGTTGTTGAATCTTGGATCTTTGTGTAACAAGGGTGAAGAAGTAATTTCTTGGCCTCTGGAAATCGCCAAAAATCACCCACAATCGCCCTGGTCGGCCCAGGACCGAATTAGGAAAAAGATATCTAATTAGGGTTTTAATTTAGGATTAAAACCAAATTGTCTCGTAACTAACACCTACCAGGCGGGTAGGTAGTAGTACCAGGAGTAACTCCTATTTTGCAGCATTGACAATTTCTGAAAGTTATAGCCCTCTGAGTTTCCAGAATTCAAGCTTTAGAATCAACTCAATCGGAGTTCTTATGAAGGAGTTATAGCCAAAACCATGGAGCCTCGCCGAATCTACAACAATTCTTCTTAGTAGATTTTTTCTTCAACGTTTTCTTTCATTTTTTTTGCTCCCGTTCCTAACAATAATAAACATATTCAAAGCATACTGAGTATCAAATTTTCACTAAACTAATGACAAACACGGATAAATGAGAGATAATTCGAAGGATGAACATGTAAAATTTAAACAATATCAATCCTCTTTTGATTTGTGGATTTGGCATGCATTCTTTGGTGTTGCAGGTGTTAACAACGATATAAAGTTTCTCAACTAATCTCCTCTATTTAAGGATATGATACAAGAGATTGGTCCCGAACGTGAGTTCATAGTTAATGGAAGTGTCTGTAAAAGAGGGTGTTATTTTGCGGATGGAATATATCAAGAGTGGTCAATGCTCATCGAAGCATATAGTCAACTAGCTGATCAAAAGCGTATATGTTTCACGAAGACACATAATAAAGCAAGAAAAGATGTGGAGCAAGCATTCGATGTCCTCCAAATACGTTGGAGAATCGTAAAACAACTTGCAAGATCGCAGAGTATGGAGAAAATTAGATGAGTAATGTATACATGCATAATACTGCACAACATAATCATTGAAGACGAAGGTTATATGATCATTGATTTTGGTGATGAGGAACCTCCACCACGTCACAAATGACAAAATATTTTTCGGAGGAAACATAATCAAGACTCGACCAAATTAAGAAAATAGGTGATAGAGAGCATTGCCTTTTAAATTTGTTTGAATTGTGATTTTCGTTTCTTTTTAAATTAAGTTATGTAATATTTAAGTTTACTGAAATGCAATTTATTTTAATAAAATGTATTCTTATTTAGTTTATAAATCTGTTTTATTAAAAGAAGAATAAAAAAAGTCAAAAAAGAAAAAAAAGAGCTGAAAAGAGTTACATTTGAGTGAAAAGTGATTGAAAGGAGTTGAGGTGAAAAAGTTAATAAAAAACTGATGTAATATTTATATATCAAGTGAGGTTAAATAAAATTTAATTTTTTTTTTCCTTTACCACTGTAGATGTTCTAATCTAAGTATACTAGAACGGATTATATATATATATATATTTTTTGGCATATGTAACCATATTCCCTTTTTACAAAAAAAAAAATAGAAATGAATTCATACAGAAAACTACTACTTAAAATATATAGAAATTAAATATAATTCAAAAATAGGAGAAGACGAAGTCAAGGAGGAGGGTAAGATAAGTAAACGTTTAAGAGGATAATGTAAGCATTTTTGTAATGTCACTTTTTAATTGTCATTTTCCAGGTAACAAAAACTGATACGTCTGTTATTATTATTTATATTTTTATAAACTTAAGATGTGCTTAGTTAAGGGTGTAGAAATAAAAGAGTATATGAATGTGTGTTTAAAAGTCTATATAATAATAATGAGAAAAAAATTACGTGACATGCACGCGTGCGTGTTCAAGTATGGTCTTAACAGCATCAGCGGCGCCGCGGGTTGTTTTATGGTTGGGGTTCCATGTTAGTAGAATTGGGGTGGATAAATTTAGGTGTCGACATTTCCATCTTTAATTTGTGGTTGCGATGTTCAACTCTTGTCTGTTTTTCTTCCTTAAAAAAATCTTTCTATTCCTTCAGTGTCCCTTCTCGGCTCTTTTATTCTTTGCTTGAAAGAGACGAAGATATGTAGAAAGAAAAGTTAGACTTTGGTTTTTCATTTAAAATGGTTGATGGACTTTTAAAATTGGCTAACAATTACATATTTTTCATTTAATAAATGAACTAATTACCAGTGTTTAGAGTTGTCGTTGAATTACGACCTCATATTAAGCAATAAAATTAGGGTAAGTGCCACCTCTAAACGTCCCTACTAACCACTCACAAAACCAATATAAAAGAAAGGTTAGTCAAAGTGTCCCCAAATCAAGGAGGGTGATGCTCAAACATGAACCCAAGACCTTGGAATGGGGATGCAGTGAGATTAATGATTTTATTATTAGTAATTAGCCACACCTTAAAACTAAATACCAAATTCCTTAAATCATTTGGTATCATGACATCTAATTAAAATTATACTAAGATCGTCGTGTTACAATTAGTGTTCCCGTCACACGAGTGGCTATAGAGTGGGATACTTGTATTATAGCTTGGAACCGAGTATATTGGTCTTGAGAAAAAAGTTAAAAAATTAAGAAAAATGTCATAAGATTTGTGTCGTTGGTTGCATAACATATTTGGATTACATCTTCGGTCACTCAATATGTTATATTTACATGACCGATTCATTTTTAGTCTAATATCACCTAAGGTTAGGTGCAATTGACCTAGTAATCTCTTTTTAATAAGTTCACATATAGTTATTTATTATATCTTTTATTTCATAGAAAATTTGGTTTATTTAAGTATATCTTTTAAAATAAAAAAATAAAAAATGCTATTTGTACAACAAAATTTATAAATACTATAAGTCGCGAAAGTAGTTTCATAAATGTCATAAATGAGAAATGAGAAAAATTATGGAGTATACGATATAATATAAAGAATAAATTATAAGATCATATGTGGTTCATACTTCTCATACTTAATAGTTAATTTATTAAAATCAGAATTGAGTTATCAATTAAAAAGTTGTAGATTCAAATTTTAATTGAGATAGTGAGTGTGTATATTCGTTGTTGCACATAATATGTGCGTTATATTTTAGGGTTGTCGTTCTATAAAAATAGTTTATTTATTAAAAACATTATCTTCTTTGGATTCGAACGAGTTCAGATACATGAATAATTAATTTTATACGAGGAGCCTTTTCAAAACTTAAGTCGAGCAATAGCATATCAACAAAAAAGCTTAGGCCCAACATGGCTGAGCAAAATAATCTCAAAACATTTTAAAGGGCCCTTAAGCGCTTAAGGCAGGACATCAGAACAAATATTAGCCAAGAGAATGACCCAAACGAGATAAAACCCATAAACCCAATAGTTTTAAACCCCCAGCCTGGCCCGCTAAGAGCAAAAGGATTAAAGTTACAAAACTTACGGGAAAGGTTTAAATAGAATTACTTCTTATAATAGTAATGACAAGAATAATTTTTTTTATTTTTTTGTTTTAACATTAATTAATTTTTTGATAAAAAAATATATCAAAATTATTAAAATTCTACATTATTCAATATGAAATAAAAAGTTTTTTAAAAAATACATATATGATACACAAATTAAATTTGTGTATCAGAACTTTTATAATTTTTTGTGTATTACACTAAAAAATTAATAGTATGTATCATATATAAAAGTTATAAAGGTTGTGCTATACAAATTTAATTTTTATATCATATACATATATTAAAAAAAATTATTTCATATTAAAAAGTATAAAATTCTAATAATTTTAATACAAGTTTTTTAATCAAAAATATTAGTTAATGTTAAAATAAAAATAAAAAATTAATTTATAATATTACTTCCATAACTAACTTTACTACAATAACCCCGCCTCAAAACTTATTCTATGAAAAATCGTTGGTCATTTAGTTATTTTTCACTCTTTGCATCACCACATTACTCCCAACGATATGTACGATTTAATATAATTTCCTGAACATAAAGCTATTTTGTAATATCATAATTTGTCTTAAAGTAAGGTTTAATGAAACCCTATAAACCTCTATTCGCTTTAATGTCAACATTAACTTTATGACACTCCAGGAACGATTAATAGATATATAATCATAAATAAATAATCGTAGTTATGAAACAAAAGTAATAAC
Source organism: Logfia minima (assembly GCA_963921325.1). NCBI lineage: Eukaryota > Viridiplantae > Streptophyta > Magnoliopsida > Asterales > Asteraceae > Logfia > Logfia minima. The sequence goes on along the minus strand of OY992770.1, from coordinate 12,852,137 downwards.
TATCTCAACCGTTAAGCCAGTTTGGATTAACTTTAATTTTACAATTCTTAGGATGTGGTAGAGGAAAACAAGCTGGATGACAATGAGAAATAATAATAAAAATGGATTATATATTTGGAGGCCACTCAAATATATCAATTTGTTTTTGTAAGCCACCCATATTTGAAAATGATTTTTTAGGCCACCTAAATTTGTATATTGTTTTGATGTATACCAAATTCGACTAAAAACTCATCCGGAAAGTGTAAAAGGATACAAATATCCATTTATTTGAATAAAACTAAAATAATACAAATAATGTTAATTAACAAATATAAGGGTATTTATGTCCCTTCACAATTCTTTTGATGAGTTTTTAGTCGAATTTGATATATATGAAACAATATACAAATTTAAATGACCTACAAAATCGTTTTTAAATATGAGGGACCTACAAAAACAAAATAATATATTTGGGTGGCCTACAAAATCATTTTCAAATATTAGTGGCCTACAAAAAGAAAATGATATATTTAGGTGGCCTCCAAGTATATGATCCCTAATAGAAAAAAGGAACTTAAACATGATACTAATATCACCGAAAACCAACGATATATTATTAAGTAATAGTACAAAGAATAATATAATACATATTGATACACCAAAATTTGTAAAGTATTACATGACGAAGACAATATCAACTACAAAAGTATACATGATCTTAAAGATAGAACGAATATAAAAAATTGACAAAAAATGAAAAAAGAATAACAAGTTTAAAAAATGTTGCCTTCTTCACACATGATAAATAATTGATGCTCACTCAATCAGCAAGCCGGTGTTGGTTCCACCGATGCGGCGACCACCTCTACGGCAGTCGCAGCCTTTACCTCACTCTCGGTGGCCACCTCTTCTTTCTTCTCTTCCTCCACTGCCGCTTTCGTTTCTTTCTCTTCGACCACTATGAACGTCGATACCTTCTCAAATACAAAGAAAATGGGTCCCTTAACCAACGTGGGCCCGAAATTGGAACACGCTTCATGGACCGGTTTTGATCCCGGGAACTCTATAGATTTACAGATCATATTCAAGTAAATATATTTTACACTAAAGTAGATCTCATTTTTGTATAATATTAAGGAATAATGAATTGTAAGTACTTACCAATTTTGGAAAGTTCTTCAAGAAAGGTGGTAAGCCCAGTAGAGTTCTTTTTCAAGGAAGCATCCTTAAAATCCTTCACTAATCCCTGTAATTATTTATGTAAATAAAATTAAGAGTCATATTATTTTCATATAAAATGGAACTCGTATTCAACATTAATTGGGTAGCTCTAACATAAGTTTGCTGACTTGCCGTTCAGTAAAGATTGTGAGTTCAAATCTTATTAGAAAAGTGTGTATTAATTAATGTTACAAAAAATTTGTTAATTAAACAAAAAGAAAATAAATTACCTTGATTTCAGTACTGGAAGCTTCATAGATTTCAATTACTTTAGGTTGGAGTTCAGTTTTCTTCTCTTCAAACTCTTTGGTGTATTCTTCCTGCATGGTCATGCACAGAGTAATAATTAAGAATATGGTGAAGTAGGTTCAAAGAATCAGTGAAAAATAAATAATTTCTGTGATTAATGTAATTACCGTAGCATCATCAAAGGACTTGCAAGCTTCGGCTGCAGCGGTCTTCTTGATGTTGTTCTTGTCGAAAATCTTTTTAAACTTCGGTACGACCGTTGATTTCCAGTAACCCATTTTTCGATTCGTCGATTGAATTTAAGACTCAACCTGAACACACAAATCTCAAGTTCCAAACGATGTAAGGTGTGTGTTTTATTTGTTGATTAATGAAGAACAAGAAGTGGTGTGACAAAGTATGTTATAAGGGCTTTCTCCTCAACCATATGCACTTACTTTAATACCTCTTATTTCTGTCCCCAGCCTTGTCCATATATTACAACCTTAAATTTATAACAGATTTTAGAAAAATATATATAGTCTATCAAATCAATGATTATATATAAGTCTAATACCGTATATCCTAATCCTAAGTATATTATAGGAAGTGGGGTAACGATGTTGTCATTTTAGAATTCAATCGATTAAATGTTCAATTTGAGTTAAAAGGATATATATACGATAATATTATATCTATTTTAAAAATACTTCTACTTTTACATTTTTTAAATTCTAGGAACACCTCTTATCAATCAATAATAAAATTATTGGAATATGTACGTTGATAAGTTCCAGGAACACCTAATAAATGATTATACCTTTAGATTTAGTTTTAAATACAAAACGACATGAAGTGTAATTAACATAAAAATATGATAATTAAAGTTACAAAGCATGACAATTATTTTTTAAAATACACTATCATAATTCTACCTTTCGTAGTTGGTACTATATATAACAATTCTTATAATGTAACATTGTTTAATGGTCATGTGAAACTAATAATTTGTGCTAATAAAAAAGATTGTAATATTGACATTAGAGTTTTGTAAATTTTGACAATCATTTAAAAGAAAATTTATAATGAATCTTTTAATTTATTAAAAAGTTATAGTCTTACAATCGAATTATATTGGATAACGGAAAGACTGAATCTCACAATTGATTTAAATTGAATAACCATAATAAGCAAAAAAAATATATTAGGCCTACTACAACTGTAACTTTATATTTAAATACAAAGATAATAAAAAATCTTTTCACCGTATTTATCCTCTAAATTAATATCCCATTCAACAATCTACGCTAAAAAATAATTAATTTGACGGTTAAGACAAATCTAGGAACAAAATTGTATAGTTAATTTGTGACTCTTATTATAATAAATAACAAAACATAATTAAGTTAATGCGTGATACTTAAGGAGTTTTGTGTTAAAAAAAAGAGTATATAACTCTTATATTTACCTTAAAGAATTAAGGGGTTTGTGTGTATACATAAGTTTGAAAGCTAATGGTTAAGTATATAATAATGTGTCCGATTAAATTTATTCAAATTTCTATTTTATATATTTAACTTAAAATATGCATTGTATATAACAAATTTTCAATTATTTCTATGAATGCATTCAATTATAATACTAATCAAGTAAATGATATTCAACTTTGAAAATATTTATTGTAAATATTAATTTTCAATTATTGCTATATCATCTCATCGAAACTGAAAGTTAAAAATTATGTATTAAAGATAGGATACATAGCATAAAAATAATTAAAAATGTTGTACATCCAATGGAAACATAAATTTTTTAAAGGATACAATAAAATGTTAAGAAATTTAATAAGTTTTCTAACACTTAACTCGATATATATAATCCCAAACTTTTACTGATCCTGTTAGGGTTTGACTATTGTTTACTTAATCTTGTTCATGTGTTGTTGATGATTAAGTTAATTTATGGAAAACTTAACTTGATGGACAAATAGTTGTATTTTGCCCTTATAATTTGAGTATATTAGGATTTTTGATGAGTAACGTCAACAGAAAAAAAAACACATATGATAGTTGTATTGTGATTTTTTTTAGTTTATATATGTGAGTCTCTTTAGTTTTAATAATGTCAAATACAACTTTATCAATGTAATTTACTGTTAAGAGGTACGTGTGTGAAGGTATTCAGTATTGTGAGGAATGTCAATTCATCTTAATTTTGTACTTATACAGTGAATATTGAATGGTTTAAAAGTCTCGTGATTTTTATTCTCAGCTCACGAGTTTTGAAAAGTTTTCAACATAACAATTTGTGATTTACTTTTTCTATTTCGTTTATCATTGACTTGTTAAGATATGAGTGATTTTTTTTTCGATCGATTTTGACAAATTCTTTAGTTTCAATCCCTAACATTTATCATCTATCAAACCAATATATCTCATGCATAACATTACGCACATGTATCTTTGATGTCTAAAATCTAAAAAATACATATTACGAGTATATTTGAGTTTAGAAGGAGAAGTATGATGAAGATGCCAGCGTAGTTGTAATATTATGGGGATGAAGATTGACCCAAACTATATCTGTTTTGACTATTATAAATTTATAAAATAATGAATTATAGAAATAAAGAAAAGAATTGGGTTGGCATTAAATGATTGAAGATTGAATTAAGGAGGTAGGGGGCTTTCATACAGCTGTCAGCTGGCATGGAACCACCGTTAGGGACCCAATGGTGACCTGTGAAACCAAAGTGAAGAAGAAAGCTGGTCTCCCTAACGTGGGTTAGCTGGGCTGCCCTTTTCTATTTTCCATTTTTCAATTTCATCCCCCCGCCGTCAATTTATTATTTAATCAAATCATATTAAACTGTCGTTCTTAATTTAGTAACAAAAAACCAACATTAATTAAGCATAGCTGTTTCCTTGATTTCTACGAATGTATCTCGCTACGTACACCGATGTTCAAACTACGTGACCTTTAACTTTTTTCCATAAGATATCATTATCACATAATGATTTGTATTGATAAGTTGTTTATATTTTATGGTTAAACTTTATTATTTGACGGTTATCTATATGGATCTGCCCTGCTATATAATTTATATACATTATAAATTGTTTATACATTTTCTTTGTAATGTTAAAAGATTCAAGATCTCAAATGACTAAATTACCCTTAGCTAACTTAATCAACAACTATAAAGGTGGAAATAAAATTATTACCAATCACCATAGATTAAAATTGTCTTTTATGCATAATGTATCGCTGCATTGCGCAGAAAGTTTTATTAGTAGTGTTAAAGTATAACACCTAGCTTTATTTTTAAGAGCTATTATTAGCAAAACTTACTAATGAACATATTTTGGCCTTTATGCTAGTCGATCATTTTTATTTGTGATTTGAAATTTTGACTAATTCGACCTAATCTTGATTTTATGCGAGTCATTTTTATTCATAGACTGGGATTTTGTTGTGCGCAAATGTATTTCAGTTCACTTTTTGAGTGTCACTCTCCTTGTAAAGCCATGGATTAACCTTTGTACTCGTATCTTTCGATAAAAAATAGTATACGTGTTGTTTGCATATATATTAAATATATATACACCGAATCATGTGAAAATGGATTAGTTTACGATGAGTTTGACTAGCTCGTTTTTTGGCTATTTGCTAAAAAGACACGATGTTATGTTTGATGAGTACTGAAACATCCAGGATTAATGAAAACTGCAACTTGTAAACAAGACTCAGCTCGTTTAGAAAAGAGCACAACTTATAACAAAACTGATCGATGTGGTTCAATGATATTATAACATTATGGTACTTTAATTAGGAAAAGTAGATAACTTGCCACGAAAACGTTTATAAATTAGCGGAAAGTTAAAAAATATGCCCTAATTTTTAAATATACAAAAAGATTTGAAAAAAAAAAGTTGGCGAAATGCTGAATCTGGCGCAAATTGCGACATGCTACTTGCAATTACGTGTTTCGTGAACGGGCTCACAAGCAAAAATGAGGTTGTGAACGAGATCGTGATTGAGTTGGGTCGGGTTGGTTCAAATATCTGGTTAATAAAAACCCCCCATAATCATAAACCTTTCCCCAAACCCCACTACTTTCAACCACATTCACACTCAAACACCCTGACCATCATCTCCAAGCACCGCCACCACCACCTGTTGCAACCACTCCGACAACCACCACCAACTGTAACCACAACCTCGCAAACTGCCACCACCACATATCGCAAACCGCAATAACAGGTTTGAATTGAAAATGCACTAGGTCTGTGAGTTTTACCTCGAAAGTGAAGGCTATCATGTTTAGTTATCAGGTACATACACATTTCAACAACGAATCTAAGCTTTAATTTTGAATTTTCTATAAGGCATTTTATCGAACATACAGTATACATTCGATTTTCTGTGTTTTTTGCATGAAATTGTTAGTCTCTTTGTTATTATTCATTGTCTATGTATTGTTGATGTTGAGTTGAATATAAAATGGGTAACTAGAATTACAGGCCGGATCCATATGGTTTTCGGCCCAAATTGAATTTTATAAACACAGCTCTAATGTAATTTGTGGACATTAATTCAAGGTTTATTAATACTGACTTCCTACTTTTTAGTTTGTATGCAGTGCCTGGATAAGATCCCCACCCATTTGGTTTTTATTTTCTTTCTTAATTGATTTTTTAGAAAAGGACAAACTTATACGTATCTTACATATATTATATGTACAGCCACTCGTCTATCGCATGACGTCCTCCGTCCTGATGTTTGACTATGGGCCGACTTGTATTTTTCTTTAAGTATATAATAAAAGTGTTATTGGTAATACGAGGTTTAAAAAAGTGTAATTATATAATTTTTTAATTAATTCTTTTATAAGTTATATTAATATGGTGCTGAAATATAAAAAAAAAAGTATTATAAAGCCGAATGCTTTTGGATGGGTAGTTGAATAAAGAGAGAAATTTTTTTTTCTCTTCATATTGAACGTAGTTTATCACTTTGAGATCATGAGAACTTTATGAATTGCAATTTAGTGCATCGAATCATTACAGTGAATGGTCTTAGTGCTCAATTTTTTTTAAATTTTCATAAATTGTTTATAACCAACGCTACTTTATTATTGCACTACGCATTCAATGTGCGCTTTTGTAATCAGGTATCCATGTATGATTATTGTTGTGTGCCCGATTTCCTAACGCACTAGTCACTTCACTTGTACCTTCTCTTGTCGTTATTAATTCTTATTGATTGTGGATCTTGTACACATGCTTGTCGATCTCATATAATTGGAATTTATAATGCATTAATGGCCACATATTTTTAGCTTAACATTCTTGGCAGAACAGCTCATATGCACATTTAGCTACTCCACATTTGGCACAATATGTTTCATTAATCAAAACAAACTTTAACAATAGATATCATAACAAAAACACTTTTAATCAACTATATGTATCCTGACAGGACACATGAAACTCACATGGGATTTTGGCTTGGCATGGCTACAGACAGTATTTCTTCTAAAACGGGAAGCAGGGTTTTAGAATATCCTAATTACTCTAAAAACATCAAATATGTATGGCCTAGTCCTATGTGGCGTGTGCGATACAGTTTTACCAGATATAGTCACTAATCGGCTACAATGGTTAACATATCTTACATGAATTAAGCATCTCCAAGATATTATAGTGGTAATGTGTCATGAACATGTTCAAGCTTCAAACTTAAGTAAATATCTTTGGATGGCCAAGGAGAAAACAATAACATAAATATCAGTTAGACCGCGTACACGTGAGCTAAAAAGCTCACAACCCTAAGAGAAATTCATCTCCGTTTACATATTACATTAATGATTAATCCACAGTTCCATATTACCAGGCATAGCCCAAAAGAATATATATCTTCTTCCTTGTGTAAATATGTCTTGGTCTTAACTCTTAAGTTTGTTAGTTATGAAACGGAACTCCGGAAGCGGTAATCTGTTTGAGTTTGAGCCCGATCCATTTTTAAGCTGGGCTATCTAGGCCAAGGCCTTGCATCTGGCTAATGAACTTGAGTTAACCATATTGGGCTTTAACTAGACTATGATATTCTATATATCTGTAACTAATAAGTTGAAATTGTGTTTTATAGTTTGAGAGTTTGGGCTAGCATTATCTATTGTTACGGTCCTGATTTCTCAAAATATAATTCAAAGTTTTTCGTTTTTGTATCAATTTTGTTTTTATTTCTATGGAATAACGGGAATTGAATAGCCTGGAATTAGCATAAGATTGGATGTTAATAATGAAATGAAGCAAGAACTAGCATGAAAGTCAATATGTTTCAACCAGCTAGATTATCAAAAAAATGTCCGTGGTATACTTGATCGTTTAGTCAACTAAGTCGACATAGCTCCAAGTATATATTCTTTTGAGTTAGAACCGATCAATATAATGAAGTTAAATCTAAAGTTGAACGACGAACATGATAAAAAAGAAATGTCTATCCAAAGCCCTTCTCTTCTTCATCCAAAGGGCATTGTAAGAATTTTCATTTTAACCTAGAGAAATGCTCACGAAATCCCTAACATAACCCTTCAAATTAAATACATGTCTTATAGAAAACAAGATATGTGCATTGATTAAAGTAATACATGATTATATGTGTTATTACTTCTTTTTTATCCTCATACTCGTCGAGGAAATTTAAAGTCAACGTAGCAACGAACAAACATGTTTTTATTTTATTCTATTCTAAACATTTTTAGTTTAAGTTCATAGTGAAATAGTATAAAACACAATTTTAGTTAAGAAAATAAAGGTCAAATCCATTGTACGTGCAAACAAGTAATATGTTTGACTTCATTTTCATAATATTTGTCCACAAGTGTAAGACATGGGCATCACAACTATTGACTATTGAGCTTGTCTAAAGTCATCATCATATTAAATTCATAATCAATACACAGACACACACACACACACACATATATATATATCCATCCATTCGTCACTTATAAAGCGATCACTTTGCATAAATTACATCTAATTAAAGTTCATCAAGATGTTGATCAATGAAAACTCACAAGTAGACAAATGTGTTTCTATAGATCCAAATTCCATTAAACCATTGCCTTTGTTACCCACCGAGTACAAGTTCTTAAACAATTCCCTCCCTAATTCACCTCGAATTGGTAATTTGTCGCTAACCCGTTCCCGTTCTCGCTCTCCTCTTTCTTGTGTGTCCGAAAGTCACCTTCAACGATGCAAATCTGGTGGCGAAAATAGATCATCTGTTCCCTATGGCGGAATGGATCTTTGGGCTAATCTTAATAACACTAGTGATCAAGTACGCCCATCTTCCAAAAAATATGGTAATGATCATAATGGCGAAAATAGAAAAACAACAACTATTGCGAATAATGTGGTTAGGAAAAAACCAAATGAAATGGATTTCAAATGTGGAGCTCTTTGTTTGTTTATACCCGCATTTGGTAAGGGTAAACCGGTTAGAGCAAGAAGAGTGGAACCACAACAAGTAGCAAATAGACCAATGATATCACAAAGAATCTCACTTGAGAAATTTGAATGTGGATCATGGAGATCGTCCGCTTTTAATTGTGACGATGAGCATACGGCCACTCTTTACTTTGATCTTCCATTAGAGTTGATACGAACGAGTGTAAGTGATTGTGCTTTGCCCATGAATTCGGCTTTTGTGTTCAATAAAGGGGGAGAAGTGAAAAGCGTTCTTAAGACGAAAACAGGAGAAAGAAAATCAGTAGACGGACGACATGTTCGATTTTCAGTATCTTCTGGTAATAAGAGTGAACCGACATCACCATCTTGTATCACGCCTCGGTTGAGAAAGGCTCGAGATGATTTCAATGCCTTTTTGGAAGCTCAAAGTGTATGATATGGAATTTGTAGCAAGTAACTAAGGTGGTTCTAGTTTTCAAAGATTTTGTAAGGTTGAGTGTGTGATGTTGTCGGAATAATACTTGGTATGTTTATCGTATTAATTATCGACAGTTTAATACTTTTACCCTCGTATTTTGATGCTTTCAATTGGAGATCAGCGTAACTAATCTAAACAAAGGTCTCATCTGGGCTTAGTGGCCCAACCAACAATCCAACATCATAAATTGTGTCCATGGTCCAATCCTGTTTTTTGTTTTGTTTTTTGTCTACTTGTCATTTCATTTTATCTTATATAGTTTTCTTTTGATATTTTATAGCTAAAAGGACTCGGGAGTGAAGGTAGGATAATTAAGTTGAGGGGGCGATATTTGTTCCTTAACTGGGCACAAGTAGAAAAATTGTCATTGTTGCCTTGAAAATATTATTTTTACAGGAACTAAATTCTTTTGAGATGACAGCCTCCCTCTCTACCCCTTTAGATCCACCCTTAATTGCACATAAATAATTTAGACCACCTGATGATTAACATTACCCCGATTATGCGCGGAACATAAAAGATGTGCCGAGGAGATTGTGAAAGAAAATAAAAACTCGATTTTCAGTAAAATTAAAAAGGAAAAACTTTATCCGTTTAAATATATTTTTCGGCTCTCCCAAATTAAAAAGAAATATAACATATACCGTCATGTATTTGGTTGTTTGTGAATAATAATTTCAGTTTTTCATGAAGTATAATACTATTATTTAACTTCTCATTACCATAATTAACTAATAGGCTTCACTAAGAAAAAGAACTTGATGAGCAATTTGATTTAACTGTTGATGTTTCTTTTAAATACTTATTTTATGATTAAATTAAGTATGTCTCACTTAAAAATTTAAATCGATTACGTAAATCATATATTCTCATCTCACTTCAAATTTAAAAATTCGTTGTCAAACAATAGTTTATATATTTTTTTATATCTAGTTAATTCTACAACTTCTACTAATCTAATTGTTAATGTTTTTATTAAATACTATTTGATAACTAAATTAATTGTTTTTCACTTTAAAATTTAAATTGATTGACTTGACATATAGTTTTGTATATAGTAAAGCTACAACTTCTATTTAGAAATGATACAATTTCTTGATTTATCTTTTAAATATTTATTTGATGGCTAAATTAATTATGTTTCACTTTAAAATCTATAACCCTTATTAAACATTTAACATTCTCTTTCTTAATTTTTAAAAAAGGGATATCGAAAATTACCATTTTATCCCTTCACTTATTAATTATACAAAATTTATTAATTATATAAATTATTCCTTTAATATTATATTTCACATAATACATTTAAATATCTCCTTTCTTCTTTTATATCACAATATTGAATTTACAATTACAATAATTTAAACTATTATAAAAAATCACTTTCATTAAAGAAGTATCAAGTATTATTGCATTCAGATACCATTAAACATTTGTCTCTCAATATCAACATATGAAATCTTCACTCGCTGCCGTGCGCGGGATTTGACGCTAGTTTAAATTGATTTACTTAATTTTTTTTTTAAATATATTTGTGTATGGAGACGATAGTCTATAGATTATATAAAATTAATTTAATTTTTATCTATTAAAAATGTTGCTATAGTTACAAATGAATATGAATGAGTAAGCAATCGCTTTGGTAATTGTATGTGTTAGGTAAAACTATAAATACTATATTATTGGAACAATAATTTTCTAAGATGAAATGATATAGGACGTAATAGGTGTTATTCTTCACCGAATACATGTTGGAAACTTTACAGAAGAAATATTCCAAAAACGTGAAGCATGCATAGCTAGCACACCCATGTGAAAGATGGTACTATAGTTCTATGTATGTGCTTTCAAAAGCAAAGCATAGATAAAAGCCTGACAAATATACAAAAAGAGAAGAACATATACCACAAAAAGACCACAAGAAGATAAAAAGATACTTAACTTGTGCATCCAGCATTTACAAACTATTACAAAAAAAGTTATGCTATTCCCACATGCATTCCCCATCATTCATCATCACTTTTATGATGATGGATGGGGTCATTAAATATTAATGACTATACAAATACCCTGCACTTCTTCCTCAAGGAATTAAGGTAAGAAATAAGATATATACAAACTTCTACCACTCGATAAAATGGCAGAAAAAAGTGGTCACTAGAACCATATCCACATGCCCCAGATTCCATTCCCTGCCCACTCTCCACATTACATCATCTTTACAGCTAACCAAAACCAAAACCAAAACCAAACCAAAATATATCATACAAACCTCACTCAAAACTTTAGTAGAAAAAAATTAAAGTATGTGTAATTAGGTATTAGATCATAAATTTTCTTGACGAATGTAATTAAGAGTTATTAAATAATTTAGTTGATGATTAGATTATGGTGGCGCGGGCAAGTGGTGAGGTGATCATTCGTGAGCCCGGCAGCTTGCATAAAGGAATGAATGATTGTCGGGCCAACTTTACGAAATCCTCTTCTCACCATGTCTTTACTTATGGCTTCGGATTTAGATGTCTTTACGGGCATTTTGTGATTTAGTTTGTAGTTTGTCGCAATGGGCTTGTGATTTACAAATCCCCATATGTACTTGTCGAATGACCCGAATGCTTTCTTGATCTGTTCCACAATCAATTTTATATCTTTAACAACTATTATCACTAACATCGCACATGCTTTCGAAATCACATAGAAAAATCAGTAAAAGCCATTCCATTATATTTGACTTAAAAACAGTTAAAAATTAAAACTTGCATTCATTCAAAGAAAAAAATACTCCCATGTTTCCAAAAAAGCAACATATCATTTTTTTTCTTGTATAAAAAAGAATGTTTTTTTGATCAAAGTTTATTTTTTTTGGACATGGGTTCTTTGTAATTAAAAAATTATGAATTTGGTTTATATGTTACTTTTGTTTTTACTAAGAAGTATTTGTACAAACAGAATTAGTAACTCAATGTCATACCTCAAGAATACATTTAGAGTTGTCCACAACACCTCTGGTAAGGCCCACTTCAATTCCATAAGAACTACTTAATGCTGGTATCTTTATATCTGTAAACTTTGACACAGTTTCTGCATCAAATCCTGAAAATGCCTCCCTATAATTTTCAATTAACCAATTTAGTATCGTAGCAATAATATCAAATTTTAATAAATCATTAATGGAAACCTACCTATATTGTTGCCTTTTCTTTAAGACTGATGTCCAATCTGATCCAACTTGAGCACATGTTAATACCAACAATTCAAACAGCAAGCTGCATACAATTCGTAAATTCTTAACAAATTCCAACAACATTAATATAGATAAATATGCATACATAGAGAGAAAAAAGAAAAAGAAAAAGAAAGCTTACTTATCATCATGAACAGGAACTCCCCATTCTTCATCATGGTATGCAACATAAATAGGGTCTGAAAAATCAGTATACTTGAAGACATTAGTATTATATCTCAATAGATAAAAGGGAAAATGTTACTAAATTGTATTAATTATCACTTATTCCACCTATGTCACTCAAACTTTTTATTTATTTATTATTAGTTTTTTAAGGCTAATCACCTAAGTTGGTAGTTTTGTTTCAACATTGTGAAGTTTAAAAAGTTGGTATTGGCGGTTACAAGTAATTAGTTCATAGAAGGCGGCATTCATCTTTTACATATAATTAAATTAAAAAGTTATAGTACCTGAATTTGGAGTGATGAAGCTGCATCTTTTCTCTTCAGTGACATTATTAATGGTGGTGGTATTAATTAGAGTATTGGCATCAAGAAAAGATGAGAGCTTCCTGCAGCTATCATACTTGGCAGACTTTGATCTACCATAGTGAGCAATCTTCATTTTCCTTTGAACTTTCATCGCTGTAATTTGTTCTCTCGTTGCAGCCGCTATACTCCCAGGAGCATCCACAATTGCAGCCGATGAGTACTTCACCACCAACGGATTAGTATCAGTACCAACACATTTCTTTGACTTCTTAACAGGAATAACAGTTTTTTTGTTGGTGCATTTAGTGGCTGGTGTCAAAATAAGTCTTTCTGAGCTTGAGTTCGTTGAATCTGATTGGTTAGTGCCATCTCGCTTATTGGCAGGCTGTCGCGGTGATTTTAGCTTGGGCGAGATTGGTGGTGGTGGGACTGGAGCTATGGAAGCAGATTTAGGGCGGGAAAAACTCTTTCTAAGTGGATATCTTGTTACAAAGCGGTTGGAGGTGGCTGGTTGAAGTACCGGACGCCCATTGATGTCTGAAACATTAGTTGGTTGTACTAATTTGGATCTTGAAGAACACATGATTAATGAAAATGTGAAATGGGCTTGGGAAGATATAGAGGCAGTGTTATTTAAAGAGGTTTTTGTAAGCAAGTTAGAAAAAGGCATGTGAAATGGAAGGTGTTTATTTATATTAGTAACACCCTATGATCTTGGATGGGTGGGACAGACTGTATATAATGTGGAATAAATGGTAACATGGAGGTTTGGGTCCTGCCCAGTACTTTTTCCCCCCCTTTGTGCATGAAGGAACCCCTCAACCCCACTAGCTAGAAGATAGATATGAGCATGTATATGGTATGGTAAGGGCATAACTTTTACCATTTGTTTTATACATCATTCATGACTATATAATTATTATATTCTGTGAAATGAAATAAGAACATGAAAACTGCAATCCACGATTCTATCATGGCATATGAGTTTGATTCCCATCTCAATGAGTATCTTATGATCATATTTAAGTAGTCATTTATCGATTCAAGTAGGGTCAAGCTTGACAAAGTCTCGTGCTTTAAATATAAGCAATAGCGTGCTAACCAAACAAGAAGAGTTTTGCATACTAAAAATTTGTTTGTGCCTCATCACACCAAAGGACATCTCGTTTCTCGAATTCTCGAGCGTGACAGTATGAGACTAGACCACTAGTTGTAACCCCATTGAGTCGTATGACATCAAAGAGGAAAGGATATTTGAAGTCAGACTTGTGCATATTTTACAGTCTCATTCTGCACTATAAGATATCGCTTTCTTTGTTTATATCAAAAGGTTGCTTACTTTGTTTTACTTTGTTGTACTTGAGTTACTTATGTATTTTAATCAAATTAATAATTTGGTTTTCTCACAGTTGCATACTTTATGTGTGTGTGTGTGTGAAAATAGTATCTACTGAGCTGTAAGTTGTTGAAGTTGAAGCATGAAGTAAATATATAAAGTTGGACCATGAGTGATCAGCCCAATTGAATTATTAGGCCCATTGAGAATAAGACGCCTATAGGCTAATAGGCACTCATATGCTCTTCCAGCCTTGTCTAATTTTCCCTTCAATTTGGCTGTTCTAAGTGAAATCAATGAGATAGATAAACTTGAAGGTAATCTTCGAACTTATGCATTATTGTTATTTAGTTTCATTATACAAGATTTATGAGCAAAAATACTGTGTTATAAAGAAATTTTGTTTGATTATATATTTCTTTCTTCTAACAGACATCCAATAGCACTAAAAGTGAAAGTCAAATAACAGTTGCAACAGTTAGATGGTCAATTGCACATGATTAATTTTGGGGGAAAATATTTGTATTCGGCTAGTATTTAGACTCACATTATTGTCGCATATTTTTTCTTCATGAACAATGTTTACTTGATTAACAAAATTTGTCACAGGTTCAAGCTTTGTGATCATTAGCAGCCTAGTTTTAGCACCGCTTAAATCTTTCATGCTTCATTCTCTGGCTTTACATATTTCTTTTAACAAATAGATATTATTTTATGAAACTTCTGTTAAGTAGCAGAGGATCATATTTGATCTAACATATATAAAGCCTATGTGAAAATACAAATGTCTGATGTATACAGTTATGTACATATCTACTTCAGTTCATGGTGTGTAAGGATTTCTATCTACATAAACTATCAGTGAGACAGTATATATGTTGTGACTTTTGAGTACTAGAGTATATAGTTTACAAACTGTTGATTCCAAAAGAAATCAACTAAAAAACAAAGAAAAATCAAGTTTCCTATTGAATAGAGGGATAAAGCATGTTAAAAATAAAATTCATATTCTAATGAACAGATGCCTTCACAACATCCACAATTGGAGCTTCACAAACAGGGCATTCACCACTAGTACGTTGCAACTCTACTGCACATTTGAAGCAAGTGCACATATGTCCACACCTAAAATTCACGCCACATGGTATTAGGACCACTTACAAGTAGTAATAAATTTGATAGGATTTGTAAAACAAAGTACCTGTAGAAAAGTGAATCGACTTGCATGTCACCACAAATAGAGCAGTCATGTTTCACCAAACCAGGTGGCTTCCTTTCTTTCTTCTGAACTGTAGCCACAATCATAACAATGTAAGCCAAACCCAAACTTTTAATATGTTATACCAATTTTGGTGATTTCCAACCTGAACAAGTTGCAGCATTGGCGACTACATGTTGCTTGAAGGAATACTGCATTTTGACTTGCATGTTAACACAACTTTTTATAGATTTTTGTAACTCCATAATTTCTTGGTGTAATTGCTCCATGTGTCCTCTCAAGTCATATACGAGTTCCATCTCCTATCATGACACAACCAAAAACTTTATTTGTCACTAAACCTTCTTTTTGGTAGGTTTCATTTTTATGATGCAATTTTTACCCAAAAACTTGAGAAAATTATGTGGGTCAGGTAGAACTCACATTGGTTTGATGAGTGGTGGCAGGGGAGGATTGTGGAGTACTATTGTTATGTGAACGATTTGAAGCTGGAGAGCGTTCTAAAGATGGAGACGTTGTTGTTGTGGTGGTTGCTGTCTCAGAGTTATAAACACTATCGTTAGGTCTCCATGAACGTTCTGAATATGATGTTTGATCTACATATTCGCTGTATTCACTACATTTTGTCTCAGTTCTGCTCCTACAATCTCCATCATCATCTAATGTTGAACCATCTTCTTGTTCGCCTTCTTCTTTCCTCGATTCAACCTTTTCTCTCGCTGCTTGTTTTGCTACCTGTACATGCGATTGTTGAATGCGATTCACCATTAGTTGGTCTATTAGGTCACGTAAACCGCTGCCAAGAAAACTTGAGACACTTTTTCTACAGAAACAAAAGTCAAAACAACAGATTAATTTCAGTTAGAAATATATCAGTAATGAGTATACTGTTAATGTGGTCATTTTGAGTAGTCAAAATTATAGGTTATATCCCAAAACTTTTTTATGCCATAAACTTTAATCAACACTAAATAAGAACACATAATCAATTCCATTTCATCGATACGAGGCATAATTGGATTCTTTTACTCTTCCAAACGACAGGCGTATGTATGGCTTCATGAAGTGTGTTGAAATGATCTCTGTTCACGTAAGATTTATTGTAATATTTTAATTCATAAACTTACATGATCTTAATCATGATACATGAGATGCATATCTGTCCTTTATAATACTTTGTATATATTTACAATTAACTTGATTTTAGCCATGTTGTAATCAAGAAGAAATGAAGAATCAATGACTGACCTTTCAAGAAGTCTCCGTATGTCCCCATTTCCTAATGACATCTCCTGGTACCTTGCTTGCCTCATGTCTTCCCAATCACTCTTTGGGCGAGAAATGTCACTTATCCAATCATAGTTTGTGTCAAATGTTTCAGTATCATAATTAGATTCATCATCATCCAAGTCGCTACGTGTTTGGGAATATTCACTTGTCATCCAATCATTGAAGTTATTATATGCATGATTCTTATTAGTGTAGTTCATCTCTTCCAAATCACTAAGTCCCCTATCTTCCATTTGACTATAAGATGTTCTAGCTGACTCGAATTGACCCTCATCATCATAAAATTCATATTTATTATCATTCTTATAGTGCCCATTTTCCTTACAAATGATGGAGTTGGAAGAACTGTCTGCAAATCTTGCTTTATGAACTACTTCTTTACTAGAACTCGTCGAGTCTTGTGTTGATTTCGGAGTCATTGGTTCTGGTTTAAAATTCGATTCTTGTTTCATGATGCTGGTGGGAATTTTGCTCTTGCTCTTAACATCCACCTCTCTAGGGGTGGACGGAGTTTCCTCATTAACGGTATTCTTGATCGCGTTTCTTTTGTCTTTCCTTGATTCAGTTGCTTCCTTTTCAACTCCACAGCTAAACCTTTCCCTAAATTTCAAGAGATATTCATGTCATGACTTGTAATGTTATTATTAACATAGTGACATGATGTCGTATTAAGTGATTATAAGTGAAACTGGAACGAAATGTACCTTAGATCCATGATGTCTAAGCGATTATTCGACTCCAATGTTTTTGAAATGCAACGCCTATGTCTTTTGGCTTCTGGTTTTGGTTCTGCTTCGACTCCAAGACGTAGGATCTTAAAACGAAGCAAGGCCTATAAAGACATCAACACAAACGGAACACTCTTAAAGAACATAAGAATCATAAAATGAAGGAAAGAAATACATGTTTTAAGATAGTACTTGGATACGGCCACGATGTGAAAACTTTGAAACTGCTTTACGTTCGACCAACCATTTAAGCTCGAGATGTTTATCATGCTCCATTTGCATAAGAAAATTGTTGAAAGCATGTCTGCCTCTAATTAGATGGCGTGAAACTTTAACAGAACCCTTGAAAGCATTCTGTTCTCCTTCAATCTGTTTATGTTTTAGATTAGTACGAATAGGAGGCAATAATGCATTTGCATTTCCTCCATGAGAAGCAGCCAATTCCTCTTCTCTTGACAACTTCTTAATGATATCCACTACTCGAATCTTCTCCTTTTCTGCACCACAGGGATTCGGGTCATTCACATCTCGACTAGGAAGTGGACATGAAAGCCGCCTACAGGCTTTATCAGATTCCCAATCACCATTCGACTCGTTACTTGGACTTGGAGGACTTTGTGAAGAATTATTATTTTTGTTCTCTTTAGATATTGATCCCAGATTGGTACGGTTGCTGCTACAAGGAGAACTATTGCCATTTTTGTTCGAATTCTTAACTTCAGCCAAATCCTTCCATCTTTGAAGTAGTGAAGAAACCCCCCCTGAAGTTGGAGATTCGACAACATATCTAGATTTCGAAGGAGAATTTTCTTGTTGAAGCCTTTTAGAATCCGACGTCTTAACCTCATTGTTTCGATTTTGTTGATCACATGAAAAAACGACCTCACGGGCCAACGCCCAATGCTCATTCCTTGATCTCTTTTGGGGACTATTATGGCTTTTAGTATTACTATTACTTTTGCCACTGTTTTTATTCTTGATACCATTCGTGTTTATGTTCTTACTCTTGGTATCATTTTTCTGTTTAATTTTGTTTTTGTTGTTGTCAATGTAAGTGGAAGGCAACCATGAATAATCGATATCATTCTCCGCTTCTTTAGTATTCGTCATGTATTTCCCATTGGTGTCGTTAACGGTAGGAAGCCAAGAATCATCAACGTCGATTTGTCCTTTTCGATGATTCGAGCCCTCAGCATCTGATGTTACCGTTGAGTTTTGGCTGCTAGTAGGCAGCCAAGAATCATCATCTTGATCACCACCTTCAGCTTTATTCTTTGGAACACATTGAGGATGAATGTAGCCCTTAATGTTTGCGGACCGATTATGATCCCTAAGAGATGTGTAATGAAATGGCGAAGATGATGCAACCACGTCAATCTTCATAGAGGCCATTCACGTACACAACAATCAATTTGAAATGTTAATATTAATTCAACATGAACTCAAGTTGATATTTGATTCTAAATTAAATGTAGTTTTGTGTTTGTGTAATATGAAGCAGAAATAATATGGGATGAATTAAGGGTCAAATGGATAGTTTGAATTTTGAATGAATTAATCTCGTGTATGTTAATTACTTGACGAAATCAGAGGAGGGAGACCGTTGAAAAGGTAAGGATATTGTTTCATTACCCTTTTTATTCGTACGTTTCTATATCTACATTTTACAACTATTTACAGGAACTTTGTTTTCAAGATTGTTTCTTTCTTTTTCAGTTTCTAAGTTTATTTGCTAGCTATATTTCTAAATTCTAACCATGTATTAGTACTCATTCTTATTACTATTTTTGTTTACGCTTGTTTATTTGTAAGAAAAACTATAAAAAATTATTAACTCTCAAATTTATTATAATTTGTTGCTCTCAATTCATTTTTTAAATACTTCAAGTCAAACTTACTTTAAATATAAAGGTAAAATGGATATTTTATCAACCTATAATAAATTATATATTTTTTCTAAGGAATAATAAAAGTAAGACGGATGAAACATAATTTTTTGAGTTTTGTTAAAAGGAAAAACATACGTAGTGTTAACATTGTAAAAATTAAGCGATGTGGACCAATTGTAAGATTATATTTTGTAGTTTCTACCCTTTAAATTTCTTATAAATATACACTTAGTTTCACATTTAAATTTAACATCATCTAAGTTAGGTATTATTAACTACTTTAATCATTCTCTTTTTGCTAAATGGCCGTTCCTTAATGATGATTAGTGTGCATCAGTAATAATGCATTAACATTCGAACGATCAGTCACTCAAACTTAGTAATTAAAAAGTTCAACAATTAATTTCATAATGACAAATCGTTGTAGTACATGTAAATAAGTGCATAAACGTATGATATATTGGTATTGGTATGTAAGTCGCAATGCAGTCTCCGAGTCTAAGATGTTCATGGATCATTTTTGCAATTGTTTTGTTTTAGATTAGCTTTTTGTGATATTTGACAAAACTAGCGGATACAAATATTGCAACTGTAACACCGAGGGCCGGTATCACACATACAGAGATAGAGTGAGAGGTAAATAGAAAGATGCCGGTGACAGCGACGATGATCGGAGCTCTACTGGGTTTGGGCACCCAGATGTATTCCAATGCCCTCCGTAAACTCCCTTATATGCGCCGTAAGCTGTTAATTATTTCCCTTTCATTTTATGATTTAATCAGTTCTATGAAATCTCTCTTTTTATTAATACAAATAAATTTGGTTATAGATCCGTGGGAACATGCTTTGGGGATGGGATTAGGGGTGGTATTTGCTAATCAGCTAGTGAAATGGGATGCCAAGCTTCAAGTTGACCTCGATAACATGCTCGAAAAGGCTAAAGCTGCTAATGAGCGCCGTTACTTCGGTATTAACTCTAACCCTAACCCTAAATCGTCTAAATATTTATTTCTTTTTGTATTTGGTTCTATAGATATGTGCTGCCGTTCATCCACTAGATTAAATTTTGTATTGAAATAAAGCAATTTAGGGGTTTTTTATGCTTTAGAAACAACTTTGAGCTTCTTAATGGTCAATTCATTTCACCTGTAATCCCTTTCAGCTTAATTTTTATAAATTCGCACCAGGATTCTGTAATGCTCGTTAATTCGCAATTGAGAAAGTTTCTGAATGAGCTTCCAGATAATTGACCGTGGTGTTTCTAGTGACTACTTAAAATTGAAAATGCTGTAATTTTTTTTATTGTAAAGTTGTTAGATCTTGTAGAATTCTACGAGTAAAACATTGGAGTAGTTCTCATATTAAAGTAAATTACATAAAGCGTTCCCAAATGTGTACCCTAGTTAGAAAATTTGGTTTTTGTTTCTTCCAGCAATTGACAATACCAGCAACCATTCTTGCATGATTTCTATCGATAAGATTCATACCACTATTATATTTCTTTCCAGTTAGCTCACACATTTGCCATGTTCTCAAGGGTAGTTCCGTACTTATGTAATGGGGAAAAGGACCAAACCATGCCAGTGGAAGATTTTATTGAGACATATATGGGCTTGCAAGAACATTAAGTTTGTTAGACCTATAAATTTCACAAATCATATAACAGGAATGTTTATAGATGGTGATCGCCTAGCTCAAATCCCAAACAGAAGCCCAAGTCACACTGCCATTAGCCAGTTACCTAACAAAATACTTCACATCAACGTTATGTCTAATTCTCAACCTCTAAAATTTACACTCAGTAGTCGATATCACTGAGGGTTTAACTATTTACCTGCTAGTGACAATACTACCAACTACAGTTGAATCTGACTGTAAGTCAAATTCTAGAATAACATCATTTTTCCCGTCACTGTGTTCACGGTGTTAACCACAATCATGTATATACTGCAGATTACCGTTATGTTTATCAGGGTACATTAGAATGCAACTAGACTTGACAAGACAGAAAAGAGTTATATGTTAAGAAAGGTTCTAGAATGCTGGTGGGTGGTATCATTAGTTTTCTGTTTGTAAATAAGATATCATAATGACCATCCTATTGTTCTTGTATAATTTATATTAAAGGTTCTTATTTCTCCCCCGTATGGCTAATTTTATCTTTTCTTTTAACTAAGTTTGTAAATGTCTGACTTATCGTAAACTCTAAATGCAGATGAAGATGACGAGTAGAGGGCGATGAAGAGCCTTTGGGATAATTCATTGTCTAGCGAATGCAGTTTCCATTCAATTTTTATGTGGTTCATCTTAATTGTGTGCCTTTGTGTTTGTAAGGCTGTTTAAACCCTTGTTACCTTCAAGCTTATGTTATTGAATGTTGCAGGTTTAACACATGCAATTATCATGTAAAATAAGAATAAGTTCATGTACTGAACTTGTTGAATCCATTGTTTGACTAATGGATCTTTTTCAAACTTTATTATTTTTGATATGATGATGAAATCCATCAAAAGGATGCCAGCTTTTAATGCATGAGTTACCAAATTATACGGTTGAAAAATGATTTACACTATATGCTTGCAATAAGTCAACGAAATGAACCTTAGATACAACTATAATTAGTCAAAACACTTCATGTTCCCTCGAAATTTTCACGATCTATGCATATGAATCTCGACTCGCCTTTTCAGCTTCTGATGCTCCATCCTTCACTACATGCCGAAGAAGATCACACACCTGTCTTGAAGACGGTCTTTCATCAGGAACAGTTTTCGTGCATTGGAGACCAATTTCAAGGACGCGATAGGCAGCACTTTCTTCATGATGCAAGAGTGGTTTGAGGTCCGAGTCAATTAATTCATCACGTCCTGGACCCTGCATTTCGATACGAGACTTGACCCATCTCACCATATCCACATTTTCACCGAAACTTCCGTCTGTAGGCATTCTTCCAGTCACCAACTCAATCAGCACAATCCCCATACTGTAAATGTCGCTTTTCTCTGTTGCCTTAAATGAATACGCATATTCTGTTTTCAAAAACACGAGCTTCAGTTCCTAAAACGTACATTCAACACTAAATTTTGTGTAACTTATTGTCAGTTGAAATGTGTACCTGGAGCCATGTAACCGTAAGACCCTGCAAAGCACATATTCGAGTTGCTAGCCAATGAGTCGTGCATCTCGGTGATGGCTTTTGCAAGCCCAAAGTCACCCAGATGTGCATCCATGTTCACGTCTAGGAGAACATTCGCTGACTTGATATCCCTGTGAATGATCTTAGGCACACAGTCATGGTGAAGGTACTCAACACCCTGAGCTAACCCAACCACGATCTTCAATCTCGTGTCCCAGTCAAGCGTCGTCTTTTTCTTGATGTTTTCTGGTTCCCGGTGCAGCCAATCGTACACACTGCCATTATCCATGTACTCGTATATTAACAGGTTTGATCCCGCCCCTTTGTTGCTGCAATACCCAAGTAACTTCACTAACCGTCTGTGCTTTATCCAACCGATTGTATTCACTTCTCTAGCAAAACTTTTATCAAGGAACACATCATCTTTCCACGGTATCCTTTTAATGGCTACTATCTCACCAGTTATGAGTTCGGCTCTGTAGACTGTTCCGGTCCCTCCTGACCCAATTATGAACTTGTCACTTAGATTGTTTGTGGCCTCCATTATGTCATCCCATCTAAAGTCACTTCGTGTGGACCCACGCTTGAAAAAGAGCGGTCTTCTTTGAGCCCGTGATGAAAATGTTGAAGAATAGTCGGTGCTGGACCCGTCTCCTGCTCTTACGAATCCTGATCTCTTGTTTCTGAAATATAACAGGGCTGCAAGAAACATTACCCCAATTGCAGCTATGGTACATACAGCTGAGATTGCAATAATAGAAGCTTCACTCAGTCCATTTTGTTGTCGATGTTTGGTGGGCTTGCAATGACCAAGAGGAGGCCCACAAAGACCACCATTTCCAACGAATGAGTCGACCGGTAATTCGGCGTACCCATCGTCTAATTTTCCCACGAGATTGTTATAAGACAGGTTAAGCCGGCCCAAACTACTCATCTGGCCCAGTTCTCGTGGAACGGGCCCCATCAAGGCGTTGTGAGATAAGTCTAGTACCTCGAGTTTCGATAGTGTCCCAATTGATATTGGTATGCTTCCAGTCAGGTGATTGTAACTGAAGTCTAAAACACTTTGTAGATTCTGGAGTTGACCAATTTGTGGTGGGATTTCACCGCTAAATCTATTGCCCGAGAGCTGGATCTCATATAGCTTGCTTAATTTACCAATAGCTGCTGGGATTTGGCCTGAAAGCTGATTCTTGTTCAACTTGAGGACATTGATAGCTGAAAGTTTGCTGATTTCATCCGGGAGGTTACCATCAAGCAAATTGCAATCGAGTGAAAGCACTAATAGTTTCGAGCAGTTAAACAAGTCCAATGGAAGCGAGCCCGTGAACTTGTTAGATGAGAGCTTTAGCTCTCCCAACTGCGGTAAGTTTCCAAGCCAAGATGGTATTGAACCCAAAAGGAGATTGTTGTTAAGATCAATATGAGTTAGTTTTTTACACATCGAAAGCTCACGAGGTAAAGGACCAGTAAGTAAATTACTCGATAAATCGATAAGTGTTAAATCTTGTAACTTTCCCAATGCAGGCGGAATGCTCCCCGTGAACCTGTTCCTCCCAAGCCTTATCCTCTGAAGAGACGGTGAATTCCCTAACTCGGATGGAATCTCGCCGTCGAATTCATTGTTGCTCACATCAAACGAGAGAAACGAGCTTGAACTCAACAATGGGCCAATGCTACCGTTCAACTTGTTGTTTGAAAAGTTTATTCTCGTCAAATTTGCCATGTTGGTTAGCTCTAACGGGATATTACCTGTTAGAGAGTTATTGTAAATCATAAGCTGTTCTAACGATCTCAGGTACCCGAACGTCGCTGGAATACCACCCGTGAGACTATTGTCAGCCAGGTCAAAGATGGTGAGCTGATGACAATTCCCAAATGTCGCAGGAATTTCACCCGAGAGATCGTTCTGTCTCAAGTGAACGAAATTCAACTGGCTGAGCCTCCCAAAAGTAACCGGGATTTCGCCACTGAAATGATTCCCATAGAAATCAACCATTTGTAAGCTCGAACAGTTTCCAATCTCCATCGGGATTCTTCCTGTAAACTGATTCTCATACAGAAACAGAATCTCAAGATTCTGGAGCATTCCAATTTCTTTCGGTAACTCGCCATTTAACCTGTTCTGATACAGTGTCAATGTCACCAGATTGCTGAGATTCGCTATTGCAGAAGGAATGGAACCCGTCAACGTATTGTTATTAAGCGAGATATCCGTCAAATTGACCATACTAAAAATCTCCATTGGTATCGACCCGTTGAGTGTATTATTTGACAAATCGATCTGCTTCAATGACACACAGTCTCCCACTTCTTTTGGTATTTCACCAGAAATCATATTCTGAGAAATC
Organism: Logfia minima; assembly: GCA_963921325.1. Classification (NCBI taxonomy): domain Eukaryota; kingdom Viridiplantae; phylum Streptophyta; class Magnoliopsida; order Asterales; family Asteraceae; genus Logfia; species Logfia minima. The sequence continues at coordinate 12,827,084 of OY992770.1, read as the reverse complement.
ATCAAATGTTCCAAAGTTTTGTTGGTGATGGAACATATATTCCTAGGAATTGTACCAGAAAGACTGTTGTTTGATAGCACCAAGTATACCAACTGACCCATATTACCTAACTCCACAGGCACTTCACCACTTAACTTATTTGCTGACAAATCAATATTCCATAAATTTCCGAGCTGCCCCACTGACTTGGGAATCGGCCCCTCTAGCTGATTCCCAAGCAGATTAAGATAAGTGAGCTGACTCAGCTCACCTATCCTCTCTGGTATTACTCCAGACAAACTATTATTAGCCAAATTCAATGCTTCGAGGTTTTTGAGATTACACAGTACATCCGGTATGGAGCCATTAATGTTGTTAACCGCAGCCGTAATTGTAACCAAGCTCGAACAGTTTGCAATCTCCGGTGGGATAGGGCCTTCCAGATTGTTATTTTGAATAACCAAATTCTCGAGGTTACGGAGTTTACCCAATTGTGGTGGTATTGGCCCAGATAGATAACAAGAAGCCAAACCAAGAACCACCAAATTCTCAAGATTACCTAAAGAACCCGGGATAGGACCAGTGAGACGGTTATCGCCAATACGGAGAATTCGAAGACTCGAAAGGGAACCGAGCTCTGCCGGAATGTGACGAGAAAGTTGGTTGGAAAATAATAAGAGTGAAGACAAAGAAGTGAGTGTAGAGATATTAGGTGGAATGGGACCAGAAAGCTGATTAGATGAAAGATCAAGATTGATTAGGTTTTTTAATAACGAAATCGACGGTGAGATGGAGCCACCGAGGGACACACCGGAAAGATTAAGGCCCACCACCTGAGAAAACTTTCCGGCACAAGTAACACCTTTCCAATTACAATAACTTTGGTTTTTATCAGACCAAGTTTGTAACACATTTTGTGGGTCATCAGTGAATGATTTTTTAACCTCTAAAAGAATCTTATGAATAGTAACAGTATCCAAATTCTGTGACTTAACATGACTAAATGACAACAAACAAAACATAAACAGAACAAGAATTTGCAGTACCTGATTTGCCATGGGTTTAAAAGAGAGTATGATTTGGGTTATTGTTTTTTGTGTTCATTAAAAAAGATTGATGAAGATGAAGAGGCTTTAAATGAAAACGTGTGAGGTGTCATAGAACCAGTGCATGAAGCTATGATTAACGTGTAAATAGTTTTGGGTAAATGAAGAGGTATAAATTTGGCTGTCAGAAGCAGAAACATGACCATTTATTGCCACCGTAGCTACTGACCATTTGTAGACAACAGAGGGTTGAATTTTGAAGGTGTACAAACGGGTTTGAATTTGCAAAGAAAAAAGTCAACTATTGCAGCAGTTGAATTGAAGATGAATTAGAAGAAAGAAAGGGGAGTGAGTATGGGTTTGTTTTGTTAAAAAGGGTTGGAAAGTGATTGGTTGAGTTTCCATAATTTGCATGGTATTGATGTTGGAATTGTTTTACAAAGTCAAAATTGGGTCCACTTTTTTATTTGTTTAGATACTTGAGGTCCGATGGAGTAGCATGTGATTTGACCGTTTTAATCACTTATAGTGATGTAACTCAAATCTGGTTAAAAAATAGTTTTATGATAAACACGGGCTAACTTAACATATCATTTGTAAGGACTGTGTGCGTTTTACAAGTAGAACCGATAGAATTAAGGAATCGACCTGAAACCAATCCAATTATGCATTATTTGATACGGTCTTCAGTTCGTAATTTGTATTTAGTTCAGGTTTCGGGTCGGTCGTCCAAACCCGAAAAACATCGGAGAATAGAACGATGTGTTACTTATTCTTTTTATTAAGTGTTAATGTTAATCCATATATCATATAATATATTTTAAGTAATACTTAATCATGTACAACCGGAAATTAAACCTCGTCATCAAACAAACACAAATCCTAATTTATTGTTGTCGTATTCATATGTCGTTTTATAAGTTTTTCAACTGCGATCAACATAAAAAAGCAAGTTTCCTTTTGAGTTTAATTGTGTGTTTTTTCTTAACGTACAATTCATGTGTATATATTTTTGAGTGTGTCAATGTGTGTTTTCATTACTAAAACTTCAATAAAGTATTGTTATGCAAATGAAAATAAATCAATGATCAGTTATTATTCATTAAATATCTGTAAGTATTGTTATGCATATATTTGTTTTGTACTTTTAAACCTCAACATGTGTTATTGTTAAGCTCTCTGAACTCTCACTTACATATATTCGTAACTATGTATTTATATAGTTAACTATATGCAATAAATATCAATTTTAATAACATCTGGACTGAGAATAAAACTTGACCAAATCTAACCGTTTTGTACTGGTCCGGTTCTCGTTTCTTATTTTCCTATATATTCGGGTTTCGAGTCGATTCGAGTATAGGTTGGTTCGGTCCGCTTCTGAACCACAGCGCTAGTTGTATCACTACTGTTATTGAAAATTTAATTTGAGTAAGTGAAAATATGGTTATGACCTCCGATTGTTTTAGTTTTGACTTTTTAGTGAAAAAATAAAGCAAATTAGCGGGCTAGAAAGGCAAAGGCCTTTATCATGATTATTTTCACAGTATAAATAAGTAAATCATTTAACGTGAAGTAATTTTTACTCGAATAATGCTAAATAAATCTAAGAATATATGTCTAAAATCATAATTACCTCGTATCCTTTGACACATAACTTCGTGTATCAATCACATTTTAAAACTTATACGTAGTGTTTAAAAACAAGTATTAAGCATATACTTTTTCTCTTCATATATTATATACCAATAAACAAAGAAGTTTGGTTTATGAACTATGGTGTAAAATTAGTTCCCTAGAGCCGACAGAACAGGCTAATGTATCTAATACAATAAATTGCTCCTTTCGTGGACCTCCTAAAAGTAGTGTCGAAATCACGGCTAAAAAAGAAATACAATAAATCGCTCTGCCTCTATAGGATGATTAATTTCGCATTATAAATGAACGCTTTTATGTCCGCGGCGAAGTTCAAAGGCATAAAAGTAAGTTTTGACAAAAATGATAGGGAACGGTTTCATCCATTTAATAAAATATTTTATTGAATTACTTTAATGTCGTATTGTTAATAAAGGGTGTGTATGCGTGTTTGTTGGTTTTGGGCTACTTTATGATGCATGATTAGTTGATGATGAGATAGTAATTAGTTTAGAGGGCAAAAGTAAGAAGAAAAGTGTTAGATTCCATTTGGTACGAAATTGAAAGTCATTGGGGTTGAGCCAAGGAATCCATTTGTCCCTTTAAAACTTCATTCACTTATTCCCAAAATTCCAAAATCTCATGACCAAAAGCTAAATCGTGGACACCCCTAAATTATAAACCTGTGAACTTTAAATGATTAGGACTTCAAACACGAAAATTATGGTAATCATTAATTTAGTAGTGATTGAAAACGGTTATAAGAAAGCTTAATCAAAGTGTAACTGAGATACTTTTAGACATATGCATCTGTTAACTTCTAGGAAACGTTAGTAAGATTGTTCTGATACTGATAATTGATAAAACAAGGATTAAAAGAAAGACCGATGTTTAAAGAATTTGTTCATAAGTTTGTCGGTTTTAACCGTCATCATCAAAAAGAGGAGTATAGGAAACGCTTGTGACGATGCATGTTTTAAAGGTAAAAAATACATTACATACCACAAAATGTTAAAATTCGACATTCACTATAATAATGCATTTGATTTATAATAGCATTTGTTGGGATAATTAAATAATAAACTAGATACCTTTACCCAAACTCCAAATGAATATGACAATAGCCTTACCATATTTTATATCCTTTAATCCAAACCTAAAGAATTAGTGTAAATCCACCATTTTCAAAATAATTCTCATAGTCGATTATATATATATATATATATATAACCAAGTTATTTGGTTTCAAACAAAAAAAGAAAAGAAAAGAGGCAGATAGCTCCAATTCATGGGACATAATGTCTATGAATGCAACCACTTTTGTCAACCTATTTTATCTAAATAATTTCGCTATCTTTTAAATCATGTCTTATCTTAGATGTTTGAATAGTATATGTTGCTTAACTCTAACAGTTTAATTCGACCCGAGTTAACCTAACTCAAAAAAGTCACAAGTTTTGCTTACCTACTTGAAGATTCAACGTCGAATAACCAAGTGACTAATATCAGAACACGAAATGATCGAGTTGAATTCACAAGTAGTAATAAGAATCAGAGTAGATAGAAAAGGGTTGATCTTGTTACTACTTATTGTATAATGTATATGCAAGTTACCCTTAGTCGTTACACATGCATCACCATGGTCCACCACTTGCATATTAGCCATTTCAAACTAGTACTTCAACAAAAGATTCACTAGTACGTTCACATGTGCTATTGATTTAGAACAATTTGTTTTTGTTACTTAAAATCAAACACTTGTGTTTATTTACTCAGATGAAGGATATATTGTGCATAGAGTTTACAAAATGTAAAACGAATGGTAACACTAAAAGAAATGGAAGAGTAATATAACATATATATATATATATATATATATATGGGGTACACGTCATGTATACTCATTTGGTTGGAATATAATTACTTGAATAATAAAATATGTATATGTATATTGAATTTGGGTATTAATGCAACGTAAATGTTAAACAACCGGAGTTGAAAACATAAGGTAGCCTCCACTTGGTAAAATTAGACTCTGGTGAGGGTGGTGGTTGTGTAGTGTAGGAAATTAGGATTCAACGAGCCTTGAAAACTTATTAGTAAATGTTATGAGACCACGCATTATAGTTTTTGTTACTAAAATGTCAAGAAAAAGTATTGAAACAATTCATATGAGTATAACAATTATATGCACTCACAAATTGTGTCACCTTTTATTAAGCCGTTCTATTGAACCAAAGGAATTGTAGGTTCAAATTGATTAATTTTATAACTCCAACATGAAATTTATGTTGCTTGACTTGATTCAGTGAATTCGTTGTTTGCTTAGTTGTGTTTATGCTGAATTCACTTTTACACTGTATTCTTGAGTTTCTTTTTTTAGTGGAAAAGAATGGAATGGAAAAGAAAAGAGAAGAAAAGAATGGAAATGAATGTAATATAAGATAAGTTACAAGTATTCTCGAGTCGGAAGGAAAGGAAAAGAAAGGGAAGGAAAATATTGTTTTCTCTTTTAATCCACTCAAAATTGGGCGGAAAATATTTCTAATAAAAAGCCCATTAATTTCCCTTCCTTTCTTTTCCTTTCCCTTCCTTTCCTTCCTAAAAAAAAACTCGAGAATCACTTTTAATTATTTTTTCCTTTCCTTTCCACTAAAAAAAACTCGAGAATGCAGCGTTAAGAAAAATTCCGTTAAGGTTGAAAAAGGAAAAAAAACCTAATTATTTTCTAATTTCGGGATCACTAGATTACACTCCAAAGTAGTTAACACCTTTTCATATTCAATGTAAAATCCATTCATCACCCCGATTTAATATGGGCGATGATTCGTATACCACTATTTTTTAGCAGTATTTTAAAATGTTTTACTGTACAACCAATATGATTGTGTGTGGTAAAAAATTCTGATGTACGAATCATTTTCCATTGTAATAACATTGGCTATTTGTTTGTACGTTTGTTTATTCAATTTGTAAAGATATAAATCAATGAGAAAATTAAAATGTTCCATTATTTATTTATGGTCCCAAAAGATTCCATTTGCAATTCGAAGTTTGAAATGTTTATTTATCCTTCTTGAGGCGTTGGACTATTGGCTTCATAAACCGGCTTTTAGAATTGGGCTGTATAATTTAAAGGATTGGGCTAAATTTTGTAGTATTGCCTTATTATTCGTAGGATCTTACATAAATGCTCGTACAAATTTTTACTAATATTTCATAAGGTTATACACACCTTAACCGATTCATCTAAAGAGAAGTGATTTTATACATCAAAAGTTTTATACATACAAAACATTATTGTGAGAGAAAATAGTTATTTGTAACAGCTTTTGTTATCTAATTATCACTTCTGTCTATATAAAACCTCCCTATAATTTCAGTCGAAAATATTCCGTGCAGTTTTACGACAAACGGTACGGATGTTTATGTGCAGCATGAGACAAATGAGGAATTGATTGTGTGTTTTTGAAATAGTTAAAGAGTTAAATATGTAAGTATGATATTTATTTATACACTATGCTACACCTAATTAATATACACTAAACAGCACATAAGTTGTCTATTAGAAGAAAAAAAATGGCTCTTCAAATCTTTCAAGTAGTTTAAAGTTTACTTTATTTGGTCCAAGCTTTAGAGATACGGTTTCAGGACTATTATATTATACCTTACTTATAATCAATTTACCAATTGAAAATGACAATATATCATGATATTTTAAGGGGCAAATAAGTAATTACACTATAAAACATGAGAATCTTAACTTCTCATGATATATTTAAGGGCATTTCTATCTTTTGCCTTTCAGTCCTCATCAGTTTTCTTTTTCTATAGTCTAAACCATATATCATAGTAAAACTAGAATTGGATGACTGATGTAAACTGTTTTGTGTAAAAACAAAACTTCCTTATTAACATAAATAAATAGAAAAAAATGAACTAATAACGATTTAACCCAGTCGCGAAGCGCCGGCATTAAAAATCTAGTTTCTCCAAAATAACAATGTGACTACATTCAATGGAGAAAAATTATTACAAGTTTGTTGTGTGCAATTGAAACAAATAGAATCTTTAATAATCGTGTTGCACGTTGTATGAGTTGAAAGTGCGCCTCACGTACTACCATTTCACCAACCTTACTAACCAATCATATCGATCAATTGTGTATTTATACACATGAACTCACGTAAGATTCATACAACTTTAATCGAAACTTATACACAATGAAGATTTCTAGCTTGATCACCACCATCCTCATAATCTCATTTTCTGTATCGGTTTTGGCCTACGATTACTCATCGACGGTTCTTAAGGTACCGAGCTTAGAAGACCTCATGGATGTTCAAGACGATCTTTCCTACTCATTTTACCACGAGAAATGCCACGATGTTGAAGGTATTATTTACAAAAAGGTCAAAGAATGGGTTACTAAGGATCCGACACTTGCTCCCAGTCTCTTAAGGCTCCATTACCACGATTGTATAGTTCGGGTACAAACTTTTATTTATTTAATATTTTTATAAAATAAATCCGTATATTTTAAAATATCTCATCTATTAATTATTGACGACGAAGTCATTTGTTATAGGGTTGTGACGCATCCATACTTTTGGATCATGAAGGGAGCGAAAAGGCGTCGAATATGAGCAAGTCACTTAGAGGGTTTGAAGTGATTGATGACATAAAAGCTGAGATTGAGAAGAAATGTCCAAAAACTGTGTCTTGTGCCGATATTCTAACAGCTACAGCTCGAGATGCAACAGTTTTAGCTGGTGGACGATATTGGATGATTCCTTTTGGCAGGAAAGATGGCCGAGTTTCAGTTGCCAAAGAAGCCACGATAATTCCCAAGGGTTCTGAGAGTGTCACCAATCTTATCGAGTTTTTCCAATCCAAGGGACTAAACGTCCTCGATTTGGTTGTCCTATCCGGTACTTAAATCCAAAATTCATCATAGATATTTTTTTGTTCAGAACGACAAACCTACGACTTATCATGGATCCTGTGTATAATAAAACTAACACTTGACATTGATTATTTAATTATGTACGAAATTAACAAGTGAAACATTTTGTGTATCAGGGGCGCACACGATCGGTAAGACTACGTGTGAGTCAGTGCAACATAGGTTATACGACTACAAAGGAACAAAGAAACCCGATCCATCTTTGGACGTGAAATATTTGAACTACTTGAGGAGAAAATGCAGATGGGCATCTGAAAATGTGTATCTTGATGGTGAAACACCAAATACATTCGACTCACAGTACTACGAAAACCTCAAGAAGAACATGGGGCTCTTATCGACTGACCAAATGTTGTACTCCGACTCAAGGACTAAACCTGTAGCCAATGGTTTGTCATACGAATCTTCGCTCTTCAAGAACCAATTTGGTGTTTCGATGGTGAAGCTTTCAAGCATTCTCGATGTGACTTCACAAGATGAAGGAGAAATTCGCGTTAATTGCAAATATGTTAACTATTGAGGAACTTGAAAGTACTAAACTAATTGAGACAATGTGTTCGATTTTTGCTTATTCCGTACAAACATCATATGGTGGTTTCACTTGTAATTTAATGACTCATATAAAAAGCAAAAATAGTTTCATAATCTATAATCGTATTCAATTAATTAAGTTAAGTTATTATATATTTGAAAAGGCATAAAAAATTGGAAATTTGGAACGTAAGCAGGGGACATCTGTTGGGCTCATTGATGGGCCTTACTATTGGCGAGTAAGTTCAACTTGACACATTTACTGGGCCTGTTAGTGTGCATGACTACATGAATCACATGATATATTATTTCTTCATTATGTCGTGAATCGTTTCAAACATACTATATAACCTTGAGAGGTGTTAATCTTAAGTATGTTTATGATAATGAACTCAAAGTGTTTGTGGTCCGCATCCATCAATGTTCAATCGTTGTTCTAATATAGATCGGTTACCTATAAATACTTGTTATTCTTATTTTGTATCAACGTCATTAGAAGAACAGAGACTTCATTTAACACTAAATAAAAGCTTTCAAAAAGAATATTGCTATATGGTCCTAACCGTGTATTCTAAAAATGGATCCACATAATTCATTCAATATGTAACACATGATATTTGATCATTTCCCACTTGATTTCGTTATCATTAGTTTTAACACATATACCAATACAAATCATTTTAACGAACCATAAAATGGTCAAATACATGTTTGAGATCAAGACACTTGTCACTAAAAAAAATATGTGGTTTTTCCACGATTAAAAATAATAAACACATAGCACGTTGCAAATGCTAGCTTTAAATTGCTACAAACTCAAAAGTCAATATGTCGAGATAAAAAAAAAAACTACTCTCGTTCATAACTTTACGTAAATTTGTAGGTATATGATAAAAATGTTCACCTAGTCGGTAAATGTATGAGTATAGTGGACATCAGGAAAATAATTAAACACTTGAACAAAAAACATAAAGAGATCAGAAACCTTAGGACGTATACTGTATTAGAATATTTCTACGTATTGAGACTTTTAAGGGTTGATTTTCATGTACTTTATTTCATACTAAGTACTAACACATCTTTTCACACGAATATATACCACCTTTATACTTCTTTAAATGTGAATATAAAAAGAAAAGAAAATGCTACAATTAATTGATCTGTTGCAGTACGTGTCTGATACTGTAGTAAATCTATGAAAAATGACATGACTAAAATGTTTCTCAATTTATAATATCAGTAAATGAAATACTATCTTTTTTAGACCCTAAAAGCTAAAACCATTTAACTAGTTACAGTCCCATGCAAGTTGATCCAAAGATCCGACATTTGAATACATTCCACAAGGCATAAGTGCAGCTTCCATGAACTCTAAGTCAATGTTACACCCTTCAAATGAACCCATATCCATGTTGGTCTGACCCTGGACCTCACCACCACCCCTTAAGTCCAAACCCTTGCTCACAAACTCCTGAGCCACCACACCTTGACACCCCATTGGCTGCAACATTTGTTGGTATTCTTCTGGTCTGCTCGTGTCTTCAAAAAGATTGGTGTCCCCAGCCCAAGATTGTACCACAGTCCCAAAATCGAGTGGATGCGAAGATGAAGATAGTGGCAATGAGATGGGCATTTTAGTACTTTCGACCATAGGTTGACTTGAAAACCTCATTGTAGATTGACCCCTAACACCATTCTCCAAAACAAGGTTATAATCTTGATAATTAAGGTTGGAACTTTGGTGGGATAGCGAATTTTCGTACAAATTATGACTCATTACAGGATCATTAGCATTTGTGGACAAATGAGGTCGAAAAGGTTGGACCTTTTTAGCATCTTTATTTTGTGACGAGGTGTTGTTTATAATGGAAAAAACTGGCTTCGTAGGATCGATATTTTTACTATTGTTAGCATTAAGAATCGGGATCTGATGTGGAGAAAGAAGGTTATGAGTATTTGGATCCAAACCCTGCGAAATAAGTTTCTTCTTAATGCAAGAATTCCAAAAGTTCTTGACCTCATTATCAGTTCTACCGGGTAAATGTTTCGCTATTTGAGCCCATCGGTTCCCCAATATCCTATGAACATCGATAATCGTTCTCTCTTCTTGCTCAGTAAACGAACCCCGCCTCAGATCCGGCCTCAAGTAATTTATCCATCTCAATCTACAACTCTTTCCACATCGTTGCAGGCCTGAAAATTCAATCACAAATGCCAAACATGATAAAAAATTATACCCCATGAAACCAAAAAACCATACTAGTTATACAAGTAATTAAACTGCATGACTCTAATGTAAAAGTTAATAAGAAAGATGAGTACAGTACTAGCCTGCAAGTTTAGGGACAGAACTCCAGCAGCCATGGCCATGATTGGTGATGTGTTTGTTGAGTTTTTCATCTTCTTCAGGAGACCATAAACCTCTCTTAACTTTCTGTTTACTGCAGCAATGATGGCCCATCTCTCAAAATAGTCTCCTTCATAAAAACATGCAGCTGATGTATCTTACTATCTTACTATATATTATATATGTGAAATATATTGAGTAAGATTGATGTTTTTTTGTCGTTTATTGAATAAAAATCTTATTTAATTTAGTGGATTATTGGATTAGCTTTTTTAGCCTTGAAAAAAAGTAGTAAAGTATGTTTTGTTTTCTGGAAAAGATGACCTAGAGGTTTTCCAAATATTTTATTATGTTATATAGAATAGATGAAGTGTACGACATTATATTTGAATCAATACATTTCAGTGGCCCTACAGTCAACCTTACCTGTTTCTAACGGTTCACATGAATGCATGCATGATATATATTGGAAGGGTTGTTTTAACAAAATGATTAGTGACAGCAATTAGTTTAAGTTGCAAATAGCTTGTGTTTTAATTTACAGTACTTTCTAATAACTAGCCTTCTTAATATATAACCATATCATTTGTTTTCTCTAATTCTGATTGTGTTTTGTTTGTAAATTATTTCCAGTGTAATTTCTAGTTACCAAGAGTAAAAGAGATTTACAACTTAAAGTATGTGTATAATTGAAAAGGAATGAAACAATAAATAAATACAATAACTTTTCTGTCTAATTTGTTTAAACATATTTAAAAGAAAAGACACAAACTTTTGCAACATGATCGAACCTTAGTCAGTTGCCGTATTTTAACGACTCAAAAGATAATTGGATTTTTGGATGGTTATGACGAAACTTCGTTGTTACTCTTCTTAATTTGTTATTATATAAAAAAAAAAAGTAAGTTAAAGATTACAATTTAACCATTAAAAAACACCAAATACATATGACCCTTCAACAAGAAACATCCTTTAAGTTAACCATTTTATTCAATATCAACTAACTCGAAAACCCCACACCACTTAATTACAATATATTACTATTATTTATTAATATACACCATGATATTTCATCCCAAAAAAGTGTACCATATACACTTTTCATCAATCATATACACATTGTATCTAAGTAATACGTTAAGTTAACGTAGCTGTAAATTTGAGTGCTAATCTTGATACACACACATAAAAAAGACAAGAAGTCAATGTTTAATTCTTATATACTCTTATTTTATATATACAAGCTAGGATAACGAAATGATATCTTTTTTCAAAACCTAATTTATAACCTGATTTTATATTAGCAGTAACAGTATACATCAACATTGATATATATATATATATATATATCTTTTTCGATATAAAAAAGAATCAAACACTTGATATAAATTCGGATTAATATTAATATTTTATTTTAAATTGAAGATGCAAATAATAATGAAAGAAATGTGTTGATCAGTTGATGATCTAACCCATAAAAGGTGGACATCCAAATGATATTGTGGCCATTTCAGATATTTTATTTAATCAATTCCACAAGATGTGTTCTTTTGCTCCCTATACCAATATACGTAGTAGGGTTGGAATTAAGAGTAAACCAAAAATATTAAGGTACGAAAAAAATAAATCTCAATTTCTGATTTCATTATAAATAAATTTTAAATTTTTTAAATAATTTTAAAATTTAACATTTATCACAAATGAATGTTAAAAACATTTATTTATAAAAAATTAAAGGCTAAAATTTACATATCTAATTCTTCAAAATTTAGAACTTCCTTATAGATCATTTCCCTATATATATATATATGGTAACTAGATGTGCAGTACTTAATTATGATATTTACATAATAGAAAAATAAAAAAAATAGTTATGAAATAATAATAGCAATAATAAACTAGTTGAGGGTTTTTTTCTTAGGAAAAAATATTATGTGAATTTCGAATAAAAGAAAGAATCAAAAGCTAGAGTGTTTATAAGTTTTTCATGAATTCCCCATCCTAAAAATTGATAAGGAAAGTATTTCACTAAATTATTGTAATCATTGGAACGTAGTGCGATGATTGTGATTAGACAAGTAGTATATTTTTGTTCATCATTATCAATATTTTTCTGGATATTAAGATTCATACACCCTTTTAGAGATTTATACACTCCCATTAACATCCCCATCACATCATTATTACTTTATTATTAAAATTCATTTTAAAATTATTTGATTTTTTTCTTATATCTTTTAAAATATAACCTTTTATAAAATTTCAAATATACCGTTGTTACGTGCTAATTTTTATTTACGTTTCGATATAAACTTTATTCAAACTGAGTCGGGTAAAAAATAATGTATTTTCTTAATAAAAAAATTCAAGTTTTCGATTTTCTTCGTTTTTTTCGTTTTTTTTTGTTTTTCTTCGTATTTTTTACGTTTTTTCCGTTTTCTTCATTATTTTACGTTTTTTTTTACGTTTTTTACGTTTTTTTTTTTTTTTATACTTTTTTTTCGTTTTTTTTTGTTTTTCTTCGTCCTTTTTACGTTTTTATTCGTTTTTTTTTTACTTTTTTTAAAGTTTTCTTCATTATTTTACGTTTTTCTTCGTTTTTTCATTTTTTACGTTTTTACGTTTTTCTTTATTTTTTAACGTTTTTTCTTCGTTTTATTCGTTTTTCTTCCTCCTTTTTACGTTTTTTTTCGTTTTCTTCGTTTTTTTACGTTTTTCTTTTGTTTTTAACACTTTTTTTTCGTTGTTCTTCGTTTTATTTACGTTTTTTTCATTTTTCTTTGTTTTTATGATGCACCAAGACTTAAAATCTGATGTAAAGATGGTGTATCATTGGTATAAAAACAAACAAAATGTTTAAAAAACCAAAAACTAAATCAAAAACAAAAAAAGAATGAAGAAAACGAAAAAAACCCGAAGAAAAGCGAAAAAACGTAAAAAAAATTAAGAAAATCGAAAAAAATGAAGTAAAACGTAAAAAAAATGAAGAAAGACGAAAAAATGACAAAAAAACGTAAAAAATGAAGAGAAAAAGAAGAAAAATGTAAAAAAAACCAAGAAATACGTAAAAATGAAGAAAACGTAAAAGAACGTAAAAAACAAAGAAAAACGAAAAAGATAACATAAAAAGGACGAATAAAAACGAAAAAAATGTATAAAACAAAGAAAAAACCGACAACTTGAAATTTTTTACCCGACTCAATTTTGAATAAAATTTATATCGAAACGTAAATAAAAATAAGAATGTCACAACGGTATATTTGGAATTTTATAAAAAGTTATATTTTAAAAAATATATGAGAAAAATCATATAAGTTTAAAATTAATGTTAATAATAAATTAATAGTGATGTGACATAGATATAAAAATTAAAAAATAAGTGTGACATGACACCTTAAATTGAGATCCATACACCCCATTAATGAGGGGTGTATGAATCTTGATTCACTATTTTTCTTTCATCGCCATTAATATTAATAATGATTGTGATTAGACTAGTATATTATTATAACACTATTACTATTTTATTATTTATTATTATTGATTAATAAAAACAAATAAAAACCGTATTATTGGTTTTATTATATGTAAACCTCATTATTAAATAAAGGGTTGGATCATTTTTATCGAATGTGCGATGTTAGTAAAACAGCAATAGCAATGTGTAGTGTATAAAAACTACGGATATAAACAACATATTTTTAAACTATCCGAATATTCAACTAAACTGTTAATTAATTGGATTCCGATACTCTCATTATACAAATTTTGACCCGACTACTTTTTTACTTAATTACGGTATGTTTAGACGACCTACATTCTGTTTGTATCTGATTATCATATGTAACCGAGCATATACGTGAAAACATTAATTAGAAGCTTCCACAAAAACGTAATTGCGGATCTAAAACATGACTTTTAACTTTTTTTAGGACCCATAAAAAAGGTGAAAGTTTGTGGAATTAATTAAAATTGACATTTTAGGAGGTGGTTAAAGTTATAATTACTGATAATCATGAGAAAGCTAGGGTGAATAGATACAAACAACTTTATATTCTATTATATTCTATTCTATGTGTATCGAGCATTGTTTTACTTTGAATAAATAAATAAATAATGCTAATGGCCTAATGCTAATCAAATATATACATCCTTAATCAATCAATTATACAATATCTACCAATAGTTGAGCAAAATTAAACTAAAGCTTTTTATAGTTCTATTTATTCCTACAAAATGGACTTTTGAAAAGATTCTTTTTAATTTACCTATATTTGATTAATTATTATTAGTCAAAAGAAGTTCCCTAATTAACTTACAATATCAACTTTTAATGTTATTTTTAACATTAAAGGTGAGTTTCTTTTACCATTATACTAATGCTGCCGACAATATTGGTAATAATTCCTTCAAAACTTTGAGAATGGCTTTGGGAATATTTCTAAAAGCTTGTTTTGCCTTTTCAAGCTTCCTCAATATTTGTTGACTTTTCTCGTAAAAAACCATCGAGTAGTCGAGTACTAGATATGCCCTTTTCCTTATTTACTTTTTATTATTCAAAATTATACTCCATTATTTTGTGAATTTGGTAGAAAATACCAAATTAACATCTTAAGATTTAACTTTCTTAAGAGTCAAAGATCGGATGATTGAGCTAAAAGATCGGTGCCATACCTTAACACTTTTATGAGGACGAAAAATAGCACATTAATGAAGTCATCACCATCATCAAGTTTATCATTCTCGCTTTATTCAAATACAAATGTGCAATTATCTATGTGGACAAAGAACGTGTTTAATTATAGTCCCAAATTGTTTTATCGTCGATCTTACAATGAAAAATTAATCAAGCACAGTAGTTGCATATTTTCTCATATGTAAAAATACAAATTATATGGGTTTTTTTTTTAATGGAAATGTGGAAGTATTTCTTATGGTTGTGGTGGTGAGTGAAAAAATGAAATAAAATAAAAGAAAATACTTCGAGATTTGGGAAATGGGATGGCTTGTGATTATGATTGATAAGTACTTCAAGTTATACATGTACATATCCTTAAGCTAGATCTTTAGTATTGGATCAAAATTTATCCAACAACAACACAACTTTTAGAGTTTAAACAGAACGTGGTCTAGTCATCGGCCATATAAAGGACACTACAAGCAAATGAAGAAAAAACTCTCACCTACATAACCAACCAATTATGACTACTATTGGCTTCTTAGAATATTAATTCAACCAGGTTTTTATCATCACACAATCTCTTGTATAATCAGAATTAACATCAAGCAAAAAATCCACCATGTGTTTCATTTTCATGATCCTATATAGTTATAAAATCTGCTTTTAGTACATGATGCGACTAGCAATTATAATGATGAGTAAATTACGCTCTGGGTTCCTCTGATTATCCCTATATCATATACCCGGTCCTCCGTCGGTTATTGTGTGGATACAGTCCTTTGACCCGGGTTTATATTTTATCGCAAGTCTCTGACCCTAACGAGTGTTAATTTTGTCCGTTATCTCATGGTCAAAAATACCCTCATGTGCAACGCATTGGTCTAAGATAACAGACAAAGTTAACACTCGTTAGGACTAGAGACTCACAATGAAACATAAACATGGGTCAAGGGATTGAATATTTGCACAATACCCGATGTTAGGACTAAGATAAATGTAACGAAATCTATGCTAGAGACTCGCAATGAAACATAAACACGGGTCAAGGGATTGAATATTTGCACAATAGCCGATGTTAGGACTAAGATAAATGTAACGAAATCTACGTGCTTATTTGTAATATCCATACTTAGATGTTTAGGGCTAAGTAGTTAAGCATGTGACTTGCGGTACATAAACAAGTCTATGGAGTTGCTCATTGTAAGGTTCCAACACAATTTATACTCAATAGAATACAGATTCAAGTAAATGCTCTCCATATCGTTCATACATATTCATAGATTTATTGTTACGATTGTTTGATATAGGACTTACACCTAACCCGGGAACTTGGTATGTAATATAGCGATAACCACTGGAACTAGGAGTGTAATTTACTCTTAAATGATTTCAATTAGACTATTGTCTCCAAACCAATAGCATGGCTTTTTAACAAAACATTTACATCTCACTAACTAACTTTATACATGCATAGTCCCGTCCTTCAAGCTCTGAAAATTGTCCCACATTTCATGTTCCGTCTGTCACTAATCGCTACGCGTAACAACTCTTGTAAGTGTAAAAGAATCTAACTAAAAGAATGCCCAAAAAAAAGAGAGAGAAATAAACTACCTTAAGGATTACACAGTTGATGTTCGATGCAATGGTTCGTTTTCATGAGTAACCACTTGGTTCTGCTGATTGTCGAGAGGCATGTACTGAGACATAATTGCCATGATCTCGGAGTCCATATATGCCTGTGACATCAATCATTAATTAAATCATTCATATGATTAACCAATTGTAGAAACATCGATAAAAAAGACACTTACCCTTAGCCTGTATCTGTAGAAAATGTAACCAGCTAAACCAACAGTCGCCACCACCCCTAGTACCAACAAACTAACGAACCAAGCAAACTTTGAAGCCTTTCTTTCTGCATAATATATCCAGATAAAATTTTCGAGAACAAAAGAAAATCATCTTTAAAACAGGTCCTAAGTATAGAAAAAGTGTCATATAACTATCTTACCGATACATGTATCTTGATCAGCTATATACAATTTGTCCCCCTTGCATTTGCATTCATATCCACCATAAGTGTCCTTACATGAGCACCCATCACATTTACAAGCTAAACCTTCCTTGCACTCATCAATATCTGCATGAATTCAAGAACTTGTATAACAATAACGTCAAACATAAGTCCGATTGATGGTGTAAACTAAATCCCTCACCATCACAAGTATGGCCATCCCCACGAAAACCTTGTGGACAACTACAACCGGTGATATTAGACACCTGTAAGACAAATATGAATCAAATGGGAATATTCGAAACATCAACTATTTGACAAAACTACAAAACAATAACTCAAAAACTCAACTGAGCAAGCTGAAAACTTTGTTCCCTCCCTTATATCTGACCAGCATCCTCCGTTGTTGACAGTACATCTTCCAACTCCAACAGCTGTCTCAGTTAAACCATCCAAAATTTTGATAAAGAAAAAAAAAGTTCCAAAATTATAAAACAGATACCATAAGTTTTATTTCATTTATATAAAGTAAATGATAAAGAAGTATGCATACCTTCACAAGACGTGTATCCGTCTCCTTGATATTGCACACCATTAACCGTAGGGCATTCACATACTCTTCCCCTAAATGTGTCCTAAAAGAGAAAAAAATATACAATAAAATAAAATAAAAGCTTATGAAATAAGTTGAAGAAATGATTTCAAATGAACAGCACCCTCTGTTTTTTCTTACCTTGCAAGCACTTATTTTGTTTTGTGCGTCGATCCAGCAACCACCGTCCCTTTCAAGGCACTCATTTGTCTCAAGATCTGTTATACAAAATATACAATGTATAAGAACATTGTATCTTTATACATTCGTTGATTATTTATAATCAAATTATACCTCCACTTAAACATATAGGAGGAGCAGTTGTCTCCTTAAATCCTGAACATATAGCTCGTAATACAGAAGTCCTTTCCAATTTACCTTCAAATGAACGAAAATCGACATGTTAAAAAATTTCCCTAGAGGCCTAGACCATGGAAGAACTGGTGAAAAGGACTACCTCGAAACTGAACATCATTAATGACCAATGTTGGCAAGATGGTCACATCACCACGCGATCCTCGTCCAATCTAGTTATAAACAAGAACGAAACTTAGCCATTTAGTACTTCTATCCAACATTTTATTAAAATGACGGTTTTGTGACTCAGAAGGGAAAAAAGAAGAACCTGAGAATTTTGCTCAAACTTTAGCACTTCATTATCAACATCAGCTTCAGGGTCACCCATGCATTTTTGTATCTTTTCACTAGGCAGTCCTGGTAAATTCACTAGATGATTATATTGCGTAACAAGTTTAATGAGACTTATAATTAAGAATAATACTTAGTTAAGTTGTTACCAAGTGACTTGATGACATCTTCAGCACATTCTTTGCTATATCTCTTTTCCTTCATAGAGCACCTAATGTGAAAATCAGTCACGTAATCCCACCATACCCAAGACCTATTAGTCTCATTAGCAACTCTATGAACACAAAGCTGTCTCAAATTCTCAACCACCACATCTTTCCCATTATAACCTTCTCCAAAATCCTGTTCAGGATCCGGTGCGCAATATCGTCCCTGATTAATACACTGGGACTTACACTGATCGCTGAAAACAAACGGTTTAGGACAGTACCATGTTATATAATGTGGTGTGAACATCGTGTAACCATTTTTCTCAAGTATTTGAGCATGCCCTTTAAAGTTCTTGATGAAATTCATTTGTTCATCACAACGAACCCCACATTCATCATTGCTATTAGTCCATAACTCGTACTCGACCCGCTTGTCTGGGTGGGGCACGGACTCAGACCAGTCGAGCTTTAATAGGACTTCTTGGTCACCTTTCTGTAAAGCATCTTTTATGGACTGAGCAAAAGATTTATGGATCAATGCTGATGGGATTGTGAGCTGTTCAATGAAACTGTCAGCGGTTGAACTGGCCTCGGGTGAGTCCATTGTAATGAGGGGTTCGTCTATGGTGTCCGCTACTATTACAGCTGCAGCACCTGCCTGCTGTGCATTCCATGCCTTCAAAGCAAAGTAACACTCTGCAATACAAGGTACAAGATATGTGAACAAAAAAAATTATTAATAGAAATCACAAAATATTGAGGTGTATGGCTGTTAATGGTTTATGACTGTATCCATATTTTAAATTTATGAAACTATAATTTAACTGATTATTTACTTACGGGTTTTTTTAACGACAAACCCTAAAAACTATCATCGAAATATTCGAACATGCATAGTATAAATGTACGTTAATCGATATTCAAGGGGCAGACAGTTGTTATGGTCTAAACTCTAAGTACAAAAATTTATGCATCTTTTATATCTTAATGACGGCACCTATAGGATTGTCATTATCATTTTCTTTTACTTACACACTACAATTTCAGATAATTTTGGATTATATCGAAGTACTATATCATATAACTTGTTATGTTATAACTGATTATATCTGATTTAATTATTCCATATTACAAGCATGTCAAACACTTCAAAAAGTCAAACACCACACTCTATTATTATATCATGTTGTTGTATACCTAACTAAACAGTGATTTTAATTGGTGTCTTAGATTTTTCTGTCTACGTCTTAGTGTTAGTTAAATAGACACGTAGTTCTTTTATAATCTATGTACATGAACGTTATATATTTTTTATCTATAAAATTTACTGGGATAATCTCATTTACCAAAAAAACTAAAACACTAAATATAATACTCTTGTAGTAATAACCATTAGATTTAATCATATTCCAAACTATTATGATGAAGAGAGCATGCCTTTAAAAATTGGAACAAAATATAGTTGACATTCTTTGCGTAGGACTTTTTCAACTTATTAAGCACTGAAATTCGTCGACTTGATATATATAAAAGTGTAGAGATAATTTGATTTTTATTATATTGTAACAAAATTTTCACATCATGACTTAAAACAGGTGCAAAAGATCTCAACAGGCCGGTGGGCGTAGGCCTTCTAAGGCCCAAAGGTAACGGGTTGGACTTATTTAGATAACTCTGATTAATGAGAGTCCAATTTGTTGTATATTATTGTGTTTGGAATTGTTTTTTTTTAATTGCTTCTCTCTTTATTTTTCTTATTTTAAAGCCTGATAAACGAACACCAATGCACTTATCACAATTGATTATTCACTTATTTTATAATAAATAAACATTTAAAAATAACTATGATGAAGTTAGCTTATTTTTTTAATCTGATAACAACTTGTTGATCATAAGTTGATCCAAACGAGCGAAACGCATATTATTATGTATGTTTGATCCCGTTCACTTTTTCATATTTGGTTTATCATAAAAATGTTATGTACTTATGTGATTATTGGTTTGACCTTCATAGTATAAACTTTGATATAACAAAATAAAATTAAAAATAAATGTAGTATGATGCGGTAATCCAACCAATCAGAATTCAGAAAACTTAAAGTCAAAGTCAACATTGAATTACCTCCCCGATCAAGAAGAAGAATAGTAGGACGAGACGACGACTTTGATTTAAATGGTTTATCCCCAACGAATTGTGAGCAACCGAAAACAGAGTGGGGTTTCTGAGGATAAATAACCGAACCCACCATCGAACCACCGTAATCAGGCACCCCGAAGTTACCGATGGCTGCATCATGTTTCGACCGTAGATCTATTGGTGACAAAACACTTATACTACTCTTCTCCACCACAAATCTCCCCTCCGTTTCATTCATAATCCACATCATCATCACCATCAATATCCATCCCGAAAAAGCCACACTCAGCTTCATCGAATTCAATTTCGAGCAAAGGAATTATGATATATGAATAATGGGAATGAAAATGATGAGACAGGGGAGAATAGAAGTAGTAGTAGGTATTTATGTATTAGTTTACATTAAGAAATAGTGATGGTGGAAATAAATTAAGTGGAAGTCAAGAGTAGACTTATTAGAGAGAAATGGTTTATCATTTTCTTGTATAATTTTATTTAACATGTTATGGTGATGTTTTTGTTTTGTTATTTGGGTATGGCGTAAAGGGAACGGGAAATCAAGGTTTGAAAGGTGGTGGAATGAGTCAATCCCAACTACTTGGAATGCTACTTTCCAACTTCTATTCCTTTTTCTTCGTTTACTTTCACTTCAATGATCCTTAATAATCCCTAGGTACACCTTAAAATAATAATTATTTATCATTATAGATATATGATGCTAAAATTGAATATACTAAACTTAAAGTTTATTTTAGTTGTGTTGTAAAACTGATTGTTGTCGGATGATCTAATGATCCGTCGAATCGCGTATATTCAATGACTGATGTGTTGTTAATTTTTATGTTTGTTTGATTTGTACGTTGTCACTTGTTCTCTTCCACGATAGTCATTCAATATGTGTGACAATTACCCAACACTTTCTTATGTCGTTACTTATTGGTAAACATATTGGTAGATTAAGTCTGTTTGGATCAATTACCTTAATAAGAAATCACACAACTAATATAGCTAATAGATAAATGAAATTAAAAATGTAAAAATACAATAATTTTGGTAGTTTACCTCCTCAATATTAGTTCGCAACAAAAACTTCACTAAAACTTTACAATACAAGAATAGAGACACTCAGTGTTCAACAATCTTGAATATCCTGACAAGTTTTCTCTCACAAATTATGTAAACCTAACGCATCTACTTATATAGAAATAACATTACTCTAATAACTCTTATATAATAGGCAACACAATATTTTAAGAAATTGAGTCAACATTAATAAATCCTCCCCTGACTTAGATTTCATAAAATCTCATATTTATCCGAAAAATGTACTCTCTTCTTGATCTTCTTTGCTTTATTGTTTTGACAATAACTCCTCTATTACAATGATTTCTTATCCAAGTAACACAAATTCGAACGAAAATAAACATACTTCACGTTCAAAGAGGTTCTCATACTATGATATTGCTCAATTTATATATCTTTTATCCTCACATTATCTCTCAAAAGTTTTATGGGAGGCAAATGCTTGTTAAGAAGGCACTGATGAATCAATTTGATCTATGAGCTGGTAGGGGTGATTGAACCCTCTCAAAAGGGTATGAAGATTTTTGTTGTGATTGTGAAATGAGTCACATGGAAGTGTATGAACGAGTTTTAAACAAACTTGTCGACTAAAATGGAATTTTGTATAGTTTTATTGATCAATTTTTCTTTTGACCAAGTAAATCTAAAAGTGTATTTTGTTTAAAGTTGTTTTATCCTAATCTAATAAATAGTTTAGTACTTGTGTATATACATATTATAAAAGTAAAATAATACAAATGATTACAAAAGATGTAAATGTAAGCATAAATTAATCAAACTAGATATAAAATAATTACACTATATCATAATGCAATAACATTTTGAAACTGACATGGTCAGAACGATTGAATCGCAAAAATAAAGAAAAATGTAAAAAAGGGAATGAAATGGTTTTTGGCGAGATTTGGGATTGAAGCGAACCACCCAGTTCACTGGTTGAGCCGAAAACTGAAGTCGGAGTTGAACCTTTTTTTCTATTTTAAGTCGATACATATATTGCTATTTAAAATTAAAAAAAAAAAAATCAGTGTCACTTTACATTAAATCATATAAACCTAAACGTCTAAACCCTAAATCTCATCGACATAAATCACAAACCAATCCCGGTCATCTTTGGCCTTTTGACCATCGCGGAAACGGAAACATAAACATATCGGCCATAGAGTTAATGTTTACTTTTAATTAGTTTAAGTAGATGTTATATTATATATCATTTGTTTTTGGATCGACAGTCGATATCAAATCATAATTTGGAACAAATATGATTAAAATAAATGTAAGAGCAATGTATGTATCAAAGTGTATGTATATTATATATTGCATGCACATTAGGCTTTTCAATTTTAATCAAAATGTATGTATATAGTATCTATACATATAATAAATGCACATGGTACAATATTATATGTGCATGATTACAATGTGTACATCAATTTTAAAATTGTACCAATCACTTTCTTTTATTATCGCTTTCACCAACTTAATTCGCCACCTTCGTATAGTTGCTTTGTATGCCAATAACTGAGAATATAATATAATATATATATATATATATTCAGTTATTCAACCTGAAAATATACATAGTAAAAGTAAAATTTGGCTTTATACTAACATATAAGTATGTGTATATTGATATTAATAGGATGTTGTCACGCAATACAGTAGTAATAATTAATTTATTTACTTTTACTGCGTTCAATGATATGTTTTAACATGACATGTCTGAATAGTAACATAAAACTTTTTATCATAATTTTATATATAACACAAATATAGATATATTATCATTGATTATTCATAAGTCGATCATCTCTTTATAGAGAATATACTTTTATTATCAATAATTTACCAAATACATATGATGTCCATATGTAATATAATTTATAAGATGAGCATGTATAATTATCATGTATGTAGATAACTAAATATTTTATTAAAAATTTAACTATTTTTATTTCTGAAATTCATCTTTAAAACTTTAAGACGAATAATGAAATTTAAAATACTTTTTATACCATTAAAAATTAAGTATTCAATTGGGATCTAATATTTAAATTTAGAAAGAAATTAAAAATACATGATTAATCAAAGTCAAAGGTATCAACTTGATATTATTTATAGAATAAAGTTTTTCTATTTAAAATAATTATTATTTATATGTAATTAGGGTAAATTAGTAATTTTAATTATTTTTTAAGAATCTAATATTTAACATGTTGGATGCATTATACTTATTATTTAATTTTGATTTTAATTTTAATTATCATTATAGTATGAAACGATTTTCTCTTTTTCCAACTACTAAAATATGACCATGTATTATTTACTTTATTTTACATAAAGCACATATTTCAAAACTACTTTATTTAAATACCTTTATGGAAAAGATATATATTTTTATATATATACTTGTTAAGTTCAGTATCTTTTCACTCGGATTTATTAAACAAAATTTATCTCTTAAAATTGCAAAATGTGTGCCAAGTGGTAGAAATAGACAAACACATGTAAAAAATGTAATGTATATCCACAAACATCTTATGACTCTCTCCTATTTCCAAACTAAACATAATAAAACCTATTTAAAGCATACCACTTCCCCAAACCATTAATATAAATTTAGGAATCACAAACTAAATACCATTGCTTTTATACCTTCACAAATTCTTCTTGCTCTCTCCCTCCTCAAATTAAGATGAATAATACATCTCATTCAACATCTCCTAGAGTCCAATTCAATAATCTTGAGCAACAACATCAAGAAACCAACCACACCATTTTCACATCCAACAAATCAAAACTCAATGTTAAAACCTACAAAATACTTTTAGCTATAAACTATTTATGTCTTTTCATCGGTTCGATCTCTTCTTCACTTCTTATAAAATTCTACTTCAACCACAAAGGGTCTAGCCGATGGGTTTCTACTTGGGTCCAATCAGCCGGGTTCCCTCTTCTCTTATTCCCCATTTACATCCCTTACTATTTTAATCACTTATATACCAATAAAAATGGTAACCAAAATATTAATGTACGAAAACCATTTTCTAATTTTGACATGAAACTTTTGTCATTATCTTTTGGTATAGGAATAATGTTAGTCGTAAGTAATTTATGCTTTTCTTGGGGCAATTCATATCTTCCGTTATCAACTTCGGCTTTAGTTTTATCTTCACAACTTATATTCACTCTCATTTTATCAATAATCATTGTGAAACAAAAGATTACATTTTTAAACCTTAATTGTGTCATTCTTTTGACATTAAGTTGTGTCCTTTTAGCCATAAGTCATAAAAATGATCAACCCGAAGGACTAACAAAAACAAAATACTTTATCGGGTTCCTTTCGACTATTTTCGCAGGGCTGTTATTTGCATTCTACCTTCCATTTATGGAAAGAATTTATAGTAAAGTTGATTGTTACGCAATGGTTGTTGAAATGCAATTTGTTATGGAAGCAACTGCCACGGTGGTTGCCACGGTGGCAATGGCTTTAGCAGGAGGTTTTAAAGAAATGAAAAATGAGAGTGTAACTTTATTTGATTTGGGACCCACAAAATATTGGTTGACTGTTGGATTTAATATTGTGACGTGGCAGTTATGTTTTATGGGTACGGCTGGAATGGTGTTCTTGACCACGTCGTTGACCGGTGGGATATGTATGACGGCGTTGATGGCGATGAATG
Organism: Logfia minima; assembly: GCA_963921325.1. Lineage (NCBI taxonomy): Eukaryota > Viridiplantae > Streptophyta > Magnoliopsida > Asterales > Asteraceae > Logfia > Logfia minima. Next base: position 12,801,590 of record OY992770.1, on the reverse strand, counting down.
TGATCGGTGGAGTGGTGGTTTATGGCGATGATTTCAAGGGTCCAAAAGTTGTGTCCACTGTCTTGTGTTTATGGGGGTTTTGTTCGTATGTCTACGGGATGTACGTGAAGATGAAAAATGAGAAAAGTGGTGATCAAAATGACGATGATGATGACAGTGCACAAAGACATGAAAATAAGTCATCGTTGGAGTTATCTGAAATTGCAACGGAAATTAATCAGCATTAAAAGATCATACCTTGTTATATAAATTAAATAATATAAATAAAATCCAGGCTACACTTGGATCCTTATCCGATGCATTTAATTGAATTCTATCTTTCTTTTTATTTCTTTGTTTTTCTTTTTTTTGCATGGATACTACAAATATTCAATTAAATGTTTTAGTAACATTAATTCAATAATTCCTATACGACTTAATGTGATGTAATACAACAAAGGTATACTGTCTTGTTGAGGTTGGAAAGTGTACTTCTTTATAATTAGAAATTCTTGTTTAACTAAGTTGGAATCATTAATTTGATTTGATCTGATCTGTTTTAATCTATAGAAGATTTTCATGGATACCGATAACTCACGTGAAGTCGAACGCACATAAATAATCTAGCATAATAATGAAACAAAATCTTAATAATAGCATAATAAGAGGGTATTGTATTTAAGTACTTATTTACTTATCGCAACTTTTTACACAGTTATCCGTTTAAAAATAACGTATAAAATATAGTGTATGCTCATCTATCTTAAATAAGAATGTTGTATTCTCGACGTGGAAGAAAAGATAGAAAAAAGAAATACAGGGAAAAGGAAGAAATAAAATAAAATTAATAATTTTTATTTTTAAGTTGGATGAAAAAGAATGGAAAGATAATAATTACTCGCTAATTATCTAAAAATAGAAGATAAATGTTAAGAGAAAAATATATATTAAAATTTCCCATCTTCTCATCTCTTTTCTTTCTGTTTTTCTTTCGGAAAAACTCAGTAACACAATTTATTTTTAAATCATTTCACTTTCCTTTTAGAAAGTATACACATTATAAGAACGTCATTATGTCTATAATCTTATAAGCTACAATGTAATAAAATATTAATATATTTTACTATTTATACAACTTACCTTACAAACGAAAGTTATTCTCCGTGAATTCTGTAGGTTATCCCTGAATAAATTACACAAAAACGACATAAACTAAAGCACCTACAAAATTAATTAATAGGAATAATACTTTGAAGTACAATCTCTTATTATAATATATATTTTGATTTGATTGCATACGTTTTGTACAACAATTGACTTCTAGTTGATTGTAATGAATTTGGGTGATGTTGAAATTGAAAAGACAGGCGTGTTTGCTTAAATATGTATAATTAAGAGACTCCTTAATCCAATTTCCAACTTTATGTTTACATATCAAGCATTCTCATATTTAATTGAGTTTTGTTTATGATATAGCTCTAATGAATTCTTATAATACTTCTTATATTGCTACTTCATATCATGTACGGATGGGAATGCTTCTTTAATTCTTAAACTTTTGCGTATCAATGAATATTTCTCTTATCTTCATGTACTCCGATTTATTTATTTATTTTATCTATTTGCATAGTTTGTCCAAACTCTTACAGTAAGTTTGGTGGCACATAACAATAGCAGTAAATAATAGTAATAAGCAATAAGCAGTAGCAGTTAGCAGTAGCTGTCTGTTTCAAAAAACTGTTTGGTAACGTAGCAATAGCAATAATTATAAAGAGTAAAAATACGAGAAAAACATATAGGTGCTTTGTGAATGTTATTTTTGAGGGTATATAGGTAATTTCATAAACAAAACGCTAGTTGTTAATTGAAATGTTTCCTCATCAAGCATTTTAAATGGAAGCAGTTAGACAATATGCAAACTCTAATTGCTTTGTTGCCAAACAAGCTTCTCAACCAAATCATTAACTGCTAGTCGTTTGTCGCTACAAAATACTTTCAAATGCTTGTCACCAAACACAACTTTGTACGATTTGCTTTTGTCTATATTAGTATATAATGCATTTTTATTATTTGCTTAAAGTTGAATTATCAAAAGGTTATTGTCAAAATTACCCCTTACGAGACTAACATATACATAAAAATAAAAGCTAGGCAATTCAAATCAACACTGTACTTGTTTTTGTTCAATCGTTAAGTTCTGAATTTTTATCATTTCTATATCACCTCTTTTTTCATATCATTCAATTCTAATTTTTTTTTCAATTTAAACTCTAAACATTAATTAATTTCAATAATACAATTGCTCTAAATATGTTCTATGTAATAAATCAATGTCATCATTAGTCATGTATTCTATACAGACGTTCAATGATTTTGTTATCCGATTTTTATATATAAGTGACCTACAAAACTTTTAAATGAAATCATATATCGAAAACCATGAACCTAATCGAACTGATCCAAACATTGAAGAGAAAAAATAATTATCCGCTACTTTCTGCGCATACAATATTAGTATGGGTAAAAGGGCAGTGTTTCTTTGGCTATTTTATAGTTTATTATTTGGCTATGCAAGTTTTTTTTATGTATCCTCTGACTTGTGACTTGTTTACACAAAAGGATTAAGTTAACCGTTGTGTTTGACGCTAGAATGGAAGCATAAGTAACATATGAATATACAATTCGTAAATTGAAAGAGAAAACATTATTAATTGAATCGAGAACTAAAGAAACTAAGAGTAAGCTTAGTATTTATAACAAAAAAATCTTAATTCTAAATAAAAATCAAATCCTAATATAACTCGAAGTCTAATTAAACTAAAAATCTCATACCTAAGTTATCCCTAAAACTAGAAATCAAATCAATTGTAATCTTGTTCTCATCATTTTTCCTCATTTGAAAAGAACTCGACCCCGAGTTCTCATGGTTAATTGCTTCATATACTTCACAAAGCTTCATGCGACGACATTTGTCAGCCGCAACTTTGAACTCCACATTAACTCGACATCTCTTCATACTTTTTGATACGTCTACCATACTCCCAACGATCCACACACGACACTAAACGTTGGATTATCTCCTCTTTGTCATTCTCCATCTCTTTGGAAAGAATTCAACCTCGAGTTCTCAAGCGTTGACAACGTCTGTGAAAAAAGTTTTTTCTAATTTACTGCTCTTTTTATTGTTTATTTAAGTAAGAAATTATCTAAGTAGAATTTTAGTGAAATAAAGATTTATTAAGTAGAACTTGTTAAAAATTATTTTATTAGTTAATAAAATATTTTATAAAATAATAAGATATGATAGGTCGATAAAAGTATATTTTTTTAAAACGGTTCATATAGAGACTTGAGATATATCACGATAAATTAATTAAGGTTTTATTTTTAGATAGACTTTTAGGTAAATTAATGGATTTGATTGGTTGACTAAAAGTATAGTAAAATCGAAACATCTGATTGGTTGATAAATCTTAATATTTGAAAATTTTCAAAAAATAAATAAGTTTTGAGTACAAATATTAGAATTAGTAATAAGTAATTAATATTACTAATTTCTCACACCCATATGCTCGTCGATGAGTCAACCATTTGAAGGTTGACCTGCGATAACTCTCTATATGCAGAAGTCGTTGTCGTTGGTTGAAAACTCTAACACGTTGCATTCGTTCATCTTTTTGCACGTTCTCATATAACCGCTCAAGATGTAAAACTCGCTAAGAGGTATTTGAGCGATTGAAGATCTTGCAACGAGTACTCGACTTAGACGGGAAGTATTTGGATTAAAATTATTACGTATTTTATATAAATAATAAATTTTGAAATTATATGTTTAACCGATATAGATCGGAAGCATAAACATAATTGTTTAGAAACATAAACACAATCATTCAATTATTTAAATAGTTCGAGCCTAATTTAAAATCGGATTAAAAAATTGACTAAGTTGACTTTAACATATTAATTTCGAGTAACGTCAAATTTGAACAATTTTTTATCGCATACTGATTTTTCAGTCCGAGGCGACTCAGACCATACTAGAGATCCGAGTACTCAGTCGAGTAATCCGTTTTTACAACCATGTAACCACACACTCCTTTCTCTTCCTGAAATCGCTTCTTCAATTCCTTTTATTTAACTAGTTACTCACTTCCTTGAACGCTTTACTAAACTGCCTTCAATCCCTATATATACTTTCGCTTCCCGTCTATAAATTTGAACTTCTCTGGAAACCAGTAAACTTCTTTGAGAATATGATGATGAAGATACCGTGTCCACACCCAATTCTTACATTCTTCTGGGCCAATAACCCTTATATGTCGTTGGTCAGTGGCTATCTCAATCAAGCCCAACCTCTTCTTCAATCGTCATTATAAAGCAATGGTTTGGGTAAAAGAACATGAAGTTTTGTTAGGAGAAGTAACAAAACACATTATTATTGTTCATTATACTTGTCATTTTTTGTAATAAAAATGTACATCGCTAACTTTAACATACTATGATTACCACATTCTTATTTTGTTACACAACTTATGTGTTCAAAGATGAATGAAATAAACATTGTTTTGAACTAGGGGATATTTCCCCACGCTCGAAGTGGGATTACAAAGCTCACATTTTAAATAAAACTAAATTTTCTAATCAACTTTTATTGAGCAAAATGAAAAATCTTATCATATAAGTGGAATTAGATTCACTTATTAATTAATATTAATACTTATAAATTATATGAATCTCTAATTGATGTATCAGAGAATACATAAGCGTATATTTGATTTAGTTCATTGTTATTTCTAAGTTCTATTAATCGACGATTAATGAAAATATAGAATATAAAATTTTATATATCGAAGATAAAGGGAAATAAATAAAAATGATGATGTGCATGAATTTGAGCACTGCTTTAAATAACAAAAATATTAGTATATTGGAGTAGTAAGTTAGGTCGTTGAAAATTTTTAAATATTAAAAATAATCAAAGAGAATAAAATAGTAACTAAATAAAATTAATTATTTATATATTTATCTACTTTTAATTGTATATATATATGTGAGATCGGATTGTAAATTAAAAATATTATTAATTTATTTTTATTATATATATACGTGAGATAGATTATAGAATTAAAAAAAAGTATATATATATATATATAAAAGAAACGGAAAAGAAAAGTAAAATAAAAGAAAATAGAAAAAAAATAAACAAAAAACTAAATGACACAATTACTGCTGTTTACAATCTCACGGAGCCACAGATGTAAATATAAGTCATATTTATGTTTATGTTTATTTTAACAGTTTTTTTTTTTTTTTTTCGAAAAATAGGTATATGCATAAACATGGTATTTTAAATCCCCGTCCTGCTATGTTTAAGTAATAAAACAAATCGATAAGCGCAACCTCATTTCATTTCATTAAAACGACCATCAACTACTATGTTCAAGAAGTTGTATATGCAGTTTACTTGAGCCATTATTCGTCTTGTTGAATTGTTTATACCCGACCCATGTCTCCTAATTTACGGGTTACGGCTACTGTCTTCCTCCAAACCATTTAGTTTCACTTCCGATTGCTGATGCGCCATATCGTAAGTAGCATGTAAACCAAACAACACATAATAAACCAGCATAATCCCCGTGCAAATTCCAAACCGTATAAACGCCATATAACCCAACGACCCCATTAGAAACAAATTCGTTGCAATCGAAAGGGAGGGAAGCCATGGAACCAATGGCACTCCCCAAACTTTCGGGGTTCGTTGTTGTGGCAAAATTAATGAAATTCCCAGTGTCCCTGAAAACCATATAGGAACCATCACTGCGTAACCCACCCAACCGGATTGTAACCCCCAACAAGCTGAAATCCCAATGGATGACCCGATTATAACTGACAAAAACCCGACTAGTTTGACTAAATTTGGTTTTGGAGTAACCCCTTTTACGTAATACCTTCTTACGATAAGTGCAACCGCCATCATCATGAAAACGAAAAGCGTACTTACGGATAGTAAACTAGCTAAAATGTCCAAACTCGAAAAGAAAGCAATACACGCGCTAGAAATTGTGACTAATAAGGTCGCGTTTATTGGCGTTTTGGTCTTAGGGTGGACTAAAGCAAACCACGGGGGTATCATATGGGCTCGCGCGATATGAGTTATGTAACGCGCTTGACCAAGTGCACCAACTAATAAAACCGTGGTCATACCTTTAAGTGCACCTAAAGCCACCAAGTACTTGGCCCATTTCAAACCAACTCTCTCAAACGCAACAGAATAAGCTGCATTCGGGTCAATTTCGGTGTATTTTTGCATCATGGTTAACGAAAGCGCCATTAAGCAATAAATTATCGTGATTATCGACATCGACCCCAGTAGTCCTAACGGTATGTCTCGAGATGGGTTTTTCGTTTCTTCCGCCATCGTTGCAATCGTGTCGAACCCTCCGTAAGCAAAATACACAATCGCTGCGGCTCGAAACACACCTTCAACACCATAAGGTGCGAATGGTTTCATATTTGAAGCGTCCGCATTTAAAAACCCCGCGATTATGACAAATATAATCACAAGGGTATTAATCACGGACGCGATCCAATTAAGTAAAGAAGTTTTCCGTGTACTACTCATGGCGATCGTGGCGGCGATCGCCAGCACAACAACCGCAATCGGATCTAAAAGATTGTACCCTTCAGTGAGATTCGTTTTAATTCGTAAAGAATTCGATTCACGGTTTATAAGGCTCGTGAAATACGATGTCCAAGATCGTGCAACGGCTGCACCGCCTAGAATACATTCGAGAAGAATATTTCCAGCAGTAACGAAAGCTGCAAAATCTCCTAATTCTACTCTGAGGTACGCGAATGAGCCCCCAGCTACTGGGATCTCGATCGCGAACTCTGTGTAGCAAAAAACCGAAAGCATAGCTGAAAAACCAGACGCTACGTACGAAAGTACAATAGCAGGTCCAGCGTTTTCATTGGCTTCTTGGCCAGTAAGAACGAAAATCCCAGCACCAATGACAGCACCGAAACCGAACCACATTAAGTCCCACCAATTAAGACATCGTTTCATGTCGTTTTCGCTTTGTTTTCTAAGTTTTTCAATCTCATCGGAGTCTTGTGATCGAGTTAGTAAACGATCTTTGAATCGAGAATAGGTATGGGACAAAGCGTAACGATAAGTAGCCCAGTTTTGGAATGATTCTTCAGGGAAGAAATCTTGTTTGCTACATCTCCAATATGATTGTTGTTCGATTTGATCATGATCATGATCATTTATGGTTTGTGATGTATCCATAAAATTGTATTTTGTGTTATGAAATATCTAAAGTAAGAAATGTGATTTATTGGTTAGTTAGGCAGTGATGAATAATAGACATAGTACCATTGGTTATATGGGGTCAGGTTGTCTTAATAAATGGATGGGATATATCATATGCGGGCATTACAAGAAAAAAGCAGTTGTGTTATTGGACAGCAAATAGTTCGTTGGTCTTGTTACTTTTAAGTAGTCAATGAATCTAGATTAAGATGTTATTAAATCGTTTTAGCAACAAATACCTAAAAGTAGACATTTTGCTTGTAGAGACGTACTTTGAACAAAATACCTTTTGATATTATCAATCATAAGACAAAAATCTTCTAGTTGGTCTACTAGACTATGTTGTTGTATAATTCGTTGCTTTATATTTCTATTGTTTTCTATATTTTTCGTTGTTTACATTTAAAGTTTTGGATCAATCGGCATTTCACATAAATTTATTGAACATACGTAAAGTTTGTGTATTGAAAAAACGGTAGTAAGGTTGAAATAATAAATTGCCGTTGTGTTCCTTGAAATAATCGTACGTAAAAAACAAATGGTATAATAAATTACCGTTGTGCTCCTTGAAATAATCGTATGTAAATATGATGATTCATGAAAAAGAATTTACTTACCAAATCATTATTTTGGTTTAGTTTTAAATTGTTTCTTGGGATCATTGTTTTTGTTTTTCGAAGAGATTGTGTGTCAGGTTGAAATAATAGGTTTTGGGCGGCCCAAAATCTTTGAAAGACTTTGGATTAAATTCTAGGGTTACTAACCAATATCTTACGTCATTCGATAACTTTTTAGTATGTGAGAGATGTGATTTTCCATTTTGATATCTGTGTAAATGTTACATTATCTACGCATTTTCTTAAGCTTTAGTATCTTTGGGTATCTCATTAAATCCTTAAGTATTTAGTTATTAGATTAGATGATGATGAGTTTAACCTAAAGAAATTAAATTCGTGATGTGATTCATAAACTTGGTTACACTTACGAAGACTCGCCCATATGCTAAAAAGTTTGGGATGTCACGAAATGACTCAAACTGGAAGAGACGTGCTTTACGAAATTGTCATGATGTTCATAATTGGATTCGAGTGGTTTGGCTGAGGATCTGGAGTACGGTTTTCATAAGGGCGAGGGCTTTCCGGCTCAAGAGAGCATGTATCAGAATTTCAATGAAAGAGTCAAACGTGCAAGACGAACTTAAAGTAAAGTGCACTATACGTCTCTTCTTGTATGTTATCTTCAGCGACCTTTGATTCTTTTGAATTTATGTGTTGGACACAAACACACGTCTTTTTTCTGATTTGGACGTCATTGGAACTTTTTGCATTATAGAAACAAGTACACAAGACTCTTTTTTCAAAGTTGGGTAGTCAATTTCATGTGCAGATGAATGAGTCTGCAAGTCCATGTTTCAGTTGATCAATTGACAGATGATATAGCAAACTAATTGATAATTTTGATCAGTTTGACTAAAACCGGAGAAAATTATATATGATTGTTAAACATTTAAATGTGTACATCTTTTAATCCGAGTATGTAATTAAAGAAAGGGATAAATACGCAAATGAGTACAGGGATAATTAGAATATATCTACTTGTTTTTGGCAGGGGTGAAGTAATTAGAAATGCTAGAACCACGTTTCACTATATTGGCTCGCTTCTGTGGCAGAAGCAGAGAACGAAGTTCTTCCTGTATCTCCGGTGGTAATTCGTCAACCACTGATTGGTCAATTTCATCTACCTTGTAACTCCATGTATTTGTTGTCAGTCCAGTTTGACTTGCAGTCGGCCTCTCACTCTCCTTATCCAACGGTTCTTGTACTCCTTCAATTAATAATATCATCATTTCATGTATTGAAATACGTCAAGATGAGAAATAAAGTATGCCGAATGAAACTTGATACCTAATGACCAACACTTTGTCTCTTGAAGAGCATTGGGATTGTCTTGCTTTGATGAAGAACTCGAGTTGCTTTGGAGAAATCTCAGGATGGAAGATGTTCCCTACAACAAGTGGAATCCCGAGATTACATCCAGATCGTTATACCATACACTACAGCCCCAAATATATCAATTTTTAATAATTAATGAACAGACCTTTTCTTTTGTTGCCTTCCTTTTATGCTCATATGATCTTGTTCCATCATTAGAGTCCTTTATCTTCTTTTCTTTGCCAGGTAACCTTGGTTTTATCTCATTCTGATTTGAAGTAGAGCAGCTTCCACCTCCTGCACTAACATTGCCTCAAGATACAGGTACAAAAGAACAGCGCAGCAAGCGTAAAATATACAAAAGGGGAACCTGTTGATGACTGCAAAGCTTCTCCAGCAAAATCACCACTGACCTGCATTCAAGAAGAAAAATGCAAGTCCTCATATTAATTTTAATAATCAGATAGATACAAATTCCAAAGTAGAAAAGATTTTGACATACGAAAACCTGATATGTATTCCATGTTGCACTGTTTAAATCCACGACTTTATAAACTTTAACAATTGCATCCTTGTTCATTATGGGAGTTATTTCATATAAAAGACATCAATGGGCTACTTTTGTATTTATGTATCATGATAATAACGAATGGAAGAGATATAGCCTATAGGAAAGCCAGACCTCATCTTTACATGCAGTCTCGCATTGATCAAAACTGGAGGTATCGTGTATGATTGGCACCTCAGACACTGGCTCTGAGTTTATGATTGGAACCTCTTCCCCACCACACTCATTTTTCTGTTCGCTTAGATGTAAGGGTAAATGGCTTTCAGTTCCTATTTAAAGGTGAAAGCCAATTAATACTGTAACAATGTAAAAGAAATATCTAAAAACCATTATGAGAAAGATTTACTACTTGATGGGGACAAAAGACTATCTTCAAGTACAAAATTTTCATTCTGCAGTTCGGATGAAGGCTGAAACTGATCTGGACAATGAAAGTACTTTGTGATCGAAGAAGTTCCCTACCCAAAAACACCCAATATCAGATACACAATCCATTTAAAGTATTCATCTTTATTGAATCTTTTTCTAGAGAATTAAACATGCTAAGAACAGAAATATGTAAGCTTACAGATGGTATAGAAGTAATTTTACTGGCAGAAACAGAAAGACCAGTAATTCCCCATCCACCACACTCATGTCCCACAGGATTCATGTATGACCCAAGGTATTCACGTAATCCAGCATGGAAAAGATTTAAAGCATCTTTTTGAATCTTTCCAGCTCCATATCTTAAAGGACAAGACTTGGAAGGGAACTTTTTATGTGAATCTGTATCTGTGGACTGCCAAAACAAAATGGCTTGATCAAAAAGCATGTCAAACTGCCAAAAAGATTATAGAGTGTGGATAAACACTATTAACCTTGTACGCATGAGCATGCAGAGTAAGCGTATGTGCAATTCGTTTATTCTTCTCGAGGTCTGACTGAAGTCGTTCACTTAATTCTTCACAAAGTTCCTTGAGCCAACTTCCCACCTGACAGAGTTTGAACAAAAGTAGAAGGCACTGGCCAGTGAGTATCACTATTAAATATTTTATGTTTGAAAATACTATATAGCAACCACAAATATACGATGAGGATTGTATGCCAGTAATATATTGGGAAACAAATACTCACAGCAGTGAGAGTTTTTAAGGCCGTAGGTCCAGCAAATGTCTTTCCAGACCCGTGGCTCTTAGGGAGCAAACGACCCTCAACTTCCTCCCCACTGATACCCCTCGCAATATTCCATAACCAAGTACTGCAAGATATTTAAAAAAAAAACTACTTAAAAAAGATATATGATATGTTTGCTGGAACCTAGAACTGGTCAGGTATAAAAAGGATTCTGAAACTTAGGAACATTGTTAGCGATGATTACTAATTACCCAGTATTTACACCATAAAAATCTTGCAGTTTTTCCTCAGAAAATTGCAATAGGTCTCCAACGGTATTAACACCAAGGTCAGTTTGCAAAGAGCTCCCAAGTTTCCCACCAAGCTGTTTCCTGATAGTAACATGGCACGTAGGTATGATAAGTAAAATGAAAGACATCCAGTTATGTACTATATAACTAACTCACATTTTCTTTACAGGCAAAGTTTCAAGAAGCCCTTTCACCGAAGAAGAAGTGACGATAGTTTGTTGTGCAGGTTTATTCATACCACTAGCTAGTTTAGCCAGCATCTGCAAGATAACATAAGTAAGTTTTCTCTTGTGTGGTCGTCTAACAAATGGTATTAGCGATAGGAATACATTTCTTAGAGTGCAGAGAAAAAGCTTAATAAGATAACATTACTTTGTTATGAGCAATGCCTGCAGAACATGTAAATTCAGTCTCCCTTAAAACTTGCAGCCTGAGTTCAGCAACAATAAGTGCACCACATGCTAACAGTTTATCACGGTGATCAGCATCTCCCCGCTGCAGCCATTCTCTCACAGTTTCTTTCTCATCTTCTCCATTCTGAAGAATTTTCAGTAGCAAATACAATATAAAAATAAAAAAATTATAACAATACAGATTTGGTTATCAACTGAAAAATAAAATATTTATATAGTATAGCTACAGAATATACTAGTATATAAATATCTCGTATAAAATGAAAACTTTAATGCTGTAATACTCTCTTGAAATGAAGTCACAACTTGCAGCCAGAAAAAGGTTACATTGAGGTGTAAAACTTACAGGTTACATCTATGTAGCATTGTTCAACACATAAAATGCACATATGATGACATCAACATCAACCAAATTTTTGAGAAAGCATGTTGTCTTACCAAACTAAGCCCCAAAATATGGGATTTAAGAACTTCTTCATCAATACTTTCCAAGCTTTCCGGTGGTGTTTCTTTCAACATTGTCTCAGCAGCATCAGTAAGATCAAGATACACTTCATCAATTGATGCACGCTCACATCGCCCTTTGCTTGAAAGAATGGAAACAACCTGTAACAATTAATGTAATTTTAACCGTTTGGCACACAAAATGGATGCAACTTCTATAAAAAAAATATCAAATTTTTATGAACCTCTGAACCTGCATTCCGATATATGGTCAAGTCAGCTTTACCACGGGCCACAGGGACTTGAACCAAGTGAATTTGTGGACAGACTTTCTTTGCCTCATCACCTCGCATTGACCGTTTGACCCCATCTTTCCTAGCCTCGTAACCGACAGCAATCAAGCCCCCACCTTTCCAAGAATTATATTGTACAACAGCAGTCGGTTGACCTCGCAAATGAGGTTGTTTCCGTTGCTCCACTAATCAATTAATTAAAATAAACCATCACATATAAATATATAATGATCCAGCTGATTGTAAATATAGATACAAATATGTATAATTAGATAACTAATATCTGCTTTTACAATACATATCCCGAAAACAAACCCACCAAAATCAGTCCTGTTTATAGAAGCCAAATATACACACTTCTATAGGGTTTAGGGTTTAGTAACAAAAATTAAAAACTATATATATATATATGAGATACCTTGAACGTAGAAGCAGTCCATATCGACATGAGCTATGATCCTGGAATCAGAAGTCTCTGGTCGCGCAACCGGCATCTCTCTCTTTTTTCCCTCCAATTCAGAAAGGGTTTCTTATGATCAAATGTAACCCACCCACTACTTTGTACCCGGGAAAAATGTACGGGTTAGGAATTGAAAATTTGTAACCCGCTACTTGTACATATTTTTTAGTTACTGGAGTATAAATTTTAGAAAAATTGTATAAACTTGTATTAAAAAGTATTTTTAGTTACGACGTCTCCGATTAGGGTGTTTGAAATATTTGTATTCCAATTTAATATTTCAATATTTTAAATATTTAATTTAAAATTATTTAAAAGTTCAGGTATTTAGGGTACTGAACTTTCAAGTTTGAATAGTGGACAATAATTTTTAAAATTTTAGTATTTGTATAATTAAAAAGGGTGTTTAATTTATAAAGTTTAGATTTTATATTACTTATTTTAATAAAATTTAGTAGAATATAATTTAAATCTTGCAATTAGTTATTTTATTATATGAGAAAAAATTGGTTCAATTAGTTTTGTTTATAAGTTTATTATTTTTTAAACTCGTGTATACATATGAGTCGTATAAGTTAAAATTATATGTCTTGATAAGTTTTACGTATGCCATCAACTGGACTATAAATCATAAAAATGTGTGATATAGTATTTTGATGCTTTCGAATAAAATAAATGTATGCTTGTAGTATCCACATAGGCATCAAGCAAGACAAAAACTCATAAAAAGCTTAGATTCGTATGTACACACGGGACGTGCAAATACTATATTTTTTAGTGTATTTGTGTAATAACTAATAAATGCATTTTCACAATTTTATTTTAAAAGTATCAATGCAGATGTAAGATTGATTTTAGGTAGTTGTTTGCGATTATGTAACATGTGCTTACAATTTTTCAAATATTTTCTAATAATATAATATATAATAATAATCACCTATCCTATAATTTTTGAGTTCTTAAATAATAAATATTAGTAATAAATACTCTTTTAAATAATTATTATAATTATGTAATATCATAGATATAGATATGTCATTGTAACTATGATCTTTAATAGTGACAATAATAAATAAATAAATAAATAATACAAATATTGAGTTCTTGCTTATGAATAACATTAAAAAAAAACTCAATTAAATAAATATATTTAACAATGATAATGATAAATAAATTCTATAAATATATTAAACAAATATATGTATTCAATGTATGTGCTCAATGTGTCTATGTAGGTCGTTTATGTCTTTTTTTATGATTTTATAATAAAGTGTGCACAATACATAGAATAACTATTTGTATTTGTTAAATATATGTCCATTTCTTTTTTGGTTATAGAGTTTATTATTAACTCAATTATTTCATGAGAACTCCTTTACCATACATGATATTTTTTTATTGTAATGATTTTTTTAATTTTGTTGTGAATTTTGATACTCTCACATGGTGATGATTTTTCGCATACATGTCTTTACATTAAATTGGGATTAAATAGTTTTCGTACGCTCATATTAAATAACTTTTATATATGTGATGAGCTGATGAGCTGATGAGCCATTTACATAAAACATCCATATAAAGCAATAGTTTCCTTTTAATATGTGAGAGATCTAATGGGTTTAAACTCAACTTCAACGTTTACTACAGTGATAATAAAATTCTTCATGTGTTAAAAAATGGATAAAATTATTAATCATTAATAAATAGACACTGTTATGACATTCACCTACTAAAATATATATTTTTTGTATTTTTTTATATATGAAAACTAATGAGTTTTCACTTAGACATACAAAGATATTTGAAAATTGTCGCCATTGATGTCATATCACGGTGATGGCAACAACAAAAATATGTACTTTTGAGTAATATAAGATATGTACTTCGCTTATTGAGTGTATGAGAACACAACTTATGATCTTTGGTATATTGTGGGGTTTGTTCCTAAAAACAATAATATGTTATCACTCTTGAATGCTTAATATCATATCTTAACAATGGTATCAATATAAAGATTCGTGATTAATTAACTAATTTATATTCCTCAATGTATAATATAAGAATTAGTATTATAAACAATTATCAATATGAATTATTTAATAATTGAATTAAACAAATCCGTGCATTGCACGGGCTTTTCCTACTAGTAACAATAATAATAACGTTGTAAATAGCATATTAATTTATTGAAAGTGCAAAGTAAATCAAAGATCTTAACACTTATTAACTTGTATTTGAAATTCAAATTATTAATTATCCGGTTCGTTCATGGTTATACTGGAATTACTTGTTTAGTCCTTTAAACTTTTTAATTACGTGGATAGTCCTTTATTTTGAAACTTGTTACTTCGATGGTTCTTTAGACTAACGTCTGTTAAGTTTGTCCGTTAACTTTGACATGTGCAAAGCATGTGAGGGTAAAATGGTCTTTTATATGTCCCGTTCTTTTTACATTTATTGCTTCATAAAATGAATGAGTAAAACTAAAAATGAAAAGAAAAAACTATATACGAAGTATTTCCTAACCTAATTCTTCGAACCGAATGAGTCATTACTGATGAATCGTTTTTCACTCTTCTCTACACAATCATCTATCTATTATCTATAACCAAACCACTCTCTTTCTAATATACTTTTTCATCATTAACAGCTCCAAATTAATCATATATATTTCATAATCAATTCACTCAAAACACATTAAAAGTCACACTCACTCATCATCATCGTTTTACATAAAGAAATAAAAAAGAAAAATAAAAAATCACAAACGAAATTAAATACAGTCACCATCACCCTTAAATTATCATCATTTCTTCAACCAAAAAATCAATAATCGAGAATTAAAATTATAATCCAGAAAGTTGATACTTTAGTTCGGTCACAACGTTCTTAAATAAAAGAGATAACGAGAGAGGGAAGAGAAGCAGAAAAAAAAAGTTTTTAAAATGTGTGTACAACATAATAAAATGACCATTTTACCCTCACATGCCTTGCACATGTCAAAATTAACGGACAAACTTAACAGACGTTAGTTTAAAAGACCATCCAAATAACAAATTTCAAAATAAAAGACCATCCAAGTAACAAGTTTCAAAATAAAGGACTATCCACGTAATTAAAAAGTTTAAAGGACTAAACAAGTAATTTTAGTATAACCGCAAGGACCAACCACATAATCTAATATGAGTGGTAGTTACCTTTAAACTTATTAATTTATTTAGAAAGTAAACTTTTATCATTCAAAATATATTGCCCTCGGTTAAGCTTTTGTAAAACATCCGAAACAAACTCAACTATCCAAATTGTATTTGAGGATATCAAGTTTAGATAACGATGTGATTATCCATTTTTTTTTTTTTTTTGTTTTAGATAATTTTAAAATCATAATTTTATGATGTCATTTTTTCCTTAATTTTATTCAATTTGAGAAAATGGACAATTCTATTGTGTCAATCAAATATTTTGTGATATCATCGACCGCTACCTATATTATATTTAAGATTAAGATCAACAAAGATATTTACTTTTAGAAATTATTCTTATTATTTTCAATCACTAAAATCAAAATTTGTTTGTATATACTTATATTTTATAGTTGTAGTATGTTAAATTTACTATTATCTAAATAGTTATAAATATTTATTATTTCCTATTATAACATTAAAAAGAAATAAAATATATTAATATTTTCTTAATTCGAATATTCGAAATAACATGACATCACACTACGTGAAGGTGACAAATAAAGCTAAAGTTATTTTTAGGACATATATACATCTATACATATATAGGAGTGAGTTCAAGAGAGAAATAAAAATTGGCAGAAAAGGAGAAAAGTGATTTAGCAAATTAGCCCTTTAATTCAACAAATTAGCCCTTTAATAACAATATTTTTTGAATCATACATGAATGTTTGTTGAATCACATAATGCATTTTTTAAACTCATATTTATTTTCTATCGAATCATATTTTTTTTTTGCTTAATTATAGTTTTAACTACATATTTTTCCCCTTTTCCCTCAAAATTTTATTTCTTTTTTAGATCCTAATACACACACACACACACACATATATATAGATGTAGGTTCAAATAAGAAACCTAAATATCGTAGGAACGTACGAAATGACTTCAAAATCATTTTTAAATATCCAAAACACGTTATTTTACAAAAGTTTCTTCGTAGCTCTTTATTCAAATAACGTTTAGAAGCTAATATAATTATTAAATTATTTTTTACTAACTTTTTTATTCATAATAATCATATTTTATAACTAGATAATCACATGAATAATATATGATTATCAAAACCTTATTTTGTGATTATCTCGAACACATGATAATCATATTATATTAGAGAATAACCACATGTGATTATCATGTTATATTCCGTGATCTTGAATAATCATAACAGTGTCGACTGTAAAAAAAGTTCGAAAAAAATATATTTTTTTTATTAAAAAGTATCATAGCTTGCAAAAGTTATTTTAATAATAATCATTGAATTTTTTTTGAGAAAAATGTGTTTTGGATATTTAAAAAGTGATTTCAAGTCAATTCTATATTTTCAAGATATTTATGTTTTTTATTTGAACTCTCCCCTATCTATTCTATATATATCGAAGATGAGGATCAAGAGGGAAGTAGCAAAGTTAATCTCAACCTTCCATTTCAAGAACGTTCAAATTACAACTTAAAATATTTAAACATTGATTTGTGATGAAATACATTCATTTATGATGAAACTAAAAGTTAAGATTTGTTTATCTTATTTTTCAAAATTTGAAGCTTCCTTTTAAATATTTCTATACATATATATAATTTCATTCAAGGTACGTAATATCTATTTTTATTATTTCATATAATATTGTTTATTCTCTCTGTTTTATGTGATTAAGGTTTACTCTCGCTAACCGGTCATGAATATTCTTGTTCATTGTAAAACTCAACCATCATGTGTTATGCGAGGATAAAAGCCAATGATCAATTACTCTTATTTTGTTCATTTATAAAATAAAAGTACATATCACGCATATGTCCTAGTTATATTATACACCATTATTATTATTATTATTATTATTATTATTATTATTATTATTATTATTATTATTTATTCATCCATATTCTTTAAAAAGACTAAAGAGCAAGATTGAGTGATTAGCATCCAAAGTTGAAACAATCTTGAGCAAATTCAAGAAATGAAGCAAGCAGAGGTAGCAATCATCGCAACACCCTCATTTGGCAATTTTATGCCCGCACTCGAATTCGCAACCCACTTAATCAACCATCATTCCAATCGTATCTCGGTCACAATACTCGTGATCTCAATGCCTCAATGGCCACTTGTCAACGACTATATTCAATCGCACGCATCCACCGATCACTTCCGATTCATCCAACTCGACCCACCTGATTTACCACCACCCGGTCAATACAATTCGGTCATCGAGTTCATTTCACTCCATATACAAAACCACAAACCGATAGTCAAACAAACACTCGAAAACCTTCCATTTGTTGGTTTATTCATCGATATGTTTTGTACGTCCATGATTGATGTTGCAAATGAACTTAACATTCCGTGTTACACCTTTTTCGCATCCCCTGCGGCTTATCTTGGCTTTGTCCTACATCTGACAACGTTGTCGGCCGCCGAGTCAGACTCGGCGACTGAGTTAATAGTACCGGGTTTCACTAACCCGGTCCCGTTAAAAGCGTTTCCGTTATATTGTATAAACAAGAAAGGACTTGGGTACTCCTACTTTGTACATCACGCGCGTAGGTATAAAGAGACCAAGGGTATTATTGTAAATACGTTCAAAGAACTCGAGCCCTATTCACTTGATTCTCTGCCTACTTACTATAGTGATTTACCACCTATTTACCCGGTTGGACCAATAATAGATCGTGTTGGACCCGCTAAGTGGCATGCGAATCGGGCCGGGCATGAAAAGATAATCCAATGGCTAGACAAGCAGCCTGAATTATCGGTTGTCTTTCTGTGTTTTGGTAGTATGGGGAGTTTAAACCGGGTCCAAGTGAAAGAAATAGCAACCGGTCTAGTGCAAGCCGGGTACCGGTTTTTATGGGCGTTACGTGAGCCGGCCAAAAAGAAGCTAGACCTTCCAAATGATTATGATGATTTTGATAATTTATTTCCGGATGGGTTTTTTGATCGGACGGCTGGGATTGGTTTAGTGTGTGGGTGGGTCTCACAAGTGAGTGTGCTAGCCCACAAAGCGATCGGTGGATTTGTGTCGCATTGCGGTTGGAATTCAATCTTGGAAAGTATATCGTACGGTGTACCAATTGCCACGTGGCCTTTGTATGGTGAGCAACATTTGAATGCTTTTGAGATGGTCAAAGAGCTTGGATTGAGTGTCGAGATAAGGTTGGAAAGTGGTACTTTGGTGTCGGCGGATGAAGTGGAGAGATGTGTGAAAGAGTTGATGGGCGGTTCTGATTGCGAGTTGAGAAAAAAGGTCAAAGAAATTAGTGAGATGAGTAAAAAGGCTTTGATGAAAAATGGGCCATCTATTGAAGCTTTAGAGGATTTGGTTAATGTTCTTCTGTCAGATGTTTAGGAACCTGAATTGGTATGTGTTCAGAGTATAGAGAATTGGTTGCTACATATGATGATTAAACAAGCTTTATGTACCGATTAATCAGTGTTATTGTTATATTTGCGAAATGTATTTTAGCTGCAAGGGTCCAAAATAAGTTATAGGTTTACCGATCAACCTAATGTCTCTTGGTTCATCATGTTATGTGTAATGAATAATTAAATTAGCTTCATCTTCGAACTTATATATTTAAACCTATCAATCATTTATGTAAGTTATATATCAAAATTATTTACGTTTTTCAAATATATTAGCCTTGTACCCGTACAAAGTAGCGGTGCTGAATGATTGATTCGGCATCATATTTATTAGTGTTTGATGTATGTGTTTTCAATGGTGTTCATTAGACGTTTTTATGTTCAGATGATAGGTATGTGAGAGAGACAAATATAACTATTATGTGAGATTTTTAGTCAAAAGTGTTTGTTTATTTGTTAAATGTGTTATTATATAAGTACATTAAAGTGAAATGAAGAAATGGAATTAAAAGTCATATAGATTCAATGGTTAAAATTTATTTTACTTAGTTTTAAAAATTGGGAGAGCGAGAAATTGATAAATCATTTATGTATTAAGTATAGATTTATATATGAAAAATAGTAATAATATAATATTTTTATACAAATAGTAGTTCATCAATGTATTTAGTTTTAAAGTTCATATGAGTATATTATGATTGTAAAAATATTTATAATATGATTATAAATATATTTTGGAATAAAATATGTAACACGAAGATGTTATAGGTATATTGCCTTTAATTTGTTCATCTTCCTTTCTATTATTGCCTAATATATTAACACTATATCCTAATATGATAAATTCTCTTATAATTACCTTACTTATTAAAGATTAATTCAAATTAAGTTTCTTTCAATTAATATAGGAAATAAGAATAATTAAAGATGGACAATTTAATATTTTTTAGAGTTAAATCTAATTTTAAGAAAAAAAATAAAAGTTTTATATGTAGTAGAAATAAGAGGTTTATAAACCCCTCGTATATAGATTGTATACACCATAAAGTAATATATAGACCATGTGGATGTCTGGTACATATCATTTTATGTAGAACAAATTGACAATGACCATATCAATCACGTTTCAATTAAATATTTCACTAACAAGTTTGTTGGTTGTATGATCTTCCAACAAGTTACATGCTTCACAATTAGGTTAATTCTTTTAGCTAGGTATCGTTAGTGGTACACCAGAGAGTATCGCTTTCGTTCTTCACGCGCAATTTGTAACCTTACTAGTTAAGGAGTCCTTCACATAAAAGATAAATAAATAAAAAAGAAAAAAACATAATAAGCAATGGACCTCCTAATGTTGAACATATATGAGTATAATACGAATTTTGTTGTCGTACCAACGTGTGCAACGTGTGCAACGTGATCATAGTAAAATTAGCGTAAATCTCATCTAATGGACGGCCGTAAAACATGACATTCACTATTGTATGTAAAATTAAAAACAATGCTTTTCTAAAAAAATATCGTAATTGTATGAAAATAAAAAAAGCAATAATAATTTGATTATAAATTCATGGGAAATAATAGAATTGTATTAGTTGAAATATATTAGGTGAATAATTAACCATAATACGTACTCTTATTTTCTTTTGAAAATGAGATATTGTAGAATTTTCATACGACGTTTTTCTTAAGTATATCGTTAATATTTAATTATTCTATTAGACAACTCATTAAGTGTAATTATTTTGTATTTTTGTGTATATAGAACATGAAGACGGATATGGACTCTAATACAATAATGTTACATGTGTTCATGTATGATCTATTTATAATATATAACTAACATATATGTATTTCTACCTTAATTAAAGGTATCTATAAAATTCAAATAATCATAAGCTCGAATAATTGAATGTTATAAATTCAATTTATATGTGTACCTTACTTGTTAAGCACAATGTTATGAAGCTCAAAGATTTTATATGCACATATTGCTTTGTAATGACTAATTCGTCGAACACAAAGTTAACTAGATCATTATATATACTCAAGATTTGATTTGAACAATGTTAGACAAAAAGTTATAGACATTAAATGCACACACAATTAAGCAAAACTATCTATGGCTCACTCACTTGTGCATCAATACAAAACTCTCAAATAATTAGGTGTAAAACACACATGTGTTTGATCTCATAATTTGGATTTTTCGGGTTACAAAGAATGACTGCATCAAGGTATTGATTTCAAATCCATAACCATCTTTGAAAAATCTCATAAAAGCTATAAAAGTTTAATTGAAAACCATTTAGAAACCAAATACATATATAATAATAAAAAAAATCTTTCACGAAAACTACGATTTTCTATAAACATTGCCAAAATGATGAAATCGAGACCACATGGCACATGATTTTAAACATGAGATCCTCCAAAAATATTAATAGGTGTTATATCGATACATCAAAGAGAAAATTTAAATTATACGAATACTTTATTACATAAAAAAGAAAAAGAAATCAAGGAACATCAAATGCATGTTTACAATTTCAATGGAGTTACCTTTAGATAAAATATTAGAGAAGTAGAATGATGTAATAAATATAAATATAATAAATTAATTGAAATTGATTAAAATTATAATAGACCCTTAATACATCTTCGCTTTTTTTTTTTTTAAAAAAAAAAAAAGGGGGAGGCGGTGTGGGGAGAAACGACAAGAAATTATTGGAACATAAATTTAGAAGAGATAATGGAAGCCGGAGTTCAAGATCTAATGACGATATTGATATTTTATTTGATTCAAATATCAATATAATATAAATTTGACAAATTTAATCTTCTTACATGCCATACAAAACTTTCAAGAATTCACTAAATGAGTAAATGATGCCACATTATATTCTTCATTGTAAAATTCTTCCATATAATTTAAGGGGTAGCCATTTAGTATACAGGAAAGATAGCAGTAACCAAGCCCAAATAGCAGCAAGCGATGCCCGGACAGCAGGAACAAGAAGCAATCAAACAGTAATGAACCAACCAACATCATTAAGAGTTTTGCACAGGAAGAAGTTTCATGTGCTTAAAAAGTGTTTACGTGCTCGATTTGCTGCAAACCTCATACATAACGACCCTACAATCAATACAAACCCGTGATATATATCATCACCCAACGATTACATCACAATGATAATGGCGGTAACTTAAACCCAAGTTTGCAAGGCTCAAACAAAACCGCCGGAATTGGGATCATGGGATCATTACTTTAGGCTTAAAACACTGAAATGTGAAAAGATGGAAGGACGGTTACAATCTCTTGATTGCCTTCCCAGTCCAACCCACGTATCCCATTTCTTTGTTTTACCAAGTCCAAACACAGACACATAAACTTCCGTTTGCTTTTTACTTCTTTAACAACTTGTACCATGATCTGCATTAGTTGTACAATAAATCACTTCATGACTACTTTGCACATTTTTAATCATATATGCATAAACTTCTCAAACTCACTGTTAATACCAACACCCAAAGTGCTATGTAATAACCTTTTAGTTAACTCTAGCAGTTCTTATAAATGATATTTATTAGTATTATTAGCCTAAGGGTGTCGGTGTCCAAGTTATGTAGTGAGAGATGAATTATCTTACATCTTACACATTTATAAAGAGTTTAACTATTTTCTTTAACAAGTTAAATTTTTAAAGAATGAAAATGACACAAATACCTCTATCTTCAATGAAATAGACCAATTTACCCTTATCTAATTTTGAAAACGATATAAATATTTAAGATATAGTTATATATTAAATTAAATGCAATTTAGTCTATTAATAAACAAATGTACAAAAAAATCACTAAATGAAATAAATTATCCGCTACTTTGCGCGGGTGTCTGCTAGTATTTATATAAAGAAATAACCTAAATCATTTAAATGGAAAGCACCCTTAAAAACTTACAAATTTTCGCTTTTGTTTACCATCTTCCACAAGTTTAGATATGAATAAATGAAAATCAACAGATTTTTATAATGAAAGTTAAACGTATTATCAGCCGTTTTAAATATATGAAATAATGTTAGTTGAAACTTAATATTGTTTTGAAACTCAATGGTTAGTATACAGTGATTTCTACAAATTATTCTGATTAATGTTAGTTTTCATTTTAAAAGTTTTCTTTTTAAAGAATTAAAAAGTAATAATCATCAAATAATTTATGGGTTTTGTTAACGGTCAGTCTTTAACAATGTCACTAATAAAGTTATACATGTAGAAATTATTGTACATTCAAGGTAAAATTCAGAGAGTCAATATAAATTTAAAAACAGATGTTAAATCTGCTATGATTTTAGTACAACTGTTAATACATATTTAAAACTTTTAATGAAAGGACTTTCGTTATTATTTATTTTAGATAAGATTTTTTATTATTCTATATAGCGTTAAAAGATAAGTTCAATATATTTTCTTTTTAACGTACAAAACTTTCGGTGTTTTTTTTACGTGATATTTATTTTTTACAGAACAAAATACGAATTGGTTTTTGTGGAAATTGGTTATGGTCTTATTTTCTCACTTTTGTTTTTAGAGTAAAGATAATAATACGGAGGAAAAAGAAAAGTAAAGGGAAAAGAGAAAAGGTAAAAGAAACCCTGAAAGCAGCTGCACGATCTTCTTCTCGCCCCTGCTACCGCCACCCTCTTCCGCCGTGCCAACGGAGAGAACCACCAAAACACAAACAGAGACACTCTCCTCCGTGTAACTACAACCATGAGCGAACAAGATTCATCCAGTAATGCTACCACTACTTCTGATGCTAATCCTGCAAACGCAAATGAAGCAGAAAAAGTAATAAAGCCAATACAGATGCCTACAATTGAAGAAGTTAGAGGTCAAGATATTTGGAATAATTGCGCTGTTCGAAGTGTTGCCAGTGGGATCATGGGTACTTTTATTCTTCAGTTCTTTCTCTCTTATTATTATTTCATACTTCCTATTCATCCTTATTTATTTTATATACAGTTTGAAATAAACATCTTTTATAATTTATACTGTAATAACTTTGAAAAGTGAAGCTAGCAAACCACCCAATATGATTTCTGTATTTGAAAAAAGTGATAAGCTTCAGCATAAAACATTCAAAATGTAGTCTTTATTTTAATAGTTGGCTTGTTACATGAAAATGGTGCAGGAGGTGGGCTTGGGATAGCAATGGGGTTGTTTCTTGGTGCTTTAGATAATCCGATAACGGATGATAAGTTGAGTGGTAGGCAGCTGTTTATTAATACTGCAAAGCAGATGGGTTCAAGGAGCTGGAGTTCTTGTAAGGCCTTTGCTGTTATGGGTTTCGTTTTCTCTGCTGCTGAATGTGTCGTTGAAAAGGTAAGAATTCAAACCTTTTACAATATGTCTTCTACTCTGCATTGCAAGCCCTTTGCTTATTTTTGTATAGTGTTGTTCAGCTTTTAAGCTGAATGTATTCTTAAAAACCCATGTTGTTATATTTGTCAACATGTGCTCACTTCCGGCATCTAGTTTGTGATCAAAATCTCGTCTTTGTTGTTTGTATCATTGTATCTGTATGTCTTATAAAAAGATAATATGTTAGTTAAAGTTTTTAATGCTATTTGCTGACCCCGATTGAATTAGTAAAAGTCCAATGAATGCTTTATCGAGACGCGCTTGACAGGGAGACTCCTTAGGGAAATTAACATTTTCTTTTAGTTTCTGATTCTATTCGACACACGCATACTTAAGGGGGATGGCTATGTACTAGCTGTATTCTGCAAATCATGTGATATGAAAAGCGGCAATGGTATATAGATGTTCATCAATTATGTACTGATTAATTTACATAGATGTAGCTAAGAATGTTATTAATGAAATTGAGCTTGACATGCTTCTGCGTTGTCTTCTACATATTTTTGAGATAGCCCACTGATTGTCATTTTTTCCTAAATAGTTGACTACTTTCAGCACATCTCACTTTATTCTGTTGTAAAAATCTCGATGCTAATCATCTGTGTGTTGGATATGGTATACCTTTCCTAATATTCTACAAGGTTACAATTGTTAGTTAAAGGCATCTCTTCGAATATCAGCATTTGTCAACTGGCTTAACTAATATAGCCGCAAACTCCCAAGTGGTTTTGTTTGATATTTCAACGCTTAATATACATGTTCAGCCAGTACCATCTTTTTGGCTTATTAGAAATCCTAAATGTTGAGTTTAAAATATCTAAATTAAATTTAGAAAGAAAGGAGAAGGCTTTGAGAAAGCCAAATAACCTAAAGTTTTTTCGTTATATATGGGTTAATTTCCTAGTTTTTTTTTATCTAATTTTATCTATTTCGTAGTTCTATTTAGAAGTTTGATACTTTCTGGTACACTAATATTTGATTATCTTTTTTAAAGGCTCGAGCAAAACATGACATGACAAACACAGTTGTAGCAGGGTGTGTAACTGGGGGTACAATGTCTGCAAGAGGTAACGATCTACATAGGCTCTGTTTCCTGGGATATCTAGTTATATGATAGCCATATTGTTGCTCAATTCCATTTGACACGTTGTATATTTCTGAAGAAATCTACAACAACCTCATACCATAAGATACACAATAAAGAAAAGTTATTTTTTGGACTAAATCAATATATTGCATATTAGAGCTAATACGATGAACTGAGTATACTGATGTATAAAATTAAGCTTCGATTATGATGCCAGATCTTGAATGGCAAGTTGTTACTCAAAGAAATTATCTTCTAAATTGAAGTGTTACTAAGCTTGTCTATATTTGTAGAGACATATATGGAGTATTTATTTGGAGTAAATTTTGATAACTTAAATGATACGGAGTAGTAAAAAGTGATAGTCTCTTGTCTCTGCGATATGTTGAGTTCTCGTTTATTTCAGTGGCTTTTATTATCAAATATTATACACATGAATACGTAATGGTTAAATGATAACGTAGTTGGTATCTGTGATGTTTTTTCTGTTCTTTTTCTGTTTATCATTCAGTGTATCTATAATTTACACATGTATGTTTCACTTTGTGGAAGAATTATCTTCCATATAGATCATGGCACTGCCTTGATGGTTTGCTACATCCTTGTGGATAACCAACTTACTAGACTTCAAATGCATCGAGCATTAGCATTTGAAGAAGGCTTTGGGTCACATTCTTGAACAAGTTGAGGTGTAAAGATGTCAACCTTCATGTTTACTTATTCTTCTAAAATTGCTGAAATCCCTGTTTATGAATGAACCATAACTAATTTAGGTAAAGCTTTAATTTAGGGTTCGAAGGTTTAGATTTTAGATTGGTTATTGATGATGGATTTAGGGTTTCTCAGTGTGATACATGATAACAAAAACTTTTGCAGGAGAAGAGAAGGATTAGGAAAACAATGAAGGAACTAGGTCTCAAGGCCTTGATAATGAGAATAAATGATATGGATAAATACTAACAATTTTGTTAATGGTGATTATGAACTGATCCCAGAAGTCCTAATAATAATTTTATTTTTTAGAAGATGATGAATAGTATTGGCACTAATCTTGTTTATTCTACTCACTAGGTTCATATATTTAGAAAGATAGTTCACTCTATGCTAATTATCAGTGTCCAGATTACCATATGACATCCAGTTTGCCTTGTTTTACTTGCTAATGACTTTTAAATGTCAATTGAGTTACTTTTTTTAATGTTGAAACTGATTAGAACTATTTGGAATCAAGCAAAAGAGGTTAAAGAACTGATAATTATATTACACTATTTAGAAAACAAAAAAAAATTTAGAAATTGAATTTGCATGCTTTTATGTAAGCACTACCTGCTTGAACATCCAAAATCAAAAGTGTAATTTTTTTTTTGGAGGGCTAAGGGTCACATTGAAAGTGCAACTCTGCTTTGTATGTACTCCAGTTACGATTGGAGGCATTGATGTATGATTATTCTTTATATTTATTTTTATTAAAAGCAGAACATTTGGTTTCACGAAAATGCAATAATATGTTCTCTGTTTATATCCTAAGACAACTTTTGGCTTTGTTGTTTTTAGCTGGTCCGAAGGCAGCTTGCATGGGATGTGCTGGGTTTGCTACATTTTCTGCGGTGATAGAGAAGTTTTTGGAGAGACACGAATGAGAGGACATCAATTTTGAAGATAGAATAACATGGTAATCCTGAAGATGAGTCCTTTGCAGTTTACATACGAAATAGCATAGGATGCAATACAGGAGGGTAGGTACAACTTGCTCCATTTTTTTGATTTTATTGTCTTCCATAGCCATCCACCACCTTTCTTGGGACTTACTGGTTTGTATCATCAGACTTTTACAAACCCTCTCGATTATTTGCATTAGATGATTTGTAGATCGCTTATAATGGAAAATGTTGATAACAGTGGAATAGTTCACTCTGTAGTGCAGCTTTCATCAAGATCAAGAACAATTGATCATCGATTAGAGTTATTTATTGGAAGTTTTTGCGTGTCATGAACACATGTTCTTAGTATCCAGATTGCACATCTTAAAAGTCATATTTGTTGAAGTTATCACATCAGTTATCTTCTTGCAGCATTTATACAGTTCAAGTTATCAAGAACTCGAGATGTTTGTTTTCTGACTTGATTACTTCTGCTAGGTATTGCTATTGTAGTTGTTTGTTGCTGATATTGAGTTGAAATGTAGCGCATACATGTTGTAAAAATCAACTTTTCGTTTCTTAAAATTGCCACGTCAAAGTTTTCCTGTAACAAAGAAACTTAGAGAAGATCATACATGCATATAGTCACTTTGTCCAAGCTGTATTATATAAATTTTGATGATGCAGTGATGGTAAATCAACACCATCATTGATAATTTGGTCAAAATGGGGCAGAAGTAAAGAAATCAATAAAAAACTACTTCAGTTTAGAATATAGGATAAAAAGACGATAATTGACTATTTGCATAACTTTTGACTACTAAACCTCAAGGTCTAATGTTTCTGAAAAATATGTCCGTCCAAGTTGCTTCTACATTTGCAGATAGTAATGAACATGGACACCGGTCTTTTAAGAGTTCTGTAATTTTTTTCCATCTCATCATCGTATATGTTTAAATTATCACATTGTCATAATAAACTACGGAGTATGATGTTATGTAGTATGATATTATGAAGTAACAACCAATAAGATCCTCAAAAGCAAAAGACCACAAACAATGGTTCCTGCTAGTAAAGATGACCGAAGAACTGCTTCTCTTATCCTCGGTGTCATTGAACCGAAACAGCATAGAGCCACCTCTAAGATGGATTCTCCATCAAGATAATAAACCTGCACCAGATCAGAAAAATTATTTAAAAACCGTAACCCATTACAATATATCTGAGAAAACACAATACAATAATTCATGTGGTACTTCGAATAATTCACAGATGAGAGCACATACCGGCAAGCTGTTTAGAAGAGCTAACATCAACGAGACATGAAAAGTGTTTACCAACAGCTTCTCCACTACAACTGGAACGTATGCAAGACCATATAACCACCGATGTTGATATTCAGTTAACCAAATTAAACGTGCCATTGACATCATGTCACCTAAGAAAACAAAAGTCCCACCACACCTATTTTCTTCAGAACCAGAACTATTATAACTTGAGCAAGGTCTTGAAAATGAAATTTCAACCCATGATACACCTGGGGTATGGATTGGAGTTGAGCACGACTCATCCTGAGTATATAAAAAAAAGTCCACACTTTTCAAATCTTCAGGGTTATTTCTTCCACACTTAAGAATTCAAGAAAAAGGAATGACCTTTACCTCGGTACATAGACAATTAGCATCATTTTTGACAGTACTATCCCATCCATCACCACATTTTTTCTCCCCTAATACACCTTTTGCCGGGCAGCAGTAGACATGCTCTCTTGTCAGTTGATGATTAGATCCATTGCTGCTACTATAATTTGTTCTACTTGAATCCACACAGGAAATAGTAGTAAATAAAGTAAGCTCGTTCGGACATTTGAATTGGTTGTCCACAATTTCAGCGTTCCTGCTCCCTGCAATCACCAAATTGGGGACACAGTACCCCTTATTGCTGATGTAATGATTTGTCGTTTGAAATATTTGTTTCTCTAACAAATGCGCAGTCTGCATCCACTCATTGGAAGTGCTGATGTGCTTGCCATCCAATTTAGTAATCAAGTCACCAGGAGATAAGTAACTATACAAAGGTGATTCGGCAGAAACATCCAAAACCTGTGGTGATTAAATTGGAAAATGTTTAAGAGAAAAATGAGGACATTATTTTATGAAATATATATATAGTCAGAAATTATTAGTCATACCATGAGACCTTCACCATGCGAATAAAGTGGATATAAGATCAATGGTAGCAGGAACAAAGTCAATGCACAAACTACACACAGCTGCAAGAGTGGAGTGCAATGAGTAAATACTATTAACGATATTGCATTACCAGCTGACAAAATTGATATAAATAATTTTTTATGTATTGTTTACTTACTGCCGCATTATGCCAGATTCCAGCACAGTATATTCTAAGTGTAGCTACTCGAGGTGTCATTTCCAGCAACTCATGATTAAAAGCCACCAGAGCACCTGGAAATAGAACTGCCAAAAACACGGCAGTGTACTCAATTTGAATGCCCTCACTGCTACCCAGAAAATGGATGCCTACATGATCAGTCATAAGATCCATTTTCTAAACAATTCGTGAAGTTACTCACAATAGAAGAAAAAATCAAAGTAATGTACAACTAACATGTAAGCTTTAAATAATAGCAGTAGGGTATGTAGTGATATACGTCTAGTTACAAGCAATCGAGCAATCAACAAAGCCAAATCAAACAGCCAAAAACAGGTGATACATATAGTGAAGCTCTGCACCATTGGACTTGTTGTGTGTTTGAAGTTAACTTACAGTAATATAGAGATCCTGAGTTTGAATTCACACTTTGTAATATCTCAATGGTCAAGCAATACAACTTTTCACAAGTCTCTAACAAATAAAATAATGAAGTTTTAAACTTTCAGATGTACTATTTCATGTTGATTTAGAGGTGTCAGGTGTGTAGTGTGTTTGCAAAATAGTGGTTCAGCTCTGCTGTCAACAGAAGGTCAACCCTGTTTGGCGTTGTTTCATTAACTTAGGAATTTAATATCATGTGCTTTTTGTCAGTATCTACTTAATATCACGATAGGTAGATATATAGTAAGTTTCAGCAACTATTTAGTATGGTAAATGGACATATTTTTCCCATATGATCATTTTACTTATAACTTCAGTTTTTGGTTATTATGCAGGTAACTGCATTAGCTGAGTAAGATATGTCTTAACTGCATTCATAATGACATAGTGGATATTTGCATCCTAACCCTGACTCCCAAGAAGAAGTATCCGATTTACCCTAACAGAGCAGCTAATAAAACTTTACACTTATTGCGACCTCTTGTTATGTAGTGCCTTTTCTCTGTTATTACTGATTTCTGAGTACTGAATAATGATTTGTTTTATTAATATTAACAAATATAAAATGAAAAGGACTACACACATGTTACCATCAGAAACATTATCGCAATTATGCACAATAGGCTATTCTTTAATGCTCTTAATCTTTTTCTGGTATAAAATCTTTACGGGACACTTCCCTAAGGAAGCAGTGATATGGAATCGTACATGCAGCATAATAAGAGCTATCACATAATAGAAATACAAATTCTCATATCATGTAGGTCAAATCAACAAAAAACAAAGAAGAAGAATGAGATAGAAGTAATAACCTTGTGGCAGCAAGAGCATGTCCGAGTTCATGTATGGATACAGATATGATAGAAGATATACACATATATCCAATATCAGCAACTGATATGCTATATTTGAGAACCTGCATCACATGTGCAAGTAAGAATCACAAACAGCTATAACACCAACCAAATAAATTCAACAACAAGAATGTCCATACAACTATCAGCATTAATGAAACAACAATTATCACTATCTAAGTATATCTTACCGGATAATAGAATCCCAAAATAGATCCATTTAGAATATTATTAAGCCATGGGATTCCATTGTACAAATTTAAAGTTCTAGCTGACTCCAATAAAATAACCTGATTTCAACAGAACAGAAAAGGATCATCAAAATTTAGGGCACCAATGTAACCAACATGTATTTCGTAAGGACGTGATTTTCTTACCATTGTAACGCCGATTAAAGTAGTCAGACTGAAGCCCATCCAAATAGAAAACCATATCCTCAACCACCTATAACCAATTTCAGGAACAATATAAGCAAACAGTAAGCAAACAAATTACGTTGTTTGGGGAGGCTTATTTTATATAATAAGCTTCAATTCTAGTGTTTGGAAGAGGTAACATGTCTATATTAGATGGGGATCAAAATAAGCTAAGATTTTCTAGTTTATTTGCTTGTAAGCAATAAGCTAGAAAATAAGGCCCCCCCCCCCCCCCCCCCCCAGACACCCCTTTAGTTATCACATCACATGGTAAAACAACACAAAGCATGCATTTTGTTGTATCTAGATTAAATTTTAGTGTTATGCATAAAAAAACACTAGTTGTGAAGAAGAAAGCAAAAAAGAAAAAAGTTCCATAAAGAAAGACCTGAAATATTTTTGTCCGAAATGAAAGAGTGGTTGGTTGAAGAGTGAAGATTTGAAGTCGCAGTACCTGCAAAGTAATACAAATCAATCACACGAATATAGATATATACATAATAGATGATAGATATAGATACATACATAATAGATGATGATAGTGATAGTGATAGTGATAGTGATGGATACCAGCAGGAAATGGAGTTGGAGAGGTGGGAGGAGGAGGAGACACGGTGTAGGGGGAGAATGGTGTGTGCAGGTGTTGCTCTCCTCGCTGCTCTTCTTCCTGGCTGCAGCTGGATATGGCCTTCCGCCATTGATGGTGGATTTGGAGCTCAAATTTCCCAAATCACCCGCAAAGGAAAAGACGGGTTATATGTAAATGCTAGTGTATATATAGGTTGTTGATGTTGTTTTCTAGGGTTTAAATGCCTAACTGGATTTAGTCCTAGATCGAGCTAATTAATCTTGTATAAACTAGATTTTACAATTATGATTATCGAAACTGTTAACATATTTATACCTACAAGAAAAGCGAATACTGTGAAACAATTCAAAACAACATTATCTTTGTATAATTTCGTAAAATAAAATTCGTGGATTTTACTATCTTTATATATAATTAAAAAAGAATATGATGAAATTTTTTTAGTTTTTCACTAATTTTTATCATTTGGGATCTAATTATCTTAATTTTTTTTTTCATATAGTTACACTTTTGATCCCTTCAATATTTGATGTATTTTGTTAAATTAAAAAAATCGAACAAATATTTTATTCATTTATAAAAATTAAATTCGTCTGACATTATCGCAAGTCAATAGACTATATAATAAATCGACCAAATATTTTATTCATGAACGATCAACATTTCTTTTGTATAATTACACTTTTGGGCCTTAAATATTTGATGTATTTAATATAAAAAAATAACTAAATATTTTATTCATTTATAAAAATTAAATTCGCTGTTATAAGCTATATAAAAAAATCGACCAAAATATTTTATTTATTTATAAAAATTAAATTCATCATGTGTTATCGTAGATTTATGACCTATTATACAATAAAATCATTTATAAAGTTAATGAAAAATAGGTGTATATGATATTTTTAAGATTTAATAAGTTACTTGAAATTATATCCTACAAAATTTACATCAAAATGTTATTGTTTTGATATATTTAACATCACCGTATTCACTTTTCTTTTAAATTATTTACAAAATTACATCAAAACATTATTGTTTCGAGATGTTTGCAAATATCATTTTTCTGTTAAATGATTTACATGTAATTATAACCATTATCACTTGATTCAATTCCATATTGTTGCATTAGTTTAGTGAAATTAAAAAAATGTAAATGCGGATATGTTAACTTTGCATACTAGTCTTTTATCTAGTTACAAAGATGGGGTAGTTGAAAAATATCAAAAGTTTAATTTTCAACAACGATAAAAAATATATATATATTTTATTAAAGAATTTTAGTTGAATAAGTTAGTTGAACTATTATCTAAACGGACTGCTAAGTGAATTTGATTTATTTTTTATGTAATGAGTTTAAAATGATCTAATATGAGTCGGTTATAATAATTTGAACTTCAACTTTACATAATAAAAAGTTAATAAAATAACTAAATATGCAACTCGTAAAAGTAAATCCAATCAAGTTTTGAACTCTCGTTGGTTCAATAACTTGGCATCTAAATTTATACTAATAAAGTTTGTAACCTAAACTTTTTTGAGGTGATTCACTGCACTACCGCTATTATATTTGAACTATAACTACTGTTAGAAAAAATAAACACTTGAACTATAACTTTTTCTATAAATTTATCGTACATTTGATTATTATATATGCATTATAACACATATGAATGAGAATGCAACATTTTGATGTGTACATTTTTTTTATCTCTATCCAGTATTGCAATTCGACTTGCTTTTAGTTACCTTTATCATTTTATGCCTATTACTTTTGTCATTTTACATTATCGTGTATTTTATGTTCCGGATCCAAAATTTACAAGATACATGTAGTCAAATATCATGTATTTTATTGACTCTATTTGGTACGGAGCTTTTAAGAACTTTAACTTTTAGTTTTTGAACAAAAAGTTCTATGGAAATAAAAGTTTTGTTTGACATATACAAGCTGTAGCTTTAGAATCAAATGAAAAACTTAAAATCTCAAAACTACTGAAAGTAGCTTTTCGTGAAAAACTCCAAACTTAAAACTATAGCTAATACCTACAATCTACAACATACAATTATTTCACCAAACATACCCATTATCTACGAACATCACATTTAATGTTCTCCATGATTTTACATCTTTAATTTTTTCATTTATTTTCACCATTCATTAGACACAAATTCTAGTTAGTTATTTCAAGTTTTCAATATTTAGAAGTTTAACTTACTAATTTAAATCTACTTAGATAAAATAAATTATTTGCTCGATTTTTCTTATTATTTGAGACTTTAAGTGATAAAAATAAAAAACTTTACTCAAATTTTTACTTCATTTAAACAATAACTTCTAGAGAATAACACTTTATAGATTTTAAAAGGGACTGGAAATATGATGCGTAAGACCACTTATAGTAAAGGGAGAACGGTCATTATTACGGGGTGATGATGAGAGAACGGGCGGAGTGGCTCGCATGGTAACGCTCCATCATAATATTTTAAACGAGAGTAAATAGAAGAAAGTGAGGCTCATACGTTTGTTTCTTTCCTCTTCCCTTTTTCTTCGAGCTGCAATGAATTTTTATTCAAGAAAAAAATAATGGATGTATAAGTGCATGTTGTCTTGAGGACGGAAAAAAGGAATCGTGAATAATGTTTGAAAAACTTTATAAATATATGTAATTTATAAAATACACGATAATTGCCCTACATATGTCTTATTTTGACTTGTTTTTATTTGGATAACTCCAACAAATTAAATATATGTAATTGTTTAAAATTTTTGTTAAACTTTATAAAAAGTTATATTAAAATGTCATTTATAAAAATATTTATGTAATTTAAAATATTATTATTTAGTTTAATTTAATTTTTGATAAAATCTCATATGTCGCTCATAAAGCATAAAATATCATATATGTTACGTCATTTGCATAAATGTTTAATATATAAAGTATAGTGATCTTTATCACATTTAGACAAATGTAATATTTTGTATTTTGAAGCTTAAGAATGTGAATTCATCGTTACTCTTTTTATTTAGTTATATGTAATCGTTATTTTTTAAGAAAAGTGAATATTGAAAAATAGTGGATCCAGAAACCCAATCAATTTCACATAAAATAACGTTAATAAACTCGATCAATCGTTACAATTTGTGATTTTGAGTAGGTGTTGTGCATATTTTTAGTGAACGGACTCCAAGTGTTGTTCGTTCGTTCAAGTCCTTCCTTAATGGGAACAACAATCTCAACCCAAATTAGGGTTTCAACTCCTTCTTGAGTCTCTTGTCAGTTTACAAAGGCTGCTGTTGATTCGTAGGTAACTGATTTTACTCGCAATTAAACCTTGAATTGATCAATTAATCAATATACGCATTTGATTAACCACAATTGTTAGCTGTGCTACATATTTACTTGATTTATTGTTTCAATCTTCCCATTTGAATATGTATGTATCGCTTCTTATTGATTGATATGAATTGAGCATGTGCATTTAATCTGTTGGTCGGTTAGATGATTTGGATATATGTGCGATGGTGGTAATTCATGTTTTTTGACAAAAAATGTTTGACTTATATGCAATTTTTCTATCTATCAGTTAGTATGGTTCATCTCTTTTTGGTAGGTAGCAATGAAATATGTTAGGTATATCAACAGATCTTCAGAATATACAGTCGTTTTTACACCAATTAGTACATATTATAAACAATTTTACAGTCTTCTTTGGCACATTGTATACTATTATCGTGTTAGGATGTACTAAATTGCTTAATCAAACAAATTAGAAAGAGGATGCTGCAGAGAAGCATTTATTCCTACACCACCATATAGATATAAAGTTGCAGGTGCTTGCTTCGTTAACTGTGGTAGTATCACTTTTTGGTGCACTTCTTAGTTCTTATGGTGCTTACCTTTAGAAATTATGTGTTCTTCGAGTATGGTGGATAAGCTCCCTTATATCTCCTGATTGTAACTTTTGTTTAGATAGGCAGGCTGTATATTTATGAAAAGCATGTGGTGGTTTAAGCTCTAGTTACTATCACTTACTGGAAGCATCAATTAAAATTTAAAAAGACAGAAAATTTTTAGCAGTTACATTATACCACTTAGTTCATAGAGATATTCTTACCTGGTACTATTTGTTGAATCAGTTACAGTATTATCTCCCTTTCATAATAAAAGAAGGTTTGGAGGTGCCACTTCAAGAGACTCTGAAATTTGATTATTTTATTTTTATTTTTATTATTATCATAATAAAAGAAGGTTTGTATGACGCTTGAAAAAAAGTAGTATTACTCTATCCCTGCCTATCCTGTACTAATTAATGCTTGATTTATTCTGTCTATGCATATATCATGACTATACACCATGCATCAAGTCTATTCCATAATCTTGTACAAGTTTTGTTTTGTTCTTTCTTTTCTTAATTCGTCAACTTAGTAATGCATCACTGCAACAATAACCTGATAAAGCTTCTCTAGTTCGAACAACTTATGCGAATTTGGTCTTGCAGGTTAAATTCAGACTGAACATACCATTGGATAAACACGTTTTACAGCTCACACATTTTATAGAAGTAATAAAAATAATATCAGTTATTGACTACTAAATAATACTCCCCTCTGTCCAGAAATAAATATTTGCCCGTAATACCTAAAAAAGTCTTCGACTAACAACTGAATACCTAAACTACCCCTTAACAATTGGGAAAACTTGTGGACCATAATTGACATCGTAAATAATGTTCTGACGATTTTTATCGGGTTTCTAGGTTTCGGGATTTTGAAATAATGGAGAGTAGCATCACTCGAACACCAAGAAGATGGAGAAAAGTTGCGTATGGAGGCATGCAGCCTGGGTTCGACGATAATCATACAGACGAGACTTTCCTTCAAGAAATGGTCATGAACGCCAATGTCGTTAAACGAGACATGTTAAAAGTAATGCTAGACTCGGTTTCCATTTCTCAATATCTTTGCATTGTAGCACTTGTAGTTATGGTTTGGACCTATACTCTCAGTTCTACCATAACTTCAAACTTTCTACTAATTCTTGATGTCACCCTTCTTGGATCGGGTTTCTTTATTCTTCTTTTAACAGCCAAAATGCTTTCATTCACGCTCCTCCTTAATTATGCAATTAAAATATCTTTTTTCACAACGAGTCTATATGTCCTGTCTCCGATATACCACACGTTGACCAGATCGATTAGCTCAGACTCCATATGGGCCTTAACTACATCACTTGTTATTCTCCATCTCTTCCTACATAATTATTCTGGATCGACCATAAAAGCTCCCGGAGCTCTAGAAAATCCAACATTAACCAGTAACATTTCTCTTAATTCTTCCATTGTAGCTTCACTTTTAATTGCGTCTCGCCTTCCTTCAAGGCTTCTTGTATTTGCTATCATTTTGTTTTCTTTGCAAGTTTTCCTCTTTGCGCCATTAGTGACCTACTGCCTTAAGAAGTACTCTTTTCGGTTGCACCTCTTTTTCTCGTTTGTGTTGATGGCAACGACGTTGACTTGTGTTTATCGTCTGCATAAACTACTGTTTGTGGTTTTGTTGGGGTTGTTGGTTTTTGTTAACTTGGTGTGTCCTTACTGGTTAATCAGAATTCAAGAGTACAAGTTCGAGATTAATGGTCCATGGGATGAAGCAAAGTTGTGTTTCAACATAACAGACTGAAGGGCTTGTTCTTTCTTATTTTTCTGATCTGTTCAAACTTTATAGTTATTTGTAGCATCATGAGTACGATTTTTTTTGTTTGTATTTATCGTTTTATAGTTCATATGTTCTTTATGTTGTAATCTTTTTTGTTTGTTTGATTCAACTTGATGCATGTTCCCCTGTATGTATAGTCTTGATAAAGATCAAATTGCTTAGCGTGTTTGTATATGATGGTTGTTTACGGTATATCTTTCTTTGTGCGATTCCCCATTCTTACTTATCGTGGTGCTGGTGGTGGTAGCTCTCCCTAAGGCCTCTTTCAAATACTCAAAAGATCCTATCATCTTAGGTAATAGAAATCTGGTTGCTGTTCAAAAATCAGGGGTATCTGTTGGTTGATTTGAAGAATTTTAACTCGATTATTTATCTCATTCATCTCCTAATTTAGGTCTGCGTTATAGCGGGTGGGTTTTAGCTGCTTCGGATTGGATCATATTTCCTGCTGGTGACTTTCTAAAGCTTCCTAGTGCATAGGATCCCTTCGAGTTATACTTGGTCAGGTAATCTTTACACTTTAGTGGCTCTTACACTTAACTTTTGTTCATTTCGCTTTTGTACCCAGCCCCTTGCTAGCCTCATTTTATTCAAGAAAAGTTCATTTTCCGCTCAAGAAAATAAATAAAAATGCTTAAACATCGGCGTCTGCAACTTGATTGATTTACTATAAGTGGATTGATGAATATCATATCTTATTTTTAAAAAATAGAAAGAAAAAAAAGATTAGACAAAAGGTCGAAAGTCAATCAAATGTCTTCTCAATGCATAGGACCTACCGAATTGTTTTATGCAAGAAATTTATGCACATGTAATCATATTTAAGAACGAGTTGCTTTACACAAGGGTGTTGCACAATCAACATTTTGGACAGAGTAGAGATTTCACAGTAGGGGAAATTTCATATCACCCCTGCTGCGAAGCCTAGGGTTATTCTCTACTACGAGTATTTTTTTTGTTAAGCTGCAACATTCGATAGAGTATAGTAAAACAAACACAATATTTTATCCTCCTATTTTTATTTTTTTAATAATTAATCCTGCCATTGAAAATTACAACAGTATACAACAAAAAGTTGCCATAAATAATATCCAAATGGCAGTAGCTTCTGAGCGAGACATGGACTATGCACTGGTTTATAGTTTGTCGAACCAAACGAGAACACTTCATTTCCATATCATCCAGCACTTGTTGCTCACTAGGGGTTCAATTTAACTACCCAACAAGCCTTGAAAGGGGACACTAAGTTTTTAAAACTTTTCTTAACATGATAAAGCAACTCCGGGGTATTCAAAACCTAGTTTCAGCATGCTTCTCCCAAACCAAGAAATATAAAAAAATGAACACAAGTTATTTCAATGCAATGCAAATGCTCGAAGAGGATAAGCAGCAGTAAATGAAGTACAAATACAAATATGAATAACATCGTCATGAGGGCAATCAGATACACATGTCTCATCATGGAGTATGAGCTCAATTATGTAAACTTAATAAACATAGCATAACAGCAGTAGCAACCAGGGCAGCATCTTTTAAAGATTACCAACCACCTCTTAAAGCAAGAACTAGATGAAGTACAGACCCTCCTTCAATGTTGTAGTCCTTAGCTGTTTTGTCATCTGCAAGCTGTTTCCCAGCATAAATCAACCTGCACCATACACTTGGACTATTTAGTTACCACTTCAACCATGAATTAGATAAAATCACGAAGTAATTCTTTATGTACTTGATTAGCAAGCATGGTTGTTTTTCTTGGAAAAGAAAATGAGGCATCAAAACTAGTAATATAAAAAGTTAAAAACCTTGCCTTACAACTTCAATTGTAGATTGTCATATCAATAGTGATATATCATCAGTCATAAGAATGTGAAATCATCATTAACAAGCATTTAAAAACATTATGTCAATATATTTAATAAAGTCTATTTTGATACTTATATGATTCGAAAAAAATAGCCCCGACCTTGAATCTAGTGAAAATATAGTTTAGTAGGGGATTAACCAGCAAAGGAAAATCAAAGAACTCTCACTGGTCTCAAACCTTCTCATCATCTTTCGATAAAAAACCTACAGTAGCAGCTGTCAGCACTATCTGCAATCCTTTAAAAAGCACCTATAACGGAGATCCCTCAGCCTTCATCACTAACTAAGTCCTAAGTCAAGTAAAAGAGCCGCCAAATGCTAGAGAAAAATAAGTTAAGAAGAGAATTAAGATTTTAAAGGGTGTAAAGTTTAAACAACTCAGTGTCTGTGTGTTGAATCCAAAAATAATGCTCTTCCAATCTACTTGAGGATGAGTACATTTGGACCTTGATTGCTTGTCTTAGTCGACGTTTATGTTATCAATTTAATAAGGCAGTCCTAACTTGTATGAATATTTACATCCTATATTGTTAGAACAACTTGTTCTCAATATGCACCCAATTACTAAAATTGTACACATTGCCAGTTTTCTTTTCACATATTCCATAACATTATTCAATCAACAACAAATCAAATAATTGGAAAGCACTAAGCTATCACCCCACCATTAAGAAGTGCATTTTTTTTTTTTTTGTTCCTTTTTCATAAGGCTTCAAAAGGCGGGAAAAAAACTAATATAGCAGATAAAAGTAGATCCTTGAAGAAAAGCAAACCTTTGCTGCACAGGAGGGATTCCTTCTTTCTCTTCAACTCTTTCCTTGATTCTATCAATTGTATCAGTTGGCTCGATGTCGATTTCAATCTCTTTCCCTGTAAGAGTCTTGACCTTGATCATAGTTCCTCCTCTCAATCTTAAAACAAGATGAAGTGTTGACTCTTTCTGAATGTTGTAATCAGCAAGCGTTCTTCCATCCTCTAATTGCTTCCCAGCAAAAATCAATCTCTGTTGGTCTGGTGGAATGCCCTCTTTGTCCTTCGTAATACAAATACAACCCTCAAATCATCAACTAAACTTACAATACAGTTGCAATCAATCCACATAATTCAAAGAGAACGTGAAAAAATATCGATAGTATTAACAAAAACTGAATAAGATGCACATATTTACTAGGGGAGGCAGTTCCCAAACCGACACCAAAATAAACGGGCTAGGGTTGAAGACATTTGAGCACAGTTAGTTTATTGAACAAACTGGTAGGGGCAGACTGAGCTACCCAATCCCTTTAATATCACATTTAGAATTAATTATTAAAAGTTATGAATCCAATTTCACTTTTCCAAAACTCCCATCTATTTTACAGTTTCTTATAGTTATGCTTTCATATTTATGGGGTACCTTCAAAGTATTGGATGGTCGTTTATGCTCATTCTTACACTCTGCTATTTATCATGTTCCCTGAAATAATCTGACCCTCACCTAATACTCACTTGTAACATGATTATTACTATAACATAATTAGAATCTACAAAACACATGACTAATGCAGAAGCAAGTGAAATACACATATGCAATTACGGAACAGAGCTTGATACAAATGCAAATCAAGCTAAAAAACAATATTTATTTTGAAGAGTCATGCAATAGCAAAACCCTAATTTAGAAATCAATATTCGGCAAAAACTTAAGATGAAAGTGAGGATACAAAAATAGAACCTGGATCTTGGCTTTGACATTATCGATGGTGTCGCTATTCTCGACTTCTAGAGTGATGGTTTTTCCGGTTAGGGTTTTGACGAAAATTTGCATCTTTTTCTCTTCGCGGTTTAAGTCTTTGTTTGTGGGTTAGTTGGATTTTGATGGGTGGAGACGAGGGTTTTATTTATAGGATCGGTATAAGGCAATTACGAGTATATATATATACGCGAACCCGAAGTTGCGTTTAAATAACGCGGGCCGTTGACTCTTTTGGTGATAATGCTTATTCCCGACTACTATTACTATTTTGACCAAATTTAATCGATATTTATATTTACTCCTAACTAATTTCAAAAATTAAATAATACAGAAAATTAGATTTTAAGAGTATTTTTTAATCTGCATATTGTGACAACATCTGAAAGGTTATATTTTTAATTAGACAATATTAACTGTATAAAAATTATTATTATAAATTTATCTTCAAACAAAATATTTAAAGTTCATAGTAGTATTTTTATTATTCATATACATAATAATATAATTAGATTTGAAGAAGTATAGTGAAACTCATACGTAGAAATTAATTATTTAATACGTAATATGTTGTACTATCTCTTAACGTATGAAAATAATTCCTCCAATATTAAGGTAAAAATATATAAAAATCTTGTACTTCATAACGTGTGTTTCTCGACCCAACTATGAATGCATATTTTCTAAAGTATATATATATTTCATATCTTTCCATTCACTTAATGTATTTGATTAAAATATATCATAATTATATATGTTGATCAGCTTTGAATTGAGCAAGATAATATCAAATTTTCAATAGTATTAAAAAAGATATCGTTAATTTGTTTAATGATATTAATAATAATTTTTTTAAAAATCTTTCTGGTTGTCGAACTAATCATTGTACCGGTCACTCTTCTACGATAAATTGTAAGTTAGTAACTCATTTACACTAAGCTGATAATGTAACTTGGGAGTAATAAGGTTCTCGTTCTATTAAAAATGACAATTTATATTAAATAGAACACACATCAAAATTGTATTTTCTTTTTTTTTATAACGAGTAAAGCGATTAATTAAAAGTCAACACATTTATCTATCAGGGATTTGAAAGTTTATGCAAGTTTAAGTATATTCAATAACAAAAATATACAATTTAAAAACTATAAATAAAATACAATAATATATAATTTTAATTTTTGGATGGTAGATTAAAACCACCAAAAATTTTAACCAAAATGAACTTTAATTGTTATGTATATGGGATTTATATATAACTAAATTATATTTCTTCATTGGAATTGATATTATATCAAAGTCATATAGCTCTGTTTAAAAAAATACTTTACTATTCATTCAATAATACTTTTACATTTACCATCTTAATAAATGTTGAAGCTTTTAAACGATTAATAAAAAGATAACACATTTATGAATCATGTATTTAAAAGTTTATGTGAGATAGAGTATATTCAAAAGTACATAAATTTTTATGTACCTATGATTACATTTTTT
This sequence comes from Logfia minima, assembly GCA_963921325.1. Classification (NCBI taxonomy): domain Eukaryota; kingdom Viridiplantae; phylum Streptophyta; class Magnoliopsida; order Asterales; family Asteraceae; genus Logfia; species Logfia minima. The sequence goes on along the minus strand of OY992770.1, from coordinate 12,758,531 downwards.
GTCTCTAAACTCCTATAAAAATGCAAAACTTGACGAACACAAGGATAAATAATGTAATTTACAAAAATAAACAATTTAAAAGCTATAAATAAAATACAATAATTTATAATTTTTATTTTTGGACGTTAGATTAAAACCACCAAACTTTTTTAACTAAATGAACTTTGATGGTCATGTATATTAAATTTATTTTATTACATTTGATCATTTCTGAATTAATACTATATCAAAGTTATATAATTTCGTTAAAATAAAATAATAAAAAGCTTCACTATCTATTCAATAATGCTTCTACATTTATCATGCTAGAACATGTAGGAACTTTTAATTTTAATTAATGATAACCCTAAATAATAATATAAAAATTAATATTAAGAGTCGTATGATTACGGCTAAAACATCAATTATAAATATTAGCATACTATTTCATAGAGTTATCATTATTATTTTTCTTGTAAAGTGTAATGGTCAAGTGGTCTTACGCATTATATAAGACTCAAATCGAATAAGAATCATATAAAACTACTCTCTACGGTGACTGACTAAGACTGCAACATTAACTTCCACGTCAGCGCTAAGACTGAGGACTAACCTAAGACTGAATGCTCCCTATGGTGACTGCAAGACTGAACTTTCAGTGCCACGTCAACGCATGTCATTTCTTAAATATCAATATAAATACATTTTTTATTAATAATAAAAATTATAATAACTAAAAACTAATTTATATTAAAAATTTACAAACAAATTGGACTAATAACGAACAATTAAGTATATAAAAAAGCAAAACCCACATAATTGGCCCAAAAAAAACTATATGTGTCTATAAAACATAAATGTAAACTGCCTTTCACCTGAGGGAAGATACAATCCGGCCGCTTGCTCACATAATTGAGGATTGAGGGAATATACAATCTGGAAGAAGAAGCAATCTGATAAGCTAATTTTTCCTTTTATTAAATATAAACATCTTGATTTTTCCGTTGGCCCAAACTCACCCACTGATCTCGTCCTCCCTTCGTTCTGGCCAAGACGATTGACCATAGGATGGTCCCTAAGACGGGACCATGCCTATGGTTGCGAAGCAAGACGGTGGTGAGGTGACATCCATGTAAGCACAAGACGAGGACGAAGGGTGCCGTAGACACCGGTCTAAAAAGAAATTTTTACATATACGTGTGAGAAAACATTAATTCATTATATATAAAAGCTCTGACTCACAAAATGTTTTTTAAAAATATTTTATACATTGATTTCTGCTAATTAAAAATTTTTGAATTATAAAAAGAAATAAAGAAAAATGTTATACACAACCATGCTCGCATATATAAACAAAATCATGAACCAAACTTCCAATTGGCAACTTTATTTTTAATATTTTTGAATCCATTAAATAATGAATTAAAGTGATAAGTTTATTGAAAAAACTGTCTTACATTATTTTAAAGAAATTTAACTTCTCAGTACTTTCATATCCTACCCAACTTTTTTACGTGTTTGATTTGTTTACGTATACTGGCTGTGCAGATCGTCGTGATACCTTTTGTTCGGGTCGAGAAATTTCAACCCACCAACATGAATCGCACACTTAAGTCCACATCACGCAAATAAACACACTAGTTAAAAACATATAATGTACCATTGTTAATTCGGTCATGTTTCATATCCTCGCCACCTAATTTAGAAAACAAAAGGAGAACAATTGTTTTCAACACAACCACCAATTAAAGATACGCACAAAACCTTAGGATTGTGGTTCAAACTACATAACCATTTAACCTCCATTGTGAATCCATAAGTGACAATGAAGTGGAATCTTGCATAGACATCAAGGACCGGTTTCACAAAATATGCTACACACCATAATTACAATAAACAATAAACACCCTTTCTGACAGAAAGAAAAGAAACCACCATTAAATCTTTGAACCAATATGACAGTTATACAAGTGTTTTGATAAATTGGCATAAAAGGAAGAATACTAATGAGAACGTTGATCGAAGAAATAGCTTTCTTGATCTTCCTTTTTGTCAACCATGTTATGCTGCATCACTCCCTCTTCAAAAACAATCCTCAAAAATTATGCAGCAGATGATTTAATTTACATCACATTCTTTTAAACATTTTTCTACTGAAGCTTGAAATCAAGCATGTCCTTTATATCTAACCGGATTGAAGGCCCCATCGATGAACATATATGTGCACTTTTCCAGTATACTCCTTTTGCACCACTTGGCTTGTTTGTTTCCACTGATTTCTGCAAGAAATTAACAAATTACATATAAATACACTCATATTCACAAAATAATTCATATGGCACGAGCTTTCAGAAGGAAAGGATATAACTTACCACTGCAGCAAGAAGGTTTATTATAAGATCTTCTTCTGAGAAATTTGCTTTCCCAAATGGCAAGTGAACAATTCCGGTTTTGTCTGCTCTAAACTCGACTTTTCCCTTTTTAAATTCCTCTATGGTCTGTAAAACACATTATGGTCAATGTGTAATACACACACGTACGTAACGTGAGCTATATGTGTTGATTGTATCGTACCTGAGGTATAGTGGTTGTGACGGTCCCAGCCTTGGGGTTAGGCATCAGTCCTCGAGGTCCCAAAAGCTTACCAAGACTAGCAACCTGATCCACAAATTATTTATTTATTTTTTTATAGGAAACTGTTTAGATGATGTATGACAAATCAACCTAATGACTTCTATCTCAATTTTTCAAAAAGGCAAAAAGGTAATAGTTATACAACATTTAACTTAAGACTAGTTCCAAAACAGGAGCCTTTTCGGGACAAAGAGATGTAACAAGTAGACTGTTTTTTAAGGTAGATGAGAGTAACAACAGATAATTGCTCAGAAATGGTGTTAATATTTACTTTTGTGTCAAAGGGTTAAAGTACTTCCATCTAAAAGGTAGTACTTGTCTACATTAATATATAAAATAACAAAAAGTAAAACCTTAGGCATCATATCTGGAGTTGCAATAAGTTTGTCAAATTCCATGAATCCTCCTTTAATTTGTTCTATCAAGTCTTCTCCACCAACTATATCTGCTCCTGCATTTTTTGCTTCATCGATCTTTTCACCTGTAAATTTTGATGATTCATCAACGAATCCAACGAGATGATGATAAGGTGAATTCCAGCCACTTCATCTAGGACTATAGTAAGTTTTGAGGCAAAGAAATAAATAGTTCAAAGTAAGAGGAAGTCTAAATAGGCTAGACCGAACCAAGATGAAAAGAGTAAAGAACCTTGAGTAAGAACAGCCACCCTAACAACCTGCCCAGTGCCTTTGGGCAAATTCACCTACAATAATTGATTTGAAACATCAGAAGCTGTTGATACATAAATTAAAGTAATCTAAATACAGTATATTTTGTAACTCACTGTAGCTCTCAGCTGTTGATCATTATATTTTGGATCAATGTTAAGACGGAAATGTGCTTCTGCACTTTCGATAAACTTTGTGCTTGCCATTTGCTTGAGCAAAGATAATGCAGTTTTCACATCATAATCTTTCTTGTTTTCCCTTAGCTTTTGAATTTCCAAAAATCTCTTTGACCTAGTCTGATAAACACAAATCGGACATAAACAATACGTTTATCTGTGCGTTCTGTCTCTTTTTCTCCTTCCATAGTAAAACGTGACCCACAAAATGAACAGCGAGAAACAACTCCAACAGATTAACCTAAGTGCACCTTATTAGCAACATATAATTAAAAAATGGGCATCCAAGGTTTGTTATATATGATCTTTAATGAATATGTCGTACATTGAATAATCGCCCTTTCAAGAATTACTGACAAGAAAACATAATGAGCTCTCAAAACAATCATGCTCATTATCTATCACTTATGAGCACAACTTGGTGACTTTTAAAACATCCGTTATTTTAGGGGTGTACACATGAAAACACTTTGTTGCAGCTAGTATGAAGCTGAGTATATGACTCTATATAATTAGATCGTCAAATGCAGAATCTCTCCACCCCCAAACATTAAATAATGATAATCAGACAATATATTTCAAAACCCAAAACCAAACACCCCATTAGAGGACTTAGATGGCCATAGCCATATTGGCTTAGACACATAGTCCTTGTCTCTTTGGGGCGGTCAGCTTTGCCGGTTATCAATGTTCTCGCGAAACACCCCATTAGAGGATTAAGAATCCTATCAAACAAATAAAAGGTTGATTAACAATACGTTTATTGTTGGTAGAGCTCATGAGTGACTAATAAGCCATCTAGTCTAGAGAGAGCAGCAAAAATTACAAAAGTAACAAAGGTTAGATGGTAGTAGTCAAAACAATATTTATACCATTATTCTTTTGAGTTCATTAGAACCTATTGATAACTACTTCCTCCATCCTAAAACCGCAAAAATGTGCACTGTCTGCGAATCAAAACTTTACTTTTTGCACATTAATAGTTGATAGCATCAACTTTGGCCAACAGGGTCCCTCTATCTTGTAATTGTTAAAACTATCAAGTGACACAACGCTTTTTCCGCTGATAAAGAAGTACTCACAAGATTACATATTTTGAACTAATCAATACATGAAATAAGAAAAACTCTACCTAAGCCTCAATTAAATGTCCACATTTGACTTTGCAGTGTGCAATTAACTATCTTGAACTTTAAATTGACAAAGCAACCTTTTTTTCGCAACAATTATCAACATTTATGATGAAATGAAACATAATTAATTAGAAAATTCAATAAAAACTTTAAAAAAGACATACCCTGTCACTCTTTAGAGGCAAAGCAGCTTTCCCTTTCTTAGGTTTAGAGGGTGACGGCGGAGCCACCGTAGCAACACCGCCACCAGAGACATCCTCATCAACATCTTCATCCAAATCAGCTTCAGCAGCCACTGCAGAAACCAAAAATGGGGAATTTCTGTACTTCAAATTAGTGGGTCTAATGTATTCTGATTGGGAATGTAAAATTAATGTTTTGGTTTTTGGGTTTGGTTTAAAAGTGAAGGAAGAGATTAGAGATGATTTTGATTCTTGTGGAAGATGGATTGATGATAGAGTCAGAGTTGCTGAAGTTGAAGAAGCAGCCATCTTCTTTCTGGTCTATATTTTTTATTTTTTGGTTTATGCTTTGTGTGTTCTATCCATACACTATATATACCATGAAGATGATAACGATAAGAGCATTAGTAATTAGTAATGCATACAACCTACGGGACACGCATTATTATTATATTTACATCTTAATCTCGATTTACTATATGTTTTAGCTCCAATTTGTATTGATAATCTAGTTTGCTTCATTTGAATATTAACTTATGATAAGTATTTAAAATTGTGAAAATTTCTTAACAAGTTAAATAAGTAAATCTCTGTCACTCCTGTTAAAAATTTAACAAATGAAATAAAAGTGATAACTTTTAATTGAACAATGGCTTGCTTTAAATTTTATATAATTTTAGCAAATTCTCATGTGAACCATTTATTCATCCAAATTAAGTTAATATTTGCTCATGAATAACCAAATACAATAACTTAATATATTTTACTTTATTAAATAGAAAAAATGGCCCACCACTCCCTCTATATCCTACCATAGTTCATGAGATACAACACTCCATCAAAACACTTCTAAATCACCATTTTGTAATGGAAAGGTGGATTGATAATATGCCATGTTATAGTTTTTGTCCTTCCATACAGCCACTATACAACTAGCATTACCAATGCTCTTTGGTAATTTGGAATAATTTTCAGTTTTAACTTTTGACTTTTGATTGTTACACAAATAAACCCTAACCTTTTGTATTTCAATGTGCAAATGTGAACGATACTTTTTGCATTTGTATCGTTTTTTTCTTATATTTCTCCTTAATAGATACTAATTAACTAATTGTGTACTATGTTAATATTTTGTACAAATATCCCAACTTTATTGAACTACATAGTCATAAACTTACTCCTTTAGGTTTGTTTAATAACCCTGTTTGACTTCTTTATACGATTGCATCTTTGTTTATTTTTTTTAGAAGCTCTATATCTTGTTATTTAGAATACTCGTCGAAGGCTTCCAATGCATATCACTAGAATATATAGATACAAGGGTTAGACCAATTACACTTAACTACCTATAATCTATACGATTTTAATAGGACTACAAAATAAATACAAATATTTTATGTATCTAACACAATCCTGCAGTCTAAACAAGCCCTTCGTACTCGGTATCATCTGAACTAAATGCATCATAATTAGATGGAGATGGTGGAGAATGAAAGGATGAGAAGTAGACTAATGGAATTGTAGAAGAAACATGTGTGTGCTCTTGACTTTCAAATTCACCAAATAAGAGGTGTTATGGGCCAACAACAATTGAAATCTAACTTACTCCTCTTTTATTAATATTTTCTTTTTAATCCGTTGGAACAAAACACAATTGAAATCAACTTGGTCCAAATTAAACAGGTCAAAGTAGACATCTCTAGTGAAAATGGTCTAATGTTGAGCTTGATTATAAAAATATATATTTGGTGGACATTGGTAAATACTGGATGCATAAAGACTATTTGGTGTGTACTTGGTAAGTGAATTAGGTTTAATTGCACGGAAATGTAAATATTTATGTTTCGATAATGCATCAAATTATTCGGCCGTTCATTGTATGTAAGAAACGTGTTATCATTGCTAATGTATGTAACTTTTGTTACTTTTACTTGTTCGTCATTTATATAAGGTACGTCTCATCTTTATAAGTTGTCACGTCACCAAGATATATACAATGACAATAAAATAAAAATTCATTACACACAATATAACTCCGAATACTTTATTAACATATTCTGAATATCTACGTATAAATATAATTATATTTTGTGCACTTACGTGAGTGAATTATTATCCTATATTCTTAAAAATTGGTAATCCAAGGTTTATGCAGGAACGTTCTTTGATGTTTTGTGATTTGCCGAGAGATGTTATTGCAAGTGTTATTTTTCTGTAGTTAATTTGATTTGATTCGAACCCATTAGCTATATAATCTTATCATTTCCTAGAAAATTATTCATTCAAATTTTTGTATAGCCTCTTAATTTGATTTGATTCGAGCCCATGAGCTATCTAATCTTATCATTTCTTAGAAAATTATTTATTCAAATTTTGGTGTAACCACAATAGTGGAAAACATTTTTTTTGAGTGGGTTAGGTTCCACCCATTGCAATTGCATTAATTTATATTGTATACTTTTTAAAAGTATTTGCTGTGGGTTTTGAGTTTCTTTGTTTTCTTGAAAGAAATAAAGAATACTATAGACGAAAGAAATAAATCTAGCTATTTAGTCAACAATGACCAAATTCGTGATGAAAACCATAAAAAGCAACTATATATGTCATCAAAATAGTTTTGTTTACCAGGGCTTATATATCAATATGGAATTGTAATGTCTAATTTTGGAGTTTTAATAATTAATTTAATCTTATCTTCTTTTTATTCAACGTAAGAGATCGTGTTATTTTACAAATACAATATATTTGTGTCCTACAATCTAAGATCAAAGTCGACCTCCAAATATTATATCTTTCATTTTACAACATTACATGACCTTTTATGTTGAGCCTCAATATGAACGAAACTCAGTTCTTAACTTTATGGTCTTTTGGCTCGATGTCAACTTTGATACGGAGTATTATTTAGGTTTCAATTCGAACACATCTGTTAACATTTATTTGGACTCGAGCTGATTATTTATTAAATAAACCAAACTTTTCTTATATTCAACTCAATTAAGATCATTAAGTACCATAGTCTGATGATCTAGGGTGCTACATCGTTAACTTGATATTCAACCATCCCAAACGAATTATCGACAATAGTACTTTAATTTGTATTAAATTGACAATTCAATGTATAAGTTTTCACATTGTACCACTCATTCAAACGAGTGACTTGTTACTTTCTAAAATGACAATAGTTTCATTTAAATAAATAATAACTATATATATGACAAATTGTTGACTAAATAGTTTCATTCAGGCCGGTTTGGTGATGTTTGAACTGGCTCGGTTCGAGTGTGATGTCAAGAGCTATCATTTTCCGTATAGCAAAAAAATAGTTTTAGTGAGGATGAAGTATAGCTTTTCTAAATTTCACCACTACTGCGCTAATAAATTATTCACACGGGTATGAGTGTCTGACTTATGAGAACACGTTTTCCTAGTTCAAAAGTTTCTACAACGGGTATGTTTTGCGATTATGAGTTCATGACCACAACTTCCAAAATGAGAAACAAAACAACACTGCCCAAAACATAGGTTGCTATTTTCATTAATGTGTTACATCCTATTATTATAAAAGACAAATAGTCATTTTTGTTATTGATTTAAAGCACTTTCGATGACACAAGTCCACAACACTGTTATAGACATATCAACAAATTTATATAAAAATATAAATAAATATAAGAATATGATCGTTAAAAGTCATATATATGTGTTTGATACAATTTATTTTTTGATTGCGACCTTAAATGTATTAAAAGATATGTTGATAACCCTTGTAAACTTTTTATGTTCAACATTTTCAGTTTTTAAGAATTAATATTAAATTCAGAACATGTCGAAAATAAGTTATCGTTTTATTGTTACTATAATTAGTAAGTATTATTATTTTGTATTGAAAAAAAACGTTACTTCTAAACCATAACAGTGTTGCCTAACTAGAAACAATATTTGTTTACTAAAATTTATGGGTTCTTTATGACAAATCCCAAAAGCAGTGTTCTGAAAAAAGCAACCATCGTAGCAAGACAAAAACTTGAGAATGGTGATTCATTATTAAAAGTAAAAAAAAAGAAAGAAAAAGTGAAAACAATAATGTATTTGCCCTCATTTGTGTAATTTATTTACTTTATTTATGCACAAAGTGATGTAAGCCCCCCTTCTCTCTATCTCTCTCCCAAGAGACGAACCAACCAACAAAAGAACAAATAAAGCAACAATCTTTCTGAGTTAAATTCAATGTTTTAATACACCCATCTTCCAACAACATCAACAGGTAATTTCAATTTCTTATTTTGTTCATTACTGTCACTTTATTTCCTTTTTAATTAATCTTTCTATTTTTAACAAAAGTCAAATCTTGATTTCTTTTTTTTTTGTTTCTGTAAAATCAGCTGTTTGTCAGTCTGTGAGTTGATCGATTTTGATATATCTATATAATCTATCATGACTCTTGTTGATTCAACCGATGTTATTGATCAATCGAAATCCAACGGTGTAATGAATCATCATCATCATCAGAATCAGATGAAAATGAACGGTGGTGATCATCATGAGGATGTTGATCATGAAACAGAAGAAGAGGGTTTTAAGAAAGAAATAAGGGATTTGGCTGAAATGTTATCGAAATTAAATCCTATGGCTGAAGAATTTGTTCCTCCTTCACTTTCTAACAACAATTTCACGGCGCCGTTATATCTACCGCCGTCTCCCGGACCTCCGTTTGGTTACTCCGTCGTTAATGATTTTATGCTCCAAGCTAACCAAACCCAGTTTCCTAACATCAATGGTGGTCTTTCCACTAGAAGGGTATAAATAAACTTCATTTTTTATTTTATTTTTACTGTATTTATATTTATATGATATTATTATATTATGTACATGTACGTATTTATGCTGATTGTGTTGAGTCTGTAATGTTAATGGTTAGAAGAAAGAGAACCTTAATAATAATGGGAAACGAAGGATGAATAATCGAACGAATATGGCGCAACGAGAAGATGTCATTAGGAGAACTGTTCATGTATCCGATATCGATCAGCAGGTGAATTTTGTTGCAAAGTTTTGAACTTTTTCAAGTTTGGTTGGTTGCTCTTTGTTTTATTAACTTATTTGGGATGAAATGAATATTAGGTGACTGAAGAACAGCTTGCTGCCCTTTTTATCAATTGTGGACAGGTAAATATGTCAACTAAAATCATATGGTATGATAACTTTATTGTTGGTTGTATGTTATCATTGTGACTATTGTTCGGATTTCTATGTTTAGGTTGTGGATTGTCGTATATGTGGTGACCCTAATTCGGTTCTTCGTTTTGCATTTATTGAGTTTACGGATGAGGGTAAGTTGTCGCTACAGTATTTGATAGTTTAGTAAATATATTTAGTTTGTGCTTGGTGTGACATATATAATGTGTTTGCAGAAGGTGCAAGAAACGCGTTGAGTCTTGCAGGAACTATGCTTGGGTACTACCCAGTCAGGGTTCTGCCTTCAAAAACTGCAATTGCACCAGTAAATCCAACATTTTTGCCGCGAGTGAGTTTCTTTTGATTTAAAGGTTCTGCAAGTAGAAAACTTTAGAAATGTATGGTTATTGGTTGGTGCGAAGTGCTAACTAACGCCATTATTCTTTTCTGTTTAGTCTGAAGATGAAAGAGAGATGTGTGCAAGAACTATCTATTGTACTAACATTGATAAGAAGGTAGTCTGAAAGCTTTAATGAACATTATTTAGTATGTGTACATATATGTGATATCTATTTTGTTTCAAGCAGGTTACTCAGGCAGATGTAAAACTCTTCTTCGAGTCATTTTGTGGAGAGGTTTGTGGGGTTTATTCATATCTGATATCTGAAAACATTTTTGCTACTTCAGTTGTTAAGTTATATTGTTTCATAGGTTTATCGCTTGAGGTTGCTTGGAGACTATCAGCATTCCACTCGTATTGCATTTGTGGAGTTTGTGATGGTAATTTTTTATGAACTTTTGTAGGTGGTTCTATTGCTTTAGATATGTACATTGCATTTGAGTAACTAGATAATCTCTAAAATGAAAAAGGTTTTATCGTTATGCTCTAACAAAGCGTGTGAGTCTTTCTTTGTTGATAGATTTCTAGTAAATTAGGCGGAGTCTTCTGGTTAAATATTAATTATATCAATAATTTGTTATTTTGATTTTCACAAAGGGCAATTACGTTAACTATTTACCAAATTTCATTCATGTTCCCACACATGTGTTTTTGTCTTCACTATGTTTCTAGTTTCAAGGATCGTCATTCATGTTAAAAGTTGACTTTAAACTGGTAATACTTACATGTGTTGACGTCAATACATACTTCCACATCATTTTTTGTGACCAGTTTTAGCTATTATTTTTGTGTAAGCGGAAACCGACGATGAAATAGAGTAACTTAATGCATACAAAAAGGACTTGAGTGATGTAAATGGAAGTGTGGAACGTTGATGAATTTTGGTTGGTGCTTAATGACATGGCCCCTTATTACAATATAAAAACGGGTCATTTAGCTCAAAAATTTTCCGAGCACGAATCATTTGAGTGAATTCAGGATTGCTTGAGAAGGAAATTGTTGTTTTTATTTTGGGACGTGCAACTTTTTATATATGCAATACGAATACAGATACTTTATTTTAGAGCTCATATCACAACCAGTACGTCGTATAAACAAACAAAATTTAAAAAACAGCAATGCTAGTTTGTCCGTCTAGTCCAAATTTCATGACGCTTTCTTATGAAAAAGAATCTAACTTTTTTTGCTATTATATGTTGTCTTGTTAAGATTTGTAAGCTGTGTATAAGTTATATGACAGTTGACATACTTAAATGTGAAATGCAACATCAATTTCATAAGAATACTTGTATTGATTGTATGCAACAGGGTTGTAGTTTCTGCAACAATTTCAGCAGCACTGATCTTTCCTGATTTAAATTATGGGTGTCACTTGGTTTGTGGTACTTTGAACTCTTAGTCATTAAAATGTTTTAGTTGTCCGGGAAAACCAAAAAAGGAAGAGTAGTTTTCTGAGTGTATATACATTATATCTGAAGCTCTATATTTACGAGGCTTTTTAGAACTTTTATCTGATCTCTCTATAATTCACTTTCTTATATATGTTAGTAGTTTGCTAATTAAGTGTAGAGATCTGAGATCTTCCATGTGAGTGTCTTTCTTCCAATTTATAACCCATAACTTCAAAAGTCCTCCTCTTACGTGCCTCTTGTTTTTGGGGCATGGTTTCTGTATTCATGTATTATTTCCTTTTCTACTATATCTATACATTACTTGTTGGGTTAAATTTGAACTGCATTACTAACCCATCCACTGCTTGTCTTTTTTCTTTTTCTTTTTTATGTCATTCTAAGGTCATACTTGTTACTCTTACCCTTCTAATTAGGAGTGCTCAATGGGTGTGATAACTCAGGAGTTCTATAATTATCATTCTCCTACGATATTCATTTTTCCTCTTAACCATCTAAATTGGGACGTACCTCCTTCATGAGCTAGCTTTGGCCTCTCTATTTTATTTTCCTGTTTCCTGCTATGAACGTGTAAATACTTCATTTTAATAGTTGTCATGTCTACATGCTATTTTCATATGAATATCACTGATTGACTAATCTGGCTTGTGTTGGATTTTGCAGGCAGAGAGTGCAATTTCAGCCCTGAACTGTAGTGGTGCAGTATTGGGATCACTGCCCATAAGGTGATTGTTGCTTTTAATTGAACTTCCCATTTCAAACTACAATTTTGGCTCATTGACCTAATTTTTGGTCAATGGTGATGCAGGGTTAGCCCATCTAAGACCCCAGTTCGTCCACGGGCACCACGCCCCAACATGCACTGAAGAGACTTTTCCATCTTGCGATATCAATATCTAAATATATACACAACTGTTAAGTTTATGGAGTTTGTTGGATGCGTTCGAGGTCCAAGTACCTGTTTGAAATGTAGATTTAGGATGGAAGTTTGAGGCTGAACTCTGAGTCTTCTTAGGTACTGGTTTGTCACTAAGAACCGAGACGGTTTCTATGTTTTCATTATGGAAATTTGCTGTTTTAAAAAGTGAAATTTGCTATTATTTATGTGTTACATTGATCATTTTGATCCTAAAGGGGACAAAAATGAGCAAACATTATCCATGCCCCTCTGGACAACAAATTTTGCATGAAGCACAAGTAACAAAACTATGATTAAGTTGCAAAGTTAAAGGATTAATTGTAACTAACAGACAAACTTTTAATCGAGTATTAATCATTGCCAATATAAAAAAAGATTTGAGGAACTCACAAATCTGAACTAATAGTCCCATTTTATTGAATAAAATTACATTTCAGTTTTGCTATCACTTGCCTATTAGTTGTGGACTCATTTAAGTATACTTATAATATTAAGTTCAAATACACGGATTAATTCAATTACGATTATAAGATATTAATTTTGAATACACTTAATGAAACAAATCTTGAAGAGACATGGCTGAAACTCCTTCAGAAGTCATCTTGAACATCTAGTCAATAACGTCCGTCAAATCCTTAGCTTGTTCCCGATGTGTATCTAAACTATGGTGCAACTATATTGATCATGATCGTGACTTGGACTTACTTGATCATGATGTCGTAACTAGGGCCATGTCCTATCCTTTAAGGAAACAATGTTACGAATTGCCACCTATAATGAAACCATATTCATAACTCCCATTGCAAGAATCATGTGGACTTCAGAAAATGTTAATCATAGATAATGAAAGACTAATGACTGATTTTAAACCGATAGACGTTCACTTGCAGACTGCAAGGCGTAATTTATGAAGCCAAGATGATTGGCCTGGGAGATGGACGCAATACGAAACTTTGTATATCTCCAATTAGTCTTATCACAGTTCGTGGCATCAATGCAAATGCTTATGAAACTATAAGCTGCCATTTTAAGTACGTAGTTTATGATGAATCAAGTGCTTTGTATTATTGCAAATGTAACGAGGTTGATCGAGGATCTTGAACATGTTATGATTCAGCCATTTTATTTTGGACATCATGCTCCTATTTGATGTGGCAGTTGGCAAAATGAACATTACTCATCAGAATGTTGCCAGAGGTCTGGTTGCGTGAAAATGTTGAAAATTACTTGCAGGGTTTCTTTGTGATGTATTTAGACCTAAATCAGTTACTACTTTGAAAAACCTGCTGCAAATTGGATGTCCCTTCCGGTACAATTACGCTTGATACAAGTTTGACAGGAAACGGAAGTGACTGATTCATGGATTATTGGTTACAACTTACAAATTGCAAAAACGTCTGAAGTAATTACGTATCTTTGAGTTTAAACACACGTCTAATCTGAGTTCAAGTTTATAAGATCAAATCGAGTTTTTTTTCCAGGAATGTGCATGCTTATTCTGAATGTGTCGCTTACGCTTCAATGCACATTTTCTTTAATGTACGAATTAGCTTTTGGTTGTGAAAAGAATACACCGCTTTATTGGTCTTTTATGTAAACACAATAACACAGTAAAATGGGAAGCCAGAAATCAATAATAATATAATTTGTTTGCCTACATTGTCTAACAAGTATCGATGAAGTGAACCTAACAAAATTTGTGCAAATTTGTCACATTACTCTCAACAGAAAGTAGAAAACAATGCTCAACTTTAGAATCTTTTGCTTCGGCTGATGGTACTAATTCCAGAACTTTCCCCGGGGTATTGACTAGTTGGCCTCCTAACTTTAAGTACCTGTCCACTCCTAGCAACTTCTTTCTTCTTGTGTTTCAACTGCACACATTAGTAATGCACAGTGAAAAGACATTAATAACCAACGAAGTATATGTTATAAAAAATAAGCTTTAATTAAACAAAACGCTCCCTTTATCAACAAGCTGAAGAAAGCAAAGACAAAGACTAAGAATTAAAGGTGTCAATTTCGACCAATTTCATTTTGAAATTGGGTCTATCCTGGTTTTGTATTCTCTCTAAGATGTCAAATGGAAACTTTACAAAATTAGAAAAGAAAAAAAAAAAAAAAAAAAGGGAACGGATCAAATGGGTCGAACAGGACAAGAGTCGAAATTCACCTACAGTCCTTTCAATGCTTAAAACCTCCTGAACCAATTTATTCAAAAAATTATATAGTTATTGAAACAGCCTAATTTTTGTAATCATATTTGACGAAATAACTATTTATAAGCAAAAAGCTTTCAAAAACAGCACAGGTATCCGTGAAAATTCACCCGTTTTGACCCAATACCAACCCTGTCACTTTGCCACCTCAAATAAAATCTCGGTTTCAATGCAAACATACCTTGTATTTCTTTCTTGGATTTTTAATATCCTTGTTGCGCTTGCGAGTCAACCCCCTATTTTTCTCCATCTGAAGAAGGTAAAAGTGTAAGTTGTGTCCATCTAAAATACAGTACTCAAATCATAAATGTCACAAACTAATTACCTCGTAATTAATGTGACGTTTCCCTTCAAGAGCTTCAGGCGCTGTAGGAACTGAAGGAGCGGTTCTACAAAACCAACAATATTTCCATGATAAATTTTAACTATGCCACATTAAACAAATGCTTCTCGTTATATTGAATCTCTAAATGATGAAGAAAAGATCGAATACCTGGAATACTTCTGTGCTTTAGCAGCTAGTTTGGCATCACGTTTTATTTTGGTTTCTTTGTAAAGGTCACTCTCTGAGTCAGTCTCCCCGTCTTCATTTGTGTCACTATTTTCATCACCCTCAACGGTACCAGGCTCGTTTTCTTGAAAATCATTATCATCAGACTGAATTCCAGCACTGGCCAGAACCCGCATTTCATGCTTTCTCCTCCTTTCTCCAATGTCATCTCGCTGTGGTAAATCATCATCTCCAGATATAACCTTCAATAGAAACAATAAATTATTTTGGCATAATCGCATAGCAATTAAAAGTTACAATAGAAAGCAGTTTATATAAAGACCCTTACCTTTGGTTTCTTCTTTTGAGTTACAAGCTGAGAGAGTCTATTTGAAGACGTTATATTGGAATTATTTTCGATATCAAAAGCATCATCATCAAAATCATCAAGTGCCTCTAGCTTTCTGCTCAATTAAAGTAAACACCATAAATAAACATAGCAGCTTAGCAAGACATTTTGAAACAGAATAAAAGATATAGAACATACCCGTTTAATGGTTTTATATTCTTCTTAAACCCATTGGTTTTTGGTGCTTCTAAGTTAAAGACACCTTTCTGCTTCAGTTTCTCCTCGAGGGCAGCTCTTACTTTCAACATTTCCACACTCTGCAAACCTAATTGCTCACTTTGACGCTTACGTTTTCCTCCATTACCATGATCCAGTGTTGAATCCGTCTTTACAAACTTGGGTCCCTCTTTATGCTAAATTTTAATAAAAATATTTCAAGATGCTTAAAATATAAATAAGATAATGCTTGAAGCATATTTTAGATTGCAGAAAGTATCAAGATACTAACATCTATTTGTGTTCCAGGGATCTGGGAATTATTGATTAAAGAAATAGAGTCAATAGCTGCTATCTCCTTGGGAGAATCCACTGTTGTTGTTGTCGGACATTTCTTGAGAAAATCTTCAATGTCAAATGATAGATTCTCATCAAGTGATTTCATCTGTCAATGAAGAACACATTTTGATAATCAGCTAGTAATTTAAAGGGATAGAACATATGGAGGCCACTCAAGTATGTAAATTGTTCTAATTAATGCCCACCCATCTGTGGAACCTAACTTATAGGCCACCTAATAATGTATTTGGTTTCACTTTACCAATTCCAACAGTAAAACATGCTAGTAATTCTTTTGAATGACAAACATACTCCTCTCTACGAAATTAGAGTTATGGGTACTATAATTAAATGTGTAACATCTACCCTTTATGAGAGAGTGATTTTTCTTTTACAGTTTACAACTATACAGAAACGCATAATATGTATGACACATATATCTCATAACTTTTATCATTTTAAACTTTTTGAATGAGAGGCCCTTTTGTCATTTTACAAAATTCTGATATCTTTTTTCAAAGGAATTGATAGAAATGATACCAAATGCATACTTTGGTGGCGTCCACATATATTATCCGTAATTATAGCTTATTAGTAAATAAGACTTATGCGAACGTTAAGTCAACATAGTGAATGGCGATTAGACACACTAACCTGGTCTAACAAGTTTTTAATCTCCACAAGGCGAGCAAGAACCGGGTGATCACGAACAGGATGACCTTCTGACTTGAGAAGAAGGTGAAAGGTAATTGCTTGAGTATACGACAGTAGAAGTTGCTTCTTCAGCTCCATATACTGTATGCCACTTGTATTTAAATTCTTCTCTTCTTTAAGCTACACAGTACACTTAGACTATGAAAAATGAGACAAACTAAGAATAACCAAAAAGAGAACCTATAGCACAGAACATGAGATGTGTCTATGGAAATGTGTAAATATGTGATTTGCAATTCTATTCAGATCAAACGTCAAGAAGAAAGTCAGCAAAATCAATGAAAATGATCAAAAAGTGAATATTAGTCAAAGCTTGGTGTAGTCTATGCTCTGACCTTGGCATGGGGCTACAGCCCCTAGTCCAGGAACTCTATTCGAGAATGAGGCCACACTTGTTTTGAATACTATTGGGTTGGACCTTTTTCAATCTGGACCCTGTTTGGTCCGTATTTCACTATTTGGACCTATAAAAGCCTTTTCTGAGTAAACTTTTAATCACCTCTCATTTTATGGACTGATTTCCCACATGCCCTCTCTACAAATCACTGTTTTAATTGGTTGGAGGCCTCATAATCCTCCAATCAATCCATTGCTGTGAAATTCAAGTGTATATGTCTGCTTCCTTTTCATTCACTATTTAAATCACTTAGCTACCTATATTCATGGATGGATTGAAAACACAAGGTTCCATCATAAGAAAGATACCCTATAGTTGCCTATACTAGGTATAACATTTCTTGTTAATAACTGGCAAAACGTAAGTCATTAAGCAACTTTTTATCTATTTTAAGTATTTTGATCTTTCATTGGTTTTAATGTTTCCTTGGTCTATATTAGGGTCCAATTATATACATACTTGTAATCCCTTGTTCTTGTTAATTATTTCTATTTTCTAATGACAATATATCATATCATGGTGTGAATGTGTGATTAAATAGTTTTCACCAACTATCCATTCTCATTGTTGCAGAGACAAAAATCAACAAGAGCCACTTTAGCATACCTTGCTTAAAACTGGATCAACTTTGGTCTCAAGCTGCTCAACTGCTTCATTCAGCTCTGATAACAAACCAACTAATTCTGGCGCTGAACTGTGGGACAAATATTTATTGGAAGTATTAAAAAACCATAAAAATTCAAAACACTATCCACCAAATGTAAGGAGAAAAAAATCATTGATAACAAAGTGAATTTAATCAAATGAACTCACTTATATACAATATCCATTTGTTCTTCTTTTGATAAAGCATTTGGATCCTTCATAACCACCTCGTAACCAGTGTCAATGTCATTTTGGACATCATGGTCTACATTAGCTTTTGATCGTGTTTTCCCCTTACTCAAATTCTATTCAGATAACCATTTGTTAGAAATCATCTCTCTGCTATATTTTATAAAAGATATTGGATGCATACCTCAAATGTAGGTTCTTCTTCACTATCATCTTCAATGTCATCATCAAGTCCGTGGTCTGCATTTGAATATAACTTCGTTTTTTCTTTTTGTAGCCTCAAGACCTCTGCCTCTTCTTCATCCTCACTTGATTCGCCCTTTTGAATATATAGAAGACATACATTTAATATCTTCACATAACACTACCATACTTCATTTATCATGTTTTTTTATAACTTTCCATACCAGATCAGGAGCATTGTAATATTAACTCAACCAAAAGATGTATAAAATAGAAGATCCATATAATTCAATACAATGTTTACCTTATTATTATCATAGTATATGCTTTTGCTCCTCCCCCATGCAACACTCTTATCCTCTTCGTCTTCGGCATCATCTTGTGTTTCGTCCGCAGCCCCACCAACTTTTGCCTTTAATTTTTTTTGTTGTTTTGCAACTATGGACAAGAGAGACAACATGCTATTAGCCACTACAGAACTCTTTAACTAACTAGGTTGAACTTAAACAATGATCTAAAAATAGCACAAACAACATCAGTAAATCAGAATATTGGACACCATAGATGTCAAATCATGAATCTAACCAAGAACGGACCACTATACTCAATATACAAATCATATATCAACCCATAAATCTGTTTCAACTCTCAATTAATTTACCTAATATGTCAACAGTAAAGCATAAAAAGCATGCATATACCAAATAGAACTATATTGAACACAACAACACTGTTTTAACAATGCAATAAGCTACATAAATGTGTGATACATTACAAGGATGTAAAGCTGGAACAACAACAAATGCAAACCTAGACACTTAAAACTGAATAAATACACGAGAAGCGTGAATTAGGAAAAATAATAATAATAATAATAATAATATGTACATATATACATATAAAGGAACTGATCTGGTAATCATTAAAAATGATTGGAAGAAGCTCCATGTAACAATGCAAGAGGTATACTAGTTACTCTTGGCAAATATTTGAACCATTATCTTCTCTTATAAGGTATATGAGTCCATCTTGGAAAAAACTATCTTAATTTATTTGTTGTTGGCGTTTTACTTTAGTGCTTGGCAAAGGAAAATTTAATTGAAACATACGGTTTCAATCAAATAAAACTAAATTTACACCCAAATAACTCTCACAATCATAATCCTTTTTCTTTTTGATCTCTCTTTCTTGTTCAGAACACAATACATCAATACCATTATCACTTAGAAATTTAGATTAACTGATTATACTAAAAAGAAAACGGTAATTTGAAGCTTTAATACTGAAGTGAAAAGATTGAGCTTACTTTTTGCAGCCAATCCAGTGTCATCCTCAGAGTCATCTTCGTCATCATCGTCATCGTCATCTTCATCATCACTACCATCCTACACAGAGTTAAATAATACTACACAATCAAAATTGGTTATGAAGCCACACAGCTAAGGTGTAGCAAAGCCTGCAGAAAAACTGACTTTAAAGAACAGAAGTCCAAAAGATACAATTTGACCTAAAGATTCAACTATGAACTTTTGAGACCTAAAAGAAACAAGTAATCGTAATTAAAACAAAAAAAATAAAAATGATAACCTCGATTTCGAAAACATGTTGGTCATTATCTTCATCAGAATCTCCAGCATCATTATCTAAGTCAAGTGGAACTATATCTCTCTGCTTATGAACTGAAATATTAAACATAAAATTAAATATAAAATCATCAACAATTATAAAAAAAACTATATATATAACAGTTGAAATTAAAATTGATAAACTTACAAACATCAATTTCGTCATCCATATCAGAATCGGAAAAATTAAGCTGTGATTTCTCAGAGGTTTTCTTATTGCTGAATCGACCATTGGATCCTTTCGCCATTATTTCCTGTCACAAAGATTGAAGAGGAGCGGCGGGCAGCAAAGTGTTCGTTATTTCTTCTAAGGGGCAGAGCTGGTGTAATAAACCCACGGTACAGGGTTTTAGGTTTATTCTTATGTGTTCCAATTTTACAAAAATTGTCCCTTGACTATATGTTGTCGTAAATGTTTTACCCAAATATACAATATAATTCGCATGCACAATCCTAATCTGATTTCTCACGTGTCATCAGAAAAATGAACCGTGGAGGTATTTTCCATGAACTCGTTTTTAAGGTAAAAATAGTTTTACAAAATAAAATTTACTTATATAATTATTATAATTGATTATTAATTTGAAATTAATTATTATTAATTTGTAATATGATAAGAAAGTCATATTTCATATGACTTTATGAGCTTGATATCATAGAATAGTCTGAATCCTTGAATGTATAAATTAAATTGAAGATTTAACATTTGATTCAATACAAGACCTCGCAAGTCATTTATTCACGTTGTTATTGACTAATCTACCCTAACACTATGTTCTCGAGTTAGAAATAGGATGGAAAGGGAAGGAAGTGAAATGAATCAAAAATGAAGTTGTGTTCTTAAGTTTTTTCATAGAATAAACATAAAAGAATGGGAAGGAATAGGAGGGGGAGCTCCCTTTGTATTTTTCTCCAACTCCTTTCCTCCTATTTTTGAGATGAAGAAGAGGGATCATTTCCTTCATTCCATTTCCTTCATACTTAAGAACACAAATAAATAATTTATCTTCCTTTCTTTTTTCTTCTTTTCTTTTCTTTTTTCTTCCTTTCTCTTCCATTCCACTTAATTTTAAACTCAATAACATAGTGTAAATAAGTTTCACTTTATTTACTAAATCACCCATCATTTAACGACTAATTACTACCTTTGTCCTGCAATTTACATATCACACCGATAAACTATCTCTTTTAAAATATTATTATTATATATATATATATATATATAAAAAAGAGTATAGTATGAAGCAATTTGGACCCTTAATAAGGTTTTATCCGTTTTAATTCAATGACGGTGTATATCCTTTCTTAGGTTCATTTTTTATTTTTAGAAGCGTGCCCAAAGGTTTACGCAAATGATAATTTTGATCCTTATGTATTTATTTATAATCCTTATACTTTAAATAACATCACAAGATGTCAAATGTAAATTGTTACTTTTAATATTAAGTCCTTATTTTTTGAGACATATGTGTACACCTATTGAACAAAAGTAATATTATGTTAAAAGGTTTACACTATAAAAAGAGTTAAGAGTTATTTATATTTAAAATTTTCAAATTTCAAATAATAACAACTATATATAATATAAATAGCCTTTGATATTATTGAAATTAATTATCATTAAGTTAATTGAAATTTATTAATTTGAAATTTAATCTACAAGAATAACGTCATACGTACATAATCATTATTATTATTATTATTATTACTATTATTATTACTATTATTATATGCTATATTTAAACTCAAGTTTAAACAAAACATACTGACCCATAAGCACCATTTCGAGGCATTTGACCGGACAATGAAATATATTATAATATTACTACGTAACGTCGATCAGTTAAATGGGTTGTACAATGGAACAAGGTTGCAAGTTATGCGCATAGCTGACCATTCAATTGAAACTCAAATCATATGTGGAAATTTTTTGGAAAACAAAACATATGTTCCTAGAATGAAGTTAATCCGGTCAGTTAAAATAATTCCTTTCAAGTTTCAGAGGCGTCAATTTTCCGTTTCCATGTGTTTTGCAATGACTATAAATACAAGTCAGGGTGAGTCTTTTGCAAATGTTGCGCTTTTCCTATGCAAGCAGGTTTTCACGCACGGTCACCTTTAGTTAGCATTATCTCGAGAAACGAGCAAATCAAATTTGAAGGCATTGATATTAGGGATGATGTTAACGCAACAAACACCGCGACGAATGTAGTATACAATGAGGTTCTATAATAAATCTTATTTAGAGGTTGAAAATTAGTCGTTCAATGAAAATGTTCTCTTTTCTTTATAGTGATTCGTGAATTTTATTTCTCAAAAACTTGTGTTTAAATATTGATTATTTTGAATTAACAAAAACAAAATAAGTTCCTTAATCTGTTACTTAATTATTGCCAACTTATGATTATGTCATACATTTCTAAAAGGCATTTTAAACTGAAGTTCCTTAATCAGCTACTTAATGCCATCCAACTTGTGTTTAGGGACCCACCAACTGTAAGTACTGAATTTTGGGTCCCTAACTGTGACAATTGTCAATAGTACTAACTCTTAATGAAATATCTTAATTATTTATTATTGCTAAGTTTGACATGTTATCTCCTTTATATGATTATTTGTAGAAGAATTTGAATCATGATCATCTTCAAATGGTGGAGGTACTGCAGAGTGTCCAAGTACTAAGTCGATATAGGTATTATAGTAACTAATAATTAAACCAACCATTTTAATATATCTAGACTTATGTCTATTTGGAACAATAAAATTATTTAATAACAAACATACACAAACCATTCATGAAAAGATTACATACACAAATTAAATATGAAAAATTTATTGAACTACATTCACTTGGTAGTCATATAGCGACAACAAAAATAAAATTTGTGATCATATTTACACATTCAAACTTAAATTGTTTAAACATATAAAAGATAATAATATTAAAAGATATTTCATGAAATTATATCATTAACTTTCAAAGTCAAAAAATATTAATCCGCATAGTCGGTAGTTTGTATAAAACATAACCAAAAAAATTGGGCCAAAACATAATATGGTTTCTAAATTCAAATTTATATTAAATGCCCATTAATCAACCGACTTTGATTCCTACATATATGAAACAATATTTTTCTCATTCTTATCCAATTGACTTTCATATTACAATTGATATTATCCGTCAAAAATGGTGTGGCATTTTAAGAATTATAATTAAGTTTCCAATTCAAACTCATTCTTTCCCCTCTTATTCCTTGATTAAAAATAAATACGGTCTATTAACTCATAATGTTTTTCATATTCAGTAGATATCAATATATATCGTCATTATCTAAATCTAAATCTTTTATTAAGTATTTTTAAATATTTCTTAATAGCTTACAATGTGTTCGATCGGAATATACTATTTTACTCTTTCATTTTCAAATATGAGTCGCCAAATTAACTTTAAATCATAGATATGAATCTTTTACCTATAAATTTGGTATATATATGTGCTATATTTCTAAATTAATTAACTAATAATAATCCCCGAAATTAATATATGATATTCAAAATTAATTATGTAAAATCAATTTATGTAATATGCCAACTATTATGTAAAATCAATTTTACAGATGTCATGTGACGTTCTTTTAATTTTATATAATTTTTTTCATTATTTCATATTATCATTATTTGTTTGATCTAAAACAAATATGCCGAATCAATTTTACAATGACTATTCATCGTTATTTTTTACTACGATTTCGTTACATAGCACAAGTTACCTGCTAGTCTTACCATAGTTATTCGGCTTATCAGTTGTTGAAACTCAAAATATTTTCTAATTTATTGATATTCTTTTTAGATGTCAAATTGATTAATTTTCAATATTACGAGTGTATTAACAATTTGTCTGCTCTCCACAAAACCTAATAGCGGATATCAATTGGTGTCAGACTTTTAAATAGATTCAAGTCGTCAAACATTTAATGTAGTTTATGCTTTTGTAGAATTCAACTTAACCTTGGGTTTGGTGATTCATAGCTATATTTGTAGTTGAAACTTTTTTTTAAAAAAGGTTTTATGTAGCTGGACTAGGACTCTAGGATATACATGTTGGCTTCATAAGAAAAGGTTTAATATAGTAGTGTTGTTTTTATTTGCTTTTTCTTACTATTGCAGTTCTGCAAATTCGATGGAATTAGTTACTGGATCTTGGATGCATACCGAATTGTGTAAGTTCGATATGTGTATGATAAAAACTCAATAAATGCAATTCGTTTTAATAATTATAGTGTTCATATTTAGCTTTGTGTTAAAATGATGACGTAATAGGTTCCATGAACTTAGAGTTTTTGAAAACCTTTCATTTATGGCTTCCATCTTTAATCCTCATCACTATAAATCATTTAGAACCCAAAGGGAGGATGAGCCACATTAATACCTTTTCTGACTTATTGTAGTAGGAATTATGTTAGGAGTAACGTTTCATTTACTACTCCCTAATATAACAAAACTCTTTTTTCCTTGCAAATTACATATCTAACTTTACGAATAAAAATGATAATTATATCATTTAAGGCTATGATTAAATTTACCATATTTACAAACCTTCTAAAACTATAAATAATTATTTCTATAAATATTAAATATTTACACATGTATATACGGAATGCGAGTATAAATTTAGAATATAATCACTTTGAATTATTGTAAACTAAGTTGTTGATGTTATTTTAGGTAAACTAAGGGCTATAGTTAACATTCTCCTTTTAGGAATTATCATTTAGGCAAGAAAGCTTATTTGTTGAATGATCAACTGGAAGTACCAAAGCAACAGTCACATCTGAACCCGACAATCTTCGTAAGTTTCTTAATCTAAAGTAAGTTTTACAAGTAAAATTTTATCTCTATCTTGTAGTTAGAGTTATATCTTTTATCTTAGTCTAAAAAAAGGATGAAAAGGCTACACATAGCACTTTATGTTTTTGTTAATTCTTATACTATTTTTGTGACACTATTATATTTGTTTTCAGGTTAAATATGAAATGTTAATCTTCCAGAGCGTTCACATATTTAGTGTTGAGAAGAATGGACAAATAGTGGTTTAATATGAAGAATTACTAGGTTAGTAATGTCACCATCAGGTTGGTAATGACACTATCAGGCTGGTAATATACTTACCATACTGGTAAGTTGTACTGCAAACTCTCGGTGCAAGATTACCCGGTTAAAAGCATGTTACCCGGCTGATAACAGAGGTACCCGGCTGGTAGCAAAGCTACCAGGCTAGTAATTTAGGTCGGCTAGGAAAATAGCTGCGGTTTTTGTTTCCTTTTTTTTTTGTTGTAACCTATATTTATAACCCCTATTGTATAAACCCTAAGAGCTACAAAATTAATAAGAAAAACACTCTAGTTGCCCGTGGACTAAACCAATCGCCCCGATTGGATATAATCACGTAATTTATTCGTGTCAATTTATATTTATGCATTTACTTTATTTGTTTATTGATTTGTCGGTACAATTGTGTTCAATTGTAAGTGTTGTTCGGGTCATAAATTCCTAACATCTAGTTTCATGAAGATGGTGATATTGTAATAGCTGTTGAATTCACCATAAATTTATATAATAGTTAAAACCAAAACTGATAACCCGTTCAAATAATATGCCATTTAAATATAAGCCTGTTTGGTACTTTTAGGTTGCGTTTGGTTCACGGAATTTGAAGGAATTGAAATTCATCAATCCCGTAAATCAAATGCAACCGTATAGTTTGATTGTTTTGATCAGTTTTGCTGCTAATTCCGTCTATAGTAAGGAATTTGAAATTTTCTTTCTCTGGCCCATTTGTTACGGTATTTCTTTCACTTATATCTCATACCCGATGATTTTTTTTTTTTTTAATATGGATATTGAATTGATGTTGCTATCCTCCAATTACATACAAAATGCAATAAGTGAATAATCAAGGTATATCGTATAGACATTCTTTTCTACTTAATGCTTGAAATATTGAATGTTATATTAACCAACTTAAATGTAGGTAGATGGAGTTGTAGATTGGAAGTTTCAGAGGGTTAGTGGGACAACTGTAGGTAGTGGTACATATTGGGGTTTAGAAAAATTGTTGACTAAGTTCAAGAGGTCGGTTCCTCTTGAGTCTTGACAATCTTCCTTTAAATCTTTCGTTTTCACTTTGCGGGTTTTAATGAACAAATATTTTTATTATAGTTTTGATGAATCGTTGGAGTTATCAAAGCGGATATGATAGCTCCATAAACATGCTTGTCGAGTATATTTGTGAGGACTTGGATCATTCAAAGGTAAATTAGTTACAATATACAAGTCACTGGATTTTTATTTTTGTCATTTTACGCCGCTAAATATGGCAAAATGGGCCGTCAGGTGGGTTCGAAAACTGTGAGAATAAGTAATATTTGATACTAGTCGGGTTAGGTTAACTAAAAACATGTTTTGACCAAAAAGTTTAGCTTTTTAGTATATAAATTAATTTTCTTTACTAAATTGATGCAGAAGGTTTTATGCAATATGATATGCATGAGTAACTTTTGCATTTCCAAATAGTCATTATGGGTTAAAAATTCCACCTCCATATGTAACAAACAGAAAGTCCAATCTATAATACTGTGATATATAGAGGGTAATTATGTTAAAGCAGTGGAAAATTAAATTTACTACATAGTTGTAATATTTACTTCGTTGGATTGAAAGATTATAAATTTAATGGCTAAATATCTAAAGGAAGCAAAAAACATGACATTTGCATAATGAAAGGAGCCCATAAGTATTTTGCTGATTATCGTTGATAAAAGGAAAGTGTCCATCGTGAAACTCTTTTTCTTGTGACGTAGGAATCACTTAACATGGTATGTCAAACCATAAGTTTTGAGTACCTAAAGAATTATAGAACAGCCAGATAATAATTTACCAAAAGAAGATAAACATGTCATTTTCGAATTTTGACCGCATGTGCTTTGATAGTATATTTTTGGAGCCTATTTAAAAAATTCAATCATCCATGTTTTTTTACATTGACAACTTTTATGGTTGGCTTTTTCTTTTTCTTTTTCTTTTTTTTTTTCATAAAATAAAAAAGTGGTGTTTTGAAGTATTGAATAATGGTAAGTTGTCTAATATCTAAATGAGCTTAGTGGGTCGCTAAAAGGCATGTTGAAAAGGGCCGGGCTTAATTTGGAGAGCACATAATTAGATTAGTGTTGTTTTTTCTTGTCATAAACTTGCAAATTCCTTGTGATTTAACTTTGTCAACCAACTTGCTTAAATTACTTGAACCAATCTTGTTAGGATCCAGATTTTACTTAGGATCATTTTTTATTTTTGCAGGGGATTGGAATCTTAAGATTCTACTTAAATATTTTAGTTATATATATGTGTGTTATAATACATCTAAAAGACCAACTGCGTGACAAATTAATTAAAATTTTTATAGTTTAAACACTATAACATTAGTTTAATACTACTCATAAGAATTTAGATTACTATATTTGTTATTAAGTATATAGATTTTCAAGTGTCGAACTATTGTAGTTGAAGAATCGAGCTTTACTTTATAGTTGATTAAATAAATGATTAACCTATTAGCCTTTTATTCGACAAAATCAATATAAATGTACTTTTTAGCTCATTAATTCATGCTAACTAAGACCGGATGGAATCAAGATCTTAAGATCATGTATCAGGGTCGAATCCAACGCACACTATGCGAGATCAAAATTGTAATCCGAAATGTATTTAATTGTCTCATTTGTATTTCGTTTCTCCTTACTTGTGATGGTTTGTTAACAAAATTTGTCGTTAATTTTTTTATGGCTTGTAATCTTAAATCATGCGACATAATTTTTGTTCCGTTCCAATTTTGCTAAAACGGCTGTTCTCTACATCATTCAACATTTTGTGAAAAAAGTGAGGCCCCACCTGTTTTTAATCCCTTATGATAACTCCCCAAAGTAAATACCCATAACTTTACCTCTCTTCTTACATTTTTCTCCAAATCCGAAACAACCCCCCTTTTGTAATTCACTATTAAACGCGTTAAAATTGTGCCTTATAAGTTTTCCAACATTTCATCTTCATATATACTTTCCCTCATGCATGTTCAATTGCGTAGAACGAAAAAACCACTTCAAAAGGATCAAAACTATAATTCAAAAACACATATAGAGTTAAGAATCAAGCAGCTTCAGAACTTGAACTAATAAAACATAAAGCTTTTGGAGTTTGTCAAAGGTAATACTTATTCCAAACTATTGAATTAATATCATATCCCTTATCGAATAGTTTTGCTTTTTAATGAGCTTAATAAATAGATTTAAAGTAAGTTTATGTTAAGTTCCCAAATGAAATTGGTGCATTAATGCTTACGTTACCAATTACTCTGTTCTATACCAAACAAATGTTGTCTTATATATAATTTAAATTTAGATAATCTATTTCTTGACAGGATATGAAACCATTAAGATTACTTCTTCTATTACTTATAATCTGCATGGTGATGAAGGAATCACGGTCAGACCTCCCGGGCACATGGGAACTACTCGTGTCCAATGCCCGGATCGCTTCCATGCACACTGCAGTCACTCGCTTCAACACCGTGGTCCTCCTTGATCGCACTGATCTCAGCCCGACTGAAGAGCGCAATGACCGATACCATTGCCCAAAACACGCACAAGACCCAAGTGCTAGACATGACTGCTATGCTTACTCGGCCCTCTACGATCAGGGTAACAATTATTTATTACCCTTAACGGTTGTCACGGACACATGGTGTTCGTCTGGACAATTTCTCCCTGATGGGACCCTTTTACAAACCGGAGGTGATAACGACGGTTTCAAGAAGATACGTCAGTTTACACCGTGCGAGAATTGGTTGTGTAATTGGGAAGAACTTGAAGATATTGAATTAGCTGAAGGTAGATGGTATTCTTCTAATCAAATACTACCTAACGGATCGGTTATTATTGTTGGTGGTCGTGATGCTGTTGGCGTCGAGCTTTTTCCTCCTAGAAATGGAGGGAGGGTGGTGAATTTTCCGTTTCTTGATGAGGCGAAAGATGCCCAAATGGATAATCTTTACCCTTATGTTCATCTTTTACCAAACGGTCACTTATTCGTGTTTGCTAATAACAAGTCTGTATTATATGACTATACGAATAACGTTGTGTTAAAACGCTATCCGGATTTAGAAGGCGGCCCACGTAATTACCCGTCTGCAGGGTCGTCTGTTATGCTTGCGTTAACAAGGGATTATTCATCCGCGACGATTGTTGTTTGTGGGGGAGCGGAGTATGGAGCGTTTAAAGAGAATAAAATAGACGCTCCAGCTCAAAGGAGTTGTGGTCGGATTGAGGCAACTGGAAAAGACCCGGTTTGGGAAATGGAGGATATGCCATTTGGTCGGATTATGGGCGATATGGTGATGCTTCCAACCGGTGATGTTCTGATCATCAATGGTGCACAAGCCGGTAGTCAAGGGTTTGAAATGGCATCTAAACCATGTTTGAATCCAGTTATGTACAAACCAGATGAACGAGTAGGTTTGCGCTTTATGACGCAAACCCCTAGTTCAGTGCCTAGAATGTATCATTCTACGGCTAATTTGCTTCCCGACGGGAGAGTTTTGCTAGCGGGAAGCAACCCACACTCTTACTACAACTTTAGTAGTGAGTTCCCTACGGAATTAAAAATTGAAGCTTTTTCGCCAGGGTATTTGTCACTAGAGAAAACGATTATGAGGCCAGCAATTCTTGAGTTGCCGGAAAAGATACATTATGGAGGTGGTTTCGATATACTAGTGATGACCGAGCTCCCTATGGTGGTCATACCGGAGGTAAATATTGCGAGTGCACCTTTTGCTACACATTCTTTTTCACAAGGTCAAAGGCTAGTGAAATTGATGGTGTCAAGTGCGATATCGGGTAATTTGGGTGAGTACAGATTCGAATGTAAGACACCGCCAGACGGGAAGGTTGCACCACCGGGGTATTATATGCTGTTCGTCGTAAACAAGGGTGTACCGAGTGTCGCAAGATGGGTGCAGCTGCTTTGATGGTAGTTCAAGATTTCAGTTAAAAAACACTGGCTTTTGAATTGGATTAATTAAAGATTTATTCTTGTAATTGAAATTAATTACTTTGTTTATAGAGCAATAGTTATGTGTGGCATAACTAGTTGATCAAGTTTGATATATAATTGAATTAAAGCTTTGTTCTTTTCATTTACCAAAACAGAAGACTTGTTAAATATATTAGTTCTAGTTAGATGATTGGAATGTGCTATACACACTTTGTTTAAACAGTCTATTTTATTTTATTTTCACTTGGACATATAAATAAAGAAATAGAAATATATGAGTCAAAGTTCCGTTCTTTCTCAATTTAAATTCATTTAAAGCAATATTTGCATATATTTGTAACTCATGCTATTAAAGAGTTTAATTAGACTACTTTTCATCCCACTTGAAACCCCCAATAACTAACCCTCTTCCTAAACATTTATTAAAGCCCAATTTATAAGCTCACAACAAGAATCATAAACCAGTTGATATAGCTAGTTGGCAAATTTAGATCAAGATTCAAAACCGCAGCGAATACTGGCCTTCTTCCTTAGGATAAAACCTCCCAAAATTACGTCCAGTTAGACTCACTTCCTCATAATTTCCTTCCAGAAGATTCTGACCACCACTGAACTGATCACCTGTAAGAGATGGATCTCGAGGAGCTAAATCAGTGCGCGATGGTGGTGCATCATAACTCGTGAAATCATGACCTGCAATTTGAGAATTATCTTTGTCGTGCACGATACATCCAATCGATGGTCCACTCTGTTCGCTGATGTCAGTTGGCTGATGATTTTGAAACTTCTGATCATGATCTCCACAGACAACGATAGATCCTATCGAGACTGGCTGAACATCATCGTGATCATAGGTTTCAGTAGGTTGAACTATTGTACGGCTGACTGTTTCTGTTTTCTCATCAAAAGGATAATCAGGCTGTGGTTGGTCCATGGATCGTATCTTGGAGATTGATGGATTGTACTCGTCATGTTCGAAGTCGTTAGGTTCGATAGCTTGAGAGAAGTCTTGTTGCT
Source organism: Logfia minima (assembly GCA_963921325.1). Taxonomy (NCBI): domain Eukaryota; kingdom Viridiplantae; phylum Streptophyta; class Magnoliopsida; order Asterales; family Asteraceae; genus Logfia; species Logfia minima. Next base: position 12,727,369 of record OY992770.1, on the reverse strand, counting down.
GATAGACGTTCCTTGCGATCGCTGATGTAAACGACGGAGGTTCGTCCATTTATTATATTATTAAGAGAATGAAGAAATTTAGTGATCAAGTGTTGAGTGTTGATTGTTGAGAAGGTGAATGTAATTTATAAACACACATATATAGAAAGGTATATTAAACTAGAATTGACATAGAGAATTTATTTTTCCCTTAAAAAGCACTTTTATTGGAATATGAATTATATACCATATATGCATGGTCCAGGAGGTTCGTAAAAACATATCGTCTTACATGAACATAAAACTTTTCTTCTTGCAGAAGGTTACTTTTAGGACCGAATAAATAATGTGACAATAGTATTTCTGTGAGTTTTATTGTTATAGTTGTACTATTTCAATATTTTAAACAGCTAAATAAATAAGGTTTTTTTTATTAAATTATTGGGGAGGGTGAGTATTTTTTCTTGAGGTACGCAGTCTAATCGGAGTAATCCCATGATCGTTTTCAACCTTTCCTTGATCACTCAAATATTGCAGCTAGTAAGGTTTAAACCTGAGACCTCTTATGAATATATCATGACGTTTATCACTAGGCCCACTAGGCCACCTTGATGATGATTCGGTATTTCAAACACTCTTTAATATCAAATTATACATTATTCATCATACGTTGAGAACCAGACTATGTTTGATCAGTATAGATGTCTCGTCTTAATTAAGGACAATTTGTGAAAATCAATACTAAGCGTATGCTCAAAGCTTACATAACTAAATAGAGTATCAATGCAGCCTACAACTGTTTTGGCGAGATATATAAAGCATAATTTATATTAGGTGTATATTTAAGTTCCCCTTCACCCCTTAAATATCCTCATTAATGATCGATCATATGAAAAATCTCAGAGCTAAACGAGGAGTACTATCCATTAATAGTAAAAAAAAATTGTAAATAAATTATATTATTTCGACGTAGTATTCATTTTAAATGACTTAACTTAATAATTTAGTAATAAATAAAATTTATATACGTACTCATGAAAATAATTTTAATTAAAACTTTGGGTGCTTTTACTCTATCATCCATCAAAATCATCGTTACAAATATCATATCAAGTACAGTTTCATGCATTTTCATACTACCCATTTTACCATACTTGGTACCGGCCATCTTCAGATATGAAAACGTTACATTACATATATGATTTGAAAGACTTCGTCTTACATTTTGGATAAATTCCCTATTAAGTGAAAGGGACAGAATATGAGTTAATTAGACTTTGAAAACGAAGTATAACATTCTCTTTAGTTAACATGACGCTTTGTTTTACATGAACATGAAATTTGAGAATTCCACTTTCATTTGAGAATAAAGCTAGCTCTTGTATGTCACTGTAACTCCACAAGCATGTTGCGTCACATCAAGAGAAAGAGAGTAAACTTTAATCATTCATAATTTCGAATATATATGGTAGTTGGAGCACAACTGTAGTCAACTAGTCAATGCGTGCAGTTTCGTGATTGAGCCTTAAGGACGGATCGAGACGCCCTTGAATATGGATCGAGTAGAGATTTGAGAATTGATGATTTATTTTCTTGAACAGCGAAGAAGAATTATATTTAATATGCTAGCAAGAAGTTAGAAAATAACAATGGAGGAAAAACAGAAAAACAGAAAAACATCCCCTATATATGCAACAGAAAACTAGTCGGAGTTAGAATTTTCTAACCATTTTTTCCAATCTAAGCTAATCTTATTACCCCTATTTTCAATCCACCCAAACGCCAACACTTGAATGTTATTCACTAGGCCCTACTGCTGAGTTTGTAGATGACCAAAGACCTTATAATTTCGAAAGTTCCAAAGAGCCCATATCGCTACCCCGAGTACAACCTCGAAAATTTGATTGGTTTTAGATGAGAACTGAGATGCCCTCACTGCCGACCAGATCAAATAAATGGAAAGATCATGGAGACTAGGTAAACCCCACCACCTACTGATTTTATCCCAAATCAATCTTGCAATTTCACATTCAAAAAACAGGTGTTTATTATCCTCAGTGTTGTAGCTACATAACTGACAGCCCACAGAATCGAGATGCACTCCTTTTCTAATCAGATTACTACAAGTAGGTAATCTGTTCATAAGAAATCTCCAATATATTATGTTCACCTTGGATGGAATTAAGTTGATCCATTTAAATCCAATACCATTTGTTGGAAGCAAAATTGTGTCTATAAAGTGACTCTGGTCGACTTAACAAAGAAGTCACCCGAGTCCGACAAGTCTCATTGTAATCGATCAGGTTCAATGATTAAGTGTGGATGAATCATTTCATTTTTAAAAGCTATGTGTTCTTCCTATTCACGACCCCCTCTCGGCATACGTCTCCAAGACTGAATAATTTCAGCACCAAACATCGGAAGAATCTGAGCAACAGTGCATTTTTCTCCATCTCTAAAGCGTGCAAACGAGAGTAACGGTCTTTCAAGCGTCTTGGGCCCACCCATAAATCAGCCCAGAACCTAGCGTTGGTTCCATCACCGACTTTGAACCTAAAATATATAGGTAAATTAATACCAATGTTGAAGGCTCGGCCCCCACTGTTGATGATACCTTCCCAAGTCCCTTTTAAATTTGCAGTTGCTTCCATCTTGTCTAAGCCACCATATTGGTCATATAAAGCAAAAATTACTTTCTTCCAAAGACCCTCATCATTCAATTTGACCTGCCACCACCGTTTAATTAAGAGCGCTAAACCGGTAGCTTCTAAACTTCCTATTCCGAGACCACCAATTTTTTAATTAGAAATTACTTTTTTCCAAGACACCCTATGAATTTTGCGCTCATCTCCAACATCCCCCCATAAGAATTGATTCCAAATGGTTTCAAGAGTCTTTAATACCGTCTTGGGAGCTCTAAATAGTGAAAATTAGTAATTACCCAAGCCTCCTAAAACCAGTTTCAACAAAGTGAGTCGACTCCCAATGGATAAATTTTTTGATTTCCACAAGGAAAGTTTTTTTCTAAATTTTCCGACTATCGGATTCCAACTTGATATTCTTTTCATGTTTTCACCAACTGGAAGGAAGGCTGAGATAAGTAAAAGGCAGAGAGTTAGCTGAACAATTTAAGGATGAAGCGAGATTACATACTTCTTCCATGCTAATCCCAACTTCAAAAAGTCTACTTTTAGTCAAGTTAACTTTAAGGCCGGATGCAAGATGAAAACATCTAAGGATACAAATTAGATTTTTTGATTCTCTTGTAGACCAGTCACCCACAAAAATTACATCATCAGCAAATTGAATATGCGAAATGTAAACATAGTTTTGACCAAGATGCACACCATTAAACAAAATTTTTTCCTTCATCTTCGAGAAGAGCGACATGAAGCGCTTCAACCGCAATTATAAATAAGAAAGGAGAGAATTGACGATTCATGGACAAATTAAAGAAGGAAAGAATATATGCCAGTCTAGCTTTTTGGTTACTTTATCGAGTGGGATGGAGAAGAGCGTTAAAAACGACGTGTGTCATCAACGAGACCTTAATTGGCTACATCAAATGATCCCTTCAGGTTAATTATGCACAACATGCTTGTCTTTCAATAATCTGATTTTCAGAGTCCAAAATTTATAGTACTACTTTAGTTAGACACTTACGTTACAGATCTAATATAATAATAATATTAATAATCTCTCTATATATATATCTAGTTTCAAATAAAAAACCTAAATATCTTACAAACCTATATATATATATATATATAAACCTATTAAACCATAGCAGGTGAAGGACTCTAAAAGCCGATCACATAGCCACATATTTCAGACATATCATTGAACAAGTTTTGTGCACTCCATCACACTTACTATAGATTGTCACCAAAAGATTCCAAATTAAAAACATTTACATTGAAAAAACAAATATGATAGAACACAAGAATCACGAACTTAATAAAAATGCTAACTTATGTATTAGGCTCACTTTATCTGTTTGTTACTTAAGAGATGAATTGCAGAGAACCACTGATTGAATGTTAAATGTTGGAAAGGATCATCAGATAACATCTTGTTGTTGCAAGGGACTGATTCGTTCATAGTTTTCCACTCTGTTCCCGAGTTTTGTAAAGAAAGTAAAGGAGAGAAATAAAAAGGAAAGAAAAGAAAGGAATTCAAATCTTCCCAATTTGGGAGGAAAGATAGGTAGGAAGGAAAATCACACCAAAAATAATCCATTCATTTCTTTTCTTTTATTTCTTGATAGGGAACACATTACTTTCTTATTTTCTTTCCAGTTATCTTCTCTTCTCTCCGAAAGAAAACTCGAGAATGGATTTGAAGTTAAGCATTGTACTACTGCACAAGAGGTATAAAGGTTAGATACAACAAAGATGTGTAATGCCATAATATTTCTTTGATTAAACAATTGCAGATTGTTCATTGCTCAAGTGTAAATATGTACGGTTGACTACAGTATCTATAGTCAATTTGAACTTAGCAACCATCAACCACCACCATCAATCCATCATAAACCACCACAAACCCTTAAACATAAACACAAATATAACCGTACCCTAATCAAAGCAAACAAACATAAACCATAAACTAACAAAGTAAAACACAAAAACCCTTAAAATAACCTAATCGAACCATAAACAACCAACTCAAACAAAAATATACGCAGGAAAAATCTATAAACCAAAATACATCCTAAAAATATGAGGAATACCTGAAGGCTGGTAGGTGAGAAGATGTATGGCTGGATATGGCCTTAAACTCACTATTCACTTCCTCATCGTTTCCTTCTGGAAGATTCTGACCACCACTGAATCGATAACCTGGTTGAGATGGATCTCGACAAGCTAAATCATTCCGCGAAGGTGGTGTATCAATACTCATGAAATCACTACCTTCTGTTTGAGATTTATCTCTGTCATGTACCACACATCCAATGGAGGGTGCACTTTGTTCGCTGTTGTCAGTAATGAGCTGTTGATGGTTTGGAAACTTCTGAGCATGATCTCCCCCGATCACCATAGCTCCATTCGAGATTGGTTGAGAATCATCATGATCATAGGTTTCTGTTGGTTGAACTATTGTACGGCTGAAAGTTTCTGTTTTTTCATCAAAAGGATGATCAGGTTGTGGTTGGTCCTCCATGGATCGTATCTTTTAAATTGAAGAATTGTATTGGCCTTGTTCAAAGTCGTTCGGTTTGATATTTTTAGACTCTTGATGATGCAAGTTCCTGGCAATTGCTAATCATATAATTATATAACGCTGCATTCTCGAGTGAGTTTTTTTTTCTAGTGGAAAGGAAAGGAAACCAATGAAAAGTTTATAAAAAGTGATTTTTTCTTTTTTTTTTTCTTTTTTTTAGGATGGAAATGGAAGGAAGGAAAGGAAATGAGTGGATTATAATGGGCTTTTTGTTATAAAAATTATCCGTCTCATTTTGAGGGATTGAAAGGGAAAGGAATATATTTATTTTTACATTAACAACTCTATCCCTTAACCTATTATCAATTTGAGTTTCATTATCACGTACGACAGTCACAACTACGCTTTCAATTGTTCAACAACTCAAAACATTGAGGTATGTCAATTGGAACTTTGTGTTTAACAATAATTTATAATCTGTAATTAATAAGTATATACAATAGCAAGTTAAGAAATCGTTTGATAATTCGGAGATATATATGTGGTGTTTGAGCTGATGGAATTTGATTTGCGTAGATGCACATGTAAAAGACAAAACTAGAGAGTAAAAATAAATAAATAAAGCAAAAGACAAAACAAGAGAGAGAGGTTTGTTTATGTGTATATTGTTGCATTGAAAGCCATTCATCTGTTTGTCAACAAGGTGGTCAAACAATTGATAAAAATCCAAAATTGTGAATCTTGTGGTATTTATTGAATCTTTGTTTGATTTGTTTTTGCTTTGCTATTTTGTGGGTTTAAAATTTGAGTTTATTGTTTTATTATGTGCTAAACTTTAATTTGTTTATATTTTATGGGCCTAACTTTAAAAACTTCTATTGTATGAGGTAAACTTTTAAAACCTTTCTATTGTATGTAATATTTCTTTTTTTAGTCATTCTAAAGAAGGAAAGTTTCATTTTTTGTCAAGGCCAAAAGAAGCAAGTTAACATACAATATGGAGGTTTTAAAAGTTTACCTCATACAATAGAAGTTTTTAAAATTAGACCTATACAAAAGAAAAAAGTTAAAGTTTAGCACATTACAGAAGGTCATTTATAATTTACTAAACTTGCTTGACACATTATTTTATAAGAAACATTTTGAAGATGTTTTGTAAATGTAGCATTTCTCTAACATGCCTTTGACCCAACGGTATCAAACTGGAGTCTACAAATACTCCAAAAACTATCTCATATGATAAATTGAACAATTTCATTTGAAGAAATATTGGTTTTCAAGCACTCATGTTTCTTCCTGTTAATTATATTTCCCAAATTAAGCTTGCAGAAAAAATTTAATGGAATACTGAAGTTAAAGGCAACCAAACTGATTTTTTTTAATCCTTTTACGCATTAACTACAATTATTCAATCTAAGTTAAGATATAAATACTTTCATATGGCTTATGCCAGAAAAAATAAAAAAAATCATATAAATTGTATTGTAGGATAATAGATATACCAGGTAACGAGATATGATTGATTGTGAATCCAAACGGCTGATCAGGAATCGGTGATTGAAGTTCCAAAAGTAGGGGGTGCCTAGTATATACACTTATGATTTCTACTTGGTTGTGTGATAAAAAGATAAACAAATTATTATGTATTTTCCCCTCTAATAGTGCTTGTTAAAGTCAAAACTTGAAGCTTATTTTTCTAATTATGAAAGGAGTTTGGTTTGCATTTGGGTTTTACTACAGGTATGGGTTTCATAGAGTTGTGTGTTTGGTTTAAATTTAGAAATTACTATAGGTATGGGCTTCTGATGGTAATGGGAATGGATTTGTAAATCACCAACACGTTGTTGCATTTAGAGTACGCCTAAATTGGTGAAGTTGATACCCATTTTGTATAAATAAGTCCTTCAACCAAACATATTAATTAGTAATCAAACTCGTATCCTCATTTCCATACACGCTAACCAAAACAAACACTTTCTATCACTTTCATTCTCATACCTTCAAACCAAATACCCTTATTTGAAGGGACTTTTCTTTGAAGAGGTTATTAAAACCAGAAGATTAAAAGCTCTAGTAAACGGTCCAAACACAGCTGTTATCTAGGAAGAAAGAAAAAAAATGTTACACATTACTGTAATAATTCTCAGAAATCTCTCAGTGGATGAAGTTAATATCAAGTATAAATACCTGATGATTCATGTCATTTAAAGTATCCACTTTTTTGAGATCGTAGAAGATATACAAAAAGGTATTTACCTTCTGTTGTTTCTTCAGAACTCTAGTACTGTATATTCCCGGTTAGCAATTGTTTAAACTATATATATACAGCAAAGTTCATACATTCTTATCGAGGATAAAAAAATAAGAATAGACTTTAAACCAATTTATTCCATCTCCCTCAAAGCCATTATACATAGAGGTTAGTATTGAGTAACTGTGTTATTATGCACCAAGAGATGTAACACACACCACATGTAAGGGACGTTACATAGTACATAGAAAAAATATGACATTTTTAATATGTTTAAGTGCACATCAACATCTATCAACCTATGTGATGAAATTGAAAACACCAAATTCATTATACTCTTTGTTGCACTATATAGTAATATCCCAGATACATGACAAATCTGTAACATGAACAACCCAGAGAGGCAGGGAAGAGTCTGCAGACAAATAACTTGATCAAAAGAATAACAGACTAAAAAATGTGTCTAGCACTAAAGATCATAAATCTGGATAATGAAAACCAATTTTCTTTCTTCAACTTCTACATTCAGCAGAGTGGAAGTTACAATATGATTTTCACATAAATTAAAGGGAAAACAAAATGTGAAACCTTGAACAACAAAATGAAGAGCATAATATGTTCATACTAAGCATCCAAAAAAATATCACTATTACTTTGTATACACTAGGCATCCCATCGAATTCTGTAACAAAAAATGAAACTTCTCACTAGTGAGATCGTACGAACAACAGCTGCAACAATTCTACTGCTATCATCTACAAGAACAAAATGGAGAGAAATAATTAAGCTTGAGAACCACTCATTGCCTTCATCTTAATGTGATTAGTATCAGTAGCAACACCAGATGAGGTCGGTATAGCTTCATATGTACCAAATCTCCTAACTCCAACAACTTTAGAAGTCACAGCATACGTCACGATCAGAATGAGGAGCATAAACAGAACATAAACCACAAACACTAGATCCAAAATGGCGGCGGCCCTCAACTTGGAATCTTCAAGATCACACTTGGTTGAACCCTCAACTCCTCTCACAACATCCAGCAGCTTATGGCAACCATCGGGTATAAAAGCATCCACATAAAGAGACAGGCCCGTTTGAAGAGACCAAAAACCCTGGAGACATAATGAGGCCCCAAGGCCAACATCAGCCACAAACAGTCTCGGATTGCAGGCGAGTATGACACATAGTACAGCAGATAAAGCTGAAATTCTGGCAGAGACCGAATCACATTTTGCCTCGAGATCGGATGTTTGAAGGGACACTGACGATGAAGAAACTGAATACTGAAGAAAGAATACTGCAGATGCAGTCCCAAAGAAGAGATCTGACGGAAAAGGGAGAAGTGTTGTGGTTTCAGAGATGAGGAGAGCTAATGAAAGGATAAAGAAGAGGAAAAGGACACCTGCCGATTGGAGGGAAGTGAATTGGTGAACAGGGGACCGACCTTTTACAAGGGGGTCGGAATCAAAAGAGATGGCAGTTTGGTGGATGAAGGTAATTAGGAGACATAAGATGATGAGGTAAAGCTGAAGGTGTTTGGTAAATTGTTGATAATGAAATGTGAATGGATGGTATGGTTTTGTGAAGTACTCTCGCGGGGACTTTAGATGGTTCCTGGTGGTGCAGATGAGGTGGTATAGTCCTAATGACACCAATGCTGATGATGTAAATATGTGATAAAATAGTCCCGGCATTTTTAAAAAAATTTAGCCCTTTGGTTTATTTTTTTCCTTTCGCTACAATATACAACCGACGCTCAAGTTGTAGCTCGTTAGTGCCTTTTATCTATTGGGGGGTCTCGATTATTGTTAAATTCGAATACCATCACCCTTCATAAACTTAAACCTGCAAGTAAGACGTTCCATTAGTTTTTTTATGATGAAAGAACCAATTCAACTCTACAATGTTGATACTTAAAAGAAATTAAGTTTGTCATAACTATACAAACGTAAATGCATACGTGATCAGTCAGTTATCTCATTTACTCTTTATTTTACAGCGCTAATCTCCCTTACTTCTTTCAACATGTAAATAAAACCTACAACAATGAATTCATTCTCCTAGCATCTTTATAAATGAACGCCACAAAATGAGACCTACCTAGTAAAGTTGGAGATTGTAAACTACAAGCATCACGGCTAAAGCCTATAACAAAATTAGTCATGACCCTTGTTAACATTCAAGAGCAACTAACTATGTATTGTTTGTGATTTATCACCAATATGATTTAAGTGTAATGGGATTAAACTTATTGACCAATGTGATCTTAATGAATATTAAACAAGTTTGGTTGGTGTGGGGTGCACGCTTGTTTTAATTCGTTTTGGTCTCATGGGGGTCCGGGGGCAGCGCCCCCGGTAGCGGGGTCCAAGGGGCAGAGAAAACCCGATTTTGACCCGCTCGTTTGAAATGTTGTTGAACCGTTTGAAAAACGGTTATAATAACGGTTTTTGGTCAGTTTTTCATTCATACGAATTTGGTACAGGTTTCATAACACACATACATGTTCGTTCTTGATAACTTTGAGTTTTATCCAATTGAATTTTCAATTGTACCATCGAAATACTTCAATATGAAAGTGATTCACGACTCTCATTGCATCCAAGTAATTGAAATCCCCAAAATTCTGACATGTATAAATGTAGCTTGCACAAACCAAGTGTCACACGGCAATTCTCAGGTGATGAAAAGAGTTTTTATACAAAAAAAACGCAAACACGCAAAAGAAAATCGTAGCAAAATATGTTACTCCCTACTAGTTATTAGTACCAAGTATTTCTAAAAAAAAGGCAAAAGGGAAAACCTACAATATTACAAATTAATAATGTTTTCTATCACTCGAAAGACCAACATGAAAATGTTGGCTTATTAAACGTTGACATTAAGATAATTGATATAAGATGCAGTTCTCATGTAACTGAACAATCAAGTATGTACGCTTTAAGAATAAGTCTTTATTGATGCTAATTAGTAGCGATGACCAGCAAGCAGCATGGAGAATAACTAGATCTAGAACCACTCATTAGCTACTAAATTGACCAACCAAATAATGTATGCAAGCATTTCTTACATACATATATATGCTACATATTCACAGTACGGGGGTATTTGGCTTAACTTATTATCTGGATTTATCTACTTATTGAAAGTTGAAAAATCCTTCAAGCTCATTGTTTTACGATTTATGAGCTTCACTAAGTCACAAGCTGAAGTTGATGAGCTCATAAGCAGCTTATTGGTTAATAAATACATGCATATACATACAGATGTATTTAATGTATGCATAAATATGTTTGGTAGTTCCTGGTAATAAAGCTACATTAACAACAATGGAATTATAATGGTACAAGATATTAAAGATACATGATAACATATTCGTATTAAACCAAAACCCCTGTTGGGCCCAAACTCCAACTAAATGATCAAGTACACAGAGTCAAAAGACAATATAGAAAAAGTTGATCCAACAGATACTAAACACATTGATAACCATACCAGATCCCCTCGACAATTGCCCAAAACATGAAATAACAAAATAGGAAATTATTCATCAGATCGAACATTATAGATCCGATGCAGGTATTATTATGATTATTGTTAAGTTAACACAGATATGTTTGGTACCTGAGGAATAAACCAATCTGCCGGCGTTTAACCAAATCCCGAGATTAGCTTTAATTAATATCGATGTAAATATAATCAATCAATTACAGATTAATTCGAATACGAGGAAAGAAAAAGGACAGACAGACAGAGATTTTGAGGTTTTCGAAGAAACTAGAAATTGAGATTGAAAAATAGTGGAGGTAGAGGTAGGAATAGGAGTGGGTTGGACCAAAAATTGTTTTTGGGGGGAGGTTGTAAGAAAGGGCTTTTGTTTTGCAAGGCAAATCGGGGATTCGGCGATCATTTGACCAACGATAAATAATTTGTGGTCCAATACACAAACTAGCTACTCTCTTTTACATGAAAAGTTCAATTGATATTTCACTTTTATTTTGTTCGATTGAAGTACTTTACATTTAAATATAATTAATTAAAATATTAGTTCAGTTTTTAATTATATTCGTATTATCAATTTATCCACTTCACTCGTTCAAATCATGTCACGTAATATAATAAATGTCACATCTACACACAAATTACTTATTATACCTTAGCAAAATGTTCAATTTCATTACGAAACTTTCTTCTTGTTCAATTATTACTTTATAGTTGAATGGAATTCTATTTTTTTATTTCATCAAATGACTTATCTTCTTTTGAGCATTTCTCAAATTCAAATGGAGTTAATATATCCTTTTTTAATATCATTGATTTGCTAATTCAACATCGAGCAAAAATAAATGAAATTCCATGACTGAAAAATTGTGAATTACTTGTATGCGTGGTTAATTGGCTAGATGCCGCACTTCTTAGAGATATAACAGACCAGACTGACATTTTTTTAATGTTCGAATTTCATCGTAGGATTTACAATTTAAAGGTAATGTGATTAAATCGGATTGGTAAACCTCATGTTTTTTTTTATAATTGTTTGTTTATTACGTAGGATCTAATAACCAATTGTAATTTATTTAGATGGGTGGATGTTGAATTCCTAAATCTATGATATTAAGGAATGACGTATTAGCTACTTTCGGATTTGAGAAATGCTTAAGATATGATAAGTCATTGATGGAAGGAAAAATATGATATATTCTACAACAAATTGATTATTAAACAAAAAGAGAGTCCAGTAATAAAATTGAACATTTTCCTAAGACAGTAACTAATACGTGTATTAACGTGACATTCATTAAATTACGTAACATGATGTTGACGAGTGATGTGGACAAACTGGTGGTGTGGATATGATTAAAAACTTAAGTAGCATTTAAATCAACTATTTAAATGTACAAAAATTCAATTGAACGAAAAAAAAATTCAATAATGAAATCAAAATCTTTTGTAAATTACGTTAACTAATTTATATGTTAACCTATAATTTATTTGGCTAAGGGCTTAAATTTTTTATTACAATTACCCTTCCTATTCTTTCTACTACAACTTAGGCATTAATAAACTCATTGTTAAAGATTTTATCGAGCAGATTTAGATTAAGCTTGAATAGCTTGCTTAGGTTGAGTTTTTCATACGAAGTTCGAACTCTAGATTATGTTTAGAATTTGAGTTCGAAATATTAGATAATGAAAGTCGAGTTTTTTAAGCTTAAAATTATATATATTTTATTGATTGGTAAAAAAATTTTATTCAAAATCACTTCACAATTTGGATAGTCACCAAGTCCCCCTTTTCATTTAAAAACTTAAATAAACCCAATTACCATCCGGTTTTATGGTCTAGTTTGGGGCTAAACTCGTTGTAGCTTCTATTAAAACCAGGAAAATGTTAATCAAAACACTTAAAAAGACTTTTTATAAGAAAAATCAGATTTCATAATTACACTCGAAATCTTCTTTAATAATATTAAATCTCATTAGACAAGTTGTTAAAAAGAAAAGTTCATATGCACAAGTGTAAAATTTAAGTTTATTAAATGAAATCGTAAATATAGAAGAAATGTTTAACTATAATCGATGCATTTAATATTTTTTTCTTATTGAAAGTCATGAGGAATTCGCCGACTCATGTAAAAATCCTTGTTTGAAATAAGTTGTTCCCTTTACCAACTAATGTTTTTCTTTGGTCAATGGGGGTTGGGGTTGACAATAAGGAAACAACGTATATATTCAAACTCACTATTTTATTGTTTAAAATTTAATTATTTAATTATATAGTACGACATTACGCGGTTCAAAAATAGAAACTAATTTTCATACAGATAATGACATTGTTAGACTTTTTTAAAAAAAAATATTTTTAATATAAAATAACTCAAAATATTTTACTTAAATATTTAATGTAAATGAGCTTACAATTGAAATCTATACTTACGATATTTGAAAGTCCAGCCGGTAAAGACTCTGTGCAGCTGTCTATTAATCACCCCTCATCTCCGAACCGGTCGTCACCCATGAAAGTTATTTCATAGATTTTATTCATTTTTTAAAATAACGTATATATGTCTTATTGCCGTTAAATCGAGACACGTATACCCATTTTGTTATGCTCTCTTTGGGCTTTGGGCCTGTATGGATTTTTGCGGATCTAAGAATGAACAATTGGGATGGGAATAACGTTTATTTTTCTCTTAGAAAAAAATGGGCTTTGTACACAAAAAGAACAAATCAATCTTACTATAAGCCAGATGTACATAAGTAATAATGATATGTTTTTGTATGCACCTTGGTATAACATGAATCCGCTCAATGAGCCCGAGGTTCATCCCTTCAAATATCATATTTTATCTGTCAAGTTTTTCACGATAAGGAAACGATTCAAAACAACCAACTCAGCTTCTAGCTAGGTCTGTCGATCGCAGCACATATAGAACTACACGTCAATTAGATTGTTTATTTTTGTAAGAAATTCAAACGTACAGCATATTCGAAATACATATACAATTCACACATATATATACGTTGTCTCATAAGAAAGCTAAATCCATACATTTTTCAATGACATTCTCACGTAACGCCAGGCCAAATATACGTTGATAGTATCATAGTATAGCCAACTAGCAGGGACATGATTTAATAGTTTGACCCCACTCAAATTTGACTAAAACATACAAAATACACATGGGAGTGTAATGATAACCCAGTGAAATACCGTTATAAATCCACTTAAATTCTTGCAAGACCCTACTGATTAGCCCTAAAAGGAAAAGACAATCCATCTTGGGCTTTTTAATGCTACCAAAAGTGCAAAACCCAATTAAAGATTCAGTACATTTTTAAATTCATTAAACAACATGGCCCTTTTATTAGTTTTTCTTTCAATTAAACACTTACAAAGTATCTTTCATAATTGATAAAATTTTCATATATTTTTAATATTTATATAGTTTATTTAATTTAATTTAATGTTTTTATTTGATAATGCTTAGTTGGATAAACAATGTTCTAAATATTATGTTATGAGAAAATATTCTTAAAAAAAGTAAAAATTAGGATACTTCCGTAAACCTAATTAGTTACTTCCAATTATGTAAATTAATAGTTCAAACTGCATTAAAATATTTGGCAGATTTCATAAGTGACTAAGTCATTGCTTTCATAAAAACACATCAAACATTACTTATGAGTTTCATGGCACAATTATTTATTTGATGTAAGACGGTGACGGTATTTTCTAACTCTGTTCCTTCTAATTACTAATTGGTACTGAAATCGAATTGTCAAGTCATGTTCATGTCAAGTGGCGCACGAACATGTTTAATTAACGGTGTTTTTATGACCTTTCAGCACAAAATATGACTTAACAATGATCTATGGTAACGATAACATGCACATATCTTAATGATTAAGTTTACAAAATCTTAACTAGATGAAAATGACAATTTGTATTTGTCATCGTCGCAATTAAAATCAATGTTTTGGAACCCGAGTTTGAGGTTGACCCAGCCTTATTCTTGGGTCCGGTTCAACCGGGTTCGATCGGTTGGATCGGTGGGTCGACCCGAACTTTGATTTTTTTACTTTTTCCAATTTTAACGACTTTTCTTTTTACTTTTTTCATTTTTATCCTCAAAATTTTAAAACTATAATTATAAATTATGATATTTGAAATAAATATATAATGAATATTAACTTATTATAGAATTGTCAAAATATTTATTAAAAGAACTATTAGAAAATTTATAATAATCATTTACAAACTAGTAATAAATATTTATAAATACAAAACTTTCACAAAGTCATGACTAATTTGAAAGGTTAACCTACGCGGGTCCGCTAAAAAACAACTAGGGTCTCATAACGGTCCGGGTCACCAGATTGATCCAGTTCAATCGGAGACCCGACCGGTTCAACTAGAGTCGAAAATCAAGGTTAGCCCAGCTTGAATAAGCCCGTCCTTGAGTCCGAATCTCGATCCGACCAGCCGGATCGACCTGAGTTTAAAAACTATGATTAAAACTACTCTAATGCCTTGGACTATGAAATTAAATGTAGATCATTTCATTCAGGTTTACCAGCGACTAACATATGTGTTACCAGTTTTCAAAACCACCAAAAAATGAAACAAAAAAAACAAATTTCATTCAAAGTATACCTTGTGAGATCTCTAATTGAAAAGTTTTTTTTTTTTTTTTTGATTTAATGGTGCAATTTTTATAATTTTTTGACTAGCCGTTGGTGAGATATTCAATTTGTTGGGGTATTTATTATCTTAATAAAATTGATAGTTGAGATTGATTCCTCCAATCTCACAAAAAATTTCATTCTCATTTGAACTTAATTATAAACATATGAGCAGTATCATAATGATATTTGAATTTGTTTAATAATTAAAAAAGAAGCAGATAAACGTTTAAATAAACAATCTCAAACCCTCTCATAATCCATACAATGTTTAACACACACTTCATCTCTCATTTTCATTACTAATGATTTTAACATTTATATTAATCACAATTATAGGTCTACTTTTAAATCTGTATTTTAAACCTTATATATTATATATTATATATTATGTTTTCTGGAAGAAAAAAATTAAATATGTGATATCATCATCTCTATAAAGTACAAACCATCGATCGATAAGATAGAGAACGAGATAAGTGAAAACATTCAAGTGTTTAACTCTTCATTTGTAAGAATTGTTGGATAGTTTGTAGCATTAGTTCGATCCTAACTAACAACAATGAAATAGGAAAATGGATATATAAAAAAATACTATTCATTCAAATCTCTAATTACCGAATCCAATCAAAACCTAATTTACATCTAAAATTCATAAGATCCCTTCCCACTAAAATACATTTTTAACCCTCATTTTACTTAACAACATAAAGTTTCATCGGGGTCGATCAGTATTCTTTCTATCACAAACCTTCAAATCTCTCTATATACACACTTACACCGCTAACAAACATAACGGTTACACCCCAAAATGCAACCTCGAAATATCACGAAAAATCTTCATAATTCGAGTTTGTAGCTAATCATTTATCATAACAATTTCAAAACTAATTTGAAGACGTGATGGATAAAGTTGTGGCAGATGATGTTCTTGGTGACGACGATGAAGTTGATTGTCTTAGCACAACCGTGGGCAATATATTTGTTTTTCGCCTTTCGGTCTCCTTAACAATTTCTGTCGCAAAAAACTCCAACTTCTCCAAATTGGTTTTGTTATACTTCTTCCCTTGAAATAGCATCGATTCAACACTTTTTTGTGTCAACATCTTTTCGGTCATTTTCAACATATCCACTTCGTTACACTTGTTATATTTCTTGCTTTTTACGAAACCTTTATTTCCTTGAATACGAGCGTAATTACTCGTCCGTGATTGCCCAAATGCCATTGATACCGCTTGATCAACCTATAACATCATACCAAAATCATCATTAGATCATAAATCATAACAATTATTTGTTACAGGGGTAAATTAGTCTTTTTCCCAACTTTTTATATCAACCAATTTTGTAGCTTTTAAATAGAAATTTCTATTTATACACTCTAAATTTTTTTGTATACACCTTTAATATGAATATATATGTGAGTTTCACCCATATAATGGTATACATGTAAGTGTAAGGTGCGCGAATAATAACCCCTAAATATACGCCATAATTATAAAGTAAATAACCCCTACCGACGGTATCAACAATAGTTGTCCTGGACCTACTAAGGTAGTTGCAATAATAGTATGTCACCTAAAAAATTTAATGTGTTACAAATAATACATATGTACATTCACTATTTAATGCCTAGAATTTATTAGAAAATGACATGTTTACCCCAATCACGTGCATCAACGACTAGCACCTTTTATAATTACTACTATTATTACATTAATTAACTAACTAAACTAAAAAAAATTACTTTTTATATTTGTTAAAAAGAATCTTACCGTGTCGGAAACTGTTTCACTGACGATCTTAACAAATGCAGTACGTGACGGAGTCTGGTTTCCGGGAACACCACAAAACGGTTCTCCGTTACCTAACGATACGACGATCAAATCTTCAACGCCGTTACAAAACGGAAACTCTTGTTTATTATTGAGAACATGTGTAATCGCCATTGCCGTTGGATTATTCATCGCCAGCTCACCAGTAACGGCTGAGATCTTTGTCCTCTTGTCCACCGACACCGTGGCAACTGGCGCACTAATTGCTGACGTGGCAGCACACACATCACTCATCTTGAAATCACAACCGTCCATCTCAACAGCATCAGCACGAGAAAATACAAACGGCGTGCCAGTATTAAGATCATAACATGGTATCAGAACCGTCTTTATAGTATCTTTTAACGTTAAATCATTAAATGTTTTACAAAACAACTTCTCGCCTTTCGTTTGAGATCCTAATATCTTTTCAAATATCCCTTGTTTTGAAAACCGCGTCAGTTTATGTCCGTTTTCAGACACAAACTTCACGGCTTCAACGGCGGTGAACAGAGGTTCACCGTCCTTTCCTTTAGTAAATAATAAAGCAGCCAGAACACCACCGATGCCCGAACCAGATACGACATCAAAGAAGTCGGAAATGCAGGCATCGGGGATTCCGGATTTAATACGGAGGGACGATTCAAGGTGTTGGATCGCTTTTGCAGATAAAAGACCGTCGGTGGAGCCGCTGCCGTCGATGGAAAGAACTCTGACTTTGCCGGTGCCGGAGGTTAGTTCTTTAGTTGGTGAATTGGAAGGACCAAATAAGAATTTGTTCTCGAGAATTGAGAAGATATCGGAAGTGAGTTTATCCATTTTTCTAAATTTGAGGTAATTTGGAATAATAGATAATTAACTGATGAATTGAGGAGTGAAGATGAAGGGATGGTTGTGGGGTGATTATATAGAGAGTATGTGGTATAGTACGGTGGTGATATAAATGGTGTTCGGTCGTGTGTGTATGTATGGACGAAAAGGACAAAACATTGTACTTTAATTTGATTATTTATTTATTTATTTATTTTGTAAATTGAAGGCGGGTACGTGGTAACTGGTAAACGATTAATCGGTTGCCGCCGTAGTCTTTTAAATATAGTAGTGGAAGACTCTTTTACTTTGTGTTTTTAGAATAAAAATATAAAGGAAAAGTAAGCTATTTCAAATAATCTTATCTTAGTTTCTTTTTAAACGGTCGTGTTAGGATTTAATTACGTGACAATAAGTCTTTTATTATCGGTTTTTTTGATGAAATACTTCACATTATTACACCATATGGTTACACCTCTCTTAAACAAAATTTGTATGTTTTGTGTGTTGCAAGTTCCAACCTAGGTTGGTTTCAAGACTTAAAATCATCGATCAAATACATGCGCTAGATACGAAATTGAACTTTAATCTTGTGTGAATTAAAAATGATAGTGTACAAATTATCACTTTTAAATTGCAAGTATTTATATTTCATCAAATAATTTGAAAAATTCGAATACGATCCAGTCATGGAATCGGAATATATCATATACGGAGTATAACTAAAATTAAGTAAATCAAATAAGAGAAAATAACATCACTAGCTTATTACTAATAGTGAGATCACTTGCAGACTTACAGTTAAGTCATTGTTTAAACTGCTGATTTCATTACATTAGCTTATGATCATTTCGTTTAAAGTAGATTATTTTTTTTAATTTGGTTATAGTACAAATGTAAAGTACTCTGTATTTGCATATCTAAGTTGATGTGATATCAAAATGTAAATCACTTTTGAGTTCAACAATAATGGGTTTACTTTAGAATGCACCTGTAAGAGTTCTAAAATCTCTATGTAATAGTCATTTATGCACTTTATTGTGCTCAGATAGAAGTTCTATAAACTAACCAGAACATGTAAAACAAAAGCTTGTACCAAAGATTGCCTTCATGTGGTATAGTGATGATTTCTTAACTTTGGTTATGTTTTGTATTTAATAGTAGTTTAGTTTGTGTGTTTATGTTGTCCAAGTGAACGTTAATCTTTGAGCGAAACTGTATGTTGGTGTTGTTTTGTTCGAAATGATGTTGGATTCTTGTTTTTTCTTATGTCAGCGGTCGAAATTCCCACCTCAAACATTCAATGTCTCTTTCTAACTTATTTTAGGCATTTTCAATTTTATTGTTTGGGTATGCTTAGAGGTAATATGGTTGTGAAAATTGTGTTTGATATAAGTGATCCTGTTGTGATGATCTTCAAACTTGCAAGAGATGCTTAAAAAATCTCTTATTGGGAGTAAGTAATGTGGCTTGGACACGGCTAGCTTGCTGCAGATTAAGAATGCTACTCCATTTCAAAGAAAAAGTTATTGAAGCATAAGAACCTTGAAAGATTTTGGCATATTTGACATGTGTAGTATTCAACTTTGACATCACCTTAGTCAAACTAATCCAAAAGCCTTAGTCCACTAATCCAAAAGCCTTTAGACGACATGTTTTCTTTGTGACAGTGAAAGAAAGTAATTCATTTTGGTGTTTTGGTGTGTGGGTATTTATTTTATAAAAGGTACAAAATAAAACGTTGTTTATTTATTATACCATTGTTATTTCTATTCACAGTAACTGTAAATGTTGCTACTATATTTGTTAGGACGTTCAATGTTCCAGTTAATTTAATCATTACCTAAAATCCTCTGCACTTGCTTTTTTACTTTTTATATTAAAATGCAAGCTCCAAAACATAAAAATTAAATTTAGATTTTATATTTTTTATAAGATAATAATAAAAAGATCCTTCCTAAACTTATTATACTTACATAATTTATTAATTAATATTATGATTTTATTTTTAATTATTTACGAATCAATAAAATGTCACATAGATAAAAAAAAGTATCAATTTAAAGATTTAATATTAGTACGTAAAACATAATATAATATATAATAATAATAATAATAATAATAATAATAATAATAATAAAAATAAGAGATATTAACCGATAAATAAAAGATAAACGCCGATGTATTAAACGAATCGGCAACATTTGACCAAAGTCAATATTTAATTTCTTGGCAGCTACCACTCGGATCACCGACGCAATCTTTCTCACAAATATCGTTGTCGGAAGCAAGGCCCCTTCACCTAGAAACGTTAAAGGTTATATCAACACAATAAAAATTTCATATCATATTTCATGGTTATATGCATTATATTAATATTAATATTAATTAATATTAATATTAATAGGGGATAACATAATCCTAGGTTCAAAAGACATTTTGAATCTTACAAGAAAGTTCAGTAAAGCAAAACTTAAGTATAGTCCAACTATTAAAGTAGAAAGCACAAGTATTTTAATTAGCTTTTCAATTTGAACATGTTTTATTATCAAAATACTCCTTAATTAACAAGAGAATGTTGACTTTCTAATTAAATATAATAATATAATAATATTAATTATTAATTAATTGTAGATAAAGTGAGTACGAATATGTGTCCGACATATTATGCATTCCTGTAGGTTTCCTCATCTCCACGATTATCCTACACTTAGGTTATTAATTAAATTCTGCTGAGCTGTTATGTATATAAATATATTAATTAATTAGAAATGTGATCCAAATACAATATATTGTCGGACATTTCACCATACTTGCAAAACGACAAAACAGTTTTCGGGCTTGTAAGAGTAGACCGTGCTTAATTAATAATTTGATTAGCCTAATATTAAGGAATTAACTTGTTAATATAATGTTTGATTTTGTCTGAAATTATAATGTTAGAGAATATGATATCCTATTAATTATTACATGTACACCTTTCAACGTCTTATAATAACAATATTGCAAATTGAATTCATAGAACAGAGACCGATCTTCATTCTATAGTCGGACATACATGTGTTGTATTTGTTTTATTTGATTTGGAATAAACAATAAAGTAATAGTGTATATAATAGATTTTGGCTCTTAATATATATATATATATAATATGTGTGTTTATATGTCTATATAAAGATAAAATAAGAAACATATATTCCACAAATGTATATTTGGATCACTAAAGTTTGTTTCCTTAGTATTTTTCTTTAGACTTCTTACTCTAGACAATAAAACATTGAAAGTAAGACTCAATATTTAGGAAGTAAGCCTCCTTTTGTACTTTATTTTTAAAGAATTTACTTATGAGAAGATTACTCAGGTGGTCAAGTTGACCCTTAATGTTTGGACAAAATCTACGAATTTATCTAAACTTGCAAGAATTTCACTTCACTGCATAAAATTAGTAGCTCAAATGAGATTTACACTTGCAATTTCTCTCTTAGACTTTAATTTAAGCAAAACTATTATAACACCTTGATCTCAAAAAATGAGTTTTCAAACACTTTTGTTTAATACAAACAATTAAGCTCGGAAATGCCCATTGAATAAGGTAATTGTTTGATTAATCAAAATTCGGATATTACTTGTTTTATTATTATAATAAAATAAGAAAATTCAAACCTCCCTTAATATAAGTAAAAACATCTATAAAAGTGAGTTAAGGCATTATAGACATTTATGTTTATCTGTATTAACTACCTATCTCACTCAAATATCTTCTTGGTGTTCCTAACCTGCACGGTGTACACAATCGGGCAAATAAAAAATAAGTGTCAGATAATTAAAGTTGGGTAAGATAGCGGGTTAGTTGTAAAATTAATCGAATTAAAACATTAATTATAAAATCCTTTTCAATCTGCATTACAAACAAGTTATAAGGATTCATGTATCATCGGAAAAGCAAAGTATGGAATCAATTATTAAAATCCTAAAGTCGTGCCTATTTCATCTATCATAACTATTTCATCAAGTTCCTCCGTTTCATCTGATATATTTGCTCATATATTCATCTGTTACGTCTTTCATCTTTTACATTTGTTCGTCAAAGACGAAATATCGACTTAGCGGAGAGCAAAAATGCAAACCAGCATTGTCGTTTAGGAATGAGTCATTTCTATGATTCGCTCATTCCTAGAGCAAGTACCACATGTGATTGGCTCTCAGCCAAGTACCGCTCAAACCCGGAACATTATCTAGAGTATCATTAAATATCTACACGAGTCCCGATATCCATTGGGAAAATCCACTTTAAATTCTTGTATTAATCATATGTTAATATTATCAGGACTATTAAAGTGTTTATCTTTCACCAAACATCAAATATTAGGGCCCTTAAGAGTGCATCGTGTCTAAAGCATCATACATCATCATCTAGCTAGTGTGACTATCATCAAGCATGGAGTACAAACATCATAAAATATCGTGGCATAATACATCTACCCATAATTACATCACACATATATTAATCACCTCACGATCCTCTACGGCTTTCGTGTTGCGATCGAGCAACAATTCCTTCTTTGAAATAAACCCGAGACATTACTATTATCTCCCCTTTCTCTTTGATAGTCTCTTTTCTCCGGATTCGATGGAAATGAGGGATTAATCGTGTTTTAATTAAGCTTATCTAGTTTTCCACTTTGCCACTTTGGCCCCGTACTTTTCTATCTTTGCATACTACTCCTAGTTTGGCATTTTCTTTGCATTTGTCAGTCAAGTTAGGCATAAATAAGTCTTCAAGACTTATTTATCTATCATTCGCTATTATTGTCTTTAAATAATAATTTATTATTAAATTTCAGAAATGTTTGGACGTTACAACTATACGTGAGTTAATTTCTTAGTATAGCTCAAACTGAAGCAATTGAGAAAAATCCGATGAGTTAATATTACAATTTCGCTCATAATGAATCAGTTGAGAGAAATTTTTATGCGTTAATCCAATTTCGCTCAAATTGAAATCATTGAGCAAAATCTCACGAATTAATTATAAAATTTCACTCAAATTGAAGCAATTAAGTGAAATTTGATGGGTAAATTTTATCAACTACGACCATACATTCTATTTTCTCTTTATTTATCTATAGTAAATAGTAATAGTACATCAGGTGATGATGTTAGTTGGCCTGAAGAATAATGAGGTAACTACTCAAATTATCAAAGTACCTAAGCTGAAAATAATCCATTTTTTGTTGTTGTATACTTGTATCTAAATGTGGCTTTTTGGTTTATCAAAGACAGACGCATCGTTCAATAATTAGCTAAATTTGGGAAATTACAAACATAAGATTTGTAAATTGGTAGTAGTTTACTGGAAGATGTTGTTTCAATTTACACCAAACCGAACCTTAATTACTTTTACATTCAATGGTCGGACATGTCTCATCTTACTCGAAAGTCAAATATGTCTAAAAAAGGTTATTGTAAACTCGCTACAATATGTTTTATAAAGAACCCATGTTGAAGAAATATTTAAAGAAGCAACTGGAGATAGAATTTTTATATATTTTATCTTACTCTTAGTTCCTCATTTTGACATAAACATAATAATTATCAATATTATGTAGTTGTCGCCAAAAGCACTAGGAGTACCTCAGTATGAAATTCGATGCGACAAAGGGACAATTTTTATGTTTGAATATTGAAAAGAGAAAAGAGAAAGAAAATATAAAAGGTATAAAATCCGTTCACACGACGGACCACCAAAGCCGGCCGTTTCACGTCAAAGTCAATGGTGGTGAGAGTGGTCCGATCCACCCATTGTGAACGAGCTTCCACGCCAAGTTTCAAAGCTCCACTCCCATTACTCTAATCATAAAAGCGAACTTAATATAATTTTTGTTTCAAAACATTTTTATAAACAATTTGAAAAGTATTCTGTGTCTAGCTACGACAATGTACGTAACACATTCTTTTAAGGTAACTTGAATTCCGGTACGCCAATAATACAACACTATACACTCTTTTGTTTCTAACAAGTAACAACTCGTTAGTTTTCACTTTCTATTTTATGATATAACATATATATATATTTATATTTATTTGTGGGTGCAAATAGGCTTTAATGAGACAATGAACATACATAAGAGATGCATTCGATTATGTACACGTGTGATTTAGAATACTACCAAAGTAGTAGTACGTACCCCATATTTATGGTGAAGTTATGGATATGAGCTGTGTGAAGCAGGGAAGGACTCCTCTTTTCCTCCATTTTGTTTTCTAGCGACAGATATTATTTAATGTAAAATGACAACTTTCGTGTTGGTCATTTCTATTATATATATATAGTCATTTGGTTATATTTCTTTCTATAAAAACTTTTTTGTTTTTCCTTACCATATGTAATGCTATGTTATTCGAAATTATGTGACAGAAATTATACCGTTTTCTTTGACTTTGGACTTTTAATCATTAATAAACATACCTTTAACACCTCTGAATTTTAACCATCTTTATTTTAAACAACCTTCAAACTTGTATATTTGAGCCCTCAAAGAAGTTGTATTACATGAATTGAAAAAGCATCCAACTTTCTTATTTTGTCAATATTGTTTAAACCGTAGATAATGAACATTTTAGCATGGTAAAAATATTCACATACATTTTAACTATCCATATTGATTGTGCTACATTGTTAAACTACATGGATTTAATGCTTTTAAATTCTTACATTTAAACTGGCAGTGGCCACCCTCAATAAATCAATATCAGCACAGCTGGGAGTCCAGGTTATAATGCATGCATTTGTTGATTTTTAATATCTTACATTCTTACCACTTCTTTTGCACTTTTTTTTATAACATTTACCCATTTCACTATCTAAGCTATGTGGGAGGTAGTAGTATGGGTAGCAGCATACTATTTGTGGAGAAACAGGAACAACAAATTGTTTAAATCCAAATATATGTGTGCTCCGATACTTGTAAATGAAATCCAAGTTAGGTGCTTTGAATGGATCTCTAACAGGATGAATAAGGGGAAGATTCAGTGGCATCAGTGGATATTGGATCCAGTGCAATGTTGCAATACAATGAGGATAACGAAGGAGCTACAAATGGGCGTGGGATAAAGCAGAGGAAGTAAGAGTTACTTGGAGGCTTTAGGCTTGTTATAGAAGTATATGACAATTGAAATTTTGGGAGTGTACTGTATACTGTATGGGTAGAAATGTGAGTTGGTAGTATATAAATGATAATGGTATAATACACAGTTATAATAGTCTAGTGAGTATTGACTTGTAGTGTATATAGATTATCATGGAGTGTACACAACTTGAGATTATAAATAAAATTTCTATGCCTTTTTCGACAAAAAAATTCACTATCTAATGTAATGCAACTATATATCCGATTACTTTTTAGACAAAATTAGACTTTTTATTAAATTTATCTTTCTCAATCTATCTACTACAATACGATCAATGAGAAAGGGTTGAAATAGTTGCACCCCCACTATATGCGGGGAGAGTGTTGACTAATGTGAGGGGAGGGGGTTGGTATTGATCCCCGGCCATGAGAAATGATTTACGCAAATATGGAAAAAAGATTCACGTTAATGATTCGAAGGTGATTTGTAGTTCATACGTAGCCATCATGAACATGAAAGCTAATTAGAAACAAAGTTGATGGGTTGATCTAACAACCTGATTGTACATAATGTAGACAAAGACCCTTCAATAATTTTGTTTTGATTGATTCCAAGACACCAAATGATTGATACAATTGAAATTAACTTGAATATTATCCATCTGAAAAATTTCAAGAATTTGGAGGAAGAAGAGTGGGCGTACGTGCATCAATATACAACAACTCGACGATGCAAACTTTTGACGATTTCATCCTTGCTGTATAAACCGTTTAGTACATCATAGATCATAGATCAAGTATGTCATAATCATAAAGTAGATTTGATCAATACAATATGTATCCAAGTAAAGTCAATTGATGTAGAAGTCTAAAAGATAAGATTTCGATTATAAATTTTAGAATTGTGACACATGTAGAAAATGAAATACTATTTGGTATGTTTAAAAATAGTAGAAAAGGTAAGAAAAAAATTATTTTAAGTAGGAATAACATAGGTGGAAATTTAGTACTTTATTAGAAAAGAAGTACAAGTAAGAGGTCCAACAAAAGTATGGGTACGTGCGGGTTAGGTTAGCCAATTAGCATCCGTCGGCGCCACATATTGATAAAAGGGTTCCAGCCCATGCGTTGACTCTTTATGGTCTCTGGTTGGTAACTCGTTCTCTCATTCTTGTGCTTGACCTTATGACTGGTGTTTAAACACCTCAATAATACTTTTATATATTTTTGTAGTTACATGATTGGTCCATCTTATATCTTATATAATTTAACAAATAATGATACTCCGTAACATAATTAATATAGTGATAGATAAATGAGTAGGATAACATATAATATAATTAGTTAATGTCACAATTAACAAATCTTTGCCACATATTAATTAAAGCCAGTGAGATGAAGTTGATTTGCCAATCATTTTTGGCATTTTTCTTTGACTTTTATAAATGATGATTGGTGTAAATGTATTTTTAAACAATCATACAGATCTTGAACAGGGCTTTAAAAACTTGAAATGTCCCTTCATAACGTCTTTGTCAAACTTACACATCCATAACGTCGTCTAACCCATGGACACTATAATCAAGAGCAAAGTTACGTTGACGATAGGGATAGCTTGGGATACTAGTCCATTCGGCTCACGAAGTGTAAACAAAAATATGTATTCGTTAATGATGTTGCGGGTTAACAAATATTTGGGATACCGTTCTAATAAATAACAAAGTTATGATTTATGTGTTATCAATTGTATTCTTTATAGCATGATATGATAATTTGATATATATATATATATATTACATGTCATTTTTAATCATCAACCTACCACCATACTTTTAAGCGGATCTAGAAGGAGAGTAACGTGGCACTGCCCCTCAAAATTTACACGGAAAAAATAATATAGATGTTGATTTGTATGTAGTCTTTTGGAAGTTATTGGGCTATATTAAGTCACATCAAAATATATATTAAATATTAGTCGGCGCATCATCTAATTCCTTGTGATCATTTAGTTATTCTGCATCTTTGTTGAAGATTTCTTATTGTATATCTTTTATTTTACCAGAAAAAAGATGAACAAGCGACAAGACGAAGATAACAGAGAAGACAACATTGAATATAAACACTTCTGTTTAGTAAGATTGAACGATAAAATCTGTTAATTATCTTTTTAAGTCATAATTTGTTAAAGGGGTTACTGCGTACGAATACATTTAACTATGGTCGAATATGCGTAGTGTGTACCCAATTTACGGGTACTGTATTTAATGCATTTAACCTATTAAAAGTCACAAACAACGCACTTTACCTGCAAATGTCTACGTGGAATCCAGTTATCAAATGTTTGACCATGTCAGAACCGATGAAAATACACAACCGGTGACCAGCTAAGGGTCGAGCTGGTCAAATAGTACATCAATTAACCATTTTTGAAAGTTGAGTGCATTAGATACACCATCCGTAAATTAGATACACACTACGCATATTCGATTAAAGTTAAGTGCATTCATACGCATTAAACGTTTTGTTAAATTACTAGCATAATAATATGCATAGATGAAAAGAGAAACATGACATTTATGTAATTTAATTGAAGTAATAAAATAATGCTGATACAATAAATCTGATTGCCTCTCTAATAATTGTACTTACATTCTTTATACCTCTTACCAATCTTTAATTTTCTGAGAATTTTGTTAACCAGAACACAAGGCAATCATGTTGGAAGTCATTGCAACGACTAGGGCTACAAAAAACCAGTGTTAATTGGACCGTACCCAGTTGCAAAAGTTCATATAAATTTGTTGTAGAAGGGATAGGATCTTGGGCCTAGAAACTGCTGTGTTTAAATTGTATTTGGGCTTTTAGGTCTGTCAGAGTCAGGTGCTAGATTGGGCTTGAAAATAAGAGTCTTCGTTTAAATTGACGATTTTAGATACATGTTAAGTTTACTTTATAAATTATTAATTAATTAATTAATAATAATACTTTTATATCAATTAAATCGAATCACATTAAACAAAAACAATGCAGTTAAGCTAAATAACGGTAACATGACGCGAGTGGTTGGTCACTAACTAATTATCCGTCCCCTCATAGCTGTGAGCCAGTGATGGTTGGTAAGTTTTCTGTAAACAAAGTTTTAAAAGGAGGACAATGAAGTGATAAACTACCCACTCAATAAATACTGGTTATTGAATATTGATTGATTGACCTCTTTTGTGACGCTTGTAACATGTAGGTAACCTACTACTACTACTACTACTATATTTTGATTATTATTGTTTTTAAATTGAAGAAATAAAAAGCTTATCCATCATAATTTGATTTATAAATAGGAATAATGATGAACAAACAAATATAACTGGATAATCATTTGAATAGAAAACATTGCACTTTGTGGAGTAATATTCATTTCTTATCAATCCATTATGTGATTTGATTGTAGCTAATTAATTAATTAATTAAATAAAGAAAACATTAATTAGTTAAATTTGGTGGCGTAAGAATGAAGGTAATATATGATATGATAGCGTTAGAAGAAAGGCAACATCAACCAACCCCATCATGAATCAACCAAAAACCGTTACTACAAACAAACCCTTTTCATTAATTTGGTTTTCTTAACACACAAATTTGTTTTTCTTTTCAAGTCATATTATCTTCTACACAATCTCCATTTATCGTTATCAAACTTAAAGTAACATGTTGCATATCCAAAAAACAATCAATCTTGAACGTTACATTTTGTTATATTTTCATTGAAGATTTATTTTTATTTTTCAAAAACATTATGAAGGTACTATATTATACAATAATGAACATGTATGACGTCTTAACATAACTTTGTTGGTTACCTATCGATCATAAAGTTAAACATATATGAAAACGTTATCGTTTTTTCTACTATAGATGAGATAATTAATATTGTTCTTTCGCTTTACACTATTTCATTTCTTCTCCTAACAAAAAGCAAGAAAAATTAGCCAAATTTAAAGTTCCTTTATTCGATATCATGACTTGCGAGACCAAATAATAAAATTCCGAAAAGCTTCCTCATTTCACATTTAAAGAGTAAATGTCAAGTATCTTTTATGCTTACAAACGTACTAAATACATACATACATTTGTGTGTGATTGTGTTTGTATATAGTATGGGTGTCATGAGCATGAACCATTTCGTATTAAGATTGACATCTTAGTTAGCCCTTCCTTTTTTCATGTCCAAATATTTATCTCATAAAAAACATATAATCACACACACGTGTCTATACATCTATGCAAGTATGTATATATATAACCCAAATGTTTTCATATCTTGAAACAAACACACAAGAACAACAACAATGGGACATTTTTTCTATAAACCCATGAACCTACTTGTTACCTTCTTTGTCATTAACCATCTTTACATTGGATTTTCGTCTCCAACCAATCGGTTAACCGATCGAACCCATGACTACGACCTCCATGTACGAAAACTTCAACAATTTAAGTCGACGATTTCTCAAACGCAGCCCGTAAGTATTTATATTCATAAGGATCGATAAGTTACGTGAGACTGTTCAAACGTTACCTTTTTGTTGTTGTATGTATCCAAGTAAAAAAAATGTATTATTGTTTGTATTTAAATTTCAAAACTTGCTATTGTACGCTGAAAAATTGAAGATGATATAAATGCAGGTGTCGAGTTCACGTTTATATGTCGTGAGCTCGTATGGGGCGGACCCGACGGGGAAAACGGATAGCACGGACGCAATTCTGAATGCGATATCGGATGCGGTGGAGGAAGTACGTGATGGGATATTGATGGAAGGAATCACAAACCACGGTGGTGTACAAATAAGTCTTGAAGGTGGGATTTATAAGATTAGCCGGCCGATGAAATTTCCAGTGGCCGGAGTTGGAAATATTGTGGTAAGTGGATTTCAAAGTTACAAGAAAGAAAATTTGGCACCAAAGTGGGTCTAAAATTTGACTCGTGCTCACGGTTTATTTGACTACGGTAATTTATAAGTCAAGTAACTTTTGACAAAATAATAATAAAATCACAAAAAAAACAAGTTTTTTTTTCTTGTAAAATAAACTTTATTTGAATTGGATTGGAATATATATTAAAATATCAGTATAAAAAATGTATGTTATTTGCATAAATTTTTGGTTACATATTTATAAAAAAATCATAAAATTTATAGTTTGTCTTTTTATAAGCATCTAGCAAGTAGCAACCCAACACAGGTTTACATTTATAAGTAGGATAATTTTATATATATATGTGTTTTTTTTATATATATAAATCAGAAAATTTTCTTATACAATTATAACCACAACAAGTCTTTATCATTTTATTTTTCTTTCTAATGTTTATGTTTATTAACGTAACTGTTTTATACATGTTTGTAAGTACGACCAATTAAAAAAAGTGCTTTTAAAAGAAATGTAGACAAAAAGTGTGCAACTAAAATAATATATCTACTCTGTTTGTTTATAAAACTTAACTATTGAAACCAATCAAATAACTATACTGTAATAACATATTAATCACTACATGTTGTTAGATTTCTTATATTGTTGGACTTATGTTACGTTTAATTACGTCTAAAAACTTTTAATGGTTATTGTGACCAGATTTCAGGCGGGACACTAAGAGCATCCAACAATTTCACAACCGATGGTTACCTCATAGATCTATCAACAACATCCTCATCTTCATCAAACAACAATTACAACTACGAATACATAACACTTCGTGATATAATGTTGGATTGCAATTATCGCGGAGGAGGTATTCGAGCCGTAAATGCTCTAAGAACAAGTATTGACAATTGTTACATCACACATTTCACCACAACTGGCATTTTAGTACAAGGTGGTCACGAAACCTATATTCGTAACTCGTTCTTAGGACAGCATATCACCGCGGGTGGTGACCCCCACGAACGTAATTTCTCGGGGACAGCAATCAATCTAGCTGGAAACGATAATGCTGTCACTGATGTTGTCATATTCTCGGCCGCTATAGGAATCATGGTATCGGGTCAAGCTAATGTAATTACCGGGGTACATTGTTATAATAAGGCTACGGGTTTTGGTGGGACTGGAGTTTATTTAAAGTTACCAGGCCTTACTCAAACGAGAATCTTGAATTCTTACTTTGATTATACGGGGATTGTTACTGAAGACCCTGTACAACTTCATGTTTCGGGTTGTTTTTTCCTAGGGGATGCGTTTATCCTCTTGAAATCGATTCGCGGCATTGTAAATGGAGTAAATATCGTGAACAATATGTTTTCGGGATCAAATAGAGGGATTGATATCGTTCAGTTGGATCAAAGAAATGGAGGTTTTAACAATATCGATCAAGTTGTCGTTAACGATAACAATGTAAATGGGATGAATTCGAAGGCGACTATCGCTAAAGGGGTTACACAAGGTAATGGTACGTTATGGACAGTAGATTTTAACAGAATACTTCTCTTTCCGAGACATATAAAGTTCGTGCAATATACATTGATGACAAGCGAAAGTAATGTGTTCCCAAACTATGTTCTACGAAATATCTCAAACAATAAGGTGTTCATCGAATCGAATGTGGCAGTTGAAGCAAGCGTTACGGTAACAGTGGATCAAGGTTTATCAAAACTAAGTTAGATTATATACAGAAATCCCAAATTAAGGGATACAGATGATCATATAAATGAATTCTTTTTGGTTTTCAAATTGTACATTGATTGGTTCAAAATTATACAATGGAAAGTTGTAAAAGTGTTCAATTATTCTAGGATGTTTAGTCTCAGTTGTGTTATTTGTCAAAAGGTTGACTTTATTCAATGGTACATTTATGATTCTTTGTTGAACTACTTTTACTTATAAATCAACACATTAGTTTCAAAGATTATATTCATGTTTTAATTTTTAAAGATATTTCATTTGCACTTTTATCTAATATGATAACTGGATTTTGAGCAAGGAAATTGTGTAGACATAATAATCGGGCCAGCCATATCAACGCTAACCCGTTTACACATAACCTGAACATGACCTGTTTAACTAAATGGGTTGGCGTGTTAAAAAGGTTACACAAGTTGAAAATGTTATACGGGTTAGCGAGTTGACCCGGTTTACTCCTTAAACCTGTTTATCTAAACAAGTTAGCATGTTATATGGGTTAGACTAGGTTAGCAGGTTGACCTGTTTAACCCTTAAAACCAAACTTAAATATAATTATTAAATCTACCCGTTTTGACCAGAACTCGTTGTAACGGTTGCCCGAACCAAGCCGCCTGCCCATTTTGCCACCTGGTGATCAGTCTGATAAAGAAAGGACCAACATAATTATATTAGAACCAGAGTACCTTAGCATTCCTCATGTTGTTATTTATAGCCTGTGGCCTCCTCTTCCTCTTGCAATTCTTTGTCCTGATTGTTGTAGTTATCTTAACACCATGAGGAGGAGATACAAGGGTCTGCACGTACATAGGTGTCGCCATATAGTCCATAAACCATAACCCAAGAGAATAGGGAGAAGCCTTGTGGACAACGTACTTGAGCTTATTCAAGTAGTGTGGATCAACATCCATCATCTCACAATGATAGGACGCCTGTTCCCAATATTTTTTTACATTGTAACTTGTCATTACCCATTTCATAGGGAAAGGTTTCGGTTCCCACAAACCTGTATTACCAATTATTGTATAGGAAGGTGCTTAATGTTTATATATACATAGAGATTCATCATCATTTAAACCAAGCTCGTCATTTTCATGACAATTATATAACAATAAATCATCTGGTTGGGGGATTTTTTAAACTCCTCTCGAGATAAATCTAATGAAATAATTACTTTGTTGTTTTTTCGATCATTCATAAACCAGTGAAGTGACCCCTGGCATAAGATACCAGGTCTAATATCCAATCCATCCTTTAAAGGTGTAAACATAAAATATCGTTTAATACTTTTGCAATATATTCCTCCAAAAGTATGGAAGTTTTCACCTCTAAAAATATGGTTTGTTGCATAAGCAATGAGTTTATTTGAAACACGTTAAACTTTGATTTCAGGGCATGTCTACTTGTAAGCCAATAATTCAACTCCAGATTTTATTTGTTTACAATCAATTTTAATATTTACAAAAATATATTCTTCTAATTTTGATGTAAATTTCACCACTTTTTTCTTCTTTGGTCATAGTTAACATGCTCCATATGTGCTATATCAGGAGAGTACCAACATAATCTGCAAGTACAGCACGCAAATTGATATCTGTTTGTCTTTATGGAGTGCTCGTAATTCTCTGAATATGCGTTGTTTGCTAAATGACGTCCCTGTAAAAGCTACGCTGCAATGTCACAGCACCTGAGCCATTGGGTATGGTATGTATCTGGTTACACCTTAAATGGATAGAGGTGGATGAATGGGTCACTCACTCACTTGGGTTAGTGTCCTATCTTTAACGGGTCGAATGGGTAAAGAAAAACAGCTAAAATGAAAACGGTCACATGGTTGAACTAACTGAGACTTGAAAGCCACCCAAAGTATATTTTCTAAGCATATAACCTATTACCGTCTAATTAAAAAAGTTGGATTTTATTGTGATGATTTAGTTTCTATAATATAATTAACATTAGTTGTAATAAAAATTAACAATTCTAGAAATAATTTTTTTTGGGTCAATCCGATACTGAGCCGTTCAAAAATAATTGTTTTGCCTCAAACTTGTAACCCATTCTGTCCAATTTGCCAACCATAGTACTGCAGAACTACATTATTAGGAGAATGTTACTACTCGTTTTCTTCTTCTTCCTAGAACTTAGAAGCTTCTTGTACTAACTTGCATCAATTTGGAGTAGATATATACTAGTATATTAATGTAGAAAGAAAAAAAATACTTTTGAGGTTGCACATTAGTTTTACCGATAAATCAACACATTAGTTTCAACGAGAGAATTTTAAGTTTTATATTTTAAAAATATTTCATTTGAGCTTTTACCTAATACGAATACTGGATTTGAATAAAAGGAAATAATTTAGACATGCCCATTTACCCAAACTCGTCCGACCTGCCCATATAACCACCTCTAGTTTTGGTATATCATACTTAAATACTGACGCACATGGCCTTGTCAACCCACTCGCATGAGAAAGTCACAGAGTATACATGAAAAAGGAAAAGATTATGGGGAATCATAATATTTAACAATCAATTGCGAGAGTTGGGTTTTGATCTTGACATGTTGTGATGGTCAACAACAGGAGAACCCCTCTATTATATGATAATCAGTGTGTCATCTCAGCAACAACTTGGGTATTGTTGGTCACATCAGCATATGGTATATATGATGCCTTGCCTTTTGTCTAACATGCTTATCCTAATAGTTTTCTGTAATCAATTGCGAGTTCCAAATTAGAGCATTAATAAGAAATGACATAAGAATTGTTATTTAAACTTCTCTAAAGTTCCAAATCAGAAAAGGAAAGGAGGAAACTACACTAGAGGTGGCAATTGCAAGTCATTTACTTATGAACGGTTGACTTGGGTCATGTCTTATCTCTAACTGACCAGTTAACATAATTAGCTTATAATGAACATGTCAAATGGGTCAACAACGTCACCCAAAATGTACCGTTAATGCACAAGACCACCAAAATCATTTTTAAAAAATAGATCAGGAAACGATATAACTTTTGTATTCAAATTGAAACCATAATATCTTATTACTTAATAGATTAATTTAACAAAAAAGTGTTTTGAATCAACCAGAATGACGTGTCTCCACTGATTTAATAAAAAATAAAAAATTTCTTTCTGGTCCACCAAGAATTTGTTTTCAACTAAGGTTTATTTATCCTTTTGACCACAGATATGTTTTTGACCAATTCCAAACTTTCCTGCTGAAAAAGTGAAAAGTAATTTGCTATATAAAGACTCTTTTTACTCCAGTTCCTTCATATTCCATTGCTTTCAGTGAACCAAACGCTCCGGAGCTTTCAATCGACCATCTAACTCCGTAATAGTTAAGCCATTGATTGAACTTGCTATAGTACCGCTTGAAGAGAAGCCATCTGTAAGGACATCCCTTTCAATGAATAATGCTGGTCGCTTAGGTTCTGGCAACAATACATCCTCATCGTCCAACATCCGAACTACAAATGTCATGTCTGGCCTGTCTGCTTTTTCTTGAACACATAACAATCCCACTTTGATTGATCTTAAAACTTCTGATAAATGGTATGATTCAGCCAAAGATGCATCAATCAGTTCCTCCGATCTGCCTTTTTTGTATATGTTCCATGCCTGTATATATCATTGAAATTAATGGTTTTATGACATTTTGAAAATCGAGGGAGTACTTAATCACTCATGAACTTACATATCCAACAAGTCCATTTTCATGAAAATGGTAAGATGTAATATTTCTTTTTCCACTCACAATCTCCAGCATTAAAATCCCAAAGCTATATACATCCGATTGTATCGAGAAAAGGCCATGTAGTAAATACTCTGGTGCCATGTAACCGCTGAACAAATGAACATGTTAATAAGAGAAGTACTGATGAATTTAAGAAAAGCAGGAAGAGCTTTTCATAATGGCTTACAGTGTGCCAGCAATTCTGAATGTGTTGTCTCCGATCTCATTTCCTTCAAGATTTTTAGCTAGGCCAAAGTCTGATATCTTAGGGTTCATGTCTAGATCTAGTAGAATATTGGCAGCTTTAAGATCTCTATGAATGATTCTCAACAGTGAACCATGATGTAGGCAAACAAGTCCTTGGGCAATTCCTTTAATGATACTGAAGCGTTTCGCCCAATCAATGAGCAATCTTTGGTTTTCATCTGCCAAAATATGTTTGTTTAATTATTTGTATAGATAGTTCCTGGTAGTAGAATTTAATATGAGTTTTTCGTAAATGACTCTCACCATATAGAAATGAGTCTAAACTTTTATTCGGCATGTACTCGTAGATTAACAGTTTCTCCTGTTTGTTTATGCAGTAGCCGAGGAGCTTCACAAGATTTTTGTGATGAAGTCTTGACATGAAGATGAGTTCGTTCTTAAACTCATCAATTCCTTGTTTGGAAGTGTTGGAGAGACGCTTAACTGCAATAGCTAGCCCTTCCTCTAGCACGCCCTGAAGATTATTTTTCCAATATGAGTAACTTCACAGCTAGCATGTGTTTGTACTTTTTCTCAATTTGATTTCTATATTGTGTAGATTCTTCATTTTTTTTTAAATAAAAAGGCAAAAGACTAACACATCCAACGCAGCTATTATATACACCACATATGTAGAGACTTGAACCCACATCATGTTGGTTGATTTGTCACTCATATACCGCTAGACCAACGGCCCATTGGTCTTTATCATAGGAGTATTGTTAATTACCTTATAGACCCGTCCAAACCCGCCCTCTCCAAGTATATTGGCTGTTGAAAAACTGGCAGTGGCAGTAGCTATTGTAGAAAAACTGAACATTGGTAACTGAATGGCTTCCTTCCTTTCTTTAGAGCTGAACAGTGCTAGTAGCTGATTGTTTTTTTCCTTCTTTTTAGAGACGTGCAACGAACTCCCTATACGTTCAACATACAACAAACTTCAAACCAAGATAATCGATTCAAAATATGAATCTACAGTACATATTAGTCATTTTTTTCTTCTTTTTATTATATTCATCATATAAATTGTGAACTGGAACTTATCGCACCTTATTACCTTAAGAGGACAAGTAGTATTATCGGAAATGGCAAGAATAGTAGTCTCGATGATGTGTTGCATTTTAAAAACATATGGATAAAAAGAACATATATAGAAGAACAATAAATAGTTGGGTTAATTGTTTCGTTATGTATCTAACTTTACATTGTTTACTATTGTATGTAAGCACCTTTTAAAAGTCTTATTGTATGTATTGAACTTTACAATTTCGTATATTGTATGTAACGGGTTACCGGATGAGCAGGTAACCGGTTTTTTCCTCTTGAAAAATGTCTATTGTATGTATCGAACTTTGTAAAAATGTCTATTGTATGTATCGAAACCGGTGGTTTCCATTCATCCGGTCACCCGTTACATACAATATACGAAATTGTAAAGTTCGATACATACAATAGCAAGTTTTAAAGGTGGTTACGTACAATAGTAAAAAACATAAAATTACATATATAACTATACAATTAACCCTAAATAGTTTGTCATACAAAACACCGGTTATTAGGTCGGTCAAATATGAAAGGGAGGCAAAAGACATTTTGTTGTGAAATCTTTGAAATCAGCCTTCTCAGGATGCTGAAGTTCTAAACAGTTATCCTCACTATCTGGGTCAGATATGATACCATTTGGCAATCAGTAATCTTTTCAAAATAGCACGTACTGTTTTATTTTCAGATGTTACCAGTGTCATTTCCATATTTTTATTAAGTATATGCAAAGATCGACACACAAAAATTTAAAGGAATCTGCGCACACATCATTGAAGATTGGAATACCAGGATTCTCACCATTGGTGGAGAAAGGTAACATATCAGCCATCCTAGCTAATATTGTTTTGCCTGCAGTTTGCATTGAAATGTCGATTTTCTCTTGCAATGTAAGTACTGATTCAAGACCGACAACAACCTCACCCATGGTAGGACGGTGCTTTGGATGGTTATCCAAACATCTCTGACCAATTCGAACAAATTCCTTCAAACATTTTGGTGATATTTGACCCCTTATATCAGAGTCAATTATACCCTTAAAATCTCCTCCTTTTATAGAGTCTTGAGCCCATGTTGCTAAACCCCACTCAAGACTTCTATCTAGTGCACGCTTTCGACACAACACTTCAAACAATACCACCCCAAAAGCATACACATCAGACTTCCTTGTCAGTCTTCCAGTAGCGAAATAATTTGGATCAATATACCCAAAAGTTCCTTTAATAAGCGTATTAACATAAGTCGATGGCTGATTTGCTGGACTTATTTTTGACAACCCGAAATCTGAAATTTTAGCTGCCCATTTTTCATGTAGTAAAATATTTGAGGTCTTGACATCGCGATGTACAACACCAGAATCAGTTCCAGTACCGGTATGTAGGTAGTCTAACCCACGACCCGCACCTATGCAGATCCGTAGTCGCTGAAGCCAAGATATTGGGGTACGAAGTTTATGAAGATGATCTTCAAGAGTTCCTTTGGGCATATATTCATAGACAAGAATAAACTCTTTTTCATAATTACAATAACCAATCAATGACACTAAATGACAGTGACGTAACGTGGAAAGCATGTCAACTTCAGCCCAAAACTCGTCTGAACCTTGATTGGACATTGGATCCAACCGTTTAATGGCTGTAAGTACAAGACTTGACCCATTCTTGATGTTACCTTTATAAACTTTTCCAAAACCACCGCACCCAATTACTAATGATTTGTCGAAATTTTCTGTTGCTAAAAGAATTTCAGAAAATTCGATTTGACGACATGGTAGTGACCAGTGTACAGAGGTGTAGTGGGATGGGGTGGTCATAATTCTGGTGTAGTAGATTTAGAAACTGAGGATGACTTATTGATAGAATGATCATATTAAGAATAATTAATAGTCAACTTATTAAATGATGACCTTCCTGGAAACAGAGATGGACCCTGCATGCATGACTTTTTTGAGTCAACTTTTGTATTGAGTTTATGTTTTGATACTAAACAATGAAGTTGCCAAGCAGCCGGCACTTTTGGATTCTTTTGCTTAAAATTCTGTAAATTTCACTAGTATTTGACTTTCTATTGTATTGTATGTATACATGTTTTAGAAGTTATACGTGTGCATGTAGTTTTCTATTAATGTCCAGTGTTGGAGAACATTTTTAATAACTTCAAAGGTTTTATAAAATTAACTGGTTTCCCCTTTATAAGGGGGGAATGGCCCAACTCAACATGGGCTTCCATGGGTCTAACCATGTTGGTAGCTCAAATATGATGGCACACCATCACTGCATCACACACCAAATCACCCAATCCATTACACTAAATTATATCAAGCTAACCAGAATAAAGGTGATAAATCAGTGGCCTTTTCAGTTTTTAGGATGTATAATAGGTAAAGTAAAAATTACACATAATCATCTTAGCTGTATGTACGACTCCTCATATTTATGTTCTCTTATACTCCAAATATAATAAAACAATATTATGCTAACATCATTTTCACAAATTCAAACAACAAAAACTCTCAGTCTTATAAAAGAAGAACTTGACGAAATCAATTTCTTTTCATTTTGTACCTTTAAATCATTTTTATACATTTTGAGTAAGTTTCTAACGTAACAAAATACGTTTTGATCTTAAATCATTTTTATATTTACTTTTACTGTATATAAATAATAAATAATAGATAGATAATGTGAATAAGCAAGAAGATTAATCCTTCGAACCAGCCTTGTCCAGAATAAATTCAATACTTAAAAAGAAGTCCAAAAAGATATACACATACATAAGTCATAAACAGACCATGACATATCATATTTCAGATGTCATAGTGAACTAGATTTTATACATCCAGAATCCAGATATATTTATATAGGTCTATTCTTTTGATTAGTGCAAAAATAGGTCTTGGATAAAACAATTTATCTTATCTTAGGAAAACAATTGAAATTGGTTGTATCTTATAAACACTCGAACTACATAACAAAACTTATATAAATCAAAATTGAGTAAATATATATATATAGAATAATCATTCTTAAGAGTAAATTATGTAAATCGTCACTGCGAATTTCACTGATTGTTCTTAAATTCTAAAAGTTATTTTAATAGTTCATAATTTGAAAACTTTACTCATTAATAATAGTCCAAGAATAGACTATTAAAAGGGACAATTTTTAAAAATCTTGTTCATCGATAGTCTAAAAATGTAAATATAATAATAAGAGTGAATTACATAGATCATTCTTGTGGTTTGTAAGAAATAACACTGATCATCCTTTTATTTTCAAAATTATGCGGATCATCTTTGTGGTTTGCAAGGTCGCACGCTCACGGTCCTTTAAGCTAATGGCCACTAAATAAGTTGCTAACCCTTAACATGTGTAAAATAAAAAGACGATCGGTGTTATTTCTTACAAACTACAAAAATAATTCATGTAATTCATTTTAACGATTATAATACTCCTTTATGGTAAAAAAGAAAAAAAAATACATTGCACGTTGGTTAGATAAGAACTGACATATAGATAGTGGAGGATTACCCTAACCCAAAAAGACAACAAACCAAAACTATATATGAAAGGGTTAACTAAGTATTATCGTTTATGGGTTCCTATAT
This sequence comes from Logfia minima, assembly GCA_963921325.1. Classification (NCBI taxonomy): domain Eukaryota; kingdom Viridiplantae; phylum Streptophyta; class Magnoliopsida; order Asterales; family Asteraceae; genus Logfia; species Logfia minima. The sequence continues at coordinate 12,686,732 of OY992770.1, read as the reverse complement.
ATACCATATCGAGCATGGATCCAAACACTTCATTGATAGCAATAAATCGAAACTGTCAAAGATACACATCCAATCAATATCAATTATTCCTACTTAAGAGTTAAATCAACCCAAACACAACATAACAATTTTGATACACATCAAATCAAATCCAATATATGTATGAAAAAAATATCTCGTGAAAGAGGAAGTGATATTTAACCCTTAACAGAGGGAATTAGAGGGTTCTTCTTAAGTGTTAAAAGTACATTCATAAGTGAATTTCAATCTTGATTTTTCTATTCTTATACAAAGTTATTGTTTTATATAGAACTCATTATTTGCACTTATTTAGTGTAGGCATTAAATGGAAACATAGAGTGCTAAAGCTGGAACAAGAAACTTAAAATGCAAAACTTTATGAAGATGTGGGACTGGATTGTAAGCGCGTGAAGGATCAAGGACTGAAGTGAAGATAGCTTAATTAAGTGATGATTTTGACCAGAATACTTTCGTATCCACTTCTCTGTATTCATATGTTTTAAATCCATATATTAGGGTTTGTTCGATTGTGATAATTCTATTCAATCATTCGTTGTTATAATGAATGATTAAGTAGTCTTGAGTGTCTTTTGAAGGATATAATGACTAAGCATTCTTTTTTATTTATTATATCATTTGATTAAGTTCTTGTTGATTCTAAGAATTTAGACATTAAGTAGCCCGGAAAAGTGACTATCATTTGTATCAATGAAGAATCTACCCAACAACACGTGTGATACAATCTATACTTAAGTTGCCCGAAAAAGCGATTATCATTTGTAGCAATAAAGAATCTATATTTGTTGCGGTACCCAAGTACAGCACTTGTGATACAATCTATAACATGGATTTATTGTGTATGCTTGCAAATGAAGACAAACAAAAGATGTTTTAAAATATAGCTCAAACATTTAATTAGATAATACAAGTAGTCAAAAATACCAGCCTCTTGACATACAATTTTTGTTTATCAATCTGCTAAAAGCACAGAATCGTATGATATCTCAATTCTTCCATCAGGACCATTACACATGTCGTACGTGGTGTATAGTTTCAATTTAGGATCATCTTGCAAGAGTTTTATCATTTTTCTGAAAGAATAGATCCGTACGTGGATTAACACCATAGAGTAGAGAGTGTTGTGAATCCTAAACGTGTTTTATATAATTGTAATATTACTCAACAAGTCACAAACCGATTTATATAAACAAAAACACAAATCATATATATAAGAAAATGTATATCAACAACAAATAAACCACAAGTTGAGAAGAAGATGATTGTAATCAAGTATGTAAATACATTATGTAGATAAAATCACAAGTTGAGAAGAAGATGATTGAAAGTACCTCTTGATTATGGTGTTCCATTATGAATCTTTGTGAGATTTACTAATACAGTGTGATTTTTTTATAAATATATGTCCATATTAACAATTATCTAGGATTACATTGGTAATCATAATCGACTCATAAAATATGTAAGTGGGACTTTTATTACCTAATAGACTAGTAATTTGGGCCAACTTAAGTATAAAATTTGATTTAAGAAAATGATTCTAGGCTAAATCGGGTCAAACCCGGCCGCACCCGATTAACCCATAACCGTACACCAATAAGCATAAGGGTTAATCGAGTTTACCCGGAACCGAATTAAATTTTTTTAAACCCTGGTAGACTTGATATTAATGGATTTGTGTCGGGTCGGATCGAATTTTTGTGACACTCCTATAAGTGCCTAACCCAAAAGGAGAACACAATCAAAACTATGTATGAAAGCGTAAACTAACGATTTTAGTTTATGGGTTTCTATATATCATACCTAGCATGGATCCAAACATTTCCTTGAACGCTATCAATCTAAAACCATCTACAATACACTACACGTCCAATCAATTTCAAAATCTCATTAGGCCAAATGAATTAAAAGTTTAAAACCCCAAACACAAAATATTAATTTCGATACACATCAAATCATTCCAAATATGTATATAAAATCATACCTTTGAAGAAAGAGGAAGTGATCTTTTCCCCTTTAACAACTGGATTATATGATACAAATTGCACTAAACACAACCAAAAACGAAAGTTATTCATGTATTCAGTTATTATAAAGCAAAAGTAAAAGCAAAAAAAAGCCTACATAAGTAAATGCTAGCATGCCATATATATACATAGACATGCCAACTCTCTACTTCAGAAAACCTTGTCATTAATTTTCATCTTCTCTCGACTAGATAACGACAACCCTGACCTTGGTCTAGTCCGCTTTGAACCCAATTAAACCCGTGGCTCAAACACGACTACGTTTAACACTCGAACCACGGGTTAAAATGAGACCCTTTTGTTTATTAGTATCACTTTTTGGTGTTACAAGGAATCAAATGTTCTCAAAAACAACAAAAGCTTTATGACTTCAAGACTAAACTTCACCAACATTATTTGATTTCATATACTTCTGATAGTGCTAAGGTACACATTTTAATGCGTAATGTACATTTTACTGTTTTTCACTTTTTGTCATGGAAGTATAGTCATTTCTGATTTCTTTACGGACAGAGTTCGGGTCGGGTGTTTAAACCAATTGGGTATGAAGCAGACCCGGGTGGTGCGCAAGATACGACGGCGATTATGGGCTTATGGCTGCGATAGCTGATGCTGCTGTAAATAATAACGGGCAGCAGTTGCTGCCTGGAGTCAAAGATTTGGGTGGCGCAATTATTGACCTTTAAGGTGGCAGCTTCAAGATTTCTAAACCCATTGCGATTCCTCCAAATTCCGGCAATCTTATGGTAATTTACTAAAGTATCTCTGCATTTTTATTAATTGTTGCCACTTAATTTAAATTCATGTCTAATTTTGTAAATAAAAATTTACTCGTACTATCGGGACTTTGTGCATGTCACGTGCACAAAAGCTCATTCCGTTCAAAACGTGACACTTGTTGATTAAATCTCACTTAAATAAATAAAAAAGTTGGATGTAATACATATCAAAGGACCATGTTAAACCTTTATTGCCATGTTTCGTGTATCATATTAATCAAAAAGTGTAACCGTTTCAACTCACTTTCATAAGTAGTTTTACTATCTATTTAGGTATGAAGTAAATAAGTGATTTTATTATTTTAATAAAGGATTATATTGAGTTGTTATACTATGATGACGTTGGCATATTAATGAAGGTGTATTTCAAATGTACAATTATTTAAGAACTTATTTTGAAAACAACATAGATATTTAAGATATGATTATAAATTAAATGAAATACAATTTAATCCATAAATAAATAATTGTACATTTGAAATACATATTTATAAAATCACTAAATATAATAAGTTCTTCACTGTTTAGCGCAGGTATCTATTAATTATAATTAAAAGTACCAAAGGGCCTTTAGCCTAGCGGTATGTGTGGAGCTTTTCAACCAAGAGGTTGGGGGGTTCAAGCCTCGTGGGAAGCATGCATGTATATATATATATATATATGTGCGATGTACATATATTATGTGGGTTAGATTAGTGAGTATGAGTAAGATTAGAATTGACTTTCTAAAAAAATAAAAAATAAAAAAGTTTATAATTAAAAGTTATACATGCTTGATATTGGATGATTAAAATACAATATATAGAATCATGAATATATATCACTCGTAAAAGCAATCATGACGTTATAGAATTTAACTAGATTGTTATTTAATCTTAATATATAGTTTACATGTTAATACAACTCATCAACTATCGAGTTGAATATGGATATGGATACATATTAAAATTATATTTAAATCGTGCGATGTACGATAATTTAAATTAAACAATTTTTATACTTTCAATTTTATAGGTTTAATAGTTTAATTTTATTTTTTAATTAGTGTTTGAATACGATTTATAAATTTTTAATTAATTATTATTATATTTAAATTTATCTAACTCTATCTAAATTTATTTTTTATTTTTTAATCTATCTTTTAAGTTTAAATACTTATTTCTTTTTAAATTATAAAAGATTACTACGTATCATTTTATCTATGTATCAAATATAGAATAACCTTTTATTGTTTTTTTAGTATATATATAAAAAATAGATCTCAACCAAACAAGTTATATCTACCTTTATGTATGGTGCATATATGAAGTGTACGTACTTCCTGCATTATGCACGCACCTGGCGCATATTAGCAAAAAGTGTATTCTTTTTATTTTAAGAATTAGATAACATTAAAATGATTAAAACCAGAGGAATAATTGACGCCTTTAATTAAAGTGTTATTAATATGCACATTTTTTCAAGCTAGGTGTTTGTTGTCTATCATTGATTTGGCGTAACCGCGTAAATGCCTAAATTGAAGCGTTGGATTTGAGTGACATTTTTCCAAGAGAATGTGTAACGTGGGGAGTGGGGAATGATGTAGTGTGTGAACTTACATGATACGTATTCGTTAAAGTTTCAAATTGAAAATACTGTCACACAGCAATTCGTTGCTTTGTGGCAGTGTATTTGATAGTGTTTTCGGTCGGCTATCGGTCTGATACATCTTTTGTGAGATATTTTATTTTATTATAACTCATAACACTTTAAAAATTCAATATCGTTCGCTTCTTAAACTTTTTGTCATCAATGTTCACACCAGAATATCAAAAAATCAGTGTCATCATTCTTTGAATTCTAAATGCGTTGCTCTACTTTTCATGTCTATAGGCTTTTGGAGTTTTGACGCGTTTCTTCATGGGACCCACGTTTCAAAGATGTTAACAATGTAAAATGTTTTAACTAACCTGTAAACATTGATTATTTTGGATTAGTACATTTTAGGCAAAGATGTTGCTTAATTATTTATGTGAATACAACAATTGTTATAGATGTCTTATTGTTCGAAATTTAATAAACTTTAATATGACAACGTATCGACGTCAATATTATCGGCTATCAGTGTTTTGCAATAATAACAAATAAATGACATCTTTAACTCAATTGATTCATTGGCATCGAATGCATTTTTACTTATAGATACAAATAGGTAAGTTACGAGCATCAGACACATTTCCATCCGATGGCTATCTCGTCGGCTCACCAAGTTCCTCACAATTTCCAAAACCCACAATCAACGAGTCTAGCGACACTTCTCCGATATGAAAACCGGAAGCGAACACTATGAAGACATCACTTTTCGATTCAAGTAACATAGGTGGAGGCCTACTCGTGATTGACTCGGCACGAACTCGAATCAACAACTGTTTTCTCCTACATTTTGTCACTGAGGGAATAATAGTTGAAAGAGGTCACGAAACGTTTATTTCAAGTTCTTTAATGGGTGAGATCCCGACTATTGGTGGAGATGAACACGAGAGGAATTTTTGGTGTACAACAATTGATCTCGCTAGTAACTATAGGTGGTCAAACAAACGGGCAGTAGAGCGGGTAAGGGTTACGAGTCAAAACGGTCTCGGTTTATAACGGGCACGGATTGTAATGGGTACGAGTCATAGCAGGTACGGATACAAACGGGGTTGGGTCAAAACAGACTATTTTAAAAAATTTAATCAAAAAGTGTTTTAATTAAAAATATCTCTAAACAAGTAATACATTTTTTAATTTTCTTATTAATCTTTTATTTATTTATTTATACATACATTATTAGGGAAGTTATAAAGGTAAAATAATACATTACAAATTCACCCAAACTAATTTTTGAAACTTGTCCATTTCAACTCGAATGAACAATCTATGCCGCCCAAAATAATTCAAACTTTATGAAAGAAATACTCAAATTCACCCAATTTTAAGTGATTGGGTAAAAATTGTCAACACTACTAGCGACGATAATGCAGTTACTGAAGTCGTTACTCTTTCAATGGCCATAGGGATCGTGTTAAGGGGTCAAGCTAACATGACCACTGAGGTACATTGCTATAACAAGGCAAAAAATTTGGTGGGGTCGGGATTTTAATAAAACGGGACAAAATCGTGTTGATAATTGTTACATGGATTATAACTCGGTTGTGATACAAGATCCTACACAAGTTCATGTCATTAACGGGTTTATTCTAGGGGGAGGTAACGTTGTTTTGAGAACGATTAATGGTAAATGATCAGGGTTTAATATTTTGAACAATATGTTTTCTGGTGACTCGAGGAACGTTGTGGAAATAGATGGGGAGTTTACGAGTATTGATCTAGTTGTGATCAATCAAAATAATGTGAAAGGTGGGATGAGGTTGAAATTGACGACTGGGAAGATGGCGATGAACGAAAATGGGATATTTGGGTTGCGAATTTTACTCAGATTTAGGTTTTTCCGAACGGAATAAGTTACGTTCCATACTCGGAGTGTTGTTATGGTAGGACATGTTGTTACAAATGTTACTGGGAGTGTTGTTATGGTAGAGACAGAAAAACAATTGAATGGAATTGTGTGGTTTTTAGTTGATGTCTTTAATTTCCTTCTTGTCATGTTATCTATCTTTTAACACGTCAGATACAATGATTGTTGGATTTTTTTTTTTCTTATTGTATAGTTTAAGGGGATTTATATTTTAGTTATATATAAAATTTTAGATATTTTATTATTGTGTGTACGGAACTATCGAACAGTATTTTACATGTTTAAAATTTATAAAAGTAATTATTGTATGTATTAATTTACTTGAAGTGGAATTGTAGCTTAAATGTGTCTATTTGATTCTACATATATAATACAACAATAAATGATTTAAAATTTGATATAACTAAACTATAAAACATTTAACGAAATGACTGAATTGTCGCTCTAACCTTTACCATAAACTAGAGAATAGAGATACCACGTCAAGACTCTAAAGGGTGATGTGTTAGTGATTCGTAAAAGCCTTTCCACAAAAATTTGAAGCATATTAAGTCTGACACTTTTCAACGATCAGTCCTTTTTAAAATGCAAAGTTAATAACGATCTTAATTTCTTATTCAATTTATCCATCAAATTATAGGGATCCACATTCTTCAATTTCTAGTTAATTTTCTGTGAATATAACCATCTATATATTGTCTATATCCTTAATCATCATATCATTATGTTAATATGTAAACGATCATCCTTTCATATGGATTTCTAAATCATTATGATATATATACTTATGATGATGATTTACATTTATGTTCTATAAATCAGTATTTGTATTAACGATGTTTTATCGTTAGTACTCATGAATATTTGTATTAATACCAACTTTCGTAATATCACTAATTATACTTTTCTTTATTTTTCATTTTATATTAAAATTAAAAATCATGTCGGCACAATGAACTTTTTTGAAAACATTCTTTTGCTTCGTTGATGTGAAAGGTTCTCTTTTCTTTTCTAGATTTATTTATTCTTCTACTCACTTTTTTCATAATAATAATAATAATAAGGGTTTATTGATCTGTGGTGCGTTTAACTTTCACATTTTTTATTATACGAGGTTAACCTTAAAATCTTCTATTGTATAAGGTAAACTTTTAAACATGACTTGCCTTTTCTGACCAAAAAAGGAAACCTTTTTTTTTGAAATGACTAAAAAAAGAAATATTACATACAATAGAAGTTCAGAAGATTTAATTTATACAATAGAAAATTTCAAAATTAATCACATGCAATATAAAAATGTAAAAATTCAACGCATCACGAATTAATAAATCCTAGTAAAAATATATATAAATAACAATAACAATAATAATAATAATAATAATAATAATAATAAATTAAAGTTAAAATATAGTTGAACTAAACAATTAAGAAATAACGACGCCCATAGATTTAGCCAGGTGTAGAAACAACGGATCCACGGACATATATATTGTTTTTCATTTTAGATTCATTTCAACCCCAAAATTTGCAGGTTATTGATTTCCGTTGATAACAAATCTCGATTCCCCAAAATCTGTCTGAAACCGATCAACTTACTAACCCTAACGGAACAATTAATTGCAATCATATAATATGGAAGATGACCAAAAGAAAGATCATAGGCGAAGAATCTGGATGCGCGATCCTCCTACGGACCGGCCGGTTCGGGTCTACGCCGACGGAATTTACGATCTCTTTCACTTCGGTCATGCTCGTTCCCTCGAACAAGCCAAAAAATCGTAAAATTTCGCTTTCATTTTTTAATAATATACAATCAATTTCTTTAATTTTCTGCCGTTTATTGATTAATTTGTTTTTATAAGGAATTAATTTGTGTTTTGTGGTGGTTTGGTTTTATATGATCCGTTATTATATTTGGTTTGATTATATGCTTTAATATGTCCGTACGGTATAAGAAGTATGCAAATTTTGTAATAATCATAAAGGTTGTATCTTTGAGTAGTTGTGAGCAAGAATAGGGCGGGGATGATCAAGTTATTGAGATTTTTGATATTGCATAGAGCTAAATACAGGAAGATTTTGTGTGCAGCGGTGATAGCTTTATGAGTTTAGGGTTCTCAATGGACTGTGCAGGCAAGTTAGGATAGGTGTAAAGATATTGAAATATTGGTCATTTTCTTGTGTGAAGGAGATCTTTTTAGTACTTACGGGAAGTTAATATCAGAGATGGAGTTTATAGCCTACCATGATGCTGCTAGGTCTAGAAGTTGGATGCCGAACGTGAAAAACGATCACAGGATTTGGTGACCTATCACCCTGAGCCTAACATATACTTAAGTCTGACCTTTTGAAACTAAAATTGATCCCATTGCATTTAATCATGGATATCGGACATCCTTCTAGCCAAAAATACTTCTGTGACGTCCTGTACTCCTATCGGTACGCCCTTTATGCTCCTGAGAGCTAGTCTGTCGAATTAAAGATGGCTCGGTCTGAGCCATATCCACGATTAACAATTAATGTTCTGTTATTTTGAGTTATCTGCCCTGTTATTGTGCTGAAGAAAACGTCTCCATTGCATGTGTCTCGATTTTTGTTTTTGTAGATGATTTGTTTCTATGTTATGACGACTTGCTTTCTGAAATAATATATGCAAGTGAAGTGTATCTAATATTTAACTTATGATCTTTGAATGCCTGAATCAGGTTTCCAAATACGTATTTGCTTGTCGGATGCTGCAATGATGAGGTCACTCACAGCCTAAAGGGAAAAACGGTCATGACTGACGCAGAGCGCTATGAATCCCTCCGTCATTGCAAGTATGTTTGTTGTACTGAAAGTCCTGATTATTTATCGAGATATGTTTTAACGATATTTCCGATTAATCTGTAGTTATAATGTATTTTACAGTAGTCATTTTTTTCTTGTAGGAAGCAATGGGTTTTTTTGTGTTCTTTATTGAAACATATTTGTGATCATCCAAAATAATATAATTAATACAACATTATCTAGGCTATAAGTTTAGTGGCCACAAGCCCACAAGTGTGGCGTCTATCTAAGAGAGTTTGTTACGCATGATACATTGAAATTCACATGTAACTTCAAGTTTTTTTCTGCTAACCTGCTGTAAAGTTATTGATGAACCTGGATTGAAAGCTCCCAATTTTTACTTTGATGCAGGTGGGTTGATGAAGTTATCCCAGATGCCCCTTGGGTTATGAACCAGGAATTTATAGATAAGCATCAGATTGACTATGTGGCTCATGACTCTCTCCCGTAAGGTCAACCTACCCAAAACTATATTCAGTTTATTCTTGAAAACCCCCAGGGCATCTTTGCCTTGAAGGGGTACATGATAAAAAATTTCGCCAAAAAGGCACTCATTCATTATGGATAATTGGTCGTGAAATAATAGTTGATGAGTGTGCTAACTTCTTCTGGTTACTTTTAAGTTAGATTTGATTTTTTAAGCTAACAGCTTAGGCATGTGATGCACATGCAGTAACTTATAAAGGAAAATAGGATATGTAGATCCTAAGCTGAAGCATAGGCATGTCATGTATGTGATGTGTTAATTGCTTTTTCTTTCTTAAATTTTCAGTTATGCTGATGCAAGTGGGGCAGGAAACGATGTCTACGAATTTGTAAGTTTAGATATTACCTAATACCGAAAAAGCCATGAAGCCCTGTAACTTCTGTCCAAAATACATATTTTGCTTGAACTTCAAGAAAATAGTACCAAACAGTGAACATTACAAGGGAGTATTACATCACTCTAGAAGTTAATTGTTTCTAACAGTGAACATTACAAGGGACTATTACATCACTTTAGAAGTTCATTGTTTCTCCTACCATTTTCTAAGCTCGAGGGGAAGTTTTTAAATGAGTTGGATGGTTTTAGTACTTGTATCTTTCCAGATTTTAGTATCTTTTACGAAAAATGTCACCACAATGATGGACAATCTATATCTGTTCCCAAACCGAATTTTACTTGTCTCCTGCAGTCAAAGGAGTAATTTTAGTCCAAAGTTGACATTGTTTCTCCTTCTAGGATACGTTTATTAGTTCTGCAATCTTTTTCCTGAGAATGGTGGATTTATGCATATTAATATTTCGAGTTAATATTGCGTAGGTCAAATCTATTGGACGGTTTAAGGAGACAAAACGAACTGAAGGTATCTCCACGTCAGATATAATTATGAGAATTGTCAAGGATTACAATAATTATGTGATGCGCAATTTGGATCGAGGCTACTCAAGGAAGGACCTTGGCGTGAGCTATGTGAAGGTAGGTTAATATTTTGAAGTTACCATCGGATGGTTTAAGTTACATTCCTATTGAGTATCTTTTATTCTATGTTGTATTGTTTCTAATTTAGCTGATATTTGAGTTCATCTCTGTTTTGATATACCAGGAAAAGAGGTTGAGAGTGAACATGAGTTTGAGGAAGCTACATGAAAAGGTGAAGAAGCAACAAGAGAAGGTCGAAGAGAAGGTATGTCCTCTTCTTTTAATTGCTTGCACTTGAAAGATTTTAGTTGTATGCTGTTTGCATATTCGAGAAACTTGTGCCGAAAGCGTTTACCTTAAACCTTCTAAAACTTTTAAGTATGATTTCGACTGGTGATGAGTGTATGATGGGGAAGTTCAGCTCTTGTTATTTGACTCATGGGTTGCAGGGAGCTTCTGACGAGTACATTTAGTAGTAATTGTGTAAAAATACTGGATATCACGAGCCACAACCCAAATACAAATGTTCTATGATCTTTTGGCATTTGTTTAGTTAAAATGAATGTGGGATTGGTGGATCCCCGATTATATCTAGCCTTACATGTAGGACATAAATAAAAGGATAATTTAAGGTAGATGATTGACACGGCAAATTTACTTTGCATGCAACAGGTACAAAATTTAAACAGTACATGGTACAAGTACACACAACTTGTTGTATAGAAATCACCTTCCACGAAATAAGTGCCTATAACAAAGAGAAGTAGATTGAAATGGTAGTGATAAATAGCTGACACATTTTTTAATGTTCTTTTTCTCCTTGTCTTATCTCCTATTTTGTGTAGGAACAACCTTCCACAAAATAAGTGCCTATAACAAAGAGAAGTAGATTGAAATGGTAGTGATAAAAAGCTGGCACATTTTTTAATGTTCTTTTTCTCTCCTTGTCTTATATCCCTATTTTTATTTTATTTTATTGCATGCATGTATATGACATCAACTAAGATGTATACCAACTAATTGAAATATGGACTTATGTATAATTCAGATATGGACATAGAGATATATTGATAGTTACTTAAAGCTAATATGATATGTGACACAAAATTGCTCATTGTTATGGTTGCCGATTAATTTTTATCATTGTTGGTACTGCAGATCCACATAGTTGCCAAAACTGCTGGTATGAATCATAACCTCTGGGTTGAGAATGCTGATCGTTTGGTTGCTGGTTTTCTTGAGATGTTTGAAGAAGGCTGCCATAAAATGGTGAGATCTTCATAAACATACATAGATGCTGAATGTCCCAATAAGTGGGCAGTTCAGACGTGTTGGTTGCGGGTCAAAATGGGTTGTTTTTAGTGCAAATCGGGTGTGATGACCCAAAACCAGTTTTTGGTCCGATTTGTAGACTTTCTTTGAATATGATTAACAGATTAGTTCTGATTGCAAAAACTATATCATTATAAAGATTACTTCTTTTGCTTTGATAATGAAGCATTTTAGGAGATTGCTTGCATTAACTTATAAACCAATAGACCCACTTGACTTGTACCTTACTTAGCTAAAAAAGATTATTTGTCTCGTATGTGATAGAACATATCCAATTAACCCATTTATAAGCTAATGGGTTAAATTTGCCACCTCTACCAATAACATATCCACTATGTTCTCTCAGGGAACTGCAATCAGGGATAGGATTCAAGAACAATTGAAGGGAAATGTGGGGGAGCTCACATATGACAAGGATGATGATGATGATGATGATGATGACGACGACGATGAGAATGAGTATTATTATGACTATAGTACTGAGGAAGAAGTGTACTCTGATGGAGGAGAAACCGGACCAGTATCACAATGAAGTTTGTTGTTTAGTTCCGAACTGTAGCAATGATTACAATATATGTAAAGGGTCAGTCTCAGTAGGTAATGACTTGGTATTGACTATGTAGGTTTTCTTACATGTTTGAATTTGTTTATGTTATAATTATGAAGTTTCTGCATGGGACAGTTTTTGAATGTACCAAGTGTTCAGGCCATAAACTTTTGGCTTATTTATTATTTAGTTAATATATGACAGAGCTATATACATGAAGATGTAGACTGGTTGTGTTCAATATATATATGTTTGTGCATTCATGCTTCTCCTACTCAAGCAAGATATGAACTCTAATTTATCTGTTGGAGTCTAGAATTGATATGTTTTCGTATCAAGCAAAATATCATAATCAATTCCAACATTTTCCAATTTGTATGCATTTGTAATTCGTGATGTTGAATACGTTGTTGTTTTCACAATTTGATTTTTCATGTTTCTCTTGCATGAAATTTAAATTTCCATGAATGTCGTGTGGCTTCAAACTATAATGTGGAGTCATAGTGGCCATTTCTTGTATGAAAGAGTAAAAGGTTGGTCACATCAGCCAACCTGCACTTTGATCCTTCTGCAAACTACTATCTGCAATGGGCATGTGCCTGAAAAAAAAACCAACTGCTAGAGATGATAAATTGGGTGGGTTGGATGACATGAGTAACAAGTCATGATGAATACGGTTTTACATCTCAGCTAAGCGAACTAGATTGGTTCCGCACATTTCCAAACTAGTCCTGTAATTATTGTTCGGTTAAACGGATCAACCCTATTAAAATCAATTTAGTTTGAGGATTTGGACTGATTTATTATGTTTTTCATTTAATTGTCCCAGGAAAACATTTAATCATTTATGCCCAAAACACATTCTATAAAACAAAAATATAGCCATCATTGGAAAATGAATAACTATTTAATCATTCATGTATGCGTCAAAACTGAAGAAAACATTATGTGAGACGTTTTAAATAAGAATAGATGACTGCCAGAATTTCTTAGTTTGTCCTACTACATACGACTTTTAATAACAATTATGCTATATATATTGACTTGTGATCACTAGAAGTATAATCTAAACAAATATGATTCAGTTACAGACAATCATATTGACACTGTGAACTTCGATTGACAATCTTTCAAATTGACGGTCAAGTAACAAAAGCCTACCCGGCCAAAATTGTTTTGGTTTTGCCAGTTACTCGCCCAACCATGCACACCCTAAATAAGGTATGCTGCTCAACACCTAAGTAGCTGGGTTGACCAAAACACTTCTAGTCCAAACTTAAATTACTTTGTAATAGTCTTATTCTATGAAACAAAATGATTTGGGAAGTTTTATGCATTCAACATGCATTTTGGTATCATTATATCAGTAAACATAACCTGAATTGTCCCACTCATAAGTATATGGGTCAAAATTACCACAGTAATATTATCTACCAGTGACACGGATTTGGGTTTTCAGCCATGAAAACATTATTGTAAAAATGCAGAAATTTGGAATATAATCACCTTTAATTGACTACATTACTACAACTGAAATTCTTTAGGATCCAACGATACTTTTCCTTATGATTCCATCTCACTTTATAACACTAACATTATCTACTATCGAACTAACTTATTACAAGAACTTACGCTTAATTGCTCAAGGGAAGACAAAGTGTATATATATCGTCATGGCCATTATTCTTCCACCTTCTTATGAGCCAAAAAAGTTGATTCGTGGGGTGGTCCAGACGTTTTTGGGTACACACTTTTTTCATCTTTCACAGGTTTTGCAAGCTCCACGAATATAACTCTCCCATCAAGATACTGCAAGAGTATTAATGTGAGTTTCTAAACAAATAAATAATTAAAAATCGGAAACAAAAAGGGGAACAAAAGGCAAAGAAACACCTTTTCATCCATGCTTTCTAGGGCACTCATGGCATCATCTTGACTTGTATATTGGATGAATGCATACCCTTTTGATCTCTTTGAGGTCTCATCCTTAACAAGCTTAACTACACGCAACTCAAGACCATACATGTTTAAGGTGGCAAGAAGAAAAGTGTTGTAAATTCTCATAATAAAACATTAATAAAAACCTTGTTCAAAGAGAACATGCATACCTTCAGCTATCTGGCCAAAATTTGAAAATTCTTCCTTTAAAAAACTTTCACTGGTAGAGTACGATAAATCTACAATTCATAACGAGCAGTTAGTTATATATCTCTAGCTTTATACTTTAAAAATAACTAACAACCAGATGAGCACACAATGATTTTAAAAGTGCAATTGGAGGTTTATATTTTATGGCTTAATACTAACTCATTAGCAACTATAACAGTACTCCCTAGTCCCTACATCCAACAACTGCATACGTAATTCATAACAATTTCTCAGCTAAATTTGGAAAGCATTAACAAACTCTGATATTGGTTTGTAACAAACATTTCACTATTTTCTAATTTTTATTGGCATTTTAAGTGCACAATCAAACATCGGCTGACTTCTCAATACACTTTCACATTCTAAGGAAAGTGAATAGGTTATATGGCCTCAGCCTGATTGTGGGATTAGGGTCTGTTAGAGTTTAATTAGGTATCCATTGTAGTCTATATATATCAGATTAATAATATGTTCAACATACGAGGTACTTACTTACTTTAAACATTAAGATATTGAAACAAAGATATTTCCTTATTTTAATCAAATTCGGGAAAGATGAAGTTCTATCTATGATTTACAGTTAAATCTTCTATTGAGATAACACAAAGATATTGAAAACAGGGGGACTTACTTCTGACCATAATTTTGGTAGCTAAAGGGTATTCGATGAAACAAGCTCGTAGCTGCTTTATAGATTTGGGATACAACGGACGATTTGGTAATGATTTAGTTCCGATTGTTGGTCTCAACCATCCACTTGTTGACATTGCTACACCGAATACGAGCCAAAACGAAAACTGGTTTGTTTAGTGATAGAATTTGATTACAAGTATTATATTGGACTATTGGAGTAACCTGTCAAAAACTTTTTTAGGGTTTGTAGCGTTTGTCTATTTATTTTTCTTACCAACCGATGGCTTAATACTCGCAGTTATATGATCGTAATTTGATAATATGTTTGGCGACACGTAGCAATAGCACTAGCAGTTACCAGTAAGCAGTATCAGTTAGCGGTAAGTAGTAAGCAGTTAGCAGTAGCAGTAGCAGTTAACAGTAGCTGTTTGTTTAACAAAAGTGTTTGGTAATTTGATAATATGTTTGGCGACACGCAGCAATAGCAATAGTAGTAGCAGTAGCAGTTACCAGTAAGCAGTAGCAGTTAGCGGTAAGCAGTAAGCAGTTAGCAGTAGATGTTTGTTTAACAAAAATGTTTGGTAACGTAGCATTAGCAGTAATTATAAAGTGTAAAATTATGAAAAAGGACATCAAGGAATTGTACGTGCTTTGTGAATGATTTTTTTAGGGTATATAGGTAATTTCAGAAACAAAATGCTAGTTGCTAGTTGAAATGCTTTATCATCAAGTATTTAGCAGGAAGCGGTTAGACAATATGCAAACTCTAGTTGCTTATTGCCAAACAAGCTTTTCAACCAAATCGCTAACTGCTAGTTGCTTGTCTCTTCAAAATGTTTCCAAATGTTTACTACCAAACACAACCAGTATCTCAAACATAACATGAGTTAAAAGAAAAACTTTTTTAATAACTTAAGACTAGAAAATTTATCAATACGACTTGTTTTATATTACAAAAATTCCTTAATCATATTAAATATTTCATTTGCACAGTTGAATTTGTAGATAAAGCAATTCTATAATTACAAAATAGAGTAAATAAATGATTCGTTGATATCACATTAATTCACATATTTTTACTCTTCTTTCTCTCTCTTCATCTTAATGATGGGAGAGTCAATGGTTATAAAGTAGATATACCAAGTGATCGCTGCAAACTTCGAGATATTATTGCAACACAAAAATTTTACTCCACGAGAAATGAAACAAAAATCATTTAACTTGTAGATAACTCATTTAAGTGAATGCTCTTTCACTAGTCCATCAACTAACATTTATTGTTTTCACTTTTTAAATCTAAATAACTTAAATGTTATTGATCCAACGGTATTAACATAAGGGTTCAAGTCTTAAGATTAAGACAAATATATATTTTCATGACTTATATATATTTGGGGCGTGAGTATTTATCTTTTTAAAAAAGAAAGAAAAATCAAATAACTAATGAAAGTAATGAAGGGATAAAAATATAACTCATTTGACCCTAAACACATATTTCGTATAGTATTTTTTAAGTTTGTACCGAAAAATTAGTCATCACGTTGAATGCCACTTCCTACCCTTAATCGTGGGGGGAGTTGGAAATACATTCTCCAAAAGATATTTGTGATTAATTAATTATCTGGTCACATTAAAAATTAAAACTTATGATACAGGAAGTGTTAGGCGGTTTTCTAAAAACCCTTTTTGATGACTGCACCCGTATCACCGTATGTTGTCTCTGAGGAGAAAAGGCGAACTTTAGATAACATCTATATGGGCCGTAATAACTGACCCATGATGTAATGGATCACATGAATACATGATGACGGAAGTTAGACCAACTAACAGATGGGTTTGTCATTGGGCTATTTCGGCAAAGTTTGGACTAATAGGCGTTTGGGAATGAGTATATATATAAGAAAAATAATCAAAACTGTAAACTTTGAGTTTGATGTTTTAATAGAGCTTGATAGAATGGTTAATACGTTTGCTACGTAAGGATGTTGAATTGATATCATAAATATACTCGTCTTCGCTCCATCCATAACTAATAGTAATACATACTGAACTAATGAAAGAGAAATCCCGTATTTTTAATTATACAATATCATTGTAATTGTATTATGTGTAATAAATAATTATTTATTTACTTTTTATTCTTATGTGACAATCCTTAATGCCAACACTTAAACCCGACATGAAATTGATGAGAAAAATAACGGGTTCCAAACCCAACCCGCCAACTTCACCCGAACTTGACAACATGTTTAAGTTTTCAAGAGGTGTTCGGTTAGGAATTGGTTAAATACGTTGATCCACTAACCCGATTAAGTTTTAAAGAATTTTTTTTATATTAAAAATATACAAAGTCAAGTTAATGGGTTGACTCGTCAATCTGAAACCAAGCTGCTAAAATTATTAACTTCAACTCAGAACCAGTGCCAACCTAATTGACCTATCAAACAAAATGGGTTACGCAGTTTTTGTATGCGTTAACAGTATCCTGGATAGGGTTGAAATTCCCAACTCGTTTACAGAATCTGGTCGACGTCTTTGGTTTAGATACTCTCAACCAACACATATTGACCCATTACGTAAAACATCAAGTTCTGTAGTTGTAAAAACAGATGCGGCGTGTGTATACAATCGTGTTATGTACATATATGGGATGGGATGATATTACGTGGTGTTAGCTGTACGTAAGTTTGAGTGTGGCAAGATATATATTTAAAGGTTGTGAAGTCGATTAAGTTTAAACGGATAATTTATAAGGCTAAACTGTAACTTATTCCCTTATCTTCAACATTTGCGAACCTATATGTCATCCCTATTTGTATATGTGGACATTTGATATAAAACCACATATCATACCTATCAAACATGTCTACATCGTTAGACAGAAGTTGGTTGCAGTGTTGGACCAATATTAGACCAACATTTAACGTACGATTAATTTATTAAATTTTATAGTTTTTTTATAGTATGCATTTACGTTTTAGAAGTTCTATTATATGTACAAAAGTTTCTAAAATATTTAATATATGTATTTACATCAATTTTCAGTACACCCAATATAAAGTTTTAGGAACTTTAATATATACATTAGAATCTTTAATACATACATTAACCCTTTTAGTAGAGGGGTTAAACCATATAAATTAGTCCTGAAAGCTATAACAAATTATGGAGTACAAAAGGCTGGAACCGATGTTATAAAGTTACTAAACAAATAATGAAAACTATTAACAGACTATTAAAAACAGTAACAAAAACTAGATTCCTAAAATATAAGGAGCAGAGATCAATTAAAGCAACAGTAAGAAAGGTACGGCATGAAGAAAAAAATCAGGATTGGAATTAGAGTATCAAATAATAGATGTCTATATCTGAATCTATAGTGAGGTAGAATGTCAATGCACGAAGTTCCTTACTACTATTTAAATAAATTTATAGATGTTCATAGAAAAAATAAGTTACGAGATCCATTTCCATAGACTTAAAATAGAGAAGGTTTATGAGTATCATCGTCATCGTGTAAAAAAATAAAGTAGTTAAAAGTTATTAAATAACAATAAAAATAAATTAATAAAATTCGATTATGGACTTGAAAAGATTTATAGAGTATTAATATAAATATATAAAATATATAATTTATAAAAGATTGATATAATATGATGTGACAGTAATATAAAATTACTTCATATTCATGAAGATCCTCTAAGAATTGAGGGCCTTGTAGGAGAATTCATCATAAATTGACACATTTTATTTCCACGTATTAAATGCTCTGTACAGTTATATATGTGTGTCTTTTGCGTGAAAATATTTGAGGGAGATATGTATTTGGTACCTACTTGATTCAAAAGGGAAGGAAAGCGATATTGATCGAAGTGAACGGCATATTACCTATTATGCAATTAGGTATTGTTGTATATATGCAATTAGGTACTGAAGTTAAAGTACCTATTTTGTTCTGTATTTTATTTTATTTTTTATGTAATTTTACAATCTATTCGCGTATGTGTATTAGCTATTTTAAAATTTACTTTTATAAAATATCAGAATTATTTTAACGTATAAATCTAAAATGTTTTTAATAATAATTATATATTTAATAAACTCTAAGAAAGATTTAATTATTAATAATCCTGGACCCACGCATACTAAACCATCTTAGCTCAATCACAAGTGAGCATACATCCGCCAACTCAGAATGCGACCCAACTAATCGATTGGTATTCGTCGGGAAACTTTTTACTTAAAATAAATTAAGTTAATAAGTTAATTATAATTATGCATCTATAACAATAAACGGATCAACCAAAATAAATAAACACATAGGGTATATTAAAATATGAAAGATCACTGATCACATGCACTACTAGATTTTTGACCGTTAAAAAACTCACACCGTGAATTCATTTTCGCACCGTGAAAAACCTATAAAAATTATTTCTCACGTAGTGAAATACTTTTGAACTAGAAAACTTAATCTCCTTCAATAATCTTGACATCTCAACATATACACCTCATTTTCGAAATTGTCTTATCTATCTATATACTTATTAATATCAAGATTTAGTTTACAAGTTATTTCAAAAGATCAAAAGATTTTTAGCTTAGTATTACGAGAAGAATTCATCATGAAATTGTAAGTTCAAATTCCATGTAAAATAATAGGTAAATATTTACGATTGTTGTAAATATATGTGAATTAGGTGGTAAGTTAAGTTACTTAAGAAAAGATCGCAAATTCAAAACCCATGACGGGATGGAATTGAAGATTTGCCTTATTTTGTTTTAGAAAGTCGTGGATTTGTGTAAATCATAATTGAATGAGGTGTGTACTTGTGACCTATAGACTGAGTACAGTTACCCCAATGGGTCAAACATTGATACCTTCTTTCACACTTGCATCTTGGGTCCCGCCTAGTTGACAACTTCTCTGAAATTTTGGGAATCTTCACAAAATTTTACTGAGGTGAGAGTGTATTAAATAGATAAAATTGAACGTTTAAAAGTTATTTTATTGAAGTCAAAAACTTTTTTATAAAAACCTCTTATACATATTACACATTTTTCATATTAAATCCTCTTAGGATTTTAGCATTGGGAATGTTCTGAGTAGTAATCTCTTACGATTTTTTACTTTTCATTATAAATCTTAACTAACACATTGTAACTCTAATATTTAAATTTACTAGTACCATTATAGTTTCAAATGAAAACATATTTTCTTTTAGAAGATAATTAGCAATTGAGGCGTATGTGCTTTTATGGAAGGTTAACTGAATATTCGGTTAATTGAAAATCGATTAACTGAAATATCGGTTCAACATATTCTTGAATCTTAGACGAAACAGAAAAATTCAGTTTATTGATTATTTTTTTCCGATTATTCAGTTAGCCAATAAACCGTTTGTTACTCATTCAAAAGGCAAAGAATAGCACACAAATACACATTCATTTATAAATATTCATTATATTTCTAACTTTTTCATCGTTTAAGTATAAACTGATAAGCATTTTACATTTAAGAATTTTGTATCCATGTTAAACGTATTTAAATTGGTTGAAGATAATTAAAATCAAGTAGTAGTGGTTACCTAAGTGTGTTTGGTAAAATTAGCTAGTAGTTGAACTTTACATTTAGAATTAAAATCTAAAGCTTATTTTTTTATAACGGTTTGATAAACTAAATGTACTTTAAAGAAGTAAATTGACATAAAAGAATAAAATATACATGATAAATAATGATGTAAGGGGTATTTGTGTAGTTTCTCACTTCATAAGCTTAAATCTTATTTTTAAAAGCTATTTCAAGTAACTTTTTTTTAGACTAAGTTTTTCAATTAACTTTTAAAATTTTGTCTACCAAACAATGTTAGAGGCTTAAACTAAATATAAAAGAAATAAGTTTAAACTCTTATAAGCTTCGATAAGCTCGTATGACAAACGTATCGTATGTCAAAACTAAGCTAGTAATTACATTAAAATGTGTTGAAATGAATATCAATGGTTGAGTCTAAGTAAAAGTGGAAATATCTATATATATATACATATATATATTAGACACATATTTATAATAATATATAAATTTATTAGTTTTAATCGTTCGTGACAAGTTCGTGAACTGAAACCAAAATTACCGCTTCTTGGCTATCCAACGGGAAAACGAGAAAAAAGTTGATTCGATTAATCTAAAATTCGATTCGTTTGACGGTTTTCCATTTCACTTTTGAGTTTCAAAATATTTTAAACACTCTTATTGAGCAGTGATTTAATTTTATTGATACAGAGACTCTAACAAAGCTAAGAACAAGAACAGTTGAGGGATAAAACATGAGAGTAACCAACTAGAAGTTTTCATTAACTTTTGTCTCGTACTAGTTTTTACATCTCACTTTTTATTCAGAAATTGGCTTTTGAGAAATTTCTGGGCCTTTTTAGTTATATAAAAATGTGAAAAAAAAATTTAAGAAAAAAGTTACAGAAAAATCTAAAAACTATAATACATGTTCATAGTGAGTGTTTTTTGAATAAGTTTTTTAAGAAAACGTGAAACATAACTTCAAATTATAACTGAAAGTTTCAATTTATTCAAAAATAAAAAAACAATAAAATCTTCTTAGACCACTCTCAACAATACGTCACTGTACTATCTTCTAAACGTTTTTAGAAGGACATAATTAGCAGCAAGCTTCTTCGTGAGTGTCTTTGGGGCTTACTTCACAGTAATGACGGTCCAAGACGAATGGAGTGTGAGGCCAACTTCTTTTATTGTTTTTTTGCTTTGTTTTATGTGTATAATAAATGTATTATTGGTAAACGTGAGGTCTAGAAAAATTAAATTTCTTCGGTCATATGTTGATAGTGTTCAGTCTTTGTTTAATCTTTCTGAATAACTAATGATGTGGCACTGAGCTGACACTAAACAAGTAATGAAGAGGCATCATCTCTTAGGATGACCTTACCTAAATTTCTCTCAATATTAGTTTTTCAAAATGAAAAATTCAACAACATTTTTACACGTTTTTCAAACTTTTAACATTTTGTTAAAGATATAAAACTCTTTTCATTTTATAGAAAACTAATAGTGAAAGACTGATAAGTTTTTCACAACTAAACACACTTGTCAATTTCACTTTTTTACTCGAAAATGAATACATAGATCATGTTAGTATAGCTTCATACATTTATTCGTGAAATACATTTAATGGAATTTATTCGGTATATAATTGAGGTTTAAGTGCACGAAAAATGTAACTATTTATATTTTGACATTCATAGTATGAAACAAAGTACAAGAGATTACCTTATGTGTAATAAACTTTCAATTTATTGCTATTGTATGTATTTGGTGACGTGATAACTTGTAGTGATGTCACGTGTCACTTCATAGTTCACACGACCAAAATGCAAGTAAAAGTACAAAAAAGTTACATGCAATAATAATGAACAACATGTTAACTATACATAATGGAGCCTGAATAGTTTGATACACACTATGAATATGACAACATAAATAGTTATATTTACATGCAGTTAAGCGTGTAATTAACTTGAAATTTTATCAGATACATTTGATGTTTAATACTCTTTCTGTCTCAAAATAAGTGTTCACATTTTCATTTTAGTTTGTTTCAAAATAAGTGTCAATTTTCATAAGTAAAATACTAATTTTACCGATTTATTCATAATTTACTTATTCACAAAATTGATTAATAGAAGACTGTATAAAGTGAGGATAATATTGTTATTTTTTTCTTACATAATATATTGATTATGTCTATTTTTTAATTTTAAATATTTTAATTATAAACATTTATTATAAAACGAATAAAATATAAGCTTTTATACATTGATAAGCATTGTTGCCTAATAAAGCTTTATTTTTAGAAGACGATGTAACCATGTCCTTGATTTAATACCAACATACTTTATATATAATTTTGATACAAAATGAAATAGTAGGAATATATGTCGGGTAAAGAGTATTATTGTACATGTATAATAATGCAGGCTTAGAATTATGTATAATAATCACATGGAATGACACATAAATCTCATTTAATATCACTCCTTATAATATCCAATTGTTTCTCCATGCGTATCAATAATATCTTTAGATGTATATGTAGGCTTACAAATTAAGTTTACTTAGGATTTTTCATTGACAAACCTTGTAATACTTTAGGTAAATTTCACATTAACTGTGAAGATGAGAGATCTTGAATTAATAAGCTAAATCTCTTTTTACTAATCACAACGCGTAATGAGACTACAAGTAGAGCAGAACTTGTGATAACTCTTTAGTTAAACATGTTCAACGGGAGTAGTACTAGGACAATATTGTGGTCGTGATAAAAAAGAATATAACTCTTTAGTTAAATCATGTGTCGTTTGGGATTGTGGGGTAAACCTCATCATGGTCGATGAGTCCTAAGGGGTGTTTGAAACACCTTAGACAAATTTCACATTGGATGTGAACATGAGAGGCCTTGAATTTATAAGGTAAATTTCATCTCAGTAGTGACAACGTATTTTGAGGCTGCAAGCACAACAAATTATTTGAGAACTCTACAATTAAGCATGCAAAAGTAAGAGCAGTATTATGATGGATGATCTTTTGAGAAGTTCTTATGTAGTCGTTAAAAAAATATATATTTACAGGGAAAGTGAAAAATATTAAGATCGCGATAATATAAGATGTTATGAAACTATTGAATTGATTGGCATTTTGGTGATGGACTCCAAGTTTGACTACTTTCCCATCAAACCAGCTGTGTCAATATATCCATGATTAAAATAGTACATCCTCTCCTGCCATTTCTTGTAATCTAACACACCCCAGCCCCCTTTCAATGTTCCATCTTTTGCTCATTTCACTTTTTAGTTATCGAAAACTACACATTTACATACGGAGTACTTTATTTTGATTTGAAGTGTTCTTCAAACTTATCGTATCAAAATATATTTGCAGTATCTGAATGTAAATTAAATATTTATTTTAGCTACTCCATCCGTTAAATTTTAAATATTCATGTTACTATCTTCGATTATTCTAAAATAAATGTTCAATTTCATATTATAACCGATCAAATAAGTATTTAAAAGATAAATGTGATATTTTATTATTTAATAGTGTAATAGTTGCACATAGCAAAAGTTGTTTGCATCTTTAAAGTGTACAATTAAACTGAGTTGTATGTCAAAGTTGAGTGCTAAAAATGAGAATCCGATGTCTTTTATTTTTGGCAAAAATAGCTAGTCAATGTTCATAGATACAAAGGTACAATTAAATAACAAAAAAAACTAAGCATCTGTAACAGTACTCCACTGAAAGAAGATTAGCCGTAGTTGAGGTTAAGCGGTTGTTTATATAACCTCAGCTCAAATGTGATTAATCTTCTTTCGAATTGTAGCCTTTAGTATTGTTATGGTTCTTCAGTGCTTTCACGTGGATCGAGTTGATTAGATGTTCAACCATCAACGATGCACAAACCTTTAAAAAAAAATAAAAAATTACGACATATAATTTATTCATCAACCTTTTTAAAACAAAACCCTTTACACTATAATGTATAAAGTCATTCAAAGTTTTTCTATAAAAAGTTTATATACATATATTTCAATTGAGCTATTCCGCAATATTTTAATTTTGACAAACCTTTTGTTAAATTGAGCTATTGACTCCAATAAGATAGAGTTGTTAAAAGGATCTGTGTAAAGAAAAAGAAAACCCTCTAAAAACCCTCTCGTTAGAGATACTTTTAACTTTGAAGAATTATTAATTCTTCTGTTTGAAAATTTCGTTTATTTACGTTTGGGGTTTTTTTCTAGTTATTTCTTGACGCATACTAATCTCTAAATTTTCTAAAAAGTAATTTCGATTAAAATTTTCTTTCGTTTAATTATTTTTTTCAGTTAAAAAGTGTAATTTAAATAGGTATAAAAATCTAGACTTGAAAACAAAACTACCCAAATATCATTTGACATATCAAATACTTATTTTCTCTCTCACAATCTCTTTTATTTTGACTCATACACCAACTAATATTGTAGGTCTGCTTTTGTGCATATAAATTAGATTAGATATATATATTTAGTATTTTTCTAGAAACAATGGGAACAATGACCATGGGGATGTATGATGGAGTTCACGAGCTTCCCATGCAAGAATTGCAGAGGGGGTCATATGCTACATGTAATCTATTACCGGAAACCCTTTTTGCTTTTCCCACACTTTTGAAGATGAAAAGAATGTAATAGTAGATCGAACATAATCGACATCATGGTAATTAATGATGGCGTAACACCACATTCAAGAAAATGATGGTTAACTATTTTAGTATTTCATATGCAATTGCTCAACGTAGTATTTGTAGAAAAACCATCTTACGTTTTTACTTAAATTAGCACACAAAGATTTTATAAGAGTTCTTACTTGATAATAGGAAATAAATGCAATAATTCATGTATTTTCAAAAGATAAGTTATTTTTTTAAACTTATTATATTAATAATCATATAATCATATATAGATGTCATGTTTGGTTTCTTAAGATGTTGAGTATATGATACACGATTTGAGTATGTGATACACGATGACAAGTGCAAAGATTTCTTATACATAACCACCCTGATCGAACATACGTATGTTTATTGAGAACTATAATTCTTAAGATGTGGTTTAACTATATTTTCACTGTTAGTCAGTGTGCTTTGTTTTACTTATATTGACAGTTTAAAATTCCAAAATTATTAGGTGCACAATCCTTTCTCTGTTTAAAATTACTAAGATACTTTTTTCTTCTTCTTTTTTCTAATTGATTTTTTTAATATTAATTATATGTAAACATAAATAAAAATTATTATAAAATACAAATTATTAACCCTTTTATATGTGTGTATTATTTTTGATAAATATATATGTATCCAAAAAGTAAATAAATTTTTAAAAGAAAAGAAGAAAAAGAAAAGTATTTTAGTCATCTTAGTTGGAAGATATCGACATTTCAGAACAAAATAACTTGTATGTTTCTGAACGTTGACAATCCGATTGTAAATAAACTACAAAAATCATATTAACTTGTATTTTTCTGAACGTTGACAATCTGATTGTAAATAAACTACAAAAACCATCCGTCCATTGAAGACCTGAAATTTGATGTATTTTTCACCTCCCCTCTAGAATTAATCATCACTGTACATTCAATTTTACATGTAAATAATTAAGCCTACATTTATCGTTGTTGGGAAGAAACGAGACATTAAAAAAATAATAGTGGTTGTCAAATCAAACTGAAACCATACATACCCTAACCATGTGGTTTGTGAATACTAAAAAGGTCTCATTCTAATTGGGCCCCAACGAATGACATTTTCTCATGGTTGGGCAGATGCTTCATCATCTTAGCCCAGCCTTCTATACCCCTCATTCTTGTCGACCTATAAAATGCTCACTTTTAAGTATGAGAAAAAAAGGTAATTTATATGAAAAGACGAATACTAATTATTTTGTCGCGAAAATCATACATATAACTTATATCAGTCGGCCTAAATATAAATTTAAGAACCAAACTGTGTCCCTACTTAAAAATTTAGTGTAAAGAATAGTGTTATATAAAATTCGGTGTAATTTAATTGTAACTTAAAATAGTTTTACTTTTTTCGTTCCATTTTTATTGTACACAGTAAATTTATACATAATTTTTAAAAAAGTATAATAATTATACTAGTGATTAGCAGAAATTCGTTATTTTTCACTTAAATAATTTTTTAATCGGTTAAACTCAATTGAATAATTATTTTAAAATATTTGGTGAAAAAAGACACAAATAATAAAATTTGAACAAAAATAATATAATTTAATACATACGTTAGAGAGACCTGAGACATTAGTAATGCATGCATTAGAGACTCTTTAAGTAGAAGTGTTTTAACCAACCTCCTTTAAAATCTTCTCTTATATATCATTCTACGTACGAACATCATTAATCATTAATCTTAAAATATGATACGTCGTTTCTTTTAACACTCTTAAAATGCTAACACTTGCAATATATTTGAGAGACTTAATCTGCACGTATCATCTTAAAACGTTGTCACGTGCACTAATAATCTTAAACCTCCCTTTATTTACCAATTTAATGACTATGGACATGATCACTTTGGTCTCAAACTTCCATTTCTTTACCAATTTAACAGTAATATATGGACATGATCATTTTGGTCTTTCTTTTCTCAAAAATCTTTAGATGTTTACTTTAATTTAGGAGCATAATTAGGGTCAATATATGTAAATTCTCACCTATTCATCTTTCTTCTTTTTTATGGAAAGCAAAAACAGAAAATTATAATGAAGAGATCAGAAGCAAAAGTACATAAAAAGCTACACAGCTTCAAGGAAAAACATAAAACTAGGTTAATGCAAACACAACTAAAATAACACAAGACAATAACACTAAAAACATGCATCAACTTTCGATACAATCTTCGGGCTTTAGGATCCATCTCTCTCAATTTTTTTAGACGTGAGCATTTGTTTCCAATCAAGAGATACAAGAGTTTTTAATTTGATATGCGGAAAGATGTCCTCGTGAATCACTGAATTAGTCATCTCAGCTATCAATTGCAAAATTTGATTTCGCCAATTTCAAACTGATCAGAGAGTGATGTACCTAACCCATTAAAAACTTTTAGTCTCCATTTGTTTTTAAAATTTTTCGTGTTTGCCAAAATAACTTTGTTTAAGTTTAGACTAAATTGAAACAAAACAATAAATAAAAATTATCAATGTAACTAAGTGAGAGCTGTGTATCACACAATTTTTATTACACACTAGTATCTATAAATTTATAAATATATATAGGTGTTAGTTATCGTAAAATAAACCTTAACATAAAATAAATAAGATAACATATCAACCGTCGGATGATATTTGATTAAATTTATTTGTTTAAATAGTCAGACTCATTACATATTTCTGAAGAGTGTAAGGGTCATTCAAAGTTCCGATGGTATACAGTCAGAAATAAAAGTTATGGTGGTGCACAGTCACAATTCAAAGTTCCGGTGGTACGCAGTCAGAATTTTAGTGGTGCACAGTAAGAATTCCGATGGTGGACAATAAATTTTTCGGTGGTGCACAGTAAATGAGGGCACGGGAGGAGGAAGGGGAGAGAGAATGGTTGTTAGCTAAAATAATGAGGATGTTTTAAATTTAATTAAATGGTTATAATTATACAATCAAAATTACTAATTTACTATTTGACTAAAATATTATTTTATTTGTTTTATATAAAAAGTCTCTGTATTTGATCCAACCTCTATATATATATAATACAAGTAGTCTCATTTAATGCCAAATATAAACACAATAAGGCAATATTGACTATTTCTCTGTCGAAAAACATATTTGAACCATTCAATATTGACTATTCCTCGAAAAACATATTTGAACCATTCGTTTGTTATTCCGTGGATTAAATCACGTATTTTTCAGTCTGTCTGAAAGCTATTAAATATCAAGAAATCAATCAATATGAACAAACAAGTGGATCTGTTGTTTCTTACGTTGAAACTTCATTACTGATCTACAAAACATAAATACATATTTATTAACAAACATAATTCATATATATATTTTTCATATGTGCAAATTCCATTACACCTATACAAAATTGACAGAGTTAAGTCATAAACATCTGCCGAAGGTTATAACAGAATCGCTACGCACCGCATTCTTATCAACATAGCTTACTAAAGGGGTGAAATCACTCGTACATAGACAGTAGTCATAGACATTACCTTATTATGAGACGATACTAATTAACAGACCTAATATTAATAGTATCAAAAGTACTAATAAAACACACAAACTACTTTAAGAAAGTGGTGATCTTTGAGGGGCTCCCTTTCTTCTGTTACCGAATGAAAAGAATTTAGGAAGGAAGTCATTGTTTTTCTTTTTCTTTCTCTCGACTTCTGGTTTATATGATATTCTTGAAATACCAATGCAGTTATTAGAACTCGACGAGTCTTTAAATTGCAAAGAGTCCTCAAGGATATAGTTTGAGGTGTTATGACCATCATCATCGACAAATTCAGAACCGTCCATATGAAGCCCTTCGAATTGGGAGAAGGCAAAATCCGTCACATCAAACCTGCATAAAACGCTAGACAAATCTTCCCCTTGATACACCATGTGATCAACCTGGTTCCATGAACCGACAAAAAACAGTTAATGTTGCAAACCAACATATATAGGGGCAGAGCTATAAAGTTACTATTAATGAAACAAACTTAGACAGTCGAATAAAATTAATCAGAAATATATATTTAAAATTTAAATGGGGCAAAATACCATTACGAAGGGTTGCCGGTATTTCATCATTTTTCAAAATATACTACCATTATGAACCATAACATAAATATAGTTTACATTGCATGATTTTATTTTATTTTGACGAGACAGCTGCACCTGCCCCCTGCCTCGCCCTAGAACGTACCACACATTATAAATGTCATTTTGCTAGACAAAAATGGTACGAAAAAATCGTACTTGAAAGCAAAAAAAAGTTATGAATGTAAATAATAATCGAGTTAAGATGGAACCTTGCAAGAAAGAGAACAGAAATGGAATGGTTCTTGTAAGATTCTGTCACAAGTGAAGCATGAATTGGCAGGGCCCTTGCAAGACCTGCTTTGTGCCCTCTGGTTCAAAAATATCACTTTTGCACTGTTTATTGTGTATGGCTGCAAAACAACAACAGTAACGGTTACAACGTACAATAATAATACTATCGTTTATATTTCTATTTCTATTATTTTTATACAAAAACTATAATGGAAATTGAATTTGAATTAACTTGATGTTACAAATATAGAATAAATCCAGAAAGTACATTATTCGTTCACATTTAACGATATAAATTAAGTAAAATAGAAAACAGAAAAAAGACTAGAAGACAAAAGAAAGTTTACCTGAACAAAGGAACAGTCAATGAGCTTTTCGAGGTCGTCTAATCTAACAACGTCCTGGTAAACATATCTTCTTACCTATCACATGAAACCCGCCCCGTTAAATAACCATACTACAACCACTTGTCTCAATCCGTACAACTCTTGGTACACTAGAGACTTGTATTATTATATTACTATAATATATATTATATATATTATAGTGTACGAGCTCTCGCTATGAATCAATGCACAACTCGTTACATGTCGAGAGTCATGACAAAATCCACCCATGTTACTATTACCACACTTGTAAACGAGATGGTACAGCTCATTGATGTATGAAAAAGTAATTTAAATGATGTTGTAAGACGTGTTAGAGCCTTGATGCACAACTTGGAACCTAATATTGCAGTGATAGTGGGGAGATTGAATGGTGCTCGGCCCCCCTTAATTGCTCAACCAGTTCAAATCTTTTATTGTTTGTTTAGTGACTTAGTCTAAACTTAGTAACGCTCTAAAGTATTGTATTTTACCATTTGACATGAAGTGGGATGATAATTGAGAATACCACATAGTATGGCAATATGACTTGTGTTTTAAAGATTAGAAACTACGACAATAAAACATGTATCTATGTCGACAATGTTTTTCCATATAGTGGAAAAATGACCTTTTGATGATTGTCGAGTAAAAAGATGAATTATTTACGGGAGGCACAAATCATCTTTGTTAGTAAATAGTACACTTTTTTAAGAGGTCATCAGACGGTCGGTTTTACCCTTTCTAGTAGTACACTTTTCTCGTGATCAAATAGTTGTAGGAGATCTTACAACTATGGTTTTGTTTTGTTTTGTGTTTGTAATAATTGAATTGAAGATATCGGATATGAATGATTGTAAAAAGTAAAATAGGTCAAGTGTAGTGAAAAAGATGGGTCTTTTGATTAAAAAACAAAATTGACCAGAATGGAGTATTTGGTCAAACTTCTACTTTCTTTGAAAGCAACAGCTGAGAGAACCTCTGCAGGTGAAAGCAATACCTATTTTGTACTATATAATTTTGTTACAATTCTAAAATATGTGATGATATATTCAAATCTTATACACTAATTAATGAATCCAATATCAAATATCGTCTATGATAAAATCTTGTATAATTATTCGGTTGCTTCCTTCCTTTTTCTTTTCTTTTTTAAAAATAATAATAATAATAATAAAGAAAACTCAAGATATACACGAGAGATGAAAGAGTTTTAAAGTATAAATGTACAACATTTTACGTAGTTTTATACAATTTTCCAATTGAATTTATGATAGTGTCATTTACTATTGTTGTTCTATATAATTGGTGACACTAGTATAATTTGTCGTTAGTAAAGGTTAATTCTGACTTTTAACATATGTCAAAAATAATCAAGCTGTTTCCATTATGCATACAACTAAAAAAAGAATTCCTTTGATACTTAAAACAATTAAATTTCAGTTTTTGATTGGTGATTTAGTTCCCATAAAGCACACCAATTAAGAAACAGTTGAAATTGGAACCTATAAACATAATATTGAAAAGACATGATAGATGCCAAGTATTAGATTAACACAAGTACTTGTTGTAATTATGAGTATATATATATATATAAAGTATCAACTCAAGTGTTAATTTTCTATAATTATATATAATTCTTCATTGCTGAATTAAGTAAAAGATTATATTGATTTTTCTTATACCAAGTAAAAGGTAGAGACCACAAAATAAGAATGAGAGAGTTTTTGACATAATTCTTGAAACCTAGAATCTTTTTGAAATAATACTACAGTAAGAACATATTGAAGGGCACTTAATGATAGAATTTGCATGAAATTAAGAATATAATTAAGTATATATACCTGAAGAATAGGATGAGAGTGATGAGTAGGAAGACAGTGAGGGCAAAAGCTTTGACAACAATCCAAACAAAATATGTTTTTCTCATTCTTTCTTTTATGCTCATGAATCCCACATATTCCAAAGAAGCTTTCCCCTATTAAACCTTCTAACCATGCAGGCTTCATCACCATTTATTTGATTTTATTAATTATATATATGGGTTTAGTATTAGTGAAAACATATATATATATATATATATGTCTCTCTTTACTTAACTTATGAGCTAGGTTACTAATAGTGAAAACATATATATAGTGGTTAATATATGTGGGTTGTATAAAGTGTGACTTGGAAGAGATGAGGATGAATGGGAGTCTAGGAGAGTGGGGTGTGGACGAGAGTAGATGATTAAAAAAGATTAATAAATAAAGGAGTGGGAAAAAACCAATACAAACCCATATGCAATGCATGGTGTGTAATTTATACTCGAGATTCAAGAAGAAAAGTTGATGTCGTTTTCACTTACGTATTATTATACACAAGTTATCTTATTTCATCTTGTTACCCCCTTCTTCTTTAACTATATGCACTTTTGCTACCCATCATTCTAGTAAACTTGAAATCGATTCAATAGCTCAAGTAATGCTCTCGGTAATGAAACTTGAACAAGTATCAAAACCTCAAATAACTTTGATATATTCTTTTAGAAGTAAGTAATTTAGCTAACTCAATTTCATAGGATGGTGAAATATTCATTTAAAGGTCTCAAAGCGAGTTTTAGCTTGACTCAATCTATATATATTTGCCTTTTCATACATTATACATTGATATTTATATTTATATAAATTTAAATAAAATAAAATACAGTCATTCGATTAAAATTGATCAATTAAATTTTAACGTGTTTAATATTAAAATTTTAATTTAAATAATTAAAAATTATTTTTCCATCACCATTATTACTCATAATAATTATGATGACATAAAATACCAAATAAATAATAACAAAAAAAAATAAAAATAATAATAACAATCTAAGCTAATACATTATTATTATTAATGCAATCATTATCATCAATCAGTAACACATTTTTTTTATTATTGCCGCATATCGTAAGTCCTCGTCATATTATTAATTAGATGCATTGTATTATTTTGTTCCATTAGCATTTCCGATTTTATTTTTAGTGAAGCATTATGTTATTTGATTTTGCTAAAATGAATATTAGTTATGATGT
The DNA here is from genome assembly GCA_963921325.1 of Logfia minima. Classification (NCBI taxonomy): domain Eukaryota; kingdom Viridiplantae; phylum Streptophyta; class Magnoliopsida; order Asterales; family Asteraceae; genus Logfia; species Logfia minima. The sequence continues at coordinate 12,653,451 of OY992770.1, read as the reverse complement.
AACGTTCCTATATTATAATATTTGAAACAGTTTCATGAGTTGTTGTGTAGGATGCACAATAAATTGTGAATTATACAAGTAGAGACTAAAAGCATAAGTTAGCCCAAGTAGGTCACACAGCAGTCATTCACAACAAAGTGACGAGAACTCATATTATTAGCCCAATCAGGTCCACACAGTAAACTCATTAACCAACGTATATAAATTTCACCTTAGAATGTGTTTTAAAAGAGATTATTGGATTATGACTTTGCAAAACAGATACAATCAGTAAACAATCTGATAAGCCACATATATTTATTAATTTAATATGATAATAATAAAAAAATCTGTTACTACAGATTGGTAACATGATAATATACGAAATACAGTAAAAATTTAACACTTAATAATTTTTATTTATTTTTCTTCAAGTAGTCTATTCTATAACTTCATTTCAAAAAAAATTAAAATGTCCATTTCAACCCTAATTCGTTATGATTCAAATCTGTTTTGACCCAAACCAATTAAAACTCGAACCTATCACGACTCGACTGCCCAAACCCACTCGTCCACACCTCTAGTTACTATACATGAAGTCGGTTGAAACCTGTTTTCAAAAGACAACCTTTTAAAACAAACTTGCATGTGTAAACACGGACTTAATTGAACTCTCTATTACGTTTATTTATTTTTATTATTACTTTTCTTTTGTTTGTTTCACTTCGACTCATTTCAATTAACACATTTTCAAATTGGCAAGTGTTTTGTAGGACGCAAAAAATAAAGTGCGCACCACAAATTCAAATTGGTCTTGTGAAAAACAATATAGTGGAAATGATCGATGTATGAGAAATTATAAAGGGCCAAACGTAAAATGTTACTAGTGTTATACCCATGCGATACACGGCAACTAAATTATATTAATAAAATGATATAGTACAACCTCAGAAGTCGGATACATGGGTGCGTCACGCGGTTTATGGTGATAGTTTGGGTCGCATCCAATACTATACCATATATTTCCGAAGCAACAAACTTAAAATATCTAATCCACTTCGACGTGCCATTTTGCACATTTTTAGTGTGACCTCAGTCCCCACATTTCTATTGAACTCACATCCAAACTTTTATTTTTCTTTGAAGCTTAAATTTTGGTAACTATCTTCTTGATGTCCGACAACTCATTTGATAAATTCACGATGGAAAGAACCTCTTCTACATCGGTCACATCTTTAGGACTTATCAATGTTGGAACACGTTCCATTAAATACTTTACAATTTTGATCCAGCTCTCATGCTTACAGGTCCACAACAAATTTTTTAAAAACTAAAATATTATTATCTATATATGTTTCTAATCGCAACAGTATGAAATAATATTCTTTTTTGAAATGTTCTTGCCCAAATACATTTTGATCACTACAATAGCACATTGCATTCCTGCTAGTTCATAAAGTAAATAACTATACCTTGGGCATAATAGCACTTATGTTAGATAGGTAGAACCACTGCCATCACCCTTTGCAGGAGGTTTTAATGGCCTTAGATGGCTGAGTTTTGGTGATGGTGATTATCTGAACCCATTCAGCAACAGTAGGTGATATTAGGAGCTTATTATAGTGGTATCTGAAATATAAAACTCAATTGATTAGTAAAAGTTATAGGAGTTAGTTTAACTCATTCTTGTCTATTTTTCCTTCAGAGTTTTATATCATATACTAATATGTAACAACGTTAATCCTTCACAATACAGAGAAAATGTAGTCAGACACACAAGCTTGTCGTAGTAATTATTATGTAGTAACCAGTAACAACCCTATCTTAAAAATCTTATAGATAAATATTCAATAAATCATAATTAGGTGTAAACACTCAAGGGACTCAAGGAAAAGCATATTAACTTAAAATTGAACTATATAACCTTGCGGAAACGCACACTAATTGTCTACAGTGCAAAGAAAATCAATTTCGACTAACAAAAACAATTTACATGACCTGAAAATATTGCGCATAAATATACAACACGTAAAAAATATCGTATAATTAATTGAGGGCTTAAAGGTGAGTGTATATTGACTTCAAGTTCAACAGTAATATATTCCAAATCTCTTAAAGGGTACAGGTAGTTAATGAATATATACTATAATGAATTATCGCTTTGTACATATAGTTGGATAAGTTTTCAAAATCTCTTGTTGGTTCAATTAAACTCTCTAATAAGAAGTTTTCAAATGTTTCATCAAACACATGAATATGCACGTACAATTACAAACTTGTTCAAATAAACTGTAGGCAGTTGAAGTAAAACTTTTTAATTTGAACTGAAACCTATAAAGAATATTGAGAGAATGAATGAAAAACATACCTTTGATTGCACCGGGGAAAAGAAATCAATCAATTAGATGGAAATTGGATGAAGTTGAAACTCTAGAACTGCAAAAGTAAGTGACCGAAATTGAAAAAAAACCAATTGATCCTTACATAAAAATTCACCTGCAATAGAGAGAGTGATGCTTGAACTGGAAAAAGTTCGTAAAAAACTGAAGAAGAAATAATTGTTCATTATAATAATATTCAATTCATCATTGATAATCAGATAAAGATTCTCCTTGCGATATACAAAGTGACGGGTGAAATTACAAAGAACTTAATTGTTGTTGAAAAGAAATAAATTCTATCAGACAGCATTCCATCAGGTGACATTGAACCACACAAGCTGCAAAAATTCACACAAATGACATATCAGACTTTTGTAAACGTGGTAAGATTCGATAGTAGCCACATAGGAAAAGGGGATACCCAATTAGTATATGGGGAAAGATGTGCATACCCCGTTCACGAGTAAGAAAAGTTAGTTAATTTAGTCTATGGACCAAATAGATTGCCGTAATAACATTTGCACAGATTGCAGGAATTCAAGAGATGGATTCGCCGTCCTTGAGATTTTCAAGGCCTTGTGCAAGTTGCCACACATGAGGCCCTAATATATATAAAGGCGCAAACGAAATCTAACCTGCGCTGTGCAACCGACTAATCTATTTCAATCATCAACTTCTCTGCCACACGTAAGAGAACATGCAACACACCTGCAAATTAAAGAGCTTATGAATACTACTTTTTAGTAACAGAAGATGTAGGGTTATGAAAGAGTCATTAGATGCAGACAGTTATGGACTACACGTTTATTGCCAAACCTTAGCCCTAATAATAATTAGAATAGAGCTCTTACCTTTTAACTAGGCACATAAGTTTGCTTCATACAGAATTACCAGAAAGTAAAAATAGGAGGCTGTGGGCAGATCACAGATGGTATAAACATAGTCAACAAAAGGTTACAACTTACAAGTTCGCAGTACAATTAACTACAAGTTTGTATTAGCCACTCACACCATACAGACAAATGAACATATATCTTATTAAAAATCTAAATTCTATTAGAATTGAGAGTAAACGAAAACATCAACCCGTTTCATCATTGTCATGAATTCCTAAATGACAACATATTCAAGACCTACAATTTGGCAGTTAACGTATCATTTCGGACTCTATCAGAAACACAAATCCTAATATATCTCAACCAGGTTTAAGCAGCGTACATGAATAGCACACCAAAACAACATCGGATATCACAATTATATATGGATGAAAGGTTACTAATATAAAGTAACGTGGTAACCAATTTTATCTAAAATAAAACCATACAAGGGGAAGGATCGGGCTAAAATTGCTCTTACTAAACGTGGACAGGGATAATTCTAGTGCTGGCATATGTCCCCTCGCAAAAAAAACAAAAACAAAAGGTGCATCATTTTTAAAAAACAGTGCACTACTGCACTGTGTTAACACCCGAATCCTAACTACACAATTTCTACAAAAAAATAATAATTAATTCTCTATAACCCCATCTGACCAATCAAAGCGAAAATTCCAAAATCACATCATTCTTCAATTGACGATTAGTTGTCGCTACTTTCATTCATTGAAATCATCATAATTAGCTAGAAAAAGGCAGAAAAACGACATAGATACCAAACTCGAATTCTTATTCTCGTTCTTTTGCAAAGGTGAAAGAATATAGGCTAATTAAACATGTAAAAAGTAGGGAAATGTATGACCCGTATCTGTCCACACAATAGTTCTCATCATGTGTAGTCATCAGAAGCCATGAAATAACTTTAGGAGCATACTTAATAATTACTGTATTAATTAGAGTAGTATCATCCAAATTTAGGAGGACTATTCTAAATAAAACTCCATTGAATGCAAAAGTTTAATCGATCAACAAATAGAAATTAATTATTTCAATTCAGTTTAGTTGATCTGCAGCTCATTATTCTAAATTTCACGAATATGAAATCAGGAAAGGAGTCCATAAGGAACTTCTTACATATCAGATTGGAGCGTTAAAGGAGTCCATGCTTTGAAGTGAATAATCGGTATAAAAAATAAAAATTGGGGATTTAGGGTTTTGAAAAAGAATGTAAATATTGATATTAAGAGCCGGAATTGATGGCAGTGTGACCACAAAGGTCCGATTCTGGTGTCCTTAAAGAGGCGGCGCCCTCTATTCATGATGAACAATTGAGGAGTGAGCTACTTCAGGGTTCAAGCTATATTGCTACTAAGTTTTTCATAAAAAATAGGGTTAATATGAATGCATGTGTGCGTGCACTGAGGGGGAGGGGTGCTGGTGGTGTGACTCAAAAACTATCGTTAAAAAAGTTCTTTTCAAGTGGATGAATGAACATCTACCAAATATTAAAAGAAAATTTCTTTAAAAACTAAAACTTTTAAATATATATAACTTTTTGTTAAAAAAAATATTTAGCTACATATACAAAATGAGTTTAGCATTTTCCATATTATCAAACCAAAAACTCTTTTCGCAGTATCATATACTTTCACAAGTATGGCGAATTCGTTTACTAAATTTCGTAATATATGATACTCGGGTCGAAAAGATGCAGAAAGTTCGAAACTAATCAATTATATGAAAGAAAATAACCGAAAGGAGGGATGCGTACATGATTTTGAAGTTGATTGCCATTGAATCGGTAAAATGTTGCTAGCAACTTTAATATTGTTTACATCCGTTTGGAGGTTAAGATTTCACATGGGAGGAACTTTATCATAATAGCGCACGAAACAGGTGGAACACGGGTCGGTTTTTTGTCGGAACACTTTCGGAATAACGTTCCGACGTCCACCCGAAATACTGTTCAACCCTTTTTTTGTATATTCTAACAGCTATTTTGACAGTTATTCGTTAAAAAATAATAAATAGCAAAAACCCCAGCGGCTATTATGACCCTCTTTAAAAAATAATTTTGATTTAATGTACTTAGACATAATATATTTTCTATAATACTTGTATATATGTAACTTTTCATTCATACCGTGCGTAACATGAATATGTCCATTTTTTTACTATTTCTAATATTTGAGAGACGTCAATATTATTAATTTATAATGAAAAGGACAATAACTTAAATAAATCATTTGGATAACTAGTCCGATAAATCAACCGTTGCCAAATTTTTGTTATTGACGAGGGCAATCATGTAATTATATTCATTAAAAGCTCTTTTCAATTCTAAACGATTGTGTGATAAGCGTTTTCATTTAAAAGTTTTTTTGGAGTTTTAAAAAAAAAATAAAAACTCAAAGTTCTTCCATTCAAACGAAACTTCTATAAATAAGAAACTTATTAATTTGAAAACAAAATATTAAAACTTAAGAAAAACTCCTAAAATTATGTGTCAAACATACCCTAAATGGTTAACTATTAGGTTAAAATAAGTTAATAAACAAATAAATTAATAAGTCATCAAAATAAAATCATCCAAACACCACTAAGTAGATTATGTCTTAATAAGAGTTCAATTAAATGGAGTAATTTTGAGAGTAGATGCATAAAATATCGCTCAACCTCTTTAAATTTTGTCCAAAAAATATATTAATATGTGTTATTTTTGTTTATTATTCATTAGATTATTGATCCATGACAATACAAATTCAGTATAAAATAATATTAAAATTATTTGATTAATTTACAGATATAATATATGTAGAAATGAGTTTTATGTATCAAATTTTATATTACTCCGTATTACGTTGTGTAAGTATTTTAGTGATACGTTTATGTGGTCGTTAAAAAAGAGGTGCCTCATGTTTGACTAGTTGTATCTTAAATCTCACTCGCCTCTAACTTAGCAGTGTGTTAGCTATGCTTTGTAGAAAATATGTTTGCTGCACATGAGCACTCCATGAGATCCTTATATACCCGCTGCATACTTAGTCTCCTAGTTTAAGAAGTGTCGACTCACACTCTGAGGTAGCTTAGGTGTAACATGTGGCCTTATATCAATGTGCTTAGTCATACTATCTATAACATGTGTCTCGATACAAATCTGCTTATTAGTCACTTAATCAAGACGGAGAAAATCAAACCCAAACATGAAATGAAATCGTTTTGATAATCTTATTCAACGAAAGATGACCGTACCTTTAAATTCAAACAAAGATAACCATATACAAATATAGATTTATTAATACAGTTTTGGTGGATGACAACTCCACTTACCAAGGTATAAACCTTTATTAAATCATGCAATGGTGTACTTATAGACCATGCTTCTTAAATAGTACACAAGACAACTATGTGCAAATAAACATGTTTACCTTTTTATAGTTACCAAAAGCTCGTAATATGTCTATAAGTAACTAGTCAATATGTATTAGCGTGCTTTTTTTATTGCATAAACATTATGTATAATAAAAATAATATGTAAACCAATTATTTATAAATTCTAATATAAGTAAATCTGACATACGGGTTATTACTCACATGATCTATAATATAAACAACATTTCACGTCCACAAACAATCAAATCAAGTAAATCTTCTTCAATATTATCTTCATGGCTCCTTTCTTCAATCAATTCAGCTCATTGAAGTCACAAAAACTATAACTGGAGGAGGTAAGGCTGTAACAACTTGCTTGTTATAAGACAGAGCTGCCTCATCCCAGAAAGTTGCATCCACCATGATGCCACTAAGAGGTATCATGGATTTAGCAAAAATTAACAATCAAAACATCCAATAGTGTGCAGAGCATCATATAAAGTGCAAGTCAAGTTACCTGGAAATGTATAAATTATGAATGAGGTGTATTTTCCTCTTGCAATTAAGGTGATCACAACTCCACCAAACCTTGATATCATACTCTTTCTTCTTATCTGCAAATGTGATAACATCACAGCTAACATACATACATATTCTCAAATATTCCTTACTGCTTACGTACATACATGCACACTGATCCCTAGTTCCCTACTACAAAGAGGTGCATATCAGCCCATAATGCCATATAGGTACTAAAATGACTCAAATGAACATATTTGCGATGCCCGTATGCAATTGTTATATCAGATAATCGTAATCATAATCTCTTGCATCAGATTGCCGTTGTCGCACCGCTTCCACCTTGCCCCACAACATTGCCTTCCTCAATTGTTATACCTGTTAGACTTTATAGAAGAAAAATTAAGTTTGTTAATAAATTAGGTTTAGGGTTTGATGATGATGATGAATTAGATGAAATTATAGATTATGGTGTTTTGATTAAAAAGAAATTACACCGGTATAGATGAAATTGCAGTTAGTTAGTTAATGATTTGTGGTTGAAAATTTTGTTAGATTCATGAATTTTAAGGTAGATGGGGGTATTTTAGTTATTTTTTATGATTTAATGATATATTTGTTAAATTTAACAAGGGAAGGACGAGATATATTGTAAAATAGCCGGTACGAGGTTACAAATTGTGAAAAAAATTTAAAAGGGATCAGACATGAGAAAACGAAGAATCACCTCGACAGGACCGTAATTTACTATAAAATATAACGCACTTCACTCGTTTACACCCGATATTCATAGCACATGTACCTTTTCTTTGTACTTGAAACACAAACAAAAGAAAATGGAAAACATGAATTACGCCGAGGAGCTCGTGAAGGAATTTTTGTTCTTCAGAGGATTCACAGCAACTTTACAATCTTTTCAAAAAGAATTATCAACAGATATTGCTCAAGGATTTCATAAAGATAAGATTTTTGACCTAATTTTTTCAATATACATTCCTAAATTCCAGCCACAAAATCTAATCTCCCTTCTAAACTTTTTCAAACAATGTTTTTCATCTTCTGAAACCCTACTAATTAATAGTTTATCCAAATTAGAGATCTCAGTTCTTCGTTATTACATCGTTTACGCCGTTCAATCAGGTAGAATTGATAAAGTTATTGAATTTTATGGTGTTCATGGTGATGATTTGATGCAAAAGGATCATGATTGGATGACGTGGTTTGGTACGTTTTATATAACTATTTGCTCCTAAAGTTTAAATCTTTTTGGATTTTGATGTATAATTTTTCTATTCTTTGTGCAGCTATTCCGTATATTAAGAACCCTAATATGGATCCCTTGTTTAGGGTTTATTTCTCAAAGGAGTGGTTTGATGCATTGAATCTTTCTCTTAGGAATTTTTTGAGTGAAATCTTCAATGGAACTCATATCCTATTAACATTTTATTATTAAATAAATAATCCTGAATCTGATACTTATTTATCGTTTATGTTCGTGTTAATTGCTTAAGATGGCAAGATAATATACCTATAATACTGGTTATAATAATGAATTATAGAAATAATTATTAATAGAGACATCATTGCATTTTGTTTTCCAATAATAGCAATGATCGGTAACAGAATGCAAGTACGGTATCATTATTCATAACTTTGTGTAGTAAAATCATTATGAAGTGTTTAATAGAAAATAATTAGAAAAGAAATCTCTCTCGTTATTCATATACATTGTACATCAATTGTTTGATAATGGACCAACAGTTACTATAATTGGTAAAGTGGACAATGTATCTTGTTATTGTGAACAATTAAATGTAACTAACTCGTTAGCTTGTTGGTTTTGAGGGTATACATATTGTCAATTTAGAAATTAATGTGAAATTTCCTTAACTAATCCACGCATTCCTGCATTGTTGAAAATTAGTTCGGAAAAACATACTGTGAATAATCTTAAGAATGATATTAAGCATCTTAATACCAGACTTTCACAACTTCAGGCTTTGTTGGAGGAGAAAGAGGCTCAAATATGTCACTCCAGGAGGTAAGGCTGTTTCTTATGTTCATTACTATCTGGTTATATATTAATTCCAATTCCAAAGATTGGGCTTTTACTGATCACGTTTTTTTTTTCTTTTCTTTATTACAGTAATAATGCAACAGCATGCCAACTAAGCAGTGGTGGTAACAATGAATCTGTGTGCTCGACACCCGAGACTCTGTCTAGCTCTTTGCCTAAAGAACCCACTGTTTCATTCAGTGAAACACATGCATCTACCACTAATTTGAGTGGGAGACAATCGTTGGACAGGGATGTTAATCCACCTGCAGCTCCCGAAAATGATGAACTTCAGCAAGAAGAAGATTTCCCAGAAGTCAAAGTCGATTTCCAGGTGAGATCACTCATTTATTGTCATCAGGATCACACCTTTTATTTGAAGGTTTTTGTTTAGAAGATGACTTGTGATTCTTGTTGAATCCGGATTTTGTCTTGGTGTTATCTTGAAACCATGCTTCGCAGGAGACTTTCTTGGGCCATACAAGTCCGATTAGTTGTTGCAGGTTCTCTACATCTGGTGACAACATTGCAAGTGCTTCTGTGGATGGGACAGTACGGTAGGTTCTTTTAAAGCTATTTATGTTGATATCTCGTATCAACGATAAAGAACATTAAAGCATTGTTTTGTCTTTTCTAATATTTGATACATTTTAATGAAGGATATGGACATACGACTCGTCAACTTCAGCATCAAGAAATGCAACTATTTATTGTGGGGCTGAGATCATGTCACTTGAATGGGATTGCAAGTCTGACCGCTTGGTATACTAAATCAATCCATTTTTACCTTATTGTTACTAAGAGTTTTGGGGGAGGGGGTGGGTGTTAGCCGCTGCATAGTGAGTGTAGTTTGCTCGTTAACGACACATAAGGCTACATTTTTGACATTGCTATGATACTATAATTACATATTGATATCTGAAAGCGTACTCTATATCATTCCCTTTATGAATGTGTATACTTCTTAAAGACATTTAGAAGTGGAAATTTGTTAGTTAATGAAGGTTGGTAAAACTGTCATTGTTTCTTGGAGGTTGTGAATGTTGGAAACCAGGAAGTAATGGTCCTACATTTGATTGTCCATTTTGACAAAGCTTCTAATAGGCACTGCGGATGGAGGTATAAAAGCATGGAATGTTGATGCAAAAAGAGTTGTTTGTGATCTTAGCACAACTGATGCATTTCCAAGGTTTATTCTTATTTTTGTTCCCTGCTTGGCTCAAACCCATATACAACCAGGAGGTTGTTATTGCTTAACCTTTCTGTATGTGTTTGTGTTGCAGTGTTCTTGACCTAAAATGCAGCCCCGTGGAACCAATATTTGTGTCTGCAGCAGCATCCAGAGGGTACAATCTCCCTATTATATAGTTTAATCATTATTTTTAGTAAATATGTGGACTTATATTCATGGCCTTCTTTTAATGCTGCCATCATGCATATTAGGCCTCAGGTAAGGATTATTATATAGGTATTAGATAGTCTACAGGTATCTGATTGAGATTAGATAAGTATTATTATATCCTTAAATGGATTAGGGTTAGTGTTAGTATCTATTTTAAGCTAGGATTTGTAGTTAGAACTATTTCAATATTTCATTATGATTGATCAACAATTTCAAATTCCATGTTAACTTTTGGAAACATGTTCTTACATCCTTGTTGAAAAGATGGTACTTAATGTTTCATGGTAATGCCTTCTCATTTGTCAGACGTTTGAAGAACCCATTTTTCTTGTAGGCATGGCACAAGTTATATTGATAAATTGGGGTTCGCATCATTAACCGTGTGGAATATGAGAACATGGAAGGCGATGGTATGTGCTTGTGGAACGCTGTATCTTTTTATAACAATTTTCCCGTTCCCGAATCAAATCATTAGCCTCCTATACTTACTTATCGATTTTATTGAAGACAGTCCTTCCTCTTGGGAAAGATCCACCTGCTATTACTTCTATATGCTTCAATCACAATGGGAAGATTTTAGCAGCGGCTGCAACTGATGGAATGATTCACATGTTCGGTATCCTTGAAAAATCTTATTAATTTTTGCTAAACAAGTACATGTGGACATAATAACAACTTAAAGACATACACCTTAACAAGACTCAGATATGTCAGCTGGCCTGCAAATTACTGGATGGCCAGCCCATGAGTCTGCTATCAGCTCTGTTCTTTTTGGGCCAGATGAAACAAGCATATTTAGCTTGGGTATAGATGGAAAGGCAAGTTATAAACCTGATGCCTTGAGCATTTTCAACTGTTTTGCTTACGAAGTAATACATGACGAACTTTATAGATCTGATTTATCTTTAGTAGGTATTTGAGTGGAGCTTGCAAAGTCAGGGTAAGGTCTTGTGGTCACGAAATTGCAACAGGTATGTGTTTTCTGTCTGTTTTAATCTTTTTTGTGCAGCCGCATGGATCAACAACAATTAGATAAGTTATTGATCTGAACGTGTTCCACTATATAGGTTTTGTAACCCCCAAAATTCACTATATTATAGACACGAAATGGCTCTAGATGCAAATGGTAAACGACTTTTGGTGACGTCTGATTCAGTCAGAGCACCAATATATCAGGTTACTACATATCTCTCCCTCTATACAGATGATTGTTTCTTGCTTTACTAAATGTTGAAACATTTCGGCTTGATCAGGTTCAAGATCATATGAATGGAATGAAAACGCTTCCTCATAGTGCTGCCATATCAACTGTAGATTGGCACCCGATCTTGCCCATCTTTTTGACAGGATCAGTGGATAACTCAGTCAGGGTTACGTCCATCTTATGATGGTTTTAAGTTTGATGTCTATCACTGTCTTCTTTAAAATTCCGAGTGGTCTTGATGAGAGTTGTTTTCTTTTGGTGTTTTGTGTGTTTAGTGTTTTTTTTAATAGAAAAGGTTTATTTATTTATTTATTTTTATAGAGGTCCTCATTTTCGTCTGGCGGTTGATAGCTCGATTGGTCAAAACCTGTTGACTTCAATGCCCAACCAGAGATGATTACGAGAACTGCAGGACTCACACTAGTTTACGAGTTCAAAACTGGGGTAAGTTTTGTTTGAGGGAACTAGTTAAGAGCTGGCAGTGAAAGATCCTGGTTGGATTGAGGCCAAATAGACGACCTTGTTATGTAATAGGTTTTGTACACTGTAATATTACACAAAAGTTACTTGATTTGGTCTTTTTGCACATCTTTAAATCTCATTCTACTTAGTTACATTGATATTTTATTATTAGTATTACTAATTACTATTATTCATCTTTTTTCCGTTCATTTATACAGAATCTCAAAATCACTACCCGTACTTGTTGATGTTAGTACTTAGTAGACATAGCAAAATACTACTTTTCCTTGATTACCAATGATATTGATAACAATGTTAATTACTCCCATGGTGAATCGGTCTTTGATTGAAAATTTTACAATTTTGAAATTAGAATTTTTTATAACAAGTTATGAGTTGTCAAAATGCGTTAAAAAGTCAAATTAAAAAAACGATAACTTGAACTTATACGCTTAAACTTTTAAAACTACAATTATATATTAGGATATTTGAAATGAAATATATAATGACTATTAACTTAACATATAATTGTCAAAATAATCATTTAAAGATATATTTAAAAAATCACTATAATAATCACTTATAAACTAGTAATAAATATTTATAAATACAAAATTATTACAAAGTCGCTAGATCGGTTGACAATCAAATCATCCAACAAGAATGAGATGTGAGGTTCAAAACATGGGGTGGACATTTTAATTGTGTTTTTTTTTTCTTTAATGTTAAAGTTGTCTCACATCGGTAGTAACACATATCACAACCAACGCAGTTATGGTCGAAACAAAAAAAAGAAAAGAAAAACAGGTCGATGACCGGTCCAGTTCACTGGGTCGATTGGGTCCGGTTGGAGAAGCAATTGGTTCCCACCGAGCTGAAAACCACCTTTAACCCGGGAAGAGTTGACCCGGCCTTGGTCCGAGTCCCGATCTGAACAGTCCAACCGGCCAGGTTGACCCGAATCTGAAAATATTGCTCCAATCAATTCATCATTGTTATGATTGGCAAAAAGTGAAAGTACTTTTTATGTATAATAATTTTAAAATACTGTTTTGACAATTTTAAAGATACATTATTGTATTATTTTATACATTTAGCTCTCAATTTAACTACATAAATGACACTTATTCTTTTTTACTAAAAGTCATATGTAACTATAATCGAACATGTGTATCAGTGCATGCCTACGAATCAGAATTCGCACATTTAGGATGACGATCATACCGATTTTGTGATATGCATTTCCAAGGCGATAATCGCAACTTTAATAACTACAATAAAAAATGTCATTTGCATAATGTCAACAAAGTCAAATAATTTCTATTTATCTTTGAAGAATCACATTTTTTTACAGCAGTGACATACTTGTTACATATTTCAACCTAAAAAATTATCACAATAACCATGTGTGCAAGTACTACAACAATATAGTCACAAATATTAAATCATAGCAATAAAATAATGACACTAATTTATGAATTGTATAGATAAATAAAGTGTAAACCCCACTATGTTTCAAGATTGGGTTATGATTATGTCATAGTGAATTTAAAGTATCAACACACGGTTTGTTTCTTTGTTTATACTTTATACCCCAATTAGTTAAAGTTTCACCCACCGGACCCTTGAAGAAAATGAAAAATCCAATCATAAATCAAATCATTTCATTTCATATTTTTATTTTTGTCACCAACTGAGCCAACGCCACTCTACCAACTGAACCCAGATCGTTACTACTCCCCGACACATACATACACATACACCCTCTCTCTTTAATACTAATAAGATCTGTCTATTTGTAACACAAACATCTTGATACATACATAGATCCAGATAGAAAAAAAAGATAAGTGGGTGTGGGGGTTGTTGTTGTTGGTGCAATGAGAGAAGCAAACAACACCAACGAAAACAATCACAGCAGCAACGAATCATCATCACCACCACCACCACCACCGCAAGCACTCCTTGAAAGACTTAAAGATTATGGTCAAGAAGATGCTTTTGCTTTCTGGGATCAGCTCTCTTCTGACCAACAAAACTACCTTGTTCAAGAAATTGAGGTTTCCACCCCCCCCCCCCCCCCCCCCCTCTTTTAGTATTATTATGAAAAAGTTTGGATTTTTACTCTTTTAATTGCTTGCATTTTATTGGGTATTGATAATTTTGATTAGCTAATTGTAGATCCTGTGCTAGATTTGATAATTGGTAACTTCTATTGTAGTTTTTTTGAATTATTGGAAATATCAGTTAATCAAATTTGGGAAGAAATTTTTGCTACATTGGATTTGTGATATTTATGAGTTTACGTAAAATGTGGGTTGTTATTTATGTTTTCACAGAGTTTAGATCTTCCAAGGATTGATCGAATGATTCGGTGTTCGTTTCAGTCACACGGTTAGTGTTTTTGATACATGTTTCTGTGTTTAGGGCAAGTTTGTGTGTGTGTCCGTTTTGATGGTTATCTGTGTTTTGGTTATTTGGGTGATGAATTTAGGGCTACCGGCAGTAGCTATAGAGCCGGTGCCAGAGAGTTCAGTGTCAACTGTGGAAGATAGGAAACTTGAAGATAGAGAAAAATGGTGGAAAATGGGGTTAAAAGCTATTTCAGATGGGAAATTAGCTGTACTACTTTTATCCGGTGGACAGGTATGCTAGTTTTACTTATTAACAATTGTTATGATCTTGATTATGGTTCACTAGATTTTGAGTACCCTGGATTAAGTATAAATATCACTAGGTGACCTTTATTTACCTCTCACTTGATGGGCCTTGTGTGGTCTGGCGTGATCCGGTTGGGGTTGCCGGAGTATCAACCCTTTATTTGGAAGTATAAAAATTGATTTTGTTTCGTTGCGTATAATTCTTTGATATTAATTTTGTCGACCCTGGGGTATTTGTTATATGGAATATGAAGGATGATAACAAAGTGTAATGAACTTTTGGTTTCTAATTTTTCTTTATGAAATGATTTTATTGAATGAGATTCTCTCTCTGGGCTTACCTACTTACTTTGTGTAAATGTGGCAATTATATGATGTTTCCTTTTGCTTTTTTACTTATAGAGATGCCCACTAATGACAAACTTGATACTTAATCTGTGGGCACAATTAAAGGTGGTGGAAAGTAAATCATGCTTTACGAAAAGTGAATAGTGAATGAATAGTTGATGTTTGTATAATAGAGTTTAATTTTACGTGTTATGATTCTATCATCACAAGATACAACACTAACACAAGCGAATTATGAATAGTTACTATGGTTTAGTAACGTGTATGGTCACATTATATGTTCTTTAGTTTGAGCTTAATCAGTTCCAAGTTTGGGAATGGTGAAAACGTTGCCTACTAGAATATCTATCTATGGATATATGAACTATAACATGATAATGATAGACAAAAATGGCGGCCCTTTAACAACATAATAGGTAACTTTTCCGAAATAAATTGAAAGGTAGTTCAAAACTTGATAAAATGCTCTTGATTTTTAGAGACAATTTGTTTCTCTTTCTTCAACATGTTCTCCCTTATGATTAGAAATTAAATGCAGGGGACACGGCTTGGAAGTTCTGCACCGAAAGGATGTGTTAGTAAGTGTTTTTACATCAAATTAAAATTTTGGTTTTCATCTTGAATTTTACTATTATTAGCAACCAGCATATGTAGACTGTAATTCCAATGTGGAGCCTTAGTTGATCACACAGTTTTCTTATCAATCACATAACTTCCTTTTGGTTACATATTTGATTGTTAATGTCATTTTTTACTTCATTCTAGATATTGGACTTCCATCAGGGAAGTCTCTTTTCCAACTCCAAGCTGAGCGAATTCTATGTCTTCAAAGATTAGCAGCTCAATCCATAACTGAGGGTGAGTACGGTTTTTTGATGTTTTATTATCATTATTATTATTATTATTATTATTTTTTAATACAGATTAACCCTTTCTATTATGTTATAATCTTTTTTGGTTTCTGCAGGTTCTGGTAATATTGTGCCAATACATTGGTACATAATGACTAGCCCATTTACTGATAAAAGCACACGCGATTTCTTCAAGCATCACAAATATTTTGGTCTTGATGCTGATCAGGTGAAACTTTTTTTTTTTTTAAATTAAATAAATAACAATTTCTGGATCTATTGTTGGGAATCTATTTTATTTATGCTGAAAGCTATTTGGTGCAGGTTACTTTCTTTTCACAAGGCACAATACCTTGTGTTTCAAAGGATGGTAGATTTATCATGGAAACTCCATTCCAAGTGGCAAAAGCTCCTGACGGAAATGGAGGAGTTTATTCAGGTATATTTTCAAGATCACTATTTATAAAATGCTCAAGTAGTTCCAACTGTTTTGATTTTGTCTGTAAAATTCAGCATTGAAGTATTCAAGACTATTAGAAGATATGTCTTCAAGAGGTGTCAAATATTTGGATTGCTACGGAGTTGATAATGCTCTGGTGTGTATTTTTCATCCGCTTAAATCTTTTTCTCTGTATTATCCTGTCAAGAAAATAGTGATAATGCATATCTTTTTAATACCAGGTTCGTGTTGGTGATCCTACTTTCTTGGGCTATTTTATTGATAAGGGTGTAGCTTCCGCTGCTAAAGTTGTCCGTAAGGTGAGTTGTCTAGATTCCTTTATTCTTTTTTGGGTTATTAGCTGATTACAAGCAGAATATAGAAAGATCAACAATCATGTGAATTTATTTGATCCACGGGCTAATACAGGCATACCCTCAAGAGAAAGTTGGTGTATTTGTAAGACGTGGTAAAGGAGGACCTGTAACTGTAGTCGAATATAGTGAGTTGGATCAGTCGCTGGCAAGTGAAATTAATCAGGGAACGGGCCGACTTCGATATTGTTGGAGTAATGTATAGTTTATCATACCCCTTTCTTTTATATACTTCTACCTTTTTTTTCAATATTAATTAATTATAATTATAATTAGACTGTTCTAACATATATATTTGGTCAATATTCCGATAATCTTATGTTTCAGGTTTGCCTCCACATGTTCACTTTGGACTTCCTGAACCAAGTTGCAAATGGTCTTGAAAAGGACAGCATGTCAGTATTCACTACATATTTCTGGTTTTTAAAAATTTTGTTGTTAAATTCTTCACTAAGTAAAATATGAGAAACTATGATTGGAATAATGACAGATATCACCTTGCTGAGAAGAAAATCCCATCAATCCATGGACAAACGGTGGGATACAAGCTAGAACAATTCATCTTCGACGCATTTCCGTATGCACCTTCAACAGCACTTTTTGAGGTCAGTTATGTTATTTTTATTACATATAAGGATATGTCTACATTTGATAAGTTTCCTGATTTTTTTCTTTCTATTTTATATAATTGTAGGTATTACGTGAAGAAGAATTTGCCCCTGTGAAAAATGCCAACGGGTCAAACTTTGACACTCCAGACAGTGCTCGGCTTCTGGTTCTTCGTCTGCATACACGCTGGGTGGTTGCAGCAGGTGGCTTCTTAACACATTCGGTGCCTTTATATTCAACTGGTATAAAATCTTTCACAATGGAGCATTTTAATTGTTAACTGTTATGGTTAATGTCTACAATACCCCTTACTGATAATGAGTGGCTTGTTCTGATGTACTGTGAGCAGGTGTTGAGGTCTCACCGCTTGTTTCATACGCTGGAGAAAATCTTGAACCTATTTGCCGCGGTAGAACGTTCCATGCACCTTGTGAAATCACATTCTAGTTTTTCATCTTTAGCTTTTCCTTTGGCATTTTAATTTCTTCATACAGGATACTGAGAATCTGTACGAATCGTCCCATAGCTTGACAGAAATTGAGATTGTTTTATGAATCACGGCTTCATTTTCTTTTATGAATTAGATTCTATTTGTCTTTTTACATATGTTTTTTTATTAGAGGTAGCTGAAGCAATTCATCTTCGTGCAGTTTTTTTATTAGAGGTAGCAGAAGCAATCCATCTTCGACCTGCTGCACAATCATGTCCTTAACACATGCAATGGTTGTATTTCGATAATGTGTTAGTAAACATCCAATATACTCGAAAACATGTGCAAGATAATGAACAATTAACTTTCCAGTTACTAGCTTGATACACCTCCCTGAAATCTGCAGATGTACAATTAGTTACACTAGAAAAGTTCAAATAAGAATGTTAGAAAAGCAGAGAATGGAAGAACCAATGAGATTGATCCATTTTAAATACTCATTTCCACATTCTTCTTTAAAATTAAATATCTCACAAACCGTACGTCAATAAATTATAAAGGGTAATGCTAAATAGGTCTAACTCACAAGTCTAATCCATACAGTTTTTGACACATGAATTCCACTCATTCTCTCTACTAATCTCATCCAATCCTTTTCTCATGTACCAATAACATTTTTAGGCTTATATGCCTAATTAGGTATATATATCATTTTCCAATTATAAAAATTACATATTCAGAATCAACGTCGTTTTATCTTTAATTAGAGATCCCACAAGCTATACTTTCGACAATTTTTTTTCCTATTTTTTAATAGGTTTAAAAATTCGTAATGTTAAATCACATGTGAATAAACACTAAATAATAATCACACGCGATTAAATCTTCAATCACATATGATTTTAAATAATAATCATATATGAATTATCATATACTGGTAAGCTAATCATCAAAGATCAATTTTTAATTGAAAATCACATGTGATTATATGTTAAATCATATATGATTAAATATCAAACTAGCAATCACATGTGATTTTTGCTGAAAACAAACGTAATTTTTAAAATTTTATTTATAATATTCATGTGAATATAAATTAAGTTGTAATCACGTGTTAATTAAAGTATACAATGAATAAATAATCATGTACCAATTTTAGCTTTTTATCATAAATCACATGCTATTATATTTTTAAGACTCGCCGTTAAAAAAATATAAAAAATTCGTCGGAAGTATAGCTTGTGGGATCTCTAATTAAAGATAAAATGATGCAGATTCTGAATATGTAATTTTTCTAATTTATTGATGTACGGTTTGTGAGATATTTAATTTTAAAGAAAAAGGCGAAAATGGGTTTTGTAATAAAATGGAACACTCCTATTGGTTCTCCCATTCTCTACTTTTTTAACAGTCTTATTTGAACCCACCTCTTAGCTACACCATCATATATTTGAACAATTTTGATTCCACAAACTTTACAAACAATATCCTATATTTGCTAGTTAACTGCAACATATATGGCTACAAAAATACGGCTGCTACACTCGTCAAGCTTCATGATCTGATAATGTTCCTAGTGATGAATCCTTTTGAGCCATCGCAGGATCCAACTGACTCTTGCTCGATTCCTCACTCACTCTCTCCTCTTGTTTCGTGGTCCATTTCCATAAGAGATGGTGGTGGTTTTCCATCTCCGTATAGAAAACTAACTGAATGTGCAATTGCAGAGATGGTAGGTGGCAGTTGTCGTTCCTAGGGCCGAGTGGGAACATATACAGCTTCTCGAAGCCAATGAGGAAGTTTGTTCTCTGTAGAACTACTCCCACCAATCTCAAAATTTTCTTTCAGATTCTTTGACTAAGACTCTAGCATTTTAAAACATTCATTAACATGTCGTTCTTCCACTTTTTGCTGTATATCAAGTACCCCTGACCCGTTTAAATCAAAAGACCCTAAATTGTAGGTTCCAAGCTGATTTGGAAGAACTGGTATGGTTGATGGTTTTCACTCAGCAGACAATCTGTTAGGAATCCATGTGGGGAATTGTGGGAAATTAGAGGGTTCGAACCCACGTGGATCTGGATGTTGAATAGATGTGGAAGGACCATCGAGAGCCAATATCATATGAACAAGTTACCACATTAGTTAAAGTTACTCATACTCTTAAGAATTTTGATCAAGCTTCACTATATGGTGCTCTCATGAATCATGAGAAATTCAAAGCCATGCTTGATAAGAATGTCAAAGAAAACTGAAAATTAGCCAATCATTTTAATGTTGCCTTAGTTGCTGCTGAGCCCAAGAAAAAATATTCAAAAGCTACGGTTATGTACAAATCTAGAGCTAGTAAAGAAGCATATGCAAGTGAAGAAGAAGAGTATATTGATGAGAGCTGTGATGAAGATGCTTTGAGAACTTTACTAATGAAATGACTATATTAGCTCACAAGTTTAAGATGTTCAACAGAAGAAAAGACAAATAAATTTTTAGACTCTACAAAAAGTGAGAGTACTTTTACGAGTAATCAGGCTAGGTTAGATGATGCTTCAAACTTGTCACAATCACTTATCACTTCAACAACCTCTAGTTTAGAATTTTGTTCATGAAATGCATCATAAAGTCGACTATCGTAAATCAATTGCAATTAGTGTTGTAAATGAATTTGGACCTGCATAAAATGATTGTCTTTCATCAATATTCATGAAGTCAATCAATAACCGGAACATACTTGAGTATGTTATGATCTAAGTATAACTATTAATGTATAAAGGATATCTCAAGAGCTTAGACAGTCTTCATTAGTGTCATTATCATTGTTTGAACGAGTGTTTATTTGTCCTTCCTTTAAAGTTAGCTATTTGTTCAAGAGTTTAAGGAGAAAGAACCAATTAATACGTCAATCAAATCAAATACTCATTATGAACCAAGCATATATGATACGTTCACAAGTAATACAATCACAAGTACTATAGACCATACATACACTGATTGCTACAATCACAAGTACTAGATTACAACACTTCCTTATATCTTTTCCAACTTTCGATATGACATTTAATGCTATTGTTTTATACGTAAAAAATTAGGCTCCTTTTAACTAAAAGTACTAGTTCTGCCTCTAGTCATTATGAAAAATGGGTCACGGTATAACACGATAGTTATGAACAATCAGCATTTTTTGAGATAATATAATACGATAATCATAATTGTTTACAAAATATGTCTGTTGTTTATTAAATATGATAACGTCTTAATTATACTCCTTACTTGTCAGTTGTCACTTCCTTCCATTTATTCGGAATACGGATACAACAGGCGCAAGAAAACCAATTTCGCAAATTATTGACATAATAAGTTGATTGTATAAACATCTTTTGTATATTCTTAAAACTATTACTAACATCTTATTTTCTTCATATTTACTTAT
The DNA here is from genome assembly GCA_963921325.1 of Logfia minima. NCBI lineage: Eukaryota > Viridiplantae > Streptophyta > Magnoliopsida > Asterales > Asteraceae > Logfia > Logfia minima. Next base: position 12,632,063 of record OY992770.1, on the reverse strand, counting down.
TCCAGTCGATAACAGAACAAATATAGTAAATCAAAATCATTTTCTTTCATATTTTCTGTACCATATGCAAAAAATGAACGGACGATTTTATTTCGACTGGCTACAAAATGTAACAAAAATGATCAACTTCTTATCTTAAGAGCAAATCAAAATTATGTAAAATAAACCAAAATAATCTCTACAGAATCAAAGTTACAAGTTAATTAATTTTAAAATCACATTACAACAGTTCATGCATACTATTTTGATAGAAGTACAGTACCCTCATGATACAGACTAACAAAATTTAATAGTAATAAAAGAGCAAAACTGTAAATCCAGATAACAGATTGTCACTTTACCTTAAAAATCCAATATCATGAAGAGATATGCCAAGTAACTATAATACCTACCTCAAACTGACGGGACAATACGTCTAAAAACTGCTTTAAAAGTCTGCCCTTCATTTCGTGACACTTTCTGTCCTTCCTCAGTTGCACTACTCAAAAGTTTTACCACTGGATCTGCTTCAAGTTCTTCATCCGTGAGTGCTTCAAACATCGGATGATTCTCCAAACAAGATCTCATCCACTCTCCAAGCTCTTCTACATCAGTTATGGTGTATATAATCCCACCAGCTCTAATAGCGTAAGCGTATTCATCTAACAAAAATGGGCTAATCACACGCCGTCGATGGTTCTTTTCTTTAAAGTGAGGATCCGGGAACAAGAAAAACATCTTTAAAAGCTGTGATTTTTCAAAGTAATTCGGGATGTATTTCATGGAATTAGTTCTAACAACAGAGACATTCTGGTACTGACCCGGGTTTGCAACCCGTAGAGCTAGAATACGTTCTTTGACATATTCCGTCACCTTGTCTCTCAATTCCATTCCAATCATTAAGGTCTCGGGAAAAAGTGTTGCAAGACTGATTAGTAGTCCTCCGAAGCCACAACCAACATCTGCAAATTCTATCTTTTTGGAAGTCAATTGAGAATCAGACGATGAGAAGAAGTGAGGGTAGTGAATGGAGTATTCTACATGACTAGGGGAGACTGGTACAGGGAAATGGGAATCACTTAATGGGTTGCTATGAGCTCGAGCTCTGTAAAAGCGTTTTCGTGGAAGGCGAGTGGTTTTGCTAATGCAGGGGTTTGATTCATCCCCTGATGCTATCTTTTCCTCCAACTGCATATTAGTGTTCTGCAATGACAGTACGATGTTAGACAATTTGATTAAATGATTTACAAGATAGTAACATAGACATTGATAACAGATTTGAATACATTCTGCAATGACAGATAACAGATTGTCACTTTACATGTTCTTTTATATATAAATTCATATCATATGCTTTGTAGCACTGTTTAAATTATCATCCCAATATTTGAATACATTCACTTTTGCTAAAGTCTACAGAAGATCCTAATTCCTAATACTAACTCAAGTTTAATCATCCCAATTTAATAACAAAAAAGTCCAAATAGGCACACCAAACAGAAATAGAGCAAAAGCAAACCAAAACCCACAGTTGACTTACTCTGGAGTATTTTTCTCCAAACCCCTTAAGCTTGAGTTGATTAAAGCAAGGTCATGTCTACTAAACTTGTTGAGTTCAAGAACCAAAATTCGATCTAATTTGAATTTAACAAAAGGGAAGCATACCAAGATAATATAGTGATATCAGTCTGACAAGAATCAACACAATTTATGCATTATAGTGAACAAGCATATTGATTTCCTTTTGTTATCTAAAGGCAAAGACTCTGAAGTAGGCAAACACTATAACATGCTAAAGAGATAATGAACTATTCTTGGTCATTTTGGTAGATAGATAGCAGTCTTAATAGTATACATGTTAGCTTTAGCAGTTTATAGTAATGTTTTTCCATATAGTAAGACAGCATATGCATAACTAAAGCAATGAATCAGAAAATGAATTTCAGATATAGTATCAGTTGTCGAGCCTTTTTGCAGTATTTCTTCATCCAAGTAACACAGTAATACGGAGTATAGATAATATGACTAATTAAAATTTCAGGCCTACATATGCAACATGAGTGCTCTAATAAGTGATTATCGATTGTGTAGAGTTTAAATCTTTAAACTTAAATTTTCAATTTATAAATGTGTACACTTAGAATTTTTTAAGTGAAGTTGACAAAACAAAGGTCAGTATCAATTTCATAATTATGTATAAAAAAAAAGAAAAAAAGAAAGAAAACCTTTACAACATGAACACTGTCTTACCAATTAAAGACCTACTCACATATATAAATCATGTGAAACTTGGTATAAATGCAATCAACTGAAAAATGTTACACATGCATAGACTCAATTAGTTAATATACACTTACACTCAAAACTTAAAACCATCTAAAATTAGCTTAAACAAAACGGAAACCCTGGAAGCACCGATAAATTTTAAAGCACCAAAGTTCCAACCTAGAATTCGACTTACATATTAAACACAAACTAAACATCAATCGATTGATAGAAACAGCACCTCAATTAGTAGAAAGCTGCAGTTCTTTCAGGCAGGCGAAGGTACTTAAAATCATAATTATGATTCTTAAAATTAAATCCAGCAGAAACATATAAAGATGACGCTTTTTACATACACAATCGTAAAATAGAAATACCATATAAGAGGAGCAAATGACGGTGGCTGAAGGTGATGAAACAGCGGCGACGGTGATCGACGGAGCAGAGGAGGTCACCGAATGTGCAATATCGTTGCCAGTAACGATGGTCTTGGGGAAAGCTCGGTACGATAGAGAGTTTAGAGTTGGAGTTTGTAACGTTAGTTTGAGAAATAGGGTAAACATTAAAAGGGCGGTCCAATTAATGTATAAAGTCATTTGGCCCAATCGGCCCAATAAGTTTTAAGTAAATAAAGTGGGCTGATCTCATTTATATTGAATCTGGCCGAAAATAAAACATGTTGCAATTTGCATGATGGAAGTGCAGTTAAATATTTTTGACCGATCGACTTTCTTTCTTTTAGTGTTAAAAAATAGTTCAATTTCAATACCTTTATTAGAAAGTTTTGTACATTAGACATAATTTGTTGTGTATAAGTTAAGCACCTTTTCTAAGAATCAACTAACACTAAACTTGAAAGGATTATCATTTGAGAAAATTTTGATCCCTTTAATTTTATTACGCATGTTCATGAAATAGATCTTCTAGTCATCCATGGTGTTACTTTCACAAATTATAGGGATCAGAGGTATCATGGAAATCAATTACGAATGATTTCCTATATTAAAATAGTTTCCTTCTTGTATATGTATCTATATATTACCTCCATTGGAGAAACTTAAAAACCTTAAACCCTTATACGGCTTACATGGTATCAGAGTGGTACCAAACGAAAGCTTCGATTAAACCCATAACCTTCACAATCTGCACTGGTAAATATATATATATATATATATATGGAGGACCAAGGATCTCTTATTACAAACAACTCATCCACACAACGTATAATCATTCAACAAATTAATCATTATTTTCCATCAAGTATCATACTTATTGAAATGAATTACTCGTTAGGGTCTCAGCTTATGGAGATGCGCATTGGAGGAGCACGTAACAAGGTTGGATACATCACCAGAACAACAAAGAAACCAAAATCTGATGACCCAAACTTTGGTACATGGATTACGGAAAACCAAAGAGTGAAAAGTTGGCTCATTGATTCAATGAGTCCTGCACTGATGCAGCATCTTATTCCACTACCAACCGTGAAAGGCATTTGGGAGGCTGTAGCAAAAACCTTCTATGATGGATCTGACGAAACTCGGCTATATGAATTGAATCAAAGATCATTATCTACCCAACAACATACTATAATGAACTTGTAGCTATATTTCAAGAAACTGATCATAGGTCAACTTCTCCAAAAGGAACTGTTGAAGGAGTAGTTGAATTGCAATAAGTAGGCTTCGAGTTCATATTTTCTTGAGTGGACTTGATTCTGAATTAAGTTCGAGGATCCAAAACTCCACTTGAAAAGCACATATGCATACGTAAGGAGGGACTACCAACAAAGGCAAACCATGGAAGGATCTCACTCCATCTCTAAAAACTCGGCAATGTTAGTTAATCAGATCCGACAAAGTTCTTTGTCTTGCTTCGATAAGAATAAAAAAAATCAGGCCCCTCGAAACAATCTGGTATGCGATTATTGTGGTGAAGCAGGCCACTTGAAACAACATTGTTATGAAATTGTTGGGTAACCAGATTGGTGGAATTTTTTAAAGAAAGTACTCGGAAAGGCTGCGGTGGCAAATGTGAATGAAGTAGGATCGACCCAAGAGGGTGTGACAAAGCCAACGGCAAACCTTAGGCATTCGGGTAGAGAAGGTAACGGTAATAGGAATGCTTTCTTTACAACTACTACGAAAAATAATTGGATAATTGATACAGGGGCATCGGATCACATGATTGGTGATTCTAGTCAGTTAAAGTCTATGGGTCCATCACCTGAATCTTTGTTTCCATTGCTAATGGTAGTGCGTGCCTATTATCAGGCAAGGATCTGTTACCTTGTTAAATACTCTTGCACTAAATTCCGTCTTAATAGTTCCATCCCTTTAACATAATCTGTTATCAATTGGGCAGATACTTCAGCTCTTCATTGTACTGTAACTTTTTGGCCTCTTTTCTGTGTGTTTCAGGATATTCTGACCCGAAAAACTCTTGGTTATGGTGTTAAACAAGGCAAACTATATTACTTCGAGCCACTCTTTTTGTAATGAATATGCCACGTTTTTATTGGGGTGAAGCAGTAAAATCTGTTGTTTACATTATCAACCGAACACCATCTCGAGTTCTTGATTTTCAAACACCTCAACAAAAAAATAGAGTCTTTACATTCAGTTCCCCATCTTCCAAACCTTGAACCTAAAAGTTTTGGTTGCAAAAAGTATATGTTCATATTCCTAAATCTTTGAGAACTAAACTTGACCCCTGTGGGAAAAATGTGTGTTTCTTGGATATTCAGGTTTTCAGAAGGGGTATCGATGTTATGATCCTCATACCAAAAGTTTACATGTAACATTAGATGCATCTTTTCGAGAGTCTGAACCATATTATAGACAGGGAGTTTCGACAATTAAAGTGCTACAAGACACAAATATTAATGCAAATGAGTATCTAGAATCGAATGAAATTTTCGATATTCTACCAGATACACAGAACATTTAGAAGCACACAAATCTGCTGGAACTAACAGCCATGATATGATGATGATTTCGTCCATGAAGAATGCTTTGATGGTGAAAAAACTGATGGCAGTGACACAAATGAAGAGCATCCTAGTAATATAACCATACTACTAAAGAGTCGGTCCAGAATATCCAGAACGACAACCATCAGGGAATCTCAGACTCATTTTCCAATAATTGTGATGATGAAATTGTTGAACCTTAGATACCCACAACAATCAAACAAAGGTGTACCAAAGAAAGTGTATGAACCTGATCTTAAAGCAAATGCTAAATATCTAATAAACAATTATGTATCAACAAAAGGTTTATTCGGGTCACATGCACTTGTTGTCAATCAATTGTCTAGTGTTTCTCTTCCTAATAATGTACAGGAGGCTTTAAATGATCCAATGTGAACTACCGCAATGAACAAAGAAATGGAAGCATTGGAAAAAAAAAAACTCTATGTGGAACTTGTATCATTACGGTAAAACTTAAGGCAGATGGAAAGATTGACATATATAAAGTGAAGTTCGTGGCAAAGGGTTCTACACGTAAGTATGGAGTTAATTACCAAGATACTTTTGCACCCGTTGCCAAGTTGGACAGAATTTTTATTCTTATCTCTATTGCAGCAAATAGAGACTGGCCATTAAAACAATTTGATGTGAAAAATGAGTTCCTTAACGGGGACCTAGAAGAGGAAGTATACATGGATATATATTCTACCAGGAATAGACCTTGGTTCAACAAATAAAGTTTTCTGGCTGAAAAAATCATTCTATGGGCTCAAGCAGTCACCTAGAGCCTGGTTCGGAGAATTTCAGCGATAATGAAAGCGTTTGTTAAAAACAAAGTGGTGCTAATTATACTTTGTTTATAAAACATAAAGGAAGAAAAGTAACGGTTTTAATTGTGTATGTCAATGATATGGTCTTAACTGGTGATGATGTTGAAGAAATAGAACTCCTACAACAATACTTAACTACTGAATTTGAAATGAAGGACTTAGGAGAGCTGAAATATTCTTTAGGTATCGAAGTAGTAAGGACGGATCAAGGAATTTCTCTTTCAGAGAGAAAGTATATTCTCGACCTTTTGACTGAAATCGGAATGCTTAATTGCAAACCAGTTGAAACACCTATGGAAATAAATCATAAACTTGGAATTTTTCCAAATCAAATTCCAACAGAAGTGAGGTGCTATCAACGTTTAGTTGGAAAATTAATTTATCTATCTCATACGAGACCAGATATTGCATACGCGGTAAGTGTGGTGGTCAATTTATGCATCAGCCAAGTAGGTGAGTCAATTTATGCATCAGCCAAGTAAGAGCACATGAATGCAGTTTATCGAATCCTGAGATATTTGAAAGGCTCTCCGGGAAAAGGCTTATTCTGTAAAAAAATAATTTTTCCAATGTTGAAGGATACACAGATTTAGATTGGGCTGGTGATCAAACAACTGGAAGATCTACATCTGGTTACTTTACTTTCGTGGAAGGAAATCTCGTAACTTGGAAAAGTAAAAAACAAAAGGTTGTTGCAAGGTCAAGTGCTGAAGCTGAGTTTCGAGGCATGGCTCATGGAATATGCGAAGTGTTATGGATCAGACATGTTCTATCTGACTTGAGGATTAAGTATACAAAGCCTATGGATCTTTATTGTGATAATACGGCTACTATTGAGATAGCACAAAATCCAGTACAACATGATCGTACAAAGCATGTTGAAGTTGAAGTGGATAGAAATTTCATAAAGGAAAAGATGGATTAGAAGATTATTAAATTTCCTTGTGTCAAGTCTTGTTGATCATATGGACATGCCCAACTTGTTGATCATATGGATATGCCCAACTTGCTGATGTTCTTATAAAAGTTGTTTCGAGAGGGGCATTTCATAGTATGATCAACAAGTTGGGCATATCCATATGATCAACAAGTTGGGCATGCTAGATTTGTATGCTCCAACTTGAGGGGGGAGTGTAGACTATGAGCTGTAACGAATTTGTAAATATAGGAGATATTGTGTCAAAAGTGATTAAGCAATAATAGGGATCATGGAAATCAATTACAAATGATTTCCTATATTAACGTAGTTTCCTTCTTGTATATGTATCTATATATTACCTCATTGGAGAAGAAAAACAATATCGTAAAAACCTTAAACCCTTGTATGGCTTACAGTTTGAACTGTGGAGGGAATGTGCGACGTTCGTATGGTTCTACTTCATTCATTGTTGGCTATACTTCCCATTCAGATTCAAGCATAGCATTGAAAGGTTATATACTTTTAGAAGTTCGTCCCTTGTACTCTCTATGATCACAATTGCATCATAAATAGACACAACACGCCCCTTCTTCCGTTGCAAACATGAAATGTGTAGCCAGCCTAATGTGTTCACAAACTCTTAAAAATGGCCTTTCTCCGTTAACAACTCAACCAAAACAACTCCAAAACTATAAACACCTCTCCTTTAAGTGAACTGGCTAGACTGGAAATACTTTGGATCTAGGTAGCCAAATGTACCTTTGACTAAGGTAGTCAAGTGATTTTGATCTGCTGATTCCAACCTTGAAGTTCTAAAGTCAGAAACTTTAGCTCTCTACTTATCATCCAAAAGTATATTAGTGGTTTTGATGTCCCTACTTGGAACAGAAATGGCTGAATACAAGTAAGCAAATGCTCCTGCAACCTCTTTAGCTACTTGTAATCTCATGTTCAAAGACACTGGTGAATCATTAGTCTCACTGTGTGAATACGACCATACAAGGTACCATTTGAAATGAATTCAGAAACTAGCAAAGGATCATCAGTCTCTAAGCAACATCCCAATAGTTTGACCATATTCCTATGATTGACTTGTGAAAGAATGACCACTTACATTGATGAACTGCTCTAATTGGCTTTCATCAACTACATCTGATTTCTTGACGGCCACAATCCTTCCATCCACTAACGTCCCTCTATACACTTGGCCTCCTCGACTGAGAATGATATTCTCATTGAAGTTGTCAGTTGCCTTCTCGAACTCACGTGACGTGAAAAGTATAATTTTACCAACTAGAGATGGGTTAGCTTCTTGTTGTTGTTTTAGAAGTAAACCACCATTACATTTAGAGAATTCCTTTTTACGTCGATTGGCTTTTGTTTTCTTGACTACCATATACAATACATAACTGGTTGCCATACCCAAGCTTACGCTAACACCTGAATGAAGGCCGATACAAAATGGAAAGTTAGTAACTAGTCTAAACTCCTAAAGAAGTCCACGATTCATGTTCAAAGGAACTGAACTTCCACACTTATCTCTTAGATATAGTTTCGTACAAATAACCATTTCCAACACATTGTTATTAATCACCTTTAAAATTATTACAAATGGCATTATAATTGCAGCCAAGACTTGATCCTTGAAAAGTTGGAACATCTGACGGATCTATGAAGTACAAGAATTTATATACAGTACTCTTTAACTATATGACACCAAAACTTGAATAAGCAATGAAAAGTGAACATTTTTATCATCATCTACTAATAATGTTATCATCAAAACTTATGCATGTTGACAAGGACTCTTCATACGTTATCATCTGTAATTCTGCACCATATATCGCATGATCCAAATTAGTTTGAACCATGGAGGGAATGTGTGACGTCCTTATGTTTTCTAATTCTGTAGCTACCTCCTTCATTGTTGGCCTGTACTTCCCATTTAGATTCAAGCATCGCATTGCAGGTTAGCTATTTTCAGAAGCTCGTCCCTTGTACCCTCTTTAATCAACGTTACATCAAAAATAGACATCCCACGACCTTCTTCCATGGCCAACATGAAGTACGTAGCCAAACTTCTATGTTCACCAAATCTTGTTAGGGAAATTGGTTTTTCTCCCGTTAACAATTCAACCAAAACAACTCCAAAACTATACACGTCACTCTTTTCAGTAAATTGGCTAGATTGGAAATACTCAGGATCTAGGTAGCCAAATGTACCTTTGACTAAGGTAGTTAAGTGAGTTTGATCTATTGATACAAACCTCGAAGTTCCAAAGTCAGAAACTTTTGCTCTAAATTTATCATCCAAAAGTATATTAGTGGTTTTGATGTCTCTGTGATATATTGGAATGGAAGTTGCTGAATGTAAATAAGCAAGTGCTCCCGCAACCTCTGTTGCGATTTGCAGCCTCATGTTCAAAGACATAGGGAACTCACAAGTCTCATCATGAATACGATCGTACAATGTTCCATTTGGAATGAATTCAGAAACTAACAGAGGAACCTCTGTTTCTAAGCAACATCCCAAAAGTTTGACCACATTCCTATGATTGACTTGTGAAAGAATAACCACTTCATTGATAAACTGCTCTAATTGGCTTTCATCAACTACTTTTGATTTCTTGACTGCCACAATCCTTCCATCCACTAACATACCTTTGTAGACTGTACCTTGACCCCCTCGACCGAGAATTCTATTCTCGTTAAAGTAGTCAGTGGCCTTCTCCAACTCATGAGATGTGAAAAGTATGGTTTTATCAACTAAAGACTGGTCAGCCTCTTCTTGTTGCTTTAGAAGTAAACCACCATTACGTTTGAAAAACCTCTCTCTACGCCTCCTGGCTTTTGTTTTCTTGATTACTTTGTATAATGCATAGATGCTTGCTGTAAGAAAAAGTAACCCCATGCTTATGCTAACACCTGAATGAAGGCCAATACACAACCGGAAATTAATGTAGAACCAAAAACATTTTAAAGAAGAACACAACTTATGCTCTAGGGAAATGGAATTATTTTAGCAAATATACATATATATATATATATATATATATAGTCAGATTAGAACTTTCTAGAGAGTACATTACCCATAAGAGAATAAAATAGGTAATTTACCTAGAATAACACCCACGGATGATTTGCTTTCAACATTATAGTTGTAAAAGGGGCGATAATCAATACAAGTGAAGTTCAATTCACTAGTCAAGCCATTGCCATCACCTATTCTGTCATAGCTACACACACCTACACTATCTCTGCACATAGCACATTCTTCGAGCACTAAAAGCACATCATATTAGAGAAAGTCTGGTGTTAGAAACTTCGGACAGATGTTATCAAGAAAACAAACAAAATATGTATCTGAAATACATAATTACATACCATCACATCCAGACAATAAATAAGGGTTCCCTTCCAGTGGTGTCGAAGAGTAACATTCCCAAGAATCCACTGAAGTATTATTACCCAGATCCAATTTAAGTCTGTAAGGATACGCTTGGTTATCACAGCAAGGTGTGCTGATGATGTCAACTTCTGTCAGAGTCCACATAAGGGACACGGGAACAAAAGTGTCGTTTGCAGCCGTAGATTGTCCAGAATAGCTTCCTTTAACATATGAATTGTCATCAATCAGAAAGGCAGATCCGCAAGCTCCATCTCCACTCTGCGTTAGATTCAGACTGTACGACTTAAGATGATGAGGAATTGTCGTTTGGCAACATGTAATGCCAAGGCAGTTATTTTTGTCACTAACGGTGTCATTGAGACACCTTGTGGAACACCCAGTGAGCGCACTCCCATGGTCCATGATGACAGCATTACCACATCCCTCAATGACAAATTTGTTGTGATATTTGGAATACAGGAATGGGCTGTTTACAAGATTCACACTCGTAGTCTGACTTCTAGTCTGAACTTGGTTTTGACAGCGAGCAATCGTCGGTGTGTTAATAGTTATTGTTTGATTTCCCAAATTTACACCTAAGACTTCCAGGTGATTGAGTGCAGACAGATATGGTGTCGATGAGTTGCAATCGATCTCATACCATTCGTTGACAGAACAGTTTGCCCCGATTCCAAAAGGGTATGGAATCCTAACATTCCCACATGTTTCATTGCACCCTGACTTGGCATAGTAAGGAACTGCTATTGATGTTGCTGTTAATGAAAGCAAGGTAAGTAAATGGTAAACGTGAAATAACTTCATGTTTTGTTAAGTTAAACGATTAATACTTGAAACTTATAAAGGTGACCAAAAGAGCCTTCTGAGCTTACACTATTAATGAAAAAATCAGAACTTTGAAACATATCGGGTCAAGATTAGAGGATGGACTTGTGCTCTTAGATTAGTGAAAGTCCAGAGATAATTCATTAATCTATCAACACTTAATTATAACAATGTATTATTGACATTGTTTGTGGTTCTCTTGTTTTACACAAGTCTGTTTTTGAAAAATGGTGTTCCATATGTTGATTAGTTGTCATATACATATTATTAATAGTCAAATACAACCCATGAGAAAACAAATTATTATAAATGTGAAAAGTTGCAAAATAGAATTAAAAAAGAGTTGCTATCCTGAATTAAACAAGGTTTATGGAAAAAAAATGACAAGCAATAAGATTATTGGTTAGTTTCTTCTATGTAATATCTAGAAGCTTTGAAAATTCATGCCTTCTTTTCCATTCGGATGTGTATCAAAGTCCAAATTTACATAATGGAATTCTGAGTTAAAATGGACATGTTTTAATTGCTCAAGTCTGTTTTTTGAAAAATGGTATCCCATATGTTGATTCTTTATCATATACATATTATTAACCGGTGTAAATCCAGTCGGTTGGACGATATTCAAATATGCTTTTTTATTATGGTTAGTTACATCAAATCATCAATACTTGTAGATTATAAATAATAGTCATCTTTAACTACATATATTATAATATTATTATGCTTTAACACACAACAAAAATATAAACAAATTCAAGTGAAGTTTATATGTAACATAATATTTATAAAAGTTAAAAATCAACAAAAATGTTCATCATATGTGACCCAATTTATATGAATTCTTAGATTATAATATAACTATCACCAACACTAACACACGAAAGTCACTATATACAATCGAACGAACATGATAATGGATGTACCAATCAGCAATCCATACAAGATTCTAAATATATTCAGTTAGGAACATAGCTTCCTTGAATTACACTAAAAATTCAATAAGCATTATGTCATTCCAATGAATACATGCACATATATGATCAAATAAAGTTCAATTAAGAGTCATGGTAAGTTTCAAACCCTTTGTATTCACGTAATAATGATAATTAGTTATTATTATATTATGACAAAAGTTCATTCAAGTACACAAAATTTTGAAAGTATGGGAGTATGCATAATAACCCCTTGACTCCACCTAATCAATGGTCAAGATTAATACATTAAAATTTTTAAACTTAATTAAGTTTATACATAAAATTAGTTGTTAATAAATATATTCACATGATATAAAATCGCCATGTCATTTACAATGTGTAAGATAATGAGAGTATACACATAGATTTAGGGGATACTAATACTAAATTAGTATATAAGAAAGAAAGATAGTCGAATATAACCCATGAGAAAACAAATTATTATAAATGTGAGAAGATGCAAAATAGAATTCAAAAAGAGTTGCTATCCTGAATTGAACAAGGTTTATGGAAAAAAATGACAGGCAATAAGATTATTGGTTAGTTTCTTCTATGTAATATGTAGAAGCTTTGAAAATTCATGCCTTCTTTCCCATCCGGACGTGTATCAAAGTCCAAATTTACATAATGGAATTCTGAGTAGAAATGGACATTAAATATGGAAAAATTAGCAGGTGTGTTACCGATATATGAGAAGCTCGATAATACCCGTAGTTTGATGGATAGAGGAATGGATGAGGTTAAGTTGGGTAATAAAAGTTTAGGACAGCAAGTGATGCCGGTTTATACTGTCAGGTTGCGGAAGCTATTGGGATTGTACATGATATTTTTACTTACCAAATCAACATCATGAATGTATTTGGCTATTTTATTAAAAAAGTATGTGGTGTTCGAGTTTGCTACAACAAGCAGTCGACCACCTTTGAGGTCAGATTTAGAGGTGGAAAATGAGTAGGAGGAGTTGGGTAACGGGTCAAAATGTGTTTGAGGAAAGATGTACAATGCATAATGTAAAATGATTTGTATGCATATTTGGGGAAATATGTTACGTAGTTTTGAAGGGGAGATATGTAATTGCCCTTTGAATTTTTTTTCCTTGCCAAAATGCCGATGACTCAAATCAAAATTACAAAACCTTAGTTAGGATACAAATTATTCGTATTCAAAGACATAACTTTGATGGTAATAAATTTTGTCCAAGAACAAATTAATTTTTTGTATAACTAACACACTGAAAAAACTGCGATACTCCGGCACATATTATTTCAGTTGGATTCATGGTGTTATTAGCAACTAATCATTTAAAGTAGGAAACTATTTTAACAGTGACACTGAAGAGATATTTACAAGGTCAAACACTATAAGAAAAATATTAGATGCATAGATAAATAATAATAAATAATTTATTATAAGAGCCCTTATGAGTGCATCAAAGTCTTTATTCATCTAAGCTTTCCAGTTCTGATGGATTATTGAAGTACATACAGTTATATATTATACTCTGTTAAAAGTGAAGTACATACAGTTAAATAGCACCTCATTATTTTCTAGTCATTTACCACTTCCGTTATCAAAACTTATGGTGATTCCTTCCCATACATCACCTGTTCAAAATTAGTTAAACCATAAAGAGTATGACATAACATTAGCTTCTTCGATTAGCCAGATACTTTGGCTCTGTATGTATCATCTAAAAGTATATTATTGATGGTAGATGTTGTGAGGAGCCACAAATGATTAAGGAGAGTGGTAAAGAGTTTTTTGAAAAAAATATTTACTGAGCTTGCTCAGGATAATCCGACATTTAACAGTAACAGGTTTGCAGAAATTTCAGAAGAGGAGAGGAGGTTGTTAGAGAATCCTTTCTCTGAAGACGAGGTTTGGAAGGCCGTTAGGGGGTGTGGGAGTTCTAAATCTCCGGGACTGGACAACTTCAATTTTAGGTTCATAAAGAGGTACCGGATGATGATGAAGGTGGATGCAACGCCTCTTTTGCGCCTCTTATCCCAAAGATTAGAAATCCGATTGATCTTGGGGATTATAGACCAATTAGCCTAATCGGGTGTTTTTATAGGATGGTGGCAAGGTTTTAGCAGAAAGGTTGAAAAAGGTGATTGGGTCAATCATTGGAGAGGTTCAAAGTGCTTGCATAGTAGGAAGATCTATATTAGATAGGGTGTTGGTAGCAACACGAACTTATGGATTTTTTGAAGAAAAAGAGAAGGGAAGTTTTGGTGTTTAAGGTGGATTTTGAGAAAGCGTATTATAGTATTAGATGGGATTACTTATCGGCAATTATGATGCAAATGGATTTTGGTGTGAAGTTGATTGGGTGGATCAAAGCTTGTGTTTCTTTGGCTACAAGATCGATTTTGGTTAATGGGTCTCCAGATATGAAATTCGTCTTTCACGCGGATTGAGGAAAAGTGATCCGTAATCACCTTTTTTATTTCTGTTAGTGGCGGAGGGTCTTAATGTAGCTATGAAGGAGGCTTTAACTAAAGGCATGTTTAGAGGTGTTAAGGTTGGATAGGGAGGAGGATAACGGTTATGTTGAGATATCACATCTTCAATTTGCGGATGACACTATATTCTTTGGGGAATGGAACGAAGATAATGTAGTCGCCTTGCTTACTTCACTAAAATGTTTTGAAATGGCATCGGGGTTAAAAGTTAATTTGAGAAAAAGCAAGATTATGGGAGTTGGAGTGAATGAAGAGGTGGTCAAAGTGTAGGTGGATTCGATTGGGTGTGGTGTAGACTGAATTCTGTTTAAATACCTTGGTCACCCAGTTGATCTTAATATGAATAGAGCCGCTTCATGGAATATGGTTTTGGACAAATTCAAAGGAAGACTCTCAGATTGGAAAGAAAAAATGATTTCTTTCGGTGGTCAGTTCACGTTGATCAAATCGATAACATTCGATATAAATTCGGAAACTAGAATAGGAACGTTTGTCTCTAAGCAACATCCCAATAGTTTGACCACATTCCTATGATTGACTTGAGATGGAATGACAATTTCGTTGATGAATTGCTCTGCTAAATGGCTTATGTCAGTTACTTTTGATTTCTTGACCGCCATAATTCTTCAATTTACTAACATTCCTTTATATATACGTTGTACCTTGACCTCCTAGACCAAGAATTCTTATCACATCAATGAGAGATCGTTGGTACACTAATCGTGATTGTTTGATTTCCCAAATTCACATCTAAGACTTCCAGGTTGTTGAATGCAGACAAATATGGTGTCAATGAGTTGCAATCAACTATGTACCATTTACTGGCAGAGAAATTTGCTCCGATTATAAAAGGGTATGGATTCTGTACGTTCTTGCACGTATCTTAGCATCCGGTCATTGCGTATTCTAGACCTGCTGTTGAAAATTATGATATTGAAAGTAAGGTTGAAATTGTCGCTAGTCGGGGACTAGCCGGTCGAGACCTTGGAAGGACTAGTTGGAGACTAGTCGGGATTAGTCGGATTCGACTTCATTTGACCTTTTGACTTTTTTACATATAATATCTATATAAGATATAAAATTTTGTAATCTTTAAATAGACAAGGGACCTTTAAAGTAATTTGAAATATCAATAAACAATAAATAAGTAATATAGTATAAATTTAAGGGACTAAAATGTAAAATTTAGTACTTTTTCTTGAATCAGACTTCATCTTCCTCGTATCATTTCATATTCACCTTCTTTCTCCCATTTCATCTTTACCTCATCTTCTACATCTCATCTACTATTTTCTATCTTTTTTAACTAATTATCACTAGAGTAACTTATACAGTTCGTCGGAATTCCTTAACTCGCCGAATTTGACTGTTGACCACCGTTGAACGACATTGACTGACTAGTTTGACCAACTTGGTCCTAGTCAGGTTGGTACCCTTCAAAAAAGCGACTAATCCGCCGACTTTTACAACCATGATTGAAAAAAGGATAAGTAAAAGAGCAAACTTGAAATAACTTCATTTTTGTTTATTGGAACAACATTCACTGACACCAAACAAATAAGTTGACGGCGGTAATGTGTATAACAGTGCATGTGTATGATTGGAAGAATCTACTTAGAAATTTGTCCGAGACCAAATAGTCAACGCCGTGCAAGAATAATTAAAACTTGATACGTAGTTACATGGCTTCTTCTTCAAAAACATTGTACGAACCAAACGACGCCAATAAAGAATATTTTAATATGAATTGTGTGTTCCCATCCTTGTTGCTGGGCATAAGATACGTAGTTACCGATTTGAGTTTTGCTATTGACAACACTTAAAGTTGTGTGTTTTTTTATCAATCTCATTTTTAATAGTAATTAAGTGTTTGTATTTTACACATTTGATTCCTTATCTTTTTCATATAACATATTCAGTCCTCCATTTACTCTATGATTTCAATGATCTTTAGCAGCACCAATGATTTTCTTGTATGAATTCAAAAATTCATGAAAATACCTTTTACCTTCTATATTCATTATTCAGTATTTTCAATATAATGATTTTTTTTTATCTTATTAAAATAGAAGTAAAATAACAAACAAACAAAAGCCAATAATCAAAGGGTTTTTATTCGACCCAAGTAATCAATATATTACACTTTAAGCTAATCCACCCTCCTTTGTAAGATAATTACAGTGAGATGATGGTTTGAAGCTCACATCAACCCGGTGGCCATTTCAGCTGTCTTCCACCAAGAACGTGCAAATGAAGATGGTAAACGGATTGACCTATACAAACAGATTAACATATCTGATTAAACCTGGAACTGTTCGCGCGCAGGAAGGGGGGTGGGAGTGGGGCAGGGTTCTTTTTAATAACCATTACAAACACACAACAGGGTTCAGTATCCAGAAAAATGAAAGCTACAACTTACATGCAGTAGCGCCACTGTTAATGACAACACGAAATCCATCAATGATTCCTTCTTTTTCTGCTACTATTTTAGACGCATGAAGAAGATGGCCCAATATGTCTTCGTGTCTTGATTCAGCCTTGATAATAAGAAAAGAGAATCAACATTTCATGATTGCAGAAACTGAGAAAAGATATACCCCGGTGAAACCAGAACAGAAACAAATGTATTGTTTCAACAGTAGGCATAATCCCTCTTCAAAAAAAAAAAAAAGAAAAAAAAAAGCGAACACATATAATCAGATATTTTATGATATTGCTGCCAGTAGGCCCTTTACCATCAACATGGAGTATGAAAATACCGTTCTTGTGACAAAACGTAACTATACATATTATAGTTATAGATATATATAGAAGAATACATAAATATAAACTGGAAATATACAAGATGTTCAAATAGGATATCTATTACGAACTAAAAGGGAGTATAAGTAAAATACAACATCAAATGTGTGTGTATGCATGCATTACATGCAATCTACTGAGAGCATCTCCAACGAAGAAAAGCTTTTAAAAATTTTCTTGATGCCATGTCAACTTTATAGAAAAAGCTTTAGAAAAAAGTGATCATTCCAATGTATAAAAGCTTTTCAAAAGCTTTTTTAAATAAAATACTCATTCATTGCTATCAATTTTTATAAAGGAGGGGTTCAAACTAGCAAAAAAACTTTACATGAAAACCTTGAGAATTCTCAAGCTTTTCATAAGAAAAGCTATGAAAAGCTTTTCCTCCAATGAAGAAAAGCTTTTGTAAAGCTTTTTTGCATCAAAAAGCTTTAGAGAAAGCCTTCATCTACAATTTATTTCCATCTTTTAACATTGAAGTGATAAAGTGATAATAGTTACACTTATCCATGTCTTAGCATAACCCTTGCAACACGAAAGTAAAGAAATAACCTTGCCAAGCTCTGTTAACCCGTCTCTGAGCTTTGGGATGACTAAAATATGAACGGGTGCTTGAGGATTAATATCATGAAAAGCTAGCACTTTTTCATCTTCATAGACTATGCTGGAAGGAATCTCCTTTGAAATAATCTTATCAAATCTGACACAAGCTCAAATGCACAAACTCATACAAATTACTCAACATGTAAATGAATCTGTGAAAAAACTACCAAGTTACTAGCCCACCTAAGTGAAGGCCATATATTTGAGCAAAAGATGTATAA
Source organism: Logfia minima (assembly GCA_963921325.1). NCBI lineage: Eukaryota > Viridiplantae > Streptophyta > Magnoliopsida > Asterales > Asteraceae > Logfia > Logfia minima. The sequence continues at coordinate 12,613,803 of OY992770.1, read as the reverse complement.
ACACATTACAAAAGACACATGTAAAGTTTCCCACAGCCCAGTTCATAAGAAGCGATTAAGCACTAACTAAACGATCTTTGAAGCCATTTAAAGCTGAAAAGCTAGTTAAACATACAGTAAAGCTAAAACCATTCAAACTCTAGCAGAAGATGTACAAACAAATCATATGAGCATTTTTCTTAGCAAAATGATAGGGGATGATACATTGTTGGAGCTCCAGTGTTGGCTTCAGTTGCAGCTGCTATAGCAGAAGCTTCTTCATCATGTGTTGCACTCATACGAGACATGGCCCTAAACATACAAAAATGAAAAGTAAAAGACACAAGAGAAGTAATGAATTATATCAAAGTAATGAATTATACGTACTATTAGTGACCTAAAGTAAACCCTAAATTATATCAGAGTAATGAATTATTTCAACACTAATAGGGCTAAATTACAAGTTTACATTTGAACTCACTAGCAAAAGTTGCATTTATTTATTTACTATGTATTAGATACCCTAAATGTAACCAACTAACAAAATTGGGGAAAATGAAATAATGTAATTGCTTAGCACGAAAAAGTTAGTGAATTTAGCTTCAAATCCCCTTTTATCCAACCTAATGTAACCAACTAACAAAATTGGGGAAAAATTTGTGACTTTACCTGCGTGGTGTAAATTGGCGAGTAATTGGAAGCGATTGAAATTGACGAACGGAAAATGGTCTGTTGATTGCTCCGAGTGTTATGGCGGCACTAGTCCTGCTTTCATAATTAAATTTAAGGACAGAATAATACGCAGAATTGAACAGGACAAAATGTCAGGTGAGAAAGAGTGATTGTTTTTAGAATTACCGTAAAAATAGAGACGAGCTGAAGGCAGCCATGGATTTGGAATTGGAAGTCACAGACACCGTTACTTTCCTGAAAATAATAACCTAATTGATATTTACCATAATGTTACTGTAAGACACAACAACTTTAGCTGTTAAATGACTGTATTGTTAAATTTTATATCCAGAGCTATAAACTTTTTATTTATTTATAGAGGCTTTAAATTGAAGTGAGATAGGCATAGGATCCAGTAGCAAAATTTCATTTTCACAAACAATGCTACTTTCAGCCATTCCCAATTGCTTTATTTCCCCTGCTGCTGCTTTAAACCAGGTCACACACACACCAGCAACAAAAAAGCTCCTGGTTCTTAGGGCTTAAATTTTACTGTGCTATTTAGTTTCAAAAACATTATTATTATTTATTACCACATTCACTTGATTTTGCATACAGGAACAAGGAGATCAAACACTATGTGTTAGTGTAAAGCCACAACAACAACAATTGAAGTTTATACAAAGATTGGGCCCACCTTTATTTGCTGCATTTCTAGCCTTATCTCCTATTATCATTACACCTCCAGGTAATCAAACTCTTGCATCAACCATTTCATTCAATTCAATTATTATAACCGAATTTTAATCTAATTTGATACATGCCAAATTTCATAGCAAGGTAACTTCATTGTCCAAATTTTCTAATAGACAGAATGCTATAGAAAAAAACCACAAGTTCTATTTTTAAGTAAATAAAAACTTAATATGCAAGTAATTTCCTTTTATAAACATCATGTTTGGTTCTATTTTAATTGAATTGTAATCAATATATTTAGTTGGTGGGACTATATGTAATCTGATAATGCAATATTTTAATAAAAGCATTTTGAATTTTCAAGAAAAAAGACATCATGTTTGGTTACCCAATTTTGATAATTGTTTTACATTTTTCTCAACATGTTATGGTCCTGTACCTTCTTTAGTATATTTGAACTTATGATCCTTTATTTGGTTAAAATATCATGTTTGGTTCCCCGAATTGGAAGTTGTTGATGATTATGTTACATTTTTCTGAAATTTTCCCATTTAATACTCTCTCCATGCTTTCAAATTTGCAACCGATAACTGGAATAATCAGTTGTCATGGTGAAAAGATATTGATACTTAAACATACTCTTCAAATAGAATATAAATTAGTTAGGCGGCATATATCTCTACTGTTGATGTGTGTTGTTTATTATTTCCATGTTTTGTAGTGTCACATGCTCAAGCAATAGATGCACAACGAGGAGCTTCCTTGTTTCGCCGTGCGTGCATTGGATGTCATGATGCAGGTGGAAACATAATACAACCGGTAAATTCTGTAAACAATACATCAATATTTTAAACGTGATTGCCAAATTTATACTATTGTTTTGTAGGAAAGTCAATAACGACTTTATCAGTTCTGATACTCCCATTTTTATGGTTTCTTCCAGGGTGCAACTCTCTTTCTAAAAGATCTTCAAAGGTGGACCTATTTATTTGGTAGTTGAATTATTGCGTTAAGATTTTATCCAACTTTGGAATCATTTTATCTTGTAAGTGGTTGTCGTTGTGCAGGAATGGAGTTGACACTGAAGAGGAAGTATACCGCATAACATATTATGGAAAGGGAAGAATGCCGGTAAGTTTCGTAAGTTGAAAATTAAGCATTGGCGTTTGACGAAATAGAACTGGGCATTAGGTAACATATATAGATGCATGGTGTGCTTACATTCACATGATGTCTGCAGGGTTTTGGAGAGATGTGTACACCGAGGGGTCAATGCACATTTGGAGCTCGTCTAAAAGAAGACGAAATAAAACTTTTGGCTGATTTTGTGAAGTCACAAGCAGATAATGGATGGCCAAACATCGGAAATAGTGAAGATTAAACCATCTTGCAGTCAGAAGATGGTAAGTTTCAATTTAGATGTTCCTAAATCTGCCTGGTAATGTAATAAACTGTACAATATATAGTTATATACTATTTTATTCAAACAGCTTCTAAATGTTAGTACTAAAACTTTTTATGCATAGAGATCTGACAGTAATTTTTTATGTAAACTATTCCTAAAAAAATTGCTCTGCTTTCTGGTTGTAAGTTATATGAAAGAAATTAAAAGGTGAATAGAAACAAACACACCAAATGCTTTGTTAGCTTATTCTCGAACCTGAGATGAGATATATCATCCTAGCTGCACCACCTTACAACCTCGAGAATTTGAGCAAGGATAACTGGACATAGGAAATAGGTGATATATTTTTTGGAATTTTTATGATGTCAAACTCTATATATTTAGGCACTACTGTCTCTCCATAACAAACTCTAACTTGTGTTGAAATGGTACCTTTTCTTAGCATAATGAAGGTACTCTAAACTTTACAAGTGAATTAGCATCACCAGTATGGCCAGATGGTATGATAATTTTACCAAATGTAACATTCAAGCTCCAACCATTAATTCTTATTTGTCATTTAATCCTATAAGCTTGTTTACTTCTAGCAATTGTGACTTGTGCACGTTCTGTAGCTCCATTTGACCTGCTTAGGTAAGTTGTAAGGAGTTGTAACGTATTGCGGACTGCTCAAATGGCGATGTTAGGTTTTGTGGAAGATTGTAATGGGCATCTAGTATAGTTTACTAATCTTCTTTTATTTTTCGTATCAGCTAGTGAGTTAAAGAGGTATTAAAGTTGTTAAGATATGATTCTATTAGGATAAGTAGTTTTTTTTTGCCAGAAACTTGGGCAAAAAGTATTACCAATAAGTGAGATAAAGTTCACAAATGATAGAAGTATGTGAGCCATTGTTGGTTAAAATCAGGTGAAGTTTGGGAACTCTGCAGAAAGTCTTTCTATGACATCTCATGCGTTCAAGCATGAACTGCTACAAGTTGCTTTTGGTCTGACACATGTTTAGACTACCCATGATCATTATGCAGTTAATAATCTTGCCGGTTTTGTTGCTTGTTTTCCTCATATTCATGTCATATAACAAGCGGTAACTTTTGTGTTTTTGAGGACGGAAAATCTCTACTCAACAAAATCCTATCTTATATCATTTGTTAAACTATATAATTACTCATAGTTAGTCCATTATAGAAATTTATTAGTACCACTTTTCTTGAAATATAAAATTAAAAACGGAGTAAATTAGCGTAAATGAACCATGATACCTTTCGTTTCAATGAAAATCACGTCATTACCCTCTTTCAAGTAACCAGGAACCCGTCAAAAAACAAAAATTTAAGATCGGAAAACCATGCAAAGATCTAGGTGTTGCCACAAATATTGATATATGAATTGATGATTCAATTTTCACCCGAGTGTGGTGTCCTACTGTTAATAAGGATTAAGAGAAATGAATCCTGCCATTATTTTCCCTCTCCTACATATATGAGGACCTACAATTAAAGGCTGATAAATGCAACCAAAAAGTAAAACATATTTAAAGGACCCATTACATCAAACAATTACCTAAACAATCTTATATTTCTCACCACATATAACTTACATATGAGACATCCCAAACCTAAAGAAGCTTGAAAATCCCAGTAATAGCTACAACACAATTAGGCATAACCATGTTCATGTTCGTTAGGAACTTAATCAATGTTGGCCAAAACACTTGCAGAGAAGTTACCTTGAAGTCTGATCATGTATTCGTAAACCTTTAGTGCACTTGATGTCATTAATTAGTTTTCTCGACTTCACTAAACATGTTTATGTGTAGCCCCTCTGCTTGCTATAAAGCTCCTCAATTGTGTGTTTTAACTTATTCACCTCCTCTCTAATCGTAGCCACCATTTCAGTCTATAACAGGATAGAAGATTACATCATTATGTATTTTTGGAAACGGAACATCATTATGCATTATTTTTTAGAACTGGTTATTCATGGAAAATATTTCAAAATAAGAAGGATATGAAAGTATACCTTAGTCGTACTCGATAGTGTTGACGGTTTATATTCAGATCTACTTCATCACTCTGATTTGATTATATGCCCCGCGTTGAAACAGGAGGTATTGTCAACATAATCTTGTTACCAACACAAACTATAATGGAACAATATAAAAAATAAATATTTTCTATTTCGTATTTAATTGAATAGTTAGGTGTGCATATACCAAATTCTTCAATAACATTGATTAATGATAATAGTTACCTTTACTCCCTAGCATCATAAGAAAATTACAGACAACAATTGGGTAACAGTTGTTTCGCAGACGTGATATATTAAAACGAACAAAAACCACATGTCAGCAAATTATAATTCAAGAATCGAAATAATTTATTTCAAATATGGATCTAATATAAAAGACCGATATAAAGATGTAAATTGTACTTGCATTTTTTAAGAAGACGAATGCTAGGGTCATATACATTTCATAATATAAAGTTCACAAAATGATGTGAAAAGTTAGATGCAGTGATTACAATCTAAGTTTGTTTTTCTCTCTTCATTTCATTGGTCCAACTCATTATATGAATACAATTTTGTAATCTTTTTGTGGCTCTATCATTTTTCTTTTAAGAAAACCTGGAGTAAAAACGTAGATGAAGAACTTATTTCAAATACATAGGATACACCAATTCTCAAATATAAAAAATTTCGGGTTTAAGTGTGCTTTTTATCACAATCGGAGAAAGTCCCAAAATCCGTTTATCATAAATGCAGAATTGTCGACTATGGAATGCAAATAGATTGATGGATTAATAATTCGTTATTGTATTCGAGTTAAAAACCAATGGTATGATAAGGAATGTCATCTCTCTTTTCAAAGTGTCACTTATTTTTCCATAAAATTTGTAACCGATTGTACGGTTAAGAAATGAAAGAAGTATTCATTTATTACTTAGTGGAAGTGGAAGTTGAAATCATTGCTCTTATGTGTAGTAAAGTTCAACACTTAGTACTACCATTATTTATTACAAATTCTTGAACCTAGATTATTATGAACAATTCTGATTTTAATATTTTAACATTTATAAGGTAATATTGTGAAGATATACATATACTTTATGCTTTTTACCAAAGAATTAATATTCAAAATCTACCTTTATTTAACAAATTAACTTGAAGTATTAAAGTATATTATTTTTTTTATAAATAAACTGCTTAATTGATGTCACTCATTCGTAGCAGTGTCAGATGCAATCTGTTTACCACTTCAGATTACCTTTTTACCACCATAATAATCTATTTGTGTACTACTGATTCTTTATAGTAACTCAATACTTAGCACTACCATTGTTTATTACAAATACTTGAACCTAGATTATTGTGGACAATTATAATTCTAAAGAAACGTAGAAAACAAGAACAAGTCCACATCCTGCTTTCCATAAGTCACCTGCACATTCATATATCTTATTTTAGAAGAAAAATGTTGCAAAACTTGCATTCCGTTGACTTAGTCAACCATGAAAAAAACAGGATGCCTTTAAATATCCACATCAGGCCCACCACATTTTTGACTATATATTTTGGGCACATAAATTCATCTTTTAAAGTTTTAATTATCTTATCCTTTTTTACATTTTTCTCATAAAATGTTGTTGTCAACAAAAATGAAGCTGTTTCAAGTTTTCCATTCACTAATCTTGATTCTGTTAACAACAGGATCAACCGACGCGCTTAAGTTAGCCAAGTCAGGATGCGATGAAACGTGTGGCAAGGTCGCGATTCCATTCCCTTTTGGAATCAGATCACGTTGTGCTTTGGACGAACGGTACCTTATTGATTGCAACTCATCAACACCGTATCTCTCGGCTTTTGACAACACGGAGGTATTAAATATAAGTTTGTCCCAACAAACAATCACACTAAATGTCTCAATGACATTCGATTGCCAGAATCGTGTCTGGAATAGTAGTCAACTCTTAATTCGCACCATTGACCCTGGCAGCAGTGTAAGTCCTTTTCTATTTTCTAGATTGCATAACATTTTCGTCGTTGAGGGGTGTGGTAATGCTGTCATCAACGAAGTTAATGGGGCTACTGTCACCGGATGTTCAACAACTTGTCGTAATGACACTGTTATGGACGTAAACAATTGTTTTGGTATCGGATGTTGTCAAGCGACAGTTCCTTATTATCTCGAGCAGTTTACGTTGAATTTAACAGATTTGGAAAGACAAGGTGGAGATGGAACATGTGGTGGGTCTGCGTTTTTGGTGGATAAGAATTCATTTCTTAACGGAAGCTTTTCTCGCCAGTTTAATGGTGGGGACCGTTATTCTGTTCCAATATCTCTTTTCTGGCCCCTAAATTTAATGAAGGAGCAGGACGTTCCAACTTTTGAACGCCCAGAGTGCACGCGTCTCGCGATTCGTTTAAGTGATGGTTCATTGAGCGGTTATGTCAACTGTAAGTGTAACATTTCAGATGAAGGGAACCCTTATCTACCAAATGGGTGCAAAAGTATGCATTTCTCTACTTGTTTCGACTTTTTTTCTTCTTTTCGTGTTCATGATGTTATGTATGATAAGATTATATTTATGTGGTTTTAGGACAAGAAGAATGTAAGAGGTGTGAGCGTGATGGGGGTGTTTGTAGCCGCTTTCTAGGTAGCTTATATGATGAAGCTACCTCGCAACCAAACTCGATCTTTTCTTGTGACTTACGATATCGCCCCAAATCTTCATTAGGTGTTATTCTTGGTAAGTTACTCTTCCAGCTTAATATATACATACATACTGTCACATATATTGTAAAATCCTTTTTAATTCATATGTTTTATTTATGCGTTGTATTTTTTCTCCTTTTAGGTATTAGCATAAGCGTAGGGATCCTTTTCTTAGTGTCGTTTATCTACACTCTGTACAATATAATCAAGAAAACCATAGTCAAGAGACGAAAAGAAAAGTTCTTTAAACGCAATGGTGGTCTACTCCTTAAACAACAAGAAGCAACTGATACACCTTTAACTGATAAAACAATACTTTTCACCTCCCAAGAGTTGGAGACGGCTACTGACCATTTTAACGAGAACAGAATTCTTGGTCGAGGAGGTCAAGGTACGGTTTATAAAGGCATGTTAACCGATGGAAGAATTGTAGCAATCAAGAAGTCAAAGGTGGTTGACGAAAGCCAAATAGACCAGTTCATCAACGAGGTTGTCATTCTTTCGCAAGTCAATCATAGGAACGTGGTCAAACTATTGGGATGTTGTCTAGAGACTGAGGTCCCACTTCTTGTCTCCGAGTTCATCTCAAATGGTACCTTGTATAGTCTTATTCAAGATAAAACTGACGAGTTCCCAATTTCTTTGAGCATGAGAATACAAATTGCTACAGAGGTTGCAGGAGCACTTTCTTATTTACATTCTGCAACCTCGATTCCAATATACCATAGGGACATCAAGACGACTAATATTCTTTTGGATGAAAAGTATAGAGCCAAAGTTTCTGATTTTGGAACTTCAAGGCTCGTATCAATAGATCAAACTCACTTGACTACTTTGGTCAAAGGTACATTTGGTTACTTCGATCCAGAGTATTTTCAATCCAGTCAATTCACTGAAAAAAGTGACGTCTATAGTTTTGGAGTTGTTTTGCTTGAACTCCTCACAAGAGAAAAGCCGATTTTAACTAGCTTTGATGAGCATAAAAGTTTAGCTGCACATTTTATGCTGGCAATGGAAGAAGGTCGTGTGATGTCTTTAATTGACACAACGGTGGTAAATGAGGAGTCAAAGGGTGTGTTGTTGGATATGACTAATTTGGCGATGAGATGCTTAAATTCAAATGGGAAAAGTAGGCCAACGATGAAGGAAGTAGCCTTGGAGTTAGAAGGGATGAGAATGTTGTATGGGCCTTTGAAAGTTGCTACAAATTTTGGACATGCGAAGAATAGTGATGATCAATCAATGCTAGCATATTCGAAGTCAAAAGCCTCATCAACATCCACCTCCACATCCACATTCACATCAAATATTAACAGCTAGTCTTAATGACCACAATACTGAATGATTAGAAGACGTAATTTGTGAGTTGAAGTTTAATTAAGTCTTAATTTCTCCCATCGTTTTGCTCAAGTGTATACAAGGTTAAAGAGTATGACGTAGGTTGTATGTTTCTTTTTTCTCAAGCATTTCACTTTCTGTATCATATGTCTCTCTTTTAAGTTAATTTGTTAGAATAATTATACAAAATGTGAAAAGAGTACGGTCACTTGTAATAAATATGGTTAAGGTTAATGGCCATAACGTTTGTGATTATTGTTTACTTAAGTAAGTTGGTGGAATGAATCGACTCAAACTCTCAAAGGAGTAACATTTCTCAAAAAAAAAGAAAATAAAAATAAAAATAGTATATATTATCAACTGCATTCATTGTTTAATCCTTTAATGGGCTTATAGCCCATATCCAGCTGCAAATTTGGGCTTAGGCCTTTATGATATTAGAGTCCATTTTTCTTGTTTTTCTTTGTCTGCAACTCTGCATAATTTGGATTTTGGATGTTCAATGTTATACAAAAAAAGAAGAAGGTGATTTATGCATAACAATTTGACAAATAGACTACAAACAAGCTAGAATGTTTCTTATGATGTAAAGTTGAAATTAATGTGTACAAATCACCCTTTACATCCACAAATCACCCTTTACATCCACAAATCACCTTTGCTAAGAAAAATACAACCCCAAGAGTATAATAATGTAAAATCTAATATAAACTTTAATGACTATTTGCTTAATAGTATTACCATAGCAAAACAAGCTTTAAAGAAATTGGTAAAAATTAGTCCACAAATGTATAATCATGGGGAAACACACTTACGAACTTGAAATCTAACTTTTTTAGAAGTTACATATTTATATGGCTTTACGTATAAAATTTGAACATCCACCCATTACACTTAATGAAATGGCGTATTGGCATTCACCATAGTATAAACAGTTATGGGGTGCTTGGGTGGGTTTATATTGTTAGCTTATTTGCTTATTGTTGCATAATAAGTTTAAGATTGATAAGCTTGAGATGGAGTACGGACCCACCATCCTCATCCTGCCATCACCTATTTTACATATTAATGTAATACAATTATATGAATTACATGTCAAAAGATGTTAGTTGTATAAAAGAGAAAACGATGGTGTGACGCTCTATTAAACTTTTTTTAAGTTTAATGCATTCGGAATGCTCTTAGTCTTTATGCAGCTGGATCCAAAGGACACTCAAACATTATGTAGAAAATACAAAATAGCATAAATTGAAATATCGTGTGATACAAAAGTGCTTAGAAACATCGAATGGATAGAAGGGTAGATCATCTAAAGTGTAAAAAATGTACATATAGAACCACTATGGTGGCATGGATGATACGTACAACTAATTTTTTTTTTTTTTTTTAAGGTAAAAATATTATAAAAACTTAAACTTAAAACCATACATGAATCAAATAGATGAATTAGAACATTTTCTAATCAACACCAAACGCAAAATATCAATTCTAAATGAATTACAACTAGTTAAATTGTCATACATATTAATTTTTATTTTAAATTTTATTGTTATACTAGTGTTGTAAATAGTCCATAAATTTTTAGTACAATCGGTCCAACACAAAATAGATGGTCAAACTTTGTCCAACTTTGAAAATATCTCGATTTAATAAGTTGGAATTTCTTTTATAACTGATATACCTGATTAAAAAGATTTGAACCCATTTATTTTGTTGAATTTGTATACTTAAAAAGATTTTTATTTAATCTTCTTCAAAAAAACTTGTTCCACTCATAACATTTGATTTTGATTCAGCCTCTGCCTACGGTCACCACTATCAACTCGACACGAAAATGTGTGTTATTGATATCAAGCCAACATGAGTAAGTTCACTAATGACACTCACTACGGTAAGAGGAACTTCAGTAGTGGCACCTATGATGGAATAAGAAGGTGCAACACAGGCACCTGCGACAACATGAATAATAGCGTCAAAGATATTTACCATGGAACGTACATCCCTCTCAACTTCAGTCATAACATATGGAATAGGTGCATCACCGACATCTATCACAACTTTAATAGCTGAAAGAATAACAGACGCAACACATAGAGAGGTACGCTATTGGCACTCGTGGATGTCTTAAGAGCGCAATAAAGGGTATATGCGACTTCTTCAACACGTGTATTTTCGGCGTTCACGGGGACACGTAGAGCTACACCATCTACATATGTTGCGACATGAAGACTAGTATTGTCACCCAAGGTTGCATTAGAAAGTGATGTATGAATGGAAGCTACACGGTCTGGAATTTTTTCACGAGATGTCGCTGGTAAAGTCAGCAAGAAGTTGTTGTTCATGTTGGCTAAGAGTAATCAGAATTCTGGTTTCTTTGATTTTTCGAGGAATAAGATGTATAAGGAAGAAGATAAAGACTGTAAAGAGCTATGACCACAAATATAATAGAAAACATGCAAAAAGATCATCTTCACAAGTTGCACAAATATCAGAAGTGGTGGCAGTTACATTAAAATGGTACACAAGCATGTGTAGCGGCTTTCAGTAGATTTCACGACGGTATTCGCAATGGTTAAAAGATGTGAAATCTACTCACCCGTGACAAAACTTTGAATAGATGAAGTCGATTGCACAACCACTATGGTGGTGAAGAACATGTGATGACACGTACTACTAATCAATTTGTTCTTCATAGTATAAATTACTTAAATTTTCATTGTTATATTGGAGGTGCAACTAGTGTTAAGTTTTTAGAGCAACTTTTTTTATAAATAATATGTAGTCAAACTTTGTCCAGTTTTCTCAAAATAGTCTAATTACTAAGCTCGAAATTATTTTAAACCCCTATACTTAATTAAAAAGATTTCAACCCATGTATTTTCTGAAAAACGTATTTTTTAATTATTTGTATCTTATTAAATCTATAACAAAATAGTTTGTGCTAACTATGACATTTGATTACAGTTCCATCCTAAAACCATCCAAAGGTAGCAAACAATTATGATAAGAATTTAACGGTATGAGGTGGGCTTAAATAAATGATAAAAAGCTAAAAACAATAAAGAACTAATATAATTGTTCTGTTTCATTACAAAACTTACTTCCACTTAAATTTTAAAAATTAAATATCTTATAAGCAGTATATCAATAAATTATAAAAATTACATATTCAGAATCACCATTTATATATCTTTAATTAGAGATCTCACAAACTATACTTTCAACAAACTTATTTTTCTTATTTTCGAATTTTAAAAATATAATCACATGTGATTTATGATAAAACGTTAAAATTAGTACACGGTTATTTATTCATGTTATATTTTAATTAACACGTGATTACAGTTTAATATTCATTCACATGAATATTGTAAATAAAAGTGTAAAACTTGTGTTTGTTTTCAACAAAAATCACACGTGATTGTTAGTTTGATATTTAATAATATATGATTTGTCATATAATCACATGTGATTTGGTATATAACCACATGTGATTTTCAATTAAAATTTAATCTTTAATGATTAATTTACCGATATGTGATAATTGATATATGATTATTATTTAAAATAACACGTGATTGGAGATATAATTGTGTTTGATTATTATTTAGTATTTAAATCACATGTGATTTAACATTACAAAATTTTAGAACTCATTAAAAAATATGAAAAAAAATATTTGTTGAAAATATATCATTTGAGATATGTAATTAAAGATAAAATGATGTTGTATCTAATGGTGTAATTTTCATAATTTAATGACGCACGATTTGTAAGATATTTAATTTTAACAAAAAATGTGTAAATGAGTATTTGAAATAAAACAATTCTATTGATTGTCTCATTCTTTAATTTTTTACCATTCTTATCTGAAATTTTCTCCTAGTGATACATGTATAAAGTGTATAGATACACCAATGTAGAAATACATATCAAGTCCACCATCATAATCTTTGATATATACGTAGTCAAGATGGCTTAATGTATGCATAAAATCCTAATAAACTAAAGTTAATGACAAACTTAGAATAATCATATTTGAGATGGATGGTTTAGAAACATATTTGTTACGCGGTCATCTTGTACAAAAATACTTAAATATCAAACAATATGTAATCAAATGGGTATCAATGAGAGAAAACAGACATTTAAGTCCGTGGAAAAAGAAAAACATCAGAACATGCATGTTGCATTAATTCAATGTCAAATCTCGTTTACTTTTTGAATCCAGAACTTAACTACTCTAGAATTAAAAATAAAAAAATAAATTAATGGTTGACTTCCCAAGCATTAGAGGTTAAGATTTAAAGCTATACGTTGATTTTGTTAAAGTGTGTCTTCAAACTAGAAGAACTTTTGAAGTTTCTTTAAATGTGAATATATGCATTTAAGTATAGTCATTAAGTAAATTAAATCTGTTATATATTTATCTATTTAGTAAATTAATTTCTGTATTTATAAAAGTTTGAAATTTAATCGTGTCTTGATGAGGGTATATTAAAGAAGTACATGTACTAAAGTCCATGTATTCATAGCAAAATTTAGCATATTGAGAACGTTCTCTTGAACAACAATTTTTATGGTTTTTATTACGAGTTAGTTGTATGTATTCTGACCTTTAATTTTTTTATTCTTTCTTTTGATGTGGTTTACATTCTAACTTTTATTGTATGGATCACTAATTCACAAGAATCAAGTCCATCTTCATATAGAGTTAGCTCAGTTTAAGCTCTCAATAAAACTATCTGCACCAAGTAAGATTTTCAGTTTATACGTTCAATTCACAAATGTATGAAAGTTAATTATCATTATCATTCAAATATACCACTAAACCAACTTATAGGGCTTATGTATGCTAATCAAGTTGCTAGCCACTTATTTTACCTAACTCGATCAACTTATATAGCAATAACGTAACTCCGTAGATTTGGAAGAAGCCGTAAACAAGTAATTGTATTAAATTCAACCAACACATCAATATATGCTTTACACTTTTCTAAAAGCCAGCATACATGCTTCTTAAATCTAAATGGATGAAGTTTTTTCTATTCGGGTTATTCGGAAAAGACGAGTATATTTACTCAGATGTACGCAGTCTAACCGGGTATTCTCGTGCTTCTTAGATCATACATGAAATTTCATTTTTCACTGATACTAATTCATTGCAAACCAACTATTTGAATACCATAAACTAAATAGCAGCGACCCTTAATCGTATAAAGCCCCAAATAATTCGGCAAAGTACGTGTACATATGTGTAATTAAGCCTTTATATATCTCTAATATTTGATTATCATAATTGTGTATGTGTCAAACTTTGAATCCCGTTAATTTCAACTCACATTATGATCAAGACTTGATTCGTACCATGTCATGATTCGTACCTTGGCCAAAAATATATATGGTCATATACATACAATCGGACAAAATACCTATAGTAAATATTAAAATTTTATAAAGGTTGTGAGCAACTACAACATTAATCAAGTTTAGAAGTTGCATCAACTAATTCTGAAAATAGTTTATTTAAAGTGGGACTCAAACTTAAGTCACATGAAAAGTGAAGGAGATTGTATATTACAATTTTTAATTCTATGTGATGATAAAAGCAAATTTAGGTACATCTCAACCACCACATTACCAACCTTAATGCAATAAACACATTCAATTGTTTGAACCTAATGCATACACATCATACAATAATTTTTTATATGTAATATATATACGTACACATATACATCATTGTACTTGTCACATAGTTGCAATAGAACAACGTATGTACCCTAAAGAAAAAAGAAATAATATATCGTCGATATCTTTGTGTTTTCTTTTTCTTTGTTTCTTTTTTCTTTATCGAATGTTAACAGAATATAACAGTATGAAAATCACAATGTCGGTTCTCTAAAGTTAAAATAGGTAAATGTTTCTATATTTTGGAGACATGCATCTACAGAATATTAACTAGCAATTAACTCAAGGCAAGTAATTAAGTTGGATGATTAAAAACAAAAAGAAGAAATTAAAAATGTCGATGGTTGTTTTGGAAGAATAAAGAAATGGGAATTGAAGAGGCATGTGAGGCTCTATATCCACTTGATGATAGCATAGCTTATAAACGTAGTATATGGTTTACAAAGCCGGTACTCAAGTTTTTGTTGCCCCGGACGAATTAAATGAAAACGCTTTTACCATATTTTATATATTTAATTTTTTTCAGTAGTATTTTCATTTTTACGTTAAGGTTTTTTAGCATGTCCGACTAGTTATTTGAAGAAGGACAATTTCATTAATGAAACATAGTCCCTTAAATATGAATAATTAGTTATAAGAAAAATGACAGTTTTTAATGATTACTTTTATTAACAATTTCTTATTAAAGAGATTCCCACAATAACGGTGTCATGTTGTGACACTAGAAGTTGTACTTTTCTCAAAGGTAGTTATACTTATTAATATCTAAAATATTAGTATTGAAAGATATATAATTATATATTGTGCTATTTTACTATTTTGTCTTGAATCCTATTTGTAATTAAAATATTTATTTTTCATTAATAAAATTGGGCTCAGTTCTAAAATAAATATCTCATGTATACTTCAATATCTTATTGAAGTATAAAGTAATTGTGTACTTTTAGCATATCATACTACTATTTTTAAATGTGGTTAAAAAGTTGATTTTTAGTACTGAAGAGTTAAATTGAAACCTTATTAATAGTAGGGCTTAAAAAAAATATACGTGTACTCAAAGGATTAAATATAATATTTTAAAGAATAGGGGCATATTATGAGAAGCAAGAGTTATCTTCCTCGCGATGACTCTATTTTTTTTTCTCACAGAGCTAAAGTAATTCTTAAATGGTATTGCTTTAATTATGTAAAAACTACAGTTTTCTCCATAAACATCATCTAATTAAACTAAATCGCTCAAAAATGAACCTAATATATAGAAACATGACTCGAAATTTTAATGCTTCTAACTGTGTGATACTCTGATCCGTCACCTATACTACCCGTGCCTAAGGCCGGCCCTGATGGTTTATAATGGTGGTCCTTGAATTGATCCCCACTCCCCCATTAGAGCTACAGTTTGTCTGTATGTTAACACCATCCTTTCAGGAACAGAAGAAGCACACAAGGCTCAAAACAAAAGGCAGCTAGCTACCTCTCAACCGATTCCTCTGGCCAGCTTTACATTACAATTACAATATGATCATATAATATAATTATCTGTGGCCCCCAACCCAATGCACACATGTATCTGTTTTAGCCTAAAGCCCGTTTGATTAATAGAATAATCAAACTTCACAAATTGTTTTTTTTAACATCATAATTATATTATAAATAGCTACTTAACGTTAAAGAGTATAAATACAAATCTAGAAATAAACAAAGCTACACAATCTAGATTCCTCTCAAAATTTAACTGCGAGAAATACAAAAAGAATGAAAAAACTCTTGCCAATTACAGATAACCAAGACAAGATAAAAATCCCACCTACGAAGGCCATGACACCGATTTTCTACAAATAACTATATTAACAATATAGAATAACATATAGTTTTATTATATCTATATAAATATAATATAAATTATAAAATAAATATTAAATTATATAAAAATAACATATAGTTTTACTATATCTATATAATACAAATTGAAATTATATTAACAAATAACATATAGTTTTATTATATCTATTGCATGTTATGTTACAGAGACACTAATTTTAAGATACACTTTTCTTATTTTTAAATTGCATTACTTATTATGGTATATACTAATAGTATACCTGTGCAAGCGGTCAGAAAAATAATTAAAAATAGGCAGTCGTGATTTTTGTTTTGAAGTTTGAAGATGAATATGCTATATACGATAATGCAACAATCGCTCACAGTTTATTATCGACATTCTTAAAGGTTAACTGCATCAAAATGTATTGAACTATGTATTACTTCTATCGTATGTAATCAATTAAACAAACTTCAACGGGATATTATGTGTAACAAAGTTTTATTTGTAGTTAATTAGTTTCATTCATTGATAACTTCTGTTTGCATCTGAACACCTATAATTCTACACAAAGATACAAAATGTGAAAATTTCTAACCACATTTTACAAAATTTGAAAGTTCATGACCACATTTGAATAATTGAAATGAATAATTCACAACGAATAATTCGTAACCACGTTTTCCTATGATATTAAAGAAAAACTTATCACGCATTTGTGGTTAATTGCGTACCTACTACATTAATCAGATAAATAAACATTGAAGCTTTGTTAGCATTAAGTAGACTTATGAGTTATGTCAACTTGTGATTGTATTATTATGAGCAAGGCCCCGACAATATAATTAATCAAGACGTTTTTGGGACATTAGCCATGTGATCCATAGTGAAACTGCATAAATTTTACTATCTCCTCTTGGGATCTGTTTTCCCCCTTTGACAATTTCTACGTCAACTTATTACTCTATCCCCATACATACGTACCTACGAATATAGGATAATTATTTAAAATGAGCCGCTCTTTAAACACTTCTTAAAGGGTGATATGACTAACGCATACACATATATAGGGGTGGATGCGACTGACACGCATTCAGATACACTCACACATAGTGTACATTCAAGGCTATTAGGATGTCCATTTAGAGTATCCCTATCTAAAAATACAATTAACTTTAATTTTGTTAGGAGACAGAGGAAACAAAGAAAGGATTCATAGACCAACTTGCCCCAACGTACTTTCTTATCTCCCAACTCATCATCACATTTTTAATTCTTGTCCTCATTTTCTCGATTTATAACATATTTTTACTTTTACTATTCAGTTTAAGTTTTATTAAAAATTCTTTTTATCATTTATCATTCAAAAAGTTTTTATTTAAGTTTAACTGATAACAAATATCTTCAAATAAAACTTTTTTAATGATAGATGATAAATAAACATTAAATAAAACTTGAAATGAACTATAAAAGTAAACATATGTTACAGATTGGGGAAATGGGGACAAGTACGATAGGGAGTTGTGAAATAAAAAAGTACGTTAAAGAAAAAGGGACAATATTAAAAGTAAGTTATATTTTTAGATAATTAACCATACATACATACATACATATTGTCCCAGCAATAGTAGCTTATTGACGGAGACATGCAACATAAATGCGAAGGTTATGAGTTTAATTTTCATCCTCATATTCCTTTAATCATATGTTACACGATTTACCTCTCTCATGTTGATTGTGAAACCGGTTGGTGAAGGATGTCAGATGGTCGGTTTTAACATTTTTTTATACATACATACTTATGCACGTACGTAGGTTTCGCACCTGTAAAAAGAACATAGTATTTTATTCTTTTTCCTATACATACATACATACAGGTACATATAAGAATAACATTGTATTTTGTTCTTTTTCCTATACATACATACAATAATTCACGAGGTTGGAGTCCACCGCCATACAAACTCGAACCAAGTAAAGTTCTCTCATAAGTAGACTGACGTGATCACACAAGCGTCATCGTTTATTCCTTATTTCTATGTCATTGCCAAGTTACAGATATTTAATTTTATGAACTGAAAGAAATGATATCAACATCAAGAGTATATACGTCGAGTATTGGCTAGTGAAGAGTTTTAGAAAAGAAAATTGTATTGATCATGTCATAATATATATCATAAATGGTCGCATGCAATAAAAGAAAAAAAGTTTGGGCTCAAAGGATAGAGATTTTTCATTTGTCTAATGGAAATCAGTTTGAGAAACTGATACCTCTGAATTTGCGGTCCCTCTTTTTATCATATCTTTTTAAACATTAACATAGATGGATCATACAAAAATCTCTACATATGCTTCTTGTTTCCTTCCACAATATTGATATTAATATTAATATTATTAATAATATAAAATAAAACAATACTAATATAAAATACAAATAAAAAGAGAGGAATAGGTCAACTTTGAATAGCTGGAAGAAAGGCACAAAAACCTCATAATTAATACTGTTGAGATCTTTCTCTATATATATATATGATGCTACTATTACAAATCATGAAGAGTATAAGTCTCATTAGTGATAGAGTGAAAGCTATTCCAACTTTATTAATCATCCATAAATTCACTAGTTTTTATTTTTCTCCTCTCTCGTTCTTATTCAGTTTTGTAACGTTCTTGTTCTATGAGTACTTTTATGTTGGTATAAGAGATTGAAGCTGCCAGCATGATCTGATACATACTATCAAACCGATTCGCCTTTGTGTGTTAATTAACCAGTTGATCTTTGTGTGTGTGTTTTGCGTGCGGTATTTGTATGTGTTTTCAATCATGGGTAGGTTTACGAGAGGCTAACCAGGTCATCTTGCAGCTTCAATCACTCATTACCAACACTTTTGCATACAATGAAGATGAAAAGAAGGATCATAGCCCCTGTGAAATTACTAATCTACCCAAGTAAGTACTACTTAATTAATATGTTGTCTCTTTTTTACTTTTCTTATTCCATCATTGTTTAGTTTTCTTATTGATTGATTATCAACTAACTTTTCTAATTCATCTCCAATTAATTATTAGTTGCGTCTAATAATTAGGTTTGAGTCATCTTTTTTAACTTTAATTTAAGTTCTGCTTTCGGTAATTGTTTCTCATGCGGATAATATTTTATTATTTCCCCTACTTTCGTCACTCTTTCACTTGAATATACATGAACAATTTGTATTAAATACATGTCTATATCAAGATTCACTTCGTAGCATTAGTTCGTTTTCTTCATACGGTTAATACGAAAGGGATCGTGAAGTGAATGGAATGTCATGTAATATCGATTGAGATTTGTGTTCGATTTGTACATATCTCTTATAGCCCTAAAGGTTGTCATTAAGATATACCGAATAATTGTACATTGACCATTTATCATTAATAATTTCAAGGTTATTTTGTTATGTACAAAAGTTATGTATGTAATAACCTCATAGTGTGATGTAGATTGGAATTGTTGGAAGTTTTATACTAGAAAACTTATTATTTTATTATTAGGGAACTTTAATTTAATATTAAGAATTTTATAATTAATCTAAGAAATTGTTTCTTTATTATCTTCTTGTTTGTGAAGTCAAGAAAATTCTCAGATAACCGGTGTTTGCGAGTTTTCTTTTATTGACAACGTGATTGTGAATTAAACCCTTTTGATGTTGTCCTACTCGACAGTGACAATTAATTTCCCTTCTGTTTTTGTATGTATGTGTGCCCCCTAATATACAGGACTAAGTGTATGAAAATGTAACAAACTATGACAGAAACTCTATTATATGTATAAACTTTCAAACCTCTAATGTATACATTCAGTTTTTGATTATTGTTGATTGTATTATATATAATTTGGTTGGTGTGTCATCCATATGAATCACACATGTGGCATTCATAGAAATCTCACGTCAAAACATTACATACAATTAGCAATAAATCGAAAATTAGATACATATAATAAATGTTTTAAAAAGTTCATACACACAATAGAAATTTTGTTATAGTTTGTTACATTTTTAAACACTTAGCCTTTATATATATGGGGTTAAAATAGCTGATATCGTCTGATTCTTATATACGAAAATTCCTAGTAAATAATTGTTCAATATATCCTACACAATTGATTGAATTTGTATATAGGTAGAATTAAGTAGGTTCAAAAGAAAGTTATTTCATTAATACTTTTTTATAACGGCCGAGATGAATAAAAGGCCTGACGCAGGGATGATGTTCTATTTACATATAAGTCGAAAATGCTGTAATAATATTTGAGCAGGTTTATTTATTAGATTCATATTCGAATGATAGTCACCGAGGAGACGTCAAATTTATGTATCAGTTGTTATGAATTGAGTCGTACTGATCAATGCATTAAAGGTGTAAAAGTGACATGAACTGAACTTGAGAGCATAAATAAGCTAACCATCGTGATAAACTAGCTAGCTTGCATGTGTCACAATATACTTTCACTGTCCTAGTCCTCCAAAACAGGTAAAACTACTAACCTTTCTGAAAATAGTAAATTCAAATTTTGATTTTGGGACCCTGAATTTTTAACCACTTTCATTAAACCTATTTAAACTTTGATGAAAAAAGGAATACGATTTAGTTGCCCATTAGATCAAAGGTACACAATCTTCTCATTTAGTGAAATGAATGTGAGGATCTCCTCTCGTTGATTGTATACTTGGTGTTCATAAAAAGTTGTAGTTTAACGAATAACTTCGAATGATAGAATTCAGAAATTAGATACACGGAATGATAGTAATATTGAAGCTGTGTCTTTTTAAAGTTTGTATATTCAAATTATCGTCCCAACGTGCTAGCCCTACAATTATTAAAGAGGTGGGCGATCCATGAAGGTTTCAGGTTTAAGCAAGAGCATCACCTTTTTACTTTAAGGACATTATCTCTATAATAATTACCAGTCGTAATTCACCATTCATAACCTATTCACTTCAAAGATAAGTAGTCGAGTGGTTAGCATGTTAAAGGTTTATGAAGGAGGTCATGTTTGGATAAACGAAATTATTCATTAAGGTTTAAATAGTGAATCCTCTATACAATTAATGGTCTTTCATGATTTTAGTTGCTTGGTTGACTTCTTGCCAACAAAAATGTTCCCTCTTTTGTGTATTAAAATGTATCTTGCAAGTGTGAATTTAATGGGAAGTGAACAAATTGCAATTTTCTTATTTCATGTTGATAAAATATCCAATGGATATTCAATATTGTTTTCAGCTTGAGTGAAAGCATATAAAGAAATATTTGTAATATATAGTGAAATTATAGTTAGTTTATAAAATTGCATAGAACACTTTGCGGTAATTCTGGTGAGCTATTCGTTAATAGACCTCTTTCAATCGTGACGAAAATCGATTGATCAGTTTTTATCAACTCAGTGTTACGTCAGCTTTTTTAAAAACTGACTGAAATTGACTGACCACTACAAATAGCCACTTGTCAGTTTTTTATTTCTGGGTCCCGCACATTATTTAATTTACATATTTAAAAACAATTATTTAAATAAAATACATTTCGTTAAAATAAAAATATTACTGTAATTAAAAAAAACATTACAATTCCTAAAAAAAATACAATAATAAAAAACATTACATTTATTAGAAAAAAAATACGATTAACATTGACGAAAATTTGGTAGGAGTTTCGCAACGTGTTCGATTAGAGCATTGGCGAAGTTGATGATGCACCGTTCGATCGCGTAATTTCTTGTCCATACGTAATTGAATTTCAACCCTTTCTTGCCACGAACATTGGAGTATATTTGTCGGGTTTGTCAAATAATCTTCTTCAAGTTGACACATATTTTGTCCGTTATTCTCGGTTATCATGTTGTGTAAAATCACACAACAATACATTATTTTTTTATTTTGTTGATGTTATATGGTTTTGTCGGGTTTTTGATGATTTGCCAACGGCCTTGAAGCACACCGAATGCTCATTCCACATCTTTTCTTGGGGATTCTTGATATCTCTTGAAACACATTTCTTGATGCGTTAGAAGAAACTTAAACAACTTTACAAGAGTGGCTCATTCTGAATAAATCTCGTCGGCAATGTTGAAATTTACTTGAGGAGCTCTATCTTGTAGTAAATCGGTGAATAAATTTGATTGATTAAGAACTTTGATGTCGTTGCTCGAACCTACAGGACCAAAGAAGGCGTGCCAAATCCACAGATCGTAAGAGGCTACCACTTCAAGCATAATCATTGGACAACCCTGATCACCTCGGGTGTATCGACCTTGCCATGCCACTGGGAAATTTTTCCAAGGTAAGTGCATACAATCGATGCTCCCGAGCATACCCGAAAAACCATGCAACTCGGCATGACGTTGATGTAAATGTTACACATCTTGGAGTGTTGGTTTTCTTAAGTGCTTGGTCGAATATAGATGAAAAATGCATTTACAAAAGTTATCCAAACAATCGTATGATGTTTGTTGACCCATATGTAAGTATTTATCAAAGGCATCGACAACATAACCGTATGCCAATTGGCGTACGACTGAAATGTACTTTTGGTAAACTTTAAAACCAAGTAAACCGGTAACGTCTCGACTTTAGTGAAAATATGAAAAATATGGAGGTAGCGGAAGTTGGGAGTACGATAGTATACCTTGACATACGCGAAGAAATAAAGGCCGGATCATTCGATAATGTTGTCGAAAGTAATCCGTCGGGAATGTTAGGTGCTCGGCAAAGTAGTCTAAAAATAAATGTTCGCCCGCTGTGTCACGATTTCTACGTAAAAATCGTCTTGGTGCTCTTGGCGGATGGAATGAGCTTTTGTCGTCTTCGTCCGAATCGGAGTCTATCGAATTAACCATATTGATTGTGGTGGCCGGATTGAAAATATTCGTAAGCACTTGCAATTCTTCAATTTCGGAATCGGAATCCATTTTTACGATTTGAGAATAATTGGGTAGAATTATATAGGATAGTTGTATAGAATGTATAAAATGGGTGTGGTAGTGTGTAGTTTTTGTGTATGAAATGAATGTGTAATTTTATAAATTATAGAGGGTAGTAGTTGTTTTTGGTGTGAATTATAGTTGTTTGGAGTGGGTATATATATAGTAATGATTGTGTATGAATTAGTGGGTAAAATAAATTAAAAAAAAAACAAAAAAAAACTATTTGTTTTTAAATTTTGAGCAATTAGGTTGAGATTTTAATATATTTTTTTCATAACGGTCAAAAACAAAAGAAAGTAATTCACGAACACCGACACTCCGTCGAAAAATCGACGGTTTCAAACGACGGATCAAACCGACGGTGCTGTGTCATCGATGTCAATTTCATCCGACAGCCAACCAACTGGACCGTTAAAAGAGCTATTAAATATATTATGTGATTTGTCTATCAGTCATATTATTAAACCATATAAGATTAAATGCGGATTATAAGTGATTTTGAAAAAAAATAAAAATAGACCTAAATTCAAGTCAATTACACAAGTATAAATCTGGTTCCGTAGAAATTTGAATTATCCGGATTAGTTGAATCATATTTAATAGATTAGTGACAATTGGGCTTGACAAAAATTAAACACACTTACTATTTAATAAATTTAACTAAAATACGTGAGCTCATGATTATTTGACCTATAAAAAGCAATCAGTTCAATCGAATCGATTTAAAGAAATCTTTTACTTTTATGAGGATTAATAAAAGATGTACATTTTTATATCATGCTGCAACGTGCAGGTAAAAAAACTTTGTTGCCCACAATTACTGTCATTATCTTGCTTGTGGGATCAGTTGGTGGAGAGTCTAGGCCAGAGTGATACTCAGTTGCTCACCCTAGGATATCTTGTGGTCTATATAGTGCGTTGTGCGCACTACGTACTATGATCATCACACTCATACACACTACACAAAAATGTTGTTGTGATTTTAAATATTATATGTAGAACTTGTTACTCTCGCACGTGATACTAAACAACATTATTTTCAAGCTTAAGAAATACGAGAAGCTCAAAGCTGACAATTATGAGATCCAACAATGTAATTGAAATACATGTCAAAAAAGAATGAGGTTTTTCACATGATCGATCATCATCAAGGATGAGCTTGAGGTAGGAACTGAAACTCGACAAGAAATTCATTTTGTGAGGTTACGATTCCTCAAAGAGTGATTCCTTAGATTGTTGAGTAACCTGAATCATGACAAGATCATGTGCAGATTCAAAAGGTGACATTAAAAAGGACATGTGGTCCTCAGGGAATGTTTGGAGGTACTTCGAGTACAAACATACATTCTCCATTGATCAAAATTCAAGGCATACTTTGTGTGCCACTGCACATGTGTTTTCATTTTCAAACATGTATCATGACTTTTATTTTTATTTACCTGTTTAACAACATTGAAGAAAATGTATGATATATCAAAAAAGAACAATAAGAAAAAATCATGACTACTAATTGCTGTCAACTGAAACTCGGTTTGCTACAATCATATTTGACTGAAACTGTAGTATGTTAGTTCTAAAACGGATTTAGATCCTCTAAAGTCACTTTTTTTTTTTAACATGACCGATTATGTTGAGTGTTCTGTGAAAAAGAAACTAAGTAGGCCATTTGTTGTGAACCTTTTATATATCATCCACATCTCACTTAGATAGGTAACTAAATGGAGTTCTTGATATACAGAGACAAAGTATCTTGTCGATATAGGTTTTGATCAAAGCTAGCCTAAACACGAAACAAACAGAACCTTAACTCAAAATGAAAGAAAAACCTTACTTGAGTGTGACGGATCAGCTTTACAGAGGACAACTTGATGATGGCTCTTTGATTTTTGTTAGAAATTTTAAACTGAAAAAAGAAAGTGTAACATTCAGAACTGTACTCTCCAGATTGAGCTCATTTCTAAACGAGGCACCCGAACCTGGTCAACCCCATTGGTCACTGATTTGACCGCCTGCCAGACGAATCATCCATCATTCGTGGTGTCTTTATCGTGTTTGAATTCGTCCCAAATGGAACACTCAGAGACTCCAAATGGATAGTATTCAATTATGTAAGCATTAAAAACATGTGGTACTATTTGAATTTTGAGGTCAAACACTCTGCTAATTAGATTGTTTTAATCACTATGAAGATTATGCGGCACAAGTTCACAAGTTACATACCTTAAGAAGAATTGCCAAACATAAATTAGGATTGCGAGAAATGGAATTCCTACCGCCTTATTTGAAAACATATAAATTTGAGTTATATTTTATTGCTAACATGTCAAATACTGGTTAGAAAAAACCCGGCAAACTCAAAAGTTAACTCCTAAAATATGTCTATACATAAAGAATATTGATAAGTATTTCAGTTGTAGTTTTGCAATCATGCACAATATAATAATATGTTTGTAGAACATAGCAATTGCAGTATGTGTGCATAGGTTAACTACTAAACAGAAAAAGTATAGCACATAGTAAACTACAAATTTATACATTAAAAAATATGAATCTGATATAAATAAAATTCTTGTAAAAAAATTAATCATGATATCAATGATAATGCATGACATCATGAATAGTAATAATGAGAAGATGTTTAATTAAGATAATTATAAAAAGGTTAGTAAGAGTATTTACCTGAATGTATCACAAAAAGTTACATTTAAAAATATTAATAATAATATAATTGGATGGTAATGAGAGAAAGGGTATTTTTGTCCATCATTAATAGAGATTATTGAAATATAAAAATTTTAGAGAGTAAAACTGTTAAATTTTTGAAGGCTCAAAATTTATAACTGTCATTAAAATGAACTAACGATTATATTGTTAATTTTTAAGATTTCATTTAACGGTGAGAATTTTGACATGTAAGACTTTTAAAATTTTATATTTAATTATGATTTTTTTTATTACAGTTAGAATAGATAAAGCAAATTTTATAAGTGAAACTGAACCATCGATTTGATTCCTTCCGCTTTAAAGTCCTGCCTAGAGTTTCAGTAGTTGGCAGGATAGGTCCCTCCAACAAAATTTCCGGATTACAGGAAGCTACTCAACTTTGACGAGTTGACAATTTCGATCCTTATATATTTCAATCACCTATCTGTATACTTTAAAATATATTTTTTCCCTATATTTTCATAAATCATTCTTATGCTTATACTTTTTACCTTTTTCTTATACAAGTTATAGTGTCACATTTGTATTCATTATTTTGTAGTATACTATAATAGCATTTAACAAAAATTTAAACAATACACTCTCGGTACATTTAATAATTAAATAATAATTTTTAATTTACTTAAAGTGTAGTGTTAATGATGATGAGTGGCGTTGTCAAGTACATATTTTAGAATGAGCCAAACAAGATGATATAAGATAGACTAATTTTATTTTGAGTTAATCAAATTACATTTTATTAAAGTTTCAAGCTAGTATAATGAAATTACACATTACCAATCAATTATTAAGGTGGGCCATGACCCATCATAATCATAAGGTGACTCCGGCATGATGATAGATTATGGACAATGGTAATATGTAATGTAATTTATAATAATAATTAAATTATTTGTATTAAGGAACGAAACTTTTTTTTTAACTAAAATTAGAAAATTTTAAGATATATCCAGAAAAGAATTATGTGTTGGCCAAATGAAATAAAAGACTTTTTTATTTAAGGTCATTTTTGTTTACGAGTGTAATAGGGGGTAAATTAGTAATTCTTTTTAAAAAAATTAAGAGTCAAAGATGCAAATACTTTATAAATCCAATCCAATAATTTAGACTTTGAAAAACATTAAAAACATATCAAAATGCAAAGATGTAATATTGAAATAAAAGACTTTTTTATTTAAAGTAATTTTCATTTCTGAGTGTAATTGGGATAAATTAGTAATTTTAATTATTTTTTAAAATATTTTAAGACTTAACAAAGCAAATGCTGTATAAATAGTATTAGGAGATATTAGATTATATATTATAGGCATTTTTAATTTGTTACCATTATGGGAGTAAAATCGTTTTACTATTAGTTAGATTGTTGACCTACCCAATATACGAACGTATGTCATATACAACCAACAAGCAAATCATTGTGAACTAATAAAGGTTTTTGACTCTGGCAGGTCTACTGATACCTGCTGCTGCTATTCATCTTGTGTGGAGAATGCATGATCTTCATGGTGGTAGGTTGGGTGGCATTATTTGATTTGGTGTAATATTTTTGTTTGTAGTATAGTCGTAGTGTAATTGTCATTATTTTATTTTTGTTGTTGTAATTGGTTTCTGTGTTGGTATCTGCTGCCAATTTATAGCTTGTAGATTGGTCTTGCAGTTTTTGCTTTGTAGTTTTGGAGCCATTTTTGTTATAATTATATAAAAAGACCCAAAGATTTAAGACTTCGGTTAATTCCTGAGTATCTGCGGATCTATAAACTAATCTTACGAGGATTATTATATAAAAAATGATACATTAGCTATTGAATATTTCACGCAACATTGAAAATAGCTATTGAAACAAATAATCTACATGTAAAAATGTGAAAAAGAATAACTTTGTGTAGGTATTTCGTGTTTAAAATAACATGGTTGGTGAAAAGGGAAAACGTTAAACATTTTTGGGAATCATGTGAATTGTAGGAACATTAGAACATGCAAACCTAATACACACGTATATATAGAAATAAGAAAGTGTCATGGTCATTACAACTTGTATTTGATACTCGTGCATACTTAGTAATTATTCGGTTTCAATAACAGGAACAAAATTAGATACTACATTGTAGAAAAAAAATGATAATAAGTGTAAGTATAATGATAGATCAACTTAAACTATTTTAATAGGGAATGATTTTGATACACTCTTAAAAAAAATTCATATACCGCTGACTATATTTTACGATGTTGTATTGTATAATACCGTAGAGTACAATCAGTAGTGTACAAATTTTTTTTATTGGTATACAGATAATCACCAATTTTAATACTTGTATCATCATCTTTAGTTTGTACCTAGTTTAAAAGGATGTGTGGATGAAAATCTTATACTAATAATAATTGAATATGAAGATATTTAGAAAGAAAATCTAAACACTCGGTCTTAATTAACAATATTAACGTCGTTTTGTTAACATATTTTTAAGTTTTATATTTACTTTTTTAAAATAAATTTTGCTACATCAATTTGAAACATATTTTCATAATTTGTTACTTCTATTCTTGGAAAGTTAAACAAATGAATGAGATATGCTATTAATAGCGAGTTAGGAGATTATTATGGTAATTATAGACGAATGACAATTAGAATGTTCGTTTTTCTCGTCCAACACATCTGATGCGAAATATCAGCATAGGGTCAAAATACAAGATATATCCTAAGGACCAATCACAATAGAGTTGTAGCCTACTCACATAAGGAATGTTCAAACACGAAGACGGGGGCAAGAGAATAAATTTAATAAGACAGAATCGAACGAGTATGAGTACACTATAGCCACCTACATGTAAAGCCATTTAAGGCTTGTTTAATAGCACTCATTCAACTCCTTGACTTATATATCACGTACGTAACATCACACCAAAGCTTGGTCAAGGAAGACCTTCTCATCATCTTAACGAGACTAACAACGCTTTGTTTGATTAGCTGTGATCGAGGAAATATAAAAACGAACAATCAATTGATATTTGATGGTCATAAGTATATCTGATGTTTTTCAACTTACTTCATAGTTCATTTTGAAATTTTACGTTTTTCTAATACTTGTTAATTTGATCGATAAATATCTGTCTTATTCATCTCTAAAACTCTAACAAACCTTGTTGCTAGATGCAACTCATCTCGTTAAATCATTCAAACCATCTGGCAAAAGATTTTTGTTGCAACAGAATGCAATATACAATAAGTGAAAACGATTTAATGATCAAGCAACTATGTCACGCATCACCTCTCGAATCAAAGTAAATGACAACTGTGTCCCTTTAAGGGACTTATAATGAAAATATAAAAAGTAATCGGATATAAAGTGTAGACTAACACATACTTAAAGGACCATTTATGAAACTAACTCCACTTTCTAACCTATAAAACGGAAAACATAGAGTTCCACACAAACTCAGAACCGCCGTGGCACCGTCAGCCATCTTCACCACTACTCTGGCCACATTTTCCCTCCCACAACCGCCGTCAGGTAATCGCAACCGTCGTATCATTAATCAAACTCATTTCTACTTAATATTCTGCTTACTATTTGATTAAGCATAATCACTAAACCCTAGCTCAACACACGCACACAAATGACTAGTAACTACATATACAAATCATGAATAGAAATAGTATAAAACCGTTATTCAAGTATCGATTTAGCTACAATCGTAGTGCTTTCGTTAGTTTATTTTCATCATCATCATCATCATCGGTAGCTTGCTCTATAGATGTAGATAATACAGATAATGAAGTGGTAAATAACCTAGATTCTGGCCCTTCTAAGTCAAAAAAGAACCTAGATTATGAATTAAGACAGCTTTTAGTAAAACCTAACCCCCAATTCGAAGATGCTGTATTGCTTTTCAAGCGGTCAGCTGAATTAGGTTTGATTCCGTCTTCTCACACATGTAATTTCATTGTGGAAAGATTAGGTAGAAATATAAAGTATGATTTAGTTTTGCAAGTTTATAAAAGAATGACTAGCATTGGGGTGAGGCCTTGGTTTCTTTCATACGGTGCTGTGGTAGAGAGTTTGGTTCATTTTCAGAATCCGGAGTATGCTGTTTCGGTTTTGGGATTGATTGTGAAAAGTGGATTTTGTGTTAATGTTTATCTTGTGAATCTAGTGCTGAATGGAATGTGTTGTAAGAACAAAGTTGATGATGCTGTGGGGCTATTTCGTCAAGTTTCTGCATACGGGGTAGCTATTGATGAGGTGACTGCTAATACTCTCGTTAGTTGGCTTTGCAAGAATAGTAGATATGAGGAAGCATTAGCTTTAAAGGGTGAAATGGAGGAGTTAGGTTGTACTCTCAATTTGGTTACTTACAATACATTGATATATAATCTTTGTCGAAATAGAAAGGTTGAGAAGGGGAAAGAGCTTTTTTATGATATGATCAGTAAAGGGATTTCTCCATCTATAGATGTGTATAATTCTGTAGCTCATGGTCTTTCTAAGGAGGGAAAGTTTAAAGAAGCTATGGGTATCTTAACTGATATGATGGAACAGGGGATCCTACCGGACGTTTTTACTTATACAGGTTTAATTGACGGGTTTTGTCATAATGGGAAGGCTAAGAAAGCGTTCGATTTATTTAATTTGATGATAGAAAGGGGTATAGAGCCCAACAACGTTACATATATGCATTTAATCCTTGGGTTATGTAAGGAGGGATTTGTGAGTGATGGTTTTCAGTTATTAAAAACAATGATCCAGAAGGAAAAGAAGCCTGCCACGGAATTTTACAACAAATTAATTAAAGAGTTATGTGATCAAAGAAGGGTTGACGATGCATTGATACTCTATAACATCTTGATTGACAAGAATGATGTTAAGCCGGATGTTAAGACACATAATTTGCTTATCCGAGGTCTCTGTAAAGAAAACCGTATTAGTGAAGCAGAAGAGATCCGTCAAAAGTTGCTTGGTAATAACCTTCATTGTAATGTGGTAACTTATAATTTACTTATCGATGCCTACTTGATGAACAGAAAGGTTGAAAAGGCTATGATATTATGGAAGCAAATGCTCCAACAGAAACTGAGTCCAAACTCATACACTTTCAGTCTCATGATTAATGGATTCTGCAAATTAGGTATGGTTAACATAGCAAAAGGCATATTTGTTCGGATAAAAAACCGTGGTCCAGCTCCTAACGTGTGTGACTACAATGCATTGATGTTGGCTCTGTGCACAGAGAGTAGTTTGGAACAAGCCACAATGTTGTTTCAAGAAATGGGAAATGAGAATTGCGAGCCAGATGTCACTTCATTTAATATCATAATTGATACATCCTTTAAAGCGGGGAATATGGGGTATACAAATAAGTTACTCTTGATGATGCGTGAAAAGGGTGTGGATCCTGATTTATATACATTCTCCATATTGATAAACAGGTATTGTAAACTAGGTGAATTGGAGGAGGCAAAGAGCATGTTGAAAATAATGATTTCTAGGGGTTTCATGCCAGATAAATGCGTATATGATTCTTTATTAGAAGCTTTATGTGAAAAGGGTGAAACAGATGAGATATTTAAGTTACTTCGGGAAATGGCTAAAAGGGGGATTGCACTAGACTCAAAGTTAACTTCAACAATTTTGACGTGTATTTGTCATACTTCTGATGATATTGATGTTTTGGAGCTTTTACCAAATTTCTCGCAAGAAACGTCAGAAGAAGCAAGCATCCCGTGTAGTGATTTACTGGCAAAGCTCCAACCTTCTCAATCTGACCTACAATTGTGCGCCTCTTAATATGCTCCTATCCCTGAAATGTCAACAGAATTCTTATGATTTTCGGTAAGTCTTCTGCTCTTCATTTCCATTATGATTACTTTAGCTACAGGAGGCAAATTCCGACCATTGTTATTGAAAAAATATCAGTTTGGTTTGTGCTTTATCTCAAACGGGTCGAATCAATTTTTTTACCTAACATGGCAACAGGTCAAACGGGCTGCCAAAGTCTATCATTAAATGCTTATAACCTCTTTAATTGATTTATCAAAAAGATTTTGATGATTATTCTAATTATATTGGTTTATGTAATCATAGTTAACATATTAATTACTTTCGAGAGTTTTAAAAATGGACAAAATAAGAAATTGTGCTTCAACCCAGTACAATCTGGATAGTGACTTGTTACCTTACTTGAACCCATTTGACCCACTATGCAACCCACATATTGCCACCTCCAACTGTAGCACATCATGTGACCAAACTGCTTATGGTTTCTAGAACCATGATGAATACTAGTATTATAAAACTGTTAATTTCTGTCAAATTGGATTGTGCTTTTGTGAACCTTTTTCAGAAAATAAAATTCCCCTATAATTGTTTCCTTATGTGGACAACTATACATTCCAACAATCCACAAGCCAAGATAATGCAAAAAATGATACATTTTTAGCATGTGCTTTGATCTCTCTCTCTCTCTCTCTCTCTCTCTCTCTCTCTCCCTATTGACTCTCCTTGCTTGCTATAATTTCACAGGCCCAGCACCAGCTGTTCGGACGCTCCAAGATTTATGAAGCCTCTTCTTATCCTTCAGATGTTCAGCACCACAATTTTGTTCTGTGCACAGGGTTTCAAGGGCTGACCGAACCATAATAATAATTGGTCGTCACTCATCAGTTAGGAAGGGTGTCAAACAACCAGCTTGTGAACAGTGGACATCTGGTGGAGGGATTACTTGATTTACCCTACCTAGATTATTATTTTATTGGGATTTAGCACTTGAGGTGCAGATGGTGGGTTTGTTGGAAGAAGATTACGAGCACAAGTCATCTGTAGGTAGTGGGCTTGTTCGGTTCAAGTGAGAAAAAGATGGAATGGATTCATTAGCTAGCAAAGAATGACTTTTTACAGTCCATTGCAACTCTTCTACTGTGTTATTCTCTATTCATTTCTCACTGCTGGTGATTTCGTTGAGGGTTTGTTAGACAGCATTAATTGAGTCTTTTTAAGATAGCACAATAGATATACACTCTTAGTGTATATATATATTCTTTTCAATAACAAAGTCGGATAGACATGTATATATAATTAATTATCACATACCTATACGCTACATCATTAGACATGAGCATAGTTTTAAGTAGTAAAGTCTTCGGTTAACTATCAAACACACAAAATACCCCTTATAATAGAACTTGTTCCTTATAAATTTATAGCTACAAAATAAAAATAAAAATAAAAATGGGAAGTTGTATATTGGGCATATGTCAACGTTGAAATTTTCAACATATTTAACTAAATGTCCAACTTGAGACAAGAGAACAAGAACTACTTACCTTGGAAGATGATATATATTTTGACACTTACTGTTTAACATTTAGTTAATTTGCTTTAAAAATTATGATTGTGAGCAACTATAAGCACATTAATAGAAATTTTATGTTTGCATGTTTACAAAAATGAAATTAATAGAGTTTCTTATATGTATGTATATGTGTTGAGGAAATAGGGATTCCATTTACTTAATTCATATAATTTGCCTTCTTCGGGTTTATGAATCAAGAGTAAACAGAACCATCATATATATAAATAAAAAAGCTTTACATCCTAGAAATAGCGTACTAGAATATAAAGAATGTTCTTTATGACTCTAGTGTCGTGTGTTCCATTAGAGGAGTTGGGCTTTGGCTATTGACTTCCGGTTTCGCAACCATGATATCCCATGCTACGATGGTCTGTAAGTAGTTATCTCAGGCCTAAAAAAGCTCAAACTCATCTTGCATCATCTAGGATCAGGGGTCTAGTCTTGCCTCATGGCTACCTCTAGCCATTAGGAGTCAGATGCCTAAGCTCACCTCTAAGTTTGAGAACCTCCCATCAGAGCATTATGATCTAGATCTCATTCTCCTTCGATCTTCAGTAAGTGGGTCATGACCTTATTCAGAGTGCCTTGCATATCTCCTTGCAACTCTTCCCCTAGCGACATATACTTGGTTCTAGCTCCTCCTAACTTTTGTCAGTTCGTGATCTGTTTCACTTTTTAGTAGAACTGGTAAAACAAGTAGGTTCAAAGACTACAACAGATTATCAGATCAATCATCGTAAGAGTGTAAGAACTGAGAAACTGTGACGCCAATTATGTCACAAGTTAACGAAAGACGAACAGAGATCTCTGTAATTGGTTTAATGAGGCTCAATGCTTGATTACACAAGTACAATCTAAATGCACCAAGTGAACATCAAAAACACCAATTAATTGCAAAGAGAAAGAGTAACCAACAAAATTTCGAACAAATTAAGATCAAAACTTGGATTATGTAACTAATATGCTAACATTCAATCATTTTCAGGAGAAAAAAAAAACAATAAATTTTGTACGTCATGGCGAAATCTAGTTGAAGATTCCTCTGAGTCTACACCGTGACTAAACAGCACAAAGCCTTACATTTATCGCGACAACATATGACTCCCAACACCAAAGAGGGCCGATCATTAGCTTTGCTCGTTACCCCGAACTTAAAAGCTGTTAACACAAATATATAATCAAACTGGGGCTCATTAGGAGAGG
This sequence comes from Logfia minima, assembly GCA_963921325.1. NCBI lineage: Eukaryota > Viridiplantae > Streptophyta > Magnoliopsida > Asterales > Asteraceae > Logfia > Logfia minima. Next base: position 12,579,254 of record OY992770.1, on the reverse strand, counting down.
GTCATACAATCATACAGGTATGAGCTACTCATGCACAAATGGCCTTTACACTATTCAATTTTCCTAAAATGGCTTCCATCTGCGCTCTGGTGATGCTTCTTTTGACACAATAACTTCCAACATGTGAAGTCGGAGCTTGTTCCCCGACAGACTTTGATGGCATATATGGGATTTCATATTTATAATGTATCAGAGCAGCGGATACAGTTATGGTCAATAAGCCTGGCCACTAGACTCTCAGGCTCTGGCAGTAGAGCAGCTGTTAAGCTGTTCCAGAAATGAAATGCTAAGGAATCATCAAGAATCTTTTGGAATAGAACATCTTGATCGGATCTTTCGGCATCTGTTGCTGGTGAGATAAAGTATCTATACAAAGAACACAAGTATCAAGACCATATAAAATGAAGAAGATATAGATTTATCAGCACAATATAAATTCAGCAATTTTAAGACATGTAAAGTGAAAAGAAAATGTAGGGAACATTTTAGGGACTAACAAAGATTCTAATTTCATAAATGATGACATGCTTTACGAGCTTGATCCTAGAATTGAGGAGCCCAACTGTTCTTGTTATGCAATTTTAAACTAATCTTTTCCCATGAGATAAAACATAACCCAAATCGACCAATTCGTAAGTGCATTTATCATGATTGCACCAATCATTACTGTTTTGCTTTTATGTCCGACTACAATAAGGATCAGTATCTTCCAGGCATATCACCTATCAAGTGTGATTTCTGATGCTATTTTTCTAGTAATCTACATAACTCTGGTCAACATATGCAATTTTTTAGGATGAACCTCTTGGAGATGAAAAAGTCTCTTGAAGAGTATAACGAGCCATCAAAACAAACTGCGTGGAACAGCTAACTTCATGAAGCTATCAAATCAGCAAAACTACCTCCCCTAAGTCCTACTTAGATAGTTGAACAAGAAATGATGACCAAAAAACATTTTTTGTGCATCATATAGAATGAGGACCTACTTATGATGATTGCACCTTCAGGCCAAGAACGTCGAATGAACATCCACCGTTTAGACACATATCTGATATAACCTAATTTCAATGTTTTCCCCCCAGAAATTACCCAAGTTGCTATTTCGATGTACGCAATTTATACAAACAGTGAAGGATGATATATGTAGGCGAATACAATTTGGGGCATATTAAAGCATATATATATATATATTCGAAAGTGGCAACAAACATATATACATTAAACTTTTTTATACATATAACAAAAAGAAGAGTGAAACTTGCACATACCTTGTGATATTGTTACGACTTATAGGGAAAAAAGCAAAGAATGGCTGCAGTTTCAGCTCCATCTGATTCTTTAACCCATTTTCTTCATGCAAAAACTTCTTGCCTACTCTAGACAAAAGATCCGCTCCGTTCCACCTTATGCTCGTATCATCATAACTTGCGTAAAACTCCATCAAGCACTCCATTATGAACGGACTGCACAATAATTTAAAATTTTCATTAAAACAAAAAAATTTCTGACAAACTCGATAATTTTATATCTGCACAATTAGATGCAGAAGCTGTCAAAGATGAGAACAACCAACATGCAGAGGCTGTTAAACTACCTGTGCTTTCTAAATGCCATCACGGCTCCATTTATAGGACTTGCAGATGCTTCATCCTCCAGGCCCACCATATTAGATAGAGAATCAAGTGGTCTCAGCACTTTAACATCTGTATCCAGGTAGATCCCACCATATCTAGTAACAATTAAGAAAAAAAGACTTATCATAAGGCATTAGAAGTAAAGAACAGGAATCAGATATACATGCAAACATGCCAATCTTGTTCGTATATCAAGTAAGCACACACATTTTCTTTTTGGTGGCCCAACAACAGATAACATCACAAAATCTAGAATATTTGGCTCCTAAATAATTCAACCCCAACTCTGTTTTGACTCATTATCCGACCGGCCCATTTGGCTACCTCAACCTAAAATCATCTTTCAATTAAGCCATCAAATTTGCTTACTTGTAAAGAGCAGCAAGGCGAATAAGCTCGCTATAATGAGTAGGATAAAACTTTGTCTTTCTCCACTCAAACCATACAGAAGCAAATTCATGGGTTGGTGTATCTTTCAGTAACTCGTCCAGATTTGGCATGGCAACAGCAACCTTGAAACTACAAAAAGAAAAAATATCTAACCCATCAGCTTTTTCATCGAATAAGAGTCCAAAAATTATTATTTTTTATACGAGAAATTACCCATCTTTAACAAAACTATCGAAGAAATTAAGCTCAATTGTTTCAGAAAACACCACAACACAAGCATCTGGATGATGAAATAGCAAGCTTTCAAGCCCACGTTGATGTCGAACACTAAACATCCAAGTTGGAGAATTCCATACCATAAAAACTCTTATCGAGCACTTCCCTTTTCTAAAGAACGAATCCATGAAGTTCGAGAAAGATAACCGAGGATATACACCAGGAAAGTAACCCCATCTCTTCCCATCTGCATAAATTTGACCCGAAATTTCAGATTTCACTCCATCATCACCTCTATCACTATCATTATTGTCCAAAGTCTTTCGTTCAGCTATCTTCATTTCACTATCTACATCAACATTCTTAACTTTTGAAACTTCAGATTTTAGTACAACATTATGCGGTGAGACACCTAAAGACTTTTTAACACTAAAAGGTACTTTTTTGAATTCATTAATTATCTGTTTCTGAATGATTTTATCCCCTTTTGTAAACCATGTAACGCCAGCACCATCAGGATCCTGTAAAAAAGGATGATTCAACGGATTTAATAGCTCAAGATTTGATTTGAACATTCGATCACGCCTTAAAAAATCACTCTTTTTCTCAAACCAATTTCCCCAACCTTCTCTTAATGGTGAAACCCTAGCTCCAACTGTTAATAATAATGCATCTTCAATTCCTTTCACTTGAACCAATTTTCTCCGTACATTATCATCCAAAACGACGTCGTCCGAGCTGAACCCCAAATTAACGCTAATTGAATTACTACTATCGAAATTAGAATCAAAACTAGCGTAATCCTCCCACTGATCAATCGATCGTTTATCAAAAGCTCTTCGAATCACGCCGTGCACGTGATCGAAATAGTATTTAGAAACCCTAGATTGATCAATTTCGTCTTCAATTTCATCATCGTGAACCCTAGAGTCTGGATCTTCTTGTACGGCGTCGTCTAGCTCGTCGATCCGGTCATCGGAGGAGTTCCGGTCGTCGGGATCGGAATCTTCGAGGAGAGGATTGAAGGTGAGTTCATCGGATTTGTGGTGGTGGGAGCGGCGGTCGGCATTGAGGCGGATATAGAGGATTGAGACGGAGACGAGGAGGAGGACGGCGGCGATCAAGGCGCAGACGTAGGTGCCGTAGCGGGGACGACGCCGTGACCGGAGTTTTCTCAACATTATGACGACAATAGACCGTTTAACTGTCTGTCTGGTTTTCTGTTATAAGTTAGTGTGAATGTGAATTAACAGACATACATTTGAAAAATTATACTTTCTTCAACTTTTTAGTGAGCAGTCGATATACTTTGAGCAATATGTGCCCGAAGCCAAAAGTAGAAAAAAAATTATTAATAAATTGGATAATCATGATTTTCATATTAATAACGAGAGCTCTAACAACCGTGTTTATTTTAAGATTCGAGCTAACAACCGTGTTTATCGTTAAGATTCGAGCGCAAGTGTTAGTATGAGAAAAATTAGGCTACACTCGTTTAATAATTTCTTCTGATAAAATGCGGCTCGAATTCAAATAAATTTTAGAATTTGTATCTCAACATGAGCAAGAGTAATTAGCTATTGTCCGAATCCAAATTCGATGCTCATTTGCTTATTTGTGAACTCAATCATGAGAAACTCATTTTTGCTCGTATGAGTTCATCTATACTTGATGTTTTTTTATTTACATTTACTTATATTATATGACTTGTAAGTATGCAAAATATTATATAAATTATACTCGTTTGACTTATTTTGCTCGTATAATTCCAAATTAGATAGAGCTTTTTAAACAAGACAAGTCAAATATTAATTTTCTAAACTCTATCTTGTGAAAATAATCGAAGAATAATTTTGTCGAACTTGATTAGGGCTTGAAATTAGAAAGCTCGAATAGCTTGTTATTTGTTCAAAGCGTCAACATCACTACTGTTTAAAGATGATTTTGACGATTAATGGTTAAAGATTTTGAATGACTAATTATTGACTTGATTAGTTTTTTAAGTACTACTATTGTTCTGCATAACCAATGAGTAGTTTGCAAATTATCATTCTACATTTCTACCATTACTCTATTAGCTTTAATCACTTCACAATCTACATTTTGGTACAGTAACCGATGCTTATGTATAGTGTTTGGCCATTGCATTATATACCTTGCACAATAGAAATAATTCTAGAAGCATGCGTAAATATGATTAAAAAGGGAATTCACCAAAAACAAACGGGTATATATGATTAAAAAAGAAACCGCTACAATACCCAGTTTGGCAAGTTTACTGAATTGCAACACTTAATCAGATTGTGACAAGAAATCAGTAAGTTGCCCAATTTTCATGAGCTGAGCCTCGAAATAGTTAGAATAAGGGCTCAATATACATCCAGTATTGTGTCAAGAGCAGTTGTGCTCTTCAAAAGTTCTACATCTTCTACAAGTAAGATGAAGCCCAAATTCAAAAATATAAAGGTTTTTCTTAAATTTCTTTAGTCTTTACGACTAAGGTTTTGAAACCCGAGTCAGGCCAGTCGGTCGGACCGCAACTCGGTAAGTGTGCCGAGCGAACTAGGGCCGAGCGAACCTGAAAGTCAAGCTCGGTCAAGACCGGCTGGGTTTCTGGTCTGACCAGTTTGACCCGTTGACCCGGACCGGTTTTGACCCGGTTTCATACATATATATTTAATTGGTCAAATGGTCACGAGTTCTAAACAGGGTACCTGGCTACCTGCAGGATTTTCACTCTCATTCATTTGCTTCACCTTCTTGTTCCACCTAACCCTAAAACCTCCATCACAGCCTCCATACGGCCGGCTACCCTCACTCCGCCACACCCTCCATACGGCAGCCACCCACCGCCGCACCCTCCTCCTGACCACCGCAGCACCGTTGGTCCACCACCGCAGCACCCTCCTCCGGACCACCACAGCCTCCTTGGTCCACCACCACTGCAGCCTCCTTGGTCTATATTCCGGACATGTAAGTCTCCTAAATAGCTAATTTAACTTGTATTATAATGTAAGGTTACATTCTAAAGTGCTAATTTGATTATTATGAAATTGTGAGTTAAGTAATATGAATGGAATGTAATGTCAAATGAAATGGAATGTAATGTCAAAATCTTGTATTATAAATGGAACATGATCAACAGCAGGCAGCAGCAGGTAATAGATCAAAAGCAACAGCAGCAGCAGTTTATACGGTCAAACCTGGTCAACCCTGGGGGCGGTCGAACCGGAACCGGTGGGCAGTCCGGGCCACTTAAAAAACCGGGTTTCAGAACATTGTTTACAACTAATAACATAGATGTAAGGGGGTTACCTCTATTTCCAGGAAACACTATAACGCTTCAAAATTGTGTTACTTTTGCATCTGAAAAGATCAAGTTTATATGCATTTATATGCAACATTTGAGCTCCACCATATATCATTCTCGAAAATCACCACTCTATCCAACCACACATCTTTTGGTCATCCTTTGATGAAGGAATTATGGTAACTTCTACAAATACATCCGACACGAGACAGTTTTCTGCAGTTCCATCTTCGACTTGCAAAGACTCTTCTCCTTCGTGGCCACTTTTTTGGCATCCAACAGGCCGTTGTACAGATTTGATGGACACATCAACCTTCTCAGAAACTTCAAGTGCCACTTTTGTTGAGTTATTGCCATCTTTAGAAGACGTATTTTCTGCATTTACGTCTCCCTCAACTTGTCACATTTCACTTGTTCATTAGAAGTTTTTTGTTCTACAAATTCAACAGATACACCAACCTTCTCTGAGCCTCCAAGTACTGCTTCTGTTAAACTGCTGTCATCTATAGAAGGTATCTTTTCAAGAGAAGTTGGCATCCTAAAAACAACCTCCACGGTTTTATGGATGCAATAATCTTCTCCGAGCTTTCAAGTACGTTTCTGCTGACTTTTTTGTCATCTTTAGGTGGTGTTAGCTTATGAGAATTTGGCAGCATGTTAATATCCACAAATCTCATGGATGCATCAACCTTCTGTGAGCTTTCAGGTACTTCTTTTGTTGAAATGCTGTCATCATTAGAAGATATATTTTGAAGCATATCCGTATCTATAGTAGCACAAATACCATCAGCAGTGGACTTCTTTTCAACAAAAGCAGGCAAACTAGTTTCCGGCGCTTGCAAGACGCACCCATCAAATGATTATTCTCCACAGGCCACACATCAGATCTAGCACCTACCAAACATTTTGTGTTTTCTTTGGATGTATCATCAATGCACTTGTTTGCTTTCTTGCGTCACTTAAAATCCACAATTCTGGTCTCTGGCAATGGTGATCCATCTTCAGTTTCTTCGTCTGCCAGATCAGCATCTAGTTCCATTCTCTCCTCTGGAAGCTCATGATCTACATTGTTATACTCGCTTGCTTTATTGCCATCATCTTGTTTAAAGGCTGATTTCCTTTTCTCAATCCTCTTTATTGGACCACTTACAGCTTTCTCCAACATTTCCATAACTTTGTCAACCAATGCATCCAGCTCATGTTTTTTTTCAGTTTCAAATTCTTGTTCTTCATGCCCGAGAGCTGAATTTAACCGATAAAAAACGCTAACTCTCTTGTCAGTACCAAAAGAATGCTTACTCTCACGTGATTGTTAGAACCTTTTTCGTTGGCCAACCAGGTCCTCTTCACGTACACGTAAATCAGCATATATGAACGTGGTCCTAAGAACCTTTTATCACATTCAATTGCACCCTCTTCACGCACACATAGACCAGCATCAGATGAAGAGAGCCGTTTGGAAATAAAGTCGGGATACTAGGAAATCTTTGAGCTTATGGAAAACCAGTACTATATGACAACTTTCCTTCAACTGTAAGCTGGCTTTTGCTCAATGATGCATAATCGGGATCTTCAAAATACCGCATTGACCCTTCGTTATGTGAGTGAAATGGAGGTGACGGACTCATAGGCAATAAGGTAGGTATCTCATTAGAGCTTGGGTATAGTGGGCCATCGTCAAGGGGAATAAAACTTGATCCATCAGCAAAGTAGGAAGGACTATATCGACTATCAGGAACATCCTTCCTGTAGGATGACAAGATAATGAATAAGTATTTTTACTAAGATGAGAAAAAAAAGTCTAAGCCAAAATATTTATCATCGTGAGGTTTAATTCCAAAAGTTGTCTCTTTTGGTGTGCAAATGGGTTGTTCAGGCGACGCTGTTGGCCTGAAGATGTGATCTTCATCATAAATAGGTTTACTCAGGGAGTGTTCATTTAATCTTCTTAGTTCATTTTCTACTGCTTCATTACTAAAATCGTATCTATCATTAATTGTTTCACTTTCTATACCACATGGGCTACCAAGGTGACATTCTGAAAGACTTTGCCTAAAACCTTCTCTAACATTATATTCATCATCCATCCTAGCATAGTCATCTTTGTTTTTACCACCCATCAAAAACTTTGCATCGTTTCTTGCTATACTAATTTCACTATAACGCTTTTCATTGGGTCCGGTGAATAGCGGAATGTAAACGTCGTCTATATCATGCTCTCTTTTTCTATTCTCCATCATAAAAAAAACTATTCTCGTTAGTTAATCCTTTATTTTCTTCAAATCTACAATGCATTTCATGCCCATCACTGGCATCATCCATAAAATTCAATCCTGCATCAGCCACCCTCTTAATCCCCCTAATGAATGATCACGGTGTTTCCCTAATACGTCCTGCCTGATAACACATTCACCAAGATCACCGTCGTGTGTCTTGTAGTTTGTTACAAACCCATCCCTATTGTCTTTCTGCCTAACCTCCACAATATTTTTGGTAGAGAAAAAGTCTACCTCTTTAACTTCTTCACTCCCAAAGTCAAAGATGTATTGATCATGACCATCTTCTTCACTTACAAATTCTAACCTATCTCTCATATCCTTCCTAAGTTCACCAAATCTTGAATCTCCCCCTCCTGGCTCACCACATCTCAAGACGTTATTTATTTAAACCCTAACAAACTATTAACTTTAGTATTCGAAAACAAATAATATATTTATAAAAAGTTATAGATATGAACAAACAAAACTTGTTTCATTAATTACCACTAAAGTTAAAGTAACAATATTAGTCGTAAGATCAAAACAAAGAATCGGACGAATCTCAAACAAACTTAATGAATCAACAAGATAGTCATAGTCATTGTTTATTAAACAAATCAGCAACACACATAATACTTGCACCTTGTAAATCAATCTTGAAAAGAATGACAAGAAAATACTTAGGTGTATTGATAACAAACTAACTTACCAAATTAACAATATTAAATAGGATAAATCACATATAATAAATTTAAACTGGTGAGTACTTTTTTTCTGTTAGCTAATTTCCGTCATTTTTGAACGTGATCAGATAAGTTAAATTGTATCTAAAGAGAAAATTAAGTAGTTATTTTGTTTCGTAGAAGAATGTTGTTATTTATTTGCCGAATAATCTATTAGTTTGTTTCCAAAAGCAATCATAAACATCGTTTAAAATATATTTATTTAACTCTTATTTTGCAGCTTATCTTGAAAATACGTATGCATTAAGGTTGCGTTTGATTCGCAGAATTTTTTTAAAGGAATTGAAATTAATAAAAGAAAAGGAAATTTAAATTCCTTTAGTGAAAGGAATTTGATAGAAATTAACTTTATAAATTATTCAACAAAACAAACTCTATGGATTGGAATCTCAATTCTAATTCCATCAAATTCCAATCAATTTCGTAAATCAAGCGCAACCTAAGAATCCGCAATATTGCAGGGACGAACTATACTACTTTACTTGTTAAAATATTAATTTACTTGTTAAAAAAAATTTGAATATAAATTATTAATCCGCAACCCGATCTGACCCGACTCGCCTATCTTATCCACTTGATGACTCCTGCAAAATACGAATTATATCAAATTAAGTTAAATTAAATTAAATTAAATTAATATTTAATATTGATTGATATTTACATCAAAATAAAAAACAAAGCCCCTCCCCTCCCCTCCCCTCCGTCATTCCGCCACTTTGTATACCCTTACTTCTTTTCTCCGGCAAAAGGAGAAGACTAATTTGTAGCTCAAGTCTATACACGGCTTCATTCTACGTAAAATTTATTGCTTTTATGCAGACATATTATTTAGTTTCCTTCATATGAAGTATAATTATTTTAGGCAATTTGTTTTTCTTCCAACTGTTAGATTAATAAATTCATCTTATTTTTGATATATTTTTTCTTGTTGTTGTTGTAAATTCAGTTTAGGTATTCGTTGCTGTAATGCCCTAATTTTTTTGTTTATATCACTGTTCCATCACAGTATAAACAAAAAAAACCGTTCTGAGAGAAGCTGCAACAAGGTTCATACTCGAGGTTTTTGACTGTGATTTTGAGGTAAACTCGACTTATATTTCAATCTTTTATATGATTATTCATCCCAGGATTGCAAATTCTTTTTACTATTGATTGATTTAAGCTTGTACGTATCTGATGAATCGTATTAAAGTTATATTGATTTGGGGATGAAGGGTTTTAAGCCATACAATACTTACTCTCAAAAAAGAAAAATGTTATTTATTATCCTCAACTCTTATACTCAGTTTAATGAGTTGTATTGTTGGCACAAGCAAAAATATGGGAACTAATTTTGTAAGTATAAAATTAAATAGAAAACTACCATAAAACTATGTTGAATAAACGATTTACGAGTTATATAGAATTTTGGAACTAAAGCAGCATACAAAGAGGAAAGTTTGAATGGCCAATTTAACTTTCTATCATAACAGCTCACGAGTGTTTTTCTATGATCCTAGAAGCTTATTTTAAATAACTATAGGCATTGTAATATTTGGGGTTCTATAATAGTAACCGAATTTTTTACTCAAGTCAAACAGTAGGGTGGCATTTAAATGAAGTATGTGTTACACTAATAGTATGGGAATATAAGTTGCTCTTGCGTATTAAACGAACCGGGCAAATAAATAACACTAGGTGTATATATTGGTCAGCATAATGCATAAATCAGTGATAATGGTTAATTTAGTAGTTGTCAGTGAGTGGTGGTTTATTAATTGTTGTAGAGCATTTGGTAGAGAATTAGGTTCGGATTGTTACAGTTTGCGTGGTAGACAGTAGATATTAAATTAAAATAATATCATGCTGAGAACACTTGGAGTAAATTTGATCTGACTTTATTTGAGCTGTACTAAATAACCATTTCGATGATCATTAATGGGATGCGATACACATAATCATCAACGATTAGCGCACGAAAAAATGTTACTCAAGTTTCATTGAAATAAGTAAATTTAGGTTAATGTCATACCTTTAACATATCATGCATAGTTCATGTGATTATAGACTTACATTGAAGTAACAAAAGCTTCTGAATATACAACTTCAGTACTGTGAACTAGCTAGCCATATTCGTACAGTTTACATTTTAATTCTGTTAGCAAATTAATATTGTGCTGAGTTTTGAACTTAGTATTGTAATATTCGACTTGACACATAGTTAAATGTCTAACATAATCACAACCTAGAGTGTTCTTGTGTATATAATGCTTTCATTGATTTTGTATCAATAGAATAATAGTTACTTATGACATTGTAGAAACAAATTCATTAGAATAGCAACGAGGATAGTTGAAGAAACTAATGTATTGTAAAGTTAAGAAATGGACTGTGTTATTTATCTTTATTTTACTATATTTTAATTTTTATTTCATATACTTCAGATTTTTTCTGAAAATATGCCTCCAAGGATTGCACAAATCCGGCTTGTGAGTTCACACCCTCAAGTTTATGAACCTTGTGATGACTCATTTGCGTTGGTCGATGCACTGCTGGCTGACAAAACAAAATTATTAGAACACCACCCGACAATTTGCATGGAAATTGGCAGTGGTAGCGGCTATGTGATTACAAGTCTCGCTCTTATACTTGGATCTGAATCAAAAAATGCCTATTATTTTGCAACTGATATCAATCCTGATGCTGCAAACGTGACTCGTGAGACACTTGAAGCTCACGGGGTTCATGCTGAGTTAGTAAACACTAACATTGCTTCGGGGCTTGAAAAGCGGCTGGCGGGGATGGTGGATTTGATGGTCATTAATCCACCTTATGTGCCAACCCCTGAGGATGAAGTGGGTGGTTCTGGGATTTCATCTGCTTGGGCTGGAGGTGAAAATGGTAGAAGTGTAATTGATAAGATTCTACCAATTGCTGATACTTTGTTGTCGGAAAACGGTTGGTTGTATATGCTATTTCTTGCAGAAAATGACCCGTTACAGATATGTCTTCAAATGAAAGATAAAGGTTTTGGTTCAAAGATTGTTGTCCAGAGATCAACAGAAGAAGAAACATTACATGTCATTAAGTTTTGGCGTGATCCAGATATTCAAGTGGAGGGAAATGAAGGGGTCTCCAGTGGGAAAACAGCTTCTCAAAGGGGTTTCGACTTTCTGCTTTCACAAATTTCTCGGCTGTCATTCAAGGAGACAAGACGATAGCAGCTTTTGCTAATTGACAAAGGTGAAATACAGAGATCTTTCTTTTAATATACATAATCACATTTCCCTTAAACTTTTTTAAGGTTGAGAAAATGAAGCAATTTGTCTTTTGCAATTGTGGTATGTGCTTCGTATGTTTGCTGGTGAGCTAAGAAAGCCGCTTAGTGACTTAGTACTGATCATTATTTTTTGACCTGAACCGCTTAAACAAATGCCTATTAATTAGTTCTGGCTACTTGATATAGCTACGAGATATGAATATTGTAGGCTGTCCAATTCTCTAGGGGTCATTCTGTCTCTTGGACGGTAAACAATTGGGTGGTGATATTTCTATATTTTTTTTTGATAAATTCATCAAAAATATGCGATATGCGTTAAGAGTTTGTGCTGTACACATACATACCGAAATTATGCATTAAGAGCTTGTATTGTACACATATTACAGCGCACAGTGTTGGTGGATTTTTTTAAAAATGTGACGGATATATCACCAAACAATTATGCATCAACTTCATTTGTTTTTAAGTTAAGTTGTTTGAAAGATTTAATATGTACCTAATCATATGGAAAGTATAAAGAGAATAAACTATAATTCAAATTTTATATACGATAACAATTAGAGCTAGTAGATGACCTGTGCTATATAATGGAATTTTTTTTTGGCAACGACTAAAACATGATGCGGATTGTAAATGGTTTATGTACTGTTAGAATGATTAGTTTTTTTATGTGTGTGTAGTAATTGTGTAAAAAAAATAATTTTGTTTTAACGCTGCATTCTCGAGTTTTTTTTGTAGTGGAATGAATAGGAAATCAATAGAAAAAATAATAAAAAGTCATTATCAGAGTTTTTTTTAGGAATGGAAAGGAATAAGTTTTTGTTATAAATATTTTCCTTCCAATTTGAGGTGATTGTAAAAGAAAACAATATATCTAACTATTTTCTTTCATTTTCTTCTACTTTTCTTCCGATTCGTAAATACATGTGAGCTATCTTATATTATATTATTTTTCATTATTTTCTTCTCTTTTCTTTTCCATCTCAATTTTTTATGTTAAAATAACTTGAGAATACAAAGTAAAAGAAAATATATTTTTCAAAGTGTGTCTGAGGTTCGAAATGTACGTGAACATATTGTATTAAATATCTGATCTTGTAGTGATCACTAAAGATGTATGAGTTTCCGTTACTATTAAATTGTGTGTAGAAACTTATATGATATGTCTAATTTTGCAAATAAGTTATTTGTGAAAGAACATATAGTTTCCTTATTAGGTGTTATAATGTAAATGGTTATATAGGTATTTCTAATCTTCAAATTTTAAGTTTTAAGTTTTAAGGATATATTATAAATAATTTATAAGGATTATAGATGTAATTAAAATGTTTTTAGTCGAATAGTTTGGAAAAGTTAATTAATATTATTATGGTATAAGTATTGTATGGTATAGTTTTCACATTTAAATATTTAAGTTTTAAGTAAAAAATGTGAAATGATTTATATGTAAGTAAAGATATATCAATAGATAAATAAAATAAAAATACTCTCAACGTTTTACTATCCTAATACGTACACCCAAATTTAGAACTAGTCAACTACTAAATGATTACACAAAGCAAAATGTGATTAAAACATTACATCTTATTACCTCTATAACAATTACCGAAGGTAATTGACAATATTCACAACCTATTTCAACTCACTGAATACTATGCAACTCAAAGGAAAAAGTAAAATTAACAAACAACTCACTAAAGACTATAGCAACTCAAAGGAAAAAATAAAATTAACAAATAGGAGATGGGAAGGTAGTCCAAAAAAGGGTATGGATACTTTCTCAAAATGAAGAAGCATAAATAAATATATTTGAGGTAAGCATTAATAAGAAAACAAAAAATATAAACACAACCATACATGTCTAATATTAACAATAAAAAGAGAACGTTAACCGAACATTAAACCTTCCACAATGGAACTCGTACCACTTGTGTTAAGAAACAATTACCGACCGACCCATGGCTCAATATTTGTAACTAGGGACCCAACTCGTCCACACCATCCCACAGTCATAAGTTCTTTCCAAGAAGCCGTCTGGTAGTTCCACCGAGTTAGACTTGGTGGAACCTTTCTGAGAACCCAAACGAAAGGCAACTCAGAAAGCTCAAGACCTAAAGCTAACTCAACAAGCTCAGTCTTGCTCACATTAACCTCGCTTCCTAAGGCCACATATACAACACGACCTTTTGGTTGACCATCAAGCTAATTTTTGATTATCATCCATTTGTCATCTTTATCATCTCCTATGTTTGTGGATGTTTCCGGTGGTAGTAACTCCAAAGGAACCACCGGGAGGTTGCTTGACTCTTCTAAGAGAGTTAGCCTTTGGGGATCGAATTCATGAAAATATCTTATAAAGTAACCATCACATCCCTTTCTAACCATTCCCATACGATATGCATCTAAAACCCTTGAAACTCCCCTTAAAGCATTAAAAGTACTTTCACCCAACATCTTGTTAGCCTCGTACTTCTTATAACATATATTGGTTGGGTAGGGAACCGACTAAACCGTTTTCCGATCATCAAAGCCATTTATCATGTCCTTCGTACAGCGTCCTACGAAAGCCGACAAACATGCATTTACTATCGAGAAGAATCCTTGTGAGATGCCAAGGTTCGTCGCTATCGACGGTAACCAATGAGAAGCAAAATCACGTATAATTCAATCCGGAGACTCTTGCTCTAGAAAATGAGTGACCTCTGGTTTAAGATCGTCGAAGGCTTTCTTAAGGTAATGTATATCTTCAGTACGGATTGTCCGTTCTACTCATTTATTTTGTATTATTTCATTCCGTTGTAGTAATCAATATGTAAATAGTATTTTAACGAAAAATTAGAAACAGTTTATATAGAACAATCTAATGATTGTTAACAACTTTGTTTATTGGTCATGACAATATTATAAAGCTCATATTAACAGTAATAAGCTCGCATTAACAGTAACTATGTTCATGTATTTGAACACATCAAGTTAGAATGTGTATTCTATTTGATAGAATTGAGAATCATGTCAACGTAAATGACATGACTAATGGATATGTCATAATTTTGAAAATTCTAAGTATGAATTTGAAGATGCGACACGGACATGTTAAGCCTAACGAGATTAATGCTAGAAAGATGTTTAATTTAATCTCTTCTTTGTTGATATTGAGAAGAGACTGATTAGTTATCTAGATTATAACATTCTAAATGACTTGGCAATGTATACAGTGTCAGTAAATAAAAAGATATTGGGTGTATCCCTTAAGACATACAATTACTGTTACGATGTTAAAAGTTAATCTTTGTCATGTATAGGTTGACATAGTTGAATGATTAAGAAGAGCCATGGTATTTAAAACTCTCCTAAATGTTATATTTAATGTGGTGTTTAAGTCTTTGAAGTTGATTTTAACATGATACAAGGACATGGTATCAGATTCCTTGTAAGAGAAAGGTATGGAGAATTAAAATAATTTATCTTCTATCCTTATGCTTAGGTTTGGAAGTCTATGGTATGATAAACTTAGACTTGTTAGTTATGATCATCTGCAGAGATCAATTAACAATGAATGTTCAATTGTATGGAATTTATATAAAGACAAAATCAGTAGTTCATTCAGTATTAAAGGATGTGGTATGACAACAATGTTGTGGGATTGTTTCCATTATTGATATGGACCTTGGTTTAAACAATATGATATTAAGGATTATTATAAACAAAAATATATTTATCTTTTATTATATTATCTTGGGGGTATGAATTGCCTATACATTTCAGATAAGTGAGCTAGCTATAATTTGAGTGTGGAAACTTTAATTGAGTTGCCTAAATTCAACGTCTCCAACTCAAACCTAGATTATGACTTAGAATTGCTCAAATTGTGCTAAAGTTTGGAACAGAAAAAAATGTAAATCTTATGTGGGGTATTTGACTGCATCATTGATTAGAATCATATTATATATATACATATATGATTATGACGAAAACTTATATCAAGTTGCAAGACATGTGGGGAAAACACTTTATTAATTAATGCTTTATTAATTGAAATCATTAACCTTAATTGATTGTGAAAAAGGAAGAACATTTTCACAATAGCATGAAAATGTGGGGAGTGTCTTGAATTTTGATAAGAAATTCATGATTCATGAGAAAATGATTATTTGAAAGGCTAACAAATAAGAATCTAGTTGACGCTAGAATTCTACTCCCTCCATCCCTGAATAATATTCTATGCAGGGTTCAACTGTTGAATTTTTATTTTATGAACTTGTGTGTTTTTAGAGATCGATTTCCATTCATGTAGAGGAATATTGAAATATTGGTGAAAATGAGTTTTTCACATATTTCATAGTTATATAATTATAGGCATATATAATTATTATGAATACTATTTTGTATTGTTATGTAGTCGGTGGCCAACTTCATAACGGTATATTATATGTCGAAAAGTAGATTTTCGATGAATGGGATATCGATGCTCAATGAGAAATAAATTCGAGTTAAGGTGGATGATAAAATGAGTGAATGATATTGTATCGGTTATAAATTTTATTCATATGGGGGATTGTTAGAAAAATTTTAATGTTTGAATGAAAATT
Organism: Logfia minima; assembly: GCA_963921325.1. Classification (NCBI taxonomy): domain Eukaryota; kingdom Viridiplantae; phylum Streptophyta; class Magnoliopsida; order Asterales; family Asteraceae; genus Logfia; species Logfia minima. Next base: position 12,562,855 of record OY992770.1, on the reverse strand, counting down.
GATTGGTACTTGTAAATGTAATATTTGTTGTAGCTAATGTGCCTTCAGTTGCAAGTAAATATCATCTTTCATTTTCACATAAAATTAGGTAGCATTTGATGGTCATTATATCAAGTTTTTCAGTTTTCCCATCATGGCCATATAATAGAGAATTCTTTTCTTCTCAAAGACATACATGAAACCTTGGCTTCAATGAAAACATACACAAATTCACATATTAGATTTGTAAGGTTAGTTTTGTTCTAGTCACATTCTGACTTAACAATTTTGGTCAAGTTAGGAACAAACTTGGGTTAACTTGCGAAGAACAATATCGACAATCTTTTCAGGCATGTGTTCAAGTCCGATAGTACTACTGTTTCTTTGAAATAAGCTAAGCAAGAACGCAAGAAAGCCTTCTCGCAAGCAAGAAGGAAGGCAGATTTTTTTGAGGCTAGCAACCGATAGCAACTGTAGCATTAGGATCGATATTGGAAGATTTTCGGGTGATAAAAAGGTGACGGATCTGTTCTAAGGAAATTATATTAAATATGAACATCGGTTTGTCATTTATCGGACAAATGTTAAAATAAAAGGTGAAAATGAAGAGTAAGAAGATGTATCATTTATATGTTAAACATTGAGTGGAATAGATAGACTTATTTTTAGGTATATATAGCTGAACTTTAAAATAATATATTTCATTTTTAAGTCTAGGAATAGCACAATATTGGTGGGGGTACTGGGGTTGCACCAAGTCACCAACCAACCAAGAAAACACAGAGCTGGTGAGAAATTGGATCGCACACCCACCCACCAACCTTTTTGTACTATTGTTACTTGGGTTGGTGAATCATTCCTTCACGAGAAAAGAAAAACAAAAAACAAAAAGCGGTGGCGGCGATGGGATCAAGATTAATGTGGGCATCAAAAGCTGCAGCCTCATACCTCAAAATCTCTACTGCTACTCTCAATAGAGGTTTTGCCTCTGGTAATCACTCCCACTTTAATTAATTCCTTTGTCACCTTTATTTTATTTTTTTCTATCATTTTCTGGTCACGTTCGGTACAAACCTAAATCTTTGATTTCGTCATAACTCATACACCGAAGATCTTATGTTAAATAGAGTTCAGTGTTTTTTCAGTTTATTTAGAGCTAGGGGAATATATCCATATCGATTGGATTATAAAATATGCTTCGACTATTGGATCATTGAATGCAATTGTTCCGTACCATGACATTTTCTGTTGAGCAGTGAGTTACAAGCATTTGACAGTTGACATCATAAATCTGTTTGCTTTTTGTCAACTTGATCCGTTTTTGTTAACATGATACATAATGGTTGTAGTAAATGTTTATTCTTTCTTCCGTTATGATGTGAATTAAGTTTTGTTGTTGCAACTCCTAACTCCTTTGCTTGCATCTTATTTCGACTCTAAAATAACAGAAAGATCAGCCCTTTATAGTGGTGACAACAAGGACCTTGATATATGCAATATGACCCATTTGGCCATTCATCTGCTATTTTATGATTTGTTCTTAAATAAGTTTTACCGATTGTAGAGATACAAGAGTTTAAGAGTGATTCTACATATTCACATCTCCTTATCTCCTTATTGTAATATGTTCAGTTGTGAAGGATTTGAAGTATGCTGACTCCCATGAATGGGCCAAAGTCGAAGGTAACTCTGCCACAATCGGTATAACAGACCATGCCCAGGATCACTTAGGAGACGTGGTGTACGTTGAATTACCAGAGGTTGGAACCACTGTAACTCAAGGTAGCAGTTTTGGTGCAGTCGAGAGTGTCAAGGCCACTAGTGATATTAACTCTCCTGTTTCCGGGAAGGTTATTGAAGTCAATGAAGAACTCAGCAGCTCACCTGGATTGGTAAGCTGTCTATCGTTAATTATTGATATATGATCACCCATGAAAATTGCAATAATAGACCCTACATACTAGAGATGACAAAATGGGCAGGTTAGACAGGTTGGGTAATGGATCAAAGGGTTCAGGTCATTTGGTGCTGGTGAAAACCCAGACCAGGTCAGCATGACAAAAAGCATTTCATGTCCAATTTTTCGGAAATGATTGTATGATTACATGAAGTTATATTATATCTGTTGTGTTGCATGATTAAGGAGGTTTATGTATTTAAAATGCACCATGGGTGACTTTCGACCCGTTTCCCTTATAGCTAGCTTTTTTAGTTTTTATTTTACACACTTGACCTGTTAAAGATATAAGATAACAGAATCGACCCATTTATTAGTAAGTGAGTTGAAATTGCCACCTTTAACGCAGACATTTAAAAGTTTTCGGCTGTTGGTCAAAAGTCATTAACACTCTTTTGTTACACTCCTACCATCACATCAGAATCAGATCATTTCTTAATTTGAAATGATGTCAAATTAAATTATGCCTATTTGCCACTATCGTAGTTCAAAGTGTGTTGAGTGCATCGAATCTGGTCTAGGTCCACAAGATTCGTTTATCTTGCATATATTGAACGTCAAAGCATTTCAAGAAATTTTAAAATGGTTGAACCAGATGGTCTTTTTTGTTTGTATATTATTATGAAAAGACACCACTCCGTATTTAATTGAGTCAATAAACTGTAAACTACTTACAAACATATTGAAATTGAAATGCATCATTTAAGTAAACAGAAGTAATTTGCAGAAAAAACTACAGTCGAAGAGCTTTTGACTTTTGTGGTCAATCCTGTTATTCTTATATCCAAGTTCATGGGTATTATTAGATGAAATTTTTTCAATGTGTAGCATTGTGGAAATGCAACTTGGTTATTAAATTCACTTGACCATCTGAAGTATAAAATTTCTGTGGGTTTACTTTGAAACGAAAGTACCTTCCCATGTTTCTTTTGTTTATTTGAATGGAGGGAGTGCAATTCGCCCCGGAGAGTTTATTTTGACTTTTCTGGTCAAACTTCTTAGCCACTATAGCTAAATTTGATAACATAACTTAGCCATTTTTCTTTTTTGTAGCATATGTTATGAACTATTATAGGGTTAAACAAAAGTCCATATAATATTTGAGTGTCTATGGTGATGTTTGGAGTTGAAAGTTAGCTATTTGACCCCAGAAAGTCCAATATCACCGGCCCTTCCTCCCTTACATCCTTCATGAGTTATAATTAATCTATTTTATAGGTTTGCAATGAAGTTCTGATTTGAGATTGTAACATTTTCAGGTTAATGGAAGCCCTTATGAGAATGGATGGATTATAAAAGTGGAGATAGGCGACACCAACGAGGTAAGCTGCCTAATGGACAGCGAACAGTATTCAAAGTTCTGTGAAGAAGAAGATAATCACTAGAATCAACAATGTACGTCGCTTGACAAAATGTTTGTTTTTCGTATTGTCAAGTAGGATTAGTCTTGTTTTTGTTTCTTTTTGGTTACAAATGTTCCATGGTTCACATTTGGGTTTTGGCAATTGTAGTTTTTGCTTGACAATTCTGAATGGTTTTGCTTACTCTATATGACAAATTCGTCAAATGAACTCAAGATCCACATCTCTTAAGCCGATTCCAACACAGGAGCTTTAATGTTCAAATGTTAAGTTATTACATACTCGTATTAAACTGGTGGTTCAGTGGCAAATTGGCCCGTGAACTAATAAACAGATGGGTTTGTCTAAGTACCACTCTAAAACGCATTGTTTCAAGTTTAAAAATAAAAAGACCATTTTGGTTCCGCTTTTGAACCAGACCAAATTGAGAACAACATAGCTAGTAATAGACCAGTCTTAATATACTTAGTTCTATTGTCTGGATAATGGTTTGCACATGAGCGCATAATTCTTGTGATGCACAGTATATGATGCTACCATATGTATAGATGGCGACGGAAATGTGTATCTGTTCTTGTAGCCAATGCAACGTTGAACACGTTGTTTTGACATATTTCGAAGGTCACAATTTAACTTCAAAGTTCAAATCCGTCGCAACATAGTAGTTTGAAGAGTTCACTTCATTTTAAGGTGAAGTAAGACACGTAAAGATTGCAAAGAATTTAACATAGAATGTGTTAGCATTAGGGACAAATGCCGCAAAAGGTAACATTATTGTCAATTTTTGTCATTTGGGATGTATCATTTCAACCGTTACATTTAGAGGATTGTCAATTGTAATTTGATACTATAAGGGGTGTGGGGACTACAAGTTCAACCTTTTGCCAACTGGAGCTTAGTTGGCATCCCACGTGTTTTTTTTTTTTTTTTTTTAAAACTTAAACGATTATGTGGCATTAAAATCATCTGGAAATTTGAAATTGAAGTCATCAACATTTGCCTTTAGCCTATTAAATATAGCCTTTGTATCCATAGCATGTTTCACAAGGTCTTCAACATCATCATCGTGGTTCTCATGTAACATATGATTGACCGAATCAGGATTGACTGAATCAGGGTTGACACTATCTTTCAACTTAGCCTTAGTCTATTTTACTCCACTTACCTTTCAGTCCTTGTTTTCCATCATTTTTATCAACACTTTCCTTTTCATTGTGATCCTCATTTTATTTGTTTCTCATTTTGTTCATTATTAACATCAACAATGGGCTTGACCCCCTTACCTTTACCCCCCTTTACCGTTAACCACCTTACCCTTGACCATATTACCCTTAACCTTAACCACCTGCTCATCATTTTCATCATCATTCTTTTCATTACAGGAATCTTCCTTTTCACTTTCAACATTCATTTCATCATCATCAGGAACAATAAAATTAGTCAAATCAAGGTTATGATGATCCAGATACACATGCATAGGCTCTAATATCTTCTCAACTGTTCCTTCATATAACTAATCAATTTTTCATAACTTTGTTTTGAATCCATAGCTAAGTCCTGTTTTTATATCCTTTCCAGGTACACAGTAATACATACCATATGCTATGATATCAATCACATCTTCAACCATTTAAAAATATATATATATATATATATACATGGCATGCCAACTAAATTCTAGTTGGGCGAAAAGTTTGAATTTGAGGGTCCCTACATCCCTTAGAGTATCAAATTAGAAGTGATAATCCTTTTAATGTAACTATTGAAATAATACACCCCAAAAATATGCTCAAAAACATACTTGATCAATGCAGTAACACAAATACAACACTTCCCTTGCTGAAAAAATCAATATGTACTTAAAATACTTTAGTTCACATGTTATAAAAAATAAAACAATAAGGTTTTTATATTTCCATTAAGCATGATTTTTTTTTAGGAAATGTTATGTACACTAAACGGTACATAAGTTAGGTACTTTGCAGGATAAAATATTTATATCAGTATTCATTTAACTTTGATATATGTACATTTTTAATCCCTCATTTAAAATACCAAAGCAGGTCTATAACCATACAAGTTAGATACTATAAAGCATAATTGTTAATTCGTGACTCGATTTGTGACTCGGAATCTCGATTTTTAACTTGTGACTCGCGACTCAACTCGACTCGACTCGTAAGAGTCACTATTTTACAATATATATATATATATATTTATTTATATGTATATGTATATTATTGTTTAAGACTTTTGTTCTTAATAGAAGTAAAACATGGTGATAGTCGATAGTTAAGTCGTTGACCGACAATCATCACAAATGCTTAAATTAAAATAGATTATAGTAAATTCTTTTTCTATTTTGTCATTTATTTTTTGTACCACATTACATTAAAAGTTTGTCTGATTTTCTGATTTGGAAAAGTCATGTTTGTCTGATTTTCTGACTCGGAAAAGTCACACACGACTCATAAGAGTCAATAGATGACTCATAAGAGTCAAAGTCATTTAACAGTCATAGACCAAATAGCCTATTTTTTAAATTTTTGACTTTGATACACGTACATTTCTAATCCCTAATTTAAAATATATTCTAAAATAGTTGTGATATAGTATGAATAGTTATCCCTTTTAGTTTTTACTAGTCTAAAATAAAAGGTTTTTAAGAAAAGGAAAAAGAACCATTGTATCATTGGAACTCTAGTCTAGGCTTATCAAACCAAAAACTAACAATTTTGACAAAATAACAGCAATTTGTGTTTCGGAAAAGAACAAAGAAATATTCGAAGAGAGAACGCAACTACTCTATATAAACCCTTGATAAACCTTTTTCTTTCCCGGCAACGAATTTTGCGACACCGCAAATAATCCAAAAATGTGGTCGTCGTCTCTCATATCTCCTCCGCCGATGCTCATCCGTCCGGTAACTTCTTTAATTCATGTATTCTACTATTAATTATAAATTTTAGGTTTTGATTTGTGTAATTAATTTGTGCTGTTGTTGAATGTTTTTGTAGCAAGTGTGTGGAAAACAGAGATTTAGTGGCGTGCTAGTGAGAAGGAAGCACAATTTGATGAAGAAAATGGCGGTGGTTGTTAAAGCAGGAGCAAAAAGAGTCAGTTTTGATAAAGAATGCAGGCAAGGTTTAGTTGCTGGTATAGATAAACTTGCTGATGCTGTTTCTGTTACTTTAGGACCTAAAGGTATATTTATTTTTGTAATTTCCTTTTAAGTGTTTGGCTGATTATGAATATTTAGGATTTACTTGTAAAATGAACCTTAAATAAGTAAACAGTTAGAATTGATTTGTTGCTGCTATTCCTGGATTGGTTATACAAAAACTAATTATTAGATCGTATAAATCATATAATTAGAATCAGTTTCACTGTACCCAAACACTATTAACTGATTTTTTTGTTACTTGAAAACATTATAATTAGATTGTCACTTTCAAAACTTAAAAGGTCAAATTAGCTACTTCTTAGATGGATTATATATGGTCTATGTTTAGTGGCTTATTTAGAACATCATTCAGTTTATATTATTTGTTGTTATGAAGTCCAGTTTATTTCTTTTATATTAAAGTAAAAAAAGTTACGGTGTTTTGTACAGGCCGAAACGTTGTTCTTTCGGAATCTGGAACACTTAAAGTTATTAATGATGGTGTCACGATAGCTAAAGCCATAGAGCTTGCTGATTCAATTGAAAATGCTGGAGCAATGCTTATCCAAGAGGTATTTGTGCCAACCAGACTATTTTACATTTTTTTACCGGATGCACTTGATTAACAAATGACTGTATCAAATATCTTATCATTTTGTAGGTTGCAACTAAGACAAATGATTTAGCTGGGGATGGTACTACCACTGCGATTGTTCTTGCAAGAGAAATGATCAAATCTGGATTATTGGCGGTAACATTTGGAGCGAATCCTGTTTCTTTAAAGAAAGGAATGGAGAGGACCGTAAAAGAATTGATCAAAGTTTTGAAGAGGAAAGCGATTCCAGTCAGCAAAAGGGAGGATATAAAAGGTAAACTAGACTTGGCAACATGGGCAATTGGGTAACTGGTCTAAATGTGTTCGGGCCAATTCGGGTCGGGTAGACTCTCCAACACTTACTTTTCTCCATTTTTTAATATTGTAAATAGTTGACTCACGTGTTAAGTTTGATTAAGAAAATTACATTACTTAAGTAATAGTATAGTTTCTTTTAAATAATGAAATTCATGACATTGTAAGTATTTGGACACACGCTAGGCAACTTTGACTGTTTAACCTGTTTGCCCGTTTTATTAATTAGCTAGTATTTTATAATTTACCATTTTACTGTGTTTCGGTACAAATGGGTTGAAATCGTCACCTCTATTTTCTATTATAAGAGACTATAGTTAGCTTCTTCATGTTGTGCAGCCGTAGCTTCCATCTCTTCTGGCAATGATGAATTTATTGGAAACTTAATTGCGGAAGCTATAGATAAAATTGGCCATGATGGAATAATTTCAATTGAGTCTTCCTCATCAAGTGAAACTTCTGTGATGGTTGAAGAGGGAATGAAGGTAAGTGATGCTGCTAAGATTTATTTGGATGGAGTGTAAAATTTTGATGTATATGCATATATACAATCTAGGCTAGTTTGCTGATTTTGAAAACGATCTGGACTTCTTATCATCTTTTGTTCCTTTTTTACTGAAGTTGACCTGGCTTATGTCTGTTAAATAGACATTCTTGAATGCTTATAATTGCAATTTTAATATTAAAAAATAATGCCTGTGATTTGATCCGAAGGTATCTAATTTTCGACTCATAAGAGACTTTTCTCTAGAAGTGGCAAAGTGGGTGGGGCTGATGGGTTGGGTTTGGCTGAAAACAGGTCGTTTCTCAAAATGGGTCGGGTCAGGTTGGGCACCAACGTTTGTTTATTTACCAAAAATGTATGTATATTGAAATGATAATCTAATTATCTGAGTAAAATGATCTGGGTGTGTATAAGCATTCAAATACATTTTCGGGCCACTTTCAACCCATTTGGACCGTTTCATTTTGAGCTAAGTTTCTGACCCGTTTTCAAGTAAAGATCAACCCAAATCGACCCATTTTTAGGTAAATGGGTCTAAATTGCTACATCTACTTTTCACTACAACTTACTGAACTTGTAGATGTATGCAAATGGCTCATGCTCATGCTCATGTTCTGTGCCACTTTACATTTGTTGCCCTGTGATATCTGGTATTCTGGTTCATATATTTTCTTTATTTTTTTCATTTCATATTTTAATGTCTATTCAGGAATACTTTCCTACAGATCGACAAAGGATATATGTCTCCTCATTTTGTCACGAATGATAACAACTTGTCGGTAGAATTTGAAAATGCGAAAGTTCTGATAACTGATCAAAAGATAGCAAGTGTCAAAGAAATTGTTCCTTTGCTAGAAAAGTGTACTCAGTTAAGTGTTCCTTTGCTTATCTTTGCTGAGGATATTTCAATATCAGTGCTGGAAACACTAGTTGTTAATAAAACTCAAGGTACACTCAAGGTTGCTGTTGTCAAATGTCCTGGGGTCGGGGAACGAAAGAAAGCTTTACTGCAAGATATTGCGCTCATGACAGGCAAGTATATACTGGTTTCTGCATTGGTTTTCGTTAGTCTTGTTTCGTTTAGATCTGGCATATGGGATGGTCTGGCAGGTTGGGAATGGGTCAAAACGGGCAATGTCTTGGTACGGGTTGGGTTGAGCCAAAATGTATTAATGTATTATTAAGTAATTAGTATGTCAAATATGAATATCTAGAATTATATTATTTCAATACTAATCTCCTATTTTTGAATAAAATGATTTGAGGGGTCTTAATTTTATTGAAAATAAACTTTGAGTGACTGTAGTCTTATCTAACGATTCTTACATTGTTCATTTACATGTGCATTTCTTTGTTGGCAATGCCTAAAGATGACAACTTGAAATTGTATTCACTTTAAAACATATGTATTCTTGCATTTGTTTTATGCATAATTTTATATTTGTATCGTTAGGATTTGTTTTTGGATTAAGCTTTACATTTCTGCTGACATAATGTAATGTTGAAATTAGGTGGTGATTTTTTATCGGGAGATTTGGGTCTTTCTCTTGAAGGTGCAACCTCTGATCAGCTTGGTATTGCACGTAAAGTAACCATAACAAGTAGTTATACGACTATTGTTGCTGACCCCTCCATGAAAGCTGAAATTCAAGCAAGAATATCGCAGATAAAGAAGGATCTATCTGAATCAGATAGTTCATATCTTTCAAAAAAACTCAGTGAACGAATAGCAAAACTCTCCGGTGGCGTTGCTATTATCAAGGTGAATTTTTTCTCTCTTTTATTCAACACTGGCAACTTGTTTCGATAACTTCTATAACTTGGTAAAATATTCACAAACAGGACTATAGTATTGGAAAATTTGATTAATATAGGCATTCCTTTGTATTACAGGTAGGAGCACATACCGAAATGGAACTAGAAGACAGAAAGCTACGAATTGAGGATGCAAAAAATGCCACTTACGCAGCCATGGATGAAGGTATCGTGCCTGGTGGTGGGGCCACCTATATTCATCTATTAGAGGAAATTCCCTCCATCAAATACTCCTTTAACGATCCAGATGAGGAAAGCGGTGCAAATATTATAGCATCTGTATGTTCCCGTTGTATCATGTACTGAACAATAAGTTTATAAATTTTATATTAGTCTCTAAAGATCTGATATTTTTGTCTAACTATGGATGTCAGGCACTGCAAGCTCCTGCAAAACTGATAGCTACCAATGCAGGGGTTGATGGTGATGTAGTTGTTGAGAAGATCAAAACACTTGATTGGGAATTCGGCTATAATGCAATGGCTGATACTTATGAAGATCTAATGGCAGCAGGAGTAGTCGATCCTTGTAGAGTTTCAAGAAGTGCCTTACAAAATGCTGCATCAATTGCTGGTATAGTTCTCACCACTCAAGCCGTGTTGGTTGAGAAAATAAAACAGCCTAAACCACCTGTACCTCTTCTTCCCGGAATACATCCTTGATACTAATACGAAGGTATCACGATTCTGACACGAAGTCTCACTTTCTTTGAGGTGAAAGGATGAAGATGGGTCCACTACATAAGACAGAGAAACGAATTTTGGGTGGCGGGTATATCAGCCTATCCGGTTGAGGGGAGAACATGGAAGTTATTGGGCATTTGGAGGCATTGCTGGTGATTTCTCTGCGAGAATGGGTTTGTAATGACAATATTCATACAAAGGGATCAGTATCAAACATCTTATTTTTGTATGTCTGAAAAGAAGCATAATATTTGTCCATGGTATTTTTCTTAATAGGATTGGACAATTTGAGTAACATATCAAACTGAACAAAATTTTGGAGCATGTTACAGAGGGGCCGTGTTGGGTCCAACTGATATTGAAATGATGATATTTTCATGTTAGACCGGATTTTTTTAGCAGCTATGTTTAGTTTTTTTGACCTTTTTATTTGATAGTGTAAACAAATTAGAAAGCCTATAAAATAGTGTTTTGATAACTGTCATAATGTTGAATTATGAATCGTTTTATGTAAATAAACACATTTTTATATTAGTGAAATAATTGCACTATTAATGACTAAATTATTAGACACAATTGAACACTTTGTGATCAGTATAGCTCGAAGAGCTTCTTTAAAACGGCGAACTAGCCATTTAAAAATACGTCTAGATCGTTCCTTTAAAACGGCGAATAACCATTTAAAAAATACGCAGGACCATCAATCGATGAATTCAAATAAGAAAACACAATTACTGGAATGTGATTAGTTTATGAGATTCCCTAATATTAACCAATCATGTATTCATATCTAAATATAATAAACGTAAAAGTTACATTACAAACATAAATAGAAATAAATATAAGTAGCTACAGAAATAGAAATTGTTTGTTGACTTGCAGTGGAGGGTGGTTATTGCCATTCGGCTGGTCGGCGTCACACAACTGAAAAATCTTATTATAGTGAGTGCTGCGCACAGCGCAAATCATCATTCTCATCATTACCATCAACAAACTCAACTTCTCCAATTTTTAATAATAATAACAATAAATAAATAATAAATAATAATAATCTGATCATAATAAAAACTCCCTAAAACCCACTGCTACAATATAAACTCCCCCCTTTTCAATTTTTACCTTAAAAACCTAGATCTGTATCTCACAAGTTTTATCAATTCAATTAATCGACATCACTTCAGTTTTCAACCTCCATTGTTATATTCCAAGGTACTATCTCAATTTCTTCTGCTTGCAATAATCTCATTTGTTAATTATTGTTATTGTTATTATCATTATCATTATCATTATCATTATCATTATCTATATATGTAAATGTAATGGATCAGTACAAACATTAACGTAGTTCGATGCTATGGAATGAAGTTAATTAAATACGCGTTTGCTTAGTTGAACTTAGGTTGTAATTCATGAGCAAATTCTAATGAAACTATAGTAAACTGATTATGCAATTCGAAACATGTTAAGATCTACAGCTGCTACAGCATAATATATTGTGAATTTTGATTTACTAGCTGTCAATTTGATGTTTTTAGTGAAATGTACTTAATGACTTAGGTAAACCCTAGTTTTGGAAATTATATACATTTTGACTTTCTGGACCGAGGAATATTGAGGGACCTGCTCATGTTTCAGTGCACGTCGTTAACATGACCTGGATCTGTGACCAAACGGAGAAATACTTGATTCTTTGAGGATTATTTAGCTTATGATATTAAACATATATAAGTTAAATGCTTATTGTTGCTGGTGACAGGACACTAAATAGAGACATTTTGATATGTTTAAGTTCATTTTATTAATGTGTTGCTTGAAAATCTGAAAATGCAGTGGGGGTTTTTTTTTTTCCATAAAAAAAACGAGCTATCATAATGCAAATGCCGAAATCTAGACTGAATTTATCAACACAAGAAACATTGTCAACGTCTCCTCGATCAAGGGAGATTGAAGGTCCTTCGAGGTGGAGTGAATACTTGAGTCAAGAAATGGGAACTCCAATGCCATCTAGAACCTCCCGGAATAATGGATCAGAGGTATCATTCCAGCTTCCTGGAGTATCACATAAGGGGTTGAACATGCAATGGGTATATCAGCTTACGCAAGTTGCACAAGGACTAATGGCCAAAATCTATCGATTGAATCAAATATTGGATTATCCGGATTCAGTTGGTCATGTATTTTCTGAAGCGTTTTGGAAAGCAGGCGTCTTCCCAAATTACCCAAAGATATGTATCTTGCTTTCAAAGAAGTTTCCGGAGCATCATAATAAATTGCAGCTTGAACGTGTAAGCACTATATTATTTCTTGTTTCTTTCTTTTATATAATTTTTAACTGCTGGGAAAGCTAAACTTGATTATAACCTTTTAGGTTGATAAGGTCGCTTTGGATGCTTTAAATGATCAAGCTGAAGTTCACTTACAAAGCTTGGAGCCATGGATTCAGGTGTGGAGTTCACTCTATTCATGATCATAGTGCTTGTTAACTACATTCAGGAATATATATTATCATCTGCTGATCATTATTCCTTTAACTATGCCTCCACGGGTGTGGTACATGATGATCTTGACCAGAAAATTGATTTATGTATGTAAGACGTATCTCTGTGTGTGTGTTTGTTGTAAGTCTGAGAAACACTTGTCTGCTTTGCAAATCCCACTGGGTTATCCACCAGTCAACCAACTGTGAGCTCCCACTTTATATTCTTACCGGACTCCTTAGAGCTGATAAACAATTATTCTACCACAATTAGTTGCTTCAGTTGAGGATCAAAGATTAACAAAAATAGCCAGTTGGTCGCTGTTGTATTCTGGATCAGCTGCCAAACACAAATGGTACTTGGAGTCCTCTAATTTTGTGTCAAATCCTAGGCACTTCCTAAGTGGTACACATATTGAATATAGTTGAAAATTATGATCTCACAGTGAGATTCTCACTCTCCGGACTTTTCCAGTCACAAAGTGGACAGTGAAACTTTTTTTTTTTTTTTTTTGCCTTCATACTCATGTCTTTTGTAGATATGAGCTGTGAACATTTAAGTGACCTTTGCTTGTAGAGGTGGAAAAAATGCTTAAGTATGGTAATGGGTCAAAATAGATCTGGGTTAAAGAGAGTAAATTTATAATACATGTCAAAACAGGCCTGGTTGGGTTGACCTGCCGAACCCTTTTTTGTCCACTTCTTTTTCAGTAGTACTACTAGTTAGTTAATGAACTGTATCAGTCAATAAATAATTTAATATTAAAAATAAAAAGATTTTGGACATTGTAATTTGTAAGCATGTGAATACACTGTAGGCATCTTTTGACCGATTTGACTCGTTTCATTTTTAGATAATTTTTCTATTTTATACGTTGACCCGTTAAAAATCAAATAAAACACAAGTTGATGGCTGACTCATATTCATATGAATGGATTGAAATTCCACCTCTAAATGTCATCCTCTATAGAAGGAAGATTTGAAGAACGAATTATAATACTCCCTCTGCCCCAAATTTATTGTCTACAGACAAAAAACTCGCAGTTTAAGAAACATAATCATTACACTTTACTTTTTGATAAAATGACATTGTTACCCTCAAATTGTTGCAGACCTTTTTATGTCATATGCATATATTAAGGGTAATAAAGTAATTTTAGTTAATTATATTATCTACTTTTGGAAGTGGACAATTAAAATGGGACATCCAAAAAAGGAAATATGGACTATAAAATTTTGATGGAGGGAGTATTCGTTTTAGTTCGTTCCTCTTTCTAACTTCCTTTTCTCATTGCTTCAATCTGCTAGTTGTTTACAGTTGCTTTGTTGTTTACTCTGAGTTGTTGGTTAGTACCTATGGAGTTGTGGGTATGGTTTTGTGTGAAAGAAATGATTTTACAATCTTTTCTAAAAGTATGAAGTTTATGTAGCTACTCCTTGATATGATGGCATTCCGAGAACAAGCTCTGCGACTCATATTGGATCTGAGCAGCACTGTCATTACGTTGTTGGTTAGTTACATTATATATCTGCTCTTCATGCAATATTTATCTACTGTTGTCTTGTCAAAAAAATTAGACTGGTTTTGATTATCTGTGAAAAATTAAAGAGAACTTGGTTTTTGCCATCAACCATGGAAATTAAATACCAATTTTTTTATCACTCTAACAATACTACACAACATACATTAAACACACATGAATATATGTTCTTTTTCACATTCCTAATTATATTTGTGTTTCTTACCCATTTTGCAGCCCCATCAGAACTCTCTTATCTTACATGGCTTTATGGACCTCTTTTGTTCGTTTGTTCGAGTCAATCTCTTTGCTGAGAAGGCAAGTCTGTAGGCCATGTATGATTGATGTTTTTTTTTTTTGTTTATTTAGATATTTTTCGTGCACTCCACATATCTTCTAGGTATAAAGAATTTCAGGATGCATGCTCATGTTATCCACTGAGAATTATGTCGTTTGATTACAGTTGCCAAGGAAAATGATGATCCAGATGTACAACCTTCTTCATGCCATGTTGAGAAATGACCGAGACTGCGATTTTTATTATAGGTACCATTAGGAGGAAACAGTTTTTCTATTTCTTAGAACAATTTGAACACCTTCATTGTTACAATATCTTTAAATTCATGTGCACTTGCTATGCAGTTAAACCTTTTGTAATTTCTCCATCAGTCTACTTCTGTTACTTTGGGTTCGATGAGCTAATATATTTCTTCATGAAATAATAGGTTGGTTCAGTTCATAGATGCGTATGATCCACCATTGAAAGGGTTGCATGAAGATCTGAATTTTGTCAGTCCTCGTATTGGAGAGGTTATTAGTCTTTTCTTGAAGCTGGTTTGATCTTAGAGTGAAATAAAATTTTTGGGTTCTTGATTTCTTTAACTATATTAAGTAGGAATCACTAATTTTCTTACAATTAGCTTCTAGGACATTTTAGCATTGGCAACACAGTTTCATGTTTTCCTTATGCCTATTAATTTATTTATTTTAGTATCACTATGCTTTTTTTTCCTTTCTAATTTGATCTATATACTCTACATGGGTATTCCGTAACACTTTGCTTCTTGAGTAAGGCGATGACAATCTTTTGGGAGTAATAACAATGCACGCTAAACCCATTTATTGCAGGTTTTGGAGGCCGTTGGCCCAACTATATTTTTGTCTACAGATACACGAAAGCTCAGAAATGAGGGTTTTCTTAGTCCGTTTCATCCCCGATATCCTGACATCCTCACAAACTCAGCACATCCAATGGTACGCAGTTTTCTTAGCCTGACTTGTATGTCTGTGTGTGTGTGTGTGTAGATAGATGCACCTAAATCTTGTGTCTATTGCTAAATCTATTTCTTCTTTGTTTATAGAGAGCTCAAGATTTGGCAAATGTAACTTCTTATAGGGAATGGGCACTATTTGGCTATCTTGTCTGCCCTGATGAGCTTCTTAGAGTAACCAGTATTGATATTGCTATGGTACAATTTCTACACTTCTCTGAAATTTAGCTTTACATGTCGAGAATTGCATAAATTTTATCCTCAGATGTTTATTCAACATAGTTAAATCAAAGAAAGATAAGCATAACAGGACCTCGAGTCCAATGCGTTGTCTCGGTAATTATGTATAAATAATATGCCATTGAATATTCCTAGTGTTTATGCTTTTATGTAACTTATTGTATGATGCAAATTGTGATACATCTGCTTCTTCGTCTAATTTTATACGCATCTCTTTGTTTCTTCTCATATTATTATCACCTATGCTTATTTAAAGGATCCAAGCTCTAAATTTTCTGGTGGTACCTGACAATTTTCTTTGACTACACTGTTTGTGATAATTACAGGTTGTACTGAAGGAAAATTTGGTTCTTACTTTATATAGGGATGAGGTAATCTCTAAAGGATATCTGATATTGGCAATAATTTTTGTTTGAGGAAATTAAAAAAAAAGTTTTGTTCTTGGAATACAGTATATATTGTTGCACGAAGACTACCAGTTATATGTATTGCCACGGATATTGGAATCAAAGAAATTGGCAAAATCTGGGCGTACAAAGCAAAAAGAAGCGGATTTGGAATATAGTGTTGCAAAGCAAGTCGAGAAAATGATAAGGTATTGAAAGAAGTCTAGCTCTAGAGTAGTAGTGTGCAAATTTTGAATAATCTTTGCCAAACATATCAGTGCTATAAATTTGAAATGACACATATAAGATATTTCTATAGGCACTGTATACTTCTCTAATATCTAATAAAGAGCATCTTATCGACATGCTCTGTCTACTTTCTATTTGATCATTATACTTGTAATTAATAAATTATATTATTTGTGTTTATTTACTGCAGTGAAGTGCATGAGCAAGCAATATCATCCTGTGATGTAATTCATCATGAGAGAAGAATATTATTAAAGCAGGAGATTGGACGGATGGTTCTCTTCTTTACTGACCAACCGAGTTTATTAGCTCCTAATATTCAGGTATATTGTACTCCCTATGTTCTACATGCTATGAGCTATATTTTTGAGTTTTCAATATAGTAAGTGCTGATATAACAGGTAAGTTTTTGTTTGATAGATGGTGTTTTCTGCACTGGCATTGGCACAAAGCGAAGTCATATGGTACTTTCAACATGTTGGAATTAGTTCATCAAAATCTAAGGCAAACCGTACAGTAGCAGTTGACATAGTAAGTTTAAGTTCCATCCTTGGAAGTATTATGACCCAATAATTCATGATTTATTTTATATATAGAGTTTCTATGATGCCACATGTAATAAAAAGAGTGACTTGTCAACTTCTGTCTGCAGAATGCAAATGATCCTACAATAGGTTTTTTGTTGGATGGAATGGACCGCCTTTGCTGTCTAGTACGCAAATATATTGCAGGTAAACTTTGATTTTAATACATCTGCATATCTAAAAGATTTTCAGAAAAATCATCTGTTAATCCGTTTTTTAAGTTAATCTGCTCTAATGAGATGGACTATGCCTTGAATGTTTGTTTGAGAATATGTTTTGCAGCGGTCAGAGGATATGCTTTATCCTATCTTTCATCTTCAGCCGGTCGAATTCGGTTTTTGCTCAACACTCCTGGAATGGTGGCTCTTGACCTCGATTCCACGCTGAAAGGACTATTCCAAAAGATCGTTGAGCATCTTGAGAATATACCAAAACCACAGGGTGAAAATATCTCAGCTATTACATGTGATCTATCAGTAAGTAGTTCATTCAATTCATGAAATGATATAATATGGGTTAGTTTATGGTGGCTGCAGTTTGTGTTGTTTATTTTTATTTTTAAATACATTCCTGTAAGCAGGAATTACGCAAGGACTGGTTATCAATCTTGATGATTGTTACCTCTGCCCGATCCTCTATTACCATTCGACATTTGGAGAAAGCAACAGTGTCTACTGGCAAGGAAGGCTTGTTATCTGAAGGGAATGCTTTATACAATTGGTCCAGGTGCTCTATACTAGTAAACTTGTTCTTTAGATTTTGATTATATTTTTACCTACTATAAAGTATGCTGGAACTTATATTATGCTCCAAATCTTATATTATGCCGATTGGATTTGTCAAGCCAGATGTGTTGATGAACTTGAATCTCAACTTTCAAAACATGGAAGTCTGAAAAAGCTGTATTTCTACCATCAACATCTTACAACTGTATGTTCTAGCTTTCTGCTTGAGTTATAAACTTTTAATAATACATATTATCATATAATCTGCTAATTATGCTACCGTCATTATTGGTAACACTTTTTCCTTGGACGTGGATTAATGCAGGTTTTCAGGAATACCATGTTTGGACCCGAAGGTCGCCCTCAACATTGTTGTGCATGGCTTGGTGTTGCAAGTAGCTTTCCGGAATGTGCGTCTACTATTGTTCCGGAAGAGGTAACTACAATACTTGTATTTATATCTATTGGCATGGTGTAGAGATGGTAATACTAATCCGTTTGTATAGTAATGGCCTAACGGGTTAGTCCAGGTTGTATTATATTGGTAACGGGTCAAATATCAATGAAATAAAAATGCAACGGGTTAAACAGGTCATAAATGTCATGTGATGTGAATCCAGATGCTTTTAATGTCCTGAATTGCTTTATAGAAGAAAGCATAATCTCATTTTAGCACTAAAGTTTTCGTAATCATATTTAGTACATTGTATTCTCACTAAAGAAAAAAAAATGGACAGAGAAGTGATGTTGGGCCGGGCCACCCCGTTTTGACCCACAAATAAAATTTATCCTTGCTGTGCGAACCCATTTTGAACCGTGAACTGTACCTGCCGAATTTCCACCCCTAGCATGTTGTGATGGTGTATATTGAAGGACAATATGATGATTGTTGATTGCTTGAATGTGCAGCTAACCAGAATTGGTCGAGATGCTGTTCTATATGTAGAGTCACTCATTGAGTCCATCATGGGAGGGCTGGAAGGGCTAATTAATATCCTTGATTCTGAAGGAGGTTTTGGGTCTTTGGAGATGCAGGTTCTTTTCTGTTTATTCACTGCCTTGATAAGTTAGCAAGTTAATTTTAAATTACTTATGCTTGAGACTGACAATAAACCATTTAATTGTCAGCTTCTTCCGGAGCAGGCAGCGACTCTCATGAACTTGACATCAAGACTATCTATACCTTCAGCAAAATCCCCAAGGGGCATATCTGGTATGCATTTGCCAGGCTATGAAAGCTATCCCGAAAGTAATAACTCCATTAAAATGTAAGAGGCTGCAATATTGACCTTTGAATGTTATTTATGCTTCCTGAGATTTCACACGAAGACATTGATGTATCTATATATGTCTTGGTTGCCAGGTTAGAAGCTGCTATGCAGAGGTTGACAAATCTTTGCTCAGTTTTGAATGATATGGAGCCTATATGTGTTTTAAATCATGTCTTCGTCTTGAGGGAGGTCAGACACTCTGTTAATTACTAGGGTTTGGTCTTGTATACAGATAATAATTATTAGATAACTTTTGGTCTTCTTGTATATTAGATTATGATTCTTAGATTAAAACATAACGGAGCATAACCTTAATAATACATATATTATTATTTAAAGCTAAAACAGTCCATTTCACTTTTAAATTAGATCAGTAAGGTCTGAACTTTTGGAACGGAAGTGAATTTGTTTGGATATACATACTTATATGAATCCTTTTCATTATTTAAAATGGATTTGTTTAATTTCATTGTCCATCCACTCATTAATGTTTGTGCAACTTGTCTTTGCCAGTTTTATCTAATATATACTTTTGATCTTGCAACTACAGTTTTGTTTGACACTTTAGGCTTCTTATGGTAGAATTTACGTTCAGTGCTAATAATGATAGTATTTTACATGTTCTTATACTTGTATAGTTCTCAAAAAGTTTGCATATAAAAAAGAATATTGGCCTAGCAACTAGAGATTGTGCATGATAGTCTATGTAGAGGTAGTAAATTTGGCATGGTAGGTGAGTTTGAGAATGGGTCAAATCAGGTTGACTCGAAACATCTTGTCCAAATTTTGTAGCTATTAGGGTGTCGAATATGATTAACAGGTTATATCATTTTAGCGTGTCAAATTTTGTAATGTTCTAAATAAAATGATTTAGGAGGTTTTATCCATTAAATATGCTAATTATGCAACTTTTGACCTGTGGACCCATTTGAACCGTATTCTTTTTATCTAACTTTCTTGTTATTATCCATTCGAACCTATAGGAATTCAATATTAAAACATAATACTAATCAACTTATTCATTAGTTGATGCGCTGAAAAATTGAAATTGCTGCCTTTTACGGTTGTGCCCACACTATTGTACCGCGACTAACATATCAGCATGGATTGTCACAATGCAGTACATGAGAGAATGCATCCTCGGGAACTTCAGGAGAAGGCTGCATGCTGTATTAAAATCAGATACAGATCTTCAACGTCCTACAGTTCTTGAATCACTAATTCGTAGACATATAAGCATAATCCATTTAGCAGAACAGCACATCAGCATGGACCTCACACAGGGTATGCGTGAAGTCCTATTGACCGAGGCTTTCTGTGGGCCGGTTTCATCTTTACACACATTTGATAAACCCGTTGACCAGCACACTGGGTCAGCCATCGAGGCTGTGTGCAACTGGTATGTGGAAAATATCGTGAAGGATGTGTCGGGAGCTGGGATCCTTTTTGCACCACTTCACCGATGCTTTAAAAGCACACGACCAGTTGGTGGCTATTTTGCGGAAGGCGTCACTGATCCTAAAGAATTACAAGCTTTTGTCCGTACATTCGGTGGCTATGGAGTTGACCGACTTGACCGAATGATGAAAGAACATACAGCTGCCCTTTTGAACTGCATTGACTCGTCACTAAGGGCAAATCGGGAATCATTAGAAGCGGTTTCTGGCAGCATTCATTCTGGTGATCGGATAGAAAGGGAAGCAAATGTAAGGCAAATAATTGATGTGGAAACAGTAATTGGATTCTGTATTCAGGCTGGTCAAGCCATTGCTTTTGACTCACTTTTAGCAGAAGCTGGTGGGGTGGTGCTTGCAGAAGGTGCGCCGTTGATACATTCATTATTAACCGGCGTTGCAACACATTTACCAGTTGAAATACCTGAGAAAATAGATATTAGGCGGATGAGAAGGGTGGCAAATAGTGTTGGAGTGGTCGCTGACCATGATTCTGAGTGGGTGAGAGAAATATTGGAGGAGGTTGGTGGTGCAAGCGATAATTCATGGGGATTGCTGCCTTACTTATTTTCAACTTTTATGACTTCTAATATCTGGAATACCACTGCCTTTAATGTCGATACAGGAGGCTTCAACACTAATATTCACTGTTTGGCAAGGTAAAGTGCTTAAACCAATTTTTATCTAAAGAACTTGGGTATACTAACTCCGGAGGTGTAAAAACGAATGGGCTGGGCAGGTTGGGTAAGGAGTAAGTTTTGATATAGGTCAAATGGGCAGGGCCGACCCTGGTTCACCTGAAGTACTTTTTGTCCTTCTATAAATAATTTTTATATTATATATGATTACAAATATATATACATATATATATATAGGAGTGGGTTCAAGGGAGAAACAAAAATTGGTGGAGAAAAGAGAAGAGTTTCTTTAACCCTTTGATTCAGCAAATCAACCCTTTTGATTCGAGAAAAATGTTTATTAATAACAACTGTGTTTTTTGAATCACATAATGCATTTTTTTAAATCATATTTTTTTTTTTCTAAATCACACTTGCTTTTTGTTTTGAATATGTATGTCTCCCCCTTCTCCCCTAAAATTTCCTTCTTTTTAGATCCGGGTACTATATATATATATATTACGATCAGTAGTTGTATGCATTAAAATACACCTTGGACGGATTTTGAATCGTTTGACCTGTTTCTTTGTTATCTAATTCTTTTCATTTAACCCCTTTGACTTGTTAAAAGTTAATCGTAACCTGAATCAAGCCATTCGTATGTAAAGTGGTGAAAATTGCCGCTTCTAGCATATTCAAAATTGTTAATTTGACGATCTTATGAATCTTTGTGCAGCTTTCTTCTATGTGGATTTTCTTATTTTGCTTATCATGGATCATTATTTCTTTTCAGTTTTATTTGAAATTATTTGTGGTTATCCAAAATGTTTTTCTGCTTCAGTATTGGCCGTCTCACTGGTTTATTATAATGTAATACGATATTTATTTATCTTGGCAACCTGGATATTCAAAATTGTGTTTCTTATCATACTCTGTTTGACAGATGCATTTCTGCTGTCATTGCTGGAAGTGAGTTGGTTAGAGTTCAAAGAGAAAATAGACAGCGACAGTTGTATTCAAACGGTCATGCTGGTGATACTGTGGAGCCAGAAATGCCAGATCGTCAGTCTGTTGAATCAAACATAAAGTCAACAATGCACCTTTTTGTCAAAATTTCTGCAGGGATTGCACTTGATTCTTGGAATGAATTTGACAGGTGATCATAATAGTCATTTAACACAAATTTGCATCATCTAGATTTTTGATACAAATGGGCGGGTATGGTTACTGGTATAGGTGGCAAAACGGGCGGGTATGGGCTCTGGGTCAAAACGGGTACGGGTTACAACGGGTTTGGGCCAAAACAGGCTTGGGTCAAGATCGGCTTGGGTCAAAACGGGCTATTTTAAAATTTAGTCAAAAGGTGTTTAAAACTTTAAATGACAAGAATTATATAAACCTTTAAGAACAAATGGTACATTTATTTAATTTCCTTATGAATCTCTTAACAATTGTTATTCAGAAACTATAAAACAATAATGCATGACTAAATAAATAAATCATTTTCAAGCCTAACAAAAACGGAGAAAATGAAAACCTATGGAGTATGTAATGAAAAAAATATAATACAATATAATATTATACATTATTAATATTATTATATGTAATAATAATAAAATAATGTTTAATTTCTATGAAATAAAAGTAACGTAACCAGTTCATAACATTGATATTGCTTGAATCCAAATAAATTATTACAATTTTTAAAAATGAGGAAAAGGAATTGATGATTAAAAAATAAATTAAAATTAAAATCAATATAAAAAGTGGATGTAAATTCAATACGAGGATTATGTAAATAGCAAAAGCAATTTATGAAAGGGATGAGTCCACCGACTCCCTTTCCATTGTCCTTTGTGTTTTTCAAAAGTTAAAATCTATACAGTAACTCTCTCTTCCATTTGATTACCCATTGGACCCTAAAGATGATTAAAAATCGCCCATTATGACCCAGATAGACAATCTGTCCCACCCAAAACAGCCCAAATCCTATGGAGAAAAACCCAGATCAACCCAATTTGAGTATCTGGGCATAAATTGCCAGCACTAGTTACTGGTGAAAACAGGTCTGGTCACAACAGGTAACCTTTTGAAATGGGTCGAAACTGGTTGAGTTGTCTTGGAACACTTTTTTCTTTTTCTTTTTTTTGTCCCAGTTAACAACTAAAATCCCTAATAAGATTTACATATTCACAACAATCGTGTGATTTGATGTTAATATTGTAACTTTTTAAGTAGATGATTTAGGAACTTCTATACGTTAAAAGTACTTAAGGCGACATTAGACTTTTTGGCCCATTTGATGTTTCCTTTTATGCTGTTTGTTTTATTTTGCCTGTTTGATCCATTAAGATATAACATATACCGAATCGGCACAACTGCCACCTCTAAATGAAATAAACAGGTATGCTGAGCTTGTTCTATTTTGACATTCTTGCAACACGATAGCTAAAACTGGACACGTGGGATCATTCCCAGAAAAATGAAACGTTTGTCTTGAAACACAATTCAGTAAAATTATTCCACTATTGATCAACTACCTAAACTTTCTTTTAAACACAAACAGTATAAAGGAAACTCATGGACCAAAATCAACGTTACAAATTTCATATCTTAGTTACTAATGGACTATATTAACTTCCCTGAAAACGTATCAAAAAGGACAATTTTGACCTAAAGTCTACTATATTTGTGCAGGTCTCATCTGGTGGCAAAGCTAATCTTTTTGGACCAATTATGTGAAATGTCTCCATACCTACCACGTACTTCACTTGAAATGCATGTTCCTTATGCAATTCTACGTTCCATATACAGTCAATACTATGGAAACTCTCCTACCAATCCTCTGGCACTTCTAAGTATGTCCCCTCGCAGTTCTCCAGCTGTATCCATGGGCCATGCTTCTCCTGCCATCAGGCATCCGTATGGTGATTCAACACCACAATGGAGTCATGATTCAGGTTACTTCAAGCCTGCATCAGTACATGGCCAAGATCAGCCCTATGAGGGGCATACAAGAAGCACGGATCAAAAACATAGAAATGGAAGGCGATCATCGGGTCCATTGGATTACAGTACGAGCCAGAAAGTGAGGTCTATGGAAGGCTCGACTTCTGGTAGCAGAGGTCCTAGTCCGCTCCCAAGATTTGCTGTGTCGAGATCTGGTCCCATAGCATATAAATAGAGACCGTTTGTAGCATGTTGTAATTGAAATACGTGAATGTGTTATCTTGCTATCAGTATATACTCCGAACGAACCAGTTGATGAATTTGAGTTTCATGGATGTAATAAAAGAATCACCTTTATCTTGTTTGTAACTTAACGAGCGTCACTTGTTTCTTTCGTTCTTAAAACAGTTGTGAGAAAAACAAACCAGTGGGTCAGCAAGCTTAATATGTTCCAGTTGAGCTAACGACCACTTGTTTTAACCCTCATATCGATCCAAAATGTTGTTCCCCTTGATCATTGCACCTCCTAAAATAGTAAAATAACAAAAAAGTTCGCATGAAATGGAGATTGTTGTGGGTTTCTTACTTCCACAGCCAAAAAAATAGACTAAAATTAGGCGAAACACATCTTTTATTATTTTTAAAATTAAGTAATCCACCATCACATATATCGATTTGATTAGATTATCTGTCTAATTTAGTCAAGGTACCTAACATGTATCATAATTGATGATTGAGATTATTAACCTTTTTTCCTTCAAATTGTTCCTCTTTGGTTTTCTTGTCCAAATCGACAATTTTTATCGATTATTTTGATTAAACTGAGAAACTGTTGTAGTTGATATGACTTGAGTATGGATTAACTCTTCCTTTTATTATTTTTATTATTATTTTAAAAAAAGAAAACCAATATCTTACTAGTTTTAATATTGTTTTCAACGGTAGGCACTAAACTGTAGTCACTGAGATGTCACTGAGATAAAAAGATTGAAAGCTACTAATAACTACCACGTTAATGAAAAATCGCTTCATTTCTGAGCAAGCAAAATATGCCATAAGGTAAATCTCATAATGACAACATATAAAGTTGATGCGCTCCAGTAACAATGAACTAACATATGATCTGCAGATTGACTGTCTGAGCACCTAAACACATTTCGTTTCAGAGTAAGTAAAATAATAATGTATATGCATCGTCTCTTTCATTGGAAATTTAGTGGCGGATTCAGAATTGATAGTGCATGTATCCAAATAGCTTTGAACCAGTAACACTAGCACTGACAGAGAACTTAACTATTTAAAAAAGTGTTACACTGCGGAAATAAAATTGACCAGTAGCCAAGGCTACCCCAATCTATAAGGTAGCTCCGCCCCTTATTTGTAATAGTTATATAGGGCTTTTCATGTTCAAAAATGTATACGCTACATAAAACAGTACGTTTTAATAACAAATTGTTGTTCATCTTATAATCTCCATACGAAAGAGCCAAAAAGTTTTGTACAATAAACTGGTCAAGCACAAATCTTAGAGTCTACCCCATTATGAAAGTTATGGGGCCTTTAGATTGTAGTTCCAAATGCCTCAACTTTTACCCCCCAAAACTGGGGCACATGAGTTTTAGCCTTTATTATGTAATCCATCTTTTTATCGAATCTGACTTTATCGAGCTTGAGTTTCAACTCGCATATAAAAATGAGCACACTATATTAGACAACCCAGACGTCAAATATGTAGGATCACGAATCAGATTATTATACACAGGGTCCAGTTTGAATCATATTTATCTTAGTATACAGTATACACTAGCATTGTTCCCAGACAGTGCGACGATGATGACAGTGGGAACTCACAGTGGTGTAAGAGATGAACACATGATTAGTTTTGAAGATAACGCCATTTTAATTTTGAGTTATTTGTTTGTTTATATATTAAGAAAGTAGAAAATGTTTCGTTATGGAGATGGAGATTCTAAAAGGTTAGTTACAATTTTAAAAATCGATCAAATTTGTTTTATATACTAGTATCATAACTGTGCAAAGCAACAGCAACAATGGTGGCGTTGTAAAAGAGAATAAAAGATGATGAGAGTGTTTGTCTTTATAAGCTGTATAGTACATGCTTTATTTTGTGCACTTTTCATATAGTAAAGAGATATATATGTTGTTGCAAGGATGCAAATTTTAATAGTTTGACCTAATTTTAATAAGTTGATCAAATTCATTATAACTACTGTAAACTGTAGTATGAAAATGTATAATTCTAAACTATATTTTAGTTCAGAAATGAAGCTTGTTCATCAAGCACAATACTCGTAGATATTTTCAATATAGTAACATAATTCAAGATTTGACAACAGATGAACATCACTATTCCAATAATTAAGTACGAAGTTAACCAAAAATGGTAATAAAAAGTTAGGCCCAAAACCAATAAGATAGTCAAAACTCAACTTCAATACTAAAAGTCAACATCTATTGATGAATTTTCCCGACCTTGACGTTATGTTTTGTTATTTAGTGTACATCCAGCTATACCACCATCGAACTCTATCCATATATGGGTCCCAAATCAATGGACCCAAACAATGTCACATGTTCATGTTTGCCACCTAATCTTTTGGTCAATTGGTCCCATCCTAAAAAAAAGACTCAAACTTTTATCACTAACCCAACAACCCTCACATGCATTCACCTTTTTCTTTGTCACCACTCTTATACAATATGCAAACAAAACACATACAAACACCTTTCACTGTGTGGGTGCACCAATAAGTGCACCAAAGAGCCAAAAGACATAAGAATACATAATACAGCAATATTGTCAAGGTTTTATGTGCCAGTGAATCTATCATAAAGAAACAAAAACTAGCAAGCAATTATTTGACATAATACAGTACATATGATATATAAACAAAATATAGTTACACAAGTTACACCAGTATTCGGTAACAAAAACGCGTAAAAAACAGAGTGCGTACAAAGTTTCGTGATAATAACAAGCGAGATAATAATATAACTAACTTGATAATATACTAAAGTATTAAAGAGGAGATTTTTCACCTGTTAAAATGGAGTCTTGTTGATGTTTTCAAAGGTACCACATTGACATATCTTGGGTCGGGTTTGACTCACCAGAAAAGTCAACTCCTAGATTGAATGGCGACTGTGAAACGAATCTGAAATCCAAGTTATTGCTGGCATCAAAGGCAGGATTGTATGGCGTTTTATTTTCAAACTGGAATCCATTTGGCATGAACGTTGGCAGACTGGAAGGGATGTTTGACTCGACCCCTTGACCAAAAAAGTCATCATCGAGTTGGATGGGAAATTTTTGCTTCTGGTGGTCATTGGCATCAAGATTACCGAGATTTCTGTTGGGGTTTTGATGATTAGTATCATAGAATGACATGAGATCAGAAATGGCCCGTTGACCATCTACTGGAAGTCCAAGTTGTGAACCAACAAATGGGGCATCTTGATTCGCGGGTTGACCCGTGGTGATCTTGGTCTGCTGACCAAATGACGGCATAGTGAAAACAGGCTCTTTCATTTGGAAGTTAAGGGTTCCACTACGAGAAGGATTATGATTCGGGTTAGGATTAGGGCGGTAGGGACAGCTTATTTGATGATTGTTTCTTGAAAATCTGTCACTAAAACCGACACGAACGTCACTATAGGGGCATTGAGTGAACTCACATGTGTAGATCTTTTGAGGCTGCTGGTCATCAGATTGTAGCTTCCTTTTCTGAACGAAATTTTCAGGACTTGGGATTTCAACAAGCTCACCCTTGACTTGAGCCAGTTGAGGAACCACAAGCCCGTTAGTGGGTCCCATGAGCCCGAGATTGTAAAGATTATTGACCTCACAAGGTTGTGGCTTGCACTCTTCTAATTCAACAGTCTGGTCATCTTCTACACCATCCACATCATAATCACTGGTATCTGCAACAAGATACGACCCTGACCCTGCTGATGATATTGGAGGACAGCTGTCAGGATACAGCTTACGAGATAAAGATTCCTCTTGGTTAATAATCGAAAGCCATGTGGCACTTTCTTTAGCCGTCATTTTGTCTTGTAAACATTTTGACTGCCTAACAAGCTTCCGAATTTTAGCAATATCGGGCGACATGTGTTTAATCACAGCTGTTAAAACGCCAACCTTCCACGCTTTTTTGAGATCATGAGGTTTCTTGTATGGTGGGGTCCCATGTTCTTTCGGTAACCCAAGTTGGGACCACCATTCCTCATCTCCGGTGGGCCACCATGGTGGTGCGACACCCTTTTCCAACGGGAACCGCCTCTGTGGTGGGTCACAGTGTTGCATTAAAGCCGACAAAAGTGAACCAAGAGTGGTGTCTTGAAGTTCTTGCAAGGTGTGTGGGGTAGAAACAGGAGCACAATTATCCTCGTTTTTCCCAGGAATCGAATGGTCTGCTTGGTATTTAGCAATTGCAGCGGGCCCGTTTCGGTCAAACCTGACTTTTTCTTTCCACCAGGCTCGGAGATTATCAGAAGCTCCGCTCACAGGTTTCCCGTTTTCTGGAATGATTCCATAAACGAACCCTTGAGCCTTACAGACTTCCATCATTTTAAGCATGTACTTCAAGATCCCGTCTTGGGCCCGAGACATTTTCTTTCTCCTTGCTTGCTCTTGAGACTGACGTTGCTTGGCGTTATCGACCTCTTTACCTTTATTTTGATCTTTAAGCCGCCTTAAAAGCATTCGATCCCTCCACATCCTCCTTTCAAGCTCATCAACATCCATTTCTTCATCACTGTAATCTTCCTCCACAGGTGCCTCTTGTTCTGTTTCAGGTGCCCTTTCTCCCTCGCAGTTAGAACCCGAAAGAAAATCGAGATTTCCATAGAATCCCATTTCTTCAAAGATCCCCATGGATCACTCTGAACTCAATCAAAAAAATCTCTG
Source organism: Logfia minima (assembly GCA_963921325.1). Classification (NCBI taxonomy): domain Eukaryota; kingdom Viridiplantae; phylum Streptophyta; class Magnoliopsida; order Asterales; family Asteraceae; genus Logfia; species Logfia minima. The sequence goes on along the minus strand of OY992770.1, from coordinate 12,533,809 downwards.
TAAGTCTGTCTAAATACCACTTCAATTATTCCCAAATATCAATTCGCTATCTGATATTCTCCTGGAAAAAATTTTAAAACATAAAAACCATCTTAGAAATTGTACCATTCATCTAATAAATTGAACTAAAGTCAGATCACCATAGTAATAGAAAACATGCTTATAGCAGATGAGAAAACATAATAATCATATTTTTGTTTCTTTACATGAAAATTAACTTCATGGAATGGCCCATGAAAATTGTAAAGTTAACTTTTTTTACTAGTTTTTATGGTTCATATGACCTATTTGTCACAAGGTTTTCTTATTCTATACGTCTTACAAAGAACTTAAGCTTGAAACAAAAATAGTAACACGTACATCTGTACACACACGTATACTTACAAATATAGATATATAAACACCAACATATAGAGATAGAAGGGGGCATATGCAACTAAAAAGAAGTCTAACTATACAAAATTTGGTCTCAAAGAAGGAAACAGAAAGTTAGATCCACTCTGATTAATTTTTTTTATCTCAATCAAAAAATAAACTTTAAAACTTCCCTCAATTTCATGATTCAATATTATATTTTTCTAACTTAACAAAACAAATAGAACAGATTACACCTTAAATATCATAGATCTCATCCAAAAAAATAAAACAAAATTAAAATAAACATAACATACCAACTTACAAATCTAAAAAAGTTTTCAGCTTCAATATAGTATCATAAAGGAAAGACTAAAACTTAATTTTATTTTCAGAAACATGGTCTAATCAAAGTCAAACAAACCCAAACAAAAATCTTTACAGATCCAACTAACAAGCAAGAACCCAGATCAATAATCAATAAATCATCAAGTAAAACATGAAATTAAACAAAACCCGTGAAAAAGATTTGATCTTTATCCAATATCTGAACAGGGTATTCATAAAAAGAAAGTAGAAATCAATAAAAGATTGAAGTACTTACCAATATAAGATTTTTCTTATAAATCTTGTCGTTTTGGCTTATGAAGATAAAAATGGAAAAAAAGTCTTGAATGGCAGCTGTGATGGTGGCTGTGTGAAGCAAGAGAAAGGGAAAGAAGGGTGGAAATCAAAAATGAATATGACAAAGAGGTTATGAAATAGAGGGAGCAGTGGGTATTGGATTATTATTATTGTATTATATTATATTATATTATATTATTACATTATTACATAGGGTATCGTATTACTATCATAAAAAGGCAAATACACGTATTGTAAATAGCTTTCTAAATTGGAAGAACCCTTTACATTTAGGAGTGCTAACTATTCGTATAACAGCGTATAAATAGTCATATTCTTTTAAATATACGTATGTTTTAAGTAAAATATTATTGTTTTTTATTTGATTTAATTGAGAGCTTATACTCCTGAGGAGGTTTCAAATTAATATCTTTTCATTCCATTTTTCTCTAGTTGAATTATTATTCTTTTAGTAATAATAATTTTTAAAAGAATAAATAATTAAGACAAAAAATATATATTATAATTTAAGTATTACATGATTTATTGTATATTTTAAGGATTAACATCCCCTCAAACTATATATTAACATGGTAGATTACGTTAGTACTTGATTTATAGAAGAAAAAATTAAATAAAAAGTCTTCTATAAATTTATTTTATTTTGTTTATTATTTTTACACTTAGTAGTTAACGTTTTAAAATTTTTTATTGTTAGTTAATTGGATTTATAAGTTTTGCTTAAAACTTCAAGAACTTTATTTAATAATAGTGTTTTATGATAACTTTCAGGATAATACACAAACCAATAGTGTAAATAGATTTTTTTGAATTATTCAAGTTCTACGATCTCAATATACATACAAAATTATGCGAGCTTTATAAGATTTTATTTTCTATTAAAGCTTAATTTTTTTGAAAAAACTCTCGTCACAAAATGCGAGTTAAAAACACTCGTTTAGAAATAAAGAGGGATATACTCGTTTAGAAATAAAGAAGAATATCTCCGACATTTATTTACTTTCTTTGTACCTAAAATTAAGATGTACTGTTCCCCCTTAAAAGAAACGTAAACATTTATTTTCTCCTATTTATATATTTTTATATTAAATTAAATTAAATATAAAGAAACCGTTTTGTCTTCGAGAGGGTTAATATTTCATGTATTATTATTACGTATTAAGTATTAATAACTACGATTTTGCTGCATTTAAGAAGTACTAATTAAACATTTGTTTTCATTTAATGTTAACTAATAGTATTAAGGACCATCTATTTATTTTCATTTCAATGCTCCGTACTATTACTGCTATTTTGGGAAAAGGTCTTTTTAACAACAACGAATTAATTAGTCAAGCAAAGGGCAAAGTTGGTATAACTTTAACTTGGTAGCTCACTAAGATCATCCGCAGTCGTGATGTTTGTGGTGATCCGTTGTGGGTGTCACGTCAGTATAACGAATAGTCATCTCACGACTAATCACAGTGGCATTTTCACGATGGATTACGACGAACAATTGAAACCCACATTTTTTACAAGTAGATTGTATCTTGTACTTATTTGTTGTACCATTTTTATTTAAAAGGAATAAAAAAATAAGTGGGCCCCGTCAATGTTTCGTGCTGGTTTGGTGGTATATTTGAAGAGGACGGCTCATAACATAATCACTCTATCCGTGCTCATCCGTCGTGAGAGGACGGGACGGTAAGTACGAACCACTGCGCATTGTCTAATACGTTTTTATACATGTTGCTTAACATATGTTTTTAGGACGTATGCTACCAAAACATTTAAATTTTCACGAGTAATTTACATTTTCAATTCAGCAAAGAGTGGTTTAAGTGCTTTGATTGCTAACCGTATATTCTAGTTTTCGTGCGTGTCCAAGTAGAAATCAATGTATTTAAAATGAGGATGGCTAATTTGTTGAGAAACTTCATATACAAGAAAAGTTGAAATGGTTAAAGTATGGGTTTAGCAAGACAACAAACTGGATTTAAAAAGGGAATAAACATGGTAAAATGAAGAAAAATATGGAGAATGTTGAAATTGCAGGTTTTGCGGGTTTTAATCAGAAGCGTAAAAGAAATTTTTAGTAGTGAAAAAAATAATACTCAGTTGGTAACATATGAAGTTGCTACTTTTATTCAATAAACAAGATTGTGACCCCACTTTAATGATTAAAATAATACTCTTTATGTATATAAAAATATTATGTTTAACGTAACTATAGTTTATTAAAATAATACTCTTTATGTATATAAAAATATTATGTTTAACGTAACTATAGTTTATTAAAATAATACTCTCTGTGTATATAAAAATATTATCTATAATCACATATAATGCATTTTGAGTGCATTTTAAAATTTTAATTTTTGTCAACAATTAAACTTATTAGATTACCCAAACACTATTAAGGGATATGATATTTTGATCTACTTATCAAAAATAAAATGTGTACAAGCATTGTTGTCAACTGAGAATTAGTCAGAGAATGAGTCTTGGGGTTTAAAAGATATAGATACGAACATTATTTTACTTTTACATTCTTTATATTATTTCATTTTGAAATTTTAAAAGGTCATTCTTCAATAATCAAACACTTGATCATCATGTTGTTACACTACTATCATTATCGGTTTATCATCACTCAAACTCCTATTATTTCACCGCATTTGTACGGGTATAAATACTATTAATATTAATTAATACCTTCCATTAAAAAAAGTAAACAATAAGGACACAAGTTGGTAAATTTATAGAAGATCTTTAGTTTTCACTACAATCTAAAATAAACTATGTTGTCTTTTTTATAATAATTTAGTAAAGAAAGAATATATTCTTCATATTATAAAAACCGTATTAGTAGATACATTCGAAATCACATTTTTAAGATGTAGCAATATCATGTTCTTTGCTATAAAGTAATCGACCACTATGCTTCTTTATGTATAAAATTACATAAAGTACTTAAAATGATACAAGTAACTTGTTAGTATTGGATTTTGACTTTGATTTGGTTCGATCCAAACACCATAAATCCCAAATTAAGTCGTTAGATTTTTATATTTCTTTCTTGAAATGAAACCTTATTGTTATTGTTTTATCCTCAAGTCAACTGAACTAACAGATTGGCACCCATTTTATGGTTTAACTGCTGACCTTATATTCATAATAATAATAATAATTTAATTCTTATAAATAAAGGAAGGAAGATTTGATTTGATTTTAGTTGTATTTTTTAATTTGTAAAGTCAAATACATGAACCACTGATCTCGTATTTCTCCGAGGTGTATTATTAACAATATAAAAAAGGGAATGTGTACAATGATTGCAAACATCAACAAATAATCAACACTTGGTTGGTCATTTCTCCAAATATATAAACAGCTGACATACTGGCTTTAAAAATATTTCATTTATAAAGAATTAAAGTTAAGGCACATGCTTTAACTTTTTTTATTTTGATAATTGTAATAGGCTATTGTCACCCTATTAAGCGAAAAATGAAAGATATGTCTAACTAAATAGGTTTAAAATTAAATTTAATGCGAAGAATATGACACATGTCAAAGTTAACGAATAAACTAATCAATCAATAAATGAGTTAGATCTAACTTTAAACCTATATGATAAGTCTGCATATTATTACTATGTTAAGTTTATATAGTTTGAATTTAATGTTATACACACTCTGATTAGAGATGTTAGGTGTTTGGACCTAATTGTTATATCCAATTGTATTATAGGGTTTGGATCTTTAATACTTTGGATTATTATACAAAACTAATTGAGTTTTAGAGGAATTTGAGTGATCCACAATAAAGTTATATATTAATATATATTGACTAATTATGAAATACGATGATTTGTTTTAGCAATTTTATGTTAATGTCTATCTTTAATCTTTAAGCTCGAAGGGATTAAATCGTTAAACATTATTTTATTTTATGCATATATGTGTATAAAAACATGGAAAATCGATATCATGTAATTAGTTGCTAATGAAGTGTGCCGACTTAAGAAGTGGAACCATTTTAAATTATATATAATGCCTGCTATTCTTAAACTTTTAATTAGTTTTCTTTTTTACATTATGAGTTTACGATGTTTCACATATTTTCTTACCAACTCATCCACGAAACGACATGAAGTGGCTTTTTCTATTACGCCTTTCAATGTTAATCATGATCAACTAAATCTGGTTTATTTCGCATAATGTAGCCACTAATATAGTATTCTTTAGTGAGACATCATTTTCCAAGAATACACATGTATAGGAGTATCCACCCGATTCAAAGAAAGGGTTAAATGGATAGGGTTATATAGATAACAAATTGCTTAATCGGATTTCAGATTGATTAAAGAGATTAAACAGATCGGTCTGTAAATCAAACTTCAAATTTTCAATAATCTGAATAAGACTAAATTAAATATATATACTCTTAGTGATAAGTTAATGCTAACCATATAAGAATTGATTAAAGTTAACTCATGTACTGACATCTTCTTCAATATGTATTATCAATTTTTCCCCAAAATCGTAAGCTTTAGTTAGTATATTCTTCCGTGACATAGTGTTTCGTTTATTCTTTGAGTGACGTATCTTTTAATTGATGAACTCACAAGTGACAAGAATCATGTCGACACTTAAATTTTCAAAAAGTATAAACTTTTAACTCGAATAAAATTTAAATCAATACCCTTTATTTGTTAGACTGAGGCATTTGATCTCACAAGTTTAACTTAAGCTAATTAGGATGAAACCAATTAAATCAAATATCAAACCATAACCGTTTTATTCGTATTCAATTAGTTATGCAATTTGAATTACGAGTTAATTTGTAATTGTTCAAAATCCAAAATAATTCAAACCAGATAATTTGACCGAATAACACTTTCGATGTACACTATATAAAAAAAGGAAGAAAGAAGAGTTGGACTAAATGCTAATTAGTGGGCCAGACCATCATAATATTATAAGCGCCTCAATATTTTTATTTTTATTTTTTTTCCTTAATACGGATTTCTGAGTAGAGAATTGCGGTGTTCGAACTTTAAAATTTGACATTTGGTCAGATAAATGTACATGAACATCTAATATATCTTCTTCCGTTATTGTTATTATTATTATATTACTAGGAAATTATATATGACTGCTTGCACGGCCATGCCCTACGATAACTTATGTTATGTTTAAAAGCTATTTTTAGATAAATTTTATTGAAGGTAACATTAATCACTGAAAAGTTCGGTAAATAGAACATAAGATGGTTATATGTTCTATTTTATTAAAATAAAAATAATATAAATTTAATTTTGTACAATAACATGATCACGTGTTTTCTTATTTGGTGGATTAAGATGTTTTCAAAATTTTATTATTATGTGAAATTAAACTTTTTATAGATAAAATAGACTACGTAACTCATTCACTATGCAATATTATTTTATGTTTCTTTTATCGATTGTTTTAATATATAGTGTTATTTTTTATGAAATTTGTTCGCTATTTTCTTATGATATAGTTAATTAGACATTGAAATTTCATCATGTAAAAACTGCCACACTCAGTTATGAAGAATAATTAATAAAGTAGAGAAGTGTTTCACATAACTATTTTCTTGAGCTCTAAGTTTGAGCATCAGAAAGCCAACCAAAAATTAAAACATGACATCTATCAAAAAGTCATGCAAAACATCCAAATTAGAATACACTAAATTAAAGCAATATAAGGTAACTTTCTTGACCAAGAAAACAGTTAAGAAATTAATTTAATCCTTTTAAATGTTCCTTTATTTGTCAATGTTTTGTAAATTAGCGAGACCATTTAGAAGGAACGAGATGCTTTTTATATAGAACTATAAAATTGTTTTTTTATATACAAGTAAACTATGTGATCTAGGATTTTTTTTATACAATGAAAATCTACTATACCTTCTTTCGTTATATATGTCATATATGTCCAAAACCTAACCAAGAATCTCACATTTAAGATAAAAATATGCCACAAATTTTTGGAGTTTAAATCAAAATTTGCTCACACACAATGTTTTAAAATTTGAGCCGACCTGGCTAGTTCAATCGGTCAGCTCGGGACGCAGACTATAAAGCAGGTCATAGATGAGTGGATTTTAACCCTATTTTTTTTTACTCTGTTTGGCTCGGCAGGTTTTCCGACAGGAGAACTGGCAAATTGAAACTGACCAAAAAGCTGAGTTTCGTTATGTTTTTTTATTTTTGCCGAAACAAATATGTTTTTTTCCTCAAATTCTGACCATAAATCAGTCAAAACATGAAAAGGAAAGAAAACAAAGATCCAAGGAAATGGAGTATCCTTTTTAGCAATAAGGGCTTGCCAGTGGCTATGGAGACGATGATCTCATATAATGAAAAACCTGGATAAAGTGGTTGTTCGTAACAAGGTGAAGATGGTCTTTAAGAATTTTTTTTGTTTATTATTTAAAAGTAATATCGAGTTAGTCTTGTATGAGAAATAGAAAATTGAAGCTAGAGGTAAAAGATGATAAATATGGTAAAATAGGAGGTGAGAAGATAAAAGTTAGGCTTCATATAAGACCACCTGCAATGGAGTTTGTGGTGAACTCCATGCTCCCAGCACAATTCAAGACGGTCGCAATGGAGTCCGACATTAAACCCCGTTATCACTCACAGGACGAAACCAACAAGGGAATATGTAGGTCATACATTATTTTTTTATTCCATTTAAATATTTAGGTATAACAAATAAAGCACAAAGTACAACTTACTTAATAAAATAGTGAATTATAATTGTTAGGCGTGAAATATTATGAAGATTACAATGTGATTAGTCGTGAGATGATATTTAATCATGTTGATGTGACACCTACAATGAAAAAGACCAATCCACTTATGTACTTGCTTTATGTAGTTCCGTCATATTTTTTTTATTTAGAAAAATCATCTTTTAAGTTTTACTTATTTATTAATCGAAATACTCACACTTTTATCCAAATCGGTTAAATCACGGGCAACTCAGTTTAACTGGACCCGGGCCATCAACCGGGTCAATTTTAAAATCGAGTTTCAAAACCTCGCCACACATCACCTAAAGGCCTAAACAAACCACTACAAGTGTTGGCAAATAAATTTTGAAGGTCTCGTGTGACAATATTAAAAGATTGGTCTATATAGACAAAAGTGTCAAAGATATATATAAATAGGCATTAATGTTACAAAAATTATTATTATTATAAATATATAAATAATGGAGTTAATATATAACAACTCCGTAAAAGCAACCATTCTTATTCTTGTTAAAAATGCTATTCTCCAAACACTTTTGAAACAACTTACTTGGTCAAACATTCATAATCAATAATTTCAAGTAGACTTTTTCCTAATTGCAATAATTGTCAATTCGTTTTGCCTCTTTTATGATATTGTAGAGTGCAAATATGACTTGATAATAACTTACATTTGGCAAAACTTATTTGACCGATCATTTTAGTTACACAAATAGTCAAACATCGAACCTATATTAACAATTATTTATTCAATTTGGAGACCTCAACGAATCGATAGATTTGTACACTCGCATAGTCGCATGCAAAACACTCGCTAATACCCTCCGGTGATTCTTAGATCCTCGCGTTTCACATAAATGTCATTAAAACAGCAAAACTTTATTCCGCTAAGACAATGGCTCACAATGACTTATAAGATGATGTTACCAGAAACATGCTTCCCTAATTAAAGCATCACTATAGGAAAGGATCTCTTAAGTAATTAATATCTTTCATTCAAAATAGAGTGAATTTATATTTGACAACCAATATACTGTAGCATATGAATATGCAATAACAATATCATATTCTCAAATCAGTTGCTGGAGCATACTTTTTATGAAGTAAAAAGTTAATAAGTAAAGTATATAACAACATATTTTTTTACGAAATAAAAAGTAAATAAATAAAAAAAATACTATGGGAATATTTTCCTCACACTTTGCAGCGACATTATAAAACCTACATTTAAAAAAAAAAAAACTAAATTCTCTAATTGATATTTATTTAACAAAACGAAAAATCTTTTCAAATAAATGAAATTGGTGCCATACATTAATATTTATAAGTTATATGAATTTATAGTTGACGTAAGGTGGGGATCAGAGAGGATGGTGGTTTAGAGAGGACAAGAAGAGTAGACAATCTCAGCCCTTCATTTTATAGTCTACGACCTAATTAACTGCATCATAAACGTACAGTGCATCAAAACAACATTGCAATTTAACTTATAAATTTGACTGCATCATAACTTCCCGTCCCTCTAAACCGAACCCTTAATATAATCAGAGAATATATAAGTGTGAAATTGATTTCGTTTGTTAATACTTTTAAGTTATATTAATCAATAGTTGATGTAATTATATAATACAAAAAATTATACAACAAACATAAAAAAGAAGAAAGAGAAAGATAAAAAAGAAAATATATATGAACCGAAACATTACTTTAAATAACAAATACATTAATGTATTGAACCGAGTAATAAGTAAAGTTATTGAAAAAGTTTAAATATTAAAAATAATCAAAGAGATAAATAGAAAAAAGTCACTACACGACAAAGCTGCTACTGTTGAAAATATCAATATTGTTATGTATGTATAATGGTAGGTAAACTGTAATTAAAGCATTGTTGATCAAGAAATATATATAAAATTAATCATCTATATATTTATCTATTTTTAATTGCACATATATAAGAAATGTTACATGATTGTAAAAAAAATATATAATTTATTTATTTTTGATTCTACATATACGTGACATAAGTTATATAAAATTGAAACCTTTTATTATAGCAAATGACAAAACATTTGTTATTTATAATCTCACAAATAATGTATATATATATATAGATAGATGCATGTAAGTTATGTGATATGATCAGAAAAGAAAATATAATTCATCTACTTTCAATTGATATTGATATACGTTTAATAAGAATGACAAAAATTCAAAATCTTTTTTCACAGTAAACGACAAAATAAAAAAATCCAAAACCTTTTTTCACAGTAAACGACAAAACAGTTATCGTTCGTAATCTCGCAAATGTATATACAAGTGACCCTGAATTAAAGTTGAAAATTAAAATAGAGCAAAAGAGGACACCACACAACTCCACCTCCTGCTGTGTGACTGGACTTCACAAGTATCCTACACGTTATCACAACACATGACATGATATGCTACATCTTCAATTCAATTCTTATTTTAGTTTATATTTTAGCTTAGAAATAATTAATTTTCATAACAAAAACACCATGTTTAACTGATAATATTCTTTAAATTTCATCTTTGAGAATTGAAATGCGAACCAGTGTTGTGGCTATCTGCTCTCGCGTACAACTATGCAACAAATGCTTCAGTTCTTCTTCTGTTGGTTATGATTGTGTGTCACCATCAGCAAATAGGCTATCAAAGTTAGACCAACGACTATCGGATATCTGGTATTCATCGCCATCGCCATCGCCATCGCCATCGCCATCGCCGTCTGTAGTTACACATGCTACTGCTTCCTGTAAGAATTTTTAATTCATCTGTGGCTCTCATTTATAATTTAACCATTACATTTGCATAATCCACCTAGATTAAATCTCTAATAATATGATTTTAGTTGGAAAATCCACGTGTAAGTAGAGAGTAATGCTACACGTACAAAAAATTTACAAACAATTTTATACAGAATGATGATGTCATCAAAAGGTAATGGAATAAAAGTTTGTTATAGGTTAGTTACATATATTGTTAATTGTTAATGGAATACAAGTTTGTTATCAGATATATCAGTTTGACTAAAGTTTGTTACTTTTTGCTGCAATAATTCCTACTAAGAGGGTGTTTTAACTAGTTTTGCTCTGTACAAAACAGACAAAATCTACCATTTCGGTACAACACTACCTTCAATAGTATTTCAACTTGACCGTTATTTGAAACTTAATGTTTCTTATCTATAATCACTATCTATTCTAACATAGTTATCATTATCGTTTTAGTGTAACATCTACATATCCTAAAAGTTCATATTTCTGACCTCATTCATCAGAATGTATCTGGACTTTGAAACCATGGAAACTAAATATCATTCCTGATATTGACTTACAGTGCTGACTCATGTGTATAAAAAACAGATGATGAGCATATAGCAGAAAAAATTGATGGGAAGTTGATTGCAGATGATATCAAAGCTACATTAGCGACCGAAGTTTGTAATATGAAAAATTCAATCAACAAGATACCTGGATTAGGTGTAGTGTTAGTGGGCAAAAGAAAAGACTCCCTCTCTTTTGTACGCATCAAGAAAAAAGCTTGCGAACAAGTCGGGATCGCCTCGGTTGTAGTAGAGCTTCCTGAAGACAGTACAGAAGATGAAGTTCTTGATACTGTTTCAACATTAAATCATAAAGAATCAGTACATGGCATTCTTGTCCAACTTCCGTTACCCAATGTAATCATATGACCTCTTCACTTCTTGAAGGAAAAATAAAATAACACTATACTAATCAGTGTATGCAACACATAATGCACATAATGATCAGTACTTTCTTAGTGTAATTTGTTTGTTTGTTTGATTTTCAGCATTTGAGTGAGGAGAAGATTATAAATGCTGTGAGTGTGGAGAAAGATGTGGATGGATTTCATCCTGTCAATATGGGAAATCTTGCGCTGACAGGAAGGGAGCCTCTATTTATTCCTTGTGCATCTCGGGGGTGTATTGAGGTACTTCACCGATACGGTGTGGAGATAGTAGGTAAGAGAGCGGTAGTTATTGGGACAAGCAAAATTACCGGATTACCTACTTCCTTGCTGTTGCAGGTATTTATGGTATATACTCGATCAAGAGCATATAGTATTGTTTTAGTATTAATCTAATTCTATTTTTATATGCAGAGACATCATGCTACAGTAAGTGTTGTACACGCATTCACCAAGAATCCAGAACAAACGACACGTGAAGCTGACATTTTAGTTTCAGATGTAGGAGTTCCGAATTTGGTTCGAGGTCATTGGTTAAAGCCCGGGGTTATAGTAATTGACATGGGATCAACGTTAGTGAAGGTACATTTTGTTTATTCAAGTTATCTGTTTATTTATATATCATGACACCTTTTTACGCTGATAATACACAGGACTGCAATAGTTCACATGCTTCTCGTGTGACTGGAGATGTTTGCTATGAAGAAGCAATACTTAAAGCATCATTAATTACTCCTGTTCCTGGAGGGTTTGGACCTGTTACCATTTCCATGTTACTTTCCAATACGGTTGAAGCTGCTAAGCGTTCGTATAAATGGACTGAATGACCATAACAGTAATAATAGTACGTTCTTCTATACCACTATCAAATGTGCATATATATTATCTCCCTTTGTTCAATTTTCTTGGTTACACAGCAGTCTGTGTAGCCATTGCACTGCAAGTGGTGTTTATTTTATGTGTTTTTCTACTGGATTTTTTGGTTGTGTGCCCATTGAATTTTCTCGAGTCTAGTTTCTGGCATGGTGTTGATGTGTGGCGTCAACAGGGTTCAACTTAGACCACGCAGATGATAAATTGCTTATAGGTAAGTTGATACTTGATATGGTTCGTAAACTATACTTGAAATATGGACTAACTTTTTATAGTAGTGTGTAGTCCTTAAAACCACGCAATCTTCTTTAAATATGCTATGATGGTTAGTTTAGACAAAAGGATTGTTATTCTAGTTGTATTTTTGGTTATTTCTTTCAGAGAGTAAGGCCTTCTCCAGAGCTAAAAACACCAAATGCAGAGTATTACACAAATTTCCATGCTTCAAAGACAAGTAATTGTATCATGATTTGTTTAAATTGGGAGTTTTTAGCTCTAGATTAAGATATTACCTTCACGGATAACATGACCATATTTTGATTCTTGCAGGAAGTAACATCCAGTGCGATTGTCCCAGTGTAGAATGCTTTTGTTTGTTTGAGGTGATTCATATACATGTTTTCTTTTTCCTTGATTGCGCTTTTTTGTGTTTATTTCCATATTAGCGCAGGCCACTGAAACACAGCAGTTTTGGTACAGGTTAAGTTGACCGGGTCTGGCTGACCCACAAACATGGTTTTGTCCAATATATAAGAATGTTCATAAATAATTGCAGGGTTAGTTCTGATACAAAAACCAATGTTATTACAATCTATATCTTGTAGTAAAGGGGAGTTTAATTTTTGTATGCGGGTTAGATAGACTTTGGCCGATGTTCAATACGTTTCCACTTTTTCCTAAAAAATTTATCTGACCCGTTTGAGATAGAACAAAACACAAATAGACTCGTAGATAAGTAAATGGTTCGAAATGGACACGTCTATGCATCCATCGTTTTTCTTATGTACTTTTCTTGTAACCATTGGAAATGGTTACAAAAAATCTTCACAATCATTTACGATATTGGTCCATAATTATAAGTAACAAAGCATGAGGATCGAAATTGGCATCAATTCTCAACTAAATTCATGTTCAAAACCATTGAGTTGAGGACTTGGGGTCGATTAGAAATATGAAAAAATTCAGAGGACGTCAAGAATGTAAGCAACCCATCAACTTTGTTAAGATCAAAGTACCACCATCAATAAATAAGCGTGAGCCGAACAAGAGTGTACTTTCATGATCATTGATTGTTGCAGCCGTAGAACCAACTCGGATAGTCCAGTTCAAACCAAATGTGGTTAGATTGAGGAGGGTCTAGAAAGAACAGTTTACCTTTCAGTCTCGAATTGGAACCAAACCATTTTAAAAATTTATGTTGCAAACTTGAAATGGCATCCAAACATAATCTAGGTTGAGCTCAAACAGGAGCAGTGGTTGTTCAATTTCACAAGCTGAGTGTTGCAACTTACTTTGGAGATAATACTGATTTTTTAGGGAACGAAGTACATGGTATTAATTGAAAAGCACGTATTATTTACTTTACAATTGATGTAACGTGTTATTGCTCTATATTTATGTAATTACATCCGGAAGCTAACATTGAGGAGGAGATGCATGAAGCTAAATAGGCAGATACAGTAAATACATCACAATAACGTGGAAATCCGCCTAGTAATAAACTAATTAAGTGGAAGCATGCATATTTATAAAAATTAAACAACTTGTTACTTGTAGGTCCAATCCGAGTAATGAATGCTAATTTTGTCAATGCATCAACAACTTGATCTTCTAAACAAAGCCAAGTTGGTTATGTACTGTTCTCGAGCACCCGGATTTTTCTTTTTCTTAAAAAATTTAACTTTAAAATAAAATGTACACTCGACAACTCAACTCGAATCCTTCGACTGACCATTAATTGCTGGCCAAATTATAAGAAATCACAACTACATAGTCACAAATGTGATAGACATTTGTCACGGTAGTGACGGACGCCATCACAAGCACGTCATGATTGTGATAAGGCTATAACACTAGCACGTATAATAAAGTGTTCTTCACCCCTAGGATCGTCAGAGTTATGATACATCCTAACCTATTCTTACATTTCACAAAACTATTTTACATGCAAATGACCATACTCTTTCTCATGGTTTTACAACTAAAATCAACTCTTTAACATTCACATCGCTTCACAGAAACCAATACTATTTGAAATTGACCATAAGCATCCTTATATAACACTTAGGATAGCAAATTATATCTCAAGAATAAGGTCAATTTCACACTTACAAATATGTTCAAAGAGTATACTTGTCAAGTTTACAACACCATGTCATTATAACATGACCTTACAAAACCATTACAACTACTAGTTTGACCACAACACTTAATTGACCAAACAACCACTTCATTGTGAAATTCCAAACACAACCGTTACCCACAAAACAAATGACCATTTTCTACAATATCAAAATAAGACTACCCACGTGACTCAATTAACTATAAGACTTGCTCAAAATGGCATACAATACACAAAATCTCTTTAACCCATTTTTCAAACAATGTATAATTTTGACCCAAACTTCACTTAACGCTTCTTAACTTATAATTACCATTTGTTTCAAAACATTAGATATACGCATGTACCGTCTATCATCCTAACCCAATTACATACAATACACATATACAAGTACTTCTTCTTGCACATTTCAAAAGGGTGTACAACGATATAGAACATGATTTAAAAGAGATTTAACTTGTTACCAAAACTTGCAACAAGCTCCTCCACTAGCTTCTTATGGCTTCTTGCCCATTTCACCCCTTGATCCCTTGCCTCACCTATAACATTTAAAACATAATGGTAAGCATAAAATACCTCAATAAGTAACGGACTCTACTAACATATATAACATATGCAACATTAAGGATCCTAATTCTCTATCATTTCAATTCATAAGAATTGAACTCTATCATGTCAATCCATAAGGATTAACATCTAACCATTAAGCTAATGTACCTTTAGATACATTTGTATTTCAAATGTCATTACTCGACTCTATCCATAAAGATAATACACATTTGACTACACTTGTAATTCAAATGTTATTATCTTGCTCTAACTATCCATTACTTATCTTGGCTTTGCATAATAAATTTTCTTGCACTTGTAACTCTTGATGAGCTATTACACATAACCACATATACAAGTTATTTACACATTTGGGTTAATTAATCTACCCATTTCTTCACTACTAACCATTTATTTTTCAACTTCTTTTACAAAGTTAGTGTATTTATCATATACCAATTATCATATTAATCTAACTCTTATCTTTTCTTTCAAAGTAATTATTTTCAGTTCTGGACAACGTGTAGCATTTTCATTTTTGACCCACTTAAACTTGGATTTAGATCTTGAGACAAATTTTATTGTAAAGTAGACTCAAAAGCCTTTCCAACAGTTTTGACCATGTTAAAATACGAGTTACGATTGATTTTTCAATAATTTTAAGAAGACAGTCCAATTTCTGCATAATGTGCAACACCCTTTATGGGTCTTCACTAAAAACATCGACTCACGTATACTTACACCACTTCTATTGAAAAACCTCTACTTAATTAACACATTAAGGACCGATTCAAACAAGATTTATATGTCCAAATAACATTACTTTTATGGTTTAACCTGACCGACTTTCTTTTAACATCATCTTATCAACATCTTTACACATACAAAATTATCAGACATAGCTCTTTCATAATCTTTACATACACAAGATTATCAAACACTCATATACATATAGTCATTTATATCTCTATCATTCCTTTACATTTTTTCTATCAAGATAGCTTAACTAGTATACTCAATATGTTTATTCCGCTCCTACATTCATTTCACTATCATTACCCAATTTATATGTCTAGAGTTTTTATCAACATAAATCTTAAAATTCAATTTATGAATCAAAAGATGTAAGCTATACCTAATACTTAGAGCTTAGTAGTTATTAACCTTGGAATTACTTAAATTTGACTTCCATTCACCTTCTTTCCCCTCTAGCTTTTAAGACCGCCATCACGACAACACCTCCCTTTTACAATTTTATTTTTGATAAAAATCTGGTTATTAGTTAATATAATTATCTAATGTACTTACTTAACTTTGAAGAAACTATACTTGGCAAATTAGGTCCCTCAACTTCATAATTATATTCTCACCCCCTTTAGTCATCTTTATTACATTTTAGTCCTAACCTTTTATTTCAATCTAAATACATAATATAAACTTATTGATTTCTAAATAATATGTACTTAACAAATTTAATACAATAGTTATTTGTATCTTTAAATTTTGGGGTTTTACAACATTTCTAGAAACAGAATGACAATTGGCGTTGGCATGTTCTGTATGTTAATGAAATAATAGATTCAACTGGTATTATGATTTAGTGTCTGAAGAAAATTATAAATTAAATTACTAGGTAACTGGGCAAAGTAAGATCATGAACCATTCCGCAGTTATCAACTCAATTGATGAAGTGCATTAACCCTTTGGCAAAGATCAACTTCGATAAACAAATCGAAAACTCCCATTTTTATAAAAGAACACTAAGAATCCAAAACACGCAGAAAAGAGTTTCCTTTTCATTATCTTGGCATTGTTTATGCCATCCATTCTTTCTTTAGAAAAAGAAAGAGATGATACCGAATAATGTTGTATACAGGAAGTCAATATAATCTTCAAGCTGAAGACTAGAATCACGAATATAACTACGCTGAATAGGTACAACAGAATACGTATTACAGACAGACAGAATGAGTATCTCCGTCTCCCAGTTCAGCATCTTTATGGTTTTTGTTTTCTCTATCTATTTTCTGAAGGTTAAAAATATGCTTTTCACTGAGTATACTGATCATAATAATTGTCGCTAATGACGGAGATAAACCTCTCGAGCCAAGGAAGCTGATGGAGGTCTTTCATGGTGTTTTCAAGATACGAGGACCCTGAGTCTGTGCATGGGGGTGGTGGGGACTGGGATTGATAGGTGTATGTATGGTGGTCTCCGAGACTAAAACCACCCGCAAGAAACCTTTGTATTAGTGCAAGTTGCGATCTTTCTTGATCTGAGTATGCGTCCATCAAGTTTGAAAGTGACCCACATGAACCCCATGCCCATTCCTCAACTGCAGGGCTGGAATTGAAGTTTCGGGTAAGGGTAAAATCGTCATTTTCTCCTTCATCACTATCCAATAACACACATTCGCATGTTTGTTCGCTATTGATGTAGTCAGCACCACAAGAGTAACAGAACTCATGCCCACACCTGCACAAGTCAAAGAGAACTAAAGTTAGTGGTAACAAGGATAACATACTGTGAAATATACAAGTTAAGGGGTCCTTTTGTAAATATGTTTATAGTGCAGGGACTTAAAGTCTACTTTTAGCTAATAGCTAATAGACGGTTAGGTTGGTTAAATAGTTGTTAGCACGTCATTTGACAGTTAGTTAGTTTACATTTCATTTTGTAATAATATCAATAGAGCTTAGTGAAATCGATTGATTTGGTGCTCAAATCTTTTCCAATGTTTCAATTTCAATTACGTTTCCGCAATTTCATACATACAAACTGGTTATTTTAGTACAAGATTTTATTGAAATAATAAAAAGAAAATGTTACAGCTTTTATCGGACGGAGAAGTGATAAGTACTTTAAACAAAAGGGTGTTTGGATGTGTGTTCCGAAACTGATTATGTGATACCGAATAATCAAAATCACATGTAATAACACTCACGGAAAAAAAGTGTTTGGATTTGTTTATATTGTTTAAAGTTTTAGTAATCAGATAATAAGAAGTTCGAGTGCTTGACAATTCGGGTCATGTAAGGAATTCAACATATAAAATCCTCAAATATGACATTTTTGTGAAAAAGTGATGTGCTTTTCAATTAATAGTTAAACAAAGGTGTAAACATTGCTACATTAATTAGTTTCAAAAACACAAAGATGATCATACCAGCATGTTATGTGACAGCAACCGTGCGTTAATTCAATCATCCTTTCGCACATCTGGCACTGCTTGCCTCTTCTATTCTCCAAACACTCACCACTATCCCTTCCCTGTGTTGGGAGGTCTTGAAACTCGTCACAACTCATTGACGAATGCCAAGGAACCCCACATTTGACACATATAAATCTTCGGCATACAGGGCACTCCACACAATTATTGTCATTTTGATTTGAATCACAACAAGGATCAAGCAGAATTGAACAATCAGAAAATGGGCAGTAAAATTTATCTGTGGCTTTCAAATTTGGTTCTGAAAGAGAGTCCTCTAATAATGCATAAGAAGCAACCGGAAGAAACGATTGTAACTCAGGGGTAGAAATGTAATATCTGCAATTTAATTGAGGACATTTAATGGGAACTTGAGAGGTTTCAACTTGTTCATCAACATAAGCTTTGATGCAACATGAACAGAATTTGTGTGAGCATTTCATGGTGATTGTCATGGGTGTTGGTTTGTCTTCACAGCAGATCGAACAGGTTTGGACCGATGAATTGCCCTTAATAGGAAGATGAACAATTCCAGTTGCCACTCGAGCAAGCCGCAATGGCTTTTCAAGATCAATACTGGACACACATTTCAGAACAAAATGTTCAAGATTTTGAACATGTTCTAATATTCTTTGTTTCAGTGCCATGATTAGTGGATTCTCGAGTGGTTCATTGGTTGTAATCTGTCAGAAAAAAACACACCTTTAGAATCGATAATGCAAACGGACATCTATTCCTATATAAGTAAACACAAGTATTCATACACAGTCAGTCAGTCACTAAATGGTACATAAAGATCGCAAAATCTCATTATGACCGTATAAACAACATACAACATATGATATAATAGGATGCAACTTGAAAATTTTCTGTTACCTGATCAAATAAGATCAAGCAATCGGTAAATGCAAATACTCTTTTGATGTTATTGCGTGTAGCTTCGGATAAACCATCCATCAAAGCCAAATAATCCGCAACCGATTCATCTAGAAAAAACTCAAGCTTTTTTTGCAC
Source organism: Logfia minima (assembly GCA_963921325.1). Lineage (NCBI taxonomy): Eukaryota > Viridiplantae > Streptophyta > Magnoliopsida > Asterales > Asteraceae > Logfia > Logfia minima. Next base: position 12,514,321 of record OY992770.1, on the reverse strand, counting down.
TTGGATCATAGGAACCTTGTTAGCTCCTTCCATCACCACCCCAATTCCTGACACATCGAAATTATTATTTCCAGGATACGCAATCGATACACCCTTGAAAAACATTCGTACCGAAAACTCATCCAGAACATCATCACTGACATTCTTCAAACTTTGTTTCATCATTTCTTCCCTGCCAAGTTCATCCTCATCTCCACAACAACTTCTAAACTCATCATCTTCATCTTCTTCAGATCTTAATCCTATTACAGCAGTTCTTTCCCCCATTCAAATGAATCAAATTCAGCTACCTTACAACCTGAAGAAGAGCTTGAATATCAAAACCCAGATCTAATTCATGTAAAGATCAGCTTTGGTATAGGGACTAATGAGTAAGCAATAAATTCAACAAACTTATGCAACAATATTACGTAGTACTATTTTTCCAATTTCCAACTAAACCCAGATCACAAAAAGCTCAAAATTCAAAACCCATGTTCCAAAATCATGGATTCTGAACCAAAATCAGAAGTAATAAGCTGGTTTAATGATCAACAAATAAGCAAGAAATGCAACAAAACATAAACATCAATACAATTTTTTCATATTCCAATGAAACCCAGATCAGAAAAGCTTCAAAATGCAAACCCATATGTCAAAATCATAAAATTCTAACCAAACTATGATTCAAATCTGAACTAATAAATGAGCTTCAATTTTCAAACACGGTTGGTCAATGATTAATAAAAAGACAAAAGGACCTTAAAAACTGAGAAGATAATATAAATAATTAAATAAAAGTATAAAAGGAAGAAAGTGAAGGTTCCATACCAATATAATCTGATTCACAAAATTGTCTTTTGATCTGATTCACAACACTGGCTTCTGATAGTCATGTCTGCAAGAACCCTAATCTGACATTACTGTTGATTGTGTCTATACATTTACAATACAACTTGTAATTAAAATAAATAAAACCCTAAATAAACAAATCAAGGATTTTTAATAAAGTTGGTTTCTTTCTCTGGAAAAAGCAATCTGGGATGGTTTTACTGTTCAGTTTGTCACATGGAAATGGAATGGAAGGGGGAGTTGTACTTTTTTATTTATTTTTAATGTTATTTAATACTCCGAATTTGATTAATGAAAATAATGCATACAAGCAAAATAATTGGTAATCATTGTTATCATGGGTGCTATTATAATAAATAAACTTTAATTTAATGAGCTTGCTTTTTTGTTTCATAGCTTGGCTTTATTAGGCCATTTTAGTTACTACAAACCTTGTAGTTTTTGTATTTACAAATTTCAAGCACATTGTAGTTTCCATTTTAATTTTAATGGATATTTAGACTAATAATAAAGTATGTTCTAGTGAGACAGCATTATGAAAGTTTATGCAGGTATATCAATCTCATAACTATCTTTTCTGGAATACTAATAACCAAGTAGGTAGATTTAGAACTTTTTTTTTAATACAGGAGATAACACTCGTTATGGAAGTCCGTACTTTATAATTTTTAGTTTTTTACAGGTCTACTATTCCAAATTAATTGATTGGCGTTGTTTCTGTTATAAAAACTTTAAGAAACTCCTAGATACGACGAGACACAACACGAAGATTGTTTGTTCGAGGTGTTAGGTCCCGAAAGTTGGGTCTAGAAATGTGGAAGCGGGCAACTAATTTCTTTCTTGAACGACATATGGGTTGAAGATATTTCTCTAAGAAACAAGTTTCCAGGGTTGTACGTGATTTCTCCTAACCGATTTGGAAAGGTCAGTGACTTTTTTTTAATACATGGTGATTCTCAAGTTATTTGGTCCATTCCTTTTCAGAGCCCGGTGACTTTGTATGAAAGTTATGAGCTTGAGTCCTTACATCATCATCTCAGTAATGTAAACATTGATGTTTATCAACAAGATTCAATAATTTGGAAACCTTCAATCAAATGCGAATATTCCATACACAAGGCGTCTTCAATCATCTTATCGTCTTCTCTTGACCCGACCCCTGTTTGGGCGACTTACATATGGAATAATAAAATTCCATCAAAAGTTCAAGGTTTCCTTTGGTTGGCGGTTCAAGGCTGCATTTGGTCAATTTGGTTAGCTAGGAATGAGAAGATTTTCAGTGAAAATTATTTATGTTTGGAATCAATAGTTCGTAACATTACATTGAAGGTTTTCTTGTGGGCTTCCACATCCAAGTTATGCTACACCCATCAAATTCATGTGTGGCTTAATCAACCATGGTCTCTTATTCAAGGTGCTTAAAGAAGATTGTTAAATGCAATTTTTCAAGGCTCTCTAGACTCTAGTAGTTTCATAATATGTTCTCCGTAATGTATTGCTAGTCAAAATTATTGATTGTGGACTATGTTGATAAGTTTCTTTTATATGTATTGCAATTGTCTTCTTGAACACTGTTGAGAAGTTGTTTAATCTAATTCCTCATTTTTCGCCATAAAAAAATGATTGTAAATACTTACTATTATTCTTCAACTCCAAGTGAACTTCATTAAGTACCCACTAACAGCAGTATAGATTCGATTTCCATAATTTATACTGTACTATATAAAGAAGTTGGGTGGGAGTCAACTAATAAGATGTGGATGCACCAATTATTAAAATTTACTGTTTCTTTTTACTTTTTCTCTTTATATTCGTCATGATCTACTATCCAATGTTGGTATGTAAGCTTTTACTTCCAAGTGTGATCAAGTTTAAATCATTGACAATGAAGGTAAAAGCTTAATAAAAGAAAGAATGTAAAAGATTGAAAAGGAAATTAATAATATCTTATTAATAATGTAATTTCACATTACACACATTTCAGTGATAACTATAACTTTGAGCTCTACCTTTTTGCATTTTGATGAGCTCTACAACTGGCAACAATATTTATCCCAAATTAGTTAGATATCTCAAGTTATGTAAGCATTAATTAATGTCATACATGGGACAACAGTACTATTATATTACATCACATATAGATTTAAATTTTTATACAAGTCATTGACAAGTTGAAAGTTGCAATTTGTTTGTTATTGTAACTATTTATTTTTTATTTTTAACAGCAAATCTAATCTACTCCTAAACTACTCTTTAAATCCACCTATGTCCCAAATAGGACTCAAACCCTCAACCTCAAGGAGGGAAAGCAACACCTGGTACCGTTGGACTAGAAACCCATTGGTTGTAACTATTTATTGATAACAAAAGTTGGACATATGCACCTATTCCAACTATTATGAAAGTACACAAGTCAATCTGGAATTACCAGTATGAAAATATTGCTCTGAAACATATGTATCTTGCAAAATCGCAACAAATAGGAGACTATAGATAGGTTATCTGTTAGCAAATTGCTTATTGATTAACCAGATCGTCAAGATTTTCGTTACTGAGAAAACATATAGCAAAAACATACAAAGAAAACATGGAATGTGTGCTTAAAATCCCTTTTAGTCACGCACTTAATGGAGAATTGATTCCGATCTTAAAAACTTGTACTCCAAAGAAAGTTATATTAGTTCCAATGTAAAAACTCTATTCAAAATAACTGTGTTTACCATCATTTGTTAGGCGATCAGCAGAAGAACATCGAACTGCATACATTTTTATGAAGCTTGGGCATTGGGGTGAAACCAACAGCACCACCACTGAGGCTAGATGCAGTATCCGACGCATCATCAAACTTAAGGAATTGTGCCATCTGCCCTGCTGCCAAGTGGGCGTAACAAACCGGAGCAACTGCACATATATTGTATACAAATCATTAGATTCTTCAAATTTACCAATAATATGTTTTGAATCATTCGTAAACTTATAAGGTTGTAAGCCTAGAGATATGCAAATTATGCAAAAAGTGTAACATATTACCTACAGATATGGCACTCGTGCTCCTTTGGTACCTGCATAATCCCCAAATTAATCACCAATTAATTATTTGCACAAATTTTAAATTCCTTTTGATTATGACTAATCAATTAAGTGGCTTACACGTAGGATAGTGAATGCACAAGTTCTTGCAACTCGTCAGGAGACAAACCAATCTGATCTAGAAGGACATGGTAATGAGTGGGTCGTGTAGTCCCCTAAAAACCAAAGAATAATCGAGTCATTATATTTTTGTCACAAACAGTTGTATAAACACTTTGATAATACTCACAATAGGTCCATTTTGAGCAATAAGGTAGAAGTCATTGTTCTTCGGATGACAAACTTTATTTTCGATGATTGTTCCTAAAACACAAAAGTTTTACAAGATTCAGTTTTTGTTCGGTTTAATCCTTCTCTTAAATCATATTTGTTCCAGAAATTAGAAAAACCTGGTGGAACATTGAACTCAGACTTGACTTGGAAAAACTTGGTATGATGAATTTTCTGTGCAACTATCACCATAAACTTGGGATCCCATTTTTCGTCTAAGAACTTGCAGGCCTGCATGATCTGCTCTAGCTCAATATTCAGCACCTGGTTAAACTGTGACTCACTAACTCCATCCCTGCAATAAAAAACATGATTAATTTGCAGGATAAAGGTCGCACTAATACGTTTCTAGCGCACTCAAAGTGTCTTACCTGAAGATAATTATATTTTGGGGCTTCAGCTGAGGAGTGGTTAAATAAAAATCATCCAACAACTCCCTGAAATCACAAAAAAAAAAAAAAAAAAACTAATTATGTAAAAAACCAGTTCTATGACTGAAATTTTAAACATTTTGAAAATGTTCAATAAAATCGAGAGCACGTGAATTAAACCTGATCATTCCTTCGTCTTTATTAGGTGCAATGGGTTTGAATAGGCCATCAATCATCTCAACTTTCGCTGACTGTGTACGAACAGATGCTCTATAGTTTGAAATAGAGGGCCATTTTCTCGAGCTTACAACCTACACATTTCCAAAAACAAGTATTTAGAATCATAGATCGTTGTCATGGGACAGTGAATCTAGAACATAACATACTGCAGCAATTGATGGAATATCAGAACGGCCAGCAGCACCATGGGACACATCCATTCCAAAAATTATGGTGGGAGTCTTTGACACCACTGGTATAGAGCGCAAATGCTCACTAGATAGCCGAGAGTTTATACCACCCATCTAAAAGGAAATAAGAATAAATCAAACCCGAGTTGCAAAAGGAAAAAAACAAGAAACATTGAACATTGTTGGTATGAAATAAAAGACCTTTGTGTTGATCTTCAAAAGCAAGTTAGTGAGATACTGGTCATTGATCTTAGTTGGAGCAAGGCACTGTGTGATGATCCCATAGTCTACTAGGCAGTTTCGTTTCCATGGACCTATAAAAATCGTAAAATTTTAGATTATTCTTTGTATAAAGGCATTTTTTCAGGTACTGAAAGATCAGGAAAGAAGGATATAACAAACCATAGATGTCTGAATTCTTTCGTTCGGGGAGGATGCATAAAAGAAACTGTGGTGGGCCTGGAAGTGCTTTCCTTATGGCTTCAAACATTTTTTCTACACGAATGGGAACAGGAGCGCGCCTAAACTGAGGACTCTCTTCGATTATATCATATGGGTCATCAAGATCCTACAAATATCATACAAAAAATTTGATCTTTATATTCTTATCTATTCAGGTACACCAGAAATAGATGCAAAAAGCTAGTTAACTCACCATCCCTTTTGCTCGACAACACCTCACTAGATCTTTACTTAAGATATTGACGTTGCAGCGTGCAGAGAAGTTTACAATAGCCCAACATGATATCTGTGTCGGTTCAACTAGTGTCTGAAGACAAAAGTCGTAGTGTTAGCATTTAGAAACACATTTTCATTATTCAAAAATGTTAAATAACCGATATGACAAACTTGTTACCTTGTTGTTATAATTCCATCTACCACCACGAGGAAACAAGTCGCCTCCATTCCCAAACTTTAACTGCAATGAACACACAAATTAATGAGAAATGAGTTGTACAAAAAATGGTTAATGTTGCAAACAATGTTTACCTTTGGTGGATCCAAAACGCGACCCTCTACTTGAGTAAACGTAGTGCTGATTGTGATGCCAGTTGAGTTAATAATAGGATCAGCACCGTAGTTACTTTGCCTCAATGCCTACAAAATGATGAAGTAATGAAAACGGTATTTACTATTTACTATTCTCGATACAACATTAATGAATATGTTATAAGAAAAGATAGCTTACTCCCGTCAAAGCTTTCATACGCTCTTGTGGCTTTTGTCTAGATTGCTCGACAAGTGAAGCTCTTTGTAAATTTGACAACGCCTTGGTATATCTTTGTAGGGGTACCAACTCGCACAGCTATAAACAAAATAAAGCATATTTACATAAAACTAGATTGATGATCATTGTTAACAAAAAACTTCTATAAATTACCTCAAGTGGGATGAAAGTGGGTCGTTTTGGTTTCCCAACATCTAGGCATGGAAAGTCTCTAGATTTGTCAACATATATATGATGTTGCTTGGCATAGTAATCATAGACTGTTATCTCAGTGGTCTCTGTTGGGCTGTTTTCATTCTTTTGTCTCAATGCAAATCTACAAATCACATTCAGTAGATTATTTATAATTAGACAATTTAACTTTGTTTTTGTCTTACACTTTGTGGGTGTCATACATATGTCTTCCTGAACGAGATCTACATAATGAAAACACTAACTAAATAGCATGACAAATAGGACCTACTTCTGCTCTCCGCAATTTCTTTCGCTCAACCCAATAATTTTGTACTCTCGGTTAGAGGGAAAAGTCTTGATACGGAGGCTCTTCAGCATTCTTCTAGCCTATTCACCGGTAAGAATATAAAAGATCAGTAGAATTATGGATCAATCAAAGCTACTAACCGTTTTTTTTTAAAATGACTTGTTACCTTAACCCAGTCAATATCCCTTAAAGTTTGAACATTTTGATTCACGAGAAGAAAGTCTTCAACTTTTCCTGGCCGGACTATCATTGTAGTCGACACATCTACAACGTAATAAAAAAAGCCTGATCAATCAGTCACAGTACCAGATTTTCAAAAATTTCAACAGTTGATATATGGAGTGTTAATTCTTACCCACGTTCAAACTCAATCCAGCTTGAGTGGCCCGAAAACTTGAATGAAAACCTCTGCAGCCCACAACTCCACCCCCAATACTTATAAAACTTCGCGGGTCATTATGAAAGTAACACTGTCGAACAAGCAGACACCCTCTGAAAACATAACAATGAGAATACAATCAAGGTTAATGAATACAAACAACTTGAAAATTTTCTATTTCAAATGTACGACTTACTGTTTTGCAGCATGTTGCCTTAGAAGAACATCCAAAACCCTTACAGCTTCATTGAACTGCTCAGAATCTTTCCCTTGAAGTGTATTAGAAATGGCTTGAATCGGTATTTTCGTAGCATAGCTTATCCTCACAGTATATGTCTTTGATTGAGATGAACGCCTTGATCTCTTGGTTTCAACTCCACCCGGACTACCTCCTCTTACAGTTCTACGAAAAAACAAAAAGAACAAAAATAAACAAAACAAAAAAGAAAAAAAAGAAGAAGAAAGCTCATTAGTGACAAGATTCAAAGAAGGATAAAAGAAAAGCATAAATATCAAACGTTGTGTACCTATTTGATGACAAATTTTCCAACAAAACAGGGAACTCAAGTCTAGTCGCTGGCAAAGGGCCTACTGTAAACAAAGTCTTTTCTCCATCATATGCAAAGCCTTTGCCACCTATCTCAGAGTTATATACATTTTGGACCAGGTCTAGTACCTGTCTACCAACACCTTTCGCCTCAACAGGATTCCCATCTTCATAGGAAAAAGCCACCTGAAACAGCATACAACACAAACACCTTTGACTTTGATTATTCAAATAAGTTTTCTTCAAACTACTACAGTACTAATTTGATATAGATATGAAGAGTTTCTCAAGATCCAAAATGTTCCCATCTTAATCGAATATTCTACATTTACATGTATCTAGAAAACATTATGTACAATGGAAATACCTGTAATTATTTCTGACATTCAAATGTTATCTATTTGACACTCAAAAAATACCAAAGCTTAAAGCAACACACAATGCATGTGATGAAATTTCAAGAGCACATATCAAACAATTCACTTTAGATAGTCAAACCTTAATTTCTTTGAGTTTATAAAGTGATATAGATATTCAAAGTTTTTTGTTACTTAATATGTTCAAGTCATATTCTGTTAGCATACTTGTATCAATGCATGCAGTTTCATTAAACTTTTTGAAAAATGAGCCTAAATGTAATAAATCCTGACATTCTGTTATGAGGGTTGGTTAGAGAGATACACTGTATTGGTAGAAGTAGTCATTGGTGCTGCTCATCTTCACATTAAAATGGTTGGTCAATAGAGAGATCTTCTGGCCTTTTGTACCAAAACCACGTCTAGCCATCGGACTACGGTCTGAGCCCTTGACTTTAAGAGGAACAAAACTTGATAGAACCGCGGGTGGAGGTGGTGGCAATGCCTCAAGTGCTTTTGCTTTTGAACGCTCCATATGTGTTTTTTCTGTGCAATATCACATACAAGAGCATATATAACACATGTAATGTATTTATACAAGTTGAGAGATCAATATGATATATTATACAACATTTTTATGGATTATCCAATTTTGACATTTGATGTCAAATACATGTGACTCTATATATCGGAAGAATATGAAAACAAAGGTGAATAAATATAAAATAAAGGCGAAAAAGGTAATAATATTTTAACAAAGCGACTAATAATATATTGTTGTTGAACATTCACAGTCACATTGTATATCAAAAGAAAATTATTATATAGTATTTTCATTCATAAATTTCTTTGACAATCAATTAAATGTAATTTGTATACGACAAAAAGAATAATTAACTAGCTAAATAATTATTCTATAGGATATATCATTATGACTAAAGATTTCAATTAACCTCTGGGCTCTGTAGATTATTATAGATTTTCAAGATTTAATTACCCACCAGATAACTTAAATTTAAAGAAACAATTGATATAAAGTATCTACAAAGCAAACAGTAATTAAATATATAAAAAGTTCACAAAAATTTCTCAAGAAATATAGGATTATAAGATTGAATATTTGACCACACATTCAACTCATAGGTGTGTATATATTTGAACATATGTATGTTCATATATAAATTTGACTTTTAGCCCTATAATTATCATATGAATAAAAAATAGAATAAAAACCAAAAACAGAGAAACATATATGACATATAGTAATATTATTAAAAAAGATATATACATGCAAATAAGCATTCTTTTGAAGAAGAAACACTTACAGTATTATTCGCTTACGAAAAAAATCAAAGAAACTAGTTAGTTCTTTGAATAAATACAGATAAAGACTATATATATAAAGTTGGATATATACATTATTATATATACATAAATATATATGAAAGCGATGAACATTAATTAGTTCTTTAAACACGAATTGAACACATTAGCTACACACATATGCATATGCATAAAGATGAAAGTAAAAAGATGATATACATACCTAACTAGAGATTAGAGAAAACGAAAGAATGATCAGGAGATTAAAACCAAAACCCTAATTATGAATTAATAATGGTTCGTTGGGGAAACGGAAAGTTATTTGGAGCCACAATTTTAGAGGAAGTATATATATATATTAATGAAGAAGATGAAGAAGCTTGCATGTGTTAATTGGTTGATTTTTTACAATTGCTTGTGTGCCACGTGGATTTATATTAATTTTATTTTTAATATAAAGTACCGGAATTATCCGCCGCTTAAAGCTACTTGTATATGATGAGTAGGGGTATGTTTGTCCTTTGATATGGGGATTGGGTCTGCGAACAACGTAGATTCTGTGTAATAAATTTCAACTGAAAATCATGAATCTTTTAAATTTTGTTGAGCAATTTAATTTAATTTTATAACTACTCCATTCTATTACATTAAAACTAATAAATTCAATATTATTATTTACCGTAATTAATTTAATATACGATCCAAAAAGGATCTGGTCATGAACACAATAACTAAAGCTTTATGTTAATGTTAATGTTAATTAAACTATTATTTGAATTTGACGAAATTTAATATAATATTGACTCCAAAATTTATGTTTATTAATTATTAATAATAGGGTCTTTATAGTTATTTTTATTAAATTTTCATATATATCTAAACGAAATATACATAAATATACAAACATTAATTTTCTTTATTTATGATGACTATGACTATGATCTATTGACATAATCATCATTAATTCTAGAATAAATTTGTAAACATAGAAAGATTGCTCACACCGATCAACCGAGTCTTCGTTCGGTGCTCGTCTAAATTCGAATCTTCTATGATTTGAAGGATATTTTATTTTCGATATATATTTTTAATAATTAGTTGAGAATTGTTTCCTTATTAAACTACGACTCTAAATATTAGGAAACAGAGTATTTCTTTAAAAAAAAACACCCTTATAGATACCAGATTTAATTGTTTAATTATTTAGCTTTATGTTTTGAATTATTTAAGAGCTAAAAAAAATTGTCCACTCGAAATTCGTTATTGGTTCTTTGTCATACGTTTGTGTGTATATTATATCAATCCTTAATCATTCGATATCAGAGCTTCTAGGTGAACACGCCCTCAAGGTATGTTTAAGATTTGACCAAGGTTTTAAAACGCAAGTCGACCCTCTCTGTCGGACTACGTCTTAGGTACTTAAGCATGTCAACAAGTAGCGAATTTTTCATGATTTTCAACTCAGTCCGACTCGCCGGTTTTTTCCAATCGGACCATTGACCCAAAACCCAACAGGTTTTCAATTTCTTTTTTTTTTCACTTATATGACCATTTAATTATGGGAAATAAAACCCTAGAAAGTTTTATATGGGTGGTGTGGAAGAGTAAGTGATGATTTGTGGGTGGTGGCGTTGATTAGAAATGAAGAAGAAAAAATAAATGTTGGGAAAAGAATAACGTAATGTGGTGGTGGCAGACTTGATATACCTTTCTTTTACTTACCTTTTGTTCCTTTTTTTTTGTTTTTTTGGATTATTTGCTTTGAAAAAAGAAAGTGATGATTTACTTCATAAATAATGAAAGTGTCCCGTGGTTTAGTGATTCGGGTTGACCTTGATTCTAGACACAGACCGTTTAAGAGCGTTGATTTTAAACACACGTTTTAAAATTTTGGATTTGATGCAAAATTTATTAAGGGTGTAATCGAGTCGAGTCGATACATTATTAAATTCGAGTTCGACTCGATTAGAAAACTCAAAGCTCAAAACCCGTCTTGTGCTCGATCGAACTTGTAATTTCAAGCTCGAGCTCGACTCGACTAAAAAATTGATACTTTCGAGTTCGGCTCGACTCAACCATTAATATTAAAATATTAATATTAAATAATTTAAAATTGATATTAATCGATTTGATACTTTCAAGCTTAATTCGACCTGACTCGATACCTTTATTCTCGACTCGACTCGAAGTTTATTTTAAAATACGGTAAACATGTTATTACACATATAAATAAAAGGTAAATGTAATATAATGGAAGCTCGATTAGGCTCGCAAGCCTCTCAAGCTCAAGTTCGACTCGACTGGTACCGAGTCGATTTCAAATATTTCTCGAGTCGATCTCGAATATCTCACAAGTTGTGTCGTCTCATTTACATTCCTAAAATTTATTGAAACTTATAGAAGTTTAAACTAATAATTTTTAGTATCTTCTAGATCTAATTGGAAAAGTAAGTTCTACAAATAATAGTTGATTGAAATTTTTTTAAAACGGTATAAGTTTTTGAAAATTGAAATTACTTCCATACGTTTTGTTTTATTAATACTTTTGTATGTTGTTTCTGTATGTGTGTGTTTGTGTGTAATGTGTTCCTTTTTTCTTCTGGATTCATTAATGTTGAGAAATAATTGTTTTCCATTTTTGTTTCTGGTTTGATTAATGTAAGTTGTAATGGTTTTTTTTTTTTTTTTTTTTTTTTTTGAAAGGCAGAAATTTTATATAAATTTGACTACTAGCAAGGAGCTAGAAAGCCACAATTGTACAATTACAAGCACCCTCGAGATAACACCAACACTTATACACCTAACCACTAGATCCGAACTTGGAGGGCATTAAAATGGATGAAAAAAAACCTGAAATAATCCCGGAAAAAATCCCCGAGCATAGGGGCCGAGCCACCGGTTTTCACCCTATATCGTTTTTGATAATACCCCGTATGGATCTAGACCATTATACAACCAGTAGCAAAGAAAATAAATAGCAACCATTACAAATGATGTATTAAGAAAATCCACACCAAGCTAGCAGCTAACTCTTAAGCGACTTGTCATTCCAGATTGAATTCACGCCAGCCTTTCCACTGTAGATTCTTTATTCTTGATCTATTTTTTACCCAAAAAAAAGAGAGGCATTGTACGTCATCTTTTAAACGCCGCCATGAGGGTGTAAAGCCTTTAAAACACACATCATTCCTAGTTTTCCAAATACACCAGCAAGCAGAGAAAATGATTGCTTGGATGATTGAGCTCCTCCAACTATTTTCTTTCTCCATTATGTTGATAAGATCACGAATGGAGAAGGCAGAGATGGGTGAAATATTGCACCAATAACTTATAAAACTCCATAACATGTTAGCATATTCACATGATATTAAAAGGTGAGTAATTGTTTCTTCAAATTGGTTACAAAGTGAACAAAGAGAAGAATTAACCTGAATGTTTCTTCGTGCCAATGCAACTTTTGTAGGAAGACGATCCATTTCCGCCCTCCACAAGAAAAGATTAACTTTACCTGGGAACCACTTGTTCCATTGAAAATGAAAATTGTTATTACTTGGGGAAGACTCATTGATGAGATTTCTGACCGAAGCCATCGAGAACATCCCTGTTGGGTCTCCCTTCCAAACTCAAAAACCATTTTCATTACTCATAATTTGAGATACCTCAAGGTTATAAGACAATAATTCCTTTTGCACTTTACTTATATTAACCCATGTACTCGAGAGATGTTTCCTAACCGGAATAATAGCTAAACAAGAATTGTTCATATGAATTGCTTTAATCACTTGGCTCCACACTTTGTTTGTTTCTAAATGAAATCTCCACCACTACTTTAGCAGAAGACTAGTATTGAGATGTTTTAATGACCTAATACCAAGACCACCCTCCTCCTTTGGTGCGATTATTCTTGACCAACCCACCCAATTTATTTTTGAATTGTTTTCCGTCCCTCCCCATAAGAATTTCCTTCTAATTTTTTCAAGACTTTCAATGACTTGAGATGGGGCTTTAAATACCGAAAAATAATAAACTGGGAGACTGTCAAGGACTGCTTTTATGAGGACAATTCTTCCGGCCATTGAAAGGGTTTTTGCTTTCCAAGAAGACAACTTACTTTTAAAAACATCTATTACATCAACCCAACTTTTACATCTATTTATATTTGCGCCCATTTTCAAACCAAGATATTCAAACGGCATTGTTCCTACCCTACATCCAATCTGATCAGCCACAATTTTGACCAAGACATTATCCACGTTAATGCCAAAAATGTTACTTTTATTGTTGTTAATTTCCAACCCTGATACCAATGAAAAGCATCTCATAATTCTCATGATGTTTAGTACATTTGTACCCGACCATTCCCTTAACACGATTAAATCATCAGCAAACATGAAGTGCGAGATGATTGGCCCTTGATTTGGTAGTCTAATTCCCCTTAATATACCAAGATCCTTAGCCTTTACAAAGATACAATTTAAAGCCTCCATTGCAATAATAAACAGAAAAGGGGATAAGGGATCCCCTTGCCTAACACCTCTTGAACAGTTAAAACTATTTGAAGGTGACCCATTGATAAGAACAGAAGCGGAAGAAGATGAGAGAATTCCAGAAGTCCACATCCTCCATTTATGAGGAAAATTCATTTGTTGCAGGATTGAGTCAATGAAACTCCAGCTAAGTGAGTCAAAAGCTTTGTTGAAATCAATTAAAAACAAAGATGCCTTATATTTAACCTTTTTAGCCCATGATATAATTTCATTAACAACTAGGGGCCCATCAAGAATGCTACGGTTTTTCAAAAAACCAGTCTGAGCCTCGGAAACCAAGGATCCGATGAACTTTTTTAGTCTATTGGCCAATATTTTTGAAATCATTTTCGGTATACACCCCACCAAGGAGATTGGCCTAAATTCATTAAAAAACATTGGATCGTTTATTTTAGGGATGAGAGTAAGGAAAGAATTATTACATACCCCACTGATAATTCCATCCGAGTGAAAAACGTGCATCATTGACATGATATCTTCCTGTAGTAACTCCCAGTAGCGTTTAATGAATGCAAAGTTGAAGCCATATGGGTTCGGGGCTTTTTTATTTCCACACTCTCCAATTGCTAATTTGACCTCCTCCTTACTAAATGGCAAAATTAAATCCCTTGCTTCTTTGATAGAGAGCATTTTAATTTTTTCCAATGACACTTTAGGTCTGATTGACATCGGTTCCCTGAATTTTTTAGAAAAAAACTCCACTACTTCCTTTTTGATCAAACTCGGTTCATCCACCCAATTGTTATTTACCCAAACACCATTTATTTTATTTATCTTATTTCTAGCGTTTATGCATCCATGAAAAAAAGCTGAGTTTTTGTCCCCGTCAATGGCCCACTTTATTCTAGCTTTCTGTTTGAGATCTTGCCTGAGATCGTCTTCAATAGACATTAACTCTTTTTTTGCATTGCATTTCTCATAAATCTCAATTTCTGAAAGATCTCTAACTTCGGCTGCCAACTCAATATCATTCATAAGTTTTTCCAGTTCCAACACACGCTTACCAGATTCTCGCTTATTTTTGCCAACCCAGATTTTAATTTCCTCTTTTATGTTTTTGAGCTTGTGATGCAATTTATAATCAGGCCTACCAGTTGGAACATCTTTAATAAAGGCCTCTGAAACTATCTCATTTAAACCTTCCATATGTAACCAGGAGGAGAAAAACTTAAAAGGTTTGGGACCAAAGTTTTTTCCTTTGATACTTAAGACAAGTGGATGGTGATCTGACCATTTCCTAGGCAAAGCCATAAAAGACGCATTAGGCCATTTGTCCAGGAAAGAAGAGCATATCAAAATTCGGTCAATTTTACTCATTTTTGAACCATTTTCCAACAAATAGGTATAGTTGAACTCTCCTATATTATATTCAGACAAGTTTGCTTCTTCAATAAAATTGTTGAACAACAACGCACCTTGTTTGTTGAAAGATGAATTCCTTTTTTCTTCAGGATTTCTAACCTCATTAAAATCACCTACCATGATCCATAAACCTGGGACAGAATCTTTCATAAGGCCCAATTGATCCCATAACTTCTTTTTTTCTTTTATGGGTTGAGGAGCATATACATTAGCAACATTTATTATATCCGATGAGCCCACAATTGTCCCATAAACAATCAAAGCATTTCTCAATTTAATCGTATAAGTGCATTTGAATTTTGTTGAATCCCAGATGCTAATGATGCCCCCCGATCTTCCTAATGCACCTGCATCAGCAAAATCAAATGGACTTTTGCCCCAAAGATTAGTTAACGTTATTTCAGATATATGATTATGATGTGATTCCTGAATACAAAGAAAATCAATCTTGTTTATAGAAATCAACTCGTGAACCCAATCTACTTTCCTTGTTTCGCTTAAACCCCTAATGTTAATGGACAGAAAATCCATTAGTTACCATTATGTGCTCCTTCACCAATGATAATTTCCCTGACCTTACCTTCAAATCCGTTTAGATTGATTCCAACGCAACTTCCAACTGCTACTGTGTCATGAATTTCTTAATCCAAATCGTTCAAGGTGGAGGAATTTTTCCCTTTTCCGGATTCTTTCTCTATATTTTCCTTCTCCATATCTCCAACATTATTTGGGGTTCGATTCAAATCCACACTATCAATTCTTGTATCTTCTGATCTTCGGTCACAACTCCCAGAGTCGCCATCCTCTTTCCTAGTGTTGCTATATGTATGAAAGTCAGCCGATTGAATCCCCATGGAAGTGGATGATACCCTGATTTTCTTATTTTTAATAACTTTAATTCCCCCATCCTCCATATCGCATACCATCTTTTTTGCCCTATCACTCGGTTTCTTTTTGTAAGGAGATCTTTTCTGCCTTTTCCTTTTTTTATTATCGTTCTTACCCCAATTGAATATTAAATCATGTATGTTAGTCTTTTTTATGACATTTAATTAACATACCTCTAATTATTAATTATTAAGTTTTTATTAACAAAAATATTATTAAACCATAAACTAATTAATATGACATTTAATTTAACTTAAACTTCTCTCTCTCTCTCTATATATATATATATAAACTATTACTTCTAAAGGTGGCGAAATGGGCGAGCGGGTCAGTTCGAGCAGTTGGGCTAAAACGGGTTTGGGCCACAACAGGTGAAGGTCATAACGGGTTTGGGTCAAAACGGACTTACATAAATAAAAATTTGTGTGGCTTAATTTTTAGTTTCAATTTGAACTTATTAGGTTATGTATCTTAATTAACTCAAAAAAGAAAATTACAAATAAAATTGCAAAAGGATATAATTACTACGTTTTAAAAATAATGAAAATTGCAAAATAAAATAGTATTTCAGAAAATTTGTTAAAAAGTGATTTTTCCACTTATAAGACAGTATTCTTCGTGTATTGTAATGTAGTTTTTTATTTTTAAAATACTTCAGAAAACACAATACTGAATATCGAATTAATATTAAATTAATAAACTTTTCCCGCTGCATTGCGCGGATATTCTGCTAGTTTATATAAATACATACTTACATTTATAAATACATACAAAGAAGCTCAGTAGGCAGTAGCTATAGTTCTTTTTATAAATTGTTTTTTTGTTGATTTTTGTTTGTGTAAAAAAAAAACTATAAATGTAAGCAAGTTATAAAAAAAAAACTATAGCTACTGTCTACTGAGACTTTAAACGTACGCAATTAATAAAAGAAAAACTATAGCTACTGCCTACGGAGCTTCTTTGTATGTATATATAAACGTAGGTATGTATTTATATAGATACATACGAAAAAAGCAGATCTACTATTCGCCTTCATTTCAGTAAAACAAAAACCATTACAACTTACACTAATCAAACTAGAAACAAAAATGGAAAACAATTATTTCTCAACATTAATAAATCCAGAAGAAAAAAGTAACACATTACACGCAAACACACACATACAGAAACAACATTCAAAAGTAAACCCAGAACAATAAATATTTCACAAAACAACTACAGCAACAACAAGAGAAGATTAAATGTATAAGCAAATAAAAATAACTCATCATTTAAATAACATGAAAGCTTAAATAAACGAAAGTGATGATTATACCTAGTTCGAACAGAAGCAAAGGAAGAAGAAAACAGCAGCAAATGATTCAGATGAAAATAATACCCCAGGAAGCAGTGTTTGTAATGAGAGTGTATAGGAGCAGGTATTTTTTAAGCTGGTATTTGCAGTGAAGCTGCTGCTGCACTATTTGATGGGTGTTGCTGTAGCAAATGAAACGATGACACGTGTACTCAAATCGTTTTCCTTGAACTGATTTACCAATTTTACCCTTGCCTTATATTGTCTTTTCCTTACGCACCTCACACACACGACACATTGATGGTACCATTTTATATGAATTAAGATGCAACTCGAATTTTATCTAAATGTATCTTTTTTAACTATAAAATTTTAAAACTAATTATTTGTATTGATATTATTTTCTTTAATGAAGGGATTTACCAATTTTAGCCTTGACATCGTAATTCAAATTTTACTTTTAGATGAACAGCATGAAATGTTTAGAGCCTATATTAAGATGTAAACTTCGACGTGCCATGCATATATATCTCACTATTTGATAGCATATAACTTACATACAAACTAAATAAGTTACTATATTCGCAATTAGATAATAGAATATGCATCTATATCTATATCTATAGATACATAAATTAGGTATATTTAGTATGGAGTATTACGTATTTATGAAAAAATTATGAATTTTGTTAAATGGACACTTCAAAAACCGGCTATGATTAGCATGTAAATTCATATTTACGTTATTAGTTGGTAAATTGTACAAATGACATAATATATAACTGGTTTACGATATCATTTTCCAACGATTATCATCTATTCGAAATAAATTTTACGTGGTTGTTCCAACGACTGAGAGTTTAAAAGTCTCCTCAAGCACGTATATATAATGCAACTTTGAGGTTACGTTTTAATTAGGCATGTAACTTACAAGTGAATATGGTCAACGATCGACTATCAACGTCTTGTGAATCATCCACTCTAAATAATCTTTTAATATAAATAATCATAATACTAATATTAAAATAACTTGTTTAATTAAAAATCTTAAATCATATGACTTTTGTAGTAGCAACTACAAATATAGGGATGAATTGACGATGCTTCAAAAAAATAAAATTTCTATATGGGTTAAGCCATGTGATGATGGTCCTACAATCATAGTGACACTTTATTATTTAAATAACATAAATTTTAAAATTTCAGATAGAATCTATTTATAAATTACACTAAAAATTAAAATAAAAAGAAGATAAATTTTACTAATATCATAAAGGAGATTTAAGTCCAACAGAAAGGGTTGGTGGTGGCCTGATAACAACATAGCCTTAAATCTTTGAACCTAAACTAAAAATATTATGAAAAAGTTGGACTACTTGGAGGGAGGGGCGCTAGCACCCCCTAGCTGCCCCATCTCTACCATTGAATCCGCTTAAGAATTGAATGAGCAAAAAAATTGAATTAATTAACTTATAGTTAAAATCGAACTAAATTAATCAAATAAATTTAATAACCGGTGGTTAATATTTGTAAATTTTGATTAATCAGAAAAAAATGGTTCAATATATTTTTATAAGTTATCTAAATTATAACTAATTTATAGGTCAACTATAAATGAATTAACTGAACCGAAGACATATATAAGTCATTTAAATTGTTCTCCATTACATGTTTCATCATATTGGATCATTGGACATTTCTTATTTTACTGGACATCAAATAACAAGTATACAAGGGTTTGATTTCAAAAGTGAAAGGAATTGTTGTATCTTATTTCCATTCTCTTCATTATTAAACTCAAACTTAAACTCAAATAGTTATAAATAATACTTGAATGGAAACAAAAAAAATTGAGTTGGCTCACTCTTTTTCCATTCATAACCGTTTTGTTGGGATGAAATTTAAAAAGACAAACAGAAGACGCTTCGGTGTTAATGGCGTCCTTCTTCTCTCATGTTGAAAACGCGCAAGAACGGTGATAGTAGGGGGCGCTCTAATGAACATGCATGGAGTGGTGTTGTTTAGAACGGGTAAAGTGTTTGTCGACACTCAATTGAGACTTTATCAAAAACAATTTTGACAATAAATTACGATTCCGTATTTGATATTACTATATACGGTATATAAATTCACGCAAAAATTTCTAACAAATAAACAGAATTCGATACTTATGTAAAACCAATCTCGAGACATGATGTAACGTATCTTATTTAGGTTTTCCCATTTATTTAAGTTATAGTTTTGATGTCGTCAATTTATGTTCATGGATTCAATATACTTGCTAATCGTACGTTTTATGTTAAAAAATGTATATTTGGAATAATATGTCTAGTGCACGTATGCTTCTAAATACCTGTGGAATCATGTACTTGATAACTATAGCATACGTTTATACGTGGGATTACTTTGCAGTTTTGTGCCTGATATATGCATGGCATGTTGCAGGTATTATTTTTGTCTTTTGTGACAGTATGTCCTAAAATTAAGTCGTCATTATATTTTAAAATATTTTTTGAGGGTTGCAAGGTGAACTAAGAATTGTCAATAGTTGTAATTGTAATTTAATATGTAATATATTGTTATGCATCTATAATCTTACTTTCTGTATCGTCTCTTATAAGTTAAATAAACTACTTTTGTATTGCACTTAATTTTCTTGTTTAGAGGGGATTTGTTTTAAGTATACTTTGTGTTATATCAATTTTACTTTATGTTGCTATATCTTTTTTTCATATATTAATGAATGTGATGTGATGTGATGCATATTTCATATACATGTATATATGTATGTATAATAATGTGTTACAGTACATGTTTCGGTATGCTGCTAGCTATAGGTCAAACCTTGTATTTTTTTTATATATAATATAGTAGAAGAGTTAAAAAATGGATATCATTAATTATTTTGAGTAACACCAAACCATGACCTTTTACTGTTTTAGGAAGAACACTTGCTGCACAAAGAAACCAAAGTCCAAAGCAACTTTGCACAAAAAATAAATTATGCCCAGAAACTCCTTTGCTTTTTCACCAGAGTATAATTCAAAACTTGACAACTACTGATTTGCTCATTTGTTTTGGAACTCAAAGAACTAAAAGACAACTATCAAACTGATGAATACTACAATTTAAGGAGACAATTTGACTCTGTATTTGAGCAATAGACTTATAGCTAGGTGGAATCTGCACATATAGTATAAACCAAACATCTCTCCTTTCACCGAAAAGGAAAATAATTGCTGATGATCATATGTATATGTCTAATTTCTTTATAGGATTTAATATTTGAAAATGTAATACATGATTATAAGTTTGTAAAGATAAATGCTTGATGTCACCTATTGTTAATTAAAGACTTCATATCCTAAATACATTCGTCTAGATAATTAGAGATCTCACATGTTATACTTTCGACGAATTTTTTTCTTCTTTCTTTTGCCGAGTATTAAAAATATAATCATATGCGATATATGATAAAAAGTTAAAATAACACGCTTATTTATTCATGGTTTACTTTTATTAATACGTGATTACAACTTAATATTTATTCACATGAATATTAATATAAAATTTTAAAAGTTACGTTTGTTTTAAGCAAAAATCACATGTGGTTGCAAGTTTGATATTTGATCATATATGATTTGAGATATAATCACATATAATTCGGGTATATAATCACATGTGATTTTCAATTAAAAATTGATCTTTGATAATTAACTTACTGATATATGATAATTATTTAAAATCACATGTGATTAGAGATATAATCGTGCGCAATTATTATTTAGTGTTTAAATCACATGCGATTTAACATTACGAACTTTTAAAACTCATTAAAAAATAGAGAAAAAAAATTCGTTGAAAGTATATCATGCGATATCTCTAATTAAAGATAAAATGACGCTGATTCTAATGGTGTAATTTTTATAATTTATTGATGTATGATTCGTGAGATATTTAATTTTAAATAAAATGTGAAAATGGATATTTGAAATGGAGCGATCTTATTGATTATTTTATTTTCTAATTTTTTTTATCATTTTTTTTAACTTTCCCTTTATAATTTAATTGATGAATTATACGGTTTTATTTTATATAACTTGTATATATATACGGATTTAACTTTAGTTATCTATACTAATATATAAAGTATTTAGGTGTTTTATATATAGAATTCTTAAAATTAAGACTCAACATTTCTAAATATAACTTATGTAATTTTTATTTAATATTAATTTTATAATACTCATAAGACTTACCACCGTATCCTGAATCCTTAACTGTAAATACTTGTAAGCTACCATTATTGGGTCACCTTATAGATAATAGATAATTCATGAAGATCAAAAATAATATACGACTATCGTTGAGGCGCAATTTATAATAAAATATTGTATTTCGCTGCATAGCGCGGGTACTACGCTAGTAAAATATAATTGATGCAAGTAAGCGTCTTATTAATCCTAAGGGAATTATAATCACGCCGAACTTAGTTTCGAGTTAGAATTGGATAAATTCATATCTAATTTCAGAAAGGCAACACAGATTAAGCTTTAATACATTTAGTGATAATGAAGAAATTAGTAAGACTCAGAACAAGATTACTCATCACCTATCAACCGAGTCTTTCATTCGGTGCTGGTCTAAGTTTGAAACTTCTATGATCTATAGGATATTTATTTTTGATAATTATGTTTAATAACTAGTTGAGAATTGTTTTTTAATTAAACTACGGCTCTAGATATTAGGAAATTAGTTGTATTTCTCTTTCAGAAAAATACCTCTATAAATATTAGGTTTAATTGTTTAATTATTTAGTTTTATGTTTTGAATTATTTAAAAGATAAAGAAAAATTGTCCACATGAAATTCCTTATTGATTCTCTTGTTATACATTTGTACGTGTATGATTATACTTTAAATTCCTTTTAAATTCAAAATAAATAAAAAAACATAATTATGAAAAAATGCCACCCGAACCCAGAGCTAGCTGGTTCTCCCTTAAATGTGTGATATGTGTGCTTCTTTCACGATATGTTCTGGTCCCGGGTACTATAGCACCGACACTCGAAGCCGAGCATACATACTACGATCTTCATGCGTGAATAGCGGGGAGGAAAGAAAGGGCGGTAGATGATAATGAGAAAAGGGGTCGTGTATGGGCGGCTGGAATGGCCACTGAAGGAACCTCTTTCCGTTGTTAAAGCAAGCTAGCTTTTCAAGCTTTTTCCTTACTCTTACTAAAGTAGGCATACTGTACTAACCTGTCACCAGTTACTTTCTCGCTAAAAATGAGTTTCCAAGATGGAGATATTATTTAGCGATTGATGGTGTAACCCTATAATAAATACACGTATTTGTATATATATTTCCGCAGGAGAAGAAGAAGGTCCTGGTTCAATTTCTAATGAAGCGAAGGTCCCTTTACTCCTTATTCTCTATTATCTCTTAAAGCTTTATAAAGCTCTAAAAATTGTTGTTTAAGAACTATTGACTGTAAACGATAGCAGTTTTAATCATATTGATCGTTCATCATTGTTATTAGAGTTTCTAGGTAAACACACCCTTAAGGTATGTTTGAGATTTAATCAAGGTTTTGAAATGCGGGTCGACCGGGTCGTTCAGACCGCGACCCGAGCATCTAAGTTGGTCAACAAGTAACGGGTTTTCATTGGTTTTCAACTCGGTTTGATGTGTCAGGTTTTTCGGTCGGACCGGTGACTCAAAACTTAGCATGTTTTCATTTTATTTTTTTGTTTACTTATTTGACTATTTGACAATGGGTTATGACCATTGAACACACAACGCTTACCAAAATCCATAAACACACACCGGACAATTGATAACCTTTTAAACAAACTTATATTTTGTAAAAGATAATAGAAACTATTAGACCCTATTAGTTATTGGAATTTCATATCATTGCGAGCAAGTATCAAAGGCAATATTCATAGAAAACTACGAAGTCATTAGGATATGCTCTTATTAAATATCCAACAATAATTAGAACATTTATCTAACTAACAGCATAAATGATGAATTTCTGGAAGTTGGCAGCGTACAGATTAACCTGGTGCAATTGTTGCTGAAACCGCCAACACATCCTTGTTATTTTCATGAAAATTGGATACTGGGCAGCATTGGTTATTCGTAACACATGTAAGTCATATCCTTGAGGAAACAGGAAGTTCTACATGTTCACTGAGTGTAGGAGGCGACGACAGTTGGTCTCCTTGTATTCAGGACAAATACATGGTTCCTCCTTCTCCTTGCACTTTCTCGATCAGATTCTTTCCAATAACTGCTACAACATCTCCCCCTGATATCTATAAGGCCCGGTCTTGAGATAGCTGTTAACAGTGGACAACAAGTCACTAACAGTGGCCAACATGGTCAACAAGTCAATAAGGGCGGTCAGCATGGTCAACAAGTCAAAAACAACGGTCGGCATGTTCAACAAGTTAATAACCTGACCTCTGTGTCTTAGATTAGCTTTTTGGTTGATCAACGTATGTCAGTTTATAGCCAAACCAGAGTGTAAACTGAAATAGAAAATAAACATCTTGTAACCTTAAGGGATGCTAATCTAGGCAATGACTCTGTACTTTAACTCTGCAACGAGCATAGTTTTGTGTGCATACAAGATCAAATAAGAAGCATATTATATATTCTCATCATGAGATAAAGAAGCTTAAGAAAATACATTTGCCCGAATGAAACACAATGACTATTAAGGAATCAATTGCTTCAAATGAAGACACCACTCGTCAATAAATCCCATTTTATAAGGATCCATTTTTGGTAACTCCGACACTTTAACTCTTCTTAGTATCTCAATCGTTCTACCAAACAACTTAGCAGCTGCCTCAACACTACTCTCGCGTTTCTCTATGGCGCTTTCACGGCACTTCATCTCAATGACTTGTGGTATGTTGGTGAAGCAAGCAGATAATACGTCTGCAATCATGCTAGATAACACATCAAACAACTTCTTTTCACTACTCAGTTCAACACTGGTTTGGTAGTTGAACAAGATTGTTTGTGCAGTACAATACATCGAATTCGCTAGAATCAACTTTTTAGGAGTGTTTTCTCCATTGGTAGTATTGTTGATTTCTAAAACAATTTCTTCTCCTTTATTAGCAAACCATTCAAGAATCTCTTCTGATGTTTTTCCTCTAAATGCACTCTTCTCGATAGTGTTTTCCAACCACATGCACTTCTCTTCAACCTCATGCCACAAAGTCATAGCCGCCTTTCAAATATTTCCATACTCCGATGTATTATTGACTATTTCCTCTATGAGATGCGTATACGAAAGACCTTCACGAACATTCTTGAGCAAGCTATCAACATCTTGTGTAGAAATATTAGGGATAGAAATGGCAATGCATGTTAAATTCACTACCGGTAAGCTCCAACTGTTAACAACTTTATTAGAAATTAGAGCTTCAACTTGATCACTGTCAAAGTTCTCTACCCCCTTAAATCCAGTGGACGTGTCGAGAAACAACAAAAGATCTTTGTTTTGTTCTTCCTCAGCCTTTCGGATCAACTTGTATATAGTGTTAGAAATGCGTTTCAGCGTTTTCTCTCCAAGCTCCATCTCATCTTCAAGTTGCAAAACATAATGACTAAGGTCTTGGTTTACATTATCAGTTCTTAGGGCACTAGGTAGCGTAAACATTGCTACTAATGACTTCCAACAATACATGAAAAAGATTGAATGGAATATCGGAACAAGCCCCATCATTTTGCTTGATACAACAATAACCTTCTGGATGCCAATAAAAAGTCCTAAAAAGAGGTTTTTCAAATTACTGACAAGAGTTCTTGACCAAGAACCGCCTGATAGAAAAGTTATATGACTTTCTTTCCATTCACACAACCTCTGGATCCAGTACCTCTCTACTTTGAAGACCATAAAATGGTTCTTATCCCATTCAGTGACAGAATTGAAGTTCAAGATTTTAAAAGATCGAGATATCGGGGCAATGCTACCAATTACAACTCCAATTGACTGTGTTGCAAAAATGAAATCCGTTGACCACTTATAATCCGACCCATAATCATTCCGCTCCTGGTCGCGAAAACCATAAGCCACCCCTCGGAATGTAAATTGCAGGACTAGAATAATTACACAAATTATGCCAGAAGTATATGATAACTTGTTCCTAGCCATCACAAATTGAGGGCTACCACTTTCTGCCATAACCCAATATCTTCCAACACATTGTCTTAGTTTCTCAACCTCAAAAATTAATTTATCTTGATCGTTTGAAGTTCTTTCGCCTGTGGCTTGATACTTGAATTCTAAAATTTGCTTCGAGGAAGGAATTGTTATAGCTGAAGAAATCATGATTACTAATAACCACAGTAACATAGCCACATAGATGTATGCCAATAAACTTGTATTTGTATTTAAATTTAAGAATTTAATAATTTCGACATTATTTATAATGCCGGTACTAATCTCGATGCAAATATTCACAACAATAGTGATAACGAGAATAGCCAAACCTATGATGTTTGCAAGAAGTGTCTTGTTGTCCATAGACGCCAAAGAAGGCATTAAATTAGCCATCATCGTGCACATGAAGGCCAGACTTCCTAACTTGGTTCTTTGGTTCAAGCTACCTGGCATTTTACTACTCAGATCCACAGGCAATTTCATGGCAACAGTTATCGCTGTGATAGAAGTGGCATTAAGTGTGAAATATTTAGATGGAAATCACATCTTTTTATTTCTAAAACCATGCAACAAATCAGCTCCCATGGCAATGATGCACAAAATTGATGCTATCGCGATGTAGATGCCAATCCACACCATAGGTTTGCTGTACCTGTTCTCTTCTTCCAAATTAGCTTCCAAAGTTTCTGCCTGCTTACAATAATGTATCAAGGAGATCGCGTTGTAGATTGTGAGGTTTTTAGCTACGCCTGTATGTAAAAGTGCTTCATATAAAGGGTACACAATATCGTAACAACCTGCTGCTTCGTAATGGTGGATCATGTTCAAAACTTTTGAGTGAGTGATGGCTAATTTGATTCTGTATATAAAAGTGAAATGTGAAGATAATAAACATCTCTTATAACAAGTCACGTTTCATATTTTGAAAAATAGAAGAAGTTACATGCATCCAAAATTCTAGTCAATGCAATTGAAGTCCCACAGCTATATTGGAAGTGGAGTTGTTGGACATTGAAGGCAATACATATTTTCGAAAATGGTCTAGGTGTGTGTGGCTATTGTGTCAAAAACTTTAGATATAATTAGCCCAAGGTTTACCAAGAAGTTGTATTATATTTGATAATTTAGAAGTTTTAAGTAATTATTATTAAGCATTAAATAAAGTGTAAAACGTTAACGTTACATCACTGTGACACTGGATATCACATAAAAATTAATTTTTACTTGCAATCATCAGACTGAAAATTATGCCAACCTTCGAATATATATATTTTTTAATTACCTATGCGTACCAAAAAAAAAGAAAAAAAAAAAGCTAATCAATGAATAATACGGAGAAAAGAGGTTTTTTCATTAGGGTTTATTGTTTCGTTATGCATTAAACTTTAACTTTTTTCTATTGTATGAGTCTAACTTTAATAAACTTTTATTGTGTGAGTTAAACTTTCAAAACCTCTCTATTGTATGTAACATTTCCTATTTTGGCCACTCCAAAAAAGGAAAATTTCCTTTTCAGTCAAGGCCAAAAAAGGCAAGTCAACATACAATAGAGATGTTTTGATAGTTTACCTCATGCAATAGAAGTTTTTAAAATTAGGCTCATACAATAAAAAGAAGTTAAAGTTTAACACATAACGGAACAATTATCCATTTTCCTTACTTACCTCAAAAATGATACTTCTTAATCCTTCTTCTTAAGATTATATTATGTATATGTTGGACGGTGATGAAACCACTGTTTCATGTTTTACAACATGCACTCGTTCACATTTGCATGCTTTCACGTCTTTTACTTCAATTATAAAAAGGACTAGCTGGGACTTCGTTCAGGAACCCTTAAAATACTTGAAAGAGTTTAGCTCTTGTGAGAAGTATTATAAAGAATAAAGGAGTGTAGTATAGAATTGTCACTTAAAATTCTATACGAGTGAGTTACGAGGGAAGTGTTATAATCTAGTGAGTGTCTAAATACTTTTGATAGTATTTTCGAAGCCTAGATTAATTGATACATTGTAACCTCGGTTTGCCATATTTGCTAGTAAAATCCTTCTCCGTTTCCGCCGTGGACTAGGCCTCACGCCGAACCACGTAAATCCTTGTGTATTTATTTATTGACTAATTGTTCTATTTATTTTCAATGTCTTGAAACTACTTTAATCACAACAAACTGGTATCAGAGCAATATTTGTGATTAAATTTCAAGTGACGATAATCAGGTCTGATGTAGAGAAATTTAATGGTTAGAACGATTTTGGTCTTTGGCGAATGAAGATGTTGACTCTACTGAGCCAACAAGGTTATTTATTAACTTTAAAAGGTAGAGATTACCTGCCCGAAAAGTTAACTGATGAAGAGAAGGAAAGTTGACTGATGAAGAGAAGGATGAACTTCTGTAAGAAGGCACATGGCATGATTATTCTAAATCTTGCTGATTGTGTGCTTCGAGAAGTTGCAGCAGAAACTACACCAGTTGGGCTTTGACATCAGTTATAATCTTTATTAATGACTAAGAGTCTCACGAACCGATTGTATATGAAACAACGGTTGTATACTCTTCGGATGAAAGAAGGTTCACTCAATGATCACATCAATGAGTTCAATAAAATACTTTTGGACTTGAATAATATTGATATGAAAATTTACGATGAAGATCAGTCGTTGATTTTCTTATGTTCATTGCCAAAATCATACGAGCATTTGGTTACTACTCTACTAAATGGTAGAACAACTATTTCCATGGAGGATGTCAAATCTACCTTAAACTCTAGTGAGTTAAGGAAGAAAGCCTCGGCGGATTATGTGGAAGAAAATGCAGATGGTTTGGTGGCGAGAGGAAGGCGTAACAATAAAGCATCAAGTAGTAACAACAAAGGTTGTTCTAGATAAAAAAAAACAAGATCTAGAAAGATCGAAGTGCTATAATTGTCACATGGAAGGGCATATGCGTAGAGATTGTCCAGATCTAAAAAGAAAAAGACAGACTTGGAATCCTGTGGGAGCCGATAAAGTTGCTGCGATTGCAGAAGTCGATTTTGATGGTGCGAATGTTCTTAGTGTTACCGATGACCGCTCTGTTGACGAGTGGATTCTTGACTCGGGTTGTTCTTATCATATGTGTCCTATTAGGGATTGGTTTACCACTTATCAACAAATAAATGGTGGTAAAGTCCTTATGGGAAGCGATGTAGCTTGTAAGGTTGTTGGCATAGGCACAGTCCAAATCAAGATGTACGATGATTGACAGATGTTAGGCACGTTCTGGATTTGAAGAAGAATCTTATTTCCTTGGGTACATTGGACTCCATCGGCTGCGATTATCAAGCTCGAGGTGGAGTATTGAAAGTCTTATGAGGTGCACTTGTTGTGATGAAAGGTGTAACGGCCTTTACCTATTAAGTGATGGCTAATTTTATTTTGTATATAAAAGTGAAAAGTGAAGTGCATCCAAGATTCTAATCAATGCAATTGTAGGCAGAGGCGGATATGACTAACCGATGGCATTTGATAAGTTTTATATATTGGTCTAGGTGCTCTATTGTCTCAAATTTATTCGTTAAATATAATTAGCCCAAGGATGGCCGACAAAATGAGACTTATATTATATTATGATTATATTATATTATACAAGTACGAGAGTAGGTGAAAGAAATATATATCTTACTATTATAAGAAAGAGCATAATTTTACTGTAGCGCTCTCCTTGTCTGACATGTGTTCTCTTTGCATTGGGTCAGACCATTTTTTACTTTCATATTAATTGGCGAAAAAGAGATATATAACATATGTTCTGTGTAGATGGATTGGCAGTGATGCTCAGGTTTGATCTGGAGCTCCTGACTTCGAGTCTA
This sequence comes from Logfia minima, assembly GCA_963921325.1. Taxonomy (NCBI): domain Eukaryota; kingdom Viridiplantae; phylum Streptophyta; class Magnoliopsida; order Asterales; family Asteraceae; genus Logfia; species Logfia minima. Next base: position 12,484,906 of record OY992770.1, on the reverse strand, counting down.
TGCGTCAACATTTGTTTCTTTTTAATTTTTTGTTCCATTTTCACTTTTTTGGTCATTTTTTTCTTGCCTTCTTTTCATCCCTTTTTGTTTTCTTTCTTTTTTATTTATTATATTTTTATATTTCATTTTTCCAAAGCTTTTTAAGCTCAATTTTTTTCATAAGCTCAATTTTTTTCATGCTTTCTATAACATTTTGAATTTTGAATTTCCTTTTCATGTTTTCTAGAGCATGTTGACATATTATCTTATTAGTTTTTTGGGAAAAAAATTCTAATTGCAACATTTACAAAAAATATATATATCTTTTAACAAAACTTGTTTAATATGATTCTCGTAACTCGTCATGGTACTGTTTTGATACATCTACGTTTGTATCAAGAATATCTTCAATTGTGTATGATATAATTTATATAAGATTGGTGAAATTATTATAAGGATTACATTATTTTGTATACAAGGTTACATGAGATATTTGCACAAACACAACAAAGTGACAAATTGCGGACATAAAAGAAAAGGCTAATACGATATCGTGGCTTATGGGGTTCACATACACGATAGTGTATAAGCAGATTAAGACTTGGGAATGGCCCCATCCAAGATAAAAGAAAGTGAAAATAAAAATAAAAAGTGTTTCAAATATGTAGGATAACCAAAGTTTATGTTTTCACTAATTATAATTTTAAGTCGACTATATTTCTTTTCACTTTACTATATTAGAGAAGTTAATGCTCTTTAAGTAGTAGCAATATTCTAATATATTTTTTGATCTTGAGATTGTCTTGAGAGATAAGCTACCACATGAATCATTTGTAGACAAATTTGCTTTATGTATATTGTTGAAGTAATAGATTTCATTGTTTACACCATGAAACATATTTAAAATTCATTCATAACTTCCCATTTAAAGTGTATTTATTGGAGATTTTCAAATGTCAACTCTTTAATATCATGACCATACTCATCATCTAAATATTATTATATTTTCTTTTTTTATAGTAACGTACGTATTATGTTTGTTTCATTTTTAGAATTATAAATAGTAAACCTACATGGGCCGTGCAAACGCATGGCCAGAATATTACTAGTATTTTAACATAATTGGAATTGAGATTTCACTCTTTAGTTTAGTTGGTTGAATGATTGATACAATTGAAATCCATATTTTTTTTTTTTTTTTTTTTTTTTTTTTTTTTTTATGAATTTCGATTCCTTTAAAAGTATTGTGTGAACCAAATAGAGCTGGAGATGCTTTCGTGAATTGGAAAGCTTTAAGGTTTCACGTTGCAAATTAGCTGTGGTAGATGGCCTTTTACATGAGCATGCATCAAATTAATCGACGCTGTATACGATTTGTCTTATATAGAACGTGATTTGTATACAACCTAAGTTATTTCAATTAAATAAGTATCACGAGTGTTAATTATGGTATGCAATGTAATTTGAGGTTGTTAGGATGACTTGAACCTCTTTGTGTAAAAGAAAAGGGTGGTCAAATTCAATAATGATTCCACTATTATATATATATATATATATATTATATTATACAAGTACGAGAGTACGTGAAAGAAATATATATTATATATATTACAAGATTGTGATACGTACGTGTCTTGATGCATAAATTTGTATACTTGACACAATTGATGTGTACACTTTATTGCATAATAAACTTTTCACCCGATCCTGAATTTGGGTTTTGTGATATATTTGAAGGTGGTAATGGTAATATTGTTAACCACCAAAATTAGTATGTACAACCCAGTTTTAAATAACACAAAAATAAAAATGACGGTTTACGAAATGAATTAGTGGTGGAACAAGTAATTCTAAAGAACTTTTGCGATGGTTTACTTTGAATCGGGTTTTTGGAAATACATTTTAGTTTACTTTCTTAATTGAAGTAGAATATGTTTGTGGCCTCTTCTCAATACTCGACTTCCACGCACAAAAATAAATAGAAAATAAATAGAAAATAAAAGAAAAATCTTTTATTAAAACCAAGAAAGGAAATTCAAACGAAATGAGGTTGCAGTTTCCGAGTAAATCGTCCTGGTCGTTACTTGTTTGTCATGGATACTTAGACCGGCCACATCGTCACCATAATGGGTCCAATTAATCGACACTTGTCAGTTGTCACCATTAATTTTCTTCTTCGATTTAAATGAAATTACCATGACATTACCTGAAGGATTTAAATGAAATTACCATGACATTACCTGAAGGAGACGTGCAGGGAAGAAGACGTCTTATTCTTTCAATAATGACTAAAGACCCACCCGTTGACCGACTTGATCCATAAAATGTATGGAGCACAGTAAGGCAACTTCATAACTCTTCTCTTTCGTTTACAAATTAAAACTGACATTATCGACGATAAATTAAATTTTTCTACTTATGAGTGAACTTGAACATAAGTCTCTTTTCAGAGCCGCCCTGGCCATGGGCAAGTCAGGCGACGGCTCAGGACATCAACAATAAGGGGACATCACGAGACTTAAATTTTGAAATTTTATAATGTATAAAAATTGTTTTTTTGAAGATCTGATAGAATTATGATGTTGTCCGATTTACATATATATTTTAGATAGTTTAGATCATAATATCGAAGTCATAATGAAAATATAAAAGCTTTAATTTTGATTTTGTTGAAACCCTATTTGAGTTGCCGGTGAAAATTTGGGGAAGATGAATTATGTATGTTTATATTAAAATTTTATTTTAGTTCCCTCAACTATTATAATATTTACAAGTTTAGCCCTCTACATTTTCTTATAATGGCCCCTATTATGATAGAAATAATCCATTTAGTCCTCGTTATGTTACTTATCGAGTCAACCTCATATTATAGTATTCCATATTTATTAATTTTGTTTATGCACTTATGGAAATCTCAAAACAAGCAACGTCGTACTAAAAAAACATACAAATTTGTTTGTTATGAAATAGTATTTTGGACCATTGCTTACTAATTTGATTATTTTTTATTTTAAAAAGACAATGAATGCCCAATTTATAAAGATTTATATTTTGAATTTTTACTATTTTATTTAGAAGTTATGAAAATTTAAGCATTTTTTTTATTAATATATAGAACATATTCAAAGATTAATGAAATGTGCTATGATTGTTACTTAATACATCTTTTGAAGTTAATGGTATAAACGAATTACATTTATCGTAAAAAAAAATTATTTAATAAACATCGGTATGAGAATAAACTATATAAACAGACTATGACAAGATAATCAATGTTTTTGCTTCAAGAAACACACAACAACATCGGTTTAGGTGATTATGAACTTGTAATTCGGAATTGATATCCTCATATTGTAACATTTTATTTATTAAACAAAATTGACGTGGGGATGGGCCGCCTAGATTGACTAGGTTCCAAACCCCTATAAGATAGTGTGTTGTAGTGTTATTTTCTAACAAGAAGCATTTTTCGATCGACTCGCCCTGAGCATCAGAAAACTCCTGACTTTTATATATAAGACTATGATTACCTTTATGGCTTTGAACCAAACTTATCAATTGTAGAAGAAGATACAATCTATTATTATTAGTTATTGGAATTTCATATCATATACTGCATGCAAATTTGCAAGCAATTATCAACGCCCAATAACTAAATAATGCAAGCCCACCCCATAATGTTAATTTATCGTATGGGCTTGGCTTACCTTCTTGGTAGGTGTGTACATGTTCGGTTTTTTTGAAAACCGGTTCGGGTTCAATAACCGAACCGGTTATTGGTCAACAGTCAAAAACCGGTTATTAGGAAAAACCGGTTAGTAACCGAACCGGTAACGGGTAATGAAAATCAAAACTGGTCCTAACCGGTTACAACCGGTTATAAACCGGTTCGGTTAGGAAAAACCGGGTATAACCGGTTTTTACAATCTTCCTGGCCGACCAAGGTTCCCGCTAGGAAAGCATGAGTACCCGCCGGGAGATAACCTCCTAACCAGGAGAAACATCACATAAACTTCAGCCTCAAAAAGTACCCGCCGGGAAGCCCCCCTCCCAGCCGGGAAGTTCCAGTTCCCGCCCGGAAGTGAAATTACCCGCCGGGTAATTCCAAAACAGAAACTTCAGCCCACAAAGTACCCGCCGGGAAGCCCCCCCTCCCAGCCGGGAAGTGCCAGTTCCTGACGGGAAGTGACCTTACCCGCCGAGTAATTCCATATTTTCTTTTTAATTCACATTTTTGAAAACGTAAACTTCAAATTTTATTTAATAAATTCATCATACATTGTTCGAAAACACTAGAAATGGAAACATAAACTTAATAAAATCTTCATACTTCAACTTTTATTAATATAGGAACATAAAACTTAATTCGTATAATTCGTTAATTCTTCGAGATTGACATCTTCTTCGGAGCTAGCCTCGCGCGAAGCTTCATCGAGAGCTATTTCTTCATCGCAAAGTGAGAATGCCATACCCGTATCCACCTCGACATCATGTAAGTCTTGTTCGTATTCTAGTTCACCTTCAAGACTTGAAATGTGTTGTATACGTTCCGCGGCGTCTAAGTGATCCTTCAAGCAAATACACATCTCTAATGAGGCCGATGTGAGTCTTGTTCTTCGTACAGATAATACCCTTCCACTAATAGAAAAAGCGGATTCCGAAGCTACCGTAGAAGCTTGGACGGTTAGTAACTCTCGGACCATGGAGGTTAAAACGGGATATTGAGAACCCCTTCCTTTCCACCAAGCCAAAATATCAAAGTCAACAAATTCATTCGGTCCCATAGTGGCTAAAAAATCGGTTCCCGTATACCTCCTAAATTCGGTAGTCGATGGAGTGCCACCCTCACCCCTAGCCCGTTTAGTGTTTTCTTGTCTTAAATTATTATATAAGTTAATCATCGGATCCCTTGAACTAGATGTTGTTGCCGATGAGCTAGCCGAAGTTGAATAAACATTTGTTAAACCATATTTTTCAAAATAAACATTAAATAAATCGATAAAACTTTTCTTAAAGTCTTTTTTTGCATTTGTTGCAAACCATGGGTCCGCGGCATTCAACTCCAAATTATTACTAATGGAATCGATAAGTAGTTCCACCCCAGATACGTTCAAAGATGGGGTCAATGCGGCGGCACAAGTAATTACCGGTGACAATTCTTTAAAATATTTGTTTAGTTTTTCTTTCATGGGCAAAACCATGGTTGCATATAAATCACCATAAAATTCCATTTCGCTTAATTTTTCACACATTAAATAAATTTGATTGACTACCAAATGAATCGTGGGGTAATAAACACCCGATAATAAAGTTGTTGCGCTTTTAAAGACTTTGAGAAATTCGGTTAGTTTTAAAATAACATCCCAATATTCAACCGGAAATGGTGTAGCTTTAACCTTTCTTACAAGTTCATCATGAAAAATTTGTAAAGTTTGGCGTTGGCGTAAACCACATAAAAACATTTTATAAGTTGAATTCCATCTTATAGGCATGTCCCAATTAGGGGTTAAAAAAATGGAATCCGTATCCTTACACAATTTCATATAATCTTTATATCTAGCTTTACCCTAACAAAATATATCTCCCAACATATTTTTAAAAGCGTCTTTTATAAAACTTATTTGTGGCACCGCTAGTCCATCTTGCACAACCAAGTTTATTATGTGTGCAATACATCGACTATGATAAAAAAATGCCATTCAAAGGTGGTAGATATTTTAGGATCAGTCTTCCTACGACGTTTGTATTATTACTAGCATCATTAAATGATATTGAAAAAACCTTCTTTTCTAATTTAAACTCTTTTAATACATCTCGTAACATATAAAATAAATTTTGACCGGTGTAAGGATACTCAAAGTTTTCAAAAGTAATCGTACGTTTCATCATTTGCCACGTTTCGGGATCAAGCCAATGTGCGGTAACACAAAGGTACGTACCGGGCAAACCATGAGGAGCCGACCAAACATCGGTTGTTAAGCTTACATTTGTAGATAACTTTTCAAAACCCATATATTAGTTGTATTTTAGCCTTTTTCCATAGTTTAATACAATCACGTCTAAGAGTAGCTCGACTTACTTGATTATATCTAGGTTGAAGAGTATTTTGAATCCTTAGTAAGCCGAGGGTTGTCGAAGTGGTTGAACGACAAACCTTCTTGAATCACATAGCTTGCAAATTGTTCTCGACACCGCTCCACCTCGTATGTAAATAGACTCCCATCTCGTGAAATAGATGTTTGCCCCACTTCTGGATTAGATTTTAGTGCACCGCAAAACTTATCTTTATGTTGCTTCAACGTTGAGTTGGATTTGGCTTTCAAAAACTTTCCACAACGTTTACAATGAGCCTTAATCGACCCATCCGACAACAACACTTTGTCGAAATTACACCACACCTCTTGGTTTCGTTTTGTTTCTAGAATTTCAACTATAGTAGCCGCATTTGAAGAACCAACACTGGTGGAAGTTGAAGAACTTTGAGTTGCCATTTGAGAATTGAGAATGAGAATTGAGAAATGAGAATTTTGTATACGTTTTGTGAAGTTTGTATGCGTTTTGTGAACTTTGTAAGCGTTTTGAGAGTGTTTGATTGTTGTGACTAAACCAAACTCAACCTATCTATTTATAATGAATTTAGAATGGCAAAATGGTAAAAAAATTTTTCAAAAAAACGGCTAAAAACATCAAAAAATGGCTAGTTAACGGATACCCAGAAAAACCGGTTTTTAATAACCGGTTACAAAAACCTATTCAGTTAACCGAACCCGAAAACCGGTTTTCACCCTCAAATGCCAAACCAGTTACTAACCGGCGGTTATTAATAACCGAAACTGATTTTTGGTCAAAACCGGTTTTGACCGGTTTTGGTTTCGATTTTCTTTTTGGTTTCGATTTTTTTGTACACGCCTGCTTCTTAGTAGCCTCCTGCCCGGTTAGCCTAAATAATTCATATTCATAAGATCAATTTACTTATCTTTTCTGTTTAATTTAAAATAAATTGCAGAAATTAATTTAAAAACTAGAATGTAGTTTGTATATAACGAAAAAGGTAACTATGAATGTACTTTCTTGTTTACAAACATATATTTCAAATAAAATGATAATTAAAAACTAAAAAAAAAAAACAATATCTGAAAACCTTTTGTTTATTAATTACACTATATATATATCTATCTATATACTTTAAAAGTTGAGTTTCATGCTATTAATGTAATCTTAATAAATATCAAATACATAAATTGAAGTCTTAATAACTCTAAAAAGAACATGGATGACCAAAAATAAGAATCAACAATTTTTTTTAATATTTCATTTCTTTAAATATAAAAAGTTTATAGTAGTTTAATTGTTTTTGTAGGTGGAATTTTTTAATGTCTTGGCATTTTTATTACGATGTTAAATTTATTTATCAACAATGTCAAAATACATTTTTAAAATGGTTAAATTCTTTATTTTGTCTAAGTTCTCAAAGATAATATAACTTTTAATAGACTTTTAAACCTTTAGCTAGCGATTATAACCATGTTTGGGGGTAGATTGAAGTAATTTTTTTTACATTGGTAGATACTAAGAATCCTTTTTGATTTTGTGTTCTATTAATAATCTTGAGTAATGTTGAAACTATTTTTGGATGTTGTTGTCCATCGATTGTAAATGTATTGTTATTAAACAAGATAAGAACTTACCAGGAGGTACATAGTATTGAAAAGAATATTGTACTACAAGCTATTGATAAATATCGATTTAGTGCGACTCAACCCGACCCGATCGTTATCAATTAAAAAGTTATACTTAATAACTTGAACAACCTTTTTATTCATACTTTTAACTCTTTACGCTAAACATCAAATTTCAAAAAAAATTATATAATACTTGTGCAACGCACGGGTATGACTGACTAGTATATATATATATTAAATGTTTCATTTGGATGAATTTATTTTGTTAACTGTAGAAATTAAATTGTACGACAGAAAATGCGATAACTAAAATTATTAGGGTATGTTTGGTGAACTAGCTGTAGGCTGTAGCTGTAGCTTTAGGGTATGTTTGGTGAAGTACCTGTAGGCTGTAGCTGTAGCTTTAGGCTTGGAGCTTTTCGCGAAAAGCTACTGCTAGTAGCTTTGAGAATTTGAACTTTTTGTTGAATTCTAAAGCTAAAGCTTGTACATGAAAAACAAGACTTTTATTTTCGTAGTAGCTTTTCGTTCAAAAACTAAAAGCTAAAGCTCCGAAAAGCTCCGAAAAGCTCCTAAAAGTTCCATGCCAAACAGGCCCTTAGGATTGGAGCTTTTCACGAAAAGCTACTTCTAGTAGCTTTGAGAATTTGAGCTTTTCGTTGAATTCTAAAGTTATAGCTTGTACATGACAAACAAGACTTTTATTTTCATATGAGCTTTTTATTCAAAAACTAAAAGCTAAAATTCTGAAAAGTTTTTATAAGTTCTATATCAAACATGCCCTTAATGAAATAAAATTACAGCTGTATGATTAGTAATGTCTACAGATATGGTAAGTAGTAGTAAGTTGGGCCCACTATGCCTTTTCAAAGGAAAAAATTAAGGAAATTTCAGGTTGTATTTGACAACTTTTTTCTTAGTGCGGTATATTTACCAAGCTTATTTTTTAGTGCAGTATATTATTAATTACTGTGTGTTTTACAAGTGAATTTACCAAGCTTTTTTTTTTAAACAGAAACAGTCAAATCATTTTTTTTCTATACCAATAAATAAATCAATAAAATGATTAATAATGGATCTATTATGTTTGGTATGGCCTGAAGTTAGAAACTGATTCGACTAACCTGACCTCTGTGTTTTAGGTTAGCTTGTTGGTTGATCAACATAAGTTTATAGCCAAACCAGTATGCATGTAACAATTAGTGCAGTTTATTATTTTGTAATCAGTTGGTTCTTTTATGTGTCAAAGAATAAGTTATCATACATCAGTTTGAAATAATAAAATGAACATATTGTAACCTTAAGGGATGCCCAACTCGGCAATGACCCTGTACTTTAACTCCGAAATGAGCATGGTTTTAGTGTGTGCAAGATCAACTAAGAAGGCAATGAATAAGTTATCATACATCAGTTTGAAATAATAAAATGAACATACATTTGCTCGAACGAAAGGCAATGAATATTAAGGAATTGATTGCTTCAAATGAAGACGCCACTCGTCTATAAATCCCATTTTATCAGGATCCATACTTGGTAATTCCCGCCCTTCAAGTTTTTTTAGAATCTCTTTCGTTCTACCAAATAACTTAGCGGCGGCCTCAACACTACTCTCCCGTTTCTCAATGGCGATTTCACGGCACTTCATCTCTATGACTCGTGGTATGTTGGTGAAGCAAGCAGATAATACGTCTGCAATCATACTTGATAACAACGCAAACAACTCCATTTGGTTAATCATTTCAACATTGGTTTGGTAGTTGAACAAGATTGTTCGCGCAGTACGATACATTGAATTGGCTAGAATCAACTCCTTAGGAGTGTTCACCACTACTTCTCCATTTGTTGTATTGTTTATCTGTAGAACAATTTCTTTTGCTTTATTAGCAAACCATTCGAGAATCTCCAGCGTTGTTTTTCCTCTAAACGTACTTTTCTCGATCGTTTTTCCCAACCGCATGGAGTTCCCATCAACCTCGTGCCACAAGTTCATAGTTGCCCTTCGAATATTTCCATATTCCAACGTATTATTGACGACTTCCTCCACGAGATGCATATATAGAAGGCCTTCACGAACACGCTCGAGCAAGATATCAACACTTTTGTTAGAAATATTAGGGAGAGATATGGCAATGCATGTTAAAGTCACTACCGGTAAGCTCCAACTGTTAACAAGTTCAACAGAAGTTAGAGCTTCAACTTGATCACTGTCAAAGTTCTCTACTCCCTTAAAACCAGTGGAAGTGTCGAGAAACTCCAAAAGAACATTGTTTTGTTCCTTCTCCGCCTTTTGGATCAAGTTATTCATAGCATTTGAAATGCGTTTCAGCGTCCTCTCACCAAGCTCCATCTCATCTTCAAGTCGCAAAACGTAATCACTAAGGTCTTGGTTTACATCATCAATTCTTGGGACAGTAGGTAGTGTAAACAACATTGCAACTACCGAGTTCCAACAATACATGACAAAGATTGAAAGAAATATCGGAACAAGCCCCATCATTTTGCTTGATACAACAATAATCTTCTGGATGCCAATGCAAAGTCCTAAAAAGAGGTTTTTCAAATTACTGACAAGAGTTCTTGACCAAGAACCGCCTGATAGAAAAGTTATACGACTTTCTTTCCACTCACACAACCTCTGGATCCAGTACTTCTCTACTTTGAAGACCATAAAATGGTTCTTATTCCATTTAGTGAACAAATTGAAGTTCAAGATTGTAAAACATCGAAATATCGGAGCAATGCTACCAACTACAACTCCAATTAACTGTGTTATAGCAATGAAAACCATTGACCACTCATAATTTGACCCCCACTTATAATCCATCGCATACCCTGGATCTAACGACCTCAGGTATGTTAGCACTATAGGTAGTTCCATGACTAGACCAATCACACAAATTATGCCAGAAGTAGAGGATAATGGGTTACTAGCCATCACAAATTGAGGGCTACCACTTTCTGCCATAACCCAATATCTTCCAACATATAGTCTTAGTTTCTCAACCATAGACGTTAAGTTCTCTTGATCGTCTAAAGTTCTTTTGCCTGCAGCTTGATACTTGAATTCTAAAATTTGCTTAGAGGAAGGAATTGTTAAAGCTGAAGAAATCATGATTATTAATAACCACACTAACATAACGACATAGATTATTGCCAATATCTCGACACTTAAATAGAAGTTTCTAGTGGCTATAATATAATAACTGTCACGATCTATAACACCGGTACTAATCTCGATGCAAATATTCACAACAATAGTGATAACGAGAATAGCCAAACCTATGACGTTTGCAAGAAGTGTCTTGTTGTCCATAGACGCCAAAGAAGGCATTAAGTTAGCCATCATCGTGCACATGAAGGCCAGACTTCCTAACTTGGTTGCTTGGTCCTCGTAATATGGCATGTCACCACTCAGATCCACAGGCAATTTCATGGTGACAGTTATCAGTGTGATAGAAGCGGCATTGAGTGTGAAATATTTACATGGAAACCACATCTTTTTATTTCTAAAACCATGCAACAAATCAGCTCCCATTGCAATGATGCACAAAATTGATGCTACCGCGATGTAGATGCCAATCCACACCATAGGTTTGCTGTACCCGTTCTCAATTTCCACAATATCTGCCTCCACACAATAATTCCATAAGGAGTCCACGTTGTCTCTTGTGAGGTTTACAGATACATAGTCTGTATAGAAAAGTGCAGTATGTGAAGGGCGCAGAATATCGTAACAAATGGCTGATGGGTAATCTGACATGTTCAGAACTTTTGAGTAAGTGATGGCTAATTTGATTCTGTATATAAAAGTGAAATGTGAAGAAAATAAACATCTCTTATAACAAGTCATATTTCGTATTTTGAAACTTCGAAGAAGTTACGTGCATCCAAAATTCTAGTCAATGCAATTGTAGGCCCACAACTTTATTGGAACGAAAGTTGTTGGACAATGAAATACAATAGATATTTTGGAAAATAGTGTCCAATTAAAATATTTATATTACAAGATTGTGATACGTACGTGTTTTGATACATAAGTTTTTATATTTTGATACAATTGATTGATGTATACACTTTATTGCATAATAAACTTTTCACCCGATCCTTAATTTGGGTTTTGTGATATATTAAAAAACATTTGAAGGTAACGGTAATGTTGTTAACCACCGAAATTAGCATGTACAACCCCCGTTTCAAATAACACAAAAATAAAAATGACAGTTTACAAAATGAATTAATGGTGTAACAAGTAATCACATCAGAACTCTTGCGATGGTTTACTCTAAATCGGGTTTTTGGAAATACATTTTAGTTTACTTTCATAATTGAAGTAGAAATTCTTTTATTAAGACCAAGAAATAGAAAATCTAGAAACATATACGAAATGAGGTTGCAGTTTCTAAGTAAATCGTCCTGATCGTTACTTGTTTGTCATGGATACTTAGACCACGTCGTCACCATCATGGGTCCAATTAATCGCTACTAGTCTGCATTGTTTTTCTTCCTTGGTTAAAATGAAACAACCATGACATTGCCCCAAGGAGACATGCAGGGAAGAAAACGTCTTATTCTTTCAGTAAACACTAAAGACCCACCCGTTGACTGACTTGATCCATCAAATGTATGGAGCACAATAAGGCAAGTGTAACTCTACTACAAGACTTCAGAACTCTTACTTTTACAAAACTGAAATCATTGTACTTTAATAAGGCAAGGGATGCCCAACACGGCAATGGCCCTGTACTTTAACTCCGAGATGAGCATAGTTTTAGTGTGTGCAAGATCAAATAAGAAGCATATTGTATTATCTATTTTCACTATGAGATAAAGAAGCTTCAGAACATAGATTTGCTCGAACGAAATGCAATGAATATTAAGGAATTGATTGCTTCAAATGAAGACGCCACTCGTCTATAAATCCCATTTTATCAGGATCCATACTTGGTAATTCCCGCCCTTCAAGTTTTTTTAGAATCTCTTTCAATTCGTTCTACCAAATAACTTAGCGGCGGCCTCAACACTACTCTCCCGTTTCTCAATGGCGATTTCACGGCACTTCATCTCTATGACTCGTGGTATGTTGGTGAAGCAAGCAGATAATACGTCTGCAATCATACTTGATAACAAAGCAAACAACTCCATTTGGTTAATCATTTCAACATTGGTTTGGTAGTTGAACAAGATTGTTCGCCCAGTACGATACATTGAATTGGCTAGAATCAACTCCTTAGGAGTGTTCACCACTACTTCTCCATTTGTTGTATTGTTTATCTGTAGAACAATTTCTTTTGCTTTATTAGCAAACCATTCGAGAATCTCCAGCGTTGTTTTTCCTCTAAACGTACTTTTCTCGATCGTTTTTCCCAACCGCATGGAGTTCCCATCAACCTCGTGCCACAAGTTCATAGTTGCCCTTCGAATATTTCCATATTCCAACGTATTATTGACGACTTCCTCCACGAGATGCATATATAGAAGGCCTTCACGAACACGCTCGAGCAAGATATCAACACTTTTGTTAGAAATATTAGGGAGAGATATGGCAATGCATGTTAAAGTCACTACCGGTAAGCTCCAACTGTTAACAAGTTCAACAGAAGTTAGAGCTTCAACTTGATCACTGTCAAAGTTCTCTACTCCCTTAAAACCAGTGGAAGTGTCGAGAAACTCCAAAAGAACATTGTTTTGTTCCTTCTCCGCCTTTTGGATCAAGTTATTCATAGCATTTGAAATGCGTTTCAGCGTCCTCTCACCAAGCTCCATCTCATCTTCAAGTCGCAAAACGTAATCACTAAGGTCTTGGTTTACATCATCAATTCTTGGGACAGTAGGTAGTGTAAACAACATTGACACTAACAACTTCGAACAATACATGACAAAGATTGAAAGGACAAAAGGAATAAGCCCCATCATTTTGCTAGATATAACAATAAGCTTCTGGATGCCAATGCAAAGTCCTAAAAAGAGAATTTTCAAATTATGGACAAGAGTTTTTGACCAAGAACCATTTGATAGAAAAGTTATATGACCTTCTTTCCACTCACACAACTTCTGGATCCAGTACTTCTCTACTTTGAAGACGATAAAATGGTTCTTATTCCATTTAGTGAACAAATTGAAGTTCAAGATTGTGAAACATCGATATATCGGAGCAATGCTACCAACTACAACTCCAATTAACTGTGTTGTACAAATGAAAACCGTTGACCAGTTGTAATCCGACGGATTATCCGTCATCTCTTGCGGTTTTAAAAAATGATTTCTCAACCCTTGGATTGTAGGTAGTTCCATGACTAGAATAATTACACAAATTATGCCAGAAGTAGAGGATAATGGGTTACTAGCCATCACAAATTGAGGGCTACCACTTTCTGCCATAATCCAATATCTTCTAACACACTGTCTTAGTTTCTCAACCATAGACGTTAAGTTCTCTTGATCGTCTAAAGTTCTTTTGCCTGTGGCTTGATATTTGAATTCTAAAATCTGCTTCGAGGAAGGAATTGTTATAGCTGAAGAAATCATGATTACGAATAACCACAGTAACATAGCCACATAGATGTATACCAATGTCTTGAAAGGTATATAGAAATAAAGGAAATTATATATAACACCGGTACCAGTCTCGATGCAAATATTCACAACAATAGTGATAACCAGAATTGCCAAACCTATGACGTTTGCAAGAAGTGTCTTGTTGTCCATAGACGCTAAGGAAGGCATTAAGTTGGCCATCATCATTCACATGAAGGCCATACTTCCTGACTTGGTTGCTTGGTTCAAGTCACCTGGCATTTCACTACTCAGATCCACAGGCAATTTCATGGCAACAGTTATCACTGTGATAGAAGCGGCATTAAGTGTAAAATATTTACATGGAAACCACATCTTTTTATATCTAAAACCATGCAACAAATCAGCTCCCATGGCAATGACGCACAAAATTGATGCTATCGCGATGTAGATGCCAATCCACACTGATGCAGATCATGAATTGGCCCAGCAGGACACCAAGGGATCCACAACATTAAAAGTATATTCTAGGAGGGCTAAACAAGCTAATAACAAAAGTGGCTAACAAGTTTGTTATAGGAGAGAGAATAGAATAAATAGAAGGAAGATTGTGTTTAGGATGGCAGACAATTTTATTAGTGTGGGTATTTTGGCTCTGTGCAGATTTGTTGCATCAGAGAGAGGGATTCTCCCTGGAATTATAGTTGTTTATCATTTCAATCAATATACCATCTCCTTCCTTCTATCTTGTGTGTTTATTTCTTAACTGAATCTTGTACATTACATCATCCTTGTTTCTTCATTATCCATCATTGGTCCGACCTGCATCGTGACCTGCTGGTGTATGTGATTATGGAGACTCGTTCTACACAGACTCGTTTGGATAATCACGAGGAACAGATTCAGAAACTACAAAATACTTTCAGTGATTTCAAAAAGGAATTTGAGGTTGAAAAAACAGAAAATATTGAATTCAGGAAAATAATGCTCGGGTGGGTGAAACAACAAGTGAAACAACAAGGGAAACAACAGGAGGAACCATCATCGGGCGTGTTTGATGAATCGGGTGGGGGTTTCGACTCTCCTCCCATCGCCGGAGATGGATTCCGACGTCCTCCTCACCATCGTGATGGCGGTCGAGCGGGTACTGATATCACAGAGGGACTCCCATGGGCTGTGAAGAAAATCAAGTTACCAGAATTTTACGGGTTCGATCCCCAGGGATGGGTGCAAAAGGCGAAGCTCTATTTTGATATCAATGACACTCCAGCGCAGTTACGAATTCGTTTGGCACAATTAAGCATGGCTGGTGTAGCACAACACTGGTTCACCATTGTTAACCAAGTTTATGATCCACTTACATGGGAACAATTTCAGATTGAGCTTTTGCAACGATTTAGTGGACTCGAAATTCAGAATCCATTTGAACAGTTGGCATCGATTCAGCAAACATCATCTATTTATGATTATATAGATGATTTTGAATATTTGCTTTCTCTCATTCCCAAATTATCAGAATCTCAAGCTTTGGGTTATTTCATTGCGGGGTTAAAGGATGAGGTTAAACGTTGGGTTCGATTGCATCGTCCTCAAACACGCCTTGATGCTATGTATTTAGCCAAGGATGTGGAGGAAATGTTACGTCCGCCGTCCGGCAATACGTCACAGTCCAGATTCAGATATCAAAAATGGGATAGTTCTTTGGGCTTTAAGGGTAATGACATCAGGCCCACTGGGTCTACTAGAGGGGATTTTAAATGGCCCAATTTTAATAAGCCCATGGATCGTTTTAATTTTGGCCCATCTCGTTCTCTGATATCTTCTCGCACTTCTGGTGGTACCAACATTGAGGGTTCATCTCAGACAAATCGTGATAGGGGAATACGTTCTTTGTCACGCACCGAATGGGAAGAACGCAGGAAAAAGGGGTTATGTTTCCGGTGTGGCCAATTATTTGGTCCAGCTCACAAATGCCCCGAGGGAAAATTACGTATTTTATTGTTGGGTGACGATGAAGACGACAACGATGCAGGTGATTACTGTGTAATTGAAACACCATCCCAAGTGGACGACACATCATTGGAGTCTCACGATAATGGATCCTGTCAGACCCTAGAATTTTTTGGTGCCACCTCCGATACGCATTCCGGTGGTAAAACACTGAAATTAGAAGGTACAATTACTGAAATTCCTGTGCTAATCTTAGTGGATAGTGGTGCCACGCATAATTTCGTCTCTCGTAAATTGATTCTATCTTTGGGCTTACCAATTACTGAATTCGGAGGTATTCGTATAAAATTGGGTGATGGTCATACTGTTTTTATTAAACAACAATGTTTACAATTCTCTGTTATCATAAATTCATGTGAGTTTCTCATCGATGCTTTGATATTTGACACGGGGGATTTGGATATGGTGTTGGGAATGGTTTGGCTTTCTTCTCTGGGAGAAGTGACACACAATTGGGATCAAGGTTGGATGCGGTTTGTGCATAAGTCTCAATTGGTCAAATTGCAAGGGTTGCACTATTCTCACAGACCCCAATCATCATTACAAAAATGGCTATCTCCAAGTTATTTCAACCTTTTATTCTACTTCCACATTCTGGCCAGTTTCCAGCAATACATCCAACGAGTTGACCTTGAAACAATGTAATGAGTTGCATAATCTCTTTGACCACTTTCCTGATGTTTTTCACGCTCCATCGGGGTTGCCTCCGTGTAGACCTCATGACCACGTGATTTCATTAGTCAATCCTCAGGAAACAATTTGTGTCAGACCATATAGATATCCTCACATTCAGAAAACTGAGATTGAGAGGCAAGTAAATGAGCTACTCTCGTTGGGTATGATACGGCCAAGCAAGAGTGCTTTTTCTAGTTCGGTGATTTTAGTTCGTAAAAAAGATAATTCTTGGCGTATGTGTGTGGACTACAGGGCTTTGAACAAAGCCACGATTCCCGATAAGTTTCCGATCCCCATGGTTGACGAGTTAATCGATGAATTACACGGTGCAATTTTTTTTTCTAAATTGGATCTCAAATCGGGTTACAATCAAATCCGGATGGACCCGGACAGCATTGAACGTACAGCGTTTCGCACACACGAGGGCCATTACGAATATCTTGTGATGCCATTTGGGTTAACAAACGCACCATCTACCTTTCAGGCTGTGATGAACGACGTGTTTAAACATCTACTTCGTAAAAAAGTGGTGGTTTTCTTTGATGATATACTCGTTTACAGCCACTCTTGGGAGCAACATTTACTGGATTTGAATGTTGTGTTCCAGTTATTACAGAAACATCAATTGGTGGTTAATCAGTCTAAATGTTCTTTTGGTCAACAATCTATTGAATACTTGGGACATATAATACATGGGAATGGAGTGGCAATGGATCCAAAAAAGATAGAAGCTGTGGTGGCATGGCCGGTTCCGAAGAACATTAAGGGATTACGTGGGTTTTTGGGATTGACCGGTTATTACCGAAAGTTTATCAAAAATTACGGAAGCATAGCTAAACCACTTACTGAGCTTACAAAGAAGGACTCGTTCAAATGGCAATTGGCAGCTCAAGAAGCTTTTGATCAGTTAAAGGAAGCCATGGTGACTGCTCCACTATTGGCCTTGCCTGACTTTAACATACCTTTTGTGGTTGAATGCGATGCTTCGGGACGAGGAATCGGTGCGGTGTTAATGCAATTGGGGCATCCTATATCTTATTTCAGTAAAGGGCTAAGTAATAGAAACCTGGCCAAATCTGCATATGAACGAGAAATAATGGCCTTAGTCTTAGTTGTGCAACATTGGAGGTCATACTTATTGGGCACAACATTCACTGTTTACACAGATCAAAAAAGCCTCAAATTTTTATTACAACAACGTATTACTACTCCCGACCAACAGAATTGGGTGGCAAAATTATTGGGTTATAACTTTGAAATTTGTTACAAACCCGGGCGGGAAAATAGAGCTGCTGATGCATTATCAAGAAAAGCAGATGATGGTGAACTTCACATCACTGTATCTCAACCAAAATGGGTCCAAAGGGCCGAATTAATTCAAGAAGCGAAGACAGATACAGAGATTCAGAAACTGATGCAAGTTTGCAATACCCAATCAAACAAACCACCCGGATTCGAGGTTCGTAACGATTTACTATACTACAAAAATCGATTAGTCATTGCTCGAAATTCAAAGTTTATTCCAGATTTACTTCATGAGTTCCACATATCAGCATCAGGTGGCCATTCTGGTTATTACAGAACTTATCGTCGTTTAGCAACTAATTTATATTGGCCGGGTATGGTTACGCGAGTTAAAGAGTTTATTCGTGCTTGCGATATTTGTCAAAAATGTAAATCAAGTTCTGTTATTCCTGGTGGACTGTTACAACCCTTATCTATTCCAGAGGCTATTTGGGAGCATGTCTCCATGGATTTCATCACGGGACTTCCAAAATCGAAAGGGTTTGATGCAATATTGGTGGTGGTTGATCGACTCTCAAAGTATAGCCATTTCATTCTCCTTAAACACCCCTATACTGCGAGGTCAGTAGCTGAGGTCTTCGTTCGAGAAGTGATTAGACACCATGGTATCCCTAAGTCAATTGTAAGTGACCGAGACCCTCTGTTTATCAGCAACTTTTGGCAAGAGATTTTCAAGTCACAGGGCACCAAATTGAATATGAGTTCTGCTTACCATCCTGAATCGGATGGCCAAACTGAGGTAATCAACCGATGTCTCGAAACATATCTTCGTTGTTTTGCAATAGATCAACCACGTTCATGGTCTACATGGGTTCCATGGGCTGAGTTTTGGTATAATTCCACATACCATGGCTCTACCGGGAAGTCACCATTCGAAGTTGTCTATGGACGAAAACCCCCTACTGTCATGCAATTTGTTCCTGGTGAAATACGAGTAGAAGCTGTCGCACAAGACTTAAGGGATCGTGACGAAGCTTTGAAACAGCTTAAAGCTCATTTACTCCATGCTCAGAATGTTATGAAAGCTCAAGCTGATAAAAAACGACGTGATTTAAATTTTGAAGTGGGCGAATGGGTTTATGTAAAACTTAAACCCTATAGACAAATGTCAGTGGCTAGCAGAATTTCCCACAAGCTCGCAGCTCGTTTCTTCGGTCCTTTTCAAGTGGTGGACAAAATTGGACAAGTTGCATATAAGTTAGCATTACCCCTTTCATCAAAAATACATCCTGTATTCCACGTATCCTTATTGAAGAAAGCAGTCACAGTTCCAGCTGAACAAGACCTCCCTCGTGAATTGGAGTTGGATATGGATGCAGTGATGATACCAAATACTATTCTGGACGCTCGGATTGTCAACGTCAAAGATGAAACTGTGGAACAGTGGCTCATACACTGGGAGGGTCAATCTGTTACTGATGCTACTTGGGAATATGCTAATATAATCCGCAACCAATTTCCTCATCACAATCTTGAGGACAAGATTATTTTAAAAGGAGGGAGTAATGATGCAGATCATGAATTGGCCCAGCAGGACACTAAGGGATCCACAACATTAAAAGTATATTCTAGGAGGGCTAAACAAGCAAATAACAAAAGTGGCTAACAAGTTTGTTATAGGAGAGAGAATAGAATAAATAGAAGAAGATTGTGTTTAGGATGGCAGACAATTTTATTAGTGTGGGTATTTTGGCTCTGTGCAGATTTGTTGCATCAGAGAGAGGGATTCTCCCTGGAATTATAGTTGTTTATCATTTCAATCAATATACCATCTCCTTCCTTCTATCTTGTGTGTTTATTTCTTAACTGAATCTTGTACATTACATCATCCTTGTTTCTTCATTATCCATCACACACCATAGGTTTGTTGTACCTGTTCTCATCATCCAAAGTTGCTGCCTGTTCACAATAATTCATTAAGGAGACCACGTTGTCTCTTGTGAGGTTTGCAGATACATCCCCCGTATGTATTATTGTTGCATCATATAAAGGGTTCACAATATCGAGACAACCTTGTGATGGCAATCGGTGACCATTCATGTTCAGAACTTTTGAGTAAGTGATGGTTAATTTGATTATGTTTTCTTATGAAATGTGAAGAAAATAAACATCTCTTATAACAAGTCATATTTCATATTTTGAAAATTCGAAGAAGTTACATGCATCCAAAATTCTAGTCAATGCAATTATATTGTAGGCCCACAACTTTATTGGACGAAAGCTGTTGGACAAATAAATACAATAGATATTTTCGAAACTTGTGTCAAATGATATCACTCAGCAATGCCATTTGATAATTTTTTTGGGTTAATGTATATGCTTAGTCTTTTTTTTTTGTAGTTCCCCTGTATGTGTCAACAATAGTTACGTACTCTTGTTTATTAAATTTCAAATTTATTTATTTTAGAAATTATGTATTTATAGCACATACAATACAACTTACCTACTGCTCCTGAAATTATTGTTGCTGCTTTCATTATGTATTATATATATTACTAGGTATTGAGCCCGTGCGATGCACGGCCGTTTAAAAAATACAGTTTCAAACAGTTTAATAAATAACTAATGTGTCAAATATAGTTTCAACATATTAAGGTTGATAATGATTTAGGTGGTTTTAAGCATTATAATATCATGTAAACATACAAACTTTATACTTTACAACCTTTAAACTTCAAAAATCACAATTAATCTAACATGCTAAGATAATGCAACATTGGTACTGTTACTATTAAAACTAATAATTTACATTTCTTAAAGAAATTGTGAAAAAGAAGAATCACTTAGTATTTAAATAGTTCAAAAATGTGGAACTTATACTTTAAGATTAACCAAAATTTTGCCTAAATCAAAATATATAAAATTTCATCTCAAAACTGATTTTCTCATTTTCAATAAAAATGATTACTCGTTCTCAACGGTATACAACAAGTATGTCAATAAAAGTAGGTGTTTGTGACCATGTCAAGAAAGATAATTAAAAGGTTAATCATATTACCAATAGATTGTATCCAACATCAACATAAAAATATGATGGGATTGCATAGCTACTGATAGTAAAACACATGCTTTGAAATTATTACGTAGTAAATTAACATAGGTTGCAAGAGTTCAAAAGCCACATGTAGACAATGGCTGGCAACATTTAAAAAACCAAATAACCAAAATTATTCAAAACTCTTCATCATCAGTTTGGGTTAACTCATAAGGGGTGAGTTCAAATAAGAATGACAAAAAATCTCATGAATCGTATGCGAATAAATTATAAAAATTACATATTCGGAATCAGCGTTAAAAATAGGAAGAAAAAATATTCGTCGAAAGTATATCATGTGAGATCTCTAATTAAAGATAAAATGACGTTGATTCTAATGATGTAATTTTTATAATTTATTGATGTACAATTTATAAGATATTTAAATTTAAAGAAAAAAGTGAAAATGGGTAAGGTGATGTGCCATGAGGATTAAATGACAAATAAGCTTAGTTCCTAAGAAATTGACACATAAGCTCAAATTAATAGGAGATTGACACATAAGCAATCCAAAGCTTTGTTTTATATATATAGATAGATATATTTACTTCTTTTATTATGTATTATATATTTAGTTCTTTTATTTTTATTTTATTTTTAATTTTTTTAGAGGAAGATTTCTAATTTTGTTAAGTTATAAAGAAAATTTAATATCATTTGATGGTAATTAATTAAATTAAATTAATTTTAAAATTTAAATAATTTCATATAAGATTTAATGATATGACATATTAAATGTGAGAAAATTTAAGAAAATGACACATATGAATTTTGTATACTTGTCAAAATTTCATTGGTTCCACATAAGCATAATTAGGCATCCTTATATACACTTTTAGATATAATAAGGATATTAAAAATGTGGAGTTTTATAATTTTAATGAAAATAAATGATTGAGATTGATTTCTCCATTTTCAAAAAAAAATCTCATTCTTATTTGAAGCTACAAGTATCACATTACGCGAAAGAAAAATATATCTTTCAGAAGATCGTGATATATACTTGCCTTGATGCATAAATTTCTATATTTTGCAACCATCGATGCATACACTTTACTGCATAATAACTTTTTGAAAATTCGAATTACTTCAATACCTTTTGTTTTATTAATTACGTTATTAGTTGGTAAATTGTACAAATGACATAATATATAACTGATTTACGATATATCATTTTCCAACGATTATCATGTATTCAAAATAAATTCTACGTGGTTGGTCTAACGACCGAGAGTTTGAAAGTCTCCTCAAGCATGTATATATAATGCAACTTTGAGGTTACGTTATAATTAGGCATGTAACTTACAAGCGAAAATGTCAACGATCGACTATCAACGTCTTGTGAATTATCCACTCAAAATGATCTTAATTTTTTTTTTTTTTTTTTAAAGTTGCAAACTTTTAACTATACTATAAATTTGGGTCTATAGTCAACAAAACTTTAATAAACATATATCGTCATATCCATTGCATATCGGTATGCGGTAATTTGGTAAGTCTAGCTTTTATCCAACGATCATATCCATTACATATTAGCATTGAGATGGTAATCCACTTAGGATTGAATGAGAAAAAATTTGAATCAATCGAACTATGATCAGATTATCGTATGGTTAAAATTGAACCGAATTAAATAAATAAATTGGATAACCGGTAGTTAAGGTTTGTAGATTTTGATTAATAAAAAAATGATTTCGTATTTATTTTATAAGTTATCTAGATAGATTATGACTAATTTATATAAGTTCTTTAAATTATTTTCCATTGTATGTTTCATCATATTAGATCATTGAACACTTTTTAAGTTGTTGGAAACAAGGGTTTGATTTCAAAAGTCAAAGGCATTGTTGATACAATTTCCGTTCTCTTCCTTATTAAACTCAAACTCCAATAGGATAAGTAATACTTAGAATGAAACCATGATGAATAGCAAAACTTAAATAGTAATAATTCTCTATTAAGTGACACGGTGGATACTAAAAGAAATATATTTTGCCACTTCAACGTTTCTTCGATTATGGATACGACATCGATTATTGACATTATTTTAGTGAATTTGACTTTGTGTTTACCCCACTTTGGTTGTTAACCAATTTAGCCAAAAATCGACATGAACCATTAATTTCATAACTGTATATTCTCGCTAAATCCAATTGTCAAGCCTACTTCCCGTTATGTTTTCGAGGGTATTGTCTAATTCTGCTGGATCCATTTGCCAGACTTACCGTCCGCCTCCTCTTTCTACAGTACGACACTTATTGCAAAGGTTACAACCCAATAACAAAATTGATCAAATAAACACAAAAAACCCTTTTTTTATTGAAAAAAAAAAAATACCAGTTCCATCCTCTTGTGTGTTTGGGTATTTTACTAATTATGACCGGATACATGAGGTGATTGTCTGTGGTGGTCTCAACGGAAACTAATATACCTCTCTTTGTTTTGAATTCAATGTGTTTGATTATAATTTGGTATCGAAAATTCTTTTTCCCATTAAAAAGTTAAACTCCTAACCCAAATATTATATGAAGCTTTAAAGATCTTGCATCTTAACTTAATTAAAAATGGATGACGTCAGTTTATGAAACAAAAGTTAACATATACTCTATTATATCTAAATGAGTAGATACTATATAAATTTTCAACAATCATCATCAGCTCTTAATATATAAGAGGTCTGATCAGTGGTGAAACCTGAATTTTTCTTTACCAATAATACAAATTTGAAACCAAATTAAGGCAGTTCAGGACTTCAAATTGATACGTGTTGATTGAAACCGAGGTGGTATAAAATGGGGTGGTTCACATTTTGTTTTATTATATATAATAAAAATAAAATAATGATATATACGGAGTAATAACTATTACTATTAATATTAATCAATGTGTTAAACATTATAGGTAATACTTCAAATAAAATTAGAAAACCTAACCTAATAAAATGAGGAAACCGACATACGATGTATGAAAGTTTTGTAGAGTTACAAACAATCTTAGTTTTTACCTACATATTTGTTTCTTTCAGAATTAGAATATGCAAACATAATCGGAATAATTAAGGACAACATTTTTTAAGTATAGTATTGTGGACTTTCTTCCAATTAGATTTGAGCCTCAACACAAAATTAACTTATAATATTTGGGCTTTTAAAAACAGCAATTTAACAATCCAACTTCGCTACTGTCGTCTTCCCCCATCATCCATTGACGACTGTAACACGATGATTCTGAGTTTCTTTGATTAAGTTCTTCAATTTGTGTATATTTAATTCATCTACCCGTAGAAAGCTACCACTTTTTACCCTTCACGACCTAACAGTGCCTATAACGTGGCTCCGCCCCTAGGTCTGGTATTCTACTATTATTGGCCATTAGTTGACAATGTTTTGTATTGGTTGACCCACAGATGCATCTTGACCACAAGCATACGGGTGTAGGTGACGGTGACATTGGGTCCCCTTGTATTCATGACAATTACATGGTTCCTCCTTGTGTAACAATTGGTGCAGTTACTTATATGTACTCAGTTGGGTTTTTTTATTTGTCAAAGAATAAAAGTTTTTAAACATTAAATAGAAATGATTAAATAAACATCTTGTTACCTTAAGGGATGCAATGACCCAGTATTTTAACTCCGCAATGAACATATTGTGTGTGTACAAGACAAAAATTAAGAAGCTAAAACTCCGCAATGAACATATTGTGTGTGTACAAGACAAAAATTAAGAAGCTAAAACTGTGTGCGGAACCAAACTGATCTACAATCTTTGTGAAGTTGATTCGTTACAAATTCACAGCATTATCAAGCAGATTTTGGTTTCTTATCATATCCTAAGCCTATAATAAATATTTATTATTATGAGATAATGAAGCTTTAAATTAAAACATACATTTGCTCAGATGAAAATATTTTTCTTATGAGAAAATGAAGCTTAACAGCATACATTTGCTCGAATGAAATGTGATGAATATTAAGGGATCGCCTGCTGCAAATAAGGACGCCACTCGTCAATAATCCCTTTTTATCAGGATCCATCCTTGGTAACTCCGACACTTCAAGTCTTTTTAGTATTTCTTCCGTTCTACCAAACAATTTTGCGGCCACCTCAACACTACCCTCCCGTTTCTCTATGGCGCTTTCACGACACTTTATCTTTATCACTCGTGGTATGTTGGTGAAGCAAGCAGATAATACGTCTGCAATCATACTTGATAAAAGCACAGACAACTCCATTTCGCTAGTCAATTCAACATTGGTTTGGTAGTTGAACACGAATAGAATTGGATAGAATCAACTCCTAAGGAGTGTTCAAAACTCCTTCTCCATTTGTTGTATTGTTTATTTGTAGAACAATTTCTTCTGCTTTATTAGCAAACCATTCAAGAATCTCTACCGCTGTTTTTCCTCTAAAAGCACTTTTCTCAATCGTTTTTCCCAACCATATGGAGTTCCCATCAACCTCATGCCACAAGGTCATAGTTGCCCCCCGAATATTTCCATATTCCAATGTATTATTAACGATTTCCTCCACAAGATGCGTCAACAGAAGACCTTCACGAACACCCTTCAGCAACCTATCAACTTCAATTTTTGGAATATTAGGGAGAGAAATGTTGTTTATAAAGCTAAAAAAATACACCCTCTTGTTTGTATGTCACGTAAATATGAAGATACACTTTTGTGGTGAAGAATTAAATATGCAAGGAAATAGAGACGTAAAATGACTTTATTCTATTCTTCATATTAGGGATGGCTATATATATAGCCTCCCGAAAAGCAACATGATACTCACCACCTAAAGAACCGGTACAACCATGGCCCACTCTCCTCACACACTATCTCAACTGCAAGTCCACGATATTCGGTCAAACTAGAATACCAATTCAAACTATTAACTAAAACATAATATATAAAAGGGTTATGTGTTTTTAAATGTATTTAACTTTTTCAAAAAGGCTATAGTGTGTATCGTACTTTGAACGCCTCTATAAAATGTACTCAACTCGTAAAAACACACAATGTATGTAATTTGGCCACTTGTCACTCATACAAAGCACCCACGTGTCACTCATACAAAGTTCCACGTCAAAATATTACATACAATTATGTGTTTTTACGAGTTCAGTACATTTAATAGAGCCTCATAAAATACGATACACACAATAGCTTTTTTGAAAAAGTTAGATGCATTTACAAACACTAAGGCCTATATAAAACGATAAATACTTATTATAAATTTCCAACCATGTATGCACGTGAACCACATAAATTGATCGATTAAACCCAACAAGAAACGGCAATGCATGTTAAAGTTACTACTGGTAAGCTCCAACTCTTCACAAGTTTAACAGAAGTTAGAGCTTCCACTTGATCACTGTCAAAGTTCTCTACTCCCTTAAATCCAGTGGAAGTGTCGAGACACCAAAAGATCTTTGTATTGTTCCTTCTCTACCTTTTGGATCAAGTTATTCACTGCGTTTGAAATGCGTTTCAGAATCATTTCACCAAGCTCCATCTCATCTTCAAGTTGCAAAACAGAATCATTAAGGTGTTGGTCTGCATCATCATTTTCTGGGATCATAGGTAGCGTAAACAACATTGCCGCCAGCAACTTCCAACAATACGAACAATACATGACAAAGATTGAAAGGACAAAAGGAATAAGCCCCATCATTTTGCATGATACAATAATAACCTTCTGGACGCCAATGAAAATTTCTAAAAAGAGGATTTTCAAATTATGGACAAGAGTTTTTGACCAAAAACCACTTGATAGAAAAGTTATCTGACCTTCTTTCCACTCATACAACTTCTGGATCCAGTACTTCTCTACTTTGAAGACCATAAAATGGTTCTTATTCCATTTAGTGAACATGTTGAAGTTCAAGATTGTAAAAACCGAAATATCGGAGCAATGCTACCAACAAGAACTCCAATTAACTGTGTTATAAAAATGAAACCGTTGACCACTTATAATCCAACCCCCACTTAGAAACAGATATTACCTCATACTCTGGAGGATTCACCGACTGCCACTTGAAGTAGAAAGACCAGTTTTTAAAAGTTAGCAGTATCGGTAGTTCCATGACTAGAATAATTACACAAATTATGCCAGAAGTTGAGGATAATGGGTTACTAGCCATCACAAATTGAGGGCTACCACTTTCTGCCATAACCCAATATCTTCTAACATATTGTCTTACTTTCTCAACCATAGACGTTAAGTTATCTTGATAGTCTAAATTTTTTTTTCCTGAGGCTTAATAACCACAGTAACAAAACAACAAAGATCATTGCCAATGCCGTGAAATTTATATAGAAGTTACCGGTGGCTGAAAATTTTTAACTTTCATCATATATAACACCGGTACTAATCTTGATTCAAATATTCCCAACAATAGTGACAACGAGAATAGCCAAACCTATGACATTTGCAAGAAGTGTCATTTTGTCCATAGATGCCAAAGAAGGCTTTAAATTAGCCATCATCGTGCACATGAAGGCCATACTTCCTAACTTGGTTGCTTGGTCCATGTTAGCTGGCATCAAACTACTCAGATCCACAGGCAATTTCATGGTGACAGTTATCACGGTGATAGAAACGGCATTGAGTGTGAAATATTTACATGGGAACCACATCTTTTTATTTCTAAAACCATGCAACAAATCAGCTCCCAATGCAATGATGCACAAAAATGATGCTACCGCGATGTAGATGCCAATCCACACCATAGGTTTTCTGTACATGTTCTCAACTTCCAAAGTTCCTGCCTGTAAACAATAATTCATCAAGGAGACCACGTTGTCGGTTGTGAAGTTTGCAGATACATCGCCTGTATATGAAAGTGCGTTATATAAGGGAACCACAATATCATTACAACCTCGCTAATTCAATTCTGCGTTTTTTATGAAATGTAAAGAAGGTCAATAAACATCTCTTATAACAAGTCATAATTCATATCGTTAAAATTCGAAGAAGTAGCATACTTGCATCCAAAACTCTAGTCAGTGCACTTGAAGGCCCACAACTATATTGGAAGGAAAGTCGTTGGACATTAAAATACAACAGATATTTTCGAAAATAGTCTCCAACGATATCACTCACCAATGCCATTTTGATAAGTTTTATAAAATGGTTTAAGTGTGTGTGGCTATTGTCTCAAATAACCACCAAAATTACTATGTACAACCCCCGTTCAAATAACACAAAAATGTTTACAGTATAGTAATTCAAATTGGTTATCTAAAAAGATTACAGACCAACTTCTTGAAGTAAACATTGTATATAACGGTTTCCCTCATGGTGGTGAAACGGAAACGTTCTTTTCAGAGTCGAGATGAAATACTCATTTCATGGTTCAGAAGACGTTATTTTGATTAGCAATGTAAAACCACGATCAGATCTTCCACCTTTGCCACGTGTTGGAGTTGAATTCCATTTAGAGAAATCTATAAATAATGTTAAAATGGTATGGAAGAGGGCCATTTGAATGTTATCCAGATTGAAAAGCGGCTGCACACGTGGGATTGTATGAGAAGAAGGTGGATGATATGCATGTTCCTTACATAGCTCCTGGAGAATGTGCGGGTCGAGCAGATGTTAGATCTCTACGCGTCTATTTATAGTGACTCACCACTGATGCAAATGAATGCAAGCTGTTATAGCACATTGGAACTTGATCGTGCAACACACAATGAGGAACTTGTCAAGGGAGATAACATTGAGGTAAGTTTTTTCTTGCATAAATACTCACACATAACCATGCCTTACTTATATTCACATAAATGCATACATGTGTGCTTACGTCAGATTTTTTTTGGTTTTTGTTACCGAGTGGAAATGATTCTTATTGATTTTGAAGTCAAGAATCATGTCATATGACATATAAAGTCAAATACCGACTCTTCTTATAGAAAAGGTGTGTTATTGTACCCTAATTGGCCAAAGGTAGACAATGTTGTTTATTGGTTGATCTGCAGGTGCACCTTGACCACAAGCATATGGGTGTAGGTGGTGACGACAGCTGGTCCCCTTCTGCTCATGACAAAGACATGGTCCCACCTTGTTGAATTTTTAACTTTCATCTATATATAACACCGGTACTAATCTGGATGTAAATATTGACAACAACAGTGATAACGAGAATAGCCAAACCTGTGACATTTGCAAGAAGTGTCTTGTTGTCCATAGACGCCAAAGAAGGCATTAAGTTAGCCATCATCGTGCACATGAAGGCCAGACTTCCTAACTTGGTTGCTTGGTCCGTGCGACCTGGCATCTCACTATTCAGATCCACAGGCAATTTCATGGTGACAGTTATCACTGTGATAGAAGCGGCATTGAGTGTGAAATATTTACATGGAAACCACATCTTTTTATTTCTAAAACCATGCAACAAATCAGCTCCCATGGCAATGATGCACAAAATTGATGCTACCGCGATGTAGATGCCAATCCACACCATAGGTTTGCTGTACCTGTTCTCAACTTCCAAAGTGAATGCCTGTGAACAATAATGTAGGAAGGAATTCAAGTCTTTTGATGTGAGGTTTGCGTAAAAAGGGCGGATAATGTCGGAACAACTTTCTGAGACTATGTAATTAACCATGTTCAAAACTTTTTGAGTAAGTGATGGCTAATTTGATTATGTACGTTTTCTTATGAAATGTGAAGAAAATAAACATCTCTTATAACAAGTCATATTTCATATTTTGAAAATTTCGAAGAAATTACATGCATCCAAAATTCTAATCAATGCAATTGTAGGCCCGTAACTTTATCGGCCGAAATTTGTTGGAGAATGAAATACAATAGATATTTTCGAAAATAGTGTCCAATGATATCACTGAGCAATGCCATTTGATAAGTTTTATAAATTGGTATAGCTGTGCTACTGTCTCAAATTCGTTACATATAATTAGCCCAAGGATGGCAGCCAAAATGAATACCAACAACTTACATTATATTATGATTATATTATGTAAGTATCAGAGTACGTGAAAGAAAAATATTTATATTACAAGATTGTGATACGTACCTGTCTTGATACATAAGTTTTTATATTTTGATACAATTGATTGATGTATACACTTTATTGGAACGAAAGTTGTTGGACAATGAAATGTAATAGATATTTTCGAAAATAGTGTCCAATGATATCACTCGGCAATTTTCTCAAATTCGTCAGACATAATTAGCCCAGGATGTGGACGGTGGTTAAATCATGACCACATGATTTTAGACATGTTTTATGTGTGGTTCCATTCCGTACAAATGAAAGTCAAAAAAACATCCACCAACCTTTACTATTGTATAAATGAATGTTTAGGATCATTATTCATCATCCACAAGATCACAAAATAAAATAGAGAGTTGATACGTATATCAACTAGAGAGAATTTTCTTTGTGAGGTTAAGAGTGAATTCTTATATATATTACAAGATTGTGATACACGTGTCTTGATGCATAAGTTTTTATATTTTGATACAATTGATTGATGCGTCCACTTTACCGCATAATAAACTTTTCACCCGATCCTTAATTTGGGTTTTTGTGATATATTAAAAAACATTTGAAGGTAATGGTAATGTTGTTAACCACCGAAATTAGTATGTACAAATACAACCCCCGTTTCAAATAACACGAAAATAAAAATGACAGTTTACAAAATGAATTAATGGTGTAACAAGTAATCACATCAGAACTTTTGCGATGGTTTACTCTAAATCGGGTTTTTGGAAATACATTTTAGTTTACTTTCATAATTGAAGTAGAAATTCTTTTATTAAGACCAAGAAATAGAAAATCTAGAAACATATACGAAATGAGGTTGCAGTTTCTAAGTAAATCGTCCTGATCGTTACTTGTTTGTCATGGATACTTAGACCACGTCGTCACCATCATGGGTCCAATTAATCGCTACTAGTCTGCATTGTTTTTCTTCCTTGGTTAAAATGAAACAACCATGACATTGCCTGAAGGAGACATGCAGGGAAGAAAACGTCTTATTCTTTCAGTAAACACTAAAGACCCACCCGTTGACTGACTTGATCCATCAAATGTATGGAGCACAATAAGGCAAGTGTAACTCTACTACAAGACTTCAGAACTCTTACGTTTACAAAACTGAAATCATTGACGATAAATTAAATTTTTCTACCATCGATCGAGTGAACTTGAAGGTAAGTCTGTTTTATAAGACGATGATTACCTTTGAGGCTTTGAACCAAACTTATCAATTGACAGAGGAAAATACACTCTTTTTCTATTAGTTATAGGAATTTCATATCGTATATGCGTGCAAATTTGCAAGCAAGTATCAGAGGCAATACTAAATTTATCGATCGGTTAGTCGAATCGGTCTGTTTCTAACTTTAGGCCATTCCAAACGTAATGGATCCATGCAGCTAGTTTGTCTACCATACTTGTTTCCTTCAAATGCAATAACCGGAAAATATATACAGAGTACTTCAATGCAACAGCTCTACCATACCAAGTACAAAGTCATTAAGACATACTCTGATTAAATATCCAACAATAATTAGAACATTTATCTAATCTAATCAGCAAAAAGGATGAATATTCGGAAGTTGGCAACGTACAGGTTAACCTGATACAATTGTTGCTGAAAACGCTAACACTTCCTCTGCTATTGTCATCAAGGTTGGATACTCGGGAGCATTGGTTTACCTACTTCCCCTTTCCTTTTTGAGGGTACTGG
Organism: Logfia minima; assembly: GCA_963921325.1. NCBI lineage: Eukaryota > Viridiplantae > Streptophyta > Magnoliopsida > Asterales > Asteraceae > Logfia > Logfia minima. The sequence continues at coordinate 12,452,985 of OY992770.1, read as the reverse complement.
TGTAAGTCTGGCCGGATCCATTTGCCAGACCTACCTTCCGCCTCCTCTTTCTACAGTATGACACTTATTGCAAAGATTACAACCCAATAACAAAATTAATCAAATCAACACAAAAATCCGTTTTTTCTTGAGAAAAAACATATCAGTTCCATCCTCTTATGTGTTATGGTATTTTACTAATTATCACTTCATACAAAAGGTGATTTCTGTGGTGTTCTCCACGGCAACTAATATGCTTCTGTTTTTGTTTTTTTAATTTAATTTAATGTGTTTGATTATGATTATAATTCGGTACCGAAAATTCTTTTTCCCATTAAAAAGTTAAACTACTATCCCAAATATTATATGAAACTTTAAAGATCTTACATTTTAACTTAATTAAAAATTGATTACTTCTTTTTACGAAACAAAAATTAAAATATACTCTGTGATATCGAAATGAGTAGATACTATAAAATTTTCCATAATCATCATCAAATAATCATAAAGAAAAGCATAAATGGCCAAATAGGTAGAAAAAAATTAGTAGTGTCGTTTCATCGTTTCATAATTAAAAAGGAGATATACCATTTCCTACCTCTTTACACAGTGATACAAAGAGAGCAATAGTTGTCGTCGGTTGTTCACGACTACCTTCGTGTGAGACTAATGACTTGCAAGAAGTGAGAGGCACTTGGTTTTTTAACAATGGTTTTCTACTTCTTTTTTATCAAAAGGAAAAAGAAAGAAAGTTGCGGTGAGTGATAATGATGAAGATACAGAGGAGACCATTAGAAAGAGGGCAAAAGAATTTAAAATTTCAAGAGATATGGTCGAGGAACATATGGAGGATCTGAAGGACCTTGAAATTACAAAGCTCAAAGAAACTCAAGAAGTAGTAGAGGCCCTAGCTAGAGAAATAGAAAAAGAAGAAGGAAACGGAGCTATGTAGTCGAGATCAACCAAAGGTTGATGAAAAATGTTGTGATTGAAAAGAAAAAGGAGACATGCATGAAAAGGTTGAAAGTATATTTGAACTTACGAAGATTCCCTGATCATTCAAGTAACTCCAAGAATTTACAAGAAAGAAAGATCGTTTCTGAAGCTAATCAGAGAAGGAAAAGAAAAGATGGATACAATCTATCTCACTGAGCTCAAACAAACTGGTTTCTTAATGCTGTCAGAGGAATAGAGAACAACCTATTGTAACAATAATTCTTTCTACTTAAAAATTATTAGAGAACAACTATTAAATTAAAACTACTAATGAAATTGACATGACAGCCTTAATCCACATAATCGAAACATATTGAGTTTATTAATCCACGCTTCTGTTCCTTTATAAACCCTGGACATTTGTAGACAAAACCACCACAAATTGCATCATGATAACAATGAAAGCAAACAAAAATCATTAGGTTTTCTACGTACATAAGAAATTAAAATTGAAAATATAAACCACCTAATACAATTTCACAAAAAAGGAAAAGAAAAAGCAGATAAGTAACACAGAGAGTACCAAAAGATTGGTTGTGACAACAGCAGTAGTGTAATGCTTTGTAGTCTAAAAGAACAAACCAAACCCTATTTTGAACAGAGGAAGATGAAGAATGGTGGAGGTTTATGTAGCCACAACCCCAAAGAATATTAAAGAGCTATGAAAATCCAAACAAAAAACATACCTGCTTGAGAATATTAATGGATGAAAAAACATAAGGAGACTTTCTTTCATATATGAATTTAGCCTGTCAAATTTTTGAATTTGAAAGAAAAGAGGCTTGTAAGGAAAGATTTATGATCTCATTGGAACCTTAATCTTCTCTCACTAAATTTGAATTCTTCATGGATGGAAATTAATCAGATGAAAAAAAAGGCGTGTGGAGAAACGAAATTGCATGCTCAGGTTATTATTAAAAAGGTAGCTGCATGTTACACAACTAACACTACTCCCATCGGTATTATTTGGTGAGTTAAAGAAATAAAAAGGGTGGCAACCTAGGCCATGCTGCCAACCCAAATAACAAGCAAGGTCACGTTGATTTTAGTTTTTATTTTAGTTTTTTCTATATTAATATTTAAAAATTTATTTGTTTTGAAATAAATAATTATTTGTAATACTTTTTAATAATTTTAATAGAATAAAAATTAATAATAAAGTATATGTATTTAATAAAATGTTGGATTGGGTTGCTAATATGTGTGAAAATTTAAGTCAGGTTAGATTGTGTAGGTGAAAAATCAAAAAATTAATTTTTTAACAGAAAATGTAGGCTGCGTTGGATTGCTGAGGGTGATAATCTAAAGGGAAATTTGATTATTCCAATACAATTTTATTTAAAATTCAAATTTGAGCCAACTTAATATCTATATTTATTTAATTAATTTGAAAATATTAGAAAAAAGCTTGAATCTAGTTAAACCGCATATTTAAAATTTATATTTATGACATCATCAAACTCACCATATGAAGACACGTAAACATCAAGAGCTAACTAATATTGTGTCACTATAAATTATAAGTTAACTACCTATTTCTTTTTTAAATTACTTTTTTAAAAATAATTTAATTTAGATTTTTAACTTATAGATGATGAAAGTAGCACTATAAATTATTAAATAAAAAAAATACGCAAGTCAAAGAAGTAGTTCCGGTTGGTTATAACAAAAAAATGAAATTGTGGTATTCTTTTATTTTGTTATTAAGTTTATAAGTTGAATTGATGCTTTTTATATCTACATTTTTTTAATATTGCAATAAGACGTTTGTTACTGTACCACCATTGATTATGGTTAAATTTATCACGTATAAAAACATTGTAAACTTAAAAATCATCAATTGTATTAAGGGCAACATTTTAATTATAGTATTCTGGACTTTCTTCCCAATTAGATTTGGGCCTCAACACAAAATTAACTTATAAGGTTTGGCCTTTTAAAGACATATCAATTTAACAATCCAACTTCGCTTCTGTCGTCTTCCCCACTTGTCGCCTCCCAAACCCCCATCCTCCATTGACGACTGTAACACGATGATTCTGAGATTCTTTGATTAAGTTCTTCAATTTGTACATATATAATTCATCTACCCGTATGAAGCAACCCTTTTTTTACCTTCACGACCAAGATCCACTGGTAGCACGTGCTACCGGTGCTTATAACGTGGCTCCGCCCCTAAGTCTGTTATTGTAATATTATTGGCCATTAGTTGACAATGTTATTTATTGGTTAACCCATAGATGCATGTGACCACAAGCATAACGGTGTAGGTGGCGGCGACATTTGGTCCCCTTGTATTCATGACAATTACATGGTTCCTCCTCGTGTAACAATTGGTGCAGTTACTTATATGTACTCAGTTAGTCAGTTGGGTGTTTTTCACTTGTCAAAGAATGTGTTTTTAAACATTATGTGAAATGATTTAATAAACATCTTGTTACCTTAAGGGGTGCAATGACCCTGTATTTTAACTCCGCAATGAACATATTTTATGTGTGTACAAGACAAATATTAAGAAGCTAAAACTGTGTGCGAAACCAAACTGATGTACAATTTTTGTAAAGTTGATTCATTACAAATTCACAGCATTATCAAGCAGATTTTGCTTGTCATGTTTCTCACATAGTTTTGGTTTCTTATCATTTCCTAAGCCTATAATATATATTTATTATTGTGAGATAATGAAGCTTAAAACTAGAACATGCATTTGCTCGAATGAAATGCAATGAATATTAAGGGATCGATTGCTTCAAATGAAGACGCCACTCGTCAATAAATTCCATTTTATCAGGATCCATACTTGGTAAATCCCACACTTCAAGTCTTTTTAGTATTTCTTCCGTTCTACCAAACAATTTTGCGGCGGCCTCAACACTACCCTCCCGTTTCTCTATGGCGCTTTCACGGCACTTCATCTTTATGACTCGTGGTATGTTGGTGAAGCAAGCAGATAATACGTCTGCAATCATACTTGATAACTGCACAAACAACTCCATTTCCCTAATCAATTCAACATTGGTTTGGTAGTTGAACAAGAATGTTCGCGCAGTACGATACATCGAATTGGCTAGAATCAACTCCTTAGGAGTGTTCACAACTACTTCTCCTTTTGTTGTATTGTTTATCTGTAGAACAATTTCTTCTGCCTGATTAGCAAACCATTCAAGAATCTCTACAGCTGTTTTTCCTCTAAACGTACTTTTCTCGATCGTTTTTCCCAACCACATGGAGTTCCCATCAACCTCGTGCCACAAGTTCATAGTTGCCCTTCGAATATTTTCATATTCCGATGTAATATTGACAATTTCCTCCACGAGATGCATCACCAGAAGACCTGCACGAACACACTTGAGGAACCTATCAACTTCATTTTTCGGAATATTAGGGAGAGAAATGGCAATGCATGTTAAAGTCACTACCGGTAAGCTCCAACTGTTAACAAGTTTAACAGAAGTTAGAGCTTCAACTTGATCACTGTCAAAGTTCTCTACTCCCTTAAATCCAGTGGAAGTGTCGAGAAAAACTAAAAGATCTTTGTTTTGTTCCTTCTCCGCCTTTTGGATCAAGTTATTCATAGCATTTGAAATGCGTTTCAGCGTCCTCTCACCAAGCTCCATCTCATCTTCAAGTCGCAAAACGTAATCACTAAGGTCTTGGTTTACATCATCAATTCTTGGGACAGTAGGTAGTGTAAACAACATTGACACTAACAACTTCGAACAATACATGACAAAGATTGAAAGGACAAAAGGAATAAGCCCCATCATTTTGCTAGATATAACAATAAGCTTCTGGATGCCAATGCAAAGTCCTAAAAAGAGAATTTTCAAATTATGGACAAGAGTTTTTGACCAAGAACCACTTGATAAAAAAGTTATATGACCTTCTTTCCACTCACACAACTTTTCGATCCAGTACTTCTCTACTTTGAAGACCATAAAATGGTTCTTATTACATTTGGCGAACAAATTGAAATTCATGATTGTAAAACATCTAAATATTGGAGCAATGCTACCCACTACAACTCCAATTGATTGTGTTATACCAATGAAAACCGTTGACCAATTATAATCTGACCCCGACCTTTGCCCAAACTCCACCCCAGAATCCAACGACCTTAGGTATGTTAGCACTATAGGTAGTTCCACGACTAGACCAATTACACAAATTATGCCAGAAGCAGAGGATAATGGGTTACTAGCCATCACAAATTGAGGGCTACCACTTTCTGCCATAACCCAATATCTTCTAACATATTGTCTTAGTTTCTCAACCATTGACGTTAAGTTATCTTGATCGTCTAAAGTTCTTTTGCCTGTGGCTTGATACTTGAATTCTAAAATTTGCTTAGAGGAAGGAATTGTTATAGCTGAAGAAATCATGGTTACTAATAACCACAGTAACATAACCACATAGATGTACGCCAATATCTTGAAATTTGTATAGAAATTAGTGTTTGCAAAAGCAGTATTGAATCTATATATAACACCGGTACTAATCTGGATGCAAATATTGACAACAACAGTGATAACGAGAATAGCCAAACCTGTGACATTTGCAAGAAGTGTCTTGTTGTCCATAGACGCCAAAGAAGGCATTAAGTTAGCCATCATCGTGCACATGAAGGCCAGACTTCCTAACTTGGTTGCTTGGTCTAGGTGATATGGCATCAAACTACTCAGATCCACAGGCAATTTCATGGTGACAGTTATCACTGTGATAGAAGCGGCATTGAGTGTGAAATATTTACATGGAAACCACATCTTTTTATTTCTAAAACCATGCAACAAATCAGCTCCCATGGCAATGATGCACAAAATTGATGCTACCTCGATGTAGATGCCAATCCACACCATAGGTTTGCTGTACCCGTTCTCAACTTCCAAAGTTTCTGCCTGTGAACAATAATTCCATAAGGAGGCCACGTTGTCTCTTGTGAGGTTTGCAGATACATAGTCTGTATAGAGAAGTGCAGTATTTAAAGGGCGCAGAAAATCGTAACAACTGGCTGCTGGGTAATCTGACATGTTCAGAACTTTTGAGCAAGTGATGGCGAATTTGATTCTGTATATAAAAGTGAAATGTGAAGGAAAAATAAACATCTCTTATAACAAGTCATATTTCATATTTTGAAAATTCGAAGAAGTTACATGCATCCAAAATTCTAGTCAATGAAATACAATAGATATTTTCGAAAATAGTCTCCAATGATATCACTCAGCAATGGCATTTGATAAGTTTTATAAATTGGTTTAGGTGTGTGTAGCTATTGTCTCAAGTGCGTAAGATATAATTAGCCCGGCCAAGGATATGCATATATTATATTATGATTATACTATGGGAAATTAACTATAAAAAATACCTCAATTTGGTATTATATTCTCTCAAAAGAAATATTACAAAAGATTATGGAGTCGTGATCTGGACGTGCGCCCGTAAACGAGGTTGTAGCTGAAAAAGTTCATCGTTGCCGGGCTCGTAGATTTCTTTTTGGCATGGATAATTAGACCACGTCGTCACCATCATGGGTCCAAATAATCGGCACTAGTCTGCATTGTTTTTCTTCCTTGGTTTAAATGAAACAACCATGACATTTCCTGAAGGAGACATGTAGGGAAGAAAAGGCCCACCTCTTTCAGTAAATAAAGATCCACCGGTTGACTGACTTGATCCATAAAATGTATGGAGCACAATACGGCAAGTGTAACTCTACTACAAGACTTGATAACTCTTCTCTTTCTTTAACAAAACTGACATTATAGACGATAAAATAAAATTTTCTACCATTGAGCTGAGTGAAGTTGAACATAAGTCTTATGTCTCTTTTATATATAAGACGCGCAATGATTACCTTTGAGGCTTTGAACCAAACTTATCAATAGTAGAAGAAAATACAATCTACTTTTATTAGTTATTGGAGTTTCATATCATATACTGCATGCAAATTTGCAAGCAAGTATCAAAAGCAATACTAAATTGATACAGAGAATTTAACAAGGTCACAAAAAATGAATGTAATTCAAATTGTGAGTCTTTGGAGAGGATGTTTGGCTAGGAGAGGTCTCAAGTTCGAGTCTCACCCGGGACTTTTACCCCTTTAGGTGATAAAAAAGAGGAATAGGAGGGTCTCAGGGTTAGCATACTGCCCAATTGGATATCACTGCTAAACCTGAACCACTAACATCTAATAAGCCGTTCTAAAAAAAAAAATTAATACAGAGAATGGAATGTATTCTGGAAGAGATATTATGGTATTTTCATTTATAAGTAGGGGTAGTATGGTATTTTTAAGTAAGTAGGAGTATTATAATATCTTTTGATAATATTGTAAGGCTATGAAGAAAATAGCTAAACAATTTATAAGGTGCAAAAATAGTATAGATTTATCTTAAATAATATATAAGAATTATACTTGTGACATTATCATCTCAATTTAAAATCTAATTAACCAATCAGAAGTCATAATTTAATTAGAATATATTTTTTTAATTGAGTAAAATTGGGGATTTGATAACATCATAAATTATGATTTTAAAAAATAAAACAAATAACTATTTTATGGATAAACATACTTACAAGATAATTAGTAAATAATACTACTAACATTATCTAAACTATATAATATTAATTAATGAATTAATATTTTTTATACTTATGAAAAACGTATATTCAGGAACAAAAGAAATCGGATAAAAATCCATTGTCCAATTTATGTAAAATTTATTTAGGTATGTAGCTTTGGGTTTCAAGTTAATTCAAGGTTTCAACGTTTCATGAGCATGTCTATAACTTATGATTAATATAATATAATATGATTTATTAAAGCATCTATATTATATTAATTTTTATTCAACAAACTATATTATATTACAATTTGTTTGTATTTTCATGAATGTATGGAGTAAGTTTTAATTTAGGATGTAACAAGACATATTTTGTGTAGGAAGATGGATAAATGATTTTCATTGTGATTAGATGTAACATCCTATTTCGCAATCTGGTAATTTCCATTATTTTAATTGATTATTTAATTGTTTTAGAACTATTTAATATTATGTGTTTTATTGTGAAATATTAGTTAATTCAAAATTTGTAAGTTTTTGATTTTCTGCGACATAAGGGTTGTGTCGCAGGTTGTCTGTGCGACACAATGGTTGTGTCGCAGGACTGTGTCGCAAAACGGGCTGAACTGAAATTAATTAAGGAGCTTAAGTGTAATTTGAAATTATATATATATATAATCGCCGCCCAAATACTTCCAGACCATTTCCAAACACTTAAAATCGTTTATAGAGAGAGAGTTAGAGAGAATTAGAGAGAGAAGAAAAGAAAGTTGGGTTTTGATTTAATTTGAGCTTTTAATCCGTGATTTCGAGGTAAGGGTTTGATTATTATGTGTTGTTATTGTTTATAAGTGAATTACACGGTTTGGAATAAGTTAATTTGAGTATTACATGTTTGATTTCGTGAATTTTGAATCTGGGAACTGGGCTGTTCTTCATTGCGACACAAGGCTTGTGTCCCAGGTTGTGTCGCTTAAATGTTATGCGACACAGTGGTTATGTCGCTAAAGGCGGCCATTTTGAGTATTGCGACACAATGTTAGTGTCGCAGGTTTCTGTTGTGCGACACAGTGGTTGTGTCGCAAGGGTTGTGGTGCGACACAATGGTTGTGTCGCTAAGTTTATAAAAGAGATTTTTGTTTTGCAAATTTTGAAAATGCGTAAGTGTTTTTGAGACGCGGTTTTGTGAAAATATCACTAACTCGGATTTAATTGAAATTTGCATGATCATTCGGAAACGACCTAGTAATCAAGGCTATATTTTTAATAGCCTAGGCAGTTTTTGGCCATCCGGGGTCATCTAGGACCCGAAAATAGCATTTTTCAGTTTTAAACGTCATTGTGGAATTTTCTAATTTCGTTTTTGATTGAACTTTTGTTTGCCTAGACTTCAGGGATTACCTGATTTGATAAGTAGGCTATAATGATGATTATGGAACGAACTTCTGACTTGTGTATGATTTTCTGTTTCAGATCAACGTAAGACTCAGTGATATTAGAATCCTGAGTGTGGAGACGTCAGAGGTATCGGTGAGTGGATTCGGAACTCATCATTTGATTTAGTTGTAACTATTTGGTTACAACAAGTAAACGTAGATGTGTATTAGACTGTTTAGTCTTGGTTATTGATTATTGATCTACGTGATATGTGAACTATGTGTACTATGTTATTGAGGTCAACGTGTAGTTGGACTTCTGGTTATTATGTGTTTTACACAGGTTTTGATTCATTTGTTGTGTTTGAGACCTGTGTATGTGTTTAATAACCAGTAGTTATCGGTCTATTCTGTATTGGCCATACGGATTGACGGTAAGTGTTCTTGGGGGAATCCCCGGGTATTATGATATCCCCAGAGCCACCGATCCTCATTGAATTATGTGTGTTTACGTTTTATTGGTGTAATTAGCTAGTTATGCTAAGTTGAATGGAGTGTGATGAATCTATTCACTTAGCTTTGTGATAACCCCTCATTTACTCCCTGCAGGATATGTTTTGATTATTGTGGGTGCGGGAGGTGATTGGTTGATCAAGGGAATGTTTGACCGCGCTTGAGGACTCTGATATGGTTTTTGTAATAAACCTTGTTTGGAGAATTTTTATAATACCCCGACTTTTGTAGTTTAAAAAGTTTGAAATTAGTGTATTTTTGGGAATTGTAAACTGTTTAATGTATTTTAAATTCATGCTTCCGTGTTTATTAATATAATATTCTTATATAGAAAGAGGGGTGTTATATTAGAGGCTCTATTATTATAATTTTATGTAATGAATATTGTTTTTAGGTAGTTTCATTTCAAAAATATAGTTTAAGAATCATCTAATAATAAGATTCAAGTGAAAGAAGATAAAACTTAATTAACGTTCAAATATATAAAAGGCGGTTATTTATTCAATATTAGTATGTATAACGGGTATTTTAAGTACTCCATTATTTTTTCAGGTTATTTATTCAATATCAGTGTGTATAACAGGTATTTTAAGTATTCCATTATTTTTTCAGGTTATTTATTCAATATCAGTGTGTATAACAGGTATTTTAAGTACTCCATTATTTTTTGAAAAAATTATTAACCCTTAAGATACATAAAAAAGATATATAATTATAAATTAATTGTTTACATTTATCTTAATAGTCTCATAGTGATTACTATTTAACTTACAAAAAGTTTACGTTTAAAATCACCCTAAACTATATGCAACACACCTTCTTCTACTATTTTATTTTTTTTCATTTATATTTTTGGTTGCGTAATGGTTTCTTTGAAGTTTTTAATAGTTTTATATTGTTTGTTATATGAAGTGGTTCAAATTTAAGATTACTAATTATATTTCACGAATTACATTTACAATTATTTTCAAAAATATTCAAATAATATTATTTCGTATTTTTCAAAATAACATGTGTGTATACAGGTGTAAAAATTAATATAAATATAAATAAAATGATACTTTGATACTATTTGGAGTATATCGATTACATTAACATCTCAACATTATTTATTGCTATGTTTAATTAGATGGTTTTATGATTAAGTAATTGATTATATTAATATTAATATAATGAATAAGAAGATATGATTGTCTCGATGTTGTAATCGAAAAGGTAGCGATGGCAATATATGACGTTCCAATTAACAATGTGTCCAAATTATTAAAAAGAGTAGTGCAACTTTTAACAATATGAAGTGAAGCATTTGCCTATTTCCATATTCGGATATAACATATATATTCCATTCAAGATTCGAAATCTATCAAATGTGAAAAGGTTGTTGACTTGTTTCAGCCCATATATATTAAGGTTTTAACTTTAAACGCTTGCCACGTAATTTGGTGTAGTTGCAATTTGTGAAAGACTTTTTAGGTAACAAGATCTACGGTTTAATTCTATCGTCACACATATTGAAAAGGTGTAAATATATTTAAGGGTAAGTTTGGTGGCAGGATTTGGAAACCACGAGAATGATTGTATATTGATGAGTAATGTTAAATGTTTAAATTATATGTGTAAATAGAAAAGTAATTTATACATTTCATAACACATGAGTATCATTTATTTTATTTATCTTTTCCTGTTAATTGTTATATTATATATTATATTATGTTCACCGATCAAAATTTAGACATAAACTCAAACATGCATTTTAGGCACATAAAATATTTTTATATACTGATATATATTGTTCCTCTTACGATGATGGGATAAAGAAAACTCGCACTCACAAAAATAAAAAAAAAATAAAAATGTAAACGGTGGGTTTCTTTCTCTTCACAATTTTTTTCTACTATTCTTCATCCAAACAACACATTTTGAATCTCACCTACAAAGTAAACACGAGCTTAAATGCTTAAACACCAACAAAATGTTACCTATATTACATATATCATCCTTTCTTTTTACTTATTTTAAAATTACCGTGGGGTTACGCCAAACAATTCAACTTTACTTATGGAAAGGCAACCAGTGAAGCCAAATTAACAACACAAGTGAAAATAAGAAAAAGAAAAAGAAAACGATAGATCTCATAATTTTAGATAAAATTGAGTCGTTTTTACGAATGAAGTGGTTTTACGAAAGAATATAAGTTCTCACACTAAATCCAGTAAGATTATATCCTAATCTTGTAAACGCACCATCAAATGCGTTATCTCTGATAATTTTCACCATCTTATCGTGTAGGTACAAACTTAATATAATACTCTTTTTATTCTGATTAAAATGTTCACTTTAAAAATATATACAATTTTAAAAAAATACAATCATTACATTATTAATTACTTAACTATCATATATTTTACTTATAAACTTTTTAACTGGTTTTTATAAATATCAACACTTACCTTAAAAGAACCTAACATAAAATTGAAGACATATTCAATGTAAGTTTTGTAGGCACATTTAATGTGACGAAGGAAGTATATAAAAAGGTCATATTATGACACGTCGAGCTATATTATAGGAATAGGAATTTAATAATTCTAAACTCTTAATCTTAATTAAGATAGTATTAAAAGAAAAAAGGCGTGGGGTGAGTTGGAGGTATGTAAGGGCTGCACGTTGTATGAGGACCACCTAGTTTCACGTACGGACTTCTTGTGAATTGAATTGACCCCAACTGGTTTTTACTTTACAATTATTTCCAGCTAGTCAACCCAACTCATTTTTGTCTTTCTAGTTATTACTTTTTACCCAACAAGCCCACATTATTTTATTTTATTTTTTTTACATTGTTTGTTTAGCTTTCTTCCCCTTTATGTGGAGGCTATTGTTTGTGACTTAAATATTGTAAGAGCTGACAGATGTTTACACATTTACATATGACATTTATAAGAGTTACACCAATATAACAATATAGTACACTGAGTTAAGTATTTATTACGCTACAACAAACTCAATTTGACACATCTGTTTGCTGAACTTTTCTCTATATCCTTATATTATACTCGTATATTGTTTAGAGCTTTGCTAACGGAAGTCCCTACAACTTTCATTAACATAGTTGTATATACACATATCGGTTATACCTTGAACTAAAATTCAGAGGGTTTAACATAAATTCAGAAAGAAATAGAAAATTAGTTATAGTTTCAGTGTAACTATTAATGCATGTCAGAAAGACTTGGTGAGAATTTAAGAACTTTATTTATCAAATTCTTTTTTTTAAAGTGTAAAATGAAAATATGTTATATTTTCTGTTAATATACACGGACAAACTTTTCAAAATGAATCACAAATTTTATATTGTTTTGAAAAAAATATATATTGAATCAGAACTTTCGAATGTACGCTTAGAATACAATCAAATGCTTACGTGACAGTCCACGTTTGTAACAACATAATCATTTATGTAGACATGGTAGTATATGTGTGGCAATCTACGTGACCGTCTATATCATTACAATTACATGGTATTCAAATGGTAATTCCACGTCTCATCACCGTTTATGTGTCAGTCCAGCTATGATTCTTTTAACAATTTAGTTTTCAATATGTTAAAGTTACGACGAATCATTATTTGTGTAAACTTACATTTCATATTGCCTTTTTAGAGCGCCAATTTTTACTTACTTTTTATTGACAATTTTTGTGTTTTATATCATCTTTATTTACAATTACAACTTTATTTTTATGTAAGAATAAAACAAATAACACTACATTATTTTTACATTTTTACATCTCTAAACTATTGAATGGTCTATATGGAATAAAATAAACTATGAGGGTCTAAAAGAAAATTAGTATATAAGCCTTGAACACGTCTTAATGCCAGTAAACCAACAACAGTTAAATTGGGAGATATATATTTCCCAAATTGACGTAGTCTTTCTTAACATTCAGAACCACCTCGCGTCAAGTTTCAATCTTTTGTTTTTCTTGTTTAATGCATAAACACAGAAAACTGATTTGAAGAAAAGATTTCAGATTCAACAAAAGTACAGAAGAATGATTTTGTCAGGTTTCCTAAATATCTCTTCTCTGTATCTATACATCTATCTATCTTATATCTATATCTCTGTTTCTTGATATCCACACATTAAACCCCACATAAAATTTTGCATCAAGTTGACTTCTTTTTACAAAAACCCATGTGGGGTTTTCAATGTCTCCTTATTGTAAACCAACTTTTTGTTTCCAGAAATCAGGAAACATGGTTTCTGGTGGTTTTTCAGGAACCGTTTCATTTTTCTTTTCTTTATTTCCATTTTTTTATAAGAATGTGTTTGCTTTATTTGTTTATTATAAGCTTTTATTGTTGGGTATATTTCCTTTTTCCAAAAATTTCTGAATTTTTGGATTGAATGATATAAGGATCATGAAGTGTAATTTGATCATTTCAGCCGAGGAATTGTGATTCTGGAATCTGGATCCTACCCATGAAAATGACTGGTAAAAATGAAGAAAATAGGAAGGTTTGCATAATCACTTTGTTTCAGTAATTTAATTCATATTTTATTAATTGATTTTAAATGATTTTTTAATGTTTATCTTTTGATGTATTTATGTGATGATGATTTGCAGTCTTTTATTCATAAAATTTTGTCAATGAGGTTGAATAATGGAGATGATGGAAAAGTATTGAAAAATTCTTATGATCCCACAGGTTGAGTACTTCTTGAGCCTCCAACTTATGCTTTTGTAATTTATTTTTATATTTGTTGAATTTTTCTTTTGGCTTAAAAGTTGTGTGACATTTAAGCTTTGGTCAAAGTCTCTCCATAATACCTGCGAATTAGAAATCAGAATTTGATTATATGTAGATAAGATAATGAGGAGTATAACAAGTTGATGTAAAGAAAAAGTGAGAATATGTTCAAATTAGCTTTTTAACCTCACTAAGGAACAGAGAAAAGACAGAGAGTTCAAGATCACTTTGATACTATCAGAAGACCATCTAATGACTTTTAATCTTTTTATCCACATGATCTTTATATCCACCATCTATTAATCAGGGGTCCTAAATAAACCACCCGTGTTGAGTTGAAAGGTCTCCCTTACTTTTGCAGAAATTCAAGTAGCTAACTTGCTAGGAGATACTATGGCAATTAGTCATGATGTGCAGTCCCTCAGGTGCGAAATCACAACGTTTTTCTCGTTCTTTTTGGATAATTCACAAGTTTTAATTACGCTTTTGTAATTATTATTATTATTATTATTATTATATTATTATTATTATAATATTATTATTATTATAATTTTTCTTTATTTTTTTTTGTTGTCTTTAGGGTGTTCACAGCAACTTGGAATGTTGCTGGGAAATCTCCTTCGAGCGATCTCAACCTTGATAACCTTCTGCAAGTCCATTGCCAGTCTGATGTATACATTCTAGGGTGCGTTTATGTCCGTGAAAAAAGTTCAAGATTCTGCCATATTGCTGATAAAAGTAGTTGAACTATTTTTTGTTATTAGTTTTCAGGAAATAGTCCCTTTGAATGCTGGAAATGTGTTAGTCATAGAAGATAATGGTTCTGCTGCAAAATGGCTATCAATAATCAGTCAGTCCCTTAATAAATCATCTACTAATGATTTTTGTCTCCTAAAGAGATCGAATACAAATTCAAGTTCTTTGGAGAGGAAGTTCAGTGGCAGCAGCAGCTCGACGTTCTTGCAAAGAACGTCACTTAAAGCAGCCAGCAGATCCTATCGTTCAGAGAGTCGAAGAAAGTTTAAGAGTTGCAACTGCAATACTGTTGAGCCTGAAAGAAAGAGTTACGGCCGGGATTCATGTTTTACGTGTCAAAAGTCAAAGTCAAACGGTTTCGATTATCCTTCTTCTTCAGAGGATGATGATACACTTAACAATAGTGCCGTGGCTGCTGATGTCAGCATTGCTGCGCCAACTGGCAAGAACCAACATTTGAGATATTGTCTTATAAAGAGCAAGCAAATGGTGGGAATTTTCGTTACGATTTGGGTAAAAAAGGAGCTTGTTCCATACATTGGCCACTTAAGAACTTCTTGCATAAGTCGAGGGTATTTGGGTTATCTAGGGAATAAGGTATGTAACTATGTATTTTTTAAAGCGCTTACTTGCTTAAAAAATAAACCTACCTGCTTATTTCTTACAAAATAAGCAGATAAACAGTTTTCAGAAAAGTGGTTGAAATCTTATCTGCTGTAAAAATGAACAGTAAGCACTTATATAAGCACCCTCCTAATAGTGCTTAAGAGGTGTCCCCGCATGCAGTACAAGTGGGCCCTCACATAGTGGTTTTGCATGTGGACTTCTCTTTTTTACTTTATTTTAACGTTGTTGGTAATGTAATTGTTTGCAGGGTTGTATCTCGGTGAGCATGACTTTCAAGAAAACGAGCTTTTGCTTTGTGTGTAGTCACTTGGCATCAGGAGAGAAAGAAGGGGATGAGCTTCGTAGGAATTCAGACGTTATAGAGATTCTTAAAAGCACACAGTTTCCTAGGATCTGCAAAATACCCAATGCTAAGGTGCCAGACAAGATTTTAGATCACGAGTAAGCACCTTACTTTACAGTTATGCTTTAATTATATATACGACTGAGTAAATTAACATTCAAGTGTAACCTCGTGTTTTGATAATTATCCAGCCGCGTTATTTGGTTGGGAGATTTAAACTATCGAATAGCCCTTAGTTACCATGAAACTAAGAAACTTTTAGAGCAGAATGACTGGGATGCTCTTCTTAGTAAGGATCAGGTACTTTCGTGTGTTCATTTCTCCCATGTTCTTGTTATTGTACTTATGTTTGATAGTAATATTTAACTAGAGGTGAAAACATGGGCAGATTGAATAACAGGTAGTTTTTCTGACACATGACCGACCCATCAATACCATCTTATGCAAACTTTTTGAATTTATAAATAAAAGATGTACTATATAATATTAATAATCATATTGGTTAAATAACCCTTGTTAGTTAATCTAAAATCTACCCATTTGATATGTTGGAGATAAAGAAAGAAAACAACCAAATATCAAGTAAACGAGCCGAAAAATTGCCACCTCTATATTTGGACAGATTTGTGTATCCTTCTTTTTATGCCTTGTGTGTTAACTACAACTCATATTCATCAGTAACACTGTAGATTCTTCATTAATGGATCGTGCTATTGGTAAAAAGAAAGCACAGCTACTACATCAACAATCTTAAATCATGACATGAAAGAAAACTCAATTATTTTTAATCTTTTCTCTTATGTTGTATTTTGTGGATGTTTGGATAGCTCAAGATTGAAAGGGAAGCTGGTAGAGTATTTGAGGGTTGGAAAGAAGGGAAGATCTTTTTTCCGCCGACGTACAAATACTCCTACAACTCGGATTTGTATGCTGGAGATACGATAAAATCAAAGAGCAAAAGGAGAACCCCTGCATGGTAATGAACCAAAATGTTTGGATTTAGAGGTCACGAGTTCAATCCTGATAAAGATGTATGCTTTGACTTTTCTTTGTCAAAGACTACACTTTTAGGCTCCAAACTAGTAGAAAAAAATTTAACTGCAAAAGTCAAAGCTTATATCGCCTTTTGTTCTTTCCCTGAAAACGAGGATTTGAAATAGAAGCAGGCTTTTGTCTTTGTTCTTTGGGGCTAGAGGTGGTAATATAGGCGAATCCACAACGGGTTAATAAGTGTTTTTGATGGACCCAAAACACTTCTTGTCCAATCTTTTATTATAATTTATGTGATTATGATTGCGAAACCTCTAACTACATCGATTTAGGTGGTTAAATGCATTAAAAATACGATTTGGTAGACATTTGACACGTTTTAGGATAGAACATAACTAGAATCGACCCATTACTAAGTAAATGGGTCGAACTTGTCACTTGTTGCTGAGGTGGATTGTGTTCAGCAAGTTTCGCTCAATATCTAGGATAAACTCTAGTTGCTCATTAATTGAGAACCTAAAAACTGCAGGTGTGACAGAATATTATGGTACGGGGAAGGAATCCATCAGAAGTCATATTCACGTTGGGACTCACGGTTCTCTGACCACCGGCCTGTTTGTGCAAAGTTTTTAGTATTTTTACATAATTAAAGGTTAGTAAATTGGGAAGTATTGGTTGACATGATCTGGGTTCTTCATTATCATGATCTAAATCAATACTAAAAGATATTCTTTTGTGCAGAAATAAGGACACCGATTATAGTAGGTGTTCATGGGTTTCGATCAGCCATTGGACAGAAAGAAGCATAATAATCAACTTTGAAGTTCTTCCAATTGTACATAGCAGTAGCATATTCTTGCTAGTATACCAGAAGAAGAAAAAATGAAAAGGAAAAAATTGTTTTTGCAGTAACATCTTGCATCTCCATTATCTTTCAAGATTAGGAAGTCAATGATAATTGTTTACAGGGATTAGTAATCTTTTTAATTTCTGATCATTTATTACTCTTTGAACTTTTGTTATTATAGTAGTGTATATTTGACTATTAGCAAGTCAACTCCTCTGTTTTGAAAAAGCTTAACCTTTATTACAGCAACGCAACCTTACTGTTTTTTGTACTCAAAAGTTTAAGAGAATTTTTGTTTTATATATGTGAATAATCTGGATCATGATGTTGTTTCATGTCTTCGTATGATTGCGTATTGACCCTTTGGTATGTTTTAACCATAACAGTAAATTACAAGAGCTCAAGGAAAACAAGCTTGCACTAGATAAAGAGAATACTGTTTGCATATTTTGGTAACGGAAATGTTAGAAGTTCTTTAAACGTTTCGTCCGTCTTATCTAATGTGTGCTTGTTCGTTGAGATTGAGAAGAACACATACGACTAAAAAATGATGTGCGCGAGAGTTACCCCATACGACTACTTCTACTTTTGGAACAATTTTGCCTTCTAATATTAACTATCCGCTTATGATATTGAGTTGTTTGTGTCTTTCTGTCCATAGGTGAAGTGTTATATTCTTGGGTGCTTCAAGGCTTTGATCATCGTATCATCCGTATACGTTTACTTACGAAAAAGTTTCTTCTATTTCAGTTTTCCTAAAGAATGAGATGAAGTTTTCAGAACATAAAATGTTTCAAATTATAGTTTTCACATTTGTAAGTGTACGGGGAAATGATCCACAGGGAAGCTCTAAATTTTGAGGAAGAAGAGAAGCAAATTTTAACCCTTATTTTTTCATAAATAAATGGTTTTAACATTCATTTGTGATGAATATTAAAATTTGAAATTATTTGTGATTTTTAAAATTCATTTATGATGAAATCAAGGATTGAGATTTGCTTCCCTTCTTCCCTAATTTTTTTTGCTTCCCTCTTGATCCTCATCCATAAAAAACAAATTCAAGAAATATTGAAATTTTCTGTAACTAAACTAACACTTAGTATCTCTTGGTTCTTCCTTCTAAGTTTAAACCTTTATTTTCATTTTTCTGTGAAAGGGAATTCATAATAATAGGTGGCAAAATAAGAAGAAAAATGTAGTTAAATATCAAATAAAAAACAAATTCGGGTAAAACATAAGAAGGTGCATTATTATTAAAAAAAATAGTCAGTTGATTGGGTGACTCTTTGAACCTTTGCACTCATTTCATTTTTAGTTATGCATAATTTCATGCTTTGTTATTAATAACACTTGGTGTGTTTGTCACCTCTATTACGGGGACGTCTAGGAGTTTAAACTTCTATAAAAAAATTATTTTTATTTGACAAATTAAATTAAGAGTGTTTCACAAAATTAACTGAAGATTGAGGATGGAGCTGTAGCTAGAGTTGCGAGTTAGAAGTTGTAGTTGAAGCTTTTGTTTAGGGTTGGAGTTGAAGTAATTATTTTTAAGAAGTGTTTGATAAATTAGCTGGACTTAAAGCTTATTAATGTAAAATGATATAAAATTACATGATATTTTATAACTCTAAATTTATATTAAATTAGAAGAAGGAAAATGTAGTAATTTAATTATTAGGAGATAAAGATTCTTCGGAGAAACTAATTTTAGGAGCTTCTAGTTCAAGAGATTATTTTTTAAAGAAGTCCTATTCTATTTTTTATGCCAAACAAAGATTGTGAGATTGTAAGGGATTGAGTTTATTGGAATTAGAAGCTCAAACTTCTAGAATTTCTAATAATCCTTTAAGATATGGTTGTCAAACACAATCTAAATGGAATTTTTTTTTTAAATAAACTTCTAAAAACTCTTAAAATATAAGCTACTTCAAATAAGACTTCTCCAACTACACTCACAAATTCCAGACACCATCTCTAACTCTAACCATAAACTCTAACTCGATCTGATTATTACCGAACACACCCATAACCCAAAGTAATGTCTTCTTCACATACTTACATAACTAGAACTTCCGATTAGGTTGGACTTTTATATAGCTTTGGGAAGGCCATTCATCATTTGATAATAGAGCCTTCTAACTTAATAGTTGAGGTTTCAATAAGGTGTTTCACTTCTCGTTAACCAAATATGAAATGGTTAAGTAGTATTATTTCGGTTTCATTTTAAGTGTTGATTTTAATATTTTTATTTGTTTTAAGATACATGTTTATTTATAAAAGGTAACTATCAAAAATCATTAAACTACTAAATATATTCTCGTTTATTACTCTTAATAATTCATTTCTTAAATATATCAATTTAAACTTACTATGAATATAAGGATAAAAATATCCTTTGCTTGTTCTATCTTAAATTTAAAAAGATTTACATGAGACACTCTTATTAGAAAGGAGGGAGTAGATATCGAGGGCGTGTTTAATTTTAAAAATATCTTTTTATTTTTCATTATTTTTAAAAAAATGGCAGGTGTTTTCTGTCATTGAAAAATAAATGAAATTCAAAAATTATGTTCATACATAAAAAATAAGTTTTTTATTTTTTTATTTCTAAAAAATTGCAGAAAACCATAAAAAGATAGTTTTAACATAAGTCGGTTACCGTATAAACAAACAAACGCAACTCCGTATTTCTTTTTTCTTATAAATTTTTTATAGAAGATAATTCATAATTTAACATGTTTTCAAGCTTTTTATATTTTCTTAAAAAGTTCTTCGAAAAATATCATAAAAAGATTGTTTTTCTATTGAACTCTCGTATTTTGCCACACATTTCTTGATGATGTATGACCCTTTCACTAAATAAAATAACTTGTTCAATACATTGAACTTACAACAATATTTATGCTCTTGTTTTATGGAGTACTATATAGTTTTGTTCGCATATGGACCTCTTCATAAAGACAAGGCTAGACTAGAAAATCCGATAAACAAACCCGTAATATGGGTTCTAATTTCTAAATGCCGTGTTGAAGTTTGTTTTGTTCTTTGGGCTTGGGCTTTTTATATCGGGCTCATGAGTCAAGATACTAAATCTTATAAATTTCACATTGACTGCAGTCAAGAAAATGAAAGGCAGAAAAGTAAGTTTATTTATTATAGTGAATAAAATATACATTTTTTATGTGATAAAAAAGAGAATAACTTTGCAATTCTAATAAAATATGCATTTTTGTGAGAAGTAAAACCAACTTCAATACAAAACGTGTGAAGTTATAATTATGACGTGCAAATATTTAGCAATTAGTTGATATTTTGACAGCTATTCGGTGATGAAAATTACAATATATTTTTCAGTTGCTTGCCGACATAATATAATGAGATTCATATTCATAACCATATAAAGACAAAATGTTTATGGATATATAGGATTAACTAATTTATTTAAACTCAAAAGTCTACTCCACAATTCCAATCAATACAAGATACCTAAAATGTGGTTAGATGATTTTTCCATCTACCGTGAAGTATGAGTTAGGGTTGGCTAAGAAAAAATTCGTTGATATGTGGATATCTATCTATTGTGGGTAGGTTAATCCGTAATTTCTTATATGAGAGTATTAGTATGGGTAAAAAATAGTATTCGTTGGCGAATTACGAGTGAGTGATATGTATGCACTTTTACTTGCGGGTAAACTTTACCCGTGAATCCACAAAACTCATTACACTTATTTACAGGTATATTCATATGATACATTAAATCTATTAATATATAATGATTATTTTAACAATATATAATGAAAATATTCATACATGAAACAAAAAGTATAATATTTATGTTTCCAATAGCAAATTTGAGAAAGATTAAAGAAAAATTATCAAATAGATTGATAGTTACCCAACTATTTGTTCGTATATTTTAAATTTTTACATTTAGCTCGTTGTTTAAAATTATGATGTGTTGTTTTGAAAGAAAAATTATTAGGACATTTTAATAACAAAATCTTTTGATTATTTAATAAAAAAATTTATTATGTAAAACCTGCGAGTTTACCCGTACTTGCGGGTATCCGCGAATTGCGAGTACTGGTGAAAAAAAATCCGTCAACAAATTCTCGAGATTCGTGAGTGAAAAACACATGAGCAGACGAGTCGTGAGTTTGGTCGATATAGACCCGTCACCTGCGAATGACATCCCTAATATAAGTAGTTAATGAAAACATCGAATCGTAATCCAAGTAACTAATTAAATCAAAGGCAAAATTGATTAATTGGTTTTTTTTAAATTTACTTTTTCATGATCAGTTCAGTATCGGTCAAAGGAGTCACGCTTCATTAGTTCACGAGGGGTTTTTTTAACAATTTTAGATTCTAGCCCAAAATTTCAAGAGGGCCAAAACATAAAAATTGGTAACAAATTAAAATAAGTGAATTAGCAAACGGAACATATGTACAAAACTGAAATGCCATATGGAGGTTCGGTTTTAGAAATAACCGAAATCAAAATGAATCATGAACGCCTTTACCCTAAAGTACCAGCTCTAAATAAATTTATATCATACTTATTTCTTAATGTCACATGTATTACTATTCAAACGCGTTATGCTTGTTATATTTGAATTTAATATTTGTTTGTTACAACTTTTTGTATAAATGTTTGAAGCCGATGACGAAGCAATCACGCTTAATTCGTTGCCTAGACAGTATGTCTAACTGATACTATAATTTTTGAGTAAGTTAGTGGTCCACAATATTAAAAGTTACTTTTAAGTTTTAACTATGACATATTGTCAACTACCCTCAACATCATTTGGTCCAACTAATACTAAAATTGTTTGTGTAAAATAAAATGGATCCCACCTTTAACATCAATATACGTTTCTAAGTTTCAAGTAAAAGTATTTTTATTTTTATTTTATTAATAAAAAATAACTTATAATATTACCATTTAAAAAGTACAACTAAATCATGAATCTCATATGCAGCCTTTTCTTTTATTTTTTAAGGATGAGTCAAATGATAAGTACACCAACGAAGCTTTCGGACACTCATGGTGTTGGCTTGATTTTTTATGTCTACAAAATCAAAACAAACTTGACCACCTGGTCTGGGGTTGCACCGGTAATTAAGGTAAAGTTGAGGGGTAAAGTCACGTGCGGCGATCACCACTCACACGTGTCTCCCACACTCTTACACCCCACCCTTTGTTTCATTGTTGTTTTATTAAGGTGCTTCGACAGTCATCCCCACCACTCTAACTGACAATTGTGCATTTACTTTCAAAATTTGAACCCCACAGATTCTGTCTCTTTTTGTCCTCTAACTTTCATCATTTCTTCAAAGTTATCACTTAAGTCCTAAAACTCTCATAATTGATCCTCATGGTAATGGAACTTGACCAAAATATTTATATTTATGTTTCGTTTATGTGTCATCGATGTGAAGTAATGGTAAACAGGAATAGGATATATAATATTTTAGCTTGTGACCATTACGGAGACTAGTTGATATACATGATCATGCATTTCATATATTCAAATATATATATATATATATATGTGTGTGTGTGCTAGTGGGCATGTCTAGCTGCAATTGATTTTATAATACTGTAACTATCAGTAAACGTAAAGTAATACCTAATTGGCTAGTGTAGTACATCAAAATCATTACAACTTGACTAGATAAAAACTGATAAGGATACTATCTATAAAGTTGAAGACTTGAAGGGTAACTTGAGAAAAATGTCGAAATTTTGATGGTTTTAATGGCAAGAATTCATAAGCAGAAAGAAGTGAGATTCAAGTGTAGGAGAGAGACGAAAGGTGATTGGTGGCATGGCTGACACTTGAGCCAAGTGTTGTGTGCTTGATTAACTCAATTGGGGCAAATCTCGCAGAAAAAAAAAAGAAAAAAAAGTTGAAATACAAATTTCTCATCTAACATTCAGAATAGCAAATAAGAAACATGACATATTACCTTTGATTTTGTTAATTGTTAGTAATCTCTTTTACTGAACTAACATTATATATATATATAGTTCTATGATTTAATTTTTAACAATAACAAACTTGTTACTCATATTTTATTGACAAGGTGTGTATATTATTTACATATATTATGCAATGAGATTTTAACTTACAACGAGTTACTCTGATGCCAATAGCTAAAAACTAGTTTGACTACTAGTTGTTTTTAACAACTGTGGTCAATTTTTAATCGATAAATTTAATAGTAGGTTGGTTATTCAATATGAAATAATTTGATATACTGATGGTATAACTTAATAATAATCAACACTAGCATAGTGTTC
The DNA here is from genome assembly GCA_963921325.1 of Logfia minima. Taxonomy (NCBI): domain Eukaryota; kingdom Viridiplantae; phylum Streptophyta; class Magnoliopsida; order Asterales; family Asteraceae; genus Logfia; species Logfia minima. The sequence goes on along the minus strand of OY992770.1, from coordinate 12,428,935 downwards.
GCATATTACAACGGATAAAGATATTATTTTGTTTTCAAATATCAGACGATTATTTAGATGAAATATGTAAATGTCTATTGCTTAAAGTTATAAATGCTTAACTATATATAGTTTAGTTATCTGCGATTACGCAGGATTACACATATAATTTTTAGTAATTGAGTCATTCATGTAAAGACACCTAAATTTTATTCAAAATAATGAAGAAAAAAAGTTGTCGAAAGTATATCATGTGAGATGTTTAATCGAAGAGAAAAATGCCAATTTTTATGGTGTATTTTTAATAATTTTTGACTAAGCGTTTTTGAGATATTTAATTTTAAATAACGCGAAAGAAGGTGTGTAGGTAATATAAAATTTTGAATAAATTAAAATGTATAATATTTGAATTAGTATATGAATAATTTAAGTATTTTTGATATTTTTGTTGAATCAAAGATAATAATGTCAAGGGAGTATGGATAATCAAATCTAGGCTCTTTAACTTTGACTTGGCAACTAAGTCAAAGCTTATAACTAGTTCATAGTTTAAATAAATGTTTCCTTTATCATAAAATAAATTTAAACAAAATAGAAATTAAACATGAAATTCTGTCCAAGTAGCAAATAGAAAAAATTGTCATAGTTACTTTATCGATTTGTGCAAATGTTATTTTGTTATTAGACATTAACATAGAAACTAGGAAAATTTATGTGTCTAAGAAATATATTATTAGGTTCAAGTAGCTAGACAAAAACTTATGTCTATAATTAAAATTTTCTTTTATAGTCGGTAAAGTAAACACCTATGGTAAATTCAGAATTTTCCAAAATCTAGCCCAATCAATTTTCTTCCCTAAATTCTTTGTGTGTTTTTCTTCTTGATTTTTGGTAAGCAACTTTGCTGGGTGATTCTAGCCAAACCCACCTAGCTAAACCCATATATCTACCTCCCTCTCATAACTGACTTTCTTGAGTCCTCAAAAACCCCTTTCTATAACCCCCACCCCCTCTCTCTCTATATATATTTCTAAGGTAAAAGCCCATAAATCTAGAGAGAGAAAATGAAGAAAAGAAGACTGTCACCAACTTCATCATCTTCATGTTCATCTTCATCTTCATCTTCATGCATTAATGAACACCCAACTCCAAAATCCAAAAGACCTTCAAGACCCCACAACAAAAACACCACCTTGAATTCAAATCAAAATGCTGAAGCTACTCGCAGAAGCTCCATTTACAGAGGTGTCACCAGGTAAACTTTTTTGCAATGTTCTTAAAAAAGTTTCAATTTCTATTGAAAGTTAGCTGAATTTTGCAATCCCCTGAGAAACCCAATTGGTGAAATTTGTAAAAGGTTTTAACTTTATGCTATTTTTGAATTTGGGTTTTTTGGGTAAGAACAGGAGAGGAGGTATTCTGGGTAACATGCATTACAAAAGTCATTATGAATTGAAATTTTCTTTTAAGATCTTTATATTTGATTGAAATTAGATGAATATTGGAGTACACTAAGCTACCCATTTGTTGGAATTCACAAAAGGTTTGAACTTGATGATGGTAAAATTTTTAATTTTGGTTTTGGGAGTAAAACAGGGGATGTGGTATTCTGTGTTACATGCATTGGAACATTCATGATTGATTGAATTTATTTAGTAAACTATTCAAATTGTATTGAAATTTGTTAAATTTACAGTCCACCAAGATACCCATTTGTTAAAATTTGCAAAAAGATTGAATATTCTTTTTGCTAATGTTCAAGATTGGATTTTGGTATAAAACAGGGGATGATGGTTTCTGGGTTACATGCATTGCAATTTCTATGAATTAATTGGTGAAAACACACGAAATTAAAATCAATTTAATTCTATTGCTTGAAAAAAAAAACCAAATTTTCAACTTCCATAAGATCAATCTTTGTAAATTTCTGATCAAGTTAAACTGAGGCGGTTGAAAAATCAGAGAACACTAATTCTGGGTTCATGCATGGAAATGATCAATTGATCATGGAACTTTCGGTAAATTGGAAGAAAAAATCTCCAAATTATTCTCAAATTGAAATGAATTTGATTCAATTTTTTGAAAATGTTAATCTGGACACCTCCTAAAGCTTTAATTTTTCAGAATATTCCAAATTAAAATTTGTTTTTTATAGAACAGATGGTACAGATTCTGTCATGCAATAAAGTATATTAATTTTTGTGCAATTTATAAATTGCATGCATGGAAACTAACTGAATTAAATTAAAATCTTTAACAGGCATCGATGGACTGGAAGATTTGAAGCACATCTGTGGGACAAGGGTACATGGAATAGCATCCAAAATAAGAAAGGAAAACAAAGTAAACACCTTCTCACTCCCACTGTTTTTTATTTTATTATTTTTTGATTATTTAATTAAGTTATTAATAAAATTAAGTGACAGAGATCTGCAATCTTAATGTTTTGATAATTTAAGTTAATCTGTTAATAAATTGTTTATTTTGATCTCTGACTCTGTTTTTTTGGTTGTTCTGATTTGGTGTGATCCCCTGTTGCTGATTGTCACTATGGTTTCTGCCTTTATAGTTTATTTGGGTGAGTATTCTCTCTCTTTCTCTAGCCTTTTCTGTTATACTTTTTTGTCATACTTTTATATTTTTTTATGGAAGATGATTTGTATATAATAATTTTTTTTATCAATGTATAATAATTATTGTGTTATGAAAAAATTACTTTCAATTTATAGAAAAAGTTAAAACAAAAAACATTGAGTGTATATCTTTCAAAATGTAATTATTTATTGTCTATAAAATTTATATGTATAGGGTGCAAATCACACATATTTAATTTTTTTTAAACATCTTTATTACCTACTATAATTTGAATAGGATGATTGGCAAGCCCTCCGTTACTAGGCTTATCCCAATAGTTAGTTTTCTTTGTTTGACATTGCTTTCCAAAAACATAACTTAATGTCGGCTAGACTTTTGAGCTAACAATTGTTATGTTTTAGGGATAATGCAGTTAACTCAATATTTAAAATGTTGTATTCATGCAGGAGCATATGATAGTGAAGAAGCTGCTGCTCGCACCTATGATCTTGCTGCCCTTAAATATTGGGGATCTGACACGACACTTAATTTTGAGGTACCAATTCAATATGGATTGCGCATGTTATGGACACTCAATTCACTCATCAAAAGCTCCTTTAAACATTGAGTAGTTTATCAAATTTTGTGAATATATTATGTGATTGATAAGTCCTTTTGTTCAAATTATAAACTGAACAGGTGAATCTGCATTAGATTGTTTTTTTGGCTTTATCTATATGCATCATCTTTTATATATTGCAGATAGATACGTACAAAAAGGAAATTGAGGAAATGGAAAAATTGTCCAAGGATGAATATTTAGCATCGTTAAGGCGAAGAAGCAGTGGATTTTCGAGAGGTGTTTCAAAATACAGAGGAGTAGCAAGGTAAAGAACCTTCATGTTTGAATAATTCTGAAAAATAACATGTACTTCCAAAATATAGTTACCATATCCGCATTTTGACCAATTTTTTCTAGTGTCCTTTTTTCATATCTAGAGTCAATTGTAGTTAAAATGTTTCTTTTTTCAAATACAATGGTTGGAACATGACTATCGCTAAGCAACTCTTTTCTTTTGAAGTTTATTGACAGAGTTTCACGTACAACCTGGAAACTCGTGTCCTTATTTATTGACACGCTACTGATAATTCTTTGGAGATTCAAAACACCAGCTCTATAGTTTTTAAATTTATTATTGATTGGCAGAAGTCAAGAAAACATGTTGAATGAGTTGCGGGAGTTCATGTTTTTTGTATGTTACATGTGAATATGTTGGCCCAAACATGTCTTTCTATATGTGATGTTGATTTGTCATGTGCACCTTATCTTTGATGTTTATTAGAACTTATGAGCAATATAGATATGACTTTGACTTTGACTTTATTTGACTTCAACTTTAATTATAACAAGAAACAAAAACTGGGTTGTTGGCTATACTGGAAAGCAGACAGTTATTCGGCAGAAATACTAGAAAGTAGGATAATGGATGTTAGATAATGACTTGAACCAATGCAACGTACACCTCCTTATGGATATTAGAGTTGGTCATTTTGGACTTATAGTGTACCTTGCATTAAAATTGCAAAATAATTTTGATAGCAATTGTTATATGTCTATGAAATTACAATTGTTAATGTACAGTGTATGGTTTCTCTAGGCACCATCACAATGGAAGATGGGAAGCACGAATTGGACGAGTTCTTGGAAACAAATACCTATACTTGGGAACTTACAGTACGTCTCATCTCTCACTCTATAATATCTTTTGTGTATTCGTATTTATGCCTTATGTTATAATGATTTTTCTTGAAAAAGATCCAAACTTGCAGATTTGTATGCTTTTTGTACACTCATATCCCTTTTAGGATATATATATATATACATATATGTTGTCAACTGATTTCTAAAACTATCCAACAAAAAAAAAAAAAAAAAAAAACTAACTACCGGATAATACCCAAATCATACTTTGTTATCTTGCTACTTCAAAAGTTAGTATTAGTTGCCTTATTCTATGAGACTTTGAACATGTGATAAACGCCGTCGTTTAGACATTAAAACTAAATTACAACTATAACTAAGTTGGAACCATTAGTTGCTTTATTCTATTAGATACTTTGAACATGTGATTATATATCAACATATAAGAATGGCCTCTTAGAACACAAATGTGTACTTTTAATGCATACTTTCCAAATTAGTGTGCTCACCCACCCAAGCTAAAAATTATGGAACGATTGCAAAGTGGATAACCAATGAAATGTTTTTCTTTTCCTTTTTGATTTTATATGTCAACAACAAAATTTATTAATCACACACTTATGCATGCTTTCGTCATCATATTAAGCCAACTGGCATCAACTTGTTTTCACACACTTAGGTGGTGTTTGGTTTGTGAAAGGGTATGAGAAATGAGTATATGATCGAAAGAAAAAGGTATGGTTAGATAAATATATAAAATTATTTTTAAAGGTATGGTTAGATAAATATATAAAATTATTTTTATAATAAAAATTCAAACATAATAAAATGGGGTAGACTGTGTGAGAGAGAAAGAAGAAAAATAGTGCATGTGTGTGAAAAACAAATATTATTGTTTATTAAACCTCCCATTATAGTTGGGTTTACGTAAACCTTCAAATCATAGGTTTAGACAAACCCATTACTATAAAGCAAACACCAACAATCACTATCATATTCACACCCATAATTCTAAACCCTTAAAACAAACACCTCCATATACTTTCATCCTTGTTATCCCAAAGTCTAATGGAACTAAGGTTTTTTACTTCCAAGGGTCATCCCAACAAATAAAATATTCTCTGATTTTAGTTGTATGAGTAATTATGACGTGGCACATGCTGACTTGGCTTTTATCTTCTGGTGATTGTGTTTTCTTACTTTTGATTTTGAAGGGATTAAATTACATTATATTTCAAGTGGTAGCACTAATGACTTGGATCTAGATTTTAAGTTTTTAGGCTTGCAGTCAAGTTGTCTCAAATTAGCACACTACCATTTATGAACACTTATTATGTCTATTTTATTATTATTATTTTTTTCTAAACTATTAAATTGATGCTTATATAGGATGAATCTTAAACCTGTTCTGTCATTAGTTTGCTATATGTTTAAAAGTTCCACCTTATTCTGATATCAAATATATGGATTATTAATTATGAAGTTGTAGTTAACTTATCATTATCATTTAAAAAGTTATCCCTGCGATGACATGTTAGTAGCAGGGGACATGTAACATAAATATTAAAGTCATGAGTTTAACCTCATTCTTATATTTCTTTAATCACGAGTTACGTAATTTACTTTTTCTATGTTGACCGTGAAATTGATTGGTGGAGGCATGACAAAAGGTCGTTTTGATCCTTTTTTATCATTTAAAAAGTTCTATAAACTAATTTTGGTTTTTAAGATTCATAAATACTTTCTTTTGCACCTAAAAGGTGAAATGCATAACGATTAGCAGTTAGTTTTATGACAAAACATAAAAACATAGGCTAATTAAATCTTGACTTTGCCGTTTGAGGAGATTCTTAGTAGCCGTACAAAACAGACTTTTGATATCCAATCAAATAGATCCAATCTCACAAAATATATATACTACGATTTTCATGGAAAGACGTGCAATACTTTTAATCATTGTTTAAAAATGCAACATTCTTTATTGTTATTTAAGATATTATAGTAGTTTAATAGTACTATATTTCAAGATCGACTGAACTACGAGTGTTAATCGATTAAGTATATTCATTGACAATTTTTAATGTGCTCTCTAATTTTGAGTAGTTCTAAATATGTATATGTGTGTAAATTTATTCCTAATTTATACACCGTATGAAATATGAATCTTATTTATTTTCTTTATTTTTTGTAACGATCATTTTATCATATTTACCAATCAATTAGGCGGATTTAGACATACACTTTTAGACGTAAGAAACATTTTTCTTACCCTTTTCTTAAAACCTTTTGTTTATTAGTAGTTTCTATATAATTTATATGATAAGTCTATTATCCAGTATTTATACTTTCATTGATTTATAGTAATCGTTTGTTGTGAATTATTGATAAATTTGATTTTGAGTCTTGTTTTTTTGCTTTTTATTAAAAGTTAGTTTTCCATTGCATATAAATCTTTACCATATAAACTCTTCTTCACTGCTATATATATGTACCGAAATTATATTATCTATACACATTATAAATTGTTTAACTTTTTCTTTGTAGTGTTAAAAGATTCAAAATCCGAAAGGACTAATTACCCTTATCTAATTTAAGCAACAACTACAAAAGTGGAAATAAAATTATTATCCACCACCATATACTAAAATCGTTTTTTGTGCATAATATACCGCTACATTGCGCGAAAAGTTATATTATATTATATTATAAATTATAAAATAAAATAGAGAATAAAGGTAACTTTAAAGCCTTTTTTCCTAGTATATACTTGAACAGAGCACATGACTTCCCTCTTCCCAAGATAGTTTTAAAAGGCCATAATAAACAATTGTTGCACTGGATTATCATTTTTCTTATATGCTTATTTGTCTTGTAATCATGGTATTTTTTTAATACTCCGTATTATTAAAAGTTCAAGCTCATCAAACACTTAACGTTTTCTTCTTTTAACGTATATGTTTTATCATTGTACTTATATGCTTATTCTGATTCAATTGATGCAAATAGGGTATCGCATAGTGCTGTTATGTTAATTGTTGTATTTAACCGTCGTTGTTACTTGTTACCTATCATCGATTACTACAGTTTGTAAAACATTAAATACGTTTATTGTTTGTTAGACTTATTATAATGTTGCTTATGTGGCTTTCCTAGCAAAATGTTTAATTTGACATGAAATATCGAGTACACTACCACACTCATTGGGATGATCTTTCACTTGTGCGTAAGATAGGTTAACTAATGATTAACATATATTACAAAATATAAGTACAATTAGAAATATTAAGAAAAATTATGCTTGCAATTTCTTGTAAGAACAACATAGACATACATGATCCGAAGAAAAAAAACTGACTAAAACATTTTTTGTTTGAAGGCACTCAAGAGGAAGCAGCTGCAGCATACGACTTAGCAGCTATTGAATATCGAGGTGCAAAAGCAGTGACCAATTTTGATATCAGCATCTACGCTGATCGCTTAAAGAATATCGCACCACAAACTCAAGATACTCCTGACTCCAATGAAGTCGTAGCTTCACCAAAAACCGAGCAACAAGAAGAGTTTCTTCAAGACACAACCTGCCAACAACAAGAAACAACGATAGGAGAAAAAGAAGAATTATTGCCCGAAATTCATAACCTTGACTTCCCACCTTCACTAGAGGAAGGGGACCCATGGAGCTTGTGTTTGGATTCGAATTACAATCTCCTTCCAGTCCCACACATTCCGCTTGATAAATCAGGTGAAATGCTTGACTTGTTTGATGATACTGGCTTTGAGGATAATATTGATATTATTTTTGATGGCCCGCTTTTGTGTGGAGATGAAACGGAGAAAGTAGACGTGTGTATCACTTCACCTTCATCTTCATCGTCTACAACGACCTCCATTTCTTGTCCCATTTCACATTGCTGACGAGTAGGAGTTTTAGTCCCTTGATTAGGAATTATTTCGCGTTTTTGTTTTGTTTTTTTATCCTTTTAATGTTATGTTGTACGTTTTTTTTAGTGGAATGCCATTGAGTATTTTGATATTTCTTTTGTTGGTAAGCCCATTTGTCATTGCTCATTATACAATTGTGTGGCGGATAATGCGGATTGGTTTGGTTTTGGCTGGGCCGAGTTTTTTCAAGTGGTTCATTTTTTTATTTCAAGAAATTCAAGTTGGATCTTTAAAAAAGTGATAATGGATTTATTCTTTAGCACATTTCCCTCTCTGTCTCTATTAACATTATTACAATTGAAAGAAAATGAAATAAGAAAAAGGCTAGAAAATGAAAATAGCCTCTAAAGTGAAAGAAAGATGAGGCTGAAAAGTGAAAACAGCCTACTTATGTCTTGGGCTTGGGCCTGATCTAACTTGAGTTGCAATTAATTTAGAATGCTAACAGACAACTTTGTAATAAGCTGACATAAAATAAATAGACGAAAAGTACTCAAATAACTTGATATTTTAGGCCTAACGGCCCAAATGTTTGAGAAGTATGTGTCACAATTTCCCAATGAACAATGATAATTCTTGCTCATTCTTTAGAATATGGACCTAAATGTGGACTTTGACAGTTGTTCACCATTTTGATAAAATTAAATTATTCAATTAGATTATTTGGATTCAATTATATAGTTTGGATAATAAAAATTTTAGATTAGTTTGGAGCAAAACTGAAATTATGATTTTGGATAATAGATTGATTTGGTTTATTAGATTTTAAATCGAATTATTAAAAAAAAAAAAAAAAAACCAAATAACAAATGATTATTAATTTTTCAAACATCATATACACATACACATAGAAAATAGTATACTACATTATTAATTTATCATAAATATCTAATATTTTTTGCAGCAATTTGAGGTCTAATTTCAAAGGTAGTATATAGTTTTATTAAGTTGCATGTGACTACTATATGACATATAATTATGCTATTTATAAATGTTTCAATTGGCAAATGATCAACATAATTTGTGTTTTTTGTGAAAATGATGTTGAAGATCATATATTATATTTTGAAAATGTAATAAATAATTTCACAAACTACTATATTTGTGAAGAACTAACTTCATTGTATATATTATTGTAACCTAATTTTAAAATCTTAATTTTTGAATTTAAAAACAGATTTCACATGCAAGATGGCAACAAGTAGCCGTTGATATATGTCTTGAAATTACTATTTCATGACTACCAATGATATGCTCGTGAAGTCGATGAGGAACTGAATGCAATCCATCCAAATAGTCATTTGGTTTGGTTCGATTCGAATTCAATATTTCTTTGGATGGATATAATTCATATTTTAGAAACTAAAATTTAAAAGGATCACGTAATTGAATCGAATTTAATCCGATCCATCCAAACGAACATACGATAGCTTTTCAAAACCATACTCCCCACAAAAGCCCAATTTCATTGAAATATAATTATGATGCGATAATTCATTTATCAAATGCATGTACACCAACTAAATATTGTTTGTGTCGAGCAATTTTAGAACCCAACATAAAATAATATAAAGTATTTAAGAAATCAGACGTGTTATTTCTTTTGGGTTCTTCTAAATCTTTACTCATTCCTAATCACAAACATATCATATCATATACAAATTCAATGCCATCTATAAGGTAAAGTTGTTTCTAGTGAAAACCTAAGCACCCCATAAATTGTTGTTATTGTCTAATTATATTAACATTATTACATATGATTTGGATTTAACCGAAAAAGTTGATATCTCAATACACATAGATTGCCAAATCAAACCTTACAATTTCAATATTCTCAAACCGATAGTGCTAATGAATTCTTTCAGTTTAGTTAATTTGTTTGATTTCAGTGAAATTATACAACATTAACATCAAGAAATGATATATTAATACAAATTAAGTGCAATTTTTTACCTACAATCTGCATATCAAATAAATTGAACCAACTATTTAAATTTATTTTTCTTCTATTTTCTTTAATAACCTATATGACGGTAACTTTTTGTTTTTTTTTTATCTCGCACTCATGGTCAATTTCGAGTCTAAAAGTGGGACCTAAATGAAATAAATATTATTCACTAGGGATAAAATTGCTATTTAACCAAACATAATCAAGAACTTGGCGCGCATGAAACCCTGAATTAGGGTTTAAGCGTCATTCTCCCCCAAAATTCCAACACAAAACCACTATCCAGACAAAGATAGCGTTAACTCATCACAATTTCTCCTTCTAATGCATGAAACCATCATACTCAATATCAAACAATTATTCAATGACTTTCACCACCGGATTTCGTTTCTTCCGGTGTTATAATCAAATATCATTACCAATTCCCTCTGCTGGATTATCGAGGCGAACACACGGTCTTCGTTTCCTTTCGGTCAATTTAAAGTCGGGCCGTTTAACGTCGGCGGTGAACTCGAAACGGCGTGACAGTCCGGTTACCAATGGTGTGGACGGCGGCGGTGATAACGGAAATGGTGGCTTAGCGGTCGTGGTTGCTGATGGCGGTGATAAGAATGGAAGAGTTGTCTCTACTGAGCTTCATAAAGAAGCTACTGAAGCTTATATGTCTTATGCTATGTCGGTTTTGCTTGGGCGAGCATTGCCGGATGTTCGTGATGGATTAAAGCCTGTTCACCGGCGAATATTGTGAGTGTTTGTTCCGAAATTTGAATACTCAAAGTGTAATCAATAGTTTTTACTTGTTAATTCTTGTAACTGGATGTTGTCTTGTTTACTTTGCTTACAGATATGCATTGCATGAATTGGGGCTTTCATCGCGCAAACCTCATAAGAAATGTGCCAGAGTTGTTGGAGAGGTTATTGTCTGACCTACAAATTTATTACATTCTCTTATATTTTTTATTATATTATAGAAAAATAAAAGTTGGATTGTTTTCTAACTCTATCTCTCAGGTGCTTGGTAAGTTTCACCCCCATGGTGATACTGCTGTCTATGATTCGCTCGTGCGAATGGCACAGGTAGGAAAAGATGTATCTTTGATTGTAATTATGGACATGGGTGCAATGGAAGTTTTAGCACTTCTGGGGAACAATGGGGTAGTGCTTTGGAATATAATTTATATCAAATTTAGCTTTAAAGTTTCCTACTGTATATCTCTTTTCAGGATTTTTCGTTGCGTTGTCCACTTATTAGTGGTCATGGAAATTTTGGTTCACTGGATGGAGATAATCCTGCAGCTATGCGGTATACAGAATGTAGATTGGAAGTATGTTTATGCTTCCTATTTTTAATTTCAGGCTGTTTGTAGTGATGATTAGCTGCCATATATCTCCATTCTCAATCAGCACTTCGAAGTTGTTCAATTGAGAGTGATATTTAGTTTGGTGCCTAGTGCTAGTAGTCTACCTATTAGTCATTTTTCTATTTAATGTGTTAATTTTCTTTGAATTATATTTATTATAAGAATGTAAAGGTACTCATTTATTTAGCTTCACCTTTTCAGGCACTTGCTGAAACAATGCTTTTATCAGATTTGGATATGGATACAGTAAGTGATCTTTAGTATTCTGATCTTATAGAACTAAGTAAATAATTCTCATGCCCTACGAAATATTTTTTGCAGGTTGATTTTGTTCCAAACTTTGACAGCTCATTAAAAGAACCATCTTTGCTTCCTGCTCGGATCCCAAACTTGTTATTGAATGGTTCTTCAGGGATTGCGGTGATTTTACTTCGTTGTTACATTTTGATCCGACATTATATGTTCGAATACTCGCCGATTCATAATTTGCTGTTTCTTTTCTAGGTTGGAATGGCAACCAATATTCCTCCACATAATCTCGGGGAGTTGGTTGATGCTCTTTCTGTGCTGATTCATAATCCAGATGCTACGGTATTTCTTCCATATTCCGATTATTAATTTCCTTCTTTTCAATTTTCCTATTGTTGGTGTTGGATGTTTGTTCATAATTTCTATCCTCCTGCAATATTCTGTTGGAAGTTGTATAAGCAGAACTAACTACTGTAGGTTCCACTGAATTTTCCATTTGGAAAACTTTGTTTATATTGGAAATTGATTAAGGATGGCGTGATTTTGTAACAGCTGCAAGAACTAATGGAGTACATGCCTGGACCTGACTTCCCGACGGGAGGAATCTTAATGGGAAATCTTGGGTATCTCTCTCTCTCTCTCTCTTGGTGATCCAGAAATTGCATGTATCATGGCTTGTTATTAGTTCAATTTTTTTTTGTATCGATCTAATAAGCTTGTATAATCAGAAGTTACTCGAATGACACTCGCGTTTTGCCTAAACGAATTTTTTAGAACTGAAGTTGCATTAACTAGTTGGATACAATTAGAACCGGCAATTTTAGCCCAAACCTTCAAAGATGGGCCTCAATGGACTATTTTGTATGAATATTGGGTTGTACTGGACTCCTCCTTATTTTTGAATGGGTCATACTAGGCGTCTATTTTTCCCACTTCGGGTACAAAGGGCGAATGGGTGGATGAAACTAAAATTTCATTCTTTTCAAACAATAAACCACACACTACACTAATAATAATGATAAAATATTTAAAGAATAACAAACGTAAGTTATTAAAAATAATATTGATTCTTATTAAATTTTACATATTTTTTTTGCAAATTTCATTATTTTTAATACACAGTAGTCATATTCTTTTGCAATTTTATTTTTAATGTTTTTTGGAGTTAATTGAGACACATAACCTAATAAATTCAAATCGAAACTAAAAATTAAGTCACAAAATTTTTTATTTATGTAAGCCTGTTTTTACCCGAGCCCGTTTTTACCCGTACCCGTTGTGAACCTCACCCATTATGACCCAAACCCGTTTTAACCCAATTTCCCAAACTGTCCCGCCCGCGCATTTTGCCACCTCTAGTTACAATGTTCTTTTTGATCCAGCATCTTGGAGGCTTATCGAACTGGACGAGGACGTGTCATAGTCAGAGGAAAGACAGAGATTGAAGTATCTAATTCTAGATCAAAGAGCGGTGCAATTATAGTAAAAGAGGTCAATCTTTATGACTCTCTTAGATTGTACATAATGAGATTCGTGTCATGTAAGTGCGTACACTGCTCTGCATTAACTTGTTATGTGTTCATATTGAATACATGTTACAGATTCCTTATCAGACCAACAAATCCTCTCTTGTTATGAAAATTGCGGAGCTAATTCAGAACAAGGTACTCACATGGGATCAATTATTAGGTTTCTTCCCCCCTTTATTGTAACTGGCGTAATTTGTAAGGACTTCCATCCCCTTGTGTTCTGCATATAAAGTTTATGTCCAATTATAACCTGATATAAGGTCCTTTTCTTTTGTTAAGACGTTAGAAGGGATAAGTGATATCCGGGATGAGAGCGATCGATCTGGAATGCGGATAGTCATTGAGGTAGTATCGTGAAATTCTTTACGTTAATATTTGTTGGATTGGGAGATTAATACAATACAGCTTTGTAAAAGAGTTGATGAGATTGAGCAATGCTATAGTTACATAAACTTCACAAAAATTTATACAAAATGATATGTACCAATTATCTGTGGAGAGAGAAGCAAGAAGGAGAAAAGGAAAACTAACATGATTGGTCCATTCATACATCCATGTCATTTTGTATCTTTTTGTTTGTAAAATTTTTGTAATCATAGTATTTCTCGATGAGATTTTACTGATATACGTTCTTTCATTCGAAATATTCAGCTTAAGAGGGGCTCTGATCCATCCATTATTCTGAATAATCTTTATCGCTTCACTGCTCTACAATCAAGTTTTAGCTGCAACATGGTTGGGTGAGTGGTTTTTAATTGGCTTTCTTTTGTTCTTTAGATGCTTTAAAATCTGATAGAGATCTTGATATATATTGTAGAAGAAGATAAATAAAACATTTCTAATTAGAAATTGAATCATCGAACTTGAACTTTGAGATCTGCCAATTTTATTTTTGTCATTACAAAGGCTTCAGGAGGAAAATTGAATTTCTATGCCACATAACATTCTTTTTCTGTGTGCTTGGTTGATGTCCGTTTGCTCATTCGAAATAGGTTCAAATAGTATCATAAGGATGTGCCAGGCCTATCACACACACCAAAAAACATTAAAAGATGAGCTAGGCTGAATCAGATAGAAAATCTCAAGCTAATTTCTCCAAAACTTTCAACATAAAAAGCAAGGTAGTCAATAAGTGTTTAGATTTACATTGGCACAATCTTTGCTCTTTTTTAATCGTTTATTCTTTTAAAGTTTTTGAACAATGTACAGTGAAATTCAGTAAATGAACTATTTTCATTCATATCTTTAATAAACTTAAATTTGCTAATGTAGGATTTTTCTATTTATGAGTACGATAATTGGCTTCTGGGTTCGTTTGCTTTCTGACCTCTCATGTTTGATTGTTCTGGCAGTATTCTTGATGGGCAACCTAAACAAATGGGCTTAAAGGAACTGCTCCAGGTAACTCGTGTGCCGGCTGATGCATATACATGGTCTCTTATTGTGATTATCCAGGACCTATATGTTATATATGAATGACCACAACTAGTTCATACTCGTTTATGATCTGTCCGTCATTCATATTGTTTGCTATCCTGTAGTAAATCAGCTCACTGCTATGGCTCTTGTTATGGAAGTGGCTTATATTGACACATGTTCCATAATGACATCTGAAATCATTAAAGATGCTTTGATGATACTGTGAATAATGAAATTGGAACCTTTTAATTAGTTTTGAAGTTGCACAATCACTGTCTCTCTTGCTTATGCATCCTTTCATAGTTGGTGCATGAATGTCGTTTATTGCCAGTACTCTTATTACTGCTTTGACTAATACTACTTGGTGTAGCTTGTGCCATATTTCAGGACCTCTGAATCTTTTTATTTGTTAATGATAATAATTATTATTAGTATTAATTTTCTAATAAAGAAGGAAACAATAGGCTGGGAAAAACATAAACTTCCATTTCATTGATTTTTTCATCATACAGGCTTTCTTGGAATTTAGATGCTCGGTGGTTGAAAGACGGGCAAAGTTTAAGCTTGCACATGCACGAGACAGAAATCATATTGTTGAGGTAAGGCTAAAATGTTTCAAGAACTCTTTTAACCGTCTAATTGTAGAGTTATTGAAAATTCTCATCGTACATGTTTTACTATATAAAGAGGATCACCTATCCTATTATGTTTTTTAAAGATGGGCTTCTCCAATGATAAATCGTTCTCGTGACTTATCTAAAAAAGCTTTTGCTCCAATTAAAAGCTTTTCAAAACCCAAAATCAGTTAAAAAGCATTAAAATAATGAGGAAAGATGATTAATCTATACCAGAAGCTCTTAATCTATCAACCTGTTAGGCTGTTACCAAGAAAGCTTTTGACTCCGATGGAAAATAGCTCCCACTGGACTACACTAAGTAATGACTGTGACTAACGACGATTAATTGCTTCTTTTTATTTTGTGGTAAATCAAGGGTATCATAATTGGGCTCGATAATATTGATGATGTTATCGATGTAATCAGAAAAGCTACAAGCAACTCAGTGGCATCAGCTGATCTGAGGAAAAGTAAGTCCCGCTGTCCCACTATTTTGTTATATCATTTATATGTTGATGTGCTCAGATTCCACCTGTTCTAAGAGCTCATATATAACCTTCCCCACATTGTGTATATTGCAGAATTCCATTTATCTGAAAAGCAAGCAGAGGCAATATTAGATATGAACTTAAGGAGACTTACATTGCTCGAGGTGCAATGTCTTTAGATTCTTTGTTGCCAAAATGTTCAAATGTTTATTTCATTCTCTCTGTAAGTGCATTAATATATGCTGTGTGTCGTCCTGCAGAAAAGTAAGTTCATTAGCGAAGGAAAATCCTTGACGGATCAGATTTGTCACTTGGAGGAGCTTCTATCAAGCAGACGGCAAATATTGCAGGTATACCTGATTGCCTTCTAAGTTATCTGTTAGTCTTTATGCTGAGTAGGTTCAAGCATCCTGCTAGGGCCCAGATAGGGAACACAAGGAAACTGCACAGTAATCAAAATAATCAAACAATTTACGGATTATATTTAAGAGATAAGCCAGATTTCTAGCTATCAGTTTACTTTGAGACTTCATAGGTAAACCTATCTTTTTAAAGAGGCTCACTTGAAAATGTGGAACTACTATATCAAATCAAAGTATCATACTTAAAGAAATGGCTATAGTTATCGACTAAAAGGGTATTAGTTTTCTCTAAGTCAATCACTTTCCATAATGGAAGTGCTCAAATGTGTCTATGGTCACGATTAGGTATTATATATGCTATCCAGATTGTTATTGATTTCTAAAGCAAAATCCTACAGATTTTTAAGATGTAACTAAAGGACTCAGTATTACTGTTACAGTGTTACCATTTAAGGCTATTAACTTTAGGTTCTACAATGAGATGATTTAAGAAACTCTTAAAGTTGACAAACTTATTTACTTAGGCGTATGAGTTTTGATTTACATTACATGATTAAGTATCTCTATATTTCATCATTGAATTTGGTGTATCGACTAAATGTTTCTTCTATTTTGTACTTAGTTAATTGAACAAGAAGCAAGTGAGATAAAGAATAAGTTTGCCACTCCGCGACGTTCAACCGTGGAGGATGCTGATAATGGCACACTTGATGAAATCGATGTTATCCCCAATGAAGAAATGTTGTTGGTACTTATAAACTCTATACACTTGGTTAAGCTTTATTATATTCATTTTCTTATGTTAAATGACCTTCTTTTGCAATGTCAGGCACTCAGTGAAAAAGGTTATGTCAAAAGGATGAAGCCTGACACTTTCAATCTGCAACACCGTGGAACGATTGGTAAATCAGTCGGAAAACTTAGAGTCAACGATTCAATGTCAGATTTCCTTGTCTGTCGTGCCCATGACCGTCTCCTTTATTTCAGGTGATTGCGACAACTTCCACTTAAATTTGGGATGTTTTTGTTTAACATATGATGATTGCAACAGTATATATTCTTACCATATGTTTTTGATTGAACTACCTATTTATATGTCATCTGTTAGTTATATTTTTAATACTAAAGGTCCTTTAAGATGGATTAAGCTGACTTTAGCATCAGGGTAAAAAACCGTATATTTTCAAAACTTTGGGTAGAAGATTTAAATAGGAAGATCTGTGTAACTTTTTAATTTTCATAACCATCATGTGACTACAGGTACAGTGGGACCTGATGGAACAAGCTTCTCTGTCTAATGATTTGATAAAACTTGAATGTAAACAGGATATGATATGTTGTTGAAAAATTTCTTTTCTATGTAGTGATAAGGGAATTGTGTATTCTGCTCGTGCCTACAAGATTCCTGAATGTTCCCGTGCAGCTGCAGGTACACCCCTGATTCAGGTATATTTCCCTACCGTTTTTTCATGAATAAGACATTTAACTATAGGTTGCAATTTCGATCCGTTTATATGAAAACGGGCTAAACAAGTCAAAGTTGCCTGATGTGCAATGAAATGTTCACAATAGCTTGATTCATTCTTATATAAAAAAGCTATCTTAGTACTTCAGTTATATATTTGTTTTTGTAATATTTTTATAACAATACTTTTTTACAAGATATAAAGAATGGACAAAAAAATTTTGGCGGGTGCACCCAACCCAATCTGTTTTGACCAGCTCATATATTTATCCAATATATTTGTTTTTGTAATATTTTTATAAAAATACTTTTTTACAAGATATAAAGAATGGACAAAAAAATTTTGGCGGGTGCACCCAGCCCAATCTGTTTTGACCAGATCATAATCTCATGTATTTACCCAATATATTTGTTTTTGTAATATTTTTATAACAATACTTTTTTACAAGATATAAAGAATGGACCAAAATTTTTTGGCGGGTCCACCCCACCCAATCTGTTTTGACCAGCTCATATATTTACCCATTTTGACTTGTTACCCAACCTGCTTGACCCACCCATCTTGCTAACTCTACATTACAACATTTCTCTCTGTCACTGTATTCTTCTGCTGACTATTATTCTTGCCCACTCCTGTGATCCAGATTTTGTCCCTAGCGGATGGTGAAAAAATTACTTCTATCATTCCTGTTAGCGAGTTTGCTGAAGATCAGTACCTTCTGATGCTAACTGCAAATGGCTACATCAAAAAAGTATCCTTGATGTACTTTTCATCTATTAGGTCTTCAGGGATTATAGCACTTCAGCTGGTCTGTCTTAGCCTTTTATTACTTGAATCTTGATATTAAATTAAAGAATACAATATCTCTGGAGTCTCACTTAGCCTACTTGCTCTAGGTGCCTGGTGATTCACTCAAATGGGTCCGCCATTGCACGAATAAAGACGATGTTGCAATGGCTTCACAAAACGGAATGGTTATTCTGAGTTCTTGTGAGATTGTAAGTTCTTTATTTTTGCTTAATTGTAGATATATTATTAAATGAAATGGCCTAATTATTTACTGTGTTTTAATCTTCTCTTTGTAGATCCGTGCACTTGGAAGAAACACTCGGGGTTCAATTGCAATGAAACTGAAAGAAGGTGATAGAATGGCATGTGTGGATATTATACCTGCTGCAAAACAGGATGGAATAGAGAGCGTGCCTGGAGCCGACCACATCCAGTAATTTCAAAAACCTTGTGTACAAATGTTAACATTTATGGTTAAAGCTATTGCTAATTCGGTATTCTATCTGCAGTAAGCGATCGCATGGCCCATGGCTGTTATTTGTGTCTGAAAATGGGTATGGAAAGCGAGTTCCTCTCAGTCGCTTCCGACAGTCTCGTTTAAATAGGGTCGGTTTAAGAGGATACAAGGTATGCTGCCTCTGCCTTCCATTTACATGAAGCAAGTTAAATGTTGATAAATTTATTTTCAGTTCTTCTATTATCTTGTCACTGTGATTTGGTTTTATATTTGACGAGTTCTCTTTTTATTATTTAAGTTTTCATCTGAAGACCGCCTGGCTGCTGTTTTTGTAGTTGGTTTTACTTCAGCAGGTAATGTGGTTTCTGGTTCAATGTGCGGTTCACATGTGTAGATGTGGCAAATTGGGTGGGTTGGTAACTGGTTAATATAGGTATGGGTCAAACAAGTAGTTTTGGGGTATGGGTCGGGTTATTCCGGAACACATTTCTACTGAGTTTTTATTTATAAATAATTAGCTATTCAGCTATGACTATAAACATTTTACAACTTCTATTATCTAATTTTTTGGACTAGTTGTTTTACGAAAGTACACTTTGGGGCTTAGACTCGTTTGACCTGTTTTCATTTGAGGGTCTGAGCTGTTTTTCGTTTTACCCATTTGACGTGTTAGATATATAAAATACATTGAATCGACCCATTGGTGAGTGAGTTAAAATTGCCACATCTACGTATGAGATAATGTAACTTACCAGCACCATTAATTATCTTCTTTGTGTGTTACAGATGATGGTGAAAGTGATGAACAAGTTGTTCTTGTGAGTCATAGTGGTACAGTGAACCGAATAAAAGTCAGGGATATTCCTATACAATCACGCCTTGGAAGGTAACTTTAAGCCGTGTTCTAAAAATCGATACACATTCTCCTATGCGTTTACTTTTAATTTATCAGATTATATAAACATATGAGACTTCTTATTTTGGTATCTTGTTTCTTTCCTCTAGTTACTTTATAGAATTTACCGGTCCTACTGTATTATTATTTTTAGAGAAAATAGTCGATAATGTATTATTGTTACACTTTAAAACATAAAGATCTCTAAGCTGACTGATACATTCGAGCTGAGTGAGAAGTGATCACATCAAAACCTGTGAACTATGGAGGAAGCTATTTGGCCTTCAATTTTCCCCTCTTATATAATTTTTTTTTTTGGTTATTTGATCTGCGAATACACAAGTTAATTTTTCTAATTTGATATTATACTCCCAGGGGAGTGATATTGATGCGGCTTGAGCATGCCGGGAAGATTCAATCAGCTTCCTTGATTTCAGCCTCAGAACCAGAGCTTGAGGAAGTTGAAGCTGCTGTCGTCTAGGAGTCCAACTTGAGTTAACCATGACTTGTGATCCTCTGAAGATATTCTTTTTCCCTGGTTAGATTTTATTACTAATCACATACCACAATTTTGCTTAACTTCTGATTACAACGATTAATCATGCATGGCATGGCAAACCTACTTGAGCATATGGTAACTTGAAGTACAAAGGAAAACACAAGTGGGTGTGGCAGTGGAGGATGGAGGGTTAGTAACTATTATCTGTAGCACTAGTATAGTAGGTATTTGTATCTTCTCTCCTTTTGTATTTTGGAAATCTCAAAAGGGCTCTCGGTTTAATATAATATGTAAAGTGCCTGTTTTTTATGCCTCAACTAGAGTTGCTTATATTTATGTGACATATATTATTACTTTTAGTTCAAAAATCATCTTATAGTGAGAAGGTATTTTGTGTTGCCAAGTGAAATTTACACCAAAATAATTACAATATACACCAATGTACAACATTTTTGCATGAGTGCATCACATGTAAATCATGAATTTTGGTGTATGAAGGCTGAGGTATTCGGTTTGGTGTAAAAATTGCTTTCCGTTTTGTTAATAGCAATGATTCAAGGTGAGCTACAATCACAGGCTTAACATTCTAACAAGACACGATTTAGAACAACTGAGGTCGAGTGTACGGTGAAACTGACCAACACTCTTAACAAAGTGCTGTTATTAAGTAATTCTCTCAGTTTACCTTCGTAAAACTCGTTGAAGATATTGGATGTGCAAATTAAAAATGTGCTCACTCCAAACTTGAATCAAGATACTTGAACGCACCCATAGGATCCATGATACTGAGAGGGCAATCGATATGGAGTATCAAGATGGGAATGGAAAGACTAAAGATCCTGATCTTATCAATCTTGGTATTTGTGAACTATCCCGACGTAGATGTGTTCAACATTTTTAGCTTTGCAAAGCAACCCCTCCTAAGGCTTATAAAGGTCACATCAACAACAAATTCACCACTAATCAAAACCAAGTGACATTAGCTGTGACCGAGTTCTTGTAATAGAACGAAGTTAAACATAACAAAAATAAGAAAATGAAGTTCTTTGAGCGACTCTACCGAATGGGACGAAGAAAAGACATTTTTTCTAAAGAACTGGTAGAGTGATTATATGTATACGAATATGGACCATTACTTTGACCGAATTACTCCACCTTCAACAACAGGGATTGTGGAAATAACCTCAAAAAATACAAATTAGCTGACCTTATCGAAACCAAGTAGGGAAGGAATTCGATGGTTTGAGCTAGGCTTATGAATTAAGGGTGTCGGCCAATTTGAGGCGTGAACCTCAATCAAACCAGTAACCTCTCTGAAATTTTGCAAACTAACTCAACCAAATTATTGCTGTTGGTCGGATGGTGAAACCAATTAAAACTAGCTTGGTTCGGCCAATTTGCGGTTGGGCTAATACTTTTAAACTTAACAATGTTAGCATTTGCCCTTTGTATGTTTGGAGAAAAGTAAATTCATACAGATATGAGGTAGTCGCTTCAGGCATGAATGAGATGATACACCGGGCCTTCCTTTAATGAGAATCTTCAAGAGAACTTGGCTAAGGAGGTCACAACCCTAGTTGACTGTTCTGCCGATTAAGACTGCCACAACGACGACTTTTGAGAAGTTCTACACTTACTAGTTCTCCTCACATATTTGCAATTTTGCGTGGTGGGTGGCTCATTCATCCCTTGCGTAGACCGATTGATTCCTTAATTCATGCATCATGCAAGTTTGAACAGATAATGTAAACCATATTTATATTTATTTAGAAAATTACAGGATTGGTCATTTGTATTTGTGAATTGCAGAATAATAAGGGTCTAATGGCCGATTGGGTTCTTAGTTCCATTTAATCTTACATAAAGCAAGTTTGAAAAGATCACCTAAGGATGTTTATATTCGTTCCAAATTTTTACATGACTGCTCATTTGTATACACGATTTGCAGCATCTTTAGTATTTGTATATGTAGACAAAACAAGAGTGACAATCAATATCCAAGTGTGAAGTAAATTCCATGTGTAACCTGGTTTGGATTGAAAAACTAACTGGCAAGGTGGGTCAACAAGCCAAAATCAAGCTCCCATAAATAATTCTTTTTATAAACTTTAGACTCTTTTGATGCCTAAAATAACATATAAACTGCATAAACTGCTAACAAAGTAAATCTTTTGGCTCTGTGAGAAAAGGGTCATAATAAATGATAATATAGATAAAAATTGACGGACTAACCATTTACTAAACTACATTGGCTTGCCTGGAGATACTATATGAAATGATGAGTTGGATACTCATGTTCATACCCGTTGTAGTCATAGTATAACCTCTCTCCCTTGGCAATATCACGAGTAGCAACCAGGAGAACCCGACATTCGCCATTTACACTGTATCTCACACATTTTAAATTTTGCTTCTTCTTTGCTTCCCTGCAAAATACTGTATATTTAAGAGAACAACTACGATAAATTCAATATGTGAATATGAAATAACTTTTGAAAAGCTTACGGTGTAAAGTTATTTATTCCATTGATAAAACGGGCAATGTTGCCACGTTTATCAGGGCAGACAACAAGACTCCTAGATGGATTTGATGCTAAAAGAAGAGTCATCATACTGTCACAGTCGTCATGCTTGCGATTTTTAATGTAATCTACATCACCAATGTATTCGGTTATCAACGTCATGTCCTTTATAGGGCCATCAGCTGCTACTGTATAACTGTAACAAAACAACCTTCTATTACGAATTATGATTCATACTCCATTTGGCATTAGAGGTGGCAAAATGGTCCGGTCCGGCATGTTGTGTCATGGGTCAAAACAGGCAATTTTTAGTCTGATCCAACCAGGAAACAATTTTTGTCCAAAATTTTCTTGACAATTTAAATAATTAAACATGTTAATCATTAGACTATCGGTATAAACTTTGGATGACTATCAGCCCGTTTCAATCATTAGACCTGTTTAGTCTTTAGTTAAATTTTTAACTTAACTGTTTGACCCATATGAAATAAACACTACCAAATCAACCGATCTATAAGTAAAATGGTCAAAATTGCCACCTTCTAGCATAAGAAGCTTGTGTTACTAACACCAAGTCTAAGTTATTTACCCTTCACAAGAATCGAATATGACAAGCAGTGGAGGGCATTCACCTCTCTTCAACATGACTCTGCAATATTCCAAGGTTTCTGTGTCTTCTTTTGAAAGAACCTTAAAGAAGAGCCACATAAAATGACCCATATGATATAATGGAAATATGGAATATGAAGATCGCTTCTAGCAAACAGAAGGGACACCATGTAAGGATCCACATGATTACAAAGAAAAAGTCATTGTATGCAGCATTATCCTAGCAATTTGCGAAGTGGTTGTATCCTTGAATCTTGATGTGAAATTGTGAATTTCTGACATTCTAGTCTTAAATGAATAGAAGGAAATTATTCTTTGAAAGAATAGTACGATGAAATGAGTTCACTCATAATATATGAAACACATTAGTTTATACCAAACAGTGCGACATACTTTCAATTTCTTACCAAATCATGCAATTCGTAACCAAGGATGCAACATGATTACAATTTCGTTACCAAGTAATGTAACTGCAAACCAGTTTATATTACATGACTTGGTAAGGAATATCATTTTCTGTTTCTCAAAAATCAAAAGGGAGAAACGGAACGATTCAGGACAAACCGCGACTTTGCATTACTTTCTAAACATGCTAGCCTGTAACTGGTAACCTTTCCTAATAGTCTGCAACAGGTCTACAGTATACCAATCATAGACTGAAAATATACAGGCTATCGGCAAACAGAGGTCTATGTTGGTCCATGGTACAGTCTAACCAGTCCAGACCGTTCCTAGGAGTTCTGCCCATCTGGCCATCTGTAACCATGACTGTTGCTGCAAGGGTCACCCCTTATGTCATAGTATGCACGAAATTGAATTTATGTACAATAGATACAGTATACATTAAATTCTGGTGTGAAAGGGTGGTAAAATGAACTCAAGAAGCAGATTGTAGTAGAGTTCGTCTAAAACTTGAGAGATACCTGCATTCCACCTTTTTCGTACACGGCTAAATTAGCCCATCTTGGAGCCATATCACAGGAGTAAGTGAGATCATCACTATATTCCATGTTGAGGGAGGTTAGAGCAGAAGCTAGAGTTCGCATTTGCTCCAGCCTGAGCCCACGATCTTCGCTTGGAGTAAATGGTAATAGTCTCCTTCTCTTTTTATGATGCACAATTCGTCTTCTACGTTTCCTAGAATCTGCTAATTTGAAAAATATATAAAATGAGAAGTGATTGGGAACAAACAAAATTAGAAAATAAATTAAGGACAATAATATATTACAGTTTGGGGCTGATGAGCAAAACGAGTGGACTAATATAAGACAACAGAGATGATATAAATCAACAAGTAAATGTGCTCAAGTCAGGATTACTATTTCTAAACCCTTTACTAAGAAATATCTTTATTTCTGATTCTGAATTGTTCAACATACCCTGATTTCCTTTCGTAAAAAGCAGTGTGGAAAACGTTTCTATTTGAATAGGTGTGCATTTAGCAATAGATTAATATTGGAACCATTTGAACTAAGTAATGAGACTATTATGGCCACTATCAGTTTTTCATTTTCATACTTCATTTGTTCAATGCAACTTTTTGTGAATAATTATACGAGTAACCTGATTTTTGTTGACTCATAAGTCATAACCAACAATTATTGAATAGCTTATAATACAAAGTTGGTCGACTTACAGCACTGTAAGGTAAGGAATGTTAACTTCTCTCCTTTTCGTTTATAGTTTCTTTCTAGTATCATTCAGATTTGATAGTGATAACAAATCTTCATCCCATTTTATATTCTAACAAAATAGATCCAAGAATAATAAAGCAACTCAGAAACTTATGTTCTCAGAAAACGAGGTTTATATGTTTTAATGATGAATTTATGAATTTGAAAGAAATTGTTATGCCTTCATAGCATGGTAGGTAAAGATGCCAACATCTTGTATTCATATGGTCCACTACTTGAAAAAAACTACAATTCTGCTTGAATGAAATAGGGACTTTTCTAGTTTAAGAAAGAACGAGGAGGTAGATTTTATGGACCTAAAGGATGAGAACTGTTTTTGGCTTATAGAATATAAAGTAGAGTAAACCTTCAACTGGGAAGCTATTATGGTTTGAGATATGGAGCTGAGATATATCTTTGTTAACAATAATGAGAAGATGGGGGTGTGAAGACATCAGAATCCTAATGAGAGATGAATCATCATCAATTGTAGTTATTGCTAAACGTTTATAAGGGAGACCACACTCTTAGTGAAAGTAATAGGCTTTATGATGCTAACGAAATGACTTTCGTTTATGCTTATGAAGCCGATCAACAATTCAATGAAGTCGCCAAAACTGGGTGATTGGATTCAATGTGTTGGATCGGCTTGACAGAAAATAAACATTACCAAAGTTTGTATACTTCTACTAAAAAAGTAAAACAACAACAACAACAACAACAACAACAATACCCAATCCCTCCATTGGCGGGGTATGGGGGAGGTAAGATGTAGACAATCATACGTCTACCCAAGGGTAAAGAGACTGCTTCCAAAGAGACCTCCGGCAAACAAGAAACGTATATGTAGTAGTGCAAAAAGAGTATTAAGTAAGAAAATAGATTATATCAGTAAATGCGTATGTATACTAGAGTATAAATATGTAGGATGTAAACATATAGGAAAATAATGTGTAGATATATAGTATAGATATCAATATAATATTAATATATATACGCACAATGAATTCGATATAAATATAAAATAGAGAGTAAACAGGTGTGGATAGGTATATGTAATCGATATGCGATAATAAATAAGAATATGTGGATGCAGTAACTATAAATTTACACACATATTTATATAGGGGAAGGATCCATAGGGAAACTTCAAATCTTGGGGAAGGAGGGAAGCAAATCTTAGCCCTTGATTTTTTTATAAAAAAACGTTTTTAAAATTCATTTGTGATGAATGTTGAATTTTGAGTTACATTCATCACATATAAATGTTAACAACATTCATTTATGATGAAATCAAAGTTTGAGATTTGCTTCCCTCCTTCCCTAATTTTTTTTGCTTCCCTCTTGATCCCCACCCTAGTATACGTAAAAAAATAAGGAGTACATAAATCTAACTACATATATGTAAATATTATACCAAAACTGTAGGTATACATATAGTTTAAACAATACGTATAAATAAATTATAGATCAATGTAGATAACTCTACATATAAATAACCCAACATCTTGTACCCTCGCCAGAGTATGCTCCAGCCATTATCGATGCACCTGGGATCTCAGGCATTTGGCAGAATTTTTAATCATATCAAATCACACCCACCATCTATCAGTAATTTATATTAAGCACTCATGTCAAACCTCCATTAGAAACTACCATAAAGTAACAATTACTATCTGATTTGAGATTCTTCAAAATACCCTGATTTCCAACGGTAGATTAGCAGGGTAGAAACGTGCATTGAGCATTAGATTAACAACTTCACCCTTCAGACTAAGTGCCGAAACTAGACTCTTTGACGGTCAGTAGTTGACTATTCTACATTTTTGCTCAGATGAAAATAGAAAAGTATTCTTTTTCTTGAAAATAGCTTTTACAATGAGAATGTATGTTCTATGGACCCAAAATGTTTGATGGGAAATGCACATAAGTGTATCAGTCCAATGCCTAGATGGAGTTCTGACTTTTAACTGAAATTAAGTAGAAAACTACACCATTAACCTGAATGACTAGAAAAGGACAAACATTTTGGTCTGTTAAAAGAATCTTTCACCTTCAGGTCCATATTACTAAATGTGTGGCCATATGTGTACTCTGACCATATTCTACTGGCACTTGAATTCTTTAAACACCAAGATGATCAATGTCACAATGTTACTGAAAAAGATTGTATGTGTGATAACAGAACTTTGAAAAGATATAATTTTTACATGATTTGGTTCGCTAAGTTGAATGTAGTTCAACTCTTATGTATCAAATATCATTGAGTGCACATTATGTTTTTTTTATAAAAAAAAACACAAGAAGAGGGCCATATAATGAATGTATAACAACAACATATTAGTTGTATCTATAATTTATCTTACTAAAATATAAAGAAATGATCGATCAATAGCAATGTATGGAGGTGATTTGATCACCAGTTTTAACAAAATGCTGCAACAACCCTAGCTGTTGATCAAATTCAAGATCAACTAATATTACTGAAAAAAAGGTAATACCTTGAGGAGATATCCTCTTCACCGGTGACTCTGTGCATTTCTTAATTTTAAAAAAATCAAATATTTTACTCTGCGTGAAACCTGAAATTTATACACATTTCAAGAATCACATAAATTTAAAATCACATACACATCGTAACTCATCATTCATGCATACACACAATGTGTGTATGTACAATTAGATAAATTAATTGAATACATTAACTATTTGAGCATATACTTTTAAGCGGCGGCGGGGGATGATTTGAACACGTACGGCAGAACCAGGGACCTATCGGAACTCGAACAACGATAGGCCGGTGACACGTCATATGGTATGCTTTATCACATTTATCACAAAGTAGTAACTGATGGTCACGGTCACCGGAACCGCATTGATCGCAAACGGCGTCGTTATAGTCATCATATTCCACGACGGCGCGTTTCGCGTTATCGATTATATCTGTTATAGACTTGTATTTTTGCAATTTCCGTCGCGACGGTGACGGTCGGATTGAGGCGTAGCTGGATTGGCCGGCGGTCATGAGAATCAGCGTTCAGGGGTAAAAATTGGGAATTTTGATATAAAAGAGGGATAATTTGGTAATAGTGATTAATGAAGATGGTGGCAGTGGAAGGAGAAAGTGAGTCGCGGGGAATTAGTTGAGGGGAAAGATGGAGCGACGTGGCGTGTAGTAATTGGTTATGCTAATGTGCACTAGACGGAGAACGGTGTGTACTATTATAGCCGGGAGGATTTTACATGCAGGACGAGGTTGCCTTTGTCAGTTTGTGTTTTTGCTACTTTACGTGTGTTTGGCCGATGGAAATGGAATTCCCATTAATTAACTTGGTTGGATTCAAAAAGATAGATATCAAATCATGAAAATAGACATACTTTATATCTATCTAAAAAGTTGAGTTTACATTTTACTCTTTTTCTCATACCCATTGCGATTCCTATAACAATCCAAACATTCTTTTAGTGCATTTGTCTGTCTGGAACTTTTACGTAATAGCATTCATTACGGTGGCTAGTGTCGCATTGATGTCAATCAACGCCGATCACCCTCACACAGTGAAGTAGTCGGTGTCGCCACTAAAACGGTGTAAAAGTGGTGAGTAAGTCCATCGACTTTGCTCTTTTTCTTTTCTTTATTTATTTAAATTAAACTTTATTTATTATTCGTAAACGCATGATGTACAATTTTTTAATAGGTAAAATCAAAAGCGTTGAAAATGGTTACATTATGGGATAAATGTCAAGAAAAAAGTTGATATAACATTGAGGTGATGAAAATGATAAAAATGATAAATGTTTAGCGTAGTAGATGCTTTAGCTGGATCAAGTTGGGATAATGAATTATGGAAGGCGTATAGTTTGATAGCAAATTGTCAATTTCTTGCCCACAATTTCGTAACAATTTGTCATAAATAATTTTACTACATGTTAGTAGACATTTGGTGATGATTTATGAATGATGAGAAATAGTAATAACAGTTTTTTAAAATAAATAATTACGGATAGAGAGAATGATTTTAAAATTTTCCTTTAAAGTAAAGGTAAAAAGAGTTACGTAATATATTTTTAGTGAAAGGATTCAAAATATATCAAAATAAGGGGGTGTTAAATAGTTTTGAAGTAAAAAATGGAAAGAGAGAACAAGGCTAACATTATAAACAACCTATCTAGCAGTGCTTTGAATGTGTTTGACAACGAGGTCGTTCTGTCATTCCTACAACACATTGCTCCCATTCTTTTTGTGGCTAATGGAATCCAACACGATCGACCTCGGGTTGCTTACTTATGTATATGTACTTATCTATTTTGATTCATTTTATTATAAAATTACCGTACGCTACTTATTTTGATATATTAATGTTTCTTATAAGTTATAACGATTAAATATGTGATTTTGTTTTTGTGTTTGTTTAAATGGGTCGAGATTATGCATTTGAGAAAGCACATAGGTTGGATCAAAGCTCTGGTGATCATAGCGTTCAACAGTTTAAAATATCACTCCCTCCTTTAACATTTGGAGCGGGTACTCACTCAACTTTGGTTCATAAATCTGGAGTGCAAAGGTCTTGTCTTTCACGATAGCAAATTAAAACCCTATTCCTAAACATCATTATCATCAACTAAAATTTGTGTAGGAAAACGAATCAAGTCTTGCAACTTGTACTAAAAAGACCGATGCACGCGAAACTGAAAGCTACTACAAACAATCTTATGATAAATATGTTATGGCACTTGATCATGGTGAAAAAGTAGATAGCTAAATTTCATCAAACACTTGGACAGTTGTATTCCTACATGTTTGTTTGTTGAAAAATCATGTAACAACAAGTAAATACATAGATTGATTCAAAGCTTCTTATTGTTAATGTTCATGATCATGTTGCACCGGTTATCAGAGCTCGATTGGGGAAAGCGTACCAAGTGGTTGGAGTGATATTTGAAGTCATGTGTTCGGTTAAAAAGTTTGAAAAGGTTGACTAAGTTCCAGGTGATGTCAGCTTTCCTATTGATCATTTTATGTTGAACTATTTAATTTGTGTTTTGTAATGAAATATAATGTTTTTGATTGTTTTTGTTTATAGATCGTTGAATCAGCAGATATAACAGTTTGAGTTAGGGAACCTTTAGATTTTGTTAGAATAAATGTTGATCATCCTGAAGGTAATTTGGTCTGCTTGAATGGTGATTCAGAGTAATTTCGGTATTATCAGCTTGAAGGTGGAAGATGATCTATGATCTATCAATGGCGACTTTGATCAGAGCTTGAAAATCAACGTGAAGGTGGAAGATGACACGATTCATCAGCAATGAGCTTCATCAGCGAGAATTTGGATAAAATTTTTTTTGTTCTTTTTGTTGATTGACCGTATTACTAGTACTCGTCTTCTTGTTGTATTGTCTAGAGTAGGAATTTGAATTCCTCTATATACATAAATTCATTGTCATTGTAAAACTAGTACTTTGGTTATGGATATGAATTGAATATAGCAACATTATTTCTCTTAAAATCTCTGTGATTTGGGATGATGATCATTTACCCTGTTATCTTAGTGGATTAATATCCTTTATCGATAGATTATAGTGGTAAGTACTGAAACTGGAATCTTTGACCACCCATGATTTTAAATTCGCACTTCATGTTATCCTTGTGATCTTTTTTATGAGTAATGATATATTTACGTAAAAGTAGACTTACCTCACTCATTGATTTATATATATTTTCTTCCTCAATTTTATTAGTTTAAGTTGTCAGCCCAATATGAGTGTAGTTACAGCCGTCAAACCGATCAAGTTTGACGAAATCTTGATTCATGATAAGGAAGTTAGTCATTAAAGAAGAAGCAGCGAAATCTATTATAAACCTTTAAGAATGTTGAAATTGATAGCAGTACTCGATCAAAATGGCAGCAACAAGACAACAACATACCACCATGAAACAGCAGCAACCAAACCCGAACGATTACATGAGTAATCCCACGAATAATGGCACCAACAACAGCAGGAACAATATATAACACTAACACGGCAGCGAATAGCAACATGCAGCAACAATAAAAGAGAGCAAACAAGACTGCACGAGATGCAAACTCTAATAAGTTGCTGCAAGTCTTCACTCGTAAAACCCCAAGTTTTATGCGGTCAAGGAGTATTGTAATCGGCAGCGACCAAGACTATACAAATTACCAGCGGAAGTAGAAAAACAAGCTAAGTTGAGTATCAGGTTGAATGATAACCAAAGACGTAGTTGGGAAAATGTCAGGAAGCGTTTTGGTTGAGAATGTTTTTTGGTATGTTTAATAATAAGAAGTGCCATCTATTTATACAAACTTTTTGTGCATGCTTCATACCCATTATCACCCAACATCTAGCCCATGATATCCAGAAATATGATCCATGATATCTGTTACGTGGACTAGTTGGTGATATTGGTGCATGAGAATTTTGCGGAGAAGTGGAAAACTTGATCTTCACGTTTTCAGAAAACCATATGACAAAATATTCATTCAACCCCCACGCAAAAATTGTAAAACTATCAGTTATATATTAAATAGAAAACTTTGTGACGTAGACTAAAAATGAGATAACAATATTGAATCTGTTGATTCACGCGAATATCAGGAACAACTCTTTTAATTGTTGTTGATTCAAAGAATACTAATAATTAAGGTAATGTTAACTCAATTGCAAAATACAAATTTAAGAGAAAATTGAAATTTCAATAAAATCATAACCTAACTGTTCCAGGTTCTCAATGGAACCCTAAAATACACCCTAAATTTCGAATGGGCTAAAAAATATAAATGGGTCAGACCTTAGCCCAAAAACAAAGTCCAATAAACGGAAAAAACTATAAAATAGCCCATAACTCCCAAAATAATGGGTTTTTGGGCCCGAAAGTTGTGAAAACCGCCTACGACAATTTACTAAAGTGTGCTCCTCGGCCCAAGTTTCGATTCGCCGAGTCATGGGCCTAAAACGGAGCAACACAGGCTCAGTTATGGCCTTTTTTGTGAAGGACCTTTTGTCACGCGGTCTTGGGCCTCCATAATCATTAAGGCCCATTCTTCCACACTTGGGTCCGCATCAACAGGGCCGGCTCTGAAGGGTGTCGGATTTATAATGTCAAAATAATATTTTATTTGAGCAGTTTATGTTCTGGTGAGGAATTTAATGTCTTAATACAATATGATATAGTTATTTCAAAATTAGGTGGTTGAGTGGGGTTTGTTATTGTAATGTAGTGTAAACTCTTTTCATTAACCTAAGAACTATTTACAAGCGTGCTTATTTGTACAAGTACTTTTTCTGTTATTAAAAAAAAAAAAGAAAAATATTAGTAGTAAAAAAGTAAAATAAAAATTGCTGAAATTACTTTTTAGTGATGATGAACTGTAATAAAATGTAATGATGGAAAAGAACACGCTATTATAAATATACAGTTTTATAAATAATAAATTTAATTAAGTATGACAAAAATTCTTCAAGCGACAAAAGACTATATTTATGTGAATGAATAATCTGCAAGATTGGAAGATCATCCGTGTCTACCAAGCATGAAAATGGAAAATTCAACGAAATCTTTGGTTTTCTAAGGTTCACACATTACATATAGTAAAATTTGAAGAGGGGTTGATTGTTGAATTCCAATTGGATCAAGTCATACAAGATTAGAGTTAACAGTGTTTCTTGGCCCACTCACACAATGAAAGTCAAGTGAAATATATTGTTAGCCCAATTCATGATGAAGTGTAGCCCAAATTTATGTACAAATCCAACAACAATATAGCGAATATTTAAAGGATGAACTTACACACAATGATGTCATTTAATCACATACGGTATTTCCCTAGTATAATCTTTCATAAAATCAACCACTTCAACACATGTACATAAGGCTTTACATTTGTTATAACCACTGAAGGTATTTCCCTTGGTTCACTCGACCATCTTCGCGAGTAATCCACCTTCACAAACTTCAAGTTCCCAAAAGGTGAACTCCGCTTCACTAGCTCATCTTTAAATAACGATAGAACATCAACAACCTGCGAAAAAATCTTAAGTGGTTTGGTAGTATAAACGATCAAAAATAGAGAGCGCAAATCTTCAAATGTTTGTTTCTTGTTCTTATGGAAGCGAACATTGTGGTAATTGATTACCACTGTTTCAAGAACCGGATGACCTTGAGGTGTTTTTAGTAGTGGAAAATTTAACGCTCGAAATTTAAAGAATTTAAGGTTGGGAGTTACGAGCTCTAAATGATGAATCCACTCGTAGCACGAGATCTCTAACTCCAAAAGCTTTGAAGCGTGTATATTGAAAGTTTTACCCTCGGTGTCAATACGACAATCAATCAATGTTAATTTCTCCAATACCGTGAACCCCGAGAATGGTTGTAAATCGCTAATAATGGCCTTCCTAAGATATAATATTGCCAAATTCTTGAAGGGACCCGATTGTGGTCCCAAAAGGGACAAATAGTATCTTCATCGCTTCGTAGTTTCAAACTGGTTAACGAGTTTGATGAATTTTCTAAGCAATTCGGCCAAGACTTTTTTCTGCTCACGTGGATCCACGAATCCAATTCTTTAACATTGTGGGCTAATGCGTAACTAAAAATTGTATCTAAAATCTTGGCACTGGATACTCCACCACGATAAAAGGTTAATTGATCTAACTTCACCGGATCATGAAAAGACAAATTCATATTCACAAACTTGTCGAAATTTTTTAGATATTTAAAGCCTTCAAAGGAACTGAAACTGAGGTAAGGGATTGAAGGCCATAATGGTTCCCATGTTTTCAATAACATGGATGTTCGAACAGCAGATTTGGCGTCAAGAAAAGAAAGGATGTGAAGCTTTAAACATTCAGGAAGATTCGTAAGCATGTCTACGTTTGATGATAATTGTTCTGTACGGAGCCTTTTGATATTGTCCACGTTAGCCGTTTTTATTTCTTCTTCATCACGTCTCCTTTTAATCACCACTTTTTTTTTTGCTTGGTTTTAGTAAAGGTAACCTGACGTCTAGTGGCCATCACCGTCCGGTTCAACGGCCGACATTGAGGAGGTAGCTTGCATAACTCATAGTTAACGGAATATGGAATATAAGCCATGACGTCAATTGTTGGTTTGTTTATGCGTCTGCAGATTTGAAGAATATTGGTTTGTTTATGCGTCTGCAGATTTGAAGAATAAAAAGTGGTTAACTAGTAGAGGTGTATATAGAGGATACTATCCCTTTATGAGATGAAGTTGTATTTGTGTACTTATTTAATATAAAAGTAAAGCCTTTTCATATATGGTAACTAAATCTTAAAAGTATCTAAAACATAAAAATATTAATATCTGATTTATATTTATCTATCTAAATTGTTTAATATATGGTATGTAAATCTTGAGTTGGATAAGTAACTAAGTTAAATTTTCGATATTAGGCTTTTATCTAATCTATCTAATTTATTTAATATATGAAAATTTTAAATGTAGATATATAGTCCAACAAATTGAAGATCGTGTTATAGTCCACCCCTCAATTTATATATGGAAACCTTGCACGGCTTTGGCCTAGTTACCATTTAATTTTTGTTACAATTTGTGTTAAATAATCTTCCAATACGAGTTTACGTCTATTTCCATGTGATGTACTTACTGCATAATCGGTATTTTGACATGGCTAGTATAATTCCTTCTAAAGTTGAAGTGGAAATTAATTTACCCATTTAGTGGTTCTAGAAAAACTACTTATAAAGCTTTTCACAGCCATTAGATTTATATTAGATAAAAGCCTAAATTAAAAATATAATAAATTTCATACAATCAAAAGACGGTTATTTACTAAGAGTTGAATATCAAGTTAGCAAGAATCAAAAAGAAAAGAAGGGAGATTCATTAACTTAAAATTGTAAGGCAATTAGTCACGGAATCATCCTTTCTACCATATCAGAATATGGAATATAATTCGATCCGCACATGCAATAGGTAAGTTTACCTTTCAATAGTTCATACTAACGATGAATGAAATCACAAGGCAATGATGGGTGATTGTATTCGTTACTACTTGTGGCAATATAACAACATCAATATGATCACAGTCATTAGTGTTGTTATATTGCCACAACTAGTAACGAACACAACTCATAAAATATGTCTAGTTATTTGAAGAATGAATGAATTGTTAATTTATTTGTATATATAAGGATTCTGTTTTGATGATCAACTTGGTGGCAAAGTAATATTAGAGAGGGTAATTTAATTTAATTAATTAAAAATCAAAAGAAAAGATATGCTATTAGTTCAAATCTCAAACGGTTACTATATTAATTTTCAAACGATTAACCTTATAGGATATTAAACTTTGTATAAAAATGTCATTAAGTTTATCTTTATTGAATTCAAATAAAAACTGATCATGATTTTAAGATAACTACAAATTTTCACAAAGATGACAACAAATTTTAAAGCGTTACGTTTTAACCTTTTTTTTCATTAAATGTTTTGGGAAATTTAAACCAAAACATAATAACTTAACGAAAGTACATTTGAATTAAATAAGAGCGATTTGTTAGATGTGTAACATTAATAAAATACAAATACAACAGATTAAATTGAGGTCATAACTAATCAAAGTATCATAATTAATGCTAAAGCACATGTTAATAATCAAAATGTGAATATATTTATTTCACATATAACAGTTGAATACATTAATAATCAAAATGTAGTTTTAAAATAATTTGCCGTAATTAACTATACTATAAAACATATAAAGATTAACAAATTAACGCATTGTTAATGTAGTTAGTTTCAAGTTATATTATTATTTGTGTTTATTAAAACTGTATGTAATAATATGAAAACTTCATATATATCAATTATAAATATTTATTATTATGAGCCATTAATAAACTGTAAAACGAGATTTAAACGTACAAATATATTAAGAGTCAAAAAATAAACATTATTTAGTTTATACAAATACGATGCATATAGGCATTTTTTTCTTTATCTTTTAAACATACGACTATTTTTTTTATTTTTATTTTTATTTTGCCTTTTTTTTCTTTTAATACTTTGAAACAAAATCAGCAAATTTCATGTGCATAGTATCTATGGTACAAGACAAGATTCGAAGCAAATAATAGCAGACTAATCATACTGAACAAAATCTGTTACCTAATTATTCATGAACATATGCGCAAACTAAATCTATTAATCATGCAAATTTTTTATATTAACCCAAATCTCATAAATTTGA
Source organism: Logfia minima (assembly GCA_963921325.1). Taxonomy (NCBI): domain Eukaryota; kingdom Viridiplantae; phylum Streptophyta; class Magnoliopsida; order Asterales; family Asteraceae; genus Logfia; species Logfia minima. The sequence goes on along the minus strand of OY992770.1, from coordinate 12,392,597 downwards.
AACAAGCAAACAGTTTAATAATATATACATAAGGAAGATTTATATTAATTTATAAACCGCAATTTTTTTTTAACTTTTCTATTTATAACTAACCTAAAGCATATGACACAAAATACTAAAACACAACAATTACCATATCATAACCTTCCACTCTCATATACACTCTGGAATCATATGATCATTATGTTTGTAAGTTATAATGGATATAAAGTTGACCTTTTAATTATTAAAATTCATCCAACAAAATTAATAAATCACCTACATTATACGAGAAATTAAATAGACACACAATCCGTATAAAATTAATCGATCAACAACATCTTCAAAGATAGTAATATATATCGTTCAATTACGGAAAATACTCAAATAAAAGCAAATAATAATATAGAACATTGAGAGATAAAAATAAGACTTAAGTTAGTTTTATAAAGTAATGATGTTGACGATAAATTAGTATTATGTTCAATTCATGAGAAACAAGAAACACCCAAATAATGTAATCCCAAAGAATACAAATTAATTGGATTTATATGACATTCAGATTTCATATACGTGTACGACTAATAAGAATGAAATTAAATGAATGAAAAGTTTAGGATGAAAAGAAAACTGTACCTCAAAAGTAAACTTTAAATCTTAACTCCGTTTGATGGTCGAGACTTGTGCTCGAAAGCTATTGCATAAGGAAAACCGAAGTGATAACTTAAAACTCACTGGAGAGTTACGTGCTGATAACGTGTTGTGAAGTAGGGATTAAGAGAAAGAGAATATTGTATCTTATTCATGAGATAATAAGTATATATAGATTACAATAGAGTAGTCTCCAAATATACTTAAGCTAGTAGGATTCTAATTCCTAATAGATATTGATATCCACATTTATCTATAACATGTACGTATTTATATCACATTCCTAAATTATTCGTTGTTACAAAATCATCGGTTTTATATTTTTATATAAGAATTCAATGTTACCTAAGTAGTTTGTCATTAATTATTTATTTTAATAAATTATTGACGCTTATATTTTAAAATAATTGTCCATTTAAAAATCTGTACATTTAAATACACCCAAAAAAAGAGAAATGGTAAAAAATGAAAAATATAACGCATTGATTGTACATTCTATACGTAAAGATCAAGTTGATACCTTCTAAAAATCTAAATTATTCGCATGAAAAGGAGGGAACTTGTTCTCGATCTTTTTAAATTATGCAACAATTGTAGCTCTGTGACACAATTACATTCCCTCACCATCAAGACTGGATTTATTCAAGAGAGTTTTTTTGCCGTCAAATTAAGCAGCTGTTATGCCAAATATGCAATGCTTGAGTCTGCACGCGAGGTGTTCAACAAAACGCTTCAACGAACTGTCTTTGTATGGAACTCCATCTTAAAATGTTACTGTAGAGAGAAACTATATGTTAAAATTAAGACTTCAACTATTTCGTGATATGATACCTCTCGAAAAACCTGACCAAGCTACCATATCTATTGTGTTAAGTGCGTGTTCTGGATTGCCACAAATTCGTTATGGTAGAATGATCCATGGGTTTGTCAAAAAGAATTATGATATGGATTCTGATTTGTTTGTTGGGTCTGCTCTCATTGACATGTATTCAAAAGGTGGACTAATAGGCGAAGCTTTAAAAGTTTTCGAGGAATATATAGAGCCAGATATTGTTATGTAGACACATGATTTCTGGGTACCAACAGAATAGTGATTTGGAATTAGCATTTGGGATCTTTTCACGAATGTTAACAGAGGGACGTGTAAGTCCAGATTCAGTAACACTTGTTAGCGTTCTTTCATAGTTACCAAATATGGTGGCCGGAAGTTGTGTTCATGGATTTGTGATTAAAAAGGGCTTTCAAAATGGTCTGTTAGTGTGTAATGCTTTACTGAATTTTTATACAAAATCTGGTTCTGTCAATGCTGCAGTGAAGTTATTTAGGGAAATGGAAGAAAAAGATGCAATTTCATGGGCTTCTATGGTTTCTTGTTATGCTCATAACGGTGCTCCTGATGACGCGATTGATCTTTTCAATGATGTGTAAAAGGGTGGGACCTAATTCGGTGTCGATTATAAGTGTTCTCCAATCATGTGAAGCCACCTGTAATATAGAGTGGTCCCCACACATGAAGATTTGGCTTGTGAAATATCTTTGTGTTCCACCGGATGTAAGTGTTCTGGGCGGAGTTTTGGAGACACATATTTGGTGGCGAATTCCCCATATGTACCATATGCCACTAGGTATATGATGTACGCCACAGGATCTTTGCAGATATTCTTCTAGTTAGAGGCAAACATAATTAATTTCTCACGAGTTGTCTAGAGGGACGTTTCCTTTAGGCGGAGAAGTGGTTACACTATTAAATTGGAACACACATAACTGGTATTGGGTACGCGTCAAACTGTAATGGTTATGATGAAAAGGTCACAAAGAATATAATCATATAATGAGGTAGGAAATTAGTGAAAACGCTAAATGTGATAAGAATTGATTTATAGAAAGACCGTTTTTTTGGGTGCACCTCTTAGCTCAATCCAACCAATACATATACATAATAGACTTGACTAAAGCTCACAGAAGATACATTTCCAGTCATATTTACAAAATTTCAATCTTTCTAACCTAAAAGAAATCAGTCTTTAACTACATACCAAAAGGCTTCACATTTACACTCTCTGGTCATGGGCTTAAAACGGAACAACATAGCCCAACTTATGACCATTTTTCGTAAAAGACCTTTTGTCACGCGGTCTTAGGTCTCCATAAACATTAAGACCCGTTCTACACTTGGGCCCGCATCACTTTGCAACCTTAATATAATATATGACACTTATATATATAAAAAAAATACACGAGCAGGAATTCAGGGCCGGTCCAAGCCAAATTTGAAGCCCGGGCGAGATTGTAAAAGAGGGCGGAACCTCTATAAAAATAGGTCTAGTCTAATATACTATAGATACAAAATTTGAGACCCTTTCCAAGATGAGGCCCAAGGCTGTCGTCTGTCCCGCCCGCTCTCGGGATGGACTCCGAGCAGGATGTTGTAGGTAAAAATCTAAAAGTAGGATAGATGAGTAAGGCTTATGTATAAGGGTCTTCTAGTGGAAGATTTTTTGGATATGCAATTAGGTTTTAGGGAACCGATAGATACTTAATTATATCGTTGTAGCGGTATATATATGTATTTACTTATTATAAAATTTATTCTATATTTATAATTATTTTTACGCCTTACATATATTTATATTATAGTCATACATCCTATATATTTATAATTTTGCATTAAATTCTTAAGTATGTGTCTATACTCATTTTTGTATTAACTTTCGGTCTAATTATATTTTTACTTATTATATTCATACTATATACATTTTAAATGTATACCTATATTATACTAGTATATATAATATAACAATATTCTATATATTTATAATTTCGTTTTACGAACACATGTATTCTTTTACTTATTATATTCATAATTTTTATAGGTTTAATAGTTTAATATTATTTTCCAGTTAGTGTATGAGCAGGATTCAATTTTTTTTAATTAATTATTATTATATTAAAATATTATCTAACTTTATCTAAATTTATTTTTTAGTTTATCTTTTAAATTTAAATAATTATTTATTTTTAAATTATGAGAGCCGCCACGTGTCATTTTACCTATGTGATAAAATATGGAGCAACCTTTTATTTTTCTTTAGTATGTATACTAGATTTAAACCGTGCGATGCACGACAATTTAAATTAAGAAATTTTTATATTCATCATTTTTATAGGTTTAATAGTTTAATATTATTTTTTAATTAGTGTTTGAGTAGGATTCATAGATTTTTTAATTAATTGTTAAAAAATAAAATACTTCTTTCGTTTTATTAACTGTTCACTTTAAAGATGTACACCGTTTAAAAAATTATATAATTATTATGTTATTTATCAATAAAATATTATTTTTATCACTTTCAAACTTTTTGATTAATTATTATAAGTAGTAAAAACTTATTTTGAGATAATCCATAATAATAAAAATGTAAACGAAATGACTAAAAGTGAACACTTAATAGTAACGTGTTGAGACCAAAAATGAAACAGGAAATAGTTTTGAAGCAAAGAAAATGGGAGGTTAGTGATGTCTACCATACATCTATGGAAGGTCCCCCAGCAACTATGTTCCTTAAAAATCTCTCACAATAACACGAGTCCCCACTTTACTCCACTTCCCTCGTCCCTCGTCCCTCGTCCGTCGCTATTACTATTACTGTTACTATAAAATATGAATCCAAGTTTATCAGGCTCCCTTTTCATTCCCTTTACCACTTCACTCACTTTCTTACACAAATCAACATTTCCATTTCAAAAACCCATCAACAACTTAATTACACACATTCATTTCACCATTTAGGTCGGTTTATCGCGAATTCTTGTTGTTTTTAATTCTAGTTTCCCCATGTTTGTTTGTGTTTAATAATTGTCAGTTTATCGCGAATTCTTGTTGTTTTTAATTCTAGTTTCCCCATGTTTGTTTGTGTTTAATAATTGTGTGAGCTTCAACTTCGTATAATGTATACACAACTAACAACGTACATGCATGCATGCATATTTTTATCTATTCATTTTATATTAAAATTTATTCTATCTGATCCAAACTTTATATATATATATATAGGCATGAGATCAAACTTTATATATATATATATAGGCATTAGATCAAACTTTATATATATATATATATATAGGCATTAGATCAAATGGGAATACAATGTCAAGAAAAAAATGTCGAGAACACTTTTAATTTTCGTTTATGAACTTTTATGATTTTTGTTTCATAAAAAATTATTAATTGTGAATCTTAATTATTTTTTTGACTTCATACAAACTTTTACTGTGAGCATTTATTTTATTTTGTCTTACAATTTTTAATTGTAAACTTTTATTATCTTTTGACTTCCCATGAATTTTTTAGTTATGAACTTTCATTTTTTTTTTGGCTTAACAAAAATTTACAAAAAAATAAAATTTTACTTTTATTCTCATCGTTCTTTTTCTAGCAATATGTTACCACTATAAACTAATCTTTTTTATATATATATATATATATAATATATATGATTGATTTGGTGGTGACTTGTAGGGAGTGAAGGAGAGTGGAACAAGGACCAAGAGGCCGGATAGAAGGCGGGAAGTGCAATGGCGTCGCAATCCACTGACACGGGCTTACCAGGATTGACGAGGAGGTCATCAAGAAGTGCCGCCAGTACATTTACTATGGAGGTGTTTGATAATGAGGTTGTTCCTTCGTCCCTACAACAAATTGCTCCAATTCTTCGTGTTGCTAATGAAATTCAACAAGATCGACCTCGAGTTGCTTATTTATGTATGTATTTCTTTTCTTTTTCATTCTAGTCTCTTTTACTTTCATTTCATTATAAGTTGTAACAGTTCAATATTTGTAATCTTGTTTTTGTTTAAATAGGTCGATTATATGCTTTCGAGAAAGCACATAAGCTCGATCAAAGTTCTAGTGGTCGTGGTGTTCGACAGTTTAAGACGGCCCTCTTTCAACGGTTAGAGCAGGTACTTAGTCAACTTTGTAGTTCATATTTATCCATTACATCAACAATTTGTGGAAATGCTTTTGACATATATTTCTATATTAATACATAAAATATTTTAAAATTCTTCTATAAGAATTTTTTTTACACTACTAAGACTCGATATTAGCTAATTATGTTATTGATTTAAAGTATTTCACACTTCCTCTTTAGAAAGTTTTTAAGACTAATTTTAAAGTTCAATATTATCTAATAGTAGGTCACCTGCGGAATTGCAATATATTAGTATTTGAGAATCAGTAAAATAAATTGTGATTGTAAAATTGATTTAGGGTTATACGTATTGGATCACACATATTATAATAATAATATGACGTAACACTATGAGCAACATTTAAAATATACAAAATCATAAATTGTTATAATCACTTGAAAAAATAGTTAACATTCAATATATAAAAAATAATATAAATGTAGTTAAAATCACAAAATTTAAGTACACATCAAGAAATTAGTTTGTGATCATTCATCTACGATGATTAGAGATAGTTTGATTCATGGATATAAAATAGAAATAATATATAAACAAATTATATCATAATAAGACGCACTTTAAAATACAAATTTATTAAATTTATGGATATTGAGGTGTAATTATATTATGAATAACTTTCATATATATAATTTAACTTTTAAAAAGCGAATGTCAAATGAATTATATTTATGTATAAATTCTATCTTTAGAAATCCGGTTATTCCAACTATTTTATTGTATTTAACAATTAAATCACTTTCTCTATCACAAAACCTCATTCATGCAATACTTTCAAGTTACAACTAGTTAAGTGAGCAAATTACTATCAGTGATTCACCGTAATGATTAACATTAATCCATTAGAAAAGAATAAAAACAATATAACACTCCGCGATTCACCACTGTTGACTAATTATGTTTTCTGCTATATTATGCGTATATTTTGCTAGTAACTACTAATATACGAAGCATCCTTTGAAAACATAGATGTCCTATAATTTGCTGGTAACTAGTATTATTGTTACTAGAGAAAAAGACTGAATTATTAATATCAAAAGTTGAAGGACTAAAAGTAAAATATTCTTAACAAATTTACTTTTACTTGTACAAAGTTATTATCATGTTTATTTAATACTTTAATTTTTAAATTGGGAGGGAGAATTTCCGGAAGCACAAAATTGATAAAAAAAAAACGAAATCATACTACTCCGCCATTCTGGTTCATAAATCCAAAATTTCGTTTTAATTTCCACAGTTCGCTTTCATTGTGTATATTTCTGGTCTTCCTACCGCACATTCAAACCCTAATCGTAAACAACATTTACTGCAACTCTGAGTGTGGTTGATGATCAGGAAAATGAATCAAGTCTTGCAGCTCGTACGAAAAAGACAGATGCGCGCGAAATTGAAAGCTACTACAAACAATATTACGAGAAATATGTTATGGCTCTTGATCAAGGCGAGGACAGGTAAATTTCATCAAACACTTAATTGAATACTTGTAAATTTGATTATAACAAAAAGAAGGTTGATTCGTAGTTTGTTATTGTTCATTTTTATGTTCTTTTGATTATCAGAGTTCAACTGGGGAAAGCGTACCAGGTGGCCGGAGTGTTGTTTAAAGTTTTGTGTTCAGTTAACAAGTCTGAAAAGGCTGAAGAAGTTCCTGCTGATGTCAGTTCTGCTATCGGTTTTACGTTGATGAGTTAGATTGTGATTTGTAATGAAATATGACATTTGTGATTGTTTTTGTTTATAGATCATTGAATCAGCCAAAGATATTGAGGCAAAACAGGTTATATACGCACCTTACAACATTTTGCCACTTGATTCTGCTGGAGAGTCACAATGTATCATGCAATTTGATGAGGTACTCGGTCTCGCACATTATATTCCCTTAGAATTTTCTGAAAAATGATGGTTTGTTTACTTAAATTTACTTCTTCTTTTTTGAATTTTTATGAAAAAGTAGATTAAGGCAGCTGTGTCTGCTCTTCGGAACACAGATGGTTTGAATTGGCCTACTTCAGTTGATCCGCAACTGCAGAGATCTGGACAATTGGATCTTCTTGATTGGTTAAAGGGAACGTTTGGGTTCCAGGCATGTTGCTGTTTCTGGTTAATACTATCTCTAAATCATAGTGACTGTTTGGATGTTGTGTATCTTTTTAACATACATTTAAATATGTTTCCAGAAAGATAATGTTAGAAACCAGAGGGAACATTTAATATTGCAACTCGCTCATCCTCAAGCAAGGCTTATGCCTAAGCCCGACCCCGCTGACAAGGCATGTGCTCCTTATAAAGCTTAGTTCCCACTTTTTGTAAATTTTCAGTTCGCGGTTTCTCAAGACTTTTTACATTTGAATACTTAACTTCTAAAACCACTATAATGCAGCTTGATGATCGAGCTGTTGATGGAGTTATGACAAAGCTTTTCAAAAATTACAAAACTTGGTGCGAGTACTTGGGAAAGAAACACAGCATAAGGTGAGTAGTACTTAACTAACAATATTTATTTATGAGTACTTTTCATGGTTGTTGTCAGCTGTATGCCTGTATAGGATTCTCCAGTTACTTGTGTTAACGTTATGCAGACTCCCTAAAGAAAAGCAAGATATTCAACAGAGAAGGCTACTTTACATGGGCCTATATCTTCTTATATGGGGTGAAGCGGCCAACGTACGCTTTATGCCAGAATGCCTATGCTACATCTTTCACAATGTAAGTATTTCATTTTTCTATCCCAATTCTTCATTGACATAAGCTAGTTGATTCATAAGTTAAGTTAAAAATCGGGTATCCTTCGCCTAATTACGTTCTGCTATCCATTCAGATGGCATATGAACTTAATGGCTTGTTAACTGGAAATGTTAGAGTCGTGACCGGAGAAAACATCAAGCCTTCTTATGGTGGGGAAGAAGAGGCATTCCTTCGCAAAGTTATAACCCCAATTTATCAAGTTATAGATCAGGTAACACCTGTTGCATATTCATTGACATTATATAGTCAAACTTCATTATTATTATTTTTGTAACTATTTGTCATGGTGCTCGTTGATATGTTATAGGAAACCAAGAGGAGCAGAAATGGAAAGGCCCCTCACTCTGACTGGTGCAATTATGATGATCTTAATGAATATTTCTGGTGAGATTTGTGATATATTTTGTTCTCAACTCTCAAGTGCTGAATCCTCTTCCAAGTAATATCTATCCTTTAACATTATAGGTCACCGGATTGTTTTTCTTTGGGTTGGCCTATGCGTAATGATGGTGAATTTTTTAAATCAACACGTGACGCAGCAAAGGTTCACTTCTATCTATGTACCTATCTGGATTTTGGTAATTTGAAATGATTGAATGATTCATTTTTGATGCATAAGTTTCTGTGATGTCAGGGTAAAGTACCATCTCGTCAACAGGCTGTGAGCATGCGAAAGTCGTATTTTGTTGAGACACGGTCATTTTGGCATAACTTTCGAAGTTTTGATCGCTTATGGACATTTCTTATACTGGTTCTGCAAGTAAGCAACAGATAACACCAAAAAAATAACTTTCTGCTGCAATATCCTTGCGTTAATTATTAAAGAGTTGTTTTAAGTGCAGGTTTTGGTTATAATTGCATGGGATGATACTTCAGTATTAGAGATCTTTGACAAACATGTTTTATATAAGATATCCAGTATTTTCATTACAGCAGCCTTTCTCCGTTTTGTTCAAAGTATATACTCCTTTTTTTGCACTAATTGCTTATTCTTACGCTTGTCCACTAGTATTGAGATAACATGAAACTTATAGTGGGGGGTTTGGCAGATCTGATTGTTGATTAGTAATTATGTCAAAATCTAATCAATGTCTTAATGAGTTTTTTATATAAGGGCCACCTTCGTTTTATGGCCCCATCTCTGTTTCTCCCACATTAGTTAACGCCGGATCCAGTAATACACTAGTCTGTTCTCATTGAATCCACATTTATGTGTTGAATATGTAATCCTAAACACCCTATAAAGAATACAGCTATTAATGAAACGGACATTTAGTAACTGTACTAGATGCAAACACAAACACAAATTGATTTCATGGTGATACGTCCTTGGGAATGCAGTTATGATATTGCTTAACTGTGTGTTGTGATTTGGTGTAGGTATCTTGGACATTGTTCTGAACCCCCCTGGCTTTCGGCGATTGAGGGTCACTGATATGTTGAGGTTGTTTTTGAAGATTATTGGTAGCCTCGGATGGTCTATTGTTCTCCCACTATTTTACGCCCAACAAGCTGACCCTAATGCATTACTCTTTGGGAAACTCAAAAACTATATTTCATTTCTTGATAAATTGAAAGGCATTCCTCCGCTATATCTTATGGCTGTGGCTTTATATTTGCTTCCAAATTTACTCTCGGCAGTTTTGTTCATATTCCCTATGCTTCGACGTTGGATTGAGAACTCTGATTGGCTTATTGTAAGATTTTTCCTGTGGTGGTCACAGGTATAACACTTTGCTATTCTTATTCTTGTTGTCTTTCCAGTTTTTACCTTTCATTTGTCAAAATATTGATTTGTTTGTTATATGATAAACTAATGTATATTATGTGTCCTTTGTCTTTTCTCCTGCAGCCTAGGATCTATGTAGGGAGGGGAATGCATGAAAGTCAGTTTGCCCTTATAAAGTATGTACATAGGTTTTTACTGCTTACTATTTCTTAGACAGTTATCTGAAGTTTATTAAAAACTTGACTGTTATAACAGGTATACTCTCTTTTGGGTGGTTCTTTTATGTTCAAAATTTGCTTTTAGCTTTTTTATTCAGGTATCTGCACTTTCTTTAGATTCGTAAGTCTTTTGATAATATCATTACTGGAGTAATATTAATCTTTCCATTCATACATAGATAAAACCACTAGTTGCGCCAACAAAAGATATTATGAGAATCAGTCACGTTCAATATGCTTGGCATGAGTTCTTCCCACAAGGTATGTTATGAACTTTAGGTTTCACTTCTTTTTTCTACTTCCTTCTGGAATTCGAAATTTATAATGTGTCTTCAGCTAAAAACAACTTTGGAGCGATTGTTTCACTCTGGGCGCCTGTTATATTGGTGCGTTGATTTGTCTTATTTGATTTTAACTTCCATATTTTCTTGTCATCTTGTTCGAAATACATGTGTTATCGTTCTTCTGTTTTGTTACTAACTTCATTTTTTATTGTTCATTGCTATGATATATCATATACCCAGGTTTACTTTATGGACACACAGATATGGTATGCTATATATTCGACATTGTGTGGTGGAGTTGTTGGAGCCTTTGATCGTTTGGGAGAGGTACTGCATTTACTCTTTCTTAGGTTCCTACTGTTATGACGCAGAATCATCTAATGCAGTCTGTTGTTTGACATAATGTTTGATTGTCTCATGGTAACATTTATCTTTTTTTTCTCACAGATACGAACTCTGCTCATGCTAAGGTCCCGTTTCCAGTCAATACCCGGTGCATTCAATGCCAATTTGGTGCCTACTGATAGAATTAAGAAAAAGGGATTTTCTCTTTCTAAGCATTTTGTTGAGGTACTTTCATTTTTGTATCTTTTTATGTTCAAAAATTCCATGCATATTATTATATCAGAGAGAAAAATGACATTATTATTCCCCCACACAAATAGGTTACACCTAATAAGCGAACAGAAGCTGCAAAATTCGCTCAGTTGTGGAATGAAGTTTTATGTAGTTTCCGGGAAGAAGATCTCATAAGTGACAGGAAAGGCTGTTTTACTAACAAATATTTTGATATATATATATATAGGGTGGGGATCAATAGGGAAGCAAAAAAATTAGGGAAGGAGGGAAGCAAATCTCAACCCTTGATTTCATCATAAATGAATTTTAAAAATCACAAATAATTTCAAAATTTAATATTCATCACCAATGAATGTTAAAAACGTTTTTTTATAAAAAATTCAAGGGCTAAGATTTGCTTCCCTCCTTCCCCAAATTTTGAAACTTCCCTATGGATCCTTCCCCTATATATATATATATATTTTCACTCTGCTGCTTTAATCAAATAAGAATCCAAACTTAACATGCAGTTTGGTATTGCAGGGAGCTGGACCTAATGCTAGTTCCATATTCTTCAGATCCTAGCCTGAAAGTAGTTCAGTGGCCCCCATTTTTGCTTGCTAGCAAGGTTAGTTTAGTATTTTCAGTCACCATCTATCTATCTGCTTAATGCGTCCTTTGGCTGATTTCCTCTGCTGTCTTTAGATCCCGGTGGCTCTTGACATGGCAGCTCACTTTCAATACAAGGGCGCTGACCTCTGGAAGCGTATATGTGCTGATGAATATATGAAGTGTGCTGTTATCGAATGCTATGAAACCTTCAAACGTGTTCTGAATACTGTTGTTGTTGGCCACACTGAGCAAAGGTTTTCTATGCTACCTTTTACTAAATCTTCCAAATTTTATGAAACTTTATTTTGTGACTGCAGCAATCATTTTTCATGTTAACAGGATTATTGGCATTATTATTAAAGAAGTTGAAAGTAATATAGCAAGGAGCACCTTTCTTACCAACTTCCGAATGAGTTCTCTACCTACTCTCTGCGACAAGTTCGTGAAACTGGTTGAACTGTTGGTGAGTACTTCTGAATAAAAAAAGTGATAATTCCGTGCTAGCTGTTAACTTAATCAATATTCAATATGTATAACATGAAAACTCTTAATATTGCAGAAAAATGCTGATGAATCTAAGCACAACACTGTCGTTTTGCTACTTCAGGACATGTTAGAAGTAGTTACCCGTGATATGATGGTCAATGAAATTCGGTTGGTGGTCTTTAGTATGCTTTCATATATACCATACGTATGTGATCGAAAAATGAATATTGGTAATTGTTTACTTCAGTGAATTGGCAGAACTTGGACAGGATTCTGGAAGACAGCTTTTCGAAAAAGCTGACAACTCAAAACCTAGTATTGCGTTTCCTCCTCCAGTTACTTCCCAGTGGGAAGAACTGGTAATGCTGATATTTTTTAATTCAAGGCATTATGCACAAAAGTGGGCTAACACTATGATCTTAGTTCACTGTTCCAAATTGTCACCTTTTAATTTGTTCTCGTTACACAGATAAAGCGTCTTTATCTCCTTCTCACAGTAAGGGAGTCTGCCATGGATGTGCCTAGAAACCTTGAAGCACGGCGGAGAATCATGTTCTTTACAAACTCATTGTTCATGGACATGCCACGTGCACCTCGAGTGCGTAAAATGCTATCGTTTAGGTAACACAAATATTTTCTCCAGTTATGTATGTTAAAAGTTTCGAAATATGTTTAACTTGTCAAGTGCTGCAATTTGGAATTTCAGTGTGATGACCCCCTACTATAGTGAAGAGACAGTCTATTCAAAGGGTGACCTCGATATGGAGAATGAAGATGGTATATCAATCAAATATTACCTACGGAAGATCTTTCCAGGTTCTTATAATCTAACCTTTGTTCAATTCACATGTACTACAGTACGTTTTGTGTAATTGGTTTAATATTTATTTCATATTACCTTCTTCAGATGAATGGGAGAACTTCATGGAGCGAATTAACTGTAAAGACGACTCTGAAATATTAAATAATGATGAAAGCATTCTACAGCTACGTCACTGGGTCTCCGTAAGAGGACAGACACTTTGCCGAACAAGTACTAGAGACTTTTTTTTTCCTTAAATAACTTTCAGCCATTTTTATTTGATTGCTAACAATATGTTAGCTTTCTAGTTAGAGGAATGATGTACTACAGAAGGGCATTGAAGCTTCAGGCTTTCCTTGACCTGGCTGATGAAAAGCGTAAGAACAAATATTTTAGCTTTACGTGTTAGCTAGACCATCGTGTGGATGTATGCCTCTCTTTTCTCTTTTGCATCTACTCTTATAAATTATGACCCTAACTCTATATGCGAACCAAACAGAAATGCTAGAAGGTTATAAAGCTGTCAACATTCCGTCAGCAGAGGAGAAGAAAAGTCAGAAATCCTTGTATGCTCAATTGGAGGCTATTGCAGACATGAAATTCACTTATGTCGCAACATGTCAAAACTATGGTAACCAGAAACGCACCGGAGATCGTCGTGCAACAGACATTTTAAATTTAATGGTTAAGTAAGTATTTAAACAACAAAAACAGAGATTTCACTTGTTTTATAGTTGATTAATAAAACAGATTTTATTTGAATTCTTCTTGTACAGCAATCCATCTCTTCGTGTAGCATATATTGATGAAGTTGAAGAAAGGGCAGGAGAAAGATCACATAAGGTCTTCTATTCTGTGCTGGTTAAAGCTGTTGACAATCTTGATCAGGTGATTGATAATATAGATAATTCTCACTGTTCATTATTTATAGTTTGATATGTCTGTAGTAGAACTCGATGTCGGTATGTAGTGCTGACTGCATATTTTTATCTTGTTGAAGGAAATATACAGGATAAGATTACCTGGAAATGCAAAAATAGGAGAAGGGAAGCCTGAAAATCAGAACCATGCCATAATTTTTACAAGAGGAGAAGCTCTTCAGACTATTGACATGAATCAGGACAACTATTTGGAAGAAGCTTTCAAAATGAGGAACCTTCTTGAAGAGTTCAACGAGGATCATGGAGTGAGACCCCCAACAATTTTGGGTGTTCGAGAACATATCTTTACAGGAAGGTCTGATAAAGATTTAAGTTAATTTTTGGTTCTTGTGTAGGCTTTAAATAAAGACTCATATTTGACATGTTACCTCATTAACTTTGCTGTAGTGTTTCTTCATTGGCTTGGTTTATGTCAAATCAAGAAACGAGCTTTGTCACCATCGGTCAACGAGTTCTTGCAAGACCTTTGAAGTATGTTCTATTTCTTATTAACCAAGTAACTTATTACTTGAATGAGATACTTTATTATCTACTTTAGGTAATTACTTGAGATGTATGTTTATGTATACTCAAATTGATGATATATCTGAATTCGCGATGCATCAGGGTTCGGTTCCACTATGGGCATCCAGATGTCTTCGATAGAATTTTCCACATCACACGAGGTGGCATCAGCAAAGCTTCAAAAGGCATCAATTTAAGTGAAGACATCTTTGCAGGTAAGTTTGTGTTGCATGTTATGAATAGTATTTGTTGAATGAATATGTGACAACTTATGGAGACTCATTGACATTTAGGGTTCAACTCGACACTCAGACGTGGCAATATAACACACCATGAGTATATACAAGTTGGTAAGGGAAGAGACGTCGGCCTTAACCAAATCTCACTTTTTGAAGCAAAAGTGGCATGTGGTAATGGCGAGCAAACCTTGAGTCGGGATATTTACAGATTAGGCCACCGCTTTGATTTTTTCCGCATGCTTTCTTGTTTCTATACGACAACAGGCTTCTATGTCAGCTCTATGGTAAATTTCTTCATATATATGCATGGCATATTTTATCTAAATACATCTTTTAACAACTATGGTAAATACCACTATTTCCAGATGGTAGTCCTTACGGTGTATGCATTCCTGTACGGAAGACTATATCTTGCTTTGAGTGGTTTAGAAAAAGCAATTATGAAATCAGCAAGGTTAAGAGGAGATCAGGCTCTGAAAGCTGCCATGGCTTCTCAATCTGTGGTTCAACTTGGTCTTTTAATGGCGTTGCCCATGATTATGGAAATTGGGCTAGAAAGAGGATTCCAAACAGCATTTGGTGACTTAATAATCATGAACCTCCAACTTTCAGCCGTCTTCTTTACATTTTCTCTTGGGACAAAACTACACTATTTTGGTCGAACAATTTTACATGGTGGGGCCAAGTACAGAGCCACTGGGCGTGGTTTTGTGGTTAGACATGAGAAGTTTGCAGAAAACTACAGAATGTACTCGCGAAGCCATTTTACCAAAGGGATGGAATTGATGATGTTACTCATTACATATCACGCATATGGTTCAGCATTTTTAGATGGTCATGTGTACTTGTTCTTAACCATGTCGATGTGGTTTCTAGTTGCTTCATGGTTGTTTGCTCCTTTCCTTTTCAACCCCTCAGGATTTGAGTGGCAGAAAATAGTCGAGGACTGGGATGATTGGTCAAGATGGATCAGTAATCGTGGCGGTATTGGTGTTCCAGCTATCAAGAGCTGGGAGTCGTGGTGGGATGAGGAGCAGGAGCATCTCAAATCCACTGGATTTTTTGGACGTGTCATTGAAGTAGTTCTAGCTTTCAGATTCTTTATTTACCAATACGGAATTGTTTATCATCTTAAAGTGGTCCAAAATGATAAAAGCATATTGGTAAGCACAACCAAAATACTGTAAATTCTTTTCTTTCTTTCGATAAGGTTTTCATTAGAAAGTTCAACAATGACTTGTTTTCTTGCGACTATTACAGGTGTATATTCTGTCTTGGCTGGTAATTGTTGTAGTTATAGCCATCTTGAAGGTCAGTGTTAATCCATGGTCAAACTATCGTTATCCTGATCTTTTTAGTTAGTTTCTAGAAAGTGATGTAATCTTTTGCATTTGCAGATTGTATCCATGGGTAGAAAGAAATTCAGTGCAGATTTCCAGTTGATGTTCCGACTTCTTAAGCTGTTTCTGTTTGTTGGATTTGTTATCGCTCTTGTGGTGATGTTTCAATTCTTTGGTCTTACTATTGGTGACTGTTTTGCCAGCTTACTCGCTTTCTTTCCAACTGGCTGGGCAATCTTGCAGGTACTGTTTTAGATACATTTCTTCATTATTCATTTTGTGTATCCCATATTCCTTTCACAATATTTTATATATTTTACAGATAGCACAAGCGTGCAGGCCAGCAGTGAAGGCGTTGGGAATGTGGGGATCGGTGAAAGCACTAGGCAGAGGATACGAGTACTTAATGGGCGTTGTGATTTTCACCCCAGTGGCTATACTTGCATGGTTCCCAATGGTGTATGACTTCCAAACTAGGCTGCTTTTCAACCAGGCTTTCAGCAGAGGTTTACAGATTCAACGTATTCTATCTGGTGGCAGTAAAAATAAGTAACTGTTATTATCACACATGGAGGATCAAAGCTCGCAGTTGAAAGCTCGAATCTTCAGATAATTGAGGTTAGTTGTGTGTCCTTCAAGATGACGAGGAATCTTATTATGCTAGCAAGGGTCAAAGTTCAATGCTCAATAATTGACGCGTGAAGAGCATTTCTGAAGAAAAAAAAAGTTAACGACATGAAGAAGCTAGTTGTGTTTCTCTTCAATATGATATTCAACCAGAGGCTAACATGTCTAGATCAGACCACCCATCGTTTAAATGGGGTACTGTGGAGTATATATATTTTTTACATCATGAGTTTGCCATGTACTATTAGCAGTGTAACTGTACAAAATGGATCAATAAAGTTTTGTTCTTTAATTCAGTGTCCTTATTTTCCTAGGAGACCTTGATGATTTCTGTTTTACATTGCGTTACACTTCATAAATTACAGCAGTTTTTATTATTAACCCTTTACCGGAGTATACCAATAAATAAATAAATAAATAATAAATGAATCAAATGTAGATTGGAACCCAGAAAAAAATGAACGATGACCACCAGCTGCCACCATGTACCACCACCGATATTAAAATCCCGAATTCTTGTAATGAATATGGCTTCTATTTTCTATTAAGAGTTTAACTCCAATGGTTAATGAGTATTTGTTTGTCCAAAAGTAATAGTTATTCAATGTTTGTGCTGTTTTATTCTTGCATTTGTTTAATTGCAATGAAAATATTCATGATAGTGTGTCAGTTGTTTAGTTCCTGAGACTTTTTAATGATTAGTCATGATCTTTGATATTATATCTCGGTTGTTGAAATACAAAGTATAAAACAATCTTACTCTAAATAGGATCATAATTGTTATTTGTCTAACTTGAAATGTTGTATTTTCAGTTATGTATTAAGTTCGAGGGTCTGGATGCAAGTTTCTGAAAGTTCATGGGCTGAAGAGCATGGCAGGATCTTTTGTGGCTTATTTGAAGAAAATAAAAGTTGAAGGGCCATGTTGCAAACGGTCTAAAAGTTGTTTAGATAAAAGCTTATATTTTAGGTTTATTTCATAATATCAATATTAGTTTTCTCTCAAGTTTATAATTAGTGTTGGTATGATCATCTTCTTCATATTGCTTGATTCTTAGTTTCTCTTTGTTCTCTGTAGTAGATTACTTGTTCTCTTTGTGTGTTCATCATGTTGTGAGATTTTCTATGTAGTCGAGTCTTCTTGATAAAGTTTCTAGTTAATTAATTTAGTTTTGTGTTCTTGATGTTCGATTATATTTTGCACATTGATGTAACTATTAATCGAGTTGTACCGGTATCATTAGTTAATTAATTGGTTTAAGTCATGCCAAAATGAAGTCAACCCATGTTATGTGTTATTTCAAAAATCACATGATCTTACATATATATATTAGGAACACCATTCAATTATATCAATATCAGTTTAAAAGATTTATGGAAAAATAATTATATGATGTAAAGTTAGTTTTGCAATAATTGTGTTGGAAGATGACATGCCAAATTCACATGTGACCTTGATCAATGAACAGTCACAAGAAGTAGTGACATAGTAAAAACTATTTTGATGAGAATATTATTGTTGAAAAGTTAGAGTAGAGGATATTGTTTTTTTTTAATATTTTAAATATTTACTTTTTTAAAATTTAATTAATTTAATAAATTGAAGTAAATAACAAAAATAAATAAATAAAAGATATACATTAATTAAAATAAAAATTACATATTACACGTGATGCTCTTTTCGATATTTACAAATATTCATCAAATGCATCCGGTATTGTGTCATACGCCAATTGACATAGGATGGATATCACTTTTAAAATAGTGCTAAAATCCGGAACACCATGTGCATCAGATCATTGTTGAAAATATGCAACATACTTGGGTATAGGTTCGACAGAGTAAGTAGTAATACCTTCAACAATTCGAAGGAATAGTTGTTCTCTCATATGTAAGCGACTTTTGAAATACTCGGCGGGATGTTTCGCATTTTCGCCAAAGTAATCGTTCATTAACCTTTTGTGTGTTAAAACTCTATCACAATATATGTATCGATGTGTCAATCGTGCCACCTTGAAACTTTCGGTTTCTTCTTGAGAAATTAAAACTTCATTTTGATAATTAAGAGCTTGAATGAGGAGTTATTTCGTTGACATATGAAAAATAATAAGATATTATTTTTTGGATATGCGTTTTTAATTGAGATTGAAGAAGTATATAGATTAAGGCGCAAAATAATTTGTATGAATTATGTGTATATATGTAGAACGGTAAAAAGAATTTTCTTTAAGAAAAAGAAATGAATTCTAGCCTTTAACAACGAATATAGGTTAAGGAAAAATCTAAATGTTTGTAGAAATTGAAGAAAAGAAAAGGGAAATGTCAACGTCCCGAACTGAATGCCAACTGAAAACGCTACTCAAAAAGTGACATAATACCATTTGACAGCATTTTCAAACCGAAAATATTGACACTCGGTGTGCTCTTTCCATAGCAAAAACAATAGTACTTGGTGCATGTGACCAAACCGCCCCATTCATTATCCATCACTCTATCTCTCCCCCACACAAATGACATAATAAAGTTTATATTTAATTTTAATTAGATTAAATTAAATTTTTATACTAAACTTCATTAATAATAATAATTATAACATAATAAAGTACGTATGAACAACAACTGAAATTATTTATTTAAAACCGAGAATTTGATTTGTAAGAACAGTCAGATTTTTTTATATATATTTTTTAAATTGCGATAAGGAAACAACAATATATTTAACAAAAGATATTGAATGAGTGTGTTCTATTTGTGGGTTGCATCTACTAACCCAATTCTCCATAGGCACACCACCAAATAGTAACTTTGATGGAGTGCTTTCGCCACTAGCAACACATGTGATCACCAATATCTTGCCGATTTCTATGAATATTCTTTTCAATGAAAGGACATATAACCGTTCATCATAATCGACATAGATAATGTAAAAACAATATTTAAAAACCCCACGCCAATTAAGTTGTTCACGATGTTATTAATATGAACTTTGCTGACAATACTTATGATTTATAGTTATAATTTAAATATATATATATATATATATATTCGTTTTTCACAGTACTAGCATTTAAGCATGTTTCATTTGATTGTATGAGACAAAATTGTTAGTAATTTATCTTTATAAGTATATAGTAGTCTTTTTGGGAAGACAAAAGTATAAAACTTATTTGGCAACTAGAGCTCTTAGTGTTATGCTTTAACATTTTTCTTATCAAGCGGGAAGCTAAAGATATAAAGAGCTTTTATGGAGAAAATTGTACCAAGTATTCTTTTTGTTACACATGTCATGATACACTATATTTAACACTTTAAACAGTATTCTTTTAAATTAATTGACTCTAGCGTTACTATATATTAAATTAATGATTAATGATGTATCATAATACACATCGGCACCAAGATACTCCTTACAAATCATAATATACATCGACACCAAGATACTCCTTACAAATCATAATCAAACAAGAAAGATGATAGCTTAAAATGAATAAGCTAGAATTGTTTTCATATTAGACATAGTAAGCCAAATTGCATTAGCTTTAAATTTTAAACGCGTATGTATTGATGTTGAAAATGATTTTGTATCATTTAGACATATTTACATAAATAATTTTTTCTTTCACAATAATCTATCTATATATATATATATGTATATGTATTTATATGCATAACATTTATACATGAATAAATAACTTGTAATATTACACAACGAAAGAATAATATAATATATTAATATGCAAATGTAAATGTAATAATGGATGCATATGCAATACATATTGATATAATATATGCTATATTATATTACTCCATGAAAGATTATTTTATCAACACGTAGTTCAGTATTTATTTTTATTTTTTTTGTACTTCTATCCACCTAATAACAAAGTGAATTAGTTTTTATATATAGTCTATACAGGAAACGGGTAATCATGAGGGAAAAGGGAAGCAAATCTAATTTTTTTTTTTACTTCTATTCACCTAAAAACAAAGTGAATTAGTTTATATATATATATATAGGCTCTACAGGGAACGGGTAATCTTGAGTAAAAGGGGAAGCAAATCTGAATCATCCGTTAACATTCATCGTGATTAGTCATTTCCTCTGTATCATCCTTATATATATATATATATAGCGTATAAAAGTTTAAAATATGAAATAGTAGATCATGCTACGTGCTTTAATTGCGTAACTTTTAACATTTCCTTCATAGTGGAGGGGAATTTAAATTTAATGTAAACTGGATAAATGATTTTAATCGAATATATTTTAAAATTGAGTAAATGATTACTTTTTAAAAGTTATATTTTGATCATATCGATATTTGAGCTCACATGTAATAACATAGTCGAATATACAATTTACATTACCTAACTTGTATCTATTAATTTACTAATCACTAATATATATAACACCTAACACAACACGTATCATATTGTATTGTATTGTATATAAACATTAAAATACCACCGGTTAAAACACATGCTTTATGTATATATCTTAGATTGAAAATCAAGAGTAAAGATATTAGTAGAGAAAATATAAAGCATGTGTTTACGGAACTCGGATTACCGATTAAAATCAACAGCCGATGTGTTTCCATTGTATAAAACTGAGGATCTTCAACTCTCAGACTCTCTTTTTTTGGGTTAGTTTGCTTCTCATCGGACAAATGATCTCAAATATTCCACTCACGTAATTCATTACTTTTCTTGATCAAGAGCTTTTTAATATATATTTTTTTCGGAAGAAAAAGAAAGCAATTATATTCATTATTATTATTATTATTATTATTATTATTATTATTATTATTATATCAATTATTAGACACTAAAAACCTTTTAGTCATTACTCAAAAGCATCTTCAATTTTAAGCTTGTGACCACAACTTGTCGGTACACTGTACTCTACATTCTCTTCTACGAATCCGTGATTCCACCCAACCCATTCCACTCTCACGCCATTTCACTCCAAATTCCACTACCTTCCAAATCACTAACAACAATTAATTCCACCATTAATTTCATATCAAATCATCTATAAATACAATTCAATTCGATGCATCGCAGAAAACCGATCCACCACCCAATTACAACAATCCGCCTCATCATCCTTACAATGTCTATCATCTCCATTTTCTTCATCTCACTTCTCATTTACCTCCACTCAACTACCGCCGCCGCCGCCGCCGCACGCCATCGCCACATCCATCCACCGTCAAAAAAAGACTCACAGTCATCCACCGATCTGATCCAACAAGCTTGTAAAGCTACCAGAAACCTACAACTATGCCAATCATCACTCAAACCCTACCCGACCCGAACTCCAATCGAACTAATTCAATCCGCATTAACCGTTTCATCACAAAACCTACATACAGCTCAATCAATGGTCCAATCAATCTTAAATTCATCAACCGGAAGCGTCGATCACGTAACCGCTGCTAACAACTGCATCGAGCATTTACGGAACTCGGATTACCGATTAAAATCAACAGCCGATGTGTTTCCACGTGGCGGAATCGAAATGAAGCACGGACGTGCTTGGACTGGTGCGGGATTAGCTTACCAGTATGACTGTTGGTCGGCTCTAAAGTACGTTAACGATACGAAAATGATTAACGAAACGATGTCGTTTTTGAATACGTTAATTGGCTACACTAGTAACGCGTTGAGTTTAATGAGAGCGTATGATTTATATGGTGACGAAACGACAACGTGGAGTGTTCCGAAAACGGAAAGGGATGGGTTTTGGGAAAGTGGTGGGGCTGGGGGGGGTAGTGGGGCCCGGTTGGGAGTTCCGGTTGGGTTGAAGGCGGATGTGACGGTGTGTAAAAGTGGAGGTTGTGATCATGAAACGGTTCAAGAGGCGGTTAATGGGGCTCCGGATTGGGGATTCGGGAAGAAGTTTGTGATATGGGTTAAGGAAGGGGTTTATGAGGAAACGGTTCGGGTCGGGTTGGAGAAACAAAATGTGGTTGTGTTAGGGGATGGGATGGGTAAGACGGTAATTACCGGGAGTTTGAATGTGGGCCAGCCTGGGCTTTCTACGTATAATACGGCTACGTTTGGTATATCACTCGCATTATCATTCGTTCTTTTTATGGTTTACATAATAATATAATAATTTTGACTTAGTTAGCTTGTAAAGCTTATTACTCCGTTTTTTTTTTTTTTTAATAAAAACAATTAAATTAAATTAAATATATCAATTAAAATATAAGCAAATGAACATTTGACTTTGATATAAATGCTTAGGTATTTTTTATAAAATGGAAAATGAAATTTTTATTAATTATTGTTTTTCCAATTATTGTGTGTTGAACGATAGGAGTGCTGCAAATTCCTTAGTAATAAAGTATAGATAATTTGAATATAAACATGTTAGAAAAGAAAACGTAGTAAGGTATGCTGAACAGGTAACATGTTACTAATATTTTGAAACATAAGAGGATGGGTGTATTTTGTTGTTTTCCGGTCAAGAAAAACCTTTTATAAAAAATAATTTATGTGTCTAAAATGCAGGCTTAAAGATGTATAAAAATTTAATATTAATATTAGTATAGATATTAAAATGATTGATGAATTCATATGTTAAAAACTGTACAGTCACACTATAATTTTAGGCACTTATATTTCTTTTTTTTTGTTGGTAATAAAGACATGATCCAAAAGATTTTTTTATTTTGATTTATGTATGAGATGAAATGTAATGTACTTTGGCAAATATATACAGTGCCCTGATATATACCTTTTCCTGCAACAGGGGTGGTCGGAGATGGATTCATGGCAAGTGGTTTAACGATACAGAACACAGCCGGTCCTGACGCGCACCAGGCCGTAGCTTTCCGGTCTGACAGTGACCAATCCATCATTGAAAACTGTGAGTTTCTAGGCAATCAAGACACCCTTTACGCCCACTCACTTCGCCAGCTCTACAAATCATGTCACATCGAAGGCAACGTTGATTTCATATTTGGAAACTCTGCATCAATCTTCCAAGACTGCACCATCCTAGTTCGTCCACGTCAGCTCAAACCTGAAAAGGGAGAGAACAATGCAGTCACTGCACATGGACGAATCGATCCTGCACAGTCAACAGGGTTTGTCTTCCAAAACTGTTTGATTAATGGGACTGAAGAGTACATGAGGTTATACAATAGTAAGCCAAAAGTCCACAAGAATTATCTTGGAAGACCGTGGAAGGAGTTCTCGAGGACAGTTTTCATTGCTTGTAAAATGGAGGCGTTGATTACACCACAAGGGTGGATGCCCTGGACAGGTGATTTTGCGTTGAAGACACTTTATTATGGGGAGTTAGATAATAGTGGTAAAGGGTCAGATTTGTCTGCACGAGTGAACTGGAGTAGCCGGATTCCTGCTGATCATGTGAATGTGTATTCAATCGGAAACTTCCTCCAAGGTGATCAATGGAGGCTTACTTCTTTATTGAACTAACATCATATTAATTGTTAGTATCCATTTTGTAACTTTATATGAGATTAAAATTTAATCCATCAAAGCTAGAATTATAAACAAGTCGATTTTGTTATAAAAATGAGATTAGAACATATAATAAGACAGATTTCAGGTTTATAAGAACTAAAGTTTTAAACTTTCTGCAACTTTGCCAGTACTTTGTATATCTTCAATTTTTGGGTGGAGTTTGTTCTGTTAAAAATAGTTCTTGTATCTATTGAGCAATTCAAGCTCTTGACTAGTCAAGTTGCTTTATGAACAAGAAACTGTATATAGGTCTAAAGATATGTGTCATTTGTTGAAAATGGCTTAATTTGTAACACTGTAAGTCTATGACAGATGAATCTCACACCGCATAAGGTTTATCTTTAGATGTATCTTTAGTCCAATGTCTCTTTCTTGAATAGTCCTATTTGACTTATCAAACTAAACTTAAAGATGAGTCTGCACAAAGGAGACTCTCTTAGCTATCTAAGTTCAAGTCTAATCTAATATATTGAATTCGAGCTCAACCTTGTTGCAGTCCTATACTAGTCTCCACTGACTTGTTTAGAACTCATCATTAAATATCACCATCTTGTTTATGTTCTTGGACTATCTTAATCTTATCCAACTGATCAAGAGTAAATGGGTAGGGTTTGAACCTTACTCAAACTTGTATATCTGTTAAAGTTTCTGAATATTAAGATGTTAGCTTTTAAGATTATTTTTCTGTCAAGTATTTTCAAGTTTGTACTTCATCTGGCTAATGTTGACATCTAACCCCCTAGACTACGCATTTTTTTCCACTAGGTTCCGATGAAAACTTCTCACGTTCGTCTCCTCTGCCACCGTCATCGTTCTCTTCTCTACCATCGTCGTCTTCGGCCTCCTCTGCCGCCACCACAATAACTACACATTACACTCTTATATGTGGTTTTCTTTATGTGTCGTTCGGTATTTTCTTTGCTGATAATATTTTTTCTTATAGTTATTGATTGCTTAATATTTTTCTCAGAAAAAATATGTGGTGCATATTATGTTTTGTATATAATAGTTGTGTACTGCGTTAGTTTTCTACTTTTTGAAAGTAAAAAAATGAAAAATGAAATTAACTAACACTTAATTTGTTGTAATTTTCCGGGACCTTCTATTCCGAGATAGAGAAAAGGAAAAGTTTGAAATTGCAACATGAGCACCTTCACCTTGTACCGCTACGAGAAACACCGTCGAATTCCAAAGTAGCACAATTGATTAAAAATCTCCCCCCAAGTTAGTCTATCTAGCAAAATTTTTGTTTGAGAAAAACTTAGAGAAAAGGTAAACACAATTATTCTACTAATGAAAATGATAGGGTTGTTATCAAATTTTCAAAACATAAATAAAAAATTGAGGGCGTAAACGAGCTGAATCGAGTCCAAACGCATCTAGAGTCGTTTAAACGTTAAAAAGTACAAACTTGACATATTTACGCCTCTAATCAAAACTTATGCTCAAATTATAATAAATACTTGCAATAATTAATATACATTCAAAGTTATTAATTAGCTAGAGTTGTCAAAACTAATTTTCTAGTTATAGAATAGTAAACTTTGGTACTCACATTTATCTCTCGAATAGTCGAACGTCCAACCGGTTGAACTTTCACGTCTCATCTTTATGGACTTTGCCAAATACTAAACTCTAAGGAATGGATGAGACCTCCTCATATAGTTCACCATTCCCGTCAAGTGTTAAATACTTTTTGTGAAGATTTATATTTTACGTTGATGTTACACGTACAAACGAATTTCCATCAGACCTATTAAAAATGACTATCTTTTATGTTATGAGTTTGAGAGTAACATTAAAATTCAGTTTTACGTAACTAAAATAAGGTACGAAATATAGACTACTACTTCTAAAGAAACACTTGTTATTTTCTTAACTTAACAATTGATTTTTATTAAAATACATTAAAAATAAGTTATTAATGAAAAAGGATTTGTATTAGAGTATCTCCAACAGGAGGGGTTTTTTTAGGATTTTTGTAACAAAAAAACTTTTTATAAAAATCAATAATATTATTGTTAATAACTCGATCTAACAAAAGATATTACTGAATGACTCAATTGAATTATACCCTTCTTTCTTAATTTAGAGTATACTCAATCCATTAGAATATTTATATTTTATAAGAGTAAATGAAGCGTGATGTGGCGTTGTCTCTTTTAATCATAAATCCATCAATAAACTCGAGCATAAACCTTACACTATTGACATGTACTATGTGCAGGAAGATGATACCAGATGCACATGTGACCATGTCGATGCCCGTGACCAAACTACTCTATTCATTTTCCCTTTCTCTCTCTTGCCATAAATTACACTATTGATCCCAATGTATACCGATTAAAAGTTCACAATTTTTTCCCATAAAATTAACAAACATCCCTAAAACATATTTAACATATATTAAAAGAATTCATAATGACAATATTTTTTGTCTGACCGTATGAGAATAATTCATCGAATAAAAGATTATAAGGTTAATTGTCAAGATAATGTGTATATATATATGATCTCTATATATTATTTCGTAAGATAGATTGTAGGATATGAATAAAGGCGGAGGCTACCTTCCACACCTGACGGTCGCCACTCTATCATTCAATAGCTTTAGTTAAGAGATATGTCAAGAAGTTTTAGTACATAGAATTTTCCCCCCTAGTTTTAAAGGTTTTAATCAATTTATGTCTCACACTTGCTCCCCAATGTGTTATTATTCATATATAAACATGAAAACAATCAAAGGTGATCCGATTAGTAAAAGTTTAATACTTCATCGTTAAATAGTGAGAGGGTCAAGTTCGAATTTTGTTAGCTGTAAACACTCTGAAGTGGCTATACTACCGCTTCCAAAAGGAAATGCTTTACCTAATTTGAATATGTGTAGTGGTGGGTTTAAATTTCATAAATTAATAGGTTACAGTGAGAATCATAATTAAAAAATAAATAATAATACAAATAAAATAAAAAAATATGTATACAATTTGTTGCGGTTTGCCCTGTATTAACCCAACAAAGAATGAATGGTACTATAATTTGTTGAACGGCTTTCTCCCATAGCAACGCATGTGACCTACAATATTTTTCAAATCTCCTTAACATCTGACCATTCATGTTACTCCAATGTTTGATTAATTGGATAATTAATTAATTTACTCTTATAAATCTTCATTGAATACCCGATTTAATTCACACGGACTACAACTTCCGGGCTAACCTTTAGACGCACTGTTGAGTTGTTGATTTTACATATAATTATTATATTATGCGTTGAATTTTAATTTTTTTTTATTATATTATTTTTAATTTTAAAATATCTTATTATATGAAATAAATTTTTAAAATTTGTCTATTGACTTACTTTTTTTTGGGCATAGGTAAAAAGAAAAACTTTTTCTTTTTAAAATGATCAAAACAAAATTAAAAGTTTAGAAGATTTACCTCAGATAATAAAAACTTTTAAAATTGATAAATAACAATTAAGAAAAGTATAAATTGAACACGTAATAAAACTATTATCCCTAAAGAAATAAAATTTTGCAAAAATATTCAAAAACAATTTGTATCCGGGGACATTTGTTTATGACGATTTTTGCAAAATTCTTTATCGGCCCATATAAATTTCTTTTTATATAACAAACCAAAACGATACAAAAAATGTAATTACATGCAAAAAGCAGTCCATCAGCCCCATGGCTCTAATCTTCCTCATTTTCATTTATATCCTCATTACCAGTTCTCCGACCACCACAACCACCACCGGCCGCCGTCCTCCGTCAACAAAAAACGCACCACCTCCCTCTGATCAAATCCGTCTAGCATGTAAAGCAACGAGAAATAAAACCTTATGCGAAGCATCACTCAACAACCGTACTCATAATCCTAAACCAACGAACACAGTACAAATAATCCAAACCGCATTATCAATCTCAACCGAAAACATCCGTACAGCTGAGTCAATGATAAATTCAATCCTGAATTCATCAAAAGTCGATGCAAATCTAACAACCGCAGTTATTAGCTGCACTGAAACTATACGTAATTCGGAATATAGACTGAAATCAACGGCTGATGTGTTGACACGTGGCAGGACTAGAATTAAGGATGCACGTGCATGGACTAGTGCAGGATTGGCTTACCAATACGGCTGTTGGTCAGGGTTGAAATACGTAAACGATACGAAACTAGTAATTGATACGATGTCGTTTTTGGACACGTTGATTGGTTATACGAGTAATGCGTTGAGTATGATGAGAGCGTATGATGTGTTTGGTGATTATACGACGTCGTGGAGGGAGCCTGCAACGGAAAGGGATGGGTTTTGGGAGCATGGTGGGCCTGGGGGTGGTGGAAAACGGTTGGGGGTTCCGGTTGAGCTGAAGGCGAATGTGACGGTGTGTAAAGATGGAGGGTGTTGTGATTATGTGACAGTTCAAGAGGCGGTTAATGGGGCTCCGGATTGGGGGTTCGGGAAGAGGTTTGTAATATTGGTTAAGGCTGGGGTGTATAAGGAAACCGTTCGGGTCGGGTTGGAGAAACAGAGTGTGACTTTGTTAGGGGATGGGATGGGCAAGAGGGTAATTACAGGGGATTTGAATGTGGGCCAGCCTGGGATGTCAACGTATAAATCGGCTACAGTTGGTAACAATATGATTCTTTTTTTAATGGTAATAGTATGATTTTGGATTGTTAAAATCGAATAACTAGTGAGCATCTTTTATGTGACAGGGGTTCTTGGTGACGGATTCATGGCAAGTAACTTAACCATACAGAACACAGCCGGTCCAGATGCGCACCAAGCCGTAGCCTTCCGCTCCGGTAGCGACCAATCTGTAATGGAGAACTGCGAGTTTCTGGGGAATCAAGACACCCTTTTCGCCCAGTCACTTCGCCAATTCTACAAGTCATGTCACATAGAAGGCAATGTTGATTTGATATTTGGCGACTCTGCTTCAATCTTCCAAGACTGCACCATCCTAGTTAGACCTCGTCAAGTCAGACCTGAAAAGGGAGAAAAGAATGCTGTTACAGCACACGGACGAATCGATCCTGCACAGTCTACGGGATTTGTGTTTCAAAACTGTTTGATCAATGGGACTGAAGAGTACATGAAGTTATACTACAGCAAACCTAAAGTCCACCAAAACTTTCTTGGAAGGCCATGGAAAGAGTTCTCGAGGACAGTATTCATTGGCTGCAAACTGGAGGCACTCATCAATGCACAAAGGTGGATGCCATGGAAAGGTGATTTTGCATTGGGGACACTTTATTATGGGGAGTTTAATAATAGCGGTAACGGATCGGAGTTGTCAGGGAGGGTTGAATGGAGTAGCCGAATTCCGGCTGAGCATGTCAATGTGTATTCCATCATGGATTTCATCCAGGGCGATCAATGGAAACTTGCACTAACTTAATTCAACAACAAGCCATTTCTAAATACTGTAACTTTAGATGCAACGTAGTCAAAGGTGAGCGCCTAGGCGAAGAGGCGAGGCGTTTTTGTGAAATTCACCTTTGTTAACCAGGCGAGGCGTTTTACAGAGGCAAACGCCTTTGTTAATTAGGCGAGAAGGCGATGGCCTTTGTTAAGATTCAGGTTTTTGGTTCACTGACCTCCTGACCCTTAAAATTCCTGACTTTCCTCCTCCCAGCAGCCACTAACGGCTTTATTGGATATTATTTATATTTATAGATAGTTAAAAACTTTTAGGTCATTAGGATTAAATTAAAAGCTTTTCCTTTTCCAATATCCTCCACGTTCCAAACATCTTAGCATCACAGTTTAGCAGATACGAGTGGAGCTGACGAGCCACGATGACGTCCTACTAGAAATGCAACATCTTCAAGTAGAATACACCTAATTGACAAGGATCTAATGAACGATGATGTTGTAGATGTGGAAAGTGCGGATGGTAATCTGGAAACTAGTGATTCTGACTTACGATTAGAGTATTAAACCTTTCAAACTTTGATATTTTTACTTTGTTTACGATTTTTTTTAGTTCGTTTAAAGCTTATGTTTTGGGTTTATTCTCTATCACACGACTATATTAAAAGGTATGCATGTTTTTTACCTTCGTATAAATTTCTCACTCTTTAATTTTTTGTTAAATTATGTGATATACATTACTAGCATAAATTAACAGCTTAGCTGACTCAGGCGTCCCCCTTTTTTGGCCTCTCGCCTTAGGCGAATAAAGAGGCATGTCGCCTCGGCTTTGGCTTTAACTACCTTGATTCGATGAAATTATTCTACTCAGCAAACGGTGTCTTTGGTGACCATACACTCAAAATGCTTGCAAGAAAAGGAGCACTAAAAACCAGCAATAAATAGAATCCTTATAGATGATAAAATAACCACAAACTGAGTCTAAGATAATTTCTGATACAGCAGGCATTGACATAATTATTGCCAACAAACGGATTAAAAAGGACCGACCAACAGAGTTTAAATTCATAGTAAGACCTCACAACCACTCTCCAACTAAAAACATTCCTGGCAGCAATCGACAAATGGGGTAGAGCAGATGACTGATTAGAGATGAACATAGTGTTAATCCTCGTAGCTTCCCCAATAACGCAACGTCACCAGCCTTACTTAGTTCACATGACACATGACACGAAAAAAAGGGCAATAGAAAACCAAAATCCAAAGAAACTCAACCTTCAAAAGTAACAAAATCCATACTTAGAAGCACTTCCTGTGGACAATGGATGGACCAGACTCATCATATTCACCCTTGGAAATCCACATCTGATTAACAAATACAAAGCAAGGTGCAAGTTAGTTTCGAGAAAATTATTTAAAAATAAATGCTGACTGAAAGATTGTTATTGATATACCTGTTGGAAGGTGCTGAGAGAAGCAAGGATTGATCCTCCAATCCAGACACTGTACTTTCTCTCTGGAGGTGCAACAACCTTGATCTTCATGCTGCTGGGGGCAAGGGCGGTGATTTCCTTGCTCATCCTGTCAGCAATGCCAGGGAACATGGTTGAACCACCACTGAGCACGATGTTACCGTAAAGGTCCTTCCTGATATCAACGTCACACTTCA
This sequence comes from Logfia minima, assembly GCA_963921325.1. Classification (NCBI taxonomy): domain Eukaryota; kingdom Viridiplantae; phylum Streptophyta; class Magnoliopsida; order Asterales; family Asteraceae; genus Logfia; species Logfia minima. The sequence continues at coordinate 12,361,329 of OY992770.1, read as the reverse complement.
TGATCGAGTTGTAGGTAGTCTCGTGAATACCAGCAGCTTCCATTCCAATTAAAGATGGCTGGAAGAGCACCTCTGGGCATCTGAATCTTTCTGCACCGATTGTGATAACTTGTCCATCAGGCAATTCGTAATTCTTTTCAACAGAAGAGCTGCTTTTTGCGGTTTCAAGCTCCTGCTCGTAGTCAAGAGCAACATATGCAAGCTTTTCCTTCATGTCACGAACAATTTCCCGTTCAGCAGTGGTGGTGAACATGTAACCTCTTTCAGTCAAGATTTTCATCAGAGAATCGGTAAGGTCACGTCCAGCAAGATCAAGACGGAGGATGGCATGGGGAAGTGCATAACCTTCATAGATTGGCACTGTATGTGACACACCATCACCAGAATCCAGCACAATACCTATGCAACAATAGACATATTTTAAGTATATAATGTTCACAATGCAAAATATAATCAAAAGAAAACATATCACCAAAACTAACCTGTTGTACGACCACTGGCATAAAGAGAAAGCACGGCCTGGATGGCAACGTACATGGCAGGGACATTGAAGGTTTCAAACATGATCTGAGTCATCTTCTCCCTGTTGGCCTTGGGATTTAGAGGTGCCTCAGTGAGAAGCACTGGATGTTCCTCGGGAGCAACACGAAGCTCATTGTAGAAAGTGTGATGCCAGATCTTTTCCATGTCATCCCAGTTGCTGACAATACCGTGCTCAATGGGATATTTCAAAGTAAGGATACCTCTTTTTGATTGTGCTTCATCACCGACGTAAGCATCCTTTTGTCCCATACCTACCATGACACCAGTATGTCTTGGTCTACCAACAATACTTGGAAACACTGCCCTAGGAGCATCGTCGCCAGCAAATCCAGCCTGTAGAGATGGATTGCATACCAAATAAATTTTGCATCAACATTGGGAAACAAAAACCTATTTTAATTAGTTAATAGAGAACGACAATATAATACTGACCTTCACCATCCCGGTTCCATTGTCGCAAACAAGGGGCTGAATATCCTCAGTATCGGCCATTTTCTATAAACTGTAGCACAAACATAGTCATAACCTCAGAACGCCATATACTACATATAGATTAAAACATCTATGATTCATACAACTAACAAACAAAACATAAATGAAAAGCATAAAAAACTAACGCTGTCTCGAACTAAACAACAAGTTGTTCTATCCAGCTTAATTTTAGCTTAATGATAATAGTCAAATCTCTACAACAGGTATAATGTTACACATAGCTGATCAGCTTGCAAGCTAAACAGCATCACAACTATATTTGAAGAATAAAAACAATTTATACTTACACCTATTAAACACCTCAAAGTTACGCATTAACATGTAAAAACTAGTATTAGATCTTAACATTTACATGTACTTAGTTCGGTCAGATAATAGATCGTTTACCACAACAGATCGCTGTAATCAGAATCGAAAATTAACAGATCTAGAGACGGCATATCACAAATTGTACGTACATCAAGTTATACATACACGACAAACAACAGATCTACATAAATCGCCATCAGATCAACCGATCGTTACATCTATCAGTACAAAGCTACAACTACAAAGCTAAAACAAACAGTAGTCCTTCAATCAATAGTAATTACAGCAAAATAACAGTAGTTAGAGCTACATCAGATTGAAAAACTAAACTAATTCAACAGATTCAGATCTCAAACTGCTTGAAACCTAACAAAAACATTACAGTCAAAGTAGAGTCAAAAGAGATTAACCGGTTACCGGAATTAAAAGCAGATCGAAGATGAAGACAGTGATGATTCGAAGAAGCAGCCGATCTCGAAGAAAACGGAGGCCGGCGACTTGAACCCTAGCGTTTCAATAGTTGTGTTTGAAATTTTGGAAATGAGAAAGGTGGAAGGTAGAGAGTATATGGAGAAAATGGGAGAATGATTCGGACCACGAGAAAAGATAGAGTGACCTGTCGTTGACAGCCTTACATCATGCCAGCCTTACGATTATAAACACTGCTTTCTTATGGTCCGTCCGATCATACTCTTCTAACTTTATCTTTTAGGGTTAAAGCAAGAAAAATAAATTAAAATATAAATATCATTAACATTAGGATTAATATTAATATTAATTTTAATATTTGTATTAAAAGTTAAGAATTGCTAAATCTTTGTCAACCGTCTATTTGAATATTTTCCAATATTAAAATTGATAGAATTTTTGTTTTTCTTTATTTTAAAAATAACGAAATCATATTCACGAGATATGAAGTTAAGTACGTTTGGTTGGGATTATTTCATTCGTCACTAATTTGTGTTTTAATGTTGTTTTACGTTATTTTATTGATATTGTAATGCAAATGTAACTTAGTGGTACATGAAGAATTTGATTACATACAATTTATTTATTTTTTATATCGCATTATTAAGTCTAGATATTGAATAAAGTGAGGAAAAAAAAGAGTCCAATTCTTTAGAATTAGAAGAGCGTATATCTAAATAATTCTTTTTAATGTATTTCTTCCAACAATGTGATCGGTGTAAAAGAATTATTTTATTTTATGCGTCTTTCTTACACCAATACAATTTTAATTAGCTTGTTCTCGTGTTGTCTTTCTTTTTCTTTAATTTTAAACTTAAGAATGTAACGTTAATAACAGTGTCAATATTTAAAAGGTTCTTTTTCTCCTAAAAATAATAGGATACTTTTACTAGGTTCTACTAAAAGAATGAAAATTCAGAAAGCTTGAACGGAATTAACGACTTATTCACCAAACCGTTTTTATGTTTGGGACATGTCTTCTAAATTCAGGCCAATATTATTCCAAAAAATGTGACAAAAACCTCTATTCAAATTCAACCCAAAAATTGCCATGCTTTTCGTTTTTAGTCAAAATTTGTATCAAGTATATAACTCCAAAGCTTTTATATGCAAACTTTTAATATAGTTTTGTTATCGTCAGTGATCGCAAAAAATACGATTTCCTTTTTGCTTTTCCCATCCATTCATTACCCTTACTCAGCGTAACTTCTAAATTGAATCGGTGAGATATATGCAAAACGAGTTATACTCTTGAATTTGTTGTTGTATGAGCTACAGCAACTCTCGAGTTCAAACAAAAATCTAAACCATATTTGTGCAATATAAAGTTTTACAAGAATACAGGGTAAAGTCGAATCAAATTGATCGGCCGTCGGAGACATCAGAAACATATTTCGACTTTAAAGTTAAAAAAAATGGGATAGTTACAGTTGAAAGGAGATAGCTCATTTTCATACCAAACTATCGTCAGCTTCTTAGCAACCAAAGTACAAAAACAACTCACTCTTAAATAAAAAAATAGATAAAATCAAAATGTAGGGGTTAAAAACAAGAGGAAAGAATTACAGAGGATTTTTCTGTCACAACCACTACCCGTTGAATAAGATTATTACAGGAAAACAAAATACTGTGTAATACAAGAGGTGCAAAAGCTATATCAAAGTTGGATGCAGGAGTTCTACCTTTCAATGGAAACCAGAAACAGAAAGCCGGCAGATGTGATTTTTAGGAAGGCTAGTGTTATAATGTAATGTTGTTAAATACAGCAAGAAGATACCTTTCTCAACAAACCTGGCAGATATCTTCTTAAGAACTGTTTGTTTAAGTTTATATTAAAACGTTAACAAAACTCGTTCTGTACATAAAACGACAGAGCTAACAAATGAAGCTTACATAATGGCAGCCAAGCCAATTGCACCTCCATCATCGGTTCTAGAATCTGTGGCAGGTAGTGAGCTTCGAGGCCTTGCTGAGAACACAAAAATACACTTTTAAGTAAAAGTAATACAAGTTTCGATTAGAGCTCATTTGTGAGTTAAGCTTAAAGCTGTTAATGCAGTTAAAGACAACTACTAAGTAAGCTTAGAACTGCATTTTGACTTTGCGTGTCAAACTAGACAGCTTACACACAAAGCAAACTCTACGTGTGAAATATTTCTACATTTTAACAGTGAGACAAAGTCAAATCACATTACAACTTAAAAGCTAAAGTAAAATGAATAAAACAGAAAACGACGTAGATTGCAGAAGGTTCTTACCGACAACATTTGTGATCACATTCAAACTTTTCTGAATAGCAATGGCTTTCAACTGATTACTGGTACCTACCAACAAGAAGCTTTTCATAAGCTGTTTTTGTTCCTTTGGGCTGCTGGTCTTCCCCAAGGCTTCTTCAAAGGCAAGCAGATCTTGAGGTGCAATGCAAGGAAGAGAGAGCAAAATCTATGGGAATTCACAAATTAAGCACTTAGAAAATATAAATTAATTAAAGACAGTAAGAAGTTTAATTTATAAGTTTTGTTATAATGAGAATTAATGATGATTACTAACTTGTCTGGGTGCTGGATCTTCCTTGCAGAAGTTCACAAATATTTCACGACAGAGACTAATTAGTTCACCACTGGCGAAAGCATTTGACTCTAGTGCTAACCCTTGGATAATTGCAGAGAACAAATCTTTACAAACAAATTGCCGGAGTTCAATATTATTAGGTGAGATAGCCAGGACAACCACGGTTCCACAGAAGGAGCAGACTTTAATTGCAGCTTCACCATCCGTCCATCTAAAAGCATCTAAACACAAATGCAGAAGGGGAACGGCTATTTCCTTGTTCTTTAAAAGAAAACTGCATGGAACCACAATTATTTCACGTAAGAACTTATAAAACGTACTTTTTTTTTCTCTAATTGGTCAAATGGGAAAATAAAATTTTAGCTAAAAAGGAAACAGGTCAAGTCAAATGAATTGAAAGTTTCTCAAAGTGCACATTAGATGCATACTACCTCCTAATTGTTTTATTCAAATGAAGTAGATCATTTTTAAATAATATAAATTTGGAATTACTATTTAAAAACCTAGCTATTTATAATTTAAAATGCTTAAAAAAGCTTTTGACATCAAGTGTTCCACATCAACCTGAGCCAAAAAAGGTAAACACACCCAGACCCACTTGCCACCTCTAAAATAAACTCTTGGCCTTAAGGACTTGTATGTTTTACGTACCCAACTACAGAGCTCGACAAGAAATCAGAATCTTTAGGTGACTGTTCAGGGTGGAGCCCAGAATTCAGTCCCGGTGAACCTAAAACTGAAAGAAGTGAGCAAATCTCACGGGTCAATATTCGAAGTAGCTTTTCCTCTATCACTTCCACTTTTAAATCAGGTCCACTTAAAATTCCAAGAAGATCTGGAACCTTCGCTCTCCCTTCCTCCAAAAGACCAGACCATGAGCATCTAAGAGCTTGATGAGAATAGCCAAGCAGTGGGTATAGGAGCCTATTTAACCATACATCCCACAGATCTGATGGGCAATTTTTTACTAGTGGTGTTAGGACTGAATGAACAAGCTGTCTTATATGTCTGAACTCCATTGAATTAATATTCTCCATCAGTGCCAAGTCAATGGCCTCAATATCTGTGCTTCTGAAAAATGATTCTCCAACTGTTGCTGATAGCCCCAATACATTATACCTGGTGGCAGTATAAAAGCATCAGTTACTCCATCATGTACATTAGCAAAGTGCATATGATGTAACAAGGATCATTAATATGAAGAATCCTGGTGAAAATAGGAAAATGAGGTAAAATCAATTTTGACAAATTCTGGCTCTGCATTCACAAGATTATTAAGATTGGAAAGTTAGTTACTTACCCACTCTCTCTGATACCCTTTAGCCAGTTCCTGATATCAGCTTCATTTGATTCTGCATTTCCATCCTTCGTAAATAAGTTGTCGGCATAAGTTACTGTACCTTTAGGCAATTTAGGATTACTTTCCCCTAGAAGACTGGTTCGTTCAACATCACTTATAACCAAAGCAGCCTTTATTTCTGCAGGTAACAACTGAGCTACAGGTGGAGACCAAAGAGAATGTATAGCACGAAGAAGCTGCAGACATATAACCAACCCACAAATACCATTTATCAATTCTTGTAGATATAAACATGATATGAGAAAAGAAAGACATCTTTGACATCGATGTATTTAAAGAAAATTACTTTGAGCAGAGGTGGTAGCATCCAGGGCATATGAGAAGCCAATGGATGTGAAATAGAAGATTCAGTAGAATTATTAGTACTCGTGTTGCTTTTTCTAATGCCACTCCTCTTAAGTGCTTTCTCAAAGAATGTAACCGTGTGAAATAATGACCACATAAACTGTGTCTCACCACACAATTTAATCACGCCAGCTGGGTCAGATAGATATGTGTTTTGCCACTCAAGTTGTGTCCACTGATGGCTCAAAGGTTCGAGCAACCAGGTCATAACTTCTTGCTGTTGTTGGGGCCTGCAGCGATATGGAAACCATAGTCAAGGACGACGATGCCAAACACCAAGCAGACAACTAAAAGGCCACTAAATCAAGCAAATTACCCAGCTGCAGATGCGATAATTAGAAAGGTTTCACCAAAAAGATTATGCTCGCTACGAAGCAATTGACCTTCCTTTTGCAAATATGACACCGTGTCTGTTATGCCCTATTATAGCAAAAGATTCAGTGAGAAACAAGCATACATATTATACATTTTATTAGAGGGCTTCGTAAATGTATAAGACTGCATCATAAATTGTGAGACGAGTGCACAATTTCTCTGACATTTTTTTTGTTATACATAACATGGAAGAAGGACATGAACATCACTTTTATAAGTACTTGTGTTCAGTTGAACAAACTTTTATTTGATTTGTATACCATTAACAACCTTCATCAATATTAGATACTTAATTTAAATAACACTTAACACTTACCTTCATGTGCGGTAAAAGAGAGGTGTTGGCAGTTTTGGCTAATCGTACAAAGGATGTGCAAATATGTAATCTTGCATATCTAGCTCCACTGGTTGAAGGATCCTGCCAAGCAGATGGCACTCTAAATATTAATTCAGATACAAGGTAAGTTTTCAAAATTGAACCAGATATCATATAAAAGTATAACTGAAAGTCAAACCTTCGTAAGTATAGGCAATGAGGTTAGGAGCTCAAACAGTTTATTGATGACACTTCCGACAGCATCGGGATAATACTTCAAGAAGGGACCCATAGCCTCTAAGTAGTGCCCAAGTACTTCAACTAATTCAGGTTCCGTCCATTTCAAAGAAAGAAGTTGTTGAAGTAGACCTTTCAGTACACAATAAATTAAGTTTTCAACACTGAATAGAAATGTTAAAAGTTATGAGAATGTAATATAGTCAACAGGTAAGGAAACCTTCTAGTATTCTGCAAGAAGCAAGTTGAACATCAGAGGCACTCCCAATCTCATCACGTGGACTATCAAAAACAGCCGCCAAAACATTCTCCACAGCAAATTGCATGCTTTCTAGTAATCCCAAATTCTGAAATTTCAATGGGCAAAGGTACTCATGACATAAAAGATGATAAGCTCTTAAAGAAACACAGACAAGTCACGCATAACCAAAATTTAAGGAGGTGGCAAATTTCGACCCATTTACTTATGAATGTGTCAACTCGGGGTTATGTATTATTTATAACAGAAAATAACAAACACTTACAAGAAAAGGGTCAACGGTCAAGACCGTCAAAAAATCCAATGTCTATTTTAATGCAAACAATCTCCTTAACTCATTTAACTTAGGGATGTACATTATCATTGGAAAAATATTAATCCTGTATTTGAATTTGACACACTAATTATTCATACAGAACTCTTCTTTTAATTGGACAGAAAGTGTTAGGGTCAAAACAATCAAACCCTGAACCCTGTAGACTCGTACATAAAATTACAGGTTTATCCCCTTTGCCCAACCCGTGCAGTTTGCAACCTCTACAAAGCTTAGGCTTAAGACAGATTGTCATTCCTACCTGAGAAGGCAATGGAGCAAGTAAAAGGCTCTTGATGATCATAATAATTCGGTCAGAAACCTTGGTAGCGGCTATAAGAGGTCTGAAAGAAGCCATAAGTCGGATCAGTTCCAACTGCATATAGTAGTTAAACATCAGCATGACAAATAAGAAAATTGTGGTGTCTCACCAAGTGCTACTAGGAACTATGCTATAGGTTCTTGTTGTCTAAGTTCATAAATTATCAAACAAGAAACAAGAGGTGGAAGCACAATCCAACGATTGTTTAACAATAATGTTTAGAAAATTGACAGACATAAGATGAGTTAATTGATGGGAAATAGACAATAAACTGAAGTATTTACACAAATACATACCAGCTTTGAACGGTATTGGCCAAAATCTCCCTTGCCCTCAAAATCATCACTCCATAATTCCACTGCGCCAACAGAAAGTTCATATCCAGGATTGACTTTTTCTTTCTTAATCATTCTTTGAAAAGACGTATCTAACATGACACTACAGATCTCATCGTTCATCAAAGGTAAGATCTTTCTCTTTTGATTATCAGCTTGTCCTGAACCAGAGGCCAGATTGTCGACTGAGCCGTCTACGACTAAAGTCTTTGGCTTTGAGAGTGAGTCTCTTATTAATGCCTAACATTGTAAACAAACTTAATGATCTTTTGAGTATGTACTGCTATGGAAAACTTTTAACAGAATCTATTTGCACAAACTTTATCTTTACCAGCCAAAACATAAGAGACTGATAGTGAAGCTCAAGCTTATAATGTCTGAAATACTGCATCATCTGCACAGACATTCAAGTTAGGATCATACATGTTAATTGTTAGATTTTAAAGATAGCTAAAATTTAAAATAGAAACTGTTAGAAAAGTGGCTCACAGAAGTTCACATAAATAAAAGCAAAAAGAATGTAAGAAAATTTAGAACGCTTTGTGAGTTGAAAAAATCAAAGTAACAAATTTATGTCATGCAACTACATTTTATGCTACTTTGGACCAAGAAACATGAGGATGAAAATCAAGATGCAGCTCCAAGTTCATCAGTTGAATCCGTTACCTTTTGTAAATAGCGAGATAGTATTTCATCATCAACAGTGATGCACTGGAAGTTTGTAGAACCCAAAAACACCAAACTTTCACAGATCGTTTCTGCAAACTCAAAGTCACTATCATTCATAACGCCAGAACCTGACTCTGAAATGTTAAGAAAGTCTGTAGACACATTCATCAATATCACAAGAATGCTGCTCATTGCAGAATCGAAATCAGAATCCGCATCAGCAGGCCTCTTCCTGCAGACCATAACTCAAATTAAAAGCAATTATAACATGACATTTTAACTACACTATCAAAATGACATTTTAACTACGATCTAAATAGTAAATAAAGTTCAAATCATTCTCAAAGTCTATTGAAAATGGAAAAGGCCATTAGATTGGAATGCGGAGAGTAACAAGAAGAGGTACGTAAAATTGCGTACCTTGAAGACACGAGCTTGAAAAATTCACTTGCATGAAGCCGGAAATCGGGAGAAGAGAGTAAGAAGCCACAACTAGTTGAGGTAGAGAATAGCGAAAAAGACACTCGTTAGAATCTAATAAACGGTTTTCTTTATATGTTTTATATGTAAGCACAGACTGCTTCAAATAACTCACATTCAGAAACAAAAACAAATAATAAAATCAATGTTAAACTGCATAGGAAGGACCAAAAAGATCATACCCATGAATCGTGCCATATTTTGAGAGATATTGCAAAGGAGCCCACTCAGCATATGCATTAATAGTATTAAGAGTAGCTGTCACCGTAGTTGCATGCTGCTTTGCGATGTCACGTTGTTGCCTACCTGCTTCAGTCATGGCAGCTCCAAAGTGCTTCTCTAATAGCTGTTTGATGAGGGAAGCAAAATAAGTACAAGTATGCAATTTATATAGATATCCATAAAAAGATGCTTACCGTATACAACAATGGCAAAATTTCAGGTAAGGATTCAGTTAGCCCACGTAACAACAGTCTTCGGCGTTCACCTGCACAGATTTTTAAAAACAACTAAACATTAGAAGTGATCCACTTATTAAAAAATATAATAACAATAATAATAATATTAATAATAAAAATAATACTAATTATAATAATTAATTATAACAATAATAAAACAAAATTAATGAATCAATCAAGTTAGTTGGATCATATACTTTGATCAATTAAAATCGTTTGGATCAAATCCAAAAAATTTCAAACTATAAGAACTGGCAAAAGAAAGAGACAAAAAGGCCATTTTCTATGTAGTCGCTAAAAAAGTAGAACCTCAACCTAATTGTAACCACATTGTCTACTATTCAAACATGCCGTGGTTTACTTGCATGATTGGTGCAACAAAAGTGCATTTGTTGCTGAGATCCTATGATTTGTGTAGTAAACATATGTCTACATAAAAATAAAATCTTTATGCTTCGGGAACTTGAACTTTGAAAAGAAGTTATTTAATATTGACGTTGTAAAAAAAATCCTATAAGATAAAAACTTTGGATGCTATATTTTGGAAACTTGCACAGCATTAGTTCAAATGTAGTTTTACAAACTAATGAATTAGACAAAAATATATATGTAACGATAAACATTTAGAAGCAACGATAAGGATTTTTGTGAGGTTTCTAAATCATTTCAGTTGATAGTAATTAGACGGGCAATCGAATTAATGCAGCACACCTTCCAAGTCTTCATTATGAACAGTGATATCTTCGGGAAGCCACCTCAGCATCATACACACCATCTCAGCCTAAAACTAGAACACAAATCAGCTTGATATGCATTGATAAGTATTTAATGAATTTAAAAGTGCAAAAAACAAAACCAGGAGATGGATTTTCGTTACATGTGTAGGACCCGAGCTGGAAAGAGATATTAGAGATGGTAGAAGTTCTTGCCATAAACTTATGCCTTCTCTTCTCACTATCTGTACCAAAATGAAAACAAGATGACAACAAAACAAAAATAAACCAAGTACATAGACTTCATCACGAGGATTAGTGAAAAGCCAACATGAAAGCAAATGTAAACCTCAGCAATTAGAGCAGCTGTTTGACTTTTTAGAGCCCACTCTTCAAAATTGTTAGCAATTTCATTCATTAAATCGATTGAAACCTTTGCAAACTCTCTTCTTTCTTCAGGGCTCAGTTCATCCCATCGTAGCCTCACTAGATGCTGCAAGGAAAGACACATGATGCTTACGCTTGAGAATAGTGTTGGAGTATCCCATGTTCTTCATGTGCCCAACATATATAAGATCTAGATTTTAACTTATATATTTCTAAAACCACTAAACATAACCAGAACTAAATCTACGGATTAGGGATTAGCTGATTGCAGCATTGAATTCATGTCACTCTCCATATACATGTTTGAAATACAGATGAATCAACAGACCAGTCAATGCAAAACAATCTTTAAGACAAATGATACAGTTTATGCTTTAGAACTTTAAATCACATAACAACAACAGAAAATCAGCAAAGAAAGGAAAAAACCTGCAACAATTTAAATGCATGCAAACGAACTTCAGAGGACCAATCTTTCTTGACTAAAAGAAATGATGTGCTTGCCAAAACACGTACATCCCAAGCTTTTACCTACAAAAAAAGACAAATTAAATTTATTAAGAAAAATGCATATATTCATAAATACTGAATACCCACAGTAGAACATCAAGTATATTTAAAGATATCAACATTGCATAACACTATGAAAGAAATGCAATGGCACAACCGAAAAAAGGTTAAAACAATTTCAGTTACCTTATTCTTTTCTTCTAAAGTGTTCTCTAGACTAACACTCATTTTTTCTGCTTCTATCTTTATTATATAAGTTTCAGCTTCTAAAAATATATTTACCGTATTTGAAAAGGAAGTTACAAACAGAAACCGAAGTGTGCCCCTATATTTGTTGGAGAAGATTATGTGTTTATTCACTCTGTAAACATGACATAACCTCAGCTAAAATAGTTATAGATATTGTGTCCTAATCTATATCTATAACCCTTATAATGCATCCGCATTCCAACCTTAATACCTTACTAGATGAAGATGTGATTTTACTATAGTACTCTTCTTCTTCAATATGTTTATGTGGTAACTATACATGATAAGATAAATTACATTAAATATTACTATAAGTACACAAATATTTAAGGTTTACCATAATTGAAATTTATTTATTTATTACAACTAATTCATAGATGATTACACTATGTTACTTAGTTTTACAAAAAAAATTAAAGAATTTGTTAAAGTTCATTAAGTTTGAAATTTAAATTGTTTAAAATTTTGATTTCATGATTTGTAATAAGTACATTGCATTTTTGAATATTTATAGAAAATTTTAGTGTATTAAATGAAACTTAACATATGTGCCTTAAGGGTTAGGACAAATATTAGACAGATCCATTTAAGTACATCATAAATCGTGTCACGATATCAATACCCCAATCACCACTTCTTTCCGGTCTTTCATTGTCACTATTATTATTATCCAAACCGCGAATTAGAACTGCCTCTTATGTACAGTGGTGGAGCAAGAAATTCTTTCATGTGAGGGATAGCGATTAAGTTTGAAAATATTGATTAGTCTATAGACTATAGTTACATCTCATCTCATTATACTAGATAAGCTCCAACTTATATAAATATACCGTTGTATTACACGGGTACCCTACTAGTCCTTATAGAGAACAATACATGTGGACTATTTCACCAGCACAAATTCAAGCTATACTTATACAGCTTATCTCAAAACATCATTGTAGCCTACGCTCAAGCAACACAATATATCATGTTCATATAGCAAGGCTTTAAGATTGTGATGCATAGTTTTAAAAAATATGCAGCCAAATAAAAGAAATTAACCTAAAACATCTTATGTCCTCTGATTCAATGGTTGTAAACACGTTCTTTAGAAAATGTGATTCAAATGTAGTTCCTTTGTATCTAGCCCCAGTAAGTAATAAGCTTGCATCCTCCTCTCTGTTAACACACACCTTTTTTGCATTATGCTTACATTCGTAAGTATAATTCTCCACTCTTCTCTTATTCATCTATATATTCCTCTTTAACTATATTCAGTCCTTTTCTTGTTTCTCATTATTTTGCAACTCAAGCATCTTTTAAAACATAAGGTTTCCCAAAACCTCACCAAAAAACTTCTTAAGAAAAATGCATAAATTTTTCAAACCTCGCATAATGTAAATAAGAAAACCTAATTTAAAAGTAAAAGATCACAAACTTCAAATAAACCTAAATTCATAAACTTACTTAATATCTAATTACACTAACATAACATAACCTATTCATCCAATTTCCGTACATAACTTAGCAAACTCAAACATATTCTTCAGAATAGCAATTAATTTTCCATATACTTGTATAATAAACATGTTTTGCAAATGAAACACAAATAGCGCAGCTGGAAGTGAATACATTATAGATACTGATTGATGAAATTGATGTGAAGTAAATTACATACAGATTCTAAGTAAGAGAGCGCCATCTTTCGATCGTCGGGTGAAGATTGCCAGCCAAGGGCGGCGGTGATAGCTCGGGCAACATCGGTGGCCGTACCACTGCTGTCCATAGTCATGTTTGTGTGAGTGAGGGTTTTAGAAAGAGGAAAGCAAGTAAAGCAAAGAGGTTGTTATATTCTAAACCAGTTTGTGAAGTCTTTTACTTCCGTATATTTTCTTAGAATGTGATTATGAATATGAACTATCTTAAAATGGACGAATGCACGTTAGTAAGTATACTTTCGGTGTAAAATAGTCGAGCTTTTATCCGGCAACTCGAGTTTGATATGACTTTGAGCTTGATTGAGTTGAATTTTTAATGAGTTCCAGCTTAAACTTGACTCTAAAATTTGTGTTCAAAATATTGATCAAGTTGAAGCTCAAACTTAGAGCTCGACTCAATTTAATATTGAGCTTTTCAAGTCTTAGTAAATATGTGTATCTATGTCTATATACATAATTTTGAAATAGTTTATGTTCCTTGTGTATCTCTCGGCGATCCCCATAATATTTTCTCATTTAAACCCTCACATTTAAGATAAAAATACATATATAAGTAAATCAACAACAAAGTTCTTTTTTATTCACGATGTTGTTGATGAATAACGAAATAGTAAATTTCTATATTAATAACTGAATATGGAATAATGTGGTAACTTTCTAGCCCTATACATAACTCATGCGCACTCACACATATACAAGTGCACAGTAGAGTGACTTAAGCTAATTTAGAAGAGTATACGTTCATAGATAAATTTATAAAAAAACAAGATTTTTAACATGGTTTTTATTATTTTCCAACGAGCAGTGTACTACATTTGCATTCCTACTTATTTTGAATCCAATTTTTCAACGATTAGAATTTTATACATCTAAAAGACTAACAATGTTGACAATTTTCTTTACAACTATAGACGACATTGCTAAACAACACCCCAATAATATCACATAATATTGTCTTCCTAACACTTGCTTTCCCAAAGATAACTAATAACATTCTCCCATTGACCACGTAAGAACATTTATTCCACATCTTTGTCAAATGAATTTGCCTCATCCACCTAATTAATAGTTTTTCTCTTGCTATTAAAATGATTTGGATATACCGCCCCATTCTTAATTAGTTTATATAAACCTCCAAGTTTACTTTGCAGTTCATGCAATACATGTGACGGTGGTTGGAAACTCACGTGCATTCGGCAAATTGCAATTCCTTTTGGCCTAATTCTCATTTTCGGAAAAGATATATGTTTTCTTGAAAAAAAAAGGAACACGCAAAATTCAAATGCATTCCCACTTCATTCGACTCCAATTTTTCAATGATTTAAGATTCTATATACCTAAAAGGTTTACAATATCAACAATCTTATTTACAGTAAGAAGCAGCAATGTCATACAATATTGTAATGATATCAGTACATAATACTGTCTTACTTGAACTTGCTTTATAAGGTACCTAATTACATTATTTCATTGACCATATAAGAGCATCCGTTTCACATCTTTTTAAAATGACTTCGTCTCATTCCTGATTACTAGTTTTGCTCTTGACATTGAACTAATCTAAATTGATAATCGCTCCATTACTACACACACCTTTAAATTTTGCCTTCCACTTCATGCAAGATCGTAACTATGGCTAAAAGCATATCCATTTGGCAATTTATGAATTGTTTCCGGCTAAATCCCATATGTTGTATACAATACACTTTTCTTAGATAAAAGGTAATAAATGAGACTCAATTGCACTGCCACTTAATTGGATCCAATTTGCAATGATAAAGAATCCCTACTTCTAAAAGAGTGACAATACCAACTATAAGTAGCTAGTATCATATAAGAAGCTGACCCATCATAACTCACCCCTATTATTTCATTTTTACATAAATTTCTTTCTTTATTAATATATGTATTATTATTATTATTATTACAATTTAAGTAGTTATAATAACTTACAGTAAAAGCGAAGTTACAAATCGTTAATTTAATTGTAAAATGAGTGAATTAAAGAAATTATGAGCACAAATAGATTTATAAAACGCGCTTCAAGAAGTAAAAATATTTTAATTGTAAATTTGAAATAGTTGATCTAAGTTTTAGACATAAAATTTTACAACAAACTCATGCATATCTATGAATAAATAAATTTTATAATTTTCTTAACCCAAATTACATATAAATTAATGTCCTAATAATTAATATTAGAGCTATTTATTTAATATTATTTAGGTTAATTTAATTAGCATTTAATATCATATATTAATTACTTATATATGTGATGATCATAATATTAAGGAGATTTTATTAAGTGTAGTGGTAAATTAATAATTTATATTTTTTTAAAGACAAAAATAGTGCCAAACTTTTCTTATATATTAGCATCATGCCGGTACAAAGTAGCAGATAATTTTATAAAAAGCGGCTTGAATAGAACATGTAGATGTTCATAATTTAGGGGTTATAGGTATTTCAATTTTTAATGTTTGTTTGGATTTGAATTTCACGTTGGTCGATTCACATAACATATATGTTGTTATTGTTGAAATTCTAGTAATTGAAATGATTAAATATTAAAGATGATATTTGGAATAGGAAATATTAAACTACAATTTTTTTTAACTTATTTTATTTGATTTTTCATTATTATACTTTCAAAATATAGTAATTATTTTCTTTTGAAGTAGAATAACTAAACTATAATTAATAGAGATGATTATTTGAGGGTATTATAGTAATTTTTTTTATTTTAATAGAAATTTAAAACTATATAATCAAATGTCTCATACGTAGTATATAAATTATAGATTATATTATTACTGGTACTAGTATATTACTTGTATATATATATATAGATAGATGGATAGATAATAAAAACTCCGATAAGCTAATTATTTGCAAAAAATTGCTAACTTTATTATTGCTAAATTGATACTCCATTACTCCGTAGTGTATTGAAACAAAGTAGCTAATGTATTTGACGTAAACCCAAACACACATGACGACCACATGCCATAGCTTGAAACCCCACAATTTACAAACAAACATATCGCGATCATATAACAATTTTCCGTCGGCGAAGAAAACCAACCCGACCGCAATAATGGCGGACGACGACGACGATTCTTTCGGTGAATTTACATTCGCATCTAACCACCAAACCACGTTTAATTCCTCGTCTCAGATTCCATCCACCGCCAGCAACAACGATTGGAACGATCTCAATTTTTTCCAAAACAACACATCAGATCACAACCCTAAATTTCCACAACCACAAACAAATTGGAATAAGATCAACGGAGCTTTGCCGTTATCTCTATTTGGCGGAGATGATAACGAAGAAGAAGAAGAAATTGAGAATGATTTTAAACAATCGTCATTTTCCGGTAATACTGGTTTTGTTTCTAATAATAGAAATCATAATAATTTAAATGATAAAAGTAATGCGAAATTGGGGATTAATGATTTGATTGCGAATCTGTATGGTCCAAAACAACAGCAGCAGCAGAACAATAAGGTAGTTGATAATGGTAATGAAGTGGATTCAGTTGGATCCAAGGATCCGTTTTCAAATTCGGATCCTTTGAGTTCTGTTAGGTCAAATACAGTTGCTGCTCGAATTTATGGATCTGATGATGAAGGCGGTTGGGAATTCATAGATGCATTTTCAGACTCGAAATTACGGCAAAATGAAATTGATTATAATAATAAGGTTATTTGTTAGCCTTTTCTTCAAGTAGTGACACTGTGACAGTTTAATTATAGTTTGTACATATATAATTTTAAGTTAGAATTTGTGAGGTTTTGGTTATGGTGTTATAAGCTAACTCGAATTGTCTTATTGTTTAGGAACGTTTAGAGAAGACGGTGTCTGCACCGGGTGTACAAGGTGGTTCACATGGAGCTGCTGATCTGTTTGCTGGAGCCAACAATGGGTATTACGTTGAATCTAATGGAAATGAGTTGAGTTCGGATCCAGTTGGTGAGAGTGATGATTTTGATGATACATTTGGGGAGTTTGAGACTGCGGTTACAGAACGACCATCAATGAAGAAGGTAAACGTGGTTTTCTTTTGACTTTTATTGTCATCGTCGAGTTATGTAATTTTTTGAAAATATGCAATTAGATGAGAAACTTCAGTCCCAACTCCTGAAGGAACCACACTGTACCACATGTGCATATGTTAGTTTATGAATAATTTGACCAAAATTTGTGACTTGCTTATAAGAAAACCACAAGAAAGGGAACTGTTGATAAGTAGCCTTAGTTTTTCTGGATTCTGAATCATAAAAGCTACCAATTGTATGACGGACATGTCTAATATGAAATTGCATTAGTGTTGGCTTGAGATGCTACCTGTGATTGTAAGATTTAATTGAGAAAAACTAGGTAATTGAAGTTTTTCCGTTTAGAATGAGAAAAGAATGAAAGAGGTTATAAATGAACCAAGTGGTATTTGGCTCAATGGCATCAACGAATTTTTACAACGCCTAGGTTGTGCATTCAAGTCTTTGGAAGACGTCAGCGTACTGGCTTTATTGGCCATTTCCAAAAAGGAAGAGAGAAAAAAAGTCATCACATTGCCGGAGGTGCTCCTGGAAGCAGTCTCTCTACCCTTGGGTAGAGGTATGACTGTCTACATCCTACCTACCCTATACCCCGCCATTGGCGGGATTGGGTATTGTTGTTGTTGTTGTTGTAAAAGTAGTCATCACAATAAGTGTAGAGAGGTTAGGTTTACCATTGAAGAAGTATGTTGGTTGTTGTCATTCTAGGTGGCTGGCAAGTGAATTTAAAAGCAGAGTGTGCAATCACTGTAATTTATTGTTTAGGACACATTTTTGAGGAGTTTGGCTCAATGATGGTTAGCTACATATCTGGTAAAGAACTAAATATGGAGCAAAAACATTAGGCAATTTGAAGAGCTATTAACAAGAGATCATGGGAACGATGTTAGACCTGGGATACATATAAGAATTCTGTTATGGATAAATATTATAGATGAGTATTAAATATAAGCTGTTTTATTCAGTTTTCAGTTTTATTTAGTTTACCTGATTCTGCTCTCTGTTATAGGAACCTTCTCAGATGACCGTGTCTTCACTAGGTCTACAAGATGCTTCACATGGGCCTATTGATTTGTTTGCATCACCAAACAACAGAGTTTTTGTTGATTCTCATGTGAAGGACCGTGGGTTCGACTCCAAGCCGTTCACAAACTTTCAAAATGGCTTTACTACGGATGTACGGGCTCAGTTTAAAGGTACCACAAATGAGTTAAGTTCAAGTCCATTTGGTGAGAGTGATGATTTTGATGATACCTTTGGGGAGTTTGAGACTTCATTTATGGATCAGCCATCAACGAATGAGGTGTTAAATCTGCCTATTATTTAACATACTGTCACAAACTTCTTTTTTTTCTGTGCGAATAGGTGGCACAATGCTAAGTTTTAAGGCCGAAGGAAGCAAACTCAACCATTTTCTTGTTGTTAGTTAGAAAGAAAATAACTAAGTTGCAGAAATTACTTAAAATTATGTCACATGCCATTACATCTGTTGGTTCATGAATTAATCAACCAAAAGTCATGTGTTATGCATAAACCAGAAGAAAAGGAAGGAAGGCTTTTGTTTATTTTGTTTCTGAATCAATATGACATTCAAGTTGTATCTGTGAGGTGTTTGATACCTTCAAATTTTTTGTATAGCATAAAATACTTCTAATAAGAAATTTCATTGGTGCTAAATTCTTGACATCTTTCAGATGCTATCTGTTAATACAAGATTCAAGTCATAAAAACTAGTTAACTGATCTTTTTTTTTTAGTAGAAAAAAGCAGTGGCATAAAGTTTTTACTTCAACTAGGGTCTTCCCCCCTAATGGTATTCATGGATTTCCACAAGCTATACGTTGGGTCGTTGGGGTTTCATGTCTCTTTCTAACATTAGTGTCCTGGTTTGCCGGCCATTTCACTACAAGAAAATAGAAATAAAAGGAGTCATCACATCGACTATAGAAGGGTTAGCATTGCCAGTGAATTAGTGCTTTGATGTTTTTGGTAGCTGGCAAGTAAATGTACAGCTGGAGGGAAATCTCTATTATTAATGTTTAGTGGGGTTTTAAG
Source organism: Logfia minima (assembly GCA_963921325.1). Taxonomy (NCBI): domain Eukaryota; kingdom Viridiplantae; phylum Streptophyta; class Magnoliopsida; order Asterales; family Asteraceae; genus Logfia; species Logfia minima. Next base: position 12,341,802 of record OY992770.1, on the reverse strand, counting down.
GAATTTGGGCACACAGATGGCTAGCTAAATATATCAGGAAAAATTAAATGTGAAACAAATACATTAGGCAATCTAAAGATGGACATGATAAGAGATAATTGGGATGAAGTGTTGCAACTGTTGCTTAGATGCATACTGCACAGTAGACACCTGGTTGTAGCAGAACTGAGACTACTACTTATATACTTGATATATAAGTTTGACCCAAGTATTAATTGAGGTTGACTTAATCATGCAGGAATCATCCAAGGAAAGGTTCGACCCATTCGGTTCACATGACACGCCCCATAGACCTGTTGATTTATTTGCATTCTCAAACGGAAGTCCTGGTGGATCACACATGGTAAACAATGGGTTTGACTCCAGTCAAAGCTCAGTGGTTCAAAATGGTGTTGCTTCAGATCCATTTTCTCAAACTGAGTGGAAGGAAACTAAAGATGACTCAGATTCACAATCTCCTGGTGCTGGGGTTGATGAAAATTTTGGGAAATTTGAGACGACATTTCCAAAAGCTGGAGGATCAAAGCCCGAGGTAGATCAAAGCTTATTTCCCTTTGTTTCCTGCAATCATATATCTTCTGTGTTTAATTTGTTTCATTCTTATTGATGGTATTCTATCATTTTTTTTCCAGAGATCTGAGGCCAGTTCAAAGAATTACAAAGAGGCTGTACCACTTTCCATTTTTGGCATTGAAGAGGAGCCCGAAGTTGACAGTTCATTAAATCTTCAGCTTGAATTGTTTAAATCGTCAACCCATGGGAAACATACACGGAATCAGAGTTCAAATTTATCAATCAATGACATTCTATCAGATTTGTACGGTCAAGCGGAGCCAATCAGTTCTGCTAACCATGAGAATGATCCAGATGGAAATGTAGATTTACGGCATTCTATTGGCAATGAATATAGTTCTCATGTAGTTGATGATGATGACGATTTCAATGACGCTTCATGGGAATTTAAAGAGGCATCCTCACAATCAAAAGTTGAAAATCAGAAGCTGTCTTTTGAAAAGAAACTGATAAATTATAAGGAGTACTATTCTAATTTGAAAGATGACTTATGTCTTGTTGCAAGGCACCATCTTCATGGTCTAAAGGTCAGTACTCTAAATTTTTATTCAACTTAGGTGTTATCAATTTAGATAACTGTGAGTATACATATGGATTTTTAAACTTGGTGGTATCTGCATTTCTGTCCAGAAAGCTCAAAGTGCCACGACTATTGTTGGTGAAGAGATGGAAATGACGGGCCCCAGTAAAGAATTTCAGGTTTTGCATTTCCTCCTGATTGTTCTTTTCTGTACTTTTGGATTTTATATGTGTAAACTTGTTGAGTTGGCAAGATTTTCGTTTGCCTATTATAGGAGGCCTTGAAGCAGCTTCTTCAAAATGATATCATTTCCACAGAAATCGACGTAGATGATTATTCAGAACAAGTTATATCTCTTAACCAATATATTGAGACTCTCCATGAGCCAGATTTCCAAGTCCTCGAGTCTGAATATCACATCTCAAGAAGATTGTCATTAGTATGTCTTTTGCTCTACGGTTTAGTGAATGCATTCCTTGCTTAATCATTTATTAGTTTATAAATTATGATTGGAAATGGCATATGCTACAAATCAAAGATCAACGTTTCCCGTACATGTCATGAAATTATATTTGATATTTAAAATTCCATTTCTTAAAGAATTACTGACCTTATATTAATTGGGATGAGGAGATTACCTTACGATATAACTTACATCTCATGATTAGGCAGAATCAGATTTGCGAACAGCCATTGACCTCATCAGCCACTTTTCAGCAGTGCTAAAGGCTCTCTTACTGGCTCCAAAGGGTGAACCAGCTCATTATGTCTCCCTATGGCTTAAGATGATTTCAGTATGCTCTCAAGAACTGAAACATGGCACCTGGATTTGGAAGCAGTCAGTAGAGAAGAATGTTCATAATGAAATACTCTCTGAAGCGCAAGGTAATGTGCTATAGTTATTATGCTATTCATAATAGTAAGCTAGATTTTCGAGGTCCCATTAACTCAAAAATAATGAGATGGATTTGTTGCAAACGTTTTTCCATTTGTAGCACTCAGGATAAAATTTCCGTTTATATAAGCTGTTAAAGAATATAGATTGATTTCATACAAACCTGCCTTTATCCTTAAAAACACTTGGATCATGGTTGTGCTTGTGAGTTCTTCTGTTTACTTGTTACCGAATGTAACCTTTCATTTTTGTTCTTCAGGTAAACAGTTCATTATTGCCCTTGGAGAGATTTATAGATCTGTTGTTATTCTGGGAGCTGCAGTGAAATTTTACAAGCCCTGGATACTGTTAAGTGGTGGAGATTTAGAGGAGATATATTCCCTTCTAAAAGAATGTCACTTCCTCTGGTCAGCTTCAGGACTTGAGGAGGCTATCCCCGCTCAGTCTTTATTGGAGTCGATCAGTCATATAAGAAACCTTGATGAACTTGCAATTGCAAATGAAGTTCTTTCTCATAAGGAATCTCAATGCCAGTTATCACTTTTATCACCAGGAGTGGTGCCAGGTGTGTTAACATATACTTTTAATGGAATGAATGACTATATATAGTGAAGAATAAAGGTAGCATATTGAGTATTTAAGTGCCCTCACGCCTTTAGGAGCCAACTGAATTGGGGTGGTGTTGGAGTTCTCATACATCTAAGCCAACATTTACCGGTATATAACATATGTAATAAAAATTATGATTGCTGTTTACTGGCCATACTCTAGGAAGCTTTTTGAGATGAAAAGTAAGATGTACATAATAAAAAAAAGGGTGTATCTGTTTGTGTTTGGGAGAGGGGGCACAGAGAGTTTGCGCTCAAAACTAATTAGAGTCTGCACAGACATGTATTTGCATAATCTCTTTAATTTGATTCTTTAGGTCTTTCCTCTCTTACTATATTTGGTTTTTCTGTTGTATGTAGAAATGAAAATGGTGATATGGAATGGAGATAAATACTTTGTTGCACTTGCAAATTTGTGGGGTAATTTGATCAGCCCCAGTCCCCCAAAGTTGTCTGTTCATGTTGGCTGACAGGATCACATTCAGTCCTACTAACAAATCTTGAAGATATTTCCCTCATTCCAAATTCATGGGTGAATTGATTATGTTGCACTGCCATGAATGCCCGTTCTGATAACAGAAATTACTGGAATGCTCTGCCTTTGTAGAAACCTGCACATTACTGGGATGCAGTGAGTGGTCTTCTTCCAACACAAGCAAGGTATGTAGATGATGTGTGTTACGAACGGGTAAATAGAGCAGCCAGTGTTTGATAATATTGCAGCTTGTTGTGCACTACAATTTATAGTTTGTGAGGAAATGAGTAGGCGTTTCTTAAGAAAATTACAATGTCTACTCATGTCATTTTAGGAGCTGTTTTATACATTTATATCAGTCTTTTTGTGATTTGTTGAAAGGAAAAAAATATAGCTTTAATTAGCTCCTAAAATTACATGCCAAAAACTGGGAATTGTAATGTTTAGGAGGGTGATGGAGTCCCAAGACTCTTTCAAGAAAGTGTTGTCAATGTAGATGATGTATTACAATTTACACATATTTTTGAATTCATGCCATAAAGTACTCTGTGCAAGTGTTATTTTAAGTTCTTTCAGGTTTTGGTTTTTGTTTCTTATTAGTATGTATTTTCATCTTTTGCTCAAAAAAGTACCCAGTATGTATTTTCATCTCATGAGGTACACAAGTTGCCACCACTCGTCCCTTCGGGGACATCCGATAAAATTGGAACAATACAGAGAAGATTAGCATGGCCTTGCGCATGGATGACACACAATTCGAGAAGTGGTCCAGATTTCTTTTTTTATAAGAAGTTTACCAGGGTAATACCCTTTACCAAAAAAAAATGTTGCCACCACTCTATTTGTGCTTGAAAGGAATACAATACTTGAACAAACACTTGTTCTACAGGCATTCAAACATGTTTCAGAAACCCTTCTGCCTGCTTCGGAACGGATATGGACAGTTTCAACCCTAACAAAACTCAAGATCTCAAAATCAAAAATTGACCATTTTCTGAGGAGAATATTGTTCATTCTAAAATTATGTTGAAGATTATGTCTTACAGTTGGTCAACATACAAACTAAGTTGAAAAATAGGCGTCAACATCTTTTTATAAACCAAAAGCTGTAACAAGTGGTACCATGTTTCCATCTTTTTAACTTATCTTAAATCTTTATAAAGGTATTATCCTTAATACTTTAAAAGTGGATATTAAAAATTACTTTTATATCTCTACCACCAATTACATAATTATATAAATCAATATATACTTACTTGCTTCTTTCAATGCATACACTACACATTTATATTCATACATTGACAGTTTAAAATCTCAGACGTTGTTGCGGGTTCAGTTCATGCCTCCGTCAAATTTGACATTTCAGCCGTTAGATACATTGAGATGATCACAATACCCTTACTTTTTATTTCCGAATATAATAGGAAAAAAAAAAGTTAAAAATGAATTTTTAATAAAATGTAAAGGTAGTTTGGTCATTTCAATGTATCTAACGGCTGAAATGTAAAATTTAACGAATGAGATATTGAACACGCTACATATTTTGATTTTTGAACTGTAAATGTAAAAAATAACATACAAGAACTGAAAGTACAGATTTATGCAAACCATATTAACCATCCATGCAATCAACCTTAAAGTTAGTTAACATAAGAGCGTCTTCGGTGGTAAATTTTTAAAGATTTTTTGTGTAGTAACGGGTAAGAGTTTCTTGCAAAAAAATTATATACTTCAATGGCAAAAGGCCGTTATAGCAGGGTGAATTTAAGCAGTACTGTTTTTTGTTATATTATTCGATTAGTACAATTTCAAATATCGAAACTACAAACACGCACTGATTTAGCAAAATATAAGATGAAACGTGTTACCTTATCATAAATAATATCATATCATGTCATACCATATATAACCAGCTATTGTTAAAGTTCATTTTGATAGAAAGATAGAAAATGAGAAGTCATAAAAACATGCCACATCCAAACAAAAAAGGTAAGCAAAAGTGGTATTAACTTAATGCAGAAACATCAGATTTTATACCATTTTAATTTCATGAGTAAATATGAACCAGTGGAAGAAATTGTTCAGCAATTACAAAGTTAGAAATCAAGTTCATATTGGCAACTTCTTGCCAATTTGAGATCAATACATTGAGAACTTGGCTTTAGTATTCTCAAATACTTGTTCAGCAATTATGGCTCCATTACCATCTGCTTTTTTGATCTCCAAGCTCGCTTTCTGATAGAAACCAGTACCTCTCAGTGCGTCCGCAATAAAGTCATCGAACCCAATGGCAATCGCTGCTTCTGCTTTAGCACCGTAAACCAGCCTCTGCAAGTAAAAAATGACAATAATTAATTATTAAAAAAAACCTGAATTGCATTTTCCAAAAGACTTTTAATTTGGCATGACATGGATACAGAGTGAAAACGATACCTTAATTCTTGAAAGATGAATGGCACCGAAGCACATAGGGCAGGGCTCACAAGAGGCGTAAATCTCACATTCAGAAAGCTCGATTTGGTTAAGCTTCTTGCACGCCTGATGTTAAGTACAAAAAATCAGAAAGTGAACACAAAACGTGATATAATAATCTCGACCAACTCCCCACATGAAGTTAACCATTTTGCACAAGTGTAGGTTTAGACTTATACCAAAAAATAGATAAAAGTAGGTAAATTTGGGTAGAAACAAGTGGCTAACCTCTCTTATTGCTGTAACTTCAGCATGTGCAGTTGGATCCGTGTGTTTCAGAACCATGTTATGGCAACTCACAACTACTTCATCATTGCGAACGACAACAGCACCAAACGGCCCTCCATCTCCACAATCAACTCCTTTGTATGCTTCTTCAACTGCTTTTGTCAAAAACTTGTGGTCTCGATCTTGAACAACTGCATAATCCGAATCAAATAATCAGCTTACTAGAACTACGGATAGGTAGGTAATTAACAAAAAAAATTCAATAGTCACTTTCTTACAGCATCTTAAACTTGCTTCTCTAAATCTAACTAATTACCAGAAACTTGAAATCATAATCACTTTTAATGAACACTTAAAACAGCCAAGATTCTGGTTTGTATATAATAAGTAATGTATTCTAGTAACAGCAAAAATTAAGTTTACAAAATAAACTATAATTCAAGCTTCTGATCAACCAAATCCTCGAAAGATGTTCAATAAACGGATCGTCTCTTATCTTACCATCTTGGTGACCAGCAAAAGCAGAAGCAACAGCGATCTTTCCGTCTATAGCTTCAACAACTAATTAACAAGAAAGAAAAAAAATCAGTGAGCCTGATCTTCAACAAAATACAACAAAAAATGAATAATTCGAGATCACATTAAAACTATCAATTATCATAACTAGTTTTCCCTTGGTATCTAACAAGAATGTATCACCATTTATGCTACAAGGTGAGGGTTATTCTAAAAGATAGCTCAAGTTAAATAAAAAATTTGTAGGAAAGATTCTAGTGCCGACACACGGCCTAATGCACAATTTTTCCGATGCACTAAAGTGTAAAAAAAGTGCATCAGGCACATGTCAGCACCAGCATCCGTCCTACAGTTTATACATTAAGAACCCTTTTTATTTGATCATGAGATCATGTACCTGCTATGAAGCTAAAGCATAAAGCTTTGATCTTAGGTGTTATCTAACTCCCAATCACTCCAATATAAGATCCACATGTTGACTTTTGAGTTTCAGTTAAAAATTGATATCGGTTTGCAACAAGATCCATAACAAAGTCCCAATTTCAACATTAAAAATCAGATTATGGCTCACTTTTGGGAATACATACTTAAAAATATATAATTTATATTGAACTTTTAACACATCATTGACTTAGTTACATCTTTGACTTTTTCACTGATCGATTACCCAAATACAAAACTAAAATCAAACATAAATAGTTGAAAACAGTTCAGATCATAATTCCCAACCTCAAAATCAGAACAAACGTCAATCAGGATCCATTAGGTAAAAAGAAAACGAAATTCACATAAAATTAACAATTTTTAAACGAGATCGAAACAGAGATAGCATAATCAACAACCACATTGAAAGCAAATAGACAAGGATCGAATAAAAAATTAAGACTAACCATTAACATCTTCCATGCTGGAATTGAGAAAAAAGATGATGACTTGGCGTGAATGGGATTGTGATTGTGAAATAATAAAAAAGATAATGAGCGTGAAAGAGATACGTGGTGTGAAAAGAAACGTTGGTCCATTTATATGCAACTACAAACCACATTTATTTATTTATTGGTACAAGTAACCTATTTTCACGTTTATTTATTTATTTTTCATCATCATCCATGTCTACGTAAACGAATTGGACGTTCAGAGACTCGTTAAGCGAAAAGTTCGATAAATTAAATTAACCAATATAATTAAAGAATAAGTTTTATGTATAATATGTGGTGTATATGTATAAAATGGAACTAGTTGAATTACTTATTAAACTTTAATAACGCAGTACTTTTATTTATTTTATGTATATGGCATGTGCAAATGTTGGTTCTATCCAAATAAGAATAAAAAGGGTGTTGGTTCTATCCCATGATTTGCTCAATCTCAAAGAAGTAAGACTTGTACTGGATGATGATGAATGACACATTGACACGGCATTGTTCGTATCAATATGGTTGTATTTTTTCAATTATATTATAATAAAAATAGTAAGTTTTCAAATAGCTGCATACAAGTAAAGGTATACAAATTTACATTTTTACATTTAAAATTAAAAATAATAAACATCTTTTTTACGTTTCAAAATTTTGTTCTTACTAAATAAAAGCATATACTGTATGCAATTTATTGCATATTAGTTGATGATTATTCCTACTTGTTATTGCAAATTAAAATGACATGTTGCTGCTTTTGGGCCCTTGGCAACGTTGGGCAGCCCAAGTTGGAATGGCTGTTACTGGGCCTTTTAAATGTTGTCTGGTGGCCCTACTTGTTTATTATTAACTGTTTTACTGTGCTGCTTACACAAGAAAAAAAAACACACTCTGTTTTACTGTGGGTCCAGAACTCAGAAGTACACAACCCATTTTGTTTGTTTTTTGTAATTGTGTTTCCACTAATTATATTTTAATATTGTTACCAGATTTGATTTGTTTAAACGTATTTAAGTAATTCTATCATGCAAAGTTTCTGGAAACCACTAGTTGGTCCTAAATGTTAAGATCTTTATAAAGAATACATATATAATGCTTGACAGAAACCCGATGAATTACGTACACATCATTATAATAAGTGGTTAGATTCAGAGTTAGCATCCAATTATCCATAGCTTATCATAATATGCGATCTTAAGAGTCTAATTATACATGTTTGATCTTAAGAGTTTAATTCTTTTGGAAGTTATTTCGACATGTATCTATATTAGTTCGTGTATTGTAGTTATTATATCCTAGTAAATACTCTAATCATATCTGTGATGCTAGTTGGTTAGCTAAATTAAACTTCAACTTTAAACGTGTTTAAAGTGTTCTAAAGCTACAATTAACTATATAAAATTGTAGATGTGAGTCAGTGGACCTACTATGCAATTGTAACCACTACTATTTTTCTTTGTTCTATTTTTATACTCAATCGTTGAGACTCTTAATAAATAAAAAGAAATATATCGTGAAAAAAGGGGCTTAATGGGAAATAGGGTAGAACGAATCGTAACTCTTATTAAACATCTACATCACAAGGAAAATTGGTGAGGGGGAATATTCCAAACTTTTAACTAAATATGACTTTAGTGGCGTGTAGAAAATGAAAAAATATGAGATATTTGAAAGAAGTTTCTCGAGAAAATATGAAAAATTTATCAATGATATTTGTTTGTAAAAATAATACTTCTATGCAACTCAACGATTTGCAACTACAATACATCAAAGCCATTTTCTATAACATCTTGATTTTTTCAAAGTACAAGTTTAAAAAGTTAATATAATAAATAATCATAGTTAATGTATTGCCTAGCCGTAATCGTTATCGTAAGCATGTAGGGTGTAGTTTAGTAGTCAACCGGACTACCATATACAGATCGGACACAAATGCCCCGGAAGACTACATGGGGAAAGTCCTAAAACCGATGCAGTGAGGGAAGCAAATGAATATTATTCACCATTGTCATTAGAGAATGACACGTCACTTTCAATTCGTCCATTCCCAAAAAAATATTATCGGAGTATGGTGAATCACATACCGCTCAAATTGAGTGGTGTTACAGGATAAAGTTTAGATATCATGTGCTATGATTATAAAGTAACTACAATGTGAAATAGTTAGACGATCCATTCATTATTTATGTTGAACCCGAGCATCAACTCCTTCTCGATTGTAAAACTCTAGATAGCCCTTTCAGTTCTCCCTTCAATTTGATGGTGGTTGCTCTAGTAGATTTATGAGGAGGTGATAGGGTTTAATCCCCTTAATTAGCCTAAGTTTGCCTTTTATGTCTCCTTAGAACCCCTTAATTTTCGCTACTCACATTTTGTTCCTTAATGAGCCATTTCTTTATATATATATCCCAAATTTAATCAAGACGTAATTTAGTCTTATTTCATCATTTTGATAAGTCGAATAATAAATTGTATAGTTTGTTTATATTTTTGTGAAACTCGAATGTTACATTTCTTATTAATAGAATTATTTAGATAATTTCACATACATGTTTATGTTATAATTTTGAAGTAATATTTTATAATTGTGCTATCGAATCTAACAAAATTTGTAAAATTGGTGAGAGACGAATCCTTTAAAACGGGTGGAGAACTGGTACTTCAGTTCAGATCACCTCCTAAGAGGAGATTCTTGGTGATTTACTACGAGTAACAATTATCAAAGATTTTAAGCTTGTTATAGGGAATCAAGATGATTGGAGTTGGAAGTAATTGAATCTTACATTTCTAATACTTATGCAGAGAGTAGACATCAAAGATATTTTGCCTGCTTGAGTCAGATATTTTCAAAATGAATTATTGGATATTGTTCATGGCATGCATCAAATTTTGATTTGGGCTATTTAAAAGTGGATGAACATTATTGTTATTATAAGAAATAATATTTAAGAATAAATGTATTTCAATATAAAGTGGGTGGTAGCATTTTTATCGATCAATATAAAATATAAAAGTAAATAATGTTATAGCAAAATATATATCAAAAAAGAGTTAAAGAAATATTTTGATTGAAAGTACGTAATGCGTTATTCTTAGAAAGAAAACGTCTCGTTGTACATGATTAATTTATTTTAATATGTTTCTCACTTAAAATACGTCAACCTGTTAGTATATATATACGAAGTTGATTCAATGCTTTATATGAAAGTATATATATACTAAGTTGATCTAATAATTACATCATTTATATGATCATATACTTTTTATCATCGTATTTCGAATCTTTAACTCTACATGTGATTATACAAGCAAATTACTATTATTGACTTACAATCCTGATTAATCAATCGATAGAAAACAAAAATAATATATGACCGTATTCAACTCCCGCTGCATGGCACGAACATTAGCATTTTATAACTAATGTGGGACGTCGTTAATCTATCATAGTTTAAAAGTCCTTGAACTCTAGTTTTAAATTGGTAAATTTTAGTTGTAATTTTTTTAAACACTTGTAAGTCTAGGGACTGTTTTCGTAAAATCTACTCAGCAACGTTTGTTACCGGGTTAATTTATGAAATTAACAGTCATAACGTCATTTACCGATCAAAACGGTGGGAACCACCATGGTCACGGCGGGTTACGGTTGTTTCCACCATGTTTATACTGTCTCCGTACGTTTACAAAAGGTAAATCTATCTCCTCCACTATTTTTCCTTCGGCTAGCTTCACGTTTCGTGGCGCTAATACAAACAACAAATTTAATTTCAAATATTATTAACCGCTAATAATTATATTCACGAATCACAAGATCCAAAAATCAGAAGTAATGGTCAGAAATCAGCCACATCACTTCAGATCATCTATCAAAATCAATCGATCGTCCAATTAGGTTTAACTCAATTATAGCTGCAATTGATCAGCATTATAAAGATACATTCCGTTTATAGGATTTTATATCAATACGACTATACCGCTTTCCATAACATAAATAATTGTTATCTTGTTAATCGTTATACTTTGTATTCATAGGTCCCGCACACTTTCTATTTTCCATTTCAGTTCAAAAACATCACGATTTTGATTGGTCCTGATTTAGTTACATACACAGCTAGGGTTTTCACGATTCACATGCTACCGACTGTTTAGTGTTTGTTGTACTATTTGACATTTCATAGTTAATACTTCCAAATTTGAAAACAACTTCTGGACTATTTCTAAGTAGAAGTTAGTACCTAAACTTTAATGCAAGTTGCAAGTGTTTATAAGTTATAAGTTATTATAATATTGTATCCAGTTGTGATAATAGACAGATTTGAAGTCATGTTTGTAGAAGCTACAGCTTCAATTGTGAACTTATCACCGTGTTTTGGTTTGAAATCAGGTTATAAGCATAAGTTTTCTCGAGTTTCGGTTAAGTGTATTGGAACAGCAGCAGATTCTTCTGTTGTCGAGTCTGAGGATTCGGTTAAAGTAAATGGAGTGTCTTTGAACAAAAGAGTTGTGTCTTTGAAAGATGTTGAAAGGATTGGTTCATATAAGAGTAGATTGAAAGAGGAAAAATTGGAGCCTTTATGGGATGATGGGTATGGGACTCAGAGTGTAAAAGATTATCTTGATTTAGCGAAGGATATAATTAAACCTGACGGTGGACCGCCAAGGTGGTTTTGCCCTGTGGTTGCTGATGGGAATGATAGTCCTTTACCTGATTCACCAGTTCTTCTGTTTTTGCCTGGTACTTTCATTTTCTCGTTATTTCTTGGCTTGTTGTTAAAGTATGCTATTTTAATAGAGTTTGCTTAACAAGTATTTTGATTGTTTGATGTATTGCTTTTGTAAGAATGTAGATACCTTGATGATCTAAGTGTGTGCGGTACCCAACTTTTGGTAGTTGAATATCCATATCTGTGTCTGAACATTCATTTGTCTATGTGCATCCTAGCTTCAAGAATATTACTTATGGGCATGAGCATTTGGTAATTACTTGGAAACTAATCAATGTACAGAAATACGACATTAGTTTCATGAAAAAGGAGGACAGAAATGTGACATCAGTTTGGGACACACTAAAAAGCAATTGAGTCAAACTTTGAAACAAGAGGAATGATTATTTTTAGGTATATCTTGTTTGTTCTTAAGGTGGTTTCGTATGATGATGGATTGCTCTTCATTATCTTTTTAAATTTGTTCCATTAGAGGTTCTTGCTTTCCTTCTGCAATGTAGTCTATGATCTTACATACTTGAACTTACATATATGTCAAAGACAAATTTTCAGATATTTGTGTGCTCGTAATCCCACTTCTGATTTATATAGACTCGGTGATTTCATGTAGGGATGGATGGTCTTGGCTTGGGCCTCATTTTGCACCAAAAGTCTCTTAGAAAGTGAGTGGAGTCTTTCTTATTGTTATATGGTATCTAAATATCGTTTAAGACATATTTTTATTTACTCATTTCTTATGTTTAGTAATGAGATATTCTGATGGCAGGGTTTTTGAAGTTCGATGCATGCACATCCCCGTTTATGACCGAACACCATTTGAAGGTCTTACGTTTTCTTGTGTATATGAAGATATATTCACAGCTTCCCATTTTAACGAGATAATATAATTGACTCGTAGTTTTTGGTTATGGTACTTGTTGCTAAACATATTTTCAAATGTCATCCTTACTATCATTATTTAGCGTATATGCCATTGAAAAAGGGGGAAAAACACCCTTATTGCAAAAACAAATATAACAATTGATTTGACACATTAGTTTAATTATATCATTTCTTTGTATATGAAGATTTGGTGACATTTGTGGAGGAAACCTTGAGGTTTGAGCATGCTTTATTTCCAAGTAGGCCAATATATCTGGTTGGAGATTCTTTTGGAGGATGTTTAGCTCTGGCAGTTGCCGCACGTAATCCGGCGATCGATCTAGTAGTAATACTGTCAAATCCAGGTTAGTTTCAAACACCTACAGAGTTTAGATAACAACCTATTTTATCTATCCGTAGATGTTTCAAGTAACAACCTATTTTAATTATCTATTTCAGCAACTTCGTTTGACAGGACACAGCTGCAGCCTATACTTCCCATCTTGGAATTCATGCCTGATTCACTTACTGCAGCTATCCCTTATCTTCTCAGCACTGTAATGGGTATATAATCTGTTTCTAATAGATGCTTCAGTTAATACTTAATACTCCATCCATTATAGACTCTGTAGACTTTTAATTCCTGAATAGTGAATGTACTTATAACTAGAAATGTTGTCAAGAAGAATTTCATCATATATACATTATCACATGGTTCTTGTTATCTTTATGATCTATGTCCTCGTCTTGATCAATGTTGTTAATTACCATATGCATCACCACTAGTGTCATCATCATCAGTATCATCTGTGGTTCTCCTATCAGGTGATCCTATAAAGATGGCTATGGTTGATGCTGAAAGTTCGCGTGTTCCAAATCTTGAGAAATTATCCGAAAATCTTACTTCTTTGCTTCCCCGTCTTTCGGTATGAACTTCCTGCTAGCTTTCTCCTTGTTCTCACACAAAATTTTATGCGAAATAATATATTTCTTTAACTTGAAGCATGTTTTAGATTTCGTTTTTTATTTTAGAACTGTAAACCTACAACCTATCCCACATCATGTACAACAACACATTATATAGACACTGTATCAAGTGAGACCTGAACCCACAACCTCTTAATTGATGGGTCACTATCACGCCACTAGGCTAAAGGCCCTTTGGTACCTTTTAGATTTTAATGGTCTCATAATATCAGGGACTGTCTGATATTATTCCAAAAGCAACACTTAGTTGGAAATTGAAGTTGCTTAAGTCTGCTGCTGCATATACCAATTCTCGTCTACATGCTGTTAAAGCTGAAGTGCTACTGCTTGCAAGGTTAGTTTCATTTAGGACATATATATCCTTATAAAATGTAAGCGCTGTATGCTGTCTTAGTTGTAAGTATATTTTTCCCTCTGCAGTTAAATTACTTTGTATTAGTTAATTCTATCAATGCTAACATTAATTTTGACCCTGACATACGTTCATTAAAGAACAACAGAAGGTTCTATATTTGTATAAATCGTGAAGTTAGAAAACACAGAACCATTTGCTATTTGTTTCTAGTGCGATGAGAGGATTTTACATCATCCATTTTTTGAAATACTTAGCCGAGTCGGATGGTACAAGTTATTTCATTTATAGTGCTATCTTCTCTTTGTGTAATGCTCCATAGTTTTTGGATCTGTTGAGTTAGTTTCTACTGAATACATGTGAAATTTAAGGATGCACATGTCTGTTGCTGTAAAGCAGACATGTGTCCCATTGTCTGTATTTTAATATTTACAAATATTTATTTTATATTTTAGTGGCAAGGATAACATGCTTCCAAGTAGAGATGAAGCTCAAAGGCTCTCAAGAGCATTGCGGAACAGCAAAATTTGTTACTTTAAAGATAACGGCCACACTCTATTACTGGTACTCGAAAGACTTTTTCCTCTTTCTAATTTATCCCTAGGTTTCTGCATATATTGCTGCCAGTATTCTTTGGAGCTTTTTTCTGGTAAGTGTTTTTTCTTATGTTTTGGGGCACAAATTTAACTAATAAAATGCATTATGTGATTTCAGGAAGATGGTGTTAATTTGTTAACGGTAATTAAAGGCAAGCTAAAGTATAGACGATCATGGAAGCATGATTTTGTAAAGGACTACCTGCCTCCTAGCATGTCAGAATATAGAAGTGCCCTTGACGAACATCGGTAATGCTGCATGTATATGAATTCTTTTATTATCTATGTATGGACGAGGTGATCAGGTAAACCATATGATTCCAGTTTGAACTTCAAAATTTTGCATCATACAAAATATGTCCTCAATGTTCACTTGAATATATTTGATTTATCATGCTAGCATTTAGAATTGCGAGCATCTGTATCAAACAGTAGAACGCAAAGTTGAGGATAAATAGTAATTCTCCCTTGATAAACGGCTAGCCCGTTAAGTTAGAAGGTCTAGGGACCAAAGTTGTATATACCCACTAAAGTAGGGATGATGACCAAATTCGTAGATTCCAACATAATAGGGAGACAATATAAACTTATCCTTTATTATATGTAGAGTTGAAGAATTTTCCTACACACTTTATATTGCTAGATCTTGAGTTGTAAGAAAGTGAGTATATGTAAAGATGGGTATGGGTAACGCACTTTGTTTTTGCTCATAAAAAAGCTCTAATTTTAAATAAACATGATAATAAACCTGGAGATTTCATACAAATATTATCTGAGGTAATCTCACTCGGTTCTCCAGTCAAAATAAAGACGTGGCAGTTGACATGTAACTTTGATCATATTGACCTCTCTGACATGGTGATGAAATCTTTTATGAAGTTCGAGCCTATGTGCAAATGATGTTTGTTACCCCAAATAGAAGTTAGACCAGAGTTTGTTATATCTTTATGTAATTTTTTCCTATATATGATGAATTTACTGATATTGATGATGTCATTCAGGTGGCTCCAGTTTGCTACCAGTCCAGTAATGTTTTCAACTTTAGAAGATGGAAGAATAGTGAGAGGCCTTTCTGGTGTTCCAGATGATGGTCCTGTATTATTAGTTGGTTATCACATGCTATTGGGACTAGAACTTGTGCCACTCATTTTAGAATTTTTAAGAGAGAAAAATGTCATAGTTCGAGGCATAGCGCACCCAGAACTATTTACTATGAATTCTGCAAGCGGGCTTCAAGAATTTTCATATTTTGATTTGATGAAAGTATTTGGTGCCCTGCCTGTTACCCCGAGCAACCTCTTCAAGTTGTTCTCATCAAAATCTTTTGCACTACTTTATCCTGGCGGTGCACGTGAGGCTCTTCATCGTAAGGTTTGTAATAAAATCCATCAATTTTTGGTGTTAAGTTTGTAACAATATCATCTATTTTGGGTTTTAAAAGTTTAGCCTAAAATTACTAATGTACCTCTTGATTTGGATTGGAGGGAGTACCAAGTTATTACCGTGTGCATAGGAAAATGAAAATCAAGAATTTTCTGATAGTGTTCATTTTTTCCTGTGATTGTTTGGTTTATGATAGTGGTCTTCTTTGATATTAAAAATTTACTGACTTTGGTTTTGTCCATGCATTTACCAGGGTGAAGAATACAAGTTGTTTTGGCCTGATCAACCAGAATTTGTAAGAATGGCAGCAAAGTTTGGTGCTACTATCGTACCATTTGGAGCCGTTGGAGAAGATGACGTCGCTGAGGTAAGCAGTAAGATATAAGTGTATATTGCTAAACATACAATACATATAGATACAGCAACAGTAATCTGTAACAAAAAAAATTCTTCAGACCCATGTGTTGCTCAATGTGTTCTTTAATAGTTACATTGGTTCTTACAGTTGGTTCTTGACTATGACGACATAATGAAAATTCCCGTGCTAAACGATTACGTAAGGAAACAGAATGAAGAGGGTATTAGATTAAGGTGAATTGCTTACAAACTGCATTCGTTATCTCTAATCAGTTGGACTTTTTGCTAATTATAATTCAATTGGATTCCTTTACTTATATAGCCCAACACTTCAGGAGACATGTAGTATTTGTTATATTAAAACCCAACTTACCATTTTGTTGCTCAGTCGGTTGATTAGTGTGTTTTGCTTACAGGACTGACATGGAAGGTGAAATTGCTAACCAGGATTTTTACCCTCCGGGCCTTCTGCCAAAGGTACCGGGCCGATTCTATTATTTATTTGGGAAGCCTATAAGAACGGAGGGACGCGAGAAGATGTTGAAAGATAGAGAAAACGCAAAAGAGTTGTACATGGAAATCAAGACTGAAGTTGAACAGAGTATGGCATATTTGATAAAGAAACGAGAGGAGGATCCCTATCGCCGAGTTGTTGATAGGGTTATTAACCAGCCCATTTCGACCCCGGTGCACCAAGTTCCAACATTTGAACCTTAAGACTGTACATTCTGATTAAATAGTCACCATGATAGCAGTTGATAACTTAGTGATGAAATTGATGTAAATCTCAAATGTACACAAGTTGATATATCAGCTATCCCTCAAAATTTATCTTCAAGTATATACATATGTTAGACTATTATGATATAGAAATATAAATGTATTAAGCTAGCCACATATATGCACATACGAGTTATTTTCAGTTTTCACGAGGATTGCACTCTCAAGAATCTTTTTCGTGTTAATTTTTTGCAATTTCTTTGATTAACTTTTTGAACTATTGCACATTATTGTTTAGCCAATAAGATAAAATGAAGTAAAATATTGCATGATGTTTTCAGAAAAAGGGACAAACAAAACATAGATTGCCAAATTTCACTTGATGGGTTATTCTTTTAAGAAATGGCTATAAATTTGACCATTTGTACGATCAATCGGTGAAGATCAAATCCAACTTTTTGTTAAAATAATGATAACAGGTGGTGAATTCTAACTGAAATCTCTTCCTTTTCACCGAAAAATAACAAAAACAAATGCCATGCTTCGTTTAATTAGAATTAACATGTTTATTTAAAGATAATGGAAATCAATTTTTATGGGATGTAACGTTTGCAGTCAATATCCTTGGAGATTAATTCATTAGACATACTTAATCATCTATTCTATTTAACCTTACAATGAATTAAGATATTATGATTTTATTAAAAATTAGTTGTACGATGTGGATTATGTACCGGATTTTTTAAGTGAAGGCTATGTACGGCAAAACTACTTGAAAGTTGAACGTTTAATAGAGTAATTGTAGCTGACAAATGTAAATTGACTTAATAAGTACGTACAATTAAAACCGAAGAACGATAATAATTGATATTTTTTATGAAGTTAAGAACTTTATCCGCCAAACAACGCTTAATCTTAAACTTCAATAAGTTGCTCGACGAATATACCCCAACATCAGAATTTGTTTGTTTTAATTAGGTTACACATATCATCGTATTTATATAAATCACACTTTAGGTTCAATTTTAGACAAAATACTTAACGTAGCTTGTTTATAATCCTCGGTGTAGTTAGAACTATACTCGGTAATTGTTAAATTGTCCTATACTTCGTTTTATCTGTCAAACTATTCTACTTTATAGAATCCGATTAAAATGAACATAATGTAGTAACTAATTTGATTGTATGTCCAAAAAGAGGATTTCTAACAATTATGGACATTATGCTCCTCGTTTGCTTCTTGTAATTCTCTTGTTTGAGTCCCATTTTTTCTCCCTAACGTTCTATTATACAATATCATAAAGTTCAATCGGTGATTTATGAAGAAAAAATAATAGGGTACAAATCATCATCTATAATGATATTGTAAGACTCAAGATTGAGTCTGAAATTATATCTTTTGTCTTTAGTGACTTTCAAAATTTTAACCAAAATCCCTTCCATTTTAATCTTATTTAATGATAATGATGTATAAAGGATGAACGGTTAAAATTATTTATACACTGTCTAATAAAAAAAAGGTACCAGCAAGACACTATGGAGTACATATTTATCGAAATACGAAGTAAAATGGCAAAATATATAAAGTGATTTTGGCAGTGAGATACTCGTATAAAACAAGCTACTGTTTTGAATGAAGTTGTGCATAGGGATTGTTGTTGTTGAGTCTCGTTTCAACACTTTTGCAGGAGTGTTGTTTTCTTTTAAGAACCGTACCTAGCACAACAAAATATCACTTCAATCGGGTTGGTCTTTTGAGAAACACAACGTAAACTTTTCCTTTAGGAGTAATAATAAAAATATAAAATGGATTTGAATATTGTTACTATTAATAATAATAATATGTGGTATGGTATCTCATGAAAACGTTGGTTCTTTTAATGAAGATGCGTATGCGTATACCACGTGAACTTCACAATGTATATTTATGGTACATGTTCACGTAATGATCATCGAAAACGTTGGTTCTTTTTTGTTTTTTTATTCATTTTCAACAAATAGTAATGTTAAAGTTGTAGGGAGTATTCATTTTCAACAATAACTGTAACAGCATTTAAGGTTTAATCTGTTCCAAAGATGAGGTGAAGTTCGCAATTAAAACACATCTACCCCATGTACGTACTGGGGTGTACGTGTTTAATACCTACATTATTCATTTCTTCAACTTCATTACGTAATCATCATTCACTGATATTTGCTTGCATGATTTTAAGCATTCAGTCTTCATTACTTCACCTAATTTATAAGCGTTGGCCCCACTTTACTTAGTTTTTCTATTCATATAAGTCAGAGAAATACAATATGATTTCTTTTAAATGTTCTTTAGTAGTATCAATTATTTTCTTAACTAATGATCAACCAATGAGTTAAAAAAATATGTACTAGCCATAGAAAAATCGTTCGTCTAGTTAATTATACGGACGTTGCATGTAACAAATATAAATACGGGGCCGAGAATGGCCTACGGTGAATGCTGAAAACAAGGGTTTAGGCATCCACACTTCGTTGCGGTCATTAATCTTGCCATATTATATTAATAGTAGCATGTTATATTATCTTTTGTGAGACAAATATTTTTATTATTATGTCAAACAAACATGGTTATTAGCAAGATAACTAAATGCGAGTAACTTTTACTTTACTATAATTAGAATTCCTAAAAGACGCATCACCTTAAAAGGGATATTGTGCATATGAATATATAAAAGGTAAACTTAAAATGATTAACAACACAGTTAAAAGATGGTCACTAATATGTGAAATTTTTTTTTTACATAAGTCACATTATTTTTTTCCGGAGGATGTTTTTCTAACACACTTTATTGTTGTAATAATAATGATTTTTTTTTTAAAAAAAAAAGTAAGGAAAAACTTCAATAAATAGGAAGTCAAGCTCAAAAGTTCAAAACACATCGCAAGCTTCATATTGAAGCCAAAATATGAGCAGTTATCTTTATCCAATAATTACATGAATTTTCAACCGAAAAAAATCATTATAATGTATCCAGATTTTAACATGGAGTACTAAACCAGTACTCCCAGTTTACATTCTTTGATGTACACCTGCTTGAAATCCATACTTTTGATAAATTTTGCACTGAGGGAAATAAGTCTTCATTTAATATTTCTAGAATAGAATCTTGATTCGCATGAACAATACGATTGCGCCATCTCCAAATGCTCCAAATCAATATCATACATATCGCATGGAAAAACTTTGAGAAAGTAGCGTTTGCATTCACCAAGCATTGACCCCTGAATATATTATATGTTATAACACCCCTTAAATTAAATCAAGGTTAAAATAGTAATTTGACTCGGAAGCGATGGATAAAAGATAATATTATAACTTATCTTACAAAATGACCATAGATTTTTCGCGAGTTTACAATATTAAAACACTACTGAAACAAAACATATAATTGTTATACAAAATCCACATACACGTTAATTTACAAAACATTCAAAAACATATCAGAGTGATGGCACGTGTCAAACATTCTTCAAAACCATCTTCCTGCCCAACCCACAAAGGACAAGCATAACCTACAGGAAGGGAAGTGGTGGGATTAGCACAAAGCTAAGTGAATGAATGTACAACTAACAATTCAATTCAGCATAACAATCTGTTTACATTAAACACAGTAAACACATAAACTCAAGAGGATCGGCGGTTACTGAGGAACCCTACAGCCGCGGTGGCCCTCAGTAACACTTACCCACAATCTGTAAAGGCCCATACAGAATAGGCCGATAACTTGGCACTACAACACAACAACACAGTTTCCAGCGACAACACATGTATCTGGAACCTGTGTTGAACACAGTAGTAATCAAGTCCAATCGCAATTGACCTCTGAATAACACAGATGCCCGAAGGCCACATATGCACAACAAGTAGGTATACAAAATCATAACTCAGACTAAACAGTCAATCAAGGTTTACGTTACTTGTTGTAATCACACCATTACAACTAACTCAAATTATGAGTTGCAGATCCACTCACCTGTCTGCTACTATCCACCTCTCAGAATTCTAATATTACTGAGTCTTCGACTGATCTGAGAATACAACAGATAATGAGTTAGTAACTCATTTCGTAAGCGTATAACATATCTCAACGCATAGTATCTAGATAATAAACATTTATCAAGTTTAAATCATCATAAATAGCACATTCTTACAAGCAGGTAATTCCCTGAAGTCTAAGGAAGTAAGAGTTCAATCTGGAACGAAACTCGAAAATCCCGGAACGTCATTTAAAAACTGAAAAATGCCATTTGGAAGCCCAAGACGACCCCGAAAGGCCAAAAACTTACGGGGCTATGGTACATAGTCTTGATTACTTGATCGATTCTGAGTGACCATGCGAATTTCATCAAAATCTAATTTTTAGTAAGATTTTCACAAAACTTAGTAACACTTACGCATTTTCAAAATCTGCGACATAAAAAGCGATATTGCCAATATCGCCAAATCACTAGCGATATTGCAAGCGAAATTAATCGCGATATTACCTGCGATATTGGTGGCGATATTACCAATATCGCCTAAACCAGTTCATCTGCGTTTTTGCAGAAAACTGGGCTGATTTTACCAAAAATTCTCAAATCTCAATCTTAACAGCGTTTTTCACCAACTAAACGTTCTAACACTTAGTAAACACATAAACAAACACTCGAAATTCATCAATTTAACATAAAAACACATAATTTCATCAAATCACTAACTTTTCTCTCATTTTAGAAAAAAAAACTAAAAACTAATCAAAACTAACCTTAATCTGATTTAATCCACTGAAATGAGTTGTAGAAATGATCTTCTATGAATTCCGAATCTAATGGCACAATTTGGGGATGTTTTGGGCTTGATTTAAGCTTCAATTTTGCAAGTGTGTGTTTTAGTGTGTGTTCTTGGTGTTTCTAGTGTGAGATGAAGATGGTGATGAAATGAGGATTAATTTCCAGATTTTGGGTTTATATATATATAATTACGTATACTACGATGTATTATTATCATTAATCTAGCACACGATTGTATTAGTTCTAATAGTTAGGCTAATCCGTATTTTAAACTAAAAATACCGTAATTCCCATTTAATCATTCCTAACAATTATCTAATCAAACATTTCATATAATTTAATTCAATTAAATAACGTAAATAAGGAAATGAATTTACCGAAAAATATTAGGCCGATGGGGAGGATGTTACATATGTCGATGTTGGAATAGGACTGCTAATGTTCCACCAAGCCCACAGTTTACGCCATAAAGTTTTAACCTTCGACTAATTACATAATATATGATCCATAGACTCCAATTCCAGGTTGCAAACCGGGCAATTTGTTGTCTTAAGAATGATTCCACGTTTATACAGATTCTGTCTAGTAGGAATTCTGTCCAATGATGCCCTCCAAGTGCATATGTTCACCTTTTTGGGATCCATGAATTCTAGTGATGATGAATGCCCAAACCTGGGGTATTGTATAACTGATCCTGAATTTGTTTTGATAGTTGTTTCACAGAGAATGACCAGAAGAATGCAAAGTCTAACGCCACGAATCTTTGTCACCTGCAGAAAGAGATGTAATGCCAATAATAAATAAAATTGAGGATAAATCACTTAAAACTCTACCTCTTAAAGGTGAACGCTAATTCCAAATCCTTAATGATAATAATAATAATAATTATTATTATTTTATTTCTTTTTTCAACGTGAAAAGCACACTAGACAATGTTTACATACATTATAATCAATTAAGTAATTGTCATAAATGAAATTTGTATAAGTAGTTTTAATAAATGGTAGGTGGAAAATAAATATGTCATCTTTTAGCTTAAAAATCTAGATATTAAAACTCGAGAAGAATTCAAATTTAATTATTTTAAGTGTTTGGGAGTAATAAAAATTAGGAATTTTGGTGACCGTGCAATGCACGGTTCACTCCGAAAAAAATAATATTAAAAGTTTGAATAAAGTTAGTAAAAATTGCATGTAGCCTCAGATTAGATGTTACGAGAAAGAAAATGAATGATACGGAGTATTATAATGTTAGGAAGTTACTATTCGAACACTTTATAAGAGGCGACGTGATTAATAGATATACATATATTTAGAGGATGATAAGATTTGCACCTAGATACATACACACAAATAAGAATGTTCATTTAAAAATACAAGGATGTTCATTTAAATTTTTCTAAAATATTATAGTTTTGATACGGTTAAACATTCAATGATTGAAGAGTCTATTCTCTTTCTCATCAAGATATACGATAAAATAAAGGGTGTATCTTCCTTCACACACACCCGAATTTCCAAAAAATCCTCAAGTGACTTTACCCCCTTAGTCAAATAAGTGAATCACGCTTCCAATTAACCATCTTTTTATTTTTTTTATTACTTTTTGTTTTTAATAATTACTTATAGAAACCCTCCCATTTTTCTCAAAATCTTCAAATGACTCCCTCTTAGTCAAATTAATCAATTATGTTTTCCATTAACTTTATTTTTTGTCTTTTTTTATTTTATTTTTATATAATTATCTTTACAAATCTCCATTTTTACTATAGTTTTATTTCTATGTATATCAATATTTATTATTATTATTATTATTATTATTATTATGTATTAATATTAAAAAAGGAAAAAAGAAAAAAAAAAAAGACAAAATTGATGATACACAGGTTTTTTTATAAATTTTTGAAAGTTTGTATAGAAAAACATTAAAATAAACTACTTACTTTAACACCATCTTTGACATTGGTTAACAAATTTATCCACCAAATGTATATTATAGTTATGTAGTTACTACAAGTTTTAACTTAACAAAAAGAGCACTTGAATAAGGTTAACAGCGAAAGTTATCGTTTTGGATGAAATGAGATAAAAGATCGCACGTAGCCTCAAATTAGAAACTGAAAAAAACAAACTAATTGCTATACAATGATTCCTATAGTTTAGCAGATGAGAAAAACCTCCAGTTGACCACTTACTTTTAACAGATATTACATATACTTCAATAGTTTATCCGCTAATTGTATTATATATTCTTGCTCCTTTGAAATAGCTTGCAATTTGTACTGAGTTAATAGAACATAGTATTTTCATGACTGGTAAATAAAAAGAGGTTTCTAGTGATATATTATTGAGCATGGCTATATAAACCTAATTACATAAGGTTAAAATGATACTTAACGATTCAATTCATAACACATGAAATTGAATTTTTTTTTAACTAATAATTCTAAAACATGTACCAAAAAATAATTTAGGTCTTTCTTAGGTATTTGTTTTACTATGAATTATATTCCTTATTAGCTTTATATGCACATTTGTCTCCCAATAAGACAATGTGCGTCTCAATTTTTGGAGGTGAGTTCTTTTTAAGATTTATAATTTGTATATGTATCGAAATTTATACGTTTTATTATTGTGTAAGGATAACTTTAAAAAATTTTAATGCATTTTTCAATAAGCGATATATAATGGGAAAGTGGTCGGCCTCGACGCCGATCATTGTTTGTTTTCATTGCTTTATGTATAATTTCTATGGCAAGATGTACATTTTTAGCACAAATTGAAAGTGGTAGTTGATACTAAGGTAAAAGTAAAGAAAATTGACCGTCCTCCTTCACGTTTTAACCACCATGACGGTCCATCTCGATAAGCACGGAGCCATCATGGTCCGTCCATCTCGCACATCGTCCACAAAGGGACGCTCCATTTGGAATGAAAGTGGGGCCGGGTGCATATTTTTTGTTTATTGTTAATTTGTGTAACTTTCTGGACCTAAAAAAGTAGTGTTCTTAATGTCTCGATATAGAGAATGAAAAAGAAAGTCACAAGTTTTGATAGTAACCTTTCTAATAGAAAACTCATATGAATATATGATATGAATGTGATGAATTCTTCCTACTATAATGGATGCTCTAATAGAGGACCCTGAAACACGCTAAGCACAATACCATAAATAATAATTAATATTAATAATAATAGTAATATAAGAAACACGAATATTTAGAAATATGTAAAGGAGTAAAATGGTAGTTTCATGGAAATGGGAGTGATGCCCTGAGCCCTTTATGAGAAATTAAAAAAATAGAAATAAATGAGTATCAATGCGGTGTCGTATTGTCGTAGAGTGTAGTCAGAGTATGTACTGAGTTGGATGTTGGG
Source organism: Logfia minima (assembly GCA_963921325.1). Classification (NCBI taxonomy): domain Eukaryota; kingdom Viridiplantae; phylum Streptophyta; class Magnoliopsida; order Asterales; family Asteraceae; genus Logfia; species Logfia minima. The sequence continues at coordinate 12,316,438 of OY992770.1, read as the reverse complement.
GTTTTTATAATAATAATATTAATATTAATAAAGATAAATTTGTGAACTTCACTTTATGGTCTTCCACTGTCACACTACTGTCCACTATCGACCACCTAACCAAGGAACATACCAATTCTTTAGGTATGTATTTATAATGTTTCACTAATAATTTATATCATTCTGACTTCTAGTTTCATAACGACAAAACAATTTAATTGAACGAATTTGTTATTTTTGGCAAACTTATCATGTCAGATGTGTTGTAATCAAAGTTTTCACTGATAATTAGATGGATCAAGTTGATGGAAAGTGGGTTAAATAGATTAGTTGATCTAAACTACACATGTTACATGTTAAACATTAAACGGATCTAGTATGTTTTTGGATCTATATTTTAGGTCTATATATGATTACTTTGAAGATATAATTTAATTTAGAGTTTATTGATTTGTGATGTACTTATTTTTTATTTTTTATATTGTATGTGATTAATTTTTAAATTTTCTATTGTACGAGGTAAATCCTTTGAACTTCTTTATTGTATGTAATATTTCTTTTTTTGGCCATTTCAGAAAAGGAAAGTTTCATTTTCTATCTTGGCCAAAAAAGACAAGTCACTGTACAATAGAAATTTTTTGAAAGTTTATCTCATACAATAAAATATTTCAGAGTTAATCTCATACAATATAAAAATGTGAAAGTTAAACGCATCATGAATCGATAAACCTTTTAATTTATTCAGATCCAATTATATCGAAGCTGATATAAATAGTCTTATTATTAACAGTTATAAATTATATTTTTACTTAATTTGATATCTTTTAAAAGGTAGCTGCTCTGCTCCCTTCTACATCCGCCTTATAAAAATATACATTCTATTTTTATCGACTCGCTCTATAGATTAATACTAAAGACTCTTCGATTTGAATTACTGTCAATCACTCTAAAATGACCAAAAGGTCATATCATTGTTTGTCTAAATTTGTAACTGTTTAAAGTTTTTGGACGCATTTATGAAAAAACTTGATGTATCCACGACTGTCGTACCTAAATTAAAAGAGTACATTAACAAATTCTCGGTCAAATGAGCGTTTTATATGGGATTATTTACTTTGTCACTGGCGATCATTAACTATGATGATGTTCACCACAATTAAACAACTTATAGTCGGCGAGTTAAAAATTTACATATGGTGGTCAGTACGGCCACATGCACCCTGTGGGAAATTGCAGTCTAGTCCCTCCCAATACTTTAATTGGCAGCAATGATCCCCAATAATGTGGATCTACTTGCAATATCTAGCCAAAAATTATTAGAGTTTATTTGGCTAATGAGACTACAAATGATCGAATGAATCGATTTCAATATAACTGAAAATGTAAAGTTAATGGACTTGATCTTAATATTTTGAATCAAATGCATTAATATACACATATCCCAAATCTATCTAAGGTGTCATTAGAAACTTATTCCCAAACTCATTAAAAGTTCATAGTCATAATCATTACAAGCTTTAAATCAAACACCCCCTTAATATCGATCGACCCCTTTAAGTTTTAACCTTTTCACATCAACTCATAACTCATACACGTGCTAATGATAAAACAATAGAGTATAATCAGTTAGATTATAATCTTAAGTTAAAAGCAAATCATAAGTTATAATTGATATATAAGTTATATTGAAATTAAAATTAAGAAGATCTAGTGAGATTATAAATTAATAATGAAGGGATTCAAGCACTATATCATTGATACATCATAGATATACCATAATGCATTAAAGGTTCTATCATAACTTAAAGTGCTTGAAGTTGACCACTTATAACTTGACCACTTACATATTATAACTGAAGTTGATTTGAACTTGACCACTTGCATTTGAGAGGACAATTTGATTAAATTGATCACTTGAACATGAGAGTTAACCTATATTAATTGTTAGTAGTGACGGATGTAGAAAGGAGAAGGGGTAGCTGCCTCTCAATAATTTTTTTAGTTATAAGTACTGATAACACTTTATAATTTTTACTTTATAATTTTTACCTTCTTAAAAATGATTCACTCACTCAACCAATATACTCTGTTCTACCTCTAATTGTCACGTATCTTTTTGTGTGATTATGGTAATCGTGCTTCTGATATGATCTTCCACTCATAAGACTTTAGTGTGTTTATTGTAAGAAAATAGACATATGGATATATTTGACCAAACCCATTATGAAGTGCAGTTCATAAACATCTAACACGTGCATGTTTCATTTTTAAGGCGCTATTATATTTGTTTTTGCCAACTAGGAATATAAAACCGCCCATCATAGTATAGAAGCGTGTGGTGTTGTACTGTACTCGATAAAACGATATGGAAACCTGAAATGAATAGTAGTACAAAATGTGCACATGATAAAATATTGCAAGTTGGGAATAAAATAAATTATAAGGTTATAATTAGATATTGGATTCTAGTAGGTAAGTGATTTTAAAGCTGTCAAGGGTTAAAGGTTCTCATGGAGATGGCTGTCAAGTACACAAGAAGATGCAAGAAGATGGATGGATCATGTCAATACAAAATTTAGTTTTTAGTTGAGTTAATATTTCATAAATAGATATTCAATCTAAGGTGTTATTCGATTAAACTATTTTAGTTTTCAATTATTTGACTCAAGTTTTTTGGCCTTTTCAAGTTTATTATTTGATTCATAAATTGAACAGAGTAAGGCGCGAGTAATGCACTTTAACTAATGTATATACGTAATATAAAAGGACGTATAAAAAATAAAAATAAAAATGTCATCTTAAAAAAATAAGTTGTAACGATTGTAATTTTTTTTTAAATACATAACTTTTGTTCGTGACCAATAATTTTAATATGGAATAATTTTAACACGGAGAGAATAATAAAATTCAATTCTAATATTTTATTGAGTATGGTTTAAAGAAGTTTGAAGGTTAAGTCTAGTTTGACCCTTTGAATTGTTGGGGCACCTAATTGAAGACCATGATGACCCTCTTGAAGGGTTACCCACCTCTAGACTTGTAGTTGTTAACTTCCACGTTACAAAATTCTTTCTCCGACTTCTTTGTCTAATAAAAACTCTATTAATAAGCTTTTTTAATTCTATATTTATTGTCAAAGAAATCTTAAATTAATTATCATAGATCATGTATATTGAATAACATCCAAACTAGCCTGTTCAATATGACATTATCAATGTTACATGTGACATATTTAAGGGATAACATGATTATTATTTCTTCATTTATTTATCAAATATAGCTAAGAAATGTTAATTCAAGGCATATCAAATTAATTTAGTGTTGTATAACACTTTATTCAAATATAAACAACTAGTAGGTAACGCGTACTGTACACATTTGGACACTGATCAAAATATAAGACGTGCCCAAATCAATATTTGTCGTTTAATAGAATAGTAGGGTCATAAAGTTTTTAATAATACAACAATCATTATCACAAAAAAGTAACATATTAAATATTTCTAGAAAACGCATAACATATGGAAGCAATAATTATCTTTTAGAAAGGTAAAATAATACACGGTACAACGTAGTCATGTAATGTTAGGTTGTATCGGTCTTAACACTTTCCTATATTCATAATAACCGTATCCAAGTTATGAACTTGTTAAAGTTAGGGAAGGATGAATGTAATCTTAGATATTCTTTGTGTTCTATTTTTATTGTCCCAAACAAAACAAATGCGTTTCGTAATAAATCGATAAAATATTCACTTTATCCTTATATTCGAAATAAATTTTATTTAAATTATTTAAGACATGAGTTATTGAGAGCAATATATGAGAGTTAAATTTGAAAATATGACAATCTTTAATAGTTTCTTTTTTGTAAGTGGACAACATTTTTAGAACAAACAAAAATAGTAATCTGTACAATAAAAATGGGACAGAAAGAGTAATATATTACGCCTCAATTTCTAATTTGGTAAAGTTTTTTCCAGATAATATATTATATAAAAGATTTCGTTAATAAAGGTAAAAACTTACCTGCAAATTACATATTTATTCGAAATTAATCACTTGTACACCTCGACTCTTCAGTATCATTTGTCTATTTGGTTGTATTTTACATATTATCTTAAGAGTGACTGATTAATATTAAAAATGATAATAAAATTGGACACACGATCTTATACATTTAATCACGGGGATGAATGATTTGTAAGAGCCGGGGTAAAATTGTATGGCTGGTTATTTCTAATGAATCTGTAAGTTGTAACTTTTATCTATATTAATAAGATCTATAAATATATTGTCAAAATAAGGAAAAGGGAGCTCTCAGAATTTATGTTTTGCGCATAAAGTTACGATAGTTTAAAAGTTACGATATTACCACAAAAAATTGGTTTATCCCTTTTGATACTACAAATCCAAGACAAATGATAGGAAATAGCAAACAAGGTTAACAAAAGTTAATATAACTAGTACGATTTTTATATCACATAGGACGTATTCGACAACATAACTTATATGACTTAAATCTTATTCTCTTCACAAGATCAAGCTAGAATTATTATTCGATAAATAAAAATATCGAAGGCTATTGTAAAAATAAACACTTAAAAATAAGATAGTTCAATTAGCTTATTAAAAATGTAGAAGTTATAAAAAGTTAAATTATATAAATTTAAAACGTGTTTATTCTATTTGATTATATTCCTTTTGTTTTTTACGTATATTTACATTTTAACCTTCAATTACTTTACTAAATATTAACTCCGACAAAAAACTTACAACTTCGACTACCAATTACTCTTATCAAAAGTACCCGTAAACTACGTTTTATTTTAAGCTAGAGACTACAGTCAATATAGTTGGTGCATCTTTACTTATTCTGACAAACGAAATTACTTCTTATCGAATACATATCAGGTAGCAACCAAGCTGGAGGTCATTGGTAGTGTGGAGGGCCCACTTGAAGCTTGAAATAAGTACTACTTACCCTCCTACCGCTTTAAATTGAGTGTCTTTTTTATTTAAGTTTTACATAAATCTCTCATATCTTCATATATCTTTTTTTCTTCTTTCTTTTTCACTTTCAAATCTCTGCTTTTATTCGCAAAAACAATACTAGAAATCATCAACGCTCATTGATCAAGATGAACAAACAAGACTTCATGAAGCTTCAGGTACTTGTAATTTCTTTAAACTTTACACACGAACGACGTCGTTTTACATGAATTAATAATTGATTTTTGGATGCAGACTTGTGTACTCAGAGTGAACATACAGTGCGCTTGTGATGGCTGTAAACAGAAGATTAAAAAGCTCTTGAATAAAGTCGACGGTTAGTTTAATCTCTCATTATCTTATTTTGCGCATTAATTAACGAGCATTTAGATAGATTTCTTCATGATTAAGCTAAAGATGTTGATACTTTTGTTTCAAATTTATGATATTTTTAATTGTATACACGATATAATTGTCAAGTTTTCAGTGAAAAAATCACTAAATTTTCAAACCTGCAATTAGTAGATTCAAAGTCGGTGTTAGTTACCTTAAGTCATAAGGCATAGTTTACTGTCAATATCATTATAGTTCAAGGTTAAAATAGTAATTTCTAAATTGTAATAAATTTTATTTGGATAGTTTATTATTAAATGATATTTTATTTGATTTGGTTGAAGATTTTATGCTAAGTTAACATGTTTTTATTTTCTGACTGATTGTGCTACCTATTATTGACGTTGATATTTTGTTAGTAAACGAGATGTAACATTCTATTTAGTTAATGAAGATATTTTGTTTGAAAATTGATATTATTACTCCACTTTTTAATTAATAAGTAAAGAAAAAAATAGAAATTGTGGTAGTCGTAAGTAAAGTAAAAGAAACAAAATATTAAATATTGATTTGACGATACGTGGTCCATCGACTAGTCTTGCCGAAGCTGCTGCGACCAGTCCTGACATGACCTCCCTATATCCCTCGCCCACATGCTCTGCCCTTTTGCTTTTTTCACTAAATTAATTATATTTTTTTTATAAAAAAATAAATTCGTACACTGTATAAAGATTACAATATATGTTTTGGTACGTTTTTTATAAATTTACCGGGCAACACCCAATGACTTTCTTCTCATAATTTATGTAACAATAGGACAAATTAAAGGCCAGAGAGTTGACTGAGCTATACTGTGAGAACATGCAAGATATTTTATTACTACTACATTATTTATTAAATTATTATTTGTTTTCCCAATAGGAACACAGCACAAAAGACAATGTTTATTAGGTGTTGGAATAAGTTCTGTTAATTGAAAAATTAATGAATAAATAAAAAAGAGGAAAACAGTAAGGCGGTGGAAGGAAAGCGATGGGTAGTGCGAAAGTGGTTTGCGTGTTTGCACCTAAATATTTTGCTTTTAGCCAAAAACAAAACATTAGAAGCGGAAGTTGTGAAAGTGCTTTGCGTGTTTACACGCTTTTGTTCTTTCTTTTAGGTTTTGACTATAAGTGGACTACTTACCTTTCTTTTAATCATCACATGTTAAGTTTTTTGAATATGAAAAAGGTAAAAAAAGAAAAGACAAGTAACTAGTGTTTTACTAGTGATATTTTTACTAGTTTGATGTGCTAATATTTGGTAATTAATTTGAACAGGAGTTTATAAAACAAGCATTGATTTAGATCAAGGGAAAGTCACAGTATCGGGAAATGCGGATCCTGCAGCACTTATAAAGAAGCTCAATAAGTCCGGTAAGCATGCTGAGTTGTGGGGACAGCCGAAGGTTGGGAATGTAGTAAATAATCAGTTTAAGAACATGGTTTTTGATAATAAGAATCAGAAGGGTGGAGGTGGTGGTGGTGGGAAAGATAAACATAAGGATGGTAAAGGTCATCAACAAATGCAAGTGCCGATTAAAGGGTTTAAGGATATCAAGCTACCGAATAAGGATCAGAAATCAGTTAAGTTTAATTTGCCGGCTGGCGGTGGTGGTGGTAGGTTTGACTATGAGGATGAGTTTGATGATGATAGTTTTGATGATGATGATGACTTTGATGATGAATATGATTATGAGGATGATGATAGTTTTGATGAGTATGAGAAGAAGCCCAATAAAATGATGGGTGGTCCAGGAGTGGGTGGGCATGGGCCTCATGGGTCCATTGCAATGATGAATGGTCAGGGGAAACATGACAAAAAAGGACCAGGTGCAGGGTTTGAATTGCCTGTACAGTTCAAGAACAAGGGTGGAAATAATGATCATAATAATGCTAAGAGTGGTAAAAAGGGAGGTGGTGGTGATGGCGGTAAAAAGAGTAAAGACGGCGGAAGTGGTGGATTTGGAGGGTTTTTTGGGAGTAAGATTGGTGGGGCACTTCTTGGTGGGGGTAAAAAGAAAAGTAATTCGTCAAGTCCTAAAGGTGGAAAGAAAGGTGGCGATGGTGGTTTTGACAAAAAAGGTGGCGGTTTTGACAAGAAAGGAGGCAAACATCACGATGAGGGGAAACTAAGTGGTGGTAATAAGCAACATGAGTTTATGGAGTTCAGCAAGCCTCAAAACGGCGGTGGTATGAAGAATATGGGTCATAATGGTGGCGGCGGTGGTGGTGGTGGTGGTGGTCCTCCTCGTAACATGAGTCAGATGATGGGTGGTGGTAACCCGATGATGCCACAAATGGGGAACTACCCAATGGGCGCTTACCCAATGGGCCAAATGCAGTCTGCACAAGGCTTGCCAATGGGTTACCGAGGTCCAGGAATGGGTCAAGGTATGGACCACGGTAACACGTTCCAGCAGCAACAAATGCAGCAGCAACAAATGCAGCAACAACAAATGCAGCAACAACAGTATCAACAACAACAGTATATGCAAGCGATGATGATGAATCAACAACGGGCCAATATGTACCCCCAGATGATGTATGGGCAGCCACCACATGGTGCGTATGGGCCACCACCAATGGCAGCACCAGTGAACAATAATATGACGCATATTTTCAGCGATGAGAACACTGATAGTTGTAGTATTATGTAGAATTTCCTAGTATTTTCTGTGAGTTTTTAATTAATTTTATAGATTAATTTTAATTCTATAGGAGGCAGAAAAGGCCTTTGTGGCTGTAGAGTAGAAGAAATGGAGTTTGTAGCTTGTGTATTGTTGATATTATGCTATGTTTGAAAAATTAAAAGTTTTGCCTCTAATGAGATTTTATTGCTTGTTTGGCATAAAAATCTTGCAGTATGCTAGAAATTATAAGATGTTTGTGGCTGGTTTTTATAGTTCTATGTTTATACAAGTTCATAATTTATTTCCTCCTATTATAAAATGGTTGCATTTGGAGAAAGAGCGGTCGATCTCGATCGCTAGATTTTTGTAATCGACTCAAATTTGCAATACTAATTTTTATATACACACACTTTATTTTACATAAAACGTAATGTTGTTAAAATTTATATAAAATTCAGTGTTAATAAAGATGCAACGAATATAATTCGTTGATTACAGAAATTAACAGCTAAAATCACATCATCCTTGTTTCCTTCAAAATGCGGCCTTCCTTTTAAAACTTTACGCAATTAAAATTCAATTATTGTTGATTTGGCTTAAGGATCTTTCAATTGAATTCATAGTTATTAAAATAAAACTACATAATATGACATATGTGATTGGATACCTAATTTAAATATGGTTTGGTCATTGTTACCAATAATTCTGTTACTTTCGGTTTGATTGGTGATGTTTAATTTTTTATTAGCTTCCACAAACTCAAATCCTATGAAAGTCAAATTAATTAGCCTCCAAAGTACTCCATAATGACTTTGAAGGCAGACATCTAAATGCAATTGACTTCTTAATTCTTAAATCAAAGATCATGTCATTCATTTTCACCACATGCTTGTTTATTTCCATTTTATAATATGTATTTTGTTAAGTTAATACTTAACTTAATGTTTATACCTCTTCAAACACGTATCTCCCAAATAGCTTGATACCGGTTTCTAAAGCACAAATAGTGTTGGAGTATATTTGGTGAAGTAGCTGTAAGCTGTAGCTGTAGCCGTAGCTTTAGGTTTGGAGTTTTTCGCGAAAAGCTACTTCTAGAAGCTTTGAGAATTTGAGCTTTTTGTTGGATTCTAAAACTACAGCTTGTACATGACAAACAAGACTTTTATTTTCATAGGAGCTTTTCGTTCAAAAACCAAAAGCTAAAGCTCCGAAAAGCTCCTAAAAGCTTCATGCCAAACAGACCCTTGATCATAAGATTAATCACCCAAGAGGTCGAGTTCGAGGTCGACATATATATCAGTATATCAATATAACACATAAAAAGCGAGAATTAATTTGTGTTTAGTCAAATAAAAGAAAAAAGAGGAGACATCATGTCGTTTTGTATCACCGAACACCATAATATCTTCTTCTCCAAAGGATCTGTTGTTGCTTCTTTTCATACACTATTACAACTAACTACCTTATACTATTGTATAGCTAACTCTTACACCCTCAGGGGCCAAAGTGTAAAATGGTATATCCCCATCCCATGTGCGAGTGCATCATTTTTTGTACCAAACCAAAGACACCTAGGATATAAACCAAACATAAAAACTTGTTTCTTTTCTTTTGTTTGAAGCTGAGTTGTCAAATCTTACGATATAGGAGGAGTTAATACTTAATAGTAATCAAACTTTGAACATTATAACTACATATTTATAGGGTAAATTCCAAAACTTGACTACTCACTTTCCTAAGTTAGTTCTTTCCTTGTGTGATGTTATTAAACACATCGTTACCGTAAAGGTGTGATTGACGTGATTACGGTGTGTGTATAAAAAGATTAAAGGTTTTTAATGTAATTTCATTTTTATGATTGTTTTTCGCTTTATCAACACATAACTCGTGTAATGTTATATCATGGATGTCATCCCATTACTCGTATTAAATTACTTAACAAGACATTTCAGTTGGTCATTTGACTTTGCACGATTCTTCTCAAATTTGTGCATGTATTTGTAACTTTCGTGTGCAATCGAGCTTCTGAATGTGTTTAAAAGGATGAATATAGAAAAGAGAAATCGATGTTAAAGATGATGATGATGGTAGTTTGATCATTTGAGAAGAAAAATAGTGAACTAAGACTAGTTTAAGTCAATAATGTGGATTGTAAGATTTTTATTTTTGGGAAGATTGACAATTATATACCATAAAAAAAAGACTTTATTCGCAACTTTCATGGTAAAAGAGTCAAGAGAGTCAAAATGTTGTACTTCATTTTATTTATTTATATTTTTTTGTCAAAGCTTAACTAAATCATTTCATATACCAACTAATACATGAAATGATGGGCCTTTAAGCCCAATTTATAAATCTTATCTATTAAAAGCCCAAGCCCAAGACCTATATTTAAAACCTCCATACGCAGCCCATTACAATTAATATGAAAATTAGAAGTCTATGTTAGTGTAGAAAGTAATTTATTAGTGTATCATTTTATAAATTTACTGTTACATTGAAATCAATTTAATTTAATCGAATATTACCCTAGGACTAGAGGATAGTAGGGAGTTAAAAGGGAAGAAGCGAGGAGAGCGAAGAAGACGGAAAGATGCATTCGTTCGGTTACAGAGCTAATGCTCTCCTCACATTTTCTCTTACGATTCTGGCTGTTATGTGCACTATCGCTTCACTTTCCGATAGTTTAAACTCTATTTCCCCAACTGCTACTGTTCAGGTTTTTTTTTCTATTAAACCCTAGACCTAACCTGACTCAATTGAAATTTCTTATTTTCCATAGCATGACTTAGTAGCTTTTACTTGTTAATTTCATTTTGATTTGATTGATTTCTGCTTTGTAGATCTTGAATGTTAATCGGTTTCAGAAGAAGTCCAACGGAGATGACGAGGTAGTAATTCATTACCAGTTAATTTGTTTGATTTGATTTGATTACGAATAGTGAAGTGATCTATTGGATTCTAGGGCTATTATTTGACAATTTTGATGTAAGGAATTGAATTGTTTAATTTGATCTGTTGGAATTTTGATGACCTAGTTTATGACCCAACTCAGGGTAGTATATACAACTAGGATTAATGAAATTGGGCTTGTTGATGTATCTATCTAAGAAGTTATAGAATGTGAGAAAATGAGATCTAGCCGCCAATGTTGATATAAATATTACTTGATACTGGAACTTAGTTTCAGCTCAGGTGGCCAGCAGGTGGACCGTTTTTGTAGGTCGGAGATGGGCTGTTCTTTGTGAATTACATGATTGTTTTGTAATCATTCATCTAGGTAACGGAAGTTTTGTTTTAGAATGAATCAATTCAACTGATATTTACAGTGAATTCAGCAACATTAATATGTAAGAAAGTGTCATGTGACAACAAAAGAATGAAAGGGAAGATACACTAAAAATATAAAAGCTAAGCAATTTCAGAACTTCGAATAGTTAACTGACATGTCGTAATGGTGACCCTTTTTGTGCTTTCTCTATTTTTTCTAAAAGGTTCTCGCTTTAATCCTTCTCCACCCTCTTTGTGCTTACACTCTTTTTCTTAAATGTTCCCGCTTTAATTCTACTAGTAAACTATTGTCTAGTGGTGAATGGTAATGGAGATGAATACTCTGTATTGTTTAGTACGTTTCTATTTAAATGGGCTTCTGTTGTTCTGAGACTGCTGAATCCTAGCAATCATTGCATATGGCTAAAGTGTGAGTGTGTCTATATTGAAGGGTGAATGATGGCTTTCAAATATGTGTCTGTGAACCTAAGTTGAGTTGGACCTTGTTTGAGTCTGTATTACATTTGATAAATAGCGATTTGACAATGTGATATTTTTCGTTTATGCAGGTTGGAGTCACACTTGATATATCTGCCGACTTACAGTCACTGTTTACATGGAATACCAAGCAGGTTGAATAAGCTGTTTGTTATTATTATTGTTTGTCTGCGATATTCCTTATGTAGGCTGTACTGATGAGTTATAGATCAGTTATGACCTTGTATTTAAGATTATGGTTAGCTTCCAAGTTCCAACCGTTTACATAAAAACTTATCCTGAATAAGATTTGGTTACATCCATTCTATCATGGGTGAAAATGTATGGGGTTCCAACCATTTGCAAAATCTAGATCGGAAAGTCTAATGTCCAACTTAATATTTTTGTGGTGTTGGGAAATTCATTGTTTCATTTCTCTTACCTGCAGGTCTTTGTATTTTTAGCTGCCGAGTACAGTACTCCGAAGAATTCCCTAAATCAGGTATGATTTCTCCTTTTTTTTTTTTTTTCCAGAATTGTTTGTTTCCAAATTCTACATGAATAACGCTAAAAACAGCAGTAAATTTCAATTGTTGTGAACATATTTTCCAGATCTTTGTGTAAGGGGACTACGTAGTTATAATTTAAAATAATATCTGACAGGTTTCACTGTGGGATGGTATCATACCTGCTAAAGAAGATGCTAAGTTTTCTATAAAAACTAAGAACAAATACAGGTTCATTGATCAGGTAAACATCTCTTTCAAAGCATTCTCTTTATCAACTTAATCCCGATGGGTGATTGGTTTTTAATTTTTATTTTGTTATTTCCAGGGAAGCAACCTTAGGGGGAGAGATTTTAACTTGACTTTGCACTGGCACGTGATGCCAAAGACGGGTAAGATGTTCGCAGATAAACTAGTGCTGCCCGGGTTTCGCTTGCCAGAGTCTTATAGATAACATGGATAATGTGTGATTTGATTATAGCTTTACTTCCGAGAACAATTGTTTTTCTTGTTTACTTGAACTAGAGAAACAAGATGAGCTTCGTGATCTGTGTTAACATTATACTTCTGAAATTATAGTTCAGTGGACGAGATGATAATGTGTTTTCTTTTTTATTTACTTTTGACACCTTTTGCTTGCTAAGCCTAAGCTGATTTGTGTACGAAATGTGAGGTGCATAGAGAATTGTTTTAGTTTGAAAGAAAAGCACGTTAACACTTTCTACATAAATTTATAGAGAAAACATCAAGGCGTATTTTGAAACATCATGTAAATAGTTCTAGCCAAACTGTGTTGTGACAACCTACTTTCCAGTATGCTTCTTCTAGGACTGGCTTTCAAGTTTCCATTAGTTTGAGGTGTCTTAGGTTCATTGCAGGCTTGCACCCTTGGTGTTTCCTAATGACTGGAATGTGGATGTGAATTTTGATTTGTCCATGGGTTTATATAATTTGTAACGATTATTTTAGAAAGAGAATTGTGCAGGATTTGTATTCGCATATTTCTTTAGACCGAGAACAAAAGAGCTAACAAATTTTTCCGGGCAAAGATGTTGCAATTACGTAATATACCTTTCACGTTTCAACGTATACACATACATCAGTAAGTGCAACCATTGGTCTTGTATCAAGCTATGACGCCGGGCATTCTAAAGTACATATTTTATAAGTTGATGCTAGACTTCATATCACATCGTATGTTTGACGCGTTTGAGATATTTATGACACACGAACTTTGATTTGATTTGTAGTTATAATCATTTGTATCAACAATCCATCAATTATAAAAACAAAAAATGTTTTACCAGTAGATTATTATATGAGACCATCTATAGACCTGGAATCAGATCTATGATCAAGAGGAACTGGGTGTATAATGTGAAGAGATGAAGGCTAATTATATGAAACCTAAGAAAGAGTTCCAGACTGAATATACTGAATGCTCGTAGTTGAACGTAGAAGTTGTAAACTTATTTCATTCACAATTAACAAAAAACTGCAGTTATAATGGCACATTCAATCAAACTGATGCGCTAACTAACTAAACTTTATGAAGAAACTCATGGTCTATCATACTGTTCACAACTTAGTTTGGTCCTAAACATAAACACCTGCTATAGCCCGTATTACAAGTGCATTTAACCAACATAGAATGAAGGTAATCTCCTTCAACCCAGTCTCAAACCTAATAAGAGGGTCGGCAAGAACGACATTTTGGCAAACCCTCAGCATAATACATATCTATACAACGCTGCCACCCCAAACTATTTTGCATAACTGTGTATAAACTTGTCTTTCTCAAGTCACCTATCCAGCAAATTAACTGAATATGACTCGGCAAGAATTTGAAACAATACATCCACTCCGAGAGACATAATACATCACTTCCAATGAAAATAAGGAAGATAGGTATCATGTATCTAACATGATTGCATCAATGTTAATTTTTAAAAAGAATATGGTAAATGATCAGAATTGTAGCTTTGCAATGACCAGGCTTAATACTATGAAGAACACATATAAACCAACAAGACAGAACCCCCAGAATCTAGGCACACGGAATCTGCACCAAGTAACAACCAACAATGATCCCATCAGGCTTAAAATCAAGAAAACAAACGCTACCACAATACTGACATGAAATTGAAGCTCATAAGCTTCCGGGTAAACATTAGCCGTTTGTATAACCAAAGCAGTTCCAAGCCCAAAAAGCATATTAAACATTGGTCCCGCAAAGCATCCAGCCATGGCCATAGCTGGTTGGCCAGCTTTAGCGACTGCCACATCAGCAACAAGATCACCCACTGAGTTCCCCCAAGCTAGCACAGTTAATCCTAGCAATGACGCTGGCACCTCTAGGAGCGACCCGAGTGCTGCAAGACAGTTGAGAAGTTCTCCCGCCATGGTTGAAATCCAAAAAACACTCATAACGAATCCAATAAGTACTACTGGAATTTGTTCGGTTTTGGGGGGCTTCTTTTCTAGTATGAAATACAGAATTGCAAGTGATAAGCTACCAAAAAGTATTATTATCCATAGAGGAAGATGCATGTTTGGAAGGAGAAAAACTATTGGATGATTTAACGGGACGAATGATTTGCATGAGTACATAAGGGCAAGCGGGCACAATGCAATATTGGCAGATCGATAGAATCTGTTCCATTCAGAAGGTGATGATTGTGGGATTGTGAGCTTTAACATTATCAACACTGGAACTTCCCATGTTTTTGAAATCTGTTGGCAAGAAAGATCAATTCATTTACTATAATAAGACGATTTGGAGTTTATAGTAATTTAAACCTCTAAAGTAAAAAATATATATATGAACAATAAAACTAAATGCATTGCATCAACTTGAATAATAATAATCGCAAAAGGAACATCACAAACACATTGTTCTACATGATTGATCCAAAAATCACCAATTTTTTTTATATATGTAGCATTACAAAGATGATGGTTATTTAGTCATTATGTAAAACAGTAAATGGTTAATTAAGTACTGCACAAATAACTTTTAGTAGTCATAACTAACCTAAAAACGTAAATTTAGGCCCACAAAAATAATTAAAAAGTACAAATATAATTTCAATACAAATAAAATCACACAAGTTCAAGTGTGCGTGTATCAAAAAAGGCTTTGTAAATGGCACCTCTGTTCAAAAACCATTTGGGTTTCTTTATACTATAAATAGCTCATCTTTTTATAAGAGGCTTATCATCCAACAAATTTAGCCACGTCCAAATTTGATCCAACTGTATTAATTGCAGGTTTGTTTGTATGTGTATTACATCCACATAAAATGCTTTTGCCCAATCCTAATTTCTGCTGAAAAATTGACAAGATTCAACCTTTCAGCATCATAAATTTTCTTCTTCCATCACAGATGGCCAACTCAAGAAAAAGCGTAAAACGCTAATTTGAAGAAACAGACAATTCACATGACAAGACATTATTTTCCAGGAAACTAGTTACAAGGTTACAATTTTACATGTTGTCATGTTCAATCTTTTTGTTCATGCACTAACATGTCAGTCATACCTGCCGTGTCTAGTATATACTTCTATTATCACTTTGTCAACCGATTCTCCTTTTTGGCAAACTGGTTCATAATGAGTAATCAAAACATCTACGTGGTGTAGCACACATGTACTCAAAAACATATTCCAAGACGTAAACTTGTACCACTTTTAACAATCTAGTAACCAGGATGAACATATAACATTTCAACTTAAACACTAGGTCAATTTTCTGAATCCTAACTACCGAAACTGACACAAAAACAACAAAACACAATCAATGCTGCACTTCAAGTTACATAAACAATCATATAGACCCAAAAATAGAAAATGCAATACATACCTTGTAAAAAGTTTGTCTAATCCCAAATCCTCCCTTGTTTTTATTAGAATCCACAAACTTACTTCCATTTTCTCCGTCAATTTCGATCAAACTTTCGTTATTCCCAGCATCACTATATCCACTCCTAATAACACCCACAAGTTCACTCCCACCTCTCTTTAACTTCCCACCATTACTACTATTACCATTATTACCCGTTCCTAAATCCATAGAAAACACGAAAGCAACGAAAAACAAATAAAACCCAACAAATCCAATAGCCTGCCACAAATAAATCTCACCACTTAAATAAACAAAAAACAAAAAAGAAGCAGCAGTTAAGTAAAACAACACATCCCTAACGAAAGCTCCCGGATTAACCCCAAACGGCGCCGCATAAATCGCAACAAACCCAACAACAAGAGCCGAAACAAAAGTCCCAGCTGACAAAATCGCCCCAAATCCAGTTCGGGGGTTACCCGACCCGACAGCAGCAACAGATGCAAAAACATCCGGAGCTCCGTTTCCAAGTGCAAGTAAAGTAACTGCACCCATACTTGGGGTTAAACTTAAATGATTTGTAAGTTTTGTTACAATGATTGAGAAATAATTTTGGGCGGTTTTGATGAGGATGTAGAAATGGAGGATAATTGTGAGGGATAAAAAAGGGATTGTGAGATTAGGGTTTTGATTAAAGTGGCAGAAGTGGAAAGTGTTGTAGTTAAAGATGCCATTTTGATTGTTGTTGGTGGTGATTTGGGAACAGGTGGTGTTGGTGGTGGTGATGAGTGATCGGCGGTGGATGGTGGCGGTGGGAGGGTGGTGGAAGTGGAGGAGGAAGGAGGAGATAAGAGTGAAGAGGAGGAGGGTGGTGATGGTGGTGGTGGCCATCATGCCATTTGCCGGAGATGTGTCGGTGATCGGAGTTTGAGGTGTGATCAAACTCAAAGTGTTGGGTTCTGTGTTACGCGTTTTTCTTAACAATTTTATATTTTCACTTAAAGGATTAGGATCTAATGAGCGGTACAATAAATGAAGATATATTATGATTTTATCGGTTTCATAATTTCTCAATTATACCACTTTAGAGCATCTACAATGCCCCAAATTAACTAGAAAGTAAAATAGAGATGCATGGACACTTTCGTCAATTCACAAAGTAGCTGAGTTGGCATTTAGATGGTTGGCTTTTCACGGGGACATGAGGCCTTCAATGACGGAAGTTGCAGACGAGTTAGAGCAGATTAGACTTAGTGACCGAAATGATGATGTTGTAAGTAAGGGATCATTTTCAGTTGTCTCCAATTCTTCATCACCTTATAATGGAAGAAGTGAATTGATTAGTGAGTGGTTACCTAAGTCAATTGAGCGTTTAAATTGAACGTTTGAATCTGTACAAACTTTCATTTAATTTGATATGTGAGTCTTTTAAACCATTAACCACGTTAATTTCTAGCTTGTATATTATATCATGTACATGTTATTCTTTTTAATTTTATATTTTGTATACAATATTATAATTACTTTCTATGTTTTCAGTTTCAGTTTTAGTGTCTTACATTACAAGTTATTATTAATAATTAATAAATAGATATAAAAGAAAAAGAAAACCCATATGTTTTAATATGTTCCGGTAGAAGTTTGTTACATCAATAAACTGATATACTATATATCAGTTTGTTTTACAAATATATAAACATGTATAGTTTTACTTTACGTATGCGTATAACTTTTATGAGGATAAGTGGTCAATTTATTTTTATATAGGTACTAATTTTGTGTTTATTTTTATGCATGTACATAATAAATAATAATTGGTGTTGTATTAGATATAGCTAGCAGCGTGGCATTGTGTTAAGTTATGTAATATTGAACTCATTGTGAAAGTTTTGTATAAAAAGTACAAATGATGAAGTGGCACTCCATTTAATCTAGTAAAGTTTTAACCTAGTAGAGTTTAATCTATTGTAGACGTTCTTATAAGGTGTGCGATGCAAGGTGATTCATATTATATGAAAATGAATATAAGATACTAATTTATTGTGTATCGGATATTAAATATGAGAGATTGATTTATTAAGTTATATACTATGTTAATATGAGGGTGATGATTTCTTTATTTTTATGATAGATAAGTTTATGGATAAGATAAAGCAACCAAATAATTAGAAAGCCATTACCCCTTATAATCGATTAACAAAGTGAATTAATAATTTATGATATTTTTAAGAATATTATCATGATAAAATCATTGAGGAAGAACCTCAAATTCATGAGATATTGAAGGGTATGTTTTATATATTCCCAAGCTAGTCGCAATGAATTGGTCGGATATATGTGCTCGGTTACAATTTAAGTGTACACAAGGTTTTATTTAAATTCAAGATATTAAATTTATACGTTTAAAAAATTATAAATGACATAAAATTAACATCATTCGTGTGTCACACGGACCAAGATCACTAGTAATAATAAATTCTTAAACATTGGTGTAATAATAAAATCACTATATTAAATGATGATAAATAATAGTAAAAAGTAAAATAATCTATAATGGTGTCATAAATAACCAAAAATACCTTTTAAGCAATTAATAAATACGTTTTTAGACATTCAGAATTAAATTATTACACAACTAGTGTAACTTTAATTTTCAAGCAATTGTAATTGTGATTATTATAATAGATTATTGTAAAACAAAATAAATTTTTGAATTTTATCACTAATAATAGAACTAATCTAATCACAATAAATATTTGAATAACTATAAGATCTAATTTATGATAATTTATAACTTTATAAATACTGAAAGTTACTAAAATCTAAAAATCTTATAATGTTTTATTAAATATAAAAGAAACGTTAAAGGTTTAACTTACTCTGTCAATTTTGATTCGGACCCATTCAAACATTGTTACAAAAATGACTCATTATAGACCATACATTCAAGATATATGGTAGTAAAAAATTAAAAAGAGATAAATAATTAATAATCTACTTTTTATTACATTTTAAAATTATAGATGCTTAAATGAGATGAATGTGTTAAATTTTAATTACTACAAGTAAAAATTATTAATAATTCAAGTTGACTCAATTCACTTTAACTTGCAGTCATTTGAAAACCCAATTTAGTAGTCTTATTTTTAGTAATTGAGGTTTAGAAATTAACATAACAAAGTAATTATAAAAGAAAAATCACACGGTAAATTGAACGTATGATGACCTCAATACATTTAGTATAATTAAAATGATTGTAGTGATTTAAAAGTTTTATAATGTATTTATTAAGTTTTAAACATAAATAATTGATTTTACTAGACCTGCTTTGATGCAAACACGTTTTATATGGGGAAAAATAACCAATTACCTGACATTGCATTTCACTTTAACAAAACTGTTCAACATTTAGTTTTATACTTAATATACTTCGAGATCGTTAGATTTTAAAGTCAATAAATATTTAAAGTGATTATAAGTTGTTACATGAAACTATTAAGATGAAAATAAATCCAACACATCAGCTTCGTGCAACATGTTTTGATTAGAACCCGTTTGTACAACTAAAAGAATATACTCAATACCGAACGACATTTAGCCTAGTGGTAGGGGATCCCATTAACTAATAAGTTGTGGTTTGAGTCTCCGTAGAAACCTAATGCATATATTGTAGGTACATATATGTGGGATTGGGTTATAGGATTACCGTTCTAAAATAAAGAAAAAAAATCCCAATTCATTTGGACATGTTAGCTCGGTTCACCCACTTACGTAAAATAAATTATTAGTAAAATTAAGACCCGTGCATTGCACATGCATAAATATCTAGTCACTTAAGTACAATCGAGTACAATGAAAAAATTAAATGTGTTTTAATAATAAAGTATTTTAATTGTATTTTACCTTATCTACACATAATATACATGCTACTATCAAGATGTCTGTTATCCCAATAAATAAATTGTATATTTCCTTAGTCTTCTAATAACAGCTACTCTATATAAATTCTACATCCAAATCTTGTGTTATGAATTTTGTTTTTAAATAAGTCGCATATGATGAATTTATGCAAATCATTGAGTAATTACACTTACCTTTATCAAAAGCTCACTAGCGATTTCACTTTTTATAATAAAACTTTGTTATGTAGACCTTATTTCTTTGAAGTGATCAATGTGTTTTTTGAACAGCTTTTGGAATGATCAATGAGGGTTGAGAAGGAGAATCGGTTAACGAGATACAACCAAGTTATTAAAGTTAGAAACAGTCTGATACTTTAACATTTAGGGATGTTTGAGTTAACTCGTTTTAAGAATTTGTTTATGGACTTGCTGAAATTATCAAAAAGTTAAGAAGCTCATAATCAAGGGATTATAGGGTTATTAACTTTAGCTTGTAGCTTACTGAAACTTACAAGTTCAAGTTGATAAACCTCGTAAGGCATAAAATGAGCTTTATCAGCTCTTTCCACTTTCAAATTTTAAAAAATGGGCAACTTTGTAAAATAAGCTGATCTAAAAGCATTCTTAAGCTCAACAGTCGGTTTTGTTGCAGCAGTTCCCTGTACATACTTCAAATTCTTGATTTCATTACCTTAAATAAGCAAAATCAGATTTGTCAAACACCATAGAACTTAGGTGTGCTGAAAATGACCATATATTATCCTCGAAAATCCATGATACCCACAACTCAAGCAACCAAATTGTATATAAGATGCAACTATTAACTCATAAGATACAAAGTAATTATGATAGAATTATCGCGCTCTATTTGACCATTTGGTTAGCCAACAACCCAAACCAACATACAGTTAGGGAAATCAGCAGCATGTATTTCCTTATTCAGAAAAATCGATCTAAGCAACAATTTGAATACAATATTTTTCGCAGAAGCTGATTTAGGAATATTCAATCCTTTGATTGGATAACTCAAAGCCAATCATGATTGAATGCAGCTCCAAAATCTGCCAAATTCAAGACGGTTTCAATTAATAACACTCACGGTATTATCACCATATCTTGAAATAAAAGCAAAATAACAGACATGAAAATTAAGGAGATGCATGTACATACCCAAAAATGATCATTAATTCCCATTGAAGTTTTATAGAGTATATTATAAAAAACAATAGTACTCTATTTGGTTATTGTAAAGCATACTAATTTTTCTATAATAGTAGTATTACCCAACTGTACATTTTAGGATATGCCACTTCCATGAGCCTAGGCTATGCACCAATATGGTCATCTAGCAAATATTCTGATAGCTTTCTTGTTAATATGATTTCTACTAATTCACACCGACTATTGACTACTTTAGTGGGCCTACAGATCATTAACTTTCTGTAAACTCTATGCACATTTCATGTAAGTTAAGCTTAAGAATACCACTAAGCATTCTCTTATTCCCACAAAAAATTCAAATAGCAAAAAGCACGTACACTTAGATATTGGAGAAAAAGGCACGAACTTTTCTATGAATCCGAGGGTGATTGAGGTTGCTGAGGTGGTTGTGGCCATAATGCTCGAGCCATATAAGCAGGAGGCTGCTGCTCATAAAGACCAGGATCTAGCATACTCTTATTTGACATCATTCCTGACTGTGGTGACTGCTGAGCTGGCATGCAATAATAAGGAAACGTGTCTGATGGCCCACCAACGGGCAGAGTTACACTTGGCATGGATGATAAAGCTTCATCTTTAACATCCTCTCTTGGTACTATATCAACCAAAAAGTCAAAAATATCAGTTCTTGTGATTGCAGCTGCGATATCATTTTTCTGTAACGTTCTCCTTTTATTCTCCTCAGTGTGATTCCATGAACGTAAAGTCAACTCCAATACGAACATCTCACATGCTCGTGCAAACACAATTGGTGCTTCTGCTGATATCATTCTCACATCCTCATCAGCTTTCATGATCTTTTTAATTCTTGCTAATGGAAGGCTGTGGTTCTTGAAATCATTGACATTTTCTATTTCTCGATATTGGTTTGACCAAAATGATTGGAGTTGTTGCTGAAGCTGCTGTTGCTGTTGTTGTTGGATTTGTTGATAGGCTAACTGTTGTTGTGCCAGTTGGGCGGCAGTGGGCTGGGTGGCGGCTTGAAGGGTGGGACCACCTGGTGGTACTATTGGTCCTCTGGCAGGGGTCCCACTTATTTGGGTTGAATCATAAGGGTTTGTTGCATATGGTAAGTGACTTACATTAACGATAATGTTAGTAGCCTGAGGCTGTCCATGCCCTTGTGGATCCATCTTTTAAAGTATATAAATTTGCAACACTAAAAGCTGCACACTACTGCAAAATTAACAAGACCATAAATCAGTATCGAAACAAGGTTGTTTTTAAGAAAAATTAAAAAGCAAATGATGTATAACATCATGTTATAAACCATGTTGAGGGTAGTTGAGCAGGCGTTTTGAAAATGATTATGTGATATTGAAACGCGTCGTAAAATATAGTGTTTGGATGTGCTTTTGTTGTTTGAAGTTGTATTAATCAAAATGTTTGAATGTTTGAATAAAGCACATATAAACACGATTTAAGGAACAAATAGATAAAATGATCAAACAAAACACATATAAACACGATTAAACGAACAACCTAAATCAGAATAATGATGCAGTTCTAATAAACAATATGAATCCTGCAAAAAGGAATATAATCCAAATATATCAGCAGAACTTGGGACATTAATATGATATTTTTTCAATTTGGTAAAACAAGAGTGTAGATTTCAGAAAATAAACAAAAGTTTAGATTCTTGATGTCGATCATGTTCTTAATGGCTAAGATCACCTTTTTTTGGTCTCGTTTTTATCGGAGTAAATCCCAGAAAAACTCATCTGCCAAACATACTTTTTCAAATGCTATGTTTTTGATTAATTCAGAAAAGAAATATTGTAATGATAAGACATGTAAAAGAATGTTTATATTTTATTTCTTTTAAGCCATTTAATTTTAGTAACAATTACCAGAAATTAAGAATATTTACTTTTATTTTTATTTTATTTATTTTTGATTTTTAGAAAGACAATCCTACACAACCGATCAAGCATATATGTTCAAAATTGCTTCGGGTTCCTCATATACCGCTAGCCCTTTGGTAAAGTTAGAGCTTGTTATCGCTGACAAAATCGTAGGTTGTCTAGAATACGAGAAAAAATAAACTAAGTTAGTTGTTATTTTATGCAATTTGCTTTTTGTATATGTTAACAATGTATTTTACATAACACAGAGTATCATGGTTTGATGATGAGATTTAACATTCCATGATCATGCTTGAAAGTGAACCAGCCTCTTACTTCAATCCACCTTGGTAAAGATCGCACAGTGGAAGATGAGGTTAATGGTGATGAACGTTTGCATCATAACCTGGTTAATCGTTTGGTATGGTTGTTACGTTAGAGTTATTGAGTAGACTGAAATATTTAAATTTGTGTATTTACACATTTCTTTACTTTGTGTATTTAAATCGAGCAAAAACTACATAAACTGTCAACTAACTTGTAATAAACGACTTTATCACATTTTTCGTGAGCTTGCAAACTAGTCCCTCACCTACTGTCTTCATATCAAAATGGTTCATCGAGCATGTACAAGTTATATGACCAATTTTGATGGTAGTTTGTTTCATTTACTCGTCTTTGGTGTGGAAATCTTGACTTTGTAAAATCCGTAACATGGAATTTGAATGAATCGCATTCCTATTTACTGTATTTCAAATAGACACAATGATCTACAAAAAGACTAAAAAGTACTCAAAATCAATGCAAATCAAATAGTCTATTTTCAACTAATATAATTTATAATCAGAACTCTGATACACAAATATAATATTTACAAAGCCTTACAAGTAAACACTACAAAGCCATATAAAAAGCTGATAATGATTCTATACTGACTGTTTTCTAATATTTTCTTGCGTATGTTTCAGGTGTTGCATCAAACGTTATCCGGCCAAAACTCCCTAAAGAATGCGCGTTCAAATTCCTTTTCCTGTAGCTTCTTCTCGAGCTCCTGAGCTTTTCTCATCTTCTTCGACAATTTTGCTTTACTTTTCTTCGATAACTGAAATGAACATTTTGCATAAACATTAGCAAACACTAATTACCAAGATAAGAAGATCCAATGAATAGTGAATGCCATCACATGGTACATGAAATAAATAAAGCTCATTGTGTTACTTTCTGCGTTA
Source organism: Logfia minima (assembly GCA_963921325.1). Lineage (NCBI taxonomy): Eukaryota > Viridiplantae > Streptophyta > Magnoliopsida > Asterales > Asteraceae > Logfia > Logfia minima. The sequence goes on along the minus strand of OY992770.1, from coordinate 12,292,171 downwards.
CACGAAGCATTTTGAATAACCTATAATAAGTTACCTAGTCCTGCTGGATAAGCTATTTTTGCACTCTAAGAGAAACAAAAATAAATGCAAGTTGTAAAGATAAAACAAGCTTACGTCTTTGATGATAGCAAACTTACTTTGTCATTAGTCTCATCGGAGGCCACGATTTTGTGATCCACTTTACTATGTGGTTTCTTAATCTCTGGTGCTCCCAAACCTCGTTTGTTTTTCTTTTGATAAGTCTGCACAGGCTCTAATCTGCCCTGTTTTAAGAAACAACAATTAGTTAAATTAGTCAAGTCACATTGCAACATACACATTTGGCAAACAATAATAATATAAATTAGTAACTGATCTGAAAGTACACAGACTTAGTTTGATTTAACCGGAACACTTTTGGCCGGTTACATTTGCTATATCCATCAACAAATGACGATTAACAGCAACATTTTGTTCAAAATTATCACTCGAGGCTTTTTTATTAATATAACTTCTAAAGTTTTAGGATAAAACTATTAACTGGATAAAATAATTAAAGTTACCTGTTCAGATATACCAAGGCCGGTTCCTTCTTTCCAACCGTGTTTCTTCAGCAACTGAATTCAACAAATAAAATAACTATTAGTAATTGATGAGTATGAAAAGCGGAGATCCATATAAGCATTACATTATATATGATATAAAAAATTAAAAATTAACCTGAAAACCAATATTAGATGATGCGATGGGGGTTGCAGTAGAAGAACCCTCCGAATTCGACATCACCATCACCACCTCTGTGTGTTTTTATGTGTATAAATTGTACTGAATTTGAGGATTTTTGGATTTACCGGTGCAAAATCTCACCACAGGTGATGAATATTCGGTGTTCTTATGAAATTGGGGGTGGTTTGTGGTGAGAATTTTTGGTGTTCTTATGAAATTGGGGGTGTTTCGATTTGGGGGAAGTTTCCCATTTCCCTTTTCACGGGTTACGGCTTCGAATCTTCGTTAACCGACCCGGCTTTTCATTTATTAGTTCAATTTAGTCCCCTTGTAAACTTTTGGGTTACTTTTAAAGTCCTAGATTTAACGTACTTCAAGTCAAGTAATAACGTTTTTAACGTGAACTTTTTGCTAACGTTTTCACTAATCCCGTAAAAAGAAATCCCAACTTAAATTGAATTACTTAGTAGAATAATGTAGCAATTATAACATGTGGGTTAAGAGATACTAATCCGGTAAAAACAACATTACTTGTATGTTTTGAACGATTGATAATTATTAGATTTTAGAGGTCATACATAACTTAGTCAAAAATTGATTACATTAGAGGACAAAAATAAAAGGATATAGAAACAATGCATATACCTATGTAGAAACATTTAACGGATTAGAGACCGGTCACTCTATATAATTGCTTGATTTTTGCATCTACCTATTAGTGAAGCAAATTCAATGAAGGAACAGCAGGTACCATAGAGAAGCGGCTAAAAGAAAAGATAAAACTTAAATCTCGTCCATAATTTTAGCCGCTAAACTTGTCACTCCCTTAAAGACTTCGTCGTACCAACCCTTTCAATTAAGATGGACCACCGTGTCTGGACATCGAAGCATATGGTTGCATAGATTTCTACTTAGTGATTAGGTGGTATCGGTTAGCTGTAATCAGAATCTAACATCTGAAAAACTTCTAGAAGTCAAATTTGACGTCGCAGACTATTTGGACCAGATATATGATCACAATATAGTCAATCACGGTTAAGTTTTTTCTCCTAAATATAATACCAATGAACAAACTGTGACTTAAAAGCATCATCTCACATCATTCGTTGGTATGTATTGTAACTGAACGTTGCATAGAGCTTGTAAAGCTATTACATATACATTTTCCATGATCAATGATACCGAGTTCGTTCGAGATATTGGTAAGCGTAAACATTCTTTAGACGTGTTTTTCTGTATGATTAGTAAGGCCTAAGTATTTTGGCTATCAACAATGCTATCATTAAGCTAATGATAGGCGTACATATAGATGGATATTTTGCTCTTTTTATAATCAAAATGTACCGAAATACAGTATAAGAGGCGAACTCTGACCTCATAACAACAAACTACGGATTAGAACAAAATCTTTTTAGAGTAGTTTTTACATCAAAATTCTCCTAACATACCACTTCAGTTACCAACGAAAAGCAAGCAAGATCAAAGGATACAATCCGCCGACATAACCATGCCGTTCATACTCAATTTCACAGATGTATAAAAATCATGTTTCATGGCCTCAGAACCTCTCAGTTTTCATGCAATGCCTTCATCAAATACAACCTACTGAAACTCTGACCCGCAACACTGCATTCACATAGAATTGTGACTGTAAGTTAAATTTACATATCTTGGAAATTGAGATAAAAAAAGTATCTCGTAAACATGCAGCAATTCTTTCTTTGGAATTGCGCATCTACATTACCAACTTGTGAGTAAGTTATATCATCATTAAATGGTCTTTTAAGCGTACGGCGTACAGTGAAGCCACACACCAAGACTAGGATTTTAATCATCAGCTGTGGTAATATGTGGGGGTCAGGCAGGTTGGGTAACCGATTCTAAAGAGTTCTTTTTTCCTTTTATGTACAGGCCAAAACGGCTTCAGTTGACTTGCTTACAATTTGTTTGAGTGCACTTCTTAGATAAACGAGAAATATGAAACTGACGCTTAGATTTAATTATAAAAGTTCATAGTATTGCACCAAAAATCTAATTATTTGAAGACACGATATAGAAAAGTTGACCCATTAAAAAAGACTTTGGAAACTTTTGACCCGGTCAAATTTTAGCTAATTGTTTTAATTTTACCCGTTTAAGATAAAAAATATATATAACGCAAGTTGACCTGGTCACACGTACATGGGTCATAATTGGCACATCTAACTATTATGATCGCCAACAAATATATCAAGTGATCCAATTTATCTTGCGTAGATGGATCCCTAGCTTATTCTGCAATAACCATACCTGTTGATCTGATTGCAGTAGTTAGAAACTTGATTTGTTATTAAGAAGCTATCCAATCGTGATGGCTCAGGAACAGGCTTAAAGATGGGGTTTGAAGGGTCCTCTTCAGGCAACGGTTCCTCTCCTGCAGCTTTCCGTGCCATGTTTTCAGCCCTAGTCAACATACATTAAAAGCCAAGACATCAAAAGATGACCTCAAAAGTTCAATTATCAGCATCACAGGCAAGTACCTTCTCTTTTGAAGCCATGTTTGCTGTTGGGCTTGCTGGCGTGACAGATTACGATAATAAAATTGGAACTGAAAACAAAAACACTAGTGTCATTGTGTAATTACAATTACGTCAAATAGTGAGTACAACTGCTGGCTAAAATATGAGCCCAACCTTTTGCTGTTCCATTGATAAATCATCCATGCATTCAATCAAAAACTCCATGTTCCTTTCCATAAAGGGATTTGTTGATAATTGTAGCCTATCGTAATCAGACTAGCATAGAAAAAGGATCAAAACTACAATAACTACAATTTGTTTATACAACTTGTAGGTAGTGAAAACATCAAAACTTCCTCAAAACAGACTACAAATTACCTGGGTGACAGGTGAATCAGCTTCCAGTTCAGTCATGAACGCACTGACAAGGGCAGAATTTGAAACCTTGATCTGTTAAATTTTGAAAAATATATATAACAAAGTCAGCATTAGGAAAATGTAGTATTCCTTGTAACCGGTAAAACTGATAATCTACTATTTCACAAATTAATATTAAACATAGATCCTGTTCATAAAACTAGCAAAGTTGCATTAGAAACATACAGGTATCTCCTCAAAGATATCCACCCACGATAGATTTTTCTCCCGCAACCTATTTGCAAAAGTAAAGAAAAGTCGAACCAAATTTGCAATTTAAGCAAAACAAATAAAATATGAAACAATGGAATGGACTTCACTTTTCTCCATTAAATTCATTGTTGCGGTATAGCTCCATGAAAGAATCAGAAAGTTTCAAAGCCTTCAAAGCCAAGACACCTTGGTTGGACTTAGAAGGATCATAAATAATGCACACACAACGTCTAATATTTTCCTGCAACCAATAAAGTAAAGTTATGTCTTACATAATATATACATGCATTGATCCTTTTGCAAGCACCACTAAATGAAAGAAATTCAAAATTGAAAAAACTGTGTTACCTGGTAATTCATGAAGGTCTCGATCAGCTCCACAGTCTGAAAAGAGCCTAATAAAGTTGATTGGTACCTGGAAAATTTTCAAATATTTCCAGCTTTCTTATTTTTAGCAAGACTAAAGAATGGAGGATCGTTGGAACAGTTAATACATATTGCAAAACAATCAATGCATGAGTTCTTTTTATATAATGATACATATACGAGCTTTTTATGTTGCCAAACTTCTATAAATATAAGTAACGCCTATGGACTCACCATCCCACAGTGTTATTGTCTACATTGACTTCCCTCAGGCATCTCATCATCTCAAGCTGATAGTTAGCACCATCTGCCTCGATCTCCTCGTCCTCCTCACGGATCTGTCCATTTTACGGGTTAAAATTGGTAGTATGCAAAGAACCATGGTAAGGAGATTATGAATTATTATTAGAAGAAAAAGGGAGCAATAAAATCATCACATACTGGAAAGGGGAAGCAGTTGGTTACTTCAAGAACACTGCCAACATCTAACCCAAGAAGTTGCCCAGTCACAAGAGCAGGTGAAAACTCGGTGCAGTGTTTGATGATCTTTAATATAACCTGTTCATAATATCAATTTTCAAAAAATATGAGAAGATTATAGCAATACATGCATCTAACTATAACTAAAGAAACCTAAAGTTCACTTTAACCCTATACAAAGGACCTTAAAAGCATATTTGTGGTCTGTCATGAATATGCCCTTAGTCTTTCACGCTTAGCGTTAGATTAAGGCTATGTGGTTTCCACATCTCTATAATTGTAACACTTATTCAATTGATATATAAAATTTTCCGGGGGTATCCACCTAAAAAAGAACCTTAAAAGCAAATCATTGGCAGTCACATGGCATGGCTAAGACTGTCGTCATAATTTTATCTCTACCTCTTTTTGTATGTTTATGCAGTTGCCTAAACAGAAATTTAATATTCTTGAACTGGAATTTTACGCTTTTTGGTTACAAATTTTTGGATGCAGTAGCTAATCACCAAAAATGTGAACAAAATTGCATTCATAAGCTCAAATAAATCAATTTGGCCTACAAGCACCGCGATAGATACAACTACTAATGCAGAAGTTGATGCTAATAGAGCTAATAACAACCTAACATTGGATTACTTATAAGTGCAGCCACATAATATGAAACTGCGAAAATCCATGAGTCATAGTCTATACAAATACAAATCCTATAAGTGTGAATCTATATTCATTAGCGATACAATTAGGCACAAATTAAAGCGATAAAAAGCGTAATACCAGTCCTTCCATCTGAACAACTCTTAGAGGCGGAGCAACTGTCTCCTCAGTGGCCGCCACTTGCAAAAATGAACGAGATGGAGCTGCTGTTGTAACCAATTACAAAAGAAAAAAAAAAAAAATACATATGTTAATATAACAAAAGACGAAAGCTATAATTTTTTTCTGGTAAACGCACAAATTGGCAAAAACACTTTGTAAATTTATCTCGAAGCAAAATTCACTAAAGAGTAATATACGAACCTGTTGCCATTGTTATAATGATGAATCAGAAGAAGAATGTGAAATAATTGGGGTACGACTACGGCGATGAAGCTCTCTTTGTTTGTTTGATTGTTTTTGGTTCTGTAATCGAAAGAGAAGCCTCCTCACTCCGTTGGATTCGGAAACAAAACCCTAATCGAAAACTCGTCCCCCTTTATATTATACGTTTCCTGCTCTAATAAGTGTTACACAAAAGGTCCCTACACTTTTAGTTATTAGAAGTTACAGTGGTTATTTGAGGTTTAAAAATCAGGTTAAGATATCAAGGCTAGCTCTCCTCAAATCCGTACCTAAGCCGGTTTTGAAGAGAAGTACTTTACGAATATTGTCACCTTAACTAATGTGCATGGATACTCTATTTACCGAGTCATTGAGTAGGTTTGAAGTATATGTTCATTGGTTGGGATGAGAGGATATGGTTGTTAACACTAATTAACAAGTTACCTGAATTCGAGTTAAACATTTGAGGAGCTCGAACAAAAACTAGTCGATTAGTTTCAAGAGCCGAATTTAAAAAATAAATTCGACCATGTTCATTCAAAAACTAATTTATTTCGAGTTAATTGAAATTCATCAAGCTTAACGAGTAAAGTTTATGTAATCATTTTGTATATTTAAACTTTAAATAAAAGTGAATAATGGAGTTACATCCTATATCTCAAATATAAATGATTTAATGTTAACTTGAGTTCGGGTATGAAAAGAATTTATCAAGCTCAAGTTCGGAAACAAACAACATTAATCGGTTCATAAAAATAATTTTCGATAACTAAACGAGCACTAAATTCAAGTTCAAAGTAATTAATTATTTGAACTCGGGTTCGAAAATGATATTTAAGACATATTCAAGTTTAGAGCATTATTGAGCAGAGTAATTAGTAAAGGAGCCGATCTCATAACTAAAAGAGGATTATAAGACCCTTGTATACACTGGTGTTAAATTTTTCTGTGTATGATATAAAAATAATTGTGGTCCAAAATTTTCAATTATTTAGGATCAGAATAATTAGATTAGAAAGAAAAAAAAACATACAAAACACTATTATACAAAAGAAAAATGATAAATATAATACAACCACGAAAAGCATATGTATAACTGGCGGTCAGCTATGGTTTCAAATTCAACATTACTTTCAACATAGGCCACAAATGGTTCCATTTTTCTAAAATAGCCGTTCACTGACTCCTTCAACAAACAAACAACCATCATGAGTTCCACCACAATGTTACACTCTCATCAATTTCTACCCCAAAATTCATACACATTCAATCCGATTTCACAAATCAACGTTATTTCCATCAAAATCCGTCACCCCAATCTACAATTAAACACAAATCACTCCTGTAAATCCACAATCACATGCGCCAGAAACAGATCAACCAGCAAAGGCTTATTCGGATCTCAACGATCACGAAAAACCCTAATTCAGTTCGTCAATTTCGCAGCTGCGAATCTTCATTACGTGTTACCAGAGCCGTTTAATTTTGTAATCCGAGAATTCGGCGATGGTGTTGGTGGTGGTTCCGGCGGCGGTCGGAAAGGATTCCGGTGGGGAGGATTCAACGGCGGTGGCGGCGGTGGGAGGAAAAGAAGAGCTGATAAGAAGTCACAATTTTGGGTTTTAGGGTTTTTGGCTGTGTTAGGGTTTTGGGGGTTAATTTTGGGGGCAGATATGAATATGAAATTGGGATTGAAGAATGATGTGGTGTTGTTAGGAGCAATGTGTTTATCAATGTTTTTGGTTTTGATTCGAAATGGGTGTGTTCCTGAATGGTTTTTAGGGTTTTGCGGTGGTGGTGTTATTGTGGGTTTGTTAGTAAACAAGAAAGATGAGTTCAAGAAGTTGGTTAAGGGTTTCAAGAAAATGGGGATTGCTAGATATATGAAGATCAAGTGAAAAGATAGTTTCTTTATCGGTTTTTTTGTTTTTCGTATTGTTTATAGTTGATAGATAGCTTTTTTGATGCAATGTTCTGTTCACAGTTTTGTTGCTGTTTTTACAATGAGGTATAAGCAACAATCGGTTTTGTTTGAGAAAATGATCAAAACAATGCCAATTCGCCTTAGTGAGGTATTAGTGCGGCTATGATTGTAATTCTACAGGGTTTTTTTTTTCCTTAATTTTGAGAATACATGGAAGTGTTTTACTGTTTATCTCCTCTACTTTATGTGTTTCTTCTACAATAGGTGTGTTTGATGTACTATTGATGTTGTAGCTTCTTTGAGTTTGCCATAATCAAGATACTGTAATGCTAAGGAAATTTGAAAAATTTTGTGGGTTCTTATTTCACTTTAGCTGATGACATTCAACTTCTAGGAAATAATTGAGAATCTATTATTCCGCATTTGTGACTTTATGAACTTTACAACTGTAATATGACCCCCGATCACTTGCTTTTGATGTGGGTAAGATACATGTTCACTTGCTTTTGTCCCTGTCCTTATGGTTATCTGTATGAGACATCCGCAAGTTAGGTTTTATGTTCTCGTTGGGTGTTACAATGGGAACCATGCTAAACTCAAAATATGAGGACATAAGAAATGTACTCTTTGCATTGCCTTTGTTATCAAAATCACTTGAGCTCAATTGTTCAATAAGTTATTCACTGTCTTGAAGGTTGGCAGGTATATGCACGGTGTACCATGTATGTGTGTGTTTTGGCAAGGGCGTAGCACAATTTATCTTTGTTGTGAGCTTATCTATCTATACTACTTAATAAAGCATTTGACATATTAACATGTCTTACAAAAAGAGTAGTAGTAAAAGACTATTTTACCCTTCTAACTATCTTTATTAGTTTTTTAATAATTAAAGTTAATGCAATTAAATACCCTTATAATCATCTTTATTAGTTTTTTATTAATTAAAGTTAATGCAATTAAATACCCTTATAATCATCTTTATTATTTTTTTAATAATTAAAGATAATGCAATTAAATACCCTTCTAACTATCTTTATTAGTTTTTTAATTATTAAAGTTAATGAAATTGTAGCTATTGATATAATTATTGATGAAAATGAATATTATATACGAATTGTAGCTATCTTCTATATTAATATATATAAATGAGGTGAATCCAGCTTACGTGTCGATAATTGGATGCTTACCTGGTGATGATTTGAGTTTTATCGGTGAAGTGGATTTGTTGGCTGATACACTACATCAATTGGATCTTTTATCGGGTTGGGTACATACAATATAACTATTGAAAGTTGGGTACATACAATAGATTTCCCGTAAAAGTTATGTGCATTGCCATGCACTAAACCCTACTATTATATAAACGTGTCATCAAAAGTCTTAAATCACTTAAAAAGGAGACACAACATTTAATGAACAAAGTATAATCACTTTATAATAAACTAATTACTTTTTTTTTTCGAGTCATCGGGTCAACCTGATGACCCAACAGGTGACCCGAACCCGACCTGAAAAAATATCAAGTTGTCGAGTTTCGAGTTGGCGGGTTAAAAACGTCTATCCAAACATGCTAATTTTCGAGTTGGTCTCGAGTCGTGTCGAAAATTGTCAACCCTACCAATTTTCTTTCCGTATAACTTTAGGATCAAGTTTCAGATCGTATTAAGAATTGTCATTCCTAATTATATTGATTTGAAACATGATGTACCACTATTTTCTCATTTTCCCTTAAAATGCAACATGTTATTGACCGAACAAATTAACGCATATAAAACTTTTAGTGGCCGCTGCATCGCGCGAGTAAAACGCTAGTACTACTTAATAAAGCATTTGACACATTAGTATGTCTTACAAAAGAGTAGTAGTAAAAGACTAATTTACCCTTCTAATCATCTTTATTAGTTTTTCAATAATTAAAATTAATGCAATTAAAAACCCTTCCAACCATCTTTATTAATTTTTTAATAATTAAAATTAATGTAATTAAAAACCCTTCCAACCATCTTTATTAATTTTTTAATAATTAAAATTAATGCAATTAAAAACCCTTCCAACCATCTTTATTAATTTTTTAATAATTAAAATTAATGCAATTAAATACACTTCTAACTATCTCTATTAGTTTTTTAGTTATTAAAGTTAATGCAATTGATAATTATTAAAGTTAATGCAATTAAAGAAGTTCAAAATATTTTATTTATTAAATTAAATATAAAAATTTTAAAACTAAATTACTTTTATTTTTATTTTTTGGGTCATCGGGTCAACCAGATGACCCAACAAATGACCCGAACCCGACTTAAAAAAATATCAAGTTGTCGGGTCAAAAACGTCTATCCAAACATGCTAGTTTTCGAGTCGGTCTCGGGTCGTGTCAAAAATTGCCAACCCTAACAATTTTCTTTCCGTATAAGTTTAGGATCAAGTTTCATATCATATTGAGAATTGTCACTCCTAATTATGTTGATTTGAAACATGATGTACCACTATTTTCTCATTTCTTTTAAAATGCGTCATGTTATTGACCGAACAAATTAAAGCGTAAAAAGCTTTTAGTAACCGCTACATCGCGCGGGTAAAACGCTAGTATTTGATCAATTAGAACCAAGATGATTATGATCTGTTTAGTCATTACAACTATGTTTTTTGGTTAAGGGAAGAAAACTTGGAAGTAAAATTACTTGGCAGTTGATATGAGATCCAAACATCAATCCTCAATCAAGACCTCAACACGTGAAGCGTTATTCTTGAAAGCAAATTTGATTTTCGATATCTGTTATTGCACATTTTAACAGTAATATATATTCATTATGATAACAACGGAGCAACTGAGGGATCAAAGCATAAAGATGACAATATCAATATATTATAAGTGAAACGAGTTTACGATCCATGAATTTTAATATTAATAATTAAACAGGTTGATAAGCACAGTTGGTATTACCAAGGGGATAGCTCACAGTTTGGAAATCTCAACTCCAATCTAATCTTGTAAAATCAACTTATTTACATACATGTGTGTTTTATCTTCTTGGCCCAAAGCAAAATAAGAAGAGAAACTTGACAATAACATTATTCATTTCATATAAATCATTATATTTGAATAAATCCACAATTCAATCACTACATTTGAAATCTTGAATGATGTAACTAGCAAAGTGCATGCATTTCAACTTCAACATTTCAAAGAAATGACATACGCTAGTAAGTCGTGATAATAATAACTTTGATGTTCAGAAAATGTAATTTTATGGGATGAGTACATGACATTTAAGATGGCAAACCAAGACCTAACCTGATCATCATAACTAGTCAACATATCTAACTAGAGAAAACACTGAACCCTAATACAAAAGCATGATGCAGTACTAAACATACCAGTGAATGCATCAACCTTAAGGATCATAATGATCTTTTCACCTTTTTACGCGCTTTCATCACTATTCCCTCCAGAATCCCATCGGTCCCAAAATTCCCGGAAAATTGTTGAGGATCAACTGGACCTGGTAGCTTAAATGACACGGAGAAGTGGCCCGGAGGACAAAGTTTCTGGGACTGCATCTCAAATACTTGATCGAATCTGCACACTGTTTTCTCACCAGTCACAGTTACTCCCCTTACAGATACTTTACCGTCATCCTCAACCTCACAACTGAATTCTCCTGCACCCACAAAATTGATGTTTAGCAGCAGCGGATATACATAAAGATAGACAAGAATTACAGATAGAGTCAAATGTGGACTGGATAAGGAGTGGAACAAGTAAAAAACAACAAATGTTGAAGTTCAAAAGTCATAAAATGACACGTTATCACCATCACAGTCAATCTATTTGTACTAGGTGGCAAAATGGCAGGTCCGGCAATGGGTTCTGGTTAAAAAACTAATTTATTGACTATTGTGAGGGTAAAAAGGTTGGGTTGGGTTGGACTGACCCACAAACACTTTTTGAATTTTATAAGAAATACTGCTTTAAATGTGATTAAAAATTGTATATAGATTACAATTATAATCCAACTTATTTTTATAGCGCTTTGAGAGATTTTTATGCATGCTTCATAAGACTTCTCCCTGTTCGACCCGTTTCCTGTTAGAGACAACTCATTACCTAAACAGCCCATTTCTGGGTAAATGGGTCAAAATAGGCACCTGTTTATACAAATACAAAGGAGTTTGTAAAAAGTCAATTTAATGGTGATGACTTGATTACGAGTTGACCAAGCGAGTTTGGGTGGTTAGTTGGGTCAATATTTTATTTGGTGGAGAAACCTATCATGTATCATGGCAAATCAAAGCTTATGTAAACTACATCGATCCAAACATCAATGGTTTGTACGAAAAAGGCTACATCTAAAACCTTAGTAACAAAATAAACGAGTAAAAGCGAAAGAACTTACTTTCATCCCTTTTGACTCCAGGAAGAGAGACACGGAATAGGTAGGAGTCTTCACATTCCCCGGTGTCAATGCTTCCAATACTTGGACCAATCTGACCCATTGTCGCACTTCCTGTCAATCCACATCCGTTTTTAGTAGCATTCAAGATATTAACCCAATCTTCCCTACTCGGAGGAGTAGGAATAAATATCATATCTGACCCAAGTTCAGCTAAGGTACTTGTTTTTAATCCAGTCGACAAACAATCGCCTGAGCCACATAAAGTCGGTGTACCGTTATTTGTCACACAACCAGGAATTGGAGTATTACTTCCATGGACACTACGTATAGGTGGGGTATCAATATATGGTCCAACATTGGCTGCCATTTCTTCTTCCGGCCCATTAGAAGATGTAGGTCTTACTTCGTTTTCATATTCAATCTCCTGCACATCTATATTATATAAAACTTTTCCATCAACAGTTGTATGACACCTAGCGTCGTCTTTATTCAAACAGACATCTTCTAGTTTAGACAACCTTTTAAACCTTTCAAGATACTCTGGTCCAATATACAGGGTTTTTGGGTCACTAATGAATACAATGTTGTTAATGGCTTCATACTGACCTTTAAAGATTGAATGAGGATGCAAGTGGGGTGGAAAAAGATCATCAAATTGTGGGAAAGGTGAAGTCGGGTTTTTAGTAGAAGTCGAGAGATTCCCATGAAAAAATTGCTGTAGATAAGGTAGTTTCAATATAACGGATTGATCAGCTTTTCGAAGTACGTAGTAGTAAACTTTCTCCACTTCTACTGTTTTCATGAAAGAACCAGCTAGGTTTTCTGAAGTATAAGGTGGAAGGCCCTCTGCACGTCTCTGGAAAACTGACTTCTGTGTTTCTCCTTTAAGATCGGGTCCAAAATAGGCACCCATGATGAAATACAACAGGAAAAATTGATCATCAGTAGGTGGTCTTTCACTTGATTTGGCTTCCGTATCTGATTCCACATCGATGAGATACTCTGTAACTGGAAGTGAGCCCTCCATTATTCTGCAAATAGAGTCACTTTGACGTGACAAGTTTAATAACATAAAAACAAGTCTCTCTTCTCTAAGTTTTGATAATGACACTCAAATAAATCATTCTTTCAACAGCATGAAATGTATTCAATACAAACAAAACCACCAGATTATCATACAAAACCGTTATGTTTAGCATTAAAAAAATGCTGGTGACGGGAACGGACTTTGACCAACCCGCATTGGGAAGCATGACCCCAAAATGATATTTCAAAGAGATCAGCTTGTGATAGACTGAAGGCTGATAGGCCCGAAGCCAAAAACAACAAACGCTTATCCTGAGGGCTTATGGATATAAATAAATATTCGCAATTATGGTTCCATAAATGTAACACATAAATTCATTTGTTCTTGTTTATTTTCTGTTTGTAGTGTATATTTCCTAACAAAAGCTAGAAAAACAAGTGCTATGTAGATTGCTTAAGGAGATCAATATGAACTCAATTTTAACGAATTATATGATCAGAATGTGTATTGATTACATCGAATTCCAAGCAATAGCATATGAAATTGTTAAAAAAATACTCATGATATCAAATAAATACATATACAAGTACAAAATATGAATGCATGTCAATAATGTGAATCCGATTGCACAAAAAACATACATATGAAATTGTGACTCTCATTGAAAGGAAATTATTGAAAACAGCAAATGTAAAATAGGGGCGAAACCTTACCTAATAGAAGAAAGAGGTGAATTAATGAATTTAATTAGGGTTTGAATGTGGGGGTTAAAGGGTGGAGAGCTCCGGTAGTTGAACACTCATGTCGCCGGCTTGCAGAGGAATAATAAACAAAAACAAACAGTTCATCAAATTATTATTTATATTTTGTTACTACTAGTAGTATATGTTGTAGGGTTGATTAAAGTAATTTGATTGATTTGATTTTGTCAAATTCCATGTAAAGAATTTTTATATTATTTATATTTTATAATTAAATTAAATGAGGAATGTACATTTTATTATTTGAGAAAATAATGAATGTTGAAAAAGAAGTAGAATAAATGTTGTTTAGAATATAATTTGATTTGATTGATTGATTGAAACTACGTTGTGAATTTGAGTATGTTAGTCATAAACGGGTTATTTATTCATTTATTTGCCTTCTTAATAACTAGATTACAAATGTTGAATCCTAGACTCCATTATTGATTCGTTGCGAACTAGAATGTACTCGGATTATGAATACGAGGAAGTTAAGATTTGTGATGTGATTTTATAAGTAGAAAATCAAATTAATGTAATACTTTTATGTGCTCTTTATCTAATGAAATAATTTATTTGTTAAGCAATATGCTTGGCACCGAATAAATACATAGTTTATTTGGTCCCGTTAATACTAGACAGGAACAAAAAGTTATAATTTTTAATGAATTATTGTTACTTTCATAAACTGTAGTGACTTTTCTTTGTATGTAAGTATCATAAAAAATTGGATAACCATCTATATAGAAATTATTTGTGAGTGTCAAACACTTTTTAATCATATTTGATTATACATTAACATATTTGGTCTTACAAATACAACTCTACATAATTCTTTTATCTATTCTCTTGTTTGGAATACCTGAAATCGAGGATGTTACCTTGAATTATTCAATTGTCAATTTTATGTAACACAAAGCACCAAAATACTTCAATTTTAAAGTGTCTAACATGATTTGAAACGTAAATCGTTCATTATTCTATATGCACAATATTTCCAAACATGAACTTAACTTTTTTGATAGATTATGAGCTCGACGGTGATGTGTTACACTTAAGTAGTATTAAAGGATTAAAAGTAGATACATTAGAGGGCTCAAGTTCCTAAAAAATGTTGGGTTTATAAAAGTGTTTGCAGATCACTTTAAAGGTCAACACAATTTTAGTTGAAAAGATATATGATTTTGCTTCTATAATTCTTTGAATATATATAATAAAAAATCGTTCTACCACGATCTATCTCGCATGCGAAGTGTGATGCTTTCTTTTGTTTTTCGTTGTTTGATTGTCATTTAGCGTCATGTTCTTAAAAACATGAATATAAAATAGAAGTACACAATATAATATTTAGCATGAACGTTTTGACGAGTTATAGATTTACCATTAACAATACTATGTATCACGTAATTGCAAAATTCAAAAAATAAAATATTCATCTATTTTTTCAGAAATCTTATTACCTTTTTTGAAATAAAAGACAGAACACTTAAATTTTGTTTATTTCGGTAATAACTCATAATTAGGAGAGTTCAAATGAAATATTAATCCACATATTATAATAGTAGTTAGAATTCTAAAATTTCAATAAAAGAAAAAGATACAAAATGTATAAAATTAACTCAAACTATCGTTGAGAAATAGAAATCATATCCAAAAAAATATGAAGAGGAGAAATTCGAAGAGAAGAGACTCTAGCACATATGTAACAAAACTCATACAAAAAACCATTTGAGTCATAACATTTATTTATTTTCTACGAATAAAATTATACAAAATAACTTCGATTACCTTTTAAAATCTCTGATCCTATGGCAAAAAACAATGTCTCTCAGCTACTATATAAACAAACACACAACAGATACTACACACATTCAAAACACAAACAAAAACTTTCTATCTTCTCTTTCCCTCTATTATAACACCACCACCACCACCTTTTAAGCAAAACTTTTATCTTCTCTTTCCCTCTAGTATACCACCACTACCACCTTTTACAGCCACTAACGCATTGCGCAAATACCAGGTAGGTGGCAAACGACTTTAACAACCTAACTAGAACCTATGTTTATGAAAACATTCAAAAGCAATCAAGCACCATCTCACGCAAACCATTTTATTTACAAATGTTCGATAGCTAGTAATCCGATAATACATAACCAATTTCAAAAAGCATATCCAAACTCCCCAAAATGTGCATGATTGTAAATTTGGTAACCGTGTACACCAATAAGCATTTTTTTTCTTTTTTGTAATATGCACGTGTAAACTTTTTTTGTTTGATCATTCGTGCACCTTTACGAGTGATGAACAATAAATAACTTAAACTCAAGTCACCCAATTTGGATTACAGAAGCCTTATCCGTTTCTAGAGATTAAGCACTATGCAAAATATAGTTTTTTAAACACAAGATTCATTTAACTAGTACTAGAATCATTTATTTACTTGTAGTAAAAAAAAAAAATGTGAACACGCCAAAGTGTCAACTCAACCGGTCAATACGGTTCTACAGCATTTACACAAGCGTTTGGTGTTACTGTTTAAGAGTAGGAATGAACTAAAGACAGTTTACAATTACACAATCAAAACTGTACCCGGACCAGAAGGATTGAGCATCGGAAATTTCAGTAGTTAACCTTGAGCATAGTCAACTGCTATTTAATGCTGAGATTTCAATTCCTCCACCCTCAGTTCAGTTGCCTTCAGCGCCTTCTCATAGATGCTTATCAACTGCAACAACAATCAACCGTCAAGCACTTTATAACTATATGCATAATTGTATACATACACACATAGATATGGAAACGCACCTCATCAACTTCATCAGGTGTAATTATAAAGGGTGGAGACATCATTATGATGTCACCAGAAACCCGCACCAACATCCCGTTTTTCTCGCACTGTGCTCCAAAATATGCGCCTACCCCTAAACTCAAATAATATTAAAATTGGATACTTTTTAAGAGTTTTATTATTAATGTGTATCCAAGAAAAAAATGGACATTTAAATACACAAACAAAGAACCCTTACCCCATTCAGGAGGAAAGGGGGTGTCACGTGACTTGTTATCAGCAAATTCTGTAGCTAAAATCAAACCCGTTCCACGTATCTACAAAACCAAATAACATTTGGTAACTAGATGTGTTAAGACAGAAATATTCATTTAATGGTTACATGAAGTACCTCTCCAATTATAGGACTTGATGAAAAGGCTTTTAAACCGTCTTGAAACTTCGGAGCCACCTTATTTACTTGCTCAACAATGTTTCTCTCCCTAGAAATACACAGAACGGCTTAAAAGATTAGGCCCATCATATAACTTGTAGTACTTAATAACGATGATAATTTTGACCTGATTTCTTATGAATTGGTTGACTTGGGTCACGCTATATCTCTTATGGTTCAAACGGGTAAGTTAAAAGAATAGCTAAAACGAAAACGGGTCAAGCGTGTCAAAAGCTAGCGAAAGTGTAATTTGTTAGCATACAACATCCAAAATTGTATCGTTTAAAGAATATCCTGTTATTGTAATAAACGTAGTTTTTGTAATCTATTTAACTCACTACTTAAATAAAGAAAGTCGGGAAAAAGTGGATTCTGGCCAACTGACTTGACCCATATTCATTATCTTTTTACTCGCATATTTACTTAAGTGTATAGAGTATAGACTGTAGGTTCATCCTTTTCATCGTTGTACAGTAGCTTTTCTGCAATTCAAGCTAAGTTTTGCAATGTAACGGATCTCCATAATTACAAGCAAAGAATTAATATGATTTAAGCACTTACTGGTAAATTTTGAGTGCTTCCAATGCAACAGCACACGATACAGGATGTCCAGAATAGGTGAATCCATGACTAAGTGCACCTAACAAATATAATTGACAGAAAATATAATTTCAGACCCTGATGAAATCACCAATATAATGCACCGACTTTTGTGAGTTTACCTAGTTTATTGCTCTGAGAAGATATGACATCTGCAACTTTTGGGCTAACAAGAACAGCTCCAATAGGCACATACGCGGAGGAAAGGGCCTGAAACGTCGGATTAAAATTTTGACGACCTTTTAGTTTTCTCTTTCTGAACTCCCATATTCTTATGTAAAAAATAATAGGGGCAAAATGGGCCAGTTGGCTAACATGTCAAAACGGGTCCGACTGGTTGAGCCGAAAAAGCTTTTGTCAATATTTTATTTTATTTTATTTAAAAATAAGTAGTATGTCAAGCTCAGGATATCGTGAGTGTTTGATGATTCTACCTTGGCTATGGAGACAAGATCAGGCTTAATATTATACTTATCACATCCAAACATAGTTCCAAGCCTCCCAAACGCACAGATTACCTATAAAAACGTGCATATTGCTTATGAAATTTACATTGCATTTACAAGATGTAAATTCTCAACAAAGTGATGAGCTACAGAAGTACCTCATCAGCAATGAATAAGATATCATATTTATTAACAACAGCCTGGATCTGCATAAGGGTTAAAAAGAACAGATAAGATTAAACTGTTATCATTTGGGAAAAAAAACAGAAGATATTTATAAACCTTTGATCATTTGAAGACAACCTTCTCAAAATAACCTTCGGGTGGAGGTATCACACCTCCTGCTCCCATTACTGGTTCAGCAATAAATGCAGCAATCTGCAATCAACAAGCATGAAATGTCATCCACAACAACTATGATCTTTAAGTACTATAATTGTCTTTTCATAATACCGTCTCTGGTCCCTCTTTGATAATAAGGTTTTCCAAATTGGTTGCTAGCCTGGTTGAAAACTGATCCTCGGTTTCACCTACCACAAAATTTACACGAATAAATTATTTATTTAAAATGTTGATAACAGATAAAAGGTGTATAAATTAATAAGCAAACCTGGAAGATGAAACCGCCAATAATGGGGACAATCGGTATGCAATATAAATGGACTGGGCAGATCAAACTTCTGATGCAATGCTGGAAGGCTGGAAAAAAGTAATATACATGTGAAGTACAATCCAGCAAAATGGAACACTTTTTAGTAGATAATAACAAATTTCTAAAGATCATACCCGGAAAGACTCGCTGATATGAGAGTTGACCCGTGGTATCTGTATAATATATAAGACTCAATTAGAATAAAGTAATAAAAGCCGTTTAAAATCCATGCAAAAGAAACAATACAAGCATGATGACTTGAAATAAAATATTACGATTTAGATCTAGCAATGAACTTCTTCTTTTCTGGCCTTCCAAGTGCATTGTTATAATACCATACCAATTTCACCTACATGATATAATAATAAAAATGATACAGATTAAAAGATTATGTGAAAATTACCCCATGTCTATAGAAGTAGAAATAAGCAAACCTGAGTGTCGTTAGCTTCCGAGCCACTGTTAGTGAAAAACACTTTCTCCATTTTACTAGCTGTAAACATTTTAAGAAGCTCTTTTGCAAGATCCTGTATGAAACAAAGAAAAGGAGAAACCTTTAACAGTCACATGTATAAATTCTATATATATGTTCCCATAAGTGATTTGTCATACCAGAGCTGGTTTTGTGGTACGGTTCCAAAAGGAGTGGTAGAAAGGTAAAGTATTTAGCTGTTTAGTTGCAGCAGCAACAAGACGAGGTTCACTCCCCCCTGAAAGTAAGATGCATTATAAATTCTATATTTTTATAAAAACTGTATCATAGCAAACACAATGAACTTACAAGTTACAGATTTATTTAAGATTAGGAAAAGATTATATCAGGTTTGCATTATTGGAAATAGAAGAGTACCTAAAGCTGTGCACCATAGACCAGCAAGAGAATCAAGATACTTCTTCCCGTTGGTATCATAGACATATGAACCCTATCAGAAAAGAAACACAATAAAGAAAGAGAAAGAAAGGATTAGCATTATGTCATAAACAACTTTGATTAAATGTTAACACTTTGCTAGCCAAATCCATAAATATTTAAATATAAGTTATTTACCTCAGACTTCTCTATTACCAATGGATGTATATCATTAGACTGCCAACCAGCCGTGAATGGAGCCAACATGCCATGCCCCTTATACCTGAGATTGAAATGATATGTTAGATAAAACTGATATTGATTTAGTAACTACCTACTAATAAAAGTGCATCAACTTTAAATTTAAGTTAGTCTACAGCAACTTTAAATTTAAGTTAGTCTATTTAACCTTAAGAAATCAAACTATACTTTTCATTTACAAGGTCCACGGAAGTCAGAACTTTAGTTACAGGAGTCAAATTGGGAACTACTTCATACAGAATTCAGAAAACGTGTGTAAAAATTAATATGAATTATTCTCAAAAATAAGAAAGAAAATCCAATCGTGTGAGTCATAATAACCAAGATGTATTGATATAACATACCCATTGCGATCAACTGCTGAATCATCATTTTTTACTGCTTCTGTACTAGTCCACCTTCCCATGGACATTCTAGAACCTCCAACATTTTTAGTGTATGAACGAATCTGTATATTACACATCTTCTCAAGACATTAGAGTTGAAGTTGTCAAGCTAAATATATTCAATAAAAAATTCTTATGTGTCATCAGTGTAGAAACCTTGTGGACAAAAACATAATACTTAAACATACATGTTTTGATGACATGCGTTATTCTGTAAAAAAATCTTACATACTGTGCGTAAAACATATAATTGACTAATGTATATATAGCATTAAAACATACAGGATTCTGCAAGTTTTAACATTAAGTAGTAGGTATTTGATCTTTATGCTATTCATAACGCATTCTAAGTAGTAGGTAT
Source organism: Logfia minima (assembly GCA_963921325.1). NCBI lineage: Eukaryota > Viridiplantae > Streptophyta > Magnoliopsida > Asterales > Asteraceae > Logfia > Logfia minima. The sequence goes on along the minus strand of OY992770.1, from coordinate 12,271,583 downwards.
TTGATCTTTATAAACAGTTTCCGTACCCCCAATTATGACTACAGTTTGAATGACATTCAATCACAAATGAAAATTCTTCTGATAGTTACAGTATGCAAATTGACCATTTATGTTACAAGTTGTACCAAAATCATAATAGTCTCAATCGATATTATTAGATGATATATATTATTATTAAATTTCTCATCGTAAAAAGCATATCCTCGAGTTAACATTTCACCTTTTTACCAAAAAATATAGAGAAATGATAATAATATCTAGATAAAGTTGCATGCTCACAATTATTCAATAAGAAGTAAAAAGTACTTAATGTAAAAACAACAACAAATCAGCAGATTAAAGAAGAATAAAAGTTAATAAGCTCCAAATATGAATCTTATGATAAAAATTCCTTGCACCTTTTTCTAGAATCTTTATTATCCATTCTGTGTTTCTATTTAGCACGTGTGCAACAGTTCAATTAAAGTTGTGTATCATCAACTCTATGGACCACAATACAGGATCCGCAAAGCGAAAAGTAAAATTAACAATATTAATTAATAGGATCAGCATAACTCAACGCAAACACAATATGAATCTAGCAAGCGATAGAAATGATAACAGAAGAACATTATAAGTTAAACAAGTAATTAATCATCGATCAATTTTAATTCAATAACGCAGATTAACTGACCTGTGATGTAGCTCTTCGCACGAGACTATTCATGTTTCTCTTATTATCAAACTGTTTTGATAATATAATTATTGATGATTGATGATATATATTAATATTATTGTAAGTAAGGGCAATCGAAACAGAAAGGGAGAGAAGTAGAAGTGTGTGGTGTTTTTTGTTAAAAAGGATGGATTTTAGTGATCTGAATGCCAAAAGCTGACTCAACCAGTCGACGACGTTAGACGATAAATATATTATATATAAAAATATAAAATATATAATAATGATGATGATGAATAAAAATTAAATGACGATGTTTTGTGGGATTTCCATGGCATTAAAGTCGACCAGGTGACCGACTACTCCAGTAAAGAGTCAAATCAAATAACGATAGACCACTACTTATCCTAAAGTCATACCGGATGCTACTTTGACTTAACTAATTTTGACAAGGGTATTAATCTACTATTATTTTTATAAATTTATTAAAGTTTTGCATTACTAATGTATATAATATAAAATTTTAACTCATAATTTAGTGGATCTCTCCAAAACAATGATGTATATATCACCACCAATTTAATAAGCAATACTTATTAAGTAATATTTGATAAATTAATAAATTAACTAGATATTTATGCTCGTGAAATGTATAGGTTTTGAATTTAACCGATTAATTTTAAGTAGATAGGTTGATTGAGGTAACATGTCCGAACAGATTAGAATTCATTGAGGTGGTTTTTTGGCTATGCAAATGGATTCGTATCAAAACAAATTGCATCAAATGGTTAGCTTTACTTTTCATCTTAATGACTACTTTTTATGATTAATAATCATTTTAAATATTTATTGACTTTGTTTTAATTGTTTCAAAGTAAATTGTTAAAATGGAACGTGGGGAATTTGTTGTTTATATTTCATACCGAACATGTTTACATCAAATCAAGCATAATAACCTCATTTTGTTAATATTTTAGACTATAAATATACATTTTTAAACTTTGTTAACCAAGTTGAATATGTTGTGATCAACATGAGTTTGATTAATCATGTAAATCTCTTATTAAAAGTACCAAAAATTTCTATTTATAAGTCTGAATAATTAAAGATATGACTATCTAATTACTAGACAAACAAAAAAGTATAATTCAAAATTATATGTAAAATTAGTTGGAATATTTTTCGAAGATTTAGTACAAATATAAATTAGCATTTATATCATGGTTGATATTTGTTTGTTTTTGAAAAGACTTTCATTGCAGTTTATTAAGGATTGGACAAATGTAATAAAATGGATGGATTAAGAAATATGTCAAAATGGTTTCTAATGGAACTAAGTCAATTTTTAAGTGCGTCAAATGGTTCGACTTAGAGTGGGTTGGGTTAACTTGAACTATTAATTTTATTTTTAATTCTAGCAATTAAAGTTTATAAACTTTCAATTATTTAAATACTTAGAGGCTTTAAAAGTTATAAAAATAGTTATTTAATTTAGTCACTTTTAATTACATTTTAATTTATTGTTACTATCTAGTCCATCTACCTCGAGTATTTATATAAAAATAGCCATTATTGTAACAATAATCAAATTTGATAGGGCAAGTTAATCTCGTGGTGTTTCTTGCCCAAGATAAAGTTTATAATAGAATCTACAAAGCTAAACACAAAAATTATATTAGTATATATGTCGAAAAGTTATACTTATTAGAAGTAATAATTTACTTTATGGTGTGGAGGTCGGAAATATCAAATGTTTCCACATAATTTTCATACATTTTACGTTTTGTTTTCTTTAAATATTTTTAGTTAACAATAGTAATAATAACTATTCTTTTAATAACATGATATATCATATATGTACATATTGTTATTAAATAAATACAAAGTTGACAATGTAATAAAATCGAAGTCTTCAAGTCCAAATCATACCCATCATCATATTCTTAGTCGGATGTTAGTCACGAAACTTAATTAGAATGTTCATCATAAACTCAAGTTTCAACCCATCAACATTTAATTATTTTCCATCTTCATCATGTAAGATCGCAATTAACAGCCAACCACTATTGTTCATCTTCGAACGACTTGTGTTCTTCAATATCTGTATGTTTTTTGAAATATTTCGATTTCGATTTAGAGAGGTGAGGTTGACTACCATCTATTTATCTACTCTGCCCACAAAAAATGAATACTCTCAAGACCAAATTACAAATGGTCTACAACTTCTATTCCATTCAATTTGCACATTTAGGTTTAAATATTTGAGTTGATTTGTTGTTTGATTATGACAATAGGATATCAAAGATTATTTATGAATTTGTTTATGAAGCATTCACGGGTTAGGGGCTTGTTTTAGATTATTAGACCATCTATATATCACTCTTTATATGAATTAAATGGTTGTTACTTAGTAAATATGCATTTATTTATATATAGTTAGATTTTTCATCTTTCAATTATCATTGAGTTCAATTTTATTTGATTGCAATGTAACAGATAAATGTATGTATGAGAAGCTAATCAAATTACAAGACCAATAGTTTGTGATCAACGATAGTGACAAATAACATAAATACTATATGAAAATCATCAAATATACTGATTCAAAAGTAGTTTGTCTATGATAAAACTTGGCATGTAGTATTTCATTTTAGTATTCACATTTGTATATGATTAAGCTTAACATTTAGTACTCTATTTTAGTATTCATACCTACAATAACTATAATTACATTTCTTTTAAAGTATATTTATTAATCTTTTACCTTTATTTATTATAGTGTGTGTGGGTGTGTGAGTTCAATTTATTTATATATACATGTATTTTGTCATACACTCTATTTTGATTTTGTGTTAGTTAATATCAAAACATTTAACTTGATTTGCCTGGTGATTCGGAATTGTTTTGATTAACTTTTTTTTTTTCCGCTTATTACTTAAAGTTATCGAGCCTAAGCTAATAAGTTTCATTTGGGGTTTGGATAAACTTATTAGTTGAGCTTATAAGTCCTTAGGAGTGTTTAAATAGACTTATAATTGCTTATTTGCTTACTTTTATTTAGGGTGTATTTGGTAAAACTAACAATAGCTGAAGCTAGTAGTTGGATGTTATAGTTGGATCTAGAAGCTAGAGCTTGTATTTTCTTATAGAAATGTCTGGTAAATTAGTTGGAGTTGGAACTTAAAATGTGAATTTACGTAAAAGGACAAAATAGTAGAAACAAACGTGTATAAAAACATTTATTAATAGGTATCTATGTAATTTTATTTCTTTGTAAGCTCCGTTCTTTTAAAAAGTTAATTAAAGTAGCTTAAATTTTAAGAGCTTTTATATTTTTATTTACCAAACAATATTTACAGTTTAAGCTTATGAAACAAATATATTTAAGTTGTCATACGTTTCTGTAAGATATCTTGTTAGATATACCTAAGAGGCTCACCTTCTAATACTTTGATAAGTCAATTTTATAAAGCTAATTTGCTTATATGTGAACGCCAATATTAATACAATTAAGCTATAAAACATAACGTCTATTTTTTAAGGTTATCGGATTTATGAGCTATAAAGTAATAAGTGTAATAAGTTAATCCAAACACTTATTATTAACGCTTAATCCAAACACCTTATGTGGTTTAGATTGTAATTTATCCGAACGCTTATTGTAGTAAGATGATACAATAAGCTATAAAAATATATGTATCCAGATACGATACTCCACAGTCCGGTGTTTGGTTATTTTTTATGTTAAGTAACAAATCACCTCTATTTTCCAAACACCCAAAAATAAAAACATAAAATGGAGCCAAAAGAGGAGAGCAGCAGCAGCGGTAGGTCCGTCTCGGATACTTGCCCCATTTGCCTCTCACCCATCCTTCCACAATCCGAATCCTACCTGGATCAATGTTTCCGTACGTTTCATTCTCATCATTTTATTTTATTATTATTATTATTTATTTATTTATTACTCGAACATAACAACTACACCCAACGAGTATGTGTTTCTGATCAAATCTGTATTTTCACACTAAGTTGTTTCAGAAATCGTTACTCGAACTGATGCTGTTTAAGTTTTCTTTCTTCTATAAGTAATGAAATTTGTGAAAAAATCAATATCAATTAATTGATGATTTAAAAAGTTAAGCCTCATAGGCGTCCCTTAATTTATTGTTAAACCATGAAAGGAATAGTGAAAAGAGTAGACCTTATTAGAAAGTCAAAAATTAGCTTCTCTTATAGGACAGTGAAGTAGGTAATTAATTCTTGTTTGAGTTTATGCATATTTCAGATCATTGCTAACTAATTATTTCACAATATGACTATTTTGCAGATAAATTCTGTTACAATTGCATCTTGCAATGGACGAAAGTCAGTAAGCACTCTACTCCTCAACAATCCGTTGTAAAATGTCCCCTTTGTAAGGTTTGCCTTAAACAACTTTCTTACAGACTCGCATCAATTCATTTGAATAACTAACACAAGTGATTATGATGTACACAGCTTACTCCAAACTTTTTTATGAATAGTTATTAGTATTATTACTATTGCTCTATACTGTTATCGTTCGTTTGAATTGGTGAATGTTTGTTTCTGAATGGGATGTCATCGACTTAATCGGTGAACTGACTATAAAAATATGGTTATCATGTAGACGAAAAGTTCATCAATTATACATGGATATGATGGAGTTTCTTTCCAAAAACATCTTATCAATCGGAATAGAGATAATAGGTATAACAAAAATACTAAGTGCTTATTTATTCTACTGTATTATAATTCCTTTAATTTCATGCTTATGTTTTGTAAGCTTACTTCTTCGATTTGCTGTATTTGTAGCATGTTCTTTACAAATGCACACAAGTATAGATTACAATGCTACTATGTTAAGCCAGGTATTCTTGCTTGGAATACACACACACATATCACTACTGATGGTGTCACATGGTTATTTGTGTTACATACTTGTAAGTTTTACGTATCAGGTGACTTGGTTGGTAATATTAACGTATCACGATATTGGAAGTCCTATAAATATCGTCAGCCAAACCAGTGGCTATTTAGTTGGGTTAGCAGGGAAATTCAAGCTTTGATTCAGGTCCACTTCATTATTTTTCTATTAGTTTACTTCTTGGAACAGTTGATATAGTAATTTGACCATTAAAAACAACTTTTTTATACTAGGAGAAAGATGTTTACATAATTGTGCATCACATTATTGGGGTCATCGATTCATGGAGAAGGTAAATTTCCTCTTATTCATATCATTTTCCTCGGTATTTTTCTCAAGGTCGTAGGTTCCATACTTCCATAAGGTCAAAATCGCATCATTATTCCTTTTCACACAACATAAGCGGGACCTTTTACCTGAATTTAACGGTCAAAAGACATTGGACCTAAATGTAATTGTTGCATGTCTGCATTGAGTAACTGATGTGTTTCGTGGTGACAACATTATAATATTTGTTGCAGAAACGAGCCAAAAGCGTCCAAAATTCCGCCTGAACTGAAGCAGGAAGAGTTCAAGAGTATGGTAGCTGATGCTGCAAAGCCTTTCTTAACAGGGAGAACAGATCGATTTGTGAATGAGCTGGAACTATTTCTAGCTTCGGGATTAAACATTGAAGCATATGATAAAGTGTATGTCAGCCATTTGGGATGGAAAATTCCTGAAATAGCTGCTGAGGATGACGAAGAAGAACCTGATGAGCGCAACCCCTTAGTTCCATTGTTGTCATTTTCTGACGAAGACCATGATGAAACTACTTAACTGCTTCTAGCAAATCCATTGCTCTTGTGTTATACTCCGTACTATACAACTCTTTTTGAGTGAAATGGGTAATGAAGAAGGTGGTTTGTGGTTGATAATGATCACATTCTTCTTGTCTATTTGTACTTAAATCAACTGCAATAAATGGTTAATGCAGAGGATAAACATGTTAATTGTTAATTATACTAGTTTTTAGTACATGTGTATCAAACTGCACAAATGGTCAAATGCAGCAAGAAACAAATAAGAGAGTAATTATATGCATTTAAAATATTACAGTAAAAGGTTAAATATGCACCTTCGTATTTTATTTTTACACTTTTGCTACATAAATTGTGTATTGTTAGTGTGATAAAATGTTAAATCAATATGCTTTTGAATAGATTAGCATAAGATTCATTAAAAATTTTATTTGAGCTAAAAATTAAAATGTTTTGAAACTATATATACTGCACATTCAGAAGTCTTATAGTTTATCCTTATGGAGTGATATCGCACTACATTGTGTGGTGCCCCACCCTCAAATTTGAGCCCTATTTTATCACTTCAACTGAAAATAAAATCATTATATCATATACATATATTATAATAATTACATACAGAAACGATTATGATGGCCGATTACGGAGCTTTCATTGAGAAATTTATCCTCCCACGGTTACCAACTTCATCTCCTTCACAACTTCCACTGAATGGCCTCACTTTTGCTGTCAAAGACATGTGAGTTTTCAGATTAGCAGTTTAAAAATAGTTTAAAATAAGCAATCCTTATCTTAATTTTTATCACTTGTACACCATGCAGCTATGCTCGCATGCGATAGTTTATATATTTAGGTAAATTGTTTGTATTATTAGTGCTTCCTATGCTACCAAATGGGACTAAACATTTTGATTGATTAGGCATACTACTTCATAAATGATGATGCAATAATAATGCCTCTGGTGCTATTTTAGTTACGATGATTACAGTGGACAAATATATATATATTAAACTTAATAACTCCACTAAAAATGTGATATTGCGAATGTATGAGATAAGAAGATGTTACCCAATTACAGTATGTCAATGAGTGTTCAATTCACTATTGATTGTTGTTTGGGTTAAGTATTTGAATATGTATATAAAATGTTACCGAAAAATTCTATTTTTTCTTTTTAACCATGGTTCCGATCTTTGGCCGACTAATCCATGGAGTTTGAGCCCACCACCACACAGACTCAAACTAGGTAAATAAAAGGTTTGTAATTGTATGTATTAGACGTTCAATATAGCTAATTGTATCAATATTGCTATTGTATGTATATGACCTCATAAACTGGTGTAGTGCCACCGATTTTGATGATGAGGCAACTTATACAGCTGCCACGTCAGCATAATATACTGGTTACCTGATAAGTAAGTCGTTCGATACATACAACAACAATAATTGACATTTTGATACATACAATAAAAAACTTTCACAATAGGATATACAAAATAGAATTGTTAGTAAGTTTGATAAATTTTGAGAGACTGTTTTATGTGCATTTCTTTGTTATTGTTGGTAAAATGCAAAACAGATTTGACATGGATGGTTACGTGACTGGATTTGGGAATCCAGATTGGTTAAGGACTCACTCTGCAGCTACATCTACCGCTCCTGCTGTTTGGGCTATATTGGTGGCAGGTGCAACTTGTCTTGGTAGAACTTTCATGGATGAAATGGCTTACAGGTCAGATATATGTGTATGGGCTACATTTATATGATATGAAGTAAAATAGTTAGAGGAATGAAATGAAAGATATTAAATGGTTTTACGCTGTTATAATACTTTGGGCAGTATAAATGGAGAAAATATACATTATGGAACACCGGTTAATCCATGTGCACCGGATCGGGTTCCTGGAGGATCGTCAAGTGGCTCTGCTGTAGCAGTTAGTGCTATGCTTGTCGATTTCTCTTTAGGTGATTAACATTGTATTACTCTTTAAGAAACTTGTATTTCATGAACAGTTGAGACGTAAAGTTTTGGTAGTCCAGATGTTTCTGGAAGCTCTTAATCAGTAGATTAAGAATTCTATATGTGTAGGTACTGACACCGGAGGAAGTGTAAGAGTCCCTGCATCATACTGTGGAATTTACGGGTTTCGCCCATCACATGGAATTGTTTCAACCGAAGGAGTCACTCCAATGGCACAGAGTTTTGATACCGTTGGTAAGTTGTGATTTTATACCAACTAAAGCATGCTAACAACTTCTAAAAGGGTGTAAATTATCCAAGTTGTGTATGCAAACTTTTAATTACAGTTATCCAAATCATGCTTGATATAATTGAATTGTGTGAAATACTTGCTTTGAAACATGTATTTTGACACTTGCAACACACTTTTAGGTGAGTTAGTTTGTAACTATAACTTGTATTTTCCATTTGTTTGAATGTGTCTGCAAATTCTATGCAGGATGGTTTTCTAGGGATCCTAAGACTCTAAATCGTGTTGGACAGATACTGTTGCAGTCGCCCATTGAAAAACTTGTGCTTCCTAGTCAGGTTTTGATTGCTGACGATTGTTTTAAGCTTCTTAGCATCCCTAGCAGCCGAGTGACCAAAGTAATTTCTGCATCCATGGAGAAATTATTTGGAGGTAATGCTTTGATTTTATTTCTAAGAATGTCAAACTTGGAAGAAAGACATTTTCGATTTGATTAAATAATCAATTTGGTTGAATTATTATATTGTATATTTGGTTATTGAACCTCTCTTTTGGAAATTTTTATGCCCGGTAATCCCAATATCTTGGTGCAAAAGAAAAAAATGACCTTTTTGAGATTCAAGCTGGTGAAATTGCGTTGGCAGTAACTTATAAGGTTCCCTAACGAATTCAACGCATTCAAACCAATGCAATAAGTTTGAAATTAAAGGTCAAAGTGAACTTGAGGATATAGTTAAGTATGGGTAATGTATGTATAGAAGAAAAAAGATCCTTAAGAGTCACCTTTTCATAGCATGCCTAATTTTTCAAAATAGTAGTGCAGGTCATCTTTTACAGACTATTAGCCTTGGAGACTATATTGAAAGCAAAGTTCCTAGTTTGAAGCACTTCATGCAGAACGAAATTGAAAATGAAGAATTTAGCATCAAATCTTTGGTGGCTCTTTCTACTGCCATGCGATTGCTACAAAGGTGTGCATCTTCAATTATCCAATAATATACTTTTGAGGCTTCTTGAAAATTATTTCGGCTGTCTTGATTATAGGGGATCAATAAAGAAATTATGCGTCAACTATGTTATAATTTCCATTTCGACCTTTTATCATTAAAAATTTCCATTTGTACTCTAATATATATATTTTGTACATTATGGTCGGTTAATATACAATATTACCCATAGCCATTAAATTGATCATTTGTAACTTAAGTAGTTTTACTTATTGTAGTTTAAAATTATGTCAATAACAGGCAAGGATGAATTCTAAACACATGATATCTAATGTATTCCATCTTAATATTGACCATATGATATATGTGAATTTAATAATTGATTGTTCTTCCTTGTTAAGCATAGGTTTGAATTCAAGAAGAACCATGGTAAGTGGGTGAGCACGGTGAAACCTAACTTGGGTCCAGGTATATCAGAAAGGGTACTAGATGCCCTCAACTCCTCAGATGAACCCATTGATGCTTGTGAGTCTGTGAAGACTGAACTACGTGAAGCTCTCACTGCTCTTTTAGGGGTATAACCCTCTACCCAAAACTTAATTGTTCGCTGTTCAATCTTCTTATCCTGTAATTTCCAATATACTAAAAGTTGGCTAGAAAGTGTTAATATATACATGTAAAAGCATAGCACTTACATTTTATCGTATGGTATCAAACATGCTATTAACCCCGGAAAACTATCTTCTATTTTTTAGGAAAATGGCATAATTGTGATTCCTACTCTTCCCGGACCTCCACCTAAATTGCAAACAGAGACCAAGTCATTGGAAACATTTCGTGCACGGGCATTCAGTTTGTTGTCAGTAGCTGGAGTATCTGGTTTTTGCCAGGTTAGAACCTCCTCGCATGTTATGACTTGTTTCCTACCAATTGTACCTTGACATATGAACTATAGTCTATACTCTATAGGCTGCAAATGGATGGGTTGGGTTGACCCATAATAGTTATCGTCTAAAGTTTCTAATTTTGATGCATATTAACAATTTGTGCATCAAATATGATTACAAAAGTTATATTTTCTTAATTACAATTCAATCTTTTAAATAAAATGATTTATGGGGTTTTATACAATTGAAGTACACTTTATCAAACCTTTTACCCGTTTAACCCATTTGAACTGACCTGTTTCTTTTAGGTATATTTTTATTTTGCCAGTTAGCGGTAAAACATGACCTAGGTCCAAATTTTTACCTCTAATCCGTACCTTGGCTTGATCTACAGGTTACAATTCCACTAGGAAAATATGACAGTCTTCCTGTTTCGGTTTCTTTGATGGCAAAACATGGTGCAGATGGGTTCCTACTAAATCTTGTTGAGACGCTTCATGACACTTTGAAAGAACAAGTTGATATCGCTGAGAAACTGAGTTACTAGATTCAGATGTGTAATTTAATTCTCTTTTGTGCTTAAACACATTAAATGTAATTCAAATGGTTTATGTAAACAGATAAAGAAGTGAAAACAATATTGGTATGCACTTAAAAAAAAAATCCTCAGAGAAGTTGAGACAAGACACATTACTACCCTAAAACTAAGAGTGTGTTTGTTATTGCGTTTTGAAGATGATTATTTGATTATTGAGTTTTGAAAACGTAAATAATTAAATGTTAATTGTTGGATACGAAAAGTTGAAAATCGATTTTTTACGTTTTGAAACTATGGAAATGCAATTTGGGAGAAGCAGCTACCCTACTGCTAAGAAACGTGATTACCATTTCCTTGACACTTTTACCATAATAACCTTCAACTATCACTTTTCTTCTGATTAGTATGATGTATTGGATTGGATAATTCTTTTTCTTATTGAATATTCATGTTCAATCTCTATTAAAATATGAGTGGTTGGAGAGACTCAGAGTTCGTAGATTAACATCTAAAAAGGGGTTTTAAATTTATATATAATAATAGTTATAAAAATATAGTTACTCGAGTTATAGGCGTTACTGAATAATAATTTTTGGGTGTTGTATTTATTAAGAATGAAGTGTTACTTATGTTACATTCAAATTCAAATAAATATTTATACTGAAATAATTCAGTAACTTATAAATATGCCTTTTTTGGTCATTTTACCCATTAGAGTCATTAGATAATCTGATATGCAAAAAACTGATAAAGTTTTTTACTGATAATTGTGATAGTCAATAGCATAATCAAATCCAAACACCATATTCATAAAGCACGTTTTGTAGTAGTTGATTATCTAATTATGAATATTCACAACGTATAATCTATTTCTGAAAAGCAATCCCAAATACCCCCGAAGTGTTTGTGTTCGAATCGAAGAGGCCCTATATTTGCACAAACATGTATCCGTGTATATGAAAGCAGCAAATACTTCGATAGGTTATTCCAGAAGACTATTACAGATGTTAAAATAAGATAAAATACAAATAATGTCACAGATGCTGCAACGAACGGTATTTGACAGAAAATCAAGCAACAAGGGCCCACAATAGTAACCGAAAGCGATTAGCTCTTGCTCGAGCCAGAAGATTATTAAGTGAATGATCAGTAATCCTTGCATGATCAGTAATCAAGTCAAATATAAACTGTCCAAAACTGCAAAGCCGGCAGCAACACCGCCTTCATTTGATGAAGAGACTTTGGTACGCATCAAGTAACCACATTGCTCATTACTAACTACCTTCTCTTTGTTTCTGCATAATTAGAAGCCGTAAGAAGAGTGCATGATAATGGTAATAAATATGCTCATTTATCATATCAACGCAATAAAAGAATCAATGGCAGGTATATTGCAAAAAGTGATTAATACCTTAAATATGCACTAAATATTCCAAGTTCGGATATTGCATGTTCTTTATAGCAGATACCTTCTCGAACAAGAATTGTTGGGAAAACGGTTGGGAAAATCCTTTGCATGAGTATGTAAGCCGCTTCTTCTTCGGACCCTTCCTTCTGTAATCTTAGAAGTGAGTCCCTTACATCGTCTCCATAAATATTGTTACCTGAGTTGAACAAACAGCTACTAGTCAGAAAAACAGATCCCACAGACGAACTTTTTCCTTAACATGCTAAAACTAAGGGTGTTAAATTCGGGGCAAAAAACATGTTTTACGCCTAGTATAAGTACAAGTTGAAATGGGGTGTGACCTCCGCCTTCTCTTTGCGGCTTCATGACGTATGCCCCTGGCTCCTCGATAGCATTCTTGACAGCATCTGAATCATCCAGACTCCACAGTCCTGCAAAGCACGCCCGAAGCTTGGCAATGTCATCTTTGTTTTCAAGAAACCTGCTCCCACAAGAATAATTGATTACAAATAACGCACTCGCAGTCATTTGAACAAATTGCATTTTTCTTGCAACGTTTCCCTTTCGAAACATTGCAACTCAAATTACAAGAATACCCCTCTGGTTTATCTTGCATTTTTCATAAGCTACCAAATCATCAATCTTTTCTCAGCCAGTTCTAAAACTTACGAGCGATAAATCTGTCATTACCTTTCAAGTATATTAGGTTTTGCAAGCTCCTGCTGAACTTTCTTGGTGCCAGTTAAATGATAAGATATTGAAGGGCACTTGATAGCTGCAGATTCCTCCATCAATAGCCTAGCTTTCCACTCCTGCAACATACATAAACATCAATTAAATGTTGCATTTTCTTGTAAACCTAAAAGAATAAAACATCAAAACACGCTCAGGAATTCTTAAAAGAAAAATTTCAAGATGATCTCACTGATTCAGAAGGATAATCAGTGGGTGCGTATCCAGCTCTAAAATATATGACTGCAACGATCTCACCATCTCTGAAATATATAAACGTGCAGCGATCATTCACTCAGAAACCTTAAAGCTGAGAATTTGTTTACAAAATAAGGGTACATACACTAAAAGAGTCCCATCTGAAAGAATCTGCCCTTGTGCATCAATTTCTGCGAGTGTCTTCCGAATAGATGTAACATTATGTGTGTTGATAAGCTCAGGACTACATTTCAACATTAATCTTAAACTCATTGGATGTGAGTTTTAGAGGTTATTATTGAGACTTAAAGAATCATATCATATAATTAAACAATTTTTACATTTATCTCGTTATCTGTTTTTCTAATTGTGTTCTTCGAACTTAACTATACTCAACTTAAATATCACAATATAATCAGTTTTACCATAGACACCACTATTGTGACTTCAGTGTAAATGCACATCTAAACACCCCCTTAATCAATCTTCGTATATTGTTATCATTAACCATACAGAAATACCAAAATAAAGTTTTGTAAAACAATTAATGGAATATCTAGTCTATTCGTTATGCAAAAAAGGATATCTCTCCTTGAGGGTTGCACTGAGCCAATGTTGGTCATACATGTTCCGTTCTCCAGGTTGAACCACAACCAATACTACTGCACTGTATTACATAATAAATTAGTCTTTTTAGTAGCACATATTATGAAGTTTAATAATAATGGCAGAAAGTTGGTTGAAGAAAACAACCTTGGATTATTATACTCTGTCCATGCCTTTGCCAACACCTCTGCAAACTTACTTGCTGAAGCGTTTGTCGGAACCTTTTGGGGATTAAGCCCAAGGGGTTTTTTGTAATGTGAAAGTAAGCTCCTGCAAGATGATACATAGAAATTAATCAAGAAAACTAAATAATTTTAGATCCCCATGGCCAAAATGAAGATACAATTTAAGGTCAATGCCATAACAACACCGTATCGTTAAATTTGGAATATGTGTGTTACCTATGAAGTTCACTGACCAAACAACTTAACCCAGAGAACGAACATGAAATTGTGTTCAGTTCTATCTGGAGAAGTAAATTTGTTTTCTCATCAAGCATATAATCTGAGCGGTGTAATCCCAAGCGAATATCCTAAAAAAGATTTGAAATATGTAGCAACATTAAAAAACCCAAATAAACAGATGCTGCTACTGAATATCCCAATTACTTTATTTGAGCTGATTTTCATTAACATCTAACAAATCATCTCTTTTTACTTGTCATTTTTGCTCATCTTACATATTAATTTCGTAAATGACCAAAATTTGTCAAAGCCTCAAACATCTGACCACGTGAGTATTACAACTTCAAACAGCAAAAAACATATCTGAATGTTACTCCTGCAACCCAATTTGTTACAGATGAGATTCTCATTCTGATCATTCAAAATGACATAATGATTTTCAAGACCGCGCATTCAAAACCTCCTTCTTTCATGTTACATATAGAAAGAGACATTATATGTAGCTGATACAAACACTTGGCACAATTTGTGTCTGCAGTAGTTCGGATCTGTTTGGATAGCCCTTTCAGTAGTTTTCTGCTCATTTCTTGTCTTGTTTTGTAGTGTTTATGGTTCTTTTAGTTTCAGTTTTAGGTTGGGAATGTAGCTCGATAGGATAGCTTCTGAACTTTGTAATTGTAATTGTTACATTTGGTAGGTATATACTCTGCCTTTAAAAGAAAAATGTAATGGGATTTTTGGATTAACAAGAACACTTAAACGATTTGTAGTTGTGTGCTTTTCATGATTAATGATAGTAACATGATCATGTGATGCTAACTACAAAAAATAGACAAAATGATAGAGCATAAAGCTTGAGACATAAAAGGATAATGATGACCCCATTAAGATACCTCCTTCTTGCCGATTTCTAGCATCCTGGAGTGTATATCTAATAGTCTCGAGGTAAAGATGTCCACTTTCTTCGTTCTACAGTTTCAAAATTAACAAAACAACAGTATCGAAACACGTTCTTTTCATATATCACATATTTTTACTATCATAATCATATTCTATCACATTATTTTCATCCAATATTAATCTACATACCTCGAAAGAGTGTCCTGCAGAAACTTTCCATCCAAACTAACACGGTCAACTAACTCATTAAAAATAGGTGCCAATTCACAAGCTTGATTCCAATGAGTCTCAGGAAATGAATTCGGTAATAAAGCAATTGGAGCATGAACCATTCCAACCCCAGGAACCAATCCTGATCTCTGCAAAATCAATTATGATAATAAACAAAACCATAAACTAAAACAACCCAACAATTAGAAAACTAATCAAACTCAATAAAGTTCAAATCTTTACACAATAGAAACCTAAAACACAATTTACAAACCATCCTAACTTAATAAAGTTCAAATCTTTACACAATTATAACCCAAAACACAATTTACAAAACCGACCAAACACAATAAAGTTCGATCTTTAAACAATTAGAACCCAAAACAAAAATACAAAACCATCCAAACTCAATAAATTTCAAATCTTTATACAATTGAAAAACCAACCTCGACATTCCTATCACCAACAACAAGCCCATGTAAAGAAGACCAAACAAGAGCATCATGAACCAACTTTTGAAGTAAAAGTGAATCAATTGAGTGAGGATCAGACATAGGGTTATGTTGGGTGGAATTGAAATCTTGAATACTGTTAGTGTCAGTGGTGCATTTGGGGGCTGAGTTCATTGAGGAATTGGGGAATGATTTGAGGGAATGGGAATAAAGTGTGTGAGTGGAATGGGAAATGGGGAGAATAGAATTTGATGGTGATTTTGGGTGATTGAAAGTGGATGATGAAAAGGAATTATAATGGTGGTGATTGGGTAAACAAAGGGAAAGGGAGAGTGAAGAAGAGGAGGAGCAGCCGGCACCCATTTTGACCTTTGACTCCACTCACAAACTTATGTTTATACAAGTGTTATAAACTTATAATCATAAAATAATAATATAATATTATATAAAAGTAATCGTATCATAAGTTTCATGGCTCCTCTATGTCAATAAGATTTGTGTATGAACATTTGCATCATAGTATCTTAGAGTTTTTTTATTATACCCAATGCAATATAAACCCAAAGAGTGTGTATTTAGAATTTTTAATTATTTTTACAAATAAATAAATAAGACTTGTGCTCTAAAATCTTTGATGAAGAATAGTCAAACAATTTAAAAGGTTTGATTATTTAAATCAAGTCACATCCTATGAAAATTTTCTTATAGAACTAGTCATAATTCTAAAGTTAAACAATTGATCATATCAAGAGTTTAAATGGTAGCTCTAGTTATAAGTTTTAATTTTATTCACATTAAATTATGATATATGAATATAATAATAATTGATATCTTTTTAATAAAAGTGATATTTTATAATAATTTAAATTATTGTAATTGTAAATTTAATATTGTAATATAAAAATAGAAAGAAGATATTTAAATGTATTATGTGAAATATAATATTAATTGAATGATTTATATAGTTAATAAGTGAAAGAATAAGTGAAGAGATAAAATGATAATTTTTTATATTATTTTTTAAAGATTAGAAAGAGAGTGTTAAATGATGAATATGAGTTATAGAAAAATAATTAAATAGTCTACTTATATACATATATTACACTTTGTATATAAATATACTTATATATTCTCAAGAGTTAGTACACATCAACGATTATGGATAACTGTACTGTGAGATTAATTTTCACTAATAATACTGTGAGATTAATTTTCGTTAGATGTTATATTAAGTTCGAATTTTTGTTAACGACTCAAGTTGGGCCTCGTTTATTAAACGTGCCAATGCTTATTAGACAGACAATCAGTGTACAATTTTATTAATTTTACATTTCAATTTTCATAATTAATCATTCCATCATTTCAGTATTGATTAATTTATACATCAAAAATCCAAAGACGACGTATGAAGATTGAAATGCAATAACAACGAAAAATAATTTAAGGAATAACACTTAGAAAATTTAGTGAAATATGTACTTTTTCACTAATTTTGAACACATAATTCTATACGTATGTGTGGTACATATTAATATTAGTTTACGTATTTGCGTTTCTTTCTTATAAGAGATTCGTAACAAGGTAATATGTGTCTAAAGCTGAGCTAATGTGAATGGCATATCGACTCTATTTTAATACACACAAATATACAACCTTTTTCAAGAAGGAGATACAAGTACCCCCGGTGAAATCTTGGACAATATTAGTCAAGTCCGGTAATAAAAGCTGTTGGGAAACAAGCGACGTATCTGTTTTAAGGGAATCGTATCAAATACGGGTCTCGGTTTTCTTCAATAAGTTTATTTACTTATTTCTTGTACTTGTATGTTTTATTTTAATTGTTTCTTATTCGTTTACTATTTGTTGATATTATTTTATTTATACTTATCTATGTTTAGTTGTAGTAATTCATTAGAATTGTTACACATGTAATTATGTCGAGTTACATCTAATAAATAAATAATAATAATGAAATTATATTCGACTATAAGATATTTTTCTTACAATAACAACTAAAATTTTAAGTTTGCGATTCAATTGTTTCTTTGATCTTTATATGAGAGCAAAATAAGATGGTGGAGTCCTAAGATTAGATGTTGTTATTTAAATTGATTAAGTTGTGTTTTAGGATTAAATTTAGGGAAAATCACAAATTTGATTCATTGACCAACTAAAATTAACAGACTAATCCTTTGACCAAGAGTTTTAAAAAACTAATTCACCCTTCATTGCCCAAACAAACGATCCGATCGATCATCAATTGAATTTCGAAAGCTACCCATCAATTAACCCTGGTCAGAAATTGTTGAAAAGAAAAAAAATAAGATCACAAGTGGGCCAGGGTTCGATTAGACGCACAGAACCAACCAAATTGTGACGCGTAGACACATTGCGATCAAGTGAGTCACGTGCTCGTTGCTCCTCCATGATTTGTGTATATAGCACCGAGCCTAGGTATTTTAAAAGACTCCTATGGGTGTAGGATCTAATCCTCAATATGAATGTCAACTCCATCATTTTGCTCATCCTCGTTGCTCCTCCATTTCAGTATTTTACTTTGTTTATAAGTTTTCAATCTTATAGCTTTGTTTCCTTTTATTAGTTAAAGCGTTAAAAAATTACAATCTCATGTTCACCTAAAGCTATTGTTCATAAACTCAAATGCTATTGGCAAATGGTAAATTTATATAAGTTTCAAGTTGACTCGATATAAAATATTATAAAAAATGAAATTTATATGACAATACACTGCACATGATTTTGTTCTGACATTTCCGTCCATAATTGACTGGTCTTGTGATTCCTTACGGTTCAGAAGTTATGTAAAAAATGAGAATTTAATACATGTAGGGGTATGTTAGTAATTTCAAGTAGGTTTTTCAAAGACTAATAACAAAGTTAGGGTAAATAGTAATTTTCCTCTTAAAAAAACATCTCAAATGATTTATATATTAGTATAGATATAAAAATGTTTTAATTAATTAGAATTGAATGTCATTTGTTAATTAGTTTAAAATTTAATAATGATAAAATTAATGAGAATTAAATATATGTAAGAGTAAGTTAGTAATTCCAGGTATGTTTTTTAAAAAACTTTTAGTAATTGTAAAGATAAATTAATCAATCCAATCTTAGAAAAACATAACAAATGCATTATATATTAGTAATAGATAAATTTGTTATTATTATTAAAATAACTCCTTTTTTACTTTTAAGGTTGTTACTTTATGCATATATTTAAAAAATTTAAGAAGGAAAAAAGTAATGTAGTTTTCAGTTTCATTTGATAAAAATCAAACTCATCTCTTTCGCATTACATTATTTGAGTTTCCAATATTTCCAATACAATATAAACTATTGAAAATAACATATATAAATGTGTACTACTTTTTTCTGATTAGAACAAAAATTAAATATATGTATGAGTTGTCGACGGCACATATTTTATATGTTGTGAACCAATCGACAACTTAATAAACTCTTACAACCTTCTAACTTCTTTATATATACACAAGTGACTCATTTTATAATCCTAGCATTATGTAATTGTACATGTTGTTAGCCACATGAATTCTATTCAATATATATATATAATTAATAAATTAATATAAATTATCATGAGTCGTGCTTAGCACGGCATAAGAGAACATCTAGTATACATATTTGTAAGCAATTTTAAGATCACTTGAAAAACACTCTGAACGATTTTTGTACATTGAAACATTAATCTTATTGTAATATGTGTAGTACCAAACTACCAATTGTCACAATTTTAATGACACAAAAGAATCAAAAGAATATATGAGGTAAATACTAGACAGTAGACACCACCATCGTTGTGGGAAGGTATATGATCAACACTATATGGAGATTAATCTTTTAGGTGCATTCTACCACTGAATGGATTCCTTTCTGCAAATAACATCCACAATGGATCTTAACTGGACATGAAAACTCAAGAAACATGCTTGTCGGTATCATCATTATCATCATCATCATCACCATCATCATCGCTTACATGGTCTAAGAAGCTATCAAGGTACCATGGCAATTTCTCCATAGACGCACCTCTAGGAGCATGTGCTCGCCATTTTTGGCCTGCTATCATTTCGGGCGATAGTCCCCATGCCTGCATCTCTTCATCAGAATGGTAAACTGCTAAACTGTACTCACCACCAATGCCTAATTGCATTACTCGAAACTCACAATTGCCTAAATTGTGTAGGTACTCAAATTGCTCAACTGTCCACTTGAACCACTTCATCAAGAAGACTCGTGAAGCTAGCCCATGTGAGACTATGATGAGGTTTAGGTCCTTTGAAGGGTCGTGATGAAGCCGATTCATGTCTATGTCTCTCCATAAAGATTCAAGAAATGCTGCACATTTAGAAAATATATTAACGTTTTATAATAATAAACCTCAGTATACATTACTATTACAAAAAAGTTCTTGTACTTGCACAAACACTATCAGAAAGCAATTGTTTTTTATCATTATACAACAAAACATGAAAACAAACTCGAGGGTAAGCACAAAACTTTAGTGAATCAAAGATATGGTTGGGGTCGACTATTGCTCTACAAAAACAATTTACCATAACCTTCTGTACATGAAAAAACATATTGCATTAGTCCACCCTCAAAACTGATCTCAACTTAAAAGCCAAGAGGTGCTCAAAAAGAATCAGGGAATGTCTAAAGGGAATCCTAATATCAGGGTTTCTAGATCACCAATAAGTCGATAATAATACAAGTCAAGAAACAGATAATATATATCAGTAACTAATTTACCGCAAACTTAAACCTTTTTAAGAAATTTTGCAAGTTAAGGATCATCTTTTTCAGATGACATATCAAGAGCTAACCTCTGTTGCTAACTCAATGAACCAAAAAAGATCATATAACCTGCCCATTAACTCCCCTCAAAGAAACTCACTTTGTGTTTTGAGGTCAAATTAAATGCTTGTATAATTCAAATTTCAGAAAAAATTCTGCAGATTCATCACCTGCTTGTTTCAATTTACAAAATTTATCAACCAGATCAGTTAGACTACTAAATTTAAGAAACCTTGACCACCAATCTAACTTCCTACCTTGTAAAGCTATGAGCTATCATAGTATCATTTCCATAGTTCATCTAGCTAATGTAAAACAAACCTAAAAAAAAATGAAGTTATACATATACCTACTATGAACTACCTTCCCTCCATAAAACCATTCCACAGTTGACTTTCATAAATCAAACAACAAAATTGAAATTGCAATAGAAATCAATTTAATACTTACTGGAAACGCGATCATAAACATCAGCAGCAGATTCACCTTCAGGAAACCGATAAAAAAACCTACCAAATTTCTGTCTAGCATCTTTAATCACTTTCATTTTTTCTGTAACTTGAAAATTACCGAAATCCTGTTCTCTAATTCTACATTCTTCTCTAACACCAATCACACTTTTACGCGGAAACGATCTCGCAATCTCTCGTAAAGTCGATCGTGTTCGTGTATATGGTGATACATAAAAGTACACCTTCCAGTTATCATTGATATCTGAATTTGAAATGACACGTCGGATCTGAGTTCCCGCGTTTCTCGCTTGTGTAATTCCTTGTTGTGTTAATGCGATCCGGTGATCCGGTACGGTGGTGTAGGCTGCACCGTCGCGGTTTCCCTCACTTTCGCCGTGACGGACGAGAATTATACGTTTTGGAAGGAATTTATGGCGGTCAGTTCCTCCGTGTTCGAACATAATTTAATTCTTGATTTGAGTGTTTTGTGTGTGTTTTTGTAATAATTTGGTGTTTCTATTTGTGATGGAAAATAGTTAGTGCTGGTTAATTCTTCATTTTAGTCAAATGAGCTTTGTAGCCCTTTTAGTATGGTATTTGACTTAAATGGTCCCTCAAGTTTATTTTGGGTTTAATATTCATTTTGAGTAATCAGATTTGTTTAATGGAGCTTACTTAGGGTTTTAAGAGGGTGTTTGGTATTGTGTTTTATGAGTAAACTATTTGATTATGGATTTAAATTCAAGATATTTCACAAGCTATTTATAAGAGAATTTACCAAGTGTATAATGTAATCACCGTGGTAAGTGATGATATCTTGGAAGTTGAGTTTGTTAGAACTTATCACCACAACAAAAAATAATAAAAATATTTAGCAGATAATAAATAAAACAGTAAAGGCGAACACAATAATCACACATAATGACACAATAACTTTTATATGAAAAATCTTTTAAGATAATCTCTTTCAACCTAATCATCACAATCGCTAGCATACAACTCTTATTTATATAGGCAAACACATAATGCTTCTTATTTTAGCTACAAATCAAATTTTCAAAAAGTTTATTAGTCTTAGTTAATTTATTATCTAAATTAGTTTGAATTTTAAACCTTACCGTTAAGTAATTGACTCAATACAATACCTAACCTAGTTAGGAGAGTAAAGAAAAGTCATCTTTAAATATTGTAGTATTATTTATAGATTTAAAACAAATACCATTATTTTTGAAAAAAAGCAAATAAAATATGTAATTACGACCAATGATATTTTACATAAAGGCCATTATGGCCATAGCCTAAGAGTCTAAGACAACTATTCCAAACTAGACTAGAAAGACCGAAATATTTATGAAAACTTAACAAAGAAACTGATAAAACATTTAGATCAATTTAATGATTCATTAAATAATAATTAAGTTTCAACTTATTTATTACTACTTACTTAAGGTATCAAAACACTTTAATCCCTTATAACTCTTTGAATCAACTCCCGTAAGATTTCCCTCTGTTTTATGCATCAACATCTAAAGATATCGTTAATGAAGTTCTTTGCGGTAGTTTTGGCCGTCCTCGTGCTATTTGACCCATTTTGTGGTAAGCATTTCCAGAGCTCCTCTTGTTTTGACTTTTAAAAGGTCAAGAATCTCATTTAGAAGTTCAATTTTTATACAGTTTCCTTTATATGACATTCTATTTTGTATGTTGTTGTAAAGGAGTTACAAAAGTTTACAAGATGAGTATAAATATTCAAGACCAAAGTCTTGAAGTTGACCATTAAAGTCTCCTTAAAGGGTTAACAATATTACTGCCACTATAAGTTGACTTTCAGAGGTCAAACATTCCACTATTACATAACTCATTACTGTTTCATTCAGGATCACATGTTCATATCAAATTGTTTATAATATTTTATCACAGATTTTTGTATATTTTTTATGATATCAAAGAGATTGAAGAATGGGTATTGATTTTCATAACCAAAGATTCTAAGTTTGACCTTGAATATCAACTTATGGGTCAAGGAGTTTACATACTGCCACTGCAAGTTGACCTGTTATAAGGTCAAACATATCCCTTTTCAAATTCAGTTTCAATTCTGTTTCTTTCACAAACACATAAACATCGCTATGTATATGTGTATTTTAGACTTTTTAGTATATATTTTGAATCATGACCAAAAGTTCTAAGTTTCTTAACACGATTTCATCATTTTTGTATATGTTGTCAATTAAAGTCACATTTTGATTTATTTTTAATTAATTATACAAGAAAATTAAAGATATGTATCAATTTACAAAAACTACTATATTAGACTTTATAAGTCAATTCATAATGATGTTTTATGCACATGTGATGATCAAACAGGTGAGAGCGTAAAGCTAGCATTGATATGTAAAGATGAACAACTGTCGAAGGCACCATTTCCGTGCTTACCAAAGCAATGTGACCAATTCTGTGCCATATTTCATGATAGCGGATGGGGAAAATGTGACGATCACAATACATATGTTTGTCAGTGTTTCTATGTTTGTTATAAAGACGTTCAAGTTCCCAACAATGAGGGCACGAATAATGTAACGGGACAAAACACTTCTATGTTAATCCCTCATGGCCCTGTTTCATCATAAAAACACTATGAAGTTCACTTTCCTCGTTATTCAATCCTTGGAGTATTTATTATCGTCAAGATATGATCAAGCTGAGTTATGTATCGATAAAGTGTGACTAGAAACATTTTCATTTTTTTTAATTGGAATTGATTAAATGAATATAATGATCATTTTACGCCTAGACTGGATTCTCTTTAGTGACAACAAACCACAAATGTTTTTTAGTTGAAATTGTTTGCATTTCTTCATTATTCAAAAATTAAACAACATATGGAGATAACGACATTGGCCTAATTTCAATAACATGTATGATGTCGCTAAAAATTTGGTAAAAAAAACAACGAATTCTACTAAGAGAAATTTTTAATCAATTAATTAAAAAATGTCATATTACTTGACAACCGATTTATGAACAACATCTAAAACTACTTGTACTCGTTCATTTGCTTAGTTACGTGACCTACCAATCTATCCTAGTATGGTTAAAGTCAAAGTTATCAAAATATGCGACTTGCATTTTTTCCCCTCCTAATATTGTTTGGGGTCATTAGATAAAAGTTTAATCTAGTTGATATCTTACGTTTTAAAATAATAAAATGTAACTTAATAAAACGTGATATGTTATATGAATATAGTATCTTATCTCATAAAAGTAGTAGTAAATTAGGAAAAAAAACCATATTTATCAAAGTTACTAATGAGAGAGCTAACTATGATCTCTATCAAAATTTTCTTATAAATAAAAAAAAACTTTTTATCAAAAAAGAATACAAATAGTATGTAATGTTTTTCATCTTTTAAACATCATGTTTGATTTAATCAATAAAAAAAACTTTGTTAGTATTATCTTTTCTATTTTTTCTTTTTGCAAATATGTTTCTTTTTTGATTAAAAAAGTATCTTTTTTATTAAATAATACTCTATTTTAATTTATACGTAAGAAATCTTATAAATTTACCAAATGATCGATAATCTAGCGATATCGAAGAAGTAACCGAATGTTGTGATTATTTACCCTCTCGAATTAGAAAAAAAGTTATAAGTCTACTAAAAATACTTTGTTTAAGCCGAACCTAAAACCATTAAAGAATTGCGGTTTTGTTTATCGAATTTATCCCGGGAATCGAACACCCAATTCTGGAGAAACCTGACCAGCGTACCAGCAATAATTAACGACACTACTCCCCAAAACCCTAAATTCGCCGCATCAAAATTCTTCCTAACAACACCAAACAATTCGATTTCATCCATCTCAACAAATGCAGACTGACATTCTTCTTCATTGAGCTGTTTCTAGCTAATTGATGCACGCACACACCATGAATGCCCCAATTATAGGTATTACATGCACCTCATATTATGTGTTATTCTTTAATTGATTTGAACAAACATTAAATTTTATATAGTTTGCTTACGTTCCCGTTTTCGGTGTGAAGATCCGTTGCAGGGCGATTTTCCGGAGGTGATTGATGAGTGTTTGGAACATGGAATAATGAAATGCATTGCGTTTAATCGGCGTGGCACTCTTCTCGCTGGTAACTAGCTCAGTGGTTTCGGTATCTATATATTGTGCTTTGAGTTAATTACATACATGTCATATGTTATGTATTATCTATTGATTTACACTAGTCACAATTATTGCATGAATAAATCTCACCATGTAAGATGCCTAGTGGATGGGGGTGTTTGGTTGTTGTGAACATTTTGCAACTTTCATACAACCAGTTTCTTGGTCTGCCATTGAAAGGAATATGTGAAATTCTGATAGACTTGCAATATTTATGGTTAGCTGGTAAAGTAGGCAAAAATAGTTGGTTATTCTCTTCATTATCAATAAATTTTGCATTTTCCCTTTCCAGCTGGCTGCTCTGATGGCAGCTGTATTTTATGGGACTTCATGACTAGAGGAATTGCTAAAGAACTCAGGGATAAGGACTGTGTTGCTGCAATAACTAGTGTTTGCTGGTCAAAAAGTGGTCATCATATACTCGTTTCAGCTTCTGACAATTCTTTGATTCTTTGGAACGTTGTAAACGGCAGAAAGGTCTTTAAAACAAAACTGCAACAAACACCTCTACATGCCAGCTTGCATCCTGGGGGTGGTGGCTCCTCAGCGCCATATCTTTGTCTAGTTTCTCCTTTCTCTTCTGCTCCGTTGATACTCGATTTCCATACCAAAACCACAACCTCACTTTCAGTATTATTGTCCGATACTGGTGCTGCAAGCTCAACTTACACACCTACTGCAGCATGCTTCAACAAGTACGGGGATTTGGTTTATTTGGGAAATTCAATAGGGGAAATTCTCATAATTGATCACAAAAAGAATAATATTTGTGGTATTGTTCCAATCTCGGGGGGTTTGGTGATAAAGAATATAGTATTTAGCAGGAATGGGCAGTATCTTCTTACAAATTCTAGTGACCGTACAATCAGGATATATGAAAACCTCTTGCCATTGAAAGCTCCACTTAAATTCCTTGAAGTATATGAAACCCATGATAATATGAGTGAAGTTGAAAAGCTAAAAGCTGTTGGATTGAGGTCTTTATCACTTTTCCGGGAGTTCCAAGATTCCATTACGAAAGTGCATTGGAAAGCACCGTGTTTTAGCGGTGATAGTGAGTGGGTTGTTGGAGGCTCTGCTAGTAAAGGGGAGCACAAAATATACATATGGGATCTGGCTGGGCATCTTGTGAAAATACTTGAAGGCCCAAAGGAAGCTTTGGTGGATTTGGCTTGGCACCCTGTTCGACCTATTGTTGTTTCTGTCTCGCTCACGGGATTAGTTTACATTTGGGCCAAAGACTACACTGAAAATTGGAGTGCATTTGCTCCCGATTTTAGAGAACTTGAGGAAAATGAGGAGTATGTAGAACAGGAAGACGAGTTTGATTTGATGGCTGACACTGAAAAGGTAAATTGGGTCACTCTTTTGGCTGACTGTTTGTTTTCTGTACAGACAATGGTGTACAGCGTACATTTACATTGTCAGTATAGGTGGCAAAAATGGGTCAAAATAGGCTTATGTGAAACTGAGCAATTTTGGTACACGTCGATAGGGGTTGGTTTGACCCTCAACAATTTCTGTCTTAATCTTTTGTAAATTGTTAGTGTAAAAAATATGATTAATTTTAATATTATTTTAATTATAGAACAATATGTGAATAAAGTGATTTAGGAGAACAATTTGGGTGATTTTCTTTCTTTATGCTATTTTTTAGACCCTTTAGAGATAATAGTTTACCTATCTGTAAGTAAAGAAGTTAAAATTGCCATCTCTAATCTCTCAGTAAACCTAATTCAGTTTCAAGTCAGCAGTTTTAATTGTTTTAACGGTTTATAAAAGACACATTGACTATTCGACTTTTATAAAATTAAGCTTTCAGACTCGGTAAAACACAATTCCTACTTTTGATTTTGAATTTTCGTTATAATTTCTTGAAAAAAGGGTAAGTCTTGCTAAAAGTATTATCATTTTTTCGACAAAAAAAACTCACAAGTCCGTTTACATTAGAATAAAATAATGTAAAAAGAACATGTAAGAGTTACCAAAGGATGCTAAGTGTATAAGATAGTTATAATTGTATTCACTATTGCAGGTGAATGAGTCGGGCCCAAATGAAGATGATGAAGTTGATATCACCACAGTGGAGAAGGATTCATGTTTTAGTGATTCAGACATTTCACAGGACGAATTATACTTCTTGCCATCAGACCCTTGCCCAGATGTTCCCGGATCCCCACTTTCAGAAGGGATAGGTGTTAATGGTCTGGCGAAGAACCACGACTCGAGTCAAAATGAAGGTAACTGTTAGAGGTTGGCGAAATGGGTCGGGCGGGTTGTGTAGCAGTGTAATAAACAGTGTCCCAAGTTTAGTCAATAAGAGTACATCATACCCTTTTTATCTTTTCATTGAAGTTAAGATGATTTAAACATAACACGTATCAACCATCCATTAGTAAGTGGTTTAAAATTGCCACCTCTAGTAACTATATATGCTCTATGTATGCTCTTCATCTTCCAGGTGCAGATCAAGATTGTTATTGAAAAAATGCTAAATATAATTATTGCTTTCTTGACAAGTTCGTGAGTAGTTTAGATATTGATTGGATAGTATAATTTAGAGCACATTCGACATTGCCTGAAATGAGATTAAGTCATTCAAGTTTCTTGATGATTTTGTTTTGTAGCTGTGGAGAACTCCGGGGCTGAAGACACTGCTGGAACATGCTTGAAAAGAAAACGGAAGCCATCAAAGAAGTTATTGGAATTGCAGGCTTTCGACATTACACAGAACAAAAAAGCATCAGGTAAATCTTCAAAATTCAAATTAGTTTGTGTCTCTTTGCTGATGGAAAATGCACTGCTCGGTGTCATACAGAATTGTGTTGGTATGGAACTATGGATTTCTAGGGATGGATATAGATAATTACAAATGAGATTATTTTAGTGAGAAATATGATGTTAAGGTTTTTCTGTTATACATTACAATTAACGCTATTAAATCATTTTACTATCCAATGCGAAAATTACTGGATAAACGTTTGGGTATTGCTCTAACAATTCCGTTGTCATGATTAAACAAGTGTTTGGGTTTTGAAATCAGGTCACTATGTTTTTATTTTGTTTAATGATAGAATTTTGTTTCAATTTTTCAATTACGCAGATTGTAGTGATATGGAGATTGTTCCATGTCTAGACGGTGATGAGTCCATGAAAGGACTTGAGATAGTTAAGCCCCCGATCCAGAAAAAGTTAAGATCTGAAGTTTGGAATCATTTCAAAAAAGTTACAAAACCAAATGGGGAAATTATTGCAGTTTGTAATCATTGTGGTTTAAATCTTACCGGATATTGTGGAACTAGTCACTTGAGGAGTCATTATAAGAGAAAACATGGCGAACACACGTCCATGGTGGGATATGAGGAAGTTGATCCACCGACAAAAGGAAAGTCACAACCAATGGTTTGGATTTATTTTAAAAAGTTCAAGAAACCAAACAAGGACATCGTTGTGGTTTGTAACCTTTGTAGTGCAAATCTTGTTGCCGGACATGGTCAATGTCGTCGTATGAGGAGCCATCTTAAGAGAAAACATGCAATACTCATTGTTCCCACAGAGTCTTCTGCTTGTATGGAGAGTGTTTCAACCGCAGGTGGTGATGAGTCCATGACGGGATTAGAGATAGTTGTATTCCCGACCGAAGAGAAGTCTGATGATTCCATGACAAGATTAGACAAAAGTAAACCCCTGAACCAATTGAGGTCTGATGATTCCGTGATGGGATTAGAAATAGTTATATCCCCGACCCAAGGGAGGTCTGATGAGTCGGGATCAGAGAAAGTTAACCCCCCGACCCAAGAGAGGCAAAGATCTGTGGTTTGGAAGTATTTCCAAAAAGTCAAGAAGCCAAACAACAAAGTTATGGCTGTTTGTAACTTTTGTAGTCGAAGCTTTGTTGCTGGAGAGGCTGGAACTACTCATTTGAGGAACCATCTTACTAGAAAACATGCAAAAGATGTAGAAATTCCTGTTTCCTCAAGGAAATGACTTACATGTGTTAGTGTGTTACGGATATCCGATGCTACCGAGTATCCAATTTTGAAGAAAATAGCAGAGGATGTGTTGGTGGTTTCAGCAACCATATCCTCAGGTTAGTCTGTACGTTGCCAACTTCCAGATGTTCATCCGTTTGCTGATTAAATTAAATTAGATAAATGTTCTAATTATTGTTTGATATTTAATAAGAGTATATCTTGATGACATTGTAGTTGATGGTAGAGCTATTGCAATGAATTTAAGTACTCTGTATATATTTTCCAGTTATTGCTTTTGAAGGAAACAAGTATGGAAGACAAATCAGAATGGATAATATTATGTTTTAGTATGGCCTAAAGTTAGAAACAGACAGATTCGACTAACCTATCGATAAATACTAGTATTGCCTTTGGTAGTTGGTTGCAAATCTGCAATAATATGAAATTTCAGTAACTAATGATAATAACTTGTATTTTCTTTTACAACTGATAAGTTTGGTGCCGTCTTTTAAAAGAGTGATTTATGTTCAACTTGACTCGATGGCATTGTCGGTCATGGTGCCGTCTGTTTCTAACTTTAGGCCATACTAGTATTGCCTTTGAATGTTGGTTGCAAATTTGCAATAATATGAAATTTCAGTAAGTAATGATAATAACTTGTATTTCTTTTACAAGTGATAAGTTTGGTTCAAAGGTAAATTGCCGTTTTTTAAAAGAGTGATTTATGTTCAACTTCACTCGATGGTAGAAAAAA
This sequence comes from Logfia minima, assembly GCA_963921325.1. Classification (NCBI taxonomy): domain Eukaryota; kingdom Viridiplantae; phylum Streptophyta; class Magnoliopsida; order Asterales; family Asteraceae; genus Logfia; species Logfia minima. The sequence continues at coordinate 12,241,496 of OY992770.1, read as the reverse complement.
TTATTGTCAGTCATGTGAGTTTTGTAAAAGAAAAAGTTCTGAAGTATTGTAGTGGTCCAAAGAATTTATGGATCGAAAGAGTATTTTCTTGCTACATGAATGTCTCCTTCGGGAAATGTCATGCTTGTTTCATTTAAACAATACAAAGGAAGAAAAACATTAATGCACCACCTTTTGCAATTACAGTAAACAAGTAACAATCATTACGATTCACTTAGAGACCCTAAACAAGTAACAATCATTACGATTCACTTAGAAACCCTAAGCTCGCCTTTCGTATTTAGTTCTTGATTTCTTATAAATAAATAAGAAATTGACATTCACTTTGTACGCGATCAGGTTGTCGCAGGTTAAGTTCGTGTTTTGCATCTTCCATCATGCTAATAGTATGCCGGTATATTCATCAAATGCCTACCATATGTGTTATTTGACGAGTTTCAAGTCAGTTTGAGCATCTGACCTTCTTCCGCATCAACTGTGGAGCTGTTATCGGGTTATTCTTTAGATTGGGCAATTTTACTTTGTGCGTAACCCATATATGCTTTGTCATATATCTGACACAATTATTGAATTAAATAACATTATTTAGTTTAACACACTCTGGTAGAAAAATTAAAAAGTTTAATTTATCCTCGATAATGTTAGTTTCGTATAAGAAAGAGAAGAGTTATGAAGTCTTGTAGTAGAGTTACACGTGCCTTATTGTGCTCCATACATTTTATGGATCAAGTCAGTCAATTCGCGGGTGGGTCTTTACTGAAAGAGTTGGACGTTTTTTTTCCTTACATGTCTCCTTCAGGCAAAGTCATGTGTAGTTTTATATAAAGGAGGAGAGAACAACGTGGCAATTATTTGGACCCGTGATAGTGACGACGTGGTCTAAGTATACATGACAAACAAGTAACGATCAGGACGATTTACTTGCAAACTGCAAACTCATTTCGTTTGAATTTATTTTCTTGGTTTTAATAAAAGATTTTCTTTTCTATTTATTTTTACGTAGAAGTCGAGTATTGAGAAGAGGCCACAAACATAATCTACTTCAATTATGAAAGTAAACTAAGATAAGTTTCCAAAAACCCGATCCAAAGTAAACCGTCGCAAAGGTTCTGATGTAATTTAGAATTACTTGGTACACCATTAATTCAATTTGTAAACCGTTGTTTTTATTTATGTGTTATTTGAAATGGTGGTGTACATAGTTATTTTGGTGGTTAACAACATTACCATTACATTCCATTATATTTTAGTAATATATCAAAATCCCAAATGAAGGATCGGGTGAAAAGTTTTTATATGCAGTGAAATGCTTGAATGATTCTATTGCAAATAAAAAGGTGCATCAATAGTATCATAATATAAAAATTTATGCATCAAGACACGTACGTATCACAATCTTGTATTATATATATATATAGAGAGAAATGATCCATAAGGAAGTTCTAAATCTTAGGAAATGAGGGAAACAAATCTTAATCCTTGATTTTATAAATAAATTTTTTTAATATTCATTTGTGATGAATGTTAAATTTTAAAATTATTTTTGATTTTTAAAATTCATTTATGATGAAATCAAGAGTTGAGATTTGCTTCCCTTTTTTCTCTAATTTTTTTGCTTCCCTCTTGATCCTCACACACATATATATATATATATATATATATTCTTCCACGTACTCTGATACTAATCATAACATAATCTATAGCGAAGTGTCTAAACTATGACAAAAACTCTATTGTGTTTATAAAATTCCAAAATCTTTATTGTGTGTATTTAGTTTTCGATTATTGTTAATTGTATGTAATTTTTTGACGTCAGACTTTGTATAGAAGTCACGTGGGTGTTTTATATGGACGACACACCCGTCAAAACACATACAATTAACCGTAACTGAAAATTAGATACAAACAATAGAAATTTTAAAAGTCAATATACAATATAGTTTTTGTCGTAGTTTATTACACTTTCAGAAATTATTCCTATTATATAAGTTATTGGTAATCATTTTGCCCATCCTTGGGCTAATTATATCTAACGAATTTGAGACAATAGCCACACACGCCTAGACCAATTTATAAAACTTATCAAATGTCATTCCTGAGTGATATCATTGGAGACTATTTACAAAAATATCTATTGCATTACAAATGTCCAACAAACATCCAGTAAAGCTATGGGCCTACAATTGCATTGACTAAAATTTTGGATGCGTGTACGCAACTTCTTCGAATTTTCAAGATATGGATTATGACTTCTTATAAGAGATGTTTATTTTCTTCACATTTCATATGAAAACAGAATCAAATTAGCCATCACTTACTCAAAAGTTTTGAACATGGTCTATTACTCAGCACTAGGTTGTTATGATATTGTGAACCGTTTATATGATGCACTTAATACAGGCGATGTATCTGCAAACCTCACTTTAGAAGACGTGGACTCCTTGAAGTATCATTGTGAGCAGGCATTTGTTTTGGAAGATGAGAACAAGTACAGCAAACCTATGGTGTGGATTGGCATCTACATCGCAGTAGCATCAAGTTTGTGCATCATTGCCATGGGAGTTGATTTGTTGTATGGTTTTAGAAATAAAAAAATGTGGTTTCCATCTAAATATTTCACACTTGATGCCGCTTCTATCACAGTGATAACTGTCACCATGAAATTGCCTGTGGATCTGAGTAGTACGATGCCACGTTACATTGACCAAGCAACCAAGTTAGGAAGTCTGGCCTTCATGTGCACGATGATGGCTAACTTAATGCCTTCTCTGGCGTCTATGGACAACAAGACACTTCTTGCGAACGTCATAGGTTTGGCTATTCTCGTTATCACTATTGTTGTGAATATTTGCATACAGATTAGTACCGGTGTTATTTTTTCAAGCATCGACTTATATTCAAATTTCAAATTATTGGCATACATTTATGTGGCTATGTTACTGTGGTTATTAGTAATCATGATTTCTTCAGCTATAACAATTCCTTCCTCTAAGAAAATTTTAGAATTCAAGTATCAAGCCACAGGCAAAAGAACTTTAGACGATCAAGATAACTTAACGTCTATGGTTGAGAAACTAAGACAGTGTGTTAGAAGATATTGGGTTATGGCAGAAAGTGGTAGCCCTCAATTCGTGATGGCTAGTAACCAGTTATCATCTACTTCTGGCATTATTTGTGTAATTATTCTAGTCATGGAACTACCTATAATCCTAAAGTTGAAATCTCAATTTTTATACCCGCAAGAGACGGCGACTAATGGGTCGGATTATAAGTGGTCAATGCTTTTCATATGTACAACACAGTTAATTGGAGTTATAGTTGGTAGCATTGCTCCGATATTTCGATGTTTTACAATCTTGAACTTCAATTTGTTCACTAAATGGAATAAGAACCATTTTATGGTCTTCAAAGTAGAGAAGTACTGGATCCAGAAGTTGTGTGAGTGGAAAGAAGGTCATATAACTTTTCTATCAAGTGGTTCTTGGTCAAAAACTCTTGTCCATAATTTGAAAATTCTCTTTTTAGGACTTTGCATTGGCGTCCAGAAGGTTATTGTCGTATCAAGCAAAATGATGGGGCTTATTCCTTTTGTCCTTTCAGTCTTTGTCATGTATTCTTCGTATTGTTGGAAGTTGTTATTGGCAATGTTGTTTACGCTACCTGTTGTCCCAGAAAATGATGAGGCAGACCAAGACCTTAGTGATTATGTTTTGCAACTTGAAGATGAGATGAAGCTTGGTGAAATGACGCTGAAACGCATTTCAAACGCTGTGAATAACTTGATCCAAAAGGCGGAGAAGGAACAACACAAAGATCTTTTGGTGTTTCTCGACACTTCCACTGGATTTAAGGGAGTAGAGAACTTTGACAGTGATCAAGTGGAAGCTATAACTTCTGTTAAACTTGTTAACAGTTGGAGCTTACCAGTAGTGACTTTAACATGCATTGCCATTTCTCTCCCTAATATTCTGAAAATTGAAGTTGATAGGTTGCTCAAGAGTGTCCGAGAAGGCCTTAACATGACACATATCGTGGAGGAAATTGTCAATAATACATTGGAATATGGAAATATCCACAAGGCAACTGTGACCTTGTGGCATGAGGTTGATGAGAACTCCATGTGGTTGGGAAAAACGATCGAGAAAAGTGCATTTAAAGGAAAAACAGCAGTAGAGATTCTTGAATGGTTTGCTAATAAAGCAGAAGAAATTGTTCTACAAATAAACAATACAACAAATGGAGAAGTAGTGGTGAACACTCCTAAGGAGTTGATTCTAGCCAATTCGATGTATCGTACTGCACGAACATTCTTGTTCAACTACCAAACTAATGTTGAATTGATTAACGAATTTGAGTTGTTTGTGCTGTTATCAAGTATGATTGCAGACATATTACGTGCTTGCTTCACCAACATACCACGAGCCATAAGGATGAATTGCCGAGAAAGTGCCATAGAGAAACGGGAGGGTAGTGTTGAGGCCGCCGCGAAATTGTTTGGTAGAACGGAAGAAATACTAAAAAGACTTGAAATGTGGGAGTTACCAAGTATGGATCCTGATAAAATGGGATTTATTGACGAGTGGCATCTTCATTTGAAGCAATCGATCCCTTAATATTCATTGCATTTCATTCGAGCAAATCTATGCTGTTAAGCTTCATTATCTCGTAATAAAAACTATTTTCATCGGAGCAGATGTATGTTTTAATTTTCAGCTTCGTTATCTCATAATAATAAATATTTATTATAGGCATAGGATATGATAAGAAACCAAAACATGACAACCAAAATCTGCTTGATAATGATGTGAATTTGTAATGAATCAACTTTACCAAGATTGTAGATCAGTTTGGTTCTCAAGTTTCGTTCACAGTTTTAGCTTCTTAATTTTTGTCTTGTACACACACAAAATTATGAGTTAAAAAACAGGGTCATTGTCGAGTTGGGCATCCCTTAAGGTAACAAGTTGTTTATTTAATCATTTCAATTTAATGTTTAAAAACGACAAATAAAAAAACCCAACTGACTAACTGAGTACGTATAAGTAACTGCACCAATTGTTACACCATGTAATTGTCATGAATACAAGGAGACCAAATGTCGCGGCCACCTACACCCATATGCCTCTGTGGATCAACCAATAAATAATACTACAATACCAGACCTAGGGGCGTAGCCACGTTATAGGCACTCATAGCACGTGCTACCAATGGATCTTGGTCGCGAAGGGTAAAAATTGGTAGCTTTCTTACCGTGAAACCTTTCTAGTTTACTCCGTGCTACGGGTAGATGAATTAAATATACACAATCTAAAAACTTGATCAAAGAAACTCAGAATCATCGTGTAACAGTCGGCAATGAAGACCATAAAACACTAACTTTAATTTCAAGATATAGGCATACATCTATGTGGCTATGTTACTGTGGTTATTAGTAATCATGATTTCTTCAGCTATAACAATTCCTTCCTCTAAGCAAATTTTAGAATTCAAGTATCAAGCCACAGGCAAAAGAACTTTAGACGACCAAGAGAACTTAACGTCTATGGTTGAGAAACTAAGACAGTGTGTTAGAAGATATTGGGTTATGGCAGAAAGTGGTAGCCCTCAATTCGTGATGGCTAGTAACCAGCTATCATCTACTTCTGGCATAATTTGTGTAATTATTCTAGTCATGGAACTACCTATAATCCTAGGGTTGACATATCATCTTTTACACTTGCAGGAGACGACGGATAATGGGTCTGATAAGTGGTCAAAGGTTTTCATTTGTATAACACAGCTAATTGGAGTTGTGCTTGGTAGCATTGCTTTGATATTTCGTTGTTTTACAATCTTGAACTTCAATTTGTTCACTAAATGGAATAAGAACCACTGTATGGTCGTCAAAGTTATGGCTGTTTGTAACTTTTATAGTCGAAGCTTTGTTGCTGGAGAGGCTGGAACTACTCATTTGAGGAACCATCTTACTAGAAAACATGCAAAAGATGTAGAAATTCCTGTGATAATTATAGTGATAAATACTAGTATTGCCTTTGGTAGTTGGTTGCAAATTTGCAATAATATGAAATTTCAGTAACTAATGATAATAACTTGTATTTTCTTTTACAACTGATAAGTTTGGTGCCGTCTTTTAAAAGAGTGATTTATGTTCAACTTGACTCGATGGCATTGTCGGTCATGTGATTTTTGTAAAAGAAAAAGGTCTCACGTGGTCCAAAGAATCTATGGAGTTAGACGTTTTGTTCCCCGCTACATGCATGTCTCCTTCAGGAAATGTCATGGTTGTTTCATGTAAATAATACAAAGGAAGAAAAACATTAATGCACCACTATTTGCAATTACAGTATATATTTGGGCCCCTGATGGTGGTGGGGTCTAACTTTTCATGCCAAACAACTATGACGATTTACTTAGAAACTACAAGCTCGCGTTTCGTATTTATTTCTTGATTTTCTTATAAATAGAAAAAGAAAAAACATTTTTTAATGGAAGTCTGAGTATTGACCATAAACATATCTTACTTCGATTCAATTATAAAGTAAACTAAAATAAAAATTCAAAAACCCTGGTAGAATTGAACATACTCAAATGAAGATAGTATTAATTCATTTTGTAAACCATCATTTTTATTTTCGTGAAGGATCGGGTTAAAAGATTTTTGTGCAAAAAGTTAGAGAGGATTTTGGTGTAAATAAAACTGTGCATTAGTACTGAAAAATGATGCATCAAAATGTAAAATTGATACGTCAAGACATATATACACAATATATATATAATCTTAAGAAGAAGGATTAAGAGGTAAGTAAGGAAAAAACCTTTTTTATCCATATTATTCATTGATTAGGCTTTTTTTTTTCTTTTGTGTGAGTAAGTAATAATTTTTTAAGGAAAAATATATTTGAAGGTCAGTTTAGTTTTTAGTGATGACTACAAGTAAAAATTAGTTTTTATTTGATATCCAGTGTCGTAATAATGTGACGTTAACGTATCACGATAATAATTTCTTAAAGCTTCTAAATTATCAAATATGATATAACTTGTTGGAAATCATTTTGGCCATCCTTGGGCTAATTATATTTAATGAACGTAGACCATAGTCACAAACACCTAAAACAATTAAAACTTATTAAATGTCATTGATGAGCTGAGTGATATCATTGGGGACTATTTCGAAAATATCTATTGTACTTCGACTCTCCTTCCAATAGTTGTGGGCCTACAATTGCATTGACTAGAATTTTGGATGCATGAAACTTCTTCGAATTTTCAAAATATGAAATATGACTTGCTATAAGAGATGTTTATTTTCTTCACATTTCGTAAGAAAACAGAATCAAATTAGCCATCACTTAATCAAAAGTTTTGAACATGAGTGTTTACCCATCAGCCAGGTGTTACGATATTGTGTATCAGTTAGCTTATGAAGTTCAGTTTAATCAAAATCATCCAAAAGTAAGTTCAATCACAACCGAAAACGTGTCCACCTTGTTTAAATATTGTGTACAGGCACAACATTTGGAAGATGAGAACACGTACAGGCTGTACAGCAAACCTATGGTGTCGATTGGCATCTACATCGCGGTAGCATCAATTTTTTGCATCATTGCCATGGGAGCTGATTTGTTGCATGGTTTTAGAAATATAATTATGTTTTTTCCATCTAAATATTTTACACTTAATGCCGCTTCTCTCACAGTGATAACTGTTGCCATGAAGTTGCCTGTGGATCTGAGTGGTGACATGCCAGGTGCCTTGGACCAAGCAACCAAGTTGGGAAGTATGGCCTTCATGTGCGTGATGATGGCTAACTTAATGCCTTCTTTAGGGTCCATGGACAACAAGACACTTCTTGCAAACGTCATAGGTTTGACTATTCTCGTTATCACTATGGTTGTGAATATTTGCATTGAGATTACTACCGGTGTTATATATAATTCCAATACTGTTTCTGTAAACACTGATTTATATCCAGATTTCAAGGTATGGGCATACATCTATGTGGCTACTTTACTGTGGTTATTAGTAATCATGATTTCTTCAGCTATAACAATTCCTTCCTCTAAGCAAATAATAAAATTCAAGTATCAAGTCATGGGCAAAAGAGATTCAGACGATCAAGAGAACTCAACGTCTACGGTTGAGAAACTAAGACAGTGTGTTAGAAGATATTGGGTTATGGAAGCAAGTGGTAGAGCTCAATTAGTGATGGGTAGTACCCAGTTCTCACCATCTATTCTCATAATTTGTGTATATATTCTAGTCCTGGAAGTATTTATATTCAATATTTTGAGATTTCATTTTCTATACTTGGAAACGACGGATAATGAGTCGGATTATAAGTGGTCAATGGTTTTCATTTGTACAACACAGTTAATTGGAGTTGTAGTTGGTATCATTACTCTGGTGTCTCGACATGTTATAATCTTGGTTTTGAAATTCAACATGACTAAATGGAATAAGAACGCTTTTATGATGTTCAAAGTAGAGGAGTACTGGATCCAGATGTTGTGTGAGTGGAAAGAAGGTCATATAACTTTTCTATCAAGTGGTTCTGGGTCAAAAACTGATAAAACTTGAGATAAATGGAACAAGACAAACAAGAATAACCTTCAATCAGAGGAATAATACTCATAAATCAAGACCGGGTTTAATAACCCAAAAACAAGACAAAAGACTCACCTCACTTTACAAGAAAAACTCTCAAGGAATTATTATCAATAGATAACAATCCTTATCACACAATCTAACCTAGATTTACAGAAAGTAAACCCTAATCAAAATGTATATACGGGAGAGAACAAGAGAGATTATACAGAAGAACAGAAATACAGATATTAAAAGATAAAGAAAAATAACCTACAACTATTCTATTTATATTATTCTAAGTTACATAAGAACACCCTGCAGAAATACAAATGACAGAACAAGTCCCTTAAGTCTTCCAGAACTGCTCCAGCATATCCTGCATACTTATTATCCTAAAACAAACAATCAAAAAAAATATATTATCTTAATAACAAGCACAGATAGTTTCAGGATACATTGTATATTTCAACAAAAACCCTTGTCCATAATTTGAAAATCCTCTTTTTAGGACTTTGCATTGGCATCCAGAAGGTTATTGTTGTGTCAATGAAAATGTTGGAGCTTATTCTTTTTCTCCTTCCAAAGTTTTGCTGGTATTTTTTGGAACCTTGTATGTGGTTAATGTTGTTTGCGCAAGGTATTCCCCCAGAATATTTTGATGTAGACCAAGACCTTTATGATTATGTTTTGCAAGTTGAAGATGAGATGCTGTATCGTGAAGTAATGCTGAATGTCCTTTCAAAAGCTGTGAATAACTTGATCCAAGAGGCAGAGAAGGAACAAAACAAAGATCTTTTGTTGTTTCTCGACACGTCCACTGGATTTAAGGGGGTAGAGAACTTTGACAGTGATCAAGTTGAAGCTCTAACTTCTGTTAAACTTGTTAACAGTTGGAGCTTACCGGTAGTAACTTTAACATGCATTGCCATTTCTCTCCCTGATCTTCCTAAAGTTGAAGTTGATAGGTTGATCAAGAGTGTTCGTGAAGGTCTTCAGGTGACACATCTCGTGGAGGAAATCGTCAATAATACATGTAAAATACGGAAATATTCGCAAGGCAACTATGACCTTGTGGCATGAGGTTGAAGAGAAGTGCATGTGGTTGGAAAACACTATCGAGAAAAGTACTTTTAGAGGAAAAACATCGGTCAAAATTCTTGAATGGTTTGCTAATAAAGCAGAAGAAATCGTTTTAAAAATCAACAATAAAACAAATGGGGAAGTAGTGGTGAACACTCCTAAAAAGTTGATTCTAGCCAATTCGATGCATCGTGTTGCACGAACAATCTTGTTCAACTACCAAACCAACGTCGAATTGAGTAGCGAAAAGGAGTTGTTTGCACTATTATCAAGAATGATTACAGACATACTATATGCTTGCTTCACCAACATACCACGAGTCATAAAGATGAAGTGCCGTGAAAGCGTCATAGAGAAACAGAAGTGTAGTATTGAGTCCGCCGCAAAATTGTTTGGTAGAACAGAAGAAATACTAAAAAGACTTGAAGTGCGGGAGTTACCAAGTATGGATCCTGATAAAATGGCATTTATTGACGAGTGGCGTCTTCATTTGCGGCAGTCGATCCCTTAATATTCATCGCATTTCATTCGAGCAAATGTATGTTGTTAAGCTTCATTATCTCATAATAAAAAATATTTTCATTGGAGCAAATGTATGTTTTAATTTTAAGCTTCATTATCGCATAATAATAAATAATATTTACTATAGGCTTAGGATATGATAAGAAACCAAAACTATGTGAGGAACATGACTAACAAAATCTGCTTGATAATACTGTGTATTTGTAATGAATCAACTTTACCAAGATTGTAGATCGGTTTTGATTTCGCACATAATTTTGCAATGTCTTTATACATGATAAATTTAACCATAATCTGTGATGATACAGTTAGCAAACGTCTTATTACAATATTAAAAAATCTAGATATATAAAGCATTAATTTAACTTATAAACATAATAATAAAATAAAAAAATATCACAATTTCATTTTTCTTTAATGCCAGAACTACTTCTTTGACGTTTCATTTTTACTTAATAATTTATAGTGCTACTTTCATTCTCTATAAATTAAAATATTAGAATCAAGTAAGTTATTTAAAAAACAGTAATTTAAAAAAGAAATACATAGATGACTCATCCTCAATTTACAATACGTATGCCGTGTGCTAAAACTAAAATTGCCGCTACTCCTCTCTCTATCTCTCTATTTACCTAAAAAGTGATAAGAAAAAAGAAGTTAAAAACCATTGTTAAAAAACCAAGTGCCTCTCACTTCTTGCAAGTCATAAGTCTCACATCTCTCTCTCTCTCTCTCTCTCTCTCTCTCTCTCTCTCTCTCTCTATTCATGTTCTAGTTTTAAGTGCATGAACTCATTATATATGCCTTCGGTGAGGGTAGTAGTGAACAACCCACGGCAACTATTGCTCTCTTTGTATCATTGTGCAAAGAGGTGGGTAATGATAAATTTCATTTTAATTATGAAACGACACTACTAATTTCTTTTACTACCTATGTGGCCATTTATACTTCTTCTTATCATTATTTGATGATGATTGTGGAAAATTTTTATACTATCCACTCATTTAGATTTAATAGAGTATATTTTAACTTTCGACGAGTGGCGTCTTCATTTGAAGCAATCAATTCCTTAGTAGCCATTGTGTTTCATTCGGTCAAATGTGTGTTCTTAAGCTTCTTTATCTCATAATGAAAATATATAATATGCTGCTTATTTGATCTTGTATGCACACAAAAACTATGCTCGTTGCAGAGTTAAAATACAGAGTCATTGCCGAGATGAGCATCCCTTAAGGTTACATTTTTATTTTCTATTTCAATTTACACTCTGGTTTGGCTATAAACTGACATACGTTGATCAACCAAAAAGCTAATCTAAGACACAGAGATCAGGTTATTAACTTTGTTATTGACTTGTTGACCATGCTGACCCCCCTTATTGACTTGTTGACCATGTTGGTCACTGCTAGTGGCTTGTTGTCCACTGCTAACAGCTATCTCAAGACCGGGCCTTATAGATATCATGGGGAGAGGTTGTAGCAGTTATTGGAAAGAATCTGATCGACAAAGTACAAGGAGAAGGAGGAACCATGTATTTGTCTTGAATAGAAGAATACCAACTGTCGTCGCCTCCTACACTCGATAAACATGTAGAACTTCCTGTTGGGATGTGTAAAGATCGAAAAAGGAGCTGCGAACCGAGTCAATTCTCAGGGCATGATTGCGATGCGAACCGAGTCAGTTCGCTGGGTCAAGGTGTGCTGCGAACTGAGTCAGTTCGCAAAGCCTAGAAATTGCGAACCGAAACGAACTGAGGCAGTTTTTTGTTTCCTTATTTTGTTTACACTATATATTGTAACCCTTACTCTTGTAACCCTAACACCTACGAAATGAATAAGATTTTTTCTCTAGTTAGCCGTGGATTAAACCAATCACTCCGATTGGATATAACCACGTTAGATGGCGTGTTCATTTATTATTCTCGCATTTATAATTCTTGATTGATTGCTTTAGTTGTTCGTTTATTGTCGTGGGTTTTATAATCTTGTGATTACTGTTCTTGGTTGGGTTCCATAAATCCCTAACACTTCCTGTTTCCTCAAGAATATGACTTACATGTGTTGGATAAACCAATGTTGCCGAGTATCCCATTTTAAGGAAACTAGTACGGAAGACAAATTAACTGAACGGATATATTATGTTTAGTAGTGCCTATATTTGGAAACACATCAATCGACTAACCTATATCAATACATGGGACACAACCTACAAGACTTGTGAAGTACGATAAATAATTGTATTGCCTTTGATACTTGCTTGCAATGATATGAAATTCCAATGACTAGTAGGGTCTAATAGTTTCTAGTTTCTTTTTCAAATGATAAGTTTGTTTAAAAGGTAATCAATTGTCAGGTGTGTGTTTATGGGATTTTTGTAAGCGTTGTGTGTTCAATGGTCATAACCCATTCTGAGGTTGGGTTGAGCTAATTCGTATGATTAGATGCAAGTCCTTCCTTAGGCTCTCCTAGACAATTATTTATATTTCAAAGTATTGGGATCAATGGTGTTCTAATCCCTGGTATGTGTTTGATCCTTAATTATGTTTTAGCAAAGTCGGTTGGGTGTTGTAGTTGTTCTCCTGGGTGTCGTTTTTTATCGGGGTTTTTCATCTTTGCCTTGAAGATGGTTTGGTGCTTTTTATAATAAATTTCTTTCTACTGCAAAAAAAAAAAAAAAAAAAAAAAAAAAACCAATAAAAACAAAAGGTAATCATCGTCTTACAAAAGAGAGATTTATGTTCAACTTGACTCGATAGTAGAAAAAATTATTGTCGATCATGTGAGTTTTGTAAAAGAAAAGGTTGTGAAGTTCTTGTAGTGGAGTTACAGATGCCTTATTTGTGGTCCATACTACTCCATATAATTTATGTAGAGAAATTTTTTTATATGGTCAGTCAACCACTTGAATTGCAGGTGGTGGTCTGTGTCCGAACTTTTTACATTATAATGGATACTATTCCCGCTTGAATAGGGACCGCGGGACAGCGGGATAATTTAACCAATGGAAAGCTGCCACGTAATACAAATTCCCGCAAGTCAACTCTAATTTTCGCAGGTCAACACAAATTCCCGCTTGAATGTTTAATTTGGTCAATGTAAATACCCGCTTGAATTCCCAAATTCCCGCTTGAATGCTTTTACTTGGTCAAAGTAAATACCTGCTTGAATTAGACAATACCCGCTTGAATACTCTAATTCCCGCTTGAATGCTACAACTTGGTTGTAAATACCCGCTGAAATTCTCCAATTCCCGCTTTAATGCGCCAGTTAGATATAAATGATGTGTCTTTTCATTTGCATGATATAAATGATGTGTCTCTTCATTTGCACGCGGGATAAATTACATTTACAACAAATTCACGCGGGAATACGAAGGGATTACAGCGGGAATATGAAAAAATTAGCGGGAGTTTAAGAGAATTCAAGCGGGAATTTTGCGAACCCCGATACAAAACTGCGGGAATACGAAGGGATTACAGCGGGAATATTAAAAAATTAGTGGGAGTTTGAGAGAATTCTTGCGGGTATTTTGCGAACCCCGAAGCAAAACGATCGGTTTCTTGCGGGAATACGATCGGTTTTACTGCGGGAATGTGAAAATATTAGCGGGAATTTGAAAGGTTTCTTGCGGGTATTTCCGAACCCCCAAGCAAAACTGCAGGTATTTTTATTTCTGAGGGAATTTGTGTACACCCCTATTAAAGCGGGAATTATTGTTTGACCTGCGGGATTAGAGTTGACATGCGTGAATTGGTATTACGTGGCAGCTTTCTATTGGTTAAAATATCCCGCTGTCCCGCGGTCCCTATTCAAGCGGGAATGGTGTCCATTATGATGTAAAAAGTTCTAACACGGACCACCACATACAATTCAAATGGTTGACTGACCATATAAAAAAATTTCTCATTTATGTATTAAGTCAGTCAACGAGTTGGTCTTGACTCGATGGTTATTTCACTTAAACAGCACAGATGAAGAAAAACAATGCACAGTACTAGTCACAATTATTTAGACCCGTGATGGTGGTGTCAGGTGTGGTCTAATTTTCCATGCCAGACAAGCAACAACCAGGACGATTTACTTAGAAACTACAAGCTCCTTTCTTATTTGTTTCTTGATATTCTTTTTCTTGTTCTTAATAAAAGATTTTCTTTTATTGTTATTTTTTTTTGTGTGGAAGTCGAGTATTGAAAAGAGGCCACAAACATGTTCTACTTCAATTATGAAAGTAAACTAAAATGTATTTCCAAAAACCTGATCCAAAGAAAACCATCGCAAAGGTTCTGATGTATTTGATATTACTTGCTACACACCTTTAATTCATTTTGTAAACTGTCATTTTTATTTTCTTGTTATTTGAAATGGGGGTTGTATTTGTACATACTAATTTCGGTGGTTAACAACATTACCATTACCTTCAAATATATCACAAAACCCAAATTAAGGATCGGGTGAAAAGTTTATTATGCAGTAGTGTAGGCATCAATTGTATCAAAATATAAAAATTTAATCATCAAGACACGTACGTATCACAATCTTGTAGTATATATATTTTTCTTTCACATACTCTCATATTTGTATAATATAATCTCAATATAAAATAGGGTTTATTCTTCCGTTATGCATTAAACTATAATTTTTTTCTATTGTATGGACTTAACTTTAAAAACTTATATTTTATGATATAAACTTTCAAAACCTCTCTATTGTATGTAATATTTTCTTTTTTGACCACTCCAAAAAACAAAAGTTTCCTTTTAAGTGAAGGTCAAAAAAGACAACTCAACATACAATATAGTAGTTATGAAAGTTTATCTTATACAATAGAAGTTTTGAAAGTTAGGCTCATACAATAAAAAAAAAGTTAAAATTTAGCTCATAACAAAACAATTCTTTAATACTAAAAAATTCTATAAAAATGTATGCATCAAAATACGTAAGCATCACAATCTTGTAATATATACTAGGAAGTTCTTTAGCGACGGCCCATATATGGTCTAAAAGACAAGAAGGATAATGACTTATACTTTCAAAGAAATATAAACACGAAGACATTTCCCATCATCAATTCAAAAAACCCTTGAAACATTCATGTCCTATAAATGAGAATTTGGTCATCACAACATTCAAACTACTATAGAATGTGATAAACTAAAACCATGCTTACCAAAGTTGTAGCTTAGGAGCAACTTATGTTAACAACTTTGTCGTTCCAAAAGGTTGTAAGCGGGTCGGTTAAGTGGCTGCAGTAGACAATTGTATGATTTATAAAATTAGACCCAATGTGTGAGTAAAATATGAACGAATTTGAGCAGGTACTTAAACTAACAACATCATGTTGATGTAATTTGTTGATGAATTACCTGTATCTCGTTTCTTCAGCTGATAATATAATAGGTCTCTTTTCATCTTGGAACTCGTCCCTATCACGAAAAGTAATTATTAGATCTATAGATTTATCATAAAGTAGGCAACCCATGTAAATAAGTACGAAAAGAAAGAACAAACCGACCTTGTCTGAGAGAATATGACATTCTTTGATTCTGACCGCACGTTTTGGGTTTGCGGTTGTTAAGATTTATAATACTATCCATGATTAAGCCTTGCTCTATAGCATATATTTAACCTCTAAATAATGTTTATGAATCTGGGGTTTCATTTAAGGTAAATGATGATCGATTAGAAGATTGCTAGTTCTGAACAAGGCTTATAGTGATTGTACCCCCTATATGTGCATGAGGTTCCGTGCTGTGAGAAGGAGGGGGTGCATTCATTGACACCCCTGAAGAATTATTTGTTGCAACATATGTCTTAATTTATTTGTGAGCATTAGGCATTAGGTATGCTGATCTTTCAACTTACAATTGCTTCTATTTTGTATGTTTTCTTGTTTACGAGGTCAGTTTCATTTCTCATAGGTGTATGCAAGTCATTTGTAAAGTAATTTTTTTTCTATGGCTGTCCTAGTTTTAAGTTAACTGAGTTATTTACAAGCGAACATTTACCGGAAGATATCAAGCACATGTGATTGT
This sequence comes from Logfia minima, assembly GCA_963921325.1. Lineage (NCBI taxonomy): Eukaryota > Viridiplantae > Streptophyta > Magnoliopsida > Asterales > Asteraceae > Logfia > Logfia minima. Next base: position 12,225,277 of record OY992770.1, on the reverse strand, counting down.
CATAAAAATGATCTCGTATCAAAATTAAATTTGATTATTTGATGCTTCCACTTGCATAGTTAGGATTAGTGTGAATGTTCTTGGATAAGTACTTTGCAAGAAGAAACTAGTTAGATCCATAGTGCGCTGAAACTTGAGAGTAATAATTATAGTGATAAATACTAGTATTGCCTTTGGTAGTTGGTTGCAAATTTGCAATAATATGAAATTTCAGTAACTAATGATAATAACTTGTATTTTATTTTACAACTGATGGTAGAAAAATTTCAGTTCTAAAGTGGTCCAAAAAATCTATGGAGTTTGACGTTTTGTTCCCTGCTACATGCATGTCTCCTTCAGGAAATGTCATGGTTGTTTCATTTAAACAAAGGAAGTCAGGAAGACATACATTAATGCAACACTATTTGCAATTACAGTATATATTTGGGCCTGTGATGGTGGGGTAATTTCCTATGCCAAACAACATGATTTACTTAGAAACTACAAGCTCGGCTTTCGTATTTATTTCTTGATTTTCTTATAAATAGGAAAAGAAAAAACATTTTTTTAATGGAAGTCTGAGAATAGAGAAACGGCCATAAGATATCTTACTTCAATTTAATTATAAAGTAAACTAAAATAAAATTTAAAAAACCCTGGTAGATCGAATTGAACATACTCAAATGAAGATACTATTAATTCATTTTGTAAACCATCATTTTTCTTTTCGTGATATTTGAAATGGTGGTGTACATTGCAATTTTGGTGGTCAAAAATATATTTAGGTGATGGATCGGGTAAAAAGATTTTTATGTAAGAATTTGCAAAAGGCTTTTGGTGTAAATAAAACTGAAAAATGATGCATTGAAATGTAAAATTGATGCGTCAAAGACATGCATCATAGCCTTGTAACATGTTTTTCCATCTTTATATATACATAATATATAATCTTAAGAAGAAGGATTAAGAGGTAAGTAAGGAAAAAACCTTTTTTATCCATATTATTCATTGATTAGGCTTTTTTTTTTCTCTTTTTTCTTTTCTTTTCTTGTGTATGTAGGTAATAATTTCTTTATATTTGAAAGTTAGCTTAATTTTCGGTGTAATGACTATAAGTAAAAATTAGTTTTTTATGTGATATCTAGTGTGTGATAGTGATGTTACGTTAACGTATCACACTTTATTTAATGTAAGATAATAATTATTTAAAGCTTCTTAATTATCAAATATAATAAAACTTGTTGGTAATCATTTTGGCCATCCTTGGGCTAATTATATCTTATGAACGTAGACCATAGTCACACACACCTAAAACAATTAAAACTTACTAAATGTCATTGCTGAGTGATATCATTGGACACAAGTTTCGAAAATATCTATTGTATTTCAATGTCCAACTCTCCTGTGGGCCTACAATTGCTTTGACTAGAATTTTGGATGCATGGAACTTCTTCGAATTTTCAAAATATGAAATATGTCTTGGCATCACGATTTTGAAAACCGGGTTTACAAATGACCCGCTTGGACCACCGGTTCCGATTCAACCGGGTCGACCCGGATTCAACCAGTTTCTAGGTATACGAGTGTATATGAGTGTATATGACTCTATGGTTGTGATAGCTAGTACCATCCTTTTTATTTGTGCATATCTCTAAATCAGACGAGAACTAATTTCATACGTTTCCCTCTCTAAATTACATAAGCAAAAATTAGTAGATCCATGCTTACACCTTTCTCTGTATGCAACTTCTCAGCTCAAGAAATATCCGTGGTTTACACCGCCGTTTGCCACCGTCAGCTCAAGCCATTTCATACATTTACACCATCTCTTCTTCACAGTTGTGTTTCCTAAGTTCTGATATATTTTGTTCGAATTTAACTTTCAGATCTAGTTGTGTATCCGAGTTTTCTTTAGATCCATTACCATTTCTTCCTTCTCCCTCTAGTATTCGTTGATTTTTGGAAGAATTTTGGTAGTTCGGGTTCAAAACAAAATGGTTTTGAATGTTTTGTGCTATTTTCTTGGCAAACGAAAAAAAGGAAGAATAACCGGGTCAAAAACCGATCCGGGTCACCGGGTCAAATCAATCTGACCGGAAACCCGACCGGTTCGTTCCGAGCTGAAAACATAGGTTAACTCGGCAAGAGTTGACCCGGCCTTGAATCTGGATCTCGGCCCGACCGGTTCGACCCGGATCTAAAAACATTGCTTGCTATAAGAGATGTTTATTTTCTTCACATTTCATAAGAAACCAGAATCAAATTAGCCATCACTTACTCAAAAGTTTTGAACATGCTGTATGCTTATAACCCATTAGGCAGTTGTTTAGATATTGTGATACCTTTATATGCACTTCTTTCTACAGGCGATCATGTATCTGCAAACCTCACAAGAGACAACGTGGTATCATTAATGAATTACTGTGAGCTGGCAGAAACTGAGAACAGGTTCAGCAAACCTACTGTGTGGATTGGCATCTACATCGCGATAGCATCATTTTTTTGCACCATTGCCATGGGAGCTGATTTGTTGCATGGTCTCAGAGATAATAAAATGATATTTCCATGTAAATATTTCACACTCAATGCCGCTTCTATCACAGTGATAACTGTCGCCATGAAATTGCCTGTGGATCTGAGTAGTTTGATGCCAAGTCACGTGGACCAAGAAACCAAGTTAGGCAGTATGGCCTTCATGTGCACGATGATGGCTAACTTAATGCCTTCTTTGGCGTCTATGGACAACAAAACACTTCTTGCAAACGTCATAGGTTTGGTTATTCTCGTTATCACTATTGTTGTGAATATTTGCATCGAGATTAGTACCGGTGTTATATGTGATGAAAATTTTTATGTTTCAGCCACTAGTAACTTCTATGTAAATTACACGATATTGGCAATAATCTATGTGGTTATGTTACTGTGGTTATTAATAATCTTGATTTCTTCAGCTATAACAATTCCTTCCTCTAAGCAAATTTTAGAATTCAAGTATCAAGCCAAAGGAAAAAAAATTTTAGAAGATCAAGATAACTTAACGCCTATGGTTGAGAACCTAAGACGCTATGTAAGAAGATATTGGGTTATGGCAGAAAGTGGTAGCCCTCAATTTGCGATGGCTAGTAACCCATTATCCTCTACTCCTGGCATAATTTGTTTAATTATTATAGTCTTGCAATCAGCTATAGTGTGTCTCGGACACCGAACCCTCTACTTCAAGGCACAGTCGTTTTATGCTCCAGCGCATGGGCTTTTGACTGTTCGTGATCAGTACGGGTCGGATTATAAGTGGTCAATGGGATTCATTTTTATGGCACAGTTTATTGGGGTTGGGGTGGGTAGCCTTGCTCCAATATTTAGATGGTTTAATTTATGTGGCTTCTATTTGTTCACTAACGAACGTATGGTCTTCAAAGTAGAGAAGTACTGGATCCAGAAGTTGTGTCAGTGGAAAGAAGGTCATATAACTTTTCTCTCAAGTGGTTCTTGGTCAAAAACTCTTGTCCATAATTTGAAAATCCCCTTTTTAGGACTTTGCATTGGCATCCAGAAGGTTATTGTTATATCTAGTAAAATGATGGTGCTTATTGCTCTTGTCATAACAATCTTCTTCAAGCCTTGTTTCTATTGTTGTTTCGATTGTTGGGATTGGTTGGTGGCAAGGTTGTTTACACTACCTATTGTCCCAAGAATTGATGATGTACAAGACCTTTGTGATTATGTATTGCAACTCGAAGATGAGATGGATCTTGGTAAAATGAGGCTCAAAGGGATTTCAAACGCTTTGAATAAGTTGATCCAAAAGGGAGAGAATGAACAAAACAAAGATCTTTTGGTGTTTCTCGACACTTCCACTGGATTTAAGGGAGTAGAGAACTTTGACAGTGATCAAGTTGAAGCTCTAACTTCTGCTAAACTTGTTAACAGTTGGAGCTTACCAGTAGTGACTTTAACATGCATTGCCATTTCTCTCCCTAATATGCTGCAAATTAAAGTTGATAGGTTGCTCAAGAGTGTTCGTGAAGGTCTTCTGGTGACACATCTCGTGGAGGAAATCATCAATAATACATGTGAATATGGAAATATTCGCAAGGCAACTATGACCTTGTGGCATGAGGTTGAAGAGAAGTGCATGTGGTTGGAAAACACGATCGAGAAAAGTACTTTCAGAGGAAAAACATCGGTCGAAATTCTTGGATGGTTTGCTAATAAAGCAGAACAAATTGTCTTACAAATCAACAATACAACAAATGGTGAAGTAGTGGTGAACACTCCTAAAAAGTTGATTCTAGCCAATTCGATGCATCGTGTTGCACGAACAATATTGTTCAACTACCAAACCAACGTTGAATTGAGTAGCGAAGAGGAGTTGTTTGCGCTATTATCAAGCATGATTACAGACATATTATCTGCTTGCTTCACCAACATACCACGAGTCATAAAGACGAAGTGCCGTGAAAGCGCCATAGAGAAACGGAAGGGTAGTGTTGAGTCCGCCGCAAAATTGTTTGGTAGAACGGAAGAAATACTAAAAAGACTTGAAGTGTGGGAGTTACCAAGTATGGATCCTGATAAAATGGCATTTATTGACGAGTGGCGTCTTCATTTGCAGCAGTCGATCCCTTAATATTCATCGCATTACATTAGAGAAAATGTACGATGTTAAGCTTCATTATCTCATAATAAAAATATTTTCATCGGAGCAAATGTACGTTTTAATTTTAAGCTTCATTATCTCATAATAATAAATATTTATTAGTATTATAGGCTTAGGATATGATAAGAAACCAAAATCTACTTGATAATGATGTGAATTACAATGAATCAACTTTACCAAGATTGTAGATCAGTTTGGTTTCGCACATAGTTTTAGATTCTTAATTTTTGTCTTGTACAGACACAAAATTATGTTCATTGCAGAGTTGAAAATACAGGGTCATTGCATCCCTTAAGATGTTTATTTAATCATTTCAATTTGATGTTTAAAAACTTATTCTTTGAAAAATAAAAATAAGTAACCCAACTGACTAACTTAGGACATACAAGTAACTGCATCACAAGGAGGAACCATGTAATTGTCATGAATACAAGGGGATCACATGTCGCCGCTACCTACACCCATATGCTTGTGGTGAAGATGCATCTGTGGATCAACCAATAATAACCTTGTCAATGACCAATAATACTACAATACCAGACCTAGGGCCGGAGCCACGTAATAGGCACCGGTAGCAATTAATTCTAATTCTTAAAAAGAACAAATATGTAGGTAAAAACTAAGATTGTTATAACTTTAGAAAACTTTCATACATCCTATCTTGGTTTCCTCATTTTATTAGATTATATGTTTTCTCATTTTATTAGGAGTATTACCTATAAGGTTTAACACGTTGATTAATAATAAAAGTTATTACTCCGTATATTATATTATATATAATAAAACAAAATGTGAACCACCTCGTTTTCAATCAACACGTTTCGACCTGAAATCCTGAACTGTGTTAATTTGGTTTCAAGTTTGTATGATCGGTAAAGAAAAATTCAGATTTCGCCTCTGACCACACCTGTTATATATTAAGAGCCGATATGACTTAATTCTAGATAAAAATAAGAACTCACTCTATGTAAATACAAAGTACTTAGTTTCTTATATTAAATATATATAATAATAAATATAATAGTATTCATAAAAATTAATACAATTGATGATTTTTTATGTTTACAATGTTTTTATACATGATAAATTTTTCCATAATCTATGATGATACAGTTGACAAACGTCTTATTGCAATATTATAAAAGCTAGATATACAAAGCATTAATTTAACTTATAAACATAATAAAAAAATCACAATTTCATTTTCTTTGAATATACCAACCAGAACTACTTCTTCGACTTGCGTTTCATTTTTACTCAATAATTGATTCCCTTGCATTCTCACAAATCGGACACAATTGAGACGGAATAGATATACCTCTATTCATTGTACAGATTATCTCTAGTTGGAAGCTTGTTCAAAACTGCACGCCACATTAACAACCCACTGCACGGCAACTATTGCTCTCTTTGTATCTTGTGCAAAGAGGTGGGTAATGATAAATTTCATTTTAATATGGAACGACACTACTAATTTCTTTTTCTACCTATGGGGCCATTTATACTTCTTTTTATGATTATTTGATGATGATTGTGGAAAATTTTTATACCAAACACTCATTTAGATATAATACAGTATATTTTAACTTTTGACGGGTCGCGGTTCAACCGACCGGTCCGACCCAAATTTTAAAACATTGGTTATGAAGTCTTTGTAATGGAGTTACAGATGCCTCATTTGTGGTCCGTACAACTCCATAAATTTATGGATCAAGTCAGTCAACGGGTCGGTCTTGACTCGATGGTTATTTCAGTGAAACAACACATAGGAAGAAAATTAATGCACAGTACTAGTCGCAGTTATTTAGACCCGTGATGATGGTGTCAGGTGTGGTCTAATTTTCCATGCCAGACAAGCAACAACCAGGACGATTTACTTAGAAACTACAAGCTCCTTTCTTATTTGTTTCTTGATTCTTTTTTACTTCTTTTTTTTAATGGAAGTCTGAGTATTGAGAAAAGGCCACAAATATATCTTATATCAATTCAATTATAAAATAAACTAAAATAAAATTTCGAAAACGACCCTGGTGAATGAAATAGTACATACTCGAACGAAGAGGGGAATTAAACCAAACTCATGAAGATCCGAAGGAACGATCACAAGTTAGGCTTTTGGAACTGAATAAAGGACACAAAAGTATGTTTATTGAGTTTTCGAAAGTAACTATTATTAATGGTAATAATTCATTATGTAAAGGGATAATAGTATATGAATATATTAAAATTTAATTTTTTGCTATCGTATATATTAATGTACGTTTTAGAATATTTATTGTGAGTATTGAATTTTTAACATGTCTAATGCATATATTTGTGTTGACTTTTGATTCATACATTATAAACTTAAATATATAAATTAGACATTTTTATAAATTTAGATACATGCAGTAAATGTTCTAAAGCATACATAGATACGATGTAAGAAGATGTAAACTTTAACAAATTTTCATACCATTAAACCTTTTGTAGGCCATCATTTTTTTATTTTTTAAGTATTTGAATGGTGGTGTTCATAGTAATTTTGGTGAGTAACAACATTACCTCCCATTTTAAATATATCAAAATCTAGGTGAAGGATTGGGTAAAAAGGTTTTTATCCAAAAAAAAAGTTACAGAGGATTATAGTATAAATAAAATTGATGCATCAACAAAAATATCATGATCTTATAATATGTTTTTCCCATTCGGCTACCTGGTAAGCTGTGGACCTTCAATTGCATTGACGAGAATTTTGGATGTGCAAGTAGATATGCAACTTCTTCGAATTTTCAAGATATGAATTATGATATGAATTTTGGTTGTTCACTAAGATAACTAATCTAATGAAACTTGTTCATTTACATAAATTCAATGGTTGGTGACCGGATAGATAACCAGCTATTTGTTCACGTAAGTGCCACGTATGCTACAGCTCAACGTTTACTTTCCACGTAATTGGAAGGTTTATAAAGAGTATTAAACTTTGCGAAAATTTTCAATTTAGGTAACTAACTTTTTTTGCGTTCACTTAGATAATTCAGTATTTTCAACAAATATAAATGTACTCGTATGTATACAAGATTAGTTATCTTTTCTGCGACTTCGCGAATTTAAACATGAATGTAATCTGTCCAGATTTTGACCCTACTTTGATCGACCATAACTCAGTCAATAATGGTCCAAAAATCTAGATTTTTCTTCTAGAATTTAGCTTAATGTCTTACCTTTAAAACCCCACTGGTCTCACTCAAATCCATGGAGTATTCGACCTCCAAATGTATCACAGAAAACTAATGCGCAAACAGCTACCTTTCTGTGAGCAATCTTGTTGTGATACATGTTCATGGGGGTTGAGGTGTTCAATAAATTCAAAAAAAATTGTTTTTAGAGTCCTAACAAGTGTATCTCAATATAATAAAAATATAGTAATTTATCTTGTTGATCTCATATTTTTAGAAAATGCATGAACATCATGCATTGTTGTAATCTTGTAAATTGCAAATACTTGTATTGTGATGATTCAAAAATATATAAGTGCTAGATAAAACGTCTTAAAATTTTGGGAATTATTTTTCTCAGTAACTAGATCATGAAAAGAGTCTTGAAAATAAAAATGGGAATTTTTGGAAAAACAAAAGTACTTTTCCTAAATTAATGCAAATAAAGCCAACAAAAGGTGAAATAATCATGAAAAATACTTTTGGACACAAAATAATTATGGGAAAATTTCAATGTCATTTTCCTCATAAAATGACACCATCCTCAAAATTTCACACTCTTTGAAAGTGTTTTGATACATTTTCCGATTTACATCTCGTTAAAACTCATAATGTTGGGAACCAAATTTCCATTGCTCAAAAAGACTTGAAAATTTTCCACAAACCTAAAAATGGGTAGAAAATGATCTGGTAAAAATTCCAGAATTTTTCGTGAATAATTACTATTTTCCCATAATTATCCCACTTTTTAGACATAAAATGATTATAAATAATCCATAACTCTAAAAATCCCCAAATTTTCACATAAAATTTTTGAACTATATTTCATGTTTCATACCAAGTTTGATAATTTTTAGATGTTATATACATATATTTCCATTATTTTGTTCACAACTCGAACAATTACCAATACGTAAATTAAATGGAAATTCAAACTTTTACGGCACTTTGTAATTTAATTAGCTAGCTAAGCAATCCTAACAAACTATATTAGTCGAGAAACTAATTAGAAACCTTGTGTTCTTAGGAATTGGATAGGAGTCAAACCCGGTCGGCACGCGCATTACATCCATCCGTACGCTCACGCTCAATAGTGAGTACACAGCCCCTCTTTTAAACGCTTTACTTAAATTTTTTGGGGTGAAAAGAATGTTTATATGATTTAAATTCTTATGCTATACTTGACGCTATGCTTATGTTTTGCTCGTTTTTCAAATGTTATGCTATGCTATGCTATGCTTAACTTCAAAATAATGTCGTGAATGTTTACCGTTCACGAACGTGATTATATGCTTGTTTTTCTATCGTATCTAAAGTCTCCGGTATATCCACACGACCATTAACTCTATATGAGCCAAATGATGCATATGAATAGTACTATTTGGGAGCGAGACCACCTCCCCACTCACGCGGCCACGTGAGTGCATCCCATCATCCTAAATGCCAACGATAGGGCATCTCTCTTTGGGGCAAAGGTTTATCGGTTGTAGGTTTGGTTGTGGACTCAAGCATGACAAATCATTTGGACTATAGACATTATAACGTGATAGCATCGAAATTCATAAACGACTATAACGTATGACGTTTCGACTTTTGAAACGATATCTCTTTGAAACAATAAACTTTGCAACCCGAGCTTTACAATAACTTTGTCATTTGAAATGATATCTCTTCGAAACTATAAACTTTGCAACCCGAGCTTTACAATGACATTTTGTCATTTGAAATGATATCTCTTTGAAACTATAAACTTTGCAACCCGAGCTTTACAATGACATTTTGTCATTTGAAATGATATCTCTTTGAAACTATAAACTTTACGACCCGAGCTTTACAAAGACTTTGTCATTTGAAACCATAAACTTTACTATACGAGTTTTATACTACGGATCGTTGTAGTTTTGAACTATAATAAATATGATTTCATGATAACTCATCGTAAACACGAATATTAATACGATAATGGATGAGATTATAAACTCTTTTTGCATGATAACACGATAAATTATCACGAATATGAACATTTTGATAAATGATGTGATACCTCTTCGGAACCATAAACTTTATAACCTAAGTTTTATACTATAAATCATTGTGGTTTTTGGACAATGATAAACGTGGTTTCATAATAACGCCTCACATTCTTATGAACTTCGACATAATAATCCGTTGAGATTATAAACATTTTGATAATGATTTGATGATCCATTGGCTTTATAAACATAACTTGAACTTATTAAATATTACAATATGAGTTTTATAAACATAATTTTAACTTATTAAACACTATATCTTGAGCTTTATAAACGTGAATTTAACATTCTTTTGAAAATATGAGTGTGGCGTTATAAATTAATCACGACTTTTAATTGAGTTCTAAAGAGAATCGCTCCTAAATGAATCTCGTACTTAAATAAACCTCTTTTGCAAACAAAACATAGATTCACAAATGAATCTAATTATCAAATGGTTATCGCTCTTAAATGAGCCTTGTTTTAATGAATTACTTTTATAATTATCCGCGCAATAGCGCTCGACTATCCTAAAAACTTATCTTATGAAATTATCGGATGATTTTCGTCATTGTATGAGCCTGGGTACTAAACAGACTACTTTTGCAAACTAATCACGTAGTAACGTGGAACTTCTAAACTAAACTTTGTAAACTCTTGGAAATGGTCTTCATTTCACAAAATCTGTGTACTCATCATCTATGTTTCATAGTTGACCTGTTTATTTTACATGCTTTTCAGGAATTAGTCACAACTTGTCCATTGAAGCTAAACCCGTTTTATGATCTATGCTGATGTAGCGTTACAGAATTTTGTCTCTTTTGGATGTAATCGCATGTTTAGATTATTTACTTTTGTGCTGTAAACGCTTGTAAGACTTTATGTAATGTATTAATTGTAGACCGTTGAACGGTGATCTTTTGTAATTTTCAATTATGAAATCATTGTACCGTTACATCTCGTGTTTCCACTTTAGCGGGGTGTGACATAGTTATACAATAAATGGATAGATAATCGATTAAAACATTTATGTCAGTCAATCAAAACATTGAAAATCTTATAGTTAGATTATACATCACCTCATTATCGTATAACTTCATATATGAGTTGATGATAGCCTTGTCCTTACTAATTTTGTTTACGGTGTAAACATAATAGTTGTTCTCGAGATTAAAGTCATAAACTTTGAAGACAAAAAGTAGTCTTCTTCCAACTATTTCCTCCAATTCTTCAGGGAACGGGTCACCTGTGGCATCAATTTGACCTCTCATTTGATAAGCACTCGTGTTGATGAGTTTCATAACATCTCTATCAAATAGAAGCAGTGATTGAGATCCAGTTTGATCGGAAACTTTTATTTGAACTTTGTATCTGTCAAAATTGGTATTGTGTTTGAAAATGACAAATTTATGATAAGAAGTTCAAAATATGGTTAAAATATAGGGAATGACAACTTAAACCTGGGATACACATTAGTAACATTGGGGCCACAATTCCGACATATCCATGTATTATTAACCTTATTGGAGGCACCACTAGAAGTTCCGACACCATCATTTGAAGTTACTAAACAGGTACATCTACGACATGCAATATAGGACCATGGCTTATCTTTACGAATACTTTGAATGGTAGCAACAGTTACACATTCCTTCTCCTGATAATATGTCAAAAATTTAATAATAAGTATGCTTTTGAATAAAGAGATTAAGATAAATGAAAGTCTACCTCATGAATTTTTCGGAGTTGATTCAAAGTAACTGGGGTACTATTTTCAAAGAATTTGGCTGGCTTGCTAGGCACGATTTGTGTGGAAATAGAAGAAAGCTCAAGCTTTATCGGTGGATTTATTTTGTTTGCTGACATTCTAAATTAAAGTTACAACATTAGTAAAATCTATTTGTTGATTCGGTATAAAGAAGTGGTACATCAAATTTTGATATATATTACCTTGTTTTTAATTTGTGAATTTCTGGGATGTCTGCATTTATAAAGAGCCTAGTACCAAACAATGCGATCCCTATAGAGTAAAATCCTAATGAAAAGATTCAAGAAGGTTAGACTTAATGACTATTATTATAAACATGGTTACAATAATATATGAATCTGACCTTGCCAATGTCGAATCTTAGCAAACTGAATTATAATAATCATATGTTGATCCGAGAGTTGACTTTTAAGAAAGTACTAAATTCATCAACAAAAGCATCCCACATAGTCAATTCAATTTTCCTGCCTCTGCAATACACAGGTGATACAACAAATTTCATATGAGGTTTGTGTGGTATTGAGTCAAATACATTTAGAATTTACATACAATAATCTTACTTCAAATCGGTCAATTAAAGGGTTCTTCTCTTGTTCGGGTTATTGTTATATTCTCCTGGGATTATGTCACCCACATGTACAACACCTCCAATAACATCTGTAAAAATGAAAGAATTATTAAAAAATTGTATACATTAATAAAATGTAACATTGATGGGATTTATAAAAAAAACTACATACCAACTATCTGCTTGGCTACCACCTTATTAGATAAGATGTCTTCAATTGATATGAAATCAAATCCATGTAAGGATCCACTCCATGAATCAATATTGTTGGCAGATGTGGTGGGCAAGAAACCTATTTTAAACGGGTAGGTTGAATACTTGAATGTTGATGTATTTTCTTCCACAACAAAGTCACGAAGCATGCTTGTTGAACCTTCTATAATAAGGTTTTCAAAATTGGCTACTAATTCTTTGTTGACAGTCCCTTATATTCGATTATTCTAACAATTTGCAGAGATGAATTAGACAAAACAAATCCAAAAAAAATTGGATTACTACTATTGATATTATAAAGCGTGAATGCATGTAAACCTGCTCATCAATGAAGACAATTTCGATGGTGTTTGTATCTGTTTTTTTGTTGGCACACATGGTTCGCCAAAGACGTATGACCCGAAGGCAAATTGTAGGGATTTTGGTAGACGGTTTAAGGTCGCTGACCATATTTTTCCTTGTAGCCATTACACTGCACGTTAGTATGATAAGATCGTTAGTATGTAGTATATGTATAACAAAAATTTATAAAAAAAGCTATCAACAGAATTAGTATTAGACCAAAATCTATTGGTATGAGAGTGCAAATATGAAGACAGTAAGTTAAAAATGCAACTGGGATAGTACAAAGAAACATGAATATGACATTACCAAAACTAATGTGAATTGGGATAGTAAAATTAGTAGGAAACGCAAGTAGTCATATTATTGTTAGAAAATTGAATTCAATATTCAACATATGTGTATAAATATATGATGTTTAATGTGTTAGTTACTTGGATTTGAATCGAAAGGGGCGGTTAATTAAATTAAAGAGACGTGATGGTTGATTGTGTTGGTTACTTGATTACATATAACAGTTAATTAATTATTATTAAAATAAAATAATTATAGAAAAGATAATCTAAATATTAGGAAGCATCATTTGTAGGGGATAATGATGAAGATAACCTCACGTGAGAAGATTTTAATGTACACAAATAAATTAATTAGCATCATTTGTAGGGGAATTTGTGGAGTTGATTGAATGATATTACGTTTGAAAGGGTGGTACATTGAACTTTGAAGGGATGGTATGGAAAAGGGAAGATAAGTGTGCCACGTGTCAATCATTAGAATTAAAATATCCACTTTTAGTTATGGGTTTGATTCTAATTCTAAAATATATATATATATATATATATATAGAGAGAGAGAGGTAAAAAAAATCACTTTTTAGTTATGACTTTTTAGTGTCATATGACTTGATTCTTGACTAAAAAATCAATAAAAATCACTTTTACTCGTTAACCATGTAAAAAAAATAATTCTGATGTATGTATACAACAAAGGGTGTGCCATCCTTCGGCTAATTGTATCTTACGAACTTCAGTTGCATTGACTAGAGTTTTGGACGCAAGTATGCAACTTCTTTTAATTTTCACGATATGAATTATGACTCGCTATAAGAGATGTTTATCGATCTTCTTTACATTTCATAAAAACATAGGATCGAATTAGCCATTAGTTAGCTCAAGACTTTTGAACATGCCAACCGTTGTTATTGACTTGCTGATCATGATAACGGTCATTATTGACTTGTTGACCATGTAGACTGTTGTTAACTTGTTATTGCCTTATTGTACTCCATACATTTTTATGGAAAAAGTCAGTCAACAGGTGGGTCTTTACTGAAAGAGTTGGACGTTTTCTTCCCTACATGTCTCCTTCAGCAATGTTTGTTTCATTTTAACCAAGGAAGAAAAACAATGCAGACTAGTAGTGATTAATAAAAGATTTTTCTTTTATTTTTTATTTATTTTTGTGTGTGGAAGTCGAGTATTGAGAAGATCGAGGCCACAAACATATTCTACTTCAATTACGAAAGTAAACTAAAATGTATTTCCGAAAACCTGATTTAGAGTAAACCATCGCAAAAGTGATTTAGAATTACTTGTTACACCATTAATTCATTTTGTAAACTGTCATTTTTATTTTTGTGCTATTTGAAACGGGGGTTGTACTTGTACATACTAATTTCGGTGGTTAACAACATTACCATTACCTTCAAATATATCACAAAACCCAAATTAAGGATCGGGTGAAAAGTTTATTATGCGGGAAAGTGTATACATCAATCAATTGTATCCAAATATAAAAACTTATGTATCAACACACGTACGTATCCCAATCTTGTAATATATATAATATAATTTTCTTTCACGTACTCTGATACTTATATAATTTAATTTAATCATAATATAATATAAGTTGTTGGCATTCATTTTGCCGGCCATCCTTGGGCTAATTATATGTAACGAATTTGACAAAATAGCACACCTATACCAATTTATTAAACTTATCAAATGGGCATTGCTCAGTGATATCATTGGACACTATTTTCGGAAATATCTATTGTATTTCATTGTCCAACAACTTTCGTTCCAATAAAGTTGTGGGCCTACAATTGCATTGACTAGAATTTTGGATGCACGTAACTTCTTCGAATTTTCAAAATACGAAATATGACTTGTTATAAGAGATGTTTATTTTCTTCACATTTCACTTTATTATACAGGATCAAATTAGCCATCACTTACTCAAAAGTTCTGAACATGTCAGATTACCCATCAGCCAATTGTTACGAAATTCTGGACCCTTTACGTACTGCACTTTTCGATACTGAACTTTTAGGTAGAGACTATGTATCTGCAAACCTCACAAGAGACAACGTGTACTCCTTATGGAATTATTGTATGGAGGCAGAAACTGTGGAAATTGAGAACCGGTACAGCAAACCTATGGTGTGGATTGGCATCTACATCGCGGTAGCATCAATTTTGTGCATCATTGCAATGGGAGCTGATTTGTTGCATGGTTTTAGAAATAAAAAGATGTGGTTTCCATGTAAATATTTCACACTCAATGCCGCTTCTATCACCGTGATAACTGTCACCATGAAATTGCCTGTGGATCTGAGTGGTGACATGCCATATTACAAGGACCAAGCAACCAAGTTAGGAAGTCTGGCCTTCATGTGCACGATGATGGCTAACTTAATGCCTTCTTTGGCGTCTATGGACAACAAGACACTTCTTGCAAACGTCATAGGTTTGGCTATTCTCGTTATCACTATTGTTGTGAATATTTGCATCGAGATTAGTACTGGTGTTATTCATGACAGTTCTATTTCAGCCATTAGAAACTTCTATTTAAGTTTCGAGATATTGGCAATAATCTATGTGGTTATGTTAGTGTGGTTATTATTAATCATGATTTCTTCAGCTTTAACAATTCTTTCCTCTAAGCAAATTTTAGAATTCAAGTATCAAGCTGCAGGTAAAAGAACTTTAGACGATCAAGAGAACTTAACGTCTATGGTTGAGAAACTAAGACTATATGTTGGAAGATATTGGGTTATGGCAGAAAGTGGTAGCCCTCAATTTGTGATGGCTAGTAACCCATTATCCTATACTTCTGGCATAATTTGTGTCATTGGTCTAGTCATGGAATCACCTATAGTGCTAACATACCTGTGGCCGTTAGATACAGGGGGGTATTGGGAGGCGATAGATTATAAGTGGGGGTCAAATTATGAGTGGTCAGTGGTTTTCATTGCTATAACACAGTTTATTGGAGTTGGAGTTGGTAGCATTGCTCCGATATTTCGATGTTTTACAATCTTGAACTTCAATTTGTTCACTAAATGGAATAAGAACCATTTTATGGTCTTCAAAGTAGAGAAGTACTGGATCCAGAGGTTGTGTGAGTGGAAAGAAAGTCGTATAACTTTTCTATCAGGCGGTTCTTGGTCAAGAACTCTTGTCAGTAATTTGAAAAACCTCTTTTTAGGACTTTGCGTTGGCTTCCAGAAGATTATTGTTGTATCAAGCAAAATGATGGGGCTTGTTCCGATATTCCTTTCAATCTTTGTCATGTATTGTTCACATTGTTGGAACTCGGTAGTTGCAATGTTGTTTACACTACCTACTGTCCCAAGAATTGATGATGTAAACCAAGACCTTAGTGATTACGTTTTGCAACTTGAAGATGAGATGGAGCTTGGTGAGAGGACGCTGAAACGAATTTCAAATGCTTTGAATAACTTGATCCAAAAGGCGGAGAAAGAACAAAACAAAGATCTTTTGGTGTTTCTCGACACTTCTACTGGATTTAAGGGAGTAGAAAACTTTGACAGTGATCAAGTTGATGCTCTAACTTCTGTTAAACTTGTTAACAGTTGGAGCTTACCGGTTGTGAGTTTAACATGCATTGCCATTTCTCTCCCTAATATTCCTAAACTCTCAGCTGATAAGTTGCTCAAGAGTGTTCATGAAGGTCTTCGGTATACACATCTTGCGGAGGAGATCGTTAATAATACATGTGAATATAGAAATATTCAAAGGGCGACTACGACCTTGTGGCACGAGATTGAAGAGAAGTGCACGTGGTTGGAAAACACTATCCAAAAAAGTACTTTTAGGGGAAAAACATCTCTAGAGATTCTTGAATGGTTTGCTAATAAAGGAGAAGAAATCGTTCTGCAAATCAACAATACAACAAATGGAGAAATAGTGGTGAACACTCCTAATAAGTTGATTATAGCCAATTCGATGCATCGTATTGCACGAACAATCTTGTTCAACTGCCAAACCAATGTTGAATTGATTAGCGAAATGGAGTTGTTTGCACTGTTATCAAGTATGATTGCAGACATATTGTGTGCATGCTTCACCAACATACCACAAGTCATAGAGATGAAGTGCCGTGAAATCGCCATTGAGAAACGGGAGAGTAGTGTTGAGGCCGCCGCTAAGTTATTTGGTAGAATGAAAGAGATTCTAAAAAAACTTGAAGGGCGGGAATTACCGAGTATGGATCCTGATAAAATGGGATTTATAGACGAGTGGCGTCTTCATTTGAAGCAATCAATTCCTTAATATTCATTGCCTTTCGTTCGGGCAAATGTATGTTCTGAAGCTTCTTTATCTCATAATGAAAATATATAATACAATATGCTTCTTATTTGATCTTGTACACACTAAAACTATGCTCATCTCGGAGTTAAAGTACAGGGCCATTGCCGTGTTGGGCATCCCTTAAGGTATGTTTATTTTATCATTTCAAACTAATGTATGATAAGTTATTCTTTGACACATAAAAGAACCAACTGATTAAAAAATAATAAACTGCACTAATTGTTACATGCATACTGGTTTGGCTATAAACATATGTTGATCTACCAACAAGCTAACCTAAAACACAGAGGCCAGGTAATTAGCTTGTTGAACATGCAGACCATCATTATTGACTTATTGACCATGCTGACCTTTATTAATGACTTGTTGACCATGCCAGCCGCTGTTATTGACTTGTTGACTGTGCCAACAATTGTTAACAAGTATCTTAAGAGTGGGCTTTATAGATATCATGGGGAGATATGGCAGCAGTTATAGGAAAGAATCTGATCGAGAAAGAGTAAGCCGTAGGTGGGACCATGTATTTGTCATGAACACAAGGGGACCAACTGTCGTCACCACCTACACCCATATGCTTGTGGTCAAGGTGCACCTGCAGATCAACCAATAAACAACATTGTCAACCTTTGGCCAATTAGGGTACAATAACACACCTTTTCAATAAGAAGAGTCTGTATTTGACTTTATATGTCATATGACATGATTCTTGACTTCAAAATCAATAAAAATCATTTCCGCTCGGTAACAAAAACCAAAAAAATCTGATGTAAGCACATATGTATGCATTTATGTGAATATAAGTAAGGCATGTTTATCAGTTCGTATTTATGCAAGCAAAAACTTACCTCAATGTCATCTCCCTTTACCAGTTCCTCATTGTGTGTTGCGCGATCAAGCTCCGATGTGCTATAATAACTTGAATTCATTTGCATCGGTGGTGAGTCACTATAAGTAGACGCATAGAGTCCCAAACATTGATCGTTTTGAAATGTGACCCATCTAACATCTGCTCGACCCGCACATTCTCCAGGAGCTATGTAAGGAACATGCATATCATCCACCTTCTTCTCATACAATCCCACATGTGCAGCCGCTTTTCGATCTGGATAACATTCAAATGGCCCTCTTCCATACCATTTAACATTATTTATAGATTTCTCTAAATGGAATTCAATTCCGACACGTGGCAAAGGTGGAAGATCTGATCGTGGTTTTACATTGCTAACCAAAATAACGTCTCCTGAACCATGAAACGAGTATTTCATCTCGACTTTGAAAAGAACGTTTCCCTTTTCACCACCCTTAGGGAAACCGTTATACACAATGTTTACTTCAAGAAGTTGGTCTGTAACCTTTTTAACATCCGAGCTTTCGTTAATGAAGCAAATATTATCAAGGTTAGCCAATTTCCATTTAGAAAAGTAACTATCGGCTTCTCCACCTTTATCATTGTCGGTAGGTGCACGCCAGAAGCACGGTGTTATCCCTTTAAGCATCACGGGAACTCCTTCAACCTATCATTTATCACCAGCAAATAAAGCTCAAAACGAGTTTCATGGGGGTGTTTGGATATACGTTTTGAATGTGATTATTTGATAATGAGTAATGGGCATGTAATGCAACATAAAAAAAAGTAATTACTGTCCATCTCTCAATTGCACCAGACTGATTGTTAAAGGTTATCTCCGAGAGGCTTTGGCGGATGGTAAGTCTATTGTCTTTGATTTCATAATCCAAGGTGATTTTTTTCATATTTGGGACCTGCAAGTCAATCAGAGAGTGTAAGATGGTCTCTCCACTATATTTCATGAGCAAGCATACCATTAACAATTCCTAGAGATTCAAATGTGAGAGACACATTGGAAATATACTGAGGTGGCAATTTTGACCCGTTTACATGTGAATGGGTGGACTTGGGATCTCTCATGGGTCAAATGGGTAAAAAAAAAAATAGCCAGACTAGCAATGATCAAATAGATCGAAAGATATCCAAAGTGATTTTGTGTGTGTGTAAAATGTCCAAAATCATTTTATTCTATATAATTTTACTAAGTTATTATTTCAACACTGATCTTTTTGGGCAAAAAGTATTTTGAGTAAACCTAACCCGACTCGTTTCAACACGTATAAAAAACTACCCGTTTTAACCAGCTTATTTTGCCACTTCTAGGAAAATACCTACCGGGGAGATGAAGTCTTTCTTCAATGGTAATTCGAATTGTTGAGATGATACAACATGACCAGATTGAAGCCATTGTGTGGGCCGTAAAAGATTTGCAGTTATGGTTAAAAAGGTTTCAGCAGTGGAGAATGAGTTCCATGATAAATACCACGGACCCGATTCCCATTTGATATCATAACTACTTTGGGGATCTAATGTTGGTACACTGAGAATACCCGAAGCAAGTTTACATCCATCACCTTCAATCACCCAATTAAACTCTAGCTCTAGCGTTGTTTGAAAGAAATTGGTGTTTGTGATCTATGAACAAATATAAGATCAAAGTTAACAACATTTGCTCAATAAGAATCATAGATACACAAGTATGAAGAGTGATAATACCTTAATTATACCATTGGAGAAGGAAACTTTAATAGGCTGATAGCAATACTTGACCTCTGAAAAAGAATAAAACGGATGGCATTATAGTTGGCCTGACAGGTGCAAAAGATTCATTACAGAATCATTGCATAACATCTTGAGTTCTTGACCTATGGGAAAATTAAACGCGGTATTGCTTCCTATGCTAGTTAGTAGTTACAAAGAAATACTATTAGGTGGTAATTATACCCATTTACGTAGAAAAGGATCAATCTGGGTTAGGTGTGCCAAAACACTACAAAACCAGAGGTTGTACCAAAACATTACAAAACCGGAGGTTGTACCAAAACATTACAGAAACCAGTCGAGCAGGTCAAATGGGTCAAAATTCATCCCAAATGTATTCAAATGCACATATAAAATCTCTAAAATCACTTGATTTAAAAATATTTAAATTATGATTATCGTGATAATACTATTTTGTAATCAGATATAACATAGTGAGTACTTAAAAAAAATTTAAACATTAAAAAGAGTGTTTGTGGGTCAACCTAATCTATATCAATCTGGACTAAAAGTTGCGGTTTCTTGACTCGTTATCCAACCTTCCCGACCCACCCCGTTTGGCACCCCTAAAAGATAGTGAAATAAATGCTTTGTGGTAATCACCATGTAGTGCAGGGTGAGGAGTCCGATCCGGCCATACGAGTCCATTTATGCAGAAATTTAGATCATTTGGTGTATCTCCGAAGTCACCTCCATAAGCCCAATACTTGCTACCATCGCTATTTTCCTTGAGTAGCCCCTGGTCAACCCAATCCCAAATAAATCCTCCTTGGAGGCCAAATGTGCTATCAATTGCATCC
Source organism: Logfia minima (assembly GCA_963921325.1). NCBI lineage: Eukaryota > Viridiplantae > Streptophyta > Magnoliopsida > Asterales > Asteraceae > Logfia > Logfia minima. The sequence goes on along the minus strand of OY992770.1, from coordinate 12,204,514 downwards.
CAGTATTCATGAATGTTTCCATTACTATTACCCATAGCATGTGAATACCTACAAATTTGCATCACATCATTTTGAGTAAACATCATGGAAACCATAATTTGTTGCACGTTTCATCATTGATTAGCATGATCAAAAAATAAACTTACTCGCACAATATTAGCGGTCTTGTTTCAGTTGGATCTTGTGCTATCTTAACACAGTCCCAAATACGCATGTACATAGGGCATATAATGTCTGTTGACGGGGTCCTCGATCTACCACCTTCGTAATGAACAGCTCTTAAAGGATCCTTTCCACGAATCCACCCTGAAACCATGGATGTGTATTAGAGGTATTTCGAGTCGGGTCATGTTTCATCTCTAACGGGTACTAACAAATAGCTCGACATGAATGAGACAAACGAGTCGAAAGTTGAAAAAAGTGAAAAAAAAAATATGATCCATGAAGGCTTCTACATCATTATATTCAAGAAAATATAGACTGATATAATTAGTTTTCACAATCATATGTGACAAAGAGTGTTCTGTCTCAACCTGAGCTGACATGTTTTTACCTATACAAAAAATTACCCATTTCAACTGAAACCTACTTTGAACAGTTACCCGATCCGCCCATTTTTTCACCTTTAATTTGTAGCGATATAATAGAGAAGATAAAGATACCAGCAAGAGCAGAATGATTCGGTCCATAACTGGCTTCATTACCCAAAGACCAAGAAATAATGCAGGCGTGGTTTTTATCCCTCTCCACCATGCCAATAACACGATCCAACATAGATGAAGCCCAAATTGGTTCCTGTGTTGGATGCTTGACATGGCGAGAAAGATCAAAACCGTGTGTCTCGATATTGGCCTCATCTATCATGTACATTCCAAACAAATCGCATAACTCGTACCATCTTTGATGTTGGGGATAATGGCTATTTCTAACAGCATTGATGTTATGTTCTTTCATTAAAACCAAATCCTACATCACAAATTAACACATATTACACATAAAATGTGGTGTCAAAATATGAAAAGAACAGTAAAGTGTCACCTTAACCATGCAAGATTCGATATTTGTCTTTCCTATACGTGGATGGTGTTCATGCCTGTTTACCCCTCTTATCATCACTGGATGCCCATTTACAAGTAACTGTTTTGGGGCTTTCGAAATTTTTCGTATTCCCACTTGGCATGATTCACAATCGATAATATTGCCTGATGCATCTTTCAGCGCGACCACCAATGTATAAAGATTTGGCTGCCACAAAATCCAACATTAGCAGTAGTGGTTGACATAATGGGCAGGTCAGGCGGCCTGAGTAATGGGTCAAAAAAGATCATTTTTTGGAACTGGCCGTTGACTAGAGATTTTTTAGTCCAGTTTCTTTATAAATTAAGTATTGTCTAAAAATTGTTACAAAAATTATACAATTTCAATAACAATATGATTTTGGTATCACACATAAAAGCTATGCTTTGGGAGACTTTCGACCAATATTACCCATTAGAGATGTAAGACATGACTAGACACATTGATAAACAGTTGTTAGAATGAAGAATTAAAGAAAAAAACTAATAGATTGTATAAGATCTAAGATTCCTCACTTGCTCTGCAGACCAAAGCTTTGGATTTTGCAGTTTTCCTGTTAGTCGATACCCATGAAATCCTAAAGGTTGTGCAGGAGGGGAATGAAGCTCTAAATGTGCCACATTAGCCGATAGAAGATCAGTACACTCATTGCCACTAATATCAAACAATGTGACTTCAATTTTGACTTCTGCATTGACATTGAACTCCTTTGGCTTATCAAGTATTACTTCAACCTAAAGTATAAAAGGTACAAACTTGACCATCAAATCACTCTTTTGATTTCGACAGATTAAAAACAGAAATGTAAGGTTTTACCTCCAGATCTGCATAGGCATGGTTTTCCGCTAGATTTGATGTGAAGAAATAGTCAGCAATGAACACCTGTAGATATGAATAACATGTTATAAAGATTGCATCTTTTAAACGACTGGTTTACTTTAGTTCATATAAGAAATGATGAACCTTTGGCTTGGCTAAAAGAAGCACATCTCGATGAATACCAGATAACCACCAATGATCTTGATCTTCAAGATAAGAACCATCGCTCCATCTATATACTTGTACCGCTAGAACATTCTTTTTGTCAGATCCACTCTCATGACAGAAATCGGTGATTTCAAATTCAGCAGGTAGTCTACTGTCCTGACTAAAAAAATAGAAAAAACAATTTAGTATGTGAATGTGAACGCATTACAATATTAAAACTAACTATCCTTCAATCACAATAATCGAATAATAAGTTCTGAATCGCAAATCTAAATAACCCCTTAACGAGAATGCATAAAGTAAACTAAAACCTGTATCCAACAAGAGTCCCGTTGATCCAGACATGGAAAGCAGAATCCACAGCTTCAAAGTGCAGTAATATCCGCCTGCCTGTAAAATACCAATAAAGTCATAAATGATACCGTTCAATTATATGAAAATACAATGAAAACAAAAAACTTATACAAATTTCATGGGACACCCCATAAAGGAGATTTATGAAACTTTTGTGGGCATGGGAGTTTTGATATATATAATAAATAGTAATGATATATGGTAATGAATATATTAACAAGTATGCACCTTCCCAGTCGTTAGGAAGTTGAAAATATGTCCTGTAGCAGCCAGTGGGATTAACATCAGGAACATGGGGTGGATCAAGAGGAAACGGATATATTATATTTGTATATATGGGTCTATCAAATCCATGCATTTGCCAATTTGACGGTACTGTTCAAAAATGAAAAATGACGGAACGTTAATTATGAAAAACAGAACGAGAAAAGGAAAAGCCATACAGATCTTACATAATACATAACATATTACTTTTTAGGTTCAATATGAAGTCCACTTTTGACTTGCATGTCAAGCATAACTTTTCCCAAAATCATCATCAACATTGAAACTTTTAGTATATTCTATTGTGAACATATATCCAATTTGATGCCATTTCTCATCCATGTAAAAAAGTTTTACTTGATCAATTAATTTGGTACTATAAAAAGTTCTAGTTTTTCAATTAGAAAAAAGCTCAATTGACACTAAAAATGTCATATTCTTACCCGGAATTGTTTCCCAGGTAGAGTCTTGAAATACTGTATCATGAAAATCTGAAGGAGCGGTGGTTGGACTTTGAGCAAGAAAAAATTTCCAGTGACCAGATAATGACTTAACAAAAGGCAAATCTTTAACCCAAAACTTAGCACATTCAATTGATCCCGCAACAGCATCATCATCCCAAACTGCTGATTTTGATACAAGAACGTCCACTTTGTTTCGTACATACCAGTATCTTAGAGAACCTACAAATGAAACAAGCGGAAAGCGTGTCTAATAAGTAACATATGCACGCATTCTTCATGTTGTAAAGATCTAAGATTATGGTCTCCAAAAATAGACAAGTTTGTATTGGTTTTCAAGTCTTTAAAGTCATGAACCAATCCAAAATGAGAAATAACACAAAAAAATATGTGTAGCTTTTGCGGCCAACAAGCGGAATTTTATAATTGATTGAGTCGTCCGTTGCTTTACTCATAGCTAAGCGGAAGAAAAAAATCTTCGTGATAGTAAAAAAAATTCTCAACTTTGTGTCCATAACTAATCATTCAGAAAAGTGAGTAAACTTGTTTTGAAATTTTGATAGAGCTTAACAATTGGGAGGTAAAAATTAACTTTTGTAATACTCCGTAGTAACTTAAAAATAAGATAACTTTAAGGCCATCATGTCATACATATAACATGAAGAGGCGTTACGAAAAATATGACATCTTAATGATAAAACAAACCCTAGTGACTCAATTACCAACTAATCCTAATATATCAATTATTCACCCTAACGATAGGTATATGAATCCATAAGTAACCTTTTTAATCACTTGAATGATAATGCTAAATGGGTAATAAATAAAAATTTAATACTATATTGCCACAAAAAAGAATAAATCAACGTTTAAATAAAAATCACCTTCAACAGAATCATGGCAATGGAGAGAAACATGAGAATCCCTTTTTCTCCACTTAATGAAAGATGGATCTTCCCATACTTTATAATCACCATTATTTGGACTCACAATTAATTTATTATTTAATCCCATTGTAGCAGAAGAAGCCGTCGCATAACCTTGATATATTTATAAGCATCAAAAATCAAATAAAAAATTAGGAAGATCCATATAATAAAATAAAAATAAAATTGAAAAAGAAATAGAAAAAGAAAAATATTAATGATTGGATAATAAGAAGATGAAGGTGAATGATAATAATACCAATTTGGGTAACGGCGGAAGTGGGCAGCGAGACAAGTACAAATGTTGTAAACCCCAAATTTGTGTTTAATGAGAAAAAATAAAAATCCAGCAGAAGCAGTTGTAGTTAGATTCTGTAGAGTGAGAGACTGCTTTCGGTTCTAGGTTGCCACGTCATATCATATTTATCCTTTCTCTTCTCGGATACTAGGTATAAAATTGATTCTATATTTAAATTCAAAGATGTTTTATATTTTTGGAGATTTAATTTAATGATTTATTAATTAACTTGTTTTTTATTTTATAATTATTATTGTTATTATTTAATTTATGTCAATGTCGATATTTGGTTAAATTATAGAGTAGTAGATTTTTATTTTTTAATTCATAATCATCGGGTCTTCCAAAAGCTCATCGTTAGAAAATGAAAGGTTTGTGAAAATATAACAAATATTAATATGCATTGGATTTAAAATTTTCGTTTTTGTTGTACTAACCTTATGTATCTGTTGCTACATATACATATATTTCTAAAATTTGTAACTTGGTTATGAGACGTGGGTTTTTTTACGTAATAATTCATACTTCACGTAAAAATATATTAAAAATATAATAATTTTCTAAGTACATTATAGACATGGGATACAACATATAAAAAAGGAAAAAAAAAAAAAAAAAAAAAAAAAAAAAAAAAAAAAGGTAGGTACATTAAGATGTAAGTATTCAAATCCTTACTTTTAAAACAACAAGGATAATTTTGTGTATATATATATATTTTTTTTTTTGTGAAATTAGCCATATTCATAAGTACATCCTTCCAATTTAATGACTCTCAGTTCAAAATATAGTTTAAATTAACTTGACAAACAAAATTTATTTTTATAATATCATTTAACAGAAAAGGGATTGTAAATTCATAAATGAATTTCATATATGTTTGTGTACATGAAAAAAAAAAACATGACATTTTATAAGTAATTTTTCTTCTTACAATACAAAACGTATTTTGAGGTCTTAAATGCAACAAATTGTGTGAGAAGTGTGTATGCTTAAACTGGATTACTACCGAGATGGAAGACCTTAAAGTATAAGGAGTGTTTGACGTTGGAGGTGAAAGTGGAGACATTGGTTAACTTGTGCAAAAATGACTTACTAATTATTTTTAGACCAAGAAAATATAAAGAATCCTTTAACAATTTAACACTGCCCTTTAACGCGGACTTAACGTGAGTCATGAAGTGTTTAACACCGATGGACTGGCATTAATGATCAAAAAACATAGGTCACGTTAGACAACTCTACATGCTCTTATGAAAATTACTCACGTGACTATTAAGAAAAAATAACGCACATATGAGAAAATGAATAATATTGTAATTGTGATAATGTAAAATATTTTAATAGTGTTTGAGTTGGCTTTTTATGAAATTTATTAGGTTACTATATTATGTAAAATGTAAATAGAAAACACCTTATGTTTTTTTTATGAGAAATAACTTATATGTTTTTTTCTTATTAAAAGTAAATAAGCTCATTTCCTAAAACCTAAATTATAACAATTTTTTATAGGTTACATAAATGGCAATAAGTGCATCTTTAGTTACAGAAAGAAATTAAATATAGCCTCAAGACTATAGTCGGCAAAATCTTAATAAATATTTTATTTCAATGAAAGAAAAAGAAAAGCTTTTAGACGTATTTTTTATTCAAGACATAGACACAAGCTAACAATTTTTTTTTTGACAAACACTAACTTTTTACAAACCCATTTAAAAAATATATATTTATCGAAAACCTTTGTTTCTTAAAGAAAAAAAAAAATTCATTAGAAAAAAGAAAGCAAACGACCCCCAAATTAACAACTCTGGCCCTCATCTCATTCCACTGCACTCGCCATTCTGATCAAGAAACCCTCTGTTAAACCCTAAATCATGAGACGTGCTTTACTCAACACCAAAATCCCCATTAATTACCTCCTCACTACTACCCGTTCATCTTCTACCCCAATCCCAAATATAAAAATTTCACCTTTTTTCGCTTTCCGATCCAAAATTAGATTCTTCTCAGCTGAAAATGAGAATCCATCCACTGACAAACCAAACCCTAGTTCAGAATCAACAACCATTTCCCCTCCGCCACCAAAAGATCTCAACGTCCAAGATGTCAGCAATAAAGGTATATTACTAAACCCTAATTTCGTTTTCTGTTATGTGTATGTGTCTATGAATGTGTGTGTATATATGCATATCAGCATATATATGTTAATGGGTGGCAGAACTGAAAAGCATATATTTGAGTGTTTCGAGTATCAGGAAATTTGAGCTTGCTCGATTAATAATTACTTGAGTTCGACTCCAAATCGAATATTATCATGCTCGAACTCGAGTAGCTTGTTAACTGATTGACTGGTTAACGTGCCTCCTATGTATATATATGTGTGTGTGTTTGTGTACATATGTATATATAATAATTTTTGTGTGGCAGAGTTGAAAATGCAGATAGAGAAGTATTTTGAGAAAGATGAAGAGGTATTGCCTGATATATTAGAATCGATATTTAGGAGGAAGGTGACAGGAAAGCATGCTGATACTGATGATGAGTTGTTGGACGAGTTTCGTATGCAACCGATTGATGGTGTGAATGATAAAGAGTTCGAATCGGATTTTGAGGAATTACACGAGACGGATGATGAGATAGATAATTTGTATGATACAAAAACTATTGTGACGAAACGAATGACAAAAGATGAGTTTTTTTATATGGATGATAAAAAATGGGAAGGTATGATTAAAGAGGCTACTGATAAAGGTCATCTTAAGGATACTAAAGAGTGTGAGCAGATATTAGAGGATATGTTCATGTGGGAAAACTTACTCCCAGGTATATATGTTTTCGTTATTCGTGATTATCTAAGTTCTTATTTTACGTTCGGTAAGTGTTATATTTGTCAAATACTTAGACAGTTAGTAAATGCAAGATATATGTTATTTGCAAATTCTGATGCTAATATTGTTTATAAAAACTGATTATCTGATCATTGTGACTTGAAATTCTAGTAATCAGGGTATAGTGTTGGATTATTTTAGCTACTAGTTATTACTTAAATTGTTAAAATTTAAGAATTTTCCAAACACTTAAACAGAGAAGGACGTTAAAAAAGTATCTGCTACTGCACGTTTATCTAAGCTGTATATCTGATTGTGATTATCCAAGATAACATAGTCAGTTTCAAAACGATATCTATGCACCCCCTTAGTAGTATTTCTACTTCTAAATACATTTTTACTCTCTTAGTGTAATTCTTGTGGCTAATTGTTGCTGCATAAGTTCTTACTGACTAAACTTCTTCCCTTTCAAGAGTATGATGTTATTAGTTGTTGAGTTAATTGCTGCCATTGTTGCATATAAAAGACATTAATGCATTTCTTTTGCTTTAAGGGAAGGTGATTTCTGTACTTGGTTTTTCGTGTTTGATTCTTTTCAGGGTTTCTAATGTCTCACTAACTAAATGGTGAAACTCGGGCTGTTTTTTGGTATAATTTTTGTCTTCAATTTCTTTTATTACATTGCACAGGTCATTGCAATTGTTATGATGTACGAGTATGTGTTAGCAATCGACAAGTATTGTTCTTTTTTCTTTCTACATCTTTCTGTTATCTATGTACTTCTTTTCGAATTTTCTTTCAGACGAACTAAAAACCTGATGTGCATACATCTCCACATTTAGGTGACAAGACTAAAATTCCTTTATATCTCTAAAAAGCCTTTTATATTGGTTGGCATTTAAATATATACTTCTACTCTGAGTTTAGATCATCTGAAGAAAATGGTTGGAGAGAAATATAACGAGATAGCAGATAAGGTTGAAACTGGTGAGCTTGAGCCTGAGCAAGGTTATGAGATGTATCTTGAATTTGAGCATAATATGCTGATGCAACACACTAAGGAAATAGAGGGAGCGGGTCCCCCAAAATATGAAGAGACCTCTGCTCTTGAGAAGAAGAAAGATGTAGATGACCCCCCTGGTGTAGGACCGATACTTAGGTGGCAAACACGGGTTGTCTTTGTTCCTGGTGGTGATTCATGGCACCCGAAAAATAGAAAAGCCAAACTGTCTGTAACTGTGAAAGAGCTTGGCCTTTCCAAAAATCAGTTTCGCCGACTACGAGAATTGGTTGGGAAAAGATACCATCCAGGAAAAGATGAACTTACAATAACCAGTGAGAGGTAATGTTACTATACTACTACTACTATGCTAATCATGGTTATTAATCCTATATTAATAACAAATTTTAATTCATACTATTTATTTTATAATGTTAGTTGCTATTGCCTACAGTTGGCAATTTTGACCCTTTTATATACGAAGAGTTATGATACATAAGTTTAAAAGATTAAATTAGAATATTTTATGGTTGACCCATGGGTTAAGCATTTTTCTCTTTCCTTATTCTTCCCTTTGATTTTGCCATGTGTCACTTCCATGTTATTAGGTTTGATTGTTAGGCCGATCAATCATTTCTCATTTATAACTGAGTTGATTCAGGTTATGTTTTATCTGTACTAGGTCAAACAGTCAAAAGTTTCCCAACATGTATTTCTATTTCAAAAAAACTTATAAATTGTTCTGTTAGAAAAATTGGATTTTCATAAAAGTAACTATAATTTTTGTATTCTTATTTAACCCGGTGATTTTTTGTTAATTTTTTACAAGTATTGGACAAAAAGTGATATCGGGTCAAACTGACCCGTATAAAAGTTTACCTATTTTGAACTCAACCCATTTTGACATGTCAACCTGCCAATTTTCTGGCCCCTGCTAAGGTCTATTACAAGAATTCACCCTGAATTGGATCGTCTACTTGGATCTTCTATTTAACTTGTTACTTATTGCATAATGCATAAATCTGGAGTTCTTGACCAATAAAAATTTATATCTTTTGTAGGTTTGAACACCGTGAGGAGAATAGGAAGGATTGTCTTAGGACTTTATTTGGCCTAATTGAGGAGGCTGGTAAAGCTGATAAGCTAGTTGATGATGCCCGAACTAGCTATGTGAAGAATAGACTTAGAGCTAACAATAAGTTTATGGAAAAGTTGAATGCCAAGATCATGAGAAATGCAGGATCTAATTCTGTACCTGCATGATGAGCTGTATGCATGTGTTCATGAATGCTAAATTACAAAGGTCAACTCTAGATGGTCAAAACTTAAAACAATAACGTGCTTAAATAGAGCCGTATTTCTTGATAGTGAATTTTTATTCCATTTTGGCGTTTTGTTAGTACAACCAACTAGAGAGAAGTTCTTTACTTAGAGTTTTGTTTCTTATGGATCGATATTAGTGCACTTGGTCAAATTTAAACCATAAAATGTATGTTCAGCCTAGAACAATTGGATCTTCAAGATGCTATATTTTGTTTATGTTATAGATGGTATGCTAATTTGTTGTTCTTTTGCTTGAAAAGATTATGCCAATAATATTATGTAGTCTTAGCATTTATGGTACAAGCTTGAGCTTATTTTTAGAGGTTAAAAATACTCATTAGGAACCATGTTTGTTAAGAAAGCTTGATAGATCTATGAACTCTTTTTTCATAATACATACATGTATGAATTACACTTTAGATTGGTTTGAATGTTAACATGTACAAAATTGGCTAACATAGATACCATGTTTGCAAATTGTCCTCATCTGCAGTTCTTGATGACATATACAACCAATTTAAAAAAAAAAAACGTTTATTTACATTTAGTTTAATGTTTACTAGTTTATTGGCCGCAATTTCGTTGGTTTAAATATGAAAATTTTGTAATATTGTCTTAAATTTGAAAAATCTAATTACATTTAAATGCAATTAAGATAAATGCATTTTCGTACGCAATTATATGAGTTTATTTCAGTTTTATAAACATTATGTATAATGTCGTTTGTTGTATGCTGATTGGATATAGTATGCTTTATTATATGCTTTTACATAATTAAAACATCAAATGTGTACAAGTTGATCATTGTGATGCACATTTATGCGTAAGCACGTTAATTTACCAAGACCTTGTATCCAATTCACAATCGTATCACTCGCAATGTGTGTGTGTGCTGCAAGAGTTTTATCAACACCATGAATATATTACATTATGAGTTCAAATCTTTCATATACATGTGCAACAAAAAGACCATAGAAAAGGTTATATAAAGATAAGATTGTTGCAAATAAAACTACAGTCAATTCAATTCCATTGTTTCATATGCATTACTCAGTACAAAAAGCAAGTAGCATCCGACACAACGCATATTCTTCTAGTATATAAATGGTGCATTTTTTCCAATGTAAATGTAAACAATGGTAATCACATAAGATCACTCTTTAGAGGCTTCGGCTATCGAACATTGCATTTGCACCAAATTGCCATGCAAACTACAGTGACATAATCCACGCATCAATCATGGATATTCAATAAGTAGGTTTGTAAAGTGAGAAAGCTACCCTGTTATCACGGTTTTCATGTGGACTGCAAGCGACTCGCCTAAATGCATTTGGTTTGCTTTCTACAGTAGTTTCAACGATATCTCTCCTAGAAGGCTCGTTTTCGACATTGTTATGACAATTTACACAACTGCAACCATTACAGTATATTGCAGGCTAGATGCAGAACATTCCCAATTTGGTAAAGTAATCACATTTCTAGATAATTGGGATCGCAATTCTTAAAATAAATAAATAAATGTATACACCTTGGATTCACTTATGTTGCAATTGGGTTGACTCGAAACACTAGCGAGTACATTCATCAATTCATCACCACTAGTAGAATACTAGAATATATAAGAAGGCATCATTCTATCAAGTATACACCATCAGAATTGATTTTGCAGTGTGACATTACTTGAACAAATAAAAACCATGCATCGTAATGTATTTGTAACTTTCCATCTCAATAGCTTTCTATTAATTACAATATATTGCTTTCGGTATTATTTTCATGTCATGTTTACTCTCGATACTCCATAAGTTCAAAAATAATGCTTGTCCACGTACCCCAATTTGCCTAACCATATAGATTTAAGCAACTACTAATTTGCCTTAATGGATTAATTAATAATGACCCGAATTAACAGATTTAGGAGTGTTCAAAATGTCAAGGATTATATAATGTCCCATAAAATATAACAAGTCTATCTGAAAATGGGGACTTTAACTTATAACACTAAACCAAACTACCATATAATATGCAAAAGAGTACAAAATTCGGATAAGAGTGATGATTTGTACACCGTCACTTTTTATCAATCCACCACTAAATATGCTTCAAAAATGTTGTACATTACAACACCATAAAGATAATCTATACGCTAAACTACCATATAGTATACAGTAATTAAGATAAATCATATGCTAAATAATCATGTGATATAGAAAAAGCTCATCGTCCAAACATAGCAGAACAAAAATGAAGACTTCGTGAGATATTGCATGAAATGTACAATATCTGCTACAATAAAATATCATGCACAATAAAAAGTTCAATAAAAAGTTCAGTAATGATTAAAAAAAAAAAAACCTTATAAGTTGCAATGAACTGACAAATAAACATAATGATCTCTACGTCCTCGATTGTATATATGTATGTGTGTTTTCCAGAGGTTGTCGATCACAGACCATTCCTGCAAGTCATTCAAACATTTTCAATAAGATCCGGAAGTGTAAGCGGAGTCGACATCCTCATTTACATAACATTTATTAAAAAACAGAATCAAGAAAATTACAAATAATACGGGTACCGGAATTCGAAAAGCAATCAGAATAATGAAGGTAAATACCTCATGAGCTTTCACTGTCTCCTAGTCTTAGATTACTTTTCCTTGTTTATACCATGAAATTGTCTTCCTGCATCAACTGCTTCCCTGTGAAAAATCAACAACAGGGCAACATGAGAGATACCCTACGAAATACAGTTCTATTTATATCCAAGTCCTCCCAAAAACTAAATTTATATGTTCAAAAACATAGAGTTTTGGACGCATGACCGGATTGGTTAACCGATCATCATAATGAACTAGATACCTCCATGGTTCACTCGTTGACTCACAAACTGTAAAAATTATCCGAAATGTTTTTTAATAGTTCCATCCCCGTCTTTTCACAATATATTTTCTTACTATGCGTGCTTTGTTGTTTTATTAAACACCTAGCTTTCAAGATCAAAATAAACCGGTGTCTGTAACTCTTGAATTTACATATTACTACTAATCAAATACTAATCACAAAGAATGTGTGATACTTAAACTACTTTGTATGCAAATTCAAAAACTAGTATGTAACTATTAAGTTAATGCTCAAGTCATTATATTTTAGCAACAAAATAACTTTCCAAGTAATTTTGATGTCATGTGTCAATAGCAGTGTAACCATAATTTAACGTGTAGGTTTAGAACATTACCTGAAAGCATGTACAACCTCCATATTTTCAGGTTCAAGCTTAACTCCCTCATAAAATGCATTCGCTGCTTCTTCAAACCTCTACAATGGACAAGGGGCCCGATTGATATAGCCTAAAAATTATCACGTTTTAACAAACTGAATTTAGATTATTAAAGATAAACAAAGAGCATGCCTGCAACAAACGCAAAGCTGAACCCTCTCGATACCAAGCTTTTACCCAGTTGGGTCTCAATCCCCTACAAGATTGTGCATCCGTTAATGCCTGATCAGCTTGGCCAAGGCGTATCCAACAAAGGCTCCGATTAGAAAACAAAGCAGCATCACTCGGATCAAAATCAATTGCCTGTTCGTTGCCAGCATGTACATTAGATGTCTACATAAATTGATTGTATTCCACTACATAGAGGAAAACAAAAGAAGAAGATAAAATTTGTTTTAATTGCATTCTCAAGATGCACCGATGAAGTTAGACTAACCCTAATCAAAGGCGTATATAGGTTTAAACTTTGTGTTTTCATGTTTCTAACATTTACTTAAGAATTTGAAAACACAATGAAAAGAGTGCACGCCTGAGTATAAGCATCTACGGCCATTGTATACTCCTTCCGTCTGAAAGCATCATCTGCTCTTGATTTGGCTTCAGCAGCTTTTTTCTTTGCCTCCGGTGTCACCTGAAAACATGGCAAAAACATTAACGTAAGAATTGCAAAGTGAAAACAATCTTCTCAAATTTTACAAGCTTAGTTTATGTTTACATATAATCACATTAAACCTTCCCCTAAGTAGGTCTAACTTTCAATTGAAACCTCAGAATCTAAATGACACATTATTCATGCAGGAACACTAGCAAGCACAAACATAAAATAATCTTTTTCCTTAAAAGAATATGTCAAATTTGTACCTCAGGTGTTTCTTTGGTCGAAATAGTTGCATCACCTAGCAAGTTAATATCTCTTGTATTTCTTTCTGATCCCTGAAAGTGGACCACAAAATATCATCAATATAACACCAGACAACATACCCAGAGTGAAAGAGGGAGAACAAACAACACATGACATTTCATACTAGTATAGTAGTATTCAGGCATAACATGGATCTATTTTAAGAGACATGAACGAAATCTCCTCAATTTTTTATTTTTGCCCTAGAAAGAAAAAAAGAAAGTAAAAAAATATTTGATTTATATAAGCACAACTGGAGTGATCTCACATAGAGATGTATCGCTTGATATGGTAGATTCACTTCAACAAGCTAGAAATTCAACCACTCTAAATATTGTCTGAAAGATTCTAAAATGAAGTTCAGGTACCTGTTCCTTGGTAACTTCAGATCGCATATGTTTGATTATACCATTGACGGTCCAATCTGGAACAGTTTCGACACGAGATGATAAATGCAGAAGCAACTCGACAGCACCTCGGTTACCTCTCGCTGCTGCAACTTGTACTGGCTTTAACCCATCCTACGATATCAAGAAAAAAAGAGTTTAAGTTTTTAATATAAAGGGACCAAAAATACATGATAAACCTGGTTGACACTAAGCAAATAAACATAAGATGTTCCAAAGAGACTGACTAGTTTTTCAAGTCTAACCTCATCGGTCATATTGGGATCAGCTCCAGCTTTTAGTAAGCATGTGATCAATTCTGCGTTACCAATATCAGCAGCAATGTGCAGTGGGGTTGCTCCACCAGCAATGATATTTACTTTAGCACCTTCCTGTTATCCAAGACACACAAGTATTACTCTTTTAACAGATAATCTAAAAGCATTGTAATGTCTGAACATTAAAAGTCTCAAGATAGGAAGGACACTGCATTTTTGAGAGACATGGCCAAAACGAGTAATACACACAAACAAATTCTAATAATTGAGAATTTGATGTACCTGAATCAACAACTCTAAACATGGGAGTGATCCTGCAGCTACAGTTGACAGTAGAGGGGTAATGCCATCATCAGTTTCAATATTAGGCTGCAAAACGAACACCACATATTAATAACATATAAATACTTATGCACCACATATAAATACTTATGTACATACATACATGTGAACATATTTAATAATGTCAAAAATTATATATCCACAAGATACTATTGCAGTCATATCGACAAAAGCTTTTAAGCTGTTAAAAACAAAGTCCAAACAACGAATATTACACATACAACTTTAAGTATACGAACATAAAACAGGCCATCACAAAGACCATCAGACACTAATAACAAGTTTTCATGGTGAAAAACTGAATAAAGCTGCGGCAAGGTCATGGTCTTACCAAAGAATTAGATAATCTAAAGCATAACCAAAAGATATCTATCGATGCATAATTCTATCCTGCGGCATCACAAATATTCTCATGGATGCAAATCTTCCAAAATCCAGTGACTCACACTCATCTACCGTCTTTCCTTAGATATTAAGTTTAAATTGGTCTCTAAATTAGAAGATAGGTTAATAATAAGCTTTTGCTGCTCTTAATCTACCACCTAACATAATTGGTCAATTTCCAAATATAACTACATGGCCTTTCTCTATTCGTTGATTCAAACAAGTGTGGTATTTCTCAAGTGCAACTTTTTTTTAAAGTGTTTGGCTTTCATTGAAAAATAAATTGTACTCGTATGACTTCAATTTGTAGCAGGCAGTTGGATGAAATACACAAATACAAAGACAAAAGTGATGTATACATATTAACCAAACTTGTTTTGGTATTGCATGAAAAAGTTAACATCTTTATATCATCCAAACCTCTCATTCATTCAGTCTATTAAACGGACCCAAAGTACATCTCTTGTTTAAAGATGCATCCGTGAGATAAAAATATGCGCCATCTACCTAGCAAATCACATAAAAACACATCAATGAAATCTTACATCAGCCTTGTGTTTCAGTAGAAGTTTCAAAGCATCTTGCTGCCCATGACCAGCAGCCCAAATCAGCGGCGTGCCAGACTCGCTTTGTGAATTAACATCAACACCAGCAGCGATCAACAACTCCATCAACTCAACATGCCCTGCAAACATTAACTTAGATATATTCATGCCAAATACTCAACTAAGTCAACAAAATTTCTATGTTTTTCAAACATAAAACTTAAGGTCCAGACAT
Organism: Logfia minima; assembly: GCA_963921325.1. NCBI lineage: Eukaryota > Viridiplantae > Streptophyta > Magnoliopsida > Asterales > Asteraceae > Logfia > Logfia minima. The sequence continues at coordinate 12,188,652 of OY992770.1, read as the reverse complement.
ATAAGTACATATAGCTGTCATTCTATAAGTTACCATTATACACATAAAAAACAATAGCTATTGGCAACGATAATAAAAAATAGAACACTTCACCTATTCCGGCAACATGATGCAGAGCTGTAGCTCCTAATTCACTCGATAATTCAGGATTAGCACCATGTTCAAGGATATATTTAGCAGTGGGTGTATGCCCTTGCCTTGCAGCATGAATAAGAGGCGTCTCACCTAAAACAATGACATTATTTTAATGCCGTAATACTTTACTAGTAAACCACAAATAAGATATATGCATATTTAATAGGGTACGGTTCTTGTACAAACAGAGCTGAGATTCTAGTGCACGTGTTAATGCCTCCAAGTGGACAGGACAATTTTCAGCACCATCATCCTCCCTAAACAACCTCTTTTATTTGATCTAATTCCATCGTTACTATATCGAAATAACAAACAAACATAAAAATAACAATTACCATCTTCATCTTTAGTATTCACATCAAGCTTCAATTCCTCCAACAAATACTTGCAAACCTCAGTCTTCCCTTCTCTCGCCGCAAAATGCAAAGCTCCTCGTTTATTTGCATCCTTAATATTCGCAATCGTTTCCGACAGTCCTTTACCATCATCCAATTGTGCTGCTACACCTATCATTATATCCCATACCAATAAAATTAATCAAACTACATATCAACTCAATTCAAACACAATAAAACTTACTTTTGAGAAAATCGAGGTTTCCAGTAATTGCAGCATTCAGAAATTGTTGAACTTTTTCCCTAACTAAATTTAGAAAGAGTAATTAAGATCAGTTAGCTGAATCGTTAAGATGTTATGATAATATATTTAAATACGTATAATGAATTGTTAATTGAATGAACCTGCAAGAGCATCAGAAGCATCTGGAGCCATGGCGTGTGTTACTTACGATTTACTTTTTTCCTTAAACCCTATAAGAGGGGTTTCGAGAATTTGGGGTTTTACTATATTCTGGTGAACGACACCTTTCAAACCAGTTTAGTCAATGTAATTTTGACTTTTATTATCGAAAAGAATATTTTTGCAATATTCATTATTATTATTATTTTGATTTCTTAATTAATTTTTTTCTGTTAAAGCTTATAATTCGAACGGGATTATTTTTAACGTCTAATACAAACACTAGATTATCAAGTCGTGTATACATACAAGCTATATAAGATAAATTAGTTATTCAAAGGTAGGTAACATTTTAGCTGTTAAAATATGATTTGTGAATGTGAATGTCAATATTAGTTAAACAAGCAATTAAATGTTAAGTTTAAATTGTGTAATTCTTTGGTATGTTGGTAAAATATAAAAATATGCATTTATTTTAAGATTTATTGATTTGTAATGTGTTAACTTTTATATTTTTATATTGTATGTGGTTAACTTTGAAATTTTTTATTGTATGAGGTAAATCTTCTAAACTTCTCTATTGCATGTAATATTTTCTTTTTTAGTCATTTCAGAAAGAAAAAAAAGTTTCCCTTCTTGTCTAGGTCAAAAAAGGCAAGTCATCATATAATAGAAAGTTTTTAAAAGTTTATCTCATACAACAGAAGATTTCAAAGTTAACTTCATACAATATAAAAACGTGAAAGTTAAACGCATCACAAATCAATAAACCCTTTATTTAAGTAAAAATTAATTAAAAAACTTAAAATAATAATAAAATATCAGTTATTATAAAATTATAATATAGTAGACTTAAAGCTCAATCGCAAGGCACAATAAGATATTACCGAGAAAAAGTTGACAAAAGGGTCAATCGAAAATCCCGTAAGTAGATCATATTGCACATTAATGTATTTGTATAAAAAATAAAAAGAACAAGAAAGCATCTACAAAATACTGAAATATGATATCACAACTACATTAGTTTGTAATAATGCCTCAACCTCGTATAGTCATCAACATTTTACATCTATTTCCTAACAAGTACACTTTCCTATCATAACACACAAACCTTAAAGCATCAATAATGTTATGGACTAAATAATTCCATAGTACTGCCACATCATTTTTTATAAACCACTCATTTTTATAAACTTACACATCTACTAATGTAAACTTTTTAAAATTCATCATTAAACCTCACTTACTTTTTTATAATATTTTTGATCATACGAGTGATTAAAAGTTATTGTAACCCCATATATCCACCCATCCATCCCATGGACTTTTAATTGGTTCTATAGACTTGAGTCTATAAACTTAACAAAGTAGTGGAATGTCCATGAAAATATATGTCACAGACTTGCCTTATAAACGTGCACCTACAGATGATCTTAGTGAATGAGAGTAGCAATAGCAAAACTGAAAATAACGTGCACCAAAGATTTATGAACTTCATACCATGTGGGTCACCGACAACTATGATAATCAACAAAATCCTTAGAACAGCATATTAGGAAAAAAATTCATATAGATTGATTCCCGTACATAGCAATTTTTGTTTGTAATGAATAAGACAACTTTCGATCGAATAAACCATTTGTCAATGACAATTCCATCCTTTTGGAACCATAACCACAATAAAGCTCACTATCATCAACTAGAGGTACGTGGTAACTGGGCAAGATCTCTTCCATTGCCCACATCAATAGCAGCCAATAGGTTTTGACAGAGTACAACAACCAAACTAAAAATAAACATAAGTACAATGAGATCATATCCAAAACTATCGTTGCAACCCAACTTTCTGGATCAACATATAAATATTTGGCCATTTTAGCTCCTAATTGAACATCAGGCCTACTTTTTCAATGATTTTCTTATGTATCTAAGTAGTTCATGCTTACAAAATTGAAGTGTTTTTCAAAACAGTTTTAAGTCAAGAAACTTATATAAAAGGAACGTAGTCCACTACTTTGTCCACTTATAAAGATAAATATGATATGTAATAATAAGAATAACACTAAAAGTTATAAACGTTTTTATTTATGGAGATATAATAAGGTGCTTTTATTTGTTGTGAATAATATAGGAAAGTGGATGTGATGTTGAAAAATAATACAAATTAAATTAAATCATAAATGATAAATAAGATTAAATTGAAGACGCATAAGATCTTATAAAAATATTGAATAAGGAACTAACTGATCGAGTATAGGTAAAACGATTTCTATTTAGTGTTTAGAATAAATAATTTCATTCGAATCAGTTCAAGTTGAGAATGCAATATCAATTAGAACTAAATTTAACAAATAAAAGGTATAGACCTAAATCTTTTTTGAAATTTAAACTTTAATTTCTATTTCTATAAGTTTCTACCATCATCATCGGTTGTTGTTTAAAGGTGAAGTTTTTTGTGATAGACTATATTATATTTGTGTTGTATTTAGTATTTTATACTAATCTGGTCTTACATCTTCTATTGTAACATTTAAATTGGTTCTTTAAATTACTTTAAAATATTTAAAACTCGTATTTACACGTGGACATTTAACTATGTTTATTAAAATACGTTGTAATAGTTAATAAATGTATTATCATAAAATTTTGTTTTAGTAATATTGATGCAACATGTAAGGTTAATTTTTAGTAGTTGTTTGTTTTATTGTTATTGTTACTATAATTAGTAAACTTTAATAATTCCAAAAATATGAAAAAGTAAACTCTTTTAAAATTTTCTTATATCTTTAAGGACGATGATATTTACAACATTAAAATTGATGCACGATAACGTTGTGATATAATGTAATTGTATTGTGATATATATCATTTATATATTTGCGTCATTGTATTGTGATAGTGAGTTTATGATTTATTTTATTATTATTATTATTATTATTATTATTATTATTGTGTTGTTAGTGTGTAACATTTTTTATTATCGAGTTCCTTGGCATACTAAATTCATTCATAGGTTGACCATGTGTTTTTTCTTTATTATGATAATAAATTCATTCATTTATAACATATTTTATAACTTTAACTATGCCGAAAACTTGAAAAAAGAACATTTCTTTTGTTTTGACATGCAAGGATAAAAAGTTGTGTAGTAGATATATATCACATAATAAGTGTAGTTTGGTCTAAAATTTGATAGAGGGTTTGCATTATATATTTATTAATTAAATTAAATCTTATGAAAGAATTTTTTGGTAAATAAGATTGAATAAAAAAATATTGTATACTTAGATTGCCATACAAACAACCCAAATAAATTTAAGTATATAAGTACATATATAATCTTCAGAGACACTGTCGCTAATTTCAAATAAAACAAAATATAATATTGAATCATTAACTATAATTCTTGCAAATATGATGCAAGTTCCGCTAGTCATATTTTTTTTTCTTTTATAATTTAGCATTCGATATAGTAATACAAAAGGAAATATTAAGTTCGTTTATTACTTTTACTACCATGTGCCATGAGGAGTCCATGAACACATTATATGGTAGGAGTAATTATGATTTGCAAAATACAAGGCTAGACGAATTAGTAAACATTTAACTTTCCTTTTTAACTAAATATATTTTATCATAGGACTTTATCAAATCTTTCCATACTTTATATGATCAACCAACAATATTATTAAATAGGCACCCTGCACCCATAAGTATCTGGTTAGGTGTATTCCCATCACAAGCGTCATTGAATTTGGTTTTGATGATTCTACCAACACTTTCTAAGGTTGTGTGTATTGCTAATTATGTGAAAATATACACCATGATTCATGCATGTTTTGGGACAGAGATACATGGCAAGAGATACCTCTAGTCCCATGTTATCACATAAATGATGTCGTTTCATTTTTATTTATTTTTTATTTTAAAATTATCTATGTCATAAAATTAAATCTATAAATTTGATCATATCATTAATTGATTGTCGGATCTCCCGATGGATACTATGAATAATGGCCTTGAAAGACAAAAAAACCAAATTTTCAAAGGCTTTAGAGGACAAAATCTAGCGAGGGATAAGTCATGATGATCTGATTCAATGAATCATCGACGTGATTAATTTATTGGTAGATACAAAAGAAATATACATACACATATGTCAAATATACATTCCATTTAATTTGTGAAATCATCAATCAACTGGTCCAGTTTCAAAAGTTATAGTACAACCGGTTCAGTTTTCAAAATATCATAATTTAATAAGTTCAAATTTTTTTAATGTTTTATTTTAATTATTATTACATAAAAATGTGTGCAACCCGTGATATTTGATCCTGGTTCCGCCCGTAATTATTTAACCCATATATATATATAGTAATTTATGAGATTTTCAAACTTTAAATGAAACAAATTCTCAACTTGTAAATGTACCATAACTTTTCATAAGATTGTTCCAGTTGATTAAGTTCATTCAACCCAAAGTAAACATGTTAAAATGAATCCTCCAGACGCGTAAATGTATAAGAAATCAAACATAGTGTAATTGAATATAAGAACTTAGGTGGGTCATATGTAACTTTTTAGTGGATTAATCATTTATGTGTTTTTAATGGGCTTATTGCTTTATGGATCCATGACTTCTCCAATTTCAATTGTTTTTTCTGTAGAAGAACAACAAGTATTAATTATTATTTATTAATTTTCTATGGTTAGCACAATAGATATATAATTTTTAGAAAAAACAGACAGTAATAAAAACAAAAACAAAGTCACATACAAATTATAACAGGAGCTACTGTCAAAGACCAATCCACAAGACATAGACTCGACAACAGCAGAAAGAAACTACCACCAAGAAAATAAGATATATAAAAAGACAGAAAATGACAAATAAGACCAACGGATTTTTACCTTGGTATCTGAGTGCAAACTGGCTAAGCTTTTGAAAATCGGAAAATTTCTCGACACATTCATGTTAGTCACCTGAGAGAAATATTCGAGAAACATTGTCATGTGTTTTTAACTACCTTTATCAAATTACTCACCTGAGAAATATTCAAGAATTTCTCGACCCATTACACAATCCATGAGAAATATTCAAGAATTTCTCGACCCCTTACACAATCTACATGAATCGATCATTTTAAAATTACAGTTATCACGTGTGACTAACCTGAATACGGCATAATGTAACATCCTCCCCATCGGTCTAGTATTTTTTCGGTAAATTCATTTCCTTATTTACGTTATTTAATTGAATTAAATTATATGAAATGTTTGATTAGATAATTGTTAGGAATGATTAAATGGGAATTACGGTATTTTTAGTTTAAAATACGGATTAGCCTAACTATTATAACTAATACCATCGTGTGCTAGATTAATGATAATAATACATCGTAGTATACGTAAATCATTATATATATATCACAAATCTGGAAATCAGCTCATTTCTTCATTTCATCTTCATCTTTCATCTCAAGAACACACACAAAACACCAAGAACACCAAGAACACACACTAAAACACACACTTGCACAATTGAAGCTCAAATCAAGCCCAAAACACCTCCAAATAGTATCATTAGATTCGGAATTCATCAAAGGTTAGTCCTGCAATTCGTTTTTGTGGTTTTAAGCAAAGAATCAAAGGTTAATTAGTTTTTAGTTTTTGGGTTTTAGAAATAAGAGAATTTTGATTGGAAATTCATTTATGTGTTTTTATGTTAAATTGATGCATTTAGAGTGTTTGTTTATGTGTTTACTAAGTGTTGGAACGTTTAATTTGTGTAGAAACGTTGTTAGAATTCGATTTGAGAATTTTTGGTAAAATCAGCCCAGTTTTCTGCAAAAACGCAGATGAACTGGTTTAGGCGATATTGGTAATATCGCCACCAATATCGCAGGTAATATCGCGATTAATTTCGCTTGCAATATCGCTAGTGATTTGGCGATATTGGCAATGTCGCTATGGCGATATTGGCAATATCGCTATGGCGATATTGGCAATATCGCTTTTTATGTCGCAGATTTTGAAAATGCGTAAGTGTTACTAAGTTTTGTGAAAATCTTACTAAAAATTAGATTTTGATGAAATTCGCATGGTCACTAAGAATCGATTAAGTAATCAAGACTATGTACCATAGCCCCGTAAGTTTTTGGCCTTTCGGGGTCGTCTTGGGCTTCAAAATGGCATTTTTTCAGTTTTTAAATGACGTTCCGGGATTTTCGAGTTTCGTTCCAGATTGAACTCTTATTTCCTTAGACTTCAGGGAATTACCTGCTTGTAAGAATGTGCTATTATGATGATTTAAACTTGATAAATGTTTATTATCTAGATACTATGCGTTGAGATATGTTATACGCTTACGAAATGAGTTACTAACTCATTATCTGTTGTATTCTCAGATCAGTCGAAGACTCAGTAATATTAGAATTCTGAGAGGTGGATAGTAGCAGACAGATGAGTGGATCTGCAACTCATAATTTGAGTTAGTTGTAATGGTGTGATTACAACAAGTAACGTAAACCTTGATTGACTGTTTAGTCTGAGTTATGATTTTGTATACCTACTTGTTGTGCATATGTGGCCTTCGGGCATCTGTGTTATTCAGAGGTCAATTGCGATTGGACTTGATTACTACTGTGTTCAACACAAGTTCCAGATACATGTGTTGTCGCTGGAAACTGTGTTGTTGTGTTGTAGTGCCAAGCTATCGGCCTATTCTGTATGGGCCTTTACAGATTGTGGGTAAGTGTTACTGAGGGCCACCGCGGCTGTAGGGTTCCTCAGTAACCGCCGATCCTCTTGAGTTTATGTGTTTACTGTGCTTAATGTAAACAGATTGTTATGCTGAATTGAATTGTTTGTTGTACATTCATTCACTTAGCTTTGTGCTAATCCCACCACTTCCCTTCCTGCAGGTTATGCTTGTCCTTTGTGGGTTGGGCAGGAAGATGGTTTTGAAGAATGTTTGACACGTGCCATCACTCTGATATGTTTTTGAATGTTTTGTAAATTAACGTGTATGTGGATTTTGTATAACAATTATATGTTTTGTTTCAGTAGTGTTTTAATATTGTAAACTCGCGAAAAATCTATGGTCATTTTGTAAGATAAGTTATAATATTATCTTTTATCCATCGCTTCCGAGTCAAATTACTATTTTAACCTTGATTTAATTTAAGGGGTGTTATACATAACAACATCACCATTCTTCACAAAGATCACCCTCTTTCTTATAGATTGTCTAGTTTCAGGATCAATTTACTGCATCTACTTAATGATTTCGTAGTGCTTAACAGCAGAATGTACATACAAAAAGGTTGTAACTAACACTAATAGTCTATAATAGAAAAAGTTAAAAAATCAATATAAAAAAGTATATTTGATGAAGAAAAATAGCAAATTCAAGATGGAAGATATTTTAGACCATACATTATCCGGGATTCCAAATATATGCAATTGAGCGACGAACTAATGAACTACCAGTATTGGTTTATCTGCATTAAAACAGAGATACTAAGCCCTATAAAGAAATACAAGTGTAAATAAAATAAAATAATATAGGACGATAATGTAAAAGTGGCATGGGTGGGTCTGAGTTCGGATCAAAATAAGTTAACTATTTAGTGAAGGCCAAATGCAATTGACCCATTAGAGATAATTATAAATTAAATCGATCCATTCATAGGTGAACTAGCCTGACTTGCCACATATTAACTCAACATACAGTATAAAAAGAAACGCACAACATAATCAACTGTTGTATATGTGCTATTGTTGAGCTAACAAAGAAAATGTACCAATACTCGAGAGAACAAAACCAGGTTTGCATGTCGTCCACTTCAATCCAAAGGGTAATCTATTATGACCTTTAGAATCTGACCAGGGCCTGCACTATGAACTTCATCTTTATCACAAGTTATGCCTAGAACTTGTACTTAGATCTCCATATGAAACTTATAAATGTATAGTAGAAGGATGGAACAAAAAATGAAAAGTAAAATGATGTGAGCACCTGATTTGGCATAATTTGCAGGTTATCACCCTCACATACATTGTTAGATTCTACTTTTTCCCATAACAATCTTAGCCCTCATGGTTGTCTCCGTACTAAGAATAGGCATTCTGAAAATCGAAAATCATATATTAAATAAATTAATTGGCATTTGTTTTTAAGAGAAAAGTATTAAGACTGATGATATTATATGTCTCCGCTGGTGGTTTTCAAGAATCAAACTAATTACCAATTATCAGTTGAACCGCCCAATATGGTCCGATTTTGAAAATGATGATATTACTGTTGCTCCTGTTGGTGTTAACATATAAGGGGATACGAGAAAGATATATGATGTTGAATAACACCAAAAACTAGTAAGCCGAGCAAATGTTTAGCTTCACACAATCCCTTAAATAACACCAACAATGTCTTGCTTCTAATCACGACATATATTGCAAACCTTAGTTTTTTTTATCCCCTAGAAGATGGTTCTTTTGCTTCCATGAAAGTTAAAAAGGACCAAGTTTTAAACGTTTGACGTAAGGATTGTATATCGAAAGAATATACATTTGTCAATTTCATTTATTCATGTATGTCTAAAACTCTAAATTGACTTGAGAGCACTAAATTTTGTATCTTAAAAATTTGATATTTTTTTTATAATTTGTGAAATATCATTAAAATATGTTATGATGAATGGTGCTTCTGCTTCCATGAAAGTTAAAAAGGTCCAAGTTTTGGACTTTTGGCATAGAGATACATCTGCCTTTAAACGTCCAAAAAACTTTGTACTTGGTTCTTACAATGTGAGGGATACATATGTTACCTTCTCATTGGCTTCCTATCTTACTAACTAACTTCTCCTTTTGTCTAGAACATCACCCTTATAAAATTGATAGTACGTATTATATATATATGTACGCACGTCTTTTGCTCTTCCTAAGGCATTTGTCACTAGTTAATTTGTCATGCATAGTGTAATTTTTTTTTAATATTATTTGTTATATTAGATGTGAAACAACTTTTTAATTCTTAGTATAACTGGTCCAGTTTTCAAAATTTTGTGATTTAAGAAGTTCAAATTCATTTTATAACCCATTATACTTGTTTAAAAAATATTTGAGCTTAGGTTATGTGTTTTTAAATGTATTTAACTTTTTCAAAAAAGCTATTGTGTGTATCTACTTTAGCTGTTGAGATAAGAACTAGATGAAAAGAAAAAAAAGTATATGCAAGTTGCGGTAAGAAATTACCTCCCTAAGTTTCTCAGTACGTTTCCAAATAAGGGAGCCACTCCAACTGTTACTCCTAGTGCTCGTGATCTCGCCATCTGCAAAAAGATCATGTCGTTGTATTATACTATCATATGAAGGATATTATTGACATATGTATTAGAAACCGACTATGTTTGCTTTAAACTTGAAAAATATGTTGACATAATATATATACTTCTAATAATCCACACCTTAATATCGGAAATGAATCAATATAACAAAAGTGAATACATAAGCCAAATAGGCCAAAGCTTAATGATTTTCTTTCATGAAATAGTCTTTTTCAGATGATCGAAACAAATCTCAGACCTTGCATCACAAATTCAATATATAAAATATACATTTATTAAACCAGCTCAAGATCATAATACATATATGCCTATTATAAAAAATAGATAAATAATTAACAATCATACAAATAAGGAAGAAAGCAACGATTCTGAAACCAATGTATGATACATTCGATGCAGCTTGCGATTTGAGAAAAATAAGCCAACAAACCTTGCATATGAGTTGATGTGCTCCGATCTACAACTAAGGCATGTAACGAAATTATACCTTTGAGTTGTTACGAAATTGAAAAAACGAAAAACGTGACAAATTTGTGCTGTATGTATCTACCTCAATAGTAGGGGAAGGATATCTTATTTTTAACCGTTATTCTCAATAATGATATATGAATTATTATACATGGGAATAAATATGTTTTGTGTAACACATATTTTAGTTTTGAAAATTTACGAACTATTCTCAATAATGTATCTACCTCTAAATCACGTCTTGTGTGGTTCAATGTGAGATTGTGACTACATATTACGGATAAAAACATTTTACGATAGTAACACATTAAGATTAGTTTGTATCAATTAAAACTGCTATAAGTTGTTGTTTTGGCTCAATCGTTGACCCAGAGGAAACTTTTTTTTTTCCAGTCATCATTGGTTTTAAAATGTGTGATTAAACAAGTTTAAAACATCAAAGAAAAATAAATAGTTTTTTTTCATAGATTAATTCACCCATTGAAAACTCCAAAGACATAATGTAAAGTTTGCTACAATCACGATGGAAATTGAAATGACACAATGATTAAATGAATAAAGATATGTATATTTCTACTAGTTCTTCTTTGTAACGTTTGTTCCACATCATAACGAACCGAAAAGTTATGCAGTACTATTCATATATACAAAGAAACACACTTCAAAATATAACTATGATAATAATAAACTTATTATGTACTAAACAAGCTTACAAATTGATCGATCCTGCAAAACTCGCAAATGTATTATGTTTAATTATATACTATGGATCTATGTAATATATAAAACATTTACCCCTCCCCACTACCTTACCTTTTAAGACTAAATAAATTAAATGTTCACTATTGAATCTATATCACTTTTAATCTCATCCATTCATTTCATTTTAACATACCTATATAATATATAATAACACACTTAACAAAATAAACAATTTTTTTTTGACCAAAATCTCACACAATAGCTTTATTTGTCTCCATTACATACCTGTTATCTGAACATAAAAACACCTAATGAACACCATATGAAATACACATATCGGCCTACTAATAAAAATGATATTGAACTAAATCATTCGATGACGTTGTTATTTTGTGCGGGTACAATGCATATATATATGTGTGTTGTGTGAATGTATATAATGTTTGTGATAGCTAGATGGTTTAGGTATTCTTTTTCTTTTCTGAGAAGAAAAGAAATGAAAAACAATAGTTTTCTTATAAACAATTAGAAACACCGTAGGTAGCCAAACATATAATAATCTTTAATGGTCAATAGAATTTACTTCGTGTATCATATATTTATATATTTTGTTACAAATTTATTAGACCTACGCTTTGCGAACACATGTCGAGCTGTGCATCATCAATCATCGTTGGGAATATATGATTGCAAGGTGTCCTCTATGTATTATATTTTAGTTTTCATTTTCGTTTTTTACTTTGTTTCATACAACATTACAACTTTCTGTCTTTATTTAGTATATAAAATTAATTAATTAATTGTAGTATATCAATATGTTGTATTTATGGAAGGTGGTAACGATAACTCGAAGACCTGTTATTAGGGTGTCGGCTGATCCTTGTGAAAAGATATGATTGCAAGCCGTCCTATACTAGCGTGTTGGGCATACTTGGCATATATGTACTTAAATTATAACAAAACAACATACATTTTAACGATAAAGATACAATTATTTGTTATTGTCTAAACATTTTAATAACAGTCGTTAGAATCTTCGTTAAGGTAACCCTTTTTTGATAGCTATATTTATGTTAATTCATTTTACAAACCTTGACAAATAAGGGTGATATTTATCGATCTCCTCTAAAATATATTTATTGTCCAGTATCAATTTGAACAGCTCAACCTAGAGGGTGTATGAAATTGTATTTTTAGGATTTTGCATTTTCAAATTTTCCTTTTGAAAAAGTATAAATCAGAATGTGTTTTCAAAATAGCGTTTTATTTCTAACCAAATGCATACAATGATATTTATAATAAATAATATTATGATTATTAATATTTTATAAATATTATAATCAAATAATTTCTTTAAAATGCAATTTTAATCACCTCAAAAGTCTTTTTGTTAGAGCTACGAGATTTACATCAATTTTCATTTACATCTTAAATAATTTTAAATAGGCATGATTAGCACTTTGTAGATTTTTTTATAAAGTTTTTACTATTTTAAAAAACATCTAAAAGACCTTTAGCAGAGTTTGAAATTTATGAGAACTATAAGTATATTACACTGCACTTTATATTATTTGATTAGGTGGTGTTTAAGTACTTCAAAAAATTGAAAATATTTCTCTTAAAACTTTTTCATAAACTTTTTTGAAAATTATTTAGAAAAGATTTTATGTAGGTAATATTAGAGTACATGTAGTGGTACGAGTCTCTATTGTTTTTCTTTTACCTTCAACATCACGAATCTGAATCCTAGTCGGTGTTGAAGAAACATGTTGAACGTTCAATGACGCATTAAACATATTTTTCTTCTTTTTTATCTATTTATTTTGACCGGTCTAAGCATATTAACGAAAAAGCTTTGCTGACATGAAATCTAATTGTATAAAGCAACAAAAGTCACAAAAAATTGAAAATTTGTCCATTTTCTATACTCATAATTATTAATTACTGATCAAGGTCTCTATCAACAAGATAAAAGAGAAAATTCTTATTAACTTGAATTAGGCAAATAAAAAAGTATCTTCTTTTCGTCATATATAATTTAAATATAAAAAGTATAGAATTTTTTATAACGGATGATATTCTAACAAACCCTTCAATATAAATAACATCTAAATTAATATAATATAAATCATTTTTAAAAGAGTTTTTACTTAGTAAATAAAATTCGAGAGGTGAATTATTACTTCAACGATGACTATTTTTTTATAAAATGACATCTAAGTTTATTTACAATGTTTTCACCAACATCGTCAATACTCCTTCAACTTGAAAATTTAACTGTAACAAATAAAACAAAGTACTCTACTATTATACCTAACATAAACTGTTTAGGTTAAAATATCTTCTTCTTTATGATGAGAAGTTGTAAATCGTTTTGAGGGGCTTCCATCACCTAAGCAAAAAATAGTACGGTACCCTTTACTTTATATATCGTTTATATTGTCCCTAGTGTTTAACCACACCCTTCACTCCTCACCTAACATTTTAGTCTTATCCCATACTTTGTTGCTAACCTGCGCCACCCACCTTCTTTCCTCTTATCCTTCACCCCCACTCCCTTAATTCCGTCTGTCAAACACCCAAGGATCCTTTAAACATCCACGTATTCATTCATAATTCATGATCGATTCCAAATCTAATCCATTCCACCCTCCTAAACATGTACAATTTCCATTAAATCATTTTTAAGTTCTGATTAAATTTATCTGTTAACACTCTATTATACAGTTTAATGGCGGGAAGTGACCAAATCAATATCTGTGACTCTAAGGTATAAACATAAAGTTAATTAACTATATGCGTTCTCTTATAATTCTATTTACGTAATATTTGGTAGTAGTTTTTTTATTATTATTTTGAGCAATTTTACTCTGTACGGATTGAGCTGCTATTTTTAGGGTTTAGATATCTGGCTTAGGGTTTAGGTAGATTAGTAACATAACATCATTTTTTTAACATGTTTTTGGTGGTTGTTTAGGTAAGCTTAATTTAACAGCTTACGAGTTTATTGGAATTTGAATAAGCCAATAAGTTTATTATCTTATTTTTAATAGCTTAAGCAATAAGCTTAAGTTGATAAGCTCGTAAGCCGTTTAAATCTCCTACCAGCTTATTATTCTTTGAAGAAGCTGATATTGTTTTATCAACGTCTTAGACGATAAGCTTATCGACTTTTTCAAATTTCGATAAACTTTTAAGCTGTTAATATAAGCTTACACAAATGACCCGTTACTAAAAGTAAATTTTTTTTTTTTTTTTGGATTATGATGTAAATAACAGGGGAATTTTGGTTTTGTTTATGTATGTAGAGGGTTGTTCCATTGAATACATGGATACTCATTTCAAATTTCAAGCTAGCTTACAAACTTCTTCGACGTCCAGACGGAACGTTTAACCGACATTTGGCTGAGTTTTTAGACCGAAAAGTCCCATCCAATGTGAACCCTGTTGATGGTGTATTTTCATTTGATATCGTAATTGACCAGTCAATTAACCTTTGGACTAGAGTATACAGACCGGCTGCAAATGATGCTGAAGGTGATTTATCGTTGCATACACGTTTTACTCAACTTGAGAAACCTGTATCGAAAACTGAATTTGTGCCTGTTATAATTTTCTTCCATGGTGGTAGCTTTGCTCATTCATCTGCTAATAGTGCAATTTACGACACTCTTTGTCGACGTCTTGTGAGTCTTTGTAAGGCGGTTGTGGTTTCTGTTGATTATAGGCGGGCCCCTGAAGACCCGTATCCTAGTGCGTACAATGATGGCTGGACTGTGCTCGAGTGGGTTAACTTGAGGCCTTGGCTTCAGAGTAAAAACAATAAAGTTCGTATCTTTCTGGCTGGAGATAGCTCTGGTGGTAATATTGCGCATCAAGTTGCTTTACAGGCTGCGAAATCGAACTCTGGAATCAAAATTTTGGGAAATATACTGCTGAACCCGATGTTTGGTGGACAGACAAGAACTGAATCCGAAAAGCGTTTGGATATGAAGTACTTTGTAACGATTCGAGATAGAGATTGGTATTGGAAGGCGTTTCTTCCTGAAAGTGAGGATAGAGATCATCCAGCTTGTAACCCGTTTGGTCCACGTGGTATAACACTTGAAGGGATTGAGTTCCCAAAAAGTCTTGTTGTGGTTGCAGGGTTGGACCTTATACATGACTGGCAGTTGGCTTATGCAGACGGGCTTAAAAAGGAGGGTCAACAAGTCAAACTCTTATTCCTGGAAAAGGCGACTATTGGGTTCTACTTAATGCCTAATAACGACCACTTTCATATTGTGATGGATGAAATACGAGAGTTTGTGAAACCAAGCGTCGACTGTGAATAGATGTTATTTGGTTCTAGTAATACTAGTTTTATTAGATTGACTTGCTGTTTTGAGGTATTTATCTACTGTTTGAAAGATGGTGTGCCACCATTAGTACTATTACTACTACTTCCACTACTACTAATTACCGTTGTGCTGGATCAATACGTTTGTGGGTCTGCAAGAAAGTGCAGAGATTGTGAACTCGACTTTCCAACTTCTGGATCCAAAGGAGAAGAAGACAGGAGAGCATCCAAATTCCAGAAGGCTTTTAGCGTATAATGTAACTGGTAACTGTGTGTTTTTGTTTTCTTACATAGCTTTAGTATATGTATTTTGGTTTGGATGATGAATCATATATTATGTGTATATATACATCTTTTAAGAGCCACGTTATATTATGCTGTATGTATAAATTTATATGTTTGTTTTCATTTCAGTATATACTTCTGTTCTCTTTGTAATATGATTGTCTACTAAGGCTTCTCATGAGTAATTGACCACTTAGATACAAGATACAGTAAATATTCGATAAGTTAATTCTCTCTAAAATAATATTTTTTACAGGTTTCTATTCAGAAATAAAGTGTTAATTAATACTCGATTAATTAATTACTTTTTTAATTAATAAATTTAAGTGATGCAGTTAACTACATACACTCTAAGTGATATTATAATATTTTTTTAAAAAGATTACATTCTTTTACGTAGTTTATTATGGTAAATTATTATTTACATAGTTTGTTATTTTTTGTAACTTTAGCAGCACTTAACATTTTCTTTTAGGGTTTTGTTAATGGCATGCAAAAAATATTGTATTTTAATTTTCAAGGGGTTCCAACCAAAATTTCAGAAGGACATTGAGTTTGTTATGATTTAAATACAATTATTAATGCATATACTAAGGTCTTATTGACAACCTTTAGAACTGTCATTATCATTTTCACTTTTTTTTTTTTTTTGAACGGCTGTTGGTGCAACAGAGTTTCATCGTGCCACCTTGTGTACCAAGGCACGACGCCCGAGTTCGAAACCTCTCCAAGGAGAATAACCACTCTCAGCTTAGCCATCCAGTTTCCATTAGGGGCTTCAAGGCATCAGCTAGGATTTAAATCCGGCATCCGTTCAGGGAA
Source organism: Logfia minima (assembly GCA_963921325.1). NCBI lineage: Eukaryota > Viridiplantae > Streptophyta > Magnoliopsida > Asterales > Asteraceae > Logfia > Logfia minima. The sequence goes on along the minus strand of OY992770.1, from coordinate 12,171,816 downwards.
AATCCCCCATATGCGCTCCAGCCAGGAGTCGAACTCCTGACCTTCACCCACATGAAGACTATAACCCATGCATCAATCCAGCTGAGCTAGACATCACTTCTTTTATAGTCAATTCTTATCTATGAAATTTCTGGTCAACTCACTTCTTTTTAGTTGTTTAGTAGTTTAGGTTAAAAAAGTTGTGAGGGCGTGCGTAATTCACATGAATATGTAAAGAATCCAATAAAAACGGAACAACTTACTCTAAAGTTAAGGTAAAACGAGCTTTTATTCTAGTAAACCATTGAAAATTGCTACACTTATCATAAATGTATCATGATTATATCAATTTGAGACAGGAATGGAAGATATCTTTCAAATACCATCTCTTACCTTATGGAAACCAACACGTCACTATAGTTGATTTCACTGGTACATCCACGATGGATTTGTCCATGTACAGTTGTACACAAAGTCACAAACACAAATTCAAATCACTTTTGTCTTTGATTTGCCAATGACCACAAACGCCAATTATACATCACTTTTGTGGCCCACCAAAGGGTCCTAAATGAATAAGGCCAGAGTTGGGAGATCCAAGATAAGTTTGGCAAAATTGATCCATCCATCCAATTGGGAATTTTGAATGATTGTCACATGGTTATCACGGAGTTCCATGTCATATCTAATATTAATCGATAAACTTAATTATGAACAAATTCTCATATAGACGGTTTAAATGCAAGGTCGGATAAAGAGTCTAGTAAATTAACTGAGTCATTCGAGAGGCTTCAAACTTAGTTAAGTCTTCACGAATCACCCAATATGTCTGAAAAGAGTATTTTTGACATTATTTTTTTAAGGGTTTTATGTCACTCCAAATACATAATAGGAGCAAATTCACCATTACGTCATTTTTATTTGCTGATTAGGCATGTGCGAGTCCAACAAAGCTATGACATGACATATGATATGACTTTTTAATATTTTTTTTAACAATACTCCATTTCCCCTATTATTTCTCAAAAAAAGAGAATGAGTTACCAAAGTGTGATTTGCATGTTTGCAACTTTGCATACTATTTGCACATGGTGACCAAAATCTACCAGTAGAAAGAATAAAAATTAAAAAACAAAGGATCAAACAATAATACAATTACTGTCAATCGACCAAGCCACCACTCTTGATTAAAATTGCATTTAATACCATCGCTGGTCTGATTTTATTAACACCAAACATCATGTTATCATGCTAAAAAACCCTTGGCAGTTGCAAAACCATTTAATCTCAAATCCAAAACTTATTTGAGTTAAATTCACCCAATACTACTTGTTTTGATGCAAAACCATTTAATCTCAAATAAATGCCGTAACATATGCCATTGCTTTGTTGCACTCACGCATGCCTAATTAACAATTAAAGATGGTGGAGTGGTAAATTTGCTACTAATTTGTATTTAGAGTGACAATTAAGACCTTCTAAAAAATAGTGATAAAACTGCTCTTTTACCCCAATTAAATATATATACTACATGGCCTTTAAGCGTTGCTAATGTATTTGTAGAAAAGAACGCCTGAAAATACAAACGCTGTAAATTCAACTAAATAATACTCCACAATCTCAAAATATTAACGTTACTAGAATTCTAGTTCAACTTAGAGGACTTGTAGCGACGCCTGTTGTGGCTCGTGACAGGGAAATGACGGTAAATCGTGACTATGGGCGCTTAATAGTCCATTAGTCATGAAATATTTATTGGTGGCGGTGGTGTAAAACAGAGGCTTTGTGGTTGGGTTCTTTTTATTTCTTTTTTTTTTTTTTTTTTTTTGTCGTAAGACAATTATAAACTGTTGAAGATTTTAATATCACGACTGTAAAGTCAGTAATAATGTGATTATTAGTCGTGCACGATAATCACACATCATAATTACTAGCGCTTTTAGACGAACAAATTTAATAAGAAAATAATTTATAGGTCTAAATTCGTAAATCTAAACTTAAACTTAAGCCTAATAATGTGGTTAAGACACGTGGTAGAATGGTTGGTAAAAATCTTAAATATAATAAAAGAAGCGCATCATGACATCATCAAATATTCAATTGGCCAATGAGATTCTTTAATTTTATTAAATTGAGTAAAATTAGGGATTTGATGACATTATCATTTAATTCAAAATTTTTTTCAATAAAGTCCTTTTATTTCGCTCTATTCAAAATTACGATCCCAAACCTTTTTAATTATATAACTCTTAATGGAAATACCATATCGTCATCAAAATTAAAAATATCTATTTCATTTATTTGTATATGTCCACAAACATAAAGGAGTACTTATCACAATAAAAGTTACGTTAATTTTTTATGCGTAAGGAAATTATATACGAATCACGTTTATGACATCATGCATATTCAGTTTAAAATTGCAATTTCAACTCAATTTCAATAAAAAGAATAATCTATATTTTATTATAATTATATTTAATATATTTATATATCTATTTAATTATTTATTGTTATCTCTTAGACCATCAATGTATATCTATCGTTATTTCGAATAGTTATCTCTAACTTTTACGTAACTTTATATAATAATTTTGTGTTACGTTTAGGTTTATAAATTTCTGGTATAGGGATTTGATGACATCATCAATTAACTCAAAAAAAATATTCAATTAGGTCCTTTTATTTTGGTCTATTTAAAATTACGATCTCAAACCTTTTTAATTATGTAATTCTTAATGGAAATATCCTATCGTCATGAAAATTAAAAAAATCTATTTCATGTATTTGTATATATCCACAAACATAAAGGAGTACTAATAATTATATTTAATATATTTATATATCTATTTAATTATTTATTGTTATCTCTTAGACCATCAATGTATATCTACCCTTATTTCGAATAGTTCTCTCTAACTTTTACATAACTTTATATTATATTTTTGTGTTACGTTTAGTTTTATAAATTTCTGGTGTGTTTAGATTTTTTTATGTACATAGAAATTCACGTAACTTTTCTTTTATTAAAATGAACTTTTATTAAATTAAGATATACGTCAACAAAATTTTATTTTATCAAATATTCAATTAACCAATATGATTATTTGATTTTCAAATTGATTAAAATTAAGAAAAAAATTGACATCATCAATCTTAAAAATATTTAAATTAAGCAATCAGATCCTTATTTTAATTAATTTAATAGTATAAATTGTACTATAAAGTTGTACTACCCGTAATTAATACTTTAATATTATAAATTGTACAATAAAGTTGTACTACCCGTAATTAATTAAGAAATAGTAGATTTTATTAATGTTACCTATTTTGTTCCACTACTATCACAATATGACATAAAAGTATTATTAGACAAACTATATACGCATTATATAATACCTAGAAATTAAGGATAAATATATGTCTATTCATTCAATTAAGTTAAATAATATAACATACTTTTATTATTCTAATTTATTATTTTAAATACATTTAGATAAATAAAATAACTTCAAATACTTCCACGTACATCTTGAATCCCACGGGTAATTTTAATTCAACCTTTTCAATTAACAAGTTATAAGTTTAGGATAAGATTTGCGGTGTCAAAAAATCTCCAAAGTTTCAACGAATATATAATCTAAAATCTTTAAATTATTAATAATGATAAATATAAGTTATTACTCTATCATCTAAAAGGCGAATTCTTAATTAAAATTATCAATTTCAATGTGATTACATTTAACATCTTAAGTTCTTAATTCATTGATGTCCTAAGATGATTACCAAAATCCCTACTCAATAAGTGTTGTTTGAAAATTGAGACAATTGTATGGACAAATGAATCTAACTGTGTCATTTATAATTCTTATAAAAAACACATTGATTAATATAATTAGGTTATCACATTTGAACTGTCATGTCAAAAAAAAATTAATGTTTATTTTAATAGCTTAAACGACCCGTGTGTATACACGGGTTTGAACGCTAGTGATGATATATAACAAAGGGAAAATATTGTGTGCAATAAACTGTTTGAATTGTGTTATTAGGGACTGATTATGTATAAATAGAAAAATTGAGGGTTAAATATGTAAAATACAATGTTTTTCTTATTTTTTTTAACAACTAAATTATATAAATAAAACCAGATAGCATGAAACTAGCAAAAAAACAATTACATATAGATATGGAGCATTGAGTTTTGCATCCACAAAAGTTCAAGTAATGTTACGCTTATCACATCTAGTGAAATACTAATCAAAATAATGAATAACAATGTTCTCAAAAATGTGACTCTTCTTTATACTCGGATTTTGAAACACAACGTTGTTTTTCTTATTTCTTGATAATCAATATCACAGAAGTTTAGTAATGTTACAGCACCAATATTTTGCCTTATAATGAATTATAAGTAGACTTGTTAGAAAATGAATATAATGCTCAATTTAATGATAGAGGTATTATTGAAATATGGAGGGATTATTCTAGTCAAGTTTTTTATGATGGTAATGGTAAAAATAAATATTATTATTTATAATTTCAACATCTTTATACATTTTTTTGCAAAAAAATAATATCAAAACTATTTTAATTTTATTCTTTATAATAAGAGATTAATTTAAAAAATAAATACTTGATATAAAACTTAAATTTATGTACCACAACTTTTACGTATGATACGTAATGAAATTTTTATCGTGTGTCTTACAAAAATTAATTATGTATCATATACCTTTTAAAAAAAAGTTTCATCTCATGTTAAAAGCATAGAATTATAATATATGATATAACTTTTTTTATAATAAAATTAGTTAATTTAAAATTAAAAATAAAAAATATTTATTTTATTATTACTGTCTTAATAAACCTTACTATTTGAATCTAAAAATATTACTATCTTGTCGAAACCCTTTCCATAAAAAATAAGTCTTTTTCAAAGGAAAAATATACAAAAATAGATAATAGTACTTCCAATTTGGTTAAATCAAATTATTAAAAAGTACAAAGAATATTAAAAAACCATGGGCAGGTGTCTTACCACCACAATCGGTTTCATCCAACCACGGATTCGCATTATCCGGTCCTGTTACATTGGTTCATCCTTTCATCAAATTACCCCCAATTTCAGATCACACTTCTGTATCTGTATCTGTATCTGTATCTATAGCTCCATTCATTTCTCTTATGGCAAACACATCATTTCTATTACAATCCAACTTCAATTCCAACCCTTTTTTACTCCAACAATCTTTCCATTCACCCCAACTCCCATTCAAATTATCAAGAAACAACCTTTCTTGCAAAATCTCCCCCAAATTTAACCTCAAATGCTTTTATACAAACCATAACCCCAAACCCATCAAGGCTTCTCATGATTCTAAACAAATTGCTGTTAAAGCGGTGATCTTTGATACAATCAAGAAGTTTATAAAGTCGTTACAGAAACCTGTCATAACAGGGGTTTTATTGGGGTTGTTATTATTGTATGATCATCAGTATGCGTTAGCTGCTTCAGGTGGGAGAATGGGTGGGAGGTCATTTTCATCTTCTTCGTCGTCTTCGAGAAGCTATAGTACTCGAAGTAGGAGCCCTGATGTGTCCTTTTCAGCTCCGTATTATGCTCCGACGCCTTTTGGGGGTGGGGGCTTTTTTGTGGGGCCTGCAGTTGGAGTTGGGTCAAGTTTTTTCTTTGTGATGATGGGTTTTGCTGCTTTTATTTTGGTGTCTGGGTTCTTATCGGATCGGTCTGATGCTGATGATGGCAGTGTGCTTACTGCTACTGAGAAAACTAGTGTTTTAAAGCTTCAGGTATTTTAATACTTTTAGGTATTGCTGGTATCTATGCTGCTAGCTTGGAATTTAAAGTACTCTTAGTATTTGATGTAGCTTTCTTACTAATTTGGGAGGTGTTTGGCATTGCGTCTTAAAAGTGATTATGTTATATGAGGTTCGGATACGCAGCTGTAATAAGACGAGCTGTACGAGAGTTCTTTGTTTTTGGCAAAGTTTGAAAACTAAGGATTTAATAGTGAAATGGCTACTTGATAGTTAGATATTCAGAATTAGTATGTTGCAGCAACAATTTACCGGATTATTCGACCCCTAAATCAAATAAAGAGAATCTCTTTCCCTATACCCAAACACTAGAAACTGATTATATGCGACTTGAAACCACACTTTTTTAGATAATCACTTTCTAAATATAATGCCCAATACTCCCCAAGTCTTTAGTAGTAATTATAACTTCCACCATGGTTTGTGAGTTGATTTGGAGACTGTTAGGCAAATCTTTATACTTTGGGTAATGTTACAAAAATGGTTGCTAGATGTTTCCAAATAAAGAATCCATGTTAGTTAATGAAGCTTTATAGTGGATCCACTTGACATCTAAAGTTAGATAGTATCTCCTTTATTAAACAGTAGGAGTATATCTTAAATTATTAAAGCTACACACTTCAATTTACTAAAATATTTACCTACAATAACCTAACTTACTATTCTGATACATTTATGATGTTATATGCATACCATTTGTAATAACTACTAAATCTTCTACTTTTAAAGGTTGGATTGTTGGGTATGGGTAGATCACTGCAAAGGGATCTCAATCGGATTGCTGAGGCAGCTGATACATCCACCCCAGAGGGCTTAAGCTTTGTATTACAAGGTAATGATGTTTATACATGCACATTACATTTCACATTATATTAAATACAATGTGGATATATGAAGCTTCACAAAGATCGGCAGTTATTATCTAATCATTAATCTATTTGCTCTGTACTAGCCGTGAATGGATCAACTATTTGCTAATATATGCTCCTCCTTTACAATATGTGTGTGCACATACATATTAACAAACATGTGTGTCCGTATGTTTGTTTATCTTCAGTCTTTGTTAGCCATATAATCGTATGATTGACGTCTCAATTGAATTTGTTTTGGTTGCAGAGACAACTCTATCTCTGCTTCGACATCCTGATTATTGCATTTCTGGTTATTCCTCTGTAAGTCACTACGCTATTCCAGTATCTTGCTTTGACTTGATAATATTTCACAAAGTCGACCGATTATAATACTAGACTCCTTAAAGAGTTGAGTCAGGTGTTACATATTTGACATTAAAGTTCTTCGTAAATGATCAAAATGAAAGTGTATTGTTATTGTGGACTCAAAAAATATCTTCAGTGTTTGTTACTTTTTTGGAGCATTGAACGTTTGCATTTTGGTGTATTAATTTGGTGCAGGTGGATGTAAAGAGAAGTGTAGATGAAGGGGAGAAACGATTCAATCAGCTTTCTATTGAGGAAAGGGGTAAATTTGATGAGGAGACTTTGGTCAATGTCAACAACATCAGAAAGCAAAGTACAACAAGTCAGAGATCTAATGGGTTCCGCAATGAGTATATTGTGGTCAGTACTTTTATGATTACCATTAATACAACCTTTTCTCTTGGAATAATGTCTACTCGTTTGATTTAAGCCAGTGATAGATTTGGCTTTGTTTATTGCTTGACAATAGACTAACTATTTACTGTTTTGTTAAATAATTCATATAGTGTAGTGATCCCAGCCAATGAGCACGTTTTGCACTGTATTTACATAGTATTCTGAGTTGTATAACAACTTCAGATTAGGACTTGAGGCAATTACAAGAGAACTTTGCTTCTATGCGTAAACATAAGTTTTGGTTAGAGATGACAATTTGACCTCAATTACTTATGAATGGGTTAATTTGGTTGTGTTTTATCTCAAATGGGTCAAAAATAAAGTACAGCTAAAAACGGGAATGATTCAAACTGGTTAAAAGTCTCCCAAAGCCTATTATTAATGAATATAACCTCCTTAACCTTATTGCAATAAAACTGTTCTTGTAATCATGATTATCACATTAATTTTTTATAAAATTTGGACAAAAAATGTTTGTGGGTCAGCTCAACCCGACTCGTCCAGTTTTTTGATCCATTAACCAAACTGCCTATTTTTTCAACTCATATTTGATTCTGTGTGTTCGTTGTGGTCAAGTGTTCTCATAAATTCATATTTGTCCGTGATTTGTTAAATTTGCTGCTTTTTTGCACTAGTTAAGTTTCTTCTGAGTTTTTTCCCTTTCCCCTTCCTGCTTTTAGTTGTGTTCTTGATATGTTGCCTTACGGCCCACCTTACTAGATGTACAATATAATTTATGAAGACAACACCAATTTTGATTATCAATACTAGCAGGTTTAAATATCAAAGTATTCTGGACTTTTTCATATTTTTGTATTCACGGTGTTTCAACTATAGAGCACTTGTAATAAAAAGTATTTTATGGTTGAAGATTACAATCATCGTGGCTGCTGGAGGCGTACAAAAACTGCCACCCATCAACAGCAGTGCGCAATTGAAGGAAGCCCTGCAAAAGCTGGCCTCTATCCCTTCAAGCAGAATTATGGTGAGACCTACATACGCTTATTTTCCACTTTTGTAGCCTATTAAATCATGATTACAATTGACCATTTTGACCATGTACCTATGTAATGAGTCCATTTGAGTTATGTTTCATCTTTGACGGGCAGATCACAGATGTGTCGAACGTGCCAAACGGGTTAAAAGTCATCTGAAGTATATTCTGATGTATAAAAACCTCCTAAATCACTTAATTAAAGGAAGTAAAATAATTTTTGTAATCATATTGAGCACATTAGATATTTACAAAGATATCATTAAAGATGTATAAATAGTGTTTGTGAGGTGGTGCAACCTCACCCAGACAGTTTGGAGTGTTACCCAACCTATCCAAACCCCCTCCCCCCTCCCTCCCGGTCAACTCTAATGACGATTTTCATTTTGCGTTGCTAACTAGTTGATCATTTCACAGGCAGTGGAGGTGTTATGGACCCCACAAAACGAAAACGATACTCTTTCAGAGCGAGAATTGCTAGAAGATTATTCGCTGCTGCGCCCTCTGTAGGTGTTGGTAAGCTGTATGATAGTTTGTACATAATATATAGTCGATGAACGATGCAGTATCCTCTCACAATTTTTACCATGGTTCTATAGTGTAATTTCAACTGTCACTTTGTAATGATTTTAACAATTTTTGTTGTGGTATGAATGTATGATATGTTATGTACCAACCAGAAACAAATTTTAGTTTTTTTTGGCATTAGAGCATTATTGTTTTTGGTTTAATGGTGATCCATCACTGTCAAATGCACAAGGAAACAGCATTGCATTATATTATATCAATAAACAACTTCAGGTCCCGTAACTAATACAAATTTGGTAAATCAGTTTCTGTCTCAAAGATTTCAATAAAATTTTACAATCCATATGCTATAACCTACAAGTTGGCCCATCGAACTAACCTTACAACCATGAAGTCATGAAGTCGTGAGTTCAAGTCACGGTGACAGGACAAATGTATATATTCATGGATGAATGCATATATTCAAACTATCCACAATTCCTTGGGTCACAACTCACAAGTTTAACTGCCACCCAATAAATTTATACCTTTGTGGTTGACAAAGAAAGTGGGGTGGGCTAGAGTTAAAGGAAAAGGGATAGTAAGAATAGTAGTTTGGGCCACAACAGGCATTGGGCCAACCACCGATTGCCCGGCCCACTTACATTCATTCCTTCTTCTTCACCGCTCGGCGCTCACAATCAAATTCCCCGATCGTATGCACTCCTGCAACACCCAAAACTCGTTCTGTTACTCATGGCGATCACACACTTTTTGTTACAATCCAACTTCAATTCTACCCTTTACTTCCGCTTCACTCTTTCCCAATCAAATGGTCATATGCCCATAATAATAATCCTCTCAAAAAAAGAAGTCATTTTTCTTACAGATCTTCCCAGAATCCGATAACTAAATGCTTCATCAAGACCCATAATCTAGAAGGCGTAAACTGTATCGTTGTAAACAAAGGTAGAAAGGAGCCTATTTAAAAGAACTTACAACTGATAATGATGATGATCTAAATGAAGTGATATGGAGATCAATCAAGAATGTTATATATTCCTTACAAAAACCAGTCATAACTGGCACTTTATTAGTTTTGTTGTTTTTGTACGATCATCTCCATCCACTCGCTGCTTCTGATGGATGAGTTGGCGGGAGTGCATTTTCTTCTCCTTCTTCATCTTCATCTTATTCTTCATATTCTTCTTCTTCGTTGTTCATCTTCTTCGTATTCTTCATGTTCTTCATATTCTTCCAGTCCTTATTCTGAATCTGATTCTTATTCTCCTTCTAATTCTTATAACACTTGGATCAGCAGCCCATCTTCTGAAAGTTATAGCACTCTTGTAGGCAGCCCGGTCCACCCGAATTCAGGTGCATCTATGTTTGATTCAAATGAATTATCTTTAATTATGACTTGCTTTGACATTTTTTGTGTGATTGTCTACGGATTAAGTCAATTTGATGCGGTTGAAGATACTTCAAAAACAAGTGTTCTCAAGCTTCAGCTTTTCTGCTATTTATGCCCTTTTTCTTACACATTTCAAATAGTGAATTTCAGATTTGAATTTTAAACTCATCTGCTTGAGATCCTAAGTTAGACCACAACATAGATAGTTTCAAAATTATTCAACTGTTATTAATATGAATAAGAATCAAAACCTTGTATTCTTCATAATAATGTCTGGCAGTTGGTGGCCAGTTATTACCACAATCATGCACCTTGATGCATATTTGTGACATGATATGCATGATGGACATGATTTGAGTTGGAAATATTCGTATGCATATAACCTAGTACCATTTGCGTTAACTACTAACTGTTTCTTTTTTAAAGGTTGGATTGTTGGGTATGGGTAGATCACTGCAAAAGGATCTCAATCGGCTTGCTGAGTCAGCTGATACATCCACCTCACAGAGCTTGAGCTTTGTATTACAAGGTAATTATTTTAGTGATTATGATGAGTCACAAATATCGGCAAATTTTATCTAACTTGTCAATCTGTTTACTACTATGTGAACCTTTAAAAGAACCTTTGTTCTCTAATATATCTATATGGTTCAGAATAGGTTTGTGTGCCATATATGCAAGAAGTTCTAAGTCTTAAATATTCTGATTGATGTTTATGTTTAAACTGATTCTATTTTGGTTGCGGAGGCAACACTAGCTCTCCTTAGACATCCTGATTATTACATTTCTGGTTATTCCTCTGTAAGTCACCAGGCTATTTCGTTAAAAGTCTATCTCTGATGATAATTTATCACAAAGTCAAATACTTATATCACGAGATTCTTTAGAGAGTCAGGTCAAACGTTGAATACTTGACACTAAAGGTCTTTGTAGGTGATAAAAATGAAAGTTCACTAGACCTTAATTTGTTACAGGTGGATGTGAAGAAGGGCGTACAGCAATGTGAGAAAGAATTTAATCAGCTTTCTATTGAAGAAAGGGGTAAATTTGATGAGGAGACTCTTGTTAATGTCAACAACATCAAAAGATAAGGGCAACAAGTCAGACATCTAATGGGTTGCATAACGAGTATATTGTGATTGGTCCTTTTTGATATGATTACTATTTATATATTCTTTTTCATACCATCTTTCACTAATCATCATGGTATATGTTTTTTTTTTCAATATGTCATATACATGATTATTACTGCTTATGGTATTTTATTGACGTGGCCAAATGGTCAAGTTGGGTAGGTTAGGTAATGGGTCAAATGAACGGATCTGGTTGGGTTGACCCAAAGCATGAATTGTCTAATTTCTTATAGACACTGTTACATTATTAATATAATTTTATGTATATACTGATTTTTGAGGTTTTATGCATTACAAGTTCACTTTGGCCTACTTTTGACCATTTTAACCCATTTGATCTATTTTTTGTAACTTACTGTTTTTCTATTTTAACTTTGACCCGTTCCAAATTCACCCATAAATCAGAAAACGTGTCGTTTCTTCCAGTTCTAGTTTTTTGGCATGGATTTTTCCGAGATAACATTCCTTGGCTTAAATACTATTTTCTGGTTAAAGGTTACAATCATTGTGGCTGCTAGTGGCGTACTTGAACTGCCACCCATCAAAAGCAGTGCATAACTTAAGAACGCTTTTGCATATATTGGCCTCTATCCCTTCAAGCAGAATTATGGTGAGACCTATATGCACTTGTTTTCTATCCAGAAGTTATGATTCATCTGTATCTTTGCTAACAGTTTGATCATTTTAAAGGCAGCCGAGGTGTTATGGACCCCACAAAAGGAAAGGGATACTCTTTCAGAGTGACAACTGCTTGAAGGTTAATAATCATTTATCAGATCCTACCCTTTTTCACTTCGATCAACAAACCCCTCATTTGCAAACCAAACACCTTCAACAACTCATTCATTTGATTCTGTGATGGCAAACACACATATATTGTTACATTCTAACTCTAATTCCAACCTTTTTATGCTTCAACAATTCTTCCATTTGCCTACACTTCGCACATTTCCAGTAAAATGGTCATGTAGTGCCACAAATAATAACACTAATGCTCTCAGTAGCACTTACTCCGCTTGCAAAATCTCCCCCCAAATGAGAATCAAATGCTTCAGTGTGAACCATATCTTATGAGGAGAAAAATGATATCAATGGAATCAAAGGTACATATAATAACAATTTAAAAAAGTTGCTAATGGTGGTGAGGATATAAATTTAGTGATTTGGAGATCAATCAAGAATGTTATATATGCATTACAAAAATCCGTCCTAAGTGGATCCTTATTGGTTTTGTTATTGTCATATGATCGTCGCCATGCGTTGGCTGCTTCTGGTGGCCGAATGTTGGGAGTTCATTTTCTTCTCGTTCATCGTCTTCATATTCATCTTCTTCTGGTTCTTCTTCAACTCCGAGTTCTTCTTCTTCTGGTTATTCTACTTCGATTTCTTCTTCTCCTTCTTATTCTTCAACTCCGAGTTCTTATTCTTCTTCTGGAAGTTATACTACTTCGACCAGAAGGCCAGTCACTTCTTCTAATTATTATAGCACTCAGACAAGTTGCCCTGCATGCCCAATGTCAGAATCTGAGTCTAAGCTACTTGGTAATATTGTTATCTTTCTTCTTGGTTGTGGTTCGCTTTGACAACTTTGACTTCAACTTCAAACGATCTCCTGCAGATAAAGATACTCCCAAAACAAGTATTCTCATGCTTCAGGTATATGCTTTTCAACAATTGCTGCTGTTTTCCTACAATTTTCAAATATTTCATAGAGAAATGCTACACCTTGCATAAATTTTACAAAAAAGTTTATACCAAATGATGTGTACCAATAAAATCAGGAAAGAGAATCAAGAGAAAGAAACAAGAAGTGAATTTGTCAACATTTTGTAGAAAAATTGTAAGTGACATGCATGATGGATATGATTTGAATTGTACATGCATACACCTAATATCATTTTTGGTCATATATCTTAAGGTCGAATTGTTGGGTACGGCTATATCACTATAAAAGGATCTCAATAGGATAGCAGAGTCGGCTGATACATCCACCTCAAAGGGATTCTGGTATATTTTACAAGGTAATGAAATTATTGTAGTGATTATGACGTGTCATATATTCTCCGTGTTCAGAGGAGTCTTCAGTCTTGTCATATAATCTTCTGATTAAATTGATGATTAAACTGATGTTGTTTTGCTTGCAGAGGCAACATTAGCTCTACTTCGGTATCCTAATTATTGTGTATCTAGTTATTCTTCTGTAAGTCACCAGGCTATTTCTTTCAACATCTTGCTTCTGTTGATAATTTTCACAAAGTCAACCAATTATAACACTAGACTCATTAGAGAGTCAAGTCGAATGTTGGATTTTTGACACAAAAGGTTTACTCTTAGGCTGTTTACTCTTAAAGATTTAGTTGCCTGGTGAGAAATACTAACATTTTCAGACCAATTAAGTGACATGTGTGAGGCAATTTCTACAGTATTTGTTACTTTTTTCGAACATCAAAAGTTTGTTAATTTTGTCCAGGTGGATGTGAAGGGGATCGTAGAGGAGGGTGAGAAACGATTTAATACACTTTCTATTGAAGAAAGGAGTAAGTTTGATGAGGAGACTTTGGTCAATGTCAACAACATCAGAAAGCAAAATGCTAAAAGTCAGAGATCTAAAGTGTTGTCTAATGAGTGTATTGTGATTAGCACTTTTCTTTCTCTTTTTGTTTATTTTCTTTTTTGTTTTTCCTATATACGATGAATGTTTATTTCCATCATATTATCTCAAGTGTATATAATTCCTTGACTAATTTTATGTGGTTGACGGTTACAATCATAGTGGCTGCTAGTGGCATACATAAACTGCCGCCCATTAGAACAGTGCACAACTGAAGGAAGCTTTGCAAAACCTGGCTTCTATCCCATCAAGAATTATAATGGTAAGAATTCTTATGCACTTGCTTTTTGTTCCCGAAATCAAGAATCTTCTGTTTCTTAACCAACTATTTGATCAATTTACAGGCAGCCGAGGTGATATGGACCCCACAAGAGGAGAAAGATTTCTTACAAAGCAAGACGTGCTTGAAGATTATCCGCTGCTTAACTCTTTTTAGGTAACTCGTTATGATACATTTTTACTAATCTGTAGATGATGAATGTATGCAGAAAACTGTATCTCTCAAAATATTCGAAGTGGATGTAACTGTATGATTTTATATAAATTCAATATTTTTTAATGCTTTTATCAATTTGTAGTCCAAATATGTACCAGACAATTGGCTTACAGCCTTACACTGTGTTTTTGTGTTTTTCTTATGCTAGGTGATGAGGATGATTGAGGATTGTGTTAAAAAATTCATTTACTTCCGAAGGACATCTAGTTAGAACTTTCTTTTAGTTATGTCAGCACTTAGCATGGAGTATTCAGAATTTAGATCTTATGTGATGTTCCAAGGTAAGGGATATGTGATTTAGTGTTCTATTGGCAAAGAAAACAAAAATTAAACGCGCTCCAATGTCATTTTGATATCTTTACAGTTGTAGAATACAGTACAAAAAGTACGCGGTTTTAAAAAATGTGCAATCAGTTCTCTAATTACCCCTATATGTATGTTTCATAGATTTTTTATTGATTATAATATAAAATGGACACTTAATTTAAGTCACCACAAAGTTCTCTAAATTTATTTGTTTATTCAATTATATATAAAGTGTGTGTGTGTGTGTTTTAAGTGCTCAAATGTTGTTGAATTGATAGAACAAATCTCAAAAAATAACTAATTCGTATCTCCAGCTTTGAAATCGCCATATACAGATTATTGATTCAATCATCCAAATATCCCATTCCAGGCACCCTTATGTGTCTTCATGAAATTCCGTTAGGGGCGCGCAGCTTTTTAATCTTGAAAAGGAGAGCCACTGAACTTACATATTTTGAGTCAAGAATTGTCTCATATTAGAGCCTTCCAGAATCGTATATAACAACACGGAACCAATTTGCAACCTGAATGATAAGCAATTTCATGAATTGTAACCGCATCAAAAGACCGTTAATAAACTACTATTGATGAGGATTTTGATTAATATATACAAAATTAACTTGCTCAAAGGAAAACTTGAAACTTGCAACAATTATATTTTCTAATGTTTTTCCATGTTCATTTACCAGCAACGTCATATTCTCTATGCAAGAGAAAGACTGAAAAATAGTATCACCTAAACATTTATCTAGATAAGAATGGGACATAAACAAAGCATATGGATATCATTTAGAGAGAAAAAGCAAGACCTGCCCGGGTGCCAATCATTCCATTTTTTTTCCCTCGCCCCGTACTTTTTAAGAAAAAAATGCGAAATAATGAAAATATGGAAAATGATCTTGTAAAAATACATAGTTTAACATAAAATCAAAACCGAATTTCATACAAATAAAAAATTTCTACAAAATAAAAAAGT
Organism: Logfia minima; assembly: GCA_963921325.1. Classification (NCBI taxonomy): domain Eukaryota; kingdom Viridiplantae; phylum Streptophyta; class Magnoliopsida; order Asterales; family Asteraceae; genus Logfia; species Logfia minima. The sequence continues at coordinate 12,155,949 of OY992770.1, read as the reverse complement.
TCGAAACATTTTGCAAAAATCAAAATTTGCGAAATAATGAAGTTCTCACAAAATCGTACAAAGGTAACTTAAATAGATTAAGAACTCACTTTGATCAACTTGTCGATTGTCATGCTTGAAATGAATATAACCAGTCGCGATTTGGGGTTGGATTGATTCAGGTTTGGATCGATTTCGGGTTTACAAGCATAAGGTAGGAAACGATTAACTTGCATCATGTAGGTTTTTTTTAATGGAAAGAAATAAAAATTAATAAAAAAAATAATAAACATCCATTTTCAAGTTTTACTAGAGAAAGTAAATGAAAGAAAAGAAAATGATTATGATGAGTTTTTTTTATAAATATTTTTTTTCTTATTTTAAGATGATTGAGAAGAAAAATAATATATCTAATTATTTTCCTTTCCTTTCTTCTACTTACTTTCAACTCAGAAATATATATGAATTATTTTATATTATATTTATTTTCATCTTTTTCTTCTCTTTTCTTTTCCGTCTCATACTTTTCCATTCACTAGAAAAAGTCTGAATGAAAACGCGAGTGTTTTTTGATAAGGATAATTAAAGTCGATAGATGTTTGGTTGGGTTCGGGTACGGGTCCTAAATTCTAATACTCTGAAAATCTGAATTATGAAAAAGTGGGGCAGTCCATAACTGTATGGGCCAACGAGTTATTAGCCCATTATGCCTTATTCCATTGCGTTTTTTCGTTTTGGAATTTCTAACTTATTACGTATCTATATATATACTAAAGGAGAATAGAAGCTTGCTCCAGAATTTGCCACGTAGGCAAAATGCCACGTGACAACCTCTGATAATTTTAATATAAATTATTATTTATATTTAAATTTAAAAAATAAACCTAAAAAATAGATTTAGATAGAGGTAGATAATATTTGAATATGATATTAACAATTAAAAAAATCTATGAATCCTACTCAAACACTAATTGAAAAATAATATTAAACTATTAAATTTATAAAAATTGAATAACTTATATTGTCGTGCATTGCACGGGTTTAAACCTAGTGTAAAATATAGCAAAATTTTGTTTGTTTATATTAAAAAGTTGCATGTGTTTTTGACCATGTACTTCTCAATCCCTTGAAGATTTAACAAAAATAAATCATGTCCCTCGATTTTAACCGAGTTTATAAATTTAGGGTACCATCCGATACCTTTAATATAATTCAGAGTATTAAAGAACGTTTTCAACCAAAGTTAGGAATTAGGATAGTGAAATGGATTTGGCTACCTTTATTTATGTTCCTTATTCACTCCTAGTCATAAACTCGACATTAATAAACTAATTAAATTAATACTTAGAAGATTGTTATGCACAACAAAAATGATTGGGGGGGTTGGAGCGTTACAGATTTTATCCTTAAATAGCTGAGAAGTTAGAGGGATTTTGATAGAGATTTTATAGGAATTGGTTAATGATCATTTATCAGATCCTACCCTTTTTTGCTTCGATCAACAAACCCCTCATTTGCAAGCACATTAGACATTTCATTCATTCTGTAATGGCAAACACACATTTTTTGTTACACTCCAACTTAAATTTCAACCCTTTTTTGCTTCAACAATCCTTTCATTTGCCGAAACGTAACACGTTCGCTGTAAAATGGTCATGCAGTGCCACAAATAATGACAATGCTCTCAGAAGCATTTACTCCCCTTGCAAATTATCCCCACAAATGAGAATGAAATGCTTAATGATGAACCATAACTCCCGTGAGGAGAAAAAGGATATCAGTGGAATCAAAGGTGCAGATGATATAACTATAGTGATTTGGAGATCAATCAAGAATGTTATAGACGCATTACAAAAATCCATCCTAAGTGGGGCCTTATTTGTTTTGTTATTGTCTTATGATCGTCGCCATGCGTTGGCTGCTTCTGGTGGCCGAATGGGCGGGAGTTCATTTTCTTCTTCTTCTCGTTCATCGTGTTCTTCAAGTTCATCGTCTTCTTCTTATCGTTCTTCTTCCTCGACTCCGAGTTCTTCTTCTTCTTCGTCATATTACTATAGCACTCAGACCAGCAGCCCTGCCCGCCCTATGACAGATTCTGAGGCTAGGGAGCTACTTTGTGTTGTTATTGGCTTTTTTCTTATTCTTATTTGTGTGTTTTACCTGGACTTCAAACGTAAAGATGCTACCAAAACAAGTATTCTTATGCTTCAGGTGTTCTGCTTTTCAATGATAGATGTTGTTTTCCTACAATTTTCAAATTATGCCATAACCTATATTTCATAGATAAAGGCTACACTTGCAAATAATTTACAATTTTTTATATTACAAAATGATGTGTACCAGTAAAATGAATAAAGAGAATCTAGAGAAAGAAATAGGAAGTGAATATGGTTGGTCCATCTCAAGGGCCACATAATTTTGTACACCATATCATACAACCTAATATCAGTTTTGATCATAAATCTTAAGGTCAGATTGTTGGGTACGGCTATATCACTGCAAAAGGATCTCAATAGAACTGCGGAGTTGGCTGATACATCTACCTCAAATGGCTTCTCGTATATATTACAAGGTAATGAAATGATTTTAGCGTTTTTTATGTGTCACATATTCTCATTGTTCAGTGGGAAAACATTAGTCTTCAGTCTTTACTTATAATCTTCTAATTGTTTGATGTTTAAAGTGATTTTGTTTTGGTTGCAGAGGCAACATTAGCTCTACTTCGGTATCCTAATTATTGTGTATCTGGTTATTCCTCTGTAAGTCACTATGCTATTTCGTCAACATCTTGCTTCTGCAGTTCTGCTAGTGAGAAATATTACATTTGCAGACCAACATGGATGTACATTTGTTACTTTTTTAACACTGAAAGTTTGTTAATTCTGTGCAGGTGGATGTGAAGGGGAGCGTATGGGACGGTGAAAAACTATTTAATAAACTTTCTATTGATGAAAGGGGTAAATTTGATGAGGAGACTTTAGTCAATGTGAATAATGTAAGAAAGAAGAGTGCTACAAGTGAGAAATCTAAAGTGTTGTCTAATGAGTGTATTGTGGTTAGTACTTCTGTTTCGTTTTCATGTTTTTTCTTCCTATGACGAATGTTTACTCCCATTATGACTTATTCTAAAACCAAAAAATTCAGAGCTTCCTTTTTTTTTTTCTTTCTATTCTTGAAACATTTGTTACTTTTTTAACACTGAAAGTTTGTTAATTCTGTGCAGGTGGATGTGAAGGGGAGCGTATGGGACGGTGAAAAACTATTTAATAAACTTTCTATTTGATGAGGAGACTTTAGTCAATGTGAACAATGTAAGAAAGAAGAGTGCTACAAGTGAGAAATCTAAAGTGTTGTCTAATGAGTGTATTGTGGTTAGTACTTCTGTTTCGTTTTCATGTTTTTTCTTCCTATGACGAATGTTTACTCCCATTATGACTTATTCTAAAACCAAAAAATTCAGAGCTTCCTATTTTTTTTCTTTTCTTGAAACATATGATCTCAATCATTGATCATTCATTGACTAATCTTGTTTGGTTGAAGGTTACAATCATCGCGGCTGCTAACGGCGTACATAAACTGCCACCCATTCAAAGCAGTGCGCAACTGAAGGAAGCTTTGCAAAAGCTGGCCTTGATCCCATCAAGAAATATAATGGCGATAACTTTATCCCCTTGTTTTCTATCCTAGAAATGAAATTTCTTCTGTTTGTTAACCAACTGTTTGATCAATTTACAGGCAGCCGAGGTCTTATGGACCCCACAAGAGGAGAATGATATTATTACAAAGCAAGAAGTGCTCGAAGATTATCCACTGCTGCACTCATTTTAGGTGATCGGTTATGATACTTTTTACTAATCTATAGGCAACGAATGTATGTGGGAAACTGTGTGCTCTCATAAGATTCGAAATGGATGTGATTGTGTGGTTCTATATAAATTCAACATGCCTTTTATTTTTTATCACTTTGTAGTCCAGATATGTACCGGAAAATTGGCTTACACCGTGTTCTTCTTCTGTTATGTGATGAGGCTGATTGAGGATTGTGTGAAGAAATTCATTTACTTGTGAAGTACATCTAGTTAGAACTTTCAATTCTTTTAGTTAAGGTTAGGTCTTAGCATTGAGTATTTATACTTTATGTTGATTTTCCATGGTATTGGACATGTTGATCTGTGTTCTATTGGCAAAGTGAGAAAACATAATTAAACGTGCTCCAATGTCATTTTGATATATTTACGGTTATACTATGCAAAAAACAAGGTTTTGTTGCTTTTCATCTACTTCCGTCCCAGCTTAAACATACATATAAAATGCACATAGTTAAGAAATATGCAATGAGTTCGCTAATAAAATGTATATGTATTGTTTAGAATATTTTTTGATTGAATGTAATATAAAATGGACACTTAATTTGGAAAAACCAAAATAAAAGTTTTCTAAATTTGTTTGTTTATTCGAATATATATAAAGCAATACACGAATCGCTAATCAAGTGAAGCTATAGAAGCACTTGATGTACGCGAGAATTCTGATTCTCCATCGTTCCCTCATTTACGTTGGAGAATGTACTTTTCCGGTAATTGCTTGCAAACAACAGTAATGTTTTGGATGTTATGTTTATCGGTGGATGCTGTTAATTTCTTACTTGTTAAGCGTTTAACTAAATCAACTCTTATATGTTTATCACGCATGATTTATACTGTAGTAAGCTCGCTTCTCAAACTCTGAACTATAAATAATCCCAATTTATGTTTAGGTTGTGATTGTAACACTAAACTTAAATTGATACAATGTTGAGTTTGGCGTAGTTTAGTCTTATAGTCATATCATAAAAGTATAATATTTAAAAAAATTCTTCTTTAAAAACTTTGAAAAAAATTAAATTTCTTAAAAGGATCGATCTGGATTATTATCTATCCATTAAAATTTATTGGATGTGTATCAGATCACGATCCATTAATTGGATCATGATTCATTTAAGTTGGATCACTGATGGATTGGATCAAGATTGGATCCATATCCATCCATTGACACCCTACCTCAAACAGCTGCAAACCATCGTAAATATTCTCTCAAACAAATATTCAAAGCATCTGGTCCAAACATCATGCTAATTTCCAAAGGACCTAAACCAAGGATTCTATGAAAGAACTGGAGCAACCGTTTTTTTACTGCTATTAGTCTATTACCCTGTCCAAAACAACTATATCTACAGTATAACTGAATTGTAACTACCGCAGTCTGTTTAAAAGCAGCAGCAACAGTTAACCTTCTAGAGCAGGCATCCATAAAAAAATAAAAATAAAAGTAATAATAATAATAATAATAATAATAATAATAATAATAATAATAATAATAATAATAATAATACTAATAATACTAATAAAATAAAAATAATAATAATAGAGTTGTGATTTCTTTCATTATCAACACCTTTACAAGCTAGCATCAATTAGTTGGGTTGGCTCCAGCTCTTGAGGTCAAGCCCCTTTGCAGCCTGTGAGGGCCTGCTAGCTGCTTGCTTACCTTCAGTTATCGTCTCTAGCTTATGTACATGTTAGTTAACTCTTGCAACGGTTTATTGGCTTTTGTACTTTATGTGGGATATTTCTAAATACTTCTAAAGCTCCTCGGCCTAATTTGGAGACCTGAATTGTGCGCCTGAACGTAAGATGGGAAGTCTATATATGGGTTACGTTAAGATGTATATATGGTAATGGGGAGGGTGGTCAAGGTAGTCTAGCCAACGTCTTAGGGATACAAGAAAGACTGGTCATGTGAAATTGCAAGAGCCAACTAGACAGTAAAAGTTTTATCCATCATCAATTTATAGAGGAAAAACAAACTACAGATGGATAACATCTAATCTAATGATCATATATACTAGCAGCAAAAGCAAAGGCTAGCCGCCTTACGACTATATGTACATACCACGACGTAAATAGATTGAATAGCATATAAACAAACAACAAGCAAAAACAAAGAACTAACATAATAATATTATCATAGATAACCAGTTCACCGGAAACATGTTAATATAAGAAAACACACAAGTAATTATAAACTACTACTACTCTTCGTTGTCGTTGTTGGATCTCATCTTCATCTTCATCTTCTTCTTCCTCTTCCTCTTCTCCATCCTCTTCCTCCACGTCTTCCTCTCCTGCTCTCGCTTGAACGTCTCCTCAATCTCCTTACATTCGAGTTGAAATTTTTCCCGCATCTCCTCAATGTTAGAATCACTATCAATTTCATCTAAATTAACAGGGGGTGATACCGTTCCATGTCCCCTAGATTCTTCTATTATCATTTTATTCTCAGGCTCCTTCATCTTCATCTTCATCTTCTTCTCCATCTTCTTCAGTATCTTAGCCTCCTCACTGATCGACTCACGGAACAAATCAACAAAATCCTCGCGGGATATCATATCACTATTATCTATCCCCTTCATCACATTAATTAATCTTTGATTATCGAATTCCTTTACCGCATTAAAACGCCGAAAATCCAGCCCCGTCCATGCCCTGTTCTTTATCTCTACTCGATTGATCTAGGGTTAGAATTAAGATTGCCGATCGGTTATAATGTGGGGTGCTTTGTTTCGGTAAAGACGACCAAATGGTTATATATATTGCTCTCTAATTTAACATGCGAAAGACGACCGTTATTTGGGCTTTGGGCCCATCGTTAATGGTAAACATTAATTAATTATGTCAATTGTTTACGGTTAAAATAAAACTATCAAGAATTGTTTACGGTTATAGTATTTCCCAAAATTAAAATAGTTTTATTTCAAAACCATTATGCATACCTGATCAAATCAACGTAGCACGTAGGCTCGTTGTTAATTTTGTCGGATCTAGACAGTTGCAAGTTAACTAGATACTTCTTCCATTTCAGTTAAAGTGTCCATTTGAAAATGCGTATAGTTTTAAAAATATCCACTAACTATATTTTCCATCAATCAACTATTATCTCTACCTACTAAAATCTTTTTTGATGAGTTGAAATAGAAACTGGACACTTATTTTGAAACAACTGAAAATAGAAATGTGAACGCTTACCGGAGGTAGTAATATATACCTACTGGTGGGGGTATAAGAAGTGGTGCATTGAAATTCTCACACACACGTCGATGATGTTATTATGCATGAGAAAACAAATGATTTTTGTGAATACGCTTTGTTGATAGGGAGAATATACAACTATACAAGCACCAAACTCTCAGAGTCTGTATGTATGTGATTGATGAAGAGGGATGACCTGCAGTTGCGGGGCTGTGTTATGCATAGGATGTGCCGGGCCCAATGACAGAATCTGAGGCTAGGCGGCTACTTTGTGCTGTTATTGTCGTTTTTCTTGTTGTTTTTATTTGTGTGTTTTACTTCGACTCCCAACGTAAAGATGCTGCCATAATCTAGAGAAACAAAACATGAAGTGAATATGGTTGCTCCATCGCAAGGGCCACATATTTTTGTACACCATGCTTTATAAAATTATGTAAGTGATGTGCATGATGGATATGATTTGAATTGTATATGCATACAACCTAATATCATTTTTTATCCTATATCTTAAAGTTGGATTGTTGGGTACGGCTATATCACTGCAAAAGGATCTCAATGGAATTGCGGAGTCGGGTGATACATCCACCTCAAAGGGCCTCTGGTACATTACAAGGTATTGAAATGATTTTAGCGATTTTTATGCGTCACATATTCTCAATGTTCAAAGGGAAAGCATTAGTCTTCGGTCTTTGCTTATAATCTTCTGATTATTTGATGTTTAAAGTGACTTTGTTTTGGTCGCAGAGGCAACATTAGCTCTACATCGGTATCCTAATTATTGCATATCTGGTTATTCATCTGTAAATCACTAGGCTATTTCCATCAACATCTTGCTTCTGCTTTTAGGCTTGATAATTTGTTACAAAGTCAACGACATACTACACTAGACTATTTAGAGAGTCAAGTCAAATGTTGGGCCTTTGACACAAAAGGTCCTTGAAGGTTTGTTAATTTGTTCAGGTGGATGTGAAGGGGAGCGTATAGGACGGTGAAAAACTATTTAATAAACTTTATGTTGATGAAAGGGGTAACTTTGATAAGGAGACTTTAGTCAATGTCAACAATGTAAGAAAGAAGAGTGCTACAAGTGAGAAATCTAAAGTGCTGTCCAATGAGTGTATTGTGGTTAGTACTTCTGTGTTGTTTTCATTTTTTTTCTTCCTAAGATGAATGTTTACTTCCATCTTGACTTATTTCAAAAGTAAAAAATTCAGAACTTTTTTTCTTTTTTAGGATTTGTTCTTGAAACATTCCTTGACTAGTTCTATTTGGTTGAAGGTTACAATCATCGTGTCTGCTATCGACTTGCATAAACTGCCACCATTCAAAGCAGTGCACAACTGAAGGAAGCTTTGCAAAAGCTGGCCTCTATCCCATCAAGAAATATAATGGCGAGAAATTTATGCACTTGTTTTCTATCCTAGAAATCAAGATTCATCGGTTTGTTAACTAACTGTTTGATTAATTTACAGGCAACCAAGGTGTTATGGACCCCACAAGAGGAAAATGATATTCTGAAAAAGAAGATTATCCACTGCTGCACTCTTTTTAGGTAATCTGTTATGATACTTTTTACTAATCTATAAGCGATGAATATATGTGGGAAACTGTGCCCTCATAATATTCGAAATGGATGTGATTCAGTGATTGTGATTATATATACAATTCATTCAATTGTTCTAATATGCTTCTATTTTCTATCATTTTCTAGTCCAGATATGTACCAGATGATTGGCTTACACAGTGTTTTTGTGTCTTTCTTCTGCCAGTGGTGAGGACTGTGTGAAAAAAGTCATTTATTTGCGAAGGACAATTGATTAGAACTTTCTTATAGTTATGTTAGCATACAGTATTTAGAATTTAGAATTTATGCTTATGTTCCATGGTTGTGGAGAAGTAAATCTGTGAAGTGAGAAAGAATATGATCAAACGTGCTCTTTATAATTCTCCGCTGTCAATTTGATTGTTTTATGGTAATACAACTGAAAAAAAAGAAAAAAGTTTGTAACTATTGCATTTATCAAGGGAAGAATCCAGCCAAGTGAAAGCCCATTAGACATTTTGGCCCAGATTCTTCATAAACATAAAAGCTAAAACTTAGCTAACAAAAGCCCATGGCCTATTGTAGCAAAAATTTCCCTCTCTTTCATTTCTTTCTTCTATGGATTTTCTATTGTAATCTTTTTTTGTACATTTTTATTTATATATTTTAATAAACTAAAACTATAACATAAAATAAAATTTATAACTAAGTGAAAGGATCTTGTTGATGTATTACCTTTTCATTTCCTTAAGTTAGATGTGGTAATTAAATTTAGTTTTTTGGTAAAAGAAATTTCATTGAAACTTCCTACATTTTGAAGAAGACTATACTATTGGAGATATAACAAGAATTTTCATTGAAATAAAGAGTTACTTACCAACCACCTTCCACCAATCCTACTAAAACAATTACAGTGATATATAATCAAAATACCAATGAATCCAAATTCAGATTTCAGTTGCAATGTTGCATGTATAAATGGCATTACAACGACCAGTCAAAACTTGGGCTTTATTGGGTTGGCTATTGTTGTTGTACCATCATCACCATGGTTTGGCTGCTTCGGGTGGGCGAATGGGCGGAAGTTCATTTTCTTCTAGGAGTGCTCGCACTCAGGCTAGTATCTCGAAATCCTCTTCTACTAGAACTTTCAACGTTCGGACTAGCAGCCCGGTTTGCTTTTCTTCTAGAAGTTGTAGTACTGAGATCAGCAACCCGGTCAGCCCAAAGTCAGCATATGAATTTGGGCCATATGATGGCCGTACTATCATGACTTTCTTTGCCATTACTTTTGTGTTTTACTTACTATTAAAACTATATGCAGATAAAGATACTGTCAACACAAGTGTTGTCAAACTTCAGGTATTATGTTTTTCAAGACTTGCATCTGTTTTCTGACATACTTAAAGTTCTGTGATAATTGAGCTATATTTCCAATTGTAACTTTAAATTTCATTGACATCCTCTTCAAACAAGCGTTAATCAAATTCTTAAACCTATGCAACTACGGAGTATAAAATAGTTGAAATTTTTTCAAATAAATGAAATTAAATTTATAAGAAATAACAATTACTTTTTTAGTTATACTTAAATGAGTTGGCGGGTTGAAATTGATTTTGGGGAGCTCAACCCTAACCCAACTGATTTATACTTGTTAGTCATGTCGGCCCGTTTACGATCCTAGCCCATTTAACCCTGACTCTGGGTAGGAGGCTAGGGGCTAACAATTCATCCTCGACCACCACCATCATTCAGTCACTCATGGCGATGACACACTTTCTTTTACAATCCAACTTCAATTCCAATCCTTTTTTGCTTCAACAAACCTTCCTACGGAAATGGTCTTTTGCCCATAATAATAGTAATACTATCAGAAAGAATTATTTTTCTTACAGTGTTTCTTCGAAACTGAGAACTAAATGCTTCAACATGAACCATAATCCTGAATGGTTAAAGGGTATTGTTGGAAGCAATAGTAGAGATGACACGTATTTAAAAAATATAAATGAAGTGATCTTGAAAACATTCAAGAATGTAATACATGCTTTACAAAAACCGGTCATAATGGGGGCTTTATTGGTTTTGCTATTGATGTATGATCATCATCACAATGTGTTGGCTGCTACGGGTGGGCGAATGGGTGGTAGTTCATTTTTTTCTTCTTCTTCCTCTTCTTCATCGTCAGCGTCCTCTTATTCTTATTCTTTGTCATCCTCTAGAAGTTATAGTGCATCAGACGAAGGTGAGGCATCAGGGATTTTATTCGTTTTCTTCATTCTCATTGTTTACATGGTGCTGAATGCTCAAAGTACAAGTGTTCTGAAGCTTCAAGTATTCTGTTTTCTCGAAAATTGCTCTGGTAGTCTCATTTTCTTACAACTGACAAATTTAGCAAATACAACAATCTAGATTTTCAATGTACAATACACCAAAACTGTAGTCTACCAAAAGCTTGTACCTTGAATACACATCATACATGTATACTTCCGACTTTCGTCTGATGAGATAATGGCTTTAGAAAAATAGCACAAAACGGTTAGATAAACAATGTTTAGAAATATACTCCGTATAACTCAATGTGTTTAGAGGATCGAAACGGCCTATTTGCCGGTATCTGTTAACAATAGATACTGATGGCTTGTAGTTGTTGGCCAGTAATTACTATAAAAACGTACTTTGATGCATATAATGATGGACATGATTTAAAATGTATATTTCCCTATGCATCAACCTAAAAGAATTTGTGGTAACTACTAACCTTTCACTTATCAAGGTTGGATTGCTGGGTACGGCTAGATCATTGCAAAGGGATCTCAATCGGATTGCTATGACAGCTGATACCTCTGGACCCGATGGCTTTAAGTATACATTACACGGTAACGACTTTACTGATTATGATATGTCATGAATATGGGAAATTGTAACCGAATCATCAATATGTTTTCTACTATGCTAACCGTAAAAGTAAAACACTGTTTTGCTAATATCTTCATATGGTCATCCTTTATCAGTCAATGATCAAGGTATTTATAGAAATGTGTTTGTATGTGCGCTTGCATATAAAATAAAGATTCTAGCACTTAATATTCGGTCTTTACTTGTCACATAATCTTCTCGTTGATTTTAAACTGATTTTGTTTTGGTTGTAGAGGCTACATCAGCTCTGCTTCAATACCCTGAGTATTGCATTTCTGGTTACTCCTCTGTAAGTCACTGGGCTATTCCCTTCAACTTCGTGCTCCTGCCTGAAATTTTCACAAAGTCAACCAGTTATAACACCAGACATTTTTATAAAGTCGAGTCAATGTTGGGTGTATGACACAAAGGGTACTTCATAGATGATCAAATGAAAGTTCATTAGGCAGTTTACTCTTATAGATTAAGTCGTCATGTGGAAAAAAATGACATTTTTAACTAATCAACTGGCAATGGAAGTGTACTGTTAATGATGTGAGGCAATTTCCAGTATTTGTTACCTTTTTGGAACATTAGAACTTTAAGTTTTCGTTGATTCGTTTGGTGTAGGTGGATGTGAGGTGGGTTGTAGAGGAAAGTGAACAACTATTTAATCAGCTTTCAATGGAAGAAAGGGGTAAATTCGATGAGGAGACTTTGGTCAATGTCAACAATATCAGAAAGCAAAGTTCAACAAGATCTAATGGAGTCCATAACGAGCATATCGTGGTGAGAGCTTTTAACATGAGTCCCATACACATATTTCTTTCTCTGTCTGTCGGGTTGTTTCTTTTTTTTGTTTTCATTTTTTCCCCCACATGAATGTTTGTTTCCATTCCGTCTGATACGTAATGATCACTACATGATGTATTTTGTAGAGCCTAGAGATATATATTAATGGGTTGGGGCTTGATAATGGGTCAAAACGGGTATTTTTACTAGTCGAAATGAGTCTGATTGGGTTGAGCCACAACATATGATTAACAAAATTACCTAATTTCAATAATTATCTAATTTTTTTAGCCGTAGAGCATGTCTTGAGCAGTAAAAGTCTTTTCTGGTTGAAGGTGACAGTCATCGTGGCTGCTTGTGATGTACAAAAACTGCCGCCCATAAAAAACAGTGTACAATTGAAGGAAGCTTTGCAAACGCTGGCCTCTATACCTTCAAGCAAAATTATGGTGAGACTTATTTGCACAAGGTTTCTAGCCCATAAATCATCATTCTTCTGTTTCTTTGCTAACTGTTTGATAACTTTACAGGCAGCCGAGGTGCTGTGGACCCCACAAAAGGAAAATGATTCCCTTACAGAGCGACAAGTGCGTCAAGATTATCCACTCCTGCACCATTTTTAGGTAAGTCGTTATGATACTTTCTACATAATATATAGGCGATGAATGTATGCTGAAAATTCTATGCCCTCAGTGATTTTCAATATGTGATTCGATCTATATAACCTTCAGTTGTTATAATATGCTTTGATTTTCTCTCAGTTTGTAGTCCAAATATGTACTTGACAATTAGCTCACTGGTAGGTTATGAGGATGATTAAGGATTGTGTGAAGAAAAAGCGTTTACTCATGGAGGATATATGATTAGAACTATCTTAATTTAAATAGGTAAGCTTGAAGATTTTGGAGTTTAAATTTAATGTTGATGTTTTATACTTGTGTACAGTGTGGTGGACTGGTAGTCAAATAAAAAACATGCGCTTTATAATGTCATTTTGATTTTGATATTTTTACTACTACACACTACACACTACACAGAGAAGAATTTGTAACTTTGCATCTACTAAAGGTATAAAAAAAATCCAACCAAGTGAAACCCCATGACACATTGTGGCCCATTGACATAAAATCCAACCAAGTGAAATCCAACTAGCAAATGCCCATGGCCCCATTGTAGCCCAAAGTTCTCTCACTTTTTCCTTTTTTAATGTATCTTTTTCTTTTTTCCCCTGTATGGATAATGGATCTATCTATCTATCTATCTATATAATCAAAAGGAAAAAGGAGAAGTCACAGATGCCTACGTGCCTTGCTTCTCTTTTTGATACATAAGCCTTTTTCAATGTATCAAGTCTAGAACTTGTTAAAAATTCATGATGCCACGTCATGCAATAGACTTGATAACCATACAATTCAATATCTATCGGATATAAATAACACATAAAATTTATGATAAAAAACAAAAATAACAAGAGACCCTTCTTTCCTAACGAAGATGATATCTAACTAAAGAATGTCATTATCCTTAATCATATATTAATAAATCCGATACATATTTCTAAATTAAATAAACACATGCATAATGTATCTTTCAATGAAATATATTTAATACTCTTTCCGTCCTATAATATATGTATAATTGTATTATATTTTAAAAAAGACATAGTAAATACATTGTATAAAAGAAAAATAACAATTTTATCCTTATTTTTTGCACAGTTTTCAATGAATCAATTTTGTAAAAAAAGTAAATTATGAATAAATTGGTAAAGTTGATAAATTAATTTTGAAAGTAAACATTTATTTTGAGACAAATTAAAATGGAAAAGTATACACTTATTTTGGGTTGGAGGAACTATCTTCATTTTTGATCTTTAGATTAGATGTACTTGACATTGAGTGGATTATATATTATAGTGTTTGTATTCATGTTCATTTAGTTTTTATATTATGGTCCTGATATGTGTTAATAACATTAAATAAAGTAATTTTTAAAAAAAAGTAAACTCTAAAACAACATTTCCACGACCACAAATAACTTCAATTGATTTGTTCCCCATATGCAAAACGTCATCATCTGACTCATATGTCTTGAATCAATGCCTATGCTTGCACACATGGGTAGTAGCAACTAAATCAATATACCAAGCAACATCATCATCCTGCACATCAAAATACTCATAAATAAATGACACATAATTTTTCACCAAATTAAAGTAATTATTCAAATTCTGACCTTGCTTCGGGTTTTGGTCCTTAGAACCATTACCCAATCTGCTTGTGCTAGCACCATTGGTATTCTTATTACCAACTTTCCTAACTCAACAATTCTTCTTGAAGTGTCAGGTCATACCACACTTCCAACAAATCTTTCTAGAGTTCATATTAGGATCATACTTGTTATCATGATACTTTTGCTTGCCCTTTCTCTTATCATTCTATTTTGCAGCCTTATGTTCCTCCACCATGTTGACATTAGATGGACCATCAACATTCTTTGACCTTTCCCTTGTCATTATCTTGCATCCTTAAACCCTCCTCAATGCGCAAATGACTACCTAGTTGAACCAAAGTCATTTCTTCCTTCTTATGCTTCAATTCATGCCTAAAGTATTTCCAAGAAGAGAGAAATTTATCTATTATGCATAAAACCTGGATTGTTTCATCCATTTTCAAATTGTGTTGTGCAAACTGTCTAAGTATATGCAAATACTCATGGTATTGTTCCATAACAGACTTAGAACCAACCATCTTGTAAATGTTGAAAAAACTAACAAGAAACTTCTTACTTGAAGCATCCATGTACTTAGACTCCAAAGAATTTTAGAGATTCTTTGTAGATTCGACATTATAATAGATGTCAAAGAGTGAATCAGACATACCATTCAAGATGTGAGCATGACATATGAAGTCATCATTATCCCACTTACATCTTTTGCGAGTCTGTTCAAGTGTTTGCCCTTCTTGTGCCTCTAGACATGGCGTACTCAAAACATAAACAACTTTCAGTGTTGTTAACAAGAACTTCATCTTCTTGTGCCATTTGCTAAAATCAATCCCATCAAACTTGGAAGCCATATCCTTCACAGATTCAACCATTGAAATCAACAAAAAGTTTGTCTTTGAATGTTAGAAAATTGAGGTTGTAAAAAGGGCGGTTGATTTAAATGACCGGATATTTCTATGTGAATCGTGTATGGAAATTACTTTACAAAGACAATATTTCGACCCTTAATTGTCTAGGTTGCAAGAAATTCATCCCGGTATAATTTAAGAAAATATTCAAGTTTATGGCAATCAAAACTTGAATAGGAATGTTTCTGTGTGTTTAATTTCATGTTCGCTTACTTTAAATATTGTCCACATAAGTTCTTAAAAATTTATGAGTGGTTTCCTAAATTTTAGGAGAATTTACGTCGAGGTTGAGAAAACACTGAAATAATTCATATTTGATCACTAATCACTGATCAGATTTGATCTCATGAATAATAACAACGGATTGAAAATAATTAGGATTAATATATTCACTTCCCCTGTATGTTGCAATTTAATCACATAATTGTATTGCAATTTTACCTCAATTTTGTATGTTTTAAATTTATCAAGGCTTCATATTTAAAATGCAAAAAATAAACATAATAAAATCTAAAAACATCTTCAATTAAATTAACAAAATACTTCTTGTTACCTTAATTCAGAATATACCAGTTCCAATAATTTAAAAAAACGTTTTATAAAAAATGTTATCTACTAATTTCAGTTAGCATACATATTTTACATTTTCCGGTGTTAATGTGAAAAGTTGATGTTAAATCATCTTTTGACATTTCTAATATTTTATTATAATGAACATGTCCCGATATAACATGCTACAATGATGAATCATTAATTTAAAATATGTCTATAACTCGTCGCTGATAGACTAGTCATTGATAATGGTTGCTGGTAGTTAGTCACTGTTCAACCAGCAAGTTCAATCAGCTAGCGATTATTAGCATCGTTTCAGCACCTTTACAGCAATATATCAACACGTATTTTAGCAATGTATTTCAGCAACGCGTTTCTACAATACATTTTAGCAACTTAGTATAGATTAACTCCCACAATTATTCTAAATCCCGAAAATAATAATTTAACCGATCGCACTCACGCCGGCCCTTACACTGAAATAAACAACATTTTATACACCCAGAATTGCAAAGTCTAACCTAACTGTTCAATCGATTGAATGTAAGCGTCTACTCATCTCTTCTTTGATTGTTGCTGTGTATACGCATTGTACTCGTATATGTATACATTCATGCATATTCAAGTAAGCGTAAGTATACGCAACATTTAGTTAGGTTTTTAATTTACATAATTTCCAGTTTTTGTAACTATAATGCATATGCGTTGATGATGCTTCAAATGCATAATTCTGAACAAACAGATGTGATCATTATATCCATACAACTAGGGTTAGCTGTAAGATTAAACAAAGCTAGCCTCAATGCTTGTATATTTGAAATGTAATAACATGAATACGATTATAACGCATAATCGTTATAGTAGCAATCTCACTTTTGGGCAAATTGCTGAGGAAGTAACATAAAAAATCATATTTGTCAATATGAGGTGTCTACTAAAATCTCTCTTGTTGTAATGAGTAAAAAGTTCAATTTTTTTTCGACAAAGGAGTTATAGTTCAGGTTTTTAAAAATACAAAGAAATTGTGTCAAAAATTGAGTCCTTAAATTTATCAAAAATTGAACTTCCATTCATGTATATCTCAAAAGTTTGAACTTTATCTCCTATATAGGTAAAAATTTAAACTTTTAGTCCTAAGTTTGACAAAAAGTGAACTTTCATGCCTTTTGATAAGAGAGAAATTAGCAGATATTGTCAAAATTTGTATCTCAAGTTACATTTCTTACATTTTTTGGCAACGCACCCTACTAGTTTTGTTTGTGTAAATGTACAGAACACTGAGGTTTATGCTTAGTGGTCACATATGTCGACTTGTATTTCCTAATTTTTGATAACTCAGTTGAGTGAAATTATGTCGTAGGAGAAATTTGGTGGTTTGTCTTGGAATGATTCAAATTGGGAAAGCAAAAGTATGTTTAGTATAGGAATATATAATAATAATAATCGGATTTTATTTAAGATGTATTGTCTTATGAAAATGGTGATTTTTAATAGGTAGAACGAGGTTTAGCATTTACATGGTCAACAACAAGCTTGCTTATACAAAAAAATGGAGGATTATATGGTGCGAAGTGTTGGAAAAAAAGGCTCCACAAGTGGTTCTGACTTCATAAATAGAATGCGCCTATCTGAGGTTGGTGGGCTTAGGACGATCACTGAGATCGTGGCTGAAAAAGGTCCTAAAGTAACTAAGCTCATGAATAATTTGACAAATGTAATCGAGGTCAAGAAAAGGCGCTTAGAAGCTATGGAAAGTAAATACATTGAAACACGGGAAACCATCGGCAAATTACTTGCTGAAAATGACAAGCTTAATCGATTATACTGTGAAGGTGCATGTTGTTTTCTGTACTCTATTTTCGTTTGTTAGTACTCATAATAATATGAATTCGTTATGATATTTTTGCTTTTCATCTATACAAAGTTAGTTGGTACATATAAGGCATAGAGTTTAACTTTCTGAACCTTTTTTTTTCATCTCTATAATATAATGTGTTATGGTCTTAACTCTTACACCGTACACCTGCCTTTTTTAGAGATAAAGGAAATGCAGTTTAGCATTCGAGAACATTTCCAGTGGATCTGTAATGACCATGAAATACTAAGCTCGAAACTTGAAAGGAAACAGAGAGAACTTGAACTTCTGTGCATTAAGCTGCAGAAGCGTGAGGCTGTAAATAAAAACAAAAGGAAAAAGCTCGCCAAAGTTATTAAAGAGGTATGATATACATGATAACAATGATAATAAAATCTAGGTGTGTGTGAGACTGCTTATGTAGCCGCCTTTACCCCTCATTTCTGCAATATTTTGATTAATCTTATAAATTATGCCAGAATGCTGCTATAAATTCACTCCATGAAAACAGGAAAGAGAAACTTGCAGATGATCATAAGGTAATTTTCTACTTGTAATACTTGCAATATTTTCACCATCAATAACATGTTTTATGCATATGGTTAATTATCACTTTCAGAGGGAAATGGAGAAACTGCATCAGAAAATATTCTATCTTGAGAAACAACTAAATTCAAAACAAGCTTTAGAGGTACAAATGGGACACTTGTGTGAGACTGCTTATGTAGCCGCCTTTACCCATCCTTTCTGCAATATTTTGATTAATCTTATAAATTATGCCAGAATGCTGATTCACTCCATGAAAAAAGGAAAGAGAAACTTGCAGATGATCATAAGGTAATTTTCTACTTGTAATACTTGCAATTTTTCACCATCAATAACATGTTTTATGGATATGGTTAATTACCACTTTCAGAGGGAAATGGAGAAACTGCATCAGAAAATATTCTATCTTGAGAAACAACTAAATTCAAAACAAGCTTTAGAGGTACAAATAGGACACTTTTGAAATGTTTTGAGTGCTAATATATGTAGAAATTCACCAGAAGAAGATACATGCAGGATTTACGCAGGAAGTTGAAGGAAAATGAAGAGGAGCTTGAGGATTTGGAAAGCTTCACACAAGTTGTGATTGTTATGGAACGATTAAATGATGATGAGTTGCAGGAGACTTGTAAAGAATTAATTAAGGTATGTGCTCTTGATCTCTTGTTATATTTCCTTTCGAACTAATTTTCTCAATGTCAAGAAAATTAAGGTATGTGATTTTGTAGTTATTTTTCAACCGTATGTGTCATATCCGTTGGTCATTTGCCAATTTGATAAGTGTAATACAACGTATAACTTTACTCAATTTGACAAGTGTATGTACCTTGTTTGATAAACCTTGAAATCTTTTTGACCAAATTATTACCCGGTTACCTGCAATAAGAGATTAGGAAAAAACAGAAAACACAAAGAGTAACCAATATGGCCCGTTTGTCAAATGGGTTGACAGTAAGGTTTTCCATTTTTGGTTATTAACCTTGATCTGTTGATAAACATAAGTGCTTTCTAGGTTCTGTACTTCTGTTGGTTATGAGATATTTTGCTTTGCATTAGTTTACTTTTTTCTCGGAAGAGATAACCATCTCTTGAATGTAACTTTATTGTTTTTTCTGTGAAGGGGTTAAAGGAACTACCACAAGACGCACATATTGGGGTCAAAAGGATAGGAGAGCTCAATTGTAAACCTTTTTACGATGCTGCAAAGCGAATATACAGTAAGACAATAGCGGAAGAGAGCTTTAGATTTATGTTTAATGTGGGAAGAACATCTTCAAGATCCCAATTGGCATCCTTTCAAAGTAATCACCATCAATGGCCTATCACAGGTGCATATTTAATAAATATGTCGATGATTAGCATAATGGTAAATTCATCTTGTTTGTATACTTAACTTCCAGTTTATACTTAATTATCAAATCTCTTAATGCCTGTGGGTCCTTTTCGATCCAAAGTCTAATATTTACTCTTAATAAGTCATAACAGCAATATTCTCTTAGAGAAGGCAACCCTATCAATGTCAAGTTTTTCTGGGGGTTTTTTTATCGTCTATTATATATGGAGTACTTTTCAGGTCCAACGTGTGCAAGTATAAAACATCATATTAACAGCTTCCTTTATGCATCTGATTCACTCTGTGTGTGTATAATAAAAATAAAAATAAAGACGTGGATGAGACCCACCAAATGTAGAACAAATTAGAATGGTGTAAACATGTATCTATATGTTTTTTTTCTGCATAGAAGTTGTAGTAGCATTAGATTAATTAAGTTTTGATTGATATTATCGGTGCAGGAAGTCATAGACGAAGAGGATAGAAAATTGAAATGTTTAAAGAGAGACTTGGGAGATGAAGTATATAAAGTTGTGACAACTGCTTTGATAGATATTAGCCACTACAATCCTAACACAAGAATTTTCAAAGAAGAGCTCTGGAACTTCTCTGAATCCAGGAAAGCTACTCTGAAGGAGGGAGTTTCTTGTTTCCTCAAGATGTGTGATCGACCTACGCATGAGCCCAAGCGTACTGTAATCGTTTACTCAAGACGTAACAACAGGGCTACGTAAATATGGGTATGTGTGCATGTTCGATTAAACTTGTGAAGCAGATGTAGCAAGCAGATTGAACTTGCATATGGATTTTGATTTTGATTTTTGTGATTGATTTGAGTTGGACATAATATATTTGCTTTAAGCATTATGTTAAGTTTATCCTTACTGTAAGAAATATTAAATGACTCATCAATTATCTCCATGTTTTTTTAATTAGCAAAAAACACCCTACCTTACTTGTGTTTCTACTAAACTTTCTCTTCTAACATTCCTTTGAAGATATTCAACTTATGCAAGTTAAATACACTATTATATAACTAATTAACAATATCTACAATTCACAAATTACGTAACTAGTACAACAACTATATAACAAATTTTACTAGTTTTTAGTAAGAACTAGTCTTTAAATGTTTGGACTTATATTTTTAATAATATAATTACTGCCTGTCAAATATTCTTACTTCATAGTAGTGAACTCATAATTACAATCTAATCAACCAACTAGGATTTAAACTAATCAGATTCACAAATTCTCTTTTTCAATACAAGTTTGATAGTGCATTATTGTCATCTAACATTATATACTATTTTTTTAAAAAGATAAACATATCTCACATATTACATACATTCACACACATATATACATGATTGTTATTTATGAGGTTTGAAACCACAACCTCTAAATTGATCGGTTTCTTTATACTGTTAGGCTATAAGTCCCTTCATCATTATATACTCATTTTACCTTTTTAAAAACACCTACATCTTTTAACTAAAAATTTGATTATTTATTTAAGAAATAAACTTTTAAAAAAATAATAATTTGAAATGTAAAAATAAACATCTCATTATTACTTGATTCCAACCCATTATTACTGTATTATTTTATATTTCCTATAAAATGTCAGCGGAACCATCTCCTAAATTATAATTTAATTAATTACTGTAATTACTAAACCCGAGAAGTCCAGTTCGGTCTTATTTCTTTCAAATTCTCTCTTTCTGTCAATTCATATTCATAATAATGTTTGAATTTGGGGATGAATTGATAATCAACAGCTACAGGATCCCATGGCTGATTTGGATCCAACTACTTGCCATGTTTCTTCTCGTTATCCTTCTTTACTATCTCACCACCACACCTTCCGATCTCTCCGTTCACTTCTCCACCTCTTCGCCGTCATCTTCCGCCGTATCGTACGCTAATCGCTCTTTCATCACTTCAAACACTCGTCACGACTTGAAGGTAGCTTTCTTAGCTCAATTAACCGATCCTTATAATATATGATGCTGCTGTTGTAGTTGATGACTTGTTTTAATGTATCAATTTGAAGTTCCCGTAAAAACCTAATGAGTTGTTATAATAATTAGACCTTAAGAAAGTAGATTCCGGTTTGTATTTCGGTGTACAGATCCATGAAGATTGTTATTTGGATTGTTGAAGAAAGTTAAGGTGGAATGTTTATCTTTCTTACAAAGGGATTCCTACTTATAAAAAAACAATAATTAAAAAAATGAAATGTCGTTTGAATAGTAAAAGAAAGAAGAAGGAGCTAAAAAGTTATTGTTAAGTTACAAGCCTTTGTCTTTAAGCAAATATTAAGTGGTTTGTAAGGTTTGATACTCTGGCAAAGCACAATACTTAAGACAAATGAATTATTGTTTGGAGTTTAGACCGAACAGGTCTGAGAAGCGAGGACTTGACACGTTTAGTGTTGTTCGTTATTCCTGGTGCTTCTGGAATAGTTTTGGGCTGATATATAGATTAGATGATGAATGTTGTTGTGAATGAATAGGAAGTTGATTGTTGTAGACAGGAATGTATCTTTTGCGTATAGGCACACAGTATCATTATCTAATATAATCTAACTGTATATACATGGTTTATGGTATTAGCAGGTATTATTTATTAGTGTTTAGCCTATTTTTTTAGTATTATGTACGGGTTTAGCCCAAGTCTTAGTTAGCTATCTCTTCAAGTATTTTAACCTATATATATATATATATATATCTTCGTATTATTGCTTAATGATAAATCAAGGTAATACCCCAAATTGGGGTAATTCGTTTCCCCGTTCTTGTCGTGCATCAGAAATAGAATTAGGGTTTTAACTTTTAACCCCGAATTGATTTTTTTGAAGCTCCATCCTATTCTCACTTGCATAATAGCTGAAGTTTTACTTCAATCAATTGTCTAAAAACGAAAACTCCCTGATCGTTAAACCCTAAATAAATTCAACCAATGGCTCAGCCCAACAATTCTGCTGGAGTTGATAACACTTTCAGACGGAAATTTGTTAAAGAAGAATATTTACAACGTACTCGTGAGCATGAAGAAAAGGAGTTGGAAGGGCGTTCCAAATCAAAATCAAAAGGTCTGCAGGTGCTAAAGAAGCCATTAAAGCATAGGGATTATGAAGTGGACCTTGATTCTCGACCGGGGAAGACTCAGGTTGTCACTCCAATTGCGCCCCTTAGCCAGCAGGCTGGATACTTTTGCTCTGTTTGTGAATGTCTAGTGAAAGATTCTGCAGACTATCTGGACCGTATCAATGGAAAGAAGCATTAACGAGCATTGGGAATGTCCATGCAGGTGGAAGGGCATCTCTTGAACAGGTTCAGCAACTATTTGAAAACCTCAAGAAGCGAAAAGATCCGGGAACGTTTACTGAGCAAGATCTTGATGAGCGAATCTTGAAACAGCAGCAAAAAGAGGAGGAAGCGTCAAAAGCAAGAAAGGAAAAAGAAGAAAGAGAAAGCTAACTAAGACTTGGGCTAAGCCAGTACATAATACTAAACAAATAGGCTAAACACTAATAAATAATATCTTAATATATGGATGATTAGGTATGTACATTTATTTGAAACGTAGTGTTATGATTACATTTGATAGGTTAACTTTTTGTAAGACACAACTTCCTTTTGAAATAAATCAACTACAACTTTTAGGATTTACGCATCTAAAGTAGCAACGGTTAAATTTTCTTCATATGAAGCTGCATAACTTGGATTTAAATTGTGCAATTCTTGGTAAGAGCAAAAACTAGGGAAGTTATGTTTCATCTATTTGGATGCACAAAATATGGAATTTGTGACTAGCGTATGAATGCTTATAATGCAACCAAGAGAATTTTTCAGATTATCCATTCGAGTTTATGTTAATATTAGTGTTAAAAAGAAAACAATTCACGTTTCAGTTTTATGTATAGTTTCGGCTTTTCCCAGCATATATTAACCATGCTAGATGAATTGCGAGCCTAGGTTCAATTATGAAAATTAGTAAACCTTCCGTGATTTTTTTATAGTTTTTATTTGTCCTT
The DNA here is from genome assembly GCA_963921325.1 of Logfia minima. Taxonomy (NCBI): domain Eukaryota; kingdom Viridiplantae; phylum Streptophyta; class Magnoliopsida; order Asterales; family Asteraceae; genus Logfia; species Logfia minima. The sequence continues at coordinate 12,132,211 of OY992770.1, read as the reverse complement.
TTTGTCTTCTTTTGCTCAAGTGTTATACGTTATATATGATGCCAGGAAAGCTTGCCTATTTTCCAAGGTGACTATCCAGCTCATATATTATATTGTTGTATGCTGTTCTTTGTTTTGGTGGGGAATATATTGGGGCATGTACAACTAGCTAACCTGGCAATAATACTACATAACTGTTTCTTTGTTGTCAGGAAGGTATAAGTTAATACAGGAGATCTGTTTGATTCATAAAATAGTAGTGTTCTTAGACAATGAATCTCAACTGTTTCCTTGGTTTCTCTGTCATTATAATATTAGTACGAATCCACGTTCTGGGCCTGTGATAAATGACTAAATATCATTCATATAGACGTTTACATCTCGATGATAGTTTCTGCTGTATTGTTCACATGACCCATTCCTCTAGAAATTACTTTTAATTGATCTATTACGATTGGATAAAACTTTGTAATGTAAACATTTTATTCCAGATAAACTCAGTTTTAGCATAATATTCTGTATTGCTTATTAAAATCCTATTTGCCTCCTAAACTTGCAATGTTAGCAGTCTTCTAAATGCTTACACACGACAATAAATTGTTTTATGGAGTGGCATTTCATGATATTTTCAGGTTAGAGAAAATGAAATAAAGGAGACTGGGACGAGCACAAGTGAAGTAGTACAAAGAGCAAAGAAACCAGATGCTCGACATAGGGAGGAATCATCCAGAACAAGTGAAAGCAGTGACATGATATTTGAAACATCTCACCATCCATGTCATTTCTTTGGGCTTGCAAAACAAGCATTTCTTAAATGCTTAGGAATAGATTCTACCCCAAGACAGCACGAAAAAGAGGATTGACAATGTATGCCACTTCCCATCTCCTTATGAATTGTATAGTGTTTCCATCATTTGTTAATCCCTTTTTAGATCAGTTAATTTTGATTCTCGATGTTACATGGTAGCAATCACTTTGAACGTGATTGTGGTTACATTTGATCTTTAGATAGTTAGAATGAGTTTGTGTCAACTATTAATGTTGGTGTCCAGGTTCAATTGTTAGAACCTAGTAAAAGGAAATATGTAACCAGCAGTGCATGATTCAAGGACAAAGTTGTAGATGATGAATTGGTAAAAATGATTTACTGGCATGCTGTATAAAGTTGCTTGACAAGCCATTCAAATTCTCAACCAGATTTGTTACCGATCATATTTTTTATTTGATCTACTGTTTAACTACCAACACCTCTAAGGCTCTGATATATGCAGTAATCCAAACATCTAAGATATATTTAAATTATACAGAATGTTGCTGACACTCGGACAAGCAATGGTCACGTTACCATTTTCACTCTGATTCCAGACTCGCCCTTAGTTCCCCAACGGATTCTTGCTCGAGTGTAATCACACCCAGTTGAGTTACCTATATTTGTATTTAAAGTTGTAAACATTTGAATGATATAAATACAAATTACATTTAAATTATAGAGAATACTGCAGACACTCAGACGAGCAACATTAGTTTTACCATTTTCACTCTCTCGTTCCAGACACACCCTTATTTTCCCAACAGATTCTTGACCGAGTGTAATTGCACCCGATTACCTATATCTGTATTTAAGTTGTATACAGTTGAACGATATAAACAAAAAATCCAGTACCATGATCTTGATGAACAAACCACACTCTCAAGAGCTGTCATATCATCGATGAACTCAGTATTCAGACATGCTAATATGAAGATATACCTTTCATTGATATTGCAAATTTACAAAACTAATCACGCTCGGCCCCCCTACAAAAATCATGACCATCCTAGTACCGAGCCAACGCTTACAGGTTTTAACAAAATAAAGCTTATAGCACTAATATATTCTATAACTTTCAACTTTCTTTGAATAAACTACTCTTAAGTTTGTCCAGTTCTTTGTGCCCATGTAATCTTTGTGATACAATCTAAATTTGATTTGGTTTACCGTGGTTGAATTCATGAAGCTCAATGAAAGAAGTTATATTTCACACGTTTTTGTATCATTTTGAATGACTTCAAGTACCGGTGCGTTGCAAAAGAAACACCTTTCACAATTGATGAGATGCCGATTTATGCAGCCAAAACAGGAAATATGGGTGCATGGTAAGAACTTGGCATCCGCTTCACAAGAGTAGCAGATGCAGCACATATTGTCATCACTATCTGCTTCTCCTTCGTGGCTCACTCTCTTCATCGTTCTGGAGATAAGATGGCTAGAAAAATCCTCTAATTGCCTTAGTCTCGTGAGATGAACATCCCCCTTGAAGGTTCCACCCTGGTAAGGAAACATTGTCAGATAATGTAATAAAATATAACCCAAATAGACCCATTTGTATAATTTTGGGACAATTTTGCCACATATACTATTGTTTTAAGCCCTTCAGGTCAAGCAGCTACAATAAAGTCATGAAGCATAAACCAAGTTAGAAATCATACTCCATTGACGATAGCTTTTCAAATTCAATGATGCAACTCTAAAATTTATCAATCTAAAAATTCATATTCTAGTCAATAAGCAGGTGTGTGTGCATATTTCTTTGAGAATGCAGCTTTGATATGGCAAAGCAAATTCAAGTTTATAGTGTTCATCTATGAAAGTAATCCCAAACGGGGATAATCCAGAAGCTGCTTTGCCCACTCCTAAATGCAACTAAATATGCTGATGTATCCTCCTTTTATCTTAGGGTTAATGGAAAGTTTACACACTTTTTACTATTGCAAGTATATATGTTTTATAAGTCTATTGTGTGTATTCAACTTTCTAAAAATGCATAATGTATGTATTAAATTTCTAATGTATGTATGAAAGTTTCTATTGCATGTATCGAAAATCAACATAAATATATACAATACACATTTTTAGAAAGGTTAATATACGCAATAGAACTTCTAAAAGATGAATGCATACAACAGGAGAAAATGTAAACTTTAATACACTATAGACCATTATCCCTTTATCTTAGTGGGAAATCAAGCGACGGAAAAGAAAACGTATCAATTACCACCACTAAAGAAGCGAACACCTGTTTATTGCATATAGATTAAATAGTGGCAATATTCACCCATTTTTACTTACAAAGGGGTCGACTTGGGTTATTATATCTATAATGGGTAATGGGTTATATAAGTAAAATATAAAGCAGCTAGAAATGGAAGACAAGTGGTTCCATATTCTCCCAATGTTTATTTTTTATACATAAATCCAAGGCATTAGATTGTTTGCGTAACAATAATCGTTTTTGATATTATATTTAACACATTATAAAGTACAAAAACACTTTGAACAGATGGTCTTTTGGGTCAAGCCGATAGGCCCGTTTGGACTGTCACAGGAAATCTACCCGTTTTGACCCATTACCCACCCCAGCCCAAACGCAAATCTTGCCAATCTAGTGAGATGTAGTTGTAAGTCAAACTAACCCAATTAAATTCTAAAAGATACTGGAATCCAGAGATAAGAGTATCAGCACAATCCATGCTCGCAAAGATGCTGACAATATCATTCTGTTCTCTGGAGTCTGTTACAAGGCTTGCATCCAACAAATTCAAGATGATACCAACTAGAGGTGCCAAAATCATGCCTCTGTTGACTTTCTCTGGAGCTTGACCAGGTCTTTTAAGTGTCCTGTGGAAGCACAATAATTATCATCTTAATTAAGTGAACCGTTGAACCATATACTATCCAGCCATACAATTACATTAGGAACAGTAAATGTGAGGTTGCATCTTTAACCAAATCTAGTACCAAAACATATTAGTGTTGCAACATAAATTTCAAGTAACCAGATTTTAGAATAATTGCATTGAAAGTCTTTTCTATTTGTCAGAGTCTCCAACTAATATTATGTACAGATTATGGCATTGTGGCCTAAGGGCAATCATATGATAATGAGAGCATGCATATTTGTGCTTATAATATGGTTGGAGCTAGAGGAAAAACTGGTGGTTTTCTAATATACTTCAGTCAGGTTGGGTCGAACAGCAAACATTTCTCTGTCCTTTTTTAGAAACTTCTACAGATAGTTAATGCGTTACAAACTTGTTTAACCTGTTTCCTTTTTAACTAACATTTGTAATTTTAACCATTTGGACCCTTAGAGATAAAACATAACCAAACCGACTGATTCATTAGTAAATGGGTTGAAATAGGCAGCTTTGTTTGGAAGTATGAAACGACAGCCCTCACCCAAACAAAAATCAAAAGTAAAGTAAAAGTCGCATGTAGGCAAAGGGATTTCTAATATTGCATCTATAACCAGATTAAACACCAACTGCATACCTGTTATCTAATAAAAACAAAAACTTTGAGTAATTGAGTTTTTGAACTCAATAAAACAGAAAACTTATAGGGCACAGTCTGAATGTCTTTGAATAAAACTAAGACCAGAATTCAAAGGAACTCTATAAATGCCCCCAACATCTACTAAAATTTTTTCCTTCACTTCAACTGGGACATCACATCCAAATGGAGCTAGAAAAAAGTTGCAGAACTTTCAGTATTTGAGAAAATTCACGTCAATTAAATGAATAACTTACAGGTCAAAGAATTCAGGATCCGCAACTGAAGTCAAATGGTTCAGAACAAAGACAACCAACTCTACTAATCTACGCAAGTTTGTATCTGCCCCACACAGAAAAGCCTGAGGAATCTCACAAGTACAAAACTCAAGTACCCTTGCTAGATTGCTTGAGAGATCAAATATAACACTGCATTTCCTCTGCTGAAACTCTATCATCTGCAATAGAGAAGTTGCATTTTATATAAACTTTGAACATAGATTTATATATATATATATATATGAAACACACTAGTTATTGCTTACCAAATAAAACATAAGTTTGAGAATATTACTGTACCTGGCATTTATCTTGCATTTCTCGGATGGAAACTGAAAATTCTGTCATTGCCCAGCTGAGGGTATTAAAAAGACGATTGAGAAATGCGGAAAATAATTCTTCATCCTTAATACATGCCTCACGTAGTAATTTCTGTCGGTCAAAAAATGTAGACGTTAGAATCAATAAGGAATCGTTTCACAAAATCTAAGCATTTTGAATTAAAAACTTTCTTCAAATAAAAAACCATGCACTAATTCAGACTTGGTTGCTTCAAAAAGTCACCTGAAACACACTAGAAGTTGATGAAGACTCTCCATGCTTTGAAGATCCAAATCCACAGCCCTTGCACAACCGTATCAGTATATTTGTTACAGGAATCCATGACCGGTTGTCAAATGCTGATAAAAGTGATGTTGGCAGGCTATGAGTTGCTGCTTGGTTGCTCTCAAAAGCAGCCAGGAACTCCTTGTACCGAACCAATACAGAAATTGATTGAAGAAGTAGATCTCTTAACTCTGCACTTGATATCCTCGGGTCGCTGAAGTGGGTAGCAACAAAGGTAACCTGAAGAAGGGATATTAAGAACATCAGTTTTGTGTAGATTTTCAAATTTATCAACTAAAAGATTACTTGGTTAATTTTAATATATGGATAAGGAGAACATACAAATGAAGTAAGCCCTTGCTTTATAAACATTCCTGCAGGAACAAATGGAGGATCACTTTTTCGCAGCACGTGGAAACAATCAACCTGCAAGCAACATTGAAGGGTTACTTACTACATTTAGGCTGCAGATATTAAGAAGGTGTAATGGTGTACCATAGTTTCCAAATAAAACTCAGGAATATAGCCGAAAACCAGATCCATTTTGCTAAGAACCAGAAGCAATTGAACAATCCACATACACGCTGCATACATTCCTCTTTGTTTCCATCTGGCAAAAAGAGAGATGTGGTACCTACAATACAAAGAGTGTGATTAAGTAAAATTGATCTGCGTACGTTATAACAAATACAGGATGTCTCACTAACTTGATCACTAATTTTCTTTTAGATACATAACCTGCTTATGTATCAACTTACCAAGCACAATGGCGCACAGAATCAATAACTTCTTCACGGTAGACACTTCGAGCCTCCTTTAAGCGCCTTAGTTGTTCGCCACTACCTCGCTCTCTAATTTGTCTATCGGTTTCTTCCAACTGGGATATTAAATGTGACTGATGGGACATGTAAGCCGACGCCTGCAATGAAAAATAATCATGTCAGAGATATAAAGAATCTGCATACATGCATACTATATATGTACATACATGTACATATGGGAAAGATGATTTCTTTATTGTTTCGCCGAGGACAAATGTCAACCTTACTACTTGCAAAAGAGAGAACACAACGAACATGGTAACAAATATAAGAAGGTAACTTTTTTTTCATTTACCAACTTCAAATTTTTGATGTCACAAGTAGTACCACATTCAACATATTTCAGGAGGTAACGAAAAATTAAAACCAGTGCTTATTTGACCTTAACGCTAGAAATTATACAGTTTTTTAGGGGTTTTCATCTTCCTTACACATAACATGCTATCCAAAGAATTGAACCTACGACTTTTTAAAGCATACAAGTACTAATAAAAATAGATCAAAATCGATTGATGAAACTGAACCACTTTTTTTGCATAATTTTTGTGATCAAATGGGCGAGATAGGGACACTATTGTACCATGCAGACGAATAACCTTCATTTTGAAATTGATAGTAAAAAAGTAAAACAAGATCAATATTTCAAAAATACAGAGCACAGGAAAGGTTTCTTCTACTATTTCAAAGGAGTATTAAAAAGGATGATAAATTGAACCTGTTTAAAGTTCGGTGCAAGGCCCAAATGGTATAACAAAAGCATGGCATCAAGAAGTTCCTCTTCCACTAATGTCGAGGAAGATGAAGTGCTCTCTAGTGTTACAACCCTTACTTGCTGCACTGGTCGATATCCAAAATCGGAATCTGACTGGTCACTTGTGCTCGGTTTGTCAGCGATTTCATCATTCAAATTTCCAGTACTGCACTCAGCTGCCACCTGTGCAGATCTCTCTGGAATTGAGTTGCGATGGCTCTGAGAAGCTTTAGTTGTGTATCTGAAAGGATTTTTAGATATTCTTGAAAAATTGGCATCCCAACTGAAACAACAACACGGTTTCCGACTTCCTACATGTGTTATTCTGGTTTCTTCATCATCGACACATCCTTCTTCCCACCGAACTACTTCTACTTCGGGGTCCACATTTACAGGATAAAAATTTGCTAGATGGCTGTATGACCCACCAAGTCGTGGGATCTCAACTCTATGAGGATCATTTTTAAGAATCAGAGGAAGGGGGAAACTTTGTTGGCCACCTCTGTGAAGAAACCCAATATGGGACCCTTTACTAGTACCAGAACCCATCATCCAGCCACAGTCCCTCATTGCAAATCCTTCTGATAAAAAATGAAGTATGACTGTAAACAACGAAACAAGAACCGAATTGCTTGATATTCCAGGAGGTGGAATATTGCGATCTGCTCCCCTATTTCGCAAAATAATGTTCTGTAAAAACGTTCTGAACACGGATCCAGGTAACTGAGGAGGTGTTACAGGTGGAACGAACTGCATGACTAGGCAGCAAAGGTCCCTATGTTTCTCCTCAATCTGCAAAACAGGTGCACAAAATACTAGTAAGCATATAAAAGAACTATAAGGCATTAACCAAAGTGAAAGTAACGGTTTTATTTCTTTTCGTTATGTTTGTAACCATGTCCTGTCAGATCACAGTAAACTTAACCATTTATGCAAGAAGATGCCCACAAGACCATTTTCAGAAAAAATGAACATGTGCATGAGTCCATTACAAAAAAAGATATATTCTCTACAGGTTGTCCGCACGACTCTAGAATTTTTCCTATACACTTTGAACTAGAAATAATTTTGAAAATTCTACAGTCATATGTGGCTGGGGAACACATGGAGAAGATAAAGAAATGATGAAACCATACATGAACTCCTTTTACAGTTTAGGACCCTTTTATGCATTTCAGCCACATAATGTATTGCAATAAAGCTAAATAATCATCCATGTCCGGTCAGATTATTCAAACTCCAAGCATTTGGTTTAATAACTGAAATTGTTCATGAAGAGGGGTAGGGAATAGATACATCCATTAGTTATTCCCCCCCCCCCCCCCCTCCTCAAACTGCGAATCAGGTGACGGTATCATTGTTGTTATTATTACATATCCCCCATTTTTCTAATTTTGTAAATCATTCTATGTTTTCTCAGTATTATAATTACAATATCATGAAGGTTAGCTCTTTATCCATGAAATGCTCTTGATCTAGATTAGAAAATGTTCCCTATAGTGATTAAAAAAAATGCTGTTCTAGTAGAAAGTGATAAATAACAGTAAAGTTTACGTAGGAAGAGGGAAACCATACCTTATCAATTGCTTCTGTTAAGGTTCTAGTTGTGAGCATCATGCTACTTTCGTAAGAGATGTCTTCACATGAACCAGGCCACCAAACAGAAGGTATCATATGCTGAAGGTCTTGTTTACTGGGACTTCTCTGAGATAGAAATCCTTCAAACAAAAACTCAAAATCTGACATCTTCCACCAAACCACCATCAGATCATCCCGTCTCAACATGTGGCAAGCCAATGCAAGATATGGATATGAACCCGAATATGGGCTTTCTCTTAAAACGATAGATGCAGTCTTACAACAGTATGAAAGGGCAGAAAGGAGATGTTCAAACATCACTGTCGACCCAGGGAACTCAAGTAAGACATCAAGTACTCTATCCAAGCTTTCATAATCATGAGGCGCTTGATCCCGGAAAACATCCATGAGAAAAGATAAAAATGGGCCCCAACTTATATATTCTACACTCTCTGCATTAGCGTCAAGAGCAGAGAATAACTCCATGCATATTCCAAGAGAAACCGGATTATAAAGCTCGTTAACAGGCATGAACCTCTTTAATCTTCTTAGTTTCTCCATACAATTATGACTGCTCCTCTCCCCCCGCCACATATTCAACAACTTTGAAAAGCATTGAAGTAAACAAATTACCAATTGATTTGTTGATGGTGGCAATTGGATTGGTTGGAATTCTTGAATAGGATATCGAAAAGGGCGAGCCCCGAAATTTAAATCAGACCGTTCACCTTGAGAAAGAGAAATTGCGGGATAATACCCTAGCCCGGGCACCATTTTCCGTATTCCATTAAATGCTACACCAAGTGAAACACCGTTTCTATAATATGAGATTTCATCATTGTCAAAATCTATGCAGCATCCAATCACATCACCAACAACCCATGACTGGCCATAAGCCTCAGCATTTAGATTCCATTTGATCACCCTTTTACCATCAAATGCATAAGAATCCTCAGCATCACCTACACCTGTGTGTTCTGTGAATGGGCAAGAAACAGTAGCCCATCCAAGCTGCTGTAACCCAGCAGTCTCAAGAGTTACTTCATACATCCATTTACCTTTCCATACACATGCACTTGCCCGTGCACTACTGAACACTGCATGGCTCTCAACTAGCAATGGTGGTTTTACAATCTGAAATTCACCACATACACTTGATTCTTCAATTGTAAAAACATAATGTCTAGACCCATCAACAATAGCAGACACTCCTTCTCGACATGTATCAACGGTCAACAAGGTGTTATGATGCCTCAAGTAATCATTCCTTATAACAGAACAAATTACATTAGCATCAACTTGACAGGTCAACAAATTTATCGTTTTACACGGAAGATCAAACACGTGTTCAAGAGTTCGTTCTAGTGACTGTTCACCAAAATCATCACAATACGAGATAAGACGGTTTTTCTGACTACTATCCTTCCTATCCTCATCATTCAGTATCAGAGCCAACCCAGAAGCAAGCCTGTTTACACGTTGGGTGTCCTCAGCCATTGGTGAAAAAAGGAGAAACGTCACACCGCCTTGGCAAAGTGACTCCTCAAATCCTACCAACAGCCCAGCCTACACCAATATAGTCGAAGTATACATCTACCACCCATCAAATTACAACAAAAATTCAATATCTTAGTAGAAAAAACACCAACTTTTACCCTGAAAATCAAACAACAGTAATCAACAAACAGAATCCAATACTCCAAAAATACACACCTTTTGTCAAATACAACCAAATTCATTCATATAAGCTTATAACTTTAACTTATTTTGCTTCAAGTACGTATACACAAAAAACTCTACCAGTTTCAATCAACTTGAACTCATAATCACAGCATGATTCTTATCAAACCTAAAACAACGAACAAAGTATGAATAAACTAGGGAAAAACCTCAATCAAGCAGTAAAATACCACAAACTCAATACTAATTCAAAAGTCATCAATCATCGTACAAATTAAAACACAAAATCAAACTACTTACAAATCATGAAGCTATATACACCATCAGTCCGTACCAAACGCAGCAATTTAAAAAGCAATCAGAGATTGCAGACGTCCTTAATTTAGGTTTGATAAGAGATAAATGAGGGTTAAGGTTTGGCAAAATCAAGTAATTTGACTAGTGCCAGAAATTGGGAAATGGACGATTGAGAAGTCAGGGATGAAGACAAACAATCAAAGTAAAAGAAGGAGCTTCGGGCTGGTGACGCTCAAAGGCTGACTCAAATGATCAAACTGAAAATGCAACCCTATTTACTGACACGTGTCCGTTTTATTACCGAACGATGGCGGCTTAATCCACAGTTCGCACACCGCTCGCGGTCTAGAAAGATATTCCCTTTTGTAGCTCACGTTTCTCTTTCTAGACTTTTTCAAATTAATTAATTATCTGTTTCTAAAAATAAATATATAATTAAAAAATTTATCTACATGAGAATAAAAGATTGTTTTATATTTTGTCACATATGTAAAATGATACATGGCGACTTCTCATAATTTAAAAATAAATAATTATTTAAATTTAAAAGATAAACTAAAAAATAAATTTAGATATAGTTAAATAATATTTGAATATTTGAATATTTGAATATAAAAATAATTAATTAAAAAATCTATAAATCCTACTCAAACACTAATTGAAAATAATATTAAACTATTAAATCTATAAAAATTATGAATATAAAAATTGATTAATTTAACTTGCTGCTGAAAAATAATATTAAACTATTAAACCTATAAAAATTGTAAATATAAAAATTGATTAACTTAAATTGTCGTGCATCGCACGGTTTAAATCTAGTATATATATATTGCTGCTATTTTACAGTATGTAGTAAAAACATGAGTAAATATAAAAGAAAATTGACAGTTTATAAGAAATATAATGTGATAATTATATTTTTAGATTACATATATGCAATAAATGAGATCAAAGAGAGTATTTTCATTTTGCGATTTACTATTATATCTATATTTTTGTTTCTTTTATTAAATTTTCATGATTTGTGATTTTGATATTGATATTGATTTGTAAAATTTATAACATTTTCTTTATGAAGTATTAGTTTAATGTTAGATAGATCAAATTAGATTTAGATTAAAAACGAAATGTACAGTAAAAAATACTGTAATATTTATCTATGAAATCAATCATTTCTTTTTATTTTGTACATCACGAAAATTGATATGAACATCACAATCATACAATGTATTGATTAAACGAATTTATTATATGCACATCTATTTTTATGATATACAAATCCCTGCTCATTTGTTTGTAGTTTTTGATGACGACTATATTTATAATAGCCGTAACTAGTAATAATATGCATAAACATTGTAATATATGTTAGTATCACTATTAAAGTTGCTACATACTATATTATATACACGTGTAACATATTCATAATCTATCTATAAAAAGTATAATACTTTTATCAAACAAACATAATGATTCAAGTTCGAATTGAAGTGTTTTATATATAAATGGGACAGTTTTAGATTTTAAAGTAGTTATTTTTAAATAGTTGAATGTTTTGTAGGAACTCAAAGTAAATTCATCTTCAAATATCTAGATTTTTTATTTAGGAAAGCAATGTTTTAAATTTACATTGAAGATAGTAGCAATATGTCCTTTTAATTAACGTCATTAGGTCGGTGATGTTAGGAGATAATGAGACATTCGATATAACTCATATATTCTATTAATAATTACTCACATATAACATTAGGTCAATCTAGAAAAAGGAAAATGAGACAGCTTTAGGTTTTATAGTCATTAAACACTAGGTCAATCTTTCATTCCATCTTTAGAGCAATAAATCGTCTCCTAATACTTGATCATTAAAATAAATAAAAATATATTATCATATTATATAAGACATAAGTTAGTATTAGGGTACCCATTATCATAAACTTTTCTTAAGAGCATAATCTCACGTCATAAAATTCATTTAATATAAAAAATAAAAAAAGGATTAGAAAAAGGAAAATAGGGAAAAAAAAGTATGAATTTATAAATTTTGGACCTCTTCAAATTTATTTTCATATATAAATATTAGCTAAATATCCTCTGTGATTCACGGTTTTATAGAAAACGTCATCATTTTTCTAAATCTAATATCTAACATAAGTAATTGGTACTCTCAATATCAAGTGTTAACGCCTATAATATCTTTATAAAAAGAATACTTACTATAAAAGTGTTTCCTTTTCCTGTCACAACCCAAAAAGGAAAACGTGATTAATATCTTTTTGTTGGATTAGGAAACAGTTCGTGAGCATTTAATCAAATACAAATCATCCTTACACTATATCCAAGTTGTCAACTTTATCACCTCATTAAACAAATTAACACTTTCATCCCTTAGTTAAGAAACAGTCCACACCAAATCACATGGTATTGATTTGCTTAACTTGAAACACAAATCAACCATTGTCTACAAATCTTTCCTTGACCAAAAAAATCCTCAAATCAATATAATTATTGAGTTATGAAAGAGTTGAAAATAACAAATGTTTTTTTTCTTTTTAAATCAAATCAAAGAGTTGAAAATATGAGTCAACTATATGGATCATCCCCCTCCCAACGTGGAACAACATTAGAGGCACATAAAGTTCGGTTTCTACCATCTTGAAGAAGTGCAAGTCACATGGTGAGGCTACAAAGCACAAAAAAAGTATGCTCTTTTTTTATCCACAAGTGTTTGAATTCTGTAGATATGACCACTTCAATCTAAGCTAAGGGTCACTCAAAGTGCCTCATGTGCAATCTTGTTAGTCCCCACCACTTCACAAAAGGCCCTTTTGAGGTTATTTAAGGGAATATATTTTAGGGTTATTCTCGTTCTTTAGACATGATCTTATCACTTGGTTACATGTTTGTTTGGGTTGAAACATTAAAGGTTCATATATTACTGGTATTTTCATTAACCTATTACTGTGGCTTAATCGTAATGCGTCATAATATCTTTACAAATGGTATTATGTTCTAACATCTCTAATTGAATATCGTGAAGGTAACGAGGAAAAGAATCGAAAATGGTCACATGAAATTCCAATTACATTGTGTACATCTTAGTATCCTAAACAAAAAAAATATATTTCCAATTATATTGCGTACATCTTAGTATCCTAAACAAACATCTTTCGTTTATTCATTCTTGGTATTTTCGTTGTGTGTCATTTTAGCTAACTGAAAGCTACCAATTACTTTAAGTTTAATGTTATATTGATAAACAATTTCTTAATAATCAAAAATGATGTACTCACACGTTGACGTAGTTGGGACTTAAACACCAGTTAATGAACTCTTTAAAATACATTAATTAATATACCGTTGTACAAAAGTGTTACTAAACTTCCTAAGGGTGTATAATAGATATTGAGAAGGGAATGTGTTCACTTTACGCCACCATATCGAATGGAACCTTATATATTATTGCAGTTATCTTTGGCTCTATGATTCAATGAATCAACTTTTTAAAAAGATAACTTTGAAATAAAACTTTATCCATACATTCAAAACTATTACCTTACTTTGGAAATATATTTCTCTTGTTATAAAACAGGAAAAGCTATTGTGATGTTTCAAAAGATATAATGCGTCATAATGTTTTATGAACAAATATAAACGATAATCAAAATTAGATCATCTTTAAATGCACATTATAATCATATTACCTTTAAGTCCACATCAAAACCAAGTGGCATGTGCCATTATATGAAACCTTTTATGTTTGCAACCAACTTAAATTAGTTATTGCAAAATTTACAAGAGTTGAGAAGGAAATCTGCTCACTTTATAGTTTATACCACAAAATATGTATCCATATAAAAAGGAATATAATGTATTCCTACATTTATTCGTTTATTAAGCCTCAAGAAAAGAAAAGATACACATCTACGATCTATCTATATGACTATATGTATACATGAAAATAACTTCTTCTTTTTTGTGAGGTTTGTAATATATCTCATATCTCTAATCTCTAATCTCTAACTACATATAATGTATTTTTAACATTGTCTTAAAATTACTCTCAACACAAGAGAATATCTAAATTACCTTTATCTTATAGTATTTCCATTAATAAAAGTATTCCCTATTCATAATTCATATTCTATTATCTATTATTATATATAAATAGATAATGTATAAATACAACTATTTAAATCAGATATTAATTCATACAAAACACATAAAACAATTAAATAATTATTAGTTTTTCATTACCATCATTGTTATTTCTACCGTCGCATTGCGCGGGTATCATTCTAGTATATATATATATATATGGGGGAATGATCAAGATGGAATGGGTAAAGCTAATAAAGGTCGTCCGTTAATAATCATCACGGTGAGTGTTAGTTAACATTTATCATGACAAAATATTTTTAAATTAACATTCATTAAAAAAAATGATAACTAACATTCACCGTGATGAATGTTAACGGACGGCCCAGATTAATTTCTCTCTTTCCTTAAAATTACTCATTTCCTCTGAATCACCTATATATATATATAGAGAAATGATGGAAGCTCCAAATCTTGAGTAAGAAGGGAAACAAATTTTAGCACTTGCTTTTTTCATAAATAAATGCTTTTAACATTCATTTGTGATGAATGTTAATTTTTGAAATTATTTGTGTTTTTTAAAATTCATTTATGATGAAATTAAAGGTTGAAATTTGCTTCCTATCATTTTCTAATTTTTTTGCTTCCCTCTTGATCCCCATTATTAATAAAATTTTACACAACTAGTGTTAGCTAAGGTCTATTGTTGTTTATTTGTTTTTTTCTAAAGACTAAGGTCGATACCAACGTGATGCACGGTTGTAACACTATCGATACTATATTTATGACAACATATGTTTTAATATTTAGAAAAAGTAGTTACAACTAAATGGAAAGTGTACTGATGATATGGTAGGTTGAATAAGGACGAAGATATTCATATTATAGAATGAGTATACATTTCACGCATTTTATTTCCCTATCATAAATTGGAAATAACTATAATACACTTCTTGATCTTTAAGTTACATTTAATCGATCGAATGATAAGTAAAAAGATTGGTATCATTCCAATAGAGCTTTACAAATAGTTAAAGAAACTTTCATAGATCTTGCGGTACATCTTTATAGACAATGCTGATTAATTTGATATATCTTCCTTCATGTTCATAAAACACAAGAGACATTGTTGTAAATTATGAATCGCTAGTGTAGAGAAAGCATGAAAAACATTTTGTTAGATGAGAGAGTCTGTCAAATGAAATGTCCTAATCTGTTTGATTTATACATCAGAAAAAAATTGAAAATAGAACTAAATCTACAATCAACTCTTGATTTGATTGATACTCCCAACAACAACGAAATGCAATTCGCAGCTTCAATCATCATGAAATCCCATATATCTTGCATACGAATCACAACACCATGTTTGCATTATTTTGATAAAGCAACAATACTCCATCTTGACTCTTTGCACTCCGAATGGTTACCTTTCTTAGCATTTTGATAATAATAATAATAATAATAATAATAATAATTGTTATTATTATAATAATTATTAAATTAATAATAATAAACAATAATATAATAATAATGATAATAACTCCACGTTTTAATCTATCTAGTAATAATAATAATAATGATGATCATATAATGATCATAATTAAATCTTTACTTTTAACAAATAACTTGGATGTAAATTATGATTTTTGGTGTCTACTAAAACAGGACATTAACATCATCATTTTGACATCCTCTCCAATTGTAAACCATTCTATATATTTTTAGGTGTCACTGTAGACTTTGCCTTCTCATCAAAACGTTTATTCTTCAATCGTAACAACTGTTTGAAACATTGTATTCGTTATTTATTTCTTATTATTCATCCAACATATGTAACCAACTTTTCTTTACTAATTGATTCATTAATCCATTCAATAGAAGGTAAATATTAATTCAATAAAAGAAAATATAGATTGATGGTTGTCTCTACATTCAGGACCGATTAATTTGATGCAACTTTACAAAAGTTTTCTTTATTAATTCCGATAAACGTAAATTACCAACCGTTACGCGAAACAATTTTCCCCTTAATATCTAATATTTTATCAAGATATTAATTATATAATTAATTACTACAATACTTAATATATTGATATAATTATATTATTAGTTTGAAGAAGTACGGTAGAATGACGTCAATGAGAATCAAATAACAAAAAACACAAAGATGGATACGTGAATTAGAAAGAGAGGGTGTTGTTATAAATTTACTATAAATCGTAAAAGTGTGTTGTTATTGTAGTGTGGGATTAAATAACAAAAGGTCAAATGAATATGTATGTTAACGATGATATAAAATGGTGTGTTATTTATAAAAGGGTATTGATATTTGTACTATTAATTTTAATAAATTTATTATAACTGTGCATTATTAAGTAAAATTGTACACATAGTTAATACATATTTTTGATGAATTTATTAAAAGTGATAGTAAATTTATCATTACCCTTTATGAAATGATAGGTTATAGTAGGAATAAAAATGTTTCAGAAGAAAGTCGGCTATTAATATAAGGTTATTCGAGTGATGGAACATAAGACGTTACAAAAGTTGTGTCACTTAAGACACAATGGTTGGTATCAGGAGGCATAATGTTTAAGATAGGTGGTTGCTAATTAAGATTATTGAAATTAAAGAAAATGTTTGTGAAGTTGTAGCATTTATAATTTTGAAATTAACAGGTGGTTGAGAGTTAGAGATAACCAATGCTTTTTATTATTTATTTATTATTATATTATTGGATGAATAAATTACTTATTACTAATCGGTTGAGTTTATTTAGCAGATAAAATACAAAACGTTTCAAATTTCAATTGTGTCATTTAGTTTAGTTATGATTGGAAGCATGGAAAGGAGAAGCATACACGTGAAATATGAGGTACGTGACATTTTAAAGAATATACGATGGAATAGCAATATATAATATAAGCATTATTAAATAAAAGATTAACATTAAAATTATAATGAATTATTTTACGTGAAATAATGACTATATGAGTCATTTGTAATTGGAGTTGATTAGAAGGATATGATTGGGACGGAAACATAGAAAAAGATAAGTCACGTGTTATCTCGTTTTAATACATGTGATATGTGATGATGATGATGATTCAATTCCCTGTAAAGTGTTAACTTATTTAGATCTAAATAAAACAAATTCACATCTTCCTTTCACATTTTACAATTATGACACGAACTTTTAAAAGCATAAAACGACTTTCATTCAACATATAGAACATGTAAGAGTCAAAGAGATTAAATCGATAGTTCTATGTAAATATTTTTTGTTATTGTTTGATTACTTGTTCTGCTAGATTTAAAGCAATTTTTCATTACAATATTTAGGCTCAAATATAATAATAATTTATATATGGATATGAATACAATAGGCCGGCAATGCAAGGATAATGATACCCATAGAAAATAGAAACGTGCTTAATTATCCATTAAAAATATAGTAGTTGATATATATTAAGAACCACAATTAATTAAATAACTTAGTTGTTTCAATCTGTTAATCAATATTTTATAAATATATATTTTAAACGTACAATGTTGTTCCATCAGATCGGAATATAATATCTTTTGCGAGCGTCGGGAGAAAGGCGGTGCCAGTGATCGATATGCAAAAGGTTGAGGAATTAGAGAAAGAATTAGTGAAAACATACGAGGAAAGGGTCTTAGATAAAAAAAAAAAATGTCAACTGAGATTTGAACACACAAAATTTTAGTTAATATATTGATTTTTTATTGTTAAATTGAAGACCTATTGGATATATAATAGATGCATATATTACTGGCAAATTAATTTGGTTTTTTGTTGTAGGGAGATTATATACAAGTATATAAAAGTTATTCGTGATCTGGCCGGACTTCTTGGATGAAAATTGGTGAAAAGTCACGATTTGGCCGGGGATTTGTTTGAAGGATGGGGTTGTCAATTAAGAATGAACGAATATCACTACTGTCCTAAAAGTGTAGGGTTAACCGAGGCCAGCTTGGACTCTGATCTTTCATTTCTAGCTATTTTGCAAGACGATGAAAATATTAATGGTATACAACTTTTTGACAAATTATCTGGCGAGTTTGCCCCGGTTGATCCTGTTCCTGGCACACAAGTTGTCAACATCATAGATATGGGCAATGTCATTTAAAAAAAATTAATTTCTTATCATACATATACACCGCAAACAACCAAAGAGCCTTTGACATAGCGTCATATCGATAAAGGGAGTAATAATCAACCAAGATGTTGAAGTTCAAATCTCTACTAGCAAATATGTGTATATAATTTGTGTGATTCTACATAATCAGTGTATGCTAAAAAACCTTTTGTTTGTTTTTCTTTTTGTTAAGTTTTGAATAGTATATTGTCTATTTGGATATATAATGTTTGTTCTGAATAAGTTATATGTAACTAATTGTTGTTTGTTTTATATGTTGAACGTCTGAATAGAAAAAAAAAAACATGCAACTTTAAATGACGTAAAAGTAAAGAATTTTTAATATTCGACGATTAAGTCAACATCAGTTGAATTGCTTAAATAAACTATTTCAAATAATGCTATATATCACATTTCCTTTAATTTTGAGTATATTAATTACTAAATAGACTTATGAAACAGGTTTGGAGCAATGGGAGATACTACAATGTGAAGCATAGAATATGGGTTTTTGAACCCAAAACTCGTTATTCAATTGATCTGTTCGTGTTGTGACCAAATGGCAAGAAGGTTTTAGCACCACCAAAATTTGTCGACTCAGAACACCCTCGTCTTAATGTTCCTATTGACGCCAGGGAATACAGAAATGTTCGATTTACGCAACGGTGGCACCCTTGACTAAAACACTTTACGCGATTAAATATGTATGTTTATTGTTGATTATTAATTTGGCTAATCATGTAATTATGTATTTTTAGAAGTTTTATATGATTAGACTTAATAAGGTGAATATATATCGTTTTAAAATTTGACTCTCTATTGACATATGCCATTACTCTTATCACTTTCTTAAGTTCATATTTATTAAGCTGAAAGGCTAAAAAATGTGGCCCAATTATAGAATGGCCCAACTCAATTCCGTATCATCATCGTAATCATAAAGCATAGGGCACAATACAAATTTCAAAGCCTGAATTGATATTTCTTCATACCAAAAACAATACGGAGTATTGATGAAGAGAGTAAATTAATTTTCATTTTGGAACCAAGAAAATGTTATATTCAGGAGGAACAAATATGTCAAAAATAAAATACAAATTATTTGAATTTGGCTCATACTAAGCTGAGAACAGAACCAAATGTGTAGCGAACTGTACCTAATCAAAAGTCATTTTTATGTCGTGTTGTTTGCTCCCCTTGAAAAATATAATGCTGAAAATTAATGACAACTATCGAGTATATGTTATGTTTGGTAAAATAAGAGTAAGTTGTAGATATAACTGTAAATTATAAGTTAGTAGTTATAGTATTCTAAAGCTCCTAAATTCTATAGAAAGTTACTTCCAAAGAGATTTGAGGTTTTGAGTTTTTCATTGGATTTTAAAGTTAGAGCTTGTACATGTCAAACAAGACTTTTATTTTCTAAGGAGGTTTTTTGATCAAAATTAAAAGGCTAAAGCTCAGAAAAGCTCCGCTCCAAAGATACCCATAAACTACTTTCGAATACATCTTAATCCTAACTTCTAAGCATGAAATTTTATACTTTCATCAAACTGGTATATTTTAATAAAAATCTAACAGACAGTTTTCCAAAAAAACAAAGTTACAAAACAATAATAATAAATATTGCCAAAAAAATGAAATTCGAATGCTTAGTATTAAATTAAAACAGCTATTAAGGACATTTAGATAGCTTAAAACATAAAATCCTAGAGTTTAGTTGTTGATATTGTGAGAGAGGGGACAAGATATATTTAAAAAAATCAGGAGTTGACTAATATATAGTCGTATGTTGGTTACTTGTAGCCTATGCCAAATGGGTGCTTTTGACCTCTAAAATGATTTGATGGTTATATATAGTCAGCAAAGTATCATCAAATCAAAATCAAAATTATGATAACGGACAGATTCAGTAAATATTTTGTGAACTACTTGGTAAGACCTAAAACATTTGCTAATTATCGAGAATAACATAGATATTACTTACAGAAGTATGTGTGTTATGTTCTGTCACCGTATGATACAAACGTAGGAACTACATTCACAGACACACACACACACACATATATATATATATAATAAAAGATATCTGTTGCATCTAAAGTCATTAATTTGCACATGATTTCCCTACGTAGTAAATATATATGTTTGTATTAATTGACAAAAATCAAGTAGCAATAATGATAGAGGTTAGCGTTGTAAACCTTTTATTTTTTGATTCTTTTATAAAAGTTATATATTTATATTTATATTTATTATTCTGTTACCCGTCTAATGAAAGTTGATCATTGTTTCTATTTAAAAGAAACTCGTAATATTGTATTTGATGTACTACTCTATGTATTTATAATATTGATGTACTATTGCATGTAATTAATCTCTCTTATATGTTAAAAGAAAGTCATAATGATGTCATAAGTAATTCTATAAGTTAATCTTAACCCTTGAATATTTTTTTTGATTGTAATCTCACCATTAATTTTAATTGATTAATTTGATGATGTCATTGATTGATAATGTATTGAAAGATGAAACTTTAAATTTTAAATGAGAATAGATTTTTTTAAAGAATAAAATTATCAATTAGAGAGTTACATTTGGCAAAAACCCACTTTTCCCCCACATGCTTTAAAATTAAATATCTCAAAAATGGTTAGTCGAAAAATTATAAAAATTACACCATAAAAACAAGCGCTTTTTTCTCTTCGATTAGAGATCTCACATGATATACTTTTGACGAATTTTATTTTATTCCTTTCTTGGTGGGTTTTAGAATGACTAATAACCTATGAATAATAAAAATTTAAGTATTTTTATATCAATAATTCAATTATTAAAAGTTTTATGTGTAATCCGCGTAATTACGGGGTAAGTAAACTAGTAAAACATATATTATACATCTATAAACATTTGTTGTAATGATTCAATTGTCGTTTAACCTTTGTCATGTCGCACGTAAGTTAGCGTTTTCTTCCAAGACAATAATCTTTTTGTTTGTTTTTACAATAAATCAAGTATTTAAGTTCATCTTAGTCATTAGCGCTATCATTATAGATGAATATTATGTATTAACGTTGGTACATCAACAGCCAACCGAAAAGTACAATGAATCTCATCATCGTCATCAATTTTCCTTAAATAAGCATATATTTGATATTGCTGTCTTTATAATCGTTCGCAAATAAAACCAAAATCTTGCGGTTTAACCTAATAACTAATGAGATGCAATTTTCACAATCAATAACCATTAGACCAAAGGGCCCTTGTTTAGATGTATAAGAGAAACTCATCAACTAAGATGTTGTGAGTTTAAGTCCCACTTGAGATAGTGAGTGTATATATTCATGGTTATACATAATATATGAGTTAGGTTGTATAATTGATATTTAAAAAAAAAAAACGTCAGTTCAGAACACTCGATCAAGGTATCATATATGCAATTTGTTGGGGAATAAAGCACCATGTAAAAAGTGAGACTGTTTGAACCATTTGATGTTTAATACCTAATTAATAGGTCTTGTAATTAATCAGTTTATTGAATTATTTAACCTTTTTTTTTTTAATGAGAAAAGAGCCTTGTCTAATCTATATATTTAGATTTATGTAAGTAATATGTAGCAATACATTAAGAAAAAATCAACTTTTAATGTCCTACTTGTGGTACAATAATGTCAAAGATCAATAAAATAACTCTATTAAAATAAGACTTAATTGCCCAAACCGTCCCTGTGTTTGTCCAAAACATCACTTTCCGTCCTTTTAACACGAAAAGTCGAGGATAATCCCAACTTTTGTCCATTTCGCTCACTAACCGTCCCCGATCCAAACCCCGTTAAAAAATCTCGTTAAGTAAGGTCACGTGACCTGCACACAGAGGTTAATTTTGTCAAATCATGTTCATCTCCTACCCACATTCCCTTCCCTTCCCCTTATTTAATTCCCCCTTTTCCCAAAAACCTTCATTTTAACACATTCAAACTAAAATCACTTTACATATCTAAAATCACTCAACTGAACCATCACATCTCATTACTCAAGTTCCATTGGGGGAAAACGTCTTCATTCTAAGCTATATCTCCGATCAGTATGTAACTACTTTACCTCAACTGACTTTACAAGTAAAACCTATAAATCAAAATCAAATATATGTATTTATTCCACAATACTATATTATTCCTCAAAGTCACTAATATCACAATTAGTTTGATGTAAATGAACCGACATTTGATTCAAATCACCAGCAGTTTCAATAGCAGTCTTAAGATCCGAACTTGGAAACCCAGCAAAAACAGTTCCATTACCAACCCGACCCGGTAAAGAAACCAACCCATCAGCAATCACAGCATTAGAAGCAGAAACCAAATACTCATCATGTTGAAACCCAACGAAAACTCTCCAAGATTTAAGTTCATCAGCTGCTCTGTTCAAGATTTGTAAAGTGGATTCGAATCTGTAAGGTTGGGTTGATGGGGTGGTGGTTTCTGGTGGGAGTATGGATCCGTCTGTGTAGGTGTAGGATAAGAAGATTCCGTTGCAGGTGGCGTTTGGTGGTGGTGGTGGTGACGGCGGTGTTTGGGCAGTGGCGATGGTGGTGAGAAGGAGGAGAGTGATGGTGAGGAGAGAGAAAGGGTGAGGGTACGTATGAACGGAGTAGCCGTCTCCGGCGGCGCCACTGCCGGTAACGGCGCCGTAGAAGAAGAAACCGACGAGAAATTGCCCGAGAGTAGGTGATTGCGATAAACGCGGTGGCGATGATCACAACCATAGCTATCAACGGCGAACTGAAACGAACTGGAGGTTTTGACGGTGAGTTCTGTAGCCATGAAACCGATGGAGATGAAGCTTTTGAGGGCGACGGTGAAGGTGAGGGTGAGGTTGACGGTGACGGTGACGGTGATATGGTGATCATGGTTGTGGTGTGAATGTGAGTGTTGGTGAGTGGATTTAATGGTGTTTGTGTGTGAAATTGTGTGTATTTTATTATGGTTGACCGACTGGAAGCACCTGATTTGGGAAAAGGGGGAATTAAATAAGGGGAAGGGAAGGGAATGTGGGTAGGAGATGAACATGATTTGACGAAATTAACCTCCGTGTGCAGGTCATGTGACCTTACTTAACGAGATTTTTTAACGGGGTTTGGATCGGGGACGGTTAGTGAGCGAAATGGACAAAAGTTGGGATTATCCTCGACTTTTCGTGTTAAAAGGACGGAAAGTGATGTTTTGGACAAACACAGGGACGGTTTGGGCAATTAAGTCTTAAAATAAAGAATAACCTATGATCAATTTATATTTTATTTGCAGGCTTCAAACCGTTTTCACATGTTATTTGAATGTTATAAAATAATCATACCTTGCGGGTGTTTCAATCGATCCCTAGCGTCTTGTTATGTACTGTTTATCATCAGTGTATTCATCGTTTAAGAAAAACAATTATATTTGCAAAAATATATAGTTTTTTAAGCAAATTAAAAGCTTTATATTTTAGATATTTTATGCATCATTTTGTAAATAAACAATTATTAAAGTAGCCATTGTATTAGTGAATGAAATATACAATTAATTATTAATTAACCAGAACTAAAAGATGCCGCCATTCTGGTTTGGGAAAATAAAAATTTAATACTCAAAATAGTCTTCTCCATTTATTTCTTTAACTTCTTATGTTTATGTTACAAACTTATTATATAATTATTGTCCAAATCAAACCGCCTTTGCATTGTTTTTAAATGTTCATTTCCTCAACTCTTAACACTATAAAAACCACAACTCTTCAACTCTTTAGAATCCACAACAACTACGATCATGACCGGGAAAAGAACCCAAACCAGCCCGGCCGGCAGCCCATCATCCGGTAACATCTCCGACAGTTCCTCTAAAGACCAAGACCGGCTTCTCCCCATAGCAAATGTGGGTCGTATCATGAAAAAATCGCTCCCAGCCAATGCAAAAATATCTAAAGAAGCAAAAGAGACGGTGCAAGAATGTGTGTCGGAATTCATTAGTTTCATCACCGGAGAAGCATCGGATAAATGCCAAAGAGAGAAACGAAAGACTATAAATGGGGATGATTTGTTATGGGCCATGACAACTTTAGGGTTTCAAAAGTATGTTGGAAGTTTGAGAAGTTATCTTAATAAGTATGCTAGAACAAATGATTCACCTAGTGATGATGTCACTGAGATTGGTTGTGAGGTGTCTGATTTGACACCAACACAACCGATCTCTCAAGGCTACAACGATATGTATAATGAACGGGTCGCAAGGTATGGAGACGAGTTGATTAATATGGTTAAGTTGCATGAGGCTAAGACAGTTGTTATGACACATGATCAAGAGTTTGAGTGGTAGATACATGAACTTGTAATTTTGATTTGTTTGTATGATTAAAATGTAAAAGTGAAGTAATATGTTAGTGTGTGATTTTAGATAATTTTCAAGTGTATGTTTTAATACCGAAAATTAGTAGAATCGCACATTTTGAAACATGTAAGTTGATTAAATTTGTAACGGAATTAAGGTTACTACCGTTAATGAAGTATAAGACTTTCTGTTTTTACGTCTCAAATTACTTGTGTATAACTTACTAGCTTTAATGCTTTGGTGAGAAGCATATAGCTTAAAAATTAGTACTTGATAACACCCTAATATTATACTATTAGGCACAAGGTACAACACATTTGAAACATATTTGTGGTGTACGAATCAAAAAAGTGATTGCACAGTGCACACCGTAAAAATCACCTCCCGATCTCTCAGGTCTAATTCCATAGTATAGGCACTCTGTTTCCAAACAGATTTGTCCATCGCTAATTGCAATCACGTAAGTAGGAATACAGGTTGATACGTCTCCAGCTGTTATTCCCTTGTATTTGAATAACGGTAAGGCGGTCAAGCCATCAGTAATGGCGATCACGTTAGTAGGCATATAGGTTGATACCTCTACAGCTTGTATTTGAATAACGGTAAGGCGGTCAAGCTACCTGCACCTGTATGGTCTAATCATTTAGCTGCTCCTTCTATGAAATGGGAATGCAAATAGGAACAAACAATTAAATTAAGATCACAACAACTGCAACAATATGTTTTCATATGTTTATCACATTAACACTTTTGTGACAAAGTAACTTTTCTAATAAAGCTTATCACATTCTTTTATTAGGAAAAAAATTGGACAAAGAAGTGACCCAAATCAACCCAACTTCCACAGCACTAAAATTACAACAATGAGATTTTAAAAATGATGGATACATTCATAGATATACCAAAACTACACTTCATCTCAGGAAAAAGAATACATTCATTTCATTCTAATTTACAAGCAGCATTCAATCTGACACACGATTCACCACCAGCAAAGCAAAATGTGTGAGCCACTCACCGGGCCCAGCAAACGGCATCAAGCCACATAGCAGTGGCAGACAGACCAACACAGAGGAATAGAACACAAACCTTCTAAACCGGTACGGGAATAAAGTTCGGCTCATTGACTGGTCAGTCACTTTAACAGGTCCGTGAAGAATAACGAATAACATTGAGGTACAAATGTTTGCAAATAAATGCACCAAACAAAGAACCTCCCAATAAACGACCCAATGGTTTCCGCTGCCTCCCAATGTGTCGATGCAAAACTTTCCTGCAAAACCGCAACCGACACCAAGTAGTAGAAGAATGAAAGTGACTGGCATTGTATGATTTGTAGTCCCCGAGCGTTGAATGAGCAGATATGTGATTGCAATGATCATCAATATGCCGAATAGCATTCGGCTGATAACTTGAACTTGACATCGTAGGATCTGAAACCCTGAACTAAAAGACGCCATTGGTTTTGGGATCCACCATGAGCTTGACTCCTGAGAAAACGCAAAACTGATCAACACCGATGCAATGAAACAATTTGAAACAGAATCAACCTGTTTGACACTCATTTTCATAGATTAGTTATAACAAGTCAAATTTTTTAACCATCATTAAGAAAATGGGTTGATTCCGGTAACGTTTATCTCTGAAGGGTCAAAATAAGTAAATGGGAAAAAAAGTTAGCTGAAAAGGAAAAGCGGTTACACGTCTTGTAAGTAGCCAAAAGTGCATTTTTTATGCATAAAACCTCCTACATAACTTTATTTACGGAAGTAGATTGTTATTGAAGTAATATTATTTTCATAGTCATATTGTCATGCTGAGTGTGTACAAAAGTGTTTTGACCCAACCCGACCAACCTGGCCCGTTTCAACACTCACAATAAAGTTCACCATTTTACTCGTTACCTTTGCCACCTATAGAATGGACATTGTGTATTCATGCATTTTGGTCCTCATGCAAAATATGAAAGTAAAAAGTAAAAGATAGGCATTTAACGGTATCTAGAGTTTTACACCACCCTTAATAAACTCCCCCGCCCACCTCTAAGATTACCACATCTTGTGGGGCAATAAATAGGTCCAAGTAAAAATAAAATTGATCCGTACCTTTATGGGAATACATGATTCCGTAGCTTCAATGAGCCTTTCGTGGGAATATACGTAAGTTCCATAAATTAGACAAAACACCATGATTAGCAAACCAGCAACGAGACAGTCAGCACATTTTCTAAGAAGCTGAGCATGCCTCGACTCCTCTAGTTCGGTTTTATACTTTTCTGCTCTAAAATTGGCTTTTGAGATGCCCATGGACAACTTAAACCTTTCCAAAATGTTCGAATCACAATTGACAGCAATTTGTGCTTCTTTAAGTCTCATCTTTTTCATAGAAAGACTGATTTCCAATGCCTTGAGATCATTCGAACGGGTTTGTTCGCTTACAGACTTCTCAAAGGTGCTAAGCATAGAGTGGTTATGGTTATCTCCAGAATACAGTCGGTTTGGAGGTATGCAAGCCAACTGTTGACCGTTTATCGGGTCATGAAGAACTGCCAGCTCATTGTAAATAGGATCTCTAGGCACATTCTCTTCATCTAAGTCAACAATGGCTTTTTCTTCTTGACTCGTGGATGTGTTATCTTTCATATCGACATGTAAATCATTTAAACTCCCTTTCGCGTTCAGATAGGACTTTTTCCTGATTCCTGATGACTCGTTAATTATTCTGAGTGTCATCAAAGTGCTCTGAAATGATCTCTCGAAGTTACTTACAAAGCAGTCAAATTTGTTGCCAAATACCTTTAACAAGAATAGTACAATAACATGTTACAATAAGCATATCGGTGTAAATAGTAGAGGTGGCAAGATGGGCAGGTGAGCGATTGGGTAATATTTAGTTTGGGTCAAAACAGGCCGCGTTAAGTCAAGTTGACCAGTAAACATGTCTTGTAAACACGTCTTTATGTTAAACTGTAATTAAAGCAAGGTTGTAAAAGTTGCTAGTTGGGGACTAGTCGGTTGGGACCTTGTACGGACTAATCAGCCAAGTCGGGGACTAATTGGCCAAGTCAGGGACTAGTCGGATTTGACTTTTATAGACTTTTTTACATTTAAATAATAAATTTCAAAATTATATGTGTAAACATAGAAGAGAACCATAAACATAAACATAATTGAAACATTAATCCGACTAATCCCCGACTAAATCCGACTTTGACCGATTATCACCCGTTGACTATAGAACAAATTTCAGCTGGTTCTACTCAATTGACCCTCATGATATGGAACACAACCCAAATCGACTCACTCATAAATGGGTCAAGCAACCACCAGTAAAAACATTGGTAATTGTCAAAGGTGAAAGTGAAAATCTTACATTGGATAATGATTCTTTAACTGCCAAAGTGCATATCTGGGAGTAAATACATATTGATTAGGATGAGATCCATACGTATGAAAGATAAGTGAGAAAGGAAAACAAGAGAAATCTATTTAGGGGCGGACCTAGCGGTCAATCCCATAGGCCTTGTGTCCAATGTGGCATGAGGACGCACATTGGATAACCATTAGGTTTCTATATGTTTCTTTAAGTGAACCCCGCAGATATCTTGGCCCAAATGGGTCTCAAACAAAAGAACCTATTGAGTCATTTATTTAACGAAACATATCAAACCATCATTAATCCAATACATGATATGTTACACCTTTAAACGTACCAAGAACATATAATCCACAGCTGAAAAGTTCTCAGCAGGATGTTCCAGCTACAGCTGTCTACATGAGCAGCACAAGATACGAATGCACTGAATAACTTCTACCCTGTTTTTTAATTAGGTTTGCAAAAATTTAAAACGAATACCTCCGAGAGATGATCGACAGACATCTTCTCACCATTTGCCTCTTTCCTTTCCAACACCTGACACATATTTATGGAAATGCATGAGTACTTACTTATGACACATGTACTCCTATTGCAACACAAGCACAAAACACAGCAAATAGTGTAAGTTATAAATAGTTAATGGCGATGCATACTTTAAAACAGATCTTATATCTAAAAGGCAATACTTACTAGAGAAATCAGTAAACTAAGAGTAGGCAAGAGTAGAACCTAAGCAAAAGCTTGGGAAGTTATTTTTGTAACCTACTTTCTTAAGAACAGATACTTCCCAAAATCAAGTAACTAAGCCAAGCAAAGCAATCAATATACCATTTTGAATTTCCAGAACTCAATCATCAATCCGAATCAGTAAAAAAATGTCTGCCCCCTCCATGCCTATATTGTCAAAAACACTGTGGGAGTTACGTATCCAAGAAACTAAAAAATTAGTGAGTAACAAAAACAGGTTCCATACACCACCGAAAAAACATTCTAAAATTTAGCCTAGATAAGAGTTAGCTATGAACTACACCAATTTGATAAGTTTCCCTCAATTTGCATGAACTCAATTTTAAAATTTTGAAAATACTTCTTCAAAGTAAGAAATTTTCACCAAGCTATTAACTTTTTCATAATTTAATATACATAATACAAACCCCATCGCTAAAGATAATATCTTTATACATTTTTCAAACTAGGGTTTCTATTTCTTGATTGTTTAATCATTTTCATACATATCGGACGTTTTAATCAAATTAAACCTAAAAAGGAACAAACCTGAGCAACAAAAGCAGCAATCGACATTCCAAGTGGAAGAGCAAGCGCGTCTGCTTCACCGACTTTCGATCTTTTAGAAACGGAACCGTTAAAAACCCTAGGGTTTCTACGGTTAGTTGAAATACGAAACCCTTTCGATCTTAAATGCGATAATTTAGATGTAGAACAACAAGATGATGATGAAGCTGAATTGATAGATTCTTGTGATGGATCAGAAACGACGTCGGTTTGGGATTTTCCAACGTCTTTTCTTTTCCTTTTGTTTTTCATGTTTTTCTTGATAACTGTGGAAGTCGTTGTGGAGTGTGGTTTGGTGTGTTGATGGCCGATGAGATTGGAGTCGCCGATGGAGGTAACGGCGGCGGTTATTGGCGGCTGCGGTGATGGTGGAGGTGGACTTTCCATCGGTCATGCGCGGCAGAAGAAAAAGGGGGAACTTGAAAATTTGTTGCTTATAGAGCCAAGATTTCTTTTTCTCTTTGCTTTTTTCTTTTCAAAAATATACTTACAATACTTACAATGTATTCTTATAATTATATTTGTTTGGGTTTATTTTATGTTTCATATTGCAGAAGGTTAACTTCAAAATCTCTATTGTATAATGTAAATTTTTAAAATTTCTCTATTATATGTTGACTTATCATTTCTGGCCTACACAAAAACTGAAACTTTTTTTTTTTTTTGAAATGACCAAAAAAAAAATATTACATACAATAGAGAAGTTTAGAAGGTTTACTTCATACAATATAAAATTTCAAAGTTAACCTTATACAATATAAAAACGTGAAAATTAAACACATCACGAATCAATAAACCCTATTTGTTTTGAAGAGAACATAAAAGGTTTGAAAGATAAAGAAACAGCAGTGAAGTTATCTCAAAAAAAAAATTTCTAACTTTTCTTTTAATTTGTGTCAATGTAAAGTAGGAGAAGTTATATTACATATCTTTCTTTCTTTTTTTTTTCTTGTTATTAAAGAATTTTAGATTTTCTTTTTTCTCAATATGAGAACATTAAAACTAAATTTGTATTCAATCATCTTCCCTTATTTAATGTACTTTCATTTCTCTTTTTTTCTTTTCTTTTCATTATATTCAAAACTCTTGAAAATACTAGTGGTGCTCGGGGGACATTAGAGGGTGGATGAGTAATGAGAAAGGTAATGAATAATAATACTTGGTCGCATATAATTGTATAATAAAGTAATTATTTATTATTTCATTAATAGGTAATCACTCATTCTTTATTAAACTGGGAGTAATGAATATCATTACCTATAATCATCCAAACAAATAATATTTATATACTCATTTTAACTTGTCAAATCACTAACTGTAAACTCCCCACCCGAGTCGAACTCAGATCAAGATTCGAGTTAAACAGGTTGGCCCGTCAAATATGAAATTAACACATTAGAAAAATTTGACCCGTTATACCCAAAACTTATCTACCAACCCGAATAAATCTAAAGCCAACCTATCAACTCATTAACTTGTTTGACCCATTAACCCAAATGGGTTATGAAGATTGTGTTCGGGTTGGCTAATATTAACCCGTCAATAAGCTAACCTGAAACTCGTGAATTCGTTTAATTTTTCATGTCGGACTCGAGTCAAGTTTCAAGTTAACATGTCAACCTACCAATCCAAAAGTAATCCATCATATCTTACTCATTTGACCCGAAACTTACCTGCCAACTAATTAACCCGTTTGACCCGTTTTTGTAAATGGGTAATAAAGATCGTGTAGGGGTTGGTACTTTTTGACCAACCTCTTTTTTATCAAATCTTGCCGGATTTAGGTCAAGTACTTTAGACCCATCAACTTGAACCGACCCAATTTGTCCCTCGACTAATAGTTGTATGAACCAAGTAACATAAATGACAAAAGTAATATTAAGGAATGCCATACTATTGAACCAAGCGCACCCTTAGTATTATAGATAAGATAATTTTATCATCACTTTTGATAGATACACTAAAATTGTATATTATTTATTTGTACACTGCAATCTCATAATGCATAGTTTTTGTTTATTTATCAAATGTTGATGAAAATATCATCACTCTGTATGCAATGGTTTAGATTCTATGTAAGGTTTATGAGTTTATCCTCGTTGATTGTAGTGTTTGAAAACCGAATTGTTAATATATTAGTCGATATCCTTTTGTAGTTAATAAGTTAGTATGACATACAACATACCGCAAAAGTTATGTATATGGATGGTAATGCATCAAATGCGGATCGGCTGAAGTCATATCTATATCCAATGCATATCTATTCAATTTTGATTTCATCATCCATATCTATATGGTTGACCGGGTTAGTGGATCGTCCTTTGGATATTAACAAACTTTTTGATAAATATTTTTTTAGATGAATTTACATCATTCTTATTACAAATATAAAAATAATACTAACACAACTATTATTAATGATGTTAACTTCTTATATTGAATACAATTACGTATTATTTTTTTCAATTTTAGCTAATTATATAATAATGAATAGTTTAAAATCAACTAAATAATGATGTTGAAATTAGATTAGACAAGATAATTAGGGATTACAAGAAAATTTTAATTTCAGCTAATAATTTTAAAACTTAACTAAGACTTAAAGATTTTTTTTAAAGAAATTATTTATAAGTATGCAAATTTTAATATTAAAATATCCATAAATATCATTTTGGGTGGTAAATGAATGCCTCTATGATGACAAATTGACATCCTCATTCATATCCATATCCACTATTGGTACATCTGATTGGGTGAATGTACACTGGATTGGATGACGTTTGTCATCCCTAGTTATGAGTTTAATTCTCATCATCATATCACCTAAGTTAAGCGTTTATCTCTTTCACATTAATGGTGAAATTGATCTATGGAGGTCGTCATATGATCGGTTGTCCATTAATCTCTATGTCCTAAATTTTTTATCTCAAATTAAAAAACGAATGGTTAGTCATAGCCTTACCGGTTAATAACCTACTTTTCATTGGGTGATTACTAATTATTGGTTAAATAACTAATATTGTTGTTAAATATGATAATACAATTATAATTACATGTCGGTCTCTTAACAAATTTAAACGGAAGTTAGTCTTTAGAGTCTTAACAATGGCCTATTGAGTAGTTAACAAATTCCCAATAATATAAAATACATACTTTAAGAAATGTAACTAATGCAACATTATTTTCATGTAAAGTAACATATGTATTACTGAATTTCATGCGATGCACAACAAAGTAACTATTATAATATTTTATAGTTTACTTGTGATTTTTGATTGACTCCTTAGAAATTATACACAACCTAATCTAAATAGTTCGTCATTAACTGAAATAACATAGCCACTGTAAATGAATTAGGCAAATGCAATCAATTCAGTGCATTATAGAAAATACAAATAAAAAATCACATAACAGATACAAAACACATTTGAAAGTTTAACGTGCAATAATGATATATATAATTTCATGGGCATGGTAAATTTGCTAACAAAGATAATATACAAACTTTAAAAACAAAAACCTCCAAATAAAAAAAGTTAAAAACTTATAAATCATATTATCCCATCTCTTCCTATAGTTACATTTGCAAATATTTGCACATATTATCCCACGGATTTAACTACTGAAATTAACAAAAAAAATTGCTTTGAATTGTTGGGAAATTTGATATAAACAGGGTAAATGATTTTAATAAGATATACTCTCGAATTGTGTAAATGATCACTTTTCAAAAGATTCGACCTTATCGATACCTGGGTTCACGAAGTTTACTTTTCGATAATACAAGAGTTTCAAATATGTTTGGGCACACAATCAGATTGCAGAGCGTTTTTGTGATCTACGTTATGTGTATGTAAACTATGCAATAAATAAATGTCACCGAAATAAGCGGTTACCAAAAACGCTTATTTGTTTAAACCGTTTTTAAGATTCAATTAATCTGGTCATTTTTCCGGGTCCACTGAATGTAGTCAATCTGCGTTGCCCCTAGGAACCCACAAAGGGGGCACGGCCCCTTGACCCACGCAATTTTGATTGAGTCCGATATTTAGTAACTTAGTTAGTTATGAAGTACGCATCACCTACCACGTGTCTACTAATCTGCCAATGCACTAAAATATACAAACATCAACTAGTAAACTAATTAAAGTCATACTCCTTCCGTTCCAAAATAAATGTCCATCTTTCTATTTTAGTTTGTCCCAATATAAGTATCATATTATAAAAGTAATATACTAACTTTATCAATTTACTCATAATTTACTTTTTCACAACATTGATTTATAGAAAACTGTGTAAAAAGTAATAGTACAATTGTCATTTTTCTCTTACATAATGTATTGCTATAACTTTTTCTTAAACTTTGTGTAATTTGATTGTAGACACTTATTTTGAAACGAATGAAGTATATATATATTATCAACACAAGCTGAAATTCGTCAACTCTAGATCACATAAGGGTCATCTTTATAGATCTTCTCATGTAGTTGCCGGTTTAGCATTTATCTAAGTGCCTAATGCTTGACAATTTTTTTATGATATAGAAAGCTAGGATACCGATTTGTATAGTCCATGTACATCCACATGGACTAAAAGCCTAAAAGATGGAGGCTTCATAGCACAAATATATAGAAACACCTTTTATGCGATTTTGCATACTACTTCTTACATCCAATGCCCCTAATCTTGGTTAACCTCACCCATTACACTTTTTAAAGCTAAAATTTTGACAAATAATGTTATATATTTTTTTGCATCTCCTTATAAAGATATCTAAGATAATCATATGATGTAATTTCAAGACTAAATAAAATTATTATTAAATTTTTCCCAAAAGTATCTTTTGAAAAGGTTTTGATAATGTGAAAATAGAGTTGGCTCATGTGCAGCAAAGAACATAATCCTGTAGCCAGGTCATATGCCAAATTTACATTATTCCCTCAACTTTAAGTTGACACAATGTGACCCCCTTCTTTTACCTTATATTTGCATATCAAACCTCAAGATTTATAAAATGACGATATTTGTAATAGCTGTAATTTAGTACTGTATAAAATTAAAAAAAATAGATGTATTAGCAAAAGTGCATAACAGTTAAGAATGCTTTACACTTTGCAGGTATCCCACAAGTAACTGATACTTAAATGTCACATAACTCAATGTAACAGCAAAAAGTAAATAGAAATATAACGACGGAAACTGTTTCATCTCAAGAATGCTTTACACTTTGCAGGTATCCCACAAGTAACTGATACTTAAATGTCACATAACTCAATGTAACAGCAAAAAGTAAATAGAAATATAACGACAGAAACTGTTTCATCTCAAGTTAAATAGCATTAATTTTGAATGAATAAAAATTAAATTAAATTAAATTAAAATAGACTACTCTGCAAACATTGTTGTTCTTCCTGCAATTAGTACATCTGAAACAATCAATTGACTTTACACAAAACCAAAAAATCAAGGGGAGGGAGAAAACAATGAATTGTGACTTCGTTTAGCCCGAATTCTAAGGCTTGAAACCAATTAACCAAAGAAATAAACAACCAAAAACCAACATTGTACAAAATCTTCAAACAGATATGGCACATAAATCTACCAACACTTGTCTCATTGTAGGCCTTTCAGTTAACGGAAGTATACACCGAAGTGATACTTCAAGCAAATCATCCATCGCTTTCGACTGTTGTTCACCGCCAGTAATATCCCGATCAATACAATCCATTCCCCGTCCTTCTTGGTCACACAACCGAACCCAATCTGTTAGGTCAACCGCCCCAGATTGACCCGAGATGATGTCACCTGCACTTCTACGCGTTAATAGTTCCATCAAGATTACTCCGAATGCATACACGTCGGCTTTCAATGATGGAACGGGTTTGGGCCCGGATGCAAGTTCAGGGGCCCGGTAGCCAAGTGCACCGAGGTTGAGAATTTGCTCAGCGATGCCTGCGGGTGTCATAAGACGGTGGAGACCGAAGTCGGTGAGCCGAGCATCGTATTGAGGGCCTTCTAAGATTATGTTTGTTGGTTTAAGGTTTCCGTGGGGCATGCCTCTTCCATGAAGGTAGGACAGGCCTCGAGCCACATCAACGGCGACTTTCAGCCGTTGACTAAAGGATAGCAGGGAGTACCTTCGAGGGGTTGTCTCTGCAACGAAAAATGTAAAGGCTAAATAACAAGGGAAAAATGAAATGACAGACTGAAGAGATTTTTCAATTATATGGTCAACAAACTGACACGTTAGTAGCAAAATGAAGGAATCCGACTGGACAACTGGTCAAACGGGTAAATTGCTCGTACTGGTCAGGTTAGATTATATCATTTCATTAATAATCCAAATTTTTTGTCTTTAACAATTTAGGGGTAACTGTGGGTGACATTCAACCAGTTTAACCCCATAGAGATGAAACATAATAAACCCAAATAGACACATTTATAGCTAAATGGGTCAAAGTTCTTTAACTCAGGCCAGACGCTCCCCAATGGAAGATTGGTGTGGCCCATAGCAAGAAATGGTAGCATTCAACGTTGTCAAACCAGGGAACTCTCACTTATGAGGTGATAAGTGGCCTAGTGAGTGCCGTCGAATCAACCTTATAGGCAGAAATAGCAACCTTGACCATTTTTATTTAACAATGGGTTAATTTGGGTAATTTTACATCTCTGACGGGTCAAGTGTGTAACTTTTTTATAACAAAAAACTAAAAAGGAAAAAGGTTAAATGGTCGAACACATTGAAATATGCCTCGAGGCATTTTTCATGCATACAGCCTCTTTAATTGTCATATTTAAAAATAAGATTGTTGTAACTATATCGTTTTTCACATCTCATTTAACATGTTAATTATCTAGAAAAGAATTTAAGCCTTTAGAGGAAAAAAGTGGTTCCGGTCAACTCAGCCCGATGAGTACAAAAAATTACACATTTTTTGACCTGACTAACAGATTGATCACCTCTACTGACAGGTTCCAAAGAGTGTAACTAGGAAAAGAAAATACGCACCATAAAGATGTAAAGCCAAGCTATCTCCCTCAATGTAGTTGGCCAAGGTAAGTCGTTCCTGTTCTCGTGGGCCCCAATAATAAGCGAGTAGTCGCACAACATTAGGATTAATCATTGTTCCAATCTTCTTAATCTCCTTCGCAAATTCTTTCTTATCTTTGGTCAATCCAACCCTCAACCACTTAACTGTTAACATATGTCCCCCACCTAGGGTGGCTTTGTACAACGTTCCATGGCTACTTCTTCCAAGAATCTCGGCTGGAGCTCGAGACAGATCTTCAGCTGTAAACGATAGTTGAGGTCTTGGGTCAAAGAAGAAAAGTTGACCAGCAAATCGATCCGGTGAATACACGTCCAGTGTTACAGCTTGTTCAATTGTCTCAACAAAACGTGGTGAAGAAGCAACGGGTGAATCGGTAGAAGACTTCCTTCCAGAAGGTGTAGGATCTGTGTCGATCAGATTGGGTATTGCTGATACTGAACTGGCAGCGTACGCCGGTGGCAACACCGGAGTCTCCACCACGTCACCGCCCATCTCCGACTGTCCAGAAAGCGACCGTGAATTTGAAGTGAGTAAATGAGCATTTGAAAAACTCAGTGAAGTAGCGGGTCGGTTCGATATTCCATGCTTTATATCCCTAGTGGTCAAATTTGTTTGACCACCAAATGCTGTTTTGACACGGAAATCCCCAATTTGAGCCCGGTAATACGCTAATAACACAAAAGCTATCATCAACGCTGCTACAACCGAAGCAACAATAATGGCTATTTTAATGCTAGACTTTCCATTATGGTGTTTCCCTCCGTTTGCAGACTGTGACGGCAAACCGCCACCAGGTGATGGCCGACCGCTAGGTGAGCTCAGAGACGGGTTTCCTGGATGAAAAGATGTATCCGGGAAGTTCTTCAAGTTCTCAGGAACCTTCCCAGATAAATTGTTACTCGACACATTAAGAAACTTCAACACTGGAGAAAGATCTTCGGGGATCTTACCCTTCAAATTATTATTAGATAAATCAAGAACCTCCAGTTGACTAAGTTTGGTCAACTCATTTGGTAATTCACCCGATAAACCGTCATTTCCAAGGTTCAATAACTTAAGTCTCCTGAAGTTGCCTATATCAGAAGATAATATACCCGTCAACGTATTATGTGAAAGATCAAGAAACTCCATGGGTGGATACGGGGATAACTCTAACAAAGATTTTTCTTGTGACCCTTGAAGAGGAATTTGACCTGTCAACCGGTTTTTTGAAAGATCCAAATGGGTCAAAGTCATTGATGTGAATAACCCGGGCGGAATTGTCCCGTCAAATTCGTTCATGCTTAGGTCTAGAAAAGTCAAACTTGGGGATGATATCAGAATAGGAGGAACCGAGCCTTTTAAAGAGTTATTTCCTACATTAAGAACTATCAGACCCTTAAAGTTTGAAGTCAAGTTAGGCAAGCTCCCAGTTAACCTATTTGAGCTCAAATCTAGTACTTGTAGAGGTGATTCCCATTTCTGTATAGCAGAGATGTCATCAGAGAGTAGATTGTTGCTCAAATCAACAATCTGACAATTTCCTAAAGAAGGTGGCAGTGAACCTGATAGCTCATTTGATGATAGATTTAAAGTAGTCAAACTGGTAGAGTTAATTTTTGAAATTGAACCTGCAATTAAACATAAAACAAGAAAACATGAATGATAAAAAAACAAAAGTTATAACCAATCACCGTCTTTAATCACGTTTTAACAGACGGAATGGCAACAAAATGGCTGTAATAAATGCATATAAACTAGGATCAACAAATGAGAGAAACGACAAGCAGACAAATACGTAATTCCTTAAAATACATATGAGATATATATTATTGGATTATGCATTACTACAATAATTAATAATTAGATCATACACCTTTTATGGCACAATTACTTTCTAAATGACTAGTTTCGCCATTCCAATGACACTATTACTTGATACAAGTTTTAAAATTACACAACAATCCCCACATTTTCCCCAAACACTTGATTTTAACAATTAATTGACAGTACCAAAGTACGTAAAATGAATACATTCCAAAGGAAACTACCATAATTGGTCGTTCACAAAAGATACAGAAACCAACAAGTCTCATTTTGGTAGTAGTATGCATTGAATAAGCAGTTTCATCAATCAACATTCTCAATTATTAAACTAACAACAAAGTAACTAGAAACTATATCGACCATTACTAAATCAGAGATATGGGTAACCATTACCAACCATAGGCAGCATTTCATCACAACGAACAAAACAGTAAGCAAAAGTCAAGATCTTTACCTGAAAACCCATTTCGACTGAGATCCAGCTCTTTTAAAGGAATCGAACTCTCCAAAAGCTCTTCCGGTATTGGACCAAACAACTGAGTATTTCCCAACCTCAAAACCTCGAGATTTGGTAATGACCCAAACGAAGGCAACTTTCCATTCAACTGATTATCACCCAAATCCAAAACATGCAGATTCCTAAACAACATTAGAGCTTCACCACTAAAAAAACCACCACCTAATTTATTATTACTCAAATTCACATATTGCACAGTATTAACCACACTAGGTACATTCCCATTGTCCGTAGATAAAGACCCATAAAATTGATTATGACTTAAGTCAACATGCTGCACATTCCTAAGCTCAGAAAACATAACACCTATATCACCCCATAAATAATTCGAATGCAAATCGAGTACCGCTAACTGCTGCAAATTCTGAATCCCATTTGGGAACCCACCTGTGAAATTATTGTTCGACAAATTAAGGTAATTTAACCCATAAAGATCATTAATTTTTTCAGGAATTGGACCATAAAATTGGTTGCTTGATAGATCTAAATACTGAAGTGAATACATTGATCCAAGAACTGGTACAATCCTACCACTGAATCTATTACCAGAAAGACTCAAATTCTTTAGATTTTTTAATGAATATAAGGTAAAGAACTTGAGTTCACCGGCTAAGTCAAGGCGGTCAAGATTTATTGAGGTAACAAGCCCTAATTCATCGCACGAAATGCCGTAAAATTGGGGGCAAATGGAAGCTGGATCCGAGGTAGAAATGTTCCATGAATCGGTGATTTTTCTTAGTGGGTCTTCACTGATCCCTTTTTTGAACTCGAGTAGTGATCGGAGTTCATCCTGCGTCGCTGGCGGTGGTATTGGTGCTCCGGCGGCGAAAACCGCCGTCAAGAAAAAAAGAAGCAGGTGTAATTGCATTAGCATTTGCATACTGGTTTTGGGTGAAGAATAAAATTAGGGATTTGGGTAATTAGGGGTTAATTGAGTGAAGAAACTTTGCGAAATAAAGTTGAAAACTTGAAATCATTAGCCATCAATCTTCAACATCTTGTTTGAAGCTAGTTTTAGGGTATTAAAAAGCTGGCTTTTTTTTTTTTTGGGTGAATTATGAGACCAGATTTAATATCCTAAGCCCCAAAATGAACATAAATCGGCACTGGAAACAAATCATTTCTCCTTTACTTTTGTTTATTTTATATTTCTTTTTCTTATTGTTATACCCTATCTTTTTATAGTCCATATTAGGTTGTTTTTATTTCATAACTTAATTAATTTCCACGATATAAGTTTTTTATAGAACTATAGGTATGCCTTTCATTACATCATCTAAGATAAGTTAACATTGATAAGGTAATCAATTTTTTTTTT
The DNA here is from genome assembly GCA_963921325.1 of Logfia minima. Taxonomy (NCBI): domain Eukaryota; kingdom Viridiplantae; phylum Streptophyta; class Magnoliopsida; order Asterales; family Asteraceae; genus Logfia; species Logfia minima. The sequence continues at coordinate 12,091,919 of OY992770.1, read as the reverse complement.
TTTTTTTGGACTTTGATTAAAACCTGTTACGATTTGAATTGAATATAGTCTCGTAGTTAATGTATTGACCGAAAATTAGGTTTTAAAGATAACGGCTTTGAGAAGATGTGTCATTTGTAGCTTTCAGAACATGAGCATGGTCCCTATCTATTAATTTGGCCATCACCAAATTAAGTAGCAAATGTATGTTAAGGTTTGAAAACAACTTTTCATAAGTTATGATAAAATTAGTTTACATATATATACATAATGGTACATAATGATGACCAGTCAATGACATTATTACTCAATAAGCTCGATAGCGGTGGAAACATTAAAGAATGAGCTCCCTTGTCAAATGTACGAATTTGATCCGAACAAAAGTTCATGGAAAACGAAATGAAAAGAAATAACTGAAACTGACATCGATATTAAATATAATGATGTTGATTGATTGTGATGATTATCTCTTTTAATTCAAGAAATAATATGTAAATGTTCCTATGAATATCGTCATAAAAGAGCGAAAACAATCAAAAGGATATGAAAACATAAACCATTAACATATATTTAAAAATACACAAAATACGGTTATTAAGTGAGTCAATTGCTTCATAAGGCCATAGCTTGCATAATTACTAAACTTCGAAATAATCATTCTAACAACAACCTTAAAGTCTATCATACACACGTAAAATTTTAAGTGCTTTAGATGTGTGAATGCATAAATAACTATATTTGAAAATCTCTTCCAAGTCCTATGCAAGTCAAAAGGAGGTGTATTCACGACTCTTCCTTAAGAGATTGTTCACGATTAGCGATATACTCGTATTAAGTTAGTAATAACAACCATGACAACTAGAAGGGGAAAGATACCAAAAGCTATAATTGTATACAAAAACTCATTCTATAAACATAGTTGGTAATTTTGTGATTGTATTGCAATTAGTTCTAATCTCCTTTTATTCTGATTATAAGAATTATTATAAATTGTTTTTCAGCTACTTCAAGAAAAGATCGACGAAAAGAATTGTCTTTATCACATTTCATTTTTCTCATTATTATGTTTATTTTCAACTAGCCTAAACCTATAGGCTTGAGCAATTATAAAGGTAAGTTATTGATGAAATGTGGTCCTACACTTTCTTGGTCAAAGTACGAGAATAGCTTTAACTCGATCGAAAGCCAAACAAAGGATGAAGTCGTTCAAATTCTGAAAAAGGCTAAGGTAAATGGCATTTAACCCAACTGTACCGGGGTAATCCGTTGACCAAAATCCCAAATCATGTGTGGGATATGTAATTAACATGTGGATCTAGGAGGTGTATTTGCGGTTAATATTCTTTTTCATAAAACGGACCATGTTATTTAGAAGCTTGTAGTGTTGAGCCCAAGTATTAGTATTTTAGCGATGTCAGTATATTGATTATATTATAAGAAAGTTTAATGTTAATATTTTTTAAGGACAAATTCTAACATAGCTTAACCCATAAAATATATATAATCACATATTATGTACATTTTTTCTAAATTAAACTGTTAGAACACTTACTATGATCGGGAGAATCACTCATAACTATTTTTGACACGTTAGCGTCACATCAATTTTTATCCAAATCACTTTTCATCACTTTTACTCAACTATCAACTACTACCAACCACTTTTAAGTATCCCCATTAAAAGATTGTATATCATGCTAATGTGATTGTACATCAAGAAAAAAAGCAATGGGCACTCTCTTATCGATTTACACTCCACGAAGCCGACCAGGATTAGCCCGCCGTGGAACCATGAAGAAGGCTGCTTCATCATTGTTGAAGCAAGGCCAAAGCCACAGCGCATGGTTTTAGCAGCACAAATGACTCTCCATTTTAAGAAATAACAAAACCTAGCTATAATCAAAGTTAGCATCTGTAAGGTTTAATGTGTGTATCGATTCCATGCCACAATCAAGCCTACTTATTATTACTAGGTTGAGGTATGGCGTAAAGAGTCGAGGACATGAAAAAAATGATGCTAAATGGTTTGATGTATCATACCATTTTCAATCACTTGCTATTAACAAAAGATTTATGACAATACACTTAGTATCTTATGTTCATATTGACCACATCATTTAAATCCGATCACATTAAAATCACCTAAAATTGTTATGTCATTGAGAATATTCTATAAAAAGCGTCTATTTAAGACTTTTGAGTCAAGAGGTTGTGAACTCGAAGCTTAATATTAAAATAGTGACTGTGTTTGTTTCTTTGTGGTTGTATTCTCTCAAGGTTTTACTTTTAAAAAAGATGAAGAAAACTATAGGGAACCCTACAAATGCCATGTATCACCCATACCTAATTCAGTAAATGTTGGACCAAGCCGATATGCGTAGTGCCTTGAGTTGCCACAAAAATTAAATCACAACTGTGAAGTGGTTTTAGGCTAGGAGTGAGTTCATCAATATTGTCATGCAACAGAATTACCTACTGAGTTAATGTATGTCATATTTATACATGTAAAATGAATTATGAACTTGCTCGAAAATGAATATAGTCAAATGAGTCCAAAATCGACTCAAAATGTATTTAAATTTATACAACTTTTTTTATTTATTTATTAAACCAACTAACTCAATGAATTTAATTGTAACTTCTTCAATCGTATTTAATATACGTTAATCTTTACTAAAATTCAAGAATCAAGAGAAAGGTGATAACAAATGCTTGTGGGTCAATATTGCCGGCCTAAATAATTTAATATACGTTAATCATTACTAAAATTCAAGAATCAAGAGAAAGGCAATAACAAATGTTTGTGGGTCAATATTGCCCGGCCAGTTTAAGCCGTATTACCATTACCCTTTCTGGCCGGAGCCAGTTACTCAACTAGTCCCCCAGCCATTTGCCACATTTGGTTGTGACACTAGGCTCCATAAATGTATATTTGACAGCAAATCACAATTTGATGTGCTAAAACATAGTAAAGAGGATACTGTGTGGATCTGAATCCGTGCATGGTGATTACGTATTAGGAAATGGATGCTGTGGTGCTCAATCACAAAGGCAACCAAAAAATACCAGGAGTGCAGTTATTGTAACCTATACAAGTAACTAATATAATTGATGAAAATAATTCATTAACTCTCTTTATTAACATAAAAATATTACTGTTAGATTTTTACACAGAATTACTAGTAAACATACCCGGTCATAGAAATTGACCATGGTCAAACCAGGCCCTTTTCTTACGGAGATACATATCTACAGTAGAGCTTGTGACAGTCAACTATGAGAAGCCACACCCTGAGTATTAAAATTCTCTGTGGACTCAATATAAGTTTAAGCACTTGAACTTGGGAGCTTCAATGGCCAGCAAAAACTAGCCTTGACTAGACGAATATAGTCGGAAGGAAGATTCTATGATACCTTATATCCTGTGAATATTAACAGCCTGAGTATTTTACATAGCTCTCTAAATTGGACTTGGAATGCTTATTGGAAGGATCATTTGTCTACAAAACTCTGTAGCTTCTTTTTGAAGGTTAGGTTGTAAACTTGTATACAGGAGAACACACAAGTATTTACTCTTTTCAATCTGCAGAAGATTTGAATATAATCATGATCTATAAAGGAGTAAGAACATGCCATAATTAACGAGCAGTTGGAAAGGAGTTCCAAAGGCCGTTCGGATATGTGCTTTGAAAGTGTATCTGATATTAAATAATAAGAATTAGACTGTTGCTTGTAATAATAACAGGCAGTAGAAAATAGTGTCTAAATGTGCTTCTAGTATTTGAAGTTATAACTATCAGATAACCAGATGTTTGAGTGTATGACAAATTCGGATTTTTTAAGATTAAACTTACAATTTGCTTAAGCCGTTCCAGTAATCAGTTTCTCTCGCTGATCAAGTTTTTTGACCTTCAGCAGGCCGAAGAGAACTTGGAAGCCAAAAAATGCACAAAAGAAATATGATATCATAGCAGGACCCTAAAACAAGAGGAAACTTCTTAAGATAAAGAGTAGGAAGTAGTTCTATTATAAGCAACAACCTGGAATCCCATGTAAAAAGATCCAATTTTCTTTTCTCATTAAATGAGACGAAATTTCAGCAACTTATCTACGTCATATTAAGATCAAGTTCTGTTATCATAGCAGTCTAAATAATGTTGGTGCTTACTCTGATTGAATTGAGATACAAAATAGTCGCCAGGTTGACTAGACTTCCAGCAGCAACAGCCTGTTAATTAGACCACATATGGAAAGAGGAAATACGTAATTGAACAATTAGGAGATACGTATATTTCTATTTTTGAGCTCAATGGGTGGGATGGGTAAGATTTCAAAATGGGTTTAGGTCAAAATGGGTCATCTCTATGTGCGGGTCAGGTCTGAGCGGATTAGGCCAACCCACCAACACTTATTTTTTTTATATTATAAATAGTTGTTAGATGTGAAAATTATTTATATAATAGTAAAGTTTTCAAAATGATCCAGGACCCGCAATTTTTGACTCGTTGAACGGTTCCAACCCATTTGCACAGTTTCACATTCTACTAAATTTGTACCTTTGACCTATACAACCCTCATTGGCCTGTTTGTCACCTCTACATTTCAAAATGAAGCAATGACTTGTTTACAAAGAGACAAACAAACTTACACTTCCAATTGTTTTCTGAACAGCAGCAACACGTTGAAACGACCTCTCAGACTCCAATGCTCGAACTCGTAACTTCAAGTCACCTTGCTCCTGTAAATACGTGAGACACCACATTGTGATTCGCATAAATTAAAGAAACACAACGAAAACTAGCAAAGAAATATAACATGTTTTTCAATCATGTCAACTGGCGTAAATATACATAAGAAAGATATTTACCAATCGCTCAATAACTCCAACAAGTTTCTCAATCCTGTCAGCTTGTCTAAATAAGTTGTAGAATGCTTGTGATTGTCTATCCAATCTCTTTCTGAAGTCCTGAAAAACAAAAAAGATTGGAAAATATATTAGTTCTCGAATACATAAAAGGCCAAATACAACAACGATGGTTAAAACTTATAAGGATCAAACCTTAATGACCACTTCAACACCAGCTTCACGAAACTTTAGCAGTTCCAGAGCATAGCTAGAAAAAAGAAATTATCATGTTATTGAAAACAGAAACCAGGAACCCAAACATAGTGAAGATTTCTAAGAGGCGGTTAAATGGGCAGATCGGTCAGGACAGGTTCGGGTGAAAACTGGTGTATTGGTACAGGTCAAAGTGATTTGGTTGAGTTGAGCAAAAACTTGGCCACATATAACAATATTTTATCAATAATTAGTGTACCAAATATAATTATAAAATATATACTATCACAATGTAACTTTGTACGTAACATGATTTAGGTGGTTCGATGCATTAAATATAGACTTTGGATGACTTTCAATCTGTTTGACCGGTTTCCTTTTAAGCTAACTTCTTTTTACTAAAATATCGTATCACCATGTAACTTTGTAAATAACATGAGTTGGGTGGTTCGATGCATTAAATATAAACTTTGGATGACTTTCAATCTGTTTGACCAGTTTCCTTTTAAGCTAACTTCTTTTTACCCATTTAAGCCATCAAGGGTAAACATAACCTGAATCGACTCATTTATAAGTAATAGGTCAAAACTGCCACCTCAAAGATTTTTAGAAGAGCACATTCACAGCTTAAAAAAACTCACGGTTTTGCGATTTCAGTGATATCGAAACGGGGGTCGAGACCCTTCCCAATGCCATCTAACACTGCAAAATTAAGTACAACGAGTGAGATATCTCTCTAAATTATAATCATCTTCAATATTTGCGTATCTTATTGGAGAGTACATTTCCCTTTGTAACAAAACATAACAATGCTGAGCAAACTTAAACCTCCGATACCTGAAAAAGCTCTAACAACAAAGGTGAAAGTGGCAGGAAATCGGAATGGTTGATCTGCTGCAATAGCCAAAAGATCCTCTCCTGAACAGTCAAATTAATAGCATTCAACATATTTTCATTTAAAAAACCAAAAACAAATGCAATAAACAATTTTACACTACCTGATAAATCATTTAATATTTGCCAAACTTAATATTCTAACAAATGCAACATTTTGCAAAAGCACATTAGTTAACATTAATTTTCTTTTCATGAAGCAATGACAGAAAAAGTCAATACCAATTGCAGCTAGACGCTGCTTTTTCTTCTCTGTTTTTTCCTCTTTGCTCAACGGTTTCTTAAATCCAAGCTCTGCAGTGGCCAACTCTCTTTCTTTTCTTTGTGCCACAAGGCGTTCTTCAAAGCTGCAAGTAAGTAGGTTATATTTTCATATGTGAAGAATAACATGTGCAATATTTGTATAATTGGGAGAACACATGAATCACAACAATATAAAAATGCATATTATAGATTTCCCTTCTTTTTAGTAATTTTTATGTGCTTTTCCTAGTATGTTCACATGCGGAAAATTGTTGTCCACCCAAGCAGTGATATACATTTTAGACAAAATGAGCCAATATGTATATAAAAAAAGAAAAACCAAGTAGAGTGCTAGAGTAACCTATTAAGGAAGAATAGTGCAGTTCGTCTGACAGCTGTCATGTCTCCAGTTGGCACAAGAACGCCCATTTGAACCATTGCTTGAAGAACCTGCATCATAAGATGATTGTATAAGGCAATCCTTGAATGGGTGAGAAGTAATCAATGCTATAAAATGAATTGAACCATTAACCTTATTTGGATCCTTCTCATAAACTCCATAAAAAACTTCCAATAAACCTTCTCTGATGTTTGGGCTTATGCTGCAACAACTCGATGCTTAGCATTTTAAAAAAATATTGTAGATGTTTACTTTAAGGGAATTTTTATTTAGTTGAGAGAATAAATTTATTAGTCATTACCTCCCCATCATTCCAAAATCATAAAATATCAGTCTTCCACCATTCACGTCATCAACAGCTATATTACCAGGATGCTGAATCAAAGAAGGTTGAGATTTTAATCATGCACTATTATAATACATGTGAACTATATATAATTATGAGAATCGTTACTTCTAATATAACTAAATAAGTAGAGTTCCATAAAGTCAATTAACCATGAGTTTGTGTAATTTTCACAAGATGGTGAAAGTGTTTCTTGCACTTCACCCGAAGGATGTTATCAGCTTCATAGAATTATTTATTATTTCATGTGTTAAATAATAAAACAAGGGATTACCATATTAGGTTTGCTCTTCACAAATTACAGTGTTCACATAGTGATTTGAAGTATAGAGAGCATCTACAAGACATCTACATCGAACTCCAGAAGAATAGGAGGGAAACTTACAGGGTCAGCATGGAAGAAACCATGGGACAGAATCTGCTCCAGATATGATTCAACAGCATACCGGCCTAGCCTGTGGAGCAATCATATCACCAACCATATTTACTAAGTATAAGTGTGCCGCAGGATTTAGGCAAATAGTACAGGGTCTATAGTAGAATATTGATTTAGTAACCAAGATCTACATATACCATTTGGTTTCCATTTCTTACTTTATTTTATTTTCTTTTGTTGTTTCTCAATTTAATGATTAGTTGTTTGTCTACTTAGAGCCGTACACTAGCTCCTGATATGACTAAGGTACTTTTTGATTTTGCTACATTTAAACTAAATACACATAAAAAAAAGGTTGGTGATGTGTAGTTTTCATTTGGAACACTTTTATGTTCTTTACATAATTTAACCCAATTTTTGCTTGCAGTTTCCACCAGCAAGCATCATATTCAAAACATTTCATGTTTATTATTTTAAGTGTAAGAAGAATCATAACAAGAATACAACAGAAAATGTCGCAAATAAGGCAATGAAAGTACCGCCAACAAGCCTAATGGAAACAGAAAAACGGAACATGAGGCAAAGTTTTTAGACGCATGACAGAGTAGTAAAAAAATAATATTCATAAATGAAATCAGGTAATGCTCTGTGGAGTTGTAAGAGAATACTACACTTACTTTTGGCGATCAACACCTAATTGATCTAAAGCTTGTATCCTGTTAATCTTGATTCCTGGGACATACTCCATCGTAAGAACCTACAGTTAGATTAACCTTATGAGCTAAATAAGATAAAGTTCTATAACCAGAATTAATTTGTAGATAAAACATTAACCTGTGGAGTGGTGTATTCCCAATATATACTTGGGACTTTTACATAATCAAGATCTTTAAAGTTACTTGCAAACAACTCCGCATTTGCAGCTTCTTTTGTATAATCAATTTCCTGAAAATAAACATATTAGTATTCACTAATAGAAACTCACCTTATAAAGTACTATCATTAGAGAAACAGTACCAACCTACCAAACCTCATACATCAACCCAAATATATGAACATTCGAAAATTCATGAAAACATATGAACGTAACACAAATGGAAAAACCATACACTACTCTTAAGTATTTTAAGGTGTTTGGTACTTACCTGATACAAAACATTAGCACATTCATCATAGATAGCAACCCAATCCCTTTTTGCACCATCAGACTTAGGGTCAAGTTTCTGAAGATTTTCTGCTATTACCTGAGAAAGACGACGAAATTCTTTTAACAAAATGTTAATATTATAAATCAAATCCAACATCATTAGAGAGCATATAAAGAATCAACTAAATCAATATTGAGGACTGCAAAAGAGAAGCCACTGGTGAGTTCTTCTCAGTGAACTTAAATTTCATGTAAATGAAAACTAACCCTCAGATTTTTCAGATCAATATCGAAAAGATCCTTGAGACCTGGTCTTTGAACTTTAATAACCAATTCTTGACCCTTCAATCTTGCTCGATGTACTTGTCCTGCAATAGATATATGTTATTACCCTGAAATTGGTTATCTATTGGTTGTTACAAATACCATAACAGACTAATGAATGCATGATGAGCAGTAACTTTTTTGATAACTATAACATAAAATGAACTCTTGATTACCAAGGCTGGCAGCAGCTATTGGCTCAAAATCAAAGTAATCAAATACTTCATTAACAGGGGCTCCAAGCTCTTCTTCGATAATGGAAACAGCAGTCTCTGATGGGAAAGGAGGAACTTGATCCTATGCAGAGTTCATAGAGTTATCTTGTATGAAAAAAGACATTACATTTCAATAATGCACCTACATTTCATTAAAACTAACTTATTTCTCCAGATTCTTTATTTTGAGATAGGCAAAATGGAGAAGTACATTTCCGTATATTCATATCTTTCATAATAACATACTCAAGCAAAAAGACTTATCAATCACATGACTGTGCCCTAATATCATATCAGTTGTATCATTTTTGTCCAACTATTTTTAATCAAATTACCTAACATAAATTGCCAATAACTGAGATGTTAACATTCTATGAGAAATACCTGAAGTTCTGATAACTGATCTACATATTCCTGTGCAAGAATGTCAACTCTTGTTGAAAACTGTTGCCCGATTTTGATAAATGTAGGACCTAATCTCAAAATACTCTCCTTAAGCCACTTAGCTAGAGTTTTCCGCCTTTGAGCTTTCTTCTGCTCCGTCATTCCCCCTGTAGACAACCAAAGACTTAGTCAAAGTAATTAAAACGACAATAACATTATTAAACTACTATAACTTGCAAATTTATGGGCCAACAGGATGGAGTAGATCACCAAACAACTACTGGAAATCTAGTACAGGTATTTAGAAGGACAAAGAACATTAATGGAGTATTCCACAATTTTGAAGCAAGGTTTTACAACAATAATGAATTCTATGACGCAGGCTAAACATTGAGAGTTTCACTTAAGTCACATCAAATATCACAAATCTTTTGGTGGTATATCGAGCTAGTAACACCAATAACCAAATATTGATGATTTTCCAAATTAAGATATACTGTTGGTTAACTAATTTCCAATTACAAAGGCCAAATATATGGAAATAATATAGTGAATAACAGTAAACTATTTTTTTATTTTATTTTATATTTAATCAAACCAGTTAGATTGTGCTTCCTAGACTTGTGCTCAGTCTATGTTCTTTCTTTGCTTGTTTTGGGTAACCAGTTGATGATTATGCCATCAATCTACTGTCTTGGAGCTTGCTATAATTTCTTTTGGCTAATTGTTTTTTTTTTCATCCCATTATGCCTTGAAATACATTTGTGCCAAAACAATCCCATCTATAGGGTTCGTGAAAAAAATATGGAAATTGTGCAGTTATGTAATCAATTTTCGCATGCCTGTCATAAGTGAGCACAAAAAACAATTTCGGCTATTTTACTAATCATCTCCTAATGTGCAGTGAGAGGAATGTAGGATGTGCATGCGCAGATAATGTATGACAGGAGTTGACCAGGCTACTTGGGCATATTAATCATAATTTTATCATTTTCTAAAGCCATCACCAGTTTAGTTTCTAACTAAAGAAGAAATAACAAATCATCTTGTGCCAGAGAACATGGATATATAAATTATAACTCAACATATAGCTGAGTTAGTAACTAACCACGGTATGCGAATTTCTGATTGTTGAACCACGCTTTAAAAAGAAATGATAGAACAAAACCCCATATTTCACAAGTTCTTTGAATGGTTGAATAAGTCTTGAATCTATTCCATCGCCCACCAGGAGCAACAGACACCTGCAAAAAGAGAGCTAGCATCAGAAGCATGTGATATACACTCATGACTCATCCCCCAAAAAAGTTAATAACCACCACACATCCTTCAGCATACTGGGCCACTGGGGCCATTCATAAGTTATCATAGATTTCCAAAATTAGCATGAATGGCACCACCACCTCATAACTACAATCTGATACTATAGCACTAATTAGCAAGGCACCTATATGCTTGTAGTCTTTTCACTTTTAATCTCTAGAATAAAAAATTATCCATTATTAATTCTTGCATTGTCAATGACATGTCAAATACTAAGGTTCAACACCCATAGTGTACTACTTCCTCTATTGAACCTTCAAACTTTCTAAGAATTTCAAATTTCAAACTACATAAAAACTTATGCGGGGGGTGGGGGGTGGGGGGGGGGGGGGGGGGGTGTTTGATACTTATCAACTTCAGGTTATGACTTATTAAAGTTGATAAGCTCATAAAACGTAAAAATTGAGCTTATCAGCCTTTTCAAATTTCAATAAGCCAGTAATCCCAAAACATAAACTAAGGCAAAGACTCCTGTAATCATCGTAGTCATCATTAACATTGCAACATAACACACAAAATTAATATAAACAATATAACCATTCAAACAAATACCTCAACTTTCCCCTTTCCCTTATTCTTAAACCATGCATCCTCTTGACCTATTTCCTCAATTGTTTTCTTCTTCTTATATCCATTCTCACTCCCACTCCCATTAACATTCCCATTTCCATTCCCATTAACATACTTTGCCAGACTTCCATTCCCATTCCCATTAACATATTTATTATAACTTCCATTCCCACCCAAATCAATCTTCCCATCTTTCTCAACTACCACCACTTCCTCCCTCCCAGCTCGAATTCGACCTCGGTTCACATTCGGTTTATGCAGAGCGTTACGTCTAGAAACTGTAAACCTAAGCTTGTTAGCAGCTGTATCTGGGCGGAGAAACGTAGGTTCAACTGAAACTGAAGCAGAAAAACAAGATGCTGCCATTGTTTGCAGCAGCAGCAAAAGTTGGTAACTTTATTGATTGAGTTAAAACCCTAACCCTAATTGGCTAAATATGAAGAACGGGAATTGATCATAGGAATGGGGAAGGAAGTAATGAAAAGAGTGGTGAAAGAATAAGACACGGAAGCAAGAGGAAGATGAGTCTACGGAGAAAAATAGAGGCTGTGATTGGCTTAATCAAATTTCACTTTTTGTAGTTTTGTTAACTCGTGGATTGGGTTGACAAGTCAAACTAATGTCAGCCTCAAAGACAAGTTACTAATTTCATTTTTGGTCTACTAGTCATTTAACACTAGCCTTGTACATATACAACAAGTAAAATATTGTAATAACAAGATGTATAGGCCCGTGCGATGCACGGGTTTTGTAAATTATCAAAAAAATTCACTTATTGTATATATGATTTAATGTTCAGATATATATATTTTGACATCGGCGGATCAACATGTTTAATTACCTATATCAATTTGAACACGTTCTAAAAATTAAACATGTTAAAAGTTTCGAGTTAACAACTTGACTTATCAAACCATAACTTGTTTAGTTTCGTGTCAATTTAGCAATTTCGTCAGCTTTTTGTTTTTAGCACATATCTTTTCTAGTTTAGATATACCAATATTTAATTATAAATATTATATATTGTAATATTTAAATAACTAATATCAAGGTTCAACGCTATTTATGGAACATGTATATTATTCTAAGTTTAAAAGACATATTAACTAATAATATCATATAATTATAATTATATTATAATTAAATATTATATGAAAAACAAATTAAAAACTATAAATTACGTTTAAGAAACGTATGCGATATAACCATCACATTCTTTACTTATTTTTTTGTTGAAAATTTAGGTAAACTAAAATTGTCTCATTATTAAATTTTCTTCCGGTAGTTACATATTACTAATTAATATAATAATTGTAATATATTTACAACATTTACATCCCCTAAACGAATTGTGGTTCAATTCTATACTTATGAACACTTGAGTTTTAATCAGTTGAGATGAGTCATTTTATTAAGCGGGTAAAACATAATGGATTAAAATAGATCATGTCAAGTTGATCTATTGATCTCTAATCACTTTAACAATAATAAAATTCAAAAGTAAAAAGATATAAACTATATGATTATTTAATTACTTTAATTGTGGCTGTGTTCAGAGCCTTATTACTGTAACCCGTTATGACCCAATTAAAGTAATGTCATGTTTTCATCTAAGCCCATTTGACGTTTTGCAACTCGATCTTCAACATATCTGATCTACCTTGAGTTTTGCAATAATTTTACTTCGAAACAAATAAAGCTACAAAAGTTAACTATTGTAGATTCTAGATATTATAAAATTATAAATGAATAATGTTAAGTTAAGTTAACAAATGAATACTTTATTAAGTTGATTTCTTTATTGTAAGATGAGTGAATCAACTAATAGGTCAAACATATTTATTTAAAACTCATATTTTTTTATGTAATCAAAGATAGTCTAGTTAAAATAGGTCGAGAGAAGTTAAGCCGTTAATTTTATTATGTGCGTCGCTAATTAACTTGAAACTTTTAGATACTTTATTATGTCAGTTATCATTTATGGAAGACTCGACTTTAAAACGTGTGATACGTACAACTAATATTATGTAAGTATAAGTATATTACATTGTTTAAATAACGTATATAATACTATTACTTATTCATAAACTCGAGTTTTATTAGTTAATAATAGTTATTATATATATACAACTATTACATATTAGATAGAAAATATATATTGCTTGAAAAATATACTTAAAATTATCAATTCTACAACTATATAAAATATAAACATAAAATAGGTAATTAGTATTAAATTGTTTTAATAATTTATTTAATACTATATCATTTATTATAAAGAGATTTAATTTAATTTATATAATAAGTTATTTAATACTATTATTTATTACAAAGAGGACTCAATCTTTATAGTATTATAGATACGTGATACAAATATACGTATGGAACAAGTGGGGTTGAGTATTATAAAAGGGTGTTAATTTTTACAATATCAACAATTAGTCGTATACTATTAGTTATGTTTTGAAAGTTATATTAAAATGATGTACTAATATAATATATAATTAACGGTGTGTGACTAATTTTTTGATGGTGTATAAATCACCACCCATTATAAAATATGAAAATGATAAAGACATACCAACAGTACACGTGTCAACTTGTAAGATTACTTTTAGTCGTGACTAAATGTAATGTGCGCGGCATATCAGCACGACTAACTAGAACGGAAAATCTAATATAGTAACCACGAGTCAAAACTGGACCTCACTATTTTCTTTGCCATTTATTTCTCTTGCACAAACAATTACATTTAATAAAGATAAACAACTAAATCAATTAAAATAGCAAAATTTGTAATTTATAAACAATTACATTATAACATTAACAAGGGACTTACTCGGAATAGAATAAAAATTAGCTCCTCTATTTTCTTCTTCTCCATTTTTGTTGCTACACGATTCGAAAAAGAGTAACACAATAAAAAAAGGAAATGAGAACAAAAAATGGAAGTGGGCCCGTATGTTTTCCGTTCTAACACATTTTTATGGTGACGACAGATGTCGACGACTGACAACCCACAGTGATGGGACTGTCGTGACACTACAACAGAGCTCACGATAGTATTACTGCAGGTAGTTTAAGTGTACATCATTTTTCATACGATGTTAGATAAATTATCACGTGTCATTATCATATTTTGTATTAGTTGTTTCCGTTAATATCAATTTGATATAAGCTACCTCTATAATTAGGATTATTAATGTTAATTATCATGTTATATTTTGTATTGTTTATTAGAAGAATAAAAAAACATAATTTATAGAGGCACACTTACAAAACTAGAATTCACAAATCCAAACTGCTACACGTTCACTTATTGAAACTTAACACCCGCAGCTTATATACATAAATAAATAACGACTTTATGACGTACAAGAATGCCGACTACCCAAAACGAATTCAAATATACACTGCTTTAATACTTCCTCCAAATAAATGCACTGTTTGACCTTTAAACACCAAAAATGAGGCTTGCAAAATTATAAATCTCCTGCTGCGACCTGTAAACTTCTTCACAGTTAACTTTTACATGAATCACTTGGATTTGTGCACCGGTCTATCCAGGACCATCTTGCTTCCTTCATTCATATTGGAATTTACTCATGTTCAACCTAACATGAGAAGTCATGTTTTTTCACATCTTAATATTAAATTAGTAAATAGCTTCAACTTTATTTCAGAACGTGAGACGCAATATTTTCTCTGTGGAATCCATTGAAGCGTTTAAGCAGAATCCGCAGAAGACTTTACTAGCTACAATTTTTCCTAGTCAAAATGAGTAACTTTCGACATAGACAGAGTCGAATTTGACTGACTAAAATTGCTTTTATTCTACTAAATTTTTTGAGTAACTAATGATTAAATAGGATAACCAAACACTCAAGCTGCTTTTTAGGAATGCCCGTTTACTGAAACTAAAGTTTTTAATGCTATAAAGGATTGTGGTTCAGATAAATCTCATGGGCCCGACGGTTTCACTTTCGCTTTCTATAAGCGTTATTGGAACATTTTGAAAGATGACATAATGCGTTTCATGCATGAATTCTTTGTCAGCGGATACATTCCCCCAGGATGCAACTCATCTTTTATTACTCTCATTCCGAAAACAAACAATCCTCTTGTGCCGATTGATTTTCGGCCTATTAGTTTGATCGGGGCTCAATACAAAATTTTGGCAAAGGTTCTTGCAAATCGGCTTTCTCTAGTTCTCGATTCTATTATTAGCCCGGAACAGTCAACTTTTGTCAAGAATCGTCAAATTTTGGATGGTCCTCTCATGGTGAATGAGATCATTAGTTGGTGTAAAAAGCACAAGAAAAAGCTTAGGATATTTAAAATTGATTTCGAGAAGGCTTTCGATTCCATTTCGTGGGCTTTTCTCGACCGTATTATGGGTTCTTGGGCTTCGGTTCTAGATGGAGAAAATGGATCATGGGCTGTTTTTCTTCTTCTAAAGCTTCTGTGCTTGTGAATGGCAGTCCGTCATCTGAATTTGCCATTCTTCGTGGGCTTAGACAGGGAGATCCTCTTTCTCCTTTTCTTTTCATTCTTGTGATGGAATCATTGCATATTGCCATTCAAGATGCCATTGAAGTGGGTTTATATTCCGGAATCAAGATAAACTCTATTACTATATCTCACTTGTTTTTTGCAGATGACGCAATTTTTCTGAGTGATTGGGATTGAGACAACATCATTGGTCTTGTCAGCCTCCTCAATTGTTTTCATGACGTTTCTGGGCTAAAATTAAATTTTCTTAAATCGAACCTTTATGGTATTGGAGTTCATTCTTCTGATGTTGCAGAAATGGCAGCTCTCACGGGTTGTATCCCCAAGTCGGTGCCTTTTAATTATTTGGGAATTCCCATAGGTTCGAACATGAAGCATAAAAAAGAATGGTCTCCTATCATCGACAAATTCAAGACACGTTTAAATAAATGGAAAGCTAATATGCTTTCCATAGGGGGTCGCTCCACATTAATCTCCTCGGTTCTTGGTTCGTTGGGAGTGTATTATTTTTCGTTGTTTGTGATGCCGAAACAAATCAACAAGTTGCTGGAATCGCTTTGTTCTCAATTCTTTTGGGGATCAACCGGAGATAAGAAAAAACTTTCTTGGATTTGTTGGCCAAATATTATTGCTCCCAAAGAAAAAGGGGGTTTAGGTATTGGTAGCTTACGAGCTCTCAACCTAGCTTTACTTCAAAAATGGAGATGGAAATATATTAATAACCCGAATGCCCCTTGGGTTCGGCTTGTTAACTCCATTCATGGCTCGCCGGGTAACATTGGATCCTCTTTTTTCCCTCATATTAAAGGTAACAACACTTGGGCGGCTATTGTCGGCTCTATTAATTCTTTACATGATCAAAACATTATTCCACATTCTTGTATCAAACGCAAAGTGCAAGATGGTATAGACACAAAATTTTGGAAAGACTCTTGGATAGACAATATCCCTTTAGCTTCCAAATTTCCTCGTTTATTTCATCTCGCTAGCAATCCAGACTGTTCTGTTCGTGATATGTGGAGTAATGGTTGGCATTGGTCATGGTCCCGTACGATTGAGGGAGGCATCATTCATACGCAACTTCAGAACCTCGAAAACATGCTCTCTTCATTACAGCTTAATGATTCCAAGGATTCGTGGATTTAGAACCTAGATGGTGCCGATTGTTTTTCAGTCAAACAAATTCGTTACATCGTGGACTCGTATTCTATATCTTCGAACTTCTCGGAGACGAAGTGGTACAAATTCCTTCCGAAAAAAGTTAATATCTTGATTTGGCGTATCCTTCTTGATCGAATTCCTACGCGTTGGAATCTTAGCAGGAAATGTTTCGAGATAAATTCAATTTTGTGCCCAATTTGCAACAAATTCACGAAAACTACTACCCACCTATTCGCTACATGCTCTCTAGCATCTTTCATTTGGAGAAAAATTTCAACCTGGACCGATATCCAACTTCCTCATATTGCCAGCCTCAAAGATGTTTATGATGGTATCGAAGGCATTTCTCTGCCTTTAGCCTCCAAAAATATTATGCTTGCTATAGTTGGAGTTGCTGCTTGGACGATTTGGAGCTTCAGAAATCAATGTGTTTTTGGTGGAAAGCATCTTCGCATAACTGATTTGTGGGACTACATCATAGATTTTTCTTTTTTATGGTATACTTCTAGAAATTCCAAATGTAAGGTTACTAGAACCAATTGGTTCCGTAACCCTTTACTTCATTAACTATGTATTTTTTCTAGCTTCTTGCTAGTTCTTTAATAAAATTTAACCGTTCAAAAAAAAAATGTTGACATCAATCATAATCTAATGTTCTTAGCAAAACGGCCTAAATTGTCATATGCATTAGAAAGTAAAAAACGAGTTTTGATTTATTTGACCCGCACACCTTTAGTCTGGATTTAAATCCTAACAGGAATTTATTTCCGGTTTTAAGTGAAAAGAGTAAAAGACAAATGGATAATGTTATTCCATTTGCAATCAACGTTACACAATAATGAAACATATTTGGTTTCTACAACCTTATATTGCCATAAACATGAGAACTGATAAAACACGACCCGTGATACAACCCATACGCAAGATCAACTGGTCCCACTAGAACCACCACCCGGAAAGAACCCACAACATTTTAATAGCTGGTGTTTGGCATGACGATCACATACTCAAGGGCTTCTTAGAAAAGATCGGGTTCCTAATGACACAATCTCACAGCTTTGACATCGAATAATCCAGCGCATCAACAAGAAAATCTGCACATAGAAAATATAACATGTATATACATAACTGTATGCGCATAGAAGAATACACAGTGTACATGTGCGAACAGAGAAATGCGTACCTGCATCATCTTTGTTGAAGCACATAGGTGGTTTGATTCTGAATACATTCCCATGTAATCCACCTTTACCAACTAGAACTCCAAGCTCTTCATTCACGTATATAAAAACAGTTAAATCGAGGTTAGAGAGAACAATTTTGACTCGTATAAGTAAACTTGACAAATATAGCAGCAAAACAAAATGCGGAGGTGTTTACATCCTCACAAAATTGATTTATTGAATTTTTGGATCATAACTTAAATAATAGTTTGCGTAGTCATGTTTAATATAACGTCTTTGGGGTTGGTCGTGTGGATCAGTCACTGTTGTCGGTTATCAACATTTTGTGAACATATAAGCTAGAGAGGAATTTTTTATAGGGTTCGTTTTGACCAGCTAATAAATTTACACGTTTGACCCGTCACCCAACGTCCCAACCCATCCAACTTGCGTATCTTGGTACCTTTGTAAGGTGACGGATAAGTTTTTCTAAAGGCAACAATATCGACCCATTTACTTAGGAATGGACTAATTAATATTATATGGACCATATCTAACAAGTTAAGGGGATGAAAGAAATAATGTAGCAAATACAAAATAAAAGTTACATTATGAGTGAAATGATAACTGTTGATACAACTTTTGACATACTAATTTTCTATTGATTTTTTTCTCAAAAAATTTGTTTGGACAGAGGTGTTTCAGGTCGATCAGGCCTGCACAAGTGCACAATAAAGTCATCTGTTTTGACCATAACCCATTTTATACGTGTTACCCAACACACCCACTTTGCCCACATACTAGCACATTTCCTGCAAAAAGATAAACTTTTACATGTACCTCGTAGTTTCTCAAACAAAACTGCAGTTTCGGCTTTAGCAGGCGTCTTCTCTTTCCGGTCAGTGACAAGCTCAATGCCAACCATCAACCCCCTCCCTCTCACATCGCCAATTACTAAAAGACAATTTTAACATCTATAAAATATTGTTGTAAACCAAAAATAATTCCAAGATGTCAATATCAAGAGAAAATTACTTTCATATTTTTGTTGAAGATCTTTCAACCGCCCGATCAAATGCGAACCAACATCAGCGCAATGTTTTTGACGATTTTCTTTATCGAGAACTCTGAGCACAGCAAGTCCACCAGCTGAGCACACGGGGTTCCCTCCAAAGGTGTTGAATTGTATTTTTTGAGACATTACTTGTGCTATTTCAGGAGTCGTGACCACAGCTCCTAAAGGTAAACCATTTCCAATTCCCTGGATATAATCATCAGATCCACGAATCAGTTTCTACAAAACACTCAGAAACTGATTATTGCGAAGTCAGATCATGATTATCATTTTAGCCTCACATCCAAACACCCATTAATATGATAATAATAAAAGACTTTCTAGCACAAATTTCCTAAAGAATGTCATGTAAATAATGTGAAATGGTAAAACCAATTGGGAATTTGGTTTCCAGAGGATACTGGGACACGGAGGGGGCAATTTTAACCAAGCTACTTATAAATGATAAATGGGTCTATTTGGGTTGTATTTAGTCTGAAATGAGTCAAATAAAAGGAAGCTAAAACTGAAACAGGTCATATGGGTCGAATGTCGCCATAAGTATAGTTTAATACACAGTTGCACACAACCTTCTCAATCATTTATTAGAACTTTCACACGATTATAATCATACTTAACACGTTAACTCTTCGTAACTTTTTTTTCTTTTCTAAATGGACAAAAAGTGTTTATGTAATAAGAGTACCCATTTTGACTCATTACCCTACTACGCTAACCTGTCCATTTTGCAACTTCTACCTGGACACATTTTCATTGTTAAAATAGCTAAAAAGGTTATAAAAAAAAGGGAAACCGTGAAAGGAAGTGAACAAACAACTTTACCTTTGCCATGGTGACGATATCTGGAATCACATCCTGTGTTTGAAAACCCCAGTAATGGCTTCCTGTGCGACCGAATCCAGTTTGAACTTCATCAGCAATGCACACGCCACCCGCTTTACGAACCATGTCATAAACCAATTTCAAGTATCCCGGGGCCAATTCAACTGCTCCCCCAACTCCCTATAGTTCAATCAAATTTCCAACTTGACAAATGGTTGTAGAAGTTCATTCTAATATAAAATAAGTTTCCACCGAAACACTCACCTGAATGGTCTCAGAAATAAAACCTGCAACTCTTCCTGAAGTACCATGATCAATGTGATCTTGTACGTCTTGAGCATAGCCATTAGCATCTGAGCCAAAGACCCCACGGTAGGGGTTTGGATTTACAACATGATGAATTTCACCCTATAAAATTCCATATAAAATATTTGGTAGATAGGCAACAACATAGGTGGATATTCCAAAGTTTTTTGAAAACTTAGAAAACGAAATGATAAAAAAGTATTTGCGGATTGGCCCGACCCGGCACACATTAAAAAGACCTGTTAGCCAACTGACTCGAATGCCCATATTTTCACCGACACTCGTGACATTTAGCTAAACATAATGTGCTTTTTATTCTTCAAGATTTAGTGATTAGGTATACCTGTGGTATTGGGTATTTCCATGTGTTCAAAGCTGTTAATCCAATTGTACCAGCACTGCCTCCATGGTATGCATTTCGCAAGGCAATCATCCCAAGGTTACCACTGTATAGCCGTGCCATTAACATTGCTAGCTCATTTGCTTCTGTTCCAGAATTTACAAAATACACCACCTGTTGTATCATCATCAAAATGAAGTTTTACACATCAAGCACCGTATAATGGTTTAAAAAAGGTCTAAGATGAAAAACCGATTCAACATATGACTCGTACACCGTCATTTATAACAGGTTCCATCCTTTTGAAGTCAAAAGCACTACTTTTAAGTTCAAAATTAATATAATTACTATATATTTCATGATGAATGGCAATTAGATTAAAATATATGATGGACTTAGACGACTGACAATGTGGTATAATGGTTCTATTTAAAAGCACGGCCCGAAGAAGTTGATTGCACCTAGTGGGACCACTAGGCCAACCCCTCATGGCTTAAATCTTAATGTAGAGCTAATGAGAACCAAAAGTGTAATATAAACTCATAAACTACCTTCAAATTTCCAGGCATCTTTTCTGCTAATCCCTCTGCAAAATCACCAATTGCATGGTGCAAGTATATAGTAGTAGCATGCTGAAGAAGCTTATTTTGTTCCTCAATAGCACTCAAAATTTCAGGATGGCAGTGACCACAAGAAACAGTAACTATCCCCGCAAACGCATCAAGGTAACGCCTACCATTCTCATCGAACAAGTATTGCATCTTCCCTTCAACTATATTTAGCTGCAATGATTAACAAAAACACTATCATCAGTAAACAAACAACAACAAAACATTGTTATTGTATAAAGTACAATAACACATTTGGGGTTTACAGAAACTCTTTAAAGATCATATTTTCAAGGAAAAAAAGAACACTTCATCATTGATAGTCATGCTCCTTTACTTAGTACAATAACACATTTGGGTTTTCAACTAATCTCTAAAGATTACATTTTAAAGAAAAAAACAACACACCGTTCTTTATAGCCATGCTAATTTTTGATTATTTTTACTAGCTTATCTAAATACCATTTAATCAAATTCAGCTGCAACAATCATATTTACCTTCTCAAATTCAACTTTTATTTACTACTTAGGTCAATTATTTTACTAAATACATACATTTAACTCTATATACCTAATCAACCATTCTACTAACAAAAATCCGACTACCATTATAGTCATAATCTAGGCAAAAGTGTTGCATTATTTTTGGGACGTCTTCAGCTAGAAATGCACATATACACACCAACAAACATATATATAATCATACACATTATTTTAACCAATCAGATTGAAAAATGATTACCGGTTTCTGGTAATAATGAAACAGTGAAGGGCCGAGGTACTTCTTTCTCTTTTCAAATACTTCATCAGCTAACGGACCTTTGTACGGAACCGGCTGGTAATCAAAGGGTGGAATCTCCGGTGGTTGCGCCGACGAAAACCGCCGGAGTGAAGAAAGATTAGAAATCCACTTAGAATTTACAAAATCTTTAAGGGTTTTTTTGTTCAAGAGGTTTCTATGGACACCCATTATTTGCGTGATGAAGATAGAACAAAAATGAGTAGTCCTTTAGTTTTTGCAGCAAAAATTGGGAAATTTGTTGTTTAAGGTATAAATGAGGTATGAAAAGCTAAAAATGGTTAGTGGAGGTGGTAGAATCCCCATTTATTTAACTAGGTATCTATTAATGACAAAGATAATAATATGAGAGTGTGACATGGAATGAGGTGGAATCAAGATTCTTTTTTATCTAATGAATAATGAGTATAATATTGATTGATGATTGATATAATTATTAGTACTGTGTGCTAACTTATCTCAAATTATTTATAATGTTTTAAGTGAGTGGGTGGGTGAAATGAATAGAAAAGTATAAAAAAATTATAAAGGAGTTAGCGTATGATATAAAGAACTACGTTAAATGATTGTCGCATGTTTTAATAACTTTGCTTGAAATTAAATAACTAGTTTATTTATTCTGTAATTACGCAAAATTATATATCAAATTTTTAATAATTGAGTTATTGATGTAAGTTTATTGTTTATAGGTAATTAGTCGTTTTTAAAATCTCACAAAAAATAAAGGAATTTTTTTTTCCGAAAGTATATCATGTGACACGTCTAATCGAAGAGAAAAAATATTGATTTTTATGGTGTAATTTTTATAATTTTTTGACTGACCGCTTTTAAGATATTTAATTTTAAAAAACGTGAAAAAAGTGAATTTTTTTCAAATGAAACTTTCTTCTTTGTTCTTTCATTTTTTTAAAAACCTATTCTCATTTAAATTCTCATAATTCGATATGACATATCAAATTGACTAAGGAATCAATGATAATATCAAAATCAAGAAAATTAATTTAAGAATTAAAATTAACTTTATAAAAACAATTATGACATCATTATAACTTTCTTTAAAAGAAAAAAAGAATATTATTATTCACATTGCAATTTCTTAAAAAGATTTGTCCTTGATTTTTATTTTTGTTAACTTTGTTTTCTAGTTTTGTTTGAGTTGAAATCTTTATACTATTAGCAATGAAAGTTATGTATTGTTTCCGATCTTTCACTTATACTTTGGGGGCAAATGATAAAAAGTCTTATTTTTATTTGTTTGTCAATAACAACAAAAGTACTAATGTTATATAACTACGCTATACACATAAAGAAATGTGTGTATAAAAAGCTTGAAATTTTATTTGTGCAGAAAAGCTTTTTTTCACTAAAGAAAAAGCTTTTCTGTGTAAGAGCTTGAAAAATTTCACGTCGCATGATTTTTTTGTTCAAAAGTTTTGAACAGGTTTTTATTATTGTAGATAAAGTCTTTCATAAAAACTTTTTTAGACAAATTTGATGTGGCAATTAAAAGTGTTTTTAATAACTTTTATTGATTGATGGTATTTTAAATAGGATCTGATTGGAGCATGACATGTAAAAAATATTAATTACATATGAAAACACATATAATATGCTATTTGAAAATGTAAATGAAACTACACGGATTAATGAAATTAATAGGGTACTTGTGTTATATATCGAAAATAAGTGTAAAACGTGATGATTATATGTTACTTGTTATTTTTTGAAGAATATGAAATGATGCAACTCAATACAGTAAGTGAAAAACCAATATGAATATTCATTGTTTTGCATAATGATATTGGAAAGTTGTAGTATTATTGTTACAAAATATTTAAGAGTTCAAACCACCTTAAAAAATTTAAAAATTGTCACATTCTTCATCTAACTATATAAAAGACCTTTTAATAATAGTATTAAAAGTTACAATTCAATGCAAAAAAAAATAAATTTTCATTAACTCATATATATTATCACATTAATAAAAAGTTACTTCTTTTAATAATATAATACATATAAATTGGATTATTCCATATATTAATATATAAATATAAATATAGACTTAACAAAAAGTAAGGATTGAGAGAGGGTAAGTTAATTAACTGTTCATAATTAAAATTATAAATTTTTTTAAAAAAAGAAGTTTGAAATAATTTATAAGTAAGTATAAATATGAATAAAAACTATAAAAATAAAACAAGTGATATAGTTTTACCGAATCGACTTTAGCATCTCAAACCGTGAACAAATGGGTTAATCGTTCTAAAATTTTTCACAAACTGAAAGCTGGACATCTTCAATTGACAATATAAATATTTTATAATAGACTAGTCTAGTACCCGCGTAATACGGCGGCGACGATAATATCATTCAACTGTATATTTAATAAGGTATCAGTTAATTTTGAAAATAAGTTTTAAATGTTATTAACTATGTTTGACTTTTTAGTTTTGTAGGAGATGAGTATTTTGTGTAGGATATTATATACTTTTCATTTTTATTGATTGAATAATGAATTTAATAGAGTTGACATATTAGTTGAGTTAATAGGGGTAAAATTGACATTTCCAATCTTTTAAATTTCAACTTTTAAGCCAAAAACTGGAAATGCTTTATAAAGGAGTATAGATAAGGTATTTTAAAGAAGGGCAAAAATGTCAAAAAAAATAATAACATAAATATCAATTTTGTTATCCGAATGTGTATTATTTTGACTGCTATTTTCAAAAGACCAAGACTTATAAGTCAATACTTTAAGTGTTACTTCGACATTTTGTTAATTAATCCAACATGTCAATTGACCAGAAATATATTTGTTACAAATTGTTTGAAAGGTAGAAAGATATTATCATCTTAATAGACGTTCTTAAAATGTAGTGATTTTTATAAATATAGTAAGAGTCAAATACTTATAGCTTAAAACTTACGTTTATATTTAATAATACTTTGACTTCAAATCTAATGATTTTGCTCCTGCAAATTTAGAAACTTAAAATGAGGATCAACCCAACAAAATAGTGTATAGCTGGAAGTTGACATTAAATACTTGTATCAAATGATCTTTGGTTTAAGGATATATAATTAAAAGTTGACAAGGTTGAGATTTATGTAACCTTAAACTCTTATTAAGCATTTAGGTTTTTTGCCTTAAATTTTTTTAAGGAGAATCGGAAAACCTCAAATTGCCCCTCTCATTATCTTAATTTACCATTTTACACAATTGGAAACAATTCCTCTATTTAATACAAAATCACTATATATAAATAAATTTAACTACCTAACACTATAGTATTTTCTATTTTCATATTATTAGTATTTGTTTGATCTAAAACATATATTCAAATCAATTTCACCACCGAATATATAATTGAATAATATTATTGCCGCCGTCGCATTGCACGGGTACTAGACTAGTAATTTATAACTTGTTCTATTCTTATTTCTTATTTGTAATGAAAAATTACCTTAACTAGTTAGAGCTAACAGTCTTACAATTAAAAGCACTCATCACGATGACATTAGATTGTGTGTCACTTAGTGACACATTAGCTATACATTATTACCACTTATTCATTACTCAGTTTAAGAAAAACACTACTGGACATAGCTTACCCACTACTTATTAAATAGGATCCACTTTATGTTATTTATTACATAATTATATATTACAGTAGACAAAGGAAAAATAAAATAAAATAAATAAATAGTCATGTGTTGTACCCTTCACGACATAGCTATAACTCAACTCAACACTCAACAAGTTTTACGATAACTCGAGTGGTTAGTCGGATAACGGGCCCAGAACGATGCCTATAATGCTCTTAGGTCATTGGACTTTATTTATTTACATACTTCCTTTTAGTTCTCTCTAAATCAATAAATAATATCCTACATTTGACATGACCTATAGACACCAATTATAATCTAAACTTAGAGAGAAAAAAAAGGACAACTTAAAACATAGTAACTTTTGAGCATTACTCCAAAAAACTTGAAAACACACTGAACAAGAATATGAATATTCAAAAATTTCAACCAAAGGTCCTAACTCGTACTGAAAAGTGTTTATTTCACAATACTTTTTAATTACATTATTAAAGAAAAGACTTTAAAAAAGGTTTTAAAGGTGAGGTATCTT
Organism: Logfia minima; assembly: GCA_963921325.1. NCBI lineage: Eukaryota > Viridiplantae > Streptophyta > Magnoliopsida > Asterales > Asteraceae > Logfia > Logfia minima. The sequence goes on along the minus strand of OY992770.1, from coordinate 12,065,735 downwards.
GGACATATGACTTACATATATATAAAATGATAAATACTAGTGGGGTGAAGTGCAGAGCTGCAAAAGAAGCCAAAGTTAGCCCATTGATGCTTGAGCTTGTGTCATGATATCAAGAGACAGGTCAAAAGTGGAGTTATATATCTATGCTTTAAATAGTAGTTGGTATCATCCTTCAAAAAGAGTTCCACCAGATTCAATCTGCTGGTGCCTATTTGCCATATGCATGTAACATGAGATCTGCAACCCTTATGATCGCTCTTGCTCTCTTTATCCTCATTTTATCTCATCAGAATCCTGAAGCCAACCCAAATATGGGTTCTAGGAACTCTGTCCATGTGGTTAGTCATGCAGTTAGATCATTATCAATTATCATGTCTCTATACGTATATATACATACATGTGAAATACATTAACATGTTTAATTTGTATTGTTTTTGGATCAGGGAGGAAGGAAGATGAAGGGTGAGCAAGGCAATGAAAATGGGTCAGAAGAGAGTGGCTTTGAGGTTGAGGATTACATTTACACTCAGTCAGTTCCTTAGATTCAATTTGTTGGTATTTATGTATGCATTTGTATGTACACATGCATGAATGTATTCAAAGATGCGAACTTTATTACCTTTTTGGATATAAAAATTCTCTTTAATTCAGTCTTGTTATTGCACCAATTAGTTAAACTGCAAGGCCAGGTACTCTGTATCTTAGAATTTCAATTTACTACCTGCAGTATTTCATATGTAGAATACTCATTTTTCTCAAATGCACCATGGTTTGACCATATAAAGTGAATGTAGCTTACCCATTAGAACATTGTAAAGACAATAGTTAGCAACTAGGTTTAGAGATTTTAATAATACTTAGACTTAAGACTAGCTAGCTGATTATTCAGTGGAAACTGCAGGAGTAGTAACCAGCAGGGAACCCTCCTTTTCTTGGGTCACTTACTGCTACAAGCATCCCCATTTCACCACCACCGCTGTTTTCTTCTTGAACAACAACCAACTGACAAACACTCCCTCCATGTGCACTCCTTACGATATGTCCTTTCTTTCTTAGAGCCACTTTCGTTCTTTCATCTATTTCAAAGTGATCATGGGTCACTGTTGTCCATTTCTCGTATTGTAGCACATTGGGGACCAGCTACACAAAGTGAAAATAAATTTTCTATTAAATAATTCACTCCTTAATTAATGTTTGGTTAGTTGGAGGTACTCAAGATCAGGTTTTAAATTTCTGACCTGATGGTAAAATCTTGGAGCCAAGATGGCAGAGAGCGGATCCATCCTCCCTATAAAGTAGTTCATGAATACCTCAACCATCCCAGGTATTATCTTCACACCGCCACTAGCACCTAAAACGGCTTTCACTTTTTCATCCTGTGTACGATTACAAAAGTAGGTTATAGTCTCTAGGGTAAACTTGGAAGAACCGTATAATGGGTATAAGGATGTCAACAACAGCAATACTCAATCCCGCAGTAGGCGGAGTATGGGGGAGGTGAGACGTAGACAATCATACCTCTATACATGAGGGTAGAGAGACTGCTTTTAGAAAGACCTCCAACAAGAGTGTGTGTAAGGATATATATGCACAATTATATATATATATAGGGTGGGGATCAAAAGGGAAGCTAAAAAATGAGGGAAGTAGGGAAGTTAATCTCACCCCTCTAGTTGTGATGAATGTTACTCAAAATTACAACTTAACATTCATTTATGATGAAATCAAATTTGATTTCCTCCTTACCCAAGATTTGGAGCTTCCATCTAGATCCTTCGCATATACATATATATAGAATACATGACTATAGAGATGTATAAGGATGTCTTGTTATGAATTGAAGTTTCAGTCTTTTAACAAAAAAAGGAACAAGAAAAGAGCATATATACCTTGAGGACAATGGTGGGCGTGGAAGATGACAACGGTCTTTTTCCTGGGGAGATAAAGTTAGATGGTGCAGGTGGGAGATCATTCACAGAAAGATTTGTAGGGGTCGAGAAATCGCTCATTTGATTGTTGAGGACTACCCCAGTACTGGGTGACATAATTGTTGCACCAAAATAAGTGTTTATGGTACAAGTCATTGAGACCGCGTTGCGCTCCTTGTCTACAATAGACATGTGAGTAGTACCATGGTCTTCGATCTGATTCCATCTACGCAAGACAAAAACACAAAACGGTCAATGGTTCCCAAATTGGCTAGTCATATAGATTTGAGCAAAAATATGGTTTACAGTACAGGTGTCAAGATGGGCAGGCTCGGTAGCGGGTAAAATGGGTTTGGATTTAAGTCGGTCATTTTTTGTTGCCGATTGAAACGGTCTTGGTTGGCTCGAATATAAATCATTGTGTTGATTATATTTAAAGAAATAAAATTATTACATTAATAGTATTAAATATTAATCCTTAAATAGGAGGAATACTCTGGACGACTGTAAACCCGTTCAACCTGTACATCTTTTAGCAAAAAGTTTTTTTTTCTACCCCTGTTAAAGATAAAACGCAACCAACTCAACCCATTCATAAGTAAACGGGTCGAAGTTGGTAACTTTAGTTAAAAGTGATAAACTAAGTATACCTGCCACCGTAATAAGCTGAACTGAAAGTCATGTTGTCATATATTGTCTTCTTCAACTCTTTTGCAAACTTGGGAGATATCATTTCAGCTACATCCTTTTCTGTTTTCACAAAATCTGGCTCTCCAAGATTTACACTTTTAGCAAAAGCATGCTTAATTGCTTCAATTTGTCAATGAACAACAAGGGGTCTAGAAGTTTTGTTTTGAGGTCCATAAAGAGCAATTATGTTAAGTATCTGCAACAGAATCAAGTAAGTATAACATATACCACAAACTTAAAAATCAAATCATACAAAACTTAGAACATTATACTTATAACATACAAGTGCCATTGCGGCACCCCCGGATGAAGGAGGTGGCATACCGAGAACCTTAAGGCCTAAAACGTCTGTAGATATTGGATCGTTGACTTTAACTTCATATTTTTGAAGATCTTCCATTTTCAATATCCCTCCAGCCTTTCGAACATCTTTAACCAAGTTATATCCAATTGAACTGTTATAGAATGCTTTAATTCCATATTTTGAGATTACTCGAAGCGTTTGTGCTAGCTTTTTGTTGTAGCAAGTCTCTCCAGGTTTTAAAAGCCTTCCTCCCATGGTGAAAATGGCACTCAGTCCATTATCAGCCATCACATCTTTTTGTATCTTCACCATCTGCATGTGGAGATATGGAGAAATTTTGAAACCTTCACGTGCAAGATTTTCGGCTGGTTGAACAAGTCTCTTCCACGGTAGCCTTCCATATTGTTCCCAAGCTTTGTGAAGGCCTGCAAGCTGCGCTGGAACCGCTATAGAAAGAGCACCCTTGTATCGCAGAGTAGCATTTACAGCATACATATCCTGTATACATGATCAAACTAAAGATCATCACTTGATCCATTCCGCCATACGGTAACACAAAATCTATAATCAGAAAACATATATAAGAAGTCAAGAACCAAAGGGTACTTGCGTTTAGTTACAACAAAATAAATATCAATTTTTTCATTTTTATTTTTTTAGAAATTGAGAAATGTTTTGTGTCCCTAAAAAACTAATGGAAATTCAGAAAACACATTCAAACGTAAGACATGAAGTTCTAATTTTCTAGATGCAGAAAACTATAAATCATGGTTTTCACATTTGTAGTTACAACGAGAACAAAAAAGGTTTTCCTTTTCTTAAATTTTTTACCGAAAAGACAAACCTGAACATAAATGAGGAGTTTTTCATAGCTAAATGAACCATAAATGTTATAAAGAACACATGCAATTATAAAAATCAGCATAGATTAGATTATTCTTTGATTTTAATTTTAGCCTTTACCCGAGAAGCTAAGATTGGTGCTTTTTCTCTCATATTGAAGGCTTGAGAGGTGCCATTAGCTAATCGGAGAAGCATGAAACCACCACCACCTATCCCACTTGAAGCCGGGCTAACAACACCAAGGCAGAAGCTAGCCGCAACTGAAGCATCAATGGCGTTACCTCCTTCACGAAGAACATTCCTTCCAATTATTGAACAATTTCCATCATCTGTTGCTACAACGCCATTTTCTATGGTAATCATTTCTCGTCTTGCAGTAGCAACACATAACATAAAAAAGATCACTATGTATGTAATGAAGTTCCATGTGAGTAACCGAGCTGCAACAAATAATGGAAATGTGAGTAAGAGCTTTTAACATTCGACACATTAAAAGAAATTAAACAACTTCATTCTACGTGCTTAGAGTTCTGGGCGTCAATAGCAATCATCAAAACAACCAATATTGTAGGACATATACCCTTAAATTTTCAACAAAAATAAGTTAAAAACGATGAAATGACCGCATTATAATGTAGTTGTACGTAAATAACTTACATGGCATCATGGTGACACAACTGTTTAAGATATGCAAATCGTGATCGATGTGAGAGATTAGTCGTTTGCAACTGAAATAAAAAAAAACTTAACTTGAACTTATAACTAGCAAAGAACAAACGTTGCATACGTGCATGGATGATCAATTGCAGCTGATTACACTGAAATTAATAGTGACTAAATGAAACTGATTCAAAGCAGTAAACCACAATGCATCCTGACTTATGCTTCTGAATTACATGCATGTAATTAAGTGGATAGGGATGGAGCAAATTTAAATATTGTTGCTGTCATTTTATAAAAACAAGATTGCATGTATTTAGTACGGTAATGAAGTGGCGCCAACTGTTGCTTTCTTTGGTACGACTGAAAGTCAACCTTTTAATACATTTATATAGAAAAAGATATAAATGCTATATAAGATACTAGACTATATATAAACCATACAGCGAGAGGACTTTGTTTAACTTTATTTTGTAAGTAAAAGTAAATTTCGATAAACTACTCCTAAATATTGACTTTCTTTTACAGTATTTGTTTTCTTTAAACAGTAAGGAAATGTATGTGGGGCTAAATTGTCTAACTTTATTTCATTAACATCATATCATATATAACCATAGCTACTATTTTAACCACCTAAGTATTCAACTTATGTTATTCATCATATTATACCAAGAAACGAAATGAAACAAAATTCTAACAAAATTTATGATAGATATTTTCTATTATAAATACAAAGATATGTTCTTACCTATTTTTCAAGAAAAATATACTCAAGTAGTTTTTTGTATGACCAACAAGATAAAACATTTTATTATAAAATTAAAGTACAATTTATCGAAGAAATAAAAGAAACAAATCCCTCTGACCAAACCCTGACATTCGTTTATTTCTCACACTTTAATGCCAACATTTAATTAATAGCTAAAGAAATATTGAAAGGCTTCCCCCATGGAAACCGGTGACAGTAAAGAGAAGGTGCGTTTTCTAATCGATTTTTGTTGCCTGGGTTTTATTTTGTTTTCTTTAGTTAGAAATCACACACGGCTGATTGTTGTGGTTGGGCAGCTGAAGTCTGATGGCGGTTGTTGGTGAGCACGGCGGTGGGTTGTGCCAAGTTTTAGTTTTTATGCAGAATCTTTTGTTTTTATGCGAAATTTAAGTGTGCGCGTTATTTTTAGTCTCTGTGATAGCATTTTAGTTTCTGTGTTATGCGACAACATTAAGTTTGTTAAAATTTTAGTGTTTATGTGAATCTTTTATGTCTATGCTAAAATTATAGTCCCTCTGCGACTGTGTGAGATTTGTGGTCTCTGTGCGAGATTTTAGTGTTTATGCTAAACTTTTAGTTTTTGTGAGAAATTTTAGTCTCTTATTGATCTCTGTGCGAGATCTTTAGTCTCCGAGCAATACTTTTAGTTTCTATGCGTAACTGCATAGAGATTTTTAGTTTCTGTGCTCAACTTTTATTTTTTCATGGAAAGTTTATAGTTTATAGTTTTTATGATAAGTTTATACTCTAGTTTTTATGCGAAGTTTTAGTTTTATGCTAAATCTTATTCTTTATGCAAGATGTTTTCAAACAAATAAAAATTCTCTCAGAATATAAGGACTAAGGAGATAAAAAACTGTTTCGGATTTTATTTTTCATTCACTTCTTGTTGATAGGTATGTAAATCACCAATCCCTCAATAATTTTAAACGGTCTCAAATTGTAACAAAAGTTGTCATACCATGTGTTCTATTCTTTTTTGGGTCTGAATTTGTAACAGAGTTTTGAATTGAATTTGTGCATGTTCTTTTTCAGGTCCATATCGGTAAATAAAAGAATTGTAAATGAAAACAGTAGTGCAGAAAAGGCAACTAGTGAGTTTTTGAAAGTTCCAGACTGGGGCCATCAACATGGATCCTAGGTACAGTTTATTTTAAACTTTTCGTTTCAAAGGTGATGCTAGTATTGTATGTCATGGTTTTGATTGTAAAAGTGAACTGTAGTTACTCTGGTGTACTAACACGCGTTCTCAACTTCAAGATGAAAGAAATTTGAGATAATGGAGGAAACAGAAAACTGGAAAATAAGTTATTAAAAAATATGTTTTCGAGTTGTAAGGAAAATGAAACCGGATTATTGAGGTATATACTTCAGAATTCAGATTTCCAACATATAATCAGATATATTTTTTCTTGGGAATAAGGATATAGTTCTTTACCTGCTATGGATTGAATCGTTTTTCAACCTCCCTAATATATAGGTGATATGTGAAGACTGTAAATTGTTCAGTAATGAAATAAAAACAGTACTATTATGATATGATAAATGTATAGTAGTGTCATCATCATTGGCTACATTCATATGTTTTTTTGTCAATTTATTTTTGAGATGCATTGAATTGTGAATCAAATTGGTGGCCCTTATTCATATTCCTAGCCCTGAAAATATGGATTTACTTTAAGTTTCGGTTGTGTTCTAAGTGTATCATCTTTGAACGAATTATAAGAATTAATGTTGAGGAATGTTAACAGTACATAAAAAGGCTCAATTTGATTGTTCTTAGGAATGAGTTGCTCAGGCTGTATCATGGTCTAATATGTTTGCTGTAATTCTTACACATGCTATTCATGTTTTTCATTACTTGGTGTCAATATTACTTAATTTAGCTTTTTTTTTATGTTAGACAAAGCTTGCAAAATTCCCAAGGTACTTTGTGACACCTATTCCCAAGGTACTTTTCTTGATTTCTTATCTACATTCTTGATTTCAAATTGATGTAGGTCACCCTTGATAAAGGTAGCTTGTGAGGCATAACCTAATTGATCATGCAGTCTTGAGACTATAAACTATTTTTCCTGTGATGACCAAGCTCAAGAAAATGGTACTACAGGCATGAACTTTAAATGGCTCAGAGTATGCCATCAGACTATCACAGTATGTGTATTATTCTACTACTCTGAATCATGTATTAGACCATCAAAACTTGTATACATTTATTATCCCAACAGCTATGTTTTAAACCCAATTCTATCATTGAACCAGTTTTTAAAACATTGATAATGAGCTAGTAAACTTATATTAAAAGTTGGTTGGATTTGGTTAGGAGCATCTTATGTAAGTAGCATCATATGTGGCAATTGTTCGAATAGAGAACGCTATAACCAAACAAATAATAAGTTTGTATAATGATGTGGGACTAATTACGTTTACATTTTTGTTTATCTTTCTTGCTTCTATCTCTTTAGATTATTGGTCCACATCATTTTGCATAATATTTGAAAGTAGTTACTTATGATTTTTCGTTATAAGACTCAAAAAGTTAGTTCAAGTTCAATTTGCATAGACGGAAGATGATTTATGTTTTTACATTTTCATCTTAACAATCTCTCTAAAGTCCGAATACCATGAGAATATATATGAGGTAGACTAATTAGAGGGGAAAACAAAGGCAATAATAGTATAAAAGGAGTTTTGTATTCAATCTGTTTGTAAATTAGTAAACTTAATTAATTTATTTTTTGGTAACACGATGAAAGCTCGATATTTCATTAATTTATTGTTCAGCATGACCAACTAACTATCCAAAATGTGTCGTTCTTGTAATATCATGCAGGTTAATTAATGAAATAATAATGTTATCACTATTTTAATCATAAAATGACTCAAATTAAGTTTTAATTACTCTATGGCAACTTTAAAATTTAACTCACGTACTATGTATACAAATCACACTACATACAATTGTTAACTCATGTAGTATATATACAAACGTAACAAACCACACTACACTTGTCTCTATGAAACTCGAATTTGATGGACTCCTTACGTACCCTATATCAAAAAGCCTTTTAGTTTAAATTACTAATGAGTAATATATAAAATAGAGTATGTTTTTAGTTCTTACCTATTTCTAAGGAACTAGGTTGTTTTTTTCATGTTATCACACTACCCTATGTGATTCCCTTCATAAACTTGCACTATGATGTGATAAGTGGTGGTCATTAAAAATGTATGGTCCTTAGCCTACAATACAAGAATAAAAACCAACATCTAATTGCAAAGGAATTCATTGGTCCAAGGGAATGTATAGGTCACCCCACAATTTCTCCACCCATGACACTAAATGTCAAAATTCTATCAACATTCACAAGTTTTCATCAAGGAGTGGGCGACTATGATGAAATATTCTTTTGTGGGACAATTCAAGAGCGTACAACTTCTCAAGCATTTAATACAAGCTGTTATATAGGTATTGTGGATTATGTATCTTACACCCTTCTTAGCGTTGAACACAAATGCATAACAACATACAACCACAAATTAATGCATAAAAAGTGCGCATCAAAACTGTTGTACATCGTACATTATACATTAATAATGCAATATAGCGATGTGCACATAAAAGAGAAGAGTGTATAAATCACCTCTCGTAATATTATGTTACGACTATAATGTTATAACCAAATAAGATGATTTTTCTCAAGTGTTTTCCCATATAATATTGATAAAAAAAATTAACAAGTGGCCCTGGTTTCTCTAAAAAGGAAAAGGTAATCCACAAATGCAAACCGATAGATAAAACAATAGTGTTGTAGGTAAGAGTTATTATAATTATATATTTTTCACCAATTAAGATTTTGTGGGAATCACCATATTGGCTAGGCATCTTACTTCAGGAAAGCCAAAACAAGGTATGACTTTTATGACACCAAGTAGGATTTTGTATAATAGGATAATTTATAGAAGGATTTATGAATTATTGAATCTTTAAACATGAAAGACAAAGCTATGGTTAATGAATCCAAAGTGTATTACAAGTTATCATAAATGAAGTACAAGTTATCATAGCATGCAATAGATTGGGCATAAACTTACAAGCATGATCAAGACACTACCTCATATGGAAACAAAACAAGAGACAAAATAGAGCACATATATACAATCAAAGATCATGTGCTTGGACAGGTAATGACCTCCCAAGTAGGGAATACCAGAATATTGAATTTATTCAAATTGCTATATCATTTTAATGTTAATGGAATTTTATATCATTTTGGTAAAGGTATATTATCTGAATATACAATTATTTATCAAGTTGTTACTCACGGTCTCTTTGTCTAAGTTAATCAAACTAATTGGCATGAATGATCATCTCAAGAGAAAATGATTAGTTCATAAACAAGCGGAAAAAATGTTAACACATATTGTACGATATATATTGATCAATAGTCTTATCGATAGCTTGATTGAAATTCGAAAGCATGCATGGCAACAACCAATATGCTTGAGAGATACGTGATAGATAAATATTTTCATTCGAGTATGCTATCAAAAAGTGTAAGAAAATATTTATGTTCATATTTTCAAATTGAGACTAGAAGTCTAGAACTGATAACCTATTCAAATGACTCATATATCGTTGAGCTAAAAGCATGCCGATCTTATCTACACATATTTACTGCATAAATTTTACTTTTGCAGACTAGAAATAACTACCCAAACTAATTCAGTTATACATAATGCATGAAGTTGTCCCTTCACAAAAACTTACCTATATAAATCATCACTATTGATTCTTGACATTCAATTCAACTCCATTTATAACCCCTCTCCATCTCTTCATATCCTATCTTCTTCGATTTTTGTGACAATGGACACAAACCCAACAGACCCGCCAACAAGAACACACATCAAGGGCAACCATAGCCGTTTGATTCACCAGCATCCCTATCAAGATGTTTTCCCGGAAACCACCATTCTTTTGGTGGCGATTCCCATTGTTATTGTCATTTTACTCATTGCAATTTCTTTTGTTGTAGCATTGCTTCGTCGTGTAAAATCTCCAAAACCTAATGGAAATGGCAATGGCAACAAAAGTTGCATGTTTGTTGCTCATAGTATCATAACATTCAATGGCACCTCAGGTAAATAGACTGCACTTAACGTCTATAATCTAATTATTATCTGATTCTCCTAAATTACCCTTTGACTTGATTAAATTCGAATGCAAATTAAATTATTTAGTTTATTTATGCTAGTTAGTACATGCCAAAAGTTTTGTACTATGACAGACTGACAGAGATGATAGAATGGATGGGTTTAAAGTGTCAGGTAATATGTTAAAATTATATCGGGTCAAACTAGACTATTTGTTTAATGTGAGTTAAAAATGGGTCAGGTTAATCTGCAATAACTTATTATCCTTGTTGACAACAAAGATATTAACTATACTGTTCATATAATAGATAAAAGTAAAGTGATTTATCATGTTTAATGCAGCATTTAGAAACATTTTGTATGATTTTCAACCCATTTTTGTTCTTTTCTCTTTTGAAATTCCCCAACTAGAATCCTAAAAATAACCCAGATGGACTAATTGATAAGTAAATGAATATAATTAGTCTCTTCTAGAAAAGATAAAGAACCCTCAACCGAAAAAAAAAAAATGTCTGAATTATATTACTAGACCATTGATAGCTTCATTCAAGTTGATTAGACTTCAATCGATATATTGATATGATTATCCGAATAAAGATATATGTAAGGAGTTAATATGTGTGCTACTAGTTGCACGCATCCTACATGCAATTGCACTTTAAATTGATGTGGTTCATGATTTCTTATAAATTTAGATGTATATTGTCTAAGATCTGCAAAAGTACAGCTGCACGGAAAATGCGTGCAACTAGATCACACGTCATTTCCGCTTAAAAACATATATATCCAAATTATGTAACTTAAAGGCCCAAACTTATTTTGTGGGATTGTTAGATATAAAGAAGGGATGTATATATGGAGGTAGCCCGTGCACCTTACCATCAGCAACATTTAAAGGAGTACAGGTATTCACATACAGAGAGCTGGAATTGGCTACAAATGACTTCTCACAAACGAACCTTGTTGGTAAGGGTGGTTTCGGGGATGTCTACCGTGGACTGCTACATGATGGCACCGTTTCTGCTATTAAGATGCTTCATAGGGAGGGCAAACAAGGTGAACGTGCTTTTCGATCAGAGGTAATTTGTCTTGATTAAATCACAACGATGCTACTGCTAACAGTTTTTAATTATCATCTAAACAGTACTGTAGTATTTTCACATTTAAGTAGAAGTAAATAAAAATGTTGGCTTGTGATCCATAAAAAACTAATTCAATGATAAATATGAAAACCAACTGCAGGTGGATTTACTAAGTCGTCTGCAAAATCCATACTTGGTGGATCTTCTTGGATATTGTGCTGATAACCACCACCGGCTTCTTGTATTTGAATACATGTCAAATGGTACTCTTCATGACCACCTTCACTCTTCTGACATTCGATCTCAAGTATTGAATTGGGGCATTCGATTGAGAATCGCTCTTGATTGTGCAAGAGCCCTTGAGTTTCTCCATGAGCATACCGTCCCATCTGTTATACACCGCGATTTTAAGTCTACCAACATCCTGTTAGATGAAAACTTTCGAGGAAAGGTCTCTGATTTTGGGTTGGCCAAGATTGGATCAGACAAACTCAATGGCCTCATCTCGACCCGTGTTTTGGGAACCACCGGATATTTGGCACCCGAGTGAGTTATTCATCATACTTCTTCCAGCTTAGAAAATATATATCGACAACCTTCTCATTTAAAAATATGATATGATTTGAAAATAATAATAAAAATAAAATAAAATGAAAAATTGAAGAGACTTAGCCCACCTTTTAAAAAGGAGAGAATGTGTTATGCATAAATCTCGTGGACTAGTGACAAATAAAAATGTGTAATTGAATAGTCAATACTACAGTAAAAAAATGTATCTTAATCTTTTGACGTTGTTAGGTACGCTTCGACTGGAAAGCTTACAACCAAATCAGATGTCTATAGTTACGGTGTCGTATTGCTAGAGCTCTTAACAGGACGTGTACCTATTGACACTAAGCGCCCACCCGGAGAGCATGTCCTTGTCTCATGGGTAAGAACACCCATATTTTTTCATTCACATTCATGTATGCACTGACACACCCCATTGCCCATTGGTTATAGTAGCCAATGCTAAGATAGTCTATGTTCAGAACTTTTTCTTACGTTTTTCGTGGCTGAAACGTTATTGCTCCTACTGAACTCCTTAGGCTCTTCCAAGATTAACGAATAGAGCTGCACTTGTGGAGATGGTTGATCCTAATCTACATGGCCAATATTCAAAAAAGGATCTGATTCAGGTATGTTTCGTTTTGGTCTAGTTAATCATGATCACTACTCCACAGAGGTGGTTAAACAAGTGGGTAAGGGGTCAAACTGGGTGTGGTTCAAAATAAACAACTTTTAGACATTTGTAAAAACAAGTCGAGTGGACACACTAACTATATTGTTTTTAAGTAATATGAAAATTGTTCAAATTAAATGATCTAGGAGGCCCAAAACATTCGAATAACACGTTGGGTGACTTTCAGCCTGACTAAGTTTTTTAAGTTGACCCATTAGACCTGTTAGAGTTGAAAGATAATAAGAAATGATCATATCAGTGTCTTGTTTTTGCAGGTAGCTGCTATTGCAGCTATGTGTGTTCAAACAGAAGCAGATTATCGGCCTTTGATGACAGATGTTGTACAGTCCTTGGTTCCTATAGTGCAAAACATATCTTTTGGGAGCTCAACTAGTTCTTTTAGGTTTAGTAAACGAGTAAGTCCAAGATCATAGGCGTCGCTCGGGTGTTGATTCATAGAATTATTAATATATTCAATTAAATGTAGTATATGAATGAGAAAGAGTCGATCACTGCTCCATAATAACCATGTCAATTTTGATCATTGCAATGTGCAACTGTTGAAATGTTACAAAATAAATAGTAGATGAATCTGTGCTCTTAACATCGTGACAAGAAGCCAAGGGTAAGTCCACATTGGCGAACCTTGTGCCATGTCAAATTTCTTAACCCACTGAGTGAACCTCTAAGGCTCAAATAACCGAATCCTATTGATGGGCCAGAGAAATGAGTGAAAAAGTGAAGGTATCACATGAATGTTGTCAAAAACGCCAAAACGACGGTGGTGGCTCAGCACAGAATGCAGTAGTTGAATGATCTACATGGTAATGGAAGTGATTGTATATGATTAATATTTATTTTCGTTAAGATGTGCAATATTAAGAATTCAATTAAAGTTCAGGTAACTAATTTATCTTTCTTAATTATATATAACTAGTTTAGTGACCCGTATATACACGGGTTTTTTAAAATAATATTTTATAAGATAAAACTTTACATTTTATCTTTGTTATAAATATAAAAATGTGAGCAGTTTTATGTATTAATTAATTTATACGTTTTGTATGTTATTTAGTAATAAAATCAAATTAGTTATGATTATTTACATGCATAAGGAATAAAAGGCCAATACATATTTATATTTACGATACATTTTACTAATAACAAAAAAGTTGCTCATAAAAGTAATTATTATCAAAGAAATTTGCATGCTTAAAAAATGACAAAATTTTAAATCTAAATTACCTTTAAACCTATTAAAATAATTCAAAATAGGAGGAAAATTTGTATTGGGTGGAATTATTATTTTAACAAAATTCAAGAAAAGGAGAAAATTTCTTACTTCTAAAGTATAACACATCATCAAAGTTTATTGAACATTATCCTTTAGTATATATAATAGATCACGTACTAGAGGCCTCAAGGGATATAAGTAAAAGGACTACTTAAAACAGCATGGAGAGATAAGTATACACAATAGCTATAGTGCTTGCTGAGAATCACATACCATTGTCCATCACATAATTGTACACTTATACTCTTCCAGTTATATCAATTACATTATCTTTATGCAATTTGATCTAATTAAGTATGCTATTTACAAATGAGACTATAAATAAAAAAACCTTAAAAAGGAGAAAAAAACTCATATTTATAATTACATAACAACGAATGGAATACATAGCCCCAATCTAACTATTGGACACACACATAAAATACAATCGCTAGCTTCTTAATTTCCATTATTAATGTAGCAATAATTTATCACCAATCTGTAACTTTTTCAACACTAATATATTTAACAAAATATACCCCTAAAAAGTAATCATTAAAATACATGCATATACATGGTATAAATTACTCAAATCATTACGAAATTAGCGTTGTGTTGCACATTTGGTTAAACCTCGTATTGTGAAAGTTCAGTGACCACAATACTATCTTATGTTCTACTTTCAATCAGGATACACTATACTTAACTACCTAACTACATTGTTAAAACTACTAAGTATCACAAAGTAATCTAATTAAGAGAGTTCCCAAGCAGCAACTTGAGATGATGGATCTGAAAAGATATATTTAATAAGTTGAGCTCATAAACCTTCCATCACTGGTTTTCATGTTCTTGATGATTATTATCATTCCCAACTTTCTCCTTGTATTTTGCAAAAGCTGCTGAAAGAGCTGATTTAACGCTCAAGTTAGGTTCTTTCTTATCACGCTTGCTTGAGCACCCTATTTCCTTCTCGTCGTCTTTTATTTCGCTTGGAGTGAAAGGTTGGGCAGATGTTTCAACAGCTGAAAGCTGCTTGGGAATCGAGCGTTTGAATGGTTCATGAAAAGTGTCATACAAACGCTTTACCTGGTCAACCATTATCGAAACAAGAAAAACTGTTATCAGAAGTTCAAACACTAAATCATGCCCTTATGAGTAAAATCAAGTAATTGCCACCGCTTTTACTACCAAGGTTACATCTTTTGTCCTTATTAAAAGAAAAGTATGTAACTACAAGTACAGAAAATGCATACTATATCACATAGGAATTGTGGCGACTGGTGAGTTTAACGGTAAAATTAATTGTAGCTATAGATTCTCATTTCATTTAGCCATATCGCAAGGCACGACCATCATTTGGAGCCAAATAAAAAAAGTTACTGATATCAGACATAGGTTACAAAGTAATAGAGGTGACAATGCCGTCCATACACAAGTGAATGTGTTGATTCAGATAATCAAATTATGTTTTATCTATAATGGGTCAAACTATAAAATCAAAACAAGCTAGCTAAAAGGGAAACAAGTCAAAAGTCGCCAAAGTGTATTCTTAATACATAAAACCACCAAAAATCAATTTATTCATACTAATAGGTTCATACACAACCTGCTAATAAGTAATTACTAGTACAAAATTTTAAAATTTTGGACAGAAAGTATTTTGTGTTCAACCTGAGCCTTCCCATATCAAAATCACCCCTTTAGGCCCACAGCTGTTTTGACTCATTTCCCAATCCGTCCATTTTACCACCTCTAATAGATCGGGAAGATTCACATAATGACTTGTTGAAACACAAGGACAATAGGGAAAGACTAAGAAAAGAATACATAATGCAGAAATAAGAATGAACATATATACTTTACGCTCTCCAATGCCGGGGCAACGAGCTAGATCCTCCATGGATGCATCCATAATATGAGAGAGAGACTGCCAGTATATGGTAAACACAAATTCAAAAAACAAGGTCAGCAAGTACTTCATCCTAAAACTAGTTTTTTAATAGGCTAAAAAGTTAGAATCCAAGAGAAGTTACAACCAAGTATTAACTAATACTTTAACAGCAGGTAGACAGCTGCAGCAAGAAAAATTAATATTTATATTAAAGATAAAATTATAATTGCTTAGAAATCCCCTGCATCAATTACATGAGTGTCCGAAATTTTATTCTTTTGTCCAATAATCACTTAAAAAACACACAGCCAAACACCCCCTGGTTCCCAAGAGTAACAGTGAAAGGCAGACGTAGTACCCCAAATGTAGAACCCAGAGTAACCACATCCGTCTTGTTGACATGCCGAACTGATGTTAGAGCGTGAGATAACTGCAAACATCATTCATTAGTGCAAAGTATTAACATAAAAAAAATGCTAAAAAATGTGAAAGAAAGTATGAGAAGAGGAACTTGGAAAAATACCCTTGATAAATAGTCAGTATCCATTTGGCCTTGGATGAGGTCAGCAGACTTGTTTTCGTAAACTTTTATCGTCTCCAGATACCGACCACATTCTTCCAAGCTGACAGAAACAACATAAGGAATTTGCACGATTTCTAGCATAAAATTTGATCCTTTAACAAACACAATTGTGATCCATTTGCTTATGATTAGTTGGTTAGGTTTAATATTTATCTCTAATGGGTCAAATGGATAGAACCTCCTACTATTATATTCTACAGATTTATTGATATTAAGATTGTATAACTTTTGTAACCATATTTGACAAAGCTAGTATTTATAAGGTTCACATATTATGGACAAAAAATGTTTCAGGTCAATCAAATTTCACCTGTTTTGACTTGTAATCAAACCCCCCATTTTGCCACCTTTATATGTAATGAAACTTTTAGTGTATATCTATATCCTAACAGAAACAATGGCAACCAAGGCAGTTAGTGACCTTATGTTCACTTTAGAGTGAAAGGTCTGTTTGTTGACAGTGTGACAACCCTATGATACAATGAACAGATATTTATGATCATAATAAACAATGATGGATAAACATCGGCACTGGCAGATTTATTCAGTTACAAAAGAAAGATACCTCCAACCACACAAAAGAGTGCAGTCATGAAGAAGAGCTGTTCTAGTGACTTCCAACAATGGCTTGATAACATCTTCCTGGAACATAAAACAGCAAAATTCAGGAAAACCGAAAAAATCATAAAACATCACTATGCATTCACACAATATTCAATTACATACTTGAACAATAAAATTTACCACTCAAATAGCAAATAGGTACACTCTTAATCATATATATTACATCAGTTTCACCCAAAATTTCTTAAATCATCAAGAACAGTTGACCTAACATGCTACTACAATATGATTAAGATTGGACAAACAATGATGCAAATGATATGAATGGTTTATGATTGCGAGATCAAAAATTGTTACCGATAAATCTATTCATTCGAGCGTGTACTTGAAAAAATATGTAAAAGTAGAGTAAGCACTTCATCTAACTATTCCAAATCAGATTGACATGTTTTCTGAACACAAACTATAAATTTTTGGCGGGTAAATACATATCCTGTGATTTATTGAAACAAAATATTCAACTGCAGATATCTAGATCTTACAACATCAACATGGCATAAGACAACACGAAGCTTGAAATTTTTTCCCAATTCCCGTATTCGGTAATACAGGTAGTCTGGGTGAAGCAGGTGATACCTAAGACTGCATGAAAAATATCACAATGATCAAATGAGATAAAAAGCTAACTGATTTGACTTCACAATAGTAAACGAAGAAATGATTTGAATGCTTGTTGAAGTACAAACCTGAGATAAAGAGCACATGAATTTTTCCCCAACATGTAGTCAGAGACGATATCAGCAAACTCCCATCTCACATTTCTTATATGTTTTAGCAAAGGGTTTCCTTTCTACATCAATTTATAAACAAATAATCAGCAAACTTCACATGTAAGTTTAATAATTTATTTATCCTCAATCAAAAACACATACAAAACATACATAACATATCTATATTTCTAATATATCTACATATGTCTGACCTGTCTGTGACTAACTTGGATTGCATTACGAATTTGTGTAGAAGAAGAAGAAGAAGAAGATGGAACGGCAGAACTTGTAGGTGCGACCTCTAACGAAGACTGAGAAGCGTCAACGCCAGATTGTTGAATTACCCTATAAATTAGAGAAAAACGAAAAACCCTAATTTTAGCGGTAAATAGATAGAAAAAAAATGCATTAAATGAATCAATTAATTAATTAACCTTGAAGATGACGAAGAAGGATTTGGTGGTGGTGGTGGAGCGTAAAATTCGGTATTTTTGATGGAATTGAAAGCTTGAGTGAAAGATGTAGAAGGATTGAATAGAGATTGAATTGGGGGTTTGGTTTGGGAGGTTTGAATAACTTCTTGGTATGAAGGTATTTTGATCACGAACGACGATGATGAAGAATTGTTGTTGTTGTTGTGATTTGGATTCTGATCATCAATCGGTTTCATTTTTTTGTACACCGCCAAACTGTTTGCGTTTGTGTTCCCTCCAGAAATTTGTGTTTTGATGTACAAAAGTGAAAGCACCAGTAGCTTTTTTGATTTGCTTTCAAAAAGAGTTGTTCAGCTTAAATTTCCTAAAATATAAGGAGTTAATTACCGGTCATGTGCTTTATATACAGTCACACTATTTATCCTTTCACTTAGTTAAAAATTTAAATGTTGTTGCTCGTAGGATCCTCTTCTAACTGAATGACTAACGTATTTTTTATCGATCTCTTTCGATTCTCATTCATCTTTTCGATTCTCATTCATCTGAATTGACTAACGTACCCCTTTTTTCGAATAAAATATAAAGAATATATATATGAAATTTTCCCTCCTTTTTCTTTTATTATTTGATATTATAACTAAAAATACCAACAAAATTCCCATACTTTTATTTTTGGAACCAAGATTCACAAAATACTCCTACTCAGTTTCCCTTGTGTTCTTACAATCCTCACCATCCTCGGGACCCTCCACCCCTACCATTTAAACCCAGATATATGCTTCATATCTCCACCAAAAACAATTTCACTTTCACTTTTAAAAGGATTTTTAGCTTATGAAATATAAAATTATCTAAATACGAGTTCCTCTTATTTAACTAATTGTCATGTTTTTCTTCTTCTTTTTATGTTCATTTATACTTTCAAACTCCAACTTCAGCTTTACTAAAGAGATACAGAAAAAATAATAAACTTCGACTACCAATAAGTTTCGCGAAACATACCCTAAATCTGGTACTCAGTTATATTTAGTTCAGTTCTTTTTAAGTAATAAAATGAAGTTCTATAAGTAAATTAATTTTGGTCATTGTAAACAAGCTTGAAGTTCGACTGTGGTTCACGAATTTGGTAGCATTCTGATTCTATACAAGTATTGCGTTGAAAATGCCTAATTGTTTTTTATTTTTATAGAGTTGCCATTTACTTTCAATATTTAGGGGTAAATTTTAAGTTTTAACAACTGTTTCTTAAAAGCTAGTTGAAGCTTATTTCTTAAAAGATAGTTGAAGGAGCTTCTTATTTCAAGAGCCTAATAAGCTCCGCTTCTTTTTCATGTCTAGTGAGACACTATTATTTCATGTCAAACGATACTTAATTATTTATAGGAGATGAAACTTATTAAAACTAAAAACTCAAGCTCTTAGAGCCCATAAGCCCTCAGCCAAACACACTGGGTTCAATTTGGGTCTTGGCTTTTGCATATAAGAAATTAACCCAAACCAAAATGTTTTAGAGAGCACTTTTTCTGAAAACATTTTATATCGCTTTGAAGCAAGCCAATAAGTTTTAGAAAACACTTTTTTGAAACTATCCACCTGTTTACAACCTTTTATGTGGTGAAGGGCATGTCTATTTGATTAAATAAATTGTTACTGCTACATGCTAGGGAAGGGCAAAAATTTAAGGCCATCTCAACAAGTCATAAACAACACGTTCTTTACACAACTATCAGAAGAAAAATATAAGGAATGTAAGGACACGCAGTTCATATCCAGAGTCAGTTATCGGATTATATAACACGACAGTGCTTCAAGCTTTGTAGCCAGTTCTTTCAAGATGAAGCATTCTTCCTTGTAGCATAAACACGGTATGCAGCTAACCCAACAATTGCAACTGCAGCTCCCACTGCAATTGTGAAAACATACATAACCACCAAAGTGAGATATCAAGATCATATATTCATACTTATATTCTTAGTTTACTAGAGCAAGTAATGTGTTCTCTTTTGCATATTTGTTAGAATGCCTGTATCCGTTATTACTTTATGATCAGCAAATTTCTTAACATGTTTCTTATGCATAACTTGGCGTGATGATAGCAATATTCAAGTACCATAAGAATTAATTTATACATCGATTGCATCTAGCAGGTTTCCAGGGTGTACTCAGTTATTTCTCAGTAGGGAGAATTTCATATATCCCCCTCTAAACTTCACAAAATATAATATACACCCAAAGCAGAAGTTTTAAGTGCACGATGTAATTTTCAAGCATGTTGGAGTATAAATATTTTAGTAGACAAGATTTGCACATTCCTATGTGGATAATAAAGGTCTCAATTTTTAGCTAATTTACTTATGAATGAGCCAAATTGGGTCCAAATAGGTCACATGTCAACCAATTTAGCTAAAGGGGAACAGTCAAATGGGCTAGAAGTCGCCCACAGTCCCTTTTTTACGCTTACAACCGCCAAACCATTTTACTTAAAGATTTATTTTAATATCTGAATCTCTCAAATCTTTTGATTCAAAAAATAACTTTAATATTGTAATGCTATTGTTTTTGTAACCAAAATTAACACATTCATCATTTATTAACAGACGAACCAAAAAAATATTAGCGGGTCTCCCCAACCCAACCTGACAAACCCGTTCATCTAGCTACCTCTAGGGGAAAATCATGATTACCTGAAACAACCATTAGGGAACGGTTAAGAAGCTTGTGATACTGTTTTCGAGTTTTGCCTGCTTCTGTTTCAGGAATGCTCAAATGAGGGTGTTCTGCTGCTCTCACAATTCTTCTAAATACGTTATTGAAGTCTCCCAACTTCATGCTAATAGGTATAGGAGCCTCTATCCCCATATCTTGGCTCACCTACAGTAACATATATTAAATATATTAACAGTTTTTCATTTGGATTGTAGATGAGGATACAAAATCGTGGATGAGCATTGAGCAACAATTATGTTTTTTGTTGTTCATCAAATATTGAAAGACTTTTGGTTGAACTATGTTTCCTATAATTCCATACTTTAATAACTTTATGCATACCCTTGTTGAATCTTGTATTGCAGTTGAGTAGGGTTCAAGGTCATCTTTAGCTGCAACAATTAGACAGGGAACCTCATACCCAGTAGACTCCCCGTGACAGGCAACTTGAACAAGCAATTCTGTTGCTCTTATCCAAGAAGACTCGTTAGAACTGGATGGCAAAAGACAAAGTGAAGATGAATTTAAGCAGCTAGGAGCACATGTATCAAAGAACAGGCAAACATAAATCCGCAATGATTAAAAGAATACACAACAACCCCATAAACATTGCTTGAATACCCCACGCCTGCAGTTTTAGTAGAGGTGAAAATTTTGACCCATTTACTTAACAATGAGTCTTATGTTTTATCTCTAATGCGTCAAAGAGGAAAGTAGCGTACAGAGGAAACGGGTCAAACAGGACAGAAACTTATAAGGAAACAGGTCAAAAAGGTTGAAAGTCTCCCAAAGTGTAGTTCTAATTTATAAAACCTCCAACATAATTATATTGATAAAAGTCAGATTATTTATGGAAATCTATATATTTCTGTAAACATATTTGGCACACCAACTATTTACTGTATAATACTAGTATAAGATTAGGACATACATATATCGGGTCAACCCAGCCCATCCCAAAAAACTTACCAGTTTTGAACCACTAACCAAGTACCGAACACCCCCATTTTGCCACCTCCATAAACAGGAATGTGTTCACAAAATTCTGAAATATATGTTTGTGTTTAATAACACGGCCCGACAAGCTAGGTTAAATGGCAACAATTCTCCAGTTACCTGTCATGAACAAAAACTGCCATGTCACAGGCTGCTAATGCATCTTTATGAATCAGCAATTTTTCAATCTCATCTTCAGGTATCTCTCGCAAAATCAAAGTTTTCTTTGTTCCCTGTAAAAATGAGTCGAAATGAATATATATCATCACAAATATAGTGAGAAAAGAAGTCCAAAAAAGTCCAGTAGCTTGAGGTAGTTATACAGTAAGATACTTAAATCACACAAGTACAGGAGGTCAGACGAGCAGGATGGGTAACAAATCAAAACAGGTAAACTTTCAATAATCTGTTTTCCCTGAAACGCTAGTTCTCCAAAATTTCTATTTTTGTCATTAGTGTGCCAATTATTCTTGCAATATATTATTTAAATTATAAATTATTTGAACAAACTGATTTAGAAGGTTTCTGCATGAAAAAATACACTTTGGCCAACTTTTTACCTGTTTGACCCATTTCCTTATTATTTATCTTTTTATTTTAGCTGTTTGACAGGTTAAAAGATAAAACATGACCCAGGACCCATCAATAGGTCAGCATTGCCACCTCTACTCATATGTAAAAGCAAAACAAGCATACCTTCACGGAAGCCATCAAGCTTTATAACATGATGTTAAAAAGAAATGTACTTACATCAGGTTGATCAACAATATTAACTGTATATCGCTCCTCAGTGGTTGGTGTATAAACTTCAGAAAATGGCCTGCAGTTCAAATAGTGAAATGAGAGAGTCACGAAAACTATTAGCAGTCAAAGAAAAATGAAAAAGGTAAAACGACATTGAACAACCCCACGGGACAAATTTTTCCAGTCAATTTAGGAATAAGTTATGAAGCACATGGTACAACTACTTCATATAGGAATATGGTAAATGAGTCAATTCTATATTGCGATAATGATTATTCTATAATGGGTCCACTAGGTGAAATCAAAATATTAGCAAAAAGGGTAACAGTTCAAACGGGTAAAAAATCACCCAAAGTGTATTTTTAATGCATGAAACCTCCTAAACCATTTTATTTATAATTATTATGATATTATTGAAATTGTATTACTTTTTTGTGATCGTATGTGACACACCAATTATCTATTTAAAAGACAGGATAGAGTTGGGGATTACATGTTCCGGGTCAACCCAACCTGTACCAATCTATTACCAGTTATCCAACCTGCCCATCCTCCCACCTCTAAATAAGCATCTAGTTCAGTGAAATACCTTCCAACGAAAGAATTTAACAGAGAGGACTTTCCAGCTTCTCTGGGCCCGAAAACAAAGCAATGAAAGACATTTCGGTCAGAGTGTTGCTTCTTCCGGTCAATACGTCTTCTCCGGGTAACTCTCACTGCAGAAGAAGGATCGCCCGCATATCCGATGTATATGAGGTTCTCAACACTAAGAACCGGATCTAGAAGTGTCATAAGAGCCCACTGCATCCCACAAACAAGATTTCAGCAGAAACTAGAAAACTTGGTTGATACATATATAACATTATAAGTATTTTCAACCAATTATGGTTATGATTCAAGTCTACTGAAGTATCACATATAACCCCTTCATAGTTCATAGTTCATAGTTAATAGTTCATACCATGAAAATATCAATGTTTGTATGGGCACGATTGAAGTGTCTGAGTACATTAAAAAATAACTAGATAGGAGAATATTGGGATCAAACATAACCATATTGATATGTACTATTAAATAGGTATATACCTCTGACAAAAATCCATCAAGGGATAACCCTCCCAAGGCATTTTTCTCTGCTGCATCGGCATATGGAGCTTCACTCCAAGGACTGCAATGTAAGATGCCAAATTCAGATTCTAATAGCGAAAATATAATAATGGTAGGTCCATGTAACTTTGAACAAATTATACTACCTTTCTGGTGCAGTAGAAAAAACATCCTCAAGCTCATGTGCATTAAGAGCTCCATCCTGGTTTATGAACATGTTTTCAAATTTTGAAACATTTACACAGAATATACATCATGTATCAAAGTCTCAAGAGTGGAAAAAAAATACTAGAACATACACCATCCATGTCAAACAAGGAAAAAACTCCTCTGAGAAACTCCACAGCTTCACTTGTCAGCTCCACACTCTACAAAATACCAAAACAAACAAAGCAAACTTACCCCCATCAACTCAAGATGTGAAATAGCAATATAGCATGCCAAATCACATAAAAGGTAGCACAGTCTTTCAATACCATTAAACTAATATGATCTCACCAACCAGATTAAGCTTGCAAAAATGCACAAATAAAATTTACCTGATCTGGAGTTCTTTTAATTGGAGGCAACAACTGATCATCCACAAGCCTTATATCATTATTGTAACCAAATTTTCTTAAAACAGTCCATGTTGTCTCTAGACGACCTTTCTCAATGAATAATGCATGTAGGAAAAGGAAGCCAGTTAATGTTAGGCCATTCTCGTTCACTCCTTCAGGCAGTTTTTCTTGCACAACTCTTTTTACACCAACTACTTCTGAGGGTTGCAGTGGAGCATTGAAACATTTGACCTGCTCGGAATTATATGATTAAAAAATGTGGCTCACGTTCTACAGATGTCCATGGTATAGGAACAATATAGAAAACCATACATAGAAAATTTACTATTGTAACATATAACTAGAGGTATCAATTTCAACCAATTTACTTATGAATGGGTCAATTCATGCGGATCTTTAACAAGTCAAGAGGAAAAAATGGGATGAAAAAACTCAGAATAGAACGGATCAATCCAATAGAAAGTCAACCAAAGTGAATTTAAATGTATATAATCAACTAAATTACTCCATTCAAATAAACTATACTATTATATTATTAAACTAATGATACTTATAAAATTATCTCCAGCGCACTGATTATTTATAGGCATTGATAACTATATCCGCGGAAGAAGTGTTTCATGTCTACCCCTATCCGGCCCATTTCGACCCATACTACCAATGCTTGCCCATTACCTGGCCAGCCTACTTTGCCACCTCTAGTGTAAGCGAGTAACATATAAACATAGGCAAGTGCTGAAAGATAACTAGGACTGCGAATCTAAACCTGGAAATCATTCAACTCTGCATCACTTAGAGCACCATCTCTATCATGATCACAGAGAATGAAGATTCTCTTTAAAGCCCTGACACATCGGGGTTTCAGAGTTTGTGCCTCCTGGTCAAACAGTGGGGCTGTCGGATGAATCACAGCCTTCTGCGCATAGAAAAATACCTCTTGGATCTGAAAAGAGAGAGAAAACGAAAAGGAGATTATAATCCTCTATATCTCGACGGCATACCCACAACAAAAAAGTAATTAATAGGGCTAGATGTCATACGCAACTTCAATCCAGTAACAAATACGTAAACGTGCAAAGTGCAAACAAAAGCTCAGGACGTCAAAAAGAACATTTTACCTGAATATGTTTGTATGCTGAACACTCAACACAAGTTTCAATCTCTCGAAACTGTTGCATTATAGGTGACATCACCTGCTCCAAGCTAATTGCTTGTTGCTCATCCCTTAAATCCAACTTACAACCCGACACTATAACAGGAACCTTTACCTGTACATGTGTTCATAGATCATATTAGCTACATGGAATTTGATGTTGAAACCACGGCTAATAGGGCTATAATTGGACACCAATCGATAAGGCATTAGAGCAAAGCTCAAACAAGATAGGTGAAATAATTAATAAGAGTATTGACTTCTCATGCAATGAATGAGCCATTAGAGCAAAGTTAAACCGACAAAGGAAGCAAGTTAAAACTTTACGTAATTGTGGCTAGGTTATCAGCTTACCATATCTATGAAAGAGAAGAATACTAACTCTTACTATAAAAATGAAACCTAGATAGCGACATCTTTCAAAAGATACCAAACAAGAAAAACTAAATGACTATATAGTACTAATGCTAACCGCATTATTAAACTTAAAAACTAAATCTCCCATTATATCATACATAAAAATTAAAACCTAATTTAAACCTGTACACATATGCAGCGTTTGA
The DNA here is from genome assembly GCA_963921325.1 of Logfia minima. Lineage (NCBI taxonomy): Eukaryota > Viridiplantae > Streptophyta > Magnoliopsida > Asterales > Asteraceae > Logfia > Logfia minima. The sequence goes on along the minus strand of OY992770.1, from coordinate 12,039,733 downwards.
AATAACCAAGCCATCATGTCATCCTTATTATATGTATTTGTATGTATGTGTATGTGTGATTGTGTGTATGTACAACTATCTATGTGCGTGTGTGTATAGATGCATATGTAACCATATAGCAGTAAAAATCAATATTCCTTCTAGTACACATTTTCATGAAAAGATAAGCTTATCAAGGTTAACCTCCACTAAATACACAAGCAGTTACAGTAAAGACTCATCACCACAACAGCAAGAAAACATAAGAAGCATTAAGTTCTCCAAAGTAATCAAGAGGTTAAAAACTTTGATGTAATTCAAGGTTCTACCAAACAAATTATGAACATATTTGGATAATAAGTGACGTACATCTAATCGTCGAAGTTCAGGAAGCCAAAAGGTACTCAATCGATCAAGAGTAGAAGGCTGGTCACACGCATATGTAAGAACAACCGCATCAGCTCTCTTCAGTTCATCAGCAAGTTTACCTCTATTCTCCAAACTTTAAAATAGAAAAAACAAAAATATTAATCACTAAACGAGTTCACTATGTAATTTCATCAATTTCTATGAAATTAATACCTAGAAGACGTATCAATGACAGTAACAGGGACACGATCAGGAAACATATCTTCCGGCAACCGAGTAGGAGGCAACACCGGGGGAACATTGGTCGGAAAAGAATCGGCAGCGGCGGTGATAATCAAGCTGGACTTACCGGTGCCACGGTCACCGGCAACGACGATGCGAACGCCGGTGGTGGGGATCAATTTGCCAGACGAAGAAGAAGAACCAGCTCCCACCATTGACACACAATCAAAGTTGTAACAAAACCCTAAAAAATAAAAAAAGGGTGTTTGGGGTTAGCAGGTAGCTTAATTGTTGGGAGGACAGAAATGGGGACTCACTTATACTTGATTTCTTGTTTGTAATAAGAATAATAAAATAAAGAAAAGGGTTTTGATGAAGGAGGTGCAAGGTTGTGCTTTTATTAGCCGGACCCTCAATATAGGGTTTATCTTACAAGGATTTTTATTTGTTCTTAAAAAAAAATAAAAATAATTAATAATAAATAAATAAATGTGATTATAAAATAAATGCTTAAAATGATGGTACCCTAGCAATTGATCATTAAGGTTAAAAATCTTTAACCATTATGGGATTAACAAAAAGTAAGTTATGCATTAAAAACAACTTTTATACTGCTTAAATCTAACGTTATCATTTCTCTATTATTTATGTGAATAAAATTTTCTTACTTTGTAGTTAAGTTAATAAGTTAATTATTATGTTGCCCGAAAAGGAAATAAGTTAGTAATTAGATGTCAGAACCTTTGTCAAAAATTTCTTGCCAATAAAACTACGGTTCTTATGGTAAAAGAATTATTCATGTATCATATACTTCTAACATTCTAAACTATTAGTAGGTCTGTAAGTCATAAACGAAGCAAACGTTTAGCGAACATCTCGTTAATTGTTCGATAAGAAGTTCATTTATGTTGCTTGTTTAGTTAAATGAAGGCCAAAAAATAGTTTGATACCCTAAACTTGGTTAACTGAATGTTACATTACCCTTAACTATTAAAGGTATGGAGTAATACCCTAAACTTAAACGTGAACAAATAATTAATTTACTACCCTAACTCACTTGACTCGGTCACATGTAAAACATGTAACTTATTTCCATTAAAAGAATTGACGGACCACCTATTAAAAGGCTAACAAGAAATCAAAAGGTCAATATATAACGATCAAATTTCTTTTTTCTCCCGCTATCAGTAAGCACGTAAGCCGTAAGCGAACCAAACATTTAACGAACATTTCATTAATTGTTCGACAAGAAGTTCATTTACGTTGTTTGTTTAGTTAAATGAAGGTCAAAATAGTTTGATACCCTAAACTTGATCACTGTTACGGTACTCATAACTATTAAAGATATAGAATAATACCTAAACTTAAACTTGGACAAATGTTTAATTTACTACCCTAACTCAGTTGACTCGGTAACATGCAAAACATGTGACTTCTTTCAGTTAAAAAATTGACACGACAACTGTAATTAGAGAAGAAATTGATTTCTTCACCTATATTGATTATGCAATACAAGAAAAAATTGATCGTTCGTACGAACTCGAATCGGAACGAGTTTGGATTTGTTTTTATTTTAGTCCAATTCCATTAATGCAACAACGGGTTCTATTTAAGCGATAACAGTTGAGAAATTGGAGTAATTGAAAACAATAATTGTTATATGAAGAAGATTTCATAATCAAAATAGCTTATTAGATGAATGTAAATATACCCCCTTTTTGGTGAATGTGATTATAGCACTTGATGTTCCATGGGGATGTGCTTCTTCTTCTTGTCTTATACTGTGATTAATCATGCGTTGTGCAAAAGTTAATAATCCACCAACTCAATTAGTGAAGGGAATTTGTAGGTGGTATATGTATTCTTAACTTGAGTTTTTATACGGTTCACATTAAGATTCTACGCAGTTCATAAAAACTGCAATTCAGAAAACTGATTTTTTTAAAACATTCGGAATCTCCATGTAAGGCTTTTGTAAATCAAGTGTATTCTTTAATTTGACGAGAAGAAGTTGAATGTGACTTCTGATTTCATTTAATCCTTTCCCAACATGTACTATGTTAATTCTTTAGCAGAAAGAAGTCACATGCGAAGTGATCGAGTCAACTGAGTTGGGGGTAGTAAATTATCAATTTGTTCAAGTTCAGGAAACCATTCAACACCTTTAATAGTTTAGGTTACTAAAAGACCTGGTTAATCAAGTTCAGGATATCAAACTATATTATTTTGGCCTTAAATGAATGAATACTAACATGATTTTTCAATGGATTAACATGAACATATCGTTCATCTATTCAACTACATTCGTGAACGTTCATTAAGCTCCGTTCGTTTTAATTTTGCATATTTTATATATAATATATAAACTATATAACTTGATGTAAATGTAAAATCTTCATATACTTCATCTTTATTTTATTTATAATAATATATTTTAATTTAATATATTTATTGATGATGTTATTCATATTAGGAAGTTCTTTATAAGTTTGATTTCGTACATTAATCTTGTGATTAAGCATTATATATATATTTGTTTGTTTACATTCATTTATATTCATGAATAAACATATTTTCTTAATGAATGAACATAAATAAAAAATTCCGTTCGTCTATCCATTCGTGTTTGTTCGTTTGTTTGGTAAAATCTCAATGAAAAACATGAACAGACTTCGTTCGTATTCGTTCGGTTCGTTTAGAGGCCTAACTATCGGTCATGTGGTTATAAAGTACGTAGTTGTAGCACAAAATGTACTAATCAAATTCACATTGTTGATGTTATTACGTTACTTAGAATGTCTATTACCGATCTACAATTAAATATTTTATTTAAGCAAACTACTTACAAAGTGTTCAAAAGCACGCATGCGCACACATTGCTCTAAACCATTTACGAATGTCTTTAGTCTTTACAATTGCATCACTATAACACCTTAGGTCTACAACACACTTGCGCATGCATTGCTCCAAACCATTCGTAGTAACTTAGCCTAAAATGACATTTATAACTCGTTGCAACTTCTTTTTATAAGCATAGATGGGAGGTATCGTCACGAAACCACAATAGGTTAACGCAACATCCGTTTACACTATGCATACTACTAATTGCTAAACAAAGGAAACACGTCAGAAGCTTCCGTAAGACAACCTTGAATTGAGGGAGGAGATCGACATTATTATCTCTTAGTCATGGTCAAGCTTAATGTCTTTGACATTCTAAGGGGGTGTCGGAACTCGGAAGATTATGTGATAAAAGTGAGAATCGGATAATCAAATTTAATAAATATACAGCATAATATTTTGTTCGATTAAGTTCTTATTAAAGTTGTAATAACTCAGAGTGCAAATATGTTTGACAAACTCTAATTACTTGAAGAGTTACAGGAAAAAAGAATTTAAAAAAAAAAAAAGATGTAAAGGTAAAGCAACATAACGATTTCTACTGAAATTATAACCACCACCTAAAAATAAGAAGAGACAAGCAACAGATGGTAAAAACAAAACAAACAAGCCAATATAACTACCTAACAACCAAAAGCCCAAACTCTGCTAGAGATAATAATCACTTAACATACTCACACCACATGCCTAACTCTATCAGATGCCCAAGACAACCAGTCAGAAGAGACTGGTGACAGTCGAATTAAAATCCAAGCATTGATGTTGATTGAATTTGAAATATATGCTTGAGCTGTTCATCACGTGTCTTTTGTCAAGAACCAAGTAAACAACAAGATTCACGACCTTTAAAATACCAAATTGTAGAGTAAACTTTTCTAAGCACTTGAAACAGTCGAAAAGAAGAAAGAGAAGTCAACCGTGTCTTTAAAACGAATGAAACCGTACTTTCCAAGCAGTTGAAGCAGTCAAGAAAGAGAAAGAGCAGTTCATCAGAAAGTTTTTAAACCGAAAGAAATTAGATTTGACACCAACTAAACATCTTTCGTCAAATAGATAATACTATAGGGCATTTGAAGTTTTGAACAATATATGGTCTATATCCTCATTTACACGCTTACAAATAGGACAGAGAATAGAAACAATGTTGAGCCATCTAGTCACTGGATTTTGCAAATTAGGAATCTTATTTAAACTAACCCGCCAAATAAACATGTTAACTTTTTTCGGCACTCACAAATTGCATACTAAGTGCTTCAAAGACAATGATATGCAATTTGATTATTTACTAATGAGCATCACAATGTCACACCACTTTATAAGACGGAGCGAGAAGATCAATACTTCATTAGTCTAATGATATTGAGATTGACCTAATAAAACTAACCACCGTTGAGTTCTGAACAAGATCTGCTTGGAATTAATGTAACTATTGTATGATACTGTGCGTGAAAGAATTTTGCCTTCTAAAAGAATGATACGAGCTGAAAAATGAGATTATCATTTTGATCTTGAAAGTCCTTAAAATATATTCGATGGGGATAAGTTCATAAATCTATCCACTAAACAGAGACGTTTTGTAGACTCAGGTCTAATATCACAAATAAGCATAAAAATGCCACCTAACGTTTTCCTGGAAAAATGGTACGCAAATGGCTGCTTCCTGTTTCCTCTTCAAACAACATGAACAGTGAGCATTTGAATCAAGTCTAATGAAAGTAAAAGTAAATGGAGTACAGCAAATGTTGTCAAATACTGGATTTCAATATTCCATTACAAAACTATAAATCTAGTTTCAAAATTCCAATGCCGTCAACAATATCATGGTAAGGAGCAAGAATCTTAAATGATCAAGTGGAGTATTCTGTGCCAAAAACTTAGGGGTATAGTTCATAGATCACATATCTTATCATCCATTTCATCGTCATTTTCTTACTGTAGACCAATACGGCATATGCCATTGCTCTTAATGAGACCGAGGTCCACCTGCAAAAAATAAAGTATAGAATAAAATAATCATCACACGTTTTAAATAGTCTGTTATAACAATCAGAAAAGGTTAATTTGGTGGTTTAGAGAAATTGCACATACCTTGTGCCCAAAGAGATCTCTAATGTTATCGATGCCATAAAGGATCATAGTTGGCCTGGAGTAAACACATGGATTTTGATATTAAAGTACAGGTCGACCATTGATAAGACTCAGAAACAATTATATGTAAACAGTATTGCCATTGGTATCGTGAAACCTAAACACTTTCTTGATTGGTACGGCTATTGAAATTTCCAGATAACCTTTTCAATTGTGACCTTACAAAATACGCAAGCTTAAAACCCCAACACTGGGTGCAAAACATGTCAAATGATCATATCAGAACTTCGCCAATGTTTGTAATTTTTCAGCAATATTACTCTTTAAAGTTCCTTTAAATTTTTTTGAAAAATAGCAAACAGATCAAACTCAGTAGTTTAAATCGCTTTATTATAAAAAGTTTGATCAGCTTGAAATAAAATGCAGCGTTTAATAAATATTTAGTACAATAAGTACTTATAAACACAAAAACAGAAAAAGAAATCGTTTGGCTGCCCCAACCCATCCTGGCCCATTTTTATCTGTTAACCAACCTGTTCGGCTCGCACAATCACTAGGTAATCAAAGACCTTTATTGAGTTTGAGTATGAGAAATTACTTGCTGATTGTAGAATATATATATATATATGCATATATATGCTCTCTAAAATTACAAAAAATATTGGTTGCACATACCGTTCAAGGGAAAGTCCCCATGCAATAACTCTAACATCCTCTGGAAGTCCCATAGGAAGTAACATTTCAGGTCTGAACATCCCAGAATTTCCTACTTCAACCCATTTCTTGAAGCCTTCATGATAACTGCCTCAACAGAAGATACATTGTTTCTCATTAAACACTCTTACACTTCCGCAAGTAAAAACTAATGAAGTCTTACCCAAATATCTCCATGCTGGGTTCAGTGTATGGATTATAAGCAGGCTTGAAACGCAACTTAGACATTCCTGGAACAAAAGATGACATATATGATTATATAACACAAATCAAATTTATTGTGAAGTCAAAGTACGTATTTGAAAGATATATATCTGACCTAAACGGGAGAAGAAGTCATGCAGCACACCCTGCAAGTCCCCAAGACTAAGTCCGCGATCACATATTAGCCCTGAAACAACAGAGGCCGTGTCATATTGATGAGTCATGCATACAAGAATTCAAACTAGCATCTAGCATTTGAAACATCTGATATAAATGACAGGAATTTCTGAATGCATTATCATGTGTTGTACTTTCTTATCCCAAGCATTAACAGCTCGTAAATTGCTCTTGTTAGTTACTCTTGCAATGTAATTCATAGGACCACAAGTTATACTCAACCATACCTTCTACTTGATGAAACTCAGCAAGGTGAGTCCGATCAACTGCTTCGTTTCTGAAAACTCGATCAACACTATAGTATTTTTTGGCTTCAAAAGGTTTCTGCAAAGTTTAGCCATTGACAAATTCATATGCAGCCAAATAAATCATCCTTCAACTCCAAGGTAAAGCATGAAAATAAAGAAGGATAGAGGAAACCAGCATACGTGTTTAAAAGCATTAGTTTTTTTCTCTTGCTATACATTTTGCTTTATGTTTCTATTCTATTTAAAAGACTATTTTCACAAAACAATATATGATTGAAGATATAAAATAACCAAAGAATATGAAAACCTTTGCAAGAGCGTATAGCATCCTTGAGGACACGGCAGTTGTATGAGTTCTTAATAAGTTTTTATTTGCTTCCTCTCTTTTCCAGTCATATCCATACCTACAATATCATGTTCTACAACCTTTAGGAAGAAATCATAATATATATGAGTTGATATAAAATATAAGCATACAAGTTCCATAGGATGGCATACCCTCTTGAACCATAACCTCCAGACTCATGAATCTGCCTCACCCGTTCAACATAATCTTCAGGAAGAGTTCTTGTCGTAGAAGGTTCTAGATATATCATTGTCACATCACCCATTAGAGTAATTTCAGGAAAACATGAAAAGCACAAAACTATAGTTTGAGCATACCTCGTAAAAAAAATGTATCATGTGAATCTCGGGCAGGGTGTTGTTGTGGTTGGAAAAGTGCATCGAAGTTCCAGAAGCTATATCAAATAAAAAAAAAACCCGTAATTTTTTAGAACATTGTTACTTATGGTTAGACAAGGTTGTAAATATACAATCTGCAGAAACGAAGAAGTGTAGCTACCTGCTTTCGACAAAATTATTTGTTGGCATCTCCTCAAATCTGCAATCAGAGGAAACAGGTAAGATAGATGAAATTATCCGTTAGAGTTATACCGTATCACCTACAGGCCTTTGGCATAATGTTATCGGGGTGGCCCATCAAACACGAGGTTATGGGCTCAAGTCTCACTTGGGACAAAAAGTGTATCAAAGGCGTAGTGTATGTGGGTTATTGAGTTTCGGTTAAAAAATATGCCAGTTTAAAAAAAAAAGTTCGCATTACCCCATTTGACGGAAAATCGTTTGAAACTGCTGCTTAACCTGCAATTATACAATATATAGAGATTGAAATTTACTCTTAATGAATAAATACATCATCTATGCATCAACTCTAAACATCAAAGAATACACAAAATGACGAACAGTATTCTTGCCTTGAGCAACGTATGAAGATGACCGCCTTCAACAGGAGCACCTTTTGCACTGAAATTATACTCTTTAAACTCCAAATTCTTCCAGTCACCACTTGCAAACAAGAATTAAATGCAACTATCAAGAGAGAACATGGTTACCCAATACTTACATAGGTTGACTTTCTTTTATGTCTTAATAAAAATGAACAAGACAATGATGTTCAGCACACCACTTCATTGTCATTGAGATGTGAACAATCTTCTAAAAGATGAGAACACGTGATTTACTTTTATGATCTTAATGCTAGTTTTTCAATAATTTTGTAAATAAACTTTGTACCAAGGTTGACTCATTTGAATTACGGAGAGGTCAGAGTTTCAGACTTTCTAAACAGGTGTTTTGTAGTTACTTTTTTCTGGCTGTAAACACCAACCAAAAGAAACAAAAAGGCTTTTAAATACCTTAGATTTTCTCGCGTTAGATCAGTGGCAGGCTTCTTTCTTTTAGGGGCATAATTAGGACCTTTTTTTACTGAGTAGCCTTTCCATATCCTGTAAACAGTGTGTAGAATTCCAAATCACATAAAGAAGCAATCATATGACTAAATTAACATGAAGAGAGAATGTAACAAACTAAGTAAAAAATATAAGGAATGAGTGATTGCATAACAAAATAGATAAAGTTGGCAAGCAAAAAGCATTCATAACTTGTTGTAGAACCAAAACGAATAAAATTAGAAATTATACAGAAATAGTACTGTGGAGAAATTAATTTTCTTCGCTTCAGGGCATCAACATCTTCTTGATTAAGGGCCTGAAATTAGATATCTCAACAGTCAAACAATGCTTGAAATTGCATAATTGACCAACATAAATGATTAAAAAAGTGCAAGTTCTTAGCCAGATGGACATGGAATCACCTCTCCGTCATTTATCCTTAAGAGCATAGCCTTCACATTATCATCGACATGTTCAACCTACATCAAGTCAGAATTTTCAAATTCAGTTTCTACCGGGGTCAACAAGAAAACTAACTTAACAGCATATTAATCTAGAAATTATTAAACAGATATTTGAGCATGTACACAACAAAGGATGCTTAACATGAACCGAACTATCCATACAGAAAAAGATGTATAAGCAAGTGGATCAAATTGTTTAGTCCACTAAAATTAGTACAATTAATCCTCCAAGAACCATAAGCATAAACAACCTCTATGAATATTCCATATACTAAGCTTAGGAAACTGAGGGAATTGATGAAAGTTTCAAGAAGTTAATAATGGAAATGAGTATCATATACAGAAATATGTTTGCACTTATTTTTCCCGGGCAGGCCGTTATGAAGTGGTTCAAGAGTTCAACTTCAAATATACCATCCATCCTAAAATTTACGCAACAAACTTTACCTTTTTAGAGACTTGTGCCTTCCCCATCTCCACCCATTTATTTTTTATCGCTTGCTGGCAACCTATTTTGAAAATGGAGTCTCCCAATTTTTTCTGCATAAGAAACAATTTATTGAGTACACTTGCCCACGAGCATCCAACTACTGTCAAGCAGCAAGACTACGCATACAATGAAGATTGCATAGTATTGCAGGTACAAAATTGAATTGTTTTACCTGCAATTCTGCCCGTGAAATACCCTCTGGTGGGATAGCTGTGAATAGTTGGAATTCTGGAGATCCGTTAGAGGCATAAGTCTTGCCTTCAGCAGTTAATTGCCATCTCTCCTTTTTAATATCCTAAATGAAAAAGTTTGTATATGAAATCTTTTAACCCGAAATCCAAATCTCCATCCAAAAAAACAAAAACATATAAACATATTTAAAAAGCTTGGAGAAGGATAAAGAAGACCTTTATACTATTTCACACCACCGGGGCCCAAAAGGAAAAAAAAAAACAGAATGTATATTTGAATTACTTACAATCATGAAATCAAACAAGAAGATCCATCTATCACATTATACTCTCTTTCAAATTGTTCTTCACATCAACCTCTAGTTCACAAATGGTCAGACCATATACATTACTTCTTAATTCAAAATTCGACGAAGAGTTAAGTATATGATCATGGGACTATGACTAAAATATATCTGTTTTTCAACTACCATTTCCAAATAGTGTGGAAAAACTATGACCACTCTACTACATTGCATATCACTAGAAACTTTAATTTATGTTTCACAATATAAGATATCACAAAACATGGATATTAGAAATAGTGCATCCTTCAAGTCTTCAACTCAAGAAGTCGATACATAGGCTGCTCTTGAGCCAATTTAAAAGAAGAACACTATTTTGAATATTAAATCTTCATTCAATTTAAGAAAATTAATAATAACTTTCGTTATGTACTTTTTAGTTCACAGTTTACACTGATAATAAGAACTTGAGGTATAGCTATATAATAAGCAGTGTTCACAGCTATTCATTTAATCCTAAAAGATGTATAATTAGCCCAAAATTACTGAAAACAATGTTAGATTAATTCTCAATTCCCTAATACTCTGTTACACTATAGTTCAACACAAATCATAAATGAAGACAATTAGACATTGTGCATCTGTATGGATGAAAAATTAAATAATTATACATATTAGTAAGTTCACAAAATAACCTTAATTTCATCTCAAATTTATAGGATAAGGAAAGGACCTGAGCATCAACGAATCGAAAGCCATTGAGGCTCTTGATGACATTCACAATTTCGTCGTGGCTGATTCCTTGTTGAGCAGCGAATTCACCGGAATCCACTATTTGTTGATTATTTTGCAGAAACCCTAGTACTGCTTCTTCAGCCATCTATTTACCTTCCTTTTTACTCCAACTTCGAGTTTTTGTTTAGACGTGTTGAGGAATTAAATCTGAAGATGGAATAAATCGATACAGAGCGCAGCTCCGTTTGTTGACTGGTTTCTCCGATTGTTCCCGGGAGAAACCTAAATGACGGCTAATGGGCTTGATCTTTTGTGGGCTGCATATTGTTGGCCTAAGTGGGCTTGTATACTCGTGAATTAATCTCCCCGATAATTATAACTAGTGTAATACTCGGACGGTACTATCATAAAACAAATCGAAAGTAACCAACCAAGAAATTAATGCGTTAAGAGAACACGTCGCATTAAATTGAATATACATGTATGGTGATATCTTTATAAACATCAACAAACGTAAGTGATATACTCAATAACTCAAATATCAAAATGAAACTAAATTATAAGTAAACTATTCGAAACGTGAGTTACGAGTCAAATGACTGACATATTTCAATTATAGGTTGCATGAAGTGAAAATCAGCTCCCATCTAATATGATACTGTAATGTAGAATTTGAAGTTGTTCCCATCTAAATAATGTGTTGTCATCTCCACTACTACTTCAAGTGCTTTGTCTTGAGATCAAAAGGGTAAATAGTTATAGTTATACTTTGCAATTAATGAAATTCATACAAGAGTTAAAATGAAATTAAGGATACCTGTAAGAAACAAAGAGTATCATAGCCAGATGCATCCACTTCTTTTCCATAATAATCTACAATCTCTGAAAAGGGAGAGAAAAATGAATATTTGTAAGAATACTAATAATTTTAAACTATCAGTGGACAAAGGTACCAACAACAATTAAACATACTCAATTTTTTCTTTAAGCAATGTAAATAGTAATACCATATGAATCTAATAGTTAACTGGTTCTGAACCCAAAACATGAGCTTTAAAGTGGTGTCAGAATCTCATAAGTTGTTTTATCCAGTGATTTATATAGTTATTGTAATAATATTGTCTTCGTAATTATTAAAGGCACTATTTATTTATGAGTTTTTCTAAATAGCCAATAATATGCAAGTTGCCCCGCCCCACTGCTGAAATATGACATGTTTCAGCCTAAACTTGTTTTGATACGTACCCAACCAGCATGACCAGCCCACCTTGCCACCTCTACTTCCAAGGGTCATACTTCACATGAATTGCATGTCTACTATATACTAAACAGATATAGTTTACCCCTGTTTGTCCCATTGTGATTGGGTAGTAAATAGTATTAACAAATAAGACTAAACATGGTGCAATGATAGTACCAGTTAAGTTTCGAAGGCATCAAGTGTCAGCCATACTTCTGTCAAATTAGCATGTACTGTAATATCTATGATGATTGATGTCTGCATCGAATATTATATCATTGGTCATAGGTACTTGATCTAAAGTTAACTTAGCGTTAGTGAAGTTATACACCAAGAATCTCATAACATATCACCTTGTTTACAAACAGTTTTGAGGGTATTCTGTAATGTTCCGAATCCTTAATTTTCACCTTGCATGTGTAATAATTCATACTTTAGGCTTTGTAATTTTCCAAGTATGAAAATTGCAACAAAACTATCAGAATGACTAAGCTAAAATCGTGAATTAATCCTTTCAATCATAATTTGTGTTTTTTTAAATATATATCCTTCTCATTAAGTTAACTAACAAACAGTGGCGGATCCAGAAATTTCAGTCGTGAGGGACAAAATCGTGTTAAGTAGACAAAAAACCGCAGAAAAAATATGCACAAAAATAGCTAAGTAGCAAAAATTCGAAAACAACATGATATAAGGCAAAAACTACACTAAAATTGCACCAATATAGTATATAATTTAGTTAAAAATAGTACGGAATTACATCAATTGGCTTCTACTTTTTCATCTTTTGAAAGTATTTGATTACATCTTCATTTGTAACAATTGCAAGTGCTTCTTTATCTACCACACAAATTACTTAAGAGTATTTTTTAAATTACAAGACTATCTTTTTAAGGTCTTGTATTTACTAGTTATTTTTTCTCTAATAACAAGCATAATAATTAGAAACAATTTGAAAATATAATCTCACGATTCTCATAAAACTAAGCATGTAACAAATTAAAAGTTCTATCTAGTAACTGTTACTTGCCATATAGGACTTAGATTACAATTAGCTGTCATATTTTGTCAATATCAAGAGAAAGAAAGAGTGTAGTGTAATAGAATTAAAGAAAGCTTAAGCTCATTTTGTAATTTCAATTTTTAAGTAAGAAATTCGATTGGGCTTTATTTTCATTTTGTGGACTTCAATTGGGGCTCTATTTGGAACGGCTTGTTATCATCAATTTTGAAACAAGAAATCAACTTGGGCTTTAATTTCAGTTTGTGGGTTTCAATTGGAGGCCATACTGTTTTTGGGATAGGGGCCACTTTTTATCTATCATAAAATTAACACTACTTGAGCGAAATGTATGGGGTTCTACTGCCCCCTGCCCCCATGATGTAGAATTGGATCTGCCCCTGCTAACAAATTTGTAAGTAGTAGTGTACATAAATGATCCTGAAACCTTTTAGAACACAGCCTTGAATTTTATATGTACGAGAAAAAAAAGAACACAATATTGTTAGGAGTTGCAGTAGAAACATCCAACTAACAACAACCAATTATTAGGAAAAACTTAAAACCCACAACATTCATGTAACCGAGGTTACACTCACAAACAATAAACAAATATAGAATTGGTAACCAAGCAAATAAAACAAAGCAACAAATAAAATACGAACAATATGACACACAGATATAACGTAGTTATGTCCGGTCTCCAACTTGGAGATCAATTTAGTCCATGGGGATAAACTAGAGAGTTTAGTCTATTATTATTTTTGAACCAATGATTACAATTACATTGGGTTGGCTTATATAGGAAAAGGCAAACTTGCAGAACAAGAAAAAATAGATCAAGTCGCGATCATGTACAATTAAGTTGCGATCCTATACAATCGAGTCGAGATTTGGTGCAATTGAGTCTCGATTTGGTACAATCGAGTCTTGTTCTCAGACATCAAATCCAATTCATTTTCTTTCGTTCAATTTAATCTTCACATTCCCAATAAAAATTAACATTAAGATGAAGTTTTAGGATTATTAAAATATTAGTGTAAATTTTTGATTATGTAAAACAAAATTTCACTGCTTCGATTTCACGTGAAAAGTTAAAAGGATCTTAGCACAAAACTTCACGATGGTACGTGAAAATTGCCCACTGAAGGCAAAATAGCTAGACCAAGAAAAAAAGGGCATTGATACGTTCATGAAAGAACAAGACCAAGGCAACAACTTTGCCACTATCTCCCATGATTACCACTATTGTATTACGTCCATGTTTCACATTATTGTTTGCATATATGTTTCCATTTTCTTAGACTTAAAGAATTGTCAGTAGATACATGTTTCCGCTACGTAGTTGATCTAGTGTTATTTAGTTAGTATAAATATTATAGTTGCTTTGAAGAAAGGATCATAAGAGAAAATTGGTTAATAAGTAGTCTAGTTCCTTTCTAGTGTTTTTTGGAGATTGACTATATCGAATCAGTCTTCTATAGGCATCTATGTCCTTTGTTATGGATGTTACACATATTTGTTCTAACTATTTGCTACTAGTATTGTTATTCGTTTTGTGCATCATAGATGTTTTGCTAACTTAAAATTTGTACTGGTTATGTAGATGGAGCAAGTAAATATAAGCATTCCATCATCGAATGATGAACACAAAACAAGCCTACTCAGCCAAAAAAGAAAGCGAAAATTAAGACGGTTAATAAAGCTCCAAAAAGGCGACTTATGAGGTTTGTAAGCATTTTACTAAATAAAACGATGATTAGGAATATTCAAGAGCAAGGTGCAACTATTGCCCAAATACATACAAAAGCAAAGTCATCAGATGGTACTTCTCATATGAAAAAAACATTTATTGGTATTGGGCAAACGCCTCTGTAAAATGAAAGAGCAAAGTAATTTGTTTATAAAGAAGGGTAAATACGGAGAGCGAGGATGCTAGTGCCTAGTGGTAGCATACAAAACTGGAAATTTGATAATGAAAACATAATGAGATGTCTAGTGAAAACGACAGTAGTTGATGAGCTTCCTTTTTCTTGCTTGAAGAAATAAGAGCTTCAAGAGTTCATTGAAGATGTGTACCCAAATTTTAAGATCCCTACGTGTCACTATGTCTAGGGAATATTACTTACCTACACCAAATTTAACGTCAACATGAAAAATAGGACACTTAGTTCTTTGTGTGGTACCACGCTAAATCGTGATTAAGCTAAACAACATTAACTTCGTGCTAGTAAAATAAGATATTCTTTGAAAACTGCATCTGCACCGTATAATAATTTTTGAAAATGTAAGAAAAGTTTAAACCAAGAGTTTTGAGGATTAGTATGAAGCTGGCGCGAGTGATATGTATGTTACAATGTATTAATATTGTCGTTATGAAAAAATAAAGTAATTGTTCATTTGTCCAAGTCTAAAAAACATCTCCAATGTTTTTCTAAAACTCATTTGATCCAGATCAGAAAGATGCGGTAATCCGCATCTATATATTGAAATATAACTTTGTAAATATCAAATACGCAACACAAATCCATGCCCAACGTTCAAATTATGTATTTGAACACTTTCTTTTCACCGTACAAAACTCGAAAGATCGCAGGTTTACCTATCTTTCCCATACCAACTACGACCATGATACTGACATTTGGATTCCTCGACAACTTCTAGAGAAATGTCTCTTTATCTCCCACTCGACCCACAAATTTGGAGTTGAAAATGGAAGTTGAACCAGCAACGGTTTAACTTGTCTCAAAGCCTTTGCTGTTCTATGATCGCTAAAATTAATATGATAAAGGATTTTTAGAATATGAGTCAGATTTGAACATAATCTGGTATAACTTTGGAGTAAAAATAAACAGCAAACGTTAGAATATAAGTCTATTTTGTTATTTTTATTTTTTGAACACCGATTCACTACTAAAATTAACAGAAGTCTAGAATTAAAAAGCATATCCACTTACAATACTTGGTATTTGAAAACTCAATTAAAAATACCCACCTAACTCAATTTTACTCGACATAACTCACAATAACACCGCATCAATTAATACATTACCTACTATACACATTAAAGAAAAAAAAAAAGATTATCTCTAAGATAATACATTTTTTGGATCGATACTTTGATGGTTGTGTGTATCTATTCGTTTGATGATCAACAGATTTTAGGGGTGAAATTAAAATCTATTACTCTTTTTACTCATAGTGAATGTTCACGATCAAATTATACAAATTCTTTAAAAATATATATAATAGATAAATTATGAAAGAAACAAATTATAATCAAACTTTTACTTTTTAAACAACGTTAGAGAAGTTAATTCATATAAAGTTTCCATGGCCCACCGGTCAATAAAACGAAAATAGAGAATAAATGGTGCCACGTAACTCCTTTTACCTACACACCTTTCCTGGAAACGTGGACTCCCGACTGCGGTCTCACTCATTATTTACCTCTGAAAACCACTTCCATGCCCTCCATCTTATGTTTATTGCTCAATTACACTCAAAAGTTTTCTAAACAAAAACATATAAAACTCATTTTATTTAAGGGATGATTTATGCACAACTAATTTTAATCGTACACTATTAAATATATATTAAAGTTATATCTATGAAAACATTGACATGTTTTAGTTTATCACTGTTAATAGGCTTTATAATCGCTTTACTCATACTAAATATATTTAATTTTTGTTCAAAATGGATTGTAACGAGTTAACGATAGATTATTTCAAAGACTGAATATGTTACTTTTTTGACTTGTTTTCAATTTAAATCTAATTTTTGTTATTTATTAAATTTTTGTCGCAAGTATTATAGAAGTTATTCTACGATAATATTAAGTTCAATGTTTAGTCATATATGCCCATTTTCTCTTACATAAAGACTAGAACATCTCATAAGGGCATATCTAATTTACGTATCAAAAGTTACATTAATTTTAATGTAAGGAAACTATTTGTCCATAACTGATAACTCCAATGTTTATACCTAATTATTTTTACTACATTTATTCCTATATATTAAATTTTCATTTCAAATATCTAAAACCATATGAATTTATCAATATATGATACGAGTAAAAGAAATAGAAATAATAACTTGACATTATGATGAAGGTATGAAATTTTAAATTTGTTGTGTGATATTCAATATTTGAACATACTTTATTGTAAAATGATAATGATAATAATGACAAACTATTTGTTGTTACCCCAAAAATAACACCAAAATAATGTCTTTGAACTCTTGATTTGCTGTGATTTTGTACATCAAAACATCAATTCTAATGTTTTGATACATACATGGATGATGGTACTATACCTAACTACCTAAGTTATTAAAATCAATGAGAAAACTAGATAGAATTGATGTGTATATTTAAACTATGAGGTACTTAAATTATTGAATATTCATATATGAGGGGCCAAAAAGAAAATATAACCATATTATTACTAGTTTCGTTAGTCCTCACATACCACATCTTTGCCTTTCCATGGCTTTGGCTGCTCGGCCAATTTACTGCCATGTTAACTCAAACAAACCGGCGAGTCAAAGAGACGAGCCAGTTACTTCAGTCCCGGTTCAGAAGGTGAGGCTGACGAATACAGCTTCGGTAACTGCGGATACCGGGAAAATCTTATTGCAACCGCGGGTTTGCACACTTAGATCGTACGCGTCAGATCCTTTTGGAGTTATGAAGATGCGAAACGTGGATGCCGACGGATCAGGTGATGGCGATGATGTGTCTCGCTTCTTTGCTATGCTTTCGGAGTACATAGAAAGTTCGAAAAATAGCCAAGATTTTGAAATCATATCGGGTCGTTTAGCCATGGTATATATCATCTGGTCCTTATCTATAATTTCAAATGAAAGTTTCGTAATTTATGTATGGGTTAATAATTTTATTATTATGGGTTAAAGGCTTTGAAACCATCTAGGTACAACTAACAAAATGAATAGGGTGAGAGCAGTTAAAATAGATAAAATTTCTGAGTATGTTTTGTAACCAACTGTTTTACACGCCTGAAGGCTGATCTCAAAGTTGCTAAACTGATTTGGTAACCGCTTTCTTGAATCTTATATAGATCACAGCATAAATACTATGGCAACAAGTATGGTATCTAAATATAAGCTATAACATTGAAATACATTAGCATGATACAATTTAGTACGATATTTGACATGTTGGATTTGTTTGAGACCGATTGACTGTAACTAAATTTGAAGCCCAGGTTTTACTATATCATTACGGGATTTACACAAAGACGTTAGTTTATGTCACTGATTCTCAAATTTTATTGTTCGATAAGGAGTGATAAATGAGTGATAAGCTATCAAACTATTACAATGACATGTTTCTAATAAAAATTTATTGTTATAGATTGTATTTGCAGGGACAGTTACAATGGAAGTTGTGACAGGTAATTCATTGTTCCGGAAGACTGATTTACAAGGGATTGCAGAGGGTGCAGGGGTATGTTTGGCTGCAGTAGCGTTTGCGGCAGCTTTTGCTTGGTTTTCAAGTGCTCGTGGTAGAGTTGACCGAAGCTTCTCTGTTCGTTGCAATACCTTTATTGATTCTCTTATTGACCAAGTTGTTGACGGGTTGTTTTATGAAATTGACCCAAGTGATTGGTCTGATGATTTTTGAAAAGTGAAAAACACAAAAATGAAGAACAAGACATGAAGGGGTTTAGATTGTATAGGTCATGGAGGGGGTTTATGTAAGTAGAACTTGATATACCAATATACATAGATGTGTAAAACGTAATATAGTTATAAGCATATACTTGCACTTTGTGTAGTGTTAATTACTCTTTATAAAGATGTTAAAATGTTATATGCATGCCATCTTGTGATGAAATGTAAGTATCAGTAGTTATGTACTTCTGTATTGATGAACACTTGTATCTCACTTCCTCCATATAAATTTTGGACTTCGAAATTTTAGTATTTGCAAGCTTACTTTATATAGGGGGAATTAGTTTTCGATATCATCAATGAAACAAGTCAACGCTCATAATGTCGCCGGTGTCTTAGGTCGAGAAACTAAACGCTCGAAAAGGAGCTATTTGGTCTTTAGCTAGGTCGGTCAAAGAAACCTCATATTGAAATTCAAGATGAGTCATTTGAATGTGAATTAGATCGATCGGGTGACTAAAACCTAACCTAATCATTTCCAAAGTGAGTTATTTGTGGTCGTTGGATAAACTAATTAAAGCCATGTACTATATCTTCACATACACTTAAAAAATGGTTTTCTATAAAAATTAATGATTTGCACAACACTCTATTTTATTCTCCTATTATTAAACGTGTTTTATGAAATTGTACGTTACACCATCATAGACTACCACAATGGATAGATAAAAAAGAGCGATATACGAATTAAAAGCTGAAGTTTTGTTTGATTTTATTTTTGTTAATTTCCCGGGAAGAAAAGTGTAGTTCACTGCTCACCAAATTCGATGGCATTATTATTTGCTAAATTCATGTGAACTACACATGCTCCCTTCCGCTCCTTACCCTCTGCCTAAACCCACTCTCCCATGTAAACCATCATCAACCACCCAATCAATCTTCTTCAATTAACACAACACCACCACAATTTCTCGATTTCAACTCCAGATCAACAATGGCGCTCAACTCTCTCTCTACATCACTCCCTCTCCTTCACACTCATCCAAAATTCATCAATTCCGTTACCGTTAACTCTTTCACCTCAATTCGTTCTCCGTATAATACAATGCGCACTCGTAATCACGCCGTTACGGCCGTTACGTCTGTTGATTCATACGCAGTCGGTGATGACTTGCCGGTTGACTACGCTGACTGGCTTCCGGTTACCAATTCCGGTCATAAGAGAAGAGCCGGAGTGCTTCTTCATCCGACGTCGTTTCCTGGACCGTACGGTATTGGTGACCTAGGTGATCAGGCTTTTCGATTTATCGATTGGCTTCATGACGCTGGTTGCTCGCTCTGGCAGGTCTAAATTTTCGGTGCATGTATTACATATTAATATTATTACTGTATTGCCTGTAGTTATTAGTATCTGTTGAGCTTATCAGTTTATGAGGTAGTTAATAGTGCTTATGTTGATTTTGAGACGTGTATTAGGAATAAAATAATGTAGGTTTTGTAATTCTAAATTTCCCTATGAATATGAAGTTTATGGTGTTAGGTTTGGCATCAAAAACGATAATGTAGCTTGGTGTCTGTGTGCGTGTTTTGTTTTGGTTGTATGGATTATGATAAGCTATTTGCTTCGCTTTGAGAAATGAAGATGAGTTACCAGTATCAATTCTTGCTCCATTTGATTAAGAGTGTGTACAAAAAGTAAGTGAAACTAACTTAGGTGAAGAAAAGAAAATGTCAAGAAAGCAATTACCAAATGTACGAAACAACTGTAAGAGGAAGTGGGCACATACATCATGTAACACAGAAGTGTTATATAGAAGCTGTGTATCTGAAGGAACTTGTGTCACTTCTTTTGAAATAGATAAATCCATAAGAACTTTTGACAAGGGATGTCATCAGTGGTGAATTCCTTTTGCCTATTAAGCAATTGAACACTGTGTTCGCGATATGCTGTTTATTGATATTTTTTTAATCTATGTCGCGTTTGTAGTTATATTTACAAACTTCTATGCCAGTACAAGAGTATGTTCTGAATGCTTCCTCTGATTGAATCTGTTCAGGTGTATATGATTGTAAATTGTTTCTTTGTGTGTATCCAGGTTCTCCCACTTGTTCCACCAGGTAGGAAGGCTAATGAGGAGGGATCTCCGTACTCTGGCCAGGTGATAAAGTGCACTTTATTGCATGGAAGTTTTAATCAACTATTCAAATGTTAAATAATAAAAATCACCTAACAAAAATGAAGTCTTATGTATAGAGGTTAGGAACTAATTGCAACCACTGATTAAAGAGTCATGCTAATGAAGTTCCTCGTATGAAGTAGTTATTAAACTCAATAATTTTGAAGCAATATAAACACCATAGTACTGGAATTATCCATCTCACTTTAGCAAAATAGATAGAAGGAACCAAAAGGAAATCAATGTATGAAAGAGAAGTTGAGTCACTAAGAGAGAAATGTTTAACGATTTAATGCTCATTTCGTGTTATGATGTACCAAGTTTTCTTAGTTACAAAAGATAAGGTTAATTCTGTTCATGAGGATTGAATACATGAATATTTGTTTGCTGAATATATCTTTTATTAGATTGTTGGCAATGCCTGGCTATTGTCAAGTCTATTGGCAAGCTCTACTAAGTTTGGTACACCAGGTAGAGCACCATAGTACACGTGAACTTGTCTTCATTGAATGTGTTTTATGTTTAAATGGAATGTGAAGAGAAAAAATTAACACATATAATAGCAAGAGGATAATGGGCTATGCAGGGTTTCAGATATTTGCCTAACTGCACAAATGGGATTATTTTGTCCAAATTTCTTCAATCTTTCTCCATGGTGTTGCTGCAGATACTTTGAGGAATTGCAGTTGATTTATATTTATTTTATTTACTAGTATGCATTCATCGTACATGGTTTATCCAAAATTATCTAATAGTACATCATTAGTTTCTCTACTACCTAGGACAATGCTTAGTACCAAAACTGAGACTTTACTTTTATCTTTTCTTACATGTGAATGGTGATCTCAGATTGTCCCAATGCATTTACGTTTTATGTATTTTCTAATACAAAGTAGCTAAGAATGTTCCAAATGCTTACTTCCAGGATGCAAATTGTGGTAATACGCTTTTAATATCTCTAGATGAGCTTGTGAAAGATGGTTTATTGTTGAAAGAAGAGCTTCCTGAACCACAGTAAGGATTTTTGAATATATGAAGTGAGAGCAAGCATTATATTTTACTGTCTGAATGTATGTTCCTTATTAACTGTAGCATTTGTTCAGGGACACAGAGCGCGTCAATTATAACACTGTTGCTGACATAAAGGATCCTCTGATAGCCAAGGTAAACTAGTGCACGGTTAAGAAAAAAAGTAGTTTGTTTTACATGAAATTTGGAGGTTGCTCAAGTTCGTTGATATTTTGCAACTATAATAATTGATGGATCTTACATCTGTGTTGAGAGATGAAAATTGTTGTTCTTTTCTTTCATCTCTAAGGTCCCATCTGGCCGTTCTGTTTACAAAGTTAATCGGATTTCTGTCTCACTTTGTCAACGCACCCCAAAGTCTTCTGTTCTTTTGTATGACATAAATGTTACCATGAGTATTCTCACTACTAATATAAATACAACTTACCCAATTGCAGGCAGACACAGTAAATTGGTAAAGTATGTTCTTATCTGGAGTAGATCGTAGATAAAATATATGATTGCTATGGGAGTGCTTCTTTACCTCACATATTGGCTTTAAGATTTCACCATGGACCAGTTAATATTTGTTTGCCTAACATTATTTTTCAGAATAACATGATTAGAATCTAGCTGGCAAGAATTAAGGAGATGATAGACCTAATTTAAATCATACCCAAATGTATGCTATCAGATATGGCCAATATGGGTCTGAAAAGTTTTTCACAACTGGAATGCTGTATGGCTGAACTACATTTGATGTTTAACCTTTGTTTCTATTTAGGCTGCAAAGAGGCTCATTTCGAGTAAGGGGGATCTCAAATGTCAGCTTGAAGATTTCCGCAAAGATCCTGATGTTGCAAGTAAGATATCCTCTCTTCTGCTTATTTTGATGATTCTATTGATCAAGGCTTAGCCTAGTTGTAGTCCATGCATCCAGTCTCTCTCCCTTGACATATTTACTCTGTCTTTGGTGCTCTTCTTGCTGTATTTCTGCTGTAGTCCAACTTAGAATATACTGTTGTGTAGTTCTATTTCATTTGCACCACACTGGCACTAGGCTACTTTTCATTTGAGCGTTTATAAAATGCTACTGTGTTCTTTTCATGATTACATAGGTTGGCTTGAAGATGCGGCATATTTTGCCGCTATTGATGACTGTTATGATGCATATAATTGGTATGATTGGCCTGAACCATTAAAAAATCGCCATCTTGCTGCATTAGAAGACATTTACCAACGTAAAAAGGAATTTGTAAGATGGCTGCCCTTCAATGATTTTTTTCTTGTGCATTGTCTTCTACTCCACATACTAGGTTTGAATTAAATTACCTGATTTCTGACCATTTTACCCTTTACATCCTCAGATTGATATATTTGTTGCACAACAGTTCTTATTTCAAAGGCAGTGGAATAAAGTTTGTCATTATGCAAAGATGAAGGGGATAAGCATAATGGGAGACATGCCCATCTATGTTGGATATCATAGTGCAGATGTTTGGGCAAACAAGAAATATTTTCTGCTGGTGAGTAAATAATACTTGAGATTGATTTTCGTTATCATCTTTGGTCTCAGTTTCTAACTACTTATTTTTTTGGCAGAACAGGAAAGGATTCCCGCTTTTGGTTAGCGGCGTTCCCCCTGATGCATTTAGTGAAACTGGCCAACTCTGGGACAGGTTTCTACCACAGTTCACCTACCTTTGTCTAATACTCTAATAAGAGCATTTGCTCCTTGCAAACAAATAAATAAATTAAATGAACTTTTTCTAAAATGTAATCAAGTTGTACATAATTTTTAAGGAACTGAAAATTCACATTGAATATTGTTCCCTGTATGTCCATATCTCCAAATTGGTTTTATTCAAGCATAACAAGTTAAGAACAGAGAACTTTCTTACTTTTTTCATATTCACTACCTCTTGAATTCTATACCCATTATATGACCTGAATGTGGTGCTATATGATAGTTCTCACCAGAAATCTTGCTTCAAATAACCTTTTATTTTGCAGATACTTTTTTGTTTCTCGCATTTAGCAATTTACTTTTTACTTACATGCTATACAGCATTCAACTTCTTGATGAGTATGAATACGTTTGAGTACTTCCACTGTGAATAATATTTTCTTTCACATGAAGCCCACTGTATGACTGGAAAGCAATGGAAGAAGACCGATTTACGTGGTGGGTACGTCGGTTAAGACGTGCACAGGATCTTTTTGATGAGTTCAGGATAGATCACTTCAGGGGATTTTCTGGCTTTTGGGCTGTTCCTTCTGGTGAGTTCCGCTTACGATAACAAGAGATCCAATTTTTGTTCTAACTAACTTGGATTAGGCTTACACTGAAAGCCAATTAATACGGTACTATAAAAAGCTAGACACAAGTTTTTGAATGTGAACACAAATTTCCGTTATACATACTGCACTACTCTTCTAATGGGGATTGCTGGGAAAAAGTAAAAAGAACTTTGGCTAAAGAATTAATTGTTCATGAAAAAAAAAAAGAGAGCCTATTTGCATCAACTATGATATGGTCAGGCACCATATCATAACTGATAAACTCGTGGTACGAGAGTTTTTGTTTTCCACTATTAGTGAATCTGTTGATATCAATGTCATTTTCAAGGATTATGTAATGTGAAATAATCATGCTTCATTTGATCCATGTTATAATACCAAAATTTTCATTTTGCAGAAGCAAAAATTGCCACTTTGGGTAGATGGAAGGTCAGATCTCTTCAGATACACAAAACATTTCTTCTAACTTTTCATATATGCTTAGTTGATTATCTTTGTTGATATTAGGTGGGACCTGGAACTTCTTTATTTGAAGCCATCTTTAGAGCTGTTGGGAAGATCAACATCATAGCGGAAGACTTGGTATGATTAGTAATAAAATAAAATTACAGAAAACTTTCACCGGGTGTTCTGAATTCTAAAATTCTTTGTTGCAACCCTTTTACTTTCTATGAGCTACCTAGCTATAGTATATTTGTATTTATGTTACTGTATAAGTGAGTTGACATATTTGTAGTTGTGGAGATTCAAGGAACCCTTTATAAAGAATGTACAAGATGGGTTTGTGGGCCAATAACTGATATAGATAAAGATAACTTACAGAACTGCAACAGAAACAGCTAATAATCTAACACAAGATAACTTGACATAGCAGATTATTGAGTACACACCTGCTTTATACATCTTGTATGCCAATTTCCACGACTTTGTGAAATGTCATCTAGTACTGTACTGTTTCTTATGTTTTCTACCACTGTCCTGATTTAACTTTAGAAACTATAGAAAGTATCAATGTTCTTTTCTCTCTTTTGGAACAACAGCAGTTCAGTGCTAATGATATGACTTCGTTCCAATTCTTTTACAATTTTGATAACTAGAAGTGGTGATGAGATTAGGGCAAAGCAATATAATGAACTTGAAAGGATAAATAGTGAAGTCAGCATTGAACATTCAAGGAGTTTTCACTTTTATCCACTGATAAATAATCTACAAATTTCTCAAGTAAACTAACCATATCAAGTTGATCACTAATGTTAGATTTCCAATCAAATGCCTAATGGAAATATGAGGTGGTGTAAAATGCTTATTTGTAGAATAATTTGTATTCTTTGGATCTTTTGAAGATATGTTCTGATATAAACTTGTTGAACTTATAAAGTTGATACCTTATCTTCTCTTCCTTTTATTGCTGCATGACAGGGTGTTATAACTGAGGATGTAGTCCAGCTTCGGAAATCCATCGGAGCACCTGGAATGGCTGTTCTCCAGTTTGGTACTAGATTGCTTTCTTTTTTTTATTCTTTTCTTTTGATCGAGTAAACTCAGGTAGGTCAAATTTAAGTTTTCGTATATTAATATTTTATTGTATGAATAGGTTTTGGAAGTGATTCAGAAAACCCCCATTTACCTCATAATCATGAGCAGAATCAAGTTGTATATACTGGAACTCATGATAATGACACGGTGATCTCTCTAGCCCATATGTTGTAATTCTTCTGTTAAAAATATATAGTATAACTGCTAAACATAAGTTTTAGAATCTAACATGTCCAAATTAAGTTTTTTAGTCAACATGTCTTATTAGCACATTGTATAGAATTTACTTCCTAAAATATTAAAGGATTCACTTTTCCTTGAACACTTCTGAGTCGTTTGACAATCTTGTGAGTTGTGTGAGTTGAGTGAAGACATGATTGTAAGTTACAGCATAAGCTCATAATCCATGTTTCATAGTCTCAATTCGCAGATTTAAAACAAAACATTTAATATAGAGTCGCACGGTATTCTATGTGTATTTTATAAGTGATAGATTTTCGCAGATTTTAACAGGCACGTGCTTTACTCGATTTGCATGTTATTCATGCATCGTGCATGTAAGTTATCAAATACCAAAAGAGCATTTGCTTACGATTTCCAATTTTTTTTTTAGATACGAGGATGGTGGGATGTCCTGCCACAAGAAGAGAAATGCAATGTGAGTGTTTCTTACTTTCTTTACACTACACTTCTCATCATTATTTTTCTTCATAAACTTTTAATATGGGTCTGATGGGCTCTTGTTTAACTCAGGTGCTTAATTATCTACAAATTTCTGTGGACGATGATATCTCATGGGCTCTTATTCGAGCTGCCATCGCTTCAGTAGCC
The DNA here is from genome assembly GCA_963921325.1 of Logfia minima. Classification (NCBI taxonomy): domain Eukaryota; kingdom Viridiplantae; phylum Streptophyta; class Magnoliopsida; order Asterales; family Asteraceae; genus Logfia; species Logfia minima. The sequence goes on along the minus strand of OY992770.1, from coordinate 12,013,198 downwards.
CAAACTTCGATCATACCTATGCAGGATATTCTTGGGTTGGGGAGTTCTGCTAGAATGAATATTCCAGCAACACAGGTAATTAGCTTCATATTATTAGTTAGTTTCCTTTTTTTCCTAGTGGTTCTTTTCTCAAAAGTTTACTGTCATTTAGTGGACAAGTTTGCTATATTTGTCTAAGTTTTAATGTTGAGACATTCTTTTTTTTTTAATGCAGTCTGGAAACTGGGGTTGGAGAATACCAAACTCTATGAGCTTTTCAAGCATGGACAGTGAAGCAAAGAGGTTAAGGGACATGCTTTCTATGTATGGGAGAGTATGATTACTTTTCAGGTTTCTAATCTGTAAGTTGATACATTAATAACTATAGAAGCTCTTTATAAAGTGCCAAATTATTGTTTTCATCCTTGTTGGAGAGCTAGCATTCATGAATGCAGCCAGGAACTGTAAATGGTCTTATACAACAATAATGTTTTTCTTGGGAGGGACAACATGATCTGAACAGTAGTAATGTGAGTTGAGGAACTATAACATTTCGTAATTTCTTTGTTGTATGTAGAACAATACATGATTGAGGAGGAGATCCTTATTATAATAACTAGTTTTGATTTATATAGAGATATTCTGATCTAACTTGTTTTTAGATATCTGCGTTATTTCTTGTAAGTTTGTAGTGTTCTTTAAAATTGCACACCAAAGTGTTTGATATTTTGCGTATGAGAAATGCCAACCAGAACTCAAATTTGGAGCCAAATGATATTAATTGTATATTCATCATGGTGATCTTGCTGGCGATTTGAGTGGGGACTCACAATGACATTCCCTTAAATGCCCTGAACAAACTGGAATTTAATATTGACTATAAACTAATATTAATAAAACCATCTTATAGTTTGAATCAAGTTTATGACTTGATTCTGCAAGAAAAACAAATGAAGAAATTGGATAATATTAAAAACTTTTTCCACCAACCAAGTTACATTGCAGATATCCAAAGTTGTTATGAATACTTTGATAATAATTTATTAATAAATAACTTTACATATTTTAGAATAAAACTATAAATGTTATGTGTATGTGAGTGATTTTTCATGTGTGTTTATATTTAGTCATTCCGTTTCTTTTAATTTGACTTATTACTACTTGAGGTTGAGATATCACTAATCACTCTATCACCTAAATAACTAAGTCACGTACATTGAAAATTAAATGTGAAAAGAATTTTGTATTAATTAAAAATACATATTATATATGTTTCCAAATCAAACTACATTTGTTTTCTTAGTTTCCAAATTCACGAATGGAATAAACATGATAATAAAAGTTTGTAATAATATAATACTTTAAACAAAAATAAATTTCTTTTTAAAATTCTAATTTTTAAAAATGTGAAGAGGTTATAAGTTAAGAAGAAGAAAACAATGAGATGAGTTATTTGATCCAAATTCTTAAATAAAATTAGACAAAAATGGTAATAAATGTTGTAATAATATACCAAAAAAATGCGTAAAATTGGCGTTGAGATTTCAACTTTTAACATATTTAATAGGCAAAAAATAAAAATAAAAATAAAAAATGAGATAATTATTTGAAATTGGCCAAATTGGATAAAGACACTTATTCAATTTTTAGATGATTGTGTGTCATTTTTAAGAAATGCTAAAAGAATTAGTAATGTGCTACTAAAAGTTTCATTATATGTGTGTTAATAACAATAATATTATAGAAAAAGAATTTAAAATAAAATGTTAGAAAAATTAAGAATTAAAAGGTGAGGACATATGTCATCTTTATAGATGTGTCTTCATAAGATTAAAAGTGTTTGATTTTATATATAAACTAATGATAATGATTAGTAAATTTTTTGAGTTGTAAGCACAACTCTTAATTTCTCAATATTATATATATAGATATATATAACACGTGTTAATCTTTCAATCTAAATAATTAGTTTTTTATATTTGTTACGTATGAAGATGAACTAATCTATATGAATTTAGATATATGCAGATTAAATTTTTCAATTGAAATAATCATAATTTTTTGATTATTTTTAGAAGAATATTTCTCAAGTTAATGATGTATTATAGTTTGAAGTGCGTGTGTGTATGTATATATATATATATATATTATAAGTTTGCGTGAAACAATGAATTGTTATGGAGTTAAACTTACCTAGATGATATATCAGTGATGGGAGGTGTATAAGAGTGTAATGTGTTTATTATTTTCTATAGAATAAGAATAATTAAGATATGATCATTTAAAACTTTAAAGTATGTATATTTTTCATTTTGTTTTATTTATAATGATTATTAAGATTTTATTTTTTTAATAACAAAGTAGTTTAAAAGTATTTGACCTGTTCATTTTTGAAGTGTATATTTTATTTATTAGGTGTTAAGGTATTTCTAATATGTATATTAACTATTGAGAATTTAAGATTAAGATAATAGAAAGTTAAGAAACATTAGAAGTACTAAAAATGGAAAATGAATAACATGTAATATTGTGCGAGACATTTCTAGTATGTTTAAGTAAGAATTCAAAATTAAAATGTTAGAAAAGAAAAATTAAAAATAAAATGTTAAAATATTAAAAATAAAAAATGAGGATACATGTCATCTTGTGAGATGATCGTGTGTCTTCGTTAGAAATGAAATGGTTTTCTTTATATATATATACTAGTAAATTTTTAGGTTGTACGACCCACGGCTCGCACTTAACAATATTAATATTAATTTTATTCAATCTTACATGTGTATTATCTTAAGAATTTATGTTTGATCAAAATGGAAACAAACTACTATAATAATGATAACATGTAACTAATTAAAAAACATACCAAGCTTGATCTAGTTGTTCAAAAAAATATAGGATTATTTGTAAGTAAACAAAGGAAATACTATATTGTTCAAAAGAAAGAAAAAAAAAAGACAAAGGAATACTACAAACTTAGATTAAATAGTTACAACTAATTACTTAAGTATTTGACACGACATCATAAATTTGCTCCTTAAAAATAATAGTTAAGGGTCTTTTTAAAAAAATAAAATAATAAAAATAAAAAGTTCCTCTTTTCTATGTTATATTATTATGTTGTTTTATGTCTTGTTGTTATCGAATGTGGTAAATCTGATGTTATATTCGATGGATGGAGTTACCCACAAATTAATATGATATCGTTGAATTAGTTTCAGTCGAATCAGTAGGTCGTGGATTGGTGATTAGTCCTTCTATTACATTAATGGAAGAGCTTCGTTCATGAAAATTGTTAAAAGTATTGGAAATGTGCAAATTAATATTTGTAAATGTAAAAACACTCAAAACTGACGGAGGAAAATCAAACTAGATATATTTGAGGTGGATTTTGGTACAAATATTTTCATTTGACAGAATACGTGTGTTTTTTGAATAGCATATATATATATATATATATATATTTTATGGGGAATGATCTATAGGGAAACTTCAAATTTTGAGGAAGGAGGGAAACAAATCTTAGCCTTTGACTTTTTCATAAAAAAACGTTTTTAACATTCATTTGTGATGAATGTTAAATTTTGATTAACATTCATCACAAATAAATGTTAACAATATTCATTTATGATGAAATAAAGGGTTGAAATTTGATTTCCTTCTTTCCTAATTTTTTAACTTCCCTCTGAATCTCTCGCATGTATATTATATGTATATGTAAAAAACAAAATATGAGAAGGCTCCAATACAGTAAGAGGAGACGACATCCCTAAGGAAGAGAACCATCATCAATACGAAAATACAAAATGAAAATGGAGCCACGTGAAACCTCACCCCTAAGAACTAAAATGATACTTAACTACATGAACAAAATCGCGCATTTAGGGTTGTTAATCCAAGCCGACCAATCAATGATAACTCCCTTCATGCTTGCTGAGATCCACAAATAAGGGAATAACTTTACTAAATTAAATAGATTTGGATCATCCGCCAAGTTAGTGAAAGTTTTGGAGTTCTTGTTCCTCCAAAGAACCCAACATGCGGTTCGGATTACAGCATCTAACACCTTTATACATACCCGTTTACCCGTATCCATACCCGCATAATTAATTTTTTAATTGAAGATTTTATATTATATATAATATTTTTTTATATAAATTCTTTTTATATAAAATAATAAGGTTTATATCAACTTGTAGACCTTATACCAATTTTTTATACACTTTTATATTTGGATTCATATAATTATTACATTTGAATGTTGTACGTTATGAAAACATGAATTGTTCAGTATGAATGTTTCGAAACTTTAAATTAGTTAATTGAATATTTAAATTGTTAGCTTTAATATTTGAAATATTGAATGTACTATAGTTTATAGTATTTTGGTTTGATTTTTTGGCGCATTTAAGTTTTTCTTTGTATTTTTAACCTCTAAACAGTTTTTTGTTCGACCAGAGTTATATAAATGGGGTTTCAAATGCACTCGAAAACCAATGGGTAATATTAATCGAGTACCCGCCGAATTTTGAGCCGAGTACGAATATTGTAAACGGGTTTGGGTACATGTATAACAAAACACGCCCAAACTTGACCCGTTGCCATCCCATTGTACTTTTACAAGTTTTTTAAATATTTTTTTTAATTTAAAATTATATATTTAGACTTTTGAGAGTGAATTTTATAATGTAAAAAAACCTTTGAAAATTAATGATGGCCACTTGGCTTGAAAATTTCTCTGTCTGGAAAAAACATTCCCTCATATTCAACTTTCTTCTCAGGAGCGTTGGATTTTTGTGATGATCTTCTACTCAAGCAAAAAATGTCAGTTAATGTAACGTGAAGTACATTTGTTAAATTAACAATTTCTTAATTAGTTTAACATTCGTACCAATGCATATAACACCTACTCAAGAAATTGAGTATACAAATACTAGCGGATCAATGTACGACTAAAGTTGAGGATTGATGGACATCTTTTCTTATTCAACTTGATCAATCTGGCAAGCTTTTCAAGCTTCAATCTTCATCAGTTCCCTTTTTGATGTACAAGTGATTTTGAAGTGCTCATATGAAGAAGTACATGGCATCAAGTTATGCAATTTCTGTATTCGGTGGTTTTCAATTAATTTACATTGGCAAAATCCAGTATATCTGACTCACATTTGGTCCATCACATAGTCGTTTTTCTGGGAACAATAGCTATTTTTCATCAATTATTCCTAATTTTATGTATGTGGTCCAAGATGTTAAGCTTTCAGCCACCAAACTTAACATGCTGAAACTATACAACTTTCTTGAGTGTCGTCCAAATTTAACCAAACATATACAAAAAAATCTTGTTTTCAAATAACTGAAATTCCATAATAACGAATAGGTGGTATCGATTGCTAGTTGTAAATCATGCAGCAGCCTTTTCAATTGCTTCAATGCACTCTAGCACAGTCGCCTTATTTGACATTGCAGACATTACTGCTTCATGAAGTGCCTGGTTGGTTTTTAACAGCGACGCCGCAAACAAAACCTGCATTTTTCATCCACACCATTTGGATCACATAAAAGACAAACCAATTCTCGGTATTGGAAGTGACAAAATAACCCTGTTGGATGTGTCAGGTAATGAGTCAAAATGAGTTCGGGTCAAAACTGGTATTCTAACGTCCATGTCAAGTTGCTACCTCTAGTCAGTAAACACTTATAGGATAATGATGCAATGGGATTGTATAACTGAATAACTTACCGCCCATCTGGTTAGATTTTGCTGCTCTGGGGTCTTGATTTGGGGCTTAGTTCTGTTTATAAATCTCTGTGATCATGTAAAAGAATTCATGAGATTTCAGTCTAATGAAGTTGACTTTGACTTGTGTGCAAGCTATCAGCATACCTGTAGAGTAAAGAGGTCAGCGGATTGGCCAACCACTTTATCATATTTCAGACCTTCTGCTGCTAGTCCAGCCATTGCAACAATTGCCAACCTGAGAGTAAATTTGGTACCTGACGTTACATAAATATCTATACAATTCAACTGCTCAACCCATTAAAAACGCTCAACACGAAGCATGACATCCTCAAATGTTGGGACGGAGGGGGTAACTATTATCAGAGGCAGATACATATTTTGACATGCAATTATGCCTTAACTTGAAGGTGAAGTCATGCCCATTGTAGTTATAATCATTGTAATAGTTATATTATAGTAGATGAAAAACAGAAAATGAGGCATATGTCCAAGTCCAAACATTGGGACTTTTCAATGTAATAGACAAGTAGTTCCATATATTGCTGCTAGCAGATCCAAGATTTTTGACCAAGTGTACACTTATATAGCGATTTCTTTTCAGGGAATGTATCAGAAAACAAGCATTTTATACGTACCTATCAAGTTCCTTTGAATCAAGTTGTCCACTGTATATGAGTTTTTCAAGTCTTTCATCGATGAGATTGACGTTCTCTTTACCTATGTCCAGAGAGTACCCAAGGATGGGGATACCTAGTAAGTAGGCAACTGCCGTTCACAGAATAGTTATAGAATGGTCTAATCAAACAATCAAAATAAACAACTGCAAAAGAGAGATAATCGTCCCTTTTTTGTGGGGTTAGAGGTGGGTAACTTAAGTCGACATAAGTTTACAATAAAGTAGGTCCCTTATAATGGATCATGGAAAAATGAGGCAGGTTAACTGAGTAATGCATATAAATCATGACCAAAATAACCATCTGGAAAGTTCTTTTTTGTTAGGTAAAAAAAAAAGAAAAAGAGTGACAACACCATCAGTAAACATTGATTGATTGTATGTTTACTACATAAACACTATTTCAGTAAACACAACAGAATCAAACATTACCAAACAGTGTGCCTCATTTCAGTAATCAATATTGTACAAGTGTGTAAGAACATTGTTTTGTTTTTGTGTTCTTTGTTTTGGGCAATCAGTACAGAGAGCAGTGAGAAGAAATTACCCAAAAAATGAGCAGCTTCATGTCTGGCTATTCTATCCTGATAATCAGGGAAAAAGGTTGAAAATCCACCTATTGCAGCCTGAAGAAGCCTACAGTGTAAGTGGGCAAAATAGATTAATCAAAAATATTTCATTATCACTGAAGGTGGAAAAGCATGGGGGATCGATCCGGTCAAAACTGGTAATTTTTGTTCAGGTCAGGTTGGTTTTATCCAATACACTTTTTGTCCAAGATTCTGAACATTCTCACACACATAATTAGTGTTTACAAATAGGATTGTAAAACTATGTCATTCACTAATTATCCAGAATATACTATTTGCCTATTTTCGGCAATTTTTGACCCGTTTCCTTTTGATGTAATTTTGTTTATGTTACCCATTTAAACCACTAGAAATCTTTATCACCCACTTACACTTACACTTACCCTGGTGAAATACTCCCCACAGCCAGAACTATCAAAGAAATGCTTCCAATCAAATACGGCACAAAGAAGCCCCAGTCCTGGATGATTTGAAACAAAGTTACATGATCTAAACACTTCACTATCATACAATCTACTTGCCAAAAAAAACTGTCCAATCATAAGCATATTAGTACATTACGAAAGGGATATAATTGGAGCTCACCCCAGGAAGTTGACCAGCAATAGTTCCCAATAACCCTGTAGTTCCCACCACAGTGGTAAGAAAAGCTGCCTGCATCACTGTCATGAAATTAATTTCTTGAAAAATATATATCATATAAAATTTGTTTGAAAATATTTGTAAACAAAAAATGACCAGTTGAGCTCAATAACTCGAACCATGATACATTTTCGTAACAACTTACATCATTTCTAACACTAGGTATTGCAAGATTCTCAGCATTTTTCAATCCAAGAGTTGTCAACTCGCGAAGAGATGTCTGTTTCATAAACAACTTCATATGGTTAAAATAGCTACTAAAATTTTAAAAATTGAAGGTAATAAATGTAGCACATAATAATAAATTGACATAAGCAGCTAATTGACACTGACCGAGCGACGAGAAATATAGGGTTGAGAACTCCACTTTTTAGCCCAACCAGTTTCAGACAACTGATTAAGTGCTTCTTTAACTGCACCGCTATCCTTCTGCAGCGCAATGTAAACGTAACCATAATTAGTAAATGAAACACAGTGTATATATGGATGAAAAATCGACTAATGGTTGGTGAAAAATTAAACCTTGGCAATGGCGGATTCGAGAGATGTGAAGTCGACATCGGGAGGGGCAGCTGAAGAACATCTGATTCCTCCCCAATTTGCGTGTTTGTGTGTTGATCGAGCCACGGAACCGAAGAGTGAAACAGATATACAAGAAGACATATTGTGCAACCACCACAAACACACAGAGAAAGAGATGGATATACTTGTTTTAGTTGGTAGATAAACTAGATAAGATTTGGCGGGAGGGGATTAAAAGTAACACTGCCAACCGTTAAGTTACTGCTACAAAACCACGGTGTTTTTTTTTCATATAGAGAAAATATATATAAAAAAATTTGTTTCAAAGATGTATTTTTTTTATTCTTTTAGTATCGACGTTATGTAACTTAGATAGATGATATTAGACCACTCTCTATGGGAGTGTTTTGCATCCGTCTTGTTTGCCACATAAGATAGTCTTGCTTAGTTACCATAGGCACAGTCCCGTCTTAGGGGACCGTCCTACGGTCTTAGTCTTAGTGAGAACGGAGTCAAGACGAAAAGCTTGTAATATTTGTGTGTATTATTTGAGTCCAAACTTGTACATTGTACAATAAAGATTGTACCTATGGGAGTGTATTATTTCAGTCTTGCAGTCACCATATGGAGCGTTCAGTCTTGGATTAGTCCTCAGTCTTAGCGGTCTGACGTGGCATTGACGTAAAGGTCAATCTTGCAGTCTTAGTTAGTCACCATAAGAAATAGTCTTATGGCATATGTTATCTAAAAGCCGATTATACATGTTTAGATAATGTTAGAAAAATGTTCTTGTAAGTTGCCTACTATTAATGCTTAAATTAGAGGACATGAAAGAAAATGATTAGGTTGGGTTTTGTTAACGATGTCAATAAGAAATTATTATATGCATTGAATGACTGTATAATCGACCGTTTATAATTAAGATATTAAGGTTGTTATTTAACACAAATATTTATGCATGTGAAAAAGAATTAGTGACGTCATTTATTTTCATTTCCCTAAATTGAATAGAAGCTATATTGTCTTTTTTCTTTTTCTATAACCTTTATCACTTGCATGATGACCAAAATTATATCCTTAAAAACATATTTTATTTTCTTTTACAGATATGTTATATATATCAATATATTGTTTTATAGTTTTAAAAATTAACATATAAATATATCTTAACAGTATGTATTAATTGATGTATTTAGTACTAGTTAAACCATTAAAATATATCTTAAAAAACATAATTGTCATGATCTCAAGTTCTCAACTCTAAAACTCTCTCGACATGTTTCCTTTAACAAGTGCCTAAACACGTGACGCAAATGTCAACTAACAATTTATTGTCTTCCAAAACACTGAGCAGCCACGTCAACTGAACGCATCTCACCATCTTCCACCACCAATGACCGACCAAACCACCTCCACCGCCACCTCCGACGACCTCCCACCACCACACCAACAACCGCCCCTACTAATCCCCAACCTCCCAGACGACGTTGCAATCCAATGCATCGCAAGAGTTCCCCGTCACCACCACCCTTCCCTCTCACTAGTCTCCAATTCATGGCGGTCCACCATACGCTCCCAACACCTCTTCACCACCAGATCCTTCCTCAATTCCACTCAACACTCTCTCTATCTCAACATCCGTCATAATTCCTCTTTCAATTGGTACCATTTCCCAAACCCTAACCCTAATAATAATTCCAATTCCAAAACCCTAATTCACCCCCTCCCCCCAATCCCAATTCAACCCGTCGGACCCGCAGTTTCCGTACTCGGACCCAAAATTTACCTAATTGGCGGTTCAATTAACGATATCCCCTCCAATTTGGTTTGGATACTTGATTGTAGAATTAATAAATGGGAAAGTGGACCTAAAATGAGAGTAGGACGAGAGTTTGCAGCTGCGGCAACGGTTAACGGAAAGATATATGTAATGGGAGGGTGTTTGGTTGATAATCGAACTAGGTCGATTAACTGGGCGGAGGTTTTCGATCCTGCGGTTGGCGTTTGGGGTTCGGTAGCAAGCGGTGAGGTGGAAGGTAAGGATAAATGGATGCACGCAAGTGCAGTGATAGACGGTAAGATTTATGCAATGGCGGATCGCGGTGGGGTGGTTTACAATGTCGGTGAGAACGAGTGGGGGAAGGTTCCGAAGCGGTTGGATTTAGGGTGGAGGGGACGGGCGGCAGTTATTGATGGAGTTTTGTATTGTTATGATTATTTGGGGAAGATTAGAGGGTATGATGTGGCGAAGGATGTTTGGAAGGAGCTGAGAGGGGTGGAAAAAGGGTTGCCGAAGTTTTTGTGTGGTGCAACGATGGTGGATTTGGACGGGCGGTTGTGTGTGGTGTGGGAGTGTAAGGACGGTGGCGGTGGTGGTGGGAAAATGATGGATGTTATGTGTGCGGAGATTGAGGTGCGGAAGGATGAAGATGGTGGATTAAGTGGTTTGATTTTGTGGGTTGATGTAATTCTTTCGGTTCCTGTTGGTTCGTCGATTCTACATTGTATGGCTGTTGCTTTGTGACTTGCAGTAAGTTAGCAGGGTATGCTTTCTCTCTTTATAGTTGTAGTATACTTGAGTCATTGTTGAATGCCACTAGATTTCATATTAAAATTGCTGTTCATTGATAGAATGTAATGATTTTGGAGCTAAAATGAGGTGAAGAAAAAACAAATCTTTGTGACATAAGTTGACAGATCGTAATAACTGTCAACTCTTCAATGATCTTGATTATACAAAGAACCAATTCTATTGATATTCACTTTATATAGTTTTCTCATTACTTTTTGGAAGAGAGATCAAATGTGGGGAGCCTTTAAATGTGTAATTAGATAGATTGTAGCTACCTCGTGTCCGAATGCTCTATTATGTGACCGTATTAACATATGAACTCTATATTTGTCAAACAATTTTATATTGACTACTTCATCAATTATCATTTGATGCATCAAATAGTTATATTGATTTGTCTTGAATTGGATGTTTCACCTCACCAATAACGATGGAAGTATTGGTGTCACAATTGGCTGTTTTTTCACTAAGGTAGAAGTTGAAAATTTGTTTATTGTTCATGCATTGAGATTAAGAGATCATGAAATGGGGTACAAAGTACTAACTTGTAGACATTCAAACAAAGCCCTTGTGGAACATTCAAATCAACTTCATTGTCGCAAGTTGAGCTAAATCAGCATCTATGCTTTTATTGAAGAGTGTTAGGAGACTCATATTGGTGTACGACTTTATAAACATTAATCTTGCCATTTTTATCTTTACATTAGCTTTATCTTCAACCAACTTGTCACCTAAGGATTGATTTTATTCTTCACGAAAGATCAGTTTTTAGCGTTAATGTTTTTACATGTAAAATTAACTGGGTGTTTGGGATTGCGTTTACAAAACTGTGTTTTGAAAAAACAAGCCCCAACCTGCTTTTTCAAAACTGCATTTTCTCTCTAGCAAAACACAGATAAACACTTTTTTGCCGAACACTTATTTCTAATTATTTGCGTTTTGTGAACGCAATAATCTGATAATCTCTTCAAAACGCAATCCAAAACACCCCTTAAATAACCATGCATATGCTTATGAAGGGTCGCTCAACTTACATAGTGTAAGTCTTGAAAATTTTTTTGTTGTTGTTTGATGTATTATGTGTGTAAAATTCAATGTTTTCGTTTTTACGACATGTTTACACTCACTAGATTAGGTTGATTTGCTGACCTTATTGCGTAAGATAAATGCAGTTAACTTTCAAAAAATGTTCCACATGAAAACCACAAAATGATTCAAATATTCCTTAAATTGTTTTATTGAAATTAATGATCTTGCTGTTTGCTTTGGGTGAATTACTTAATTTGAAAAGTATCTTCTTCTTTTTTTGCAGGATCTTGAAGTATTCCCCTTGCAGATTGAACATTATGGATATGGATATGCTCTTAATCTTCAAACATAAAAATATATGGGGATTTCATTATTGGTGAAAATTGTGTCATTGCTCTATATTTCTGTATCATATGTATCATTTTAGCCTAGACAACAAATAAAAAGCTTTTTGTTTGTATTCTGCAAAAGCTCTTGTATTGTATATGGTTTGTAAATAATGTGATGTACCTGTTGTTAATGTGAATAATGTCTAATGAATTCTCATTCCTCCAGGTCTCTTGATTGCTTTATCCCTTTACTGAATTTTTCTTGCAATGTTGAGATTGGTAATTTTTATCTGTACGGTTTAAACCTATGATCATCAACCATGGTTTAAGATTTTGCTGTAACTTCATCTCCATTATATAAAAACAAACACTAATTAACTGTGTCACCCTTAAGAAGTAGCCATCTCAGCATCAAACAGTCTGCTACCGTTTAAAGTAAGGGTATGGACTTTGAAGATAGGTGGCGTGTAAAAGATCAAGAAGAAACCTATTATATAAAAATAAACACTTATTTACTGTGATATCCTTAAGAAGAAGTCACCTCGGCATCAAACAGTCCACTATTGTTTAAAGTATAGATATGGACTTTGAAGATAGGTGGCATGTAAAAGATCAAGAAGACGTGGTGGAGGCACGGGGCAATGGGGCATGATGTAGCCTCTACACAGAGAGGTGGTTATGAAGGTATGAGAGGAAGAGTGTTTTGAATTAAGACTTTTTCTTGATGATTTCTTCTCTCCATTTATTATCAACATTTTCTCTTCAACTTGTATATTGAAAAGACCTTTCATTTTTATTCCTTCTTCCTTTACTAAAAACATCATTGTATTGTGAAATTATTGTATTCTACAACACATAGTTTCATTGCTTCATTTTTATGATCTTAGTGAACCCAAACAAGTTAAAAAGTCATAGGCAGAGTTTGTATTTCTTTAGCTATCTATTTATTTATTTTTCTTAACTTTCTTTGTTTTTGGCATAATTTTACACACGTAAGAGAGTATGATATGGTTATATTTGTTCATTTTGCTGAGCAAGTTGGACTTTTCCTATCTAACAATCTCGTTTTCTTATAGTTATCCCTGATTACAGAAACTACAGGTCACTTGGTTGTGGCCCATCTATTTTGCTTTTGTCTTTCATTTGTGGTAAGTGGTAGTTCTAGCAGAGTTGGAGATTCCTTTATTGTTATTTAGGATGTAATTGATGTTCTTGTATTGTCTTGTTATTACGTTCTATAATTTGCAAAATTTGTGAGTGCGATTATATGCAATAGGCAGCTAATTTTTTTCTTTTCATGATAAAACATATTTTTCTTGCAGGTCTTAATAAATAGAATTCGGCATTGAATATGGAGTAGTCATCATGGTCCAAAAACCCAGCTGCAATGGATGAGTAAATTAGTATGTTTGGTAGTGGTAGAAGTGTTATACTCTGTAATATTTATACAGGGTGTTGGGGTTCATATATGTAATGGTTGTAGTGTTCCTATGATTTTGTGTCTGTATCTTAACCTAGCTTCTCACTTGGTATGTGGTTAGCTGCTTATTCAATATAACTTTTAGCTGTTAAAAAATGTTTTTTTACCCAATAGTTAAATGTTACTATTTGTTATGTTCTTGAGGCGTACTCCGTAGTGATTTTATCACGATCAAGAAGTCATGAGATACAGTTTGCAATACAAAAGACATAAGTCGAGTGAACAATGAGGTAACGAAAAGAAACAGAAAATCAACGCAAATGTTTCTTGAGAATACAAAGAAATGATGGTTTTCTTGCAAAATTGAATGAAGAAGAAAATGGTCAAACATGAGTAGAAGTAAAGAAGACAGGGGATAGGTAAAACTGTAAAAGCAATAAAGAAAATCCATTTTTTAAATCAGAATTCTAACTTAAATTGAAAATTATGTTTATGTAGAATAGCTGAGAAGTGTAAGTTTGTAATCATTTATCAAATCTATTATTTATTTGTATAATTTTTAAGGGTGGTTTTGAATAACGGGTTTTGGTTCGTTGGAATGGTGACGGAAATCAAAACTTGCATTTTTTTGATATTTTTTATAGTAAAAAAGAATTGGATTGAGAAGAAAAATGAAAAAAAAAATAAAAAAAATAAATAAGAATGTAATATAAAAACCTTTAGATGAATCCTCAAGTTGGAAGAAAAATAAAGGAAATTGGATGAAGAAAAATAAATATATAAAAAAGAGTACGAATTAAAGTAGTAATTGTTAAACATATGAACTTAATTTTCACTACATTTTCAAGATTCTTTATAGCATGAAAAAATGAGATAGGAAAAATAAAATCGAAAAAATGAATAAAAAATAATGTAATATAAAAACTTATATATGCATTATCGAGTTGGAAGGAAAACGAAAGAAATGAAATGAAAGTAATTAATTATTTGTATTCTCAGGTTGAATATTAATCAAACTAAACTATTTTACAATTATACCCTTTGTCACATTTCAGCTATAGTAGTAAGATATAAATCAACTCCGTGAATGCAAATAAGTTGGAAATCACTTAATTAAAACGGAAATAATAAAAACTATTTCAATTTAAAATCAAAAGTGTCATCCCAAACCAAAAAAATATATTTTAACTCAAACAAAAAAGAAATATGCGCTGATCAATTCAAACAAAAAACAATAAAGTCTTAAGACATTGAATGAGTAAGCCGTTTATGAGAAGTTACATTCCATTCTCTAGTTGCCAGACAATTAATTGATGAGGCAAAGACACATAAGCAAAAGCAAATCATACTTAAGAAGCAGTTAAATGTTGATGACAAGTGGTTACCCAAACCTTGTCCTGGTTATACATAGATAATAGAGATAGATATGTGATTTACCATATTTGTTAATTAGTACATTCACAAGAGTCCTATAAAACTAGCTAAAGAACAAAGCACAAGTGTTCAACCATTTTTGGTGATTGACCAATTGTTGAGGTTGATGAGGGGGATGGATGGATCAGCCAGGTCAACATCAACATCTATCAACTAGAGGATCATAAGGTTCTTATGATTGTGGGGGTCTGAAAAAATTGTTGGGCTTTACAACATTTGCGTAATATGGAGCTCATGGGTTGGGTATTGTAAGTGCATGCTCCCTGTAGTTCCTCACGAAAACAAATAATTAAATTTCAGGGAAAAGTTAGGGCGGTAATATGATAACGATAGCAATAAAAATCATGTGACATATATCACAAATTGACTAATCCGATATATAGCAAACATACTTCACATATGAGCCAATTTCCAACATACGGGTCTACATATAAGTTCCATGGCAAGGACACGAACTTGTTGGTTAGAAATTGTACATAGACATGGAGCTTAACCGCATGAAATTTGTCCACAAGAATTTCAGGATAAATATAATCATCATGGCGATAGTAGATGGGTTCCTTGCCAATGATCATTGAACTTGCTAATTCCCTAATCCCCGAGACAGTTGAGTTTAGGACATCATGGATGCTTTTGTTAACCTCATAAATAAGCTCCTGTCGATTGCTTATTTTCTTGAATACTTTTAGAACCTTTCTGTCTGAAGATTGAATTATCATCTTCTTGTTCAAATTGTTGTCATAAATTTATTTATACAAGACCTCCATGACAGTATTCTTTACATTAAGACCTTGTTCTTGTACCGGGTAGGCTACATGTTGGAAGTCAAGTCACACGTAAATTTCATTTTTGTTCCTTGAAAAAAAATTAAACAATATAACGATATATTCTAGTGTGTACATTTAAAAATTATATAATGTAGCTCATCACATATCATCATTAGTGGAAAATAGGAAAGAATATTACCCAAAATTGAGTTGTGCTACTTGTCACTATTTGATCATAATATGCGGTCAATTAGTTGATGTGGTTAATTTTGGTTTTGTCATTAAATTCACCTATTTGACAATCACTATTTTAATTCGTTTTCTTTTTTATATTTTTCTTATATTTATCTATTTTTGTCTTTTGTTTTCCTTTCATATCGACCAATACATATTAAAATATTTATATTACATTCTTTTATATTTTTTTCTGATTTCTTTTCCATTGCATTTTCATACTATAAAAAATATCGAGAATGCACTGGAAGTTAAATTGACCTATTTATCGATTATTACTTGAATTCGTATTTTCCTTCTTCTTCATCTCATTTTATTTATTTTATTTTTTTCAATTCGAAAATATACATAAAAAATATTATATTACATTATTTTCTATTTCTTTTATCTGTCTCTTATTTTCATCTTATTCTGTTCTATTTTACTATAAAAGATTTTAAGAATGTATATAAAATGTTTAACTACTAATATCTATGGAACACATGACAACTAGGCCCTTTTAAATTTGGTTCAACATTGTTTTTACTTTCAAATTAAGATTTCATTTTCAACTTTAATTCTTTCCTTTTTCTTTATTAATATTGAATAATATTTTGTCATATAAATTTTAGAAAATAGGGTTTTTAAGGGTGCCTGACCTGCGACTCCATTTTTCTCGAGAATCCTGTTCTTCAATACAAGCTCAGTTATACGTTTCAGAACAACATCAAAGCAAAGCAGCTGCTCTAAACTTTGTTTGCTTTAACAATGGCGACCGTTATGCAGAAAATCAAAGATATCGAAGATGAGGTATCATCGTCATCAATCATATATACTTTTTTATATCAATCAACATAAGTAGATACATAACTCTCCTATGCCACATACGCAATAGTTCACGAACCCTAGAAACATCGCTACACCTTGACAAATACAAAATTAATTTTACTAATCAAATTTTTGTTTCATCAATTTAATAATTGTCAGCCGATGTGATCTAATTGGCAGTTTTGCTCAAATTTGTTATCTGCCGCAGTGCAAGCTTAATTTTAATGGTTAATTCTTTGTAGTGATGCTGTTTGTGTTACTTATTATATAAATTATGTATACAAATTTTTACTTAAGTGCTAAAAATGTTTTTCTGTATATCTAAGAAATTGCTATAACTTTTACACTGTCCTGAGCTGATTCATCTGTAAACTTGAAATGATAATGAACATTTTTGAGAATTCATATTTAACAATAAAGTTGATGGATTATTGGAGTAATCATTGAGATAGGTTGATAGAAACTGAGGCTCTTTTACATAAGTACTTGAATTCGTATATTGGTGTTAAGTATAATTACTGGTCAAAATAAGGCTCTCAAGAGCATGAATGTATTCACCTGTTATGGCTGTAAAAACAACTGCTGCGGATATGTAACTGTTAGTTGCAAGCAGAATGTCCATATTTGCTTTTCTTCTGGGAATTTATTTGGTACAAGTATAATTCCAAGCAGTTTTTAGTTTTTGTTGTATTTAAACTGTTAATGTAAATTAGTTCTCTATTTTTTGTCCTTTTAGATGGCGAAGACCCAAAAGAATAAAGCAACTGCGCATCACTTGGGATTGCTGAAGGTAAATATAAGTTCTTTTTGTTAGGTAGGCTGCTTCGGGTTTGGGCCAATATTAATTTATATAGCAAAACTAAAATAGTTGTCTTTATTTTGTAATATCAGGCTAAGCTCGCGAAATTGCGAAGGGAACTTCTAACACCTACAACAAAGGGAGGTGGTGGTGCTGGAGAAGGTTTTGATGTTACAAAAAGTGGAGATGCAAGGGTTGGTCTTGTGGGTTTCCCATCTGTTGGGAAATCAACACTTCTGAATAAGTTAACTGGCACTTTTTCGGAGGTACATATGACTTTTATATAATCCCGTTTGGTGTGGTTTGTCATTATCACCATTATATAGTATTCATCAATATCAGAGATAATCTTGTTTATTCTTGGTCGACCTGAAATTATCAAGTCTTCTCAGAATCTCACCTATGTGAAAGCTTAGTAATTTCTGTTTTTATATATTTTTATGGTTGTGTTGTACACTCTGAATTTTAAGAATTGGATATACAGTTGAAAATGTAGAACAGGGACACAATGATAGTAAAATGATTTTCTTTCGCTTTGAGTGTGTGCATCAGTCCCCTAAGATGGAAGTTGCAATCCCAAATTGTTTTTTTGAAACTTGGTTATTTTTTAACTTACGATTAACATCTGAAGGCCTATTGTGTTATGTTGTTCCCAGGTTGCTTCATATGAGTTTACCACTCTCACCTGCATTCCAGGAGTTATTACATATCGAGGAGCTAAGATTCAGGTACTCCTGGTTTCTTTTCCTTATTCTAGGTGTGTTTTAGAAAGGAGGTATAATGTGTTCTCACATCAACCTTGGATGACCTTGGGTATATATAGAGTATTTTACACTAGCCTTGGTCTTTTACTTAAACTTAAGATTATATAAATGGATATGTTGTAAAGTATTTATTTCGCTAATACTCCCCTAAATGACATATATCTTCTTGTAATCCGGTGTTCTATGGTATATCTCAGGCTTATATTGTTTTTTAGTATTTATTTTTTGCCTCTTTTGTTGGCAGCTGTTGGATCTTCCTGGTATTATTGAGGGTGCTAAGGATGGAAAGGGTAGAGGAAGGCAGGTAATCTTTTAATATATGTTGCTAACAATTGCAATATTTGCTGAAATTGTGTTTAGATTCTTTCACCTTTTTTGGTTAAGCAGTGATGAAATTGCTTTCCATAACTAGCTCATCTCTATCAGTTAAAAGCGGAATTGTGTCTCGTAGCTTTTTCCTGACTGATGCTTTATCCTTGATTCTTGCCATTTGTATACATCAAAATTGTTTTTGTTATATGAAAAACCTTGAACCCTGGTGCTAGAATGATTGTATATAGTTTCTGCAAGTTTTAGACTATCGTTATACAGTGTTGGTAATGTTCAGGATAGTTTCTTTCTGTAATCACTATTATCAGTAGATGCATTAAACAGGGATTGTTCTTGCTCTCTAGGTTATCAGTACTGCTAGGACATGCAACTGTATCTTGATTGTGTTGGATGCAATAAAGCCTATAACCCACAAACGTCTGATTGAGAAAGAGCTCGAAGGGTTTGGCATTAGGTAAGTTTATAACCTTATTATGTCATCTTCATATAATTATATCTCCCCTAATGATTTCACAAGATTAGTGAAAAAAATTAATTGAGACAAATGTTTTGGTTTCTTACCTTGCTAAAATATTTATGAAATTGCACATATGTTGTATTAACATGATTATACTTCTATAACTGTATTCTCTGTCAAGCTTTTTATACAGTGTCATATGGTTACAGGTTAAATAAGGAGCCTCCAAATCTGACATTCAGAAAAAAAGAGAAGGGTGGGATTAATTTTACGTCAACAGTTGCTAATACGCATCTGGACCTTGATACGGTGAAGGCAATATGCAGCGAATATAAAATACATAATGCTGATGTCACTCTTAGGTTTGATGCTACAGCTGATGATCTCATAGATGTCATTGAAGGGAGTAGGATATATACACCTTGCATCTATGTTGTCAACAAAATAGATCAGATTACACTTGAAGAGCTGGAGATATTGGATAAACTTCCTCACTACTGTCCTGTTAGGTACTTAACCTATAATACATGTTATCGTGCTGAGAATGTCCTGAAGTGTGAGTCACATCAAAATACAATTAATATCTTATTAACAATAGGTGTTTTCATTTAACGCTAAGTATATTTAGATATGTTTATTGCATACAATATCTATGCAGGAGGATGTAGTTGTTGAGTGTCGTAAAATTCAATCTCAAACCTAGTTGAGATGAAAAAGAAAAGAATTGTTTGTATTTTTATTATAAAGGTAGACATGCAGTTCAATCTGTATGGGGCGTTAAACTCACGGAACAAGTTATTTGCTTCTTTTTTCATTCTGGGGAAAGTATCAGTGATCCGTTAGGTGTGTTGATACTCGATACGAGATAAAGAGAGCACATATGAAAAGTTTGATTATTAATTTACTTGACATGAAATCCTTTTTATATATAATTGTATAAGGGTATAGTTAGAGGTGGCAAAATGGGCGGGTTGGGTAACAGGTTAAAGGTTCTTTTTGGTACAGATCACGTTAGATTGGCCTGAAACACTTATTGTCCAGGTTTTTGAAATTTTGTATAGATAAATGATGTGTTAAATTTATATTAATTCAGTAATAATTTAAGTCATGTAATTATATCTTTGGGTGACTTCTAAGTTTGAACCTGTTTGACTGGTTTCGTTTTAGCTCTTCTGTCTAGGCGTTTACCCAAGCTGGTTATTCAACTTGTTCCCTGTAACTTTTGCTTCTTTCTTCATTCATATGGTTTGATTACATTGGCATCTCCATGTAATTTCTATATTTTGTTACAGTGCTCACTTGGAATGGAACCTTGATGGTCTGCTGGAGATGATATGGGAGTATCTCAGTTTGACTCGCATTTACACAAAACCCAAAGGGATGAATCCAGACTACGAGGACCCCGTAATTCTTTCGTCTAAAAGAAAAACTGTTGAGGATTTCTGCTTCCGTATCCACAAGGATATGCTCAAGCAATTTAAGTAGTAAGTGACCTCTTCTACATAACTTATAATGAGCATTCAAGTTCTGAAATAATTTTCATAATTCAATAAATTAATAAATATTAGTAAGAAGTCATGAAGTTCTACATTTACTTTCAGCATGCCCAAGATTTTACCTTATCATTAGCTAACGATTATTTGAAATTTAAGTTTGGTGTGCGAGTTTCTTATTTGTCCTTATTTTGGGGCATTTTAAATATGCGGTTATAGTCAAAACGGTCCTAAAAAATTCGCAAAACATTTTTATTTATATGTCAAGTCAAATGTTGTATATATTTATTGGGACAGATGGAGTAGTACCCCATTAGGTGCTATCTTCAGCTATCTTTCCGTTTCTTTAGGTTTTGTCATTGATTTTATACTTCATG
This sequence comes from Logfia minima, assembly GCA_963921325.1. NCBI lineage: Eukaryota > Viridiplantae > Streptophyta > Magnoliopsida > Asterales > Asteraceae > Logfia > Logfia minima. Next base: position 11,992,243 of record OY992770.1, on the reverse strand, counting down.
CAGTGCACTGGTCTGGGGTTCTAGTGCAAAACACAAGCCGCAAAGAGTTGGCAAGGTAATTTGTGTTTTACATGTGTATATTCAATAAAAGAATGGGCCATGTTACATATTTGTAATGATTTACAAATTTTAATGTGGTTACTTTTTAAAAATTAATTCGAAATGGCAGGAACATGAGCTGGAAGATGAAGATGTTGTGCAGATTATTAAGAAGATATGAAGCTTAAAAGTTCCAAATCTCTCGCTTCATTTTTGTGATCGTACCATCAAACCACCCTTTGAGTTGGGTAACTAGAATGTTAGGTTTTATGAAATGCATTGGGTGGTGTCCATAGCTTAGTGTTGGTAATGGATGCTGATGTGTTTTTAAAATATTAGGACAAAGAAAGCAAGCATAAATTAAGCAAATATGTTTGGTCATTCCAATATTTCGGTTTTATCTTTCTTCTTTATACTATGTGAACCTATTTTTCAAGTAATGTTTGTGGTACAGTTTCGAATATACAACTTGATTTCGTGATGCTGTTTTGTGGGTGGCCTGTTTTGAAATGTGTTGAGATCGTCTAACCTGTATATTTTTGTTTCATCTCTGAAACTTAAACGCCCATTCCAATAAAAGGAACAGTTCTCTTGTACCTGCGTGGTCAAACGGGTCTAGTGAGGACTGGTTTAATGACCAGCTTGGTCTCCCAGGGTAAAGACTGATCGTCTGGACGTTCAAAGCTGATAAAAGGGAACCAAGCTATGCTTTGTTCTGTACTCAGTTCTGAATTTCATACAGGACCGAACTCTGTTCCGCTTTTGTTTCTAAAAATACTCTCTTGGGCGTAACGGAACTGAACTGGTTCTTTGAAACTTCAAAACAGAAAACGTTTAGTCGTGTATTGGGTTCAAGCTCTGGTTTGGGACCAAACCATTTATACCTTCATGTCATATCTATTGGTTTTGGTTTGGTTGGTTCCATGTTATATGATTTGGCCGGTTTATGGGGTTGCAGTATTTGCTTGCTTTTTGACCTTACACACTGGTGACAGCGACTTTAAGTGTATATGGGGATATTTTGGTCCGTGTCATCTCAAAGTTGGTTATTTACTGGATATATAAATAAATTCTGTCATTTTCATAAGTCATAAAAGTATCTAGTCTGTTACACTTCTGATCGTGATAGTTTCAGCTAACTTTCCACCCAACCCCTAGGGTTTGGCCAAACAATCCAAAATGGTTGTCATTGGGTATTTGACATGTAGTGTGCTATGTTTACCTATTAGAGCATCCACTCTGGGGGAGGTCGACTCTCACGGTGGAGCAATCGACGTGGGTATAGTAGGAAAAGTGGTTACGAGGCATATCTTAAAGTATGATGTATGTTTTTTTTGTGTGGATAAAATCAAAAGTGGTTAGGTAGGTTTCATGGTGCGGGCAAAAGTAAAGAGAGTTGTTTAGAGAAAAAAAAACCCTGAGGTGACGAAAGTGGTGATAAATAACTACAGCGGGTGCTGTTACTTGCTATTTAACATTTACGTGACATAACTAGTTGATGGGGTTGATATCGAACTTCTATTCATATGATCGAGCAAGCTATTATGCTATACTTTTGTCAAACTTATTTCAGTTTTATCTTTTAACAACCTAATATCCCTCAAGTGGAACTTTATAACTTAAACGTATATATACGTAATATTAATATTAATACAAGTAGTGACATAGTCTCCTAACAATATGATCATAAAATATGAAAAGATCACATTCAAGTTGAGGAGAGAAATACTGGGTGTGTAACATGTCAAATGTGTATGGGATTAGAAGGATAAATCATTTTCTAATTAATATTGATATTAAATTAATCTTTAACAAGATAACTTCATTCATCCTAAAATGTTTAAAAACTAACTAGTGTCGAATCCCGCGCACAGCAGTGGGTGAAGATTTCACATGTTGATATTGAAAGACAAATGTTTAATAGTATCTGAATGCAATAATAAATAATACTTTTTAAGGAAAGTGATTTTTATAATAGTTTAAATTTAAATTGTTGTAATTGTAAATTCAATATTGTAATATAAAATAAGAAATAAGATATTTAAATGTATTATGTGAAATATAATATTAATTGAATGATTTATATAATTAATAAGTGAAGGGATAAGTAGATGGATAAAATAGTAATTTTTAACATCCTTTTTAAAAAGTAAAAAAGAAATAATTAAATATTTAATAAGAGTTATTATATTATAGATACCAATAAAGTTAAATATTTTCTAATTTCTTGTACACAATATTTAAATTGCAGTCTAAGTAATTAATATTTCTGTGGTTTTTATTTATTTTTTAACAAAGAAGGAAAAAAAGCTTTTTCATAGTTGACAACGTATAATTCTCATTATTAGATTACATTTGATTCATTAATATGTTTATATTTAAAAAGAAATATCGTGATTTTCTATTTTGGATTAAAATGCTTAACATAAGATAATATTGATTAATATATTTTAGATTTAGTTATAAACAGTTACGGGTGTGCACAAGTAACTCAATAATCATAATCATAATCATAGTTCAAGCAAAATCTATGTATTAATAATATAAATAGTGATAATAATAATAATAATAATAATAATATTGTAGATAATTATGTGACATATTAAAATGTGATAATTTATATTATCATATATCACACTTGAATAAACAACTAGCTAAAAGTAAACAAATAGCTAAATTTCATTTTTATACATGTTAAATAAATTTTATTATTGTCTTGTACTTTTTGACCATAGTTATAAGTCAGAATTTACAGCGATCAAGAAAGTGATGGCCACTAGAGCAACGTAGTGGCAAGGACGATAATTTATGGGACCGATGTTGATTTTTAAAGAACTTACTACAGTGACATGTCTTATACAATTCCCTAATATAGTTACTCCTACTATCTTTTAAATGAGATTTATATTTATATTATATATAAATAAATAAATAACTAAATGATTAAATGCCTTTAGTAGCGAAGCAACTTTCACTACTGTTTAACACCAATCCACCAATGGGTCCGCGGGAAGATAGTGTCGCATTGGCTAGGTGTCTTAACCGCGTTAACTCAGTGGCAATATGGTAATTAACAACCGAGTGTAATAAAGTATAAATAAATACATTCACACGTAATATATATCATATATATATAGAAGATGGTGACGAAGATAAATTTGTGTTGACTGTATTTTCGAGCACACTAAAGCCACACGAAATCTCTCAACTGCGGTGCTCCTGTCGCTGTATGCCTCTCTTTACTCTCTCACATACTTGCACCTAAGCACGAACTTCTTGTTTCTTCTATTTTCAAAACTTTTAATATTTCATAATTCTGTATTACTTTTTTCATATTATCTGTTGTTTAGCTCGGAATCAACGACCTTCGAAGTGTAATTGAAGCGCCGATTGCATGGAAAACGCTAAGGATGAGGTAAATTTTTTGTTTACTATCTATGTGTTATTTGTGCTTATTAACTACGGATTTTAGTAATTGACTGGAGTAATTTTGACTTTGAAAATGATTAGTGATGATAGAGTTTGTTTTTTTAATAGGATGACGTCATTTAGTTAGGCTAGGTTTATGCTTGATGTTTATGTGAAAGGTGAATTGGTGAGTTAAAGGAGAAGAGTGTGCATAAGTATCGTTCCGGTGTCCTGTAAAACTGTTGATTTGAGCTGAGATAATTGTGTTGTACGGAGCTGAGATTAACCACCACTATTAGTCTACCTGAAAGAAATGTTTACAGTTTTGTAGGTTAAATTGTTAGTGGTGTGTGCTGTGTGGTTTGCTCGAAATAAAATACTCTGTAACTTAGTAAATGATATAGAACCTTTTCTGGCATCTAAGTTGTTTGTCTTTGTTGCTTGGGGCTTATTTTTTTGTGTTTTAAGTAATTTTTGCGCATGACTGTTTGAAATTAAGAGTGGTCTCTCTGGTTAAATTCTTTTCTTTCTTTTTTTGTTGTCTAAATTTTTTTTCATTTAGATTTTAGAAAGGGGGTTTCAGGAGTTAGTGGTTGTCATGATTGCTTGATTTGCGTTTAGAATTTGACTTCTGCCAGGCAAATTAACATTTATTGTTTGTGTTTGAATAATGGCTTTTTTTTCAAATTTTGAAGTTCCCAGCTGTACATGTTTGAATAAATTAAATCATATCATATAGATATGTCCTGATATAATTGCAGAGTATCTTTAAATGGCATCATGCCTACAGTTCTTACTTATTACCAGTTGCAATTGAAATGTTTGTGGTAGAAAATTAATTCCTCCTATCGTATTTGCTTACTTAGCTTCATAATTCCATGGGCTCTTATATCCATTAAGTTTCAAGTTATAAAAACGGGACCACTTAAGGAACTCAAAACAGATTGCCAAATTATGTTTCTCAATATTTTAACTTAGTTAATGATCACTCACTACGGTGAAACATAGGCAACTCTTAGATTAGTTTGAACAGGAATGGAATTAGTCTCTTTTGGAGAACACAAGCTGTGTATAAAAACTGCATCCTAAATCTTTAAAACCACTGTAGTTCTTATACATTGGGATTATCATTTTGTAATTTGTAAAGGCATCATTGTTTAAGGATTCTTTTTGGATTAGAGTGCCTTTACTTTAGTAAAGTGTTATAGAGCAATGTGTAACCTTTCTAATCTCTATAACTTCCTGGTATAACTATCCATCTGCTTTAACAAGTTTGTTTAATTAGTTGATTTTAACATCAATAGGAATTTCTATATTCCAACCAATCTTTCTCATTTTTCTATATTTTGAATGGCGTGACTGTAGAAAAATGCACCATGGTTATCGGTGCCACAATTTGGGGACTGGGACCAGAAGGGACCATTGCCAGACTATTCTATGGATTTCTCAAAGATCCGAGAGATGAGGAAACAGAACAAGAGAGAATTATCGAGAACTAGCATTGGTAATGAAGAAGACCTTGTGTCTTCCAACAAAGCCAAACGTGATAAAGCACAGCCAAGCGCTCCCCTTCAACATTACAGCGAGGACCACGAGTCCCCTAATGTAAGAAGCGTCTTATCCACTGAACTATTATTAAATTAAGTAGTAATATTTCATTTATAGTCAGCAACAAATCTTCATACGGGACAGAAGCCACCTAAACTGGGAACTCTGTTTTTGGTATTGCATTTGCAAATTGATTATCTGGTTGTTGCGTTTTCAAATGACAGATAATAACTTTTAAGTGTTTGAATGGATCTGATTATATACGGAAATAATCAGCTTTGGATAATCAGTTCGAAGGTACTTTATCCAAACTGATAATTCCAAAACGCAATCTCAAGCACCCTCTTAGTATTTATTTCTTCAAACTAGTGTTCCACCTGTCATAATGAATTGCTACAATCAGAATAATACTAATTCATATTGTGAGACTAACAACATTTTAATACTTCTAATCTTCACAATTAATCTATGTTATATTTTTATCAACAATTAAAAGATGAGCTATCCCAAATTTGTTTTTTTACCTTTTTCTTTTTTGGTTTCGATCATTCTTGTACTCAATAATTGATTTTGGTTGCAGAATAGGAGAAGCTTATTCAGTTACTTTAATTGCTGTGTGAAGGCATGATGGTACGTGAAGCAGAACTTGAAACTGTATTTCATTGTCAATTTTCTCAGTATGTGCTGTGCTGTTTGTTTACATTGTTTTGTTAATACATGTGCTGTGTGAACGTTTTATATAATTTGTCCTTCAACGTTTGCATATGATTGTTAGACAGATATTGAATTAAAAAAAAACACTTGCTTGAATCAGGGGTGTCAATATTCTTTTGACATCGATGCTCGGCATTAAACTACACATACATTTTTAAGACATTGATGCTGGGTATTGACAAACGCCCTTTGAAAAAATCTGTTAGAAGGCTCAAAAAGTGTCGACAAAGCATTTGATAGTCAGCTGCCTCACGTTTAGTTCAAAAAGTGTCGACAAAGCATTTGGAACTGTTGAACAGAGTTCCTTTTCCGGATCAATTTTACTTTGGCAACAAACAGCCACACGTTTAGCTCATAGAAACGTACTCTGAATTATCAATTTCTTTCAGCCTTCGACATTAACAGTCAGCACCCTTGTTGGCTTATATCAATTGACCACTAGTAGCTACAAGTCTTACACGAACACCTTTTAGGTTTCTAGCTTCACTGTCATCTTCTAGATTAAGAACGAAATCTTTACAGTCATTAACTGTGGTTACAATAAACGATTGCCCACATGGACGAATGGTATTGTTTATTTAACTAGCAATTTTAAGAATAAAATCCTCAATAACAACCAATTAAGATGGAACTTAATTGGAAACATCAAAACAGTCCCAAGTCCCAAATCAATCATACAGTAATGTTACACATCTCTTGAACAATGCAACCTTCAATACTTCAAAACAATTTTAAATGTATGATGCAAATAACTTTACGTATATTCAAAACAAGAATTAAATGCATCAAAGGAATTACTCAATGAACATTACTTCAATAAGATAATATAATATACACTGTTAAGATGTAGTAAAACCATATCGGTGTACAAAAACATTATAGTAAGAAATATAAATTTATCATAAACTAAAATAATTCTGCTATAGCCGAACCACGTCCATATCCAATATGTGAGCTAACAACCCATCAGTTCTTGGTAATTCTTCTTTTGTTAGTTGAACCTAGTTGTTCACGGTAAACTTGCTACCTAACTATTAGAGGGTTTTTGACCAACCTTTTTTAGGGGGCTTAAGCCCCTTGAAGGTGTTTGGATGAGCTTTTGTGAGAGGGTTTATCAAAATTTTAGGGGGAGGGAGGGGGCATTAAGCTAAAAGGCTTAAACGCTACTTAATGGCATTTAGATAAGGCACAAAAGGTAAAAAGCTTAAGCTAAGCATAACAACCCCTTATAATAAAATAATCTGAAAACGATTCTTGGAAATAAAATTGTAAAGAAGTGAATTCTCTCTGAAGAATGCCTCAAATAGTCTATATAATTGATCAATGGATTTCTCAGACTCGTCGTCTATATGAAATAGAATTAAACCCTCAAATTATTTTTAAAAGTTAAAAATTAAAAATAATTAAAAACTTCAGACATCCAAGGAAGGATAAAACAGCATAATCTCTCAAGCCCGGCGAAAGGCGAAAGATCTTAGTCGGCCACTGCGAATGTCTCTGAGAAACAAGCCTTAGATTTATCATCACCAGTTTATATTTATATAAACTTAAATAAACAAATAACTAAAATATTAATGAATAATAAAACTCTCAAATCTGCCACCCATAAATGATCAGCTACTTGTAAAACTAGTTAAGAAAAACTAATGGAAGTAGCTGACAAAGTGAAGAGGGTGATCTGAAATATTAGGGGATTGAATTCCATCCCTAAGGCAATTCAATATTTTGCAGAAGGGGCAGACAATCCCCTCCCCGATTATTAATTATCAAAATAAATAATAAAAAAAGGTGAGTGATTATTTATAATCTCAGACATCCAAGGAAGGAAAAAAACAGCATAAACTCTCAAGCCCGGCGAAAGGCGAAAGTTCTTAGGCGGCCACTGCGAATGTCTCTGAGAAACAAGCCTTAAGAATTATCATCATCGATTCATAATCAAAACACGTCACTCACAATAATAAATGATAAATAACTTAACTAAACTAATATATACAAAAACATCAATTTACAGCGGAAACGTTTAGCTATTGTTGAGGATTAGGGTTTGGTGGATGGTGATAGAGACGGATAGAATGGTTAATTTATATAGTTGAAGAGGAGGGTTTTAGAATTAGGGCTTTGTATGTTGACTGCGGGCCTGAATGGTTCATTTCTTTCATTCTGCAGAGCCCATGTTAATATCAATTTATTAGTTTACATAATTCGCGAAAATAAAATAAAAATAGTTTTAGTCGAATATCTGACTTTTTTTATTCCGAACTTTTGTTATTCTTTTCTTGAAAAGAGTAATTGGACTAAAATGATACTGGACATATTGATCGACACATTCCCTTTGCTCACGTATCTGAATGATCATTGGAGGTGCACAAATTTTATCAACCTAATTTACAATTTATGCTCGATTAGCTTAATCAATTATTGTCTTGTCGACTTCGAGTTTAAAAATCAAATTTACAAAAGTCGGATTCAAACTCGTATCCAAGTTTTTGAGTCTTAACTAAAATGCAAATCTGTTTATTAATGTAATATAATATTTTAAAATAATAATAATAAATGTGATAATGTGATAATAACTTAAGAAAATATTGAAAATCATTTTTTAAATATTTAAAATACATATTATTTTTTTTTTTAAAATGCATAGATTTTTATTCAAAGACATATCGTTGACTCACTTAGAAATAGAAATAGGACGTTACCAACCAAAACATACCAATATAAAGTCTCTTTTAAAAAAGTAAAACTATATGCATGTATGATTGGATCCTATCATAATAACTTTTGAGCTCCACAAAGTTTTTATATGACTCCAGTTTAAGTTTCATGTTTTATTTTTTCATGATGAATTAAAATTAAATTGCTCATTCATTTTGTCACTTCAAAGTTTATTTATAGAAAAGAAGAGAAAAAAATTTGATAAATAAAAAAAAAATAGTGTTTTAAAGTTTTTTATTACAAGAAAATAAGTTTAAGTAGACGGGAGATTCATATACTTTTTTTCATAATTTTCCTTTCAAATTGAACTAATTTAAATATCTATATTTATAACCCTTGTAAAACATTTAATACTTTCTTTCTTAATTTTTAAAAAGGATATCAGAAGTTACTATTCTATCCCTCCACTTATCTCTCTATTTATTTAATATATAAATAATTCAATTAATACTATATTTCACATAATACATTTAAATATATTTTTTTATCACATTTTTTAATTTACAATTACAATAATTTAAACTATTATAAAAAATCACTTTCATTTAAAAGGTAACATTTATTCTTGCATTCATGTACCATTAAACATATGTTTGACAACAACATGCAAAATCTTCATTCACTACTGTGCGCAGAGTCTTACACTAATTTAAAAATGATGTACTGTCACTTTTTCATACTTGATTACCAAAATACCCATGATTTAATATACGTACTAATATTAATCCTATATATTCAGCTACATGTACACATCGTTATCAATAGTTTTTTCACGATTTTCCCATCTATTAAATTGTATAATCAACCTTTGTCATTAAAGTGCTACTCATGACCTGATAATAAGATCAAACCTCTTTATTTACTGGTTTCTTATGCATGCTTTTTAAATGAAGATTTTATTAATTGGTGATGTTGCTGTCAAATATATTTTTCGTATTATTCATTCAAACATGCAATTTTGTGTATATAGACATATAGAACTTTGTGTTCTTATTCATGCATTTTAGATTTTTAAAAAAAAAAATTATCAATGGTTTGCATGCTTTATTATATATATATATATTTTCAATGTATTTATAAGAAAACAAAAAAGTTAAGGTTTTGTCATGAGATGTGCCTAGTGTGAGTTGGAATTTCTATTGTTAAGGAGTGCAATTGATCTACTGTAAGTTCGAGTGGGTGGATTCAACGAGTTTGCTAAAGCAAGTACTAAATTGGGCTCATTCTTATAATGTCTAGTTTTGGTGACTAGAATTTTTGAGATGCGTTTGGTTTGATAACGAATTTGATCATGAGTATATGTTTGATAGTAAATAGAAGAGAGAAAAGTTTTGATATTTTATTAAAAAATAGTTTTATAATTGAAAATTAAATTAATAATTAAATTTGTAGGGATGAGAGAGAGATAAATGTATAGGCTCACATTAAATTACCTATACCTCTCTACTTTTCCAAATTTTAAATCTATCTAAAATTTCAAAACAAACGTCATTTTGTTTTCATACCCATTCCTAACTCTATAAAACATCAAAACAAACACACTCTTAATCCTTTTTCATGTTTGTGATTTGTATAGTGAATAACAAGTAAAAAATAAGGTACATAATTCTTTGGCAACCCCGTTGACCGATTTCACGGTCAACATTAGAGAGGTAAATTGCGTAATGTGTAGTTAAACGAATATGGGGACTGAAATTGAACCTATGACATTTGCTTTTATATCGCATGTCCTACATCGTTAGTCTACCATTACAAGGAGTGCAAAGCATGATTTTCATTCTGCAACATATTATGATTTGTAATAAGATAATTATATGTCAATGTTTAAACTATAGTCATGTTAATAGTTTGATATTGTTATAGATTCCACGTTATAGAGTTTTTTCTCCTCTCTCACCGCATTGTAAATCTAAAAGTATATGTTTGACATGTCAATGAACTCTTTAATTAGCAGTTTAAATGACACACAAAATATGACAACACTAGATGGTATATAGCCATTCGAGACAACAAGTGATCATTGTCTATTTGAAATGAAGTAAAACTCACAAATTCATATGTAGTTGAAACAACTCGACGCCTTGTAAGAGCATTAGGTGGGGATGAATGGTATTAGAGAGTTGAAAGGATTACTCTCATTGTGTTTCTCATTGTACTCTAGGCGGAGCGACCTACATCACTTGGCTTCCCCTTGTTTGATATTGGTTTTAAATTTAACATATGAAGAATGTCTCAATTTTCAATGTGGTCACAATAAATAATATTAAATTTAGTTTAGTTTCAAAATAGTGCTCATGTGGAATATATTTTACGGTGTGATCCAAATGATCATACATGTTACTCTAAAGTCTAAACACTAAATTTAAGACATTAAGTACACAATGATTTGATTAACACACTAGCGACTAATAATAAGTTGGTTTAAGATACACATACATAGTTTAACTAAAGTAATGTGTTGTGAATTAATTTTTCAAAACCCAACATACCAAATAATTTTACGTTAGTTTTAACAGATTTAGTTGTACCACATTTGTCTCAAAACTCGAATATATTCTCTTTAATATTTTTTGGAAACGCAAAAGTTCAAACATATTGATGATTGAAGATCAATTGGTAAAAATCCACGTCAAGTTTACCAAAATTGAATTTAAAAAATAAAAAAACAAATTTTGATAAGATTACATCTAATCTAATTAAAAACTTATACTCTTGAGAATCCCATTAATCTAACCTATAAAATTAAGAAAAGTATTGCGTGTAAAATAACAACGTTTAATGTTAAAGGATTTTAGGATGAAAAACAAAAACTCATAAACACGAAGCAAATTCCTTGGAGGTCTGTTCAAGCATCAAAACCCCCCAAAAAAGTGAGGTTTTGACAATCAAGTGACCGTACATGACCATCCCTATATGAGATCGCAACCCATAAACAATCAAATCAAATCAAATCAAATCAAATGAAAATACACGGCGACATAAAGCTTCAATCTTTATTTCATTCATTCAAACATGGGTTTAAAACCATATCTCATAGCACCCATTGGGTTACTTCATCTGGGTTTCAAATCTCTTTAGCAAGTAGTATCATAAGTGTTGCTGGTTTGATTTTTGCATTAAAAGATGGTAGAGGTAAAAAGGGTTTTAATAATTTATTGCTATCTTGGTCGGCATCTTCGCCGGAGACTGAATCTTTGCCGGAGAATTTGTGGGTTGTTCCCGGATTGCAAAATCTCGGTAACAACTGTTTCCTGAATGTAGTTTTGCAGGTATTGCTATTTGTTGCAACTTATTTAGTTGTGTAGTGTTTTAATTTTTTTTACTTGAGCATGTGTCGATTTGATTTATTTTATCTTGGGAGTGCATATTTTTTAGTGCTTATTGCTTAAAAAGGTGTGCTTTACTTTCGAATCAAGCTAAAACACAACATTACACAAACACTTCAAAAGTGCTAATTGTGTTTTAAAAGGGTAATAAGCTATAAGCAGTTCAAATAGGTACTTCTAAACACTAGGGATGATGGCAGTCAATTGCAAAAGTAGTTTCGTAAGTGTACGAAATTATGCAAAGTGCCTCTGCACTCTAAATAATTGTCACATCATACAAAATTCAGTAACTTGGTGTGCAAAAATACGTTGCTATTATATGTGATTATGCTTATCGACTGTTAAAAAGTAAATGAACATTATATGAATATTGAATTGGATATTTGGTAGGCTTTGGCGAGCTGTTCTTGTTTTATAAGCCATCTCAAAAAGATTGTTGAGGAATTTGAAGCTTCACCAGATGGGGAAGAAATTCGAGATATGCCACTTGCAGTGTCTTTGAATAATCTGTTGGAAGGTAACAAAAAAATCAAGATATGACCCCTTTTATTTAATACTTTTTATTTCCAAGTGTATTTATATGGTCAATTATTTCTTACAATGAACTTTTTTGGTTATTGGAGTATTTTCCGAATATGCTTACTACTGCTCACTATGTTCATTATCATAATACAAGTATCTTGATTGTGAGTCAAAAGTTAAACCAATGTGCTTGGATATGAATCTTGTTAGTTATAGTAAAGAAAATTTAGAAGTAGTTATAAAATCTATAAAATATCATCAAACATGCAATTACGTTATAGAACATTTGAAGGTCCAAGCAATTGAAACGTTTTGATACACAACAAATTTCAACATAAAGTATCAACCAAAGTTAAACTCTTCATTATAATTGCTATTGTATCAGTCCAGTATTTCACTAAATACTTAATTTCTTTTACACTATCAACTAATGGAACACACATTTTCTGTAGAACTATGCATTGTTCGGGACGAAGGAAAGGTATTAAGTCCACGCAAAGTGATGCTTGCAATGGCTCTTTACACACCAAATTTCAATCTAACTAATCAGCAGGTGCGGCTATTATAATATTATCACTGGCACATGAGCCTGTTGTTTTTATTAGAGGGGGAAAGTTGACCCACTCACTTATGAATGGGTTGATTTGGTTATGTTTTCTCTCTTATGGGTCAAACATGGAAAATAAATACTATTAGCTTTAATGGAAACAAGTCAAATTGGTCAAAATTCGTTTAAAGTGTATATATGATGCATGAAACCGTCAAAATCATTTTATTTCTATTTGTGATCGTGACTCACTAATTATTTTTTGAAATTCAGGATTAAAGGTGCTGTTTTGACCCATTAGAATTACGTGATTTGACACGAGTTTGTTTGAACTGTTACTCAACCCACTAGACCCAAACATTTTTGCCCGATATTTGTTTATATATCTTTTCACTTTTGCTCAGGACGCGGAAGAAGCATTAGCCCACATGTTGTCTTCATTAAGAGAAGAATGCTCAGAATATTTTGCCTCAAATCATAGTTCTCTAGCTGTTGCAACTACCTTAAGTAGGCGTATTCTTACTTCAGAGAGAAGGGGTATTCTAAGTGAGCTTGAAAGATGGACTCATGGTTTTCTTGGACCATTTAATGGGATTGTTGGAAGCATTTTAACTTGCCAAAGCTGTTCGTTTCAGGTTGAATGGTACTTCTGTTCTTCTTTCTTTTACAGTAATTACTGCTTTCTTTTAACTCAACCTGCAAATATAAACAGATATCTGCTATATTACTATTAAAGGTGGACTTGTCCTCTGACCGGTCAAACGGGTGTAATTTAAGTATTCTTAAATGAAGAAACGGGTCTAAAATCATTTATTTTAAAGTTACATTTATATATTTAGATCATCATTGTAAGAACATAGTTTATTATTATACTTCAAAGGCATAACCCCTCCTAAATGCATTTACATAAAATTAGATTAGATTATCATTGTGATAATATATATCTTAATCATACTTTATTACATTGATTACTTGTAAAAGGAAAAAAAACAGACAAAAAAGTGTTTGTGGGTCTCATACTCTCATGACCTGCACCCGTATTGCCACCTCTAATATTTATGTTGTTTTTAGAACACGATTTACTGATGCGCATGTGGGTGTGTCGATACTGCACGTACAATTTTTATGAAACATCATACATGTGTAATAGCATAGCGTTGGTCACAGTATTTTGAAAAACAGTCTCTATAACGCTCATTGGCATGTACTATTTTTACCTTGCATACATCAATACATGCCAAACCAATGGAATCTTTTTCTTTTGTTATGTAATATAAGAAGTGGATAGGTTATGCATTTCATGTTACTTTATTCGTTTTGCAGATTTCTTTGGATTATCAATTCTTCAATTGCTTGTACCTTTCACTTCCTACATACGGGGTTGGTTCTATTGTATGTTTCTAAACTCTTCACATTTTTTATCTTCTTGGATTTCTTACTATATAAGTATATATGCAAAAGAGGTGGCAAAATGGGCATGTTGGGTGAGGGTGAAAAGAGTAGATTTTATTGTCAGTCGAACCGGGCTGGATCGACCTGTAACGCTTTCTTTTCTTTGATATATAGTTGGTTAGTATGCTAATATGGAATTTTAAAAACCATTTTGTTGTGATAACAATCTGTTTTCTGAATAAAATGATTTAGAAGGCTGTATGCATTGATCAAGTTAAGCGAATTTTGGTTTGCTTAACCTGTTCAACTCATTTCCTTTTTAGCAGTTTTTTCAACTCATATAATCTTAAGAGATAAAACATTGCCACCTCTAAACTGCAGTGCAAGTGGTAAGCAAAATCAATATATAATTTGTTGTCCTCCAATTTTATCAGAGGCCTGGATGCTCCATAGAAGATTGCTTGAAGCAATATTTTGTTGCAGAACGGCTTGAACACTATTTTTGCACTTGTTGTTGGCATATTACTGCCAGAAAATATTTATCTCTCCTAAATAAAAATGAGGTGCGTTACCTATCATTAGGCATCTCAAGTTCATGCAGTGAAAGAATTTTAAAGCTTTTTCACCAAGTTATTTATTTTCTTCTTTTAATTATAAGCATGGTTTACCCATTATCTCAACTAAATCTATCTTCTTCCTTTTGAAGAATTGACATTGTTACCATTCTCAAATTGCCAGACAGATATTGAAATGCTTCGAAGCTGTAGCAAGCAAGATACATGTGACTGCAAAAATCTACCATCTCTTGGTTCATTACCTTGGTCAAATAACTATTCTCGTACTTTCAAGCAATTACATATTGCACGTAGTCCAAAGGTAACAATACCATGGTTGAATTTTATGGTTTTTATTAGTCCTATCATTTGAAATATGTCATATTCTTT
Source organism: Logfia minima (assembly GCA_963921325.1). Classification (NCBI taxonomy): domain Eukaryota; kingdom Viridiplantae; phylum Streptophyta; class Magnoliopsida; order Asterales; family Asteraceae; genus Logfia; species Logfia minima. The sequence goes on along the minus strand of OY992770.1, from coordinate 11,977,088 downwards.
ATTTATAATGAAGAATATTTATCGGGTCAAGATGTTCAAATTCTTTTAGATATTGTGCCTTAACTTACAACGTGCTTCAGTAGATGTGTTTGGGGATTCAATTAAACTCCAGGTACTTCATTTTTCTTTTCTAAGAAACCTTCGTGTGAATATCATTTTCTCTTCATTATTGATAACCAATTATGATAATTTCAGGGTCATATCTCTTTTCCTTTGACGTTGGACATGTCACTCTTCCAAAGCAAAGGAGTTGAAATAAAACATACTGAGCCGAAGTTGCAAACTGGTAGACTTGTGCAGCAAAATCAGCAACCGCTTCGTTATCATGATATTATAAGATTACAATCTGATACATATGCACTGGATCAAATATACAGACAACCGTCATCTGAAGTTTATGGTGATACGGAAATTCACAAGGAACAAACCACAAAACAAGAAAGCGAGGTTTGCCTTTTTCTTTTCTGCATAAACAGCTTATCTGGATTGTTCATATTTATCGCAATTATATTTTGTTTAGGTACATGAGACTTGGAGTTTGACGCCAAAGGGACATCATATATACAATCTTGTTTCGGTTGTGGAGCATTTTGGAAATACCGGAAGTGGACATTACACTGTTTACAGACGAGTAAGTAGCAAAATAAAGAATTCTGAAATTGATGCAACTTCAGTATGTTATAATGTGAATTGGGTTGGAGTTTCGGATAGCCAAGTTTATAGGGTCTCAGAGGAAGATGTTCTTGCTGCACAGGCTAGCTTACTTTTCTATGAAAGAGTTTCAGAATGTTGATGTTTTGCCCTTGATATTCAAATTAAAGTTTGAAATTTTATACAAACTACATAACACATTTGAAAAGTTTATCAAGTTTTTACTGTCTTCTGCTGATTGATTTTTTATTTTATTTTATTCAAGCAGGGATGTTTGGTCGTTTTATGATTGTTTTAATATAGATTATTTTATTATTTCCAGAAATGGTTTAGGGCATCTGGCCATTCCACATATTTTGTAGCAATGTGTTTCAATGAGGCTTCCAATGATCACAATAAAAAATTCTCAATAGAGGACAAGACATCTTCATTTCATAAAGTCAAAACACATTCACATATTACATATTTTATAATCACCCTTAGATCACGTGCATCACTTCATCTATACATAAAGGTTAAGAGTTTCAGACTTTAGTAGATGACCTAATCACATATGGCAGTACACTACCTTGCAAAACCCCTCATCAGTAACATTAACAACCTTCCCTTAATGGTATGATTAACTTCCACCAGACAAGCATTCATCATGGTTCATCAATGTACACACCATTTGGGACATTTCTGTATTCCTTTTATCATCTTCACTTGCAATCTTCGGTTTTTCCTGCATTGAAATAGAAGGTTTTGGTTTATATTTAAGGAAAAGACGAGAAGAGCAAAACTCGTTTGCATACTAAATAACGGTATCTAGTTAACAAACATTACCTTGAGCATGGAAGTATCAACTGTGAACTTGATTGCGTCAGCTGCAGCACGTGATCGCAGATAGTACATCCCTGTTTTGAGCCCCTGATGTAAAAATAATGTATTTCAACATTTGGCAAGCTATTTACCAAACTAAACTGGCAACCGCCTAACACATCAATAACATCAAGTTGGAACCCCGGGGGTCTTCATGGAAATTCTAGAGGTGGCAAGATGAGTAACGGACGAAATGAAATCAAGTTTTGGTGCATGCCCGAGAATTGTTTGTAGCAAATTAATCTGAATCTTTGAAAAAGGTAACTCAGAAGGTTGTAAGCATAAGAAACACTTTGCGCAAGTTTCAACCTGTCTGGCCAGTTATACACATTCCTATTTAATCAAAACCTTTTTACTGATCCCGACCCATTTGATATTAAATTAACCGAACTTAACACATTCCATAAATAATTGGGTTGACATCATCAACTCTAAATAGCCTACTAGTACTAGTGCCTTATAAAAGATCATGTCCAAAATTTGAATCCCAATAGAGGCTATTTAACTCCTAAAGAGGCCATGCCTGCTACAGTGCTACCAAGAAGGCCTAAAATCTCATGGGACCCTGTTTCATCAGTTACCCAACCCACCGAGTGCCCAATTTGCCACCTCTGGAAATCAGGCAGCAGCATCATTTTACAGTAGGAGTGAAATATTGGAATACCTTCGACCATGTATGAAAATGCAAAGAAGTAAGCTTTCCAAAGTTGGGTTGGTCCATGTGTATGTTCAGGCTTTGACTCTGATCTATGTAACATCCACGATCTACAGCCATGTCAACCAACGTCCTTTGTTTGATTTCCCAAACAGTTCTGTTTTCACATTACATTTGCAAATCAAGAAATGATACACTATTATTTATATGTAAAAAAAGAAGATATCATGAAGACAATAAACCACAAATCATACTTGTAAATAGCCTTCAAATCTTCAGGAATTTCCGGAATTTTCTGAACAGAACCATCCTCATAGATTATCTGATTCTTGAGAGTCGGAGACCAAAGGCCCATCTCGGTTAAGTCATGTAATAAATGCTTGTTCACCACTACAAATTCTCCACTGAAGATAAAATAATGGTCAAAGCATATCCCATTAAAAGTAAATAATTATGAGCATAATAAACATACCTCAAAACCCTGCGGCTGTAGATATTCGAAGTATATGGCTCAAAGCACTCATTATTTCCAAGAATTTGGCTCGTAGAAGCAGTTGGCATTGGGGCTATAAGTAGTGAATTTCTTACTCCGTTCTTGGATATCATTGTACGCAGAGCATTCCAGTCCCATAAATCTGAAGGCATTACTCCCCACATGTCTGGTTGGAGAACTCCCTGCAAGAAATTAAAAATCAATAGCACAAAAGCATCAACACAGTTCCAATGATCATTCATACCTTATAAGATCCGTAATTAGCAAGTGTGGGTAGTAGAATAGGCAGGTTGGGTAACGGGTCAACTTAGGTAATTACATGAGCTATTGAAAACTGTTCAGGTAGGGTTGGCCCGGAACGCTAAGTCGCCAATCGGTATGTCAAATATGACACAGGGTTACAGACTCCCTGACATACTTTAATGTTTTCTGTACATTTTAACAAGCATAATGGTTGGTTTGCAATGATACTGCTCAACTTATCACTAACTACATTTCCTAGTCCATAAAGTGTCAAAGAAACATAATTATATAAACTAGAAGCACATGCTGAAGAGACATACCTTGCTAACAGGACTTCCGATATATGTATCATATGTGCCTTCTTTTTCAGCTAACTCAGAAGAAGCTTTTAGGGCATGGTAGTATATCGTCTCAAATATGTCCTTGTTCAACTGTTGAGCCTGTAATTTAAGATAAATATTATTAATTAAAAAAAGAGCAGCAATCTAATTTACTAAAAGTAGCCATTCGACCTATTTACTCATGATCGGGTTAATTTGGGTTAAGAATTATCCCAAAGGGTTAGATGAATACGTACAGATTTAGCTAAATGAAATAGTCAAACGGGTTGCGAGAGTTAAAATTCACCCAGCTGTATTTTTGATGCTTAAAGTCTACCAAACAGTTCTTTAAAATAATCATGTATTTGCTGTAACAACATAGTTTATGTAATCATATTTACACACTAAAGATTTATTTTTTTATTTTTTTTAGAAAGGCAATGAACTCACACACCCCACCACGAATATACACATTTTTTCCACGAATATATACATATGTCCACCCGTGGACTTGAACCCACAACCTGATGGTTGAAGGGTCAATACCGTAGGCGAATGATCCTTTGGTCACATTAACGATTTATAAAAATTAAATAAAAAGTATGAACATAAAAGTTTGTGACCTGACCATTTTTACCCATGACAAAAGCAACTTCAAGCAAACCCATTTTGTCCCGTTACCTAACCCACACATTGTCACTTCTATTGTTTAAGACATACAGCATGAGATCAGAGACACGGATTACCTCTGGCGAATCAAATGCCATACCCAACAACATGAAAGTATCTGCTAGACCCTGGACCCCAATACCAATAGGCCTGTGTCGAAGATTTGATGTTTTTGCAGTTTCAACAGGGTAATAATTTACATCAATTATTTTGTTTAGGTTTATAGTGACAGTTGATGTGACCTGCCAATCATAACAAACAAATTTAAGTAATTAATAAATGAACCATGTATACCTGTCTAAAAAGGTAAAATTAGGAAAATAGACAAGAAGAACAAATCAGACCTCTGCTAGTTTGTTGAAATCAAAGTAGCGATTGCTGGAACCTCTACTACCAACAAGCTTTGATGGTTGAGATTCTGCAGGAATTCCCTGTTAGAGGCATAAAAGGAAATATGATATCAGTAGAGGTGACAAGATGGTTGGACCAGACAGCCTGGGTAAAGGGAGAAAACAGGTCCAAGGCAAAGCACTTCCAGGGCAAAACATGAAGCTTATTGTAGGGTCAAAATGGGATGGATTAGCTCAAAACACTTCTATCCAAGAATGTTACAGTTATCATAGAAACAATTAGTTTGTTAATATGATTGCATAACTTTGTTGTTCCAACAATAATGTGGTTTTGTTAATATCAATAGTGTTTAAGAATGAATATAGCTCAAGTCATACCTTTTCTCTGACACAACGTGGTAATGCAATTGAGGCCAGATTACAAACGGCAGTTTCTGTTGGACTTGTGTACTCAATAATCTCAGTACACAGATTGGAAGACTTAATGGTACCAAGATTCTGCTGGTTGCTTTTCCTATTACAAGTGTCCTAAGAAGGCAACAATTTGTAAGATTTACAAAGTTTGAAACCATAAGAACCGTATATTAACAACAAAATACATCAGGTCTAGCAGACTACCTTGAAAAGCATATAAGGGGTCCCAGTTTCTATCTGGGACTTCAAAACTTCAAACCAAAGACTTTGTGCCTGGACAACTTTTTTTGCTTTGCCCTGATAATATGAACAATGCCCTATTATTCATCAAATAAAGCCTCTTCACAGCAAATATTAAAAATATTGGCAAACATATATCAGCATTACCTGTCGTTCATATTGGGTGTACAGGTTTTCAAATTCTTGACCCCAACAATCAGCCAAACCTTGAGCCTCATTTGGACAAAACAAAGACCAATGGCCATTACTCTGGACTCTCTCCATAAAGAGGTCTGGTATCCAAAGGGCATAAAACAGATCCCGAGCCCGCTGCTCCTCCTGCATTACTTAGAATGCGCATAATTTAGGACATCTTAGCACAACAAAATAGAGTACAAAGGAACTGAAAATCACCATCTATATCAAGTTCAATCTCAAATTTAGGAAGTGCTTGGATTTGCATTTTATAACAAATTGATTTGTAGTCACACTAACTGGATTGTATGTCTGGATAGACATTGTCTAACTATTTAGGAGTCAAATAATTTCAAAGATCAGTTTCATGCTAGCTAGAACATATACAAACTATCAGATAGTATAGAAAATACGCTAGCTGTTCTTGTAGCCTAACTTGAAAGACTTCAACCCCCATCTCGCAAAACGAAGCTCTGTCGTTTTTTACAAAAATACTCTTTTCAGTCAATTTATGTTTTAATTTTTTTTTTACAGAATATTTCAAACACTCAAACAGTTGTTTATCTGATGATTACAACTTCAAACAGCATTAGTAAATCGAAACACCATCTCCTACAGTCAATTTTATTGAAGTTATATAATTCTGATTATTCAAAATCACATCATCATTTTTACAATCCTCCACTTGCTACCTTTCCATGATTCTTCCTTAAATCCAGGAATAGGAAGATATCAGCATGCCATGGCTCCAAATATATAGCAAAAGCACCTAAATTCAGTGACATAAATTAACAGAGTATAAATGTAGCAAAGAATCAAAATGAAACCTCAATAGAAGCACCTACCCTTCCTCTTGCCACCTCCTTGGTCAACATAATGGGCAGTATCATTAAACACACGCAACAAGGGAACAATACCATTGGATGTTCCATTTGTTCCACGTATGTAGCTTCCAGTTGCACGGATATTATGAATAGAAACGCCAATTCCTCCTGCTGATTTGCTGATAACAGCACATTCCTTTAATGTGTCATATATGCCTTCGATGCTATCATCTTTCATGCATATCAGGAAACAGCTACTCAACTACAAACCACATCATCATTGGCATAACACAAGAAAACAATACAGTATACTTCACATGTAACCAGAAAAAAACCACTAGCATATATAAGCAGGAACTTTTCTTAAAGTAAAAAGATAGATGATACTTGAAATAAGTGGTGAGAAAAACAATAAAGTAAAAAGTGAATAATTGTCTTACTTGGGGCCTTGGTTTTCCAGCATTAAAGAGGGTCGGAGTTGCATGGGTGAACCATCTCTGTGACATCAGATGGTATGTCTCGATAACCGAATCAATATCATCCTTATGAATCCCAACAGCAACCCTCATTAACATATGTTGAGGCCTTTCAACAACTTTCCCTTCAATCTTCAAGAGATAAGATCTCTCAAGGGTTTTGAAACCAAAAAAATCATAGTCAAAGTCCCGATCATATATAATCTCACTGTCCAGCCTAGCAGCATGCTGAAACAAATAAGCCATACACAGTTACTACCTTTATAGAGACATCATCACACCATATGTTGATGTGAAATGTTATAGGTTACAGCTTAACAGACACAGATTGGCATAAGTCATAAGTAGAGATCTACCCAAGATAATCAGCATCTTATAAAACTAAAAATGATAACACTCTAATGTATATTTTGCAAATTGTGAACTTCAATCTCTTTTTTGGTAAGAAATGTTAAATACACAGTGTATGTATCAAATAACTGTATCCATATTAATTTGTGAAATATAGTGTAAGTCACATGGGAAGTAAAACCCATCAGACCTCCACAAACTGCACTCTCACCGTTCAACAAAAAAGTTGACGTAAATTATGGTTTGTTAGCATTGACCACCAGTGCAAATAATATCTTCAATAATCAATTACAATAAACAAATTAAACCTCAATCCAACTGTGCTTCAATTATAAACCTATATCACCTTCACTATAATTTCATAAACATCATCCGCAACAAGAGCAGCCTTCTGCCCAGATCTCTCACTAACATGATTGTACATGTCTTTTATTCTGTAGTAACATCAGAATTCACATTAGGTCACAATCCAAACCATAAGTGTGTGTGTGAGTGTGAGTGTAAATATCTACATAATGTTGGTATACACAATTTAAAACCAACTTACGTTTCAGAAAATGATTTCTTCGTGTTCTTATGCAAATTCGAAACTGCAATCCTTGCTGCCAACTGTACAATTATCAAATTCGTAAATTCAAACAATTAACGGTAGAATTTTATCAAACACCAAATTGTACGGATGTAACTGTTCAAGCCTGCAATTACAAAACAGCTACAAAAAACTAAACAAATTCAAAGTATCAAAACGATTTAAATGAAATTAACGAGTTTGATTGAATACTTACAGAAGCATAATCAGGATGATTAGCGGTCAAAGCAGCAGCAGTTTCTGCAGCGAGTTCATCTAATTGACTGGTGGTTACACCTTTATAAACACCTGCACATACTTTTTGTGAAACAAGAACAGGATCACAGTGATCGATACTGAGTCCGTAACTCAGTTTTTTCAATCGAGCTGTGATTTTGTCGAAGTGTACGGCTTCTTGACGTCCGTCTCTTTTAACTACATACATGTTTTAGCAGGAATGAAAGTGAAATTACAACTGAAATGATGATAACTAGAGATGATTATCGTGTGGAGAAGTTTTTGTGTGTTGAAGAAGTTTGAATTTTGGAATTTGGAATTAGGGTTCCTCCGTGGATGTAGAGTTTCCCGCCAGTTGGATATCGCGGGGGTTACTGTAGTAGACTACTCTTGTGGAAAGTAAACAAAAGATATTTAAAGTAGTTTTAAAAAATAATACTCGTGGTAATAATATAATAAAAAACAATACTCGTAGTAATAATAATAAATGACATCTAGACCTAAATTGTTAAACCTAAAATAACGCTTAATAATTTGATTGATTAAATTTAAAAAAATAATAAGTGAAAATTACGAGAGATAAAATAAATAAATTATATATTTCGTAGAGCATCCACAATATATAAATTCTTTTAAATAATTTCTTGTGACATCATCTCTTACACTAACGTTGTTACTAAAATAGACTTATTTATTTCAATAAAAGAATTTGGATTCAAAAAGTTTTTCTTACTGATAAAATGTACATAACAAATATTCAATTTAGTCATCGACCAAATGTTTCATTTTAACAGACTTACTGAAAAAAAGAAAAAACACGAAATAAAAAGTTACACTGTAATGGTTAAACATTTTTAAAAGAAATTTTCTTTTTTTTTTAACAAAAAAAAATTAAAAAAAAATTGCTATTGGATATGCCCAAAAAAGTTAGAGCTTTTAATAAACAAAAAAGATTCAAAGTCCTGAATAATGATTATCATTTGTATCATACCCATCACCAAAATTCTCTCAAAAAACCAGAAGTATCCATTATAAATAAAAATCAATAAACTTGTACAAAAATAACATAAATTTAGCTACAACCATGTCAAAATCAAACCCCTTTACAACTAAGTAGACAAATGTCACATATTATTAAGAAAACCATGTCATATAATATATAAAAAGTGAAATTTATATAATAATATAATAATTATTATTATAATAGAAAACACATAGCGCATAAAAATGGTTAAGCATGCGCAAAGGGATATAACATAACAACGTTGTGTATAGTCATTGTCTATTCATTTCTAATATGACGGTGCTTGTTGTCAATTTTATAGCACTTGATGCTAAATTTTGTTTATCTCTATGATCCATGGTTGTCATGCTCATGCCTTTTATAAACTTACGGACTATAAATATAACAAGTCGCACAAAAATCATGTACGAATGAAATTTGAATATCAAAACAAAGAAGTCATTTACAATGTTAATATAAGTTAGATATGACATGCATATATTATACATCATATGTAGAAGCGTGCATGTGAATGGATAATACAACAGAATTATAAACAAAAGGTAAAAAAAATGTATATGCCTATATATTTAACGAAGGAATGGAAGAAGCATGAGAGAGTTTTGTAAGAAACAATGTCAATGTTACTTTGTAGAACTAGTCGGTAACTCGCGCGATGCGACAGAAACCCGATAAAAAGTAGTGAATAATCGTTAAAAAATTGAATCGAAATATAAGTTTTAAATTCAGATTTATAACAAAAATATTTTTTTAACTTTTCTTAAGTTGATTTTTCTTAATTCACATTCAATACCCAATTCAATAATATAGTCATTCCAATCTTCTTACGTTAACTTTTAAGAACATAATATGTTTTTTTATCTCCTTTTATTAAATTTTGAAGTAAAAATAATGAATATTTAATAAAGATTTTTAATGTACTTTAAAAAGATATCGTAAAATTTTAAATTTTAAATACTTACAATTAGGCAATCAATGGCATATAATATATTCCAAAATAGATAAGGCTAAATATATTGTGCAACTCCAAGTCTAATTCACTCACTTATAGACATTAAAATTATTTTCATATTGGTTAAAATTGTTTCCATATTGCAATTAGTAAGTAAAGGGTATAAAAGGAATTTAATATTTTTAAGTTGTAAGGTACTAAGGTTAGTAAGGTTTGGACGAGAAATGGGTTATAAAAGTTTTAGATGGACTCGTGGTAATGGACTAAAGGTGAAAGAATTTGAGGCCCATAAATAATGGATTTTCACAATATCCATTTTCAATTATTCATTTTCACTTCTTTTTTTCAAAATTAAATATTTAACAAACCGTACATCAATAAATTATAAAAATTACATATTCAGAATCAGCATCATTTTATCTTTAATTAGAGATCCCACAAGCTATACTTTCAACGAAATTTTGTTTTCTATTTTTTAATGGGTTTTAAAAATTCGTAATGTTAAATCACATGCGATTTAAGCACTAAATAATAATCACACGCGATAAATCTTCAATCACATGTGATTTTAAATAATAATTACATATGAATTATCATATATAGGTAAGCTAATCATCAAAGATCAATTTTTAATTGAAAATCACATGTGATTTAACATTACCAATTTTAGGTTTTTATCATAAATCACATGTGATTATATTTTTAAGACTCAAAAAGAAAAAAGAAAAAAATCCGTCGGAAGTATAGCTTGTGAGATCTCTAATTAAAGATAAAATGACGCTGATTCCGAATATATAATTTTTATAATTTATTGATGTACGGTTTGTGAGATATTTAATTTTAAAGAAAAAAGTGAAAATGAGTTTTGTAATAAAATGGAGCAATCCTGTTGATTCTCCCATTCTCTACTTTTTTAACATTCTTATTTGAACCCACTTCATTACCTTTAATATTAATTACCAAACTCTTATAAATAGTAATTTTTTTAACTAATTTTTTATTTTATTATTTTTAATATTAATTATCAAACTCTTATAAATAATAAATTATTATTTTTTAACTATTTTTTCTCTTGATAAATACATTTTATGTGTTTAAACATATAACAAAACCCATTTAGTTTGATAGTAAAGCTATTGTCATATAATCTCAAGTTTGGCGGGGTTTTTTTTCGGTATTAATTAATGGCAAATTTGCTTACCATTTGTTAAGTTAGACCACAAATTAGAATGAATAATAGCTACTTTAATACAAGGAAAGTAATAAAGTATAGGATCCAAATACAATAAGACATTTATTTAGTTTATATAATAAATAAATTGATTACACACGCTTTTTTGTAGTTATTTTGAACCACGAAACGTGTCTTGATTATTTTAATTGACAAACTAGCTTATAGACTCGGGTACTGAATTAAATAAGTAAAATGTATATAAAATAATTATACATACTCTGTTATGTTTCATTAGGAAATAAAAAAAAATGTCATAAGGTATTAAAAAATTCCTATCTTAGATTCGTTTTAAAAGAATTTTAATGATTCGGTTGTTTAAAAAAAACAAAAAAAAAGAAAAACCACTTAATGTCATTGTTTGAAAATCTAACGCAACGCATTGGCATGATAATCCTTGTTAGGATCATATCCATAACTTAAAGCTAAATTCCTTCGTACAGTTTATTAAAATAATTACGCATCTTTAGGATTAGCAAACAAATAGTGCAAAAGCAATAACATAGACTTATATTTATTGCCCTTTTGGGCTGAGTTGGAAAGTGACCCCCAAAATAAGAAAAGAGTAGGGTATCATGGATAATAGCACTTTCCCAATGTTTCCTGGAGTGGATTCATGAGTGTCAAGTGCATGATTATGCAATTTCCTTTCACTCGTGACCCCAAAAGGTACAACTTAACACAATCTCTCACCAATGGTCAAATAAGAAGTTTTAGTCATGTAAACTGTAATCGTCAACTTTTCTGTTTTGTTATATGCTTACATTATAACTAAGTATGAAATAATCTAAATTATATGTTTTGCCAACAGTTGTTTCCGTTGGTTTTTCGTCGACTGTCATAATGATCCTAGTCTCCTTAAACCAATTATGTGTATAAGACTCGTGCCAACCTTTCGTCTTCCATCCGTCTTTGCTCTGTCTTTTGTGTCATTGGTTGGCATCAATAGTTCTTTGTCCGTCTTCCACCTCCCGTCTTCCGTTTACTTCGAAGTCAAGAAGTTCGAAGACGGTTCAACTGTAGGCCCAACTTCTTTTTTTATTTTTTTCTTTTTGTTTGTGTGTATAGTAAAATTATTATTGATAAATGGTGGGTCTCATCCGTTGGCGATGTTTCAATTTTTGTTAAGTATTTTTGAAAATGTATTGACATGACATTGAGCTGATATGAAAGATAGAAAAAAAACGCATCATCTGTTGGGAGAGGTCTAACATAATAGTTTAGTCTCTTTTGAACGTAAGAAAACTTATTGGATTATGCTCTAAGTTCTCTCTTAAGAAATCGAAATTTTATAAATTATGAAATTTTATCAGTAAAGATTTTGTGGTAGCCCAACACATAAATGGTTGAGATACTTTATTTGAAAACGATATACTCGATTCAAGTAAAGGTTATCATCACATTCTTATTCGTTTTCTAGATATTGTGCTTTAAACAATATATTGTCGTAGATTTCAAGGTGGAAATGAAAATGTTACTTTTATGGATGTCATTCTTTGTCTTTCATAATAATAATTACCTTACAACCTTACAAACTCAATAATTGTATTGATGGCCCTCGCGAAAGAAGCAAGTCATTTATAACACAATCATAACATATCACATGATTTAAGTTCCAATTAGCGATTTTACTTGAACTTTGCATCATTATTCATTATGCATTTACATTGATGGGTGTCATTTGCATATTAATAAGTCACACTTTTACATCATATCTTAGGTGTAACACAAGTTAAGCAAATAATTTAGTTCAAAATGATATAGATGAGATATGTCAACACTCATCCAATTAAGTTGTATTCTAAATGTTAATAACATGTCATTAGCTTTATTTATAACTGTTATTATATTAATATACCTGTAACAACATTTAACACATAAAATAATTATAAACAAGTCACTTTAAAAATATAAAAAAAAATCCTATACACCAATTCGTTTTTTGTCCGTCACGCCATCAATCCGACTATTCGATCACTTTTGTAACACTATAGTACATTGTATATATATTAATTATGGGATGGGTTTTCACTGTTCAGTGTTCATCGGTAATTTTTGTTCTCTACAACTGTGATGTTTCTAAATCTGTACATCCCACCAATCATTTGCAATAGAGCCGAAATGGTTGACCAGATATAAGGTTATTTCGATGGACAAAGGTGAATCTGTAAAATGCATTTCTCATATATAGAATTTAACTTAATTCATTGGTAATCCGGTAATTCTTAAAGTACGAGAATTGGTGACATCGATCTTTTAGTATTACGAGAAAAACAACGAAAGCTAAAGTTTAAAGGAGCAAAAAATATTGAGTTTTCTCATGAGTTAAAAAGAAATTGTTTTTAGAGTCCCAAGTCGGACAACGATTGGCCGGGAATGCTGGCTGAAATGTCAACGAGGAGTGACGGAACGGTAAAAATTGTCATGCTTGGGGCTGAACGGCAAAAAAAACTTCTTTCACTTCGTATGCTCTTATTCATATTTTTGGTTTGTATGCTAGATTAGTAGATTTTAATATATTATTATAACTTTATATGATATGATATAATATAATATAATAATAGGGAAAGATTCATAGGGAAACTTCAAATCTTAGGGAAGGAGGGAAACAAATTTTAGCTCTTGATTTTTTTATAAAAAAACGTTTTTAACATTCATTTGTGATGAATGTTAAATTTTGAGTAATATTCATCACATATGAATGTTAACAACGTTTATTTATGATGAAATCAAAGGCTGAGATTTGCTTCCTTTCTTCCCTAATTTTTTTACTTTCCACTTAATCCCCATCCATATAGTATATTATAATTTTATATAATATAATATACAGAAAAATATAATCTATGAAAAAAGAAAAAGAAACCCAACAAATAGTACACTATTAACGTACTACTTTAATTATATATTTTTCTGTAGAAGATAATATTTGTATATTACTGTAATTTTAGTTTCTACTTTGTTGTCGATACCAGAGAGATTAGACTGGATTAAACTTTTATTTTGTTCTAGTTTAGTTATCTTATTTTTACAAAATAAGAGATATGAGTTTCAAATATTCGCAACCAAGTGCGATATATCACCATGTTAAATTATTATTACATTATTATTACATGTTATTATAAGACGGCTGGATGATTAATATATAATATTAATATTAATATTAATAATAAGAGAAAGCCATCGTTGTATTCAAGGGCCTACAAAGGCACTTCTTTGACATGTTAAACAGTGAGCGATAGTGATAGTGATTGTATATTTGTATGTCATGATTCTTTATGGATAAAATATGGGACCCGTTAAAGTATTGCTAAACTAAGTTAAAACTTTAAATTAAATTAATATAAAATGGACCTAAAGCTAACAGAGTACATAATAATAATAATTATTTATTTTGATACATAAATTACACAAATTATGTTATCAAGCTAGATTTTATTTTTTATTTTTGTGTTAAAAAGCGGATAAAGTTAAAGAATTGTATGATGGAGAGCAAACATGTGGTAAGCCTCAAGAAAGTGGTCTACCACTTGGTCACTATCGTTGACGTCACGTTTTCCCTTCTATTATGGATCACGTACACCTCCTTTCCTTACATTTCCCTTTGTTTTATCTACAACAATTATTATTATTATTTTTACTATAAAATATTAATATTTGCTTTTATGTTAATTAAGTTTAATGTTATTTTTTATTTGGCAAAAAACGAAATTGTATAGAAAGAAGTCTTCGAAGAAAGATGGAGACAACTTAGAAAATACAACATGACTTTTTTCTAACGGTGAATTTTATTAGAAACAAGAAAAACTCTAGAAAGTAAAGAAAAATTACAAAACAATGGATGAAGGGTTGAACATTCAATTTATCCAACTAAATTTCTTTTTACATCTACTTAAAACGTAAGTAAACGATCTAGCTACTATATCATCAAAAACCTTGGAAGAAAATACAACATAACTTGATGGAGGACATGAATGCTAATTGATAAGCTTGAAAAACTACTAAATCAAAAGTGGAATGAGATGAACTAATCTCATAACACATCAAACTAGATGAACACTCACTACCTAAATTCTCGAGCAATAACATTTTTAAGTCAATTGTTGAACTTTAGAAAAAGAGAGACTTGATCTTGACCATTTTAACCACTCGGTTGTTCTAAGCCCATAAAACAACACCAATAGAAAAAACTTAATTGTACATCTAATCCAGAAGACCAACTAGGAGGTTAATTCTTGGCCGGAGAGTAATCAATCATACTCTGTATGAATTCATCAAATGTGATACTTTTGTTTACATTTTTCTTTTAGTTGATAAGTTTCTCAATTGAAAGTTTGTTGTTAAGGGGAACTTGTCAGAAAGACCCTTGATTTTCATCATTTAACAAATCTCTCAAGTTTGCAAAATCCATTGAATCTTCATTTATGTCTAGTAAAGTGATCTAGCCCTTTTTCCTACTCCTTTTCTTTTTTCGGGACTTGGGAGAGCCTTTGTCTTTGTTATTTTCTATAAATTTACTATTACAGATTTTTTGAATGTTTTTTCTAAATACCACACATGAACATCTACATTCTTTGCCGTAATCAACGCAAGAAACATCAGAAAGGATACAGTAGGTTATGGTTGTGGTTGTTGATTAAAAGAGGTTGGAGGTGTAGGAAAGAGAGGTGGTTTCAAATATTGAGTTTAGGAAAGACATGTGGTCCTTGATTAATTGAAAGGCCAATAATATCCAAAACTAGGTAAAACAGAGGACTTTGACACATTCCAACTATGAACCGGTTGCAAGGGTGTTTCTTGAAAAGGAGAAATGGATTGTAGTTGCACTATGGGTGATGAATTATCCAAAGGAGTTTGTTCAATCTCAAGCAATCATACTATTATTAATCGTTAAGTAGATGCTTATTAATCGTTAAGTAGATGCTTTAAACGGAAGTTGATCACCTTTAAACGGATGTAGATGCTTGACATTAAATACGTCAAAGGTATTGAGATGCCTTGGCAGCTACAACTGGTATACATTATCATTAATCTTCTTTTTAACCCAACAAGGACCAACCTTGCGATCATACAACTTCACATTTACTCCTGCTGGCAGCCTATGTTTAGTCAAAGCAGCCCAAACATAATCCCCTTCTTCATAAATTACCTTTCTACGATGCAAACTAGCAGATGCTTTATACTTAGCATTGTTGGCTTCAATATGCAATTTGACTTGTTCGTGAATAGTCCTGAGATGTTAAGAGAATTCAGCAGCCTTCACACTGGTTTTATTTAAATTAGGGATTAGGGCTAAGTTAGTAATAGTGTTTGGACTCAGTCCATTAACGACAATTCAAATGGACTATGTTGAGTTGTTGTATGAAAACCGAGCAAATGGAAGAACCAAATCCCACTGTTTTGGTTTGTCACCTACCAAACATCGTAACAGATTCCCGAGGCTTCGATTTACTACCTCAGTTTGGCCATCTATCTCAGGATGGTATGAAGTGCTTAAGCACAATTGAGTACCCATCTTTTTCCATAAGGTCCTCCAGAAACGGCTAATCAACTTAGGATCATGATCGGAGGTTATGGTACGTGGCAATCCATGCAAACAAAAAACTTCTTTTACGTATAGATCGACGACATTTAATGCATCCATAGTTTTCCGACAAGGTATAAAAATGTGCCATCTTTGAGAACCTATCCACTACCACCATAATGGAGTCCTTTCGCCTTTGAGTACGCGGAAGCCTAAGAACAAAATCCATACTCACATCAATCGACGAAGAAGTTGGAACTGGTAATGGAGTATAGAGCCCCGCATTAGTAGAGACACCCTTTGAACGCTGACATACTTGACACCTCTCCACATATCTAGTAACGTCATGTCTTAGTTTTGGCCAAAAATACTTGCTTTTCACCAGCTCAATACTCTTTTCACGACCAAAATGTCCCCAAGCATGTTGCTCAACACCCTTAAAGAGCAATTTGGAATGCAAAGTTGAAGCCCTTTGAATAAAAAATTGTCATGAATCTGATAATTACACAGCCGTCCGTCTAGAATGTCTTGCATAACAGGCCCAAAAAGTTCATCCTCCAAATAAATTTCGTTGAAGGAATCAAACCCTGTTTAGATTGTATTAATGTATGAACTAGAGTTGAGAGTGTTTGGTTTTCTATTAAGCTTGATAATGATATTTGAATGTCAAGTCTTTCATAATTAATCCTAGGTAGTCTTATTTATATTTAAGTGCTAGCCATATGATTAAGTACAAAGTAATATTTACGATCTATATTTTTATTGCTAACAAAAGGTTATTAGGGATGCTCTTAGGTAAGATAGGACTGGCTTTTACTCCTTGGGGAATATGAGACAGGACCTCTTTCACTCTAAACATTAGTATATAAAGTACTTGTTTTAGCTTTGAAAATTGTATACTGTATTGGAAACTGTGTCATGTGAGTGGTTATTGAATATATTGACTAGTAACTTTAGTAAAAAAAAAGTAGTATATTCAGCTTGACCATTTTGAAAACATCATAGTCCAAGATGATATGATCGGTAAAACTTGTAGATACTTTTTTAGGTAATTGTTCCAAGTCATTTTCATTTAGGCTAGCACTAGTATTTGAATTTGAGGAGAAGAACCTGTGCGAGTACTTGGACCACATGACTGTTGGGGTTGATATGTTGTTGGAGTTCTTGCAAATTCAAAGTGTTTGCCTTTTCTAGTGTGATTTTCGAGATGTTTTCGGACGCACCCATGGAGCACAACACTTTTGGATTTTGAGACCCACCAGGAGTTCCATGAAATATTGTCACTTAATATTTGCTTTTATGTTAACTAAGTTCATGTTATCTGACTAAATGTTGCTCTTAGTCTATTTTTTGGTAAACGAGGTCTTTAGATTTCTATTTAATTTGGACGTGTACAGCCTAACTGAAGTAGCACGTAACCATTTCCGACTTTCTTTTTCTGACCATCTCATATGTTTACCTAGAAAATCCGAACCTGAAACACCTTGTTGATACATGACGGCTTCTCTATACAACTTTGGTGATGGTTTCATAATCTACATTTTGGTAAATGCACAAATTTATCCAATTTCAAGAGTCTTGTAGAATCACTAGTTTTAAACATAATTTAACCTTTTAATATTGTTTCACAAGTATGACAAATACCATATAATGGTAAGTTTGCAACAAAAAGTGCAAGTTTTCAGAAAAACAAGATACAACTTTAATGCAAAACAAGTACTACTAATAATTACCAAGCAAGGAAAACGTAGTCTCTCAAAGCCCTATTATGTAAATATTTACATGAAAATTGATCAACATTGTTTTTATGTATAATGACAAGATTACCCCCAAAGACTACTAATAATAATACATACAAAATACAGAAAGGCTTCCCAGTTGAAGAAGAAGAAGAAGAACTTCCCCAAATCACAGTTTGTTTTGTTCACTGTCTTCTTTTATGGTCATCTCCACTCCTTCAACTGAACTAAATTGAGTCTCATCTGTTGTTATGGTTGATGTTGAATCAAGCCCTGATCCCGCTTGAATCTCTTTAAACATCGCCATAACTTGAATCATCGTCGGCCGTTTCCATGGTCGGTCATCGAGGCACGCACACGCCACCTTCAGGTGCTGTAAAAGCTCAATTTCTAACATTGGATCTTCTTTTAACAACTCTTGATCAAACACGTCGCTTATTCTCATCTTCGCGTGCTGTTTCACCCACCCGACAAGGTTATTGTCACCAAAATCCGGCGAGTCAGTGGGTTGCTTTCCAGTTAAGAGCTCGAGTAGCACTACGCCGTAACTGTACACATCGCCTTTTGTCGAGCATCGAAAACTTTGGTAATACTCTGGTGGAACATAGCCTGGTGTTCCGGCTAACGTGCTGACGCTTAAATGAGTATCCATTGCGTTCATATGTCTTGCCATACCGAAATCAGACACACGGGCTTCAAGATTTTCGTCTAGCAATACATTGCTTGATTTCATATCCCGGTGGATGATATGAGGAATGCAATTGTGATGAAGAAAAGCTAGCCCACGGGCTGACCCGATTGCAATCTTTCTTCTTGTAGCCCAGTTTAATTCGACGCCACTTAATTTCCGGTTGTGTAAGACGTCATCTAAGCTGCCAAATTTCATGTACTCGTAAACAAGTAGCCTCTCGTCTCCGACTTTACAGTAACCCAACAACGGGACGAGGTTTCGGTGCTTTATTTTGCCAATGGTTTCCATTTCGGCCATGAATTCTCGATCGCCCTGCCCGCTAACGTGAATTAACTTCTTTATCGCGACAGTGGTGCTATCTTTCAATTTAGCTCGGTAAACATCACCAAACCCACCTGAACCAATGAGACTGTTGTTGTCGAACCCGTTGGTGGCTTCGAGGAGGTCCGCAAATGTAAGTTTTCTTAGCGGCTTTTCGAAAGCAGCAAGGCTTATGCTTAATGCTTCTCGAGTGCTAGTTAGTTTCCACGCTGTGCTAGCATTACCACGATCGCCGCCAGAATAGGAATTGCCACCACCGTCAGTGTAAGCTTCGAGGGTGGCAGCCGCTTTCATCCTCCTCCTTTTCCTCATCTCCACCAAAATTAGGATAACCCCAAATATGCAAAACAGGGAGAACAATAATCCCATTGCTACACTTCCAGCCAGAGACACTTGTCGTCTGTTGGATTTCTTGTGGCTGTTCGATTTATCATTCAGATTGGACCCACATTTAGGAAGAGGATACCCACAAAGTCCGGAATTATTCGAGAATCTATCAGCCGGAAAAGTATCAAACGGGGCTGATTCCGGAATGGTTCCTGACAAATTATTGTACGATAGATCTGCATCCCCGAGTCCAAGACTAGTTAAAGAAGTCGGGATCGTGCCATTGAGTCTATTATGTGACAAATCAAGAATCGCAACACTCTTTAAATCGCTAAGTTCCACAGGAATCGGTCCAGTAAGATCGTTATGCCCCAAATTCAAAATTAAGAGATAGTACATTTTCCCGAGCTCTTTCGGAATCCCACCCTCCAATTTATTGTAAGAAAGATCAAAGAAGATCATTGATCCGTTGTGATTGAAATTCGGATGTGTCATCCCAAAATAAACTCTAGTGAAATTACACGGATGTCTCGATGAAATCCGGTCTAAATCGACTTGCTTAATACCTCCAAATTCCAACAAATTTCCAGCACCGTGACACTGATTACTCCCGTCGTTCTTGATGTATAAATAAGGCTTCCCAGTGAGATACGCAGCCGCAATGAATCCAGATTGCTTAAAAAGATCAGGCGGAATCGTCCCGCTCAATTCATTAGTATTAAGATCCAACCAAACCAAGCTCTTACAATCCCCAAGCTCAGCAGGAATCTTGCCTGAAAACGAGTTATTCCCAAGTTTAAGAATGGCAAGATTCGGTAACCTACCAAGTTCTGGTGGAATTGCGCCCCCTAATTTGTTATTCGAAAGCGAAATCCAATTCAAATTGGTACAATTACTTAAACTAGCAGGGATCGAACCAGTTAAATAATTGAAATCTAGAATCAAATTCTCAAGAGTTTTAATATACATAAGCTCTTGAGGTATTTCACCAGATAACAAATTCATCCAAATGATCAAATCTTGCAATTTCGATAAATATCGAAAAGTCTTAGGAATCCTTCCAGTTAACAAATTAAAACTAAGATCAAGTGATACCAATTGAGAACAGTTACCAATAGTAGAAGGTATAGTACCAGTAAGCTTATTATTCTGAAGGTACAACACTTGTAAGCTACTAGCAATACTACTTGTACCTTGACAAATCCCTACAGGGATTTCACCGGTAATCTCGTTAGAACTCACGTCAAACTTCACCAAATTAGTCAACTCCGATAACGATTCCGGCAAGACACCGATGAAATTATTAAACCCTAGGTTCAAAACCTTCAAACTTTTCAACTGCATAAACGTATCCATCGGTAACTCACCTGTAAAATTATTCCGCGAAATATCGAAAACTTCAAGTTTCAAACAGGATTTCAAACTCTCCGGCACGGTGCCGGAAATATTATTCCCGGAGACATTAAATTGGACGAGCTCATCACAACCGTCGGATAACATCCACGGAACAATATCCGACCCGGTAATCCGGTTAGAAGACAAATCAACAACTTGAAGCAAAAGTGGAGCGGATTTGACACCGTAATTAAATTCCATCAAATTCCTCGAAACATTTAACGTGTTCAACAATGGACAATTGGACAAAACGGAAATATCCGAAACCGAACCCGAGATCCGGTTACCTGATAGATCTAAGAAAGTAAGTACCTCACTACACTGAGATCTGGAGCTCCAGTTAATAGTACCACTAATATTACAATTTTTAGCAACAAATGATTCTAACGTTTGAATATTCAACAAACTTGAAGATATTAAGCTAAAATCCGAGCTCAAATCAATATTACTCAGATCTATAGCTGAAACCCTAGCGTTATGACACTCAACACCAGTGAAATTACACGCGTGATTTTCGGATAACCAGTTCGGTAACAAATTAGGGTTTTTGAGTGAAGATTTGAAGAGTAGAAGTTGTTGAGCTTCATTAATAGTATCAGCAGCATTAACATTAGCATAAACTATGAAAGTAAGAAAGACAAGAAGTTTGTTAAAGGTGTATAGATTCATGATGTAAAAAAAAATGATGATGTTATCTTTTTGTTTTTCAGGAGATTATGAACAAGTGATTAAGTGGTGCTTTCATCATTCTTTGTGTTCAGTTTAGTTTTAGAGAGAGAAAGTGAGATTGGGTTTTAATTTTTAGAGAGAGAAAGTGAAGAAAGGAAAAGGAAGGGAAGTGAAGGAGTATATTTGGGGTGTGGAGACAGCTGTTTGGTCACATGGCATGTGACCCATCTTCACTGTTAGTTTACCTGGAGATGACAAAAATATATATTTTAATTTTAATTTTAATTAATTTAAATAACTAAATAAATTTAATTTAAATTAATAAAAATTATTATTATTATAGAAGTATAGATATAGATACAAGTTGTATTAAAAGGAGGAGTGTGTTTGTCTCTTCTTTTTTTCTTTTGATGTGCGTACGTGTGATTAAGGATAGATCCATCACTGTCTATTTTCTATAAGATTCCCACATCTTACTTTTCATTCAATTGTTTTTATTATTATTGATTATTAACTTCAATTTTAATTTAATTAATTAATTGACATGTAGGAATAATTATTTACAACAAGTAGTATGACATGAGAATTGAATGAATATGAATGAATAAGGACCATGTGGTTTTTTCCTCACTATTCGTAGCATTTAATAACCTGTTGCTTGTGAGTATATGCTTCTTCTTTTTTTCTTTCATTCAAATCTAGTTTAATTTATTTATTATTTTATTTCTTTTGTAAATAAATATATAATAAATATATATCACTTTGTTAACGAAAGTTTGTTTTTAGTACGTACCAAAATAGATCTAATCATGTTAAGTTCAGTGAATTATATTAAAGTTAAAAGTACCCATATATATATTGCTCCATTACAATAGATATTATTTATTATTTATTTATGATAAAAGTTACATTGTTTGAACAGTAATTATTTTTTAAAATAATGTGACTTATTAGGTTTTTGAAGTATAAGTTTTAATTACCTAATGTTGCGTTTGATTTGCGGAATTTCTTTAGGAATTAGAATTCATCAAAGAAAATGAAATTTCAATTCCTTTAGTGGAAGGAATTTGATAGAAATTAACTTTATAAATTATTCAACCAAACAAACTAAGACATGAAATCTCAATTTCAATTCCATCAAATTTCAATTAATTTCGTGAACCATACGCAACCTAAATGAATTATGTTTTAACAATCGGTCTTTACACCTAATGTATACAACAAATTTGACCGAACTCTTAAATACATTACCGTGTTATAAATTTGTTTGTTAATGTTAACTTAATACCTTTTCACAATTTGTTATGTTAAGACAGTTATACAGTACATTTTTTTTAGAAAGGTTATTTTATTCCCGCACACTAACCCGACTCATATTATATATGTACATCACACATACACACACATATATATATATATATGTATGTATCTCCCACGAAGTTTGAACTCACAACTTCTTGATTAATGAATTCTTCATATATTGCTAGGTTATAGATCATCTGATATAGATGGTACGATAATACTTAAAAACATGCTCTTTTTACTCGAGTGTTATTTGTTAGATTTCTACACGTGTTTGATTATAAATCATTTGTATCAACAAAGTTTGCATAGCTAGTACCATACAAAATATAAGTTACAATTATTAAATGAGTTGTTGGTTGAATATAGCGAATTCAATAGGGTTTACTGTTCGAGATATATGGAATTTTACACGATTTATTACCATGCATATGGATGTTATAGTATGTATTGCTTGATTCAAAATTGGTTCTTTGTTAACGTGACACCAGTTATGCTGACATGCGGATAATATGGCATCGCCATATTGGTTAAGTTTAAGGGAAAGTCGATTACCTATTAAGCAAGTAACCGGATGTACATAATAGCAAATTTTAATATGTAAATGCATATGATTATATTTTTTAAAACTTTATACGTACAATAAACCCAACTCTAATGTATAGTAGAGTATAAATCATTTGCTTCAAGTATTGTCACAGAGAACTTTAATAACGCATTTTAGATATATTGTGATTTTTTATATTATGCATATTGCTTTTATAAAGTAAATTTAACTACATCTTAATCATCATACATGGCGAAAGTTTCACTCATCATTATAAAAACAGAGGCAGGAAAATCATCAAATAACGTGCAATGCTAGAAACAACATGTTACTAATTAACCCACAATTATAAAAGGAAACTGGATGAAACATAGAAGAATTGAAGTACAGTTGTATAGTTTAAATTGATAGTTGAAAATGAATGAAACTAGAATTAATTAAGGTGTAATAATTGTGAGTTTATTGCGGGATTACCACGTTCTTTGGGAGTTTTTGCCTTAAATATTGTATGTTGAAAATTTATTTGCTGATTAATTGTGGTTTTAAAAATATTTGCCAAACACCTTTATTTTCTCTTTTTTTACCCAACCTCCCTACTTTTTACCCCACCAACCTATTTTGCTTTTAACCCTTATCACTTTACTCACACGTTTGAGGTAATTTGTGGATAAGAACTATTTTTTCAACAAATTAATTCAGATACGACATTTGCGCAGATGACTGTTAGAAAATTCATACATCTTATTATTCAAGCAAATTAGTATTTTCGTAGATCAAAGTTACTCCCACTATTTTATGCTTATAAACGCTTTCCTCAAACCAATAAACGTACAAATTGAATTGAAAACTGGAGATCAACATGTGTCACAAACTATATAGCAGCTTCCAACCTTAAATAAGTATTAAGAACGTAACAAATCAATAAACAAACATCAGATTGAAGCGTACCATACAGTTAATTAAACAGTCGCTTAAAATACTAAACTGACTGTCGCTTGAAAAACATAGTCTAAAAGAAAAATGATTCATAATATTGCTAAATTTTTCTACCATAACAATCAATTGAAACTACTCCAAAACCGATTGAAACAAAGTGCTCTAAACAATCTAATTCAATCCATCGATACCTGCTATCACAACAATACTTTTTATCAAAATTAAAATAGCATAAAGTTATTTAAAATGTTAAGGGAAAAAAGTTAAGTATTTCCATTACCTTAAAATCAAGCTATTTAAGGATCAATTTGTCTTCTAGGTTTAGAAGGTTTATTTTTTCTGATTATGACCACTTGTTCTACAAATTCTTTAAAGGTTAGTCTTTTTCCCTCTTTAATGTCCGTCCAGTTCTGCAGCCTTGTTGAACGAGGACGACCCTTTTCATCGGATCCACATCACTCAATCTTGCCCTTGTACTTATCGTACAAATGTGTGGCATCGATGCTAACGCAGGACGACAATGCCTAAACCCATTAATAGAGGGAGCAAAAGCCAAAAAGCATGTCTAAATTCCTATCAGATCCACATCTCTCATCTCGAAGTGTACCATTTGACTATATTCCTCGGATTGAAAAACTGAAGAGCTTCCAAAAATTTAGGTAAAGAATTGTAAGATGCTTCCCAATTCCCAAAAACTTGTTCAATTGCCTTTTGCTTTCCAACCCAAAGCTTCTTGTATGAAGCTGTGTATCCTCATTTATCAACTACTTAAGCTCGCAAATCAGGGAACTAATAGATGGTTGCTCTTTAATAAGATGTTGAGTTTCATGAGCAATCAAAATTGCATCTAAGTTTGGATGGTCTTGAATGATCTTATTATGTAAACAAGAATGTGGACCGGTATACTTTTTGATTTCATGATATCCACTACATTTGCGTTTACATGCACGAACTTGCCATTTGCAACCAGCTTCTAATTGTAACTTGCATTTTATTCTCCAAATGGCTGGACATGTTTCAGCGACCTCGTAAACTTCATGATTTTTGATATGATGGAGTAAAGCTTGATAGCTCTAATAAGTTCGTGCTTATTTTTGAAGGAATTTTTTCCGAGTTCCCGAGTAAAATCATTATTACTTTTAAAACTTGACTTAAAAGTTGACACCGTGCAAGTGTCAAAAGTAGTCGGATCCATACCCTCCAAGCTAGTAAATGTCGAAGGTACTTCAGTGTTGTAATTTACACCTTCATCTCCCATTTCATCTCCTTCTAACACGTCACCAACATGATGTTCATTGTCAGTATCATATCTACTACTCATCTCATTGTTCACTACAGCAATAAGGGAAATGGAGTTAAAGTCCTCATTCTGAATCATTTCTTACACGATATTTGCCATTTTCAATAAATCTTCAAGACCTAAAGAATATAAAGATCAATAATATTCACGTCAACTATTTAGATGCTATGGAGTAATACAATAAACTGAAATAAAAATCATATTGAATAAGACCCAAAGCACCCTAAACATTAGTATTAATTATACAAGCAATTATGTCAGTCGATGAAAGGAACATGGGAGGATCAAGAATTGAGGTAAAACATATTCATATAATTAATATGTCATAGTACTTGATACATATATCTGTATTAAAAACTTATGCGTATATACAATATTGTGTATGGTCAACATAAATGGTCTGTGTAGCAAGCCTATACTGTGGATAGTATGAATGCCTTTATCTGTTCTAATAAAACAATAAAGGCAATCCCCAGCACATTAGCTGAAGGTACGAACTATCGAAAGAACTAATAAATGCATATACCTGAGCCTGATCGTATGTCTACCTTTGAAGGCTTTGTAAAACCCGCAACTGGAAGGAATCAATTCGCAAAAGGGATGAGACATATAGATTCTGGGGTTTTCTTTAACCGTCTCTTATGTGTTTACAGAGGGATTTAGTTTAGATTTGCATAAAAAAAGAGAGAATAAAATAGCTTTTGGCAAATACTTTTGAAACCACAATCTTTTTGCAAATACATTTTCAACACACCATGGATAAGCCAAAAACGCCGTTCTTTGGAAGCGTCAAACAAGGAACGCACGTGGGCCTGCGCGTGCGTTTGCACCCAAAACATTGAGGTCCCCTCCTTCCTATCCTTTTACTAACTCCTTTTTTGCGTATAAATAAAATGTGATATAATCCTTTAAATTAATTAAATTAAAATCTTCAATTTCGTCATAAAAATATTATATTATTTATTATTACTGTATTATAACACAACTAATATTATATAATATAATAAATAAAATTTTGATAGAGATAACATATGTGCTTTTTAGCTGCTGTGCCACACGGATTTTGATGCCAAACAGTAAAGACTTAAACTTTTCACTCCTTTTGACCCTTCAAATTCCAGTATTATCTTATTTATCTATTCATTTGAGAATAACTCTCTTTTTTAGTTTGTTAAAGTGATTAGATTACTTTTCATGGTGACTAACTAAGATTACAAGACTGACTTTCACGTCAGCGTCATGTTAGACTAAGATTGAGGACTAACCCAAGACTGAATGCTTTTTATGGTGACTGTAAGACTGAACTTTTCAGTGTCACGTCAGTTTTTAAATATTAATAAAAATAAATTTTTTATTAATAATTAAAAAATTACGTTACATTAATAATAAAAATTACGTTACAATAATTAAAAAACTAATTTATATTAATAATAAAAATTACAATAATTTAAAAAACTACGTTACATTAATAATTAAAAAACTACGTTACACTAATAATTAAAAAAAAGCCTATGTTACATTAATAATAAAAACATTACAATAATTAAAAAAAACTATGTTACAATTACTCGTTGTCCGTGTCTTCGCTCATGGGTTCGTTAGGCGTAATATTAGGATGATGTAAATAAGTAGAAATTTGAAGAATTGTGTGTGTTAAATGTTGATATAATTTGTTGGAACTTAAGTAGAAAATGTGAGAATTGTGTGTGAAAATGTAATATAATGTATGTGTATTTATAGTGTTTGAGAATAATAAAAAAAAAGTTTTTTTTTTACTGCCGCCCATTAGCTAGCAGTTGGGCCCAACGTTCACTGGGTTTCTTTTGTTCTCGCGTCCTGCGTTCATACTGCACAAGACGAATGATCATAAGACGGGACCGTGCATATAATGACAATGTTAAGACGAAACAAAGATAGCAGTCATATGAGACTAAGACGGGGACGACCACTGCCATAGGTAGTGATTTTGGTCTTGGGAAAGAATAAAATTATTTATTTAATTCAAATTTAAGAGCAAAATTCATTATCCTTTTTCTTTTTTCTCTTTTTATTCTTTTATTCAATTTTAAACTTGAAAACACAACATAAGAGCATATATGCTTAAGTGCTACTAGCTATAAATACGGAGTAATAATTATCCACATTCAATAGATATAACTTTAAAAGCCATTATATAAAATATTCTTAAAAAATCTCCAAATATATATAAAATCCATCAAACCATACAATTTTTATTTTTCATGTCACTTTATTTACTATAAAAAGTACTGGTATTCTATGCATTATGATGAAACTGTAGATACTTTTTCATAAACTTTTGTAAAAGAAAACAAAGTGAAATTTGATAATACATCAAAGATTTTATTAAAATTGCCAAGTGTAAATCTAGCTGTAGAAATATTAGTTTAATGCGAACTAAAATAACACTATTTTGTTTCCATCTGTGTTGACCAACTCACTTTTTCTTTATCGAGTATTGGGTTTTCACTTTAGCGGATCTGGTTGTAAATATTTTTTCTTTCGGATATTAGGATATTTGTCGCACTTAATGCATAGTATCGAATAACATGTGTATTTTTGTATACATGAGCATCGTAATGTGTTACTGAAATGTATATAGCTAAAAATGTCATTAAAGAATTACCACGTACCGGTAACTCCGACCAGCCCATAATTGAGGGTAGATTCTGAGCTTACCAAACGACCCATTAGAGACAGTATCCTGACAATCCGTTTCGGATGAGGTTCGAACCTGAATTATTTATGTGTAAGGACAAATCGACATCTATGTAACAATATACATATACATATATTAACAAAATAACATTAATAACATTAAGGTACATATAAAGAGAACTGACACACAAATCACTTTCAGAAAATAGCATGTTAAGAGTTAATAATATCTAGATATAATACTATGTAAATGCCTTGTAGCGATTGGCTTCTCAAGCTCTAACTGCTAGCAACCTTAAAGTCTATTGGCAGATAACACCTATCACCATGAATATATCAACTACGAAGATACCAAATAGTATCAAACATCCTATAAGAAAAAATGATTAATTGGCCTACATAAATCAATATGATAATAGGCGTGATAAAAAGATGAACGCATATGAAAGTTTTATTGGCAAATTAAATACCTTCTATTTTAATATACCATTTTCGGTCTATTTTCTTAATCAACATGTAACTTCTACAGCTTTAGTTTGTAATAATGTTACAAGGTTAGTAGTTGTAGTTTGCGAATTGTAATGAATGTTTCATCCATTATTTGGTGACAACCGAATTTAGTATCCATGGTTTCTCATGAGCATATGTTTGTTGCAATTATTGAATAGTTGATTGCAATGAGGAATTAATTAATTTGAGTTCTTCACCATGGTGGTGGTAGCTAGGTGGAGAACGAGGGAGCACATCTAATAGACCCCAAAAGACCAACCTAATTATATGTACCAAACAACATTATTAAGAGAATCATACTCATTTCGATTCCTACGTACTATCAAACATATAATCATTTATATTCTTAATCAAACACGTCTTTGATATTTCAAAAGTCAAGATCTTAGAAGAATAGCTTAGCCTATTACGTTACATATTGATTGTTTTGTTCACCAACTTAATTAGTGTTTGTGGCGATTGCAACAAAAAGGTTAAAATAACAAAATATTAGGTGTAGTGAATTTTTATAGTTATGTAATTTGGTGAATGTAGATGGTTTTTCTCATTAGAATTTTTCTTTTGTGTTTTTATTTATTTATTTATTTTTTATTTTTGCAAGCTATCAGTTTTATGCTTGAATATACTAAGGAGTGAAAGGTCAACGATGACGGTTCAACTAAAAAAGGGCAATTGTTTTTGTTAAAGTTTTGAGATGCTAGATGTGATTTCATGTTTCCTTTGTCATTTAATATCGTACATTCTACTATGTTCTATGGCTAACAAATACATTAGTGGAGGCTTCTTCTTTTTTTTCAAAAGAAGTCAATGTATTTTTTGGATGTGATTTTATTATTCATGTCAACCGATTAAAACATTTCAGAAAATTTGACAATAAGTCTGATTTATTTTTAAAAACATTTACTTGTTTTTGTACGAAAATATTGTTTTGATAGTTCAAACTTTAAAATCACAAAAAATCTTGTTACTACAAGACGACCACGGGGTAACCGATAGGCATGACGACAACGGGATAATGTAAACAAAAGTCTTTACTGTTTGGCATCAAAATCCGTGTGGCACAGCATTTTAAAATGATAGTTATGCCTACTTACGCAAACTTAAATCTATTCCTAACAATAAGATCATGACATCTGTCATATATAAAGTGTAAAATATGGAGTGAAAAAAATTCAACCAACAAAAAATTAGGTCTAATTTTAGATTTATGCAATTAGATCTACATAACATTAACCAGAGTACATGCAAACTTTTATTATCATTTACAAACCTGAAGCATCCGAATTCATACGAAGTACTCTCCCGTCTTATAATAAGTATTTACAATATGTTTTCACAAAGTTTAAGAAATTATATTGTTCGGTAAAATGATGAAACTTTTGCCCTTGTTTTTTGTATATATTACTAAAAGTTAGTTTTGAGAAAAAGTATATTAAGAATAAAAATGTAAAATTAATATATTGAAAATGAACACTAATTTAAAAATAAATAAGATGAAAAAACGAACATCTACTTTGAAACGATAAGTATTATTTTTTATTTTCCTTCTGCTTTCAAGAGTACGAGTATTTCATTTCTCTTTTACGGAAAAAGAAAATCGATTACTCGTTGATGAAACATTTTATTGCAAAAACACAAATCCCCAAAGCCAATAAAATCTAATCTAGCACAATTTTCGGTCAACGTGTGATTCGTTACAGTAAACACAATTTCAAAGTACAAAATTAACTAACATCCCTCCCCACTCCGATTCCGTTATACTCCCTGCTGCCGTTACTTTCTTTCGCCGTTTTCATAACTTTGTATAACGTCACGCGCTCTCTTACACACGCGCTATATCTCTAACTGTATGAAGATTGGCTACGGCAACGGCGACAGCTAGGGTTTAATCTTCAGGTCCGATCTGTACACCAACTGTAATTTTGTAAATATGAGTGGTTTTATTATTTTCAGATCTGAATTAATTTCGGCGCATTTTTCAATTCTGTAGGAAATACATATTCAAATAAAGCCATGCCTGCTATGAATAAGGTTGAACTGGTGACAATTTATAGTGTATAATTTAATTTGATTATTTTTTATGCGTTCTTTGATATAATTATGCTTTCGTTGTAACTTAATTAATGTAGTTGTGCTACAGCAGTTATTTAATTGCGCATTTGCTCACAATTCATTGTTTTGATACTTGTCTTTAATTGTTGATTGAGTGCAGACGAGCGAAAAGGGCGATATCGGACAAATGTTTGAGAATTTGGCCAATGAGATTGGAGGACCGGTCGAGTTCGAACTTCCTGATTGGTTAAATAAATGGAAACCTAACTATACTATCATAAGGCGCAGTATCCATTATATAAGTGTTTAGATTGAATTACTTTAATTATGCACATCTATCGCCTGTTTATATATTTTCCCACATTCTTGTTTTGTTTAGATTAACAAATATGTTATAAGATATATATCTAACACAGAAGGTTAAGAAGCGAGTTCGAGTGGAAGATGATGGAATATTTTGTTCCTGTTGCTCAACACCAGGCTCTTCTGGTGTATGTGGTATAGATTGCCATTGTGGGTAAGAACTAAGGACTACTTGGATTGGATTGATTATGTTCAGATATTATTTTACACTGTTAACACTTACATAGATGCGAATTCCTTAGTTTATATACTGTTACTTATTAGCAATAGGTAGTATGACATGGATTTGGGATTCTATACAGGCATCTATGCCACATCATCTTCATGGATTGAGAAACTTTTATGTTATGTTATATATATATATATATATTTATTTTATATAGGAAACCGATTCACGTGGAAGTGGAGTTTTGAGTGAAGCAGGGAAGTAGTGATTTTTTGCATATATATTCATATGTGAACATTTCAGTGAATACCATTTTTCACTCAATAGTCACCGGATGATATTGTTGTTTGAATTTCGTCAGTGAATATTATAGGTAATAAAAGTTGCTTCCCTGCTTTTCTCAAAAAAGACGCTTCCACGTAGATCCTCCCCTTACACACACACACACACAAAGACATACAGACAGAGGGATATTCTCATTTCTGCATGCGATTTGTATTCAAGGGTGGTTGCTCAAGTTATGTATGGCAGCATGGGATATAAAGTTTCCTATGTTCTTGGTTTTATACACGTTTATGATTGTCGAGATGGAAATGCTTGAGGATGAACTAAATTGAACACACTCTATTTTCTGAGAATATCGCGGAGATGTTAATTCCTTGTTTCAAGCATAATCTAGGCTACTGTACCCTGTATTATCTTTCCTTTACTTATGTTCCACAAGTTTTTCATTTTCATTTAGCTTTTAGATACGAGTATTATGCAGTAGTATCCGAAATGTGTGTCCCAATGTATGCTTCGTTGATCCTCACCTGTTTATGAACATTGCAGCAATGGATCCGATAGGCATATTAACTCAAGCGTTGGACTATTAGACAACTGCATCCAGTGTTCTTTATCATATTGACAGCCTCCTTTTTAAACTAAATTGTGTGACCAGAATTAATATGAAAAAGAATATCGTAATGATGATAAGAAGCCACTAGGATATTTTGTAAATAATATGGGGCATTACAGAATGGAATTTTTTTTGACAATTTTCATGAGGTAGAGTACATACACAGTGTTGAGGTTGATTATGATAATCAATCAACACATTTCAATATAGATGACTTATGAAATAGTGTAGCAGTACTCTTATGGGCCATATTATCCCCTATTCCAATTTTCTTGGAAATCAGGACCCAATTATCTCCGTATCTTGAAAATGAGTCCTAATTAAAGAAGCAACTTCATTTTCCAGCTCTTGTTAACTCCATACTTTCTCAAGAAGGGCCAGACGTAAAATTATTATTTAGTCTTCTTTTCCCTTCCGGAATGTTTGACTTCTGATGTGCATACTGCTGGGCTAGTATCGCTGTCCTGCAGCGTGTTTCTGCTTCTTCAGTTGAATTTAATAGTACCTTTTGAGAGGGAGTAACTTGATCTTTGATTAAGAATTAAACTGATGTGTCTCTTATTAGTTACAGTTATCTAATTAATCACACTTATCTTGTTAGCCATTTTTGTGCTGACAAGAAAAATTAATGCTGCAGGATGCTACTATCGAGCTGCTCGTCTAACTGTAAATGTGACGAGTCATGCCGCAATAAGCCATTCCACCAACGGCCTATGAAGAAAATGAAGATAGTGCAGGCATGTTATCATCCTTAAACAGAATCTACTCATGTCTCTTCGTATTGTGGTGAAGGATGCATACATTTGGTTTTATTTATTGTAGTTTGTTCGTTAATATCATATCTTAGCACCAGCACCATTCTAGAATAGTTTATTCATATCAAATTTTAACATCAGACGTCATCTATTTGTATATAATTGTGATATAATGTATGGTTGTACATAAATAACATCCTAACTTATTTTCTTAGACTGAAAAGTGCGGCTCAGGAGTTGTTGCTGAGGAGGATATCATGCAAGGGGAGTTTGTAATAGAATATGTTGGAGAAGGTAACTTTAATAAGAGTACATTGTATCTCAGACATAAACATGATATCTGATTTATCGATAATGCCCTAAATGCAGTTATTGATGACAAAACATGTGAGGAAAGGCTTTGGAGGATGAAGCGTCAGGGAGAAACTAATTTTTACTTGTGCGAGATTAACCGAGACATGGTGATTGATGCCACATACAAAGGAAATAAATCAAGATATATTAACCATAGTTGTTCTCCAAATACCGAGATGCAGAAATGGTTGTCCCTATTGTTCTGTCTAAATTTACTGTCATAAAACATAAAATTGCTAATAAAAACCATCTTCACAGGAGAATTGATAGTGAAACAAGGATCGGCATATTTGCAACTCGGGATATAAAGAAGGGGGAACACTTGACCTATGATTACCAGTATGAGCACATTACTTGGTGGTTCTTTACTTCATGCATTGTCTCTTTATTGTTTTTATGAAATCCTCACGTTTTATACTTTTATCATGTGTAGTTCCATAAAGGCCTGCTTGTAATTTATGAAATACCATCAACCCTGTGCAAAGTTAAAAAGAAGTGCTATCAAAGGATAGATTTCTATGGAGGTGTCATTTTCGATCCTCTATGTTTTGCCTTTTAACAGGTCAAACATATTAAACAAAAAATTAGCTTAAAAGGCAACGGTCCTATAGGTCTACAGGGACAAACTAGTTGAAGTAGGCTAAAGTCTATTTTAAATGCATAAAATCTCCTAAATCATTTGCTTAAAAAATTCAGATCATTATATTGAAATATTATTACTCGGTATTTTTGTGTGTGTCGAAACTACCCATTTTAGTCGGAGTCCATTTTGATCCGTCCAGCCCTTTTTGCCACTTCAAAACTCTTTTGTAGTTTCATGCGCGTCATGCATTACGATATAACCTTGCTCTCTCTACATCTTTTTGCTAGTATCTAACAGAATTAGCAGATTTGTGCAGTTTGGTGCAGACCAAGACTGTCATTGTGGTGCTGTAGACTGTAGACGAAAACTGGGAGTGAAGCCTAACAAATCAAAGTTCCCTTCTTCAGATGCTGCACTGAAGATAGTTGCATGTCAGGTGGCTATAAATTCTCCAAAAGTAAAAGCAGTTCTTTCTGAGAAAGATGTATGTATATTGTTTCTCATGATGATTGAACAATATGTCTTATGGTGGTAATTTGTAAGCATGATACTTACTGGTTCCTCTACAATCATATAGAATTTGAAACCTTTTAACATGATGAACTTCTATCTTTTCAAAGTATGTTATTCAATTATAACGTAAACTAATCTGAGCTATTGTTTGTTATGTAGGCTTACAAGAACGGTGTTCGGAAAGCAGGTAGAAAATCTTAAGTCACTCGTAATTGCTTTGATATATAGTTTGTTTTGTAGGAGTTTGCAATTTCATTTCCTGTTTTTCTGTTTATAGGATGTTCGAGGAATGCCATTCATCAAACAAGACCTCATAATTGCATTGGGAAAGTTGTCGTGATAGGACTCCCTGGGTCACCGAGGTATCACTTCATTTTGTATAATTATATGGTTATTGATTTCTCAAATTATCAACTAGAAGTGGTTATATGAACCCGTTGGTTTAGAAACAAGTCAATTTCGGATTGTATATTATTTAACAGTTCAAACGGGTCAAAATATATGTAGTTAGATAAAAGTGTAATGGGTCAACTGTGTTAGAAGCTTCCAATCGCCTAACGTGTACTCAATCGCTTACGTCTTCAATCCTTTATATTTAAATGACATCGTTGTTATTTTATCTATTGTCTTGTGTAGTCATACTTAAGAGTTAAGACAATTACTTACAGCCCTAAAAATATGAATGAAAGGTTTTGGTGGTAGTGGGTGGGCTTCACCCGTAATGGCTAGAATATCTATGGTTTGCGCTACATTTACCTAAAAAAGCTGCTAAATTACTTTCTCGTTGATGCTTGTTATAGATTATTTGGCATCATTAAGCGCTTTGACGCCGACACAAGAAAGCACCTGGTAAGTATAATTTTTTGTCGGTTTCCAGCTAGTTTTTGGTCGTTTATAGCTAGTTTTTGGTCGTTTGATGACTAACAAAAGCCATTTCTGTTTTCACGCAGATCATGTTCGAAGATGGTGGCACTGAGCTCCTTGATTTGACGGAAGTTTACTGGGAGCTTTGTAACTATTAGCTTATAGGGGTATGGCCAAAAAACTTTTTTCTTAGAGGTGGAAGTTTCAACTCAGTTTCTTACAAACGGGATGACTGAGGTTGTGTTCTGTGCTGAACGGATCAAAAGGGTTTATATCCAATGTAGCGGAAAAGAGTATGGGTCGAACGGGTTGAATGTCACCAAAAGTGAATTTGTCATGTACACACCTTGTTAAATCCCTATATGCAGAATATGAGATTGTTATTGTAATGTTACATTTTCTTTGTAATCACATCTATATCTTAATAAATGAAACTACAACAATGTTAGCAAATTCACATGCAATTCTTACAAATTTTACCATAAATAATACTTTAAAATAATATTTATATATGTTATCCAATACTATCTAACTTTAAAATAAATCACATTAAATTTCATCTAAACTCAATTTGATTTGAGATTTTTAACTTTGATACATACCGAAGTAGAAGGAAAAAATAATCAGTTGTACTTTCGAATCGATCCATGTATATAGATGTTAGTAATAGTAATTACATGTATATAGATGCTACATTATTATCGTGGAACAAGGTTTCATTTACTTTCTTTTTTTAGAACAATGAGTTTATAATCTAACCCACCTCCTATGTACAAATGAATATTATATGCATATTGTCTAAAATTTATGTTTGAACTTAAAAATTCATAATATGTTAGTTGACGAGTTTTTCATACCGTTAGTTCCAAGTTTTTCATACCGCTAGACCCAAGAGAAACCGTGCATTTTCATATTTTAGTAATAGAAGTAATATTTATTTCATGTCCTAAATTTTAAATACCAAATTTGTAACCCATATAAAACGTGTTCGTTATATATGTACACATCTTTCTAATCTTCTATCATCTTTACGTTATTGTTATAACATACAAGTAAAATATCAAAGTATCTTTGATTTACCAGTATATGAGTAATCTATCAATCATCGTAATCATAATATAATATACATATATATATATACAAGGGAAGGATCCATATAGAAGCTTCAAAATTTGGGGAAGGAGGGAAGCAAATCTTAGCCTTTGATTTTTTTTTAAAAGACGTTTTTAATATTGGTGATGAATGTTAAATTTTGAAATTATTTGTGATTTTTAAAATTTATTTATGATGAAATCAAGAGTTGAGATTTGCTTCCCTCTTAATTCCCACCTATATATATATATATATACAGGGGAAGGATCCATAAGGAAGCTCTAAAATTTGGGGAAGGAGGAAAGCAAATCTTAGTCCTTAATTTTTTTTATTAAAAAACGTTTTTAACATTCATTGGTGATGAATGTTAAGTTTTGAAATTTTTTATAATTTTTAAAATTCATTTATGATGAAATCAATAGTTGAGATTTACTTCCCTCATTCCCTAATTTTTTTGCTTCCCTCTTAATCCCCACCCTATATATACATATTAACATATATTTGCTTTTGTACGTTATATATGTAGTAAATTTGTCATTAAAAAGAAAGTATATAGGTAAACTATTCTTTCATTTTCTTTTTCAAACACACCCCTAAAATGTTACACTAAACAGGGCCGTCTTTGAATAAGTTTATACTTTACAGTTTACACCAAACATAAACAATCGGGTCGGGTTTTCTGAAAACCGGGCAACGTTTTTTGGAGCCACTGCTAAATCCCCTTCTCAGTCTTCACTTGCAAAACCCTAGGGTTTGAAGAAATGGCGTGGAGACAAACGCAATTACTGAAACAAAACCTAACTTCACTAATTCCTTCCAAATCTAATACTTTTTTCGCTAATTATTCTTCCAAATCAAATCCTTACCACGGTAATCGGATTCACGGAATTCCGTAATATTAGTTTATTCTTTATTGTTTTTTTTTTTTTTGTTTTTTAAAATTAATGCTGTTTAAATTACAGTGAAAGTTGGTATACCGGAATTTTTGAACGGAATAGGGAACGGAGTAGAGACATATGCAGAAAAGCTTGAATCGGAATTTGGTGATTTACAGAATCTGTTGGTAGCTCGTTCAATAAAGCTGAAGAAAATTAATGTCGGTGGTGATCCAAAAGTTTGCAAACACGTAAGTGCGATTTATTGTAATTTTTGGATCATCTAAGTGTTTATGGATTTGGTGGTTTTCTAATTTTGTAATGGTGATTTATGAGTTAATATTGAGTGGTATCTGTTTTGCGTAAGCTCTTGATTGATTTAAGAACTCAAATTGTATGTTTTCTGCGTTTGACTACTTAATCAATCATATAGGATGATCTGATATGATACTTTCATATAGTTAGAGGAGATTAGCTAACTTGTATTCATTAATAGCCTTTCTAAGTATGGAGGAGGTTTTTATGATCCTTAGATGATAAAAATGATTTACAAATAATTATTATAGTGGAGAGGATTGACAGTGTGGTTAGAAGTTGGGCTGGCTACTGTGCATGACTTGAACGAAAAGTGTTTAAGAAGTTAGTTAATGAATTGGGATATCTTCTTTTTTATCCTATTATTCCAGAAGGACGCTAGAGGATTCATAAAGCTTATGTTTTGATAAAATCATTAATTTGGAGAATTATGTGTGGGACTGTGAATGTAGATAGGTCTTTTTACAATGTATCAGTGATGAATTTAGAGCTGGCCATTATGCAATTTACTTAGTCTATAACCATTAATGATCTCAAAGAAAAGAAATGCTGAATATCAGTTGAAGATGTTCCTGCTTGAATAGATTCATTTAATTCAAATAAGGTTATGCAGTGCTAAATCTATTTATAGAGGCCTTTGAGATATACCATGTACACTCATAATATTAAGGGATTGAAGTTGCTCACAGTTTCAGTTTCAGTTATAACCAAGTAATGAACAAGCCTTTAGAGGGTTGTGTATTTGAAGCTGGTACTAGATTTAAGTAAGTTTAGGAAACTATAAGGGATAAGTTTAGTCATTCTGAGGAAGGAAGTGGAGCCCTTATATGATATGATTATGCCAAGTGCTAGTGTAAAAGGTGTTAAATACTTGAACAGGAAAAAGATAAGGTTTTGATTTCTTTACACTTTGGTGCATTTGGAAAATTTCAACCAAATTTTGAAGAAATAAAAATGCTTTTTCGCTTATGAAAAAGAGTTATTATTTTTACCTAATTGGGTACAATGGGAAGCCCTGGTGTTAAGACCAAAGCCGCTCGAGATAGTTCTTGAAAACATCTAATGATGAAGTTTGTCAGTATAGTTTATAGGATAGTGCTTATGACTCTTATGGAAAGTTTTATTGTCTCTGGACTTTGAGTGGAAATGGGTTTCCAAGGAGTTCTATTCGAAATTTATATGCAAGATGCTTCTTTTGTTTGGGAAAGTAAGTTAGAAGGAAGCTTTTCAGGAGGGGGAGTGGAGGACTTTATGCTAGCTATGGAAAAATCAAAAATCAAAATATATTTGAAATTAAGCTTCTTGATTAAGAGTTCATGGAATTAATATGGACCAAGGGATATAACCAAATACCACCAAAATAAAAGCTTGAAGGCTTTGTTCAAAAGTAGCTCTTTGCACAGTTGGTAGATCAATACATCCTTCCTTTCTATGTAACTCAATTTATTTATCTTAACCCTTATGACTTTAGAATCGGTTATTTTTTACCTTTATATTGGCGTCTTTGTAAAATCTAATATGTCAAAATGAACAAAATCTTAAGGAATTGAGTAAAGAGAAGACCTACTTATAGTTCCAATAATGTTTGAGCATAAGGTAGAAAATCGAATATGTTGAACTTAATCTATAAGTTGGTAAGCATGAAACCCATCAATTTCTGAATAAATAATGAACTCTTCGTATTCCTTTATCATAAACTATTAACATAGTATTGATGCTCTAGAGTTCTAAGTTACTGAAAATATGTACTGCAGAGCAATAACCATACCAGAACCTATATATACCCAGAATCAGGTAACATGGATTTAAATTGACTGATCTGCATATATGTATATTTATTTGCATTTAAAGCGTCTTAGCTATTACTACTAGCCAAGTAACTCAAAATATAGTGCATGGTAATAATTGATAGATTTTTGAACGTGGAATCACTTTTTTGTAGTTGTTTTGTTTGTAGTTGCATGACAACTTGAGTATTTCTTGCGTATATTATGCTACGATATTGTTTACTTAATCCAGTGACCTACATTAATTGAAGACTTCCTGACTGATATATCGTTTTACCCTAACTTCAACTCTCTTAATTCGATGCAACAGAGGAAGCTGATATTGAAGTATGCCCACAAGTACAGGCTGGGACTTTGGAGGCCTCGAGTCGAACCTCCAAAAACCAATTAATGAGACTGTCCGTCTCTCTAAAGTCCAAATGACACTTTAAAGTTGTTTCCAGTAGCTAGCTATCCTGGTTTGCTTTATTTACCTCCTTCATTGAGGTTTTGGAAATTATAAAGCGAGAGATTTTGCAGTGTCAATCATTCTGTGCTCTAAATGAATAATGACAAATGGTCTTGAGGACGTTACGAGTCTTGCAATATTTTTATGTGCACTGTTATATGATTTATGTTTAACAAATAGGCGAAAATGGTGTTAAAATTTAAAAGGGTATTATTTCTGTCTCAAAATCAACACGAGATATATTTAAGTTTGAGAGTTGAAGCTTCAATGTCTGCTGTAGTGTTTTCTTTATTACAATCCTGTTTTGTAAACAACAAAATGTCACAGGTTGCTACCTAATGTTGTTATAACAAGCTGTGCATAACTTTAGGCTACACATGTCCTTTTTAGTCGTGCTTATGCTAAATACTATGCTTTTGACAACGAATTGGATCGTCTGACACAACAATATTTGATCATGAAAGGAGTTCGGCGGTAAAGATTTTCATTCCCTTGCTTCTTTTATATATGACGAGTGGTAGAACTCAGGATGAAGTTGGAGGAGGATGAGAAAACAAGTCGATGACATGCAAGTTTGTTAGAAAAATTCACATAACCAATGAAAATAACCTTTCCTTTTTACAAAAAAATTGCCTTTGTGCCTTTCTCTGCTATTAGCTCACCTCTACGCCTCCACCACGGCCATTGAAGCTTTTTTTTTTTGGCAACGCATTGTGAACTCTATTAACCTCTTATTTCATCTTTGTGGCTGTTGTAGTCATTATTTACCACTTGGTTCATCTAACGCTAGCAACTTGGATTGTAAAAGTATTGCTAAAACATTTTTTAGTCTAAGCCAACTGAAATGGATCCCAACCATGTTAGGCACGAACTTGAATAAACCTTAAAAACTGCATTCGAGTTCAAATAGTTCGTTACTGTTTGAGCTTGAATTTGCTGCTCGTTTAGTCATTGAATATTAATCTAAAGAACTAATTTTAAAGCTCAAGTTACTCTTCTATGAATTAAAGTTTGATAAACTTGTTTGATAGCCTGACCCATAACTCGTATAAGCTCATTCATATAAATTTATAAAAGTTTCTAAATGCAACTTTTTTTATATAATAGGACTTGTTAAATTCGATTATCTCATTCTAACTTAAAACTAAAAAAGATTTTGTATGGATCAAATCAAACATTACATATATTTTCTTCCTTGGCTCGTGAAATCAATTGAGCAATAGGTTTGTTCAAACTCGACTCAGTCAGAATATTATTATTAAACTCGATCTCAAAGTAAATAAGTTTGCTCGTTAGAAACTAACGAAGTACTAGTATATGTTAATGCCCTCAGTCAAACAAACAGACAAAACTGTGAAAAAAGTTTGTGAAGGTGTCGTTTATATACCCTTCCTTCTTCGCCCGGTTCATTGTTCTCCCATTCTTATTAACTCCACTAATTGGATCATCATTATCTTCTCGTTCGAGGTATCTGCCATACACACAACTTTCAAACAAATAATCATACTACACCGCTGTAATTATTTCGTCTGCTTTTTTATTTATATATATATTCATTTCGGTTTGTAGTTTAGGGTTTCTATGTGTATGTTGATAATCGACCTCCTTATTTCGCTGTTTTGCTCACTTTACATCTTCGATTTCTCTTAACTTTCAGTTAGGGTTTCAGTAAAACTATTCTAATATCTGTTTTATAATCATCAAATTACTGGTTAAATAATAGGATTAACTTGTGATTCGTACAGGTTAAAGTAGCTGCAGAAAGAGTTAATTGTAGCAAAATTTTGTGCCTTTTAGGTCATTAAAAACCACAAGCATTGAACTATACTTTATTCGATTGCTATTTGAGTACCCACTATGTTATCGAACTTAGCTTGTAGTCACATGTTATAACTCTGTAGGTCTGAAATATAGATAACACAAGTTTGTTTACCTAATTTTGAGAACTATGCTATATTTCAAAAACATATGCACTACACGATGATGGTGTTATTAGCAAACTACGAGTAGGGATTTCGGAATAAGTTGATAGAACTAGAAATGGGTAGAGATCCAGGAGAACACTAAAAACTCGTTGGGTGTAGAATATTTATGATTAATAGCGTTCCTACCGCAGATATGCAGTCGTGAGGATATCATTGTTTTACTTTATCATTTACGAATTTTCAATGCAGCAATTCCTTTTTTCATGCAATCCCAATGCAGATGCAAAAGATTTTGATCAATTTACTGTTATGTGCATTAGGAGTAACTGAAAAGTATTCGTAACATTGATATTTCATTGTTCTGGCGGAGGGCATATTAGATATTGGACCAATAGTCAAGTAGTATCATTTAGTTGTATACAAAGTCGATGGTTATATATTAGTTTTATAATGGAAGAAGCGTTGATGACTTGTTCTTAATGCAAAGATTTATTGGTATAGGTACATTTTCATATGTTTTAGTGCAGTTTTCATCATTTTGGAGGTTGCAGATGTTTATTATGTTTCTTCCATTTATGTTCAGGCTTAGTTTATCTTTTAATATGTCCGGAGAAGAGGAAGAGAATGCCGCTGAGCTGAAAATAGGCGATGGTAATATCTTCTGTCTTTATCTTCTTTTCCCTGAATAACTTGCAGTATATGTGATTACAGATTCTTTGATCGTTATCATTCTTTTCAAACTTTTCTGTCGGACGGATGTGAAACATTTTTTGTTCTTTCTTTCCAACTTCTCGTTGTTGATATGTTGATATGTTTTTTTTTCAGAGTTTTTGAAGGCCAAGTGTTTAATGAACTGTGAAGTCTCATTGATTCTTGAACACAAATATGAGCAGCTTCAGCAGATGTCTGAAGATCCAATGAATCAAGTCTCTCAGTT
Source organism: Logfia minima (assembly GCA_963921325.1). Taxonomy (NCBI): domain Eukaryota; kingdom Viridiplantae; phylum Streptophyta; class Magnoliopsida; order Asterales; family Asteraceae; genus Logfia; species Logfia minima. The sequence continues at coordinate 11,934,494 of OY992770.1, read as the reverse complement.
AGTTTCATTGCTTCTCTGATTCTGTTCTCATAAAGTTCTTATGTAGTTTGTATAATGACAGCTAAAATATATATTTGACCTCTCTGCCCCCAAACTAGAAAACTGTTCCTCCTGGATATATGTTACTATTAGTATTTGACAAGACCCGGATAAAATTTTATTGAAAATATATAAAATTCTAACAAAGTACAAAAGCAACCTGATTTGAGAGGCATCCATCTCTCCCAATAACACTGAAATCAATGCTTACTTACTAATCAAATCCAGCATACTAAGTGACATCTCATAATCTTAATTGAATTGTGGATATGGTATTTTTATCTATTCTAATCGAGGAAATACCAAGTGTTGGGTACATGTTTAAAGCTTTTACTCTTCCTTTTCAGAGTGTTTGAGAAGTCACTGCAATATGTGAAGCGTTTCAGTCGCTATAAAAATCCAGATGCTGTTAGACAAGTTCGAGAGTATCCTCTATTACATACATCTAAAAGATTGTTTTTGAAAGCTCTTTATCATCTTTTGTGATGTTGATCTTATGTTGTGTAAGCAGTTCTGTTTTTCTTAACTAACATTCAGACTACTGAGTAGATACCAGTTAGCAGAATTTGAGGTAACGTGTTTTCCAACAGCCAATGACAATTTTATTATTATTATCTTTTTCTTTTTTGATTTTGATTCTGAAACTGCGAACACACATTGTTATCCTATCGACATGCAGCTTTGTGTTCTTGGAAATCTTTGCCCTGAAACTGTGGAGGAAGCCATTGCTATGGTCCCATCTATCAAGGTACTTATCTTTCTTTTTTCTTTTTTCTTTTGGGAGTGTTTCTATTTTATCGATTAATTTTTTCCAATGTTCTAAAGATATATGCTTAGAGATGCTGCCTAGATTTTAGCCTCCATGTTAGGCATCTTCTTGCTGTTTAGTTAGCGCTGCCTAGACGCCTAGACTTTTAGTATACTGGAAGGAAATTATTTTACTAGTTTTTGAATCTCTTCAGTGTCAAAATTGAGGAACTTTGTGGATTAAATCAGTATATTGTAATTATAACGTATGACTATCAGCAAGTTTAGCATTACAATTTCTTAAAAAGGAAATATTGCATGCTTTTGTGAAACCTCGAAAAGTAATGTGTTCCAAGATGGGGAGCAGTTTCTTTACTTCAATAAAATCTGAAACATCATTGGAAAACCTCGTCTTTAAATTAGATGGTTCGAAATGTCGTCAGTGTTACTTCAAATTATAACAAAAGCATATGTAAAACGAGAAACTGTGTGTTATGATAACTTCATTGGCAATTTGATTGTGTTTGTGCAGTCCAGGGGACGCGGTCATGATGATGAAGCTATTGAGAAGATGCTGAATGATATGTCTTTAATTAAGAAGTTTGAGTAGTCTCTAATGTACTTTTTCCGTCCTCATGACCAAGGTTCCAAGATTCCGATGATGGACCTTGTCGTTAATTAACTGTTATGCTATAGTGACTTGTATTAAGTGCATTGGAGGTTGTATCTCAATCATATATCTACCTTCTTATGACTATATCAATCATATCTTCCTTTTACCAAAGGCCTTGGGTCTAGCGGTATGAGTTGAGCCTATCAGTGAGAAGGTTGTAGGTTCAAGCTTCACTTGAGTCAGTGATTGTATATAGTATGTGTGTTAGATTGTATGTTGCCTTTCTAAAAAAATTTATCTTCCTTCTTAAATTTCACTGTAGCTGATATAGAAAATTTAGAAGTCAACAACAGTTTGAGATCACCCATCAACTTTAGTCTTTCCTTTTTTTATCCTGTCCCCTTGACATTAATAAGTTGATACTATTGATGCACTAGGAAAAAGGCTTATGTTGAGGTATGCTTTTTAAAAGATTATTTTTTGCAGTTTGTATGATTTTATAGTTATTTTGAGATGTTTTTTTTTTGGGATAATAACGATATCCTTATCGGTTATCACATATTAAAAACATGAAAATATCAGAACTGTGTCATTAATTGTAACTACACATTTGCATATCAATGAAATGCGGAAGCTCATGAAGAAACTAAAACGATCCAACCTTTAAGTGCATATCGTCCTTCGGTCTACTTTTACTTTTTGATTTTCAGCGAACTCTCTGATTAAATAACAAACGCAATAAAAGGAATGTTTGAACATGAATCAGAGAGTTTTTGTAGACAAAATTGATCATCACTAAAGGGGGAAAAAGAAGCTAAAACATATATATTATGCATATCTATATTACAAGTATACAATCATAAATTCATCAAATGGGAACACAGTCTATATATGATGATGGTATAGAAAATCGGATCTTAATAAGGCGATCATTGGCTAATGAAATAGAACCGCAAAAATACATGAAAACTCCCGCTGTGCATTTGCCTCTGACCACAAGTGTAACTCCTACTCTGTTTGGACCACAATAGCTTCCTCTGCAACAACCCAGCCATCACTTTCCTGTGTTGAGGATGGTGCACATCCCTAGTAAAAGAAAAAACACAATGCAAGTCATGTTGAAATTCAAGTCTACTTTCAAAACGACATAACTATAGGATCATTTGACTTGCTCAATGAAAACGGTCATATTGCTAATCACAAGCAGGTAGCTCGAGCTTTAATAACAGATTAATCGAGTCTTATTTTTTCTCTTCCGCAACAACATACTTGTATACCTTAGTTTGCTTTAATTTCCATTTTTGCACATTATAATTTCCTATTTTTGATAGACACAATGACGACCATTATCAGTGAACTTTAAAACAGATAACTTTTAGAATCCCTTTTTTATATGTTCAAGTATGAATGTACCTTGGAACAACTATACACAATTATACTCATCCAGTCCCACTTTTCCAGAGAATACTTCTTTGTTGCTTCCTGTAGATAATATAACAATGGAGGCATGAGCTGCATTTCATAGTGCCTTAATTCCCCACATAGCGTGCATCGTCCAGGATCTCCGGCTTCTGTGGTGGCCAAAAGTGGCCTTCCACCATATGAATATCTGCAGAAGAGATAACTCTTAAAGTAAGAAGACCGAGATCGGAAACTCATGTATTATTTTAAAAAAATACCGGCTTTTATACTGTGTGTTATGGTTTATTGCTTGTTTCATATTCAAGTGCCAATAAATTTTCCATGAAAGAGTATATTGTTGACCATCATTATACCAACTAGCAGAAGTCGTACTTCCGAATAAAAGACATAAGATAAAGAGAAAAAGGGTCAAATGGGTCAAACAAGGTGAAAGTCACCCAAATTTATTTTCAAGGCACACAACCTCCTAAATTATTATATTCAATAATTTAGATTTAGATTATTATTGTAATTAGAACGTTTATGTAATCATATATGACACATTATACATAATTCGCTTTTTACAGAATGGACAAAGAATTGTTAGCGGGTTGACCCATTTCTATCTTCACTAAAAAATGACACGTTTTTATCTGTTACCCAGCCCACCCATCTTTCCATTTTCATTCTTACCACACAAGCTGGATACAGGTTACCTAAACCTTTTCTTATCAAAAGTACGAAAATGCCACTAGTGCTTCATCATAAAAATTTCTAAAGTCCAGTACCTGAAACATTGTTCTGGAGACACATCCAACCGTTTCTTGAACTTAAGGTAGGTTCTGTCAGCATTTAGAGCTCTATCATATTCATAACTTTCCCCTTCCCATAATTCTTCGGGTGCTTTCTCATCACCGTCACTTTGGTTCTCTTTTATATTAAGTGAAGAGATGCTTGTAGAAACCGAAGCAACATCCTTTGAGTAATTCTCATCTTGAGTATATATATAAAAGCATGGTAACACTGCAACCAACACACATATATGTAAATACCAAAATATGAGACTGACATTTTTTGTATTAACAATTGAAATACTACCTGCTGTCTTGTTATCGACTTCTTTACATCTTAGGCTTATAGGTGAGCATTTGTCAATAGTATCCGGGCAAGTGCTCGTTTTTTTAGTTTTGGAAGCAGAAGCCAACGTTGTAGCTTCAGTAAGTGCCCTACCTAAATCATCTAGATCTATTTCATCGTCTTCATCATCAAAGTCGAATGCCCATGGGTCATCCTGCATCTTAGTAGTTAAAGGTGATGGAGAAGAATTTTGACCTAAAGGCTCGGATTCTTTATCATTGAAAGATCTTTGAACACGAAGAGCACGCCAGCTGTATAATAAGAAAACGACAGAACCAAATTATGAACTTGAATCATGATGATATGCAATAAATTCTTACTCAATACATAAGAAAGGGCGAACAAGCGTTAGAGTTGTGAATATTTGCATACCAAAAACAATAAAAACAACAATGATAGCCTACCTAGCAGTCTCACAAGTGGGAGCTACACAAGAAAATATATAAATTACACGCTCTTCTACTGTCAATATCTTGCAGGAAATCGGAGCATAAATCTGGGAATTAAAGCAAATGAAATAAGTGTCATAAAGATCCCAAGATCAAAATTTGAAGAGCAGCATAGCAACGTATTAACATCAACCTGTGCCACAAGACAAAGGTTCTCTCCACACGAATCGCACCTAAGAAGATCAGGTCTAATAACTGATTCAACACAAGGCCAGTCCTGCAACAGGATTAAAGTAGACTCATTATCGATAGACTCGGCAACATCATCGGTTAGTTAACACGTCAAAACAGTTTGGGTCAAAACAGGTAGTTCTTTGGTACGGGTCAGGTCAGGTTGACTCAAAACACTCATTCGTCCAAAAAGTTTACAACTTTCTTAATAACTAATGATCATATTATTATTACTTACAGGAAGTCCACCAATTTTAGTAGTGTAATGATCAGCTGCTTCATAATTATCATCAGCCCATGCTCCTGGCATGCCTAGAATCACTTCACCCATCTTCATTAACTATATTCAATACAACAACCATAAAACAAGTTTTATTTCTCAAGTCTCAACATAAAATTACAATCGTAACATAATTCTGGACAAAAGGTTTCTGAATTGTTTAATTCAGTGACTAAACAGCTAAAGTTTTTTAGTTGTTTATTTCAACGGCTAAGCAGCTAAAATTGAGTAAAATTTACAGTTACCCACACACACATGACTAACACAGCCCTACATTTAAAACTGAAAAATTTGTACAAACATAAAGAAGCATGAAACGATACCGTTTTGATAATTTAGGAGCCGTCAAAAGAGCTGGAAGTTGATAAATAAGGCTGCGAAATTATGGAAGAAACCGGCGGCGGTGAAATGAGTATGCACCGATTTTGTTCATCATGTTTTCTTTTCGGTAAATTTAATTTACATAAAGTTTCCCTAGACTATTGAAATATTTCACTTTTAGTCCCTACGTTACCAATACAGCAAATTTGATAGGGTTTAACCTGAAACGTTGATACTCTTACAAGCTCTTTAACATAAACCCTAATTTCATCCTCTACAAACAAACAAATAAATAAATGATTACTAAAATTTAGCGTGTAAATGGCAGCAATTAAGCGTAGTACCATCTTCTTCACCTCTTCATCGAGTCATTACACTAATCATCAATTGTTACTCAATAATAATTATAAAAAATGGATCTCGACAACGATACACCTGGATCAGTCATGGATGAATAAGATCAAAGGAGCCGGTGATAAAATTAAAGGCGCATTCACTGGCCAAAAACCTACTTCATCCACTAACCAAGACGTGGTTTCGCAATCATTCACTCTCTTCAGTAAGTATTCGCCGTCTATTAATTAGTTCAAAATTATATCAGTTCTGCAAAATTTTATCACAAGTTTCGTTTCTAATTGTATACATATATGATAACTGAAGTTTCAGTTGATCACTGTGATCATACAGATGGATTGTATTGTGATTAGTGAATTGAGGCAGATTACGAGATTTTAAATAATTGCATCTTTATTTGTTCTAAATTAAGTTTCATTTGCGAAATTTATCACAAAGTAGCTACTTACTGTATACATGTATACATGTATACATACATGTATGATGAGTATGGATTTTGCGGAGCACTGTAATTACAGGTGAATATAATGGTGAATTGAGCTAGAAATGAGAATCTGTGTATCTATATATGTGTAATAGTTGATTTTGATGTTCATGTATGGTGCGTGGTTATGTGTACTAATCAGATAAGTGTTTGATGAATCTAGAGTTTGCGGATGAGTTGAAAAATGCACGGAAGTTAGGTACGTTTAAACAGTACATGGTTGGCAGAAGTAGTGAAGCCACATTTGCGGATGCATTCGAGAAGCAAGAGGCTATTATTCGGTTTCTTGGGGGTTTTGATAACACTGGAGAGGTTGTCACCTACTAACTGTGGTTATATAGGTTTCATTTCGTATGTTTCAAATACAAAGTATGCTCTTTTGTAAGCATAGCTAGTTAGATGTGTTTTTCAAGATTTTATTTTGGTTATACTATCATATATCAGTCTGATTGTTTTGCCTGATTTTAGTTTTTATGTGCTGCAAATGTAGAATATCCAACCTAGTCAAAAGCAAGAAGCAGCAAAAAAATTGAATTGCACGATAGCTGATGTTGAAAATACTTTAGCTAAATTCACTTGGGCTAAAGAAGCTCAAAGGAAGATTGAAAAGTTAAAGGAAGATGGAAAGCCGATGCCAAAGAGCTTAGCGGAGGTATTGTTCAATTCCATTAACTAAATGAACTTACGTTGTACTTCATATCGGTGAAACATGGTTAATGAATATGATGGTAATCTATTCGTGATGGATAAAAAGCAATTTGTGAAGGAATGTGTGGGGCCAAGGATCTGAGTCTTCTGGTACAAGTAGAAGTGTCTCTTTACTTAATTTCCTCACATTAGAGTTCTTGGTTTCTTCTGACTAAGGTTCACAGAAAGATGAGGTTTGTGAGTTGATGATGTGGCATGACATAACATGCGGATGGAACAGTTAATCATTTGCTACGTGGAGGCTCTTAGAGCTTGATTTTTGTTGCGTAAGAAAGTTGATCTGTAGTCCAAAACGATATTTTGGTGCTGTACATGCCTGTTACAGCTATTTTTTCTTGTGATCATTGAACGCACTACTTTCTTCTTATTGCTTATGAACGTTAAAGATGTTTTACTATTTATATTTCTAATCTATTGGTTATATCGTTTATTAATTGTTAGAAGTTGGTCAAGTGGATGTGTATGCCTCCTACTTTTCTCAAAAGAGAAACTCACTCACCCTTCATGGTTGTCCTAGTTAGGACTTAAACCCACAATTTGCCACTTGATTGATGAGGCACCATAGATACAGCGTGGATACAGCTAGGCCATAGGCCTTTTGGCTGTATGTCTATCATTCTGATATGTAAGATGTCAATGATGATTATTAAGATATCTTTTATTTTAACAAAGTGTGCATGGTATGCATCTCACTTGACTAAGCTATATTTGTGCATATAATGCCCAGGACCCAAAATATTTACGTGATGCATGAACAACCATACCGCATTGACTTTTGCAGTATGTGTTGTAGCATAATTGAGGACTTCTTCATCTTTATTGCTATTCATTTTTTTTTTGTAGGTCCAAAAGATAATGGGATCAACACCAATGGATGTTGCTCAGTCGAACATGGCTAAGAGCGGACAAATAAGCAGAAATGCCCTCTGTCCTTGTGGATCTAAAAAGAGATACAAACGGTACATTTTCTTTTCATAGGGGTATATTAGTTCTCTTTGTTGGCCTAAAAGCTATGTTTAGTTTTCTATCATATACATTACTTTTTTATTCAGCATCATTTATCCTTTATTTATTTTTGGGTATGGGTATATCTGTATGTTATTAAGGATCCACTACTGGCCAAGTAAATATGTTCAGTGATATCAATGCCAATAAGGGTTTATTTTAAATTATTTCTTAATATATATAATTACAAAGTTGGATTTGGGGTGCTTGCAGTGTTCAAGGTTTTAGTTATTTAACCAGGCTTTTCAATCTTTATTCTTTGATCATTTTCAATATCAATGCCAATACGTCTCCGTTGTGCTGGTTATGAAGGTGTTGCGGAGCTTAATAAAGCACACTCAAGAATGTCTTTATGCCGTGGAGCAAAATACCAGCTGACATGTTGCCGACTTGATCGTTTTCTGTATTCATGATTTGCTGGTATGTTCTAACATGAAATTTTCCATCTGTTCACAAGATTACAAAGACAAGTTTATCAATCTTAGCCTAGCTAAGCAGCTCTCAATGGCAAATGAAGTACATACAATTTGTTAATTTATTTGTAGTGTTTTCCATTCCCGACTTCCATGGGTATGTAGTTTCTGAAATAATTGATTTTTGTCACAAGTCTACCAATTCGGAGGCTAGCATGAGACGATTGAGATCATGATCAATTCATAAGATATGGAAATAGAAAATTTGAACTTTAAACATTTCTGTACTTTTTATCATTTCCGTCTGCTCTATGAGATATTTCTACACAAATTGTACACGAAAACACATAAAAAATAGGAGAGGGTATGGATGGTTATCTTGCATAACTTGAATTATTCAGAAACGGTTCATTGCTCCATGATGGGTCTAAAACCTCTGATGGTTATAACCTTTGACCAAAGGCCCTTAAGGAGTTCACAATCAGTCATATATGCCTGATTGAATAAGTCATTCTCCCCGTTAAGTTGACAACAAACGATACCTTAGACCTTAGTTGTATATACATTGGTGTCATGTATGATGTTCATTTTCCATGGCTTAACCCAATTATATTTTCTTGTTAACTCTTCTATGTTCATAATTAATCAAGTGGCTAACTTTCAGGTATCTTAATATGCCAAAACAAATGTAACGTTTTATGTTTGAGCCTTCTCGATGTTATTATACTGTGTCGTTTTTGTTAAGCAGTCAAGATATTATGATCTTTTTGCCCTTCAAAACAGTCGTCTACCAGACTAAAAATGTCTGAAATTATATTCTGCAATACCAAAATTTCAATTCAAATCACTTGTATATTGAAAATAGAATGAAAAAAATTTAAAAAGATTGCATGTAACATTTCCATTTTCGAAATTGATGGTAGACCTCACACAAAGCCTGAAACATTGCAAACTTCAAACATTTATTGGCCAGAAAACACAAGACCAAGTCATGCATATATCTTTGTTTGAGCCCACTCAACACCTTGTTATAAACATAACCAAGAGTTTATAATTCAATCCTTTGCCATTCACTTTTGACCCTATTTGTCATATACCCTTCAACCCTTTTTTTTTTTTTATGTAAGCTCATTCTGCCAAACTTTTTGAAACCCACTGTAATAAATTAGGTGTTTGTGAGGTGCTTGTAGATTAGTCAAATTAAAAACAAGATGAGCCAAGAACAACCTATGAAACCTCAATTAGAGGAAGAAGCTAAAGAATCCCATAATAATGTCTCCTCCCGTATTCAAGAGCATAAAGATCTCCAAGAAACGATCAACGAAGCTCAGGTAGGTCATGTTAGATGTAGGAATGACAATGGGCGGGTTCGGTGCGGAGATGTTAACCCCAACCTCAAACCCAAACCCACTATTCTAAATAATCTCTAAACCCGCCCCAGACCCCAACGGGATCTTATTGAGGGAACCCTGGCTTCTCCTAAACTTAACCCAAACTCTAACGGGATCTTATTGGGGCACTCCAAAACCGATCCAATGCCCGTTTTTCATTGATAATACCCAAAATTCAGATGGCTTGCTGATTTTCGTTAAAGCATTCTCTAGACATACACATTACCATTATCGATGCAATTTTTCTTTCAAAAACAAATCACTAACATGATCAAGATACCATATAATGATTGATCTCGTTAATAACATAAGTACACTAAAAATAAATAACTAAACAATCAATGTATACGTGTCAAAATTCCCAAGTTCATCACACAATACGTGTATATATATAATATAAATAAATTTGTTGTAACACAAAAAAGTATACATAAAACTATTCATTAATGATATTAATTATTTATTTATAGATATATAGTAATTATATACATGTAAATATAAATTTAATATGTATATCTTGTGATGGTGCGGGGTGAGAATGATAGACCCCATTCTCCGACCCGAACCAAATAAAAATCCCCTTTTTTGGTCCCATACCCCAACCCATCTCCAATAAATCATTCCCAACCCGACCCAAAATTTTTGAGTTTGAGGACCCCATCGGGTATGGGTCTTTTTGCCATCCCTAATTAGATTAGGTAAAAAAAAGTTAAGGATTAAAATATAAAATAAATACAAAATATTTTTTTACTCTATAATGACAGAAGATATTGATAACTCACAACTTTAAACTTGTAAGACTATCCCCATCAACAACCCACTCAACCCACTTTTTTTTATTAAAAAATTAATTTATCTATCTTCCACCTATACAACCCAACCTAACTTAAACTTTCATACACATTAGCAATCCAACCCAATCTAATATTTTAATAAATAAATATAATTTTATTGTTAATTTTTATTCTATTAAACTTATAAAAATTATTAAAAATAATTATTTATTTCATAATAAACTATATTTTAAATTTTAATATAAAAAAAACTATATTTTAATCAATCACACTTAATAAAAAAGATAAAATACATCACAAACATAACAATAATCATAAAATTAAAGATACAAAAGATACAAACTATATGATATATTTTGGATAAATAAACAATTTATTTAAATACAAAATTAAATAAAAAATAAATAAAATAATATAGTGAGCGTGTTCGTGATCTTGGTTTGCACCACAACCTAGTTCACTGAGTATTCAACTTGTTGTCTTATTTTAATATTAAAATATTGGCCGATCGTTCGTGAAAATCTCCCGATGGGAGTAGCCTAAGAAGCTCAAACTTCTATCTCATATCATTGTGAGAAGGGTTGTTACCCGTCTAGCTAGTAAAGCCATAACTCATCCAAGATCTTTACATAATCATCGATTTTCATAGCCACCATATGAGTGATATAAAACCTTTTCATTATTCGCAGTTAAAGAAAATGAATGATATAAAAAGGACATATATATGCACTTCTATATATATTTATATGTAGATTCATGTTGTGACATAATGGCTCCATTCCTCTAATAGTTGTTAAAACTGTGAATTCAAACATAAATTGAAAGTTTGTTAGACTAAATTTTATGTAAGAATTGTGATGCTACTGAATCGGGTAAAAATAAATGTGAAGGATGGCAGGAAAAACAGTGAGCAAACATCATCACCAGTAGCATCAGAACAAATATTTGAACGAGGAAACATCACCATAGGAGAAGCATTGGAAGCCACAGCTCTAATAGCTGGAAATAGACCTGTTGATTACAGCGATGCTGCTGCTATACAAGCTGCCGAAGTGAGAGCTACTGGTCGTACCAACATTGTCCCTGGTGGTGTTGCTGCGGCTGCTCAATCAGCTGCCACTAGAAACGCTCGTGTCACACGAGAAGATGATAAAACCAAGTTGAGCGAGATTCTAGCGGTAAATATATACATCACTCTTTTAAAACATTTACATGAAAGGTGTTCGATTTATTTCGATATATCTTTTATTTTTTAATTCTAAAGGGTCAAATCAATTAGCGGAGATGTCAAGTATGACTCTTGACAACACAATTAATAGGTGCAACTGACCAATCACGTGTCAAATAAATTTTGAGTAATGATATATTCTCTTAAAAATTGAGAGCTTTACTTTTATGTGAAGGATGTATAACTTTTCAATGTTAAACGAATAGTTTTAAGAAGTTCGTACTCTTTTATAATTTTCTAAGAAAGAATGTGAGGGTATTTGATGTGAAACAGGAAGCAACTTCAAAGCTACCGTCAGACAAGCCAGTGACACGTAGAGATGCGGAGGGAGTAATCGGAGCCGAGTTGAGAAACGCCCCGAACCTAACCACTCGTCCTGGTGGAGTTGCAGCTTCGCTGGCTGCAGCAGCAAGTATAAACCAAAATAACCAGAATTCACCAACCAAAGAATGAAGTTCAACCATATTACAACAAAATCTGGTTTCATTTCCTTTCTAATAACGATTAATGTACCTTGATACTCCATATATCTTTGTGTAATGAATTAAAATGTATAGTAATTTATATGAATAGAAATATGTGTTCGTTTTGAATGTAGTTATGTTAGTATTGAAGAGCCTGCTGTTGGATCTTTGTGCTCAATGGATTTAATTAAGATTAATATTGCTAATAACATTTGAACCTATAGGGTCACACTAATAGCATTAAACACATATTGATAATTGTAAGTATTTGATTCTTATTAATTATCAATTACCCTTGAAATTAATTGGAAATTAATATCTAATAGAAATGTTAATGTTCCAATGCATGTTCAATATAATATGATTATATAAGTCATGTACAAGTTTTTGGACCAAAAGAAGTTTAGAATTAAAACTTGTACACAACCAAATTATTGCACAAATACCTCCAAAAGGGCCCCTCCCCTTTCTCCTTGTGTTGGCTGATCACACCAAAGGGGGCCTCCCTTTGGTGGTGGTTTGCTTCCCTTTTGGTTGAATGAGCATGCACATACACACCCTACTTGCATGGGCTTCCCTTTGACTTTGTACATGCATGGGAGTATATTTACAAGCCATAATGCAAGAGTTAAACAAGCAAGTGTGTGCAGTTTTTTATTTCTCTCTTTTTCTCTCCAATTCTCACTAAATAGTTAGTTGTAGAAAGCATAGAGAATCAAGCTCTCTCTTAAGACAAATTGTGATTTGTTCTTAAGAGCTTAAGAGTAATTACAAGGGTAATTAGACTAGCATCAAGTGTTGCAAGTGCTATTGGTGAACTAGCTATAGAGGAGTTCTAGGATTGAGCTTTCACCATCTTCATCAACACCCTAATTGCCAAAAGGGTTCAAAGGCTACAAAGGTTGTAATCTCTAACACCCTATGGTTGTTTAATCTTAATTGACATGTAATTGGATCTTGGTGGGTTTATTAAAAGTTTTTTTTTAATTACTTGATCATTTTAAAGCTTCCGTTGCAAATTAATTATGTTTTAAACTTGTGTTTTGATCATATAAACCCAACACCTGCCACATTGGTATTTTTATCACGTTGGCAATTAACAAACCATATATGATTGACTACAAGTTATAAGATTATTGGTACAGTTGGCATTTTTGAGTCGGTACAAACTAACCCTACGTTATATAGGCTTATTGATAATTTATTAAAGTTGCTTAAAAAGGAAACTGGTTTAACAAAAGTCGCCTGGAAGTGTATTTACTTGAACTGTACGATCTTTTTACATTGGTTGATGTAAAAAAGTTATGTGGCTATATTAATAGGGTTATGAATTGTACACTACTTATTTCTCTTCTTATAATATTAAACATGTTTTACAATGATGTACGATATTATAAATCAATGGATAAAATATTCTTAATGCCAATAGTTTTGGGTGTTGTTTTTTCAGAGAAAATGATTTCTGCAGCCACATGCAATCCAACATTTATCGATATGTACTGGTAGTAATGATGAATGAAATTTATAGAAATGGAGCAAAATTGTTAATATTATAAACCAGTGTACGAGAGATCTCGAACTGTCTTTTTGTCATCCATAATCGCTCATTTGAACACTACGAACTTATTTGCTGAAAATGTTGTAGTGATGATATTTTCATGTTCTTAGAAAGTTGTAAGTTTCTAGTTTGAGTTATAGTCAACTGGTTAAGGGATCACTCTATTGTGAAATGTGGATAAGTATGATCTCGTTTTCTGCTGTTTTAGGTGAATTTGCTATCGCCATCAATGACTTGTTCGTGTTTATCAATTTATCACTTATTTTTCATTTTAATTAACCCATCACAATCAACGACTAGGTTGTTCATGTTTTTCACTCTTTCTTCCAAGTCGATAGTTGCTCAAACACGCTCTCTAGACCGTCATGTTGTCTACTTACGCTCTAACAATGTTATATATTCAAACTTTTGTTTACTTTCTAAAAACCCTTTTAATAGGTATTGACATTTTTAAGTATACACACCTCTGCTTATATGATTAAAATATAACCTTTACTCCTTTCTTTATAAGAATATAACCCCAAATCTTTATTAAATTACATATGGTACTCAAGTTGGTATATTATTTAAATTGTGTCCCACGTCATGTTTTTAAATTACAGGCAAGGCTCATAATACAAGTTATAAAATATTAGGTTTTATTATTTTATTCCCATGATGAGGCCTGATCACCAACAATTATTAAGTGCATTTAACTCACGTATTATCCTTCCTACTTTCGACATCTTATCTACTACATTGTTCTACCCAACTTACAGGATTACAACCCATTTAATCAATTTTTAACATCCCATGCATAATTATTAAGACATAATAAAGAACCCCTTAAGAATAACCAAATGTTAACTACACATCATTTGTTAACCAATATAAAATAAACTGCAAAAGGACCAGAACAATGTCATGCCTAATTAACGTTCTATATAGATAGATTAAAAAAACATATACAACTATAAAAAATTATGGTGTGATTTGTAAACAATGGTGATTTACAATAAATGCAGGTCCAAATGACATGCATAAATAATGATCAAACTAACAGGAAAACTTATATGCTATGTCCTTAGGACAGAAGAACACTACACAAAACAGGCACAACAAGAGATTATATCTCTAGCAACCTAAAGAATATGATCAAATGATAACAAAAAAAAGAATAAACAGTATAATCAAAACAAACAAAATTCACCTCTGGGGTTGGTTCATTTCTATTTCTTCACTTCTTGACTCTATTAGATCCCTAAATTTCTCGGCCTCACCCACTATTTGAATGTCACTTGGTGTATAATGTTGCACCAATGTTTTTATAACAAAACGCGGGATCAGAGAAGCTACCACGATTCCGATCAAGCAAAACCAGAACCTCCCATCGCCTGCAAGATGAAAGATTGCCCTGCAAACATACAACAAAACGGAGATTTTGAGATTATTGAGTTAGCGGGCGTTTGGATGTGCATTCTGAAAACGACTGCTAGTTGAGGTTGTAATAATTAGACAATCAGATGCTCAACTGTGATGAATTCTAATTACTTAAGAAACTATATAAAATGGCCAAAAAGGACATGTTTTGTGAAACAAAGGGCATTCTGTAAATTGGGATATAAGATATTTGGTTA
Source organism: Logfia minima (assembly GCA_963921325.1). Classification (NCBI taxonomy): domain Eukaryota; kingdom Viridiplantae; phylum Streptophyta; class Magnoliopsida; order Asterales; family Asteraceae; genus Logfia; species Logfia minima. Next base: position 11,919,321 of record OY992770.1, on the reverse strand, counting down.
TTCACAACTAAACCCTAATAATTTGGTATCCATAAGCAAAATCGGTTTACCCAAACACAAAAGCTAATTATTCTGACAACATGTGACGATAATAATCAGATAATCAGTTCCAGATGCATACCAGTATCCGGGCAAGATGGGGATAGCATCAATGATGATAACACAAATAATTGTTGCAACGATAGAACCCCAAATCGATGCGTGAATGATCCAGTTCCATGTGGTGACATCCATAGCTAAATGAAGATTAACCAGAAAGACAACCGCCAGAGTCCAAAGATCACCTATGCTTGGACCATCAACGTCAGTTTTCCAGTATGCTAATAAGGGAACAAAAAAGGTGACTATACTTTGCCACAACGTGTCTGCTACTGTAAGCCAGAACAGTTTCCCATTGTAGCTTTCTTGTTTTTGTCCAGCCCCATAAAGCTGAGGGTATTTCAATAGAGATGTTCGATCAAGATCCTTATCGAGAATTCCAACAACAATCGTGGGTATAGCTGTATAGATTACAGAATATAACACACTGCTCCATTCGTTTATTGCCGTTGTTAAAGTGAAGGCGGTAAACAGTGCATACCTGGATAGAAACACGTAAAAGTTAGAAAAAGAATCGATTCTTTTATTATAGTGTCCGTTTTGACTAGTTTACTTACGAATAGACTGGTTCTGGTTATGTTTTATATCTAATGGGTAGAAGAGGTAAACTAAGAAAACATCCTAAAATAAACTTTTTAAAAACTAAGCTTTTGTTGAAATAATGTAATTTTTGTAATCCCAATTGACATGCTAATTATTTATAATGAAAAATCCAATACTAGGGAGGGTTTCGAGTCAACTCATTCATAACACTTTGCCACCCATTAAAAATACCAATTTCGACTTGTGACCCAACCCACCCGGCCCCTCCATGTCGTCGACAAACTTACCAGAACAAGACAAGGACGAAAACAGCATTCCTGTAGAAATTGTAAAGTATCATGTAACCCATTCGTTGGTAATTCCAATGTCCGTGGACCAACAAAAGAGGAACCAGAAACCGGAACTGAGCCATAGCAAAATCTGACGCCATCACAGCCTGGCGACCCTCTTGGCCGCTGATGCCAATTCCAACATCAGCCTTTTGGATCATTGAAACATCATTAGCACCTGGAACACAAATTCTTCTTAATCAAAAATGGTACTTCCTGGTTTGTAAAAGTTTAGTAATTAAAACGCTAGAAATTAATTCATGTCAGTGGAATAGAAATGGTGCTTACCATCGCCAATTGCGAGGGTTAAGTCATCTGTTCTTTTCCTTATCAGCATAACGATCCCAGCTTTTTGCAATGGAGCCACACGACAACATAGAACCACAGCACATTTACTGGCTAACTCAAATAGCTGATACAAACAAAGAGGTCAGAAACGCAGTACAAACTCTACATAGCAATCTCGACCCATCTACTTAAGAATTGATCAATTAATTTGATTTTTTATTTCTAACAGGTCAAAATACTAGCTTAAAGCAAGTGTAATTTTGAAATGTTTATAACATTTTGGGACCAAAAAGTGTTTATGGTAAAATATTACCCTTTTTGACCCAAACCAGTTTGTACTGGCTACCCAATCCGCCCATTTTGCCATCTTCAATAAAAATTCATATGGAGGAAACTCGAGGGCTCTAGCATATTCACCTGATCTTCGAGTTCAGAATCAAGGATATATACGAGACTTGTTCCATCAATAATCAAGGCAAGAAGCCTTGCATTTTCTCCAGAAGTGATAGCTTTGCGAGACATAATCAATGCATCTTCCAGGCTCCTTTTGCACGATTCTATAGAGTTATTGTTTATCACAATCTTCGTCATCTTGCTTGTTAAGAGCTTTGAAGAATATCCAATTGAAATAGCGGTTTCTTGCTTATCACCCGTTAAAACCCACACTTTTATGTTTGCCATTCTTAACGACTCAATTGCTTCCGGTACACCTTGTTGCAGTTTATCTTCAATACCAGAAGCTCCCAATATGCTGAGACTGGTCTCTAAATTAATCGCAACTCTTCTTAGTAAACGAGCCCTACCTAATAAAGCACTGGTTGCAGATTCATAAGATGACCGCCATTCCTCAAATTCATGAGAACTCATACCCCGCATTCCAATAACAAGGGTCCTTAACCCAACTGAAGAATACGCATGAAGATTAGCTTCGGTTGCTGTTACTACATCTGGGTTCATTGATTTATCTACAACATTGAACATGGTTGTGTCGGCTCCTTTAACAAAGACTTTTACTGTGCTGTCGGGACATCCTAATATCACAGACATCCTTTTCCGTTCACTATCAAATTCATGCATTCCGAGAACATTGAACCTGCGGTGTCATGATCAAAGTTCATCAATAAGAACATTTAGAGGATTTATTTCGAAGATAGATATCAAACTTTTTGAATGTCTATGTTTCGAGCACAGGCATATTAAATCTTGCTATATAACGTATAAGAATGATAAAACTGAATACGTTCCAATGTACCTTTGTCTATCTCCATGAATATCAATAACAATGTGGCCAGACGTTCGTTCAATAAGCATAAAACCATAAGCAGCAGCAGCATAAACGAGTGCCTGTTCATCTGGAGATTCCCCTTGGTAATCAATCAACTTCTCAACAGGATCCGCTGTATCCCCCACAATCGGCACAATTGTGTTACAAGCAGCCAATGCTAAGAAGAAATTGTAAATTTGTTTGCCGATCTCTGTGTCATTTCCAGCTTGTGCTAACCGAACTAGCTCCCTGTCAACCCATACCTTCATTTTCGGCCTCAAAATCAACCCGTCCACTGAAAATACATAAGAAACGTCCATAAAGATCGGTTAGTTTTCACTACAAACGACTATTTGTTCTATAAAAATGAAATCTTTATTACCTTTTGCATAGTATCCCCCTTGTTCTTCATAAAACTCTGTCTTCTCTCCATTGTAATTTACACCAGAAATGCTTGCATACTGAAACTCCATCTTGTTTTCAGTCAATGTACCGGTTTTATCCGAAAACACATACTTCACTTGCCCTAAATCCTCATTCATATTCAACGCTCGACACTGGAATCTTGAATCCGATGATTTATCATACATGTTATCATCATTAATCATGAAGTAAGCCTGACCAATTCGCACAAGCTCCATCGATATGTACAAAGCAATCGGTATCATAATCTGATAAACAATCACCGCCATAAGAAACGTGAAGAAAATCTCCAACCCCAACCCATAATACTTATAATTATCTTCTTCTTCCCCAGAGTAATCCTTCTTTCTATAAAACGGCATTAAATCAAGCTCATCTCTATGTCGCCTCAACCAAACACCGGCACAAATAGACACAACCGAGCACAACCCAGCAAGAAAAAACGATAAAAAGATAATTTCCCTATTCATTCGGGCCTCAAGATGACTCCTTTTTGACTGTGCACCAGAATTATTAAGCATAACTTTCGTTTCCATTCCAGTATACACCACAACTCCAACAGCCCAACTCGTATTCTTGAGCACACAGCCACGGAGAACAATATTCGAAGGACCAAGCGACACACGCTTCTGATCAACTTCCATAGTAGCCAAGAAACCGTAAATATTCCTATTAGGCTTTTCACACTTAATAACCCCATTAATCTTTTCGTCATCGTTAACTCTTGAAATCGTTTCCTGTTTAGCATACCGTGTTTTTAGATTCGACTCGCCATCTAAATTAATGGTCTGGATGTACGCAACACCAGTTGGATCACTAGTCGAAAGAAGCACGATATCACAAGGAATCGTTTCGTTTGCAGAAAATTTAATAACTTCACCTACTTGGATATCTTTCCATTTCTTTTCTTCGAATGAATTGTTAACTAGAACCAACGATAACCGATTATTTTCAATCCGGTCAGACCTATGTCGTCTCCAATCCTCATAAGCATCTTTAACAGCAGTGACTAATAACACCATAGTTAATGGCAATATCGAAGCAAATCGGCCAAAAACCGCAAGCTGTGGAAGCTGATTAAGTACAGCAATTATAAGAAAATATACATATGCAACCCTATGAAACTGCTCAAATAAATTTCTAGGTAAAAAAGTTACAACAGAATACTTGCTAGTTCTAATTGAATTACTAGCAAATTCAAGCATTTCATTCGTTTTAAAGGGATCATTTACGTATATCAACCTCGAATCCTCATCACTGATCTCCTTTTGTGACATAGACATACTCCCTGAACCACGACTTCTATGAGATCCGTACTTCACACTCTTTGATTTCAACTCAGCAAACTCAACTTCCTTAATTGAATTCGCCCGTAAACTGTTCGACGAAATGCCTCTGAGAGAAGATGAGGTTTTCAATTCTTCTACCTGAGATTGAACATCAACAACGCTCTTGTTTTCATCAGAATTCATTTCGGTCGACGATGATGAATGATCAGAAGTCATGATCTAAAAACATCAAAAACAAACACACTTACGTACAAAAACCTGTATCTTTACGTTCTTCAAAAACTAGTTAAGTTGTAACTGAAATAATTGATGAATGAATATACGAAAAAATGAGATAATAATGAGAATAATTATTAAAAGTCAAAGAAAGCAATCGTAGTAGACGACGGCTAATGAAGGAAGAATTATATTGAAATTGAAATTGAAATGTATGCAAGTAATAATTATTATCATGGCGTTCTGGAAGGGGGAAATAAGTCATCTTTTCTCCACGAGGTTGTGGGAAATGGTTGTTTAAATGAAATGGAGGTTATTTTAATAGGTTGTGGGCTCGTCAATGGGATGAAGACACATGTATTTATGACTCACAGGCGCCTAAAATTGACTTTGAACAGGTAATTAAGAATCTTCTTTGAAATTATAAGATATTTTTATCTAGAATCAGTCTTTTTCCTTTCCTTTACAAGACATCCAATCAGACTTATTATTTGAATGAGGTTATAGTATCTCCTAGATACTGAAAAGTTTAGATTAAAACAGGCTGAACAACCTTTTTGTTAAGACCTTTTGGATAATATGACCTCTTAATTTGTCTATTAATGAGAAATTGTAGTATTATCTTTCTTACATAATAAATAAGATCTTATATAATAAAATATAGTTTGATAGTTTACACTATTCGAAGCTTTGATAACGATATCCTCAATGCCAAACTTTGTAATACTTCTTTTTAGAACGATAGAAGAAAGAGAAAAATAAAATACATCATAAAATTATTCGACGTCAAAATGTTAACTATAAATAGATTAAGGTGGTATTTACACTTACATATTAAGATTAAATTAACAGTAAACCCGTGCTATACAGCAAAAATAATTAATTAAAAATATACATGTTACCCGAAAGAATATACATTAAGTTTTTATAAAATGAATATATATATAGAGAGAGAGAGAAAAAAAAAAACTAGTACGAAGTAGAGTGTTATAATGTTCGTCAAAATTTGTTTGATATTTGTAAAAAAATGTTTGAAAAAACTAATAACAAAAAGTTTAAATAAACTAAGGATTAAGAGAGTTCGAGATACGACATTAACTACCTTTCATATTTATAGTTTAATGTTTTAAATCATTTATAGTGTAGATATAAATAACGAGTAGTTAAGAACATGAAGTCTTACAAGTTTCTTCTACGTTGTACTACTTATGATAGTAATCTCTTGAAAGTTATAGATCTATTGTTAAAAGTTTAGAACATTGAAAAGAACAAAAGGATGAAATATTATTCAGAGTATAATTACATATATGTCATTAAAACCAATGTACTTTAACAGACTCGATATTTGATCTATATAAAAAAAGTATTAAAGAATAAAGCTGATAAACAAAACCAACGAGCGAAACAGAATAGCATGAAGACGATTAGGTGTCAGGGGACAAATGGAATCATCCAAATCAGTTCGAAGGAATAAACAAAAAACTAGTCTATAAAAGATGCTTGAATAGTCGTTGTCATTGAATAAATAAATTAATTAATATTACCTTACGATGTAATTGCAAGCACAATAAATGTTGGATACTTAATGTTTGTCTTAACCATGAAGTGATTCGATTCCAGATGATGATCAATCGTATGTCAACTTCAATAACACTTATTATCAACGAGAAAACTAGACTCATATACTTAACCGTCGTTCTTATATCATTTAAAAGTCGTCCTTTATGTTACTCTTCGTTAACGTTTTACAATAAAAAAGATACACTGCGTATCTATTAAGGACATGCACCACTAAACAAATGCCAAAGGTTTAAATCCCAACCTCATGTAGCACAAAATGTTTAACCGGATCACACGTATATTTAGATGTTCATTGACCTGGTTTTCTTTTCCGGGTTTGGTTCAATTTTTGTGTTTGGATTTTTGAATTCAATAAGTTTAATGAGCTTGTAAACTTAACGTAGCAAGCGAGCACACTACTCATTCTAATTACTGTTACATCTAGCTCTTGTCCAGATAGTTGAATAAGGTTGAAATCAGATGTACATAATACATGAGCTGAACTAGTATTACGGTAGGTCCCGGTTGTGGCACATTCGTGATTGCGAGTTTCAGGTCAAAAGACACATTGAGGTTTGAGAAAAAGCGGGGCACGAAGTGTAGCTTGTAGTGTGCTTGTCTATATTGTGAGTTTAAAAACGGGTAAACGGACTTGTTGATAATGGGATTTTGAAATTTGAGTCGGCTAATCGAGGAATACAATTGGGCCATCAATTATTAGTAATAAGTAACTTGGGCCAATTTTGCTCATTATCCAAAGTGTTAGACACTTGGACAATATTTCTATTAACATAAAATTAATGAGGAAGGTTGAAATATATATATATTTTTTTTAAAAAGCAGACAACATTATCATTACTAAAATAAAACAGGTGTAAAAGTACATTAGCAAGATCAGAGAAAATACAAGGCTACAAGCAGCAAAAAAAACCCATGTTACAAGATTTAATATGAGACAAAACTGCTAAAGGCAAAAGGTCACGGAAACTATACTTACATCAACTAACTCACAAACCCAAATAACAATCTTACCAACATAAAAGAAAAAACTAACACCTTAAACTGCATTGACCAATCACCATTCGCTGAAAACAGAAATATAACAGCATCTACAATAATTCGTGGATCACGCATCTAGACACAAACAGCAACCTCTCAAAACGCAAACAAACAGAACACCGAGCAGCAGAAGAATTAAAATTGACCAGCAGAGGAATTTTTCTAGGAATCTCAAGAAATCTTCATATTTATGAATCTAGCCGTAACCCACCCGTACACTCTTACTTGAACCTCTTTTAGTAAATCTGGAAGCAGAAAACCTTGTTATTCCTAAAAATTCAAATCAAGTATAAAGAGGACCACACACTCGCACACCACGCTAAACTTTTATACTTTGAAAATGAACCTAGGCCCTCATGCTTGATTAAGTCTTCAGTGGAATTAACATTAGCTTGATCCACCCCCATCAATTAAACACTTTAGACTACAACTCTTTTACATATTTGCAACTGAAAAAACAATGCTCAATAGACACAATCTCCTCAATCACAACACGAACATAAGATTTTCTACTAATCACCTTAATTTTCATTACCATCCCTTCACGTATATATAAAATTTTCATCGAGTAATGTCGTTCGACCATGAATTACATAGTAGTTTTCTATTCCCTTTTCATTTCATTTATTTTAGTAACGCCCATTCATTCAATATAGTACTTCTTCATATATTATAGGTTATGTTAAATTTTTAAGTTTAACTACATGTGTCATTTAGAGGCATAATATAGTATTGGACATCATATAATATTGTTTATTTTCGTACTAAGATAACGATCAAATATCTTATATACTATATTTGTATTTGTATACCATAATTTTTTATATGTACAATTTTGAGATAGTAAACGGAGGCATTTTATCATTTATTAAATTTATACATACAATTTTGAGATACAATTATGAGATAGTGAAAAGTAACATTTTGTCATTTATTCAATCTTATATAAGATTGAATAAATGACAAAATGCCTACTGCTCACTATATAGATGTATATATATCTTGTATTTTCTTTTATTATTTTATTATTTTTACTTTTTGTCTTGTAACCTATCCGACATATATAAACAATTTAAATTAGTTGAATGATCTTTGTCTTACATATATGTATAATTCAAAGTAGATAAATATATAGATGATTAGTTTTATTATATATGTACAATAGAAAGTAAATGAATAATATTTTTATTTTGCAATCCTATAACCTATCTCGCATATATGTGCAATTGAAAGTAAGTTAATATATCGATGATTAGTTTTATTTATATCCTTGATCAATACCGCTATTATTATAGTTTACCTATTGTTATACATGTACAACAATACAGATATAATGAAAAATAATAGTTGTCACATAGCTTTTTTTCCTTTCGATTTTCTCTCTTTGATTAATTTTATTATTTAAAAGTTTTTAACAATTTAACTTAATATAATACACTAATATTTTTGTTACTTAAAATAATGTCCGGGTTTATATATAATTACACGTTATCATTCTTATCTTTTTTCCTTTTTATGTTCGTTGTATAATTTTTTTGTATTATATACTTACATTAATTGTTAATTAATATAACTTAAAAGTATTAACAAATGAAATAATTTCACATTATATATTCTTTTATTACATCAATTATATCATATAACTTAAATATATTAATAAATGAAACTAATTATACTTTTGTGATGAAATTTTGCGTGTCGCTAGATAAAGATTGATTAGAAAATTTTAGTTATATTTAAAATTTAAAGTTTATAATATCACTACGAAGTGAAAAGAAATATCTCCTAGTTATATACAAAGAATATATTATAAAAATGGTCCCTGTTTTATAATTTATTTTTTTAGTTTCAGTTCTTTGGTCATGGCTTTTGTAAGTTTAATTCCTAAAATACATGTTTTGTTACACAATTAGTCCGTTATTTACTTGAAATATTAAAATACTATTGACATTTTATTACAAATTTAATTTTTAGGAGACCGATTGTATGATAAAATATACTTTCTAAAAATTAAATATGTAAAAAGACATATTCAAAGAACTGAAATTGAAAAAAGTTATACCGGCACATTTCTCGTTTTTGTAATTTACTCTTATATAAAAAAGAGCTTTTGCTAGTATCATCGATAATTTCGGTTGCGGACAATTTTATGTTAATTTTTGACCGGTGAAAGACCGACTTCTTCTTGTTGCTTAGAATTTACTCATTACGACCAACTCCACCAGCCAAAAACCACCCAATTATTCCCTCAATTTCTTCCGTGAAAACTAAATTTCAACAAAATAGCTGAATACATACACTTTACACACATATATAGCTCTTGATTACAATCATAACAACAACAAACAATGAAATTGGGGAAACAACAACAACAAGAACACCAATCAGAACAACAGCAACCACGTTTGACTACCTTAATTAGAAGTAAAGCAACTCATTTTGTAACTGATCTTACAACAGTTCTTCTCAATCCAATTTCTGATAAATCTTCATCTAATCACTCTCCTCGCACTGTAAGTTATTTTTAGGGATTTTACTTTAATCGTTTTGATTATTGTGAGTTTTGATCGATCGTTAATGTGAAAAACCTAATTCCTACCTGTAAGGTTTCTAATTTAGCTTAAGTATTTATTTATATGATATAATATATTATGAATTATGAATTATGAATATATATGTATATATATCTTTAGGATTAGGGTTTAGTAATGGTAGCTAACGATACTAAATTACTAATGATTATACAAATTTGAAAAAAGTATGTAAACACAGTGTATCCGCTTGAATATTGCCTTCCACATATTGTATTTGTTGTGTATCGTGTGAGCTTGTTACAGTTTGCACAATAAATACAATGTAAACTTAGGGGTTTAATGTTGAGTTTGCTAATCACCTACAAATGGTTTAATAATTGCTGGCTAAAAATATTGTTTGCAAACAAACTGTGTTTATAAAGAACCAGCTATATCTAATGGTGATAACCCTAGAAACACGATTCTACAATGACACGTTGACTTATACTTATGTTTCAAACATATCTCTTGTAACTTTTTGCTCTGTTTTACAATGTTCATTTTTTTGATTTTTTGCTAGAGAGATGCGAGCAATGAATCAAGGAGAAATACACAACAATATAGTACCGAAGAAGACGTTCCTGTATTAGAAGACGGTCCAGATACTTCCTCTTTCACTGCATTTCTCTATTCGTTTTTGTCCCCGGGAAGATCAGAAAAGGAGTCCGAGTATGCGGGATGGAATGATAATCAATATGTGGCTGGCAACAGAAATGATGCATCATTCGTAAAAGAAAATAGTGGAAAAAAGGGTCTATTCTCCCGGGGTAAACAGTCAATTGGCAAAGCTCTTACTCAAGCTGCAAGGTTTGGTGGTGGGTATCGGTTTCATGCCTCGGGGAAGGTAAATACCGAATCAAAGAGTGACGACGGGAAAGAAACGAGCTCTCAATTTGGGAAAGATGTGGGGGGTCCTGTGCAAAATCCAAGTGCTCCTAAGCTGCCAAATATGTCAGAACCTTCACAGCTTATGACTGAAGATACAAGGGCTGCTCTTTATGTTGCACTACCGGCACTCAGTCAAGGAAAGAAATGGGTGTTATTGTACAGGTATGGCACTTGATCTTCATTTAGTGTATGGAAGTATTTGTAGTTCACATTATCAATAAATCGGTTTCATATGCAGTACGTGGAGGCATGGTATATCACTGTCAACGTTATATAGAAGAAGCAGTCTTTGCCCCGGGCTAAGTCTGCTGGTAAGCTTTGAATCTTTGATTAAGTATGATATTGAGTATTTTGGTTGTACTAGAGGTGGCAATATGGGTGGGACACGTGAGTTAGGCAACAGGTCAAATGGGGTTTACGTTGAAATGTGTCATTGTTTAGTTTGGGTTGAAGCCGGCCGGTTTGGGTTGGGTTGACCTGCTAATGCTTATTTGTTTAAACCTTATAGATAGTTAGTATGTTAATTATGATTATGAAAACAATATGTTCACTGTGATAATCTGAATTTTTGAATAAAACAATTTAGAAGGTTTTTTGTAATGAAAATAGAATTCGGTGGCCTTTAACAATTGTATAATCAATCACAATGTTAAACGGGTCAAATTTGTGATCTCTACTTTTTATTTTAGGCTTATGACATTTTCGATGACGAACTGTGCACATGTTAAATGGAGGTTATCCTTAATATTGCAGGTTGTTGGAGATCGTAAAGGTGCGGTGTTTGGTGGTTTAGTTGAGGCACCACTGAGACCATCAACAAAGAAAAGATACCAGGTATGGTTAATTGAGATACATTGTCAGTAGTATACCTTGATTAATACTCCATAGTACTTTTCTTCCCTTTTTCACTTGCTGCTGACTACTATGCAGGGATCAAATAACACATTTGTTTTTACGAATTTACCTGGTCGTCCTGTTATATTTCGTCCAACAGGTACTGCAATTTCTTCATTATGTTCCTTGATAATAGTGGTGGCAAATGGGCTTGTTTTGGGGGTTGGGTAACGGGTCAAAAGGGTAGTTTTCTAGTACAGGTCAAGTGGGTTGGCCAACCGAAGAACCAATTTTTGTTCTTGTTTTTTTAATGTTGTTAACTAATTAATGTGTTAAATTTGTTACTCAACTGTATTATTACGATACTGATCTAAATCTGTTTGAATAGTAAGTATCGGATGACTTTCAACTAGTTTGATCTGCTCAACCTATTTTACTCGCTTTGTTTTTGAGTTAATTCTTTTAACTTACCCTTTGAGTCGTTTTCTTTTCAGTTGAACGTTTTTAAATTAATACATTTGACCAGTTATAGGTAAAACATAACCCAAATCAATCAATTCTGTGTAAGTGGGTCTCAATTGCCACCTTAGCTTAAGAATCAACGTGCATTGCTCTCTTTAAGATTCTCTAAAATCTCTTAAAATTCTTTTTTGAAGGGCAAACCAGCAACTACATCACACATAATATATACATACCACCACACATATTTATACATTGCCTCCCACGAGGCTTGAACCCACAACCTCTAGGTTGAGGGGCAACTCACATACCGCTAGGCCAAAGGCCCTTTGGTTAAAAATCTCTTAAAATGGTTCAAAGTTTATAACCTGACTAGAGTTAATCGGCTTTTGAGTATTAGCCATACATTTGCTCAAATGGAAATCATTAGTGCATTGTAGGAAGAACAGGTTTCACTTTGTCAAAAAAGATAAGTTAGATGAAGTGCAATATAATGTTCAATTATTTTAGGATTCTTTTCATGCAGTTTAAAATGTAATGCCATAACTTTCCCATATTTTGAAAACCACTTAGGATCATGTGCTTTTTATACCATTAGGTGGTTGAGAACCAACATGGTGCTGCTCTGTTTTTGGGTTCCTTCTTTTAGGAGTCTCTGCGGGACATGAAAATCTGATTTAGGATTATTCTTTTTTTTTTCTATGATATGAGCTTGAATACGTGTATAGCTGATTGCTTGTGTATTTGACAGGTGTCAATCGCTATTTCACTCTGTGCTCAACTGAGTATCTAGCGCTTGGTGGGGGCGATCATTTTGCATTGTATCTTGATAGTGATTTGTAAGAGTCTTGCATCCTTGCTTTCTTTTGGTTTTCGTGAGAAATTATTTCCCTTATGTGATAATTTACATATTTCTTTCAGATTAAACGGATCAAGTTTAGCCTCAGAAACGTACGGTAACTCTTGCTTATCACACACTCAAGAGTTCGAAGTCAAGGAAATTGAGGTGCTCACCCTTTTACTTGTAGTCATCTTGACTTTGGCTAGCAAAAATGTCATCTGAATATGGACTTGACATATATCTAACACACAGATGTTGACATTAAATTAGTTCAAATATTCTAACAGCGTTAAAAACTCAGAGCCTGATTGAATTCTATTTTGGAAACAACAGAATCCAATCTTTTAACTATACTTATTAACATGTACATACTGTATCTTACATGGAGGCCACCCAGTGTGCATGTTTTGAAATACACAATTCAGACAACTATTGTCAAAGTCTACTGTTGACTGTTTATAGTTCACCACATACGTATTGATGCATAGATGTAGCTACATATGTGCGCTTATATATTAAAATCGTAGTGTTATGATCGTTGATAAATTAGTTGGATTATTTAGCATCAAGATCCAAATTCTTACCTGTTTAGTTCTTGAGAAATTCGTTTTGTTTGATAATTGAATCCATGTGTTCAACATGATGATCTAAAGATGATGTTGAATGTATGCAGATGTGGGGATTCGTATATGCTTCAGAGTACGAAGAGGCAATATCAATGTTGCGGACAGAGGCCCCTGGGATTTGTCGCTGGTAGCGTAAGACCAGGAATGACAATGTCCATCTTGTATATATTTTGACATGCTCAACTTGAGCTGTTTGATTTCAAGTATAAATGATTTCTGGATTTACTATGAAGATTAAAAAGGTGATGATTTTGTGCTATATGATAAAAATGAGTTAACACATATATAGGTTTTTAGCTCCTTACATTCTTTGTTCTTTCGCTTTTCTCTTCTTCCGATCGCCATGCTTATTTTCCAAGTTAGTATGATGATGTTACAAACTCTTGAATACTATAAGTAGTTGTTTCAAAATGTACAGTCTTGTTAAGTATAAATGAGTTTATCTATCAACACCATCATTTTCCCTTTTTATGGGCATGTTAATACGGATGTTTTTACACATTTCTATTGGCATTTTATTTTATTGAGAAATGACAATAACAATTCACTTCTAAATAAGATTTTACGGCATGTATTAGTATTTGTACTTAAACTATGACAAATTCAATGTCCCCTCGAATTTTAGTTAGTTAAACTATAACAAATTCGGTATCCCCTTGAATTTTAGTGCATCTAACTAATTCGGTATCCCCTTGAATTTTAGTGCATCTAACTGAAAGTTGGCTGAGATACAATTCTTGTATATATGTTTGATTTGAGAATTTGTTTTTTAAATTGTTTTTTTTAAACGGCTTGTGACATGTTAGTGGCTCATGTCTAGCAGTGACATTCAATTGGACAACATGTTAACCTTGAGACCCTTGTGTTCCTTTTTTTATCACCTGAAGGGGTAAATGAGACCTTCCATAACCAAACATCTATTCTCCAAGGGCTCGTAAGAAAACTTTGATGGCCAACTGAGCTAACCCAGTTGGTTATTTTAACTATCATGTACATTAAAGTTTTTTAAAAAAGTCAGCTCTATTTTTTTTTACACTTAATTGATTTATCTACCATGTATATTAAACAGAAGTTTCTTGGAAAAAAATTTGCCGTAAAATTACACAAAGTGGCTTAAAGGGTTTTGATAACCATTGCCCTTAGGGCATTGGTTAAGATTACCAAATATAGTTTTAAACATTTAATAAACTATATTATTTCTAAATTAAACACCAATCTATAAATTATATACGAAAAGTAAATTTGTAATTGCTTATAAATATAGAATACTAGATGTTTATTAAAGATTAATAAATTATTTATGATAATCTTGACCAATACCTTAAGGGTAATGATTATCAAAACTCCATATAAATATAAATATACAAAATAATAATTAGAAAAACGAGGCAAACAAGGCAGGCACGAAGCCATTAGCCAATAGCATGAGATGAGAGAGGTTTGACTTTGCCGTCTTAGTCGTATAGTTGGCGGTTTCTTCACAAATTGATACGTATAAAAACTGTATCTATCTATTTATGATTTCCTACCCAATTTCTATAAATATAACCCGGTTTAAAAATTAACAAACTACCCCCCACCGTTTTTTTAAAATTTCATCCCTCCTCCGAATTGTTAGCTATTTCATTTTTCACACAGATTGAGAGAGATCTGATCGTGAGTTCAAACAAGTGTAATAATGGCGGTGGTGTCACCTCTTGCCAAATATAAGTTAGTTTTTTTGGGCGATCAATCCGTCGGTAAAACTAGTATTATTACCAGATTCATGTATGACAAATTCGATACCACTTATTAGGTACAATTTAACATGATTTCAATTTTTATTGTGTTTAGTTGTGTTAATTAGGTTGTGGATATTGATAACCAATGAGGTTTTATTGAAATTTGGTTATTTAATCAGCTAATCCTTTGGAATTTAGGTTAGAATTGTGAAATTGTGTATATTGTTGCGCACATAACCAACTTTATGCGAAATGCGAATAAATAACTAAATATACAAATAGATTACAGTAGTAAGCTGCTGAAAAGTTATCTCTATCGAAAATCTCTTATAAGATTTTGCCTATGAAGCTTTAAGGCATATTTTAGTCCACCTCTTTATGTCCAGATTATTGAATTAAGAAAAAAAAAAGGAAGAGGGATGTCTTTTAGATTGTTTCCTTGAGCTAGTATTGACTAATCAAGGTAAAGAACTGTAAAAATCTTCGTACTCTTTGCAAGGTCCTAAAAATTCCTGTAGTTTGATGCTTATTCAAATTATATACATATATATATATACTAGTCGAGTCCCGCGCAATGCGGCGATTATGAATAAAAAATATGATAATGGTTGATAATGATAGTCGTCTTAACGATAATGATTGTAAACTTTTGTTTCAATTTCATTTATACTTTATGTTATCACAATAATTGTATTTTAATTATTATTTATTTTATATCTCAAATAAAGATAATTATGAGGTGTATAAACTAAAAGAAGCAATTAAGTGTAGATCGATTTGATTTTTAGTTTCTATTTCTATGTATTATTGAAAGGGGCATAAATGTAATTTCTGATCTTTCAATTTTTAAACATTAAGCCTTATAGCTAAATGCTTTATAAGGGTTTAAGATTTAAGATATATATATATATATATATATTATAGGAAGCTATAAACAAGAACTTGCAGTGAGCTGCTTTATCCGAGTACGAACATATATCTCACTAGGTGAAATGGTTTTGCATACAGTCCCAGTAAAATACAGTAGATCATTTCTCTTTTCACTATATATAAAATGGTTAACCTTTCTTGAATAAGGACACAATTGTGAAGATAAAATAAAAAAACCTTCCATTCCATATAGGTTGATCTATTAGACATAGTTACCTATAATGAACAAAGTTAATATCAAGTCAACTGGGTTATGAATCTTATTGCTTGTTTTGTTTGCAAAGTACAACTCTTGTATCTCGTTATCTTGAGCTTTATGGTCTTTTTAGTTTCATTTTGTTTGTTAATAGGATGGCTATAACATGTTTCAGTTGTCCTTTAAAGCCTTTCTTTTGGCTTTCTTATTCACACAACTACTTCCCTCTGGTGCTTGTCACAAGTAAGCTTTTTTAGTTATAAACGACTAGTGCAACGAACATACCAGTGCATGTGTTGGAATTATTGTTAGTTTGGAAAGTTTATCTTGTTGTACATGAAGGTACAAGTTCATAATGCAATGAACATATCAATTGTGTTAGACCTGGTAAAATGAGAAGTGGATGACTTGGTATGCAATTAAAATTGAAACCATTGCCACTATTTCTGTTTTTTAGGATACATATCATGATCACATCTAATTAATGGGATCATGGATTTATCTTCCTCGTTGAGTATAAATGGACCAATGTGGGTTCTTTCTATACAGACACAATATACAGATATTGCCACTCGTGAAAAAACATTTTCTGCCTACCGCTATCTATGTCGCAAATTCAAGTTGTTGCTACTTGACGTTTGCGTGTGAGGACTGTATAAATCATGAAGTGCTCGGCTCGAAGACTCCAGCAACATTTTGGGGTGCTGTTCGTACTTAAAAGGACAGGGAATTCGATCCCATGCGGTCTCGACTGCACTTGCTAATCTGCTGTTCTAACTGTTACTGATGTTTCTGATCAACATGTTAATGATAATGATCGATTGTTGTAGGTACTTCTTTGCTCCATTATTATGTTTCTATTTGGTTCAATCTATTTACAACAATCTTTTAAGTATGAGTTGTGCAATTAACATTGAACCAAATATAAGTTATGTGAAGGCTGGGATTTCTAAGAAAAGAACTCCCAAAAGCGGTCCACTAAAACTGAGAATTAGAAAACTAAAATGGAAACCAAATCGGTTGTTGGTAGAGTCTCTATGTTAGCCAAGGTCACTGAAATGTCCGGTACGAAAGGCTGGTATCTTGACTCTGGAGCAACACTTCATGTGTGTGACTCGAAAAACATGTTTTCTGACTATTAAAAGGTAACGGGCAAACAAGTGATGATGGCTAACAGTGATAGAGCTGACATTTGCGGGATAGGAATGGTGAAACTAAAGTTCACCTCCGAAAAGGTTGTAAGCCTATGCAATGTGTTTCATGTTCCCTCGATATCCAAATGCCTTGTATCTGTTGGCAACTTGGATGAAAACGGTTTCAAGGTCTCCTTAGAGACTCGAAAGGTAGTGATCTCAAAACATGGCGTTTTTGTGGGAAAAGGATCTTATCAAGAAGGGATGCATCATGTGAATGCATTTCTGATGCGGGCCCAAGTGTAGAGGATCGGGCCCTTGTGTTTCTTGAGGCCCAGGATCGCGTATCAAAAGGGGCTTCACGAAAAAGGCTGTAACTTGGGCTAGGAGTGTCCGTTTGAGGCCCATGACCAGGTGAAAGAAAGCTTGGGCCGAGCCCAACGTCGTGACTAACTACCGCAAGCGGATAGCCCAACTTTCAGGCCCAAATTCGCTGTATTTTATGAGTTATGGACATTTTTATGTTTCTTTCCTATTTTGGTGGACTTTGTTTTTGGGCTAGAGTCCGGCCCGTTTATCTGTTTTGGCCCATTCGAATTTCTAGTTGCTGTTTAGGGTTTGGAAAACATTGTGGAGCAGCTACTTTTGATTTTTATGAAATTTCAGTTTTCTCTCAAATTTGAGTTGAATTTGCCCTAATTTTTGGTATTCTTTTTGAATCAACGAATATTGGAAGAATTGTTCCTGGTATTCATTTGAATCAACAGGTCCAATTTGTGTTATCTCAATTTCAGTCTACATCAATTTCCTTATAAGAAGGAAATCAATGACAACAATCCTGACTAATCAAATGGAAAAAATCAGGATTTTAATGTTTCTGTCATTGAAGTACCAAATTTTGAAATCAATGAAAATTCAGTGTGTTCACTTTCTTTATGGCATTTAGCTCACACTAATTTTAAAAATATTTAAAAAATGAAAAATGATGGATTAGTCAAATTTCAGAACAGAGATTTTGAAAAATGTGAAACATGTGTAAAATATAAGTTTGAAAATAAACCATTTCCAACTGTTAGACGTGAAACTACATTGCTAGAACTTATACATTCTGACATATGTGAATTGAACGGAATACTTACTCGAGGAGGTAGGAGGTATTTCATTACTTTTTGTGATGATTCAAGTTGGTATCTGTATGTATATATACTTAGGTCGAAAAGTGAAGCTTTTGACTCTTTTAAAATATACAAAGGCGAGGTTGAAAATAATTTGGTGTGAAGATTAAAATCTTACGATCAGATCGAGGCGTGGAATACTTTACGAGAGAGTTTGACACCTTCCCTGAAGAGAATGGCATCAAACACGAGCCTACTTCCCCGTATACACCGCAACAAAATGGTTTAGCAGAAAGAAAAAACTAAACCCTTGTAGAGATGGTTAACTGTATGTTGAACCAATTTGGGTTCCCGACGACTAATTTATGGGGAAAAGCCTTGTTAGCCGCGTGTGTCCTATACACAATAGAAACACTAGTCGTGTGATTCCTAAGAGTCCATATGAGCTATGGCAAGGCAGAAAGCCAAACCTCGAGTATACGAGAGATTGGGTATGTTTGGCATACTATAGACCACCTGATCCTAACAGGTCCAAGTTAGGAGCTCGAGCTATTAGAAGTGTGTTTGTTGGATACGCTAAAAATAGCAAGGCTTATAGAATTTTGGATGAGACATCGGGTGTAATTATAGAATCCAGAGATGTGGAATTCTTCGAAATTAAATTTTCAAAAGATGTTGAGAACTCCCATGATGTTCTTGTCTCTAGTTCTTCTTCCGGTTTCCTGAGAGAAACCTCTAAAAAATTGTTGAACCTCGACGAAGTACTAAAGCTAGAAAGGAGAAGGACTTGGGATCAAATTTTGTCTCTTATTTTGTTGAGGGGATACATAATAAAGCGACAAGAAAGGTCAATTTCTCCATTAATATGGATGATGATCCTAAAACCTACTCAAAAGCCATGTCATCTCGAAATGCTCCTTTATGGAAGGAAGCAGTAAACGATGAAATGGATTCCATCACGGGTAATAAGGCTTGGGAGTTAGCAGATCTTCCCAAGGGAGTGAGAGTGTGAGACCTATAGGGTCTAAATGGGTGTTTAAAAGGAAGTTTAATCCAGACGGATCAATATCTTCCTTCACAGCAAGATTAGTTGCTAAAGGGTACAAGCAAATGGAGGGGGTTGACTATTTCGATACATATGCCCCAGTCGCGAGGATTAGTTCCATAAGAATGCTAATAGCAATTTCTGCCATTAAAGGACTGTACATTCATCAAATGAATGTGAAGACAACCTTTTTAAATGGTTACTTAAACAAGGAAGTTTAGATGGAGCAACTCAAGGGCTTTGTGATACCAAAGAAAGAGAACAAAGTATGTAGACTTGTTAAATCTCTGTACGGGTTGAAGCAAGCTCTAAAGCAATGGCATGAGAAATTTGACACTACCATTACTTCTTTCGGTTTTCAACATAATAGTGTTGATTGATGTATTTATATCAAGAGTTCAAAAGAGTATAAAGTATTGATTTGTCTTTATGTTGATGATATGTTGATCATCAGCTCAACTCTCGATGGGATAATTTATGTTGATGATATGTTGATCATCAACTCAACTCTCGATGGGATAACTGATACAAAGTCTTACTTATCCTCGAACTTTCAAATGAAAGATCTTGGAGAAGTAGACACCATTCTAGGAGTTAAAGTGAGAAGGAAAAATGATCAAATTTCTCTTAGTCAGCCTCATTACATTGAGAAGATACTGAATAAGTTTCAACACTTAGATTTGAAGGAATTCAACACTCCTTTTGAAACAAGTATGAAACTTAAAGTGAGTACTGGTCGAGCAGTTGCTCCACTAGAATATGCTAGTGCCATTGGTAGTTTGATGTATGTTATGCATTGTACTAGACCTGACATTGCCTTTGATGTGAGCAAGTAAAGTCAGCACACTTGCAACCCGAGCCCCGATCACTAGAGTGAAGTATCTAGAGTTTTAGGTTACCTAAACCGGACTATTACTCTAAAACTAATATACACGTCATACCTTGGAGTTTTGGAAGGGTATTCTAACGCAAGTTGGATAGATCGTGCATGTGATTCCAAATTCATGATTGGTTGGATTA
This sequence comes from Logfia minima, assembly GCA_963921325.1. Taxonomy (NCBI): domain Eukaryota; kingdom Viridiplantae; phylum Streptophyta; class Magnoliopsida; order Asterales; family Asteraceae; genus Logfia; species Logfia minima. The sequence continues at coordinate 11,898,870 of OY992770.1, read as the reverse complement.
ACGTGTATAGCTCATTCTACTATGGAAGCTGAATTTATTGTTCTGGAGCAGGCAAAGAGGCCGAGTGGATTCGGGATTTCTTACGTGATATCAAATTGTTGCCTGATCCAGTGTCGTCAATTCCCATATACTGTGATGATAGTGAAACTTCTTTGTCTACACCTTATCACTTTGTGCACAGTGGAAAGTCGAGACATCTTCGTCAATTAATTGAGAATGGTACCATTAGCGTTGTATATGTCAAGTCTTGTAGAAACTTAGCAGATCCACTTACCAAGCCTCTGACGAGAGACTTGGTGAGTGCTACTACTAGAGACATGGGTCTGAAACCATAATCGAATCAGTTAGTGATGGAAACCCGACTTGGTTGTAGTGCTCCTACTTCACAAGTTTAACGGGTAATAACGAAGTCACTAGTTGATAGAAGGTGCTATAAGAGAATCGACTCATTTATAGTAAAGATAACACGACGTTGTCGAGAACAAGATGAGAATATTCTCTTAACAAAGCTTTAGAGGCATCTTAACTACAAAGATGTTAAAGAAGCTTTGCCTATGTGATCTAGAGGTGGTGCCGCCTTGAATAGGGAGTTGAGGTTTCTCTCTTAGAGGGTCATGAATCAGGATAAGGCACATGGCCGATAACCGCTCAACGAGAGTGTGATGGTTACGATGGGAAGTGTGTAGAAGTATGCTGGTGAAATCACAAGGTTCTTGGTTTAACCTTCGGACACCATTGAATCGATTTCACTTTGTATACTCTGAGTAAACGAGGTTTAATCGTAATGACATATTGTGACACAATTCATTAGAGTAGAAGAAAACTTTCCAACCTGGAGGGGGATTGTTGGAATTATTGTTGTTAGTTTGGCAAGTTTATCTTGTTGTACATGAAGGTACAAGTTCATAATGTGATGAACATGTCAATTGTGTTTGACCTGGTAAAATGAGAAGTCGGTGACATGGTATGCAATTAAAATTGAAACCATTGCCACTATCTCTATTTTTTAGGATACATATCATGATCAAATCTGATCAATGGGACCATGGATTTATCTTCCTCGTTGAGTATAAACGGACCAATATACATAAATTGCCACTCGTGAAAATTCATTTTCTGCCTACCGCCATCTATGTTGCAAATTAAAGTTGTTGCTACTTGATGTTTGTGTGTGAGGACTGTATAAATCCTGAAGTGCCCGGCTCGAAGACTCCAGCAACGTTTCGGGGTGACGTTCGTACTTAAAAGGACACGGAATTCGATCCCGTGCAGTCACGATGACACTTGCTATTCTGCTGTTGTAATTGTTGCTGATGTTTCTGATCAACATGTTGATGATAATGATCGATTGCTGTAGGTACTTCTTTGTTCCATTATTATGTTTCTATATGGTTCGATCGATTTACAACAGCATGCACACACATATTATTCCATAATCAATAGATATCATCCATCCTCAAGGACACATGTTATCATGCCTCATGTCCTTCACCTCAGTTGTATATTGTGTTTCACTCAGAAGTCTGATTCTTTTACGGTGTTTTGATGCCTTGAAAATCTTATACATACGTGTTATTTGTATCAACTCCAGGCTACCATTGGTATCGATTTCTTGTCTAAAACAATGTACCTTGAAGATAGAACAGTCCGGTTACAGCTTTGGTAAGTTTGTGCGTTGTGTTTCTTGTCTAAAACAAGTTATGTTATTTCTCTGCTTACATTTCATGGCATAACATTTCAGGGATACTGCTGGGCAGGAGAGATTTAGGAGTCTCATTCCAAGTCATATAAGAGATTCAACAGTTGCAGTAATTGTCTATGATGTTGCCAGTAAGTAGCACCTACCTTAAAAACTAAAACATGTCCGTGTTGGCATTTTCAAAATATATTACATTCTCACTGATCTTATTGATTAAACAGAGTGCCTAGAACGCAGAGAACATGTCTTTCTTTGTCTTCGACCCTTTAATAATTTACTTTTATTACTTTTTAGATCGACAGTCATTTTTGAATACTTCAAAGTGGATAGAAGAAGTACGTACTGAGCGAGGAAGCGATGTGATTATAGTCCTTGTTGGGAACAAAACTGATCTTGTTGACAAAAGGTGCAATTACTTGTTAATCTGTGTATTTCATGAATTTAAGATGCTGGTTCTCTTAACACTGGTCATAATATGCAAATTTATCTTACAGTCTTGTTTTGTTTCTCATAGAGGTGGCAAGTTCGACCCATATACTTATATTTATCTCTAACGGGTCAGATTGGTAAAAAAAAAAAAGTTATTCTAAAAGTGTCAAACAGGTGAAAGTCACCCAAAGTGTTTTTAATGCATAGAATCTTCTACATCATGTTATCAAAAATCTAGATTATAATTGAAATTATAGAAAAATATATGATAATCTTTTACACCCAAAATATTTATGTAACATATATGTTCTCTTAGGAAAAGAATTTCGTGTCAACCCAATCTGTCCTGTTTTGACCTCTTCCGTATCCGCCTATTTTGCCACCTCTTAATTCTTTTACAGTTTACTGTTTAAGGCAATTGCATATTAACATTATCTGTTCCAGTCTCTATTTCCTTAAAAATTGTCGTCAAATTGCAATTGTTTGGATGGTGCTGAGTTTTTTGTGCTTAAAAAGGCAAGTGTCGATTGAAGAAGGAGATGGCAAAGCTCGTGAACACGGTGTCATGTTTGTAGAAACCAGTGCAAAAGCTGGATTTAACATCAAGGTAACATACTTGCGATCTTATTATTCTGCTATCAAGTCCTTTTATAGCAAATATTATCACTACTAGGTTCATGGCGTAGTTAGATGCTGTTTGTGTTGAAGGTCATTTCACGATCGGCTTAGCTCGTCATACCACTTTTTACTACCTTCTTTGATATCCTGATATATTTATTTTAAACGAGCATTTACATGATGTCACTTCAATAAGTAAAATTGATCAGATCACTTTTTTGCTAAACAATAGGGCAGGGGCACAAAGGTGGTCGTAACATAGTAAAGTGATCAAATAAATGAAAGTTGATAGTAGATTAGCCAAAAAAACATTTTACCCTATGTTACATGGGAAAAACGTATTATGTCACCTATGGTTGTTGCATTTGTTCCAAAAGGATGATATAATGGTCAGATTTCTCTTGCTAAGTCGAGGGTAGTTAGATGCAATACAACAAATTATTTAAATGCACACACTTTTGCCACGAACCATCTGGCTGATAGAGAATTTATGATTTTGTTGCAGCCTTTATTCCGAAAGATTGCTGTTGCCTTGCCAGGGATGGAAACACTTTCCTCCACAAAACAGGAAGACATAGTTGATGTGAATTTGAAATCTGCGTCAAATCCGAACCACTCAGATCAGCAAGGCGGAGGCTGTGCATGCTAGATTACTTTAACTTCAATTAGTCAAATTCACTTGTATCTATTTGATTTTGAAACAAAATTTTGCATCTTTTATTTCCTAGATTTCCAATACTACGCTTTAAAATGACCTTTAATTTGTTCTCTAGTATTGATGAGTTTGTTGGGGGTGATGATATTTCTGTGTTACCGGATCATATAATCTTAAAACTCCCTTATACCTTTTTCATCTTAATTTATTTCCATTCCTTTCATTCCTTCAAAAAAAGTCGTCTTTTTTATCTGCACACTTAACTTAATTTGGTTCACGGTTCAATTTGCGACCAAACTTGTTCTAAACTGGAAATGAATGAGGTAACAACCACTTCCGTTTTTGGAAATGAAAGAGGTACCAACAGACATTTATTGAGTCTCTTAACCTTTAGTTTCTTAACAATACGTATTAGTGTATGAAATCACACAAATATTTCTTGCATCGCCTACCAATCTAACACGCGTGAAATTATGTCACTAAACTGCAATTAAAAACACAAATACGAAGTCAAATGAACAAACAATTCATAATACTTCGGCCCTTAAATTGACGCACACCCTTTGTATTTAACTGAAAAAAAGAAGTTACTATGGCAACAAACTTAAACATTCAAGCAAAATGATCACAAGATCTGCTGTTATACTGTACTGAGCCACAAAACCATGATATATAGAAGTAACGAAAATTAAATTAAGGTATCAAGAAATTAGAATACGTTATGGATGGAAAAAAGTGTCATGTTGCATTGTACCCATGGTTTGCACTAGGCCACCTTACACCTTACACACACCTAGCCAATATTTTAGCCAAAAAAGGCCATAAGGTTTCTTTTTTAGTCCCTAGAAACACACAATACAAACTTGAGCCATTTAACCTTCACCCAAATCTCATTTCATTTGTCCCAGTCACGGTCCCGCACGTCCATGGTCTCCCTCTTGGGGCCGAGACCACTTCCGACGTTCCCTCGGTGTTACACCCTCTCATTATGACCGCCATGGATAAAACCGAGAAGAATGTTGAATGTATCTTACAACATCTTATAGTGGACGTTGTATTCTTCGATTTGGCTCACTGGATTCCTGGAGTTTGTCGTCGAATTAAGGTCAAGTCGGTGAATTATTGTGTTATTACTCCAGTGACTGTTGGTTATGTATTCTCTCCGGCACGAAAAATTCGTTGGAAAGAGGTATTGTTGTTACATAAGTTAATATAATAACAACACAAAATTTTAGTATTAGAACCAATGACTTAAATTGATTATCTGATTATCACGATTTCTTTTGTTTAATTAGGGCATAAGTGAGACCGAACTCATGCATCCTCCAGCTGATTTTCCGTTACCATCAATCAAGTTTCACGCCCATGAAGTGCGTGAATTCACAGCAAGATCTAACATGACATTTGGTGGCAATATGACTTTTGTAGAACGTGGATATATCGGACTGAGTCAGGCTGATGCTTTAGCTTACAATGCATCTAAAGAACTTGAAGGACCTTTTAGTGACTACCTACAAACACAATTCAAAAAGCCCGTTTTACTAAGTGGTCCTATGATAAATGATCCACCAAATTCCACATTATCTGAAAATCTATCAAATTGGCTTGATAAGTTTGACACGAGTTCAGTTATTTACTGTGCATTTGGAAGTGAGTGTGCTCTAACCAAGGATCATATTCAAGAACTTTTGCTAGGATTCGAGCTCTCGGAAATGCCTTTTTTAGCTGCATTAAAATCACCAACAAGTGTCAAGTCAATTAATGAGGTAATCCCTAATGGATTGCTAGAAAGACTTGAAGGAAGAGGGTTAGTTTGTGGTGAATGGGTTCAACAAAACTTAATATTGAAACATAAGTCGATTGGTTGTTTTGTTACGCATTGTGGATGGGCTTCGTTATCTGAGGCATTAATTAACGAATGTCGATTGGTTTTGTTACCAAATGGAGGTGATCAAATAGTACATGCAAGGATAATGAGTGAAGTTTATAAGGTCGGAATTGAAGTGCATAAAGGAGAAGAAGATGGAGTGTTTACAAGAAATGATGTATTTGATGCAGTGAAAAAGGCGATGGATGAGAATTGTGAAGTTGGGAAACAAGTGAAAGAAAACCATGCCAAGATAAGAGAGTTATTATTGAATAAAGATGTGAAATGTTCATATATTGATAGTTTTAGTCAAGAGCTCCAAGAGTTTGTTTACTCATAATAAAATTTAAATTAAAAATTTATATCAAAATTAATAGTTGTAGATTCAAAACTCGTTATCAGCCTAAATAATAAATGGTTTTTCATTTGGTGTCCGTGTGTTTCTTCATTCCAACTCTTTAAAAAATTATATGATTTAGAAGATTTGAATTTGATTAAAATATTAATGATTTAGTTCATCATAAAAATCAACGGGATCATATGTTCTTCCTCTCTCTAAGTAATCATCCCCTCCGATCCCCACCAAATATTAATCACACAATAGGATACCATTACCATTAATTAACATTGATTTTCATAATTTAAGTGGTTAAACAAATTAATTAATTTAGTTATATTATTATTATTTTACTTCGATCGTACGAATTAATTGAGAATATACCATGGAGTACATTCTTTTTAACCTGATTTTGTTATCCTATCAGTATCAGAGTTTCACACAAACACTTATTAAATCAATCTTGTTTCTTTTAAACGAAACGTATATAAATAAATGCCATCAAAATTCGATACAATTAATACCCCAAAAACCCTAGGATTTCAGGTCTTCAATGTACGAGCTAATGTGACCGGTACGTACATTAAGTTTGATCGTCTGCTTCATTCATTCGATTTTTATTTTTATTATTATTATTTTTAATTTATTAATTTATTAATTTATACGCTCTCCTGTTTTTATTGTACTCATTTAATTGGATGTATGTACATACGTATATATGCATGCATACACATTAATTAGTCGTTTTATGCTCTTACGTAGAAATTATATATGTGAGAATGGTCAATATATATCATGATCAAAAATCAAAATTACGATCACGAGATTTAAACCCTAAATTATTCTTTAATTACAAAGTTTGAACTTTCAATTCCTTATTTGAAAATAAACTTTAAGTACCTATATATGGCAAGCTATAGATGCGTGCATCTCCGTATATTTTATTCAATTCTCTTCTATCGTTAAAAAAAACAATAATAACATATATAAACTTAAAATTAAAATATATATACTTGCACGATAAATCTAAAGAATATTGTCACTTGAATCAGTTATCAAGTATAATGGTGGTTTCATTTGAAGCGTTGGGAAAGGCGGGCGTTTCACTTGAAGCTTTGGCGATGGCGGGTATAGATAGCGATGAGTTCAGTATCGATTTAGCGGAATGGGAGCAATTACAGATGGGCCCACCGGCGCCCTATTTGTATGCTGACGATTATGAAATAGTTGAACAAAAACATGAACTTGAAAAGGAAGAAGAACGACAAGAAGAAAGAGATGATGAATATGACATCATAAACCATTTTGATCGGTTGTGGAGTTATAGTGATCGAAAACTAGTTGAAAGAGATTTCGAAAAAAGAGTTAATGATGCTTTTGGAATTCATTCCCCAAAATGTGTTGAGCGATTGCTGATGAAAGTTTGGAAGCAAATTCTATGAACCGTTAATTAGTTATTAGTTTTAGTTAGTAGGATGCTTATGAATCAAGTTTTGAATTTGTATTTTGTAACGGATTTCAAGTGTATTTTCAAAATTAAAGACATTTTGAACGTCCACAATCTTGATGTGTTGATGACGTGTTTACACAAGAACTTCGTATAGTTCAATTTTGATGTGGTGAGGTGCCTTAATAAGCAAGGTTAGGTTGATGACTTAATTCGATCAGTATTAACAACTTAACAGGTGTTGGTCCCCCGTGGATTAGTAGCACACTAAAAGTGACGAGGAAACCATCGCTAAATAAATAACAATAATGAAATAAAAATTCCAAAACCGTTGTGTGTTTATAAGGGATGCGTATACGATTTTACAATGGGTTTATAGTTTGAAAGTGTATCAAACTTTACATATATTAGTATTGTATGTATTCAACTTTGAAACCTTATATTATGTGTATTTAAGTTTAAAACTCGTCTATTATATATTTTTTTGACTACATAAACGGACTTTTTAATTTATATACATACAATAAATAGTTTCTGAACTTGAATATATACAATAGAAGTAATATGTAAATTTTGATACACTTTTAACTATAAATCTTTCTATAATATCATGCAATTATGTATATTTCATACATTTTCATATGCTAAAATAGATTACTGATTTTAAAAAAAAAGTTAGAGATTAGTACGTGAAATGTACTTAACTTTGGCTTAAACTCTATAGTGTGTATTCAACTTCATTTTTGTATTTTGTGCGAATTCAATTTTCAAATATCGTTATTGTACGTATTAATGGTACTTTTGCTGACGTGTCATTTGTATAAGGTGTCACATGTCATCCATACAGATTTTCATATCATCAAAAGTACTACCTAATACATACATTTAAAAGTTACATAGATATAATAAACTAAAATAAAACTAAATATACACCGTAAAAGTTAATTTAAAGTTACATGCATTATTGTTAATTAAATCAATACGCAACTGTATGCTTCAATTTGTTTATACAAGAATACTATTAATCCTAGCTAGCTTATTTGTCACATGCATAAACCAAGATAACTTTTTTGACTATTAGATAATTATAACTAATACTTGACAAGCAATTAACAATAACTACATATGAAAGAAAGAAAAAAAAAGAATCATATGATGAAAATTAATGGTCATCTGGTGGAACTTATGGACATCCTAATATATATCCTGTAGTTCTAATTGGCCCATATTTACATGAAAAATAATCATCAAATTAAGTCAAAGATATATCCAATTTCTAGACGTTATTAAGTCAGGAATTAATCCAGTTCACACTAAGTTAGATTTTGACTGTGGATAAATATTGTGTATTCACATTACGCATGAAACTATTAAATGACAAAAACGTCATCTATAACCTCATCCATCTCATGTTTATTAATTAATGATGATGATGATTTTGTTCCGTTCAAGCACCCTTTTAATTTGCAAAAGATATATTTCAAATTATAAATAACTCTATTTTACTCAACGGTCAATAAGAGAGTCACGAGCAACTTTACCTTTCAATTCAACCCTAAAAAGTACTAATATGTCACACTTTGTAAATTCACATCCGAAATTGGAGTAAGCTAGACAACTATATATATATACATAATACATGAGAAAACAAACATATGTTTCAATATACTCCATATAGATTTAATTAAACTTAAGCAAGCAATATTGTTTATATACAAAGAAGAAATGTCATTTTCAATCGAAGCTTTGGCAATGGCGGGAGTAGACTACAACGAGTGGGGTTTTGATTTTGATGAATGGGAGCGTATGGAGCTCGGCCCACCTCCACCTCATTTATATGCTGATGATTGTGAAGAACATGAGCACGAGCATGAACATGAACGTGAATGTGAGGATGAACATGAATGTGAAGAAGATGAAAGGGGTGAAGAAATCGTTATGATGCCAACGATCACTATAGATGAATTATTCTGTGGATCTAGAAAAGCCGAAAAGTTGTGGGAATATGTTTTGAATGGAAGAATTAATCGTGATGATGATTTTCTAGTGCAGTCACCAAAATCTTGTAATAAGTTTGTAAATCAAGATCATGGTATTAAGAGATTGAAGATGTTCGTAGATGTGATTATAGTGATCGATTAGATTCCTAAGGATGTTGATATCTTAGTTGTAGATTCGTTCTTTTAATCTGTAGACCGATGTAAGGTTATGATAAGGTTGTATATATGGTTTCAATGTAATTATGTAAATTCTACAAGTGTATTTACGCTTTGTTGAACTCTAGCTCTAATCAAATCAGTGAGTCTTCGGGATCATACCCAAACAACTAGAATTTATACTAATGTTCGTGTAACGAGAGAAAGAAAATATGTTTGTCATTGAATATGTGTAAGACTTATATGCATTACATCTAACTTATTCTTCAACATAACTTATAATTCTACAATTTTTTTTAATAAAAAGTTGTACTATTAAAAAATACAAAGTATGTTATTCACATTTGCATTATAAACTGTTATTCTTATTTGCATAGTCTTATTATTCAAGTTGTTTTGTTTAAAAATCCTTTAAGTTAAATCTTCTTTAGCCGAAATAGCAATAATTTGATATGAACGACGCGTGACATATATTAAGTAAAACAAGGGTTTATTGTTCAACTTTTTTTGAACAAAGGATATTATTAAATTAGCAAGAAGCTTGAACAAAACATGACAAGGAGGTGAGTAGAAATAAGCTCAAGTCACAAGATCAATCTTTCCATTTTACATTTACATCACAACACCTATTAGTAATTCAAAAAAAAAAAAAGTTTAACATTGTTTTCAAAGGTGTTACTTTCCGGCCTCTTGTCATTAAAGACAACCTCATTTCTAAACTCTCAAGTGATCTAAAATGTTGTGTGAATAACAACCGCAAAGTACTTCTTAACCTTGTGATTGACATTCACAAGATTAGGAATGTTAAAAAATCATTAATGTTAAGAAGACGCAGTTGAGTAATTTTCTACCAACTAAAACCATTTTCTCAAAACTTCATGACAACGCAACACTCTGTAAATAATGTCTGAAATAACTATTGGCTTTTCAATTTGTCGATTATACACTTTTAACTTTACTTTTACTAAAGATTATTAAAAGATAGATTTTTTTTCTTTTTGCGGGTCATTAAAAGTTTTTATAATAATCTATTATTAGATATAAATTAATATTTTTAAATATGTTATAATATTTAATAATAGAAATCATCTTTTTTAAAACTATTTTTTATATAAAAAAAAAATCACTTAAAAGTTAAAAGTGACACGAAAAAAATCATATTTGCATGATTGAATTGCTTAGAAAAGTTAGATGGCTTAAAAGAAACAAATTGAAAAGTAGATATAAATTTGTTCTAGGTAAATAACCTTAAAAGAACTACACATATGAACTTAAAAGAAGAAGAAAACAACTTATAAATATATAATTTATTGTTGAAATTTTTACGAGTTATGAATTGAATCAAAAATTCAAAATACGAGGCTATTCGAATCTCGCCTTAAAAATGACTTTAACTCTTACAAGTCGTGTGGCTCTTTCAAGTCTTATGTAACTCTTACAAGTCAAAAAATTAGACAAAATTTTAGTGTAATGTAATACAAAATATAAAAAGGACAAACATAGACAAAGAAATGACTATAATCTATTTTAAACTAAATATTTATGTCGATTTCCGATCAAAGAGTTCATTATCGACTTTTAGAATGTTTCACTTATCTGAAGAATAAAAATCTTAAACAATAATATATATATACATATACATATTATATTAATATATGTTAAAAAAGAGTGGTTATTACAAATCGAGTCAAATTACGAATTATAACTTAAACTTAAAAAACTTAACGACTATAAAATAATTTTTTTCCCACGCATAAAAAGTTACTAGTATAATTAAAGTCAGATTCAACATTTAAAAGTAAGACTTTCAAGTCAGGAACTAATTCAGTTGCTCACACCAAGTTACATGTTGACTGTTGACAAATATAGTATTCACATTATAAGCTTCTGCTTACGAATGCAAGAATTAAATGACATACGTCATATATAACCTCATCTCATAATATTTTATCAACAATGATTATGCCATTTAGTTCCATTAATATTCTAACAGCCTTATCAAAAAATGTATATAAATTCAAATTTATGTGTCAATGGTCAATAAGATGGTCACGGGCAAGTTTACCTTTCAATAAAACCCTAAAAAGTACTATCATGTCACACTTTGAAATTTCCACATTTGGATTTGGAGGAAGCTAGGCAACTAAATATATATATATAATACATACGAAAACAAACATATGTTTCAATATAGTACTCTGTATATATTGATTAAACTCAATTAAACAAGCAATGTTTTGTGTATAAAAAACAAAGAAATGTCGTTTTCAATCGAAGCATTGGCAATGGCGGGAGTAGACTACAACGAGTGGGGTATTGATTTTGACGAATGGAAGTGTATGGAGCTCGGCCTACCTCCACCTCATTTATACGCTGGTGATAGTGAAGAACATGAACATGAACATGAACGTGAACATGAACGTAAATGTGAGCGTGAGCATGAACTTGAACATGAACGTCAATGTGAAAAAGATGAAAACGGTGAAGAAACCCTTATGACGCCAACGATCGCTATAGATGAATTGTTGTGTGGGTCCAGAGAAGCCGAAAATATGTGGGAAGATGTTTTGAATGGAAGAATTAATAGTTACGATGATGTTATAGTGCAGTCACCAACAATTAAGAAGGATGTTATTAAGCGATTAAAGATGGTGGTGGTTGTGATGATGGTAATTAGATTTCTAAGAAAGCAAATTCTATGAACAATAATTAGTAAGAAGGATGTTGATATGTTAGTTTTAAGTTTATTTTGTAGATTGATTTTAGGGGGGAAAATGGCTGGTTTCAATGAATGTATGATTAGATATATTTGTTTTATAAATCTGTTTATGTTATATTTTGATGTTGGTACTTACTATGATCAATTGTGCATACTTTATGTTATGCTTTGGTTTGAGTACAATCAATGACAATTTATTCCCGTAGGCCGTAGTTAATGGAATGAATATAAAGGTTCTTGCCGTAAAATAAAATCAACCAGATAAGCATTGTTTCATTTCTTATAAGTTAAACTAGAAATTAAATATCATATCATTGCATGAAACTTCATTTAATTCCTTTTGATCTAAGAGCATCTCCGATGGGTCTAGGTGTCAAGGTGTAATGAATAAATGAAGATAGCATGGCTCTGTGTAATACCATTGTAGAAATGCCAAGTAGTCAAGCGTCTTAAGATGCATTTGTGTCTGTATACTCGTGTATTGAAATGGAGTAGTAGGGCTCAAATCAGAGGCGGAATTAGAATGAGGGTAGCGGGGCAGTCGGCCCCTAAGAAATTTTAAATTATGTAAAAGAAGTTTAAGAGTTTTAAATATATATTGTATATTTTACCCCTTGAAAAAAAAGAAAAGAAAGGGTTTTCTCTTATCCCCTCAACAAACAAATCCTAACTCTGCCGCTATGTCAAACTCACGTTTTACATGAAAATAGGATGCCCAATTAAAATTCCTATTGCATTTTCAGAGGGCTGAACAAGAATTGGATTAAATTATTCACATTAACACGTTGAGTATGTTTATATTTTTGGCTTTTTATGTTTTATTTTTTATTTTTTATTATTTTATTTTCTTATGTGAGTTAAAAACAATTTACAAAAATCTCATTTACTTGTTCTACGAGGATTTCTAGCAATATTAATTATTTTGTCAAAGTGTTACCTTACTGTTTAGTTATTTATAGTTAAACATATTAAAATTAATATAAATATGAAAAATAAATTAATAGTATTTATTATTTATTTATTTAGATTTATATGCGTATTCCTTTTTTCTTTTTTTTCCACTCCTTTTTTAGTTTTGTAATATTTTGCTCAATAGGCTTGTGGTGCTTCCGATTAAATTTGTTACAATTCGATAGTTTTTGATTCTATGTTTTTTTAATTGCAGCTTTAATTACATATTTATCTTTTAAGTAATGATAAATATAAAGTAAGTAGTTAAAAAAAAAAAAGTACGGTGACGTGTCAATCTAATGAATTCTGTTAAGTTTAATGCATTGTAAAAATTTTACTGAAATTGATGAAATGCTGATGTTGCAGTGTATTAAATTCTTTAGAGTGTAATGCATCGAAGATACTCTAATTATTTGCTCGCTAGAAAATAGTTCATTGACGAGTGGTGTTGTTTTAAATTGCATGTGTTTGGAATCTGCATATTGATGCGTAGTGCATGCAAATGGACAAAAATATTGTATCGAAACTATTTTTTTTTTAATCTTACCTTTTTTTGATATTTTTTTTATTTTCAAATTGAATGCTATCTTTACTAGAAGTTCTTGAAAACATTCAATCAGCATAATATCGTGGAAGAAAAGGGAAAAAGAATAAGGTACTAAATCGATCACGAGTTGCACAGGAAGAAAGTATATGCATGTAGGGTAACGGTCAATAATATGGTCACGAGCAACTTTGACTTAATTATACCTTACGATAGTTTGAAATTTCATATTCAAACAAAACCATATGCGTTCATGCATGCATGTGTATGTACTTTTTTCTTTTTGTTTTCTTTCTATAAACCTAGCTAGCTACGACTAATCAACTTAAGCTGGCCAGTTATTAATTATATATGAAGCTTAAACCCACGATCTATTAGTCCATGAGCTAATCACAATATTACATATCAATTGGACAATCGCAAATGCCTTTTGGTAGCTAGGTAGGTTCGTGCATCTGCATGTGCATGTACATCAGTATCGATATTAATAGTGTATATATAAATGTACCTGTATCATATGAATGTGTACAGGGACAGGGGTAAAGTCTGGATTATCATTCAAGGGGGGGTACTTCATAGTAGAATAACAATGCCAAAGTTATATCGAACCAAGATAAAACGGTCTCATGAACAAATTGAACAATGAAAGTTTTATTTGATTGTAACAATATATAAAAATTATGGATCAACAAACAATTGAGTGGACACCAAATTGTGAAGTACTTTAGAGTAAAAATCTATCTTAAGCTGAAATAATATTAAATAATTTGAGTTGATTGTGTGTTGAGAGAATCGAATTGAACATCATTTAGGGTCTCCTTATCTGTACCATTGTATGTGTACGCATGACTTCTTTATAGTGATGTAAATACAAAACGTACTTATATAACATCTACAAGTAAAAGTGAAAAAAGTTTCATTAACCTCGTAATTAAGTGTCCGGAAATATAAAAATAAATCGATTGCATCTCTAGTTACAAAGTGCAAACCGCAAGAATTAAAAGTCGAGTACTCTTTTGACTTGTTATTGATAGATACGACATGTTTTTGTTAACCTCTCAATACTTACCGTTAGAGTTGGGCTATTGTTAACTTAGGGTTAGAATTTAACTTACTTAATTAATAATACTCAAAAGGTGAATTAATATTAAAGTGTGTGAGCATATATGTTATTGTTTTGTTGATTATTCCTGGTCCATACGTACACAAAAGAGTATCCTCGTGACCAAGAATCAGATTAGGATTCAATTCACACTAATTTTAGATATGTTTTCACATTAGCTTCGCTTTGTGTACGTAAACGTACGGCATTTATTTAAGTCAATTACCAAACGTCATAGATCATATTCATGATTATGTACGTCATGTAGTAACCTTCCAGAAACTCGTTCAAATATATAGTACGTATAAACACAATCACATGTATATGTCAATACTCAATAACTTTGTACTTTAGTTACATGTAAACATGTATTGCGAACGGTCTTTTGTCAAACAACCTTCAATTTGATTGACGTAAGTATAACACTAATCTAGCCATGATAAAATCGCAACTCAAAAAAGTGTACAACACAAACGCGATAGATGTGCTGGCTGTTTACTCTTTTTTTTCATTAAGTCTTAAATGGGTATCGACTGCTATATGAATATAAATAGCCATATGAAGTAAGTTGCAGATGATTAATTGTTGTTTATTCATGACTATAGCCTGACAGAGGACGTATGTTGACGCCGGACATGGCTAAATAGTTTTGGGAGGAACGGACCAGATGTAGAAGATGACACAAGGAAATAGAAGATGAGGGTAATATTGACAAAGTAACAAGCTATATGGGGATGTCCGGATGACACTGGTTTTTGAGATGAGCGAAAAATCCCCCCAAGCAAATTCTCTTAATTTTTAAGGCCCAAAGAAACACCCATGAATGACCGAATAATCTCTCTCTTCAACATAGCCCACTAAACTTTAAATAAACAGACCCTAAAATATAATCGTTATGCACTCATTTTGGAACAACTGGGACATGGACCTCTTGCATGGAAAATACATCTAACCTTTTAGGCCCAAGTGCCCAACCCACCGAAATACCGAATCAAGGAAAAACTAGAATTACATAGAGTTGTGAGTTATTCATAAGTCATGTACGTTGGAATGTGATGAGGTACTTACCCCTTCATCCAATCAGAAATACGCATGATGAGGTATCGAGCCAAAGTTTAAACCGAAGGACACGGTATGGTCGAAGGACAATGTATGACCCGATACATAATGAGTCCATCATGTTAGATAACTCAAGCCCAAGGCCGAAGGGATACATAACGAGAAGCCGATGGACGACACCAACATTGATGGGTCAACATAAATGGTGCAAGACAACAGGCTAAACTACCAAACTAATGAGTTGGCATGACAGAAAGAATGTTGAAGACGTGATGAGGTAAGCCGAATAGAAAATGACACAAGAGATCATACTCAACAACGATATCTCGGTAAGAATCCGTATGTTCTATCTAATACTTTAAAAGAAGAAAGGATCACACAAGTAGATGGTATACAATATAGATGAAATACAATACTGAGATATGAGGAGTGTTACTCATAAATGGAACACCAAGACAGGGGCGGGTCTGATATACAGATATGGGGTGCCGTGGACCCCATTCAAGTGGCCCAGCTAGTAGTAAATCTATGACAAATATTACTTGGCCCCCTGGCCGAATTATTTTATGACCTCCAAATTATAATCTTAAATGAAAATATGCCTAAGCCTGCCTTTTATTAATATAAAAAAATAAAAATCTCAAAATGATATATCGCATCAATACTAATGTCATTTTATTTTCTTTTGACTCGGCATGTCATTATCTCTTTTAAACTCTTAATTCTAAATTTTTTTATACCCACCTTCAATAAAGGGTCAGTAATCTAAATCCTTAATTTGGTTCTAAACCCTAACTTCTACTTTTATTTTTCTGATTATTATGAGAAGTTCATAGTTAATACTTGCTAGTTAGGCATAATTTTTTGTGTAAGTTGTAATTTTGCAATTTTGATTACATATTTGATAAATCTAGTGTTTTCATAAACTACTTATGTTCATTTTGGCTATTTAATTAGTGTTTTAATGTTATTTAGGTTGCTTTTAAGTATTTTTAACTTAGTTTAGCTAGTTTTCATGTCGTTTGTGTCGCTTCTAAGTTGTTTGTCTACTTATTAAGCTAACAATGTGCTTTTAAGTATTAAAAGTACATGGATCGTTCATGTGGTTTGTTAAAGAAAAAAACATGTTGCGTCTTTAAAATTTCTTTTGACGTGGATAATCCTTGTGATTGCAAAATGTTATGCGGATTGGCCTTGGGTCAAACGGGTGTAAGTGTGTGACACTAAATGTGATGATACAATGGTCATTTTCATTAATTAAAGGACCACGAGGGTAATTTCGTAAAACACAGGGACCATCCGTGTACTTTTAATTTTCAAATTGTAAATTCATTAGATAATCCTTTTTTTAATTGTATTTAATTAATTTAGTTTTTAAATAAGCTTTTAAATTTAATTTAATTATTATTTTTTTAACTTTCTTTTTTACACTTAAAATTATCAACTTAAATATTTGTTAATTTCAGTATTTGTAACTGTTTTAATCTACACCAACTCACTAAGAACAATATAGTTTTAAAACAACCACTACCAACTCACTAAGAACAACATACTTTTAAGTTTTTGTAATGTATTAATTGTAACATCCTAAATTTCATATTAGAATGATATTTAATGTTTAGCAATGTATAGTGTTTAATTATGTAAATGGAAGATAAGTGTACTTGTAAAAGTTTAGAATTCTTAAGCAACCCACTCATTTCGCAGCCCTATAACTTGTAATCTTTAATGATTTAGACCAAACGTTAAGCTTAAGAGTTGTAGTTCATGTCTCAAGCTTTTCAGGGATATAAGATTCATCCAAAACGGATATCGTATGAGAGAGTTATGGTGGCTTGAAGTTGAATGCAACTTCATTTTGAGTGCTGTCAAAATATTGACCCAAATATCGTGTGCAGACCCCTCTTTTTTAGCCCTATAACTCATAATCCTTTGATATTCAAACCAAACGTAAAACATAAGAGTTGTAGTCCATGCTCCAAGGTTTTCAGGGATGTAAGATTCTTCCAAAACGGAGGTCGTATGAAGAAGTTATAGTGGTTTAAAGTTGGTTACAGATTCATTTTTAGTGCTGTCAAAAGTAAAATTGTGTGCAACCCCCTCTGTTTTCAGCCCTATAACTCATGATCCGTTGCGATTCAGAACAAAAGTAACAGATGAAAGATGTAGTCCCTGTTCCAAGGTTTTCAGGGATATAAGATTCGTCCAAAACGGAGGTCATATGAAGAAATTATAGTGGTTTAAAGTTGGCTACAGAGTCATTTTTAGTGCAGCCCAATATTGACTAAGTTGACCCGGGTTGACCATGTTTGACCACGAATATAAAAGCCAAACACTCACTTTCTTTTCATTTTTTCACCCCAAAACTCCCTCTGGAGCTTAAGTGTGTGTGTTCTTGGTGGATTTATTGTGTGAAGTCAAATTTCAACGGAAATCAAAGGCAAAACAAAGGGTTTTTGCTATCCAACCCAAGAATTCAAGGTAATAGCTCATATCCACTCTTTCTATGGTTGAATTTTCTTATTTTGAACACCTTCATAAACCCTAATTTCAGCAAGAAGCTTGCATGTGTGAATCAAAGATTTGTGATAGTAAATTGAACATGTTTAAGCATAGATTAACAACATTTTCATCCTTGTACGAGAAAATTCATATCAAATCAACAAAAATTCGTATAGGGATGAATCCAGTGGCATATGAAAGATATTTATGTCTATTGTGTTTTGTATTTAGACATAGTAAACCAATTTCAATCTTAGGATGGGTAAAAATGCGATTTTCTGCTGTTGTACTTCATTTGGACAGCATGTAGCTGCTGTAGTAGAATATTCATAGAAAATTGAGAAAAAATCCTAAAAATATGAATAAGTAGGCTCTGGAAAGGTAAGAGAAAGACCTATAATTCGTATTTAGAAATGAATTGATGATTTTAAGTCTAAGAAGGGTAAAACAGCGCTGCAAGTCAAAGCTGTACATAAGCCTAACAAGGCATAGAAGTTGAGACCATTGTGAATTCATAGTCTTAGTACCTTGCTTAATGTGAATGAATGGAATCCATTTCTATAGGTATCGAAGGAGCGAAGGAGCAAGTAAAGAGAGTATATTGTGAAAACTTAGTTAGACCTCTCTAACTAATTGAGGTGAGTACATGTGGATTTTCAAATGGGTACATAGCAAAACAAGGTTTTCTATTGTAGTTGTATGTTCATATCAACCTATGTTAGTGTTGAAAATTATTTGATCTAATATTTCGAATGGTTTTACGTGCATTGCTATGAGTTATTGTTATTAAAGTACATAGCATGCTAGTTGAATTCTATTGACTTGGTTAAGTTGTTTATTGATTGAGATTTGATTTTATGACATGAATGCATTCATTGTTTTCTTTGTCCGGACTAGTTAACCCATAAATGGGGAAGACCATGAGACTCTACTGGGATGGTACCTCCCAGCGCAAGGTAGATGTCTATAGAGATGTTAACCCGGAAACGGGAGAGACCATGACCTTGATAGGATTGGAGGCATTCCAACTATCTTGGCAGCTTACCTAAGTTAACCCGGAAACGGGGAAGTTTACTACGGGGAGGCCCGTAGATGTTTTACCTAAGTTAACCCGGAAACGGGGAAGTTTTCCTACGGAGAGGTCCGTAGTTTTATGTTTATGAGAATGAGATTGTTTTTATGAAAGTTTCAGTTTATATGTTTCTTATAAAGTATTTTCAGAAATTTTATATCTTGTTGGGTCTAAACCCATGTATCTCACGAGGCTTTATGTCTTACGTATTGTTTGTTTCAAAATTGCTATGTACTCAGGATCTGGAGCCAAAGAATAGAAGTGTAGAGATTAGTTGAAGACTTTTGGAGACTAGTATGGACTTAGCTTTTATACTAAATTATCTCTTAACTATGGTTGTGATGTTGATTTGTAATACCCAAGAAATTGTAAACTCTGATATAACTTATGATGTTTTGTGGCTTTTGTTAAACCATATTTTGATGCATGACTATATGTCATGAGATTTATGTCAACCATAGTTTAATTAGAAAAAAAAAATAGATTTAAATGAATTGGGGTGTTACATTAATGTTATCATATTTGTTCGATTTTATTTGTTTGTTTTTCTTTTTCAGATCCAATCAATTTAGTGAGAGCTTTTTTACATGCGTTTTTGTAGATGGTAAATGGTGGCTTACAATATTATACTTGTTGTCCTTTTATTAAAAAATAAAAAATTACAAAAATAAAATTTTTGAAATTTAATGAATTTAAAAAAAAATACATTATAAAAAATTGAATTTCGTTAGATACTAATTGAATTTAAAATTTGAAAAATAAAGTAATTAACTATAATTAAAAAATATAATTTAATTAATTAATTAATCCTCTCGAGTTTCTTAGTACTCGTATTGGCAGCATGGAGGAGATGTAACAAGCCTCAAGATCTGGGTAAGTTAGGTAAACATGATAAGATATAGCGGGACTGATAACAAAGATACCAACTAACTCAAGACAGTTGTAATTACGTTTATGGATGCAAGAAGATTGCGTCAACGTATCTTCATAAAGTACTGTCATTAAATCTATAATTCATAATAGATTCAACAACTGTAATGGAATGTTGCCTGGTGCGATGATCATCATTGAAACTGTGGTGATCTTCTTATTCTTTCCCTTTAATAAAGAAGATGTTGGCATTTGCCATGATGCAACTTTTAACAATTACACACCTCGAAATTTCTCCTCTAGTAGCAGTATATATATACTGAGAGAGATAGTTGAAAGTTTAGAAACAACTGATATTTAGTTACTTGGGAAGTTGTTAAATTCTTATATTTATAATACTCCATATTGGAGCAGTGGAGCAGGTATATGCATTGTATAATCAATTGATAATAGTGTGAGAGTCTAGTGTTATTGTAAGGAGTCAATTACAATTTCCAACATGGTTAGGATCTCCGCACCCACAAAAGTGACAGTCAATGTGGTTTACGTAATTACGTTAGCGGTCCTTTAATTAATGACTTGCGTGACAATTTATCAAAATTCACCATATTTGAGAGTTTTTCTAACAAGCGAGTCTGCTTTCTCTCACTCTAACTTTTGTGTGTCTCTTTCTCTCTCAAATATGATGAGTTTCGATATATTGTCAAATTGTAAGTTTTAAACCAGATTCAACGCCTATCCCGTAAACCAAACTTCTTTTATGATTTATATTTCTTAAACCCATTACCAAACCTCCCTACTAAACACCTCTAAAATAAAAATAATAATATTATTATAATTTATTGTTATTATTTAAAGTGAACTTTATAAATTCAATACTTTTAAGTTCGATTTGACTCAACTTTTAACACTTTCATATTTGAGTCGACTCGAAATTTATTACTGATATGATAAATATCTAACAATAGAATTCATGTATGCTCAAATGTAAGATGGCACCAAGATGACAAGATTCACCAATTAATACTCAAACTTGACTTGTAAGTCTAGTTGAGTAATTGTAGTACGACTTCAATTTGGACCGAGTCAACTTCAAAAGTTTTCTTAGTTGATCGAAAATAACTCATAAATTACTCCGTAACTCGACTCGATTACATGGGAAGTTGACCTCCATGGCTCCATGACATGACTGATCTTTTGGAACCTCGAGTTTGGATTTTGGGCCTATAGGGCCATTGGGCCTGGGTCCCTAAATGTAAGGTTGCCCGGAGTTGGGCGTACCTATATCAACAACTTTTGATTTGATTTGTTACGGTGCCATCTAGTAAAATTGTTAGGCAAAAATAGTACACACGGTTTGACGTTGTTGCTTTTCCCAAGAAAAGTACTATCTCAATTCTCATCCCATCGCTCTCAATAATAATCTTTCATATTTGTCGTCAAAATTGTCGTACCCAACTAAATATATATATACACACATCTAATTTTGTATTATTATTATTATATACTTTAAGAAACAATGCAAAACACGATCACCTCTACCAAACTCAATTTGACTTCCCCAATATTTTGATCCATTCTATAATCCCATTTTTTTCTGTTAATTAGTTAATTAATTTATCGCATGTGATTGAAGATGTCATCAATTGATCTGGAATCAATATCGGAAGCAACATCAGGAGCAATTGGAGCTGTTTTGAGTACAACTATTTTGTATCCACTTGATACTTGTAAAGCCAAGTATCAAGCTGAAGTTCGTTCTCATGGTCGCCAAAAATACAGGTTTTTTTCTTTTTCTAACTTATTCTAATCTATATGTTTATATGTGTGATTTGATTAATTATATCGGTGCTTATATGTGATCTACTGAATATTGTTTGTAGAAAATGAATCACATCAGTTTATGGTATTTTTACAAGATTCGACCTTTAACTGTCTTATAAAGTCAAAGTTGATGTTGATTTTGTCACAATTAAGGAGCTTTTTCATATTGAACTTTAGGATTTAACAATTGAAAATATTATTGCTTTTCAAGATTTTTGATAGTGTGCATCATGTTTAATATCTGTGTTTGAGATTCTGCTATTTGTTGTCTCTTCTGAATATGAGTTAGGGGGTGTTTGGATTTGTGTTTTCATTGTGATTATTACAGCTTTAGGATCATGATCTGAATATAATAGTCAATAATCGCCTGCCTAAAATTATTGATGGTTAGGTAATTTTATGTTAGTGATGATTAGGTAATTTTACTTTTATCTCAACCAGTTTTCTTGAAAGAATCAGAAAACTATAATCATAATCCTAACTGGCTGAGATGGACATCCGAAACACTAAGCAATAATGTACTAATATATTGAAGGACCTCGTGATCTACTTTAGACTGCCTACTGATCTGACTCGAAATCACTTCTTAGTATGTTGTTGCTTTTTCTGAACCGGTTTTCGCAAATTGAAATTCTAATGGCTGTTAGTTATCTAAGCTGGTAAGCAACTCATTTTGAGTTTAGTCTGAAATGACCAAGCTTCACCTTGTAAGAATGTGGAGTTGTGGACGATAGTCTTTTTCACTTCACACGTTTTACGTGACCAACTTTATGTTAAAAAAAACTTCAAAATATACTGGTTGATAATCCTTATTGTTTCTTGTTACTTCTTTGCTTTTGCTCAAGTGGAAAATATCTATCTAATGTTTGATATGTACGCATGATGCTTCGACTTCATATGTTAGTTGATCATTTGATGGTCTTGAAGTCTAGGATTTATTACTTATTTCATAGTATTTGGCACTATCCTAAAACTTCAATACCGTTGGCGAAAATTTGAAAATTTCAGTAAAATTTATGGACTATTCTGAATACAGAGACTTGTAATTTTTAGAATGCTTAATTACTTAAACCTTTTGTTGCTCAAGGCCAGATTATCATTAATTTCAGGTTCTTACAGAAGTTCAGGTGTTCATCATAAATCTTTTAATAACTTAAGCTAATTTATGAAATTTTTATCCCCAATTCATAAGACGACCAAAGTTTCTCACAAAGTTGTCCTTTTTAGTCATAATCATCTGGTAATGCCATAAATCATACAGTAATGATTTTTCAAAAACTTAAAACATATAACTATTTGATCATTACAACTTCAAACAGCAAAAGCACTTCAAACATCATCTCCGATAGTCTGTTTCTCTTGCAAGTTGCAACTAATCTTTTGATGCTGGTAATTAAATCGCACATAATCATTTCCGAAGCGGATATCCAAACATTCCCTTGCAGTTGTCTTTTAAACAAGTATTCAAGTCTGATGACGCTCTCTTCTGGGTCATGCAGGAAACTATCAGATGTTTTGTGGGAGGCGGTATCCACGGGTCGAATTGTATCATTGTATCAGGGCCTTGGAACCAAGAATTTACAATCATTTATTGCACAATTTGTATACTTTTATGGATATAGCTACTTTAAAAGGTTATACCAAGTAAAATACGGTACAAAATCTATCGGAACAAAAGCCAATTTGATACTTGCAGCTTCTGCTGGAGCCTGTACTGCAATTATAACCCAGGTTAGAAATATATCCTCCAAATTTATTTAATTTTATTTGCTTAATATTCAGTTGTTGAACTCTGCCCTTCAAATTGTACTGGTAAACTTTCAATATATTATGATATTTTTTTCATATGTATAATAACTACTAAAGCTGCATCTAACATTGTAATGTAGCCTCTCGATACGGCATCATCAAGAATGCAAACTAGTGCATTCGGTAGATCAAAAGGTCTTTGGGCAATGCTTACGGAAGGCAGTTGGAGTGAAGCATTTGACGGGCTTGGCATTTCCTTACTGTTAACTTCCAATCCTGCAATTCAGGTAGATTACCTTATGATTATATATTTTGATTTCGTTATTGTACAGCAAATGTTAAGTTTTGATGTATGTCTCATAATATCTCAGTATTATAGTGCACAATGAGAACACTTTTTCTATAGTCGCGGGTAAAGGTTGGGTGCTGGTCTAAACAGATGACTTTTAGGACAGGTCAAAAGGGTTGGTTTGACCCATCAATAACTTTTTGTGTTCTTTGACATAAGTTACTTAATCATCCACATTTAAACAGTTGGACTTAGATGACATGTTTCCCTTTTGAGATAATCTTGTATCCAGTTGACCTGTTATTAGGTACTTATAAATAACTCTAATCGACTCATTTTTAATTTATGTATGCAGTACACGGTATTTGATCAGCTGAAGCAAAAACTTTTAGACGGGAAACTGAAAAAAGCAGGAAACGGATCGTCTCCTGAATCCCTTTCTGCATTTTCTGCCTTTCTGCTTGGTGCAATCTCTAAAAGCATTGCAACTGTTCTTACATATCCAGCAATCAGGTTCATATAATAACTTCCCTTTGTGGCAAAATATTATGTTTTGTGCAACTTTTTCTAAACATTTTTATATCAGTTTTAGGTGTAAAATACTGAACTTTTTGGATGTGATATATAGGTGCAAGGTCATGATTCAGGCTGCAGATCCAAGTGATGATGAAACCAAAGAAATAAAAAAGAAAGAACGGAAAACACTATCAGGCGTTCTCAATGCTATTTGGAAACGAGAAGGAGTTCTTGGGTTTTTTAAGGGATTAGATGCTCAAATTTTGAAGACAGTTTTAAGCTCAGCATTACTTCTGATGATAAAAGAAAAAATAACAGCGACAACTTGGGTACTCTTACTTGCAATTAAAAGGTCTCTCATGGTCACACAAGGAAGATTAAAGGGCTGAGTAAACAAGTAAGAATAGTTCTCTTTGATTAGTCATGTAATTCATACTTGCATGGTGTAAAAAGAAAATAAGATTAACATTCTATCATTGTCACTTGAAATACAAGAATCAAAAATAGTCTCTAATTCTATTTTTAAGGAGGTCTTATTGTCGTTTGCGGACTACATTCACAACTTTGATTAGTTATATAATGTTAAAGGTATAGAGATTCATGTGACATGTCGATTTTCCAAAGAATTATCGGTTAACAAGAAAAGTTATTGGCGTTGAGCCCGTTCTAGTTATTATTTGTAGATTGATGACTTCTCAAATCATCAGTAATTATGTATCGGATGTCACATTTTGACATGTTTACTTATGAATGGTCAATTCGGGTTATGTTTTATGATCAATTTGAGTTATGTTTTATCTTGACTCAGTCAAATAGGTTTGAAAGACTTTTAAAGTCTAGTTTTAATGTTGGTGCGTCAAAGGCAAAAAGAATTACCCCATTTCCTTCTTTACTTTTTACGTCTTTAAAGTTTTCTACGTAAAACAAATTAATACATTATGACCTCTATGCACATTCATGTTTGCAGCCAACACGGCAGAATCATTAACTTGCATCTATAATTTAAGGGCTACAATCACATGGATTTAGGAGTGGAGTCTTGAGATCATGTTCCATTTTAATTATACTTGGATAAATTATATTATTATACAACTAGCTTATTACTGACCCGTGTAGTTACGGGTTTGATGAAAATTAAAATAATAAAATTATTTGATAAATTTTGTAAGTTTTATGTATTAAATTTTGTATTATTATATAGTCTAAGGCAATTTAGTAATGCATTTATGTAGTCATAAAAAATGGTAAACAAAACTTCCAAGAGTGGAAAATATTGCATAAATTCATTGAACTAAAAGAAAACATATTATAATCACCTCATGGAGATGGAATATATCATTAATAGTCTAAAAACAATTGAATATTGAAAGCATATGGTTTAAATAAAGTTGGATAACAGAGCACATAAAAAATATGCTGACTTTCATCAAAGTTTAAACATATAGGAAGGATTTAAAAGTTTTCTTTCATTTAGGTATTTCATGAAATAAACCATAACCTTCATGCCAGCTTAAACATATAACCGTAAGATGTTCAACCTCTTCAATCTTATCTAACAACAATATAACATGTTACCAACTGATCAAGGTTACAAGGATTGAAATATTGTTATACGATTTCAAGAGGATACCTATATTCATAGAAAACTTTTGCTTAGAACAATTTTCTCGTAAGTAGCTACCTACAATAATACATGGAACCAGTTTCATCCTACTTGCAGCCCTCTTACTAACCTTGATAGTAGCCTACAAAACATAAAGCAATTTTGAACAAAAATGATAGTGTGGAATGAACCTGTTTTCTAGGTGAGACAAAAATCAAGTAATACTTAACTGTGGACTCTACAGGTCTGCTACATGTCTTCAATTTAGTGACCAAAGTGTGATCAACAAAAAACCTAACCAAACCATGATTAATCTTGTCCAAATGTAAAATAAGTCAAAAAGATTAACAGTAACATAACTCAATTCAAATCATAAACCAATCCAAATTATAAACTTGATTTAGTGTTTTAATGATTGATGAAACAGTATTCCTTCTACTATTGGGACGAAAAATCTCTACATTTGAGCTTACATGTACACCACACAAAACGCTGAAAACATCAATCTCAACACCAGTAAACTTTTTTTTAGGAGGTCTAATTGTAAGAGGATCCATACATATCATTCAAGAATTCGAATATGAGATAAACGATCAATCACTTTTATATTTATCATCTCAGAAATCAGTTTATTTACAGTAATTTGTTTAAAACAAATAATTTTGACCCAACAAAACAACCCCAAAAACATGAAATTAATGCCTTCACAAACATTCCAAATCACTTCACTTTAGTCATAGATGGACCACAACATCAAACCTGCAAAAAGATGCATTTCTATCCATCCACCTATCTACTTATGGATGAAAAAGCATATAATGACCACAGAAAACTAACATAAACATTATAACAAACACATGGAGTACCAACTTTAATCATCAAATAGAAGGCAAATTGTACCAGAATGTATACAAAAGAAATCTTACAAAAACTTACATAAGTATAGTAGAGTTGAACAACCTTTTGAACCATCAGTTCACCTGAAAATCAAATAAAATCACAAACAAATAAAACAATTCAGGCTTATAATTTAGAAACTTCTTCAAACTTTAAAAACAAATGACACAATTATTTATAAGAGTCATATCTATATTCAAAGAAAACAAATACTGAGAGTCCTTCAATTTTTTCTGATTTTTTCGCATTCCTCAACTTCAAAAATATAAAAATGTAATCTTTCAGTTGTTTATATATATACTCAATATTTTATATATTGTAGCTAGTCAAATTAATATTTAAAATTATTATCCGTTGTCTTATCTAACGAGATTATATAAAGCGGCTTTGCCTCCGGCTTATTAAAAAGAGAAACTTTTTCAAATAGACAGTCAACAGGTTGCTTTTCACGAGGTGGTCTTTGTCAGATTTCTTTACAAGCATTTAGACACAATTCTTGTCAGATTTAGACCTCAGGACCGTGGGATATATAGACTAATAACTAGTACCCATGTGTTACCAAATTCCCACGGGTCAATCAATATCCCGCTGGCAACTATAAATCCCGCGGGGCCCTTCGAGGTGAACATTCATTTTTTCACATGTGATTGACTTCATTCATATGTGAACATTCATGTACATTTGATTGATAAAGAAAAGGAAGCTAAAAATCCAAAAATTACGTATTAAAACACATTTTATATATGAATCTACATCTTTTTCTACAGTAAAAAAGAATCTAACTACTTAAAAAGTCATGGAAAGGGCGATATTCTAAGGGTGAAACATAGTAACTTATGATAAAATTCCAAAATATGAAACAATAAAATGAAATCATCAACATTATTATAACTTAAAGACCTGATCTTGCAGCAAGTCTATAACATCTCGCGTCTTTAATAATAAAAGAAAAAAAGTGGCTACAATAACAACAAATAAATTATATTTTTTCTGTTTAGGTTATTAAAGAATAGTGAGCATTTTAACTCCGTATATATGGTCTAAGTAGGGTATTTGATGATCATTTTCGATCAAATTGTACAATTAGTAAAGTTGAATGTAAAATTTATTACGAATATATCATGATGTGAACTACTAAATCATCTATTATTCAATTAGAATTAGAATAACAATATGAATGATTAAGTTTGTGAATGGTTTCATATATAGCCTTCTATGGATCCGTGATCTCCGATTTCCGATTTCCATGACCTTTTTACTAGATCTAAAGGATGACCGGTCACAATTTCCAATATATCGAATTTAGGAAAATGCAATTAACTTTTTTGTTTATACACATTCAAAAAAAATACTAATATTATGACAAATTAGTATATTACTAATCACTTTATTTTATACGCGTATATTTTTTGTCACACGACCAATAAAAAAGACTATCTAATTTAGGAGTATAACAATTCGCAGCAGAAGCTTGAGAGAAATAAGAAGATGTGATAAGTTGATAATTGGAGAATGAGAAAAGTTAAAGAAGATAATTTAGATGGATCTAACAAAAAACGATCACAGTTTTTTGAGTTGCTTTTACGTAAGTTTAAAAGTGTTACATCACCGTATTCACGTTATTATATTTATACACAAATACATATTTCTTTTAAGTATCAAAATGTTAGGAGTTCGAATCACATACAATTACTCACAACATAAATAGATAAATAATTCTTTACCTATCAACTAAACAAATAACAAGATAAAATAACACGAACAATACGACATATAAATATTGTGTGATTATATCTAATCTATGATCTTAGAAATCGATTTAGTTTAAGGGTTCAAAGCAGAGAGTTTTCTCTATTAAATTTGTGACTCAAGAGTTGAAAATATATAGGGTATATTTTATATAAGATAAACCTAACTTAAGGAACAAGAAAAAACTTTTTAGCCGATATTAAAAATCACGCGGTGATTCTGAAAATCGCGCAATGAACTTTCCTCTCATTTAAATCATCCAGAAAATCATGCCATAAGTTTTCTGGCCTTTAAAAACACGTTTTCTTCTCGTTAAACTTCGCAAATTCAACGCAAAATTCTCAATCTGAGCTCTTATAAGCTTAAGTATATAACTTGGAGCTCGATTTTAAGATTTAGCCGAGACTCTAAAAAAACAAAATCTTAGCTCAATTGAGTTCAAACTCAAATCGAGTTAAAATTAGTCAATAAAGATTCTGACTTGTTTGTACCACTAACTCACCCATCTTTAATACGAGCACGCACTTTAAAGATCAAATTGACATGAGAATATATGGTTGTTTTGTGTAATGAATTGAGAAGTTGAGGCACATTTATGAAAGTGGTGTAAAGTAAGTGGTGAAAATGTGGATAAATAATCCTCGTGAGAGAGCAGTGAAGAACGAATGCAAGGTGGGGGGAAGTAGGGCCTACCCTGTATGGACGGTGTGCCCCTTAATTCAATAATCAAATATGGCATAAATTGTACACGTATGCAACTATTCATCCACAGTCGGTTTATTAATCATAGTTTAAAATCAAATTTTATATTTATATTTTAGAATAATCATATTACATATTACATATGTATCTCAAAATATGACAGATAAGATATGCATATTAAAACATCATAAAACAAAATAGATCCAAACTTTGCTGCAAATGGCAAATAATCAAAATATTGACAGTGAAATGTATGTCTCATAATGAGCTTAAACTGCACATTATTAATATATGAGATGAGATGTATTTTTATTTGATCTAATATATCTATTTATTTACTATTATTATTTTAAAGTGTCTTTTTTATTAATATATAAGATGAGATGAGATTTATTTTCATTTGATCTATTGTATATATTGAACCTGTCAATTCCGTTTATTATAAATGTACTTTTCTTTTCTGACATTCTATTGTATATGCACGTCGTACAATATTATGCCAAAAAAAAGGTGTACATATAATAGACAAAATTGACAAGTTTAATATTTATAATTAAAATTTTGAGAGTCCGTCTTATACAATAATAAATAATGAGATAAAATGTAAAACACTTTAAAAGAATATATCATTCTACCCAAACTTTTACAAAATGAAATTGTGTCATTTGGATATCAAAATGTTGCTTTTTGTAAGTACGACCCCTTTAATATATTTTTAGATAAAATGATTATGAGTTTATAAGTTTATTATAAATTTTTTGGATTTTTCCATATAGAAAATTTCGCTGTAGGAAGGTGCCAAGTTTCCATTTGCCAACTACGAAATATTTTTTAGCTTCGTTTAATTTAATAAATTTAACACGTATAGATTTTTGGTTGTGGTTAGGCTGACGTCCGGTGCATAGGCCCATTCCTTCTTACAAAAAATAGCTAGACAGATTTGCTTAAATAATGTATTTATATACCATCAGGTGGATTCGCTAGAACGTGAAGCTATGTCCAGTCAGTTGCAGATCGTTCAATACTTAGATATTTGTGACTTTATGAGTTGAGTGATACTCAGATGTGTACAAAAATGTTGTATCATTTGGCCATTTGCATTAGTTAAGTGATATGGTGATTGTAAAATTGAATACTTTATGTTGTGTACAAGTCACTTTTGATCGTACGGTGGAAACCAAACTGAAAGGAATTCACCTGCGGAAATATACGATGAACAACTATTAGTTCATGACTACGATATATGTTGTTTTTAATTAATAATTTAAATATTACGTGTCAACAAGGTTACCCAACATAATCAATAAATGGATAAACACTAAGCAACAAAATAAACAAACACGAATAATGTGACACATGTACATTACGTGGTTATATCTGATCTCTCATCATGAATATCAATTAATACACGGTGTCAAACCGGAGAGAACTTTTTAGTAAATTCATGACTCAAGCGTTTACAATAAATATGACATATTTATATAGGAAACTAACTATGAGAACAACAATATAGCCTAATCCGACATGAATTCGCGCCGAAAGTATTAGGTCGTCGCAACACAAAGAGTCAACCTTCAAGATATCATACTGCAACCGGAGTCATTGCGCCGCGATGGTGAGGAAGGACAAATACATCAAAATTAATAAACACGAAAACCAAAAGCCGCGGAAATTCTTTAAGAATATAATCAGTAAATAGACCGGCCAACGTACACCAAAAATACAATTTTCTCAAAAACTAAATGCAGTACAAAACTACATTAGAATATTAGATTCCATGAGATATACAAGCAGAAATGCAAAAATAAATTATGATTTCTTGGACACCGTAAGATTTCAATAGACCTATGTTTTTCAATTTCAACACGTCAACATGCACTTTTTATCGTAGCCAATAAATATGTTACTGAAGAAAAGAGTGGGTCGGAGTTACGGTTGGTGTTAATGTTTTCACGAGCCAAATTCTAAAACTTTAAAGTTTCATGTGAATATATACTTTTCATTCAATTACATTTAGAGATCATATATAAAAATTAAAATACCTTATAGCCTACAATAAATATATTTTTTCCTTAAAATGCCTACAGGAAATAACATAAATGGGCTGTTATTCAATTTTATGATTTCTCTAACATATTTATAGACTTAAATGCAAGGTCGAATTTAAGTATGCACAAAATGCTCAATTACACATGGTCAATAATTTTTTAGAGTCTCAAATATTAGATCTTAACAGTGAGTTATACTAATCTTTTTGACAAATTAAACAAAGCAAACAATGTTTTATTATGATTACTAAACATTTAACATAATGAAGTACTAATTATTGTAGTAAGATTTAGAAAAAAAGCAAACAATGACGAAACAACCAACAACAACAAAATGATATCCTTGGATCTAAACTAAAACAAACAACACCACACAAAATTTGTTGTAATCTGTTTAAATAACCACTCGATTCTAAACACAAAATCATGATCATGAAATAATGTGCAGATCCTCTTAACTAAAATAACAAAACGCCAGCTATGGAGGGTGAAATGGTGTATTTGAAGTGCTAAACGCTACATTTTGAGAACTAAGTTATGATGATTGTTGCATTTGGATAGTTAATGTTACAATTGTGGTGAAACTTGGTGAAACATAAGTCCATTTTGTGTAGGATACTATTGACGTTGCATAATATAACCTGGAACGAATCTACCATAGTGAAGCATAAAAGTAGCATAACCACTATGATAAATATTACCACGAACATAATGGGCATTTTGAGTTCCCTACAATCAAAATAACACGCTTTGAATAGTCGTGCTGAAACATATGAACATAATAATAACAATATATATATATATATATATATTTGTGTGCTAATTATCCGTTTTACATGGTGATTATAAAATTACCTATTTTTCCGTTTTCAAACGTTTCTTTTTGGTTCATTGTTTTGAACTTCACAACCAACCGGATTATTATTAAAATCTTCAACATTCTACAATAAAAATTGAGGAGAGGATCAAACTGTCAAATAAATTATTAACTTTTACGATGAATATATAATTAAAATAAGGATATATATTTTTCTTTTTCTAGATCTTTGTAATGATTTTGCTCGGACTTGAACTTAAGTCTCCCATTAGGGGGACAACCTTTTCCATGCACAACCAAAGGGTTACGAATCTTGATGTTATCATGGCTATAAGAACTCATTTGTGGAGTACGCACGAAGCTAATATGAGTCATTTTTGGACCTAAAACTTCACTCTTTAATTCATTGACTCGATCGAGTACAAGACTACATTTTCTTCTAGATCAGATGCCAAGTCCGCCAC
Source organism: Logfia minima (assembly GCA_963921325.1). Lineage (NCBI taxonomy): Eukaryota > Viridiplantae > Streptophyta > Magnoliopsida > Asterales > Asteraceae > Logfia > Logfia minima. Next base: position 11,866,185 of record OY992770.1, on the reverse strand, counting down.
TTCTAGAAAAAAGCACTACACATTTTATCGCAACGACGCCCAACATTTGAGACAACCCAATCACTGTAACTTACTTTAACCTTAGTATGTCTTCTCTTAACATCTTTTCTCCATCTTTGTAAGATGTATTTATTTGGAACTAAATACATATTTTTTAATTAATTAGTACTATAAGTGCATGTCTACACAACATTCCCCGAAACTCAAACAAACTACATATACATCTAATATCACATTCTTCATATGAATTACGCCTTTTGAACCAAACTGCAAATGTCTTCTTTGTGATATTTCCATTATCCGTAACATTGTCAATCCATATTTTATATGGTCATCTTGTGATTTTAAAGAACCAATATCGCAATACATTTTTCCTGCTAACTCTTCCATGAATTCCTTAAACTTAGCATTGGTAAAAACATCCTTCATTTGTTCTTCTATGGCATGATGGGTAATGATTCATCCGGTTCGTGTAATGGAGAAGATAGAGAGGATGAGTGGTCAGTCTAATTAGAATCAATTATATCAGAGAATATCTACAATCTTGAAGAAAAACGTAATATTAGAAGAAATAAGTTAAAAATATTTATCTATTTAGGTTAAATGAATTATTTAAATGATATGATGTAGGATTTTAAATCATGTTGCCACGTCAATCAATATATATTTATTCGAAAATTGTTAGTAAGCATAGCATCTCTAAATAAGAATCCTAATTAGTAAGCATGCATCTGAAAAAAAAATCCTAAAAATCTTTCAAATTCAATGTCAACATCTTTTTCCGGTCACATGCATGAAGCTGAACACACATTTTCTTTTAAAGAACAAAACAAAGTTATATAATATTTAAATTAATTCAACCATAAAAAAACCAATAAAATATATATATTTAATTTTATATAGTAGTTTTGGATAGAAGGAAGCTACTCGACAGTAATCAAAAGATCTACACAAATGATTTTATCTCACTTGTACATCATGCAACAACACTTATACCTTACATATACGACAGACGAAACTCGAGAGTAGCAGCAAATACATAGTCTGCTATGCTCCCCTACCCCTACCCACCCACCCCCAGACCCCCACCCTTCTCTCTCCATTGAAACCTTACATCAAACACACACTTCCGGTTTCAATTCAATTGCAAATACTAAAACACTTTCAGTACAAAATGTCAGGTTTCAGATTTCATTTCTTCAATCTCATATGCAACAAGTAATCTTCAAATTCAGCTATTCAGCTATACTTATAAATGTATACGTATATATACACATTATTGATGCATACTTTAGTTTGACTCTTATCTTTGACTTCTATTCAGTGACTGTAACTGCATTTGAAGTTTTTTATATATTTCGGTACGATTCACGATGCATTTTACTGATTCGTGTTTTTGCTTTGATTTCAGCTGATCCTGTAGTTGCTGCTGCATTATTTGCTGTTTAATTTTAATTTCTACAGGTATTGCTTGCTAAAAACTTACATGTGTTGTTTTTTTAGTTAAATCGTGCTTAATTTCGTTTTAATGTATTTAAGTATGAACTTATTTGCTGTTAATTGGATCTCTACTTGTTAGATTCAAATGTAGTGTTTTGTTTTGTGATTTAGTGGCAATTGTCAAATAATAGTACGTATTATATATAAATTTTGGCCTATATCAGACATTTATGCACAAACTGGAGTCTTGAGTATTACTCCGTATTTATTTATTTACTCCTTGATAAATATAAATGGTGGTTGAAAGAGGCACATTATTGTTTTAGAGTATTCATACTTGATGTTTTGTTTATATTGAAGAATGATGAGCAATTAGTTTATCTGTTATGTTTTCCATAATTAAATGGTTGATTAAGGGACAGATTGTTGTTGTAGGTTACTAATACTTGATGTTTGTTTACATTTATGAATTACAGAGCAGATTTATAAGAAACTGACACATTATGGTTGGTGTTTTTATTGAGAAGTTAGTTTTTATATATTTATGTTTATATGTACTGGTTGGTGAGGGTACGTAATTATGTATATACTGCTCGGCGTTTGTCCATCTTAATGGACTTTGATGATGTATACAAGTCGCCGATAAATTCTGGTTATTTTGTCCTTGAATACTTGTGTTGTGATTATCACAAATGGTGGGTGGATTTACATTATTGATTTACTTGGTACTTGATGACTAATTGCGGAGGTAGTATATGAAATGTTAATGTGTTCTTTTTATTTTTATAAATGGTGGGTGGGGTTTGATTGTGGTGAGCGAATACCAGTTTGTTGTAGGCTACTAACACTGAGTTTCACATTTATCTTCATGTTGGTGGGTTACAATATGCAATGTTGTCCTAGTTCAGTAAGTTTGATGTTTCACTATTTTTTAATGAATTTAAGTTACATGCATGCCTGATACTTAATAGGGCTGCAGTACTCTTCTGCTATGATCTTTTAGGTTGTTTATGGGTTGTTTCTTCTCCTTTTCTATCTTCTCTTAAACTTTTATCTGAAGCACAACTGGCTTAATGTGCAAAGATGCTTATATTAAGTGGCTAATTCTACTGTCTTCTTATGCATTTCTTGTTCTCTTTAATTGAGATTTTTTAGTATCTCAATCATTGTAAACTAACAGGGTTTTCTTTTATTGAAAATGTGGACAGTTGGAAGTATCTTCTTAGTCCTCTTAGTGTAATGTGTTGTTAACTACATGGACCAGTACGAAGTGCTTGAGCAAATTGGAAGGGGGGCATTTGGTGCCGCCCATCTCGTACGACATAAACATGAAAGGAAAAAGTGAGGACGAAACTGAAATTTAGCAACTTGTTCAATTTGTTTGTTTAGTTCCCCACATCTATTTATTTCTGTACTTGCTTCATTATCATATTATGTCTTATGTTTATTCAATGATGCTTAGTTGCATTTTCCTTGAAATCTATTGATTGTTTATCCCATTCCATGTAATTCTGTATATTAAGGTATGTGTTGAAAAAGATACGCCTTGCCCGCCAAACTGATAGAACCCGTAGGTCTGCACATCAGGAGGTTGGTTTCCTGTACTTTTAGCATCCTACAATTTGTTCGTAATTCTAAGTTTGAGATATCAACTATTCTAAATGCACATGAGTTGATTTTATTTTCTTTTCTGCTCCATAATTCTCTTCTTCCTTAAAAACAATGCACCTCATCTTTCCTTACATTGGCTGTTCTTTGATATTAGTTTATTATTTTTCAACAGTTTGTATTATAATATGGGCTTAACTAGGACAGTTGTTGCCTGAGTATATGTTTGCTATCCATGTTTAACTTTGTGTCTGTTTAGTGTTAACATCTAAATAATATTTGGTGATCACCTCAGATAGTTCACTTTCAAATATGTACACACTAATCCACCTCTCTATTTGTAGATGGAGCTTATCTCTAAAATGCGAAATCCATTTATTGTGGAATACAAAGATTCCTGGGTAGAGAAGGTAAGAGATTGAAGTTTTTGTCATTCTTTATTTGTTCCATGGAAATTGCTTTTATTTTAATTCAAGCTACTCCCATTATAATTCCTTATATACATATCTGTAAGAGAAACATTTAGAAGAGGGTACTATACTGAATGAAAAGAAACTGCAGCACCATATATGCTCAAGTTGGAATATTGATCTCAATTGCGTACAGCTTGCTACATTTTTCTCATTCATGTTTAGTTTTTATTTGTTTTACCTGTATGCCTTTGGTTCCTTGAGACATTTTGGGTAATCATGGTGTATTATACCATCTGTCATTTGGTGCATGTCTCATCAAGATATGTACTGGGCAAAGTTTTCTGGTGTCGTACATTTTGCTCCTAAAGCAGGCTCTATATCGTTCAGTTGCTTATATACATGACCATATAAAGCTAGAATAATAGTTACGAGTATAAAACAGCGGTTGCATGAATGCCTAGCTCTTTGTCCCAAAGTATTTATTTATTTAATTATTTTATTTTGACAGGGATGCTATGTGTGCATTATTATAGGATATTGTGAAGGCGGAGACATGTGAGTACTTTGAAACTTTTCCTCTCAAATTGTAATTATATAAATAATAGAATTATGGTGGTCACTGCTTGATTTTTCAATTTCCTCTTGCAGGGCAGGTGCCATTAAAAAAGCGAATGGCATGCTGTTTTCTGAGGAGGTACTTATTATCTTGTTTCTGTCTTTACTCTTCTTCACCAATGTTCATTTTCTATGATCTGCAAGACCCATTGCGCTTGATTGTTTGTTCTTATTTCTAAACAACTAACTGTTCATACAGAAACTTTGTAAGTGGCTTGTTCAACTCCTAATGGCTCTTGACTACTTACACTTGAATCATGTTCTTCACCGTGATGTTAAGGTTAGCTCAATAGATTAAATAATTGTTGGTTGAATTTTTGTGGACCATCATATGCTCATCCTTATCCTTTCACAGTGTTCAAATATATTCTTGACAAAAGATCATGACATACGTCTTGGTAAGTATATTTTTGTCAACTTTTTCTAGAGTTGAAACAAATCAATGCCTTATCATCAGTATCGTCTTTTAGGTGATTTTGGACTCGCCAAGATGTTAACTTCAGATGATCTTGCCTCATCAGTGAGTGATCTGTTTCTTAGAAGATGGCCTTCAAGTTTGCGCTCATTATGTTTTACTGTCGATGTATCTCACTGTTTCTTGCTGTTTGTATATTACTTAGGTGGTTGGAACTCCAAGTTATATGTGCCCTGAGCTTCTTGCAGATATACCATATGGTTCAAAATCAGATATTTGGTCTCTTGGTAAGAGTGAATGGATTGTATGAAGTACATTGTGTTAATATAAACATGTACTAATGATTTTTCATGTTATTTTTCTAGGATGCTGTATATATGAAATGACTTGCCATAAGGCTGCATTTAAAGCTTTTGTAAGTGTTCTCATAATTTTTTAAAGTGTTGTCTTATTGTTTCAATTTATTTTATATTTAGATGTGCTGTAATTTTCAAGCTCTTTAAAAATTAATATCTGAATCATTATAGTTTTCTTGATCCTCAGAAAGCTAATGACTTCTGGTTTTGTATAAACAGGACATGCAAGCACTGATAAACAAGATCAATAAGTCGATTGTTGCACCGCTTCCAACCAAATACACTGGTGCTTTGTGAGTCATTATTATTATACTGAATTATGTAATCCAGCATCACACTTTTCACTTGATATTATAACTAGCTAAACCTTCTAAATACAAGTACTTTAATGGTACAGCATTATGGTACTTGTGAAATCTAATCATTCTTCTTTTTCTATTTCAGTCGGGGCCTTGTGAAAAGCATGCTGCGGAAAAATCCAGAACTACGGCCAAGTGTACACACACTTCTCCTTCATCTAATACATTATACAAATGATTCCTATTATATAATAAACTTTTGCATCTTTTAAATAGGATTAGCCATGTTCAAATTGTCTGTTGCTTTTTATCAAAGGTGGCAGGACGGGCAGGTTAGATGATGAGTCAAAATGGGTTCAGTTTAACAATGTGTTATTTTTATTTGAAAAGAGCTGGGTTGGGTTGATACAAACACTTTTTGGTCCAGTTATTTTTTATCTTTGATTAAATAATAAATGCATTAATTACAAAAACAATATTATAAGTTAGTAAATCTTTAATTAAAACAATCTAGGAGGTTGTATGCATTGACAATAGACGTTAGGCGATTTTCATCTTGTTTGATCCATCTGAGCTGTCCCCTTTTAACAAGTACTATTTTATTTGACCCATTTGAGACAAGACACAACCAAAATGAACCCGTTTATATTAGAATGGGTTGGAAATGCCACATCTGCATTCAATATAAAGTCTTGTATAGTATTAGAAATACAACCTATTTCCGCTTTCATCTATTCTCAAAATGGATTTCCTAAAGGAATTTGCTCTCTGTTCGTTACTTTAACACATGAAAAACAAATAAAAAATGTAATTGTACGAGTCCTCGGGGTTCAATCATTAAGTGTATCTTTGGTTTGTTAGGCAGGAGATTTACTCAGGCATCCACACCTCCAACCTTATGTTATTAAGGTCAATCTTAAACTAAATAATCCCAGGCGCAGCAGTATATCAACTCACTGGACCGAATCTGATTACACGAAGAGAACAAGATTTTCTGAGCCAGTTTATCTTCGTCCAAAGTCTAAGGATAGGCGGCAATCATATGGAAATGATAGAACTTTGAATCCAAGCATATCTTTAGGTGATCAAGGTTCTCCATTTTCAACTAAACGAGTTCTAGATTCACCTCATTATTTGCAACGAAGAATGGAACAGATGTCTATTGGAAGCATGTGTGAAGAGTCACCAGTTAGTAAGAATATTGCTTCAAAGAACCTTAGGTTTACTTCGCCAAAGATCTCATCTGCTCCTAAAAAACGAACAGAGCTCTCAAAGGGTTGTGAAACTGTAAGACCACTAAATATTGATACGTGCAGTACTGCCTCCTTTTGTTTCATCTTGGTCATTTCTTTGGTACTAGTAGCACTAGCAGTTGGCATATCTGAATTTCTGTATACAATTAGATATTTAGTGATCTTGTTTTATCAGAGGTGGATAATGGGTTGGCTAGATAATGAATTTGGGCTTGAATGGGTGTTTATTTTTAGTGTAGGTTGAAACGGGTCAGGTTGTGCCTGGTTGACGGTTGGCCTTTCATCTCTTGTCAATTTTTTATATAATAAAAGCCCTTAATTTAATTTAATTTAATTAACTATAAGTTAAATTTTTCTAGTGCTAATCTGAAGTATGAATCCTTACAGGTACAAGATTCAGATTCAAGAACTTCAGTAAAACAATCTGGTCCAACAAATAGAAGGGCATCTCTGCCACTTACTAAAAAAGGCATACATGAAGATTTCCCCTATGGAAAAAGCACCGGTTTCCTGGAGTGCATCAAGTCCATGGATGTTTCAGTAAATGCCCCTAGAATTGATAGAATGGTTGAATTTCCTCCAAATAATGACCACTTCGTTCCCACTCGTAGAACATCAATCACCTCAGCACAAGGATCATCCTCACCACCATGTGACCGCTCAATCATGAAAGACAAATGCATGGTTCAAGCCGTTGATAAAACATCTGCCAAACAGAACTCCAACTCCCCAACTGAATGGCACGAATCAGGCAGTGATTGCTCAGACCAAAACGCAACCGCAGGTGCATCAAGCCGAACCTCATCAGATATACGGCGCAGACGGTTTGACACGTCATCACAAAAACAACGAGCTGAGGCATTAGAAGGGCTTCTTGAATTTAGTGCAAGATTGTTGCAAGAGGAAAGATTTGAAGAGCTTGGGGTGTTGTTGAAACCATTTGGACCAGGAAAAGTTTCTCCTAGGGAAACTGCTATTTGGTTGACTAAAAGCTTGAAGGAAAATACATTGAAGCAAGAGGAGCAATTTCAATGATGAAATGTTAATGTTTGTAACAAATTCTTATTTTCATGATATGCAAGGACATATTTTAGTAGCAGAATGTAACATTAATGGATACGGATATGGATACCATAGATGAGGGTTAGGAATATTTCTCGAATCTCTTGTACCAGATACTGATATCAGCATTGTAGCGTAATGACCTTAGTTAAATCTCTGTATGTTTCTTTGTTCCGACAATTTGGCTTGTTATCTTGACATCTAGGGGCGGACCTAGGGGGGTTCCCGGGGATGCACGGGAACCCGATGGAAGTTTGTCGTGTAGTATAAATTTTTGCTAAAATTCTCGATTTCTTGAAAATGAACCCGATGAAAGTTTGTCACGTACAATTTAGTTCATTTTTATTTCCTTTATACTAGTAAAAAAAAAATTTGTGCACCTGATGACTTAGTATTCTGGGTCCGCCCCTAATTATGACATCCTTCGGTTTTAATCATTCGGTAATATGAGCTGATAAATAAATGATCATTGCAATGCCTTATAATATTCACGTTTCAATTATTAAAAGTTAAAAGGTAATTTATAAACGAGTAAGATTGATTATTTACATAAAAGTTGCAGCATAACATCTCAAAGTTTACAATATTGACATTGTTTTTATGTTTAGTGTTTTTCTTGTGGTAGTGTAAAGTAAATGGTGTTTGTTTTGCTATAAAATCACTTTTCATTAATTTATGATTGCAACCACTTTGAACTTGAGGAGTCTTTTCACTTGTTCATTTCACCGTTTGAGGGTAAAAAGTAAAACTGTAGATAGTACATTCCGCCACGGTTAAGTAAAAGAGAATACTAATAAAATATCTGTAAGGGCCATAAATTGTCAGAATGACTTGGGCCTTTTCGTTTTTAAATTTTTCTCAAGTGTTGGCATCGAAAGATATTAGTTTGACCATTTTGATTTTCCATATCTTTTGTTGCCTAACATGTTAAATAGTTTATTTCCGTTCATACGTAGGAGGTTTTAAAGGGTAACCGACCCTCGTGGAGGTAAATTGTGTAACTCTGACTTTATGCTTTATGTTTTCACTACTAGGCTACTATCATGATAATACTTAAAAGGTTTTAGAGGCTGAACATATTGGGTATTTTGAAAGTGACGACGAAAAAGCCGCAACACAAAAGAATAAATGACTAAGATAAAAGAAAGTTAAGTGACTTCATGTTTGTTTTTCAAATATACTTATGTTCGGAAGAATTTCGACAATTCGTTACATGCTTACATGTCTTCCCAAATTTGAATTATATATCTATATATATATATATGTATGTATACATTTTTTTAGAAAACCAATTCTACAACTAAGCTACCCTACATAATATATGTAAAACGCACATATATATACATATCTTATACGAGGCTTAAACTCTCTACCTCTTGGTTGATGAGTTCCTTACATACCACCTGACAGTAGATCCTGAAAAATCAAACTTTGAAAAGCTATATTAGGTTAGGAACTAATCTTTCAAGAATAATGACAGAAAATGTTTTAGGCTCACTTTTTAGAGCAAAATTCGTATAGGGGCTTTTTTGTTTTACGTTACAACATTTTTGAACTCGAATGTTTCTACCTAAGATGGTCACAAGTCAAATTGCTGAAAATTGACAAATTTTATTAAAAAAATATAAAATATCAGCTTAATCACAATTTAAAGGGGAAAGAAGCTATAACGTTACGCAAATTTATGTAATTTTAGTCTAAACGTGTACATGTAAAAAATTTAGTGCTGAAATTCCAGATAGTTTTATTTGTTTTAGCCTTACCATTAGGTAAGTCACGTAATATTAACGTTACGTATGTTATCTTATACGTTTGATTTGCGAAAAATAGGGAAAAACATAATCAATAAGCTTACCTTTATATTTATCGATCAAAATTGAACTTATTTTTTTATAAATTACTATAGATAAATAGCGGAATATTTATCATTGATTATCCAATTGGTTCTCAAGAAAAAGTATTATTATTGCGATTCATTTTCCTATTTTGGTAGAAATAATATCCGAGATCCTAATCTTATTTAAGTGAGCCTAAAACATTTAGCCCACTCATAAACTGGAGTAATATAATTATATTATAATATATAATATAATATAATATATAATATAATAATATAATTATAATAATATAATTAAAAGAAGAAAGAAAGAAAGAAAGAAAGAATAATAACAAATAAAATCACCGCGTAAGTGAGACGCCTGGGGGGCTTTCATAGAATCTGGTGGTCGACAAGTTTGAAGTATTGTGATCAGAAGAGTTATGGGGGTGTCAAAGGAGCAAGTAGAGTCAACACTTAGGTCAAAATTATCTCCTTCTCATATTGTAAGTAATTTAATATTTACATACGCCATATATATATATATATGTATATATGTTTCTGTTTTTCATTTGTAATCTCAATTAACTGCTTATTATGTCTACTTAATACTTACTCAGATTTCTAATTGTTCTGGATGTAGTTGTAAGTTTGAACTAGAGTCTATTATAGTTCTTACAATCGTTAATACTTGGTTCCCAAAATGTATAATTTAATTATGAAGTGATTCTTGTGCCTTAAATCGCAATACTAGGTTTTTGAGGGTTTAACCTCAAAATAACCAAAATTTTAGTAACATCAGATACCAATTTTGAAAAGTTTAGGTATGTATACATTATTTTGAAAAAAAAAGAAAAAAAAAAACTACATTTTCAAGCGTAAGTGGGGTGTTTCGATTAGCTTATTTGATAGGTTTACATCTTAAGCTTATTTGAAGTGTTTGGAAGTAATAATCCCATAAGCTTAAGCTAATTTTTTTGAGCTAACTGAAGTGGTAGAAGTCAATAAGTTTGGGTAATTGGATTCCTTTTTCAAGAACGGCAACATTTTACGTACACCATATTGTCAAAAGTTGTATTTTATATCAAGTTTTTGTTAATGACAACTCTCAGGATTGTCAATAAAAATGAGTTTCATGCATTAACAATGGTACGATAACCTTCAAGTCGTTAATGATAATGACATCTAAGTGTAAAGCACAAGAAGTTTATGCATGAAATTTATCGTTATTACAATTGACTTAAATAAGATTAATTTCTTCATTCTATCTAATGTTGGTCTTACTTTCTTACTTCCTTATATTAATATCTATATATTTTATTTTCAGGAAGTCATTGATACATCTGGAGGGTAAGTTTTCTATGATTCTATCGAAAACCAGTTACATTTATCACTTTTTCAATTTGTTAGTATTTTTAATGGTTGTCTTGTATAGGTGTGGTGCAAGTTTCCAAGTTGAGATAGTTACAGAACAATTTGAAGGGAAGAGATTGTTGGAAAGGCATCGAATGGTGAATGGAGCGCTGACAGATGAGATGAAAGACATTCATGCTCTCTCCATCACCAAAGCTATGACCCCTGATCAGTGGAAGAAGCAACAGGAATCCCAAACTTCTCAACCTGCTGCTTAATGTCGTTTTCTTTACTACCTGCAATGCACTACTATTACAAACAATAATAATAATCATTCTGAACTGAATTCAGCCTGTAAACTCAATTGCTTGCACTAATGGTACTTAACATCTGTTACTTGCTTTCTTTGGTAGTGTCTGTTTGGTAGATTATGATGAAAACCAACTATGCATGTCTCCAATGTTACTTGCTTACACTAATGGTACTTAACATCTGTTACTCAATTTCACACTTTTTTGTCGATTTCTTTTCAAATTTGTAACTAAATCATGTCTCCAATGTGATTATGAAAACGACATTGTTCAACCCATATGACTTAGGCGAGTTATGACCCCTTCTAACCCGTTCAACCCATATGACTCGTTCTGTTCTTTGAAATTTTACTTGTTTTGACTCGTGGTTTAAAAATTTATAACCTGGATTGACTCGTTTATATGTGAATTAGTCGGAATTGCTCTCTCTAGCTACCTTCCATGTTATTGTAAGAAACTTTAACATAAATAATTTCATAACTTGTTTTGTCAAAGAACCCAATTATATTAAATACTAGTTCCTTGAGATTTTTCAATCTTTCCCCATCTTTTCCAATGCTACTAAAGTCTGGTTTTACATTCCTAACATAAATTCTGTGATTTTTCTTCTGCAGGAAAAAGAAACCAATAATAAAAATAGTATTTATTTTTAAGTATTTTTCATTCTCTTACTAGTCAATTGAAGTTACCCCCTTCTATATAGTACTACCACATCAGTCCATTTTCGTTCCTCTCTGCTGAGTTTGTGCTGCAGGTGTTCAACGATCCACTCCACACTGGTCAACAGTTAATAATCGAGTGTTCCTAAATCTCAAGCAAAGTTTTAGTTACCATAGTGCACATCTCTTTGTTTGGGGCATTTCATGGACCATCGTCTACATCTGAACAAGTATGACAAGATGTACAAAAATGTGACCTTTGAAAAAGAAAATCAAACATTACTTTGTAAATTCTGATACAGAAACGTTTAAATCTGATACGGACCACATAACAATAAATAAAACTTGAATCATAAAAGTAACTGAATAGTTTTTCCACTTGATAATATGTGCAAGATAAGAAACCAAGTAATATGTCCAAGATTATATTCCAACCGGAAACCATAAGCAGGACGACCACAAGTCCACAATACTTGATGGTGCATCATTCCATAAACCAAATTCACTGGTTGTATCAAAACTACGATATATACCAACATTTCAAATATGTACAGAGATACCACCGACGTAACAAAAACGAATATTGATCAGCACGAACTTGTAAAACATAATCAAGCCCGGCACTAAAACAAGATCTGCAAACCTTGGTTCTAGGGCTTATCTGATTGCCTCAACAACAATTGTTTCATGTCAGTGTACACTTTCAGCTCCTCTAATGCATCAGAAGTGGTCTTGATGCCAGAAACTCTTGAAGCCATCATGTTTGAGGAAGCAACTTCAACAAGAGGTGGGTTTTGAATCTGATTGAATGCACTTTCAGGCCTCGAGGGTTTACCTACATTTTGTGATCGATTCAATTCTTGTCTAAGAGGTGAGGCTTTTTTCAGCATCTGAACAAGAGCACCAACTGCAGCGTCCTGTGATTTTCTTGGCGTAAATGGCCCTAGACGTTCATGCGGCGTGCCTAGATTTCCTGATCGATCAGATGAACCAGGTCTGGGAAACACAGAGTGTCACAATTACTAAATATGCATGCCACAATACAGGTCTCATTACATACAACAACAACAACAATACCCAATCCTGCCGAGACTCTCATTACATAATAAAAATATATTTAAGTAGTCATAAAAATGTTACCATGCTCAATACTACTGAACACAATACAACGGTTTTAGGTGAACAAATCTCTCAGCATGTTAAAAGATTGTGAAATATGCATATCTGGAAACTCATAACCATATTAAATGTACATGACATTGGCAAATCATTAATCCATACATATATACATTATGGGAGTCTTTAGGTATGATGAAGAACAAGGCAAAGTCAAGTGATTTTGAAATTCATTTTTAGCCTATTAATGCAACTATTACTAGATAGTTATTCTAGTTATATTAAAAGGTGTTTGCCTTTATCACTTATTATATATCTTGGAGGAATAGTGGTTTCATCGCTAGTATAAGTATCTATTTGCAGTAGAGAAATATTATTGTTAACATATATAAATGTCTTATTTGCATGTTGTAGAAGATATTTATTCTTGATATATGGCTCTCCTTTCTATATTCAACTCTTTCTTCACCTTTCGATCCACAGACCCACATGTGAGAACGAATACTAAACTAAATGCCATGAGAGCCAAATATCACTGACTATTCCAACTATGATGACTGCTATATTTTGCCATTACCGTACTAATATATTATAATTATGTCATGACTATATTGATATTAATATTTATCACTATCATTTATTCCTCTTATCTCTGATATAACTATATATGGTCCAGGCAGTATGAATAGTGTTAACTACCTGCATTGGTACTCTTAACAAAAATAAAATACAACAATGGAGCTGAGTAAACATAGTTTAAGCAAAAGAACCATATAATCTGAATTCAACTAAAGTTAATGGTAATCTTTTTAACTCAAGTAGATATTGATGTAAAAGTGAGATGAAACAAAAAAAGTTACACCCAGCATAGCTTTCCAAGTTTGCAGCTTTCTATTTTGTTTTGTGTACTTGTTGTATCAATTTTTTTCATGTATGAAAATACAAAGAACAGGTAAGAAGTGTTGCAGAGATAAATCAGCTGCAATATCACTATGTCAAATAAGGAACCTCGGTCTCTTTTGTGAGCAGAGGAATTTGAATTGCTAACAAATAATATGCATGACCACAGTAAAATTTGTACACCAAGTAATTCCTTGTATAATGAGGAACAAAAAATAGTTGTATAAAGAATAAGCCTAATTGTCAGTATCAGTCATCAATTTATTCAACGAATTTGAGAAACAGTATGACAAAAAGAAATCAGAAATTTTCTTCAGCTCACACCTAGAAAACCTTATCAGTTGCACCTTAATAAAGAACCATCAAACTAAGCCCAAGCAGCAATGAGTCCAACAGTGTCACACGTATTGAATACTTCATATAAACTAAGATAGAATAACTAGTTTTTTTGGAGCTTACAATTAGTTTAAATTTAGTTTTAGATCTCAATTATAATTCAATCTAAGTATCACAACATGACTCAATCAACACATTTCAGAAGTCATCAAGTATTCAAAAGGATCATGCTTTCCCTTATCTTCGAAGTAATAAATGTTAATAAGTAGATAACAAGACAAGCTCACAAATCTATGAACTAATAATCTTGTGTGTACATACCTGCTACCATGATCCATCATGTCGTCGTCATCCACCACGAAGGGACCTGAAAACTCAGAATCATCATAACTATCTTCGAACGATAACCTACTAAAGCTTCTAGAAAAAGATTTCTGCGGAGAGCTGTTGGATGAAATCTTCACAGCAGATGGCCTTGCAATCTCTTCTTCACGCAGGGATAACAGCTATACCAAGTAAATAACATAGTAAGCCCTTCTGATGCATAATTGTATATCATAACAACATATTAAGATAAGTAACAAAAGATGAGGTTTGTGCAATGAATTATCCCTCACTTAGCAAGCTCCTAAATATGTGGCCCCGAACAACTAACTTTATGGCGGGCGTTTGGAATTTTGGATGTACGCATGAAACTGATTATGTGACAACGAAAAATCATAATCTTGTTATTAGCTGTTATAAAACAGATAAATAACCAAACATTCTTATATATTAATGATAATCAAGTAATTGAGTTTGAATTAATAAAAAAAATATTTTTTATCAACTATGAAACAAGTATTCACTGTATTTGTGAAGTATTTGTCAAAAGTATTTCAAAAAACATTATTGTATAATTCGAATAAATATTGTTTTTTATAGTATCAGCAACAATGAAAATGTGGGCAAACAGGGGTAGATAAATTATCTTTTATAGTATTCACAGTAGAAAGTAACATCATGACAAACAAAAGCATAAGTATTGAATAAGAATTGCATTACGAAACTACCTTGCCAGCAGTAGCAGCAGTTGGAAGCATACCCGAGCTTCTCCCAGCTAAAGAAAGACTCGGTCTTGTAGCTTTATAAGGAGGCGAAAACGGCAAAATCGTCTTATTGGAAGATAAAGGCGCATCACCAAGCCTAGAAGCAGGTATATAAACAGGAGCACTATCAGACCGTAACAGAACCTTCAACATATTGTTCCCAACGGGTGGTGACGGGGACGGAGAAGGTGAAAAGTTAGGCGAAGGCAAGTACTCGTCATACCCCATATCTTTAGTATGAACTTGAGCCGGTTCTAATGACGAGTAACGTGAACTAGCAGGTGGACGATGGCTACCAAATTTTGAGTGCAAAGTTCGTGACTCCGAATACGTAGGCGAAGGAGAGGGCAATGCCGAAGGTGGAGATGCCCTACTAGTATCATAACTCCAACTATGACGTCGTCCAAACGGCGACGAAGATGGTGAATATTGTGGCATTGGAACAGATGGTAACCGCTTTAACGGATCAGCTAACGGACTACCGACGTAATCTGGTATAAACTGTGGGGACATCGGTGTCGACGACTCGGAAGTGGTATCCGAAATTGACGGAAGATACATCAACGAAACGCAAAGCTTACCGCACGAAGTTTCCACAGGTGTGAACATAAACGGCTGCATTTCAGCCTCGTCCCTACGTAAAAGTGGCTCAACGGAAGAAGACACCCTGTGAATTAAACTAAACGTTCGAATGTGCCCTGATGAGTTTATCTCGCGAAAAATTTTGTAAGCAGGTAAAAGCCTAACAGTAACATACAATGACCTTAACAGCAAAATTGATTTCTTATACAACGAATGCGAGCTCGTCGAACTAGACCTTTTACTCCCCGTAGATCCTTCCTTACAACCTTTCTTACTTTCATACTGCACAATCCATCTCTCAATAACTTTCTCACTTGTTCCATCACAATTAAACTCATCAGAATCCGATTTCCAGACAATCGGAAACCGTTCTTTAGCGGATAAGTTCTGTTCAAGCCCTAATTTAGGCGAACCAGTCATGTATTCCCAATTAACAGGTCTCTGAACTAGCACAACATCAACAACCATAGGTTCGAGATTACTCTGCCGCCAGAAATCGATATTTTCAAGTGCGGCAGGGCAGTCTCTTAGGGCTAAATTGAACCACTTATCTCTAGGTCTCATACTAGAAGACGATGAAGCGGATGAAGATGGTGAATGCAATATTTGCTCACCACTATAATTCCTAGAAGACACAAAAGGACATCTAGATTCAAGTACTATATGTAAGCTTTTAGCAAAGAATTCAGTTATTATTTGTTCCATTTTTGCAGGTTCAGAGTGTGGATTAACCGCCATAATCACAATAGTTTGTTAATAAAGCATCAAATCAATCAAACGCATAAACTGATTAAAACCTAAATTCAAAAAAAGTAATGGAATTTAGTAAATGAATAAACGTACGGAACGGAAGGTTAGTAGTATATGGATGATCAAACCCTAGGTTATAAAAAACAGTAAAAACAAGGGTTTAACGGAGTACTAAAAAAAGGAAGTTAGTTATAGAGATAGAAGTTGTATGCATATGTACAGATGAAAGGATGAATTAGGGAAAAAGCAGTTGTAATATCTGGAGGAGGATCCAAAGAATCATCTGAAGAAGAAGAAGACTCCATGAGAGTAGAAAGAAGAAAAAAAGAAGATTGAATTTGGGGGTTGGGGGGTCTTGGAAGTTAATTGGGCCCACAGTTTGTGTGTAAATATCAAAAAATGTGAATACTCATGTATGATTGTATGTATATCTCTATCCCATTTGATATTTTCAATTGCTAATCATTGTTGGTAGTTATTAATTTTTTTCAACACTTATAAATATAGAGTAAATTGTTTATATAAAAAACATAATAATAGTAATTATGTTACTTTCTCCATTTCATTTATATTATTTACCTTATTATTTTTATTTATTTTAAAAAATTGTCTTTTTATAAAGTTAACTATAAAAATTTAGTAAATTATCTATTTTACCATCATTGACTAGTTCAAAATTTTCAGTCAAATTTTTTTGAATATAAATGCAAAATTGACATTTATCCGACCTATCATAAATTCAACAACAAATGTTAGATGAGAATATAAGTGGGACGGAGGAAGTATGATGTAGTTGTATTGTGAATTTTATTGTTATATAGTTTGTGTATTTAGCGGTTCCTTTTATGATACTTCATTCGTCCCACTTTAATTGTTATGTTGCAAAAAAAATTAATTTAAGATAGATTGATAAAATATTGTTTTCACTCTTATATTATTGGCAAGATGACTTGAAATCTTAGAATATATAAGAAATAAGTTATTGAGAGTAATAGATGATAGTAATTTTCAGGGTTTAATGATTTATCATTTATAGTTAACATTTATAAATGAATAATCTTTTTTGAATAAATAAAAAAAATAGTAATACGGAAGATTAAAATGGAATATGGAGTATGATATATGGAATGATATGTGATCTAAGTTTGTAAGTCTTTAATTTAATTGTATATCAACACTATAAAATTCAAGATATAAACGTTTATGCGTTGTACAGGACTATTACTATTTTATTTACAACTATTTGATTTCTCTATGAATTTGTTGTGTCCGTCATAATATATGGATAACAATGTATACGAAAAAAATAAAATAGGAAACTATGACATGACATTCGAATAGGATGTTAAGATCATTTGCGAGAATACAAACAATCCTATATAAGTATAAGATGTTGCTTAAAATATGATATTAGGTTATAAAAGATAAAAGGATATAAGGATTTGATTTGTTTAAATGGTTCTCTTAAATTTTGTTCAAGATTCTGATCAGTTTAAACTTCAAAAATGATTAATGATGGTAAATTATGTCTTATATCTAATAAAAAAATCTTGAGTACTAAATTTGTACGGTAATAAAGATTATTTTTATTATTTTATTTTTATTGTTCACCTTATTATTTATATTTATTTTAAAAATATCTTTCACTTGCAAATAATAATTATTATAATTTATTAAAATTTTAAATTTACTTTCATTTATCATTTTCAATCATTTAGTTCTTAAATTTTCAAGTCAAACTTTTTTTTAGATATAATGACAAAATAGATATTTTATTAATCTATTTTAACCTAAAAATATTTTGTTTGAGAATTGGCATATTATAAGTAATATAACAACAACACATGATATTCCATTTTAAGTTGAGCTTCACACAAAAGTTATATATATTTATTTAAATTTAAACAATAATAAAATATTTAATTTTACAGTATTCAGTGATTCATGTCATAAAATGTTATGGGTTTCAACCTCATTTAAAATGATGATATTATATGAACCATTGTCATTATTAAAAATACTGTGCACATCTTCATAAAGTTTAACGTTTATATGCAAGAACTATGTAATTGTTTAGGTTTATAACATAACCGTTACACTTATTATGTATCTTTACCCGGTCATTACTTTCACTTGTAACTTTATTTATTCTAAAAAGGTAAAATTGGGAAGAAAAAGTTTGTACTAACTGTATGATTGGGAATGTATCAAGTACTATACCATGGTAACATGAAAATTTTGTGCTATCTTATATCCTCATACAAAACAAGAATTTATTTGAATAAATATTTGTATTTTTATATATCACGATAATTATACAATTTTGAAAGTAAAAAATTCACAATAAATCGATTAACATCTTCCGATCGTATAGTAATATTGTAACCTATGAAGAATATTATAAACTTCGACGGGATGATATTAAAATTATCAAAGAATATCAAAATCGTTCAAATACAAACTTTTGTTGGTTTTTAGTTTCAATGTCATCTAACTATCATGATACAACAAACGTTATATGACTTATTAACTTGATTCAACAGTTATCTCATGAAATTTATATGAATTAAAAAGTAGAACAACGTAAACATGGTCATAGTGAATACTTGCATGGTCTAGTTATATTAGTATATGAATTACAATAGTAAATTTAGTACTTGGAGAAAAAGTGTATCTAGTTGAATTACAGAAGTTGTAAGTTGTATGTCCCAAGGTAGGAGATTTTATGAGCCCAAAGTGGCCGCAAAAAACAATCCCATGTTGCCTCACATGCTTTTTGTTTGTTTTGCCACAATTGGAGATCGATCGGTTGTTGCTATTTCCTATTGGCGCCGCTTTTTCAGATCTTCTCTATATATATATATAATTCTAAGCCCTTCTGCCCATCGCATTATTCTCACTTTGCCACCTAAGTGAAATTCAGTGTGTTATTATATTACACTTTTTTAATAATAACAATTTTCGTATCAAATTGATTATTGCACTTTTAAAAAATTTGGCATATATATTGAATTTTCCTACATTTATTTCTAACATTTTATAAATATATCTTAAAATACAATTCTCTATATAATAGTAATTGACAAGCTGTTTTGTCCACGTGACATTCCCCTCACTTCGCCACCTAAACAAAATTCAATATGTCTATCATATTACGCTCTTCTAATAATGGTAACTTTCATGTCAAAATGGTTGTTGCATCTTTAAATCATTCTTTATCTTTTATTCCTTTTTACTTTTTACAAAATTATACACTTTTATTATACAAACATTTACAATTGCGACTTTAGTTACGAAGAATTCATACTATAAACAATTTTGTGACAAATACTACACTAATGTTATAAATAGAAGAAATTCATCATCTCGCCATACTAATTTGCTCATTTAAATATTTTGAGTTTAACTATCATATGTAACAACTTGAAAGTATCATAGTGACTTTCTCTTTTCTTCAGTTATTTTTATTTGATTCAACTAAAAATTATTCATTTTTTACTAATATATGTAATATGATGGTTTGCAGGTAAGTGAAACAAAAATAGAGACCAAAATAACGAAGAAAAAACATGAAAAAAGTAATTGGGGTTTATAATTCACAAGATGAGATGGTATGACTAATTCTACAATTTGTTCATGTTTATGATCAACATAATATGTTTGTTTGTTTTTTGGATAAAGATTTTCACTAACATTTTAAAACTGTAATTGTAGAGTCCATTGAAAATAAAAAAGCAAAAGCAGGAAGAAAACATCAAACAATTGAAATGTGATAAGTGATCGAGGTTTATGATTCACATGATGAGATGATATGACATATTATATAATTTATTCATGTTGATGATCAACATGATATGTCTTCTTATTTTGGTGTAGGATGAGTTGATTGAGAGAAAATATTGGAGGATTATAATCTAGGAGACGATCTTTGTAAAGTTGTACATGAGACGTACAAGGATCATGAGGTAAAAATGTTGAAATTAAATTAAATTATGTGTTTATATTTTCTTATTAAAAAAGACTTTGATACATTTTCATTTACAAAAACTTGTTGATGATAAGTTGGTACTTGAAGAAATACTAATAAAAGAAGAGGAACAAATGAAGTAAACTAACGGAAACCCCGTTTACTGTCTACTAGATGAAGATAAGTATATAGAAGATAGTTTCCTTTATCGCCTTGGTGAACGTGTAATAAAGGCCAAAGTCATTTTGGGTACTAATATAGGTGCGAAGTTACTTTCAGAACGTATCTATACACACATATTTTGGCGGAAAATATAAAATTTAGCAATAAAAATGACGGCACAGTAGAAATCTATGAGGAAATAAAAAAACGCACCAGAAAATTTAACATTTTTACGAGATAATATTAACGAGGTAAGAATTTGAGTTTATAGTGTTAAATTAGCATCTAAATGTCTTTGTATATGTATAATATGGTAGGAAATTCAATATTTTGATGAAATACTAGAAAATAAAAAATTCGGAAAAAACGCGCCAAATGCGAGACGTTGTTGCGAGCTGGTCAATCAGGTGAAATATGAGTTTTGTGGTGCGAAATTAATTTCAAAACGTATCTAGACACACATATCTTGGCGGCAAATATAAAATTTTGCAATAAAAATGACGACACAGTTGAAATCTACGAGGAAATAAAAAAACGCGCCAGAAAATTTAACATTTTTACGAGATAATATTAACGAGGTAAGAATTTGAGTTTATAGTGTTAAATTAGCATCTAAATGTCTTTGTATATGTATCTAGACACACATATCTTGGCGGCAAATATAAAATTTTGCAATAAAAATGACGACACAGTTGAAATCTACGAGGAAATAAAAAAACGCGCCAGAAAATTTAACATTTTTACGAGATAATATTAACGAGGTAAGAATTTGAGTTTATAGTGTTAAATTAGCATCTAAATGTCTTTGTATATGTATAATATGGTAGGAAATTCAATATTTTGATGAAATACTAGAAAATAAAAAATTCGGAAAAAACGTGCCAAATGCGAGACGTTGTTGCGAGCTGGTCAATCAGGTGAAATATGAGTTTTGTGGTGCGAAATTAATTTCAAAACGTATCTAGACACACATATCTTGGCGGCAAATATAAAATTTTACAATAAAAATGACGACACAGTTGAAATCTACGAGGAAATAAAAAAACGCGCTAGAAAATTTAACATTTTTATGAGATAATATTAACGAGGTAAGAATTTGAGTTTATAGTGTTAAATTAGCATCTAAATGTCTTTCTATATGCATAATATGGTAGGAAATTCAATATTTTGAGTAAATAGTAGAAAATAAAAAATTCGAAAAAAACGCGCCAAATGCGAGACGTTGTTGCGAGCTGGTCAATCAGGTGAAATATGAGTTTTGTGGTGCGAAATTAATTTCAAAACGTATCTAGACACACATATCTTGGCGGCAAATATAAAATTTTGCAATAAAAATGACGACACAATTGAAATCTACGAGGAAATAAAAAAACGCGCCATAAAATGTAACATTTTTACGAGATAATATCAACGAGGTAAGAATTTGAGTTTATAGTGTCAAAATAGCATCCATATGTCTTTGTATATGCATAATATGGTAGAAAATTTAATATTTTGAGGAAATACTAGAAAAAAAAAAATTCGGAAAAAACACGCCAAATGCGAGACATCACCTTTATTCCTAGGATTAAATTAAATGCTTCAAATAATCGCACTTCTTTCAAACTTAATAGAAGACAGATTCCTTTATCGGTGTCATCGCAATCAAGAAGAACCAAGGCCAATTATTGTCAAATATTGTTTACTTTTGAAGAAGCCCGTTTCAACCATAGACAATTATACTTTGCTCTTACACGTTTAAAGAGTTGAAGCAGTTTGAAGGTATTAATGTATGATCAAGATAAAAAGATTACAGATCATACGAAAAAATGTCATATTTAAAGAAGTGTTCCGAGATTTATAATTTCTTTAAAATTCTCATAAATATCTTAACTAATCAAATACTTTAAAATTCAAGGATTCTCACCATCATTTCATAATGTCAGCGGATGTTGAATAACTAACAGTTTATTATCTTGTCCAACTTAACACTCACTTTCTTTTTTTTAAAAGTTATTATTATTTATTATTCTTTTTATTATTACTTTTACAAATGCATGAACCCCTTGTGTTGCCAGTTTCCAAGTAAAAAATATCAAATGTTTACAAGTTAGTGTAAATGTGACAAATACAAGGACCGTAGCAATAGGAAATCGATGAAATATCCCTTTTTATGTATTTTAACTATTTCTTAATTACTAGTAGTATATAATAATATATATTTAGTTCATTAGTTGCCTAGTTGAGTAGTTGGTTAGATGTTGTGGACATGAGTAGTTGGTTAGATGGTGTGGACATGATCACGCATGTGCACATCTATATCCGAAACAAATTTAATCCGTCGTTTCATTTGATTGGAACATCATATGAAAGTTCAAAGACTTATAAGTACAGGAAATAATTTAGTGACCTAGCTAGATATTCTGAAAAAGTATTTTGGCTTTTAGCGGCTACTTGTTACTACATCTTTGTCTTTTGAAGTTTCTTATTATAGCCACATCAACTATGATAAAAATTATAAGTAAAATTGACTCTCATGTCTTAACTTCGTAATATGCGAAGTGTTACAAGAACTAAGCCACGTAAAGATGTATACTTTTGTGATCGTAATTTGATATTAGAAATCAGCGCTTAAAAACTTAGAAAGGAGATTAGAATGTGAAAGAGTGACAAAGATATATAAAACTAATAGAAATTAAGATAAATATTAGAGTGTTATCATTACTGTGACAACCATTACATTCGTCAAAAACTGGTATTCAACAATAAATCTTTCCTGCTTAAATATAATAGCACTAATACCACTAAATTATTTTTTGCCTTTTTGAAGACCCTTTACGATAACATCACTTTCACACCCTTTGACAGTCCTGGTGGAGAGGTGTCAACATGATCAAGCTGCACCTTTGAATTTGGCATCGTACTCGTAGGGTTGCTGAATTTCATACAGTTGTCAAAGATTATTAGTCAAACTTGTGAATAGACATAAATGGAAAAGAAGGGGGGAAAAGTATCCATCATGTGTTAAAATAGCTTATGACCAGAAAAAAATCATGCTAAATTCTATAAATGCATCCCAGGTCATTTTCTGCATACATACATAAAAATAATAAAGCAGAACGTGAGCAGGCCATTCTCCACCACTTTAATTAGTAACTGATGCGTTGAATCAATTAAATTATTAAAATTAGCATGATATAATGGGGATAACATTTGTGCAGTTGACTGCACAAATGTTGGATGTTGTTGAAGGCATTTTTGTCTTTTTACATGAGTGTTCATCAATTGACTTTACGCAACTTAGAGAAAATATTTTTGAATGGTTGATAGAAGAATATTGCACAATTATAATATAAGTGACTTACCAAGAAAATGGCGGAAATCATCTTGCGCGCAAACCATCTCTTATGCATCGCCTGTTGAGCTCGTGAGGCTGCCTCCACACCTTCAAATCGCAGATAAACATAACCAGCAGTGTGCCTGTAGGCCACATGGTTAATTGTATAGTTGGTTAAGGAAGAAAAACATATAATAGAGAATATTATAACACAGCTCCTAGACCACCATAGGAGGCTAAAAAATTAATTAGTAGATAAATAAAAACATGCTTCAACAAAATAACAAATATAGAACAAACTTGTTTAGAGTCATCAGTCATAGACATCCAGCCTGTAGATATATGTGTTTTAGAACCTTTCTTTATACAAAGGGGTTTATCCTAGTAGGCCTATGAAAGAATCGATCTAAAGGCTGAAATGGACCATGGCTGACATCTAAAGAGACCTCTATAAAACACTATTTATCATCCAACAAAAAAAGGGAAATATTGCCATTGGACCGTATCTATGTTGTCAACTAACAAACAAGGACGGCATTACACAAAACTAAGATAATATAGAAGTGATAAATTAAAAAACATTAGGGATAGACATACTTGTCAACATGGATATGAATCACTCTTCCATACTTCGAACATTCTTCTTCCACATCATCTCTTATGTCCAGATCAAAGTCTGGTTCAGACTGTGACATGCATTTTGAGTTAGATTGCTTTAACTCTTAAGGACTTAATAATATTGAAAGTAGGACCATATACTATCAACATATGCACTTATAGTTAACTACAAAAGATACCATCTATTAAGAATGTGTGAGGCGGCAAGTCGACACATTTACTCATGAACACGCCAAAACAGTTTAACTTTTATTTTTAACGAGTCAAAAGAAGTAAAAAATATATTTTTAAAATATATAAATTAGTGAATGGGTCACAAAAGTCAAAAGTCACCCAAAGTGTAAAATTAATGGAAAGGACCTCCTAAATCATCCTATTCAAAATTCAGATTAAGAATCAAGTAATAAGTCTTCTAACCATATCTCACACGTCACTTATATTCATAAAGAAGTTGATATTAGTGGGCATTATTCTGGGTCATCCCCAACCCCACTTGATACACAACATCGCCTGACCCGCCCAATTTGCCACATCTAGTGCTAAATCCAAGACATGTGCTGAACTCAAAACAGAGTAAATAGACAACCTCGGTAGCAGGATCGAACATATTCTTCAGCAATAGACACTCGCTGGGGTTCCCGATAGGCTCTGAAACAATGGGTGAAACCATTTGGGCTAAACCTGGAACAGGGACTGCAGATGCACCATTAATCGGCAAACCAAAAGCTTGAATTGGAGCAGATCCATTAACTAAAGGTGCTCCAACTCCAAGAGCTCCAGTTACACTGCAGGAATTATTATCATCAAAATTGTGCTATAAAGAACATTCATATGTCACTAGCTGAACTTTTACATGAGTGTACCTTGATGCAATACCACTTCGATCAAGCTTTGCCATAAGCATCGCTCTTGATTGAGCATTTAGAGCCTGCAGAGAAAAAACATAGAATTCACATCCATTTTATACACACACAAATATCAAGCAAGTGGACTTACCAAACCACCTCCATCATCATCATCAAAATCGGCTGCTTTTAATCCCGAGTCTTGAGCCCCAATATGATCAGAAACTGAAGATACCTACGAACAATAAACACAAAAATTGCAACATGAACATTATGAATTATATACAAAATTTAAAGCCATTTCATACGGTTTAATATACTAGTCACCTTAATTGTTCGCCCAGCTATTTCAAGCGTCCCATTTAAACTTAGTGCTGACTTTGCATGCTCAAGTTGAGCAAACTTCAAGTAAAAAGAAAAAGAAAAACGAGTTATACTTTGATGGTGATATCTAAGACAACAAAAAAAGATAGAGTTGATAATTAATACTACTCACTTGAATAAACCCAAAACCTTTACAATTTCCTGTTTCAGGATCTGTTGGCAATTGTACTAGCTCCACTGGTCCAAAGGGTTCAAAAATCTGATGATCATAAAGTAACAACAATTAAATTTTAGAAATCGACAAGAACATGTGAACAACTTAATACATTTATAAATTGCATATATTTTATATACTTCATGGCGTTTCTTTCGTGTCTTTGCTTAATTCATATAAAATTGTTCAGTAAATCTTATTTTAATTAATAAAAATGTGATAATATGAACATTGGCAGAACTTTGAGGCCAAAGGTCAATTAGCTGAAATATTTCCAGGGTAAAAGTAAGAGAAGTAGTTGCGGGTCACAATTGGGTGTTACGTTTTTTGGCGAAGTCCAAGATCAAAGTTAAAGACACAGTTATTGGGCGACTATCAAGAAAATCAAGCCTGGAAATGGGAACACCTCTAGTTCAATCCCAAACGATCAAGCCAGAAAGGAAAAACAAGAAAAGGAAAACAAATTGAGAAACCTAGAGAGCAGGGGAGCATGCTGCTGATGGAAGGGACAGAATCCTGTTCATTTTATCTTCGGGTAGTCTTTTGAATTTTTATTGATCACTTGGACAATTAGAATATTGAATTTTAAACATTTAGTTATTTTCAGTGACATTTTTGGGTAACTTTTAGTTTAAACCTTTACTGTAACAGTAAGCCACTAACTTTATGAGGTTGATTAATTCATGGCACTTTGACTGTTCTATTAACTATTATACTTGGTACTCTAATTTTTTCATACTTACAATATGGCACAGTTGAGGGTTAACATTAGCTTAAAGGAGTATAAAACAAAGGGGGTGCACGCTGAGAGTGCGAATAACCTTTGCAAAAAATAACTCCTAACTTCTTATCGTGCTCCTAATAACTGCTACAGTCACACAAGTTAACATGAAATTAGTTTAAGAGGTTCATGAGATCGATACATTTCAAAGCCAAAGTGTTATCGGACTACATCAATTCATCAATTTAATTGGTGAACCCAGTGTTCAAAATTTCTTCCATCGATTGATTTGTTATTAAATGTTTATTTTGATTTGATTTGTTGTAGATTGCAATTGGTTAGCTTTACAGTTACGATGCAGTTCCAAAAAAATTGTAGAGATTTAGGAGCATCTCATATTTATTAATTATCCAAATTAAAATTATATGAAATCATTTTGAACTGATAATTCGGTATCCTTCCTAGTGAGACTCGACATTTGACTTGCCTATTGGCATGATCCAATTTACTTTGGGTACAGATTTAGGCAATCACGTTCAAAGAAAAAAAAATTATACTCAGTTTCCATTTAAACATAGCGTTACCTTATAAACTTATCTGCAGCATTAACCAAATAAACGACTAGACATGGTACCTGCTTGAGTTGCAATTCAGTCATATTGAAATGCAAATTTCCAACATATAATTTCCGATCAACTGCACCATAGGGTCCTGAAACACTGCCTGCTCCCCCAGTTGAAGCATTAGATTGGACGAGATTCTTTTCAGCCTCTGACGGTTTAACCATTACAGGCTGTCCAAGAAACAGATGACCAGATAGAGCAATTGCCATAGGCACAGACATTGCATCATAAAATTCGATATACCTGCAGAATAGAAAACAATAATATGATAAACAATTAAAAAAACTTTCTACACACACAAAGACAATTTGAAAAAACAAAAAAAAAACGAACACGTTTATGAATAATGTATTCTCTTGGGAGATAATACATCGATAACATAAAAGTAAAAGTACAAAAAAGGGACTCACCCAACTCCTTTTGACCTTCGTGAATTCCGATCCATGATCAGGCGCACATCACGTACCTGAAGAAGAAATGACAAAACAATAAGATATACAATAAAACATGATTCCAGGACAGATTAGTTATGCTATACCATCAAGAACATCCATGATAATATATATTTACCACAGGGGATAGTGCTCAGAAGAACGTCAACTAACATGTCCACAAAAATTCACTCACCCCACTATAATAGAATGTTGGTACACAAGAAAGTCATTAAACTAGTTCAACTGTACGCAGAGGAGCATTTACTGCAACAGGAAGGAGATATCTTAATAACAGGTAAACAAATTGTATAAAGCAGCATGTAAATAACAATCATTAACCACAGCTAGAATAACAACCAACCATTGTTATCTGAATGCACAAAGTAGAGCAAACACTACATGGTAAAACCCTGTTTGTGAAACTGTAATGATATTCATGGGGTAGCAGAACTTATATCTAAACATGATTATCAGCAGAGTAGCCTAGATAATTCCTCTTACCTTTCCTGCTTTTGAGAAGAACTCATAAACATCCCATTCAGTCGCCTTTAATGGCATCTGAAAACAACAGAAACACAAACATGCAGGGGTTAAAGTCACTTTAAAAATAAAAAAAGTCAAATAAAAAGATCACTAAATGTTATATACAACCCATCTACCTGGTAAGCAAAAACAGTCCTCTGGTCCCTTTCTGGATCAGCTTCAGGCTCAACAACTTCCTTTTTATCTTTCAATCTCCTGCCATGTAAAGAACTTCAAGCACAATGAGAAGAAAATCAAACGAGAACACTGATGAATATTCTGTGGTGACATTTTCCAGAAATCAAGTGCACAATATGTCCACAACAGATAATATTTCCACAATCATCTAAAGAGACTCATTTAAGAAAGTGCTTAAATAACTTAAATGGGAATGCACATCAAACCTAAAATTTTCCTCTCACCACCCTGTTAATATCAGGAATATAGTGCATGCAAAGATCATTGTTCTGACAATGACCTCTACTACTTTTTGAACAATGTTTATCCATCATGGCAAACATGCAGGGGGATGATGGTTTTGGACAATGTTTGAACAATTATACACCATGAAGTGTCAAGACTAACTTAACCTGGAAACACACTTATCGCCATTGCTTTCAATATGAAATCACTCTATACATATATACATGCATCATCTACAAAGCTACAAGACTGAATCATTCGTCTCAAAGGAAGTTAAATAGCTTGATTCATATAAATATTGAAAATGGAATTGGTCAAAAAGATGATTTTTCATCTATCAAACAAGTAACCTGGTACTAACTTACTAGAAAAATAAGATAAAAAAAAAAAAAAAAAAAAAAAACATCATTCCCTTTTACAACATTTAAACAGACTGAGAATCACTAAAATGTTTGTTCCTTTCAAAGAAACTTAAGTAAGCTAGGCATACCCAGGTATATAACTACTTCTACAATATTAGAAGGAAAAATAAAAGAACAAAACCATCATTCCCCTTCAGATAGGAAAAATGCAGCACATCAATACAATTTTACAGGACTTTCCTCATTTTGAGGCTTACAAAATTAGATGACAATTAGCACTTTGTTAAGCGGTTAAGCTAACCTAACTTTTTATCAATTATGTACAACACTTAGTTTTTGTGACAACTGTAATAGTACTCAATACTCTGCAAAACAGTAAAATCTGGTACTGGGCCAGTCAAACAGATAGATATTGCATTTATTTATCCATATTTCACAGCAAGAAATGTAAATATGGAGTTAAAAGCAATAACGTCTTCGCAGAGAGCAAAAACTTCATAGACTGAGACAGCACCATATGCGTTGCCGACCTATAAATCCAATACATCATTTGTTAACATCTCAGGCCCACAAGTAACCTTAATGCTATTTATCTACATAACAGTTTTCAAAATTTGACCCCAAGCCAAAGCTTAGAGGTCAAATATAAAATATATCAAACCAACAGACCTTACGAAACTCAATATGTGGCAAAAAGCACTTTCTTCTGAGAGTCGTGAAGAAGTTTCCGCATTGTTAGCTCATTAGTATGTGCATATACTCCATCTACGATTTCAACCCAAGTTAGATGCAACATACTTGGCTTGTTAAGTATCTAAACTGTACAGTTTCAATAACCTTACATCTACTAAATTCAATATTATATATCAAGTTTCTATTCACCAATTTCATTGGCATTGACTCTCTAAACAATGCAGTACGATATTAACCTAATGCGATAACTAGTAATCAAACCATGATTCCAACTCCTAATCATCCACTGAAAAGCCAATCCGCATTATATACTAGGGTATATATGTATATGCATAAAAGATATATGTATATATGCATATGTATACATATAACGAAAGCAATCAGTAAATAGATAATAATTCTTCACCTGCTTTCTCTTAATTCAAGTTCTCTTTCTTTTTCTCGGAGCAATTCCTTCTCACGCTCACGTTCACGTTCAATCCTTGAGTGACTACGGCTCCTTCTAGACCTTTCTCTTTCTCTCTCCCTATCTCTATCCTTCTCTCTGTCTCTCGAACTTCTGTCTCTATCGCCATCTCTACCACTGCTTCTGTGACGCTCCGACCGCGAACTCCGCTCACGGTCAACCTCACGTTCACGGTCACGGTGTTTTCTTCTGTCACCGTTCTCTTCATCACCTTTATTCCTCTTACTTTTGCGGTCGTCGTCTACGATTAGGTTATCTTCACCGTCGTTTTCGGTTCTGTCCCTACGCCGGTAACTTTTATCGGTCTTCTCGGCGACAGTGTCTTTGGATTTGGAGGAGGAATTGTGACCATTGGTGGGCTTGTCGACGGTTTCCTCCAAGTAATCGTATTCGTCGAAGTTGTCCATGATTACAAATTAGGGTTTCAAATTTCTGCGCGAAACTGGTCGTGTAGATTTTAGGGCTTTTTATATTGGAAATCCGGAACACTTGGAAATAATTCTCGTTTTTATTTTGTGTAAAAAAGAAAGTAATTACATGATCTTATTTATGAAAATATTCACGATAACAATTAGATTAAAAAGGGATTATCTTAAATATAACTTTAAAGAATTAGGGTGGTTAGTAAAATGATGGTTAAAAGGGACAAACTGATTTGTTATTATTATCTATACTAATATTAATGTAATATTCGTACTATGCAGTAAAAGATAATGTTTTATTAAAAATTGTAATTTAACATTAGTCGTATGTTATGTTTGTTCTTTACGAGTAATCTATAATGGTAGTTTACTCGTATGTAGAGTTCGGGATCCGGTGTTAAGTCTTATGAGTATGATAAAATTAATATTAAATAAAAATTACATAAGTTATATTTAAAAATGTTAGGTCTTAATTTTAAGAGTTTTTATATATAAAACACCAAGATGCTTTATATATTAGTATCAAAGTATAGAAGTATAGATATTATGCATTCAGCGTTTTAATTTAAAATCCAATTCAAACATTATAAATGAATATATTACCCTTATATAATTATTATTCTTATATTTCAATTATCTAAACAATTACTTCGCATATTCCCTATTAATGATTAGTATTATACTATGTATTAATAAAAATAAATATCCAATACAAAATTTATACAACAAATTTTTGAAAGATACACACATATTTTCATCTTTACATTACTCTTATATCATCACTAACATTATCATCTTCACATATCAACACAATCTCCACCGTTGTTTATTGCTGATATAATGCTAGTTTAACTTAAAGTGATTGACATTAGCGAATTTCAAATTAAAACTAGAATTACTAAACATGTTACCAGTTTGTAATTATATCTCTTTTAAAATAAGTGTATAAAAAGGTTTATTTTATGAACCTCTAGATTACTCTTTTAATTAATCACAAATAATTAGTTAAATACTTTTGTTATCATTCTCAACTCAACAACTCCTATCTTTACGACGATAAATTAAATACGTTGATTTGAATCGAAGATAATTTGTTTCATATATGTTATATCAAGATTAAATTCTTAATTAAAGTGGGTTGATTTTTATTTTTAATTGTATAAAGATTAAGAAATGTTGGTTTATTTATTTAGTCATGTTTTATTGCTTTTGAATATATATTTTCTGAAAAAATATTTCATGCAGAAAATCTGTTGTTAGCTTTCTCATAAGAGCACTTTATTGATATTGACAATACCAATACTTTATATCAATCTATATAATTTAAGCACGTTCACCAAACACAAAAGACATAAACATTTAAATAATACATAAATGCACACGCAAACACATCAGAATGTAAGATCTAACTCAATCAAAAACTCCGACTATTGACTAACCAAGTTGGATATATTTACTTCATCACTCGCATTCATCTCTTTGGCACCTTATCCGAACTTAAACGGCAAGGTTGTGCGTATTGCTTATTACTTGTAAGGTCTTCTATATTAAATACTTCAGTTGCAGAAGAAATCGACTTATTATTAATCTAATGAATTCTTACGATGTATTTTTCAAGTTTCTGAATGCTCAATTTGGAAATTCTAAACAATACGGAGTACTTGAGTACTGAACAACCTTAGCACAAATTTAACAACAATCAAAATCAAAAATGTACCTATGAAGTTTAAACAAACACATGTCCTTTAATTTGGTGAATGTCAAACTCACGTACCATCCAAATACAGTTTTCCAGGTCTAATTCATGCTAAGAATAAGTTTACACGCAAGCTAATGCTAAAAGTTTGAATGTAAAAACAAATTGTCAATACCATAAATATAATTTCATTAACTTCTGTAGTGTCCCAAGATCCGGATTTAGAACATTAAACTACAATCAGGCAGCTAATAAGCAAACCTCCTACTCTAAACCAGCTCACCAAAAGGGGAAGTCAAGTGTGCATAACGAAGCAGAACCTTGTTCTGTCCACTTAAACTAATTTGTCTAATGAAATGAGTGATAAATCCCAAGTAGTTTTATAGAGGATCCTTAGTAACATAGCATGTATGGAAGAAAATTAAACATCTTAACATTTTGAGTGATGTCCACGATTCTAAGGTTTGCCTGTTGTGCAGCCATAAGGAAATAATTATCAGTGTTGATATTCCTAATGACAGAGGCAATGTATGCAACGGGTTGTCTCATTGATGCAAGAACAAACTCATGGATTGGTATCTGCTGTTATGGATATCACAATCTACATGATCATTGGACACTATCGACCCCTGGGACCTGTCTCTAGGAAGGGAGTTAGAATTTGTTGTGGTCATAAGAGTGGCGATGACACGAACTAAGTGTGGAATGCATTGTAGATCATAGATGACGTCTGCACCCAACCTGTGTATGTATTGTATTTTATGAAAACAAGTCGAAAGAAGAGTAGATGGATCAGTACAAGTATATACATGAAAAAGCTTACACTATATCTGGTCTCAGGTCTTGAAGATCACTTTCAAGTGCAGATTCCCACAGTAGATGTAAGCATTCAACCTGGAGTCAACAACCATTTCAGATATACATGTATACATGACTCATCTTCTACAATCTGTAAACACAGATGCCTGATATATCTTTAGTGGGTTTGCGTTAGAGGTGACAATTCCAATCCATTTACTTATAAATGGGTCGAATTAGGTTAGGTTTTATCTCTAACCGATCAAAGAAAGTAGTTTACAAGGAACCAGTTCAAACATGCTGAAAATGGCCCAATCCATTGCATGGATTAGGTTACGGTATTAGCCACTTTATGTAATGGGACTACATCATAAGTATATTTCTTCAAGCACTCATAGTAAGCATTACACGTACTCGCTTTTATGTCATACTTACCATATATATCAAGTAAGGATTGTGCAATTGGTTTAAATAAATAAAACTAGGCAGAGCTAAAGGGACCTAGTGCTAAACCATTTAATCAGAGTCTAACTTTGACGTCCTTTCATATTTGTAACAATTTACAGTTATTACTTATAATTATACTAATGTGTCAATGTAATAATACATTCATGTATGGTGTTGTTTTTGTGTGTGTGGAGATATAACATATATCTATCATATATATATATATATATAGGGGAAGATCAACAGGAAAGGAAGGGATAAGCAATAATATTTTTTCTCGGGTAACTAACATTCTTTTGGACAAATGTAAGAAAAAAATATTTTTATCAATAAATATTAATCAAAACCGATGCTATAACTACTAATATTTATTCATAATTTTGTTTTCATAAGTTGATGAATATTAAGGAAAATCGTTAACATTTTATCCTGATTGCGTGTTAATCAAAATGGATGCTATCAACTAAGACTCATCGAAAATATGTACTTGACTGATATTCATTGAAAATTTATTTTATATTGAATGTTAAGTGATATATTCAACCATTGATCTTCTTTCAGAGAATGTTAGTCGATACATGCTGGTGATAACATTCGTTAGCTTTATTTTCATTTTGCTAACTTTTTTTATTTATTTTTGGTAACATTTATTCATGATGAATGTTAACGATTTTTATCTAATATTCATCAATTAATGCTATAACCTATATAAAAATTCATCTAGGAAGATCAACATTCATAATATCGATTTTGATTAACATTTATTATTTTTTTTTATTTCTTTTTACATTTATCAAAAGGAATGTTAAGTTGCTCGAAAATAATGTTATGTTTCCCCCTTCCTCAATAACATTCTTGTAAAAATAATGTTATTTAGTTAATCACTTAACATTCATTAATGAATGTTCTTTCAATAAATGTTATTTTAATGAATGATAGTCAAATACATGTAGCTAATAACATTCACTAGGTTTATTTTCATTTTGGTAATATTAAAGTCATGATGAATGTTAACGATTTTTAATCTAATACTCATTGATTGATGTTATAACCTACGGGAAAAATTCATCAAGGGAGATTAACATTCATATTATCGATTCTAAGTAACATTTATTAAAAATTCTTTTTATTTTTTGACATTTTTCAAAAAGAATGTTAAATACCCCGAAAAGAATGTTACTGCTTCCCCCTTTCCCCATACACACACACACACACATATATATATAAGGGAAACATCCACAGAGAACTACACGTTTAAAAAGAACTAGAGAACCCTCTAAAATTACACTGAATATTTATCAATGAATATTGGTTTATCAATATTCATCGTTGAATATACTCAATAACCCAATATTCACCACTAAATATTTAGTGTTATATAGGAGGTTATCTCGTTCTCTCCAAAAATTAGATTATCTTTTGATTCAATGATCCACTTCATTTATTTTTAAAGGAAATTAAAAAATACCCTTTTTTCTTAAATACATAAAAATTTACCCATTTTAAAAAATATATCAAATATGCCCTATTCGAACGCAAATCTGGATTGAAATTTGTTGACCCAGATTTTGCGAACGCAAATTTTGACCCATGCGTCCGAGTGGGACATATTCGATATTTTTTAAAAAATAGGTTTAAATTTTTATATATTTGAAAAAAGGTATTTTTTTTAAATTTCTCCATTTTTAAAGTATATACGAAACAAATGAGGGGTGTTAAATGTGAAATTTCATGTTAAAGTTTTTCTAGTCATTTTAAAACGGGATATATCTTGAATTCTAAACACAGGTGATGCAATTCCTACAAGTACGTAGTCCCAAATGTGTGGAAAATACCTTTAGAATAGCCTTTCAGGTTGCATTATTTTGTTTCTATTAAGTTGAATTCATTACATGTACTTCCAACACATATGATCCTAACTTGGCCGTGACGGGCAAAAGAAAACCATCAAATGAAAAGGAAGAAAAGAAAAGAAATTAACTATTGAAACAGGAACTGTATTCGGAGACATATTTTTACCTCAAAACATGACTTCTTTGAGAATAGTTCAGGACACGAAAGAATGAATCTGATAAGAACACGCTTGAGGGCCATAGGAACAACTGAGCACACCATGCCATGAGTTGGACTCTAATACTTTCAAAAACGCATGTTGCCATATATATATATAATGCTCATAACATAGAAACCAACAAATATAGAAACACACATTGTTTCCGTCTCTACAAAAGACATACAAAACAATCACATAATAGAGAGGACTGCATGGATTTAATCAAACAAAAAATAATATCAATATAAATTACAATCAAATCAATTGTGCCATCTATTCTCTAGAAATCTTCTATACATGGAGGTAATTATTTGTGATAGTAACACATTTATTACTGTAAACATGTAAACTACATTTCATAGTTTGACATGTCATATAATATAATATTTCAGTACAGGTTTATAGGTTCATGTGCATTTTTTATGTATGATCTCATAACTTTCATTACAATTGTACCAACGTATCGAGAAACACGATTCAGCTGTTAACTTATCTATTTTAGATATATTCTTTCCATGTTCCACTGCGCTCTTGATATATGGCCTCAGCGACTCGAGTAGTTTGTTTGTTTTTTATTTATTTCACATCACGAGGATGGTTATCCTTCGACATGCAAGTCTCATGTCCCACCTTTTTCTGTTTTTGATTCTTCAATATGGAGGCTTTTGTCAACACATTCTATGTTATGCTGGTTGAGGTACTTCAATGGACAAGGGTTTCACTTCCGCTAAATGGATCCTTACAAGGCCTCTTAATTTAATGGAATACAAAGAGGCATATTGAGTCTGTTTGCCTTGTCATTCAGATGATCAGTGCGTCACTCATATCTAGTAAGTGTTCCAGACCTCAGACCATCTTAAAATTGTATGAGTAACTACTAATAATTCTCAAATTCCCACAAAAAATATACCCTCTCATAAGTAATTTTCTTCCTCATAATTTCTACAGGTTACTGAAAAATGGAGAAACGACCCAGCAGGAACACTGAGTGTCTGCGTTCACCTTTACATACTCCATATGATGTGTTCACATGGTAACTTCATCACTTCTAACTTAGCCTATGACAAATAGTTTGATGTTCGTTTCTTATTGCAGCCATCGTGTAGCAGGACTTTTGCATATCACACATAATAAGCCACCAAGGTAAACAAACACTAAGTATACTCAAGAAGCAATTTCTCAAATTTAATGCACATTATTTTGTGGATGCAGTGGTATAACATCATTGCTCATGGTAATAAAACGTATCGGTATCTCCCTCGAGCATGTTAAGCGAACAATTAAGTGGTACAATCACTCTACTTGGGCTTTGAAGGACTTGTGCTTCAACGAGATCTTCACACAAAAAAATAAAAAACAAGATTAAAATGCAAGATATATTACAAATGGAAAATGAAAAAAAGTTAATTGATGTATCATTCTTGACATAAACTAACCTGTTGGGTAAATAAATGAAATTTTCCTTGTGATTCTGGAGTCACCCTTTGCTAAATCACCGTCCTACTACACAGAACATACGCATGAGCCTTTTTCATTAATTTGTATTCAACAAAAGCAGTTAAATGAAAACCAATAATACTATGCATGTACCTTCAAAGAATTCATGTAAAATAAAAATTTCATAAAGTTCATCAACAACAACATCGCCTGCAGATTCAATTTCAAGAATAACCTTTTTAAGAAAAGACTTCATGTATGGTGTATGACCTTTTCCATCCTGCAAGGTGACACTAAACTAAAATCAATGAGCTTGAGCCGCCCGTTTTATCAATTATTCTAACTATCTTGCATCAAGAACATATGACTTAATTCCTTAAATCCTTTAAATTCACAATGATATAAAGAGTTTGTCTAAATAGCTTCACAAATAATAAGTGTATAAACTCTTAAGACTTCGAATTTTAACAAATTTAAAATTGTAAGAAACATTGTTAAGTGAAGGAGCTCACTGTTTTGGTAATAAATTGTTCCGAAATGAAGTTCTGAACAGTCTCCGTGATTGCACCTCTACCACAGTCCCTAGGGTTTCATTATTTATGTAACGAAGCACAGCAGTATTAAAAACAAATATTAATAAATAGACAGATGCACAAATTGCTTTCAGGCGTAGTGAACTTGAAGAAGGCAATTTTAAGTTAGTGGCAGGTCATGTTAGTGTACCAGGCAATGGAGATTAAGGAAGCAGCTGATGGTTCCATGGAGAGAAATGCAGAAAGCAGGTGGAGAAAACGGATGTCATCAGCATAAACATCGTCACCGTTTGATACGTTAACCATCATCGGCTTGCTTTCAGCTGCTTCGACGCTTAAACTAACTTGCGCATTAACTGTTTCATAACGACATAACGTATCGGGCTACTACAAGACTCTTAACAACGAAGCGAATTAAAACGAGTTAAACAAAACTTTTATCGAGCAACTGTACGTTGAGCTCGTCAACCTTTAATCGAATTTAAAAGGTAAAGTCCAGAAATATTTCGATTCGTACTCTAAATTTTACGAGTATTTAAATTGTTACTCCCTCATCCCAAATCCCAAATTTATTATAAAAAAGATATCCAATTTAATAAAACATATTTATTACAATTTATCTATTTTTTGATAATACGACACATCTATTCTTATTTTATGCATACTTTTTTATAACATATACATTACGAATAATTAAATAAATTCAATTAATTATAAATATCTATTTATACAAATAAATAATTAAATTGAGACAACTACAAATATAAACGTGTAATATAATTTTAAAATGAAAAGAGTATTAAGTTTTTGACAATAAATTAATTTGATATACACGTGTAAACTAATTTTTGTCCCATTTTTAATTTGAAAATAATATTCTTTTGAATTCATAAACACTCTTTAAATTAACTTTCACGATTTATTTTATTTTTGTACATATTTGGAGTAATTTTTAGCTTTAAATTAGATTTCAATGTTCAAATATGAGTATTAAGAAAGTTGAATGAGCCAAGCTTAAGACATTTACCTGAGTTCGAGCATGCAACATGAAAGTTATGTTTGATAACAAATTAGCTAAAGCAGAAACCTGTGGCTGAAGTTGAAGATTGTGGTAAAAGATTTCAGTAATAAATGACTTTTTTCAAAAACTATTTAGAAGAGATTATATTTTATGAAATTTTAGTGAATTTTTTTAAACAATCGTCATATTTTTCATGTTATCAAACAAAACTTTTAATTCATAAAAGTCAGATATTACTAAAGTTAGAATCTTAATCTTCTGTAAACTATTATAATCCCGTTCTAAAACACACCTGAAAGCGCATCAAACTTAAGTATGTCTTTAATTATTCAAATCAAACTCAGACTAGTTATACCACTAGCTGGTAATACCCATTTTTGCTTTGGGGTCTTATTATCGGCACCAAAAATTGTTATTGTTATTCTCAACAAAGAAAATAACTCGTGATACTCGTTTGCATCGAATCATTATTTCTTCTCATTTTGTTCTATTTTCTTAATAGTATTTATTTAGAATGTACGTTTTAGTTTATATGTTATAATAACTTGTTAATGATAATGCAAGTACAAATACAGTAGACTATATACTACAGTAAGATTTCTCGAGTAAGCTCAATCAGAGATTAAAAATTAAAATTAAATTAAATTAAAAATCTTGTTTAAACCAAAACCAAATTCGTTTGAGTAAATATTAATTTTGTTGAGAATCAAGAACAAAACAATAGATTTAGTGCGGTTGCTGTATGATTCAAATTCACGTTTTGATTCTAATGTTGAACCCTAGATACACAACTACTTTCATTTCATTCATCAACAAAATCAAGCAACAAATTTAATTCAAAGTCGTCATCTCCAACACTAAAATTTCATGGCTGATCGTGCCGATCCTTCGCCTTTAGTCGCACCTTCGATCATCATCGAACCTAATGATGTCGATTTAGAAGCTGGTCCAGGAGAAGAAATTCAATGCCGAATTTGTCTTGAAACTGACGGTAGTTCTTAATTTTGATTTCATTCTCGTAGTTCAGCTTTAGGTTTTTGGCTAATTTTGCAGTTTGTTTTAACTTATTGGTTTTAACTAATTGAAGCGAAGTTTTGCACTTTTAATTAAGCAAATTTTGTTTTTCGTTTCATTGTTATGATGTTAGGATTTGCATCACGAATGCTATCGTGGTAGTTGTTAGTTTAATTTTGAAGTTTGCAGTATTTAAATAGCATATTCATCTTAACTGTGTTGGTGTTGTATATATGGTACATTGTAATTATATGTTGTTTTTAACTATGGGTGTTATAGATTTTTGTAGTTAGTAGTTTGAGCTGAACTGCTTATGTGGTTTGGTAAATCGTTACATTTTCTTGTTGTTGCATCAGGTAGAGATTTTATTGCACCGTGCAAGTGTAGAGGTACATCAAAGTATGTTCACCGGGAATGCCTTGATCACTGGCGTTCTGTGAGGGTAAATTTGACTACTCTTTTGATGTCTTATTCTGTAAATGTACGATCGCGAATGACAAAATGATGTAAATAACCCAAACTTCTTTCATTGAGAAAAATGCAGTCCGTGTTTCATGGTATGGGGCCCCGCAAGGGACAGTATCATCTGGTATGTTATTTTGGTTGGAGGTACACTTAAGTTCAGTATGTTAAGCATATATCCATATAGTTCTAATTGTATGATGATATACGAGTAATTAACTTTTAGCACAATCTTTTTTTTTTTCATAGAAGAAGGATAACTCACTCATACCGCCTCTGGTGAGGCTTGAACCCACAACCTAATGGTTGGCGGGTGTGATAGGGGTGCCTTGGGTGTGGCAGGACCAAGTCTCCGGGTGATAACTTTTAGGTCAACACTGCACTTTGCAAGAATGAGGGATTTGGGAGAAAATGCCAGCTACACAATGGTCTATTTGCCTTACACAAAATATCTTAGCATAGTATAAGATAATTAGACTAAACTAGGGGAACTGGTTTCTATTCTATTTTGCATAAAGATGGGAGTATTGATTCTTGAATATATCAATTGAAGTAGATGTGATTTTGTGAATAGTTTAAATATATGTTTGCCATAATTAACTTCAGGTTCTGTCTTTTTATTTTATCCAATATCTTGCAGGAAGGATTTGCATTTGCTCATTGCACGACATGCAAGGCTCCCTATCATTTGAGAGTTCACGTTCTTGCTGATAGGAAGTGGAGAACCATGAAGTTCCGTTTCTTTGTGACGAGAGACATTTTGTTTATTTTCTTTTCTGTACAGCTTGTAGGTCACACATTCTTAAATTTTAAATTGTTTACTCTCATGATGATCGTGTTAGGAACTTATCCAGCCCATTTCCTTATTCCATCACATTGTTTTCTGTTCTTATAGGTGATTTCAATATTATCATATTTGGTGTACCTAGTTGATGGATTTCAGAAGTTTTGGCTTCGTCTTGCCTGGGGTTTCGAAAGCGAAACCAGTTTTTACTACATATGTGGTAAAGTTTCCCCAAGTTCATACCAATTCTTCTATCCAATGCTCTTCCTTTCTCTTTAACAACTTGTAGTTTCTGTTTCATATTGGGTTGATTCCCATCTACTCCATGAAGCCCCTTTCTTGCCTCTTACTGTAGAAAGGAATAACCATGTAATAAATATAGGTTTATTGCTAATTAGACGTAAGAGCCCAAACAATGCACGATAAATTAGTACACTTACAAATACCAAGAACACAATTCTCAGTGTTGTTTGAGGATGTTTATCTAAATCAGTGTCCTGGTGTGATTATTCTGAGTAGGCTTTCTGGGTCAACCATTGAGGTTGTTGTGTGACCTAAAGAAAGGTGCACTATTTTGTGGCCGCAAGAAACTTCTGATTATTTATGTTTTGAGGGTTGATACTGCGCTTTTTGACTAGCCATGTGTTTTTTGAATGGGTCATTTTCTCAATAATAAGATATATTGCAAGTCCCTTTCCATTGCAGGATACATCTCATATAGTCTTAGTCACATATTAACGCTATGTTTCTGCAGGTGCACTATTGTTTTTTGCCCTACTTGGTCTATCTGGATGTATCATTACCTGTTATGATAGGAGAGTTCGTAATGATCTTGCTCAGCCTTGTCGAGAATTGTGTCTTTGTTGCTGTCAACCTGGGTAATATTTCATTCTTGTTTAACATACTATTGGTCATTGGCTGTTTTGACAGAACAATTATTCATGCCAGTTGGTTATAATAAAAATAGATTAAGTAAACTACTAAACATTAGACATAAGCTAATTTAAAGATCAGATAGAAAACCCTGACCTCATATTCTTCTACAAGCCTCCAAACGACCATCTGGAATATATTAGATAAGGAACTCAGTAACAGCTGCCGGATATGCCCAGATACACCAATAATGCAGCCTCTGTTCATGCTGAAAGACTTTCAGAATACAAAATTACAATAATACATTTTTGTTGTACTAATTTTTAAAATCTGTTTTAGCCCTCTCACCCTTATGGTTTCCAGAACCACATCTGCTGCTTCACGCTTTCTTATAAGCCTCTTTGTATACAAAGTGGATTCTCACTGCTATTGGACCCTTCTGTTGGGGTATAACAGAACTCGATACCAATTGGTTTCATGACATGCGGTGATGTTATAAGCAAATTATGTCCATGACCGTTAGGCACTAATACCCAGTAATCCTTTTGATGATAAAAAAGCATCTAGCACTGAATCACTGATGTCAAGAAGTGACATGAATCATGATAGATGAGAAAAACAAGTTTAAACTCTCATATATTTTTATTAGATAAAATGATTCATGAACTTGTCATCTACTGCAAAGTTATTTTAAACCATTGTATTTTTACTTATTTAGAGTATCATAAACAGGATTAGAAAATAGTGGTTCAATCCTGTTGCTCATATGTTTAATATATCGTGTGAGTTTTGAACAAATGATTGTTGCAGTGTTTGTGCAGACTGTCATTTACCTGGTACTCTCTGTGTGTGGACTGACTGTACCACATGTTTTGAAAGTTGTGCCAGTGCAACTGGTGAATGTGGTTGTTTAGGAGGTGCCGGAGAAGCGGGCTTACCATTAATATTTATAATGGCTATAGTCGTGCTTGGACTGTTTACTGTCATTGGTATATTCTACAGTGTGCTTGTGGCTACAATGGTTGGACAAAGAATTTGGCAGCGGCACTATCACATATTAGCAAAAAGAATGCTAACCAAAGTAAGTGATTTCCTTACATTCGTTCGTCCATTAATTTAATATATATATATATACTTGTATGCATGTATACAAAGTATATTTGTGTAATAATTGGTTACAATGAGTAATTATGTGAACGTGAATGCACAAGTTTTCAAAATAGTTCTATTGCTTTTCCGATATATGATGCATGATTAGAATAAATGATATGCCTACAACCCTTCTTGGTGCAACACGTCTTAACCTTGTGGTTAGTTTGTTTAGTCGCCGTTCCATGTTTTCTATGTGTTAGAAAAGTCATTTCCCTTTTTTTGAATTTATCTTACTTGGACCAGGATTCACAATGTCATGCTCGCTCCTCCTAATAGTAATAAGTTAGTCACAAGTTTAGTTCAAAACAGAGTTCATTGCAATTTCTATTCACATGTAGAACATCATTTTTCTTCTGAAACTTGTAGTTTGCAAATTGCAACTTCCAAACTATCCAACAAAACTTGATTGCCCTGAATTAAGGAGCAGCATCTGAATCTTATCATCAATCCATACCTGAACACAGATATATTTCGGCATTTTAGCGAACATGAAAAACTTTTTAAATATACGTTAAGCCTTTGACATATAAACTGTAATTTGTTTGTGAAATACAGGAATATGTTGTGGAGGATGTTGATGGTGAGACAACTGGATCTGATTGGTCTCCCCCACCTCTCCCACCGGAGCACATTCAGCAGCTTAAGACTCTTGGCCTGCTATAACTCAACAGGGTGTAAATGAAGTGATACTATATGTGCTTGGGTTATTAGCCTTGACCCCTTTTTATTGATGAACTGAATTAGAGTTGCCTAATTGCATGTAAGGTTTCATCTTTGAAATATCATTTTCTTGCTAACAGTGTCACATGTAGGACACCATACAACTTCTAATGTATGAGGTGTTATGACATAGATAAACAACAATTATAAATAATAAACAGCAACACTATATGCAAATATAAGTATATATATATATATTCAATACGTATAAGTATACAAATCTGAGAACAAATGAATAACTAACTTGATGTAAACGTTTGACGATTATAACAACTTGATTGAGGCCTGCTATGTAGTGTCCTAAGACAGTAATTTGTCTTGTCTAGAGGATACAATAATCTTCTTCAAGTAACTAACTCGAATCTATTATATGTAAATAATGAAGATGATGAAATCAGTTTTCTGGGTTCTGTCTTCTGTGTGTATTTTTGTCTCCAAAACGAACCAACATATATATGTAGATCATCAACCTCATTGTTGTTATTGTAAAAATAATTGAATTTGGGTTTGTTGTAAAAATGGTAAAACCGGGTCAGTTATAATGGGTCAAAATTGATTACAATAGCCCCAAGGCCCATCTTTTGACCATCTAATATATATGTATTTATCTAGCAAATTAGCCCAATCCAACCCACACAATCCAACTTTAAGCCTATGTACTAAGTTTAGCCCAAATTGATATTTAGTTAGTATTTGAG
The DNA here is from genome assembly GCA_963921325.1 of Logfia minima. Classification (NCBI taxonomy): domain Eukaryota; kingdom Viridiplantae; phylum Streptophyta; class Magnoliopsida; order Asterales; family Asteraceae; genus Logfia; species Logfia minima. Next base: position 11,822,013 of record OY992770.1, on the reverse strand, counting down.
TTTATAAGGTACATATCATTATAACATAATTGTGCTGGAAGTGACCGTTCATAACTTTAGAGGATACAACAATCTCCCTAAGACCCAACTTTAAAGTAAATGAATCGCACCCTAAATCGCATTCATGAGATCATGCAATTCCAAGTCCCAACTAATCTTTAGACATGCCAAACTAATGTGTTGGGCCTTTTTGTCCAATTTTTGAATGGGATGACGGAAAGTAAGTTAAAAGGTGAACGGTTAAAGTTGCTAGTTATATATTTATTGTTTTCTATCGAAAAACAAAAAAAAATGTTATGTTATCCATTTTTCTTCATATATTATGTTTTTTTCTTTATGTTTTTCTTTACAGATTACGGAGTATAAGATTTAGTTCGCTTAAATTTTTTGACGTATATATTAAGTCTACAATTAAGATTCATTATGTTTAAATTAAGTAATGTTAAATGCACATGAAAGATAGTTTTAAAAATACACCTATTTGATACAATTACAAAAGTTTACATGAAAACGAAAATTTTTGTAAAAAATAAGAAATCAATCTAAACTATCCATTTTCATCAAAATAACAGAAAATCCACATTTTTAAAAATTAAATATCTTAGGAAATGGTAAGTCAAAGAATTATATTACTTGCACTATAAAAATTATGATTTTTTTCCTCTTCGATTAGACATCTCAAATGACATACTTTCGACGAATTATTTTTTCATTTTTTGATGGATTAATTGTTGGTATCACATATGATAGTCATCTGTACCACATGTGGTAGTTAGCTTGTATCACAGCGATGAAATCACATGTAATAGTCGTTTTGAAAACCCACCAAAAAATGAAAAAAAAATCGTCGAAAGTATATCTTTTAAAAGCGATCGAAGAGAAAAAAAAACTGATTTTTGTAGTGTAATTTTTATAATGGTTTGACTAGCCGTTTTTTAGATATTTAATTTTTAAAAATATAAAAGAAAATGAGATTTTATCAAATAGAACTCTCTTATTACTTCTTTTATTCTGAAAAAAACTTATTCTTATTTGAATTTCATAGAATATACTTTTTTTTAATTCATCACTTATATTTCAATTATATCAATTAAATATTTTAGTTTAATTTAAAATTCACAATATCCAACACATCATAGTGTTCTGTTTAACTATTGTACCTGCGTACTAATTTACCGCGGAGTAACAGCCTAACAGGGGCTATACTACTCTTAAATCTGACCTAACTACCCATGGCCCCACATTTAATTTTTCTTCCACGTTACAACAAAATAAAACTATTCATAACTCATTACGTCTCTTACAATGTCAATAAACTACCTCTGTTATCACAACTTTCACCATTATTCCGATGGAGACTTTTCACAAACAGGTGGTGGTCATCACAGGATGCTCGTCAGGCGGCATCGGAAACGCACTCGCCCGCGCTTTCGCCGCCAGAAACTGTCTCGTTGTCGCGACTGCGCGTTCGATTACTTCCATGGATGATTTGAACGGTGATCACGATGCGTTTTTCCTTCAAGAGCTTGATGTGTTATCGGATCAGAATGTTCGAGAAGTTGTAACGAATGTAATCGATAAGTTTGGGCGTATTGATGTGCTTGTTAATAATGCTGGTGTTCAGTGTCTTGGTCCTCTTGCTGAAATACCTATTTCTTCTGTTGAACATACGTTCAATACGAATGTTTACGGTACTGTTTATTACTCTTATTTTCCGGTTACGATGCTTGTATATGTGTCCATCACCTTCTGTTTCATGTAAAACTCACTGTATTTTATATATTGCTATTGTTATTGGTATTGTATATGCTAGATAAGAATTCATTTACAAAATTAATGAATATTTCTAAAAGTAGGGCGAATATTGATTAGAGTAGGAGTTGTTGCTTCTAGAATTCTAGATTTCTAGGTATTTATTACTGTTAGCCATTAGATTCGATTAGAGAGTTGTTGGTCATCAATTTGAGAGGTGGAGTCCTAGATAATGCTTGAACTTAAATATGAAAGTATGCAGAATTCGGTATGAACATAAAGACAAATGACAAATGTGATTTAACACTAACCTTAAGGATTATTAGCCCCCACTATTAACTGTTGGATATTCAGACTAAGTCCCCCATCAACATCAAGTTTGGGTGTTTTAAATGTTTAAAAAATTAAAATGAACAGAAAATAGTCATATCCAGATCTCAACTCGAAGCACTTATTTACAGATAGCAACTTGACAGTTTTTAGCCGTTAAAAGCTGTCGAAACCTGATTTTATGGCTAAAACATCACTGTCAAAAACCTTCCAAATAAACTACCGAAATTGCTTTTCATAAAGTATGTGTAAAAACTTCAGTATTGATTTAATTTGCAATGGTGCAAAGTGCTAAGTGTTGCATACACCTTTCAGACTTGGTAAGCTCCACATTAGGAGACTGCTGTGGCCACTAGAAATTTTTAGCATAACTTAAACTATCTTATGATATATTAATGTTGATTATGATCTTGGTTACTTAATGTATCACCTTTTTTTCATGGACTCCGTGTAGGTTCCATGAGGTTAATCCAAGCAGTTGTTCCTCACATGGCATCAAGAAAAAAGGGAAAGATTGTGAACATTGGAAGTGTGACTGTGCTGGGACCTGGACCATGGTCAGGTGTCTACACGGCGTCTAAAGCTGCTATACATGCGCTAACGGATACATTAAGGTTCGTTATCGTAATACTTCTAACCCATACCTACGGCTTCCACCCTCTACCCAAACACCCGCCTTTAAATTATATATTATGTTCTGCTCTCTAGATAAAAACCATCATCATACCAAAATCTTTTAAGTCAATCTATCAATAAATGTAAGTAGCCTCTTTTTTGAAAGCCATGGTAGCAGACTTGATTCTTGAAATTCCAAAGTTGACATCTTCAAAGTCAAAAATAAGTAGCCTCTTTTTTGAAAGCCCTTTAAGAGGTTTTATCTTTAACCTTTACTTGAGGTGGAAAAAATAGAAAAGATGACTCCTTTTATGATGACTTGGCTACCACAAACCTATTTTAAGAGTAAGAATCCACATTGTCATATGTTAATTACAATGATCTACTCAAATGAAGAGATTCTCCAATCGAAGATCCATGACATTACATTCTTCTTGTTCAGTTTTACTTATGTTAACTAGCATGACCGGTTAAATTAGGACAAGAGAACAGACGGCGCAACAGTTCTACTGATGAATAGTAACATGATAGAAGAAAAGAAGAGAAAGGAATGTAAAATGATAAAAAAGTAAAGAAAAGAAGAGGAAAAATATTTTTGCGTTCCCGAGTTGAAAAGAAAAGAAAAGAAAAGAAGTTTTCACGTTTCGTGTTCCCGAGTTGGAAATAAATGATAGCAAATGACATTTTATAACTAGTTAGTCTTCCATCATTCCATTTCTTTCTAATAATGGAGAGAAAGTTCGGAGAGAAAAAATTATTTAGTTCTCCTCTCACTTCCCTTCTCTTCTCTCCAAAAAAAAACTCGGGAGCACAATGTTATTATTCTTCTTTCTGCTTTCATTCTCTTCTTTCGAAAAAGTAACTCGGGAGCAGGTTAATGATGCTTTTTAGATATTGGTAAAAACTGGATAGAGATTTTCTTGTAATCATTACAGGAGTATTAGTATGTGATTGATTAGCTTTTAGCTGATTTAATTGTGATAAAAAGAAAAAAAAATATATCAATCTATGTTGTTCTTAATAACCAGTGAAGAATACTCTGTAGTTGGAGTCCTTTAATTCTTTACAATGATCCTACTCTTACAGAGCATACATGTTTTCACTGTACTAACCTGACTGCCTGGTGCTACCTGTATCAATCTATTTCCTCACAAAACAAATAATCAATGCCAATGTTCTCCAAATACAGCACGCTGTAAGATCATAGGCTCGATTCATACAGCTTCTAAGAACCTATAAACAGTGGTAGTTCCATCGGTTTATTTCATACAAAAGCAAGGATACAGACAAGTTATCCTCTTTGAGAATAGGTTTGAGTCATGGGCATTGGTAACAAGCCTGCCTCTTCATCATTTGTATGACATAGTGATTAGCTTAAAGACCTTAGTAGTCCCGTTGATTTATTTCAATACAAAAGAAAGAACACATACAAGTTTACCTTTTGGAAATAGGTTTGAGTCATGGGCATTGGTAACAAGCCTGCCTCTTCATCATTTGTATGACATAGTGATTAGCTTAAAGACCTTAGTAGTCCCGTTGATTTATTTCAATACAAAAGAAAGAACACATACAAGTTTACCTTTTGGGCATAGGTTTGAGTCATGGGTATTGGTAACAAGCTTGCTGCTTTAACAATCGTATGACATATTTATTAGCTCAAAAATAGTATATATGATTCTACCTCATAAAATGACCTTGAATATAGAGATACAAGTCACATTCAGTATAATACCCATGTTTACGACAATAGGAATCTAATTGTTTGAATAAAATGACGTAGGATGTTGTATGCATTTAAGCACACGTTTGACTAGTTCAATCCATCTGACCCATTCCTCTTTTAACCTTTGATTTATTAGAGATTTATCATAACCAAAAAGTCTCATTCACTAGTTAATGGGCTGAAATTGCCACCACTAATGCATGATGATGTACAAATCTTTAAAGATACCGAGGTCTAAATGAACTAACTTCTGTCGGAAAGAATTTAGTGGAACTACATCATCAGTTGACTATCCAATTCTTTTGATGACAACTAAGTAACTAACCAACTTCTGAGGTAAACAGGTTGGAATTGAAGCCACTCGGTATCAATGTAATCAACATTGTACCTGGAGCAGTAAAATCAAATATTGGCAGTTCAGCTGCAGCCAGCTACAATAACATGCCCGAATTGAAATTGTACAAGAAATATGAAGATGCAATTAAAGCGCGGGCCTATTTTTCACAAGGTGAAAATTCAATGCCATCAAAAGAGTTTGCAGACAAGACAGTAGATGCAATCCTGAAAGAAGATCCTCCTTCTTGGTTCTCTTTGGGGCAATTCTCCACTATAATGGGTATCATGTACCATATGCCTATTTTTGTTAAAGATTTCCTTTTAAAAAAGGCTATGAAATGTTAATTTCAATATCTGTAACTTGTCTCACCACATGCTTGTACATTTCTGTAACTTGTTATAGCATGTTGATAAACTTGTTTTTAAGATTTTAACGTTTCACCTTCTATGTTGCATTGCTGTGATAGTTGTTTTCAATATTTATGTGATAGAATGTAATTCTGTTTTAGAAGTCAATTTCTCTGTTGAATCAGCAGAAAACAATTTTGCATAATTGATGATAGACGCATAGACCTTATGTTTTAGTGTGCGCATGTTTGATCAAAATGGTAGAGGAGTAATTTAAACCCATATATCTAAAATGGGTCAATGTTATATGATCTATATATCAAGGGCCATACAGATCAAACTAAAAGGAAATTGGTTGAAAATCTTTCGAAGTGTATCTAAATGCATAAAGTAATACTAGCATGTTACCCGCGCAATGCAGTGATAACTAAATATTTACGCACATTTATATGTTTGTTCAACAATATATCGTACTTTAATGAAAATTGAGAAATACCGGTATACCATTTTTTACTATATTTTAAACATCATGTTTCAAATTATTATAGTTATGAGTGACAATTCATGACATGAATGAAAACCCAATTCACAACAAACATAAAAATAAAAAGGTCAGAGTTTGGATTTTCAACCGGTCGTCACATGCTAAGCTCGCATCAACGTATTAAACCTTCTGGTCGGGGTAAGGTCAAGTTTCAGGTTACCAGGTGAACATGCCAACCAAAATGAAATAAAAAGAAATATTCCTTTAAAATATATATATTTTTTGAAAAAATAAATTCTTACCCGTCAATACGAAACTTACCTGATAGCCGTCAATTTTTGACATGAAATAAAACTGCCAACTCGAAGTAAATCCCCAACCTACCAACTTGTTTACCTAAATGGATTACTAAATTACTTATAAAAGTTGTGTCTAGGCAAGTTACTTTATACCAGGCAATCGTTTATTAAATCAGTTTGCGTTTGGGTTGAAAAATAACTTTCGACACCCACTAACTCGACTAGACTCAAATGACCGCCGCTAATTATATATATGGAAATTTGGAAACATGGATTATAAGTAGTTTATATAAATGTTAAATGCAACAATTAAATATACGGTAGTTACAAAGAAATAATAAATAATTATGTTAAGTGCTTGTAAAATTTGTATTAACGTTGAAAAAGGGTAAAAGATAATTTGTCTTCTCTCCCATTTTAAGAGTTTGGACCATGATTAAATGTTGAAAAGGAGAAAAGGTAATTTGTCTTCTCCACAATTTAAGAGTTTAAGATTCCTGATCCAAATGTTTTATACAGTGCTATAGATAAATTCAAGATTAGTTTGACTTTAGAAATCTATCATAGTCACAATCCACTTTGTGGTCCATGTCATTACAACTCTAAATAATTCACAAGTATTAAAGGCCTTTACCTATGGATATCTTTACATCATAAGATGTGTGATCTACTTGATTAAATGAAAGCTTTAGCAACCTTCAGTGTAATGGAGTTATTTATGAGCTCCAAAACTATAGATTTATTATTAAATTCTTATATTCTTCTTTATCATGTCTTATTACTACACCATGCAAGCAAATGAAATGTAGGGGTGCTATTTTCTAGAAAGTTTTATATTATTTTAACTGGCATGATAAAATCACAATTTTGTTATCTGTAAAGATTAACTTCGGAATCTTTATCATCAACTCCGTGCATGAACACAAATATATATTTTGACATTTTAGTAAGTTGAAAAACTTTATTAAATATACCTTAAGCCTTTTGACATATAAACTACATCTGTTCGTGATAATGCAGGAATATGTTGTGGAGGATGTTGATGGTGAGACGACTGCATCAGATTGGTCTCCCCCACCTCTCCCACCGGAGCACATTCAGCAGCTCAAGACTCTTGGCCTCCTATAACTCAACGGGGTGTAAATGAAGTGATACTATATGTGCTCGGGTTATTAGCCTTGACCCGCTTTTTATTGATTAACTTATCAATTAGAGTTGCCTAATTGCATGTAACATTTTCATCTTTAAAATATCGTTTTCTTGCTTAAAGTGTCGCATGTAGTACACCATACAGCTTCTGTTGAATGAGGTACATGTCATTATAACATTATTGTGCTGGAAGTGACAGTTCATGACTGGTTGTTATTGCGTAGGGAGTATGTCAGTGGGTTTAAATGGTTAATGATTTGATACTCTGATCTGACTTTTTATCCAACTAAACGGATCACACTAACTAATCTAAATAGTTTTATTGCGACATTGACCCATATTTTTCTTAGAAAAGCAAAGCGTTCATTAAAAAATCAAATTCTGAGAACAAAGGGAAGCCGACAAAGAAAAGAAGAAACAGAAAGAAAATACAACACCAAAAAGGAAATAGAAGAAAACGCTAAATGAGGCACTTAAAGCCTCCGGTAGCAAAAATCGGCCATGACCAAGTTTAACAAGAGTAAGCTAAGAGGTCTCGAAACCCATATTTAGACATGCCAAACTAATGCATAGGCTTTCCTATATTATGTTATTTATTTATTTATTTATTTATTATTATTACTATTATTTTTTATTTTTTTTAAATATTTTATTTACAAATTACGGAGTATAAGACATATCTTCGTTAGTTTACTTAAAAGTTTTTGACATATAAAAAGTAAGTCAACCATTAAATTTCAATACGATTAGATAGAGTAATTGGTAAATGTGCTTAAAAGATAGAACTAAACATATGTCTACTTCATATGATACATAACATATAAATATATTCCATTTATGGTCTTTGTTTTCATCCACCGATCATAGTTTTATAATTTATACTAATGAAATCCTTAAATTTAATTCTAAATTCATATTTTAAAGCAAATCACTTTCTGTTTAAATATCGTACCTGTAAACATCCTAACCAAATTAACCGCTGTAAAAAGTAGCTCTTTCGAATAAATGACCCTCTCTAATGCGTCCGCTGTAACATAGGGCGAAGATGGATGACCGAGAGTGGGGGATTTTGAAAGCGCCGCCTCTGGCTCAAAAACTTAGAGTTAAATGAGAGAAGATAACTGCGATTAACTCGACTAAACTACCCGTGGCATATTTTCTTCCACGTGACAAAGAAAATAAAAACAATATATATATATATATATATATATATTCAAAAAATGCCACTGTAGTCGATCACAACTTTCACCATTTTCTAAATGGAGACTTTACACAATCAGGTGGTGCTCATCACAGGATGTTCATCAGGCGGCATCGGAAACGCACTAGCGCGCACTTTCGCCCCCAGAAACTGTCTCGTTGTCGCGACTGCACGTTCGATTACTTCCATGGCCGATTTGAACGATGATCGCGATGCGTTTTTCTTCAAGAGCTTGATGTGTTATCGGAGCAGAATGTTCGAGAAGTTGTAACAACGTAATTGATAAGTTTGGGCGTATTGATGTGCTTGTTAATAATGCTGGTGTTCAGTGTCTTGGTTCTCTTGCTGAAATACCTATTTCTTCCGTTGAACATACATTCAATACTAATGTTCACGGTATTCTTTATTACTGTTATTTGATGTTTTAGATGCTTGTATATGTATGCATCACGTGTAAAAGTCACTGAATTCTATATTTTGTTATTGTTTTTGGTAAATGAATATTTCTAAAAGTAGGGAGACTATTGATTAGAGTAGGAGTTCTTGCTTCTAGAATTCTAGATTTCTAGGTATTTATTACTCTTAGCAATGGGGTAGGATACAATATTCTTTACACTTTTATGAAAATGTACATTTCGGATAACTAAAAATAGTAAAACAGAAATTTATTTTGAAATGGAGAGACTGCATAATAACATTTCCTGGCGCAATAATGCTGGTTGTGCCTCCACCAGCTCCGGCGTTCAACCCCGCCAGTTTCTCTGATACACACGAACCTCTAGACTTCGGCGCTTCAACCGCCAGCGTCACAATGTTTGTTACCACCTGGTGCTACGTTACTCGAACTAGCTTGACCTGATTCTAAACTCCTCCTTCTACCCACTCTAGAAAAATGCACAAAGTTTGTAAACTTGAGAATATTGATTAGTGCTGCATACACTTTTTAGACTTGGTAAGCCCCCCATTATGAGAGTGGGTTGGCCCTACAAATTGTTTGCATAATTTTAACTATCTTATGTAATGTTATTGACTATCTTGTCACTTAAAGTATCACACTATCACCTTTTTTCATGGATCCATGTAGGTTCCATGCGGTTGATCCAAGCAGTTGTTCATCACATGGCATCAAGAAAAAAGGGAAAGATTGTGAACATTGGAAGTGCAACTGTGTTGGGATCAAGGTTTTGAAACTTGGTTTTTAGGTTGACGTGACTTGGGTCTCGAGTCCGGTTCGACCAACTGGACCAATCCGGTACAACCACAAGCCCTAATGTTCAGATTTAGTCCTCAACTATTGAAAATGTTCAGATCTAATCCCTAATTATTTTCAGAATTAAATATATATATATATGAAAAATCCGGGTCATACCGGTCCAGTTCACCGGCTCAACCCGGTTCGACCGGAAAACCAGCCGAGTTTGACCAAGTTTACTTGCGCATTAACCTGGGTGTAGTTGGCCCGCCTTGGGTCCCGGTTCCAGTTCGACAGGCCGGGTCGACCTGGGTTTCAAAACATTGGTTGAGACCTAACCTTGGGCAGGTGTCTACACTGCATCTAAAGCTGCTATACATGCACTAACGGATACATTAAGGTTCAGCATTCCAAAACATCAGGGATGGTCCGTCGTGGTCTGTTGTGAGTAGCATGACGACTGGTCATCGCGCGAACGATCATAACGTACAACTGAGACTTACTATTTTTATATTTTTCATTTTTCTTAAAAACACAATTACATTTAATTAAGTAAATCACTACAATTAATTAAGTAAAAAGTACTTAATTAATAAAAATAAAAACATTACAATATAATAAAAAGATACATTAATTAATAAAATAAAAATGCAACAATACTAAACAAAAGATACATTAATTAAAAATTAAAAATACGATATAACAATAATTAAAAAAAGATCCTAACTATTCTTTGTCTTCGGTTTCGGCTTCGTCTTCGTCTTCGTCGAGGTCCACGAATTTCGTATATTTTTTGCGAGTATAGTTTTTCATGTTAATAATTCAGCTTTTGTCCTTTGCCTTGTAGCCCTCGGTAGTTTCTTTTAGAAACTTTAGTTACTCAATTGTCGCACGCATTTTTTCGGCTTATTTGATCTCACGCACAACTTCTAAACTTCGAGCTTCCATCATATCTGTATAGCTCGCTATGTGTTCCACATGTTACAATGCTAGACAAAAGATACTTTTGCGACTTTTCGTGGCTGTGTACTCAACCGGCTAGGGGGTCGTGGAATCACATCATCACCAAAAAGCTCGTCAGTAGTATCGTCCTTAAAATTAACCGCCTCGTTCTCAAATTCTTGATCTTCGTCAAAATAATTGCCTCGGCAAGCCACCTACTCTCGGTTGCATATACCACTTCGGTTTGTCTTTTAGTATTTCCGAAGACTCTTTCATACTAAACGTCTTTTCGGTGATGGTTGTGAATTCAGCCATTGCTCGATCAAAGATAATCTGGTCATCTTGGCCACTTCCCTATTTGTTGTAGTTTTCATTGTAAATTGCGTTAAATTGACCGCAAACTTGGTTAATGTTTTGTCATTTGGAAGTAAGTTGATAGCCCGAGTCATTTTTGTTGAAAATTTTCCTACTTTATCCCAAAAAGTATATCATTTTTGAGAGTTGACGTCTTTAGGGTCTTCCGAAGTATCGACCCAACATTGTGCCGACCATACTTCTTCTAGAGGGGTCCAATTATTTTTGTTGCATACGACCGACACGCCTTGAAATCTTTCTTTGATTTCCCTTTTCTTCTATTTTTTGTCCAGTATTGTGGATGCTTGTTATGGTGATTGTAATTTTGTTGTCATTGTTGGTTGAAGTCGAGTGATTGTTGTGGGTAATACGATTGTTGAAACATGTTGGCTTGTGGTTGATTTGGGTTTGTTGGTGACAACATAGAATTAGAGGTATTCGTAGAGGCGAAATTGAGAAGATTAATGTATGAAAAGTTTTTGTTTTGATTACACATAGTTAGGAAAATTAGAACGTCTGTAAATATGTATATTGGTGAATTGATAAATTTGTTGTGTTAAAAAGTTGTACACTTGTTGTGTATTTATACAAGAGTGAAATAGATTCAAAAAAATATATATTTAAGAAAAAAAGAAAAATCTAGTTGTTAGCATGCAAACGTCTACTTTTCTTTGTCTTTTTTTTTTCTTTTGTTTAAATGGATACAACTATAGGGGGCTTAATTTTTCTTTAAAAAAATAGAAAATAATAATAAAATATTAAATGGCGCCCACAAATATCCGTGGTGCGACCTACACGCCACTACGGGAGCCCAACACGATTACCACTTCGTCCATGGTGAACCGTGGTGGCTCGACGGAACATGTAACCCATACCTATACCTTTCACTCTTACCCAAACACCCGCCTTTAGATTTTATATTATTTCTTGCTCTATAGATAAAAACCAATCATCGTACCAAAATCTTTTAAGTCAATCTATCAATAAATGTAACTAATGCGAAAGCCAAGTTCAATCCATGGTAGCAGACATGGTTCTCAAATTCCAAGGTTGTGATCTTCGAAGTTGATTATAGGTAGCCTCTTTTTTGAAAGTCCTTAACGAGGTTTTATCTTTAGCCTTTTCTTGAGGTGGAAAAAATAGAAAAGACGACTCCTTTTATGATGACTTGCAGACTTGGCTACCACAACCCTATTTTAAGAGTAAGAATCCACATTGTCATATGCTAATTTCAATTATTTACTAAGATGAAGAGATTTTCCAATCAAAGATCCATGGCATTACATTTTTCTTATTCAGTTTTAGTTATGTTAACTATTTTGACTGGTTAGATTAGGACGAGAACGAAAGGCTGAACAGTTCTATTGATGAATATTAACATCTCAAGCGTGATTTTTCGTCATATATTGGTAAAAACTGGATGGAGATTTTCTTGATATCATACAGGAGTATTAGTATGTGATTGATTAGTTTTTAGCTGATTTAACGGGAATAACATATATATATATATATATATATATCAATCTATGTTAGTTCTTAATAATCAGTGAAGAGTACACGGTAGTTGGACTTGGAGTCCTTCAATACTTTACAATGATCCAACTCGCACAAAGCATACATTTTTTCACTGTACTAACAAGACTGCCTGAGTGCCTGGTGCTACCTGTATCAATCTGTTTCCACACAAAAAAAGAATCGATGCCAATGTTTACATTTCCAAATACAGCACGCAGTAAGATCATAGGCTTGAGTCATACAGCTTCTAAGAACCTAAAAAACAGTAGTAATTCCATAGATTTGTTTCGTACAAAAGCAAGGATAAAGACAAGTTATCCTCTTTGATAATAGGTCTGACTCATGGGTATTGGTAACAAGCCTGCCTCTTCATCATTTGTATGACATATGATTAGCTTAAAGACCTTAGTAATCCCGTTGATTTATTTCAATACAAAAGAAAGAACACATACAAGTTAATTTACCTTTTGGGAATAGGTTTGGGTCAAGGGTATTGGTAACAAGCTTGCTGCTTTATCATTCGCATGGCATATTTAGCTCAAAAATAGTATATATTATTCTACTTTGTAAAATGAACTTGAATATAGAATACTAGTCACATTCAGTTTACTACGACAGGAATTTAATCCTTTGGATATAATGACTTGGGATGTTGTAAGCATTTGAAGCACACTTTTGACTCGTTTAACTAGTTAATGGGCTGAAATTGCCACCACTAATGCATGAAGATGTTCAAATCTTGAAATGTACCGACGTCTAAATGAACTAACTTCTCTCGGAAAGTAAAAAGTGGAACTACATCATCAGTTTACTATCCATTTCTTTCTATGACAACTAACCAACTTCTGAGGTAAACAGGTTGGAACTGAAGCCGCTCGGTATCAACGTAATCAGTATTGTACCTGGAGCCGTAAGATCAAATATTGGCAATTCAGCTGCAGCCAGCTACAATAGCATGCCGAAATGGAAATTGTACAAGAAATACGAAAATGCAATTAAAGCGCGAGCCTATGTGTCATTAGGTGAAAAGTCAATGCCATCAAAAGAGTTTGCAGACAAGACAGTATATGAATCCTGAAAGAAGATCCTCCTTCTTGGTTCTCTTGGGGCAATTCTCCACTATACTGGCTATAATGTACCATATGCCTATTTTTGTTAAAGATTTCCTAATAAAAAAGGCTATGAAATGTTAATTTCAGTATCTATAACATGTCTCATCACATGCTTGTACATTTCTGTAACTTGTTATAGCATGTTAATAGACATGTTTTTTAAAATTTCACATTACAATGTGTATGTTGCACAAATGCTGTGATAGTTGTTTTCATTGTTTATGTAATAATGTAATTTTATTTTAGAAGTCAATTTTCTCTGTTGAAGCAGCAGAAAGCGCTTAGCATAATTGATGATAGACCAAATTTTGTATTTCTTCTTTTTATTGCACATCGTATGGATATCTCACACTTGTTTTAGTTAGCGTGCGCATGGTTGATCAAAATGCTAGAAGAGTAATTTTAACCCATATATCTAAAATGGGCCTGATCTATTTATAAAGGGTCATACGGATTATACTAAAATGAAATCGGGTCGAATATCGTTTGAAGTGTATCTAGATGCATAAAGGGTCAAGATCGGTTTGGCTTGAGATATCTATCATAGTCACAATCCACAATGTGATCCATGTCATTACACAAGTATTAAAGGCCTTTACCCATGGACATCTTACACCACAAGATTTCTGATCTACTTGATTAAATAAAAGCTTCAGCTACCTTCAGTCTGTTTATTGGATGTATTTATGAACTCCAAAACTATACATTTATTATTTTTTTAAATCCTTTCATCATGTCTTATTACCACAGCATATATGCAAGCAAATGAAATGTTCAGTGGTATAGTTTGACTCTTAAAAGAAAAACTTCACATCAGCATACTTCATAGACTATCCATCCGGGCCCTCAGTCATCTTAGGTAGGGATGCCAAGTTTCTTGAAAGTTTTTTCTTATTTTAACTGAGATGATATAATCAAAAGTTCATTATCTATAAGAATTAATTGTAATTTGGAATCCTGTCTCCTTTTTCCAAACAAAACCACTTGATGTTTACTAGAAAAACTAACTAAATTGTTGTGTATAGTTGTATTAATTATAGCTATATAGTATACAATAAATAGTAATATAGTGAACCGTACCATGGTCAATAAAGTTTTTTTTTTTTTTCTTTTTTTTTTTTTAATGAAATGTCTATATCTTATTGTACTAAATATCACATATAATACTGATTATTTTATAAAAAATCTTTGATAATATTGATTATTTGCAAATTAGTTTTTCACTGTAGTTTATTCGTTTGTGATTCTATGTTTTTTTGTCATAAAGGTAAACTACTTTTCATATAATCTTTATTTTACAAATTCCTTTTTTATGTTTTTGGATGACAAAAATAAGAAAATGTCATAAAGTTTTATGTTTTCTTCTTTTTTTGAATTACTAAGTTTTTTAATCATGCATTATTTTTTTCGTCTTTTATAAAGTAACTTTTATTTTCATATTTTCATAAGGAGTATATGTGAGCCAACTTGAGATTATTTTTTCTGTATACTCCATTCATAATTTTAACAAAAATCATCTAAATATATGTTGTCTTATATATTATGTTATTTTCATATTCTCATAATGTGTACATGTAGTAGTAGAATACATTCATAATCTTAACAAAAATAAACTAAATATTTGTTGTCTCATATATTACGGTATTAATTAAAGGTTTACCTCATACAATAGAAAATTTTAAAGTTAACTTTATACAATATAAAAATGTGAAAGTTTAACGCATCACGAATCAATAAATCCTATAATATATCAGTATTAACGAACGAATCAATTCACTTACATGATAAGTGTTTTCAATTTGCTAGATAAAGATCAATTAAATTTTTTATTTTATTTAAAATTAAATATTATAATTTTGTCACGATGTACAGGGAAAAATCCCCTAGTTGCGTATGTAATAGGAAGAAAGTTATTGATAGCCAAACAATGATAGCTCCCCATTCCTCATTGAGTAATTACCTTAATTTTGTAACATTTCAAAATAAAATACAATGTTATACTTTATACTACTTTTTATACCGAAATGAAAACTAAAAACTGATTAATACTTTTTCTCATAAAATGCTATTGTCCATCGCAAAAGCCCGTATTGGAAACCAGTATTTTAGAAGAGCATCAGTAAAAATGCCAACAAATTTCTTTTCAAATGACAAACGTACAACGTATCCTACTTATTATGTACAACAAATTTCTTTTCAAATGACAAACGTACAACATATCTTACTTGTTATGTATAATTATATGTATTATATACATATTCTTAAAGGGTGTTGCTACGCGAACCCCCCCCCCCCCATCATTATATGATTCTGAAATTCAACATGCACCCATTATTCGTCATAACCTTTTCATCACCAAAAATTCTCATAAATCTACATTTTAATTTTTTATATATTAAAAAAATATATTATAATAATATAAGTTAAAATTATTTGACGCGATTAAAGTAAAAGCTTAAATTATTTGATGCGACCAAAGCAAAAGCTTAAATAATTTGACGCGACTAAAGCAAAAGCTTAAATTATTTGATGCGATCAAAACAAAAGCTTAAATTATTTGATGCGACCAAAGCAAAAGCTTAAATTATTTGATGCGACCAAAGCAAAAGCTTAAATAATTTGACGCGACTAAAGCAAAAGCTTAAATTATTTGACGCGACTAAAGTGAAAAATCAAATTCCTATATAAACGAACCTATATCGATTCATATTTTCATAACATTCAAAATCTATATCGATTCATAACCTTATAAACAATCTCATACATTACAATTCTTATAAGAAAATATGTCGAGTGTGTCAGATTTTTCCACCGATAAGGTATAATATTTCATATAATGGTACTCTAAATCATATTATGTTATCATATTTTGACTAAATACATTCTCAATTTCAGGTGTTCAATAATCGTGAAGAACTAATGGAATGGGTGAAAAATGAGGCACTATCTCATAGACAAGTTATTATCATCAAAAGATCAAAAACAAAAAATGGTTACTTAGCCAAGATTATATTTATGTGTGAGCGTGGCAGTGTATCCAGAAGTAAATCAACGCCTGAAAAAAGTATTCCATGTAAAAAAAATGAGTGTAAATTTGAAATGGTAGCAAAATTTTCAAAGACAAAAGGTGTTTGGTCGATAACGATGATAAATCCAACACACAATCATCAAAGTATAATGTATATGGAAGGTCATGCATATGCTATGCGATTGACTGATGATGAATTTCGTTTAGTTGCAGATTTGTCAAGAAATAATGTAAAGCCTCGTGAAATTCTTGCCACGTTGAAGGAGCGGAATCCAGAAAATGTTTCTTCAAACAAAACGGTATACAATGCAAAAGCAAAACTTCGCACAATCTGCCAATCAAATCTGACTCCTATACAGGTTGTAATGTCATTTTTGAAGGTAAAAGGATATGACTTTCAGTATCGTACAAATGATTCTACTAATCAATTAGAAGAATTATTCTGGATCCATCCAGCTTCATATGAAATATTGCGTGCATTTCCGCATATTTTGATGATGGATGCTACGTACAATACAAATATTTATAAGTTGCCTTTTCTTGAAATCGTTGGTGTTACTTCTACCAACAAAACATTTTCTATAGCATTTGTCTTGATAGATAGAGAAAAGACTAGCAACTTTCTGTGGGCATTAAAGTGTCTAAAGCGGGCCCTTGGCGAAACGTATGAACCGCGAGTTATTGTGACAGATAGAGATTTGGCTCTAATAAGTGCATGCGAAAGAATATTTCCAAGAGCTAATAAATTACTTTGTAGATGGCATATCTGGCAAAATATTTTTAAGAATTGCAAAAAATATTTTAAGTCAGAAGACGAATGGAATTCTTTTCATCATACATGGCTTTCATTAGTTAAAGCTCCTACAATGACGTTATATACGCACTTCTGTAGCCGGCTTCAAGTCAAGTTGATCAATTATCCAGGTATTACAACAAAACAATCATTTTAGCAATGATTTTAGTAAATATATCAACAACCTTTGAAACAAATATGTTTTTGAATTTTCAGATGTTTTGACATACCTCAATGAGGTATGGTTAAACAAATACGCCCACATGTTTGTATCAGTGGCGACTGATAAATCACTTAACTTTGGAAATTCAACCACAAACAGGGTTGAAAGTCAGCACGCAAAGGTGAAACTAAATTTGGGTTCCTCGCAATCAAGATTAGACACATTTGTGCCTATTATAGATAAAGTTGTGGAGACGCAAGTTACTATTATCAAAGAAAGCTTTGAGCGAAGCAAAATTTTTCAATACCCAAAATATGACCATCCAAGTTTCCAATTATTATGGGGTTGGGTTTCCCTTTATGCTATAAAAAAAATCCACGCTGAACTTGGTCGTTCCAACGGACTTGAAATAACAAATGAGAATTGTGGTTGTCAACTGAGGTCATGTTTTGGGTTACCATGTGCGCACGAACTTGCAAGTTATTTAAATGCAGGTCTGCTTATTCCACTAGAGTCGATTGACATTTTCTGGAAGACGCTTGATTTTTCGCCTTGTATATCGGCACAAGATGGTGATCTTCGTTGTGACGCTGAGTTGGACATGCTATCTTGGATTCAAGAACCCGCCGTTCACATAAATACTCGTGGACGTCCAAGTGTGAAGGTACAGAAACAAAAGGCGACTTTTTCGTTTCACACGCCGCCTCACGATCCTCCTAGACATAGTTATTCCAACACGTCAAATCTCGATGGGTTTGATTTACCGGACTTGAACAAAGAGCCTGCCAGGCATAGTTCTTATGTTCATCGAACTTTTTTCTCGCATCCATTATTGAATCAAATTCCAGCTATATTTCAGCCATATGTAACGAACATACATGATGTAATCGGTGATGGGAATTGCGGATTTAGATCAGTAGCTTCATGTCTAGGTCTTCATGAAGAATGTTGGCCGCAAATTAGAATGGAGTTACTTTATGAGATAAGAATGCATGAAGCAACATACACTAATATGATTGGAGGTGTAGAATTGCTACAACTTTTTCAAGCAATAAACCTTCCACCAAATACACCTGTAGTTGATGAGTACTGGATGGATATGCCGATAACGGGTCTGCTAATTGCTTCAAGGTACAACGTGGTTTTGCTATTTTTGAGCAATGATGGAAATTCGACGTGTTTTCCACTTTGGTCCAGTCCACACGAGTCACAACCACATTACGTATGTGCAATTGCTCGGGTACATGGTAACCACTTTGTAAAAGTGGATTTACAAGGATATTATCCGGTACCTGCAACGCATCCGTCATGGACTAAATTTAAATCTGACTCGGAATGGGAACGTCCATATAAGAATCAACAAGATTTATATAATGAGCTTAGACGTTCTAATTATAAATCTGATCATGTAAATCTCGATGATTAGAAAATTATATATAATTATTTATTGTTGTTAGTTGTTTGTTTTATAATAATTAAGTAAATTTATGTAATTATTAAAAAATAATAAATAAATATTAATTAAATTATCATTTATTTATAATAAAAAAAATTAAAGAAAAAAGAGTATACAATGTAAAACAAAGAAACATTATCTAAATAAATTAAATGTCAAATCGAGAAAAAGTCTGACAATTCGCAGGGGAGGGGGGTGCGGTGAGACCCAGCCTTCTTAAAACTCATAACCTTTTACTGACATGTTCATGACTTTTTGGTAAATTTGATTTATTATTATTATTATTATTATTATTATTATTATTTGTTTGGGTCAAAGGGAAATGAGGCTGTTAGGGTGTTACACTCTCAATAATTAAACTCTTGCATTTGTAACCACACCCATATACTTCAAAGTCATTTAATCAAGGAAGGTACATCGTGATAGAGGACTTAAAATAAAGTCCGTTAACTGATAGTGACCAAAACGTCACAATTTATTATCTCATAATTAGATAATAAGGGTTTACTTCAATTGATTAACATTTAACGTTTTTTTTAGTATGGTTCATCTAACAAGAAATTTGTAACATGCATGCAAATGGAGTTACGAGAGACGTGTATGGGTTCTTCTACTTTTTATTAATCAATTAGAACTAGAATTAGACATAAAATTTCAATCTAATCACAAATTAATGCGATACATTTAATTTGGTAGTTGTTAGGTTAAAAGATTGAAATTGAATGATGAATATACGTACCGTTTAATCATTTATGCTTGTTTAATGCTATTGGACCCTTTTGTTTCAGCGAGAGTAAGTACCGACGCTGTCTCAATAATGGTGTGCACTAGGTTATTGTTGCATAGTTGTTTTTAGAAAAGAAAACATAAAATCATCATATAATAAATAAAATTAAAAAGTGACATTATATAAAAGGGATGTGTTATTTATTAACCACGATAAAATTATCTACATCACAAAACAAATCTTTTAATATTTTAATTTACATTTTTTGAAATATTTAATTTTCTAACATATAAATAATTGGTTCGTACTAAATTAAGTTTAACGACACGCAACCTTACATGCTGTTAGCTACTAATGATCGATAATAAAAATATAAGATGTCTTCAAATATGATTATAATTACTGAAAGGTATCATTGTTAATAAGAAGATCTTAGAAAACAATCTCATATATTGTTTTCATTCATCTATTTCCTTTGCAAAGATAGATAACTCATTTTTTTTCTTTCTATACCGATAAATGAAAATACTTAAACACTTTTCAGAATCTGTAATAATGTTTAGAGAGAGAAAATAAAAAGAAAGCTCATATTTTTAAAGAAAATGAAAATGGAAAATTGGAAGAAAAAATAAAAAAACTGTAATCTTTTTATTTATTTATAATAAATAAATTGTAACTGTATACTAGTTAATAATGCCAATATGTCATAGAGTGTCTTATTTCGTAAATGGATAATGTGATAGTAGCGTTTGATAAAGGTATGGGTTTATCTATGCTCCACACTTTATGGCATTTAGCCAGAAAACGATTTAATCGTTCCGTCTCAATATCACTATTATGAATGTACATTAAAGGTGTTTCAAGTTATTAAGATGCCTCTTATCTTTGAAAAAGATGTAGCAAAATGTTGCTGAATAGTTTATATTCACAAATTTAAGATTTGTGATTTTTCTTTCAAATTTACAAAAAATATTAGCTACAAAGTCAAAGTTTGAGATCCTGAAATCATCCAAATTATTCAATTTCTTTTAAAAAAATATATATTTGATTTGTGTATTATCTTTATTAGCATAAACTCCCTCTCACAATGGAGATTACAATTACACGATTAACTTATGCGATGAATCCCTAATATGAAACTATATTTAAGCACTTACAAACCCTCCAGAATTATTACTTTTACGAATTAGCATTGGTGACAAAAGTTCACCTATTTATTGTATTTGTTTATTGCCGTATTCAGTTATTAATCGGTTTAATATAAGGGGAGTGATATTTGTATAATTATTTTTCTATAAATATAAAAAAAAATATAGTATTAATACATTAAAGGGTTGCACTATACGTATAAACAATGCAAAATTCTTAGATATAATAGTACAAAATTCACTACCCTTATTAAAGGGTTTGTTAAAAAGATATTATTATTATTCTTATAATGAAAAGTATTTATGTAACAAACTGATGAAAAAATCACGTCATATTTTAAAGGGATTATATATTTAGAGACTACCAAATTATAACATTCGTTTTTTGAAGGCCAATCATGTATGAAAATGATTTTGTAGACCACTCAACTTTATATTTTGTTACAATTATATCAAATCCACTCAAAACTTTAGCAAGAAGTATCAAGAGAAACTACTTTTTAAACCATTTTGAATATTTGAACGTTGAAATCATTGGCTACACAATGAAAATGTGTAATTAGGTTAACTTTTTCGATAAGATTTTAATCAAATTTGGTAAAGATGAAACATAATACAAATTTACGTGGCCTAGCTACAAAATCATTTTCACGTATGGGTGACCTTCAAAAACAAAATTATATATTTTGGTAAACTTTAAATGTTTTATCTCTACATTAAATACATATTACATGGAATTGGAAAGTAAAAAATAAAAATAAAATACATAATCTTAAAAAAGTATGATTTCTTAAAAATTGGATGTTGATGATGAAAATCTGTAGTTATGGAAAAGATGACAATAAATTAAAAGTTTAAATTAAATATATCAAATCAGACTAATATAAAAGTCGATGTAGATATTGTGTTGGCTCTTGTACGTGGACATATGCTTGCACATTATGTATCTACTAGCAACATGTAGTCTAAATACTGCTATATGTATATATGAGAGCAAGTATTTAGGAAAAATTGCCTTAACATTCAAATGAAGCCCACATTTTACATATTGTTGACACTCAAAAAATCACCTACTTTCGCAAGGCCGCTGCAGTTTCGCAAGACCCTTGCGATTTGCTCCATTTGCGAAATCCCCCAACCAACTTGTTTCTTGTGAATGACTTCCTTGGTTCTTGTGTTGATATTATAGTCAGAAGATTACTTCCTTGATTTTCTATTAACTTTCGCAAGATATGAAAATTTATAAGATAATTTCACAAGATATGTTAGATATCGCAAGATGGATACATTCCGCAAGATATGACTATCATATATTGGGAAACTCCAAAAGGCATAATACGCTAAGTAATCGCAGTATGACATAAGCTACTAAGAAGATAAAGTTACTAAAATGCATAAATGTCTCACAAACTATAACCCAACTACCCTTTTCACAATAGAAAAAACGAAATAAATCAGTTTTTTTTATCAACTTTCGCAATATACGGAGGTTATTTGAATACTTTCGCAATATATGGGTTTCATCTCGCGAAATTGTCAAATCATAATCATAACCAGATTTAAATTATATTGTAGATTCAAGTGTTAAACACTTAAAATTAAGTTCAAATGAGAATTAGATTTTTTGTGAGAATGGAAGAATCAATTTCAACCATCCATTTCATCAAAATAATAATACTCCCAACATTTTTAAAAATTGAATATCTCATAAACGGCTAGTCAAAAAAATATAAAAATTGCACCATAAAAATCAGCATTTTTTTCTCTTCGATTAGACATATCACAAGGTATACTTTCGACAAACTTTTTTTTTTCATTTTTGGGTGGGTTTCAAAAACTGGTAACACATGTGTTAGTTGCGGTAACACATGTGTTAGTGGTTGGTAACACATGCCACTAACACATGTGTTACCGCAACTAACACATGTGTTACTGGTTTTCAACCCAAAAAATAAAAAAAATAAAAATAAAAAATTTACCAAAAATATGTCATGAGTGATGTCTAATCGTAGAGAAAAGAACGCTGATTTATATGGTGCAATTTTTATAATCTTTTGATTAGCTGTTTGTGAGATATTTAACTTTAGGGGAAAATTGGGTTTTGCAAAATGGATGGTCATGATTCATTCCTTCATTCTCACTAAAATTTCCATTTTCATTTGAACTCAACACCAAACACTTAATATATCTCACAATATAGGCTATCGAAAAACATATCAATATCTTATAAACTATAAAAACAACACAAAAATCAAGAAAGTAATATACAAGAAACAAGTCGAAAGTATACTTTGTGAGATGTCTAATCAAAGAGAAAAAAATGTTGATTTTTATGGTGTAATTTATATTATTTTTTGACTTACCGTTTTTGAGATATTTAATTTTAAAAAACACGAGGGAAAGTGGGACTTTTATCAAATGACACATTCCTATTGGTACTTTCATTCTTTCAAAAAATCTCATTTTTTAATGAACTCCCCTCAATATTAATAATAGCTCGTATAAAACATAAATTGAACACTCTTTATATATATTTGATGTAATTAAGTGATATAACGATGATACTTTACATACTTAAATGAGCTTATGAATCTTAAATATAACATAAGAATAAGATAATGATGTTATAAAAAATTTAATTGGCCATTAGAACTATTTAATTTTGTTAAATTGATTAAAATTAAGGAGATGATGACATCATAAATTATAATTATAAAATTAATTCAAATAATTATATTAAAAATAATCATAGGAAACAAGATAATTAGTAAATAATACTACTAACATTATCTAAATTATATCATTACTTTACCGTTGATTTTCAACAACTTTAAATGATAATCGTAGATTCTTTAAAAAAATTATGAAAATCAAACATTTTAATTAATGTATTCTAAATACTTATTTTAATTTAAGAAAATCGATGTAACATACTCTATTATTTTTTGAAAAAATTATTAACCTTTTATATATATAAAAAACAGAGATATGATATAAGTTAATTACTTACATGTAGTCCCCTTCTTATGTTAATAGTCTCATAGGTGATTCATATTTAACTTGCTTTATGTTTAAAATCACTTTAGACTATAGGCAACACACCATCTTCTACTATTTGTCTTTTTTTCTTCTTTTTTATTTTTGAGTTGCTTAACAATCTCTTTGAGATTTAATAGTTTTATTTTATTTGTTATCATAAGTGCTTCAAATTTAAATTTTACCAATTATATTTTACGAATTAAACTTTTAATTATTTTTAAAAAGATTCAAATAATATTATTTTGTATCTTTCAAAATGATTTATATGTATACGCAAATGTAAAAGCAAGTACTATAATAAAGTGGTAAAATAATATAAAGAGATAAAAGACAAAGTGTTTTCAATTAATTTATATCAATGCTGCTACATAATGTTTTACTTAAACATCTCTTGTTGCACTTAAATATACATCGGCCCCCTATCTCCCCTCCATTGTTAGCAAGCTGTTAAACACACACAAAAAAAGAAGAAAAAAAAGTCTTAATTTTGTTGATTATAAGTTCATAACTTTCTATTGCATTATTTTTTCCAACCTCTCATGGCTTTCCTTCAACATTATGAAATCCTTCTTCTTTTCATTGTTTCTTTTGTTCCTATTGCCATGGTTGTTCATCGAAGAAGACGTCTCCCTATTACTAATTGGCCCCTTTTCGGCATGACACCCGATATCCTCCTAAACGCCCACCGTTTACATGATTTCGCCACTCATATTCTTAAACTTACTCATGGCACTTACATGGCTAAAGGTCCTTGGTTTGCAAATGTAGATATGCTCTTCACTTCTGATCCTGCCAACATTCACTACATGCTGAGCAAAAACTTTCAAAATTATCCCAAAGGTCCTGAATTTCGTAACATATTTGATATTCTTGGAGATGGTATCTTCAATTCTGATCACCATTTATGGGAGATTCATAGGAAAACAACCATGTCTATACTAAAACAACCCACCTTTACTACTATACTAGAAACCACCATTAGGAACAAAATCAATAATGGACTTCTTCCTCTTCTTGATTTTGTTTCCTCGCGCAATAAGGAGCCGGATTTGCAAGATATATTTCAAAGGTTCACTTTTGATACTATTTGTGTACTTCTCTTAAATTATGATCCTGAAAGCTTGTCTCTCAATTTACCAATCATTCCATGTGAGAGGGCCTTTACAGTCGCAGAAGAAGCTCTTTTGTGGCGGCATGTGGTGCCAGAAAAAATTTGGAAGTTGCAACGGAGATTTGAATTAGGGATGGAGAAAAGGATGAAAGAAGCTAGCCAGGCATTTGACGAATTTATATACATGTGTTTCTCTAGGAAACAAGACGACGTTACTAGCCCTTGTGGCTTGTTAACTTCCTTGATGAAATCTTTTGAAGGACAAAGTGGGACTTCAGGGGACTCAAGAAAGTTCCTAAAAGACACTATATTAAATTTAATGGTTGCTGGTAGAGACACCACAAGCACGGCTCTTTCTTGGTTCTTTTACCTCCTGGCCCAAAACCCGAGCGTAGAGAAGAAGATAAGAGAAGAGATAGGTGGATATAAAAAAAATCTGGGTGCAAAAGAGTTGGGAGAAATGAGTTACCTTCATGGAAGTATTTGTGAAGCATTAAGGTTGTATCCGCCTGTTGCTTTAGAGCACAAATCTCCATATAAGGCGGATGTACTCCCAAGTGGTCATATTGTTGATGAGCGCTCAAAGATAATATTGTCTTTCTATTCAATGGGAAGAATGGAAAGTATTTGGGGGGAGGACTGTGTGGAGTTTAAGCCGGAAAGATGGTTGTCTGATCAAGGAAAGACAAAACACATACCGTCTTACAAGTTTACGGCGTTTCATGCAGGGCCGAGGACATGTGTCGGTAAGGAAATGGGTTTGATTCAGATGAAAATGGTGGCCATTGCAATCATTAATAATTATCGAGTCGAATTGGTGAAAGGTCACGAGGTTCGTCCAAGTGATTCCATTATACTACAGATGAAATATGGTTTGAAGGTTAAGCTCTTCCCTATCAACACAAATAAAGCTTGCACATAAGTTCGAGTGTGAGCTCGACTCAATCAAATAATACAAAGGATTTAGCATATTATTTCCTTTTGCAAATGCATGTGTGTATCATACTCCAAAAGAGGCAATTAGTTAACTTAGTTATTATCGATGTTATAGTTTACCATGGTTTTTCTAAAATTCAGTATGGAGTTTCATGCATGTCATTTAATGATCTAGTAATAGTGTACGGTCAACTATGTTTTTAAATATACATGTGACATAAACAAGGTTGTATAAATCGCTACGGGGACTAATCGACCGACACCTTATAAGGACTAATCGGATTGAATTTCTTTTTACATTTAAAAAGTAAATTTTAAAATTATATGTGTAATCATAGAATGGAACCATAAACATAAACATAATTATCTAAAAACATAAACATAATCTTTCAATTGTTCAAATACTTCAAGTTTGACTTCAACCATTTATGACCGACTTTGACCGATTAATCTCGACTTTGATCGAATAATCCTGATTTTAACCGTTGATCAACGTTGACCACCATTGACCAACTTTTAATTCAGATTCGGGCGAGTCAAGTCAGTGTAGCCCTAAGTCTGATTAATCAGGGATTAATCCTGACTTTTACAACACCGGACATAAATGATGTGATAGTTGTTTTATTGTTTATGTAAAAGAATGTTATGTTTGTTTAGAGGCCAAATTTTGTCTATTGAAGCAGTAAAAAGTATTTTGTGATAGGCTTAACAAGATTTTCTTCATCGTGACAATGAAATTTAGTTGGGGAAATATGATATTTTAAATATAGTTGAAACTCTCTTTCTTGCACATCACAAAGATATCTAACACTTGTTATAGTTCGTTGTTGATGAAAGTACGGAGAAGTTAAATTTTAACCCATAAATATAAAATGGGTCGATTCATGATTTATGCATAACATGCTTAACATCACACGGATTAAGAAATAGTTAACTTAAAAGGGAATGGGTAAAAAATCTTCCAAAATGTATTAAGTGCATAAAATCTCTAAGATTAGACAATGAAATGATTTTTATTGCAAGTATACTATCTTGTATTCATATCCAACACCTTAATTCTAAATAGAATTCAACAATGGATGAAAAAGAAGTGTTTGTGGGTCGGGCCACGTATTGAGGATGCATATACAGACGACATGGAGTAGACATCTGTTCCATGTATTCAGGAGGCAATTGAGTTGTTTTGTATTACCATTTTGACTATCTTCAACTCTTCCATGAGAGTACCACAACACAGTAGTAGAGCATCATAGAAGCAGAGCATCATCTTATGTGTATCATGTTTTGGCGATTTATATCTCCATATATACAGAAGATTATACACATACTGCAGACAGCTTAGATAGATTTCATCGGCCACAATAACCCGTCTGTCATCTATGGTCCAACTCAAAAAATTGTTAGTAGTACGTTTCATCATCATCAGTTGTCTTCTGTATTGTGATTGTTCTCTATAGCATTCACATCTTAGATTCATTTTCTACAGAAGATTGGTAAACTTCAACTTATTGGATGCATCTGACAACTCCTTGATCAGTTGTTCTCTTACATCCTTTCATCATATCTTAAAATCACATCATGCAAGCATATGAAATGTTATGTGGTACATTTTTACCCGATCAAGAACAACTTTACATCAGCAGGTGATAAATGATACATCCGCTCTACTTGAATGTCTTCAGAAAAATCGCTCTAAA
This sequence comes from Logfia minima, assembly GCA_963921325.1. NCBI lineage: Eukaryota > Viridiplantae > Streptophyta > Magnoliopsida > Asterales > Asteraceae > Logfia > Logfia minima. The sequence continues at coordinate 11,794,563 of OY992770.1, read as the reverse complement.
AAGGCAAGTCAGGTCTTATAGCGTTTGTTCACTTTAATAGCAAATAAAAGTACTAGTTGATGATCTTAACCAAAAATGAAGATAAAACATGAAACTAGATCACTATTCAGGGTATAAACCTTTACTTTGGGCATCAGTATCCAACAAAGTGAGAACTTTGTGGGGGTGATCATGTTCGTCCTAGCCAGCTAACTTCCTTGAAGGTAAACCTATGCGCACCACGAGTCATCCAGAACAAACAGTTTTGTGAACCTGGAGTTATTAAGAATATAACTAATTTGTGCACCAAAAGAAAATTGCATAACGATCTCCTAAAATAACAGAATTTGATCCATTGTGTTATAGATGGGTCCATAAAAGTGTAAAACAGAGAACAATCTTGGCCAAAATGTAAGCTTTATGAGACAAGGCTCACAAAAACATAAATTGCATAACGATCTCCTAAAATAACAGAATTTGATCCACTGTGTTATAGATGGGTCCATGAAACAAAGAACAATCTTGTCCAAAATGTAAGCTTTATGAGACAAGGCTCACAAAGGCATAAAAAAAGATGCGGTAGAATATTAATGTGGTCCGCTCAAAAGAAAATTCTCAAAATATGGAGTTCCAGATCAAAACTCATATTGGCCAGGAAAAACTTATATCCATAACCAAACCAGCTCCTCCTTGACCACCAGTGCTCGAACCGTCCCTAAAAGCATCACCTGCAGACCTGCAAACATGTGATTATATCATACTCTACTACCATTATCTTACATTGATCTAATCTACTGCTTCTCGGGTTTCCCCTGAGCACTCAGCTTTGCTGCAACTTGTTCATCAGAAAGCGGTAAGTAGTAGATACGAGGAGTGGCTCTCGTCTTTTTAAACAGATCATCTAATGTAAGAATTGGAGGATCAATTTTCTCGGGAGGGGGAAGAAGTGCACGGTTTCTTGCTGGTGGGATGGACAATGGTGGTGGAGGTGGGAGGGAGGGTGGAGGAGGGAGCTGTTGTTTCAGTCGGGGAAAAGGCTGCGGTGGTTGCATGGGGATGGCTGGAGGTACGGTGGTGGCAGGAGGGGCTGGAGATGGTGGAGGCGGGTCAACCCGATCCTTAACCTCTTGTGGATCCACAAAATCTGCAATTAAAAGACGTCCACCGTTCACTGGCCATTGTAAGTTGCATACAGCATTTCTTGTCTCTATGGCTTCTTCCTCCGATGCATACTGCAACAAAAAGCATATCCTTAAGTACGTCAATACCATCGATCAGCTAAATGGCAGATAAATATTGGCACACTTTTTGCTTTAAAAATATCCGAAGGGGACAAAATTATGGACCATACCACTTTTAAATGAACAATTAGGGGTGTCAAATAAGATGACAGAAATCAAATTATTAGAATGATACTCCCAACTTTTATGAAAACGACAAGATTTTACGCAATTGACCCAGTTAGTTGTCAAATATGCATTATAATTACACTTTGAGAGAAATTCAATACTTTTGACCATCCCTTTTTAACTACTCGTGATTTATTTACCCGTTTGACCCATTAGAAATATAAAGCATCACCCGAATTGACGCATTCATAAGTATATGGATCAAGCTAGCCACGTCGACTAAGATCTACTTCAAATAATGCCATTGCCGTTCGCTCACATAATTTTTAGTTGATTTAGTCCTGTTCAATACTGTGAGTAAAAGACATGCTTTTAGTTGATCTCCTAGTCCTGTTCAATAGTGTAAGTAAAAGACAAAAACCAACCCCACGCACACAGGAAAGGAGGAAAAAGCACTTGCAACCCACAAAACATTAAAATAAACCTCTCTCGAACTGAACAAAGAAGATAAGGAAAGAAAGATCTCATAAAGAAGTTCACACAAGACGTAATTACATCCATATATTTTCCATTTTTACAAGTTCAAGTTTTCTGGTCAAAAATGCACAACGTATACATGCATGGGTGAATTGACATGATAACATTATACACAATTCAAACTTGTGTATGTGTGTGTGTGTGTGTGAGAGAGAGAGAAAGAGAGAGAGAGAGAGAGAGAGAGAGAGAGAGAGAGATGAGGACTTACCGTAACATAACAGTGGGTTTTAATTTGATCCATCCAGAAACTAACAACTGTACCCGTTTTGCCAAGAAGTTCTTGCACAGCCTTCAAAGTGAAAGGACGCAGAAAATGGTCAATTCGTAGAGAAGTAGTTGGAGACTTCAATGGAGGTGGGACTGAAAGTATAGCAAATGAACGAGTCTAAGGGTCAATTGTATTTATAATACCAAATTGCAAAAATAACGGAAAAACGTACCAACACGCTCCTTGGGCACCTCTTGACTAGCTGTAGACTCTGATCTAGAAAAGGTGCGTTTGGTAAGAGTCTGAAATGCATCCTTAGGAGTAGTAGACGCAGAATGATTAACAGAATGTTGTTCGGGTACCTTAACACCTTCTATATTCCACCTGCGCTGCCTCTTTATTATCTCACTGTATTCTGCTGCTTCCTGGTCTGCCATGACAGCAATTTATGAAGTCTTCACCATAATTAAAGTTAAAAAAAAGGGAAATGATAATGAAACTTGTATTCAACGAAAAACAGGTTGCATGTTAGAACAGTAGCCACCATCACATAAATGGTGATTGCACTGTTGGCCCGTCAATTTATTTTGTCTTATTTCAGCCACTATCGTTTGTCATGTCAACAATTGCGTCTAATTTTCCGGACTTCGGCACTAGGAGTTAGGAGTGTAAACTGTAAACTAGTCTGAGCAGAGTAAAAAAGAAAATTTCAAGTTCGATCATCAACACTGAAAAGTGAAAACCGATAAAGTTCAATCAAACAAAAGTAATATACAGGTGACCAATTTACAATTCCACATATGCTTGTGAAGAATATATTTTTGATCCTGAGCATATTCTCAACTTGAGACAAATGACATACTCAGATACAGAGGTCTATAGGCTCAATGACAAACAGGTAAAGCTTATAATGGCTTGTGAATCATAAAGAGCACCTGAGCTATGACTTAACAATTTCAGGTAAAACTAGTAACAAAATGAAAATGATACTCTGTACTTAATTAAGATAAAACTCACCATGAGGCTTTCTTTTTACGGATGTCACAGTAGGACCAGTTTTATCTTCAATAGGCACAAAATTCTTGTCAGCTGTTGCATCCTGAACCAAAACATGAACAGAATCATCTTCCTTTATTTCCATTTTCTCACTTCTATCTCCCACTTCATCAGGACTGAGCTTAGAATCAATTTGCTTGCTCTCTAGACCATCCTCCTCCATTGATTCATCACCAGAACTTCTGTCCAAGTTTAATTTTTCCGAAGACCCCACATCCCCACTATCATTTTTCTTGCAATTATCAACACTTTCAGCATTGTTGACATATTTATCTTCACCAACTGCAACCTTAACATCTAACTCCACCTTGACATCATCTGCAACTACATGATTTTTTTCATTTAAGGCATCTATAATTTCAAAATTCTTGACATTTTTCTCTTCGGCAGGAGCCTCGTCCATATGATGATCATCAACTTCAACAGATTCTGGTTTGCTAGGCTTAACATCTATTTCTAATTTGACATCATCAGCAATTACATTATCTTTTATTTCATTCTTTTCAATATTTGTGATAGTATCAATAGAAATAAAATCAGATTGTACTTTGCTGACCTCAACTACCTGGTCGCCACTAATGAGATCTGATGAACCAGGTGCAGCTTGTTCTTCTTCAGGAGAACGTGGTTCAGGCTTCGACTCCCCGTTCCTTGGCTGTTGGTTTAAACCGCTACCTGATTCTCCAGATACAAAAACAGTCGTCGTCGTGGTTTCTTCTGAAATCTCTTGAACTACCTTAACTGATTCCACTTGAGTAGAAACAGCACCACCTTCACCATCTGTAACCATTTTTTCAGCTAACGACTGCAAACCATCATCAGTATAAACAGTATCCAATCCCATTTCAACATCTGTCTTTTCACCACCGGTATGATCCACAACACCAGCGGTTTCCTCTGCAACATCCCCAGATTGAACCTCGGGTTGAGCCTCACTATTTAACTCAATCTCAAGATTTCTCTTAGCCTCATCCCTTTCAGCTCGTACAACTTCATCCAACCTCTTAACCAATTCTTCTTTCAATCCCCTTGTCAATAATTTCCGTTTCTTAAGTTCCTCTTTTAACTCAGTTACTTTCCATTGATCTAGTGATCGGTTTTCAAGAACCACATATGGTGACGACGGCTTTTTATCTGACTCTTTCCCCATTTTCAACACCTAATACCTAGCAAAAAAATCAAAGTACACAGAATTAGATCATATGGTAAAAATAAATTCATCTTAAAAAACAAAACTGTATGCATACATACATATATAGGTGTATAATATATGTACAAAGACGGCTTCATTAACAAATTTAAAAAGGTCTCAAATTGAAACAATAAACACCTAGCAAAATCTAAATGATTATAATCAATAATGAAAATCAAATGAGCTTAAAGTAGAGTACTCACAATGTTGATTGATAACACGACGAATAACACTGATTTAGCAAGTCCCGAATACTTAATCGGTAGGTACAAAAAATCGAAACCCTAGTACACAAAAACAACGATCAGGAAAAAAATTTGGAAAACCAGTAACAAATTAGCAACGGTAAAGAGGTAAACAAATCATGGTTTAGGGCACGAAATCGTGTTCTTCTTCTGAAAAAAAAAGTTTTTTTTTTTTTTTTAAGGAAAAAAGGATAGTAAAATGGTTTAAAATGTTAAAGTATAGTTCTTTTTGCTTTGGTGATTGAAGAAATGGCAGCTAAAATGTCGATTGTTCGTTTTTAATATTATTATTAATTATTGTTTTTTTAATGATGGGAGAATGGTGGTGAGAAGTAGGGGCAACGACGAAAGGAAGCGGTCGTTTGTGTAAAATTAGGGTTTTTGCGTCTAAATTTTATGGTAAAGGCAATCAGGACAGAATATGGCACGGAAATGCAAGGCACTCCGGTCATTCCGATTTTTATTTTTTCCCCAAAATATCCCTCTTTTCTATTCCAAAAAATAAATAAAAAAAGAAAATAAAATAAAATAAAAGAAAGAAGTTGCGAAATTTTATGAACGGCAGAGAGAAAGGAACTAGGTATTAATTGTATGTGATTGAAATTTTATACAAAGTTTATGTTGAGATTGGTGGCTACGGATGATTGACATCATTGTCAAATAGATATGTTTATTACGATAAACTGTTTGATCATATTTTTTGGACATGTTTGGCACAGAGTTTTAGAAGCTTTTAGAGTTTAAATTTATTTTTTTTATTCAAATTAAACTCTTGTAAAAAAATAAAATTTTGTTTGAATACATAAGTTTAAAGTTTTTAGTTTGAAGATTAAGCTCCTAATTTAAGGGTATATTTGGCAAAATTAACTGTTAGCTATAAGCTGAAAATGGTAGTTGTAGCTGCAAACTAGAGCTTTATTTGTAAACTGTGTTTGGTAAAGTAGTTGTAGCTGTAATATCAAAGTGTAAAATTATCAAAAAGCTCCTAAAAGCTAGTTGGAGTAACTTTTAAATTAGGAGTTTAATCTTCAAACTAAAAGCTTTAAGCTTGTGTATCCAAACAAAACTTTATTTTTTAGAAGAGTTTAATTTTTAAAACAAAAAGCTTTAAACTTCAAAAAGCTCCTAAAAACTATCAAACAGACTCTTACACTTTGATATTACAGCTACAACTACTTTACCAAACACAGTTTACTAATAAAGCTCCAGCTTGCAGCTACAATTACCAGCTTCAGCTTACAGCTACCAACTAATTTTACCAAACATACCCTTTATATTTTTGCTCAATTTCATCAAAGTATGATAAGTTATTCAAAATTTAATTATTAGTATGAATAAAACACTTCTCAGACATATTTATACATCTCAAAATATAAGCTCCTTTTTATTTACTAATAGTGAAATAAAGAGTTGGTGAGATTAATCTCCTAATCATTTAATATCAAAAATAATATTTATTCTTGTAGTTAGAATGAAGTGAAATTTAATTCTTATCTTTATACCTAGTAAAACGTTTTTTTTTATCCGTAATTTTTACTCTATTGAAATTTTTTTATTAAGTTTCAATATCTTTTTATTATCGTTATTTTAAATTATTACTAACTACCTATTTTAATTCGATGTCACTTTTTCAACATCTTATATATGATGTTTTGTTGATTCAAATTTTTCGAACACAAGTTGGTTGGTCTATGTTTATCATTCTAAGGAGAAAATGTGTCAAATGATTACGAAGATTATAACATTACGATAAATTTCTCAAAATCAAATGAATTATTCAACACATTTGACATATATGTTATTTACATTGAAAAAATATATTTAAATTGAACACTTGACATATTATTATATTTATATTATTTTATTTAAATCAAACTATTCATTTAATCGGAGCATTTAACAGGAGAGAAATTACACTTTGAAGCGATTGGATTAGATTACTTTAACTGAACAATCTAGAAATTGTGCTTTAAATATATATTGATCTTAGTATGTTATCGTAGTATTAATGTAGTGTGTTAGTACGAGTAATGTTGGTAGACATGGACCAGGGCTACAAAAGTTTTTAGCTTTTATCAAGCAATTTGAACTTAACTCGATCAAGTTAAATTTTTATTAAGTTTTAGCAACTAAGTCAAAGTCCAAACTTAAAAATCAAGCTAGAAATATATATCGACCGCAAGCTTAAGAATCAAGCTATCCTTCATTAGTTTTGTCAGAGTTCGAGCACTCGACTCGATTGAGGCCCTACTAAAGACATTAGGGTCATTGGTTTTGCATAATGGACAAAATAAATCACGCTAAAATTGAACAAGTTGACATTTAGGTCAATAATTAAAAACATCATTAGACTTGAAGGCTGAATGGGATTTGCAAGAAAGTTACAGGATCAACCAAAACTTTCACACTTTTGTAGTTCAAAGCAATGTAAATAGCATTAGTAACTGTTCTATTCATGTGTTAAACAAAATACAAGCTAATAAAACTATATTTTAATATTTTTTTTATCTAAAAGACAGAACTATGACAACTAACACTACTCACTTTCGGTATCACTTCCTTCCAAAGTGATATGGTTTAAATTCCGTTCAAGCGGTGGAAGTCCATCATCAGAACCATCTGATTCTTCATCTTCACTATGGTGTCCATTGTCTACCTCTGTAAAAGCAGAAGACTTAAGCATACATAACGAATTGACCATGAAGTTAGCGCGTAAAATGAACTGAAAGAAGATGAGACTCAAAGACCTCCCTAAAGATGTGCATGAGCTGAAATTGTATAGGGTGCCCTTTCTCGATCTACTCTTTGTCGCATACAATATGGCAAAGTTTGACTCGACATGAAACTTGAAGAAAATAAGATGACTGAATGTAGAATATACCTTCTTTTGGCAAAACCTTGGGAATTTTTGAACTTTGCTCAGATAGCCAAGAATTTTGGACTGCAATAATCTCAACACTGTTCTCACATTTGGAATATGCCTTTAAAAGTTCCCTGCATTGTGAAACTTCGTCAACATCAAATGGTGACAAAAATTATCTTCAAAAAATAATACCACAACACCACATCTTCCGTACTCACGAAGTTCATGTTTTATTCAACATAAGACTTAAAATGAGTGATGGTTTTTGTAAATCAACAGTCTTTATGTTATTATTTTTTCAAACTAACTGCACCTATCATTTGTATTACTTTCCGAGTATCCTTTGACAAAGGTAATGAGATCGTGACGTACGTATACATACAAAATGAAAACATTAATATTATAAGAAATTAGGTACAAAAGGTACTTAAATTACCTGTTGAGGGACAAAAAAGCATGACCCCACTTGAACTTGCTTAGCAACAACTCGCCATTTTCTACCTCACCACTGTTGGAGACAAAGATAAAAAGACAATGACTTTTATATAAAAAAGATGTTAACAGACATGTTATCTAGTGAGCGCTTCATAACATTACGCAATTGTAACAGTCACTCGAATTAGTGATGATATACGGTTTTATCATGCATAGGTTTAGATCAAATGGTATTAACTAATAAACTGCTGATTCAAAGTACGAAGAAATACTTGGATGAAACTATAATGGGCCAGGCCGGGTTGGATTGATCTGCAACCTATATTTATGCCATCTCTTTGAACCTTTTTATGTATTACTGATGCATTTAATATGATGACAAAAAATTATAATTACACTAATGATCTAAACTTATTAGCAAAGCGATTTATGAGGTTGTATGCCTCACAAATACATTTTGAGCGACTTTCAACCCATTTGACCCGTTCCCTTTTTAGTTAAACCTTTTGGTTTGACCCATTTGTAATAAAACATAACCCAAATTGACCCACTTATAAGCAAATGGGTCTAAATTGCCACCTCTAATGCTACTACAAGTTGAGCTCATATTTAATGATGGCAATGGACACAATACAATAGAAAGGGATAGAGGTTGTTACCATATAATTAGACCAGCAGATAATGCCTCAACACAAGATAGCTCGCACGGTCGACCATAATTTACTGGATTTGCTGCCACTAACCATGGTACTGCATTGGAACCAACATAGCAAATTGAAAAAAAGATAGCATCGTTACTGATAATAACTTGAACAATCATCAATCACATGAAAGGATTGCTTTTATACTCTATGGAATACATATGCATCAACTCTATTATCTAGTATAGATTTTTCAACTGTATTTGAACATATTTGCAGCATGCCCTTATTTTTATGTTTGAAATACTTACATAGACGTGGAGCAGCACATCGTAACTTCGTAAATGGTACATCATCCAAACGTGCCCAAGAACAATCTACAACCGCCAACCCTTTCCTTGTTATCAGGTCTGAATCTTCCCTCGAGATGCACTGCTGGCCAACAGGACTGTAACAAGCAAAATTCATCAGCACATATCAACAAAGCACCTAAAAAATAATACACATAATTAACTAATTTCATCAATAACTTTTCTTATCTTAATATTACTAGCTAGCATCAAAATAAACCAAAAAGAGAATATTTAGATACCTCAAAGCAATGCCTCCAAAACCATTTCCTACTCGTAACTCCTGCATAAAATCATCCGATCATCAAATGGAAGTAATATAAGCCATATAACAGCGTAAAATTAATATCTTGTAAAGCATCTTCACTATAAAAATCCATTGATTAGGTGTATAAATGAATAATATCCTACTGCAACACTTACTTTCAACAACCCAAATCTAGCAAGTTTGCGTCCTGTGCATCTTTTAACATCACACTGCCCGAAATCCTAAAACAACACAAATCAGTCATCTGTGTTCAACATAATAAGTATCTCTTTCACTATAAAACACAAGGTATGTGGATCCTCAGATATAAAAGCTTTTCCCCTTTATATCATTGTATACAACTTACTTCACTACTACTATGTATCATTGTATGTATCACTTTTCGTTCAAATGTATGTAACAAGATTGCACACTAGTGCAAAATACTTTCATTTTTTACCATGTAATACAACGATCAGACAAAATGTGTGTTACATAATTGTAGTAATTAAATTATTATATAGATACAAAATATGTGAAAGTATGTTACATTTTTCTTTGGTGTAAATAACCCAAAAATAAATAAAAGTAGCAAACAACGGTGTTTGTAATTAGTAACATACCCACATGGCTAGCTGAATTTTAGATACCAGTGGTGAATCTTCTTCAGATTCTGCAACATTAAGAAATACGTACATAAAAAACACAAAATATCTTTAATAAAAAATAAAATAATAATAATAACAATAATGATAAAAAACAAATGGTACCTGGATCAGCAGGAAGAGATTCATCTTCACTGAACAATAGGTAAACATTAATAAGAGCAAAGATGTGAGCAACTGAATGAATTTAATTATGAAAAACAAACAAATGATTAGAGTTGGAATTACCGATTTGGTTGAGGTGTTCGACTGGATTGACCTTGTGCGTGATGATTCTTGTACTTCCTAGACTTGTTGTAACCCATTTGGATTTCGAATGATAAACTGTTGTGTATTTCTACACCTGATGTTCTGTTTTTCTAGGTCGATGACGACGGTTATGCAGTATGACCGACTTTGATACTTGGAAAGTATATTAACAGGATTTATCAAGAGGGAAGGGTAATACTGAAAAGTTAACTAGAGTCGTCTGATAACAGAGAGAATGATAACCAACATTTATATTAGTGAGACGAACGGTTCAGATTAATTTTTTTTTACCCGATGAGTATTCCTTCTCTGTAAATCAACTTTGTATATTGTATATATATATAATAAGAGCATAATGTATGTGTAATATGATGGATAAATACTTATTAATTTTACATTTATTCGATATAAAGTATTTAAATCAAATTAAAATTTATACAACGATACATTAAAATATGATATACTTTAGGAGAAAAAAATTACCTTTTTGTCCATTTTAAAAATTGTTAAAACCAAAAAACTCAAATATATATATGTATATGTGTGTGTGTTTGTGTCATTGCGAACTCGATGGTTCTGTGTGTGGTTGCGAATTCGATGGTTGGGTTGTGAGTTTCTAATAGCCATGTGTCAAGTTGGGAGGTGAGGAGTCGTTGGCTGGGTCGAGAGTTTAACTATCAATACTTTTTTGTTTTTTTACTTTTGTATTTTAACACTAAACATCATTTTCGTGAAGTTATAATCTCAAAAAAAACGTGTCAAATTGAGGGAAAGTTGATTTTGAAGGCATAGATGCAGAATTTGACTCCAAACAGTGGAAAAACGCCTTTGACTATTTGTTAACATATTCGTCTCGTTCTGACCGTTTCGTACATAATTGACACGTCCTGTATCTCCTAACCGTTTAAAAGTTATGTCATATGTTTATTAGTTTGAGTTTTAATGATAACTTTAGAATGAGAATTTAGTATATGTAGGGTTATGTTAGTAATTTCAAGTTGGTTTTTCAAAGACTCATTGTAATGTTAGGGGTAAAGTAGTAAGTTCCCTCTTAAAAAACACTTAAAATGCTTTATATATAAGTAATAGATAGAAGAATACCCGTGTAATGCAGCAGAAAAAGTTTATTAGTTTCATATTAATTCGATATGTAGTATTATGTTTAATGAAATATTTCATAAATCAAAACCTACATTACAATACACGAAGAATACTGTTTTATGAGTTGGCAAATCACTTTTTAACAAATTTTTAAATAAAAATTGTAACAAAATAATCAAAAATTAAATATATCAATGCAAACTCGATGGTCGGATTGCGACTTCCGAGCGTCGGGTTTTGAGTACCTAATGGACATTATTGATTTTGAGGAAAATATTTTCTTTTTAGGTTTTGGTTGTATAACAGATTTTGTATAAAATTAATATTTGGGTTTTCTAGCATTGCCTTTATTTAAATAATCAAATTCTTCTTTTTCTCTATGATGATGAAGTTGTATGCTTGGAGGATGAAGCTGAAGACGATTTCACACAGTTATCGGTATGTTTAATATAGGTTACTTTTACAATCGATTTTCAGTTCCCTTTAATGTAGGATAAGCCACTAATTTTATACTCATTCTCATTTTTTCTTATAAATATATGCAAAACATTTGAGCTTGATTGGAAAATAGAAAATTCCTCTAACTTTATATGTTAGAATAAATCCTTTACTTTGTCAAATGCTTATGCTATTTTTGAGAAAAGGGAAGCTGCTAATGTTTATTCCTAGTTTCGCTTGCTTTTTGTAACACCCATATATATATATATATATATATATATTTTAATAACATTAATATTTCACACATATATAAATAACACTTTTCACATATATTTAAATATCACACTGTTTATAAATTTTACAAATATGAGTTTTTTTTTCAAAAGACTCCATCAATATCCGAACATGATTTAACGGGAGTAAACACTTACTACCAGCAATAGTAAGCACACCACTATTCGTGATGCGGCTCATTCCCAAGACTTTCTTTCCCTTTACTCGATCCACCTGCATTAAACAACAACAACATAATGGGTAAGCACACCAGCTTAGTAAGTAATAGAATTACATCAATAAATTAAGATAGAAGTTCTCATAAATCACTGTAATCACTTGCAATCACTTTGCCCAATTAGGGCTCACAATCACACTGCTAGGCCATTTATGATCACTCATCATAAAGAGGGCTAATAATAACACTTAAGTCACTTAATTAATACAATACACTCAAGTACTCCTGTAATCTGGATATTCTCATTCAATTTATATCCTCATATTACTTACCTCGGGAATTATGTGATTGAGTGTCCTCGATTATCACATACGGAGCACCGGTTTATATATAAAAATAATTAACTATTTTATAATTTTAGCGACACTTTTTTAAAGTCGCTACAATACCTTATGCGACACTATCATTAGTGTCGCACTGACACTTCCTGCGACACTACATTTAGTGTCGCAGTCCATACCAAAACTTTTTAAACTTTAAACTTTTCATCTATTTTCGAGATGTTACACATTTTTATTCTATTTTGTTTCACAACTTTTTGGTAGTCCATGTTTGTATGTTGAACACCAACCATTTGACATGTGTTGTTATGTTCCATAATCCACTTTTCATTGAAAAGATCAATCATTTATTTAATTATTTTCTTGATAGATTGCCATTTTCAGTTGAAAACTGCATATGATATTTTAGATAGTATGGCTATTATTATTATTATTCTCATTGGGGTTATGAATTGGATGCAATGATGAAAATTTTGTTGTAAAAAAACAGTTGAAACATGACGATTTAATCATATATAGGGATTTGGATTCTATTAAGCTAAATTTGTGGGTTAGAACCAACAGGGGCGGACCCACTTGATGAGTATCGGTGTCCCATGATATTAGTGACTTAGATCGGGTAGTGTAATTGTTTTAGGGTTTTCTATTAGTAACACCGTTGAATTTATTAAATGACACTCGTCAGCCAAGAGTGCACTTGGCTGCAAACCACAATTCCTTGGTTCAAAAAGTTCTGCCAACAGTGATAAAAAATCCTAGAGTTCGCCACTGAGAACCAACAACACAAAAGATATTTAACATACTAAATTTGGTTAACCAAACTGGTGCAAAGGGGGCATACAATTTGGTCGGACAGAAAGATGATGCATCACCTGAACGCACATATGCCGTAGCAATGTGTGGGCGTGGCCATTTTGACCTTCCTGATTATGAGAAGTACTTGCAGGGTGGCATGATTGATTTGTCTTTCTCAGAGGACAAGATGCGACTTGCGAGCATCTCTAGCCAATGTTGAAGTGCTTTGAGATTATATATGAATTTGAAGTAACTGGAGCATGTTATAGACACGATGGAGTTTTATTTCTTTGATAGGCAAAGGACTTTTACTACTCAAAGCACATCTCCAACAAATGCCTATCTAATGTAATGTTTCACTATGATGCAGCAGATACAAGCATGATTAAGTAGGTAATTCGTTTAATGATTTGAGAAATGATATTGTGTTCATTCTTTTATAAATTTATATGCTGCAATACTTGGACATATGGAGGTTGTTATAATATCGTCGTCTTCATTTATAGGTGGTTCTCCGTTCTCGAGGGTTATAATGCAAAAGTATATGGATGTTATGCCACTATGTAAATCTATTGGATATTTGGGCCTTTCTACAACAAATGCAGTTCGAATTTGTCTCAGTTCTAAAATAAGTGCTACTTGAATTTGTCGTAGTTCTAAAACGGGTCGCTTTTATAATTTCTTTTATGTTGAAACTTAATTAACTTTTTTTTCTGGATATTCTCTTGAAGTCGTAGACAACTTGACACTAATATGGACTTTTTTGGTGTGTTTATGTATCTAATTTATGGTTTAGTGCACATACAACTTATTTGATTTTCAAACTTATTTAAAAGGTGATATGTTAGGAGCTTTGCAGGTACATTAATTGGACTAATATAGTCAAAAGTCTATATTTTAAGTCGTTGAACTGGTATTCCTATATGTATTGCATTTTGCAGAAAGCTTATCTCAAAGTCGGAGTTATAAGCAATTTGGGCCCATACTTTATCTCTTTCGTGTTAAACTTTATATTTGGTCATTTTAATCAACCATTGGATACTTCAACAATAAGGCAGGTTGAGTTAGAACCAGTAATTAGTAGAGCAAACTGAATGCTATATATCTTCTGGAGAAATTGAATTATATGACATATTTTTTCCGGTGAAGTGTGCATTTGATGATATTCACCGCTCTAAGAATAGTTAAGTAATCTTAATTATTTAAAGAATACTAACAATTAACAAACCTAAAATGTTTATTAGTGTATAGTCGTATAGATGGATATACAATTGTAGATATTGATGAATTCTCTTAGTATGTTAGTAGCAATATCTAAGTATAATTATAATTAATTTTAGTTATTATTATCATTGGATAGATTTGATTTAATGATTTAACTGTTGTTGGTTACGCAATTCTATATCTAGTTATTTAAACTATAGTGCACTTAAATAGCTCAAATTTCGTGCATGACATTTACACAATCAATTGCCTATATTTAATGAACTACAACGTGTCATTTTCATAAGTTTTCCCCATTGAATGTATTCGCTAACTTCTTTTTTTCCCCTTTAATATACTAATGTAAACTTCTTCTTTGTTCTTGATATTCTAAACTCCAACTAGCGTTCACAAACTTTGTACAATACAAAAGATAAAAAAATCAAGAACACTCGTTTACCGATAATGTAAACCACTTACCAACAAGTGAACATTATCTAAAAATGATGTAAATATATAGTGTAAGATAGTGAATACTTTAGCATATTTACTCGTATATTACACGAGTTTATGATTTAGCACTATATAGATTATAAGATAAGATGAGTATATATATGCTATTACAAAAACTATACATTTATGTTGACTATTGGCATGTTATGTTTATTTTGTTTGATCTGTCTGTATAATAATTTATTTATATTATACTATAAAACATTTAATATTTATATTTATAAAAATCGTAAAAAAATAATATTTTTCATTTATAAACCCCAATAAGCAGGAGTAAAATTCTATTTTAAGATTTCTATATTTCTATTGACTTTAAATATGTAGTGCGGGTATAAATATAAGTATCAACAATAATGTTTTACCATCAAGCACGAGCAACAAATATAATTAAAATCAAATAATCACATATTTGAAACAACCTACTTATAAAAGTAGACCATAAAAACAATCAAATTCATATTACGAAATAAATCGGCTATTTATCTTACCTTTTATGCTATATCAATACATGTGTTATTCTTTTTTTGATATAAATTAATTGATTCTATTAAGTACCAAAAACAACTCACTCAATGTTTATATTTTCTATATACGAATCTAAAACCGGTTCTCAATATAACATACACAACAAAGAAGGCTATAAAAGATGATGATAATTGCAAAATTAAACAATCACATCATTATTTTTCATCACTTTCGTATATAAAACACGTATCATCTCGCGAATCCGTGAGTTATAACCTATTATAAATTATAAAGTAAGATGAGTATATGTATGTTATTACACAAACTATACATTTTTTTACTATTGGCATTTTATGTTTGTTTTATTTATATCTATCTATAATTTATTTATATTTATACTATACCATAAAACATGTTAAGTTTATATTTATGACAATCATAAAATTTCAATATTCCTATTTATAACTTTCATAATTTTCATACCCATAAACATTTTAATTTACTCACTTATTCATTTTCTTTTCACTCTCTTTACTATTATATTTGAACTCTCAACTGTACACAACAAGAAAAAGGACTATGACATACGACTATTATGGATTCAATATCTATTAAGATTTGTGCGTATTAAACTCTATAACCTGTGAGCTATGATACTTTCAAATAAATGTTTATGCTTTCAAAATTTTCAAATTATTGACACCAAATTAATACTTAACTAATTGTTTAAAATATACACTTATTTGAATTAATACACTTTCTCAACATATTATTCACACATTTGAATTATTCATCGAGATCATCAAGCTACACCAAAAATATAAGAAAACCTCTGAAATGGTCATATCTAAATCGACGACATCAATTTTTACTTTTTAAAATACTATAGCGGCATTATACAAAAAGAAGGCTGGTTTTAATTTATATGTATATTAGTTGATTTTACCTAATGAATTATGTGTTTATGTCACATTTAACTACTTTAGACAAAGACTTAAAATCTTTATTAATACTAACCAACAACTAATCGTCTATTTGATCATTTCACTATGCAAAGAGTTGAGCTTTCATTGTCATAACTTGTCACTTATCAGCATGATATTATATTAGAAAAATATATATATATATATATTATGTACATAATAAGAATTAATACTACAAAATAGGTTATTAATTATGAAAGTGATTTATGAACAATATAAATTGATAAAAAGATGGTTCATAGATCTAATATGTCGATAGTAGCATGTTTTTTATAATTATATTTATATAATTTTTAGAAACATATCGAATTTTATTACTTAACTCGTATGTAGTGAATGTACAATAATTTTCATTTTTCCTATTATTTTATTTATATTTATTTATTTATTACAAACACAAATCATGTTCGAGGGAATAGAGTCGAACGTGAGCCGAGCCAAAACTCAGCTGAACCACCAGTATGATGTGAGCTGTCGGTGGCTGGCATCCCACCCCGGCCCCACACCCACCGCCAACCATCTCTCTGATTCAGTGATACATACATGATGCATACAATAACAATAAAATTACTTGTTATTTACTACAACTCTTTCTGGTCCATATTTCTCACACCTTAAGTCTTCTTTCTTCTTCAATTTTCTGCTACAATACTCATCAATGTACTGAATACATCATATCTATCCCTAACTCCATTTATCACACTGGTTAGTTACTGCTACTGTTCAGATTCACATTATAATTCACTTTATACATCTTGCATTTATTCAATTTGCTATTGCTGTTGTTTAGTTTATCATTTGTATACTATTTTCTTCTTCTTTGTATTGCGTTTCTGATTGTAACTATTCGAGTGTTATACTTATTGATGATCTGTTTATCTGGAATTCAGCTAGTTGATTTCGCGAAATTGTGCGTAGATTAAGTTGATCTACTGTTTTGCTTACTAAATGTATTGAATCTGAGTAAGATTAGGTTAATTTGTGACGAAATTGATAGGTTTGTGGTGTTTTTGCAGGAAACAGTAGGGATTATTTATTAATTGGACTGTGGCTTGGAGTTGGAGGTAGATCTGATTATAATTTGTGATTAAGTTAATAGGGTAAAGCTGGCGCAGGTCAGTCGGAGGTATTCTGCCGGAGGCAATGGCACTGCGCACCTGGTAGTTAGTTACTTCTTTTAATTTTTGAATTTTGGTTTTGTGATTGATAAGTCGAGGTGAAAATGCCAAGTGATGTGGATTTGTCTGTTGTAGATGCGTATATATACAGTTGATTATTTGTATCAAGGGTAATTTGGTGCTGAAATGCTAGTTGGATGCATTTCTAGTAATATGAATATGATTAGAAATAAGTAACAATGATAAATCGGTTGATAGATCTATTTCTAGTAATATGATTATGGTAGAAATAAGTCCTGATAAATGGTTAAATTGTGTGATTCATATGTTTATGGTGATCTTAAGCTTTGTGTGAATGCAATGTGAAGAAAATCTTGTTTTGGATTTGGATTTTGATGTTATTACAGTGAGTTGTCATTCCTGATATGAATGTGCTATAGAGCAAGTGAATTAGCTTGGAATTCTTGTCGGCCTGTCAAGCATAAATGCTCATCATTGATCGATATTTACATATCTATATCTAGGGTCTGTTTGGTGAAGTAGCTGTAGGCTGTAGCTGTAGGATGTAACTTTATTTGTATAAAATTGTTTAGCAAACTAGCTGTAGCTGTAGTTTTGAAGTGTAAAATGACAGAAAAGGACATCAATACAAAGCTACAACTTGTACATGCCAAACAACACTTCTATTTTATAAGGAGCTTTTTGATCAAAATTAAAAGCTTAAAGCTCCTAAAAGCTCCACGCCAAACAGGCCCCTATACTTCTGTCTATACTGCGTTAGAAAGCATTTAGCTCTCCCTTTTTTTAAATTAAGGAGCTCCAATAGGAATGTGCCAGGTCACCCTCCCTTCCCCTCTCTTACAATCATCCCTGGCAGCCACTGCTGGCCACATCCAGAAACTGCCAATAAAAGAAAGAATCTGCTGGAAACTATTCGCCGCAGCTTTGTGCGGCTACTAGGCTAGTATAATTACAAAGAGTTATCTATCTACCAACAAAGAGTTCATTTTTCTATGAAGACTATAAATTTGTTACACAAGCAATGCTAATTAAGCAAATTGTCACCATTTGTTTATTCAGTTTTTCGAGATTGGTTTGGTTATGCAATTTTTGTCATATTGATAGTGTATGAAAAGATATTCAAAAGGACCCACCTGCTTCCTGATAATTGTTTAAGCTTGTTTCCTTCACAGTTATATTAAGAGCTTTAATGATGCTTATACTCATTCAGAATTGAGATTGACCATTGAAGAAACAGTTTCTGTTATGCTATATTAATTTTTCTTCTTCGTGTGATCATAGTTTTATCTTTTTAAGACTTAGATTCTAAAGTTTATAACTAAATAATGTCCGGCCCCAACCTTGGCATGCCCTATGTTATAAAGCATTTATTTGTAGGGTGTCCTACGTTAAGTATATTCTCTCTTGACTTAGAAAACCCTCCTTTTGAAATTCATTATGCAAAGTAGACAAAGCTCAATAAGGGTCTCACATGCATAAAGACCATGATATATCATTTAATTCCAATGGTTGATAATTTCACAATGGCATTGCAGGAAGGAAATGGGGGTGCTACACTTGAAAGAGAACCTTCAACTCCACAATCCATATTAAGAATGGGGTCGAGGTTAGTTTAATCATGAAACCAACCATATAATGCTTTTCGAGCTCTAATTTAATCTAAACCCATTCTTTATTGTTTAATGAGTGTTTTGCATGTCTAGGGAGCGTAGTAGCATGGAGGATCCAGATGGGACATTATCAAGTGTTGCCCAATGCATTGAGCAATTACGACAGAAATCATCATCTCCACAAGAAAAAGAGTTTAACCTGAGGCAATTACTGGACCTGATCAATACACGTGAAGGTGCATTCAGTGCCGTCAGTTCACATTCTCAAGCAGTTCCGGTGCTAGTCTCTCTCCTACGATCCGGGTCACTTGGGGTAAAAATGCAAGCGGCTACAGTTTTGGGCTCCTTGTGTAAGGAAAACGAACTAAGGGTCAAAGTATTACTCGGGGGTTGCATCCCTCCGCTTCTCGGTCTTCTACAGTCAAATTCAACAGAAGGTCAAATCACAGCTGCAAAGACCATTTATGCTGTTTCTGAAGGTGATGCCAAGGATCATGTCGGCTCCAAAATATTTGCTACTGAAGGGGTCGTACCCGTGCTCTGGGAGCAACTTGAAAAGGGTCTTAATGCTGGACATGTGGTCAATGATTTGCTAACTGGTGCATTAAGAAACCTCAGTAGCACCACTGAGGGATTCTGGTCAGCAACAATTCAATCTCAGGGTGAAGATATACTAGTAAAGCTACTCATGTTTGACCAGTCAAACACTCAAGCGAATGTATGCTTTCTATTGGCATGCATGATAATGGAGGATGCATCGGTATGTTCAAAGATATCAACTTCCAAGACTACGAAACAACTTCTTAAGCTACTGGGATCCGGTTATGAAGCTCCAGTTAGAGCACAAGCGGCAGCTGCATTGAAGTCTCTTTCGGCTCAGAGCAAACAAGCAAGAAAGGATATAGCAAGCGCTAATGGCATTCCATCTTTGATTAATGCTACAATAGCTCCTTCAAAAGAATTTATGCAAGGTGAGGATGCACAAGCTTTACAGGAAAACGCAATGTGCGCACTTGCAAACATTTCTGGTGGATTGTGCCATGTCATCACAAGTCTTGGTCAAAGTCTTGACTCATGTACTTCACCTGCACAGGTGGCGGATACACTAGGAGCTTTGGCTTCTGCTCTTATGATATATGATAGCAATGCAGAAAGTACCCGACCTTCAGATCCGTTTGACATCGAGCTGACATTGATTAAACAGTTTAAGCCTCGTTTGCCGTTTTTAGTCCAGGAACGCACTATAGAAGCTCTTTCTAGTTTGTATGGGAATGCCATTTTTGCAAGCAAACTAGCGAATTCGGATTCAAAACATTTGCTGGTTGGTTTGATTACAATGGCAACCAATGAAGTTCAAGATGAGCTGATAAAATCTCTACTTATTCTCTGCAATACTGAGGGCAATTTATGGCATGCTCTTCAGGGTCGTGAGGGTGTTCAGATGTTGATTTCTCTTCTCGGACTTTCGTCGGAGCAGCAACAGGAGTGTGCTGTTGCTTTGCTTTGCCTTTTGTCAAATGAGAATGATGACAGTAAATGGGCCATCACGGCTGCTGGTGGCATACCGCCACTTGTTCAAATTCTTGAAACAGGGTCCGCAAAAGCACGGGAAGATTCTGCAACGATTCTTGGTAATCTCTGTAATCACAGTGAAGATATACGCAATTGTGTTGAGAGTGCTGACGCTGTTCCTGCTTTATTATGGCTGCTGAAGAATGGAAGCTCTAATGGGAAGGAGATTTCTGCAAAGACATTGAATCATTTGATTCGAAGATCAGATACAGCAACTATAAGTCAACTTACTGCACTCTTGACCAGTGATCTTCCTGAATCTAAGGTTTATGTTTTAGATGCATTAAAAAGTCTGCTTTCAATGGCTCCACTTACTGATTTACTCCGTGAAGGAAGTGCTTCTAATGATGCAATCGAAACAATGATCAAGATTTTAACCTCTACAAACGAAGAAACTCGTGCTAATTCTGCAATGGCACTTGCTGGAATCTTCAATCTTCGGAAGGACTTGCGTGAAAGCAGCATTGCTGTTACGACTCTTAGCTCTGTCACAAAACTTTTACATTCTGAATCTGAAAGCATTTTGGCAGAGTGCTGTGGATGCTTAGCTGCAATTTTTCTATCAATCAGGGAGAACCGTGATGTGGCGGTTGCTGCCAAGGATGTGCTGCCGACATTACTGACACTTGCCAGATCCTCCGCTCTGCAAGTTGCTGAACAGGCACTATGTGGTTTAGCAAACCTTTTATTGGATAATGAAGTTCACGAGAAGGTTGTTCCGCAAGAAATTATTTTGTCCGCCACTAGAGTTATCCGTGAAGGTAAATTGAGTGGAAGGAACCATGCTGCAGCAGCAATTGCTCGGCTTCTTGGCTCCCGGAAAACAGATTCTAGTTTAACTGAATATGTAAATCAAACAGGAACAGTTCTTGCATTAGTTTCCTTCATAGAATCCAGCAATTGTGGATCTATTGCAACTCCAGAGGCACTAGATGCACTTGCTGTTTTGTCAAGATTAAAAGGATCACCAGGGCACATTAAACCTGCATGGCAAGTACTTGTTGAAAATCCCGACAGCATAATACCGATTGTCTCATTCATTAATGGTGCACCTGTTCTCTTACAGGATAAAGCAATAGAAATATTGTCAAGGCTTTGCCATGATGAATGTGTTATTCTTGGAAACGCGATTATAAGATCTTACGGTTGCACATTGTCAATTGCAAGAAGAATAATTGATTCCTCGAATGCAACCGTAAAAATTGGAGGAACCGCACTACTCGTTTGTGCAACTAAAGCAAATATCCAAAAAGTGGTGGAGGATCTTCAAGAAGCAAATTTGCATTCCACTATAATTCGATCTGTCGTGTTAATGTTGAACTCTACGGTTTATTCTAATTCAGAAGACATGGATTCTATTAGTATCTGCAGATGTTCCAAAGATGAGAAACGTACGAGTACATCAGTTATAAATGGTGCTGGTATCCTTCTATGGCTACTTTCTGCTTTTGCTTGTCACGATGAAAAATATAAAATTGAGATTATGGAGGCAGGAGCTGTTGAAATCCTTACAGGAAGAATCTCACGTCTATTGCCATACAATCAGGTGTGCTTAAGTTGCTATATCAATCAAAGTTCTCATTGACCACATAGATTAATTTGACTAGAACATAAATGAATTGGTCATGTGAAAACGGTTGCAATGTACTTACATATGTGTCATCATCTGTTTGTGCAAACCTTCTCTTATTCATATAGCTTAATTTGTGCAGTCTGATGTTGATGAGGATAGTAGCATGTGGATATGCACACTACTATTAGCAATCTTGTTTCAAGATCGAGATATTATACGCACAAGTGCAACAACAAAAGCTATGCCAGCCCTTGCTAGTTTATTAAGGTCAGAGGCTTCAGCCAACAGATATTTTGCAGCACAAGCTACAGCTAGTCTCGTCTGCAATGGAAGCAGGGGAACTCTTCTATCTGTTGCTAATTCAGGAGCTGCAGGTGGACTCATCTCCATGCTCGGGTGTGCTGATGCTGACATACGCGATCTTATACAGTTATCAGAAGAGTTTTCCTTAGTTCTATATCCAGATCAAGTTGCTCTCGAGAGATTATTTAGGGTTGATGATATTAGGGTTGGTGCTACTTCTAGAAAGTCAATACCAGCTCTCGTTGATCTACTGAAGCCAATTCCGGATAGACCGGGTGCACCCTTTCTTGCACTTGGACTACTGATTCAGCTTTCGGGAGGTAGCCTGTCAAATAAGATTGCCATGGTTGAGTCTGGGGCTTTAGAGGCAATAACAAAATATCTTTCACTTGGCCCGCAAGATGCCACCGAGGAAGCTGCAACCGATCTATTGGGCATCCTATTCAGTACTGCTGAAATACGAAAACACGACTCTGCATTTGGTGCTGTCAGTCAGCTTGTAGCTGTCTTACGTATGGGTGGAAGGCGTGCACGTTATAGTGCTTCTAAAGCCCTTGAGAATCTATTTTCTGCTGATCACATTAAAAATGCTGAATCTTCTCGCCAAGCTGTTCAACCATTAGTGGAAGTTTTAAACACGGGTTTGGAGAAGGAGCAGCATGCTGCTATTGCTGCATTAGTTAGACTACTAGGTGGAAATCCACCAAGAGGACTTACTGCGACAGATGTTGAGTTGAATGCTGTAGACGTTCTTTGTAGAATTCTTTCATCAAATTGTTCAATAGACTTAAAAGGGGATGCTGCCGAGTTATGTTGTGTATTATTTGAGAACACGAGAATCAGATGTACCGTTACTGCTGGTCGCTGTATTGAGCCTTTAGTTTCACTTCTTGTAGCCGAGTTTAGTCCAGCTCAGCATTCAGTTGTCCATGCACTGGATAGACTTTTAGAGGATGAGAATTTGGCCGAACTAGTTGCTGCACATGGTGCAGTAATTCCGCTTGTAGGCCTTCTTGAGAGCCAGAACTACATGCTTCACGAGGCAAGCTCTAGAGCTCTTGTTAAGTTGGGTAAAGATCGGCCTTCTGTAAAGATGGAAATGGTGAAAGCTGGAGTCATCGAGAGTGTGCTTGATATCCTAGAAGAAGCGCCTGATTTTTTATGTGCTGCTTTTGCAGAATTGCTCAGAATATTGACCAACAATGCCACGATAGCAAAAGGGCAATCTGCATCAAAGGTCTTTGAACCTGTTTTCTGGTTGTTAAAAAGGCCCGAGCTAGGACCCGATGGTCAGCATAGTGCTCTGCGGGTTCTAGTAAATATCTTAGAGGGTCAACAGTGTCAGGCTGATTATAAGTTGACCCCGCACCAAGCCATTGAACCACTCATTATCTTACTAGATTCTCCTGCTACGGCGGTTCAGCAGTCATCAGCAGAGCTTTTATCTCATCTGCTTCAAGAAGCACGCTACCAGAAGGATTCTGTTATACAGCAAGTAATCGGTCCATTAATGCGAGTTCTTGGTTCAGGTATTCCCATTTTGCAGCAACGAGCTCTAAAGGCTCTTGTTAGCATGGCGTCATCTTGGCCTAATGAAATTGCAAAAGAGGGTGGTGTAAGTGAATTATCGAGAGTCATATTACTAGCTGACCCCATTCTTCCTAACCCTTTGTGGGAGTCGGCTGCTACTGTTCTATCTAGTATTCTGCAGTTCAGTTCAGAGTTCTATTTAGAAGTACCGGTTGCGGTCTTGGTAAGGTTGCTACGTTCTGGATCAGAAGGCACTGTAATTGGTGCATTGAATGCTCTTTTGGTCCTTGAAAGTGATGATTCCAGTAGTGCTGTAGCCATGGCTGAAAGTGGTGCAATCGAGGCTCTTCTAGAACTTCTTAGATGCCATCAGTGTGAGGGAACTGCTGCAAGACTTTTGGAAGTTCTATTGCACAATGTGAAGATAAGAGAATCTAAAGCTATCAAATCGGCTATTTTACCACTGTCTCAATATCTTTTAGATCCACAAACTCAAGCTCAACAGGCGAGATTATTGGCAACTCTTGCTCTTGGAGATTTATTCCAGAATGAAACTTTGGCACAATCAACTGATGCTGCTGCAGCCTGCCGGGCCTTGGTGAATTTACTTGAGGATCAACCTTCTGAAGAAATGAAAGTGGTGGCCATGTGTGCTCTGCAGAATCTTGTGATGAATAGTCGGTCAAATAAAAGAGCGGTGGCAGAAGCTGGCGGGGTTCAGGTGGTACTGGATTTGATTGCTTCAAGTGAGGGAGATACATCAGTTCAGGCTGCTATGTTTGTTAAGCTTCTTTTCTCTAACAATGCCATCCAAGAGTATGCCTCCAGTGAAACTGTCAGAGCTGTAACTGGTAAGTTTCTGCTTTTGATTATGCTTGGTCTGTAAATTATGAAAATATGCACATCTATATGCAGCTTAAGTGATCCATATCCGCTTTCATGTAATCTATTAATGTTCCACGTGCCATATTAGGTTGGTTGGACTGCTTTCAGGTTATAGTTTAAGAACTATAAAATCCAATTATATGTGTGAATCAAAGCATGTGATGATCTTCAATCTCTTGATCTTGTGCTCCAAAATCGCCCCAAAATTCACCTTAGAAGTCTCCTTGGCTCCGAATTCGGCTTGGTATGAAAAGATGCTTAAACCCTAGGTTTTCTGATTTTTATAGTGTGCAGACCCTGATGACCTTCGCAGGGTGCGACATATCAGCACATAAGGTGCGACTGATTTTCTTGTGGGTGTGACAAGAGTGCGACGACGAAGGCGAAATTACAAAACTTTCTGCCACTTTCTAAGACTTCATTGCAGGGTCATCGCCGGCTGTTTATGGGTGCGAACAATGTTGCAGGCTGCATCCATCTTCCGAATTTTGCCTTTCTCATTCCGTTTTGTTCCAAATTCTGATCTCTTCTTCCCTGGTCCAGATCTTTGGAGCTATATACGAAATATAACTCAATTAAGTATCAAAATCATATCATTGGTACTCAAACTGACTTAAATAAGGGGGATATTGCCTCCTAAAATGTGTAAATTTTAGGCGATATCATGCATCATAACCCGAAACTACCCATTCATTAATCAACGGGTTAAAAGTGCCACGTCTATACAGCCTATCCTTTTACACCCCTAGGTTATGCCAGGTCACATGATATAGTGGATTAATGTTAATATTATATGCTTGGCCTCTTGTGTGATCTCTTTTTCATTCTCTTATCTGAAACCTGCAGCTGCTATTGAAAAGGATTTATGGGCCAATGGAACTGTGAATGAAGGTTATCTGAAAGCTTTAAATGCACTCTTTGGGAACTTCCCTCGTTTAAGAGCCACCGAACCTGCAACCTTGAGCATCCCACACCTAGTCACATCTCTCAAGACTGGTTCAGAAGCAACTCAAGAAGCTGCATTAGATGCGCTGTTTCTTCTCAGGCAAGCTTGGTCTGCTTGCCCAGCTGAAACTGCGGATGCCCAATCAACTGCTGCTGCAGATGCAATCCCGTTGTTGCAGTACTTGATCCAGTCAGGTCCTCCTAGATTTCATGAGAAGGCTGAATTTTTATTGCAGTGTTTGCCTGGGACATTAACAGTTGTGATTAAGCGTGGCAATGACCTGAAACAGTCAGTTGGAAATGCGAGTGCATACTGCAAGCTTACACTGGGCAGTACTCCTTCAAGGCAAACCAAGGTACGCTGCTTATACTTCGTTATTTCTATAGTATTTGTATATGCTTCACGTGTTAGAAAAGTCTCATATTCTTGTTCAATGTTTTGCAGATTGTATCAACTGGGCCTACTCCTGAGTGGGATGAGAGCTTCGTTTGGTCCTTCGAAAGCCCCCCGAAAGGCCAGAAGCTACATATCTCATGCAAGAATAAAAGCAAGATGGGAAAGGTAAGTCCATAACATTAGCATATTCTCTTTTCTTCATTGGCTGCCTTGTTTTTATTTATTAGTTCTAAAACCGTACCCATCACTTCATTTGTCCTCGAAGAAATGTAAATTTTTGACTGGGCATGCTGGTTTTATTGAATGCATTTGATTATCAGTTAAATAGCTAACTCACCCCACATTAACAAGTAACAGAAGAATCTTACCGATCACAATTAATGTTCAATAAATGTAACTTTTGGTAATGGCCAATGAGGTAATTTTAGATTAAGGAAATGCTTTCATTTGTTTTGGAAATTCTGAAAAAGTAATTGTTGTATTTGTTTTGGGACTAGTAGATAGAATATGTTAAGCTGAATGGAGGTTGTGTTCCCTAAGTACATGTTTATAAAAATTCTCAAGGTATGCCGCCTAAAATGTAAGGATAGAAAGTACGCATCTTTTTTATGGAGGGAGTAGTATTTTGTTTCAGTTTTCAAAACTTAAAGCATCTTAAGCTGAAAGCAAGCAGAAGTTTTCTTCTATTTTAAAGACGAACAAACTCACAGACCCATGTCTTCAAAGCACAACCAGAGGACTATTGACACTCGACTAGGATCATACACACTAAAGTGGCCTGTTTCTTTATGATGCTATACTTCTACAGGTTCTACTTTATAGTAATGAGTTATCACTGACGAAGTGTTCTTGTTTATGCAGAAATCATTCGGGAAAGTGACCATCCAGATTGACCGTGTTGTCATGATGGGTGCAGTGGCCGGTGAATACGCTTTGCTGCCACAAAGCAAAAGTGGGGCCCAGAGGAATCTCGAAATAGAAATTTTGTGGTCGAACAAGTTATCTGACTCAAGTATATAGTCTACCAGAAGTCACATGTTCAAATCTCTCTTGCTACAGGACAAGAATAAATCATATCGAGTTCGTTGCCGTCCCTACGAACATAAGAACACCCAAGTACATGTTCCTTTTCTTTTATAAAGTTAATCATGACAAATAGTATATACATATTTATAATTTAGTTAATTCTTTTGTAGAATTGGAAGTATAGCCATATGAGATGTACAACTTTTTTATACCCCTTTGTGTTGTCTGCCTGTAAGATATTTGTAGCTCTTGCTGTTTGAGATACTATGATTGTTCTTCATTTGGTTAATACTGTAATTGTATGTTTGTAACACTTCTTATAATTTCCTTTGTCATTTACTCAAACATTATTCCGGGTTTAGTTCATCCTTTACTTTTCTAAGGAATTGCTTTTGTGGAAATTGCAGTTGTAATATATTTCTTCAGAGCTTTTAAGCTGACTAAATTAGATTATTTTAATGTTGAGGTTTTGGGTTACAATCTTGTTCTACATTAAGTAGAAAATCTTTCAATAAATTAGAGTTGTTGAGTTTGATTGGCTCGTTCGGCTAAAATAACTATACGAGTTTTGGAATGACTAAATAACTGTACGAGTTTTTGAATGACCCGAGTTGGATAACAATTTTTTATGTCGGACTTGTTAAACTAATTAGATGGCAACTTTCGGTCGAGCTAGATTCTGATTAAAATATTGTGAAACTCTCATTAGTTGTTTGATCATCTGTTTATGTATATACCGAAGTACACGCAGATGAATATGCATATCATAATCACGAGTCCAGTAAAAGTTGTAACAAACTGCAAATAATAAAAATGTACTTAGCTAAATTAAGAGATTTGATCATCAAATTATGATTATATTATTTATTATGATATAAATTATAAAAGAACAAAATCCTAGTATTTATTAATTTTGAATTTGAATAAAATGATTAAAAAGTGCATTGATTAAAGGAAAATGTCAGGATCACGAAATACAAGTTAACCGAACAAACCCTCACCACGTTTCCCGCCATTAACGCTTACATTCTTCTCCAAAATCAACAATTCACCGCCACGAACTACCGTCTTCTCCGACGACGATCACCTTCACCAATTCACATCCGTCCTTCAACAATGTCCGTACCACACTCCGATGCTCAAACAATAACCGAACGTGAAAATGTAGATTCCGTAAAATCATACAACGATCTCTGCTACGATTTATCGTCTCTCCAAGACCTTGCTTGTCGTGGCGCATGGCGATCGATACTCGATAAGGTAGCTCAAGCACGTTCTAGATCTCTTCTTTCTAAACCTCATGAACACCTCGTGTACCTATCATACAATGCAATAGCTCTCACTAAACTACGTCGTTTCTCTGAAGCAGTAGCCGAGCTCGAATTAGTAGAAAAAGGATTGGATATATATAGATACGAAACGTATCCGCATCATTATCCTAATCGCCACGGATCCATGGCTCCTTTTGTTCTCCGTTGGTTACATGCTGAATTACCTTCTAAATTAGGAAAGCCTCAGGACACGTTAGATCGATTTTATGCGTTGCTTCAATATATTAGAGAAAAATTAAGTAATAATTTAGAAAATGTGTCACGTCAAATATGGCAAAAGAGAGAGTGTTTAGTGATTGATTCGATAATAAGCCATCATTTAAGTTATAAGGAATTTGGAGTCTGTTTGGATTTGATGAAGGATTTGATTAACGATGAAACGAATGACAATGTTGCTAGAGCGATATTATGGTCGAAATTAGGGTATATACAAATGCAATTTGGGGATTTGGAAGGTGCTAAGGGGACTTTTGGTGTAATTGAGGGGATTGTGAAGGAATTGAAAGGAGAAATTGAAACTGAGATTGAGATCAAGATGAAGAATCTGGTCACTAGGAATAACGCGTTGACGTTTATGGTTGAGAAGGATTATGTGTCCGCGGTTAGGGAGTATCAGGAATGTATTGATAGAGATAGTTCAGATGTTGTTGCGATAAATAATAAGGCTCTTTGTTTGATGTATATGCGTGATTTGTCGGATTCTATTAAGGTGATGGAGAATGCGTTAGAGAGGATACCTACTTCGGCTTTGAATGAGACATTTGTGGTGAATTTGTGTAGTATGTATGAGTTGGCTTATGTTAATCATTTGGATATTAAGAAGACGCTTAGCAGTTGGATTGCTCGTGTTGCACCTGATGATTTTGATACTTCGTGTACTCGAATATGAGGTACTTAAATTCTTGTCTTTAGCCTTTTAATGTTTATGTTTATTCAATTATATGTTGTTGGTATCTGATATCTATTTCTTTGACAGAAAATCAATACATGTATGCATATGTCTATATCTTTTATATAGAGTTGCTACTTTGTTAAATATAGTACTGGATTTGGTATCTGATATTTGTTGCTTTGACAGCAAATCAATACATGTATGCATATGTCTATATCTTTTATATAGAGTTGCTACTTTGTTAAATATAGTACTGGAACTCTTCGTTGAAGGGAAGCAATATATAGTTTACATATCAAAAAATAATACGATAACTCAAAGATGAAGAGTTAAAAGTTATCCCCTTATTTTGACTGTACCAACACTCTGGATGTCTTATGTTACCACAATCTTAGGATGCAAGCCAGTTCTCATGTTAGACTAATTGAAGTAGATGAGTGAATTGGGTTTTACAGGTGCCTAGTGTTTGATCATGTGCAAGTCAATCTTGGCTGTAAACATCGTTTGATGTTTAAAGAAATTTTGTTTTAGTTGTGCCTCTCATTTCCCATGTAACCATAGGCAAAATAGGTGCAATGAAAGTGTATAACTTAGTTGATAATTAGTTAGCATAGTAGCTCGAGGTCGCTAATTCATTATTTCATTCCATTTACTAATGAATAGGCCAATTTGGGTAATGTTTTATTTGTAACTGGTTGAGTAGGTAAAACAAATGAAATAAAAGTTAGCTAAAAACAAATAGATTGCCAAAAGTGTATTTTAAGTGCAAACAACCTCTTATATCGCTTTCGAAAATAATAATAATTTTTTTTTTATCTTATTCTAATATATTTATGTAATAGTATAGTTTTTATTATCATAATTAACGCATTAGTGATTTATAGAATCATTAAAAAGGAACATGAAAGTGTTTGTAATCAATCCCACCCGACCTACCAATTTCCCACCTCAAATAAAGAACCCTATGTATTAGTTCAGATTTTCTATGGAAATACAGATGAATATAGATATAATCTTTCATACACATTCCGATGAAGCCTTTTTGTTTAGTAGAGTGTGAGTAGATCATATAAATGTGATCCAGTCTCAAAACTAGAAGGTTGAATATGATTAAGTTGATGTCTCAGTTTCAATAACTGTGGATCAGACCTCAGAGTAAGTGAGCTCACTACACTGTAATGTATTATGACTTTCTTACGTCCACTCATTGCAAGTATTTGATAATCATGTGTGTATCAAATGCATCTCAATGATTTTAGTTAAAATCAATGTCATAATAGAGTAACATTTTGGATCTCAAATAAGTTGATATTAGTTAGTTTTTCTTCACTTCATTAATGTTGTTATTTCGTACTGATCTACATGTTTGATATAAGTTCAAAGACTGTCTATTACACACCACAGAAAGCATTTCCCAAGGGAAGATTGCATAGAATAGCAACTTATTGACACAAATAATGTGATCATTGAAAGTATGTTTAGTTCCATTTTGGCCGATTAAAAGTATGAATTGTTTCAAGTCATATTTGTTCCATTAATACGTCGTGGTCTCTAGTTGCTCATTATCAAGATCTAAATTCTTTCTAAGCAAAATTTAACAAAAAAAATCCTAAATAAGAAAGAAGTGATTGGGATTTGTGATATGTAAACCATAATTTCATTATAAGTAGAAAGAAAATAATAATTACAACAATAAACTAGTAAAGAAAGAAGAGGCAATCATGATGTCACTCAAATGAATCATGGCAAGTTATCTATGATACTTGTTATCTAAAAGACTGAATATTTGTTGAAAGAGTACATACATTTTACCTTGCTCACTCAGTTGACACCAAGGCTAATTTTAGATTTTTCATTTAAACGAGTCTCTTGGTATACAAATAACTTTTTATATATTCTGCTAGCTTGTTTTATAACATAATGTTATTGTAGATGATGTCTCATGGCTGTGCCTTTGTCTTTTGCACTTTTGCAGTGTGTTGTAGATTGCATAGAATCAGCATCTTTGCACTTTTATGTGTTGGGTTTTAATCATAATCCTTTGTATAGCATTGCAATTGTATTCTTTTGGGATGTTTATTATTTATTCAGCTATGACTTTACAATTCAAACTCAACTAATTGTTTGGATACATATGCAATTATTTTGACATGATTGGTTTCTATTTGTCTCATATTTGCTTGAAGTCGACGAATCATCCTTCTTTCCCTACTTGTTTGAAGGAACAATGTAGTATTCTGTTTTTTTACCAATTGTTTACTTTGTTTATTACAAACAGGACTACAGGAGGAAGCGGCAAAGATTAAGACAGTTAGCAAGGCATGGTACAAGACTATGATTTCAGACAATGACTATGCTGAGTTTGATGTTTCACGAAGTGGCTTGGAGTTGCAAAGTGATTTCTCTTTTCTTTCTAGTATTGCATCGGTTGTTAGGATTTTAAACTATCCCCTAATAGAAGTTCATAACCCAAAGGCCTTTCATTTAATCGTACTCATAGACATCAATTTTTTCTGTATTTTATTGTTGTTTTCACATGGCACTGAGTTTTGTTGTGATTGAGCTTTTGGTTGTAAAACTTTGGCTTATCTTTGTGTTATAATGTGTTGACTTTATTTACATGTTTCATTCGATGAACCAAAAAGCTTGCAACTTGGATTTGAACCACTAATAGATTACGGTGTTACCAAACAGACTATTTACAAGAACTTTTGTTAACTTAGTTAAGTAATCTACAGTATTTAGTTTTTGAGAATTTCAACAGTATGAACTCTAATTCAGCTTAGTCTACTTTGTTGTCCCAAATAACCTTTTTTCTTTACCATTGATTAATTAATTGATAAAGAAATTCCTTTTTTGCGGTTTTGAATCTTGATTTGTTTTTATTTTATTGATATAAGTTGATGATCTCTATCTTCATGACCACTTGTTAAAATGTGTAGTATAATTCAGGCTTATTCTAATGTGGATCGTACTTGTTACTTGTCTAACTTGGAATGTTGTAGTTGCAGTTTATGTTAAGTGCAAGACCTGGATGTATATTTCTGGAAGTACAAAGTCTAAAGAATATAGCAGGAACTTTGATGGCTATTTTGAAAAAAGTAAAAGTTGAAGGGTCTCTGTGTACATGGGCCTAAAGTTGTAAATATGTAAAGTTTATTTTGGGTTTTATTTTTATTTTTATTATTCATTATTAATTATTATTATTTTTTTATCGGCTTTCTCTTTCGAATCCGTATTAGAGTGGATGATCATCTTGTTCATCGATTCCAGTTTCTGTATGATTTTCTGATTACTAGTGAGTGATTGAGACTTTTGAGTATGTTGTGACGATATTTTATTTTGGTTTTAAAGTTTATATTCGGTTTGATTATTGAAGTATTAAATAATAATTTGGTATTATTCTTATGATTTTGTAGGTTGTGATAGTTTTAGATTGGATTATAGTTTTGTACACCAACAACGAGAAGTTCAACCAGCAGTCATCAACTCTTAAATTTTATACACATAGAAAAAATCTTCGCAAGGTCAAGGAGCCTTTTATTTAAGACTACCTCACTCGTCCAGACCTGTCGGCACAATATTGGAATGATGGAGCTAATCTGCTTGCTTGTGCAGGCGATGACCGTCGTCTCCCCATTCATCTTCTGTCGTTATGGATAGGCTCATCTTTTTCGATAACTTATGAGAGAAATTCTCCTCACAATTAAAAGTTAGTAGATGATACTTCATTCTATGAGTTTAGTTACGACTGGAGTAAGTATGAGATATAAAAATGTTAATAAATGTTAGTACCAATAAGAGTCTACATAAATGGTACCACTAGAATGTTTCATCAATTACAAGCAATTAACTTGTTTTGAAAGTCGCGGCTTATTCATCATAACAAATAATCATCTTGCAAGGAACAATAATACATAAAATCACCACCCATGTTTTAAGGTGACAATTTAGATTTAAGTATATATAAATTTAAAATATAAACACGAGATTGATTAGTACGTAACAAAAACTACATCCTCTACATCGACATACATTTGTTGAAGAATGTTTTACATTACATTTTAAAAGTGGTTATTTGATATGAAAAATAGAACTAGTTAGAATATGTATCTCTAATGTAAACACTATTTTAATGCATCAAGTTATATTATTTTAATATATAAAAAAAGAATCTTTGAATAATTGATTGAACGGAAAAAAAGTTGATCTTATAAGTTATATTAAATTTTTTTAATTTGATTTAAAATAGATAATTAAACAGTATATTATTATAATTTTTATATAATCACTAAATTCTCATAATAAATGTAATGACAATCATAATATTTAATAATGACAATCACAATATTTAACGATTTCAAAAATATAAACGAAAACTTTATAAACATTATAGAGTGTTTTGAATTAATATGATACACAAATTATAATTAATACAATACATTTTAATAACCATATATAATTATTAATAATATATTATTATTTAATGAGTCTAAATACTATTTATTATTACACTAAAATAATGCAATATTTATTGTTAAAATTTGAATTCATTTTCTTTTACTATTGTACTATTCTAGTGTAAAAAAAATATTTTTCATGGTATTATTGGAGATGCTATAAAAATTAAATTAGTGATAATAGTCAACAGAATGTCTCCTGTTGCTTTGGAATGTGATTTTGTTGTATTTAAGTTATGATAATGATAATATAAACTGTTTTGGTGTTCTAACTAATTCTGTTTACGTGAGCTTACATATCAAAATTTTAATTATCCTTTTCTCTTTTAAATTTCTTTTTTTTTACCTTTATAATACTAACATGAAGTCAAATTACTTTTCACAATACTACCCTGTAAGTCAAGAGGCAAGTAGCCAAGTGCCCAAGTACCCCCTTAGGCCTTAGTTTACCTCAAGTTAACAAGCACCACCCAGTCTTATCCAATCTCAAACCAGAATCAAAACCAGAAGCATATCCTCTCCCCTCCCCAAATGCTTCTCTTTTGATTCTCTCCCTACTTTCCTCAAACCAGCCACAATCTGCTCATCATATCATCCAGCCAAACATGTCTTCAGCAGCATCTGCTACATTTTGCCTCACCCAACCTTCCTCTTCATCTCCCAGACCGAAAGTACCTCAACTCATTTTCCCTTTCAAACCATACACTTTCTCACCACTTCACAAACACTCAAAACTACAACTCTTTATCAACTCCACTGATGTCTCTAAAGAAGACAGACCCATTTTGGAACCATTACCAGAACCTGAACCCGAACCCGAACAAATAGAGACTTTTGAGACCCAAGAGGAGTTTGATAAACGTAGGCTAGAAGAAAAATTTGCAGTCTTAAACACGGGAATTTACGAGTGTCGTTCGTGTGGTTTTTTGTATAATGAAGCTGCCGGTGATCCATCTTACCCAATAGCACCTGGTATACCATTTGATAGATTGCCTGAAGATTGGAGGTGTGCTACTTGTGGTGCCGCAAAGACATTTTTTCAGAGTAAAAGTGTTGAGATTGCTGGATTTGCTCAGAATCAGCAATTCGGGCTTGGCGGGAATACACTTACTTCGGGTCAAAAGGCGATTCTAATCTATGGTAGTCTTTTGTTCTTCTTTGCTTTGTTCTTGTCTGGCTATTTTCTTCAATGAATTGAAATATGAATATATACGATGGTTGATTA
Organism: Logfia minima; assembly: GCA_963921325.1. Classification (NCBI taxonomy): domain Eukaryota; kingdom Viridiplantae; phylum Streptophyta; class Magnoliopsida; order Asterales; family Asteraceae; genus Logfia; species Logfia minima. The sequence goes on along the minus strand of OY992770.1, from coordinate 11,759,369 downwards.
TGGTCATTGGTATAGTTTTAAACATCTTTTTTTTTCTTTTTCTTTTGGGGTAATTTGTGTAACTTTTCATAAGTTTTGAATTTATTCTGTTCAAAGGTTAATGCCAAATTTTTTGGAAGGTGAGAATATGTTTTTGTTATATGTGATGATTGATTTGTTCTTCACTCTGTAAAGAACTTTTTTGATGGTTACAAATCTTTAAAGTTGATTCATTTAAGATGGATGGAAAATATAATTAACAGAAATAATGACATAGAAACATACAAATTTGTGTCTTGCATCTATTTGTTATTCGTAGTAAGAATGTGTAGCCTCTAAAGGATCTTGATCCCTTAATTCGTGCTTCAGAAATGGATCAAGCCTTGTAACTTTTAGCAACTTCGAATTGCATATCCTCGTTTGCTCTAGGTTTAGATAGTGAAAATGTGATGAGGCCTATAGTAAACCAATGTTTGGCTTTAGTTCAATGCCGTCCTACAACGAAAATAAACTAGCTATTAGCCTATATTTCGTGTTGAGTGTAAAGTATGCACTCATTATGTTTTTGTTACTTCATAAAAGGAGATACTCTATTAGATGAGACCTCTCAATATGCACATTGTTTATGACGAGTGTATGTGTATATGTATGTAATGTGGTCGTTTCTGGGCTGCGTAAAATGGATAAAAGCGGCCGTCAGATCAACCCAACCTGACCTTTTGGTGTACGCTTGCAAAATTAATCAGCCGTTTCAATCAAAACTCGTTTTGACACATTATCCAATCGATTAACCCATTCAACCTGTCTGTCTCACCCCTTGAGCAAAATGCAAGGATAAGTAATAGTTTTTGTATTAAAAACAGAACATCAGAAACTCAAAGCACACGATTGAGACTACAAGTTATCCTGTTTTCTGTAACATTTAAACATGAACTTGTGTTATAAAAGTTTGGCAGTGAGAAGGAAGATTTGGGGACGCTTATTTGATCAAGAGAGAACTTGTAGATTGTGTGTGGCGATGGATTTGGACGGTGTGAAATTTGTTGGCCAATACAGTTACCAAATCAGAAAAAAAAAAAAAAAAAAAAAAAAAAAAAAAAAAAAAAAAAAAACTAATCCATTTGCATGCTCTGTTTAGAACAAAGCTCAAAAAGAAAATCTGAATCCAAACTACAATCATTAGTTTCGACTAGTTACGCCTATAATCATTTTACAAACTAGAATAGTTTAAAGATATTTGTATCTTGAGTTTGCTTTGACCCAGTTATCTGTGCAATTGATGCTTGAGATTCATCAATTTGAGAATGAAATAAATAAAAATAAATGAGCATACATGCAATAGTAGAAAGTAACGATAATATTAAAATGTTATCAATTACAATGAAAACTAATAGTTTCGAACAACATATATTGATGGCAACTGTTTTTCCCGTTTGAATATACTAGTACTAATAACAAATTTGGAAGCCCCAAGGATTTGAAGGCCTCATACGATCGCACCACTTGTATACATTCAAGAACGACCTTGCTAACTTCTCTAGCTTACACTGCTCACCTGCCCGTTGCCCAGACATTGTGGTAGCGAGGATCTTACTTCCTTAAACACTTGCATCAAGTATACAATAACACCAAAATACAAATTACAATAAATTTATATTCCAGAATCAGAATATTGTGAACCCCGTGTCTTAATTTGATAAATTTTCTTTACTTGTTGATTTCCCTCCATTGTCATGGAGGGTCTATTGATCCATGTAGAAGGTGGAGTAGGAAGGTTACCGAAGTTCTGGTTCTGTGCGGTTTGTTGTTGTACCATCCTAACCGGATACGGTCTGTTTATGGGCCCACTTTCCATAGATAAACCAGCCATGCCATCATTTAAATCTTGGTACTGGTCTTGATATGTGTAGCTTTCTTGCGGTCTCAGACCCTGTCTATTGTGTTGAAAGTGATTAGGAGGGGAGAACCCAAATCTGGGCCTAGGGATTGGGCCCCTAGGATTAGGATAATTGTGATAATGATTTGGATCCTCGTTGTAATTCCTTTGGTAACCCAAGGGTCCGGCTGGTCTAGGCCTATGTTGCAGATTGTTGCTTGGACCATTTCGGTACTGTGATTGGTCATAGAACCCAGGTGAATTACCACTGGATCTGATATTCAGTGAGTTCTTTAAAAGACGGTGAGCAGCTTCTCCTAACACGTTTCCATGTATTGCCCCAGGTACTTGTGGCCTGAAAGAGAGCAACATGACGGATTTAAAACACAAAAAGCAACATAATGAAATTTTTACTCAGATCCATTACTTATGAGTGGGTCAATTTAGGTACTGTTTCATCACAAATAATGGTTAACTGAAATATTAGCCAAAAGAGGAACGTAAAAAAGTCATCCAATGTATATTTTTAATCGACACAACCTCCTAAAATTTTTTATTCAAAGTCTTGCCACTGGAATAACATTGTTTTTTTGTAAACATGATTACTACATTGATTATATAAAGATAACTTAACAAAGAAGTGTTTGTGGGTTAACCCAACACAAACTTGCCAATTTTAAACAGTTTCAACCTGAGCCCTTTGGTTCAGTGCCTGTTTTGAGTCTTTTGACCCATTAGCCAACCACCTGTACATCTTGCCACCTCTACTTAAAACTTGGAACAAGGAGACATTTATTATATGCATACAGCATGCCACAAAAACTATGGGTGTGGGTGAATGTGTGCGCGCGTGTATGTGTGTGAGAGAGAGAGATGCACGTGTACCTATTATTGTAACTGTTTTGTGAGCGACGGCCACTATTATCTTCATGCCATAAAATAGGCAGAGGCTTTATATCAATGGGTTTCAAAATCTGCAGTCATAAACATTTTTCAGTAGAAGTCAATGTACATCATTTTCATGGCTTCATCAAGTTCATTAACAAGTCCATCACTGTATGATTGTATCTCATTACCCCCCCCCCCCCTCCCCCCCCAAAAAAAAAAAAAAACACACACGCACGAATTTTAAATAAAAATTACCTTCTTTGGCATGGTTACTCCTCTTGGCGGTTCTTGAATATGTTTATGAGGAGCTGGATTGATATAAGTAACGTTTCTGCAAAAACAAGAATGGTTAAATCAAGGAAAATTGGATTTCTAATCATCATTTAGATAAAAGAAACTTACAGGACATGGTTATCCATAATATCACCCAAACCACTGACAGGAGACTGGACTACCTCTCTCCAACCATTTCTCTCGGACAACCATAAATAACCGTTCATTCCACCACTGCATTGAATCTTCTATCACACAAGAGCTTAAAACTTAAATCTAAAAGAAAGTACAAAGAGTAAAGCAGAAACAACCTACCTAGCATATACATCAACTGGCCAGACGCATCTTTGACTTGGGTGCGTCTGATAGAAAAAGTTGTAATATGCACTAACTTGTAGGGCCAAGCTATTACGTGGAGATACATATAATAAATCGTAAAAAACACTATTCCGAGCTTGCTCTTCAGCCTGAAAAAAGAAATCCATACTTGACATTAGCATGTAGACAAGAGCAGAAGTTTGTGCTTTGCAAAACATTTGGGGGGTAAATGGCTCAATCATATAATGTAACACCAGAAAATATTAGAGAGTAAAAATAAGTAAGCCTCTTATGTTCTTATGTGATATGGCCAGACAATATCTTCATTACATCATGTTCTTATGCTACACTGATATTCTATTATTTCCATACAGTTTTGATACTTCGTCTGCTGGAAAATTGTACTTTTAAAATGCCCAATTGATAACAAATGCAAGGTTGAAATGTAGCAAAATACCGAACCGTTAAAGTATCCTCAAGCTTTCTTGTTTCAGTGAGTAGCTTCTTCTCATCAATGAATGGCAATTTGGCTACACCCTGTTTTCATGGAAAACAAAAGTTAAAATACAAAAGATCTCATGACGTTTAGCAAAACAGTAAAACTAATTGAACAACATTTGCTTAACAAACACAAAATTACCTGCCATGAGAAACGCTTTCCATTCATGTCGATGTCAAAATCTACATGTACATAAATCTCAACATTATTTTTACAGTTAACTTTCTTTTCTCATTTTACATCAGCATTCAATAGTAATTAAAATATGATCGAATTTTACCGAAAGGGTAGAAGTCGATTATAGGTGATGATGGTTCAATCATCAGTTTTCTGTAATTGTCAGGTAGAGCATTCGAACTGCAGCATGAAACAACATTTAATAAGAGAGCAGTCGGATACACTATATAAAATGCGAGCAAAAACATAACATAGATTTCAGATTGATAAGTGTGAAAGACCTTGCAGCTGGCAGGGTTCCCATAAGCTGATCAAAGGGTTTAAAAGGCTCTCCCAAGAAAAAGGTTATTTCCAGATCAGCTAAATCTTTAAGATCAGATGCAAATGGGGCATAATGATACGGATAATACCTGGAAAAGGTCAGATAATTAAACATAATGACACAGATAATGTCAATTAGCAGATTTATTTTCTTTGCTGGAATATTAATCGTATTACGTATGTAACATCTGATTATATCCATGCACTGTAATTGTAATACGAGGATAGATGAAACCAATTACTCTTAAGTTAACACCTAATACTGGAAGTAGAATTAACATTTAAACAAGACTTAACAAGCTGCTTGGATCTTCGTTGTCGTTAGCTATTCTATGTTATCTTACCCTTTATCAAAAATCACATTCTGAATCAGAACTAAAGAAAATTAAACCATGACATGAGAAGTGTGATATAGATACAGCGTTATGAATTAATAATATTAGATTGATATAACCCAAATACTTGGTGACGACTCCAACATAAAATTTTGGAATAATTAACTGGTAAATGATTGATCTCTAGATGACCTCAACCAAAAAATTCCAAACTTCGAATGCTACAAACATAGGAAAACCATTTGACTACACAAAGTTCAAACCAATTAAAAATAGGAGGGTGAAACAAATAACACTAAAAGTAGGGTGGTACTGATAGTGAATAAATTATACATTGAATTGCTGAGAATAATAGTATCCCATATAGCTAAGTAGTAACCTAAATATATTTTTATTTTTCAGTTTCCACATTAACTTCAATTCATTTGGTGAATTTGCCATCTGAAATATAGTGCACCTATTATAAATAAGTAAAGCTTTTTTTCTCATTAATTAGGATATCACACCCTACAGCATGCACTTCAATCACTATGTCCAGGGCTTAAGATGTCCCGATTTGTATGAACCCCCGGTGTGGACCCTAGCGACCCATTCAAAACATAGTAATGAATTTCACCACATACAGGTTTGTCCATGTCAGCAACCACAAAAGGGGCAGAAAGCATAAAAATAAGAAAAGTTTAGTGTATAGAAGTTTTATGTACCATTGCCAAGAACAGACACCCTGATAGTAGTACCGGCAGACCCAGCATAACCCTTCCACATAATTCAATACCTGCATAGGCAACTTATGATATAAAAGAGGACAGGGGTGTGTATACCATTAAAGAAACTTACAGTTTAAGAAGGATATAAGCTAAGAATAACAGTTTGGTTATCCTTCTTTCTGGAATTAGAAGAAAAAAGACTTATTTTCGTTGGAACTCACCATTTGCCTTTTAACTTCTTCAACCTCCTTCGCATCTGACAAATTTAACTTCTCATTATAATACCTTTCCTTGTATCCAGGTTCCCCCAACTTAATCTGAGAAATAGAAAAAGAAAAGTTAACATGTATAGCATCAGCATTTTAAAGGATATTCAACTAAACTAGTAAGAACTAAGTAACCAAAAAACTGAGCAGCAACTACAGAAAACCTTGCAAAAGGACCAGATGGTAGTAATTTAAGTGATAATTGTGACCTTTCTATCTTATTTTGGAGCCAAAAAAGCAAAAACAGGGTTCCAACTTTCAGTCTCTATAACAGACCATAGTTTACAAGCACCACAAATTTCAAATTGAAGGCTTACGATTCCTCAATACAGAATAAGTATTCTGTGAAAAGAATAAAATTGCATTGTAAATAATATGATACCGCTTAAATTATAGCATGATATTAAGCAAACTTTTAAGCACTAAATATGGCAGATAATTTATTTTACCTTATCCACAACAGGAGCCACAGGCTCCTCATCAACCTCTTGTCTTGCTCTACGTCTTTCTTCATTGTTCTCATATGCCTAACATTAAAAAACCCAGCATAAAACAACGCTACATTCTTCCATCAATAATTAGAATATAAATAATAAATTAGGATTAAAAAAGACTATACTTCAATGCCTTATGAGACATGTATATAAATGTATTCATTTACAGTACCAACCCAATAAAGACAACATAATAAAAAGTTCACCTTGTGTATGCGGGCCCTCTTTTGAAATATTTGGTCTTCATGAATTGCAACAGCCTGAATAAAGTGCTCAACTCTGTCCAGCAAGACCTGAAATTTAGATGTTGGTATATACATACAAAGGAAAAGAGTTCTATAAAATATGATTAAAGCCATCCAGTATCAAGCCAGTGAATAAAACAACTATCAGAAAAGTAACACGTGCAAGTAGAAATGACAACCAGAGATTATTACACCTGCTTAGAGAATTGTGCATGTTCTAGATGAACTCATACACATCGAAGTAGCAAAATAATCTCAGTAAACTTCTGTGTTACAACTCTCTGCTATATAATTGTAGGAAAACCATGATTTTTGGAGTTTGTTGCGAAGATTTGATAGCTAATTTTCTATTACTTAAAGGATGTATTCTCTTGTTAACATGCATCTCCTTTTTCATTTAGATGTTTAATAGTAGGGGCATGACCCCCCCCCCCCCTTTTATTTGCTTGCTGTATAGCATACAGGGGTAAGGCTACTCTACTTTATGCAATTAATAGATTTAATACAAAAAAATCTTAGGGAAGTATGTAACATTACTGACGAATCTCACTTTATGTTAACTTCACCTCATTTTATGTGGTTTTCTTGCTATTAGTTACCTAAACGTTTTTGCTTCAATGTGATTCGTCAGAGTTTAATGGAATTGGAATTCAAACTCCATTGCACTAGGTGTCAGGTTGACAAAAACCAAAGAATCGGAATCCCCCAATATAATCAATTGAAGAAATTCAAATTCCTTAGCGAAGTGGATGGAATCTCTAGAATTCTATTCAAATCCGAAATTTTAACATATTTCCTTTGCCCAGTGGATGGAATGTTTCAAATCTATTAAAAACATATTTTTAACTAAAATAAAACATCAATAATCATGTAAATTTATTATTGCTATTTATATAACTAATAATCGAACATGTACAGAAGTACTCGTTAATAATAATTGACTAACTATATAATTATTTATTGTAATAATTATATACTTCAATAATTACTATAATAATGACTATTCTAACCGTATATATCAGTATAACATCATGACTAATATATTTAATATTATTGAAGTTATATAATTGCGTCTATATATTTTCAATTCCAAAACTATATATTAGTTATTGATTATTATTATTATGAACTCCATTCCAATTTCTATCAGCCAAAAGCATCCAAGATTGCAATTCCTTTTGACAGATCTGATTCCTTCAAACAACTCCTACGGTTTTCTTTTGTGTTCTATTAGGTTTAGATTTCTGTAGTACTTTATGAAGATGATGATGACGAGATTATATAAACTCATCCAACATCTCATCATTATGAAATTAATGATTATATAATTGTTTAGTGTATGAAATCAGCCCTAACGACCAATCCCATGTAAGCTACCGAACTGCCCAAATCACTAGATATTGTTTACAGTTACATCAAGAAGTCAAAGAAAACAAAGAACACTAAAGTAGTGGTAAAATTCACAGCATACAAATGAATACTCCACAAATTAAAAATCAATAACTCAAACAAAAACAATTTCAACGTGCGACCAAAAGAAGGCACAATTACCTCCCCTGAGTCGGTAAGGTAACCACCCATAGCAGAAAACTCTCTTCTATAGATTTGCGTCAGCAGATTTATAGCACCCTAGATTAGCATAAGAAGGAAAAAAATACAGAACCTATTAACGTAAATACATAGGATACATTAGTATGGTTAATTCTAACGAAATATATGAATGAAAAATGTATCAAAAACGGTTTTCCAACTTCTCTGTCAATCTATTCTCATGTACAAGAAAAACTAGCATAATAGAAGGAGAAACTTAGAAAACGGTCTGTCTACCAATAAAAACAACTTCCTAACAGTTGCCATACCTCTCGAATCTCTAATGTTGGCATATGTGGAAGAAAGTCATTGCCCACAAAAAAGCAAAGAAATACAAAATCATCCACCAGTCTTTCCAGGTTGACCTCAAAAGGAGGATTTGGAATCTCCAAATCATATTGCAAATATTCTCGCAACACCCAAATGTTGAGGAACTGCCCACAAAGATTGAAAGATAAAATGAGGCACTAATGGCAAAACATGTTATAATAATGTGTGAAATCAAAACTAGGTTATATGAAAATTTAACCTGATACTTCTTTTTGTGAATTGGGATATCATTTATAGCCTTCCCATTCACATCACCACGACATTCAGCAGCCAAATGACCTACTTGACCACATTGAAAACATTTCTCCTGCTGACCAGGCATTGTTATCACCTGACAAACAAATAAAGTCAAAATCAATCCTATTGGCCAAAAATAAAGCAATTATCACAAGTGACAACATCCACAACACGTAAAGGTGGAAAGATTAGCAGATCGGGTGAGTTGAGTAATGGTTGAGACAGGTCAATTCTTAGTACTGGTGAAAACAGGGCCGGACAGGTTCAGTTTATCGTTTACCCACAAACAAATTTTGTCCATTTTGTACAAAATTAATTTGTTAATTAGGATTCCAGAAACAGCACTATTACAGTAACTTCCTAAATATCTGGGAAAAATTAGAAGGTTGTACGCATTAGACATACACTTCAACTAACTTTCAACTTGTCACACTTCAACTAACTTTCAGCCTGTCCAACCCATTGGAAAATCACCTTTTGGTTGATTTCTTTTATTTGACCCATTTGATATAGAACACAAACCAAACTGACCCAATAATAAGTAAAGGGGTCATCATGAAATCTCTAACCACATGCTAGTAACTAACCTCTCTCAATATCGAGAAGTGGACCTCATGTGTAGCTAAAGCCAGCATAATAAGATCTGCATCCTATTAAGATACCAAATAATTCAGTTACAATAAAAATAAATAAGAACCAAAAATGGCTGATATAAGACAGGTGGAAAAGAAAAATAAAAATCAATTCTTCAACTCACCAATCCATAGAGGCAGTGTCGAGTGTTGGGATTGAAACCAGGAAGGTTACGCTGTAACCGAATGAACGACATTACTTTGTGTTCTCCCTCACCAGGAACATTTGAGTCGGAAAGAATCACCTTCAAATAAATATCCAGTGCATCCATAAATATATATATAAATATAAATATAAAGAGAACAAAACTAACCAACAACAGAACACCAAATTGAAAAGAAAGCTAAGAGGATAATCCAACAAGAATTAGACGTTAGGACACTTCCAATCCATAGGACCCGTTCCCTATTTAGCTGAACTGTTTTTATTTAAACCCTTTGAACTTAAAAAATAACCCAAACTGACACATTTATTCTATAAAAGAAACTACAGGGTGAAGAATCCTCAATCAACCTTTGTATACTGCCAACCAGGATTGTGATTCAATCTACATTGTATATAATACTGAAGGGCTATAGAGAGCACAGACATAAACTGGGTGCCAGGTGTGATGACATTTGAATCAGATGTTTCAAGTTTATCTTTAGGAGCAAGTGCAGCTCCCTGAGCTTCAAATTCATTCCTCAGCCTCTCTTCTTCAGCTTCCTAGTGAGGAAAAATAAGCAAAACTAAGTTTACTCAATTTATAATTAGTTCAACCTCTTCAACAAATAAAAGAAGAAATCTCACTGCTTCAGCAGCATCTTTAGCAGCCCTAAACCGGCGAGACCGTTGTTGATTCATTTTGGCTCTGGGAGCCACACCGTCTGCAAAAAAATGGAAGTGCATACAGCTGAGAGTTAATTCAACGTTATAAACAGATAGCAAAAAAGCAAAATTGCGAAAATAATAAATTACCTATTGCCATATAGAGTATTTTTCTGGGCCGCACCAATGAGAAGAGATGATCAATGTACTCAAATATTGACTTAAATACATCATCATATGTAGCAGGAGCAGGCTGCATTAGCAATATTAAGTGTTCATGTAATAATACACATTCGGACAAAATAAGGTATATTAAATACACAGTTCTTGGTAATAGTCACATACAAAGAAAGTACCAAGTAAACAAAAATTAAAACCTTGTGGAAAGCTCTAGCATCATAGAACAGACACCCTAACAAAAATTTTAAGCAGCTGATGTGGCACTAAGAGACAAAAGAACCATAATAACATCTAGGTCATCAACGAAAGGAAAACAATGACCAAACTTCACTTAATGGAGGCACGAGTGCAGCATAATTCGCATTGAATTGTAATATGTGAAGTTAGATTAAGTATAACTGTAAATTGGCGACAATTGTGAAATACACATCAAGCTTTATGATACTAAACACAAACAGCAGCACCAAATTTAACAAAAAATATCAATTTCTACATTCAGAAAACATAATCACATACATAAACATATATATACCTTTCCTTCCGGATGAAAGCACGGATGTATAATTCCATTCATATCCAGATACAAGTTATCAAATTCCATATTATTAGGATTTGGTTTCAACAATTCAACACCATTAACCTCACATCCTTCAGCTTCCACAACATCCGCAATTGATTTAGGGTACCGGTCAGCCAACCACCGATAAAACGCCGGTACGCCCATTGATTTTGCTTTTTTCTTTAGTTATTTTCTGTACAACTTGCTGTATGTATATGCTGTGTGTCTGAAGAAACAGAAAGGTAATGAATAAATGTAATTGATTGAGTATACGTATACGTATACGTATAGGTATCTATTAAATTGACCGAATTTTGTTAAATTGGATAAATAGGGTTTCCCGATTTGGGGGTTTGGTTGCGATCGTGACGGAAGGTGAAATCTATGCGACAAAATTAAAGATGTTTGACGGCAAATTATGTTACGATGAGTACTGGATGATAACCCCCTCAAGATTGTTATGTTGCCTGTATTAGCCCCTTAACTTTTGAAAAATGGTAGTTGAAGTGTTTTCATAGAAAATTCCTGTTCCTATATGAAAACAAATCATTTATGCTTTCAACTTTTCGGGTTTTTCTTTCTTTTTTCTATACAAATATTTATTTTTTAAATAGAAACTTTGTTCCCTTCTCAATTAAAGAAAATAAAAGTATATTACCTTTTCTATTACGAACACTTTTGAGGTTTTAAACAACTATTAAGAAACATTCCTTTTACATTGTATAATGTTTGTATTTCTACAAGTTTAAAGGTCATTCACACTTGATTTTCTGTGATAAAATAATAATTCATAGATTGAATAATGACAATATATATATATGCAATCGTATGCGATCAAATAATGTAATTTTGATCAATTAAGAAATAGAAAATCAAGCCCAGTGAACTTGTAATATGTTATATGAGATTAAACATCTCCAAAAATAGGGGTCTCTTTGATAAGCAGTTGGAAGTTATTATATGATGAACTACCAACTTCAATAGCTTATTTTGCTTTTCTTTTTCATTCCTTTGCATTTCTTCTCAATTCTCGTACTTTCTCCCCCTTGAAGCATTCTCTAACAAGAACTTCAATGAAATTACCGTGTGCACGTATTAAGTTGGCTAGTCCAAATGGATCCGTGACTGCATATAGCATTTACGTCTTCTAATGTGTCAATTAATAACATTTACCCCATTATAATAACTAGAGAGACACCTAGGCTTTTAACTAAATTAACCGCTTTTGTTAGTAGTTATTTATTGTAAATGTAGATGTAGATATCCAAATCAATTGGCCTCCTACCGTAGTTAAGGCCATTTGTAGTAGCAGAGCCAATAGGGGGCTAAGGGGTGTCCAACCTCCCTTAGTAAGCCTTATATCATCCTAGAGTTTTAGCCTATTGCCAATATTTCAATATTTTTGTAACATTTGGCCCCTTCTAATTTACATAGATGGATGCGTATTAGAAAATTGTCTGCTATTAAACTGGACGTTACTTATATTAATAATTAATTTTATTTCCATGTAAGAATCCTATTGTATTTTTCTTTGCTCTTTTTATGATTTTGTTTCTATTTCTCTCTAAAACATCTTTGATAATTACTATATTGAAAAATGTCATGGGACTTTTGATTAATATATCATCTTCTGTAATTTTATTTTTATCTTCTTAACTTTTTCTTATGATGTCTTTAGTTTCTTAAACTCTAGATTAACAAGTCTTTTTGTAATATGTTAAGTCTAAAAACTTGATTAAGAAGTTGATGTATAATCTTTCATGATTTTATTCTCTTAACTAGTGTTGATTATTATTAAAATTATTGGTTAAATATATAATTAAGTTCTCGTATGTTTGTAGTTCATGACACATCGGATTGATACTTATGAATAATATGATACTTTTTGGGATCGATTTTAACAAAAATTTGTATTAAGAGGTTAAATAGTAATCATATTAGTAGTAGTTATCGTTATTATCTTGTAACGAATTACGGGCCCCCTTAACTTAAAATCCTGTCTTCGCCCCTGACTATTTGGACGTATTCTCACTCAATGCATTTTCGTATTTTTATGTTTGTGCTTAAGCAATAGTTGAAACATGCCAAATTTAGTATTATAAGTTCTGTTTGTTAATAACTTATGTGAATTTTATACTCAAATATCATAAGAATCAATTCATATTTGGAATTTAAGTGTAACTGATATGTACATAATACTTCATTTTGTAGTTTTTGAGTATCGGTGTTATTATTATTTTTACTTGATCAGAAAGAATTTTTAATTATAAGGTCTTAAACAAGCAACTTTTAAGAATTATTCTTTTATTTTCGATAAGATTGAACTATAATAATAATAATAATAATAAAATAATGATAATAAAATTAAAGAAAAATTCTTATACGTTGAGAAAACTCAATCTCGATCTGAAATTGAAACTCATGAATCCTTAAATCTTTAGCTGGCTTGTATCGTAAAGGTCATGACACCATCTCCAATAACACAACTAGCCGGTGGGACATCATCCCTTGACAGACTCGGGGCCTTTGGACCGAATGAGTCGTTGGTGGTTGAATTTGGTGATGACAAATGCTATGTGGAAGTTATGGAAGTGGAGAAGCTTTGCTAGTTTCATAAAGGGGTTAACATGACCTTGTGCTGGATATGGCACAAGGACTGCATGAGGTTTGTTGTCATAGCCCATTTGGTTTTCGCTTTTGGAATTGCATATGCAACATAATTTACCTATTTATAATTTCTTCGTTTTTAACAGAAATTGATTTTAATTACTTTTTGGAATCTAATTACTGAAGGTGTTTATAATTTAATTTTGGATTAAATATAGTAATTGAGTTCATAATAAATCAAAGATATAATTCAAATGTTTATGAACCAATCAAACGAGTTTTCATGTTAATCAACTAACTAATTAAACAATACCGTATATAGTATGATGCAAGTAAAAGAATCTCGTTAACTAATGAATGTGGTCAACTACTAGTGATTTAAACATTAAACTACCTAGCAATGATTTAATTTAACTTGTTGTAGTTAATAAAAGATTATAGGAAAAAAGGAAATGATAACCACAGGCGACCGCCCTCAAAGATTTCACTAAAGCATTAAGATATGCATAAATAACTGGGGCTCAGATCGTAACAAGCATATTTTCTAACAATAGCCCTTGTCGTCGTTAACAAAACTCTAATGTTAATGATATGTCTAAGATATGTATCTCGTTAGATTAACGATTGGCAGAAGCTAAAGATGCATTACCAAACTTTCACGGGTTCTACTTTCTAGCTTGCATAGTTCAGTAAAAAGAGTTCTTAGCCTTATTAATGTTTTTTATGACAGCATACCTTTAATAGCCTTATCAAATGTGCTTTAATCATTTCAATCGAGTCAATTCCATGAAGTTGCCAGACCACATCTTACGAGTGTGTTTAGTTACAGATAAGTTTCTTCATATCTTAAAATAATTCTGCATGATTACAATCCGTCAGAAACTACTACTATTCAAGAGAGAAACAATTTTTTTTTTAATAAAATAAATAAAGTAATGCAATTACGGGGGCAATGGGTACAACAGTGATGATGGGTGGCAAGATGTCGCAGATGCCTGTGGCAGGTGGTCAGTGACTTAACACCCCTACCGGTGACTGAATTCTTTCAAAACATCAGGAGACAAATCAATGTAAGAAATGACAACAAAAATATTGTTAATATATTCTCAAAATCGTAGTTACAAGTAGAAAACTGAGTTTCATCTGTATCCATCTGATTTACTTCCTCCAGTTAAGTTACTATTTTGAATTTTCTTCTGATCTTGACTGGGTGTTGTTTTGTTGTCTAAAAGTTTCCCACTTTTGGCGATGGCGAGGATGAGTTCAAGTTGCTTTTGCTGTTGATCCTGCATGAGAATATATCAAAGATTTCAATATCACACTCTGGAGGATGAGTTAGAGCTGCTCTTTTATAAATAACTAATGTGCTATATATGATTACAAAATAAAACTATATTATTACAACAGATAGTAAATCATCTAAACAGAGTGACTTGAAAAGGTACTATGCATTTAAGGTATACTTTAGGCAACTTTTGACTAGTTTGACCCGTTTCCTTTTGAGCTTAACCTTTTGATTTCACCCATTTGATCCATTAAAGATAAAATATACCAATTCAACTCTTTCTTTAGTAAATGGGTGAAATTACCCCCCTTTAAGGCCTACCCAGGGCTCTTTCACCTAGGAAACTCCCTTTTCATGTCAGTAAATTGTGTCCCAACAAGACCCATTAATCACCAACAGGCCTTCAACTAAGCGGTACCAAAGGTGCCCCGACCATTCCACCAACCAGAAATAGTGATTTGAAGTCCCATCAGGGACATGGGTGTGAGTATTTTCCATTAAAAAATATAACCAAGACCCGTTAAATAAATAAATAAATAAAAGGATGTACACATAAAAACAGAGAAAATGAAAGAAATTCTTAAATAGAGAACAGGCTATTTATTAACCTCTTTGGGTTGTAGTGACACGTTGATTCTGAATTTAATTTAGAGAATCTGTTTGAAAGGATAGCTCATTGTTTATTAATTAATCTCTTCAGGGCAAAATGGTGGGGAACACCACATATCACTGTTAATAAATTAGTAATAAAAAACTGAAATTGATGAACAGTATTGCCTTTGATTATCTGAAACAAAAAGGAAGCTCTCTGAGATTTGTGGCAAACACACTTTGTAGAACACTGAGTTTATCAACAAAATTGTAAATTCCAAGAAAAAATTATCATAAAATAGGTGGTAGGACTGTAGATGACTTTTTACAGAATGTTTTTTTTTCATGTAATATTTAAGCATTTCATATTGCAGAACATCCGGTTCGAAAGGGAATGCTGCTAAAGTCCAAATCTGTGCAACCATCACAGTCCACATCTCCGACTTTTATGCAGAAACTAACAACAGAACATTCTTACGGATGAACACATGTAATGTCTGATGCTGATCCTAGAGATACTAAAGTATTTCAAGAAATCATATGCTAGCTAATCTTGCATGAGCTCTAACAAAGGTTAACAATCAGCATGAACGTGAAACCTTTTCAGTTTCACTATCCAGTTACCGATATTTGGTTGATTGTGAATTTCACTGATGGATCTTCTCATGTGATGTGCACAGATACTATCAGCCAGTAAGTGAGCTTGTTACACAAGACAGTATATGAGAGCCTTCTAGTAAGTGTTTCAGGTATTATAGTTAGCTACTATTCTTATGAATTCTGTCCAATTCTTTTTCTTGAAAGGAATTTTTCTCCCCCACCCACTTCAGTATTCTTTCATAAGGTTAAAGACCTTAACATCACCTAGCATATAACCCTTTTTAACAGCCAGTTTTCATTTTGGATATTCAAACCTAAGACTCCCCAGTTACCTGCATTGCCAACAGAACTTTCTGAATTTCAGCTAGCTCTTTCTCCAGATTGTCTTCTTGCATTGCCAGTGCCCGAGTGGCCTCCGAATTCTTCTGAGCCAATTCTGCAGTCTAAAATCAGAATAACACTTAGAAATTGTTGCAAGGCTCCAAAAACATTGCTATGGCTAAAACTATTGGCTTGTTATAAGAACTTGATGAAGAATTAAAGGAGATTCTATATCTACATGTAAATAGACTTTCAAGCATTCAGGCAAGCATCTTCTTATCAAGTATCATGTCAAGTATCCCCATGTACAGTTATTGTTTCCTACCAACGCCACTTTGTCTATTAATTCACTATCAAGATACACAAACTGAACTACATAAGTCACTGTATCAAGCTCATAGCTAACTTTTCTTCGAATTACTGAATTTAGGGATAGATTTGTAAACTCCTGTACTGATCAACCAATGATCACCCTGATTCAATGCTACAGAGAGTCCCTGTCTCCCTGCCTAGCCAACAAATCTAACAATCAAACTTATAAAGCCACAAACCGTAACTTAGAACAAGTTCATATCAAAAACTTCCAACGATTTCATCATTATTATTTGTTATAGAAGCATGAAATCAGCCATGTTACCTCCTCAATGTGATTCTGTTATTGGTTCACTGTTGTAATAAGCTCAACTATCTGTACACATGTAAGCTAACATCATGCATTCAGGGGGTGTTTGTTTGGTGGGTTTTGTAATGGGGTATGAGATTGAAAGTGATAGAATGTGTTTGGTTTAATGATTTAGGAATGAAAATTAAGAATCAAAGTGATAGATTTAAAGCTCATCAAATTGGAGGGTTTAGCAACTTTATGTGGGGTCATATCTTTTTTTTGTCTCCATCTCTCTCATACTTTATCTTATTTTTATAATTAAATAAAGTTTTTAAAATATATAATAACATAATATTTTTAATTAATTATACATATTCTCTATCCTACACACTTTCAAACTTATACCCATTACGATACCACTTTCAAACCAAACACACCCTCAATTCCAAATTCCTATTTCGTAAGTTGCAACTCTTACTTCTTTAAATATTGAAACCATAATAACGCAGCATATTTAAATCAAAAACACAATTCATTAAATGAAAACAAAATAGAAGTACAGCACCACAAAATACCTGAGCTATGGGCTCCTTCATAGACTTCCTAGTAACCCGAAACCGAATTCCCAATTTCTCAAGCTGCCTTGACAAAACCCTAATAATAGTAGCTGAACTCCTTAAATCCTCTTCAACTTTCTCAATCCTCTCAACCAAATTAACAGAAGATGAACCAGGTTTACTAAACCCCAAACAAATTCTCCTCCACTGCCGTCTCCGAATCGTGGCACCAATCAAAATTCCAGCCACTAATAACACCGGTTGCCACACTGAAACCCTACTCCCAAACCACTCTAGAAAAACAGGTTTTTGTGAAATCGAAAAACTTGAATTAATAACAAACCCTAGAGAAAGAACAGCAGAAGAAGCAAGGGAAATGAATTCAGCTATAGATAAAATATCATCAGTATCTAACGTATCAGGTGTAACAATGTACTGTTTGTCAGAAACGGAATCTGATTCCAAAGCTCTAATTGAACGTAATTTAAAAGGGATTGTTTTTAGGGTTTTGTAATTACGGTAAATTGTGAAGTTAAAATTAGTGGTGGAAGGTTTCAAGCTGAAGAAGATGCGAGTGTGAGTCTGTGATTGATGGGGAATGAGGTTTTGAAATGTGATTGACATTGTATGTATGTATAGATTGGGGATGAGATTGTGATAAGGTGATTAGGGTTTAGAAAAATGATCGAAAAGTTTGGGGGAAAACCGGAGAAGATTGAATACTATCAAAAATAGTGATGTGGCGATTATGCCAACGGTTGGTGGCTTGGCGCCTTGGAATATCCGACGACTTAAGTATTTTACTACACTATTAAAAAATGTCACATTTACAAAAAATTTATAAAAATTTGATTTTACTAACAATAGCCCGACAACAAAAAAAAAATTAAGACAAAGTAATACTTTATATATTAACGACCCACAACGACACTTTGATTCTACAATTTCCCCTAGCTAATTATTAATCCAACCAATGAACTTCTAGCTAAGCAGTATTAGATGTTTCATTTTGTCCTTGAAGTCGAGGATTCGAATCTCGTCTGGGACATAAGTGAATTTAAAAAGTAGTTTAAGAGTAGATCATATTTGCTGTTTAAAAAAAATAAAAAATTAATCTAACTTATAGTTTCTATTTATTGTTAGTGTTGTTTTTTTAAAATTATATTATAAGTTCCAAATATTTAAATTCTTCTTGTATATCGTAGGAAACAAGACTAAATCTAGACATCTAATAATTCTGTTCATCATTATGATCCATTTATTTTGGTTTTATAACACCAAACACTATAACAAACAGGTTATATATGTAAAATCATTAGTATGTATGTGAGTGATGAAACATGATAGTTTCTATTATTTTGTAGAGTAAATTTAACATTAACATTTAATTGATGATAAAATAACAAGAGAGGTTAACATTAAGAAGAGGAAATGAAGGATCTTATGGAACATGAAAAGTTGTATAGTGGGACTGAATACATAACATAAATTCTTAAAAAATAAAAAAGTAAAAAGATAAATTTAATTGACAATTATAATTGGAACATGAAAAATTGCATATATGGGATTAATTACATGACATAAATTCTTAAAAAAAGTTTAAAATATAACAATTATAAAAAGGTTCGTGATCTTTCCATAACTTATTTTCAACTCCACATGTAAAATAAGTAAATAGACAATTATACCCTCAAACCATTTTAACCATCGCCCCATCTCGTTCACACCATTCCCACCAATGACTTATTGTATTCCGGCGCCTCAGTTATGACTACCCATTTCCTCTCTCGATTTTAACTTCAATCGGGAAATGAAAGTACATAGGAGGGACAGAAAGAAAGGTAAATCAATTTTGATTAGAGTTGATTTTTGTTTCGATGTTTGTTTAACTCAAAAGCGTGGTTGTAAGTCGAGAATAAATTAAAAATGCAACAAAAAATTCATGTAAAAACATAGAAAAATTGTTGTTATTAGTAGCAAAAAGTTCATATATATACCAAAATTGTAGGACTTTGAAAAAACAAGACGTTTAAATATAATGTTCGTCTTAAATTTACTCTTTTTTAGCACAAAAAATTAGGAAGTTTGTTGTTAACATTAGTCCTAAAGGCTATTGTTAGTAAAATCCTTTTGTAAAATGACATGGTATGATACTTTGATGGGATTAATCACATTAATTACTTTTTTCTAATTTAATTCACTTTATGTAAATTTTGATCTAACTCATTTTATAATAAAGAACAGCCTGCAAATAATTTTTTTTTTGTTTAATCGCAACAATTCACTGTAGTATTGGATATGAGCATATGTTTTGTGTAATAGCTATTTTTTTAATAAACCAGATAAATTTTCAATAAACGAGAATGAGTAATGCCTAAGAATTGTTTCATGCCACTACGGTGCACGTGACTTAAACTTTTATCAAGCAACTCAATCTCTATTCGAGTTCGATTTAGTCAAACTTCATTCAAGCTCAAACCTTAGCTAAAAAAACTCGAGTATAATCATTCGAGCTCACATCAATACCATGAAAGCTCAACATATCAAACAGAGCTCAAGCTTAGCCTAAAGTATTTTTTTTTTGTCAAAATTGAGCTCGCTTCAACTTGGTTGCAGGATTGCAGCCCTACATGTTATAATCGAATACAGATTCATACACTGATAACATGTTCTATTGAGTAAAATTTTGAGAAACAAATCACTATGAGAGATGGTAAGAACTTTAGTCTTGCGATTTTCATTTAATACAGAAAAAGAAGATAGTTTTAAGCAATGATTTGAAAACCGGTCCGACTAGTCGAACCGGGTTTTGGTGGAAAAGCGGCTCAAATTTAACCGGTTTTTGGCCAAAGGTGACTTGGTCAACAACCGGCTGTCGGACCGGGAACCTGGCGGTTGGATCGGAACCGGGAACCGGTTCGGACCGGTTTTTGATTTATTTTTTTTTATTTTTTTTCTCTCTAAACCGAAACCACGTTGGTCAACGTTCTAAATTAGTAAGTCAATCGTAATCAAGTTGGAATTACTTTGTGTGCTTGGCTCAGAATATATAGGAGGTGATGGTAAGCTTTGGTTTGTCTTGCCACCAATGTAGGACAAATTCAACACTAAAGGAAAATAAACACAACAAAAATGTCTATTCCATATTTTGAATCTCTAACCTTATGATTGTTGAATGATTTGATTGCCAACTAATCTAACAATTACTTTGTGATATTGTTGTGATTATTATTAGTTTCTTACTAGTTTGTAAATGCTTATTTTAATAATTTTTTAAATAGTATTTTTAATGATTATTTTGACAATCTTATATAAGTTGATAGTCATTATATGTTTCATTTCAAAATATCATAATTTATAATTGTAGTTTTAAAAGTTTGAGGTATGAATTTTGAAATGTCATATGTTTTCACTCGTAATTCAGATTAAATCACCGTTTTTTCTTTTAACTAGTGTATTTTTTTCAAGATCTATTTGTTGACAAACTTTCAAAGGGGTTTGTTCTGATAAAGTTATAAAAAGTTAAGAAAAGTAAAAAAATAATTATAAAAAGTCATAAAAAATTGTAAAAACTCAAAAAGTCAAGAAAAGTCAAAAACGGTCCGACCGGCCGGTTCGACCGGAACCGAAAGGTCGACTGGTCCGACTTAAAAACCGGTTTTTAAAACATTGGTTTTAAGTAATTCCAACTCCTTTCAAAAGGGGAAGATTCAGAACGAAAAAATGCGTACTTAATACTCTCTTAGTTACCGCAAAAAATTAATAATATTTGAATGCATGTAAAAGGAATTTGACGTTTCATTGTCCAAAATAGATTAACTTATATTGCACAAACATATGTAAGTGTCAATGTTTGTCTTTTCTGTGCTTCAAAAGAAAATGTAGCAGATACCGGTTACTGATTATAGCCGAGGGAGAGGGAAACATGCGCACATTCAGGTATCCAAGCTGGTGATATCTAAGATCATTCAAACGGAAACCAAAACCAATTGCAAGTCGAACATAAACGACAGACTGAAAAGCCAAATGTAAATTTCAAAATTCAGTTGGGTGTTATGGTGTCCACTATTCAGGTTCAAAGCAAATCATAAATCCTGTTAAGTTTACCTGACCAAGGTCTAAGGGTTACCGAGATAAATATATATAGTTGGGGCTATTTTATTCATTAATTTCCTACAGGATAATATTTACTACTTAAAAGATATTAAGATAGGGTAATAAAAGAATACTTTTGGAGTTTGTAGATAATTTTAAATAGATCATCCTTCAACAGTAACAACATCATAAGACATAAGGTACCACCCAGCTTTTAACTTGCTGGCATTCATCCAAGCCCATGGTGAGCTCAATAGCGACAGTCAATGGACCCGGATATGACGCGGCAAAATAAGTTCATTTGCATCAAACTTAGGAAATAAAATGCACAACTTTTGCATGCATATATAACAGGAATATAATTTCACAATAAGTATAACATTACATTGCAAATTCAAGAACCCAATCCACTAAACATGTATGTTTCTAGAATGCCATAAAGTACAGCATCTACACATTAGATACCAAAAGAGAGTATTTTCCGAGCAGAATAATAACAGTTTCAGCATTATTATGTTGGATAAAGAAGACATCAAATAACATCAAGAGCATTCAAGTGCGCTCATACACACAAATACACTATATGGACAATAAGTAGTATATATTATAAACCCATGTTATAATCTGGATTCAACCTGCTGCTGTTTTAGAGTTTGTTAAGGCTATGATTATGTATGACTTGAAATTTATACCTACTCCAGAAGAAAAAAAAGAAGCATAAACACACAATATTCTAATCATAATTATCTATAAAAGAATTTGGGTCAGACTCGGATTCTCCAAGAATCAGAAAGCCCTGATATATTAGCCTTACTACGATAGTCACTCCTTCCTGTTAAGACTCAAAGCTAGAAAACAATCAACTCTTTCTGCTTGGCCAATACCATCCTTTAAACTTGAAAGAACTCGAAATTAAACAAATATAAATCATAAATCAATATACTCTAAACTTGAGTAAATCCAGTACAAAACACATAAAACCACAAATTAATATCATTTTAAATGGAGAATCCAAATAAAATCATAAA
Source organism: Logfia minima (assembly GCA_963921325.1). Lineage (NCBI taxonomy): Eukaryota > Viridiplantae > Streptophyta > Magnoliopsida > Asterales > Asteraceae > Logfia > Logfia minima. The sequence continues at coordinate 11,736,967 of OY992770.1, read as the reverse complement.
GCAAAATTCTGTTTGACTAGAGTTGAAAAGGGTCACTACTGTTGGGTGGAAAGAGTCCTAGATTTGCTCTCTATAAACCAGAACAAAAATATTAGCAGAAAATTTACATCCTAGAAAACCAACTACTGGGTCAATAAGCATAATGCAGTTAAAAATAGCCAAAAAAACAGCATAAATTGGAAAGCGAAGTTGACACTTCAAATCTAAAAGCAAAAGGGGATAAAAGCATGGCATATAACACAATGAGCTTTTTCATTGATAACATTAGAGGTCGCAATATCGACTAATTTACTCATGAATGGGTCAAATCAGGTTATACTTTATCTCTAATGGGTCAATTAGCGAAGTTGGTTCGAGTGACAATGGGTCAAACGGGTAGGACAGGTCAAAAGTCACCCAAAGAGTATCTTTAATGCATGCAACCTCCGGCATCAGTTTAAGCAAAAAACTAGATTAATACTATAATAATAAATATTTTTGTATAAGTTCTCTAGAGAGGTTAAGAAGACAAAAAGTATTTCCAGTCAATCTGACTAGGCCCATTTCAACATGCACCAAAAAATCACTTAATTTGACCCAAAATAATTCAACCCGCAATCCAACTGGCCTGATTTGTCCATTTTGCAACCTCTATGAAGGCATGAATTGCAATGGACAATCCACTAAAAACAGAAGGATGATAATAGAAAGTCAAGATGCACGTTAAAATCTTGAAAATAATGGACCAATGTGGAAAAGGCAAGAATGATGTGAAAGTTACAAGTCCTAAACAACAACAACAACAACAAAAAGTAAAAGAAAAAAGTTTTTGATATCCTTTGTGTTTTCCGATTGAAAAACACACATATTTGTACACATTGAAATCCTGAAGTCATGCTTCTGAAAGTCACTATGCAACTTCAATGCTATTTCAACAAGTAGAGACAACATAAGAATCATAAAGTAACAAAAAAAAAAATTCTCAATGCTAACAAAAAAACCAAAAAAATAAGTATACCTGATATTGGTACAACCAATCAACAAATGAAAAAATATAAACCATGTCATTATTATGAAGATACAGAAAAAACAAGCATCAGCGAACTGAAATCAATAGAAGACAAAAGTGGCATTATCATCAACACACAAAGGTAAATGGAAATTGGAAAACAAACGTAAAATTCAATGAAAACGTTCCTGAATTAACTAGGAAGAAACTAAAATAATATTAAAGATAAAATATCATCAAATCCATACAAGAAAATATAAAAGGTATATTCGAAGTATTTGTAAGAAAATTAGAGAAAATGAGAAGAACTTGACCCAAAAAAAACATGAGAAGTAAGAAAGATCTTTCTACATGCACAGCTTCCTACATAGACCAACCGACAGAAAATAAAGCTTTAAAACAGATTCTTCGATTCTGAGTGACAATTAACCTCAATGGCACCTGCACTTCATCTGCAAATACAGAACTCAACATGTAAAAAAAGAACAATAGACATGAGCTTCAAATGATAGTAGTAGTAAAACTGCTGAGCTTGAAAAACAAACTTAGAGAAAGAGAATCGTGGAAAACCAACCAAACAAAACCGGAAGTTCACGGCTTGCTAAAAGCAAGAAAGTAATTTTGACGCACTTACATAAAAATGTGTTGGTTTGGGTTACACCATTATATTTTATCTCAAACGACAACCATAAAAGACGTAGTTGAAAATAAAACAGGTCAATTAACCCAAATGTGAACCAAAGTGTATTTAAATGCTTACAACCTCTTGTGTTGCTTCATCCAGCAGAATTAACTTAACAACTTTACAATATCATATTAATACATTAACAGAGTTCACGAAAAAAGGTACAAAATTGTTAACGGGTCAACCTGACCCGACCCACTTAGGCCAATGGCGCGTAGCTCAGTTCGTAATGGGTGGGGCATCTTTGCCACAAAAAGCACAAGGTCAGGGGTTCAAGGCCTGGCACCCCCATAGCCACAACCGTTGAGTGAGTCAGGTATGCCCCCCACATTATGGATAGGCAGCCGATTGTGGGCCGGTCTGGGTTGCCGGTTACGAACCTTTTGCCACAAGAAAAACAGCCTGTTTTGACCCATTACCCAACCACTCCATTTTCCATCTCTAACAAAACCTAGCTTGGTACTCACAGGTTAAAAAATAAAGTTTGCATAGAGTGCTTTCTGTGATGTATATTTTTAAGCATCATTTCCCCCTACCCGGTTAGTACTTGTTAAGAGAACACAGACCACCTATATGCCTACATAACATTTATTCACAGCACTACTTTCCCTTTTTTTACCAAGGATATAGTCATCATAAGTAGAGGTTATCTAGAAAGATGGCGTTCCTAGATAAGCACCATCATGTGTGATAACAACAATGCATTTTATCCACTTTAAGTAGACATGAAATGATGCAACAACAAAACATTCACACAACAGTAAGGATAGATTAATACTCATATAAACATAACACAACCAAAAACAGTCAACCAGATCATACCACTTGCGAGATGGATAACCACTGTACGAGCCACCAGCACCTTGAGACCTAAAACTCGAACCTGACCCCGAAGCCAAACTAGACCCCACTTTTTTCTTATCAGGGTACGCATTCTGTAAACCCAAACCCTGTAACACAGGAGCAGCCCCACCATAATCCCCTAACAACGACCCATTTTCAACACCAATATTCAAGCCAGGTGCACCGGCATAGTAACCACCACCCACTTGCCCCAAAACCCCCGGAGTATAAATCGGATTGGCAGCAATAAACCCTGCATTCGGATTTGGAAACAACCCCGCATACAAAGCAGGATTCAAGCCCATAGGAGTCTGACCAAACACTCCAAAATTCTGACCTGCAACAAGCACTTGCTGGTTCGGTTGCGGTGCAGAAACCGTCACTGGGCCCGCTCCTGAAACCCCTGCCCCCTTATTTTTTCCACTAGCTGCTTTCTGACATTGCAACTGATTTCCCTCAAACACCTTAAAAGGCTCATCTAAAGCCCTCCTAAATCCTTCCTGATTCTTATACACAAACAAAGCAAAACCTCTAGACTTCCCTGTAACTGAATCAAACCCTATGGGGCCCGTTTCAATTTCCCCAAACTTCGCGAAAAACGCACGTAACCTTTCAGGATCAGTATCCGGTTTCACATTACTAACATAAATCTTCCTATCAGTATTATCAACATTCTTACCATTAGCTACAACAGGTCCTAAAGAAGCTAACTGACACGAAACCAATCGATTACTGATCCGTTTTTTCGGTTCTTTTAACGCTTTCGTAGCACCTTTTCGAGACTTAAATTGAACAAAACCAAAACCTTTAGCTTTACCTGTAACACGGTCGATAATAACATTACAATCTTCAATTTCACCGTAGGGTTTAAAAGCTAGGGTTAGGGTTTCTTTTGTGGTGTCCCAACCAAGACCGTATACGAATATTTTACGGTGAGATACATCACTATCAGCTACGTTACGGATGTGATTGTAGAGACTAGGGTTTGAGATAGCTGCGTTGATAATGAATTCGATTAATTGTTCTTTTGTGTAAGGTTCGATCAGTTTTTGGATTTGTTCAGGTGAGTTGTTGGATTCTGAATCGGAATCAGATGATGATGTGGATTTTTTTGAAACTGGTTTTTTCTTCTTTGTTTTTATGATTTTTTTCTTGGTTGTGGTTGTTTCTGGTTTTTTTAGGGCTTTTTGTTTTTTGGCTGATGCTGTTACTTTCACCATAGTTGCAGAGGGAAGTGAAGGGGAAACAGAACTGAGCAAATCGGTCGAAGTTAAATATGATACGAGCATACCCGTTTTTGCTTAACGGGTCAACGACATCAATCAATCAATCAATCAATGTAATATGTTAGAAAAAAGTTGCACAGTAAAAAAGAGACACCAAATCCGTTTACATCTATGTAATTTTGTTGATGTCTCAAAAAAAAATTACAGATACATTTTTCTATCTTAAATGAGATGAGATTAAAAATCATGTGTTAGATCTGGTACTATTTTATAAAGCATATTGATTGATTGATACTTTAAATCGTACATTTTAAATAAAAATAAAAATTATTTATTTATTCTGAAATTAATATTTGCATCAACTATATTATTATTTACTTGATACCTTTTAAATAGTTGATATTTGATTATTGAATTAAACACAATTGATTGATACATATATATATATATATAAATAGCTATTTACAAAGCAGTTGTCATGTTATTTTAATAAAGTGAAATGTGCTATGGAAAGAATAAAAAACAATTTATATTATTATTCAATAATGACATACTTACAATTAACAAATATAAAATTACTTGTAACAATATTGATAAGTCAGTTGTCATTGTTATATTACTAGATCATTGTGCTAGTTATCATTAAAATCGCTTGAATATCATTTTTGAGCATAGACATAAAAAAGCAAAGCCTTACGTGATCTTATTAATGGTAACTGGTTAGCTATTTGCAAAAAAATAGAAACTTATTTAATCAATATACTCATTATAATTATTATAATTATATAGCTCTGTCCTGATAATCTTATACTCTTTTCATCTTATTTTTATTATTCATATTATTACTTTTATTTGTTCCAAAAGTATTGTGTACTTGCACAAATTAACTATTAAAAATAATTTATTCTCTGTTTTACCCTTATTTATTAGTGTCATATTTTTAATTTTTATAAAAAAATTCAATCGAACTTACTTTAAATATAAAAGTTTTTACACTTGTAAACAAATATTATTTACTTTTATATGCATGCTTATGCATATAAAAGTAAATAATATTTGTTTACAAGTGTAAAAATTTTCTGCGTACACTCCAAATAATAACAAACTAATCTTGATAGTAACAAACATGTGCAAATAACTCAAACTCTTGTGAAATACTTGAGTTATAAACATTAGCAGATGTTTGGGTAGAAACTATTTCATCCCATTCATGATTAATAACCGTAAGTAAACCCGCATCATTTCATTCCTTCGGGTATGTTTGTTGTTATCCAGAATCTGTTTGTGAATTGAGTTGATGGTGTTTGTGATTTTTCATTTAGATGTTTATTGAATTGAATTGTTGTTGTTAGTGAATGTTTGAAAGAAGAAGAGGATGAGACTATTACATTTATAGTTTAGTAGGGCATTAAATTCAAAGTCAAAACCTAATTTTTTATTTTCATAATTTAAACATTTAACTTATAATTTTCAAAATTAAAAATTTGCCCACCAAAAACATAAGGGTTTTAGCACGTATAATACGTAATAAAAAAAACCTTGTTTATTTGTTAACAATTAGCATCAACAAGTTTGGCGGAAGCAATTATAGGTAATCAATCATATTGACTACAAATCTTTGAGCTCAAGATGATGATACAATAATAAAAATAAATAAACAGTTAAACATAAAAGAGTTTTAGATTTAATTAACTTACTTGGAATCTCCACTAACCAATGAGATGTTAGGTATCCACCCGTGATATTATGGTTAAACGATGTCGTAAACTCTAACTATAAAGCTAAATCATTTTAAAAAACCATATTTTAACGTTTTAAAAATTGAATCGAATCGGAACCGAGATTGTGATCAAATTGCAAACCAGAGACCCACATCATTAAATATCCATTAGTGGATTGTCATATTCGTTTTAAATATCCGTTAGTGGATCTTTGGGCGGTTTTTGATGTAAGATTGACATCTTCTTTGGAGTTTGTCATAGACCCCATTTGGTTACAACAAAATTGATTTTACGTTTAGAAGTATCTACTTATTTTATTTGAGTTTATCGACTGCAATTTCGCTTCATATAGAACATGTTAAATTGTTATTCTTAAACCTATGCAAGGTTGGTGAGGACATAGATTGTGGAGAAGAGACGGTGTGATTGTAGAAGAAATTAGGAATGAACAATCTCTAAACAAGAAGCACGTGAAAGTGTGTGAAAATGATGAGGTCAAAATTAAGAGAATTCGAGCCAATATTTAATTAAGTCAGTTATTCGTATATTATTGGTTTGTACTTGTAATACAAGTCAATGTTCTTTTTCCGTTCTTCAAAAGTTCGTTCAGATTAATGGTTTTTGACATTTATCATGGACTTGTAGTATGAATGTCAAATGAAGTGGATTTGGCATTTATTTATCCTTTTCTAATATTTGGAGGCTTCTTTGACGGAGTTATGTGTCACATGCCACGAAGGCTTCATTAATTCGCATTATGGATATCATATGCCAGATTTTTTGATTTGCATGACTATCTAAGAATAAAGCAAAACACCAGAGCAGGAGCGATAGGGATCCAATTGTTGCTTGTCTTCATGGTTTCACTGGCTAGCCTTTACCTTAGATACATGTTGCCTGGCTGATGATCAAGGTTTTGCAGGACGAGACTGCCCTGTTGTTAATAAGTCAAGTTGAGTTGGTGGATACAACTAAGTTAATGTCTATATGTGGACTTTAATATCAGTTTAAAGAGTGTATAACTTTTTAATCACAATTGGTGATTTAACTAGATTTTATATGGCCAAACTATCTTGACAGTCATCTTACGGATCAAATAATCAGTGTAAACGGTTTAGCACCCCTCTTGACTCTTGTTATGTGTTTGTTTGTTCACCCTTCTCATTAGCTTCATATCTTGTTATCTGCGCACCATATGGAGAAGGGTCAATAAGCTAATTCCAGAAGCTATAAAAACACTAAGGCAATAAACTCAAAAATATCACTGTTACAAAAATGGTATGAAGTGATAAGATATTGATCATAACATTTTTTACATAGTACAAACCAATCTCATCACAGTTCATTTATATTGATTAGATTAGAGAATATGCGATGAACATGCTCGATGTTGATGATTAAAAATCTGCCTTTACTGGTTTATCAAAGTTTCTCCATATATTGTGATTTATATATTCATGTGTATATGTATCTGTACATTAAAACAAAATATTTGTAAATTAACATCGTTTTGATAACAAGGGTCTAAAATTAGTATTTTTGAATGTTACAAGTTAAAATGATTGAAATTCGCTATTAAAAGATAATAATATTTAAATTCATTGTGTTTATATATGGTTGTTAACTTGAACTTAGATGTCATCCTATAAAGAATGGTAATTATACATCAACAATAATATAGTTTGTATTAATTTTTGGTCCACTTATAAAAGTATATCTCTTTTGTATATAGTTGTTGGTAAAAAATTTGTAGGTGTAAAATCTCTCTTGGTATAGAAGCTTACAAAATGAGCTCTCATCGTTACATTGGTGTCTTTATTTTTGTCACTTCAATTTCTCTGTTTATGTTATCAATGTTTACGTTCTCAATTTCTATATTCGAATAATTCACATTTTTGATCAACTTTTAAGATTACTATTTAATGTAGATAATGTTTAATATTAAAACACAAAAAATCAAACCAAAAATAAAAAATCAGTGAAACTTAAACTTCTAGACTCAACAAAAAACTTCACATCTCGCAACGTGTCCATTAAGAACTCAAAACTCGACACTCACAACTCATGACCCGACCATCAAGTATGCAATAACATATTATAATACATTTAACTTTGGATTATATTGTTACAATTAATTTTTATTTTTTTGAAAAATTGTTAAAAGTGATTTTTCCACTTACAAATCAGTATTATTCGTGTATTGTCATATAGTTTTTTATTTTTAAAATATTTCAAAAAACATAATACTACATATCAAATTAATGTGAAACTAATAAACTTTTTTCGCTGCATTGCGTGGGTATTCTATTAGTTATATATATATATATATATATATGTTTTAACTTATTTCTAAAGTTAACTAATCGAGGGTGGTAAAATTGATTTTAAGAATTATGATGATGATTCATAGTTATACGAAAGCATTCATCTAAGAAGATGACATTTTGTCGTTTAAAGAGAAAAGCATGTAGGTTACATTCAATATTATGTGGGTATTGTTGTGTGATTGTACTTTCCATCTAAGATTTATATTTTTATCTATACAAGGAAGGAGTGAATCTAGTAAGTAAAACTAATAAGTCATTGGAGAGTACGCCATCATTTTCATTTAAAATAAACCATGTTATATTTTGTTCTTTTTGTTTGTTTGTTTTTAGTTTCAGTTTTATTTAAACACTATTATTTTAATTTATTTTAAATAAGTTATGCATTTTATAATAAGATATTCATTATTAACTGTTTATTTAGTTCGTGTTTAATTGAAGGGTTTTAATACGAGAATGAGAAGAGATAATATAAATTATTTGTTTAAATTGTGTGAATTTTAAATTATGAGAATAAAACGTTCAAATTGAAGGTTTTTTTTCATATTAAAGGGTTGAAAGTCATACCCACTATCATTATATTTTACTGTTAATCTTATACCCAAAACAAATCAAACGCGCTCTTCTAACAATATAAGAACATATAGAAATGAATAAAGATTTCTTACGTCTATCATTTTTAATTTTTTAACTTTTATAATTATGGAGAATAAACGTAGATCCACGTGAAAGTAAGTTATCACTTATGGCAGGAGCTATTTGAACAAAAAAAAAATATTATTTGAACGAAAAAGTTGCCACCAATTTGAAGTCATTAGGACATTAGGCTCCTCCCTTCTTTTGTTATTATCATTAATTATTATTTTATTCGAGTATTTAATTAAAATGTGAAACTATTAAAATGTGAAACTCTTTTAACATTATAACTCATTATTAAAATAATCTAGATCTCATCTCATATAATCATGATTTAAAATAAAAAGTATACTAAATAATATAGTGATTTTTTGTTAAAAAATTGAAAATTATTATGTACATTCTATTTTTATCTACTAATCAATATATATTCAATCTAGTGTCATAATAGAAATTTATAATAAATTGTCTAAGGAATATAAAAATAAATGAAATGTAACATTAGATATAAGATTGTTTAATATATGTATATAGTAAGTATGGAACAAAAACGAATTACATTTTATATTATTACATTACAAAATATTTACATATTATAATTAAATTAAAATCTATTTACTTTTAGATTAAATAAATAATAATATTAATATGTTGATCTGACGTGGTGAGTTATTCTATTTGATGTCCCTCCTTGTAGATTTTTCTTTGTTGAACCTTAATTTTTTCTGAGAACTTCAAGACACCTTACCACTATGCTATCTTGGAGATGGTTTAGTTGTTAACTACCTATGAATATATAACTTGACAATAATTACATTTGTGATGATACGTAATTTAATCGCTCTAGTCCAAGAAATACTTTTAGAGGTCAATCCTATGGGTTATGTACCTGCACTGGTTGATGGCGCTACTGCAGTCTCAGATTGTTATGCTATCTTATTAGTCCGTCAAAAAAAAAAAAAAAATTGGTTTTCACTTCCTTCTCATATAGTTTATCTAACAAATAGTGATGTGATATCATTTAGAGTGTCTGGAAGAGAAATATCCGTAACAGGCTTTGTTGCCTCAAGATCTTATGAAAAAAACAATAAATTACCAGGTAATTAAGTTGCATTTTATTTACTCGTTTGACTATGCAAATCTGTATTCCAAATCACTAACTACTTTTTTGTGCTAAGGTTGCTAGCATTGTTTCTTCTAGTATTTAGCCTCTTCAGAATTCAACTTTAGTTGTGAGTAGAAGCTTCTTGTGATTGCTGTTTTTGGTATCTCATCATGTCGTTATTTTTCTCATATTCCAATTATTTTTTCATGCTTAAATTTTGCAGATTATATCAGGGAAATTATTAGTCCTGATGAAGACTAAAGTAGAAGCTTCCTTGGGAAATTTTGCAGTAGAAGCTTCCTTGGGCTCAATATCATATCAGGAAAGGGTTGATAGGTAAGGATTAAAAACTAATAATCAAGTGTATGGGCTCAACTGCTCAAGTACGAAATAAAAAGTTCAATTAGGACATAAATGAAGACTAAAGTTGATCAAACGGGTGGTTCTTTGCTCAATTTACCTGTAGATTTCACAGCCAAATGGGAGCCATGGCCATGTGTTCTAACTATGTGATCACTTTTGCAGCTCTTGCGAAGCCATTAGTCAACTTTGCTAGAAAATATGCTACTGGAGATGAAATTTACCTGGTTTGTGTTTAATGATTTAGTGATTGCTTACGGACAAAAAATGTTCGATAATTTTCCTGGTGTACCTTCCCCTTCACGAAAAAAGACCCAGAAAAAGGGGTCCTAGATAGAGGATGATTGTATTAGACTATCAAGATTTGAAATACATAGTGAAACTGGATATCCAAAAGTTCTTAAAAATCTCATTTTGATTCCCTGATCAGTTGGAATTTTCTTCTAGAAAATCATTTTTGGTTGTCACATATATCTTATTGCATACTTGCAGGCAGACTTGTATCTGGCACCCCAAATATATAATGCAATCTACCGCTACAAGCTTGATATGGTAATGTCCGCTTCTAATATGTGAACTTTTATCTTGTCAGTTGTTAATTGTGGAAAGTATATTACTGTCAGAATTTTCTTGTTTCAGAAAAGTGGTTTTTTTTTTCTTTTTTTTGTATGTTTCATAACGTTCTCTTTCTGTTCCTTTTCTGTGTGATGCCATTATTCAGACTAGTAAAATATTTCCGTTGTTTGGTGCAGACCATGTTCCCTCTCCTACTTAAATTGAACAAGGCGTACAGTGAAATGCCATCTTTCCAACAGATTATTTGCTGAAACGCTGCAACAGCACACAGGTTGAGAGTAGCTGATTCGTATATAGTAGTGGTTAATTTCCTTCTCGAGATTGCTTATGAAGATGAATTTTTTTGTATCTGCTTATGAACATATCATGTGGCAAAATTTGGGAACCATTCTATGGATTTTGGAATGAATAAATCTAGAGGTAGCAAGATGGGTGTGTTGGCCGTGTTGCGTAATGGGTTTTAACAGTTCAAACTTTAGTTAGAGGGGAAACGGGCCAGGTCGACCCACACTCACTTCTTTGACCATTTTTTATATATATTAATCATTGACTTATTTATGATTACAAAAAAAGGATACAATTGTAATAAATCGATTTATGAGGAAGTAGACTGTGACCAACCCGTTTGACCTATATTCATTAGCAAAGTGTTTTATTTGACCCATTTGAGATCAAAGACAATCCAACTCAGCTCGTTCATCAGTAAATAGGTAAAAAAGTATACCTATAAATATATATAGAGAAATCAAATTTACCATTTTTCCTTGAATGTGACTACCAGGAGCAAGAATCTGCAGTTTCTTACATATTTTAGTTATATAAAGACATTTTAGCGCATGTGACTGTAAGAAAAGACTTGCTCTTTCATAATCTGTTGTGCAACTTCATCTCCGGTCTTTTCTTAAACATCGATCTGTTTTCCATTTCATTTAACTTTACTAAAATGACTCATGGAGTTTAACTGTTTAAGCCATATAAGAGCAACGTACTTTTCGTAATGTATCGGTAGGAACAACCTACGTTTTTATTATTCAGATACCCATTCCAATATGAGTGTAGCATATAAGTGGCAAGTTTACGCTACATAAACATGAAGTCATAAAAATAATCTTTTATCCGGTACAAATTAGTTACTTTTTGCGTACTTGCAATTATATAGCTTAAACCCTTGATACCTTTGCATGTTATTTGAGGTTCGCGTGAAAACTTAATTGTCTCGTTTTGTAGAAGCATGGATAAACTTATGCCGAGTTGCTCAATAGGTCAAAAGTAGATGGTAGACAATAATAATGGAGCTAAGTTAAATAATTGAAATTTTTTCATTTTTTGTGATTAATCGCTTGTTCTTTCCAGGTAGAAATTGTGATGGGGCTTGAAGAAGAGTTTGGTATCACCGTGGAAGAGGATAGTTCCCAGAGCATTGGCACTGTTGATGCAGCAGATCCTATTGAGAAGCTTGTCGAGTAAAGTGCATAACCAATGAAAGTCCATGGATTAGAAAGATTTCCATCCTTCTCTTTCTTGTTTTTATTTACTTGAACTGTCCCCGTCTTATGTGTGGTGAAATGCTGGTAGTTTTTTTTTTTTTTTTTAGTTAGCATGTTTGTAATGGAATTAGATGGTCCTTCGCAGAACTTGCGAAGTGTATGCCTAACATTTGTGGGTGCTATAATAGACTGGTAATTTATCAGCAGTGTCGATTTCCTTCCCGAGTGATCAATAGACTTACTAATGATCTTGTCATATCGGGTTTCGGGTGATGTGGGTCAGGTTGTGTTGGGTTAACATACGCGTGAAACGATTTTTGATCTATTTGAAATAATTTTAACACTAAGATTAAAAATCTAAATTTAGATAAATCGATGTACTCTATACTGTTAACCTATTTAATACTCGATGATATCATGTATTAGCCTATTTTTATTCTAGTATAAATCACTTTACGTCAAAGTAAATTTCTTTTAGGAGTTTTTCTTTATTTGCGAAAAACAATTGAACAAACACCTTATTAGACCACTTCCAACAGAAGAGCGAAGAAATAAAGAATTGAACTGCTAACTCAATGTTACATCAGCACTTTCTTAAATTGACTGAACAAACACCGAACATTGTCAATAGTGGACTGAAAAACTAAACTTTTGAATCTCACATTTACCAATAATAATAACTCTTACTGTACACACAACAACAATAAAAAAAAAAGAGGAAATTAACCCTATAAAATTTCGTCGTTCACCGTCTGTAACAAGATGTTCAGCCCAAAAACGGAATGAAAAATAAAACGGTACCAATAGAGCCTTTCAAAAACACCGCAAAGACGCCCCTTAAAGACGTACATTGCTTAAAGACGTACATTGCGACAAGCCGACCAAGCAAAATAATATTGAGTAGGTGAATGATGGGACATGATATGTTGTGGACAAAATTTCAACACGATAAGGCCATCTATTTTCCACATCTAAGCGAACACCTTGCAACTATTATCATCGCTAATTTTATACGCCTTTCGTTTTGTTTTAATTATCATCTGTATCTGTATTTCGATAGACCATTGTACCTTATATCTAGTTTCATTAGAGTTATTACGGACTATTTAATTGAGAATCGACTGGTCGTATAAATAGATCAACTTTCGCTTAACTTTTAAATGTTTACAATTGACCACAATTTTCTTAAACAAAAATGATATAATTTATAAGTTTTTAACATTATTATTTATCAATTTCCTTGTTACTAACAAAAAGTTATAACGAAATAACAAGCAAACACAAATCTATCATCTGGCTAGTCATCTTCCAATATATCATCCATCTCCTTGTATTCCGAGACCTTCCGAGACCACTTGCACTAATGACGGATATCGTGATCCGTTATGGATGTCACGTTAGTCACGATGGATTTTCATTCACCACTAATCACAGTGAAATTTTCACGACAACTCACGACGGACAACTGGAATTCACTATTTTCTTTATTTTTCATTTTTCTTAAAAATGCAATAACTTTTAATTAAATAAAAAATTAAATTAATTAAAAAAAGTATTTTATATTACATAAATAATTTTGTAAATCAGATTTTATTATAATTTTTTTATAAAATTTAACATAATTTTAAAATAATTACATTTGTTTATTTGTTGGGCTTACTCAAAAAAATAATATCAAATATAAAGCTAATTTTTTCTTTAAAAGGTCATTTTCCCTTTCTTCCTTGACGTACTACAACTTTCTTTTTCATCCGCTACTTTTTCTTCCTTAACCTATGCAGAACATAAATTTGCAAAACATAAAAAAACAAAACATTAACTTGCAAAGAAAATAGAAAAGAAAAGGAAAATATTTGCTTGGGCCCCGCGTATCTTCGTCCTGGATTCGTGAACTTTTTGACGACAACGGATCACCACAGCACCACTCCGATCATAGTGGTCCGTGGTGACTGCACGAATTTCCAATCACAAACCATTGCAAGTGGTCTTACGACATTTGTCTTCAAACAAAAAGCCATGACACGTCACCGATCGCTTACTTCTAGTCGTATTCCAAAAATGACGAATTGGAATAGAGATACGAAGCTAGTCGTATTCCAAAATGACGAATTGGAATAGAGACACGGATTGTTGTGTTTGAGATGACTCACTTGCAACGAGTTTACTGACGACCCTAGTTCTATTCGATTGCATCCACGACATTCTTGAAAGTGCTACCATCCTCGTTATTTGAATACTCTTGATATTTCTTATGCTCAATTTTCATACAAGAATAAATATCATGCATTTTTTAACAATTTTTTCTAAATAAAGAACTTTCTCTTTCGCATTCGTCTTAAGTTTTAACTATTAATCCGAATCTCTTCTTTAATAAGTTTAGGTCTTGAAGCACCTATAATTTATCTTTATATTGACATTATTTTCCAATTTCCCTGTGATTTGATTATCATTAATCAGTTTGTGCTTTTATCATCTTTGAGCATTAGTTAATTGACTTATTGCGTTCATACAACATTCTTGTTAGACTATATCTATGGCCAAATATAAGTGTGGTAATGCATGATTACTAGAACTTATATATTCTCAAAAATGAAGATACATGAATGTATTTATATATGCAACACACAAAATAAAAAAAAAATAAGGTAAAAAAAAATAAAAAGAACAAATCAAACCAAGATAAAATACTAAAGTACTCCTAGTTATTTTCATAGATTACATATGTACGAAATATATGTAATTGAGTACGTGTGCATATGTGTGAGTTTTGAAATGGGACACTGATTCTGTTAACAATTAGTAACTAATAGACTGTAATTTTTGGATTAAAATGATATATTGATGATGTATTTTCTTATACTTTCAATTAACTATAAAAGAAGCATACACTAATCTTGTGACTGGAATTGCCTCAAACAAGGCTAAGCTCATCGACTCCAACGGTGTCTATGGATTCAACAGCAGCAATTTGTTTCCTTAAGGCTGCAAGTTCCTCCCCAGCATCACATACAAACGCTGAAGCTTGTCGGCCTGATAAAGTTGCCCCTTCCATGCTGTCTATATAGTCCTGAATAAAGTAATAAATATGCGTTAATATTCCACCGTCACCCATAAAAATGGTAGTGTTTGACTCTTCAAGTGTTGACTTTCTTCATATATTGGAAAAGACGTAAAATTGTCAAACAGAGGCTTGTGAGCAAATACCAATCCAATTTTGACTGGTTATAAATGATGTGGAACAACATGCAATGTAACTAACTGAAACTCTAAACCCAGTCACATTGGTTCGCTTGGATTGTGTTATATTTCTAATGGGCCAACCCGGTAAACAAAAAAGAATAGCTAAAAGAGTTGAGTTTAATGGGTCAACCGTTGCCGAAAGTGGACAGTTTTGCATACAACTTCCAAAATCGTTTTAAATTTCATATTATTATAATCATATTTGACACATCAATTACTAATAAATTAATAAACAAAATTTGCACAAAAGGTGTTTCGAATCAACCCAACCGAACAAGGCCCGACCTGTTACCTGCCATATCCATTTTGCCACCTCTAATTCTAAAAATAGTCAAATAGGAATGAAGATAGTGAGACCTGTTTTGTATATGAACCAGCCAGGAAGAAGTTTTTCACGGGTGTCTTCTGATCAGGTCTAAATGGATCTTTACCAGGTCCCTCTCGATACAAAGATTGACCAATCTTGACCACAGATGACCAAGTGACTTCCAGACCTTGGGAAGATGGGAACAAAGCCAAAACCTAATCCACAGGGTAATATTTATAAGAATAAGAACATGAAAGCAAGGACCTCCATTATCCCAGAAACATACAAATAATGCATTAAGTAAAAAGTATTTGATCGCACCAATCTCATTTCTAATTTACTAGTATATATTTTGCATGACTATATAGCTTAAGCCTTGAATATATATGGCAAATGTCATAGAATAGCAACTTACCATCTGAGGAGGTCACTAAACTATTAATTGTACACACCCCACTCAGTAATATTGTAAGTGTGTTCCATTTGGTAACTTTTTTGAAAAAACGACCATAATATCCCTAAACTATATTAAAGATGACCATAATACCATAATATATTTCAGAGAGGTTCATACTTAAACTTTATTAAGTTGATAAATTTACAATAAAATACCACCCCTGCGGCCCTACCACCATTGTTGACTCCCTCCCACCTGAACATATTTTGGATATTTTGGTCATTTTCTTCAAAAGGGACCAAAATGAAACACATTTGCAAATTTTAGTGACCAAGTGGGTACAAAAAATGTTAGTGACTTAGGTGGAATCTAAGATAGTTGGTTGCTGTTCCTATGAAATTTGCGCTAAAATATAATAACACAGATGTCTACCGAAAAATGCTTCAAACCTGTTTTGTAACCCGACTTATAATTTCTTCATTTGGTAAAGGCATGTAGGGGTCCCCTGGAGTCAGCACACATCTGCATGGTACAAAAGTACTCTCTGAGTTCAAAGAGCACTAAATTGCTAAACAAATGCAGCACACAAAATGAAAATCTGTAAAAGTTCCCTACTGGAGCAATGAGCCTTGTCCTTCGATATAGTAATCTTCTGGTGAAGTCAGTGCCAAGTCAGCAAAACAAGAAAAATCTGCGTCTGGGGTGTACAAGAGATTGTCCAACCCTGCAGCTTGCCTTAATTGCCTACAAATCAAAATTGAAATGCTAATTTTAGAGAATATGTTTGCATAAAATCCTCAAATATGAAGAACGAAATTTAGAGGTTCACCTAGCTCGTTCTAGATCCTGCATTTCTGTTACCCAGCCATCATATCGGAGTTGCACAGTCACAACAGGAACACCAACTAGTTTATAGATATCATCAAAGAATTCCCAATCCCTCCAATTAGATGGCAGAAGTCTTTTAATACCAGGAACATCACATGCTGCCATATTAACAGAATCCTGTTAACTACTTATGTTTGTAGAGCATAAATTATTTTTCACTTTTTCTGTTTTGAATGGGGGCTGGTATTATTAGGTACAAACCTGCTATATATGCATCTGCCTTCACAATTTTCTTTTGAGTAGCCTGGACAAAGTTAAAGGCATTAGTAGTCTTTACAATACTATTATGAAATCTTCTACTGCATTGGTTTTGTTTTGTAAAAATTGATAGAATACTTGGTACAAAAAGTTGTAATATGGTCTAAGTGAATCTGGTTTAAATAATATGGTCAATCAACTAAATATTCAAGGAAGAATAAGATGATACTAATAAAAATGTGTGTTAGTTTTCCTCTGATTTCTAATTTTGGTCATTGAAATAAAGACAGGATACCAAGCTCTCCTCCAACACCTCACCAATTTTAATCAAAGAGTTAATTGCAGAAAAACCATTTAATATATTTTGATTTCTATTTTGGTTATTCATATTTACATTTGAAACATCTATACAAGGTTAACTGTATTGTGAGAGACAAAGATTCCACTCCTATAAGGACCTAAAATCTGCTATAGCAGGCTAACCTTCCAAATAGTTAATCAGATATAAACCTATGGAGTTTTACTCCAATTTCTGTTTTCATCATTGAACTTAATTATACATCATAAGAACAATCCTGATGACTTCAATAATATTTAAATTTTTGTACCAAAAATTAACTGCTTACATCATGTAAATTTTAAAGTGACATTGTTTAGAAAAGTTGAGAGAAGTTTTATGGGCTTAAAATTTTAAACACTAAATAGAAACTCCGTTGAAATTTAATTATTTCTTATAGGAATTTAGTCCCAGATACACTTACTATTTCTACGACTAAAAAGAGACTTTTCATAGTGGAAATAAAGTTGATAGTAAGTTTTTCATTCATAATTGGTTCATTCTTACTGATGGACCTATCAAGAATATAATAATAGGTAGTGGTGCTAGACCTGTCATGCACCAAATGTTGAGCCAACACTATTGTACCAAATTGTAATAACTATTTTAAAATTACATAGACCATTGAATGAGTATAAATTAACAAAATATCCTCAGCCATTATTAGCGGATATAGAAAGGACTAAAGGTAGCTTAGACCATATCATGATTGTGGTACTGACTAAATGCTCTCATTTACCTTGAGCACTTAAGCTAACCAATATGAACAATTATATACACATCTAATGCATATATATAAAGGAGATTTGCTACATCCACTCAAAGTTTACAAAAAGTTTTTCACACAATGATGTGGCCAAATAATATTAAGAAAGAGAAGCAAGAACGGGAAGCAACAAATAAATTTGATTGGTAAACTATAGTACCTTAGACATGGCAAGCCCTGTAACATATGTGTCTCCAATAGCTGATTTCTCATAAAGAACCTCCCGGCAACCCCATCGCAAATGGAACCTGAACCAGCATGAGCATATTATTAGTTGCAATAAGTAATACTTTTTCCAAGAAACAACGTCACTGCACTTCAACTTATTTCCGTTTGGAGCAACAACCAATGAAATTGATGAATCCAAACAAACATATTACATGTTATTATGTTAATGTACTGCTCTGATTCCATATATATATTTGGGTCCACCGAAATGCTCTTAGTACATAAAAATATGCAACTAAACAACATGCATGAGCACAGTTTGATGAATGATTTAATAATTTAACTTGTTTCATCATACCTTCCTCCTTTTGCTATAATATAGTCTCTGATAGGACCACTAAGATAAACATCAGGAGAACCCTTAAGCATACGCAACAAGGAGGCCTCTGTCTTGGTGGCAAATAACGAGAAAATGGTGAGCATACAACGCGCACTGATATTATCACAGTCAATAAATCCAAGAGCATAAGCAACAGGGTCCCACATTCTCTGGATACTTGCACGTGTCCCCCCTCTAGACATAAACCATTCAGAGAAGCTAACCTGTAAAAAAAGTGAAGATATTCAGAGACAGTGTAACCTTGAAACAATTTTGACCCATTGCCTGTCCAACCATTTTGCCATCTCTGATCACCCAGCTAAACTTAACTTATACATATGATTCTTACGTTATCCAGGTTCCGTATTTGTGTCATCGCTCCATCTGGATCAACAAGCGCCCTCACGACTGGACTTAGAGCAAGAGCCACAGCATTTCTGGCTTTATCATACGGCTGCATTTCAGGACATGATAATGAAAATATAAGGACTTCTGATCCCAGCTTGTACATTTGAGGAGCAATTAAGTTACAGCTACTACACTAATAGGTGTTACCTTAAGCTGATTTGTCGTTAAAAATGCGTTAATTCCATGTAATGGTGCTCCAACAGGAAAACGGAAATCAAGTTCTGCAATGAATACATAGAAGTACGATTATATTAAACATTTAACAGAAACATGTTCTTTACATCAAACCATATGTTCCAGATCATTAAGAATTTCTGAAGTAAGCTTAAAAATTACCACCGAGTTCTCCTCCTCTGTTGACAAAAGTGTGAGTATGATCCTTTACAAGGAGGTTCTTCTCAGCACCAACCTAGGTTACAAAAAAATCAAAAAACTTATCAAAGATAGTTACAAAAGGACTGTCCAATAGTAGTCATGCCATCAATTTTCAATAAATGTGAATGGATTTCAGATCTATGGATCCATCCTGTTTATTTTCTTCCAGTGTTTTGATGCTTATAACTTAACTAGCTCATTAACACTAAACAGATCACCAAAGTAAAGCCAAATATATTACCTTCTTCAGAAGACGAAAAAGATTATTGTAGCAACCAAAGAAAACATGTAGTCCCATTTCAATGTGGTTTCCACTTTTATCAATAAATGAACCCACTTTTCCACCAATAAAAGTCCTTGACTCGTATATATCTACCTGTAGAGTTGAGAAGGTTCGACTTTGGTGAGAATTTGAAGTAAACTCAAACTTGGTAAAACATGGTTATACAAATTTACTCTATTATCATGAAAAGTATTGAGGTTCATTAAGTGATTTGCATTAGAGAGCACCATTGGGCGTAAATTAACTAATGCCGATGCTAAAGATAGTTAGGTAGAAACGTGAGTAATATATAAAAACAGTAAGAAAGAAAAACTGTAAAGACCTCATGCCCTTGATCCAAAAGCTCGACAGCAGTTGACATGCCGGCAAGCCCAGCACCTATGATAGCCACTTTCAACTTGGGCCCCCTATAATGTTCAGGTTCCGGTGGAAATAATCCTTTTGGAGCTGATAATTTAGTAATACAACAACCAAAGCTGAACTCAGTCCCATGTAATGTTACTAAATATAACATAACATAAATTTACATAGTGAACACCACAGTAACTTACACCTGTACATTAGGCACTCCCACAATTTTATTGCAGTAGTTACTCAAAAGTCACAGTGAATATCATTATCCAATAATTCTATGCATTTATCAAATTTAGAAGCTAGGAATAACAATTTTCAGGCTAATTTTCTCAAACAATATCTCAATTTGCACTGCTAGTTCAAAATAACTGGAAACTTAATCGAAAAACGAGCATAGAAACCTCAATCAATAACAAATTCATCTTCACATGATCAGATCATTTAAAAATCTTTACATCAACACCAAATAGACAACCAAAGATACTCCCTCAGTTCCAAAAATTACATTAAAACTTTCTAACAAGTAGCTTAATTCCAAAATTCTGGTATTCATTAGTAACAAACTTTATATATCAACAAAATACTAGAGAGTTAAGTAATCAGTAACCTAATTCCATAATCACAATTTCAAACTTATAAAACCGCTAGTAATCCGAACAAATTAAGCTAAAAAAAAGAAGAAGCAAATTATCAAACACTTATATAAAACTATACCATTATTTCTCATATCTGAAACATCTCTGTCCAAATCCGACCGAACGACAGATTTATGAACCTTCAATCGAGTGAATTGCCGGTTCCGGCGAGACCTTACGAATAATATATCAGTAGTCATCGGAAATGAATTACGAGTTCCGGCAGCAGAAGTCGCCGGAATACAAGTAGAAGATGTTGATGACGTAGCCATATGTAACTAACATGCACAATAACAGATTAATTCTACTATTATTTTATAAATCTCTATCTGAACTAAATATAGATACAGATAGAGACAGAGAAATGAATTAGGCAGCAATTGTGTCTGATTTTAAAAGGTTTAAATTGTGTGAGAAAAAAAGAAAGAATCTGGCAATGAGAAGATGCTAGTGGTAAACGTTTTGTCACGGTATTGGAACTAACGCACCGTAACCAACAGATACCGTTTATCTTTTGGACAAAAAGAATATCAATTAAAATATTGGAAAAGAATCTAATCGCCTGTTTAACGCATGATTTATATCGTAAACAAATGTTGGTTAGAGGCTGATCAAGTGCTTGAATATACTGTATCCGGATTTTATAGATCTGATTTTGTTCTTAATGGAATCGTTTTGGTATGGTTAAGTTTCGGAAAAAAATAACTTCAATGGAGATAGTTAGCTATACTGATTTGACTTATATGTCGTCTAATTATCATTTAACCTCACTTATATCTGTGCAATATGACATTAATACTTTAAATATTGGTATTGTATAAGTACAACAAACGTTAAACTATCATTGAACCTCACTTATATACAAATGAATTTTCTGTCTAAAGAAAGCCTTCTTGCAAGCAAGTGAGAAGTATTTTTTTAGTATCATAAGCTCAATCCCCTTACTCGCAATTTAGTGACTAAATGCATATTATATGAAGTAAAAACACTTTATACTTTTAAGTAAATAAATCTTCTTATTAACAAATCAATAATCATCTATTTCAGATCATCTATTGCATTAAAGCTGACAATTTTTGCCCAAATACTCTTAATTAAATAATTCTGAATTTTTTCTTTGTTGTTGGATTATTTTGAACGGTACAAATTTTGAGTACATATTTAAATGGGTGAAATTCAAAATAACATAAAATGGACGGTTAACGAGGACTTTGATACAAAATGGATGGTGTCAGACATATTTCTCCAAAATAGTTACACAGTTCGCTTAAAGTAGAAGCGAACCCGGCTAAGGTATTAGGCCAATAAATATTCACCATGTGTAATAGAAAAACGTCGATCAATGCTAAATTACCTGGTCAAATGGTTATTAGTCGGTTTATAGGATTATGACACGTGTGAGAAATTTTAGCCGTAATGGAGATAAAACCCGGCTAATTTTTGAACTCTTGGAATACGTGTGACTAGGCGAACAAGGGCGAAAAGTGTATTTGTTTTCTTCATTTTCTTTTCACATTTTACCCACTTTTTTCCGGCGAAACCTATCGACTTTATGTACACGTTTTTTTCCAATATGCGTTTAACTGGTAAGTTAGGGTTTATGGTTTTTTGTTTGCGTCTCGCGGTGCTATCAATGGTAGCAACTTTTGTGATACGGGTGGTGCTGGTCCGCAATTGGTGTTGGTGGCAGTTTTGCGGTTAATTGTTGGTGGTGACCGGTGTTTTCAAAATCAGGTCGGATCGGGACCCGGACACAAGGTCGGGCTAACGATTCACGCCTAACCTTGATTTTCGACTTGCAATTAACCAGTCGGTTCTCCGATCGGACCGGATTGGTCATTGACCCGATTTTTGCTTCTTCTTTTTTCAACCGGAACCGCATAGGTCAACGTTCTAAATTAGTATGTCAACCATGGTCAAGTCGGAATTATTTATCTGTTTGGCTTGGAATATATAGGAAGTCATGGTAGGTTGAGGTTTGTGTTATCACCGATGTAGGACAACTTTAACATTAAAGGAAAATAAAAAAACACAATAAAAATGTCTATCCCATTTTTTGAACCTCGGACCTTATATTTGTTGAATGGTTTTATTGCCAACCGATCTAGTCATAATTTTGTGATAATATTGTATTTATAAATATTTATTACTATTTTGTAAATGATTATTTTAATGATTTTCCTAATAGCTCTTTTAATAATTACTCTAACAGTTTTATAATAAGTTCATAGTTATTATGTATTTTATTTCAAATATCATAATTTATAATTGTAGTTTTAAAGTGAAAAAAGTTAAAAGTCAAAGACCGGTTCAACACTGATAGAACCAAATCCAGAGGTTTAATCGGATCAATCATTGACTCGAATTTCAAAGTATTGGTGGTGATATATAAACCGACCAGTCGGTGGTGGTGGCATATTTACCGCGTCTCCTTCTGCCTAGTCACACGTACCCCGAGAATTCAGAAATTACTCAAATTAGCCGAACTACCACGGTTTTTATTTCCATTTCGACTAAATTTTATGTCCACGTGTCATAATTCTAGAAACCAGCTACTAAATATTTGACTGACTAATTTATTGTTGATCGACGATTTTTGATTACACGTGGCAAAGACTAGTTGGCCCACTATTTTCGTCGGGTTCACTTTCTAGTGTAGGCAAATTGTGTGATTATTTTGGAAAATTATGTATGACTCCGTCTATATAGTATCAAAGCCTTCGTTGGAAGTCTATTTTAGTAAATTTCATAATTAATAATGACACATATGGGCTATTAAAATACCTTGTTTATGGGAAGAGAAGAAAATTGTTTCTAAACAACACAGTGAGAGCTCGGACGATGAATTTTACTTTTAATAAAAAGTTTGCTATTTCCAAATCATATACATCTATTTTCAAGTTATATAAAATTTCCAAATTAAATAAGGTGTTTTACTATTTTCACATATATCTTAATCTTATTTTAATCCTTTATTAAGCATTCATCATTTTTACCTTAAAACTTAAAAATGGAATATGGAAAAAACTTATTATGTCCTTAAAAGTCAACTTAAGAATATTGAAATTAATATATTGCTAAATCGGGTAATGAATCGGGTATTAAATGTGAATTAAAAAAAATCAACTTAAGAAAAATTTAAAACCTTTTGTTATAATGTGAATTAAAACGTATATTTCGATTCAATTTTTTAACGATTATTCACTACTTTTTTACCGCATTTCCATCGCATCGCACGGATTACCAACTAATATATACATATACATATTGCTATTTCTAGTTACATTAAAATAAACATATTGTCTTATTGATCGAATGTGTATTTGGGTTCCTATTAGTATATTGCTACAACTACTATTTACTTCTTTGTTCTATTTTTAATCACGTATTTATTTTCAAACTTATTTAATTCACATTAAATATTATGTTGTGGTTTGGTTTTTCCTTGTTCATTCTAAATTATATATTGATTGTTTATTTATGTAAGATTTAGTTTTAGATAGACACCTTTATAACTGTTATACATAAATATTTTTAATTGAGAATAAAAAAATAAATTATGTGATTTTAAAATATTTTTTTATTTAAATCTGTTTTGACCCAAGCTCTATAAGACTAGAATTAATTTTAATTTGAGTCTGGTACAATCTTGAGGGCATGCGGGTTAAGCAACCTCTCTGGGCCTTACATCAAAAAATGCTTCAAATTTTTTTTGTATAGTATACTAGACTAGATCTATTTTTACAAATAATTTAAAGAAAAATATTAGATATGAGCTCATCCAGCATCCCAATGTGCAAGTCCAACAACAACAATCCAAATCTAGAAACTGAATTGAGGCTATAGATTAGTTCTGATCTCACATCCACGTCACACACTGACACGCTATTTTGAATTCTCCCTCTCCCTCTCTCAAGTCGAATATAATTTATGATAATCGACC
Organism: Logfia minima; assembly: GCA_963921325.1. Lineage (NCBI taxonomy): Eukaryota > Viridiplantae > Streptophyta > Magnoliopsida > Asterales > Asteraceae > Logfia > Logfia minima. The sequence goes on along the minus strand of OY992770.1, from coordinate 11,712,338 downwards.
TTTACTACTTCTCGCACTCTGATTCTAATCATCGATTGGTCGACATCTTCTTATAATCAACCTCTGGTAGTCTAGTACTTGCAATCCTGATTTTCGGTTCTTGGGCATTGACGGTTTAGACATTGAAGGAGTAAGACGATTTCTATTTTGATTATTGGCATTGAATATTAAGTTATTAAAGGACGACAGAAGGGAGTCAGGGACCCTCGCAAAGTCGCAATCTAATTTATTGAAGGACGATTCCTGATTTCGACTCTGTTATTCTAAGGTAAGGCGCAAATATAATTGATTTATGGTTTTCGTTTTATTTAAAGTATGCTATGAATTCTTGTTGTAGGCTACAAAATTATAAAATTTTTGATATGTTTTATTGTGAAAAGTGTACACAACAATTTTTGCATAGGTGGGGGAGTCAAAATCGGCTCAATAAATTTTTTGATTAATAAAATCTTACAAAGGTATCGCCCTCTTTTACAATCTTGCCCCGAGGCTCAAATTGACTTGGACTAACCCTATATAACCGGTACCCATTTTGACATGATTACTTAAACTGACATGCTCGCTTAGAGGAGTGCCAATTGGTAGTCGGTTGGCTCGTCACTTTTCACAGACGAAACCGACGCCATTGGCACGTTTTCGTCGGTTGGCCTGTCGGTTTAGTTTGCGTCGAATATCCGACGTTCATTCGATTTTTTTTTTTCTTTTCTTCCTTCTTGTTTGCATGTAAACGGATACAAATAAAAAACAAACAAAAATTCAATTTTTTTATTATTTATTTATTTTACATATTAACTCATACACAATTACTTCCTATATATATACACAGTTCAAAACGAAGTTGGTGACGAAGAATCGAGTTCGGATTAGACTACTTTTTTATTATCGTAATGTTTTTTTTTTTTTTAGGAAATGTAATATTTTTGTTTTTAGTAAATGTAATGTTTTTTTCTTTTAAGAAATGTAATGTTTATTTTAATTATTGTAATGTTTTTATTTTAATGAAATGTGTTTTATTTTAATTATTGTGTTTTAAATATATAAATTAATAAAAAGTGACCGAAAAACTGACCGTGACCTTTGGTACGGGTCAGTCAGTTGTTAGTCAGTTTCAGTGAGTTTTGAAAAAAACTGACGTGACAGTGAAATGATACAAAGTGACTAGTCAATTTTGCTTTAGCATTAGAGATGCCCTTATTTTACCACCTATAATTGTCATATACAAATTAAATTTCTTAAAACCTCTTAATTTGATTAACCTCTCACAATCCTAAATTATAATTGAAAACCATTTTTCTCTCATCTAGTATATAAAACATGTACACATTTTCAAAATACACAGACTTTATTTTTCCTTCCCTCCCTTACACGAACATTAGTTTGTCATCGTCACAACATTGTACAATTATAAGGTTGATGTTACATACAAAATCAATATTTTTTCTAAAACCCCATTTTAATTTAATTAGATCCAAATGAATTTTTATAAAATAATCCTATTAACATGTGTCATACTATACTTCAATGCGTCCAAAAAAATATTGTATAACATCCGTTTGGTGAAATAGTTATAAAGTGTAGCTGTAGCTGTAAAATTCTAAAGCTTCTCAATTTTATTAAAAGCTACTTCTAAGAGCTTTGAGGTTTTGAGACTTTCATTAGATTATAAAGCATTTTATTGAAAGTTACAATTTGTAGATACCAAACATAACTTTTACATTTTAAAGATTTTCTTTTTCAAAATTAAGAGCTTAAAAGCTTAAAGTTTCACGCCAAACGAACCCATACTTTATTTATTTTTACTGAAAAATACATTCGATACAAATATATTTTAGATTTAGAAAAGTTCAAATTTACTAGATGCCTTTTTTTATGATATAAATAAAACTTTAGGCAAACAAATCCTTGGCATGTGTTAGCAAAATTCATTTTCAAAAACTGAAAATTCAAAGGTAACAAAATCTAATAGATAGCCGCCCGATGAACAAGTCCAAAACATACGCATATCAACAACGTCTTGAATAATCTCATCTCCATCAATTAATCTCACTTTAATCACTCCAACCATCTTCTACATATATCCCCAAGATCTACACATTAATTCCCACCAACAAACAAGATATACATACATAAATAAACACGCATATATATAATAGATCCATGGCTAGCGGTGGTGGATATAATGATCCTAGTCAGAAAATAGACTATGTTTTCAAAGTAGTGTTAATCGGTGACTCAGCAGTTGGTAAATCACAAATACTTGCTCGATTTGCAAGAAATGAGTTCAGTTTAGATTCAAAAGCAACTATTGGTGTTGAGTTTCAGACACGAACACTTGTTATCGAGCACAAGTCTGTTAAAGCTCAGATCTGGGATACTGCTGGTCAAGAAAGGTACCCTTTTATCTCATAAAGTTTGCATCTTTATTTATTGTTATGGGTTTTGATTATGGGGTTTTAATGGGTTGTTTATTTATGTGGATCTTTTTCTGATTTCGGTTTGTACTTGCTTGATTTAGTATTGTTGTGGGGAATAAATGTATAGATATCGATAATGTGTGGATTTGTTGACTTAGATCTTGACTTTGACTTGCTAGTAGTGGACTTTGGGATTGTGATTTGAGAAGATGATTCCCATTTTGGATGGATTGTTATCTGGTTAATTTCATTTTCATTTATGGGCAAGCAGGAGGCTACATAAGCTGTTAGTAGCTTCTAAAGGAAAATGATAGTTGAAGAAATAAATGCTTATCAGCTTATGATAGATTTTGTGTTGAAAATTGTTTGACCTAATATGAATCATACTATGTTACCCACTCTATTATGCTATGGGTGTAACTTCTTTCTCATGATGTTTTGTTTTAGGTGCCATTTTACCCTTTATCAAAGCAAGCTTGTATCTTTATTCTTATTTTTATGCAGTCATGAACTCATGATACTTTCCCATTTCTTTCTTTGTTGCATTTTTATGTACTCTTAAGGGTGATTTGTAACCCTTCTACGTTTTAGCAAAATTGTGTAATTCTACCCATTTGACCCGTTAAAGTAAAAGATGACCCAAAGCAACCTTTAATTAACAGATGAGTAAAAATTGCCACCTCTATGGCTCTACTTTGAATAAATAAAAGTTATAAAAATTCCGTTGTTGGTAGAATAATTGATCCTTTAGACACTGGGTTGGTGACTATAATGGAAGCGTTCAAATCTTTATATCTAATCATAGATGACAGATTGTAATTTGGGAACTAAAATTAATGTTAAGAGCATCTCCGAGGAAGGCTTTTTTCAAAGTTTTAGTGTAAGAGCTTTTTTGAGAAAAGCTTGTACTCCATCGATAAAAAGCTTTTCAGGTACCAAAACTATGAAACTGTAGTAAAATAATGAGAAGAGATAGTGTAATGACTTCTAGTTCTTCACCCATTGCACCCTTTACTTCCTTATTTTATTACATTATACTGGTTTATGTGGTTTCAAAGCTTTTTATCAATGTCGTAATTGCTTTTTCAAAAAGCTTTTCTCAAAAAAGCTCTTACACAAAAACTTTAAGAGAATTCTTCATTGGGGATGGTCTTAGCCAAAGTATCTGCTCTGGGATATGTATTATAAACATATGATTTTGTTAATTATTCTTAGACTCTGCATCTCATGTGTTTGAGAGTATTATTTGTTCTCTCCAGGGTTTAAGCACACATTATAGTATATGCATCTAACTCTTGGATACTGTTTATTGGGTCATCTCATATAGCTTATCTTTTTTTTTTTGTTGGACATAATGTGGATACTTGTTTTCTATCCTACAATGTTTCACAAAAATTGTCTATATAAGCTTGTTCAATAAGATTATTAAGGAGATAAAAGACGTGACCGCCCCCATACTTTGTGTCTTCATAGCCCTTTCATATGCTAAATGAATAACGCACAAGCATATTGTTGATATGGAAACATACATTAAATATGCAAGTAGTGAATGATTTGACTAAGCATAACCTCGTTTTTATGAAGCCGCCTACTCACATCCGAACACTATCTACTATGACCTCCTTGACTTCATTACAACTACCTACTGAGTATCTCATTATCACTTATATGAAGCACATCAATAAAACTTGAATGAAACCCTGGGAGGTTTTCCTTCTAAGCTGATTTCATTTTTGTGACCCGTTAGAGATATTTGTTAACTTGAATCAACTCATTTACAGGTAAATGGGTCGAAATTACCACCTCACTATTAATAAATTTTAATAGTTTTCAATTTGCTGATGAGCAGGTACAGAGCTGTGACAAGTGCATACTACAGAGGTGCAGTAGGTGCAATGTTGGTTTATGACATAACCAAACGCCAAACGTTTGACCACATACCACGATGGCTAGAAGAGCTACGTAACCATGCAGACAAGAACATTGTCATCATTCTTATTGGAAACAAAAGTGATCTGGAGGACCAACGTGCAGTCCCCACAGAAGACGCCAAGGAGTTTGCTCAGAAAGAAGGACTGTTCTTTCTAGAAACATCAGCTCTTGAGTCAACAAACGTGGAGGATGCATTCTTGACTGTTTTGACCGAGATCTTCAGAATAGTTAACAAGAAAAGTCTCGCTGTAGGTGAGGAACAAAATGGAAATGCCGGTTCTCTAGCTGGCAAGAAGATTATTGTCCCTGGCCCGGCGCAAGTGATTCCAGAAAAGAAGATATGTTGTAGTTCATAAATTCATAATACTCATATTATTATTATTATTATCTATGGAGATATCTTGTTATGAATTTTTTTTTTTTTTGTTCTATTTTTGTTTCTGGGTGGTGATATTTTTTGTGCAAATTCTTGTTGTATGGCTGATTGCAGAGAACGTAACATAAATGATATCATTTGTGTTTTTGTTGTACTTTATTATTATTTTGTTATTAGTTATTAGCTATATGGTTGTTACTTCTAGTGATGGACACTTGAGATAGATACTACAAATAATGGTTCTACTTTTTCGAAACATTGTGCTAGAACAACTACTGTGTTTATTATGATAAGATAAAGATTGACATCAACTTTGAAAACATTTCTCACCATAATGTTTTGGAGTTGACTCGAATGATGTAAGTTGGAAAGGGACAGTCAATATGTGAGCCTACAAGGGAATAAGAACCATGTAATGTATTATTATTTGTGTTTTCCTCATGTTACATATTAGAACAATAAGTTAACTTGAGGTTTGTTTCGAATAAAAGAAAAAGAAGTTAAACTTGAGGAAGAGAGTTGTAATTCATTTGCTACTCGTATTCTTTTGAGGAGACAGAAAAAAATAAAAAGACCGATGAGTGTCTCTTGTTACTCTCCATCTATTTGTATTAGTTTTTGTCGAGTTACACTTCTAGGTTTGTTTATCTCAAACAAATTTTATACGCTAAAAGTCTCCATTCCAAAGTTTCCAATGAAAACTTTTTATATAAATAAATAGGTATAAAATAAATGAAGAAAAATTAATTTTTAAAATTTGTTTGTTTTGACTTTAGAATAAAAGAAATTTTTATTTGTTTATTTTATATTCTCGAACTAAAACAAAAATAATCGAAATGATATAGCAACTTTGTAACTTGTTCAACTCTCTTTTCTTTCTATTCACAGTCATATTAAAGAGGAAACTATGATGGAACATTTTACGTGATTTTCTTTTATTTTTGTTCTCTTCTCTCTATAAAAATACGTACTTTCCTTTAAAAGAACACTTTGAGGCAGGCTCTAAAAGTCTCGTTGAAACACACCTTTTATAAAAGTGAATTTGGTTAAGTGGTATGTCGCCGAACAACTTAAATGATTGGACCGACCATTATAGTTGACACTTGAGACAAATATCAATTCAATAAGCAGTAACAATGCAAATCCCTATAACAAGCTGACAGATTGCCATCTTCAAACATTGCCTTTTGGTCACTCCCAACATTCACGTCGGTTGGAAAGTGATGCACGTCAGTTTGGAAAAATTACTGGAATGAGTGTATTAATTAGTGTGTCGGTTTGACAACTTAAAAAATATATGCGTCAGTTTTTTTTTAGTATATATAAGTTAAGATATATTAGTAAATATAAGGCTAAAAAATTAAAATGACACAGTATTGTTAATATCGTTGTGTCAGTTTAAGAAGTACTGAATACGCACAACTGGCATACTCAAAATTGGAAGTGATCTTAAATAACTATACTATTATTTTATTAATATAATCATAGTATCTCATCTGTAATTGTATTACTCGTATTACTTCGTATTAGATTAGATTTTATAATATTTATCATACACGTTACTTTGGATCCAGTATGTATTCTAACCCCACAGAGTAAAAACATACTAGTATTATCATAGCAACTTTAATTTCAAGTAACAATGACATACTTTTGTTAATACAAAATAGCAAATTAGCAACATATTAAAACTTTCAGTTGCTTAGGACCAAGTTCTTATTCAAATATGCTAAGACGGAAGTATGACATTTGCATTGCAATACGATACATTAACAAAAATACGAAGAATCTTATAATTGATGAAAACCAAAAGATCACATGTGAATAGATTCAGTATCGAGTTATTGTTTTCTTATACTTATTTAAGAACTCAAATTTGTTCTGCTTTCAAATATTTTAGTGTTATTAGATGAAATTGTGATAGTAATCTTTGTGCCAAATTAAACACCTATGTTTTTTTATAGTCGAGCGTTAGAGATCAAAATATAAAGTAATTGGTAAAGTTAAGGAGATTACTCGTATGAAATTGACTACACAAAAGTTACGTGTTCTTGATACACAGAGAGTACTTTTTTAAAAGAAAAAAAGACTTTAACCCTTCAACTTTCTAAACTATAGAGAGTCGCCCCTTAAGTTTAACATCGATGTGCGTCTGTACGATTAACAGTACATATGACTTTTTCAAATTTAACGTTTATATTTCACTGAACACTTTAAAATAAGATAGCTTTAATGTCATTTTTAATATCACAGAAAGCATGCGATGAATACCACGTAGTAACTAATACAAGAGTTTGTAACAATGTACCTAAATGATGTTACATTATTTGGAGACAATCAGACAAAGTTATATCACTTCTCTTGTAGCTAAAAGACAGATATTCTTGGTTTGGGGTGTCCTCAAATTCAGACATTTACCTATATAAATGTTACTATTAGTAACTTATGAAATATTTATACGTGTAAGTTTATTAAAGAATAACTTATTAAATATTTATATGTGTGGGTTTGTTAAATAATGGTAATAATGTTAGCTTTAGCTTTTTATTTTATTTTACTCTGTATATATTTTTTTTAAAACTAGCAGAATACCCGCGCAATGCAGCAGGAAATGTTTATTAGTTTCATATTAATTCGATATACAGTATTATGTTTTTTGAAATGTTTTTAAAAATAAAAAACTACATTACAACACACGAAGAATACTGTTCTATAAGTGGAAAAATCACCTTTTTAACAAATTTTTATAAAAAAATAACAAAATAACCAAAAATTAAATATATCATTAATATGTCATTGCAAACTCGATGGTCGGCTTGCGAGTTGCAAGTGCCGGATCTCGAGTACGTAATGGACGGGTTTCGAGTTCACAATGGATGGGTTGCGAGTTGTGGAGTCGGTTGTTGAGTCTAAAGGTTTAAGTTTCACTATTATTATTTTTTTTATTCTTTTTTTTGTATTTTGATATTAAATGTTATCTATACTAATATATAATACATTGGTAATCATAAAAAAACATCTCAAATGCATCATATAATGTAATTAGAACCGGCAATTTAGCTTATACCTTAAAAAATGGGTCTTAATGGACTATTTTGTATAAATATTAGGCTTACTGGACTCCCCCTTTTTTTAATAGGTCATATTGTACGTATATCTTTCCCACTCCGGTTACAATGGTCAATGGGTGAATGAAATTAAAATTTTATTATTTCAAATAGTAAACTATACAATACAATACTACCATGCTATTTTAATAATAATGATAAAATATTTAAACAATAACAAACGCAAGTAATTAAAAATAATGTTGATTCTTCATAAATTTTACATATTATTTTGCAATTTTATTTGTAATTTCTTTTTGGAGTTAATTAAGATACATAACCTAATAAGTAATTTCTTTTTGGAGTTAATTAAGATACATAACCTAATAAGTTCAAATTGAAACTAAAAATTAAGCCACAAAATTTGTTATTTCTGTAAGTCCTTTTTGACCCGAACCCATTATAACCTGCACCCGTTATGACCCAAACCCGTTTTAGCCCAACTAACCGAACCGACCCGTCTGCCCATTTCACCACCATTAAACGTAATAGTCTATAGATATAGAGAAGTTTAAGTTAAATTAAATGTCATATATTAATTGGTATATGATTTAATTTATTTTTTAAACAATTTAATATTCTAAAAATAGATTTACAATCATATTCTAAAAAATGGTCAATGTGAGTATTCAATAAGTTGTGGTGGTGGTGATGGAGAGTGGGATGGATGGTGTATGACACAGGAGGGGAGGGTGTACAGGAAATAAGCGATTACATATAGCACCATCAAATATTCATTACATACTTAAATAAATATGTACTCCATTAGGTAATCTGTTAATTCGGCCCATTTACTAATGAATGTCGTTATTTGGGATGTGTATTATTTTTAATGCTAAAATGCTTTATTTCCGACTTCTTGATTTTTGCATTAGGAAATGTTAATGTGTTATAAATAGGTACGCTTTTTTTATTTTCGGCTTCTTGATTTTTGCATTAGGTTTGTGTTTTTTTTCTCTTTCGTTAATAGCTATTACAAATTATTTTTCGCCATAAATTAAAATGAAATTATCATTCGAATATCTCGCCGCAACGTGCGGACCGAAACACCTCGTTACTTATATTTGTGGATATGTAGCTTGTGATCCTAAAATTATAGTAAAAAATAGTACAAGAATTCAATCAATGATTTATTATTTCTTTATCATCATCATCTTTAAGTAGTTTATTTAATGGCTAAATTGTAATCTTATTTTATTTCGAGACATTAAAAACATTTAAAATATTAGTATAAATTACACAAACAAATTTGTTAGTTAAGTAAAAAAAAAATTTTAAATATATGTTTATAATATGACTAGTTACAAAATATAATACTATTGAACGAACGTGTTATTGACTACGAATTAATTGTAATTGTTCTATTTCTTTTTTATTTATTTTTAGGAAGACAATACTCGCAGACCACCATGAATGTGTATATTTTTCGATGAATATATATGTTCGTGTGATTTGAGACGTGAAAGACTTGAACTTACAACTTTTTAATCGGATAAGTTAACTCGACACTAATAGGTCAATGGCCTGTTTGAGGTAATGTTACATTTGTTAGCTAGATTGCCAGTATCATTAAATGAACTTCACTACTTAATTCATCATCAGTTTATAACTGAAGTTATACATAGCGAAATCATATTTCCAAATATTATTAAAAATAAACCAATCTAATTTATTCATGAAAATTAAATTACATATCGGCTGTGGTACAAACCTTATCCCCTACTTTCACTCATCCATTGAACCACATGTCATCAAAAACACCCTTTTTAAAGTTAAAAAGACACACTACAAAAACACCTTTCCCCCCGGAAACACTTCTATCTATACAAAAATTAAAAAACATAAAAAATGTGTCTTCAACTTCTTCCCCTCGTCTTCTTCTGTCTATTTCCGGTTGCCGTAACGCCGATGCTTCAGCCCAAATACTACGTGAAAACGTGCCCAAATGCGGAGCTCATAGTCCGAGATGTTCTGAAAAAAGCGATGATCAGAGAGCCTAGAAGTGGAGCTTCTGTTATGAGATTTCAGTTTCATGATTGTTTTGTTAACGTAAGTATATTCATATTCATCTCTTTTGTTAATTCTTTGAATTTAATTCATTTAGATACAAAATTATTTATCATAAATAATTATCCATTTTAAGTATCCCATGTTGATATGTGTATTCAAACAATTATTAAATTACTTAACTTATTCTGATGCAACAAAGGTATCCAGATCTTGATGTTGATTATACGTTAATTACATGAACCAAATCTTCTGTTTGATTCTGGGAGTTATGAATTATTATTTCTTATTGTGGAAACATAAACAAGTTATACGTAGAGACACTAGGAAGCAGGACGGGTAACTGACCTCAAAAGATTTCGTACAATGTAAAAAGAATATTATTATGGTTAGTGATCGTATTTTTTCCCCTTTTAAAATGATTTTTAATTAATTTAATTCGATTGTTACCTTTAAATACATGAGTCCTGTTTTCTTTTTTCTTGTTAGAATTTTACATAATTTAATTGGAAACAAATAATGAACAGGGATGTGATGGTTCAATGTTGTTGGATGATACTCCGACCATGCTCGGGGAGAAGCTGTCGTTATCCAATATAAATTCGTTGCGTTCATACGAGGTTGTCGATGAAATCAAGGAAGCTTTAGAGACGGCCTGCCCGCAAACTGTCTCTTGTGCAGATATCATTATCATGGCCTCTAGAGATGCAGTTGCTCTGGTATTTTATTTAAATTACAAACAAATAATACTATTTGATTTGACATATATTTAATTTAATATAAACTGTTTTATTATTGATCACACTATTCGTTGAACTAGGTAACAAACAGAAGCTTAATTAATTCAACTCTGAAAAGAAAGTAAGAAGTTGTTAAAACATATAAGTGGTGTTTTGAGAGTGTTTTAAACTTTGATTGCTTGTTGCAGTTAATAACTTGTTTTTTTGGAAACACATCCTTAAAATGTCTCTGCACTTTGCAGCAAGACCAGCATGATAGGAACTTTTGTGCTAATGGACAAAATATTATACTTGGTGGGGACAACTAAATTAAATGTTACAAAAGTGCCTGTATTTAATGGACAAAATATTATGCATATTCGAGTAATAAAAATATAGCAGAATCAAATAAGGTGTATGTTTGAGCGTACAATTTAAGGGATGCTTGGCTGTGTTTGACAGTGATTATAACCCGCATCGTGTTATAATTCACAGTTAGAAAATAGTATTTCAGACGCAACATGAAATACATCTACTTCTAAAAGACAATGCCAGAACACCCATAAATGGCTACTGAAAAATCATTTTTGATATACTTGTTTATGATTTACTGGAAACTGTTTTTTTTCTTTTTTCCTTATGGTTTTTGTATTTGTGTTTACCAGAGCGGAGGTCCGTATTGGGAGGTGAAGTTGGGAAGAAAAGATAGCCTAAGTGCGAGTCAACAAGATGCGGATGACATAATGCCGAGTCCTAGAGCCAATGCAACCACTCTCATTGATCTCTTTGCAAGATTCAACCTCTCAATCAAAGATTTAGTAGCCCTTTCGGGTTCTCACTCCATTGGTAATGGGCGTTGCTTCTCTATTGTCTTTAGGCTATACAACCAATCGGGATCAGGCCGCCCTGATCCCACTATAGAGCCTACGTATAGACAGAAGTTAGACAAACTTTGTCCTCGTGACGGTGATGGGAATGTCACGGGTGATTTGGACTTTACGCCTCATCTCTTTGACAATCAGTATTTCAAGGATTTGGTGAATGGGAGAGGTTTTTTGAATTCGGACGAAACGTTGTATACTTATCCGTTGACAAGAGAATACGTTAGAAGGTACAGTGAAAACCAGTCGGAGTTCTTTAAGGATTTTGTTGAGGGGATGATAAAGATGGGGGATTTGCAATCAGGGCGGCCAGGGGATGTTCGGAAGAATTGTCGGGTGGTTAATAACTTGCCACCATTGAACTTAGTCGAGGGATTGAAAGATCGAAAAGTATTGAGTTATTAAGTATATTTTGACCATATTAATATATGATGTACTTATCATGAGAAAGTTTGTGGCGTTTGTAGTTGACTTTTAAATTATGAGGAATGCTATACTTACAAAGAAATTATCAAAATATGTACACAAAAGGATCCTTCTACCATGAAAACGTAGAGTTCAGGCCTGATTCAGAGACCTTGGGCTAACAAGTTTGAACACGATTCAATAACCTAACAAGTCCTCTTCACCATGCACACTCAAGCTCAGGTCAAATAACCGAGTAATATCAACGAAAAACCATCTAACTAAAGTCGCACTGATCAGTAACTACATAGAACTCAACTTCTTTCAGAAAGGCCACCATGTTTGCACCCTGAAGGCCGAGAAGTGTAGAACCAATGACTAATCATTAACACTTGATTAAACAATTTTCGAAACTGTCATGTCATAGTAGTCAGAACCCATTGAGCTTTATTCTAAATCTTCATAAAACTATAGAAGTGCTCCCAAAATGACTTTATAATCTAATTATCACTGGGTAAAAGTATAAAGTACTACATATGATACAAGTATATATGTAACCGGATCCAAAATTTTGGCTTTCAAAAATAATGATACATAGCTGACGAGTTAGGACTATCATGAAAATAAGATTTTCAAAATCAAACCTCCTGTAATAAATGGACATTGTTAAAAACATTGGTAAGATTATCTATAAACAATGTTATTATTGATAAATTTCCATCACATCTGATCATTTGTAAACTAATTTTTAAACCAGTTTGAATCGACAAAACAAATTGATCCAATAACACGTTTAAATCTATGTTGATCGAATCTATGGGGGTATAATATAAAAGAATTTGGATACTAAAACAAAATGATCCAATAACACATTTAAATCCAAGTGTTACTTAGACAGCCTAGTGAAAAATAATAACGATAAAATAAAATGTAAGAAAACAAGTCTCATTCTTTAATGTGCAACAATACTAAATGAAATAAGAAGGTAACAAAACTAGAATTCATGCTTTATCGGCCAACACCATTAAGATTAACACCCAAAAACAAAGTTCATACCTATCTATTGCAGCCTAAGCAGCAATAGATGGCTTAGAAGCAGTTGACAGTCTGGACCTCTTCTTAGCCAAGCTCTCACTTCGCTTTTCTCTTTGCTCCTTCAACCTACTCGCAAGAAGCTTCTGGTATTCAGCAGCCTCGGATTTGGCCTTTGCAATCCTCTTCTTCTTGTCGGCAATTCTTGCCCTCTTCCTTTGCAGGGTCAATGGGGTTACCAACCTCTGGATCTTGGGAGCTTTGCTGACTTCCTTTCCTGTAGCCAAATTCCATATAAATCCAATTAGTAGCTTACAAAGCAACCTTTTTAAATAGAGTCGAAAAATTCTACCCATTATATGGGCTATTTTAATCTCTAAAAGGCCAAGATCCAAAAATTAGCTAAAAAGTAAGCAGGTCCAGTTGAACAGACCATACAGGTCATAAGTCCTTACATACAACCACATAGCTTGTATTTTTTCATGCAATCCAAGATATTGATGTATTAATACAAATCCAGTCAAAATGTAATTGTGGGTCAGAAAGACCAGACCAAACATGAACTATTGTAACTTGTTCAGAAAACGACTGCTTTAACACTTGACCATTTTGAACCAAACCAACTTAACCCACTTGAAACCTATATCTTTAACTAATTTGGTATTCAAGATCAAAAATGGGAGAAGTTTAAAACACAGAGGCACTAACCAGCCTTGTTCGTAAATGTGCGTCGGTAGGTGTTGACGTACTTCCTGACATCATCTTCTTTGGAGAGGTTAAACAGCTTGCGGATCTTTGAAGCTCTCTTGGGACCTCTCATCCTTGGCTTCTCAACATCAGTTAGTCCAGGCAAGTCATTTTCACCCTTCTTCACAATAGTAAGGTTCAGAACAGAAAGATCTTGGCTGACAATACATCCACGAACTGACTTCCTTCGACGTTCACCGTTACGTCTACCATATCCTCTGAAGCAAGGTGTACCTATGAATTAGAGTAAAAAGGATCAACCATCAGTTATCAGTTATAGGAATATATAATGGCTACATACACAGCCAAAAAAGGAAATTGCATTTGACTAACCTCGAACAAGTAAAAGACGAACACGCCCTGGAGTAAGCACTCCCTGCTTCATCGGGAACCCCTGCTTGTCACACCCTCCCATAATCTTGAACACATAGCCCTTGAATTCCTGTTTAATCAAAACAGACACTAGACTTCAGAATTCCTTTTAACTATAAAATTTGGTAATACCAAATAAACATGCAAACAAATGACCAAATAATTATAAAAAGGCATACATCCCCAAGTGCATCTCCGCTGACTTCCTGAGAAATCCTCTCGTCGTAAAAAGCTCGACTGTACAAATTACACAAGAAAGCAATAATCAGTCTCAAAACTTCCGAAATCAAAATAACGTAACCAAAATAAATGAGTAGCCTAACAACTACTTAATTGCAGCTAATGTATTCCTCAAAATAAAGAGTTAAAGGTTAAACCGTAATTAAAATAAAAATTCTAATGTATGAATAGTATGAGTGTTATATCACAAATCAAGGAACACTTGCTTAAAGTTATCAAATAAGGAGTAATATGTAAAGACATTTCCAAAACTATTCCAAACTATAACAGAAAACATACACGAGTATGTACACATATATTTCTAAACATATAGAGATACAGTGTGTGTGTATGTGTGTGTATAAAACAAGTTGGTAATCTATTGGCTTTCTAAAACCCTATCGGAACGTCTAGAAACTAATGACTGTAAATCTAGTTCCTAAAAAAACAAATAAAAACGAATATTTTCAGCTGAGCAAATTTTGAACAGGACTAATTATAGCATAAACCAAAGCAAAAATGAAAATCATACAGTAAAACAAACAACTTAGCTACAAACTGAACAGAGCTAAACGAACATAAGTAATTAATTTTGCATTAAAAACAAATAAATAGATAAGTTAGTAATCGAAATCTAACAGCTTTTGGTCATCGTCAATTTCGAGCTTCTTCTGGCATCCAGTGGTTGGATTTGCAATGTTGAACTACAAAAAGTAAAAATGAATTAATGACCAAATGATTACGCATTTTGATGAAACTAGGGCCAAATGAATATGTGTAATTTATTGAGTACCTTCATCTTCTTCGGACACAAAGAGCCGCCGCGAAGACGATTTGATAAAAAGTTTTAGATGGATTTAGGGTTTTTGAGATGTCATTTAAAGGCTTTTTATATCAGGTAAACCAACATGACAGGGTTCTTTTGTTTGGGCCGTTGGGCTTTTCCTCTTGTTTCATGATGGGCTTGATATATTAGGGGTTCTTTTTTTCTTTAGTCTGATCTAATATCTAATAATATATATATTCGGGTGGGTGGGGATCAATAGGGAAGTAAAAAGTTTAGGGAAGGAGGAAAACAAATCTCAACCTTTAATTTTATTATAAATGAATTTAAAAAATCACAACTAATTTCAAAATTTAACATTCATCACCAATGAATGTTAAAAACATTTTTTTATAAAAAAATCAAGGGCTAAGATTTGCTTATCTCATTCCCTAAATTTTGAAACTTCACTATAGATCCTTCCCCTATATATATATATATTAGGAAAAGATTCGTAGGGAAACTCTAAATTTTGGGGAAGGAGGTAAGCAAATCTTAACCCTTCAACTTTTCATAAATAAATATTTTTAACATTTATTTGTGATAAATGTAAAATTTTGAAATTATATGTGATTTTAAAAATTCATTTATGATGAAATCAAGGGTTGAGATTTACTTCCTTTCTTTTCTAATTTTTTTGCTTCCCTCTTGATCCCCACTTTATACATATATATAACATCATATCTAAAAATAAGAAAATTTTGAGGAGAAGGGAGAGAAATATATATTTAAACTATGATTCAGTAAAAACAAGTATGATTCAATAAAAAGTAAATATAATTTCAAACTGAATCAAATGGTTATTTTGCTGAATCAAAATGTTAAAACACTTTTCTCCCTCTTCTCTACCAATTTTTAATTCTCCCTTTAACCCACTCATATATATAAAATATATATAAATTTATTATTTACGCTAAAACTTATAAACTAAAAAACTTGTTATCAATTATAGTTATGATTGAGAAGGGATGATTTATGCGGGATCCTTAAAAAACTTAAGATTAGAGAATTCAATTATTTTATTAAAAAGATAGATGATGTAGATATCTCTTATCATATATGATTTTTACTCGCATGTGCATATAAAGACATGTAATTTAATAAGTACATAAATCACATGCAGTTAGAGTTAAATTTGAAATAGTTAGAAATGAGCATTAGTACTATATACACAATACCACGTTGAACAAGAACCGTGTTATACCGATATCAACTGTCTTCAAATAGTACGGTACTCGATATTCATATAAATAATTTTTTCGAGAGGTGGTACTTCCGATTCGACACTAGCATTTTACCGCTTTAATACCTAGTCCCAAAATATAGCAAATCTTATTTTTTAGCGTTGAAATTATAATCTGTGATTTTCTTTTCTAAAAAGAAGGAAACAGTCGTAGTATAGGTATATATTCGAATAGTTCAGGGTCACGTTGGGTTCAAAACATGTAATTACTTTAAGTGCATGTTTATATCTTTCGCATTACAAAGGTATAAATGTACTTGATAATTTAAGCAATTAAACCTAATACGAGGCTAAATTGCTAATATTTTATAACCTCATACAACTTCTAGTATTTTAGGAAATACAACTCGTCTTTTCATTCAATATATTTTATTATTATAGATTTTTTAATATAATTGATGATTAAATGATATTTGTGAGTTTGGTAAGCACATAATTGTCAACTTCCGACTCGACTTTTGACTCAGAGTCATAAATTTTAACCTGCGATTCGTCTCGTGACTTCACTCGCAAGAGCCATAACTCATACTCATATATAAAAACTAGACACCAGTAAGTATAACTATATCTTATAAATCATAATTCTTCAAAGTTAATAGACAAGTTTACATAATATAAAAAACCTAAAAAATTAAATTAAATTTATAAAAATTAAATAAATTATTATAAACTAATAAGAAATTCATTTAGTCTATAGATCATAACACGTACTCATATTGTATTGAGCAATACTATGGTTACAAACAAATTATACAAACAAAAGTTACAAACTGAGATGTCAATATTACATTGGTTTATTTTTTCTCACTCATCTTTCTTTTCCTCTATCTGATTGGTGACACATCATTTTGTATCCCAAAGTTTATAAATTATTTGTATCCATATCATTTCTCTATTGTATTTGTTATTTCCATTTTAAAAGTCAAAATTTGAGATTAAATGTGATAATTAAGTGGATGACACTAATATAAAAACTAGACAACTCAATCAATTAATAACTCCCAACCATTTCGTTAATCACAAATTCTTTTAGTCTATAGAGTGTTTTTATGATATCACTCAAAGGGACAATTACTTGTATGATTTTTATCTTTAAGAAAAATAAACCAGTATGATGGTCGATAGTGAGGTCATTGACTGACAAACCACTACTACTTAATTCAAAACAAGCTCTGCTAAATTATTTTTCTACTTCCTCTTTATTCTGAAATGACCCTAAAAATTTGCCCGATTTCCTAACTCGTAAGAGTCGTGAGTTGACACGACTCGAAAGAGTTGATAGATGACTCGTAAGAGTCAAAGTCATTTAAAAATGAAGTCCGAATCGTTTTATTTTTAAATTTTTTGATTTGACTAATAACTCAAAAGAGTCTTGACAACTATGGGTAAGCAACTCAACAAATGTAAGAAAGGTATAAAACTTGGAATTTTTCAAATTCCGGTTCAACAATCATACAAGTAGTAATCGAGTTCATTGAGAATAGACATGCATACGAAATCGGTCATACATTTGGATACATGTCTCCAATTGTAATGAATAGTAACACAAAATTTACCGGATACAAATTTTGCATATAAGTATCTTATATGGCAGTAACTGATTATCAACTATATATGCAATGATTGCATTAGTTTGGAGCGATATTCAGCGACTATAGATTAACCATATTATAATTGATTACATATTTGATAAGTCATGTGTATCTAATCCATCTATACTTAATTGTTTCTTTTAATTAAGGGTTAATTTATTTATTAAAAGTGTAACGTAAGTCACTAAATGTTCCATGTATATAAACTACCTTTTTTATTGTTTAAGTATGCAACAAATTGGACAATTATGTATCGACGTATGCAACATGGTAACCGGTTACTAGGACAGCAGGTAAGAATGTATTTGTAAGCATTTTTCAATTTGTTTTAAAAGTCACGTGGATAAAAGCTACCAATTTTATTGTCTGGGTATGCACAAACCGGAAGATTTTGTATCGATGTATGCAACATGGTATTCGGTTACCGGGACAACGAACTATGGAAACGGTTTCTTCCGGTTTGTTGCATACCCAGACAATAAAATAGGTAGCTTGTATACATGGAACATTTGGTGACAGTACGTTGCACTTTTGATGAATTAACCCTTTAATTTATACACCTCATAATTATTAAATAAAACACAATCATGATAACATAATGTATAAATAAAATTGAAACAATAGTTTACCATCATTATCATTAAAACGACTATTATTATCGATCATTATCATATACTTTATTTATATTTGTCGCATTATGCGGAATGTCGACTAGTTTAATAAAATGGAGATCGTGATTATATTTAAAAACATATTTAAACTTAATCTCCGGAGTATTATTAGAATGGGAAATGTTTAAACATTACGACAGATTATAGATATAAACCATAAATTAATAAGAAGAGGGTCTTTTGAGACAGAATAAGCATAGACATGCATTTGTAAAGAGGAAATGTGAGACACTGTTATATGCAGTAAGTAGTAAAAAGTAACTGTCTCCCATTAAGGAGGAAAAAGAATTACAGAAAAGATAAAACGTAAAACGTAAATGAAGGTATCATCAATGATTTTGAAAATTTCAATATGTACCATAAAGAAGCAAGGTTCTTATTATTTTTTAATGCAACAAGAACTCATCTATGTCGGAAAGTGATACTTCTAATGAAACTACACGTCTATACATATGAACTTTTGAAATGCCTTAATAAATATCAACCAGGAAACTTTGCAAAGAGACAAAAACCTTTAGTATCATCAGAATACTGGCATTATGACGATTCATTGGTTCATTCTGCTTCTCCACCATCCTCTGAATTTCTCACCATCTCATCATCATCATCTACATCTCTCATGATCTCATCCTCTAAATTTCCCACTATCTCATCCTCTGAATTTCTCACTATTTCATCAACGTTGTCAACAAAGTCATCAGTTTTATTATCATCTTGATCATCCATATATGCTTGAGAGCTCACTTCTTGCCCTATCAAGTTCTTGTGCTTCAAGTTTCCTGTCAATACATAACTCACCTAATAAGATGGATAGCATAAAAGTGTGCAAGATTTAAGATAGCGAGCACATAAGTCAAATTAGAAAAAGGTTAGGAATTATCATGACTAAAATGCAAACCAGACACAGCTAAAGTGCTCCTGAATTAAGTTTAGAGATGGGGAAGTTTGTTGCATTGTGGTCATGTGGAGTTGATACATGTTCAAATATACAAGTGTTAAATTAAAAATTTCAGTGATCACTTCATCGCAACAAACTTCGACATATACCAATGTAAAGCGTTTACTAGGAATACCATAACAAAAAGGATTCATGAGGATATAATTAACAAACGGAACAGTAGCGGATAACAATCTACATAAAGCAGGATGCCAGGAAGCATGTTTTATCACAAGTTAAAATCACAAGAACTATTCAACATGTTATCAAACCATGCTTCGAGAATTAAGTCAGGAGCTGTGCTACATACCCAGCCAGAAGGTGCATCCACTAGATGAAGTGTGAAGAAGAGCCTTAACGCGAAATAAAAAGCGCTCCAAGGATCTCTTGGTAGCAGGAATTTTGCTAGTGATACCAGTTTGTTTCAAGCCCTTTCAATATACAAATAGAAAATAAGATATCGAATAGGCCTGGCCTCCATGAATTAAGGATTGAATGGAACTAACAATTTAATGATAACGATATGAAACTGCTAACATACCTTTGCTTCTGAACACAAAGTTTGTATTGTTCTTGTTCCCATCTGGAAGTTTCTAATCTGAAAATGCAAAATGCACTATTGAAACTTCTAAGTTTAAATCTGCAGCCCTTTATAATGAAGACTACATTAAGGGGTTTTTCGAAGGTGCGTTTTCAAACTGATTCTGTGACAATCAGAAAATCATTTGTAATATTACATGATGTAGGAGATAGCTTTCTGCATATTAGACTTGTAATGATCACATAATCAGTTGTTTGAGTGTGTAGATGATTCTCATTATTAAAAAAAAAAAAAAAAAACAGATAATATAACACAAACGTTTAAACTATTTTTTAAACATGATTTGTTAACAAACTCTTTGAAATTTGTTGTATACGATTTCGATAATTATATTAATCTCATAGTATTGTTAATAATAATACTGTGGACAAGTGAGAGGGATAAATAAGTAATCATAATACGAAACTGATTTAACCAAATGATCATAATGATGATCACTATATCCACTCACTAAATGGATTCCCAGACTGCCTTACCAGTTGAATGATAAGCTGATTGTGGCCCTGATAGTGGGTTTCTAGGAACTCAAAAACTGCAAAAGGCTCAAACATCAGTGACCAATAAGACATAAGTCGCAAAACGTGATGTGTCACCTACATACCTTTTAAAAAGGAATCGACAAACTTCCCACCATACTTAACAGCCATTGTACGAACGTTAACCTACAAAAAAATTCAGATTAGAGTTGCATAACCTGAAGCAGTGAAATAAAATGAGCCTTGCTTTGTAGGTACCTTATCATGAGTCCTACAAATATTGATCAAGGATACAACTACATTTACAGATCGGTGGAGCTTCTCCAGAAGTATTTGCACCTCATTTGGTTGAGGAGCAGCCCTTGATTTATTTAGTTGAATAGCTTCTTTAACCTAATGTGAAATGTTACATTGTTAATTGTTACAGCTTTTTACATATGACTTTTGAATTGAATAAAAACGATGTGCTACCAGCTTGCCAAGTATAATGAGGTTTTGCTCATGCTGCAAATTATACACAACCTTTTATTAGCAATCTATATGAGAAGCATTTGGAAAACATTTAGAGAATCATGAGAAGAGAAGATGCCTACCAACTCTCTGTACCAAACACCAAAAGTTGAGGAACAAAGAGTTGTAAAACCATGGCTATGATTTTCCGCTGTTGTTCTGCTTGAAGAGGATACCTGACACCAAAAGAAAAGCACAAAAGGAACTGCTTTCAATAGACCTCCAAAACGGAGTGTAGTATATGTGCATGATTTATTAAGAGACAATCCTTACTAACTGCTTTAGAAATTGTGTTCAATCAGCAATACCATTCTATAGATGATGAAAACTATGTGAAAGTAAGTAGTTATTAAGTTCGGAACTTTGAAAGTATTATCTGTAGCTTAATTTGATATTATCTATTAGTTGTTATGGTCAAAAAATAAATGTTAAGTTGGACATTATATATAGGTCAAGAAGTGGGTTAACAATGCGTTATATAGCACTAAAAGTAACATTCGGTATAATCTTTGACCAAAACAGTTTTTTACACCAACTCGTTTATTGTAACAAACACTAAAAAGCAGATTTATACTCACTGTAGGCAAAATCGAGCACGCAAGTTTGTCAAGTGATTCAGATGTAGACTCGCAATTTTCCAAGTAAATGTGAACAATCTTCTGCACCATTTCTCCCTGATAGATACAGAAGAAGCATGACCATGGAAAGTTCAATATATAATAAAAAAAATTGAAACCAGATAATTAATTTTTTCTATAAGAATTAAGGAGAACATAGAGATGTACCTTCCCCTTCCAACCATTTTCAACATCCTCATGCCAATCATGACTCAACAGTTTGTGAGCAGAAGAGCTGAGTTTGTTGCGCAAAGTGACAATGAGTTCTTGAATGACAGCCATTGTATGTTTACCAATTCCCCCAAGAGGCTTGTCAAGGACTTTTTGGAGAGAAATAACTACTGACTCCAATGTCAGTACGGCTTCAAAAGCAAGCATAAATGAGAAAGGGAGTGCTGCAAAAAATGATCGCCATGCAATAAGAACCCTTTCAGCAACTGACTTAGGGTGACTTCGGCCCATTTGGCCTTGGCCATTTTCCTTTTAGAAAACTTTTTACTCCCTCCGTCACATTCTAGATGTCCACATTACTACTTCGGGTATCCCAAATAAATGTCCACTTTCATGTCACAACCAAACGAGTTTCTAGATGGAAATGATAAGATTTTATTGGAGAACAGTGTGATGATTACACATTTATAAAACTATGTGCATTTTTAAAGATGACAGTTATAATGGGACGCAGGAGTATTTGTTTTACCCACTTGACCAGCTAGAGGTAAACATAACCCAATCAACCCAGTATAAGCAACTAAGTTGAAGTGCCAACTCTAAGAAAAACCATACCTACATCCAGAACTCCTTCTAGAAACGTATAAACACCATCATACAAACAATCTAGGTCTCCTGTTGATGATAAAGACTGGATGCCTGAAATGTCAGAGACTTTTTTGGGCTGAAAAGACTTAAGCAGATCCAAGAGAGCAGATTGTTTCGACAGTATAAGATCTGGATAGGTCAACATCTGTGCTGGATCCAAAGGGAAAAGAACAAAAAAGAATTAGTATGAAGAAATTGATCAAATCATGGAAATACAAAGCTTCAAACCTGATAAAGAAGAAAGGAAGAAGCGTAGTAGATACCTTGCTGAAGCAATAAAGTGTCTCTTTGACAGCTAAGCTCGAGACAGATGGTACAGAAACAACCATGTTGATTATATCTGGATTACCAGCCATGGAAGATTGATCCCTCCAATGTGCTTGGCACATTTCAGAATCTAAAAAGCACTTTATAAGATAAAAGAAAGAACTTTAAAGCCGTACTGAAGGACATTCAATTAATTAATGTTAGAAATTACCATGCTCAAGTAATAAAATAGCAGAATCCAGGTGCCTCCTCAGAGTAGGAAACAATGTCTGAATCTTGTTTACAAACTCAACTGCTGTTAGTTCACTTAAACCGGAAGGAGTGGTCAAGGATCTGGGTGATGTTGGTTTAGGAGTAAAATATTCTATCTTGCTATGAAGATCGCGCAGGAGGTAAAGATACACAGGTAACTACAATATGAAATCCACAAGGAAGAGAATAATTAAGCTGCAGGTTAATCAATGCGAGAGAAGTGAAGGGGTAGCATGCAGTAGAGGTGGCAACAACGGGGGGTGTCAGGCAGGTTAAGTAGCAAGTCAAAATGGGTATATTGCTCAAATGATCAAGTCAGAACGCGTTGCTTGACCCAAAACCTTTTTTGTCCAAATATTTGAACTTTTTATAAATACTTAGTTTATCAAATATAATTACAATAACTATGGTTTTATGCATTACAACCCACTTTAGACGACTTTTGACCGATTTAACATGCTTTTTTTGTTGCTATTTCTCATTTTACCCACTTTACACATCAGAATTAATATAACATGAACCCACCCATTTATAAGTAACTGAGATGTTACCACTTCTACCATGCAGTGGAAAGACATACCTCACACATAGGATCTGCACAACAAGAATCAACGACCTGCATTCATTTAACAATAAACAAGGACATAAGGCAGCTTCATACTTTGCTCAAGACTGATTCACGAAAACCTTGAAAGATTTATTTAGTCACGTAATTGAATAGCACCCAAACCATAGATGACAAAATCCCAGACGTAACACACGACAATTGAACAATATTTAACTTTAATCAAGATCACTGAATAGGAATAGATAACTGACCTTTGAATAAGACAAAATGAAGAAACAATCAACCAAAAGAGGTCTAAATTTATATCGTTGAGCTTCTAAAAGCTTAGCAGCTTCAGAAATCTCAATACAAGTATCTACAGATTCATTGGAGTTGCTGGTAGAACACGCTGCTGACTCAGATTGACTGGTTGTAGAGGGCATGGCAGTAGAATTTTCATTTGCAACATCTTGGCTATTTATTTCACCTGCTTTCTTCGATGTTTCAATAATTGTAAGCTGAGTTGTATTATTTCCTTGGGTCCCAGAATTGTTTGATGATTTTGAGGGCACCTTATCCTTTCTCTTGCTCTTTTGGGAGGATTCTTGATTTGTTCTCACTTGCTCTGTATTCTTTTGAATACGAGCAGGCTGACCTGAACAAAAGGTTGAGGACAGCTCAGGTAAGGATAAAGGACACTCTTTGAGTGTCTTATTCAACAAGCTCTCAAGAAATCTGCATTATAAGAGAAAATTAAATCAAATCAGCTGAGATGAAAAGATACGTAGGATATATTAAAGCAAACTTCAGGCAGTTGCTACCATTTCTGCAGCACAAATCAAATGGACAAATGACATACTAGTGTCTTTCAATTATAATTTCTAAAATCCATATATGATGCTTAAGAACATAGAGTATTGGACAAAACTGTACCTCCAGAACATTCAAAGTGGGCTACTTTATATGAAAAGGTACCAAAGAGTATTCGAAAGACAGTAATAAGTACTATGTGTAAAACTCAACACACTTCCACATGAAATAATTTTCAAAGATTCAAGGTGATATATGGAAACAAAATAGTAACAGAAAGGTTTTAGCCTCTGTATTTGTGCATGTTCTTTAAACTGAAATCCTTTATAAATCATTTAATCGAACATGGATATTAGTTAGAACATGCACAAGTTCTACATCATTAAGGGGAAGTTTAAATATTTGAATACTAGTCAAAACCTCTAAGAAAACAATCACTTAAGTCAAAAGCTTCATTAAGAATTTGGGGAGGGTCCGAGGGAGCAAAAAGTCGCAAAAAGGTGGAACATCAAAAACAAAACCTTGCATAATTTACAAACAATTCATGTTCTATTGTGAGGGTTCATATCAACTTACACAAGGTTCTTCAAGCGTTTCAAGATCTTGGTGACCATGTCATCCTTTGTAGCTTGGCTTATGCAGTCATAGTTTCCGGCAACTTGTGTACAGAAGGCATTAAGCTATTTAAGATTAGAATTAATGTCATCCAAGTGAATACTATATAATTTATTGTCTTGCTTCGATAATATTAGATTGTCAAATTGACCATCATACTTGGTTTGACATGTGACCAAAGAACTTATTATTTAAATATTTTGTGAATGCACCACTTACGATTAAAACTCTTAGTAACAACCCATAGTACATACTAGCCTGTTAACAATCAACCATGAAGTCAAAGGCCAGTTTTCTTGTAAAAACAAATGCGAACACAAATATCCTTACGATTTATCGAGTTTCTGTAATATGTTGCTTTTTCTGGGCTTATAACCCTTCTTTAAAATAATAATAAATGAAAACTAATCAATTAAGTCGGAAACTAATAGCCAAGTAAAGTGATCAATTTTTGAAATAATTATATCGGTCAACAACATCAAACATCATAACTTACTAGCTCTCTGATCCAATTAATTGCATAATAGAGAGACAGGCAGACAACATGCTTCTGCTTTCTATTTAATGACTGCCAAGACTCTAAGAAAAGCTGCAAAACCAATGCAAGAAGATATTTTAGTAAGTCATTTTTGTTGCATATCTGATTAAATAATGGAAAAGAACAAATGTATTAGCTTGCTCAATAAAAGAAGAAAGCAATGTCAGACACAGGATCTTTGAAGAGAGGGGTCACCATTATCTTATTAAAAAATATTGGAGAAGGGTATATTAATTTTCAATATAATGTAGAGTCATTTCCATAAATACTCGGTTATGTGATATTATGTTTATAAAAACTGTTTGTCATGAAATCGTGACTTGTTAGGTTGAAGACACTCACAGAAATTGGAGACAGTTCACACATAACCTTCAACTTATAAAGCTTAAAGAATTTGAGTAGAAGTGAAAGATCAGTAAGATCCTAGAAATTAACCTTAGAAGAAGGAAGGTGTATAGGACAGCCGAGAAGTGCGTCAATTCCTGCAAGAGACCCCTGATTTCCCAACCTCTCCATCTGGATAAAGTATTAGACGTCAGCAAGCTGAAATTATCATACAGAAATAAGGTCAACACGGAGTCGTATTTTTCAAGATGCACCTACCACGGAAAGCAAACGGAAGTTAGCAGGAAGAGTTTGTAGTGATGTTAACCTGCAGTGTACAAATTTAGTGATCTATTCATAGGAAACAGATGCATAAAAACAGACAAATCTTACCGTTTGTTCAAGATATAACAGATTAAAAGAAAATGCCTGATATACAAAAAAAAAAAGTTCTATTGTGGTTTTACTTAGAAAAATTCAATATATGCCAATTCAAGTACATAGCATATATCTGGGTTATTCTAGGATATAACAGCCATATATATAATCTGTAAAAGACAAATTGATATTTGATAGAGCTTCTCCGTTAACGTCAATTTCACAAAAATAACGGATGAAAGACTATACAGTCAACTTAAGTTTTAAAGAGTGTTTTTAGTCCTTACTGGTTCATATAGTGACATGCTGAACACGACTTTAAGAACGAACGAAAGATATTACCTTGATGATGAGGAAGCCAGTGGCAATAAGTTCATGCAAATTGGAGATATATCTCCATCCAAATTCATCCATAGCTCCCCTTCATAACAAGAAAAATAATACACATTGTTTGGTTAAACCAATAGATTTAGGGCCACAAAAGGCATATCCCAGTGACTCACCTTCAAGACCACAATACAAGTCAGAAACAGGCAGTTTCCCACTTTCTAAGTCAGATAAAAACATGGATTCAAACTCCCCGACGAGTTGGCTAACCCTGCACATAGGAGTGCTAGATATTCAATATAATATATCTTTTAGAGAACTGTTTGTTCCATTGACTAGCCATATTATCTTATATGTACAACTTAAATAAAGATAAGCATGAGCATGACAAGACGTTAAATAAGTACAATTCTTAGCTCAACACCTCAAGATGGAGCATATCATTAATTTATCATCATATAACTCACCGTTCCATGATTGCCGGATGAAGAGTTTCTGAATCAAGAATGGCAGATAGTTCATCGTAAAAGAGAATTAAAGATATTGGCAACTGTTGGCAAGAGTCCAAGGATGTCCTCAGAAGTTCTAGAGCCTCCTCATGGTTCAACTTCTACACATAGATTTCCCGACAAAAGAACAGAAAAATCCACAAATTAGTGATATACTCCGTAGTAATGTTACGAGTCAAAAGAAATTCTCAATGACTGTTTTTCTGATTATAGTAAGCAACTGGATGTTTCAGACTTCGGGCTTAAGTATACGCACAACACATACTTGTTAACGTCAACGTCACTCGTACCTGTGATGAAGACGAGTTGGAGATATCATCTGTCTTTCCAAGATGGGACAATATTTTTAAGGTACCAATTAGACCCATCTTCTTGTACTTGAATTCTGGATTACTGACCTGACAGTCAGATAGTTATATGACTCCAATGTGAAGAATACTCGACTTGAAAACTAAAGTTACAAAAATAATGATTGGGGAAATATATTTTAAATAACTAGCAACTAGTTTTACCTGCTTCCTTACTATCATAAAAAGTTCGTTAGCAATAGATGACCCAAACGATTCTGTGTTAGACCGTGCAGACCGTGACAAAAAACAGAAAACATCATACGCCTGCAAAACAAGAATCCAGGTAAGTATGCAAGTGAAAATGAACTTTATTGTAAAAAAAAACATATTTGTAACCTTATGCAAGTTTTCAGTGCTAAACCCTTCCATATAATCTAATATGCCTGCATATTATGAGAAGTAACATGTCAGGTACACTTCGACATTGGAGTAAAAGTGAACAACCAAATTATACATATTAAGAAGTTATGGTACACCAGTTATATAAGAACAAATTGGAATTAGTTCTTGGGAGTACGTAGAGGCTAGCAAGACCATAGCCTCTAAAGCTGAACTGACTTCAAATGGAATGCCAGAACCCACATGGGCTACCAATGCCCCTAAGACCTGTAAATGCCCACAAGCAGGTTACTTTCTTTCCCTCAAATTACAATAGCATGTATATGCAAAATGCTGTTATGGCTTATGGCAGCTTACTTCCTGTCTTGAGTAAGTATCTGGAAACCCCTCAAATAGGTACTTATACATCTGAATGCCAAATTTGCTTGTCTTCTGTTCTTTGCAAGCCAACAAGTATTCCGACAATAGCAAAAAGGAGCCAAAGTGATCCTAAAATGAAAGAACAAGAGACACAGAATAAGCTCAGGTGGAAAGATAGCAACTTTCTATAATTCCTAATTAACAACTCCCTCGTTGCTAGCACATGTAATTGACATCGTACCTTTACCAATTCCTTGTTACCAAAGATGCATTGCTCAAACAAAACATCCTGGATAGAGCCTTCAGTGATTTTCTTCTTTAGTAGCTTTTCAACACTCTTTTGCATAGATTCACAGTTTTTAAATATAAGCATCAGCAACCAAATGTCAATCACCTTATGATCCTGGGGTTTATCAATATGCTGAAGTTCTTTTAGTATTTCCTGGCATAATATCTACAAGCATCAACATACACAGGAAGCCGTTATCCAATTAATTCATTATGTAATTTAAAAAGAATCCTTGTATAAGTTCTTTTAGTATTTGCAGTACATTTTTAAAGCGAAGACTGGACCCCAAAGCATCAAGAACGGAAGCCTCAACATTATTTACAGCCGATTTTCCCTTAAGTTTATTGTGCTTGGTTGAACGAGTATCAAAGACTCCAACCAGCTTGTACTGTTCACGGAATTGTGAGATTATTCTTCGGGCATTTGTTGGTGTTGCAGAAAGCAATAAAAACCTGAGTAGGTAAGGCAACTTTTCTGCTTCAATCGTTCGAATACATGATAATGCTATTGTTATAACCTTCAAAATAATCAAACACGTACATATATTAAAAATTAGTCCAAAATTACACACACACACACACACACACACACATAAGCAAGCACGTAAAGCAAACAACCTTATCTTGTAACAACTCATCCAAATTAAGACTCGAGAAGCAATCAATAACAGCAACTGTAGCAGTTGAATCATCTTGCAAAACCTTCTCAAGTGAATCAACCACAATCTTATTATCCGTATCTCCCATAACCTCAGGCAACGATCCAATAATCTCTCTCTTCAGGTTAGGGGGACAAATTGACAACACTTGAAACAAACTCTCCGTAAACACCTCAGAATCCACTAGAAAATCAAGCCATCTGAACTGATTAATTATCAACCTAGCTATATCCTCATCCAAACGCAAACTAGGTGTTGTGTGGTTTCCATAATTATCATTATCAAAATACTCAGGAAGTTTCTCAAGCAACATCTTCTGAAGACTTAATTGTATACAAGGAATCAATAATAGCACCCTAACTAAGCTATCATTTCTTCCATTACTAATATTATCGCGTTGCGAAGGTAATAAAACCCTGCATGTACAAAATTAGGGCTTACTGAATATAATGATAAGTGATAATAAATATAATTTCGTAAGTTTTTATAAAAATTAAACCTGCGGAGATCGTTTTGATTGTCGATGTAAGCCGAGAATCCAGCGAGAAACTGCGACCGCATATCGGAATCAGTTGATAAGCGAGTTTGGAGATGGTGGCGGAGTTTGTGCAAGTCAGCAGGGAGACAAAGGGGACCAGCGGCGTTGATTAATGTACAACCGGAATCTGCCAGGATTGAAGTCATTTTATCGATTGGATTTAGGGTTTGTGATGGAGGTGGTGGTGGTACGGTGTCGTTATGATTAGTGGCGGTGGAAGTGAGAGTAGGTTTGGGGATTTTGGAAGGGCGGGAGATTGGTGAAACGAATGATTTTGAAGGTCGTTTGTTACGGAGAGGGATTTGATCGTTACGAAACGACATTTTTGGTGGTTGACGAACTGTTACGGCGGAGGAGCGGCGGAGATATGGTTTGAAGGTGAATACCGTAAATGGGTGAAGAAAAATGGCGCTAAAACTTGCGAGTGTTTGTAAATTTTCGGAGTCCTGGTGACTTGAAAACTAGAAATCAAGAAAATTTGTATAACACCGCTCTCCAAACAAAACTAAACACTAATTTTGACGATAGTAACACTAAATTTTTTTTTAACTCTATCATATTTTTCAATTCACAAATACATGTGTATTTTTAAAATATAATTTTAATTAAAATATATTTATTACTTAAATAGAAAATATTACATTAATTAATTAAAATAAAAAGAACAATATATTTATAATAATAAATAATAATTTTAAAAAATAATACAATTAAACTACTAAAATTTAAGACAAGTAAACAACTAAAATTAAACTAGTAATCTAGTCCTCGTTCGCATAGTTGTTAGACTTATACGATACCTGAGACGTCTCGTACGAGTCGAGTCATAAATGCATAAAACATAAGGACTCGTTTTTTGACTTGTAAAGTACCAAGACTCGTAATCTAACTCGCAAAATTGCACTGTATTGTAAAAGATGAGTCAAACTCGTGTATCACATGGTTCAAAATGTGGTTTACTTTATTATCCAGCAGTTAATTAATTCACATCTAAACTGCAAAAAATCAGTCTGAAACATATTAATAAATAATAAAGTACTTAAGGAGACGATTGTCCGGAACTTCAACATC
The DNA here is from genome assembly GCA_963921325.1 of Logfia minima. Lineage (NCBI taxonomy): Eukaryota > Viridiplantae > Streptophyta > Magnoliopsida > Asterales > Asteraceae > Logfia > Logfia minima. Next base: position 11,681,666 of record OY992770.1, on the reverse strand, counting down.
TGGCAATTCGTGTTTTGAGCCTCACATGTAGTGTAACGGGATGTGAGAGGAATTGGAGCACGTTTGATCACATATACTCTAAAAAGAGAAACCGCTTGGAGCAACAACGGTTGAATGCTTTTAATGATTGTGAAATACAATATTAACCTTGATATGAGACTTCAAAAGAGAAAAGATAGAAGGGAGACCTATGATCCGATATAGTTGTCGGACATGGATTCTAATGATGAACGGATTACCGAGAAGGAGGATGCATGTCTCCCTGAAGATATCTCATGGATGGAGTTCATGAATGCTTTCAAGATGATGACGGAACTAGTTCACGTAAAAGAAAGAGAGGTAAGATGTACACTAAAACGTCTATCATATAGTATATTATATCTAATAATAACGAATTTTAAATGTTTGTAGGACCAAGGAACTTGAACAAAGTTCCCGTTGCTAATAATAAAGGAAAAAGTCAATGTGTAGAGTAAGATGATAACAATGAACGTGTGGTTGACGATGAAGAAGATGATGAAACCATATTACATGAGAAAACCATCATTCTAGATGAAGATGATGACCTCTTTGACCCCGAAGCTTAGCTAAATGATCTTAGCAAGTCCTTTTATCATTTGCTTTATTACTATATCGCTAGTTGTATTTTTTTGAAGATTATATGCGCCATTTTGCTATTTTGTGGTGCTTGGATTATGATGACTTGAAACTAGCGAAATTGTAATATTATAGTAAATGTGCTTATATTATCAACTAATATTATGTTTTTACGTACATATCATAAATTTATATATATACAAAAATGATTGATTATGACTCTTACGAAACGAGTCACGATTCAAAATTCGAGAAAAAGAGTCACGGTACGAGTCACGAGTCGACAACTATGCTCGTTCATGTCTTTGTTGTGGTGATGTTTAAGCATTATTAAGTACGTGTTTGATATAATTTTGGTATAAAATAAGTAGAGATGGTGATAAATGTGTGTGAAATAAAGTTGTAGTTGTATGTATATATAGGTTGTTTGAGATTGGAAAATGGTGGTATTAAAATTAAAAAAAAAAAAAAAAATTGTGTTTTTATGAAAAATGGTAACATTACCATTTTAAAACGGTAAAAAAACTAATTTATTTTAATTTTAATTTTATTGACAGTTGAAAAAAACGCTTTTTTTTTTACCGTTTTTAGCTTCCGACGTCACACACCATCGTCCTTGCTCCGTTTCGCCAAAAACGAAAACCACAAGAACGACACCCAAGAAGGTGTCGTGCCTATTCGTCATTTTGGAGAAGCATCGAAGACGAAAATATGGGATCACCATACACATCAGTCTAATATCTATATCTATACTTCTATACTATATATTATAAAGAGTTTTAGCTAAAAGTATTAGTATCTTAAAAGGGAGAGATAACAAATTACTATTATACCCTTATAATTATCTTATTTAAACTTTAAACATTTAAAGTCAATGCAGTTAATTATAAGTTTCAATATATCTTAGTTAATTTTGGTTACAGATGATGTAAACCCATCATTATTATTTTTATAACTAATAAAAATATGACATAACTTTTGTATAAGAAGTTATCTAAGTGCTAGAATCGATTTTGGAAGTCAGGCGGTATCAAAAGTCTATGTCTGTGTTGAAATCGAATTCGAAAGAAAGCATAATCAAAAGTTTTGTCCAAGTGTTGAACTCAAATTGGGTACTCAAAGCATAATCATAAGAAATTGTCTAAGTGTTAAATACCACAATTTTTGTGTCTCAATGTTGTTTGAATTTCAAGATTGTTGTGTAACAGTGTTTAGAATTTTGAGATTAAGTTTGTAATTTCTCAAGAAATTTTTTAAAAATGTCTTGAGAAGCACTAACAATTGGTTCAAATGACAAAGCACCTATGTTGTTTAGAGATGATTACTCGCAATGGAAATGTCAGTTTATAGATTTCATCGAAAGGCAAGATGATTAAGAATTACTCGTGCAATCACTTTAAAAGGGAGAGAAACCGTTTTATGCTAACATGCAAGAGTTACCAGAAAACACACATGCAATTGATAAAGCATGGGTTCCTCATGATTCATATGTTGACTCGAGATATTAAAGAAGTCAACTACCCACTAAAGAATGCACAAACGCTTCCCTGCCACTCAATATCCTCTCAATAGGATATTGTTTCAATTCACACAGAGACAAAACATGTAATATATCGACATCCCCCTCGGGAAATGTTGGTATTGAAGAAGGAGGACAGTCTTCCCCAGTCCCCGAACCTAGGACCGCATGATCGAGTCTAAAACCTAAAAACATGTATAAACATACAAGACATGTGATACATAAAAGTTATGTTGATCTTGATGTTTCAGCCATCGATCCTCGTGTATTTAGCGGAACTTCCATAAAATTATCACATAGTGATATAATTTGAGGATCTGAAGGAAATCCTACCAATACTATCATCATGCCAACACTTAACGTAAGTCACACCAATATTTCATTAACCTGTTTTTGTTACAGAAACCCATTTTGATGTACAGATGAAAGAAATGAATAAGAAGTTAGATATGTTAACTCGATTACATAAAGAAAAGTCAACTACCACGGTTGAAGAAATGGCAATTGACGATCTGAAATCAACGTTACTTGCTAGAATTCTTCAAGATTCAAACGCTGCTGAAAGATGTTCATTTGATTTCTTTATTAAGGACTCATGTTACGATTAGAATCTTGTAAATCTCAGGCTAGAGGAAATAAACGATCACAAGATGATCATGATGATGTTAATCTTGAGGCGGAGAACCAGCCTAAGAGATTGAGGATTCGAAAAATTGAAACGGCTAAACAATCAACAAAAGAGATAGTTCCACAAAAGTTGTAAGTAAGAGTCAAGGCAGTGACAATGGCAAAGCAACAAAGGGAACATAAAATAAGTTAATAAATTTGGATGATGATTAGGGATATGTGATGGAGATAAGTTAATCATATACTGAAGATGTCTTGATAGTTGAAAAGCTGATAAGACGATTGTAGTAGATTGGCAACAATTGATACAGTCAGAGGTGATTGAACAAGATACAATGGATATGAGTATGAGCCAAAACCAGTAGGTGATGTTCATGAATATGATGAAAACATATTTTTTGCTCCAAATGTGTGAATGAGGAAATGTTTGAGGGATTCTGAAATTAAAACTTTACAGATTAACAAATTGAACAAGAAAATCAGACAACAGAAAAAGATCCTTAACATCTAAGTATACAACAAGATAATTAGATAGAAAATGTACAACAAGAAAGACATACAATTCAATATGGTAGCATAGTTCAATGAGAATTTGTGATGATTGACAACTTGATGCATAAGAGAATTGGCACATCATTCCTTGAAGATGAAGTTAACAAGATATGGTCAAAGAAAGTTCACGAGTTAGAAGAAGTTGTAGTACATTGGGTTGCTTTCTTTGATAAAAGGTATCAGGCATAATACTTGGTAATGATTAGAGCTCAAAAACAACCATCATGGCAAGTAAAATAAAGTCATAGGATAATACATTAAGGAGTATTGGAATTACAAGAATTACAAGAACGACAAGAGTTTAGGCTCCAAGACCAGTGGCATTTTCTATAGTTTGGTGGCAAATAGATTCACACACACGTACAATAAAAGAAAATAAAAAACTCGTATGTATAAATTTAGAAAAATATTTTCGACCTCTGCATAGAAAAAGAAAAAAACCTACTATTAGAAAGTTAATCCCTTTTCTCTCTTAAAAGAAAGTCATAATTAGTTCTATAAGTCAATCTTAACCGTTGGATGCATTTTTTCGATTGTGATCTCACCATTAATTATAATTAGTCAAATCGATAAAGTCATTGATATTCTATTGAATGCTGAGAGTTCAAAAGAGAATATTTTTTTTGTGAGAATGAGAGAACCAATAAGAGAGCTCCATTTGACAAAAAAACACTTTATCCCATGTTCTTTTTTATTAAATATCTAAAAAACGGTTAGTTGAAAGATTATAAAAATTACACTATATAAGCAACATTTATTTCTTTTCGATTAGACATCTCACATGATATACTTTCGACGAATTCTTTTCCCATCTTTCGGTGGGTTTTGTAAACGACTAATTACCTATAAACAATATAAATTTAAGTATTTTTATATAAATGACTCAATTACTAAAAAATTGATGTGTATTTTGTATAATTACATAGTAAATAAACTAATAAAAATTTGAAGAAACACATTCGAATACAAGAGTTTATTTATTAAAAAAAGAATCACAAAATTATCGTTTTTACATTGATAGTTTCTCTTTATTAGGAAATTTGTATGGAAAATACAAATTGAACACGTAATCTATTTTCTAATTTTCTTAGACTTTTTCTTTATGAAATATAGAGAGATATTTCTATTATTAAAATGCATTTACTGATTTCATATCCTGCTAGATAATACATCTTTTCCTTTTTGTATTTTCATGTTTGGTATTTGAAAAACATATCAATCAACTATATGAATATTCGACAATAAACATTTAACAGTTGTATACTCTAGAAGAAAAACGAAAAATAGTATAACCAGTTATATTTCTTCTTTGAATGGAAACCCAAAGACCCAAAAGCCCAAATTGATGACCGAGCCTGATTATGAAGGGTTGACTATATTCACAGCTTCCCAAGACAATGTTGGCCTGCCGTTGGACATGGTCACACGCGCATTACTTCCGGCAATTAATTACACTTAATTAATTAAAATATAATTTGCGTACTATTAACTCCTCAAACTACTCACACTTGTCACAAGAACCCCATCATTCCATCGTTTATATCCACGTAAATGAGAGTGTAACGTCTTATATCCACGTACTATTAATACTCCTTTGTACTTTGTACACGTCTAGCTATTAACTAGATGTAAAAAAACTAAGAAATAAACAAGTTGGGTAATCAATAAAATATCTCACTAATTCTCAAGTAACATTCTTAGGAATATTGAGTTACTATTGTCAATCAACACTTTCATTCTTCGTTCTTATAGGACTTATAATATCATAATCAAAATATTAAGTTCAATTTTCACGTATTGTACTTTAGATTAAATAAAAGTTTAACATAAATATCTTGTCTAACATAGCATGAAGTTGCCCGTATCATAAAATAACCTCGTCATAAAAGATTATAAACAATTTTCTTTAATTTCTTATAAGAGTTGGTAAAGACATAAGTTAAGAGTTGTTGAAGAACATTAATTAAAGTGTAAAATTCTATAAATATTTAAAGTTAGAATTGATATATTATATAATCATAAAAAAATATTCAAGAGTTTATTAAATGAATATATTAATTAATTGAAACTTTGAGTGTATTTAATGACCTTTAAACTTATTTAGCCAAACCCTTTCTATAATTAACATCACTAGCAAAGAATATGATTCCTCATGAATTTAACTAAAATATGAGTCAACTGTAAAATGCAGGAAAAAAATATAGGCTATTTTAGCTGTTGATTTCTGTAATCAAGAGTTTAGGTTCGAAATACTGTATTTTACATGCACATTACATTTTATGTAAAATGTAGTGTTATTAAGATGCAACGAATTTAACCGTTGTTGATGACATAAATCAATAGTTAAGATCATATAACCTTCATTCCATCAAAATGCAGAATTCCTTCAAAACTTAACCCTTCAATTAATCAAAAATTAAATTTAACAGTTTCAAAAATTATTAATCAATCAATTAGACACCATATGTACTTCTAATTTTTATTAAAAACATAAACATAAAAACAAAAGACAAGGAAGAAAGGTCACATAGAAAAGTTAGGAAATAATTCAGATTAAATCAATTTATTTCCATGCAAGTGTTTACTCCTACCTTCTATTTTATTTCCTTACATTTGTAAATTGTAATTTGTAAAAACATTTGGGGTTCAAAGTGTATGTTTAGTTGTATAAGCTATACACAAAGTACCCGCCAACCTCGGACTCCTTCAAACCCCTGTAAAGTTGTAACCATTTATAACGCCATTTTTCTCCGACTTTTTCTCAATTTCCAGAAATAGTTGAATTTTCACACCTCAACATTTCATAATGTTACGTTCAAAATCCAGGTACTAATTTTTATTTTCTCTCTGTTTTTCTTTTCTTCTGATTATATATATATATATATAATATATATCTGATCAAATTTAAGACGTTACATTTCTATATATTTTTAGTTATAGATCTGGTTATTTGGAAATTGGACAAAAGAAGAATTCATCAAAATCGTATTTAATACGAAGTATTTCTGGATCGAAGATTTGTAGAGGTGATGGTCTTACATCACAAGTTGATAAAGAAGCTTTAGTTTCTGTTGATCGCAAGTCAATTAGTTTATCTGAGGTATTAATTTTAAAATAAATCTCCAATTTAATTCAATTGGTCGTAAATTTACAATAATTTTATTGATTTGTGATTTTGTTATGTAGAATCGGATAGTTAAGGCTGCAATGATGCAAAAGCAAATGAGTGAATTAGATGAAGAGTTGAAGAACACAAAAGTGAGATTAAATGAAGTCGAAACGGAAAGAAATCGATTAGTTAATGAGGTTAAGGAGGTTAAAGAGTTAGCGAATGCAGGTTTATCGGCGAAAAAAGCAGAACAAGTGTTTAATGAGCTTAAGAGTGTAAAAGACTCGTTGTTGAGCTCGAAAAATGAGATTGAATCGAGAGATAAAGAGATTGGTTTGTTGAGTAAAAGTGTCGAGTCAGCGAAAGTGTTCGAGGTTAAGTTGAAGGAAAGGGATTCGGATCTGGAGAAATTGAAGAAAAGGATTAAAGAATTGCAAGATGAAGTTGAGAAAACGAAGCAATCGGAGTCAAATATGTTTGAATCGTTGATGCTTCAAACGAGACAAATCGAGCAAACGAAGATGGATTTAGAAGAGTCGAAACTTGAAGTGATTACGCTTAATGAGAAGATCGAAAATCTACAAAGAGGGGGAAAAAATGTTTCGAGAGGTTCAGGATCGAGTGTAGGTCACCGGGGTAATTTCGATGCGTCTCTTGAGACCAAAGGTTTAAGAGATGAGATAAAAATGTTGAAAAATGAAGTGAAGTTAGCGACGGAAGCTGAGGAGAAGAGTAAGAAAGCGATGGATGATTTAGCGTCGGCGTTAAGGGAAGTAGCGACGAAAGCTAGTACAGCTAACGAAAAACGTAGACAAACCGAGGAGCAAGTAACGGATTTGAAAAGGGAAGTTGATCGCTTAAATGAAGAACTTGAAGCACAAACGGAAACATCCGAACGATTAAGAGTTGAAGCTGAGGAATCAGTTTTAACATGGACAGCGAAAGAAATGGGGTTTATAGGTTGTATAAAGAAAGCGGATGAAGAAAACGCTACGCTTAAACACGAGAATAATAAGTTAAAAGAAGCTTTACTTCAAGCTGAAACGACTACAAGAATCGCACGAGAAGAAGGTTTTAAGTTACGAGATATTCTTAAACAGGCATTGAACGAGTCAAACGTTGCTAAAGAAGCTTCTAGTATGGCGCGAGCCGAGAATTCAGAACTGAAAGATTTACTGGCCGAAAAGGAAGAATCGTTACATTTTCTAACGAAAGAGAATGAAAGATTAAGGATCAATGAAGTTGCGGCTCGTGAAAATGTGAAGGAGTTTAAAAGATTATTAGCTGCACAGGCCGAAGCTAATAAGCATTGTGACGATAATAAACACGAGGACGTGTTCAACTCGCCACTTTCGTCGCTCTATGAAGACCATCTAGAAGGAAGAACGACACCACAGCAAGCGTTTAGCTTCGAACTTGACAAACTGAAAATCTATAACAAAGATGAAGAAGACCACTTCTTTTATAGAGATGTTGAAAATGATGATGTTGCGGAAATTGTTAACGATGATCCTGAAAAGACGGAAGCATTAAAAGGGTCGATATTCGACACTACAGAGTCTCCAAAATCAGAACCGCAAACGCCAAAGTCGAAAATTCAGCACCGGAGATCTGCAACGGGCTTTGCTGATTCAGGCGGATCAGGTCACTCTGAAGAAGGGGACAACAATGCTCATAGTACCAGCAGTAATCATAATGAAGATAGTGAAAACAAGGGTTATATGTCCAGCCTTTATAGCAAAAAGAAATTGTTTCGAAAGATTGGGGAGCTTATCGTTGGTAAATCGTATGTTAAGAAAGAAGGGTCGACAGAACACGGCGAAGAACAGGCTAAAGAGCAAGGTAATGAACAAAGTAAATAACAAGGCAAAAATCAGGGTACAGAGCAAATTAAAGAACAGGTAAATTGATTGTTTTGTAGTAAGTTTATACATTGGATAGGCAGAGATTATAGTATGATTATAGGTTTTGGTTAAATAATATTTATAATTGGTTTCTTTCTAGTGTTTGTCACAAATGTTGATCATTCTCATTCCCACAATTTCTTGTGGATTTTGGTACGTTAAGATCACTGATCTCAATTCATTAGGAAAACACTATACTGGTACAAGGTCTCAATTGTCAACTGGATTGATTCAACTCATTTAAAATATGGCCTGCATACAAACACTTGGATAGCAGCAGTAGCAAGAGGTGCTGCGTTCACGTGGTAACCCTGTTTCAGGGATCCTTGATGACCTATACAGTACAAGTTACAACCAAACCGATACATCAAGCCAGCAACTCCCGATTAGATTTTAAAGTTCAAACCCAGGAAACCTCGAGTTCTCCGGTCTGACCAGATCAGACCACAGACAAGCCACTCCAGCAAGTCCTTGAAAAAGGGAAAAACCATAGTCAAGTCCATGAGAATTAGTACTAGTTATAAGATTTCTCGCATTTCGATATAAGAAACCACCAAATGCCTTGGCTCTGTCCTCATATATAGCATCCCCTGTTAGACGGTACATAGCAAGGAACACATAAGCATTCCCAGAAGTACCATCCGCAAGCCCTAATTTCTCCACCAACCCACTCTTCCACACCACTTCTCCTGCTTCAATTGCTGCATCCCGGAACTCCCGCTCATGTGGGAACACCTGGAAAAACAAACGGAATGCCGGTTTAGGTGTGTTAGTTTTAACCATTTACATCGATTTTGGGTTATGCTTAACTTCTACTTGGCCAAATCAGAAGTTACAGATTAACAGGAAATGGGTTAAAAAATTTAATCAGGTGAAAGTCGTCCAAAGTTTATTTTCAGCATGAACCTTTTAAATCATATTGTTGAAAAGAATCAGATCACTTAACAAATAACATAGTTTGTCTAAATCATGTTTAACACATTAACTGTTATAAAATATAAAAATAACATCTTTGGACAAAAGGCACTTTAGGTCATTCTGGACAGACTAGAAAAAAAATATTAAGCTTAACAGGAATTGGGTCAAATGAGTCAAAAGTCATCCAAAGTGCATTTTCATTGCTTAGAATCTTGATTTGTTTGATTCAAATAGTCATACATAATATACTTATTATTCATAGAAAACATGTAAAAATAGGTGCACAATTTTCCATCCCAACCCAATAAATTAATCCATTGACCCAAATCCATTTTGATATGTCACTCAACCCACCCTTAACTGCCCATTTTGCCAAGTCTACTTTTAGTAGTCATGTGCTGGAATCTGCTAAACTATTTACAACATGACTTTTCTAGCGGTTCACAAACCTGAGATGCCTTGCAGAGGGTTATAGCCATGCCACCTGCACCATGAGACCATTGCACCATATTGTCCCTTGGATTACCTTCGCTTGACGGGTAATTACCAGTATGTGGAAATCTCATACTCATCATGTATCTTAAAGTCTTCTTTACATCCTCTGCATCCTCTTCAGATAATGGGAAATGAAGCAATACATGCAATATACCAGCTAGTCCATGGGCTGCACCCCAGTATCTAGTCCCGTGCCATCTGTACATCAACGGGCACAAAACATGGTCAGATGCACCTGCCCTTCCTCCAGCTATTACTGCTTTGACTATAGGGTTGAGGAGATCCAGTGGAACTGTTTCTTGGCCGATATGTTTGTTTATAAATAAAGCGGCCCACAAGAACCCTGCACGCCCATGTAGAAGATCGTATGACATTCCGAAACCACCTTCCTCAGGTCCTGCGGGTAGCGCTTTCTCTTGTGCCAGCTGGCGGCAATCAATTCAAACCATAAAACAAATAAGCCATCTCATATGCTTCATATTATTAAATTTTCTAGAAACAATAACACTTAGCTCTACACATATATCCAATTTTGTTAGCAAAAAAGTTCTTCTTTTTAGCTATTTAGAAATAAGAGAAAAGTTCAATTTAAAATGCTAAATCTTTGAAGAATTGAGTACAAATAGAATTTGCTTATTTCAAATACCCATTTCCATCTTTTTTTGAAAAACTAAATATATCACAAACCGTGTGTCTAAAGATTATAAAAGTTACACCGTCATAGTCATTGTCTTTTTGTCTTTAATTAGAGATTTCACATTGTATACTTTCAACGAACTTTTTTTCCATTCTTAATGGGTGTGAATTTCGTGACATTAAATCATATGTGATTTAACGTTGATTAAAAATCAATTTAAATTAAATATGTAACTGTTATCATATAATAATATTACCAATTATAAGTTTAAAAATTACATGAAGATAATTCTATTTTACTAATAAAAATTGTTATCATAAGTAATTACAATTGTATTCACATATGATTAAATATTAAAACAGTGATCATTTGTGATTTAAGAGTAATCGTACATGTAAAATAAATATCAGATTTAATCGCATGTGAATTAGTATCTACCGGCAATAACTAATCACATATAAAATTTAAATTCAACTATAATTACATATAATTATATACAAAATCGTATGTGATTAAACATCAAATCCACTAATCATATGTGATCACAGGTAAAAATAAATATAATAATCCGAATCTTATTTATAATTATTCCTTTAAATATAAATTAAATTGGAATTATATATGAATTAACATATAACATTGAATTTAATCGTCTAACAATTCCATTTTATTTTTCATAAATCACACGTGATTATACACAAATCACATGCGAGTATGTGACTACATGTGGTGCGTTTTTAAGACCCGACAAAAAAAAGAAAAAAAAACAGTTTCCCAAAAGTATAGTTTGTGCGATCTCAAATCGAAAATAAAAAGATATTGAATGTGTAATTTTTATAATTTTTAGCCATAATTGAGAAATTTAATTTTAAAAATTCAAATGGAAGTGGAGTTTTGAATAAAATGGAGTAATTCTATTTGTTCTCTCATTCTCACTTTTTTGGCATCATACATTAAACCCACCTCTTAGAAATAAAACAACTCCCTCTTACATAGTTATGTTATATAATTCATGGAAGATTTTCTTATTTTGTTTCTACGAAATAGAAAAAGTGACTACTACATGATGTACGCCTGATGAAGTTATTTTTGTTTATAATATTTATCTCAGTCTCATGCTTATCTGTTATCTGCATGCATTTATTTCATAACTAGTAAAATATGCCATGAGGTATTATGTAACACAACATGTTAGAAAATGGCACGAGGCCTATTAAATATTAAATATCACATTATTTTGCAATATTATGTACCACAGTTCAAGCATCTAATCTTATATTTAACCCTGGTGGACAGGGGTATCAAACTGGGTCGGATCTGATGTACATAGTTGAGTCATGCTGTAGTTGGCTATATGTGGATCTGATGTACATAGTTGAGTCATGCTGTAGTTGGCTATATGTGGTATGCTGACATGCTTATGAGCTGTAAACCATATAATATGATTTAAAAATATTGCACATGACCCTATATATCAATAATCAATCATCTCAAATATTGCACAAGACCCTCACCATGTGAATGTGATTTAAAAAATGGCCTACCACCATTGTAGATAAAGAAAATATCGTATCTGTTGGAACACCTACAACTTTTAGACCACATTTGGACACCTCAAACACATAATATATTCGTTTCCCACTGGAATTAGTGCACTATATGCTTTGCGTTGTCCTTATCTTTTGATTCAAGGAAATCTACCAATAAGCACCATAAGATATAGGCACGTGTTTATATGATGTATATGCACACAAACGTACACATACACATCAATTATATTTTTTTCTGTCCGTGTAAGCTTTGGATGAAGATGACACATGATGACAAGGAAAAGTATTTGATTTACATTCTGTATACACATAAGTCGTTGTAGTATAGTGATATACATTCTGTAAGCTTTAAAATAATAAGGAATTGGAATGGACACTGATCTGTGTTCTTGGATATGCAAGTCGCTCCTAGATTGAACTTTAATGCAAATTCACATTTTCCCTAATTCTAATTATAGGAAAAGATTGGGCGGTAAAAATAGTCATTACCATAAGTGCAGAGTTTCTTTTACGGACCAAAAACAGAAGTAGACACGTCCTAAGACCATCATTGTGATCCACTATAGAACTTTAGCTAACGTAAATACACATACATAAACAAACACACATACAATGAATGAACTATTGCAAACGATTATATCATGTATCCTATATCCAGTGATATTGCAATTATCTCGTACCAAGTAGTGTCAAACATATGGCTTTTTAATTTTAACATACAGAGCGCAAATAATTAAATATTCATTACCAAACAATTAAATGGGTTACCTAATACACTAATACTATTACATTATTGTTTTTGTAATTTATTAATCTAATATTGCTGTTGTTAATTAAGATCTATCCATAATTTTAACAAATAATTAAACTCCTACCTACTAATACTTATCCAGTACTAATTTTGTATGGCAATTAGTTAATCTAAAGATTAGCATTAACTACACGAGGAATCAGTCAAACCCGACAGAACCACATAAGATACATACGAGAACCCAAAAAATCATTCGAATGATAGAAATGAAAAATAATCATACCTCCAAAAATTCAGAAAGATAGAAATTACGCTTGTGACTGTCTCCACAATGATTTGCGATCACCGCACCTAAGGCATATATGCCTCCCCTTCCGCACAAAAACGTCATGTACCTAATTTCATAACAAAATAAATATAAAACACTTACATTTTTAACACTTAAACTTCGTAGTTGCACGTCTAATTTTCCCATATTCAACTTACGTTGATAAGATATAGACTGCTTACCTAGTAGAAGAATAAGCAACAGCATCAGCACAAGCATGAACAATATCAGCACTCAATTGCAAATCCTGTTGACTACCAGTAGTCTCGTAGAACCTCAAGCAGGTGAACGCAGTCCCTAACAGACCAGTGTAAACCGTCGAGTCCATAATTTCACCACCTCCGGCACACAAATCAGTCCACGTGGCCTCCACTACCTAACACATCATCATTTACACAAACAAAAAGAATCAATTTAACGTGCTCTGCCTGTTATATGTTAACACAATTCACCACAGTAAATGTACCGTACAACCTCAAATTTTACAGATTCCAGTTCTCAAACTAAAAACTGAATCAGTATCTCCATATTTATTAGGGGACATTTCAGTAAACTTATTTTCCCCGAGGTTACTTCGATTTGAAGTAATTTATTACCGATTTTTTTAGAATTTACGAGCTTAACAACTTGAACTTATAAGCTTAAGTAAACAATTAGTCCATAACATCAAGCTTTTAATAAGAGATTATTAGGTTTTCGAAATTTCAATAAACTCATAAGCAGTCAGATCTCCGTAATAACGATATTAGTTAGGATTAACTTACTCACACAAGTTATTAATTTATTGCATTATCTAAAATACGATAAGTTAGTAGCATAATCAACCGAATTTCAAATAAAAATCGAACAAAATACCTGCTCTTTGAGAGCAACTGCAGCTTCGAGAAACGTCTCCGGTGAAAGCGAGAGATTAGCGGCGGCATCAACCGTCTCCGAACGGATAAAATCAAGTTGTTCATGATGATGTTCGTCATGGCTACTAGTACAATTTTTATTGTTATCACTTGAAGAAGAAGTTAATTTCACCATGGATGACGACATCTGCACTAAATATATTATATTATAAAATAATGATAGTTTTATAAAGGTTCAAATTTCGTTAGACGAAGTGCAATAACGTTTATAGACATAGATGGATTTGTGTGTATATATATAGAGTGAAATTGTTAAAGACGGTGGAAGAAGATGATTGATGGAAGACGAAGGTTCGAACAGAAGCCAGAATATATACGGTTTATTACACGTGCCACGTAGTTATAGACACGGTGTTAATTTCGGCCCAACACATGTTAAATCACGAATTACTTGTGCCCTATTTATTAAAATATGATTTTTTTGTTTAAAAGTATTAAAATAGTTATTATTATGTCTAAGATATTTTTTTAGATAGTAGGGTTTCGTATTATTTCAATCAAGATTCCTGATAGCTATTTATTAGTGATTGGTACACGTTTTGCACGTTTTTGACTTATTTAGTTAAAAAACAAAAAAAAGTGTTATTAAATCATCTATAGTGAAGTACCGTTGATGTTGACGTTAGCCATTGCTGTGTAATGTGAAACAATTAATTAGTCGGGTTTACCGTTTGAATGTTATTTAGGATGATATAATTAACACATACATATATATATATATATAAGGGGTAATAAAACTGACGTGCATTCACGTACACTGAACGTACATCTAGAAATATTATAATGTTCATTTAGAATATCTCTTAATTATTACATCGGCTAACTATAGACTCATAATCCATGCAATGACGTTATATCGACATGGTAAAATTTCTAACTCGTCCGAAAATAAAGTTATTTAACTTTTTTCCTCAATTTCGTAACTATCTGAAATGGCATAACTTTTTGTCATTATTAATTTGCGTTTGTTTAGTTCTTAACATTACAACTGTGTATACGAAAATTTGCCAGTAGGCTCGAACTTTGGCTGATCAATCAGTTTTCCGCCTGTCATTAATTATATGTCATTCGTATAAACTTCGCCCAAATGTTAATTCCTTTTAGGCGAAGTAGGCGAATTTATCAAATTTTTGGTTTGCGTGCATTTAAGCAAATTGAACCTACTAGCTTTTTACATACGAGAGCTGGGTAGGAACTCATCGGATAGATGATTTGAAGGCTACCTATATTAATTTAATTTTGCTGTGTAGAATATGCATATCTTCTTCCCATAAGAGTCTGCATTTGTGAGGAATATTTGAAGAAATTCTCATGATTGCCATATACTGTATCTAGCATGTGTGTGATAATTGTAGTACATCCATTGATTATATTTCTTGTTTATCGATAGTTAACAAAACTTATTATTATTATTATTATTATTATTATTATTATTATTATTATTATTATTATTATTATTATTATTATTATTATTATTATTATTATTATATGTATTATGTATTTCGCGTATTGTTTTCCTGAAGTGAACGCACCGTCTTTGTTTCGGTATATTTATTTTAGTTTTTAATATATATCCTTGCCCTCTCCTCTTATGCTTTAGAACCAATCTTCACAGCTACATTCGTTAAAATAGAGTCGGTTCAATTCACCTAAATGCGCACAAACCAAGAATTTGGAAAATTCGCCTACTTCGCCTGACACAAATTAACATTTAGGGGAAATTTGGATTACACCTGGCGAATTATTAATGATCGGTGAACATAACTGATTAGGCGAAGTTTGCGTCGAGCGGAGATTTTTCGTTTAATTGTGGCATATTTTGAGTGGCCGAACATGTTTCGCCAGTTCACTTTCGCAATTCAATTATTATAAGAGTAAAGGGAGTAATCACTCCATAATCACTTAAAAAGGTTGCCACCTCGATGCTACATCATTTTTACACTAATATCACATTGACATTCAGTTTTATATGTATTTATCACATTATTTTTAGACTAAAAATTGGGTCCACATTTAAACAATTTTTACATTTATAAATTATTTATAAACACACAAAATAAAAAAGGTAGCTATCACTCAAAGTGATAGCAACCAAATTAAATCAACCAAGTTGAGAATACTATATAGTATAAATGAAATGTTTGACCGTCTAGGTAAATATCTCTATATGGTATGTGCCCTAAGTAAACAAATTTTTAGGTTTCTCAATTTAGTCAACTATTAATAGTTCTTGATCTTTAAAGACCTCATATAGTCTTGCACAAATACTTACACGATGTCTATTGATAACCTTTTTACCTACAAACTGTGTATCATATTTGAACGTTGGATCGATTGCCTTCTTTTGTCAATCGTCGATGCATTATGAAGTTGATTTGAAAGCTACAACAATAGCAAAAAATGAGCTAAAACTCAATATCCGTCGATAGTGATAGACTTTGGAAATACAAGTGGTGACCATTTATAGAAAAATTTAGCTAGATATGCAGTGGCAGAGGTAGCAGACTAGCAGGGGCCGGGGCTGCTAGACCCCGCAAGGCCCAATTGCAATGGAGATTTCACTAGCCCAGTCCAATAATAGGTCAAGTGAGCCCTCCCCAATTCAGCCATTCAGTTACGTAGATGTTATTTTACATCCAGAATCGAAAATCTGGTTACGTGGGGGAGAAAAAGAAAAGCATCAGCCGCATCGTTTGATTTGTATCAAGTATTCTTCTGACACTCCAATTCCATTAATTACCATTGAATGCATTCTTATTATCATTATCATTATCATCATTTAACAATAGAACTTTAATTTTCTGTTAGTATCGTCTATTTCAAACTATTCTTTTTTAGTTATGATAAGTTATTGTTATTATTTATTATTGTTTGATTGTTATTACAGAGTATTTGTTAGTCTTAATGTGGTTATGCTCTTTCTTTAATTTAAGTTTTTATTTTATTTTTTCAAAAAAGTTATATTATTTTATAATTACTAATCTGATTATCTTTTACTATCTTAGGTTAAATCATGAGCTAATTTTATAGTGAATAAATGATCTTGTTGATGATGGAACATTGCAACAAGATGGTGATAATGTTATTGAATATCTTATAATAGCCCACATACAAACACACACAATTGATGATGATATTATAAAAGAATTTTCTAGCGACAATAGATAATTTGAATTTTATGAAATCTCGACTCGTTCAATTTTAAAAAAGCGCAGTGTACAATTTCCCTTTGAATTTTTTTTTTCGCCGTGACCATACGACTTATTGACCATTTATTATGGAAAATGGAAATACAAAGTTTGTTCCCTTTGAATAATACCAGAAAATATTACGCATAGTGAACTATACGATGGTTTAAGGGTAGCAAGGAACAAATGAGAAACTGATTGTATAAATGAGAAAATGAATGATGTTTTTCTCATTCAAATTATTCGGAGAGAGCTAGTATTTAACTTAAGTGTACACGGTTTTACTAGATTATCCCCATGATGAGTGTGTAATTGTATATATTTTTATGTATATATATACATTTAATTTATTAGTTATTTTAGATGATTGTTGTAAATTGTGTACTTAATTAGTTTATATTTGTACAATTAGGACTTTAGTGCAAATTCATAGAATTTCCAGCCAATCACTCGTCGAGTTATTCCCTATACTCACGAGCAGAAGAGATATATATATATATATATATATATATGAGAGTTGAAGATAATATCCTAAGACTTAATGAAGAAGATTTATCTATTATTTGAATTCTTTTTCCAAACAACTTCATGATAGAGATAGAGAGGTACCTGAGAAGAAGTTGAAGACTATCTTGTGTATTACCAATAAGAAAACGTTAGAAGATAGAGAATTGATCAAATTCGGAACTCATACTCGCCGAGCTAGATACAGCAGGCTCATATCTATAAATAAAATTTTTTGTGTTCATTTGAAAACATGAGTTGATACGTGTTTTTTCTTTTATATTAGATTTTCTATGATATTTTTTTGACCATTCACAAACATTGTGAAGATGATAAGGAGTAACTAACCTTTTAGTTGAGGAAGTAATAGTATGGTTTGTAAGTCTCTTGTTCTTTATTTGTGATTTCTTTATATAAATTGATTGTTTGTGCAGCTAGTTTGTCTATTAATTAGTTATAATATTTTATGTTGATTAATTTGTTGTATTGAAACAGTGAAATATATGTTGTTAAAAGCTTTATGTTATGAGATTTCTCAATATCACTTTTGAAATTATTTATAATTTTACAATGATACATAAATTATAATGTTTTTGATTGAAAAATGATCTCATAAGTCCCTCACCGGTAGTAGGAGATGAATAAATAATTATATAATGTGATGATATTTGTCTTGTACCCTTGACATCCGTGGATCAAGTCATCTACTTATTACATCACGATTTAAATACGGTTTTCACTAAATTGTTCTAGGAAAGTAATTATATATATACACCTTATCTGATTTATATTTTTTGTTAGTTGTGCTACTCTAGGTAGATTATCATATTAAGATTATTGATAATTTTTTCCACTGGTCATATGTGTACATCTTGGGATGATTTTGGTTAACTTGATATACTATACTATTCATAACGATAGGCTCTTTTGCCTGATATGTGTTACTTGGTAATATTAAACTAATAAAGTTATAAATGTAGAAAGAGATCCATGTTTATTGACACTGGAATATTTAACCCACTGTTTGTAAAGTGACAGTCCGTTAATAGCACGTCACCTTATAACCGTTTTTAACCCTTTTCCTTGTCACCATCTAAATGTGCAACTAGTGAGGTTTGAAACTGGTTGTATATTTTAAAAAAAATTAAGAGTTAAATATGTAATTATATAGTTCTTGTTATAATATGGTGCATTTAATTTATGTGTGATTAGCAACATATAAGTTATATGCACTATCAATTCCTTCTATTATGTTTGTGTGGAGATACTCTACTACATCCCTTTGTTATATACCTATACTAGCCTTTATACCGGTGTATACACACGGGTTATGAACTATTTGAAATAATGTTATCTAAACATTTTGGAAAATAACTGCAAATTTAATTCGTGAAATATGATTGGTAAGCTTAAATTCAAAGCATGCACTTAAGATAACAAACAATATAAAACTATTAAAAACCTTAAAGAAACTGTTAGGCAACTAAAAAAATATGAAAAAGAAAGACAAATAGTAGAGAATAGCGTGTTGCAAATAGTCTAGTGTAATTTTAAACATAATATTTTCGTAAGTTAAATAAGAATCACTTATGAGATTATTAATATAAGATATATGCTACATGTAAACAATCAATTTATATCATATTTCTTATTTATATACATTAAGGGTTAATAATTTTGTCAAAAAATAATAGAGATGTTACATCGATGTTCTCAAATTAAAATAAGTACTCATAATACATTAATTAAAATGTTTGATTTTCATAATTTTTAAAAAGAATCTACGATTATCATTTAAAGTTGTTAAAAATCTACGGTAAAGTTATGATATAATTTAAATAATGTTAGTATTATTATTTACTAATTATCCAGTTTACTATCTTTATATTTAAAATAATGATTTGAATTATTTTGTGAACCTATAATTTATGATGTAATCGTCTTTTTTATTTTAATAATTTATTATAATTATTTTTATTTTAATTAATTTATTAAAATTAAAATAATTTTATTAATCAATTGAATTTTTAATAATTTTATCATGTAATTTTTATATTATATTTAAAATAAGACATACGACATGATCAATTATTTAACCATAAATAATCAAATCACCGTGTACTAAACAAGGCTAATCACGTCATACACAACTTTATATTATTGTCAAACAAAGCATGCATTATTACCCTATACAAAAAGTCAAAATTGTATTCTCGGAAATATTTTGCATTAGAAAAACATAAAAGAGCCTAATAATTAAAGATACATGTCGGTCTAATGTTGATTTTTGTAATTAAAACCCACATCGTCCACACTACAAGTAGGTCGTATTTTAATAACCATAAAGTAATACGGAGTAATCCCCATGAAGATATGAATATAAATATAAATACAAATCAATTAGAAAAAGGAAAATACGTATATTGAAAAGGTAGTAAAATGAGTGGATAAGGCGGGTCGGATTATGGTTAAAGAGGTCTCGGTTTATTACGAAAACAAGTGGTTAAGTTGGGTCGGACTACGGTTAAAGCGGTCTCGGTTTATTATGAGCACGAGTGTAATGAGTATGGGTCATAATGGTTACGAATCAAAACTAAATATTTTGAAATGTAGACGAAAAGTGTTTTAATTGACAAAAATAATTTGAATATATAATATATCTTTTAATTATACATACATAGTTGAAAAATTAAAAATTTTAAATGATAAAATAAAGTAATTTATTACAAATTAAATACACGTTAAAATTCAAAATTTATTTGAAGCATGTCCATTTCGATTCGAATCAACAATTTGTACAGTAAAAGAATATTCAAACTTAATAAAAAAATACATAACTTTACTCGATTTTGAACGTATGAGAAAAAATTAACGGCACTTTGTAACAAGTCATTACAGTTCTGGGAAAACAAATCCCTTTCACTAAACCCCCACTCTCTATCTCTGTCTGTATCTATCTCTCTTTACAAAAAAAAAAACTTAAAATCATCCGACGATAACCGTCCAAACACACACACACACACAGACATAGCAATGGCCGCCGCATCATCAGCACGGGAAGACAATGTATACATGGCAAAACTCTCGGAACAAGCTGAGCGCTACGAAGAAATGGTTGAATTCATGGAAAAAGTCGTCGCCGCCGCTGACGGCAGCGAAGAACTCACAATCGAAGAACGTAATCTCCTTTCCGTTGCGTACAAAAACGTGATCGGTGCTCGGAGAGCTTCGTGGCGTATAATTTCATCGATCGAACAGAAAGAGGAAAGTAGAGGTAATGAAGGACACGTGTCGACGATCCGTGATTACAGATCTAAGATCGAGACCGAACTATCGACGATCTGTGACGGTATTCTGAAGCTTCTAGATTCGAAACTGATCGGATCTGCATCTAGCGGTGATTCGAAGGTGTTTTATTTGAAAATGAAAGGTGATTACTATCGGTATTTGGCTGAGTTTAAGACTGGATCAGAGAGGAAAGAAACTGCCGAGAATACTTTGTCTGCTTACAAAGCTGCTCAGGTTTGGGTTTCTAATTTTGTGATAGATTTATTTATATATTTTTTAAATTATTATACACCTGTTATATCATGTTAGCTTAACTTTTATGCTGTTAATCAGTAATAAAATTTGAATTCATCATTTACTAAATTTTAATATTAGATTTATTGAGATAAAAAATGATTCACGTGCCTAACAAGTGTGCCTAAAACATGCCTAGAAGTTTTAGTGGTACACATGTCCAAACAATTGGTAAATAAAATGAGAGAGAAGAGTGGAAACCATATGTCACAATATGTATGGATTAGGCATGCGTTACCCACAAAGCTCTTTGAGATATCATTATTTGCACGTTAATCTTATTTCAGCTTAACTTTTAGGCTGTTACACAGTCGTGATTCTATAATTGATTGATGATATAGATATATCGATTGCTAAACGATTTGAGAGGTATACATTTTGTGTTGCTATCACGTAAGTCTGAGTGTGGCTGGCTTGTTAAGAATTTATGGCAGTTATCAGATGTCAAATTATTATACTGTTTCCTAGCATGTTGTGTGGTAGCTTAATTTGTCTATTGTTAAAGGGAGGTGTGAGTTTAGTTGTGTATTACTGCTCGAATATGTGTCTTCCAACTTTATATGTAAAGCATTAGAAAGGGTCAAGGGGATAACCGGATACGTATGAATCTCGTATATGCCAAAATGAAGCAAGTGTATGAGAATAAATTATTTGTGGTTGCAGGATATTGCAAATGGAGAACTGGCTCCCACTCATCCCATCCGACTTGGATTGGCACTGAACTTCTCCGTGTTTTACTACGAGATCCTGAACTCGCCTGACCGTGCGTGTAATCTTGCGAAACAGGTGAGAAAGGAGTTGTATTTGTATGGTTTATGATTTTAGAGTCACTTATTGTTATTATGCATGTGAAGTTGGCTGATGTTTGTATTGTGATTTGCTAGGCTTTTGATGAAGCTATTGCAGAATTGGATACCTTGGGAGAGGATTCTAACAAGGATAGCACCTTGATCATGCAGCTTCTTCGTGATAACCTTACGCTGTGGACTTCAGATATGCAGGTGTTTGTTTCACTCTAATCTTTCATACGTTCTTGCTGTTTTTATTGAAATTAGCCAAAAGCTGTATTGATATTCAAATGTAAATATACAATGCTTGCTTTTTATGCAGGATGACACTTCAGAGGAAATTAAAGAAGCACCCAAGGCCGACGAGTAACAAGTTTCATTTGCTCAAGACCTTTTTATGCTTTGTAATTGTTTGCTTTTCGATTGAAAATGCTACTTGTTGCGAGTATCTACTCTTTAGTTGTAGGAATTTCATGATTTTCTATTCTTTGAGTAGTATGCTTAATTTGACTTCCATCCTTGCAACACTTTCTAGGTTGTGGTTCTTATAAGTTTAGTGTTTGTGGTTAATTCATATAGGTATCTTCGATTCCCTTTTATTGTGGTTAATATCATTCTTCATATTGGAGCTTGCCCCTTGCATTATGCGTACTTTTGTAGTTTGAGACCCAAACTTCCTTCCTTTAGGTTGGCAGCATCTTGGTTTGGCCTGCCACAGTAATCATGGTGAAGTATGTTACTTCCAAAATATTTCTTTCTTTTGTTGGTAGCAGTACCTAAATTCATCTATTTTTTAACTGTAATAGATATAGTAGGTCGACAGTCTGTAAAGGAGTGCACTACGTTTTGACTGCTTTTCAGGCAGCTATGAACTTAATGGCTTGCACTTTTTGTTCCTTTTTTTCTACTTTACAGTTGGATGGGTATGAATAGTGATTACGGGAGAGGTTTGCTATAAAGAGTCCCACTGCCACTAAAAGGTCTTTCCTTTCATGTCTTCATTCTATTCTATTGTGCTGGTTATGATGCTATTTAAGATTTTTGGTGTATTCATAATATATAGCTTTTTGACCAAAACTGGTACACAAGATGAAATGGGAACTGTTGGTTATGAATGCTTGTAAATAAATGTAGTTTTACAATAGTATTATGATTGTTTAGCATGAAAATTAAGTAGCCTTGTAAGAAATAAAGATGATGAAAATATGGTCGATGTATGAAATTATTATGTATGGAACTATGGAGGTGTGTTGGTATGGATCTCCAAGATCAAGATTAAAAAATATATAGTATGGACCATGCAGATTAGTCCATCCACAATGGGATGAGGTTTATGATTATCAAATGCTCAATGAATGTTGAGTTAGCTATCCATCCTATCATCAGCTATTCTCGGTTTACATAGCTATATAGGTCAGAAGATGCGAAGATGCTAATGTGATAATCTAGGCTATTACTTACAAACTCTTAAATTTTCAAAGAACCCTTTAGATCAACTATTTCATCCTTTTATACTTTTTTAAATAGCAATATATATATATATATATAATAATAATAATAATAATAATAATAAATGATGGTATATAATTACTTTACAAACCCCTAAAATTTTCAAAAAATCCTCTCCATCAGCTATTTTGTCTTTTTATACTTTTTAAATTAGCAATATATATGATAATAAATACTGGTATATAATAAATTTATATTTTTATTTTAGTCAAATCAAATAACTTATATTTTATATGAGATTTCATTAACTATTACAAAAAGTTTTATAAATTATTTTATAAAAATTAACACTTAAATCAATATTAGTAACAAAGCTTAAGAAATAAATTTACATTTAAAAAGATATAATTGTATTTAAAAAAATGAGAATTTGTAAAGGTAATTATATAAAAAATTAAGAAAAAGATTAAAAAAATTAGTGAAAAATATGAATTAAGTAATTTGACTAAGAGACTTGTATTATTTGAGATTCTTTTTGAGAAAAATGAAGGTTTGTAAAAATAATTATATAAAAGAAAAATGACCAAAAGAAAGAGTCAGTGAGAGATGTGAAGTGATTGATTGGACTAAATGAATGGAATCATTTAAGGCTTTTTGAAAATTTGAAGGTATGTAAAACTACACTTGATAATCTATTAAAGTCAAGCTATATGTCATTTATTGCTAAATTTGTTATTATTATTTTTTAAGAAATATTAATGTTTGACTTTTCCAACTCATGCTGATTTGTTCAAAGCGAAAAATATTTTAATAAATAAATTCCTTCGATAGCTATTTTTCCCAACATCTTATTTTACTAAGCTTCTTAAAATCAAGGGAAAATTACCCGAAATCTTTATATTTCGAGGTAAATTGTTTGAAGTTATAACTTATTAATCTCTCAACCTCTTGATAATTTCACTTAAACACACAAAGTTATGACAATTCATTACTTTTTACAACTAAAAAACTTATTCTACCTTAATTGTATGTGATGATGGACTTGAATTTCATGAATCTAATCAGCAACGAAAGAATTTTTTTTCTTTTGGTTGTTTGGGTTTCTGGTAAAGTCAACATCGTCAGCTGGACTCATGAGAACCTAATGGTGTAGAATTGAGCTCCATGTTTTGTCTTTAAGTAATGCAATGAAGTTGGATCATTGTCTGTTAAATTGATGTGATGTTAATATTATTAGTGCTTCGGCTCTTCATACTATCATAAGAAGTGATCTTTATATACGTGCTTGAATTAAATTTTGAATTATTGAATGCCGCAGTCAAGCAGCCACGGACCGGGAATGGGTGAGTTTTTGCCTAAACCAATGCATCTCCAAAACATATTTACTCAACCCATGTCTTTCAAAAATATATTTTTAACTAATACATATCCTATTTTTTAAACACTTTTATACTAAAAAGTAAAATGAATATATGTTAAAACAAAATTACTCAAACTAGTAAAAAGAAAAAAAAAAAAGAAAAAAAAAGAAAAAAGAAGGTCCCCTAGCGGGCCCTACTTCGATCTTCCATTCTTCCCGTCCCCAATCCATTCGTCTCTACTTCTGAGCGCCCAGTCACTCTTTGTCGAACGGTACGTTGACTATTAGGACTCAGTGTCTCAGTTAACTCTATTATGTGTGCAGTATAAAATTATTAATGGAGTTAGTTGTTCAATTTCTATAAAACCATGGCATTCGAGTTTGATTTTGTTTTTCTTTGAATCTGATGTTGTTATGTACAATATACACATGGAATTTATTTGTCAGAAATTTGTGAATCGATGTTAAGGTTGGAAATTCTACGTAAGAAAAATACATCATGAAGGGTTATGGTATCACAAATTCACAATATTATTTTATTTGGGAATGGATCTACGTGATGTGTAATTGTGTGCAGCTGAAATTAAATCTATACGATATGTAGTAAAAATTAGGTTGTGTCTACTAAGTATATAATGTGTCATGCAGTACGTGTACTATATGCAGATACTAAAATAGGAGTGAGAATTGAGACCATATGAAGTATGACTTATTTGTATATCCTATATACTTCTTAATGTGTATCCAATATATTCTTGATGTGTAACTTGGTAATTCACATATATATATATATATATATAATTTTGCTTTTCAAAAATAAAATAAAATTCGCAATAGGTTGAAAATTGTATCTTCTTGATTCAATAATCATTTTCGACGACTAATTATTATATATAATCTCTTACAATAAAATCAAATAATCTCACTGATTTAAGATTATATATGTAACTCTATTCCATGATAGATTAAGGGAACAACATGTGGGAAGTTAAAACCAGGTAATCTATAAATCTTATTATCGATCATTACCTTTTCACTTAAAAATATATATTCGAACGATCTATTTTACTCTTCACCAAATTACCTATTTGTGTATATCCCTAATCTAGTCGTAGACTTCTACCGAATCAACTCTAATATTACTCTTTCCTTTAGCGACCCTTTAAACCTTCAAAACCCTATTCACAGATAAAAAAGTAGAGGAAACCGATGGTCTCTGCTTTGACTTTGTCACATAGCTACGATGAGAAGTACAAGTTATTTCTTTTATCAATTTATGATCGAATTTAATGAAAACTTAATTTCTCCACCCACTATTTTAATTTATTATTATTTATATTTGGCATCACTCTCTTATTTCACTATCAATATATCATTTATATATTGAGCTATTTACTTATTTTTTACTTTATTTATTAGCAACTGGTTTATTTCAACTATATGATTTATAACTTTTCTGATAGTGTAACAACTATATACAAAAAATAATTCTCTAATAAGACAACTTGTTTACTATGACTTATATTCGTCTATATATATGCACTTATTTATGATGTTACATGTAATTTAATATAATTATCTTTCGCCAAGAAAAATTAGCAACTCAAATGACTTTTGTAATATAAATTTTTTCCTTAATTTAAACAAGTTTCATCTCTCTTTATGTCTTATATCTAAGGTGTTGATCATCAACCATGCACATTTACTTGAGAGTGTAGGTCCCATCTAATAAAGATATTAAGAACTAAATAAGTATTAGATAGGTCATATGTGAAGTTGGTTAGAAATACGAATGTTAAGCTAAAATAAGTTTTTTACTGTTACTTGAAAAGGATAAATAATGACATATAATTGCCGGTAAAATTAGGCCAGGTAAATTAAACTGAAAAAAAGTACCCGTGGGCCGGGACCACGTTAACGCGGAACGAATCTCATCAGTCTACATTGACTTCCCAATAAGAAAAAGATAAAATCAAACTAATATAGAAACACTAACGAGTTCGATAACTGAAACATATTGCACAATAAAAAGGTATATATATGTTAAAAAAAAGAATATAAGTCTAATCTTGTACAAAAATAAAACTAGAAGTATTGTAAAAAACATAATAATATGATAATATATTATTTTATTGTACAAAATTACACATATATTTTTTAAAATAAAATATAACATACAACCCTTTTATTATGCTATGTGATTTATATCATATTTATCGATCTTTTAAATATTTCACGTCCTTTTGTTAGATTTGCCCGACTACAAATATAAATAAAATAAAATATCTAAGCAGCCCAACTCATACGGAACTTTGAAAGTCTCGAGTCACCAGGCCCTCACATCGCACTAGTATTTCAAGACTAGATCACATCTTATGACTTTTTGTTTAAATGTCATATATGTCTTCTTTTTCCCTACAAACAAATCATTATACTAATTAATTTCCATAGCTTTTTTGCATAGAAAACTCTTGCACAAATCCATGGAAAAGTTGTTGCAACAACCTTGTAATACTACTTCTGATCATTATATAGATAACTGTAATGATCTGCCACCACTTACGCCAAAGTTGCTTCCTCCGCCGCTACCTCAATCGTCTAATAATTCGCTCTCACCGTTTCTAATTATCATGTTTTGTGGCCTTGCAGTTTCTTTTTCTTTCATTTGTTATCTCACACTCGCTGCGATATATCGAAGGCGTCAAACAAGCCGTGAGAATAGAGATGTAACTCATGATGATTTTATTAATGAGGATATGGCTACAATCATACATCATCCTATTTGGTTGATTAATACCATAGGTCTTGACCAATCACAAATCGAATCTATTAGTGTCTTCAAGTATAAAAAAGAGGAAGGGTTGAATACTGATTGTTCGGTTTGTTTGAGTGAGTTTGAAGATGATGAAAGTGTTAGGCTTTTGCCTAAATGTAGTCATGCTTTTCATGTTTCTTGTATTGATACTTGGTTAAGGTCTCATAAGAATTGTCCGTTATGTCGAGCTTTAGTATTCAAGAATGATCATGATACGATTGAAACATTCTCGATTGAAGTGAATACAAGTGAGGAAGCACAAGGTGTGGATTTTGAAAACATGGATCATCATCATCATGTGGTTGAAGTTGAAAATAATGGAGAAGTAGTAGGAAAAAGTACTAGTAGTGGGGCGAGGGTGCAAAGTGATTTGGCTGATCGACATCGTGTACAGAAAGATAGATTTATAGCTTTTAGGAGATCGGTTTCAATGGACGAGTCTTTAGCTTCGATTGTTCATGATCACTTTGCTGTGGCGAATGTTCGTCAAGAAAGGCATTCGAGTATTAGTAGTCAATTGGTAGAGTCAAAGATGGCAAGTAGCAAGCGGAAAAGTGGACATAAGTCTAGAGGGTCTAGCTCTAGTATGAGCATACATAGAGTGATGAAGAGTTCTTCGTTTAGGAAATCTTTACGAAAGGCAAGTAGTTTCACAAAACGATCTAGCTCATCTAGTAGCAAGAGTTCCCATAATCGATCTTATTAAATTTAAGAAGATTAAACTATATGAATTCTTGTTATATGATCGTATTAGACAAGGTTTGGAATTGAAGTTGTAGTTCATCTAGTCCAAATTTGAACATGTATTTGATCTATTACAATTCCAAACGAACAATTAATATAGCTAGATATGATTATAGACTCCATGTTGTAATAGATATCAAATTTAAACTATGAGATTTAGAGGACGTTTGTCATTGATTATTTAAGTATATATCTGTCTATTTATTTTAAAAGCATATAAGTAATAATAAACATTTTTTTGAAAGCTTTTTATTTGCTTAATTTAAAAGAAATAAACATTTGAAAATAATTCTTACAACACATGTTAATTTTCTAAACAGATAATCAAACACCTCTTGGATGAACTTTCTTTGCACTAATATTTGTGCTAAAGATGTGACCTATGAAATAAGTATGTGTATGTGTGTTTGTGTATCTTGGAATATTGTGGTCAAGAGAAATACACATTGCAACACTTTGATGACTACTTTGTTGTGGCTAAAATACCCTCCCTCCATATACATAATATTGACAATGACTTGACAGAAAGATATACTATAGACATGCCACGTACAATTAAACATGTTTATATTTTGATGAATGGACTGCCCAATTCACTATTCAAGTAATCAAATCCACATTGTCTAATTCAATTTGGTGAAAAAAATAATAATGTGTCAGACAGGTTCGGTGACGGGTACCTTTTTTGTACGGGTGGGTCGTTACTAATTCCATATATCTAACCGGCCCGGCTTGTTGTGTACTGATGTGTTACTGATATGTACCAGCATAATATAGAGGATAAAGTTTTAAATTGATTTTTATGATACGATAAATCGTTTCAAATATTAATGCAAATAATATTCACAACATATGATATAGTAGAATAAATATGTAATTAATAATTTACTTTCAATATACGTTCGTAAAAGTCATGTTGCTATTGATGCTGATAATATTTTCAATATGTACATAATTAATGATTCACTTTCAATATATGTTCGTAAGGGTTTTTGAGAAATAGGTCATGAATTCAATCTCGACTATCATCGATTTTACGGGAAACAACTGAACATTACTTAAGGTATGGTCCTTACTCTTTGGGGAAGGGTCACATTGAATTCATAGAATTCTGGACTAGAGTTGCCTGTCAAAACAACCTTTTAAGAAAATATTAGTAATTGTACGAGAAGTCATTTAATTGACTTATGATTTACCGTGATGTATAATTAGTTAAAAGTGAGCTAACAAATGTAAGAGGGACAAGTGAATTTTAAAACTGTCATATTACTAAAATTAATAGATAATTAGGAACTTCTCATATTGTTTAAGTCAATAAAAAGCTACTAATACAATTTTAAATTTTTAGAATTTAAAGATTTAGTTAAAATTGTAATTTCTTTATGAAAGTTATAGATGAAACACTATTCGTATATACGTTGCCCATCCGCCTAGATGTCGTTTCATCGAGTTACACGTATCATTTCTACTATTTATTAGGGGTAAAATTGTCCTTTACTAAAAACTTAATGTAATATATATAAGCTATGTAGCATTTTAAGACCAAAATTTCTTCTAGCTAAATGGTAAAGCAAACATGGTCAAATAAGATGAGCTATGTGGACACGTGTTCAATAACCTCTATTGCTTTATTTTTATTTGTTTTTAATATCAATAAAGAATTTCATTGTATAAATGTGCATATATAGGTTTTTAACAGTAACAACTATTAATATTTACTGTAATAAATGAACAAATGTTGACATATATTAACTATAAAAATGAATAATTGTAAGATTATTAAAAGTTTATATGTACTTGTATAATTTATTAATGAAAAAGTATCTTCTTGTAAAATAACACTGACTAACACATTTATAATTATGTTAATTACATAATTACATATTTCATTTCAAGTTAAGCCTAAACTCCCTACTTTTTGATTGTTGGATTAGCTTGCTACTATATTTTACCATTAAGACAGACTTTTCGAAAATCTTTGTTAATGATAGTTACTTTTAAGTTCAGTTTTACTTTGTTATCATTTAAATGATTATGATTATAATGTCTTTTACATCACGTTAGAGTTTAGTTTGTGTAGCTTATGCCAATCAAACTAATGAGAACATAAGAATAAAATAACTTGTAGCGAAGCCCGATTTACGTAACTTTGTATATATACATTCACTGTTGTCGTTTCAATGTGTTTTATATATGACCTTTTTCTATTTATTTGGGTTATATATGACTTTTTATCAACAGTAAGTTTAATTTAATGTATATTATGGATTATGGATTTCAAAAGAAGTATAAGATGCAATATGTAGGGTAAGTGGAAACAATTAGTGCTTGTGAAAATGAGTTATGCACTGTTTGTTCTTCTTAAATAATTTTTCTCACCGTCATATTGCATAAAGTTTTAAAAAATATATTATATAATATAAAAATAATAATTTTATCCTTATCTTTTGTAGTCTCTTCTGAATCAATTTCATAAAAAGATAAATCAAGAGTGAAATAGTAAAGTTAGTATATCACTATTGAAAGTGAATATTTATTTTAAAACAAACTAAAATAAAAAGATAAATACTTATTTTGAAACGGAGGAATAAAATATGCTTACCCTAGATAATTTATCTTAATTTTAAAATGCATAAATATACTCTTCCGCCCTAAAACAATTATCTCAACAAATTTTTTTGATTAAAATGTTAGTATTGTGTTTATATTAAAGTAAGTCTGACAGAAATATTGTAAACATAAATAAGATAAAATGAAGAGTTTAATAGTTTTTAATAATTAATTTTTATAAATGAATAAATTTTTTAAGATAAATAAAAATAATAAAATAAATAATTAAAATGAAAGAGACGGAGCATAAACTAGAATAAAATGAAATTGACAATCATACTACATTTTAGATGAGGTGTTACAATACTCCAATTCATTAAATATATAGCTCTGATTCGTAATATCCTTTTTCAGAAACAAATTTCATTTTGTCTTGATCTCGTGTATATAAAAATTGTGAATCAATGTTACAAATTGTAACAAATTTTTAAAAACCTTTTTAATTTCTTCAAGATGTTGAATAATGAATCAAATTGATATATATATATATATATATGCTTATATCACTGTGCTTATTTTATGTACTTTATACCTAAAAAGAGAGGATATTTTAGTAATTAAGCGAGGCTACCACTAACTTGTTTATTTAAAATATTTATTTAATTAGATTCTAAGAACATCTTCAATATATGCATCAAATGATGTATCAAATTTAATATAAAAAAAAGAATTTTGAAAGGATATATTTGCATCAAATATGGTTTATCTCTAACGTATGCATTAAATTTGTACACCAAATAATTACTTACATTTACATATTGCCTTCTAAATTATATTTTTTAATACTTACAATTAATTATTATTTAGAAAAATTCAAATTTGATTATAATATTAAAGATAAATAACTAATATATTACAATGATAAAGTTACTAAAACCTTGCATTATCCTTTTGGATCATTTGTCTTTATTTTCTTTTGATTTTAAACTTGCATATAAAATTATTTTAATTAAAAGGGTTAAAATGTTAATTAAAAATTTGATGTAAAATTTAGTATTGCACTAAATTTGATACAAATTTTTTTAACAGTTAATGTATATTATAATTTACATTGAATATAATAACTTAGTTGAAAATGAGATTTTGCACTTGGAGATGGCCTAAATTCTTATCTTTGTTCCCACTGCCACGGGTACTATTTTGGCGTCATTGTGCGGTTTAGTGGTTGTGCGGTTTTTCATTGAAAATAGCATACGTTTATTTTGTTTAGATGTTGCATCTTATGTATTAAATAGATCACAACGATGTACCGTTTTTCTTGATCATTCACCGTTTTAGACATGACGTGTAAGACGAACAAATATGTGTAAGACCCGATAGAGACGCGTAAGAACATATATGTGATTGTGTAATCGATATATGTCAAGAAAAATCTATACATATCCGGTCCAAATATGTCTAAAAAAATGTATCAGTCCACCATTTTTATTGATCATTCACCCTTTACACATTATATTTCCAACAATTTGTTTATGAATTAAGAAACATAGATCTCTTAGATGATTTCATGCGTTTTTTAGGTGTTTGGTCAGTATCATTTCAAAGATATAATCGGTTTACTATGCCTTTACGACTTTAGGTACATTGGCCATGTATGTATTATTAATTTATTTACATATCCGACTTGATATTTAGTTTTCTTACATGGTCGACATTGTCTTAACTTTCCAGCTTAATTAACACATAACCGTATTGTTAAGAAAATGATTATGCTAAGAAACGAAAAGGAAAGATAACTAAGCAAAAGAAACATGTATAGTGTAAAGTAAAAGGATGCATATATTATTATATAATAAAATATATAAAAAGAATAAACAAAGAAAGATACGTGGGGTGTAAACATTTTTATTTGTTTCACTACACAACACAAACACAAAGTTATCTGGTCTTGTAGAGACAAGACATGGCGAATCCACAACAACTCATGCATCCACTACTTCAATTTTAAATCATTACATTTCTATAAATTTTACAAATTTTGTCTCATGCTAAATTTTCATGCATATGTACTACTGTAATTATTAGTGTCGTTCTAACAAAAAATCAACATTATGCAAAACGTAAAGTAGTGACGGATTTGTGGAACGGTGGAACATATACGAACGTCTTCAACTTCAATGATCTTAAAGAGTTGATCAATTTTGTGTTTACCATCCTCTCGGATTGTAAAAAAATGCACTTTGATGTGATTGCTTGCACTTCTCTTTAGGTTATTTGGCGTTATAGAAATGAAGTCACTATTAACCGACGAGACGCTAGCTATAGGAGATGACGCAAGCTTCTTTTTTCTTTTTTTTTTTCATTTTAAATTAAGGTCGAAAGTTAGTAGATTAAATGGTTGATTGGCTTATTATCCCTACTTCATCCCATTAATCTCCATTGTACACCTATTTCGATGCTACCTCGTTGACAAATTGCTAATATAAGAATGCCGTTTTAAAAATAAACTTGTTCATGCAAACATAAATTAATATATTAACAATTTACAACATCGATGAAGTAAAATTAGGTTTGCTTCGTAACAATTACTTTCGACCCAATCGAAAGTTGGAAGTTACAAAGAAAGTCATGCCAACAAAATCCAGCACAACTCAAAAAGGCTAGAACCCTAGACCCATATTCGAATCGGGAAAATAACAAACAAGAATCTAAAAGCCATCTTATTTTGGACGGAAAAAGAATATACTAAGTTCTTGGCCGATATTACCATCAGGATCGATCAAATGGAATGTTTCTGATCGATTCATAGATTTACCACTAACCCTATTGAAGTTTCCCCTTAAGTACATTATATCCTCTTCGCATTCAACGTCTTTTGCTTTTACAATCCCTGCACCAACACACACTTTTTCCATGTGTTTCAAAACCTTGATATCGGTTAATGATTGCTTCCTTTTGAATGCAAACCCTACTTTTCTTCCATTACAATACATGGTCCATAATGGCATAGATAATAGAGACTTGTTCTTGCATGATTCATGTTCATTTGTCCATTCGAGTGCGATTCTTAGATGTCCATTTTTCATTTCACGAGCAAGAAAGGAGGTGGAGATTGTGAGTTCAAGTAAGAGAATTGGTGATTGTGATTTAGGGTTTGTTTGGATACAAAAGTTAACTTTTCCGGTACGTGAGCCAAATATGGTGCCGGTGATATTGGTGGTAGTAGTTGGAAAGACTAAAGAAGAAGGTTTCGCATAGTGGTTGTTATAAGGTTGAATTGGATGATCATCGTCGAAATCTGGTTTTTCGACAAGAGTGCAAGTGCAAGCTTGGATGAGTAGTTCCAGAATGGAACGTAGAAGCCGCCATGAACGGACTTGTTTATGGCATTCTACAGTGGTGAAGTTAGCAGGAGAAACCGTGTGATAGGCCATTGTATTCCACCAAGTATATAGCCTTTTGGTGAGAAAGAAATTAAAGATGCTTTGAATGGAATGGTGGTGTGTAGTATTTATATAGGGAAGGTTTTGGGTGGTTATATTACAACCCAAACAAAGGTACGCTTTTAATTGAAAATGGTCCTTAAAGGTCCACCGGGATTGGTTCCAACAATTAAAGCAGATTAAGAATTGGTTAGAAACTTAGAATCAATTAATTTAAGCCTAAATGTTTGTGGTTAGGATCTAAGAGACTAAAACAAATATCAAATTAAAGCCTGGTCAAATTGAATAAAGAAAGTAGGAAACAGTCAAACCGGCCTATGGGATCCATGGTGATTAGTTTACTTACTTCTTGTTATTTTATCATTTATTTATAGTTTATGACAGTTAACGAGGGCTAAATTTTTATACGTAATAGTATGAGAAAAACAATTAAAGTTCAACCGAATTTCAATATCTTTTTGTTGAGAATCAGTTTACATGTTAATTAACTTTAAATCTATGTTATTTAAAATATGATATGTGTATATTAGAATGTTTTAATTTTGTTGAACAACAATAACAATTAAAACAAACGGTAAAGAGGAACAAGCACCACAAGGACCTATCGCGACGGAGAAATCCCTCGAAAATCCGTATGCAATAGGTCTATTGCTACGGACTTCCGACAACACATGGCCATTACTAAAAATGAGTGGCAATTGTCACTGCGACAGATCGCTACGGCTAATTAGATGAGCGACAGATATAGACCGTAGCAAGTCAGTCATTAACCTTCATTATAATTTAATAAAGAGTAACACAAGAATTGCGACAGACTGTTTGAAAATAGCAGCAGCAAATTCGTCGCTAATTTTTTGAAAAAATCATAATAAACATATAAAATTAATAATAGAATAATAGGTTAATTAATTTGGCTGGAAACAATATCAGAAATCAATTGATAATCAACTAGATATATATGTGCATATTAACTAATTGATACAAAATGTCAATGATAGTCTAGATACATGAAATATACATATACAAGCTAAAATCTCCATATTTCATCTTTTTAGCATGATACTCCATTAGCAACTTGATCACGCCCTCACCAGTCTACTTTTGCCACTTACTATTCAGTATCTGCAGTAAGAATATTCAACACAAAAGATACCAACAAGATAATTAACAAGCACTTAAATCGACTGCAACAAAGACATAAGTATATGACATTATAAGTTAATTATAAGAGAAAAGAAATACGCACAAATATTGAGAATGAGTACAACCCGTTCAATCTATTATTACATTTTTTGAATTTTTCAGCTCATTAAAGGAAGGTATAGGCCACAGAAAATAGGGGCTGTTATATGGTCTGAGTTAGTTCAAATTGTATGTGAGTTTTAGGTTCTGGTTTGTTACCTGCAATAGGGCTGACTTGTGTTTGATTAGCATCACCATTGTGCATAGCCTTCACAAGTTAAGCGTTATGATCAGTCTTAAAGTCACAAGGTTGTATATATAAGTCAAGAAATAACGAAGGGATGATTTGCCAAACATACCTTTTGGCCATAAAAAGAAATACAAGGCTGATTTACATCCTTGAATCAAATGCTGTTAGAGTTGTCAATAACATGTAAAGAGTAACAAGTGCATTTGCATAAAGAACTAGAACGCAAAAACCCAAAAGAGTAGGTTGCAAATCCGTAGCTATTCTACCTGTTTTATGACGAACTTGCTACAGCTTCATTATTTTAGATTTTGTGTATTATCAACGCTAAAGTTTGCAACAACTTTCATTTGTTATTACTTATTATATTATTATTTGTAGTTTAATTTTGTCACGCTTTGCTACGAGATTTATTATTGTAGTTTAATAATTTTTTTAATTATTATTTTTGTTGTTTAGCCGTCGCAAGTTCGACGCTGTCGCAAAGCTTAGTTATCGGTTTGAAATTTTAGTCAACTATTTGAATTAGGCTTGTACTCTCCATACTAATGAATCCACTCAATCTACCAAGTCAACACTTACATACGCACAGTTTACAAGACAGTATCACAACCTTGACGGTAATCCGTTACCAAATTTAGTCAAATGTTTGACTTTTTTTATACGGTCGCAAGTTTGTCACTATTCCGTGTCAAAATTTAGCAAAATATTTTACTATTTTTCTTCTGATATATTTTCACAAAACGGCGGCAAATGCGTTGCAAGTGGGCCAAATTTGCTACAGTTTATTTCCGTCGCAAATTCTGTCGTTGTTGCCTGGTTTTTAGTAATGAAGAACCGTACAATCATTGACCACCAGAGTTTATTCTATCCTTTATCTTTTGGGTCAATCATTAGATTAGAAGCTTTATAAACAACACATAAAAACTCCACTAATAAATATTAAAATCAATAAAATAGCTGTGCGATTATAATGTTTCTCTGTTTTGCACTTTTCACCTATTCCACAATTACCGATAGAGGTTAGCTAGTATCTTTTTAGTTAATTCGTCACAAATTATTTTGCTCCTGTCATTATTCACAATTAGCAGTATACCGTCGATGTGTAGTGTATTTCAATTTGTTTAGAAATTGTAAAATCTTTGAAGGAAGAAAGGGAGTTGATCCTTATCATCTTGAATTGATTCTACTTCCTTTAACTTTTTTTTGATAATACCGGGTTGGATTCTTCTATATATTCGTATCGAATAGAATTTCATTAATCATTAATAATAAATTATAAAAGACATTAATTGTGATTCTCTCTGTAGCTCATTGTCTTTTAATTTCAGAGAACTTGATATATAATAACTATATATAAAAAAAGAAGTTCTATGTATTTTGTATACAAATTGATGTGAGATCAATTCGTTTCATTTGATTTTGAATAATCTACATTAAATTGTCCCACATTGATAACTAAAACAAACTATTCAAGTTTATTCTATCTATTTAAAGAGTTGTTGAAATTTAAGATTAAAAATGAAAGAGGAAATATATTATATGTAGTTAAGATTAAGATACACACACAAAATATAAAACAAAACTACAAGTAAATTACTAAGGGTGTGTTTTGGCAATGACAAGCTGTTACTGTAGATGAAGCTTGTAGGTACTGCATCTATCCTAAAAGCTACTTCAAAATGCTTCATTTTTAAAGGTTTATGAGTCTTATTTCTTCAAGAAATCTTATTTTTGTTGTGTTATCAAACAAAAATTATAAGCCGATACTTATTAACAAGTAGAAATTCAAGTTCCTAAAATCCCTCAAAAGCTGCTTGACACACATACCAGAAAGGCAAACTCGTTTAAGATTAACTAATTTTGAAGTTGCGTAAAAACTATTGTATTTGCTAATAATAAATTAATTTATATATTATATATAAAAAAGAAGATGTATGTATACTTGTGTGATTAATTATATGAAATTATATAGAAAACTTTACAACTCTAGCTTTTGATATTATCTGTAACGCCAATGAGTGTACTTGTATTATGAATTTGCGAGTGTATCCAAGTATGCATGTGTTTGGTGTTTTCTAGTGCTTTTGTAACCTGCTTTTGCACTTATGTCCTTTTTCAATCTCTACTTTCTTCCAATTTGTCGTTATGATGTCCCTGCGTTTCATGAAATTCGAACACGTCTGCCATATGCCTGAATGTATTATTCACTCGTTCATTTATTAAGAACTTTATATGCAAAAACATATTAAAGCTACAATGATATAAAATGCAAGTGTGAGGAACACTTTGTCGGGATTAAAGATAATAATATTAATTCATGTTTAGGAACATGTTATACATGCGCGATTGATGAGTCAAAATTGTCAATATCGATATGTTACGATCGTCCGGAATTGTAACGTATGATCGAAGTCGTAAAATTCTACTTTTTGTGAACGGCTTTATAAAATTTAGATGAAAATTTAGATGATCCTACATTCCTACGATCTTATTTACGATCTCATGGTTAATTCGACGATATAATAAACGATCCAGTGATTCTACGGCTTATTCTAGTCCTTTAACTGTACTAAGTATAAAACTTAAATATGCTAGCTCCTGATTTTATCTTTTTTTTTTTGTCTTTTAAAATAATTGCATGATCAAAGATTTTTCTATGCATGAAAAATAATTGCTGTTCATTATTAGGCTAATGTCCTACGTATCGTAATAGTACCACCACAAAAAATGTAGTAGCAAATAAAAAAGAATCATCCAATGAAAAAGGGAAAAACATCAAGCATATGATCATTTGTTCATTGGTGTATACAATTTCCACATGCTTTCTAATCTGTTCGCCTACTTGTATCCTTTACCTTCTTTTTTTCTCCTTTTGATGCCTCTCCCTTTAGGTTTGTAGTTCTTGTTTCTATGTAAATGACAAAATTAAACACTTGCAAGTTCGTTTTCCAACTGTTTGTTTGGAGGACAAAAATGTTTGGTTTTGAATTACTCAATTCTTATATAAAAAAATAGTGTGTACAAATATGAGATGACGCTGATGATGATCACGATGAGTGCGGGTGTGTTTGGTGGAAAAGAAAAATATCTTTCTAATTAACAAAATAAAAATTAGACATTATTGAAAAGAAAAATCTATAAAAACAAAAGTTACTTCTCGAAGATTTAGAAAAAGAATTTTCGACCACATAGTCAAACTTTACCTGTAACAGAGATTATTGTTGGGTTTACCGTTGCATCGTGATTAGGGGCAAAGTTAAAAAATTTAAACGAAGATGAAGGAGAAGGAGAAAGGGAGGCTGTTCACACTGTTCCATTCTAAATCTGCTTCTGATTGTGATATTGGCAGTTTATGTTAATTTACTATTATAATTAATCAAAAAGAGATTTTTATGTGAGAGTTGTATATGACTTTTAACGATTATTATTTACCGTCGTTGTTTTTAATTTTAACATTAAAGAAAATCATTGTTTCTGGTAACCTCTAAATTTGGTGCTGTTAATTAAAAAATAGGAACATGTATGTTGTGATATTGTGATGTAGCAGTAGCACTACCACCCAGGGCCCAGGCACCCAGTTTCTACATGATAATATGGAAAAACCCAAGAGGCCAAGGCCCACGCTACCAAAAGAAACTAGACTAACACGGCCCATTGGGCCCCACACCGAAGTATACACTGTACGCAAACAACAAATTTTATGTCGCTAAATAATGGAGTAACTAATAAAAGACTATTTTATTATATTTACTAACTAGATTTAACTCGTGCGATGTACAACAATTTAAATTAAATAATTTTTAATATTTGTAATTTTTATAGATTTAATAGTTTAATATTATTTTTCAATTAGTGTTTGAGTATGATTTATAGATTTTTTTATTAATTAATATTACATTTAAATATTATCTGACTCTATCTAAATTTATTTTTTAGTTTATCTTTTAAATTTAAATAATTTTTTATTTTTAAATTATAATAGACCGTTATGTGTTATAGTGGAAGAGAACAAGTGTGGCGTGAGCGGAGAAATATGAGTGTTAAATATAGAATTTGACAAAAAGTTAGACCAAGAAACATGTGATTATTGATATTTTTAACTTATCATTGTAGTAGAACCGTCTTCCACACATCACGAGACAAGTGGTCAAAGAATTTATGGGTGTGATAGTTGGGACATGGAAAGCACATATAGCTCGTAGAGAATTTTGGTAGTTTGGTGTTGAGGTTCAAGCAATTTCGGTGAAACAATTTAGGTTTAGGGAGTTCATTTCAGTTCAGGAGGAGACAATTGTAAATGGAATTATGGTAGAAGGGAGAGATAAAGAAGTCAAAAGAGAAGCAAAGAAGGCAGTTGCACAAGCAAAAGAAAAAGGCTTACGAAGATTTGTACAGGAAACTAGACTCTAAAGAGGGAGCAAACGATATCTTCAAGATAGCTAAACTAAGGAGCGAATAAGAAGAGATCTAGAAAACATCAAACTTTTTCAACAATTCAAATATTAACCATACTATGAAGCTATGTGAGGTGCCTAGACTCTAAAGAGGGAGCAGGCCAGATTCCCTTGGAAACATTGAGGCGCCTAGGTGACGATGAAGTGAGGTGGTTGACAAATCTTTTCAACAACACGTTTAAAAGCGCTAAAATGCCAGAGGAATCGAGACTCGGCGATGTTATTGCTATTTACAAGAACAAGGGTGATGCACAAATTTGTAGCAACCACAGAGGTATAAAACTACTTAACCATACTATGAAGCTATGTGAGAGAGTGGTTGAGACAAGACTACTACGTGAGACAAAGGTGTTGGAGAAATAATTCAATTTTATACTAGGATGATCTTCGATCGAGGCGATACACCTTATAAGAAGCCTTATGGAGATGTGTAGGGAAAATCAAAGAACCCTACACATAGCTTTTTTAGACATGGAGAAAGCCCATGATAGCATTCTACGTGAGTTGATTTGGAGGACCCTAGATGATAGATTAGCTCCAGGTAAATACAATAGAGCTATTCGAGATATGTAAGAAGGAGCGAATAATTGCGTATAGACCCCTGTAGGAAACACAAAGTAGGCCTACGCTAAGGTTCAACCCTTAGTATGTACCTTTTTACCTTAATCCTAGACGAGTTGTTCTGAGGAATACATGAGAGCATTCCATGGTGATTGATATTTGCTAATGATAAAGTACTAGTCTTGGAAACCAAGGAGGAGCTAAATAGACGACGAGAGTAGTGGAAGGAGACCCTAGAAGACAATGGCCTACAGATCAGTCGACAAAAAATAAAATACCTAGGTTTAGTGTTATACAAATCGGGGAGTGGACATCCGCATTGGGTTTGCATCAAGATGTTCCAGTGTGCATCAATTTTTTCGACATGTGTTTCCAAATTTGTAGATGAACTATGTGTATCATGGACTTGATAATAGTGTGAATCAGTTTGTAAATATGTGCATAAACTCTAGTGGTTATGTGAATAAGATGAATTTAAGTTTCTTTTTACAAGTTTTGTATTTCTTTCTCACTAATTGTATCAAAGTAAGATTAAAGTCAATTTTGTATATATGTTTTTCTATTGGTTTACTTTTATCTTGTACATGGATTTAATTTTTGGTTCTAGCATCCTGCATCAGTTTATTTTTTCCTCGACTATATGTATAAATGTGCATCACATTGTTTGCAATAAATTTACTTGTAGTTTCTTTGATTTCTAATTACTGATGTATTACAGAGTGTTTAATATATCTAATAATGAAATTTTAGTTATTATAAATACTAAGATGGTATTTAAAACATGGAGAAAATATCTTTGTACCCTCGAATGATATTTAATATGTATTTGACCACCTAAATTTCTAATTTGGTTAAAGGTCTATCCAATAGAAAAACTTATTCTATTTATTCTATGTTAAAAATTATTCTACAATAACCAATCCTTATTAGTGTAAACTCACATTATTTTGTCTTTAGAATTATAATTTAACATATTTCGTATGTGTTAAGTGTGTGCTAATTATCCTTACAATGCATGTCTAGATCAAGAACATATACTATATAGCATTGTTAATATATTATGATGTAGGTCCTAGCGTGGAGGATTGGACCCTTATTTTTTAGAGGCTCATGATCGGGTGACTGAAGGTGCTTCACGAATATGGTGATAACTTGGGCTAGGAGACTCTGTTTTAGGTCCATGACATATCAAATCGAAGCTTGGATCGAGGAGCACAACATGGCAACCACTTTTCAGGCTCATAAATGCTTTTTGGAAGGAGTTATGAACATTTTATGTTTTTTATGTTTTGTTTTTATTTTGTTTTTGGTCTTGTGTTTGGCCCGTAGCTCTTTTTAGGCCCATTCAAATTTCTGCTTCTTTTTTAGGGTTTGGTTGTGCTCATGAAAGATTCAGTTATCATTTTTATAAAAGGTTTAATTTTT
Source organism: Logfia minima (assembly GCA_963921325.1). Lineage (NCBI taxonomy): Eukaryota > Viridiplantae > Streptophyta > Magnoliopsida > Asterales > Asteraceae > Logfia > Logfia minima. Next base: position 11,639,470 of record OY992770.1, on the reverse strand, counting down.
CTCTCAAGTTGTGTTCGTCAACTAAGTTGAATTGATCCTAACTGCAATATTTTTTGAATCAACGTGTGTTGAAAGAGATTAACATGATATTCAATGAATTAACAAGTTTAATTTGTATTTGCTTATTTATACACCGCATCGTATCATCAAATTTGAAATTTTGTACGTTCAAATCATGATCCTATCGATTTCGAATGATGTTTTGGGCTCTGACCCAATTGGTTCGGTTGCTTGTGTCAAGTGAGTAATCAAACCATTTTGAGGGGTCAGATAAATTTGGAGAGAACTTTTTTGTTCAATGATAAAAAGCTTTCGATGTACATAGAACTATTAAAAATCACCAAATTAACAAAAAAATAGATTGTAAAGTTTGAGATTTTTATAAAGTCTTTCACTCTCTCATCTTACTTTTTATGATATTATATATATGTAGTCTCACATGATCTATTACTCCATAATTTATTCTAACCCCCTTCAAGCCACTTATGGAGCTAATTCAAGTAGAATAGTTACGTAAATATATTATATTATATATTATCAATAAAATATAACCTAGAATGATCCGTAGTGAATGAATATGTTGACTTTTATACTATAATCACGATTCAGTTTAAAAAAATAATAAAAATAAAATAAAATAACACAAGGTTAACCAAAAGATTATGTATCCAATATTAGTCGTAGCTAATTTTATAAGGCGTGAAAAGCATAACGCAAGTGGAAAAATATAACCACGCGTTTGACTTTTAATTTCGAAATAGATGATTTTAATGACCTACCATGTGATCATATCATATCATATCATATATTAAACGAGGGTCAATGATGAACACTTGCAACCAACTTGATTAGTTTTATGAACACCACCATTGTTTGATTAATATTTATTATGGCTGGTTGGGTAAAACTTGAACCATCCCGCTTTGCAATTTGGTTCTTATATACTGTAATATTCGGGTCTCACAGAAATAAAATAAAGAATTCTTAAATATATGTTTCTTTATGCGAAATAAGAAACCAAAATCACACCATACATGAATACTAAAACGCACTTAATTACCATACTAATGGTAATATATAACATCATTTCTCTCCAACTAAATATAATACTCCAATGTCAAACAATGAAATATGTAGTTTCTTATAAGTACCACTAATCTTTTCATTAATATAATAATAATAATGATTGTCATATTAACAATTCAATCCCATTATTTAAATCTAGCTGGTGGCAAAAAAAAACTTTGTTTGAAACTTTATTAAAACAAATATCTCTTTACTTTCCAACATCCAATAACACACCAAACGGTCAATTCTCTGTTCCTAAATTTCTCTCTAAAACCTCATATTTTCCTTCAAATACATCCAAATCGCTTTCACATAACATATATACCATGAAAGAAATCATAGGCATCTTTAAAGACAAAATCTCGCTTTCAAAACTTGCTCTTATTTCCAAACCAAGTTTACTTTCCCTCCATGTTTCTGTCCTCCGTTCAACCACCCACTCACCATCAACACCACCCAATGACCACCATCTCGCCACCCTTTTATCCCTCGGTGACAGCTCACGCGCCACCGCATCAATCCTTATTCGCTCCTTAATGAACCGATTACATGGCACCAACAATTCCTACGTGGCATTAAAATGTCTGTACACCATTCACCATATAATCAAACGTGGTCCCTTTATACTTAAGGACCAACTATCCGTTCTTCACTCAACCAATGGTCGTAACAACCTTAAACTATCAGGTTTTCGCGAAGAAAAATCGGCTACGACGTGGGTTTTATCCGCATGGGTGAGATGGTACGCGCGTTACATTGAAACGTTACTTTTTACGTCTAATTATATTGGTTTTGTTATTTGTTCAACTTCTTTTTCTTTATTAGAAAGGGAAAAACAACAAGATTTGATTTCATCGTTTATGAATTCCGATTTGATTCGAGATTTGAATTCGTTGGTCCTCTTGATAGAAGAACTGTGCAAATTGCCCGATAATTTACTAGTGGAAAAAGATAAGTTGTTGCATGGTGTTATGGAATTTTTGGTTAGTGATTATTTATCGATTGTGAACGAGATATTGATTCGGCTCAATGAGTTTAAAGAACGAGTTGATTTACTGAGTTTTAATGACTCGGTCGAGTTGGGAACTTGTTTGGAGAGGTTGACAATTTGCAAAGGGAAATTGTTGGATTTGTTTTTTAACAACAAATCATCGGTTGAGATGTTGTGGGAAATGATTGAAGAATTATGCAATAGAATTGGGATGGTGAGTTTGAAAAAAATTGGAAGGATGGATAATGGGACTGAGTCAGCTCGGTTTGGTGACCGTGTTTTAAAGACGAGAGATTTGATGAAGTTTTCGTCTGGGAGATTGAGATTGAACTCGTCTGCTGTATGATTTATTTTGGGTGACGTGGCTAAAAAGGTGAAGGTCCACCCCATAATGATACTGCAAGTGTGATAGTAATGTCATTTGGGTAGGTTAGATATTTTTGTAAATATCTGGATAGAAACAGGGTAGCTATCAAGTAGTTTTTAATTTGATTTCATTTAATTGGCTAATAAATTTAAAGGTGAAAGTGATTAATGTAAGAGGGTCGACTTCTACGTTTAGAATTACTTTATTGTCCCCGGACTACATAATTTTTTTTTATATAATAATAATTGACTCATTATAAATATGTTGTAATACATATTTAATCTAAATATAATAAATTACAAACTTATTATAATAATAAAAAAAGATTGTTGTAGCAAAATTGTCTATTGTAAAATAAGTGTCAACCGTTTATTGTTTTGTGTTTTGAGTGATTAATATTAGTGAGTGGATTTAACTGCAATTCAAAGGCAATTAAGTATCAAATAAATAAAATAATAAGGGAGTATTATAATAAATTCATATAAATTCGTATACGAAAAAGAGTTATTTAAAATAATACATGAACTCAAAGGGTTAATTATAAAATGCATGTGTTAAAATTATATGTTTAACAAACATAAATGAGTATCATGTAAGAGATGAGAACTGTTTTTGTCAAACATGAATAGTTACGAGCACACCTACAAAATCAAAATTTGTAATTATAACTAAATATTCACCTTTTGATCACAATGGAGAAAACATAATCAATGGTCCAGATTCCTTCATCGTATTCTGTTTTAATTTTATATAAAGATAAAGATATATATATTCCTAATCCTATTTAATACCAATTCAAATATTATAACAGGTCATGTAACATCGGTGTCAACGGACGTTGTTTCGGGAGGTCTTCAGACCGTCTTTGGAAGACGCAATTAGCATGGCCACTTTCTTTTTCGTCTCCCATCCTTCGTCCTCCTCCTTCGCCTTAGCCAAGAAGTTGAAAGACGAAAAATTTGGGACCCACAACTTATTAAACAATTTTTTTTTGTTTTTATCAAATCAATGATCAAAATCTTTTTCTTTTTACTTTTTTAATTCAAACGGATATGTAACCGTTATTTAAAAAGAAAATATATTTTTAAAGTTTTTAAATATCTTTTTCCAATCTCGAACACTCAATATGCATATAACTATAACTAAAATTTACACACAATTCTCACCATCGTTTATACTTCTTTCATATATTATACAATTCAAGCACAATTTAATATGGTAGTGGATCTAAACGAAAATTACGTCGAAGATTTGAGCAAAGATTTCAAAATTGAAGATGTCAACACACTCAATGTTTGTTTTAATCTGATTGCTATGCTTAACGTTGGAAGATGATGAGGAAAATGAAACCGAAAATTCACGACCAAGAGCACCTAAATTTATGCTTTAAAATTATAATTGTAATTGTATTTATTATAATTAAATAAATAGTGAGATCTAGTTTGACTGAAAAAACTCATTTGTTGACAATTTTTTAGTCTTTTTTCAGTCTTCATTTGCTGGAAGTGGTCTAAGATGACTTTGGTTCTACAAAACGCCTTACGCTTCTGAATACTTGTCCCATTTTGCTAAATCTACATTGAAAAATGCTATTTAAATTTAAAAATATGACTAATTCATTAATTGGTTGATACAATTCTTCTTTTTAATTTTACATGTTCAACTTTGCATATGTCTTGCTCAAAATGTTAGATTGACATTTCAGTCTATTTAGTATGAATATTTCATTTTAATATCGACTTTCTTAATTTAAACATGATAATAATGTTTGTTTATAGTAATTGTAAGTTATAAATTTGAAACGAGAAATTGAATATAATAGGCTTGATCACAGGCTTTAAGGCTATAGATAACTCGAAACCAGTAAGATGTTAATTGGCACCCTAGTAAGGGAATCAAGGACCTACTAGGTATAAATGCCCAGCTGGATCGATTAATCCACGTTATTGATTGTTTTGATTCTTAGAGAATTTTTATCGTTGGAACTTTTATTAAATTACTAGCGTCTAAATTCGTATCTCCCATTATTTCTCAAGATCAATGAGTTGTTTTCAAGAAACCAAAGCAGCAAGCCTAATTCCCAAAGACATGGGCGGTCTATCCATACAGAAGTTGCAATCTATGACAGAGGAAGATATTTTAGCACATACCAAGGATGACATCTACCAAGAAAGAGGAAGCATAATTTTGGATTGTCAAACTACAGATGACTAAATCATCACAGATTAACGTTTCTAATGTTACGAAAACATAAATTGTGTGCAAAAAGATCAGGAAACATTTTGTTTAAAAACATTGATGAGACTCGCATCTGTATATAATCAGATCAAAGAGGATTAAACCGTCATGGCTGCAAAATATCGGCTGCATCAGTAATAGAAACGAGCTTATCCATTTTAACACAAGACAGCCAAAGAATTTCCCTGCCAAAACAGAGTAAATCTCATATTTGCCTAATCCCCTTAGACATCTTAAAATTTTATAATCATTGCCTCATTTAACACGGTGGCAAATTAAACCTGTTTACTCGAATGTTGCTTAGTTTGGAGAGAAAAAACTAAACAATTTTAAAGCCATAAACACTTAAATTATGCAATCCCAAACACCCCTTCATATATATGAAAATTTTTGTTAGAGAAGATAAGAGGTTCAGATCTGTTAAAACAATCGGCACAAACAGGATAAAACCGCCATGGCTTCAGTAATCATGCCGGCATCAAATGTATCAGACCGCCTGAATATTTCCCCTCTAAGATACTTTATATCTCAAAGTTTGACCAATTAACTCAGACAAATATATATTCATCATCACAGCGCCCAATTTTAGAGTTTAGTGCATATGTTATACATATCACTTCCCTTTGGGAAAGAAGATATTAAATTACATGAATCCTTTGTGTAAGTGCCTAAATCATCTCATCATCGAATGCATAACAATCGATACCAATTACCTCAAAGAAAGTAACTCGGTAAGTTCTTGAATTTGAGCCAACTCCTTTTCAAGATAAATGAGTTCGTTTCGACAAGCCAAAGCAGCCAACCTAATACCCAAAAACATGGTAACTATATCCATTACAGCTGTTAGAATCTGTGACAAAGAAAGATATTATAGCACATACCAAGGATACCCAATCAGAGTACAACTTCAAGTTGAATACCCAATGCATATAACCTTTGAATGTTGTCAAAAATCAAGCTGCTATCATTTAGTACAAGTGAATCCAGATGAAGAACAACCGGCCCTAATTCATCTTTCTTGGTTGGGATACATATATAAATCCCAGGCTCCAATGAGCTCTTCACAACGAATAAAAAATTATATAAATTGTTGAACACCAGATTATAAACGTATACTTTTCATGAATCAGAAGAAGAATATAAGCTTTCTAAAATATGTTGACATGTTTCCACCATTTTCTGAGCTTGAGAAAAGAATCTACCCTTTTATTCACCATTATTAATTATATTGAATGCAATAAGCAGTAGCAACATGCATTGACACAAATGTGTTCAGACATTAAACATTATTACTTTCGTACCTTTTATGTGATCTAATAGTTTGGTAATAAGAAACAAAATTGTTATTAAGGACAAGTATATACCTTTTGGAGCTTGTTGTAGAAATATGCATTGAAGAAATGATACTTGAATATTGCATTTTCTGATGAAGATGTCAGCTTCTGAAGATATCTAGTCAAACGAGACAAGCAAGTTATTGTAATCAACTTTTTCCAAAGGGAAAAATGCATAATGTAGTTTATGTGCTGTTCATTGGTTTAAGTAATTATAAAAGATCTTGGTTTAAGGTAAACCAGCTACCAAAAGATTTGATTCAGAGTAATCTGACCCACATAACAGCTAGCGTGTCGGTAACTTCGACCATGTTGACTGTTCCTAATGTATTTAATTGAGGTGACATCTTGAAGCAGGTAAACTTGATAGATTATCGTAAATGACATCTCAACAAATATATCTCTGTAAGTGCTTAAAGGTAACCTTAATTACTTCTAGAGATCAATGAGGTCTTTTTGAGAAGCCAAAGCAGCCAACCTAATACCCAAAAACATGGTAACCATATCCAATACAAGAGTTAAAATCTGTTATAAAGAAAATTAATTTAGCACATACCAAGGATACCCAATCACAGTACAACCTCTAGTCTGTTTCTTTCTATCATACCCATAGATATTAGGTCCAAACATGATGCTGTAGTTAACAATAAATACATCCACCAGAAAAAGGAATCTCATAATTGCGATTCAAAATAAAGATGACTAAATCACAAATTAAAGGTTTCTAAAATGCCATTAAAACATGAATTTTGTATAAAAAGATCTAGAAACATTCTGTTTAAAAACATAAATGAGTCTCAGCTCTGTAGCATGATCAGAACAAAGAGGACTAAACCGACATGGCTGCAAGCTCTCGGCTGCATCAGTAATAGAATGAGAGCTTATCCATTTCCAAACAAGCACGCCAATCCTTTCATCTTCAAACTGTACGAAGTTGTGACAACAACAATACATTGGCATCTAAGCAGACATAGAAAATGACAATGGTAATGAAATAATAGCATTTGAGTAAGCCATATTCCTGGAAACTGGTAAGTACCAAATATAAAACAAGATAGTACTACCTCTTGCATCCCCTTCAACAAATGCAAAAAGAAGAAAAAAAAGAACAAAAATTAAAAGGATTCTAACTTCTCACGCCTAGATAAAAAAATCCTTATTAGAAAGTACAATAGCAACACAAGACAAAAAAATACAAGTAAAACACTAAAAACACAATCAATTAACACAAAACAAAGACCATATTAGTATGGAAGTTGATATTGACAAGAATGGAAACAGTTCGGAACAATCTGAAATTAATTTAAAAATCACAATATTAAAACAGATGAGAATGAGAGGTACCCAAGTCAAGAAAGCAATCCCGCTACTTTAACATGAAACATACACCCAATCAACCTCAATGTCCAAGGACAACAAGGTTGAAGTGGGTGCTTTGGTGGTCAAGTAAAAGGATTCCAACTTCTCGAACTTAGGTTAAGAACTCATTATTAAAAATTAATATAGCAACAAAAGACATAAAGTATATAAATAAATCATTTGAAACATGATAAATGACCGAGAATACTAATAACTTTGATGAAAAAACCAAATTGGAAGTTGATATCAACAAGCATGTAAAAAGTCGAGATCAGCCAGGAAGTTAATTAAAAAAATACACAATCAGAAGAGCGTAGAGATGGAGATACCCATGTCAAGATAGCAATCCGTATACTCTAACAGCCTACATTCACCCGACTAACCTCAAAGTACAAGTCTCAACGTACAAGAAGTTGAATTGGGTGGTTAGGTGTTCGAGTAAAAGGATTCCAGCTTCTCGAAGTTAGGTAAAAATAATAAATATCAGAAAGTAAGATAACAATTATAAAAAAAATTATATATATAAGTAAAACATCAAGAAACAAGAAAACCAAACGGTGATACTAGCAAGTTAAACAGAAACCAAATTAGAATAGAAGCTGCAATCAACAGGAATGGAAAGTTTAGAGCAATCAGAAATGTGAAAGTTAATCATAAAATACAATTAAAAAAGAGGAGAAACAAAAATACCCATCTCAATAAAAAACAATCCTGATACTGTAACAGCCTATATTCACTTGTTCAACCTCAAAGTACAAGCCTCGAAGTACGGAAAGATTGAAATGGCCGCTTAGGTGTTCAAGTAAAGGGATTCCAACATCTCGAATTTAGGTAAAAAGAAAAATCACTATCAGAAAGCAAAATAGTAACAAAAGGACAGAAGTGTATGACTAAAGATAAAAAATATGATAAATTAACAGGAAATTAATAGTAACTTAAATAAGAACCAAATATCAACGCGAATGGAGAAAGTTAAGAGCAATTGGAAATCGGAAAGTCAACTAAAAAACACAATAATAGAAAAGCTAAATCAATAAAGAATGAGTGATTTGGAACTGAAGGGACAAGATAAACTGCACACTTAAATATAAAAAAATTCAAATCAAATTCAAACTCTAAAAGAAATATAAAAACAAACACGAAGTCACAAAATTGAACTCCATAATGAAAATAAAAAACAAACCTGAAATTATACAGAAGATAGAAACAAAATCTGAACTGTAACAAAACTTGGAAATCTAAGGGGGTGTTTGTTTTAGCTTATTTTCAAGGATTGTTTCTTAACCTTATTAGCATATTTCCCTTTTCAATAAGATGAGCCTAGGATTATTAACTTATTTGCTTCAAAAATAAGCTTATAAACTCATAAAATCAAGCTTTATCCAAACACTTCAACCTCAGCTTATTAGCTTATATAAGCACAAGCCAAAAGCTAATCTAAACATCCCTTAAACCTCCAATAAGAATCAACAATGGTAAAATAAAAAACATAAAAATATAAAACATAAGTCAAATCATAAACCAGCCAAGATAACAAACACAAGAGTGCAAAACCAGATTTGACCTCAAGAACAAAGTAAAAAATAACAAAAACTCAAAGATGAAATCTAAATCTCAAAAATGGAGAAAGAATATGCAAGTATGTAACCATAAAAGGAAGACGCCAAATCCAAAACCACATGAAATTTAAACCAATAATTGAAAAAACAAAAATTGTAAGACAGAGTGAGCAGGCGACGGATGTAGGGTGAAAAAGGGCCATTCAAGTGGGAATTACTGAGGAAACAGGAGATAATTAGTTAGAGAAGAGGCAATGGGCATACGCATAGTAAGCATCCACATGTCAATCACAAGGTAATAATACATGTGACATAATTTGAGTGAGATTGCTACTGTCCATAAAATCTATAAAGGTAAGTATATATAATATATAATAATGAACAGCAGAGGATTGAATGGAAACGGAAACGTGTGCGATCAAAGTTTATAAACTCATCGACAGCGGCTATTAGAGACCTGGCACATCATTGAAATACCAGTACAGATTACATGACTTATACGCTACGATTCATGCAGATAATCAATATAACAACTTCTCATGATGATGGAAAGACGGGATACCAATAATGCTAAAACAGAAAGCATAATTCGATCTATTGATCCATAGAACAACAAGCAAACCTTATCGATTGATTAAAGTCAAGACTAAATATTTAACTAGTAATCAGAAATATAAAATTGATTCAATTCAGAACAACAAATAAAGATAACACAGAGCAAAAAGGATTGTTACTCTAAGTCCAGAAGAAAATACAAATGGAACAAAACTATCCATAGTTTTATGAAAACAAATTATACCTCCGCTCAAAGAACGATTACGCTTTAAAGGTCCCATAGTCATTGATCAGAAATAATATCATGATCAGATGTAAGAAGCTAAATCAATAATAAATTTTGTAGGCATTTAATATTGAATATATCTTTGGAAAATATGTTGGATTTAAGATACTTGCAGGACAATACCGATGAGATTCAATAACTAAGCATGCTTATCAGCAGAACGAAAACATGGAGCCATGATAACACAGAGATTAAAATTAATGACCAACGTTGACAGATTTCAAGTTAATATAATTTGTACGTTTGATACGTTTTGAATATTGTGCATCACAAGGCATTTAACTCTGTTCTTGATTTACCAAAAAACAATCAACAGTGTTGAAAATTGATTACAACGATAGTACGATACGAAACCCTAGCCGGGCCAGACTAGGCTAGGTCTTAATCAAAACCAAAGTTTTTGTAAGAACGAATAGTTCGAAATTGATTAATTAGATAGGAGAAAATGAACGTACGTGTTGATGATTAGCAATAGATTAGACATCAAACCTCTTAGACGGCCATCGTCGTGTTCATCCGTACGCTAGGGTTTGATTCACCGGTACGCTAGGGTTTGATTGATCCACTAAATATCGAGATGATGGTGATCAAAACAACGATTTTGAAGAATGAACAGGATCGATTAAATAGAGTGTGTGTCAGTGTGTGCATATATATAGGTATGCATTTGCATATGTCGGTTTGGCTCGGGGTCGCGTTAGTCAAACGCATGGCTCGGGGTCGCGTTAGTCAAACGCACGGTCAAAGTCGTGTGGCGGTTTGGTATTTTCTAATTCTACTCGTATTTAACAAAATTATTATTTTTTACTAAATAACTGACGAGTAATATACTAATATAAATGTATTATTATTACTGTTTATATAGCTATTAGCCGTAGCTTTCAGTATAATATGAAAGATGAAACTTTTTTCTACAGATGTATTTAATAGATTAATTGTAGATGTACTGTAATTAACTAAGGTAAAATAATATAAAAAGGTATAAGTGAAACTTGGATAAAGTTTTTTATTAAATTAAAATACTTATAAATGTGTTTTCATACAAAGCATAAATATTCTTTATAAGATAGATCTTTTGTTAATTGCATTTTTTCATATTCAAATATACTAAATAATTTAATACTTTTGTACTTTGTTTACTTACGAAAATAGTTTGACATACTTCACGGGTTGCGACATGGTAGTGAAAAATAAATTTTAGTTATTTATGTCCATCAATGTTTAGTTATATTCATGAAAGTATCAAATCTAATAAAAATGAGACATTAGAAAATCTTATCACTTTAATCAAAAAAATGTAACAATAGTAAGAATAATAACTCTTACGATAATAATAATGTTAAATGGAGTAATAACAATACAAACGATATGTAATACAACTTATTGTTCACTATATATATATACACATAACTTGTATACAATACAATTAAAAAGTTAAACTAACATAAAAACATTTTATATGAGAACTTTGTAATGTATTTCAATTGCTTATTATTGAAGACTTTGCTCAAATTTAATTTTAAGAACATATAGTATGTATTTGTGAATTTTGCTTTTTATATTATGTTATTATTATGATCTCTGTTTTTACCTTTGAAAATGGGATGTTACATCTACACTCAAATAAACCTACAAAGTACAATCGCGAAGAGACATTAGCAAACCGTAACTCCACTAACAATATAAACTACAATACCGTTTGATGAAGTAGTTGAGTGTTTTGAAAGACCTTAGCATCGGAGAAGTGCATCTTTCAAGTTTCAACAAATAACGAGTATTAAATATCTCTTATTTAAACCTTTAAATTTTAATATACTACATTCACTCACATATATAAAACTTTATATTGATAAAGGAAACTTAATTTCTAACAAAATTTTAACTTTTTTATAACTAATAGGATATGATTTAATAATTAGCTAAGTTTGTTTTTGATATAATGATACGTGAGAAACTCATTAATTAGTAGTCTTTTATGTTCGAGTCTGATAGGGGGTATGTAGGTATGTTTGTGATGTATATCGGGTTTTATTAGTTTGTAAGTTTTTCATTTTATATTTTTTTTCTTTTTGAAGGGTTAAAAAATAAGAAGTTTAAACTTTGAATCGAGATATTTTTCTTACGAAATTCACACTTTAATAAATAAAATATAAATTTGAACGGTAGCATTTCATTTTCAATATATGAAACAAGAAGACATTGGTTGTTTTCTAGTATGAAAATAGGATTAAAATTTTTACATAGAGTACCAACCGTTTTTCTTCTTCTTAAACTATTACCTCAAACCAGACTAAATTTAGTGGGCTCAAGTCCAAATTAGTTACTCTTACTAAGGTTCAAACACCTATCTTCCAATTAAGCCATGATTTCCAAATTAGTTGTTTGTACCACGGGGTCTATCTTGGTGATTGTTCACTCGCGGACCATTTCGTATTACCATAAAGATAACATTTAATCTTATGCTTAAACGTTGCTTTCATCATACATGGATCACTTCCCTCGTTACTTTTTGGGATTCATGAATTATGATTGTACCCAATATCGTAAACAAGAACTTAATTATTACATCATGATTTGAGGTCACAGGTCAGGGAGGTCCAGTGAGATTGTTATGCATTAGAAAAGCGATATTATGCATTACCAACTTTGACTAGAACAATATTGGTAAAGTATAACAACGCTAGATTGTTCATGCCACTAGGCTCGATCTACACCATCTTTATCATCAAGAACGTGACAACTCTGTTGCCTAGTAGCAAAAAGTGATATAACTAAATTCTGATTGCTATGGAGACTGATGATATTTAATGATAGAAGATTACCACAAGACCATTGCACATGTCTACGATTGTGTGAGACTGTCTTAGATTATAAGATCAAACCTCTCAAACTTATGAAAGGTGACGAATACTACGAGTTGATGGAACATTTGTTCTCGAATCAAGTACTCTACGTACTGGAAATTAAAATTGAATGTTCATATTAGACAATAACAATTAATAAACAGGGGACCATATTTTAGCAATATAAGAATTAATAAATATCCTAGTGTAGTATGTTGGGTTTCACTATAAAATAAAATATAAACTAATTCGATTGTTTGAAGTCCTTTGTTGAGTTTGATGTTTAGGGGACCATTTTATTTTTATTTATTTTATTTTTTTGCAAAATCACAGGTATACATTGATGGTAGTAATTTCAAACCATTCAAATGTTATATATGTTATACGACCCTTTGTTTAATATCTTATTTCTGCGCTACAAGTGGTCAAACATTTTGATTTCTTATTACTTGAACAAAATTAGATACTTTTCATCAAACCATGTGGAACATGCAACGGGACAAAAAGGAAATGGTGAACAAACAAAAAATAAAACTAACTTTTCATTGCTAAATTTCCAATTTTGCTATATATGGTTACAAATGAATACCAAAAGCAAAATCAATGAAGAAACAATAACAACAAAAGACGCCATGGGTACCAAATCTTTGGTGAACCAAGCAGTGATTGGAACTTGTTATCTTTAATGCGCAACTGCCCACTTCTTTACATGTGTACTTGCTCTTTGTGCCTGCCAGATTTAGCAAAATAAATTAGTAATAAATAAGATCTTTCAAGTAGATAAGTGTTTCTACAAAGCAGTACAAGTACTGAGATCAAGTTAGGTAATTAACCTCCTTTTCCCAATCGCAACGACTTGTTATGATAGCCAACACCACCGTTTGAAATGCAGTTCCGCCAAAGATCATCCCGGCCCAAATACCCTTTGTAAAATAAACGACGCAAAAGTATAGGTCATGTATAAACAAAAAGGAAAGATGAATACACTCGCAGTTAAATTGTTAATGAATGTTTAGTATTAGATGAAAATAATACATACCATGACCCCGAGATGAAATAGCCATCCCATTGCAAGTCCCATTGGGACTCCGATCAAATAGTAGCATCCTAAGTTGATGTATGCTACATATGCTTGCCATCCAGACCCAACCGCAACACCTAAATCACTCGCATATTAGTCATTACAGAGGAAATCCAATACATAAAATATATTACTAAAATATATGTACACATTGTTATAGACACTCTCACAAACTAATAACATGTGCATTTTTTATTTCTGAAGTACATACTGCTAAACCAAAACCTTTTAGTCATTTGAACAATACTTTTGCCGTGTATAATTTTGAAGTATTATTAGGACATTATAAAATTTCTCGCTTATAATGTGAAACTTTAGCCAAAACCCTTTAATCATTTGAACAATATTATTGCCATGTATCATTTTGAACAATATTAGGACATTATAATATTTCTCGTTTATAATGTGAAACTGCATTAATTACCTGAAAGAACGGGTTGAACGCTATTCAAAACAATTGTGAAGGCCAAGAGAAGCGAAAGCTTGCTTACAGCATCCAAGACAGGCTCACTATTTGTGAAAATTAAAGCTAGCTCGTTGTGGATTAACATGATCAAGAGCCCGAATAGAAGACCAATCACCGTAGATGTTGTAACTGCAACGAAGGTTGCAAATTTAGCACCTTTCCCATTACCAGCTCCCAACTCGTTTGCAACCCTAACTCTGGATCACGTACAAAGTCATAAAAGCATTACATTGCAAAATCCACTACCAAAAAAAAAGTGCAATTTGTATACCTTTTTTCATATTCAGGGAAACGTAGTATTTGTGTTCAAAATGTGTTCTCAAAATAAAGTATTATGTGTTGAATTATGTACCCGGTTCCAGCAAAGAATCCAAGAGGGATCATCATTTCGAAGCCATTGATAGACATGCTACATAAAAACAAATATTAATATAAATGTTTATTAAAAAGTGAACCTAAAAGTCTTCTGAAAACATGCCAAAATTAAGTGCTGTAAAATGTAATAGTTAAATTATTGACAGAAAATTACAAAGTGGTTAATTAAAAAGTGTTTTTTCGAATAATGGTTAGAAAGTACTGTATACTGTAACATTATTCTTTTCTTATCCTAAAATAAAATATAATTAGTTGATTTATTATTCGTTTTGAACAAAGACCACATAATTATATAGTCCAAATATTCGAATAACACATAAATTGCAAGAAAAATGCGAATACTAGAAAAGAAAAAGGAGTGGTTTTTACCATATGGACATAGCATCAACTGCAATTTTTGCGTTCTCCAAGTTTCCTGTCATCACTATCAATATTCTGTAGTACCAGTTCTCCAAACTGCATTTTCATTTACTTTAATCCAAATAATAAAAAATAATAAAAAATCTGAGCCATGAAAATCATTATACTATTCCTGTAGTTTAATGACGACATAAGTTTTGTACATCAAAATCATTCTTTAAATTGTTAGTGTTTACCAGCAATTTAACAAACAAAAAATTAACGAAAAAATATTACCATAACATGACGCCAGAAGCCGCGGACAGTTTAAAAAACGCCCACAATCCCGAAAACGCTTCCATCGTAAACCCACCCCAAGTCTCCGGACAACCACCAAAAACCGCGTAAATAAACAACCCCAAAACCATCAACCACCACGAAAAATTAAGTGTAACAACGGTCCCAGCAAGTCCCAATTGAAACCTCGACACGACTAGCCAACTTATTATCGAATGAGAAACTAATACTGCTAGCGACACCCAAGCTATCACGTGCGTTTTAAGTTGACTTTGAAGAAACCTTTGTAACGGAAACTGAAAACATAGGCTGAAATGAAGTGGAATCAAACTCATTGACACAACGCCTGAGAGTTCCGCTATGTCATGTGGTTGTCCGAGAAGTTTCAGGACCGGTGAAGCGAAAATGTACAATGGTAGAAGTAGGACACAACAACAGAAAAGGACGATCCACGCGCGTTGTAAGTATACGCCTAACACTCGATAGTTTTTGGCTCCGTATGCTTGTCCACATAACGTCTCTAAAGCGCTTGCCATACCTAACTAGATCAATCCCGCATGGAAATAATTTGTTTAGTACATTATAATACGACGACATATAAATAGTTTTCAAAGTTTGCGAATTATATGAACATTTTTGTATATCGTTTATAGAGATATAAAACATCTGCAGTCAATTATATATCGGTAGGTGTCGTTAACCAATTAGATGTTATTTTATTTTTCTTTTTTCACCCGTCAAATTTTTCATCAAAACATATTATACTCTCCTTTTAATCAATTGCACGTGCAGTCAACGACACTAATTTTTCCATCATTTAATTTAGGGCTAATCACAAATATGATCCATTGATCAAGTACACTTGACAAAATAATCCTTTGACTAAGTGTTTTCCCAAACTAATCCATTATTGATCAAAAAAAGTTCGATCCCGTCGATCATGAATCAAAATTTGAAATGAAGTCGTTAATTACATAGTCAAACCCTTCTACACCAAACATATACTAACACGTGTCAGATCGACAGATGTCGATCAAAGGTGATCGACATCAAACAAAATAAAAGAAATATATTCGATCATATGATCGAACTTGATGGTTTAAAAATAAAACATAAACTTGAAATGGGTTTGATGGCTTATATTATACATGTAGAACTTGGCTCATATTTATTAATATTTTATTGAATGTTCGATCATCCATATTAAATTAGATCATACATATTACACTTAGAACATCGATCATATTTATTAATATTTTATTTGATGGTTTATTATTTATCGAATGTGGATCATATTTAATAATACTTTATAATATTTCTAATTATTCATTTGTTTTAAAAAATATTGAACTTCGATCATATCTGATCGATATTCGATCAATCTGACACATCTAGTATATGTTTGGTGCCAAAAGGGTTCGATCGACCGTGACCTGTTTCGATCAAGTTTTTTTTTTTTTTTTTTTCATTTCAATTGTTTAACGACTTTATTTCAAATGTTGATTTATGATTGACGAGATCGAACTTTTTTCGATCAAGAATGGATTAGTTTGGGAAAACACTTAGTCAAAGGATTATTTTGTCAAGTGTACTTGGTCAATGGATCATATTTGTGATTAACCATTTAATTTATCAAAAGCATTATTAAATACAAAATAAAAAAATAAAAAAAAATAAAAAATAATAAAAAATCAAAAAAAGATTGTCATCTTGCCTTTAGTTTCTAGTTACCGTTCAATAAAATTTAAAGAAAAGAAAACTGAATATTTTTGTGCATGAAATAGGTAGTTTACTTAAATAATACTTTAAACTTGTAGTAAATAGTTTCAGAGGGTATTTAAATATTAATTGTTTATTTAAAGAGCTTATGCTTATTCTTAGTTAAGAAAAAGAATATAAAATTCCATATATGTTATTTCATACTAAATGTGAGTTTGTATATTTTCATACTCAGTTTATATCAAATATATGATCTCAAATCGCATATTGAAGACAATTTATTTTAACTTCCAAAAACGTAATAAGCAGATAATTAAGGTAGAAAAGGAGAATATGTACCAAGAGGCCGAAATCGAAGCCAACGATAACAGTAGTGGCAATAAAGATAGCAGCGAGTTCTAGATCGCCAAGATGGCCCGAGAAAGCTTGGGTGATTACAAACATGGAATAAGTAGCTACGCGACTAAAGACGGTAGGGCCAACTATGTGCCATAACTTCTTGGACTCGATCAAATATCGGTGGCGAAACGAGAGTTCGACTTCATGTTGTGATGTTTTCAAGACCAAGTTGACATTTGAAGATGGATGATCCAACAAGGGTACTAGTGTTGGTTCCTCACCAGTGCCATTGATCGCCATTTTCCCCAATTATGGGGGTTACTTTCCTTGTTTTGTAAATTATATTATTCTTTTTTCAATTCTTTTCTCACTTGTGAGGGAGAGAAAGAGAGGAATTTGTATTGGAGGAGCAAAGACTTAGTGTATATAGGGGTGTGTTGGACATGGGGATTTGGATTCTATTGTCGTTTTTTTCCTTACGATATATTACAAGAAACATCCTTATAATACGCTCAACATGTCACTAGAGTTTTAATTCTTTTTTTTCTGTCCTCAAAGTCCAGTAATGCGATCAAGTCGAGCTGAACTTAAGTTCAAACTCAAGTTAAATTCAAGCTGCTTGGTAACAACTTGAGTTGTTTGCAGTCGTATTGAAGTTAAAATCAATGAGCTTTTTAACCCAACAAAGCTATTCTCATAAGAATTGGTTATTTCAGCTCAATTATAAAAAATGAGTTAAACTTCAAATAAATCAACAAATTTAGCGACAAGAAGTAGAGTTTAATAGGTATACAATTTGAAATTTACTTATATATAACCAATTAAATAGAGTAATTAAATAGTTACGAATAATAATAATGAGTGTCTTTTTTAAAAAAATCAAAGAATTTTATTAAATCCTACTTAGAGGATATCAAATTTTTTACAATATCGATAATACTAGTGAGTGTCTGTTAAGAAACTTGATGATGATATCAAGATTTATATAATTATTTTTACACGGAAGATCTCTATCCACGTTGTTATTTAACCTAATTTTTGCTAATATTGGGTGTGTAAAGCTACATAGAGGTACAATGGTTTTAAATTTGATTCTGATTACAAAATTGTATACACAAATTGTTTGATATAGTATTTCTGTGCTACAAGTTATCAAACATTTTGCTTTCTTGTAGTTGTTTTACTTGAACAAAAATTAGATACTTTTTAGAATGTCACAATCAAACCATGTGGAACATGCAATGGGACAAAAAGCAAATTGTGAACAAACCAAAAAAAACTAACTTTTCATTGCTAAATTTCCAATTTTGCTATATATGGTTACAAATGAATACCAAAAGCAAAATCAATGAAGAAACGATAACAACAAAAGACGCCATGGGTACCAAATCTTTGGTGAACCAAGCAGTGATTGGAACTTGTTATCTTTAATGCGCAGCTGCCCACTTCTTTACATGTGTACTTGCTCTTTGTGCCTGCCAGATTTAGCAAAATAAATTAGTAATAAATAAGATCTTTCAAGTAGATAAGTGTTTCTACAAAGCAGTACAAGTACTGAGATCAAGTTAGGTAATTAACCTCCTTTTCCCAATCGCAACGACTTGTTATGATAGCCAACACCACCGTTTGAAATGCAGTTCCGCCAAAGATCATCCCGGCCCAAATACCCTTTGTAAAATAAACGACGCAAAAGTATAGGTCATGTATAAACAAAAAGGAAAGATGAATACACTCGCAGTTAAATTGTTAATGAATGTTTAGTATTAGATGAAAATAATACATACCATGACCCCGAGATGAAATAGCCATCCCATTGCAAGTCCCATTGGGACTCCGATCAAATAGTAGCATCCTAAGTTGATGTATGCTACATATGATTGCCATCCAGACCCAACCGCAACACCTAAATCACTCGCATATTAGTCGTTATAGAGGAAATTTGTATGTTACTAAAATATATGTACACATTGTTATAGACACACGTACTCTCACAAACTAATAAGATGTACATTTTTATTTCTGAAGTACATACTGCTAAGTCAAAGACACTTTAATAATTTGAACGATATTTTTGGTGTGTATCATTTTGAAGTTTTGTTAGGACATTTTAAAATTTCCCGCTTATAATGTGACACTACATTAATTACCTGAAAGAACTGGTTGAACGCTATTCAAGAGAATTGTGAAGGCCAAGAGAAGCGAAAGCTTGCTTACGGCATCCAAGACAAGCTCACTATTTGTGAAAATTAACGCTAGCTCATTGTGGAATAACATGATCAAGAGCCAAAATACAAGACCTATCACCGTAGATGTTGTAACTGCAACGAAGGTTGCAAATTTAGCACCTTTCCCATTACCAGCTCCCAACTCGTTTGCAACCCTAACTCTAAATCACGTACAAAATCATAAAAGCATTAAATTGCAAGATACGCTACCCAAAAAAAAAGTGGAATTTGTATACAATTTTTTTTTCTTTTCATATTTAGGGAAACGTAGTATTTGTTTTCAAAATGTGTTCTCAAAATAATCGAAAAATGAAATGATTATGTGTTGAATTATGTACCCGGTTCCAGCAAAGAATCCAAGAGGGATCATCAGTTCGAAGCCATTGATAGACATGCTACATAAAAACAAATATAAATGTTTATTAAAAAGTGAACCTAAAATTCTTCTGAAAACATGCCAAAATTATGTGCTGTAAAATGTAATAGTTAGATATATTTTTGACAGAAAATTACAAAATGGTTAATTAAAATGTATTTTTTTTCGAATAGTGGTTAGGAAGTACTGTATACTGTAACATTATTCTATTCTAATCCTAAAAATAAAATATAAAATGTTAAATCTGACCAATAATTGATCAGCCATACCATCGATCCATATAGAACCAAAAAGATGATGCAATTGATGATTAGGGAAGACGTTTTTAGCAAACTCTTTAATTGTTTCAAAACACTAGAAAAAGGGATCTTGATAACAAGCTTTTCTTTGATATAAACGTTATACTTTAACCAACAATAATTAACCATTGACAACTTTTAACAGAGAAGTTTAAGTCATTTAATTTAATGATAATAAATAAAATTATGGATATGGATGTGAAGAAAAATGGGAATACTAGAAAAGAAAAAGGAGTGTGGTTTTTACCATATGGACAAAGCATCAACTGCAATTTTTGCGTTCTCCAAGTTTCCTGTCATCACTATCAGTATTCTGTAGTACCAGTTCTCCAAACTGCATTTTCATTTTAATCCAAAATATAAAACAAAGTACAGGAGATAAGAAGGAAAAAAATAATAAATAGAGATAGACATGACGTGTGCTATAATTTGACACAACCAAACAACAAACGCAACCAAAAGCTTCGATAAGAAATACTAATAGCTTTAAAATATGAATATAAATATCATGCACAATAATTTTACAATAATAATAATACAATCTTATATTTAGCAAAATATTATAACAGAAAATCCACCCTTTTACAAAACAAAATTATCAAGCTTAAAACCTGTTTTATTTTAATATTAAATCAAAATAAAATAATGTTATTACTCCTTAAAAATAAATAAGAAGGAACAATCAAGTCACTTTCCATATATAAACAGAAGTAACATTATACTATTCCTGTAGTTTAATGGCGACATAAGTATTGTACATCCAAATCATTCTTTAATTGTTAATGTTTACCAGCAATTTAACAAACAAAAAATGAACGAAAAAATATTACCATAACATGACGCCAGAAGCCGCGGAGAGTTTAACAAACGCCCACAATCCCGAAAACGCTTCCATCGTAAACCCACCCCAAGTATCCGGACAACCACCAAAAACCGAGTAAGCAAACAACCCCAAAACAATCAACCACCACGAAAAATTAAGCGTAACAACGGTCCCAATAAGTCCCAATTGAAACCTCGAAACGACTAGCCAACTCATTATCGAATGAGATACTAATGCTGCTAGCGACACCCAAGCTATCACGTACGTTTTAAGTTGACTTTGAAGAAACCTTTGTAATGGAAACTGAAAACATAGGCTGAAATGAAGTGGAATCAAACTCATTGACACAACGCCTGAGAGTTCCGCTATGTCGTGTGGTTGTCCGAGAAGTTTTAGGACCGGTGAAGCGAAAATGTACAATGGTAGAAGTAGGATACAACAACAGAAAAGGACGATCCATGAGCGTTGTAAGTATACGCCTAACATTCGATAGTTTTTTGCTCCATATGATTGTCCACATAACGTCTCTAAAGCGCTTGCCATACCTAACTACATCAATCTCGCACGGAAATAATTTGTTTATTACATTTGATACGACATATAAATGGTTTTCAAAGTTTGCGAATTATATGCATATTTTTGTATATCGTTTGTAGAGATATCTTGTCAATTGTATATACGGTAGGTGTCGTTGACCAATTAGATGTTATTTTACTTTTCGTTTTTCACCCCTTAAATTTATCATTAACACATATTTTACTCTCCTTTTAATCAATTGCATGTGCAGTCAACGACACTAAATTTCCCATCATTTAATCATGAAAATCATTACTAAGCACAAACTTAGAAATAAAAAAAGGACACAAGATTGTCATCTTGCCTTTAGTTTCTAGTTGCCGTTCAATAAAATTTAAAGAAAAGAAAACCTGAATATTTTTGTGTGCATGAAATAGGTAGTTTACTTAAAATAATACTTTAAACATGTAGTAAATAGTTTCAGAGGGAATTCCATATATGTTATTTCATATTAAATGTGAATTTGTATATTTTCATACTCAGTTTATATCAAATACACGATCTCAAATCGCATATTGAAGACAATTTATTTTAACTTCCAAAAACGTAATAAGCAGATAATTAAGGTAGAAAAGGAGATTATGTACCAAGAGGCCGAAATCGAAGCCAACGATAACACTAGTGGCAATAGAGATAGCAGCGAGTTCTAGATCGCCAAGATGGCCCGCGAAAGCTTGGGTGATTACAAACATGGAATAAGAAGCTATGCGGCTAAAGATGGCAGGGCCAACTATGTGCCATAACTTCTTGGACTCGATCAAGTATCGGTGGCGAAACGAGAGTTCGACTTCATGTTGTGAGGTTTTTGAGACCAAGTTGACATTTGAAGATGAATGATCCAACAAGGGTACTAGTGTTGGTTCCTCACCAGTGCCATTGATGGCCATTTTTCCCATTTATGGGGGTTACCTCCTTGTTTTGTAAATTATGTTATTCTTTTTTCAATTCTTTTCTCACTTGTGAGGGAGAGAAACAAAGATTTTGTGTATATAATATAGGGATGTGGTGCACATGGGGATTTGGATTACATTGTTGTTTTTTCCCTTATTATAAATTACAAGAAACATCCTTATAATACGCTCAACATCTGGATTAGTCACTAAAGTTTTAGTTTTTATCTTTTCTTATCCTCAAAGTCCAATAATATAATCGAGAGCTGAACTTGACTCAAGTTCGAGTTCTTTATAAAAACTTGACTTGTTTGCAACCGTATCGAAGTTAAGATCAATGACCTTTATAACTCAACAAAACCATTTTCATAAGGATTGGTTATTTCAGCTCAATTATAGGAAATTAGTTAAACTTCAATCAAGTCAACAAGTTTAGCGGCAAGAATTAGAGTTTAATAGGTATAACAATTTGAAAATCTACTTATACATAACCAATTAAACAAAGTAATCAAACATGTGTAAATTTTTGTTCAAGATACCTAATAATATCTAGTTTTATACATGGAAGATCTCTATCCATGTTGTTATTAACCTAATAATTAATATTGGGTGTGTAAGCAACATAGAGGTACAATGGCTTTACATTTTATTGTGATTTATAAAATTGTATATACTTGAAATATTTCATATCTCGTTATTATTTGTTATGTTAATTTCCAACTCTATAACGTGTTATACGTGCTGAATGTTACTTTCTTATCTAGCAAAAAATCTCGAAACATATTCATAAGACTCCGTTAAAATGGTCAATTAATCTTGGCCTTTTTATAAGAATAGTTGATCAAAAAGCACAGGGACTGAAATACATATGGAGTAATATTTCAAGGATATGTATTGTAACTTGATTATATTTATTGTCATTAACGTTTCAGACTTTTTCACTCACGGTTAATCTGATGGGGTCACTTGTGGTTCTCGTTTTCCGTTTTCACACTCGGTTAATCAGACCTATAATCATGTTTTTAAAGGTAACCATCAATGATTCAGACCTTTAATCATGTTTTTAAAGGTAACCATCAATAATTCAAATTTTTAGGACTTTCTTTCGGGTTTTTGTTTGAAGAAAATATAAAAAAATATAGAAAAAAAAAAAAGAAAAGAAAAAATACTTTTATGCCATGTTTAAATGTATGTACTCTCAGAGCTCTTTTTCTTTCTTCTTTTTTAAAATGGTATAAAATCACCCAATAAATTGAAACATGCAGGTTTCTCTAAATTAATTCATATTATGGAGATACATTACGAGCTTTTTCCTAAACTTCTTTTAATAGTAAAGTGATACATTATATATTTAAGTACCCAATCTCTAAAAAGAATAATATCAATTAGAAAAATTAACTTACAGATCTTAAAATCATTGATTTATTTTGTTTTATTTTATTTTATAATCATATCATATTGATAATGCTTCTAAAACAACAAACTGCCACGCATTCTTGAATTTTCATTCGCAAGATATTAGCATAATATTCGCTATGCAGTTAAAATAATTATAAATTGTATTTGTTATTTTCTTATGTATTACAGACGATGGTGTATTGATGATGATAACTTGAGTTGTAAAGTTAGAAATTCAAAACGTAAAAAGTATGAAATGAATAAATTTACTACAATACGAGAATTAAACATTTTGCATTAAAAAATAGAGGTGAGTTCATTAAAGTATAGATTCTTTTGAAAGTATGGGAGTACCAATAAGATTGTGTCAGTTGGCACAAAACTCACTTTCCCCCACACTTTTTAAATTTAAATATCTCAAAAACGGTAAGTGAAAAAATAATAAAAATTACACTATAAAAATCGTCTTTTTTTTCTCTTCGATTAGACATCTTACAAGGTATACTTTCGACGAATTTTGTTTTTTTTCAATTTTTGTGTGTTAACACATGTGTTATGATGGATTAACAAAAGTGTTACCCGCGGCTATCACATGTGTTATTAACGACTATGACATGTGTTACAATCGATAATCGGTGCTAACACATGTGTTAGTCGCTGGTAACACATATGTTATTTGTTTATAACACATGTGTTTAAAATTTTCAAAACCCACTACAAAATGAAAAAAAAAAAAAAATTGTTGAAAGTATACCTTGTGAAATCTTAAATCGAAGAGGAGAAAACGCTTATTTTTATGGTGTAATTTTTATAATTTTTTGCCTAACGGTTTTTGAGATATTTAAATTTAAAAAAAGTGGGGGAAAGTGGAGAAAAATTAGGTTTTTGCCAAATGGCACAATTCTATTGGTACTCTCATACTTTCAAAAAATCTCATACTTTAATGAACTTTTGTCTTAAAAAAGTTAGTCTATATTTTTAAATTTTTAGAAATAGAATATCAGAATACATTATATATAATATAGATATTGATACAGATACATATACATTGAATTAATACTTTATCAGGAAAAGGTCCTCAAGACAAAAATCAAATTTATATTGAATTTGAAAATAAATAAATAAAAACATGAATATTTGAAATAGGTTGACATGTGTCGCCGCCTTTGGGGTGATTTAGCTTGTGAGAAGATGATGATAGCGGCTTGGGATGATGTAAGCCGTTACGAACCGTCATTTGTCATCATCTAGTGTTTCAAGTACCCCGTATCATGTAAGCTCCATATTGTTATTTTTATGCTCCATTAACAAAGATATCGTTTTCATTAGGCGTTTTGGGTAATTCAGTTCGCTTTTTGAATCACACAAATCCATTTGAGTCTCGAACCAAAATATGAGCACCCAATATAAACCATCTAAATAAGTCAAGTTATTTGGGTGGATTTTCATTGACTAAATCAAAGAAATTTTGAATTTTATCAATAATATATCTAAAACATTTGATTTACAATTAAAAGGAAATGAGTTATACGAAGATAAAGTGAAAAAGTTAATGTGAGTCATTAGATCATATATTAGACTTTATCAACAATTAATAATATGTAGTGTTTTTGTAATTAGATTAAAATATGAGAAGAAAATTAAAAAAACAAAACAAATATAATATAGAATTTTCACCTACACCCTTTCTACTTTTTAAAAAATTTTATTATTTCTCTTTCACTTTCTAACTATCCTCCTTTGTAATTAGTAGCAAGTGGTGGTTGGTGAGAGTGTGAGTGAAGAACAAATAAGAGGGAGTAAAGTATGGTATATGAAAAATGAAAGGGTTGAAATGAAAACGGTTGGGTGACATGTGTCACTTTTTTATTGGGTCAAAGGTTGCTTACTTCTGCCCTCCTGAACTCTACTCAAAACATTTTATTCTATTATATTGATGATGTATTTATAAACGGAATACATATTTAGCTTACTAAATAGAGTAGTATTTGATGATTAAATTAAAGTTGTATTCAATTTATATATTATAGCAAAATGTTTCACTTTCCTAAAAATATTAGTATAAGAGTGTGATTAAAGATTTAATTAGTCAATATAGTATAATGATTAATAAAAAGAAAAAGAAAACAAACAAATGAAGTTCATATATCATATAGTATATGAATTAGGTACATATTTAAACCTACATTTTAGACATGTGAAACGTCTTTGTTTTTCTTAATCAATTTTCTTTACATTACTTTAATTTTAATATTTATTAAATCTAAAAATATCGTTTTATTTTATAATATAAGAAAATTGATTGAATAGAGAGTATAGTAGTTGGTACCAGTCGAGTCACCAATGGCTGTCTTTACAGATTAGTGAATATACAATTTCGGTCACCCTTCTCTATCATCTTTAAATGTTTTAATATGCATTTTTCACTTTTAATTCGATATTCTATAATCATTCAAATGATTACTGTTGTTCCTTTCCTTAATTTGCATGATACTGTTATCGTTTAACTTTAATATTAATATAATATATATATATATATATATATTCTTATTTAATTATAATTACTTATATCTATTATAATATCAAATATACATTATGAACATGCATGTCATATAGACATGATAAAGTAAACAACATGTTAGTAATTTATTAACAAAATATTAGTTAAATGAATGTTTTTCCTAAGTCTTCAGACACAAGAATCTTAACAAGGTTAATCTTTCAAGTAATTCAATTCATTGATGGAATTTTTTATTTAAATTTTGGGGTGTTACAATTTTTGCTTTTTACTCGTTTAAATATAAGTATGCAACACGTCTAGCCATCTAGGGCCTCCACGGTCAACGCCTCAGCTAGAAATAATAAAATCAACCCAATCCATCATTTTTTTAAGTGATTTAGATTTATGGGCCAACCCATACATAGATGTTCTATATAAAGTTTTATAGCCCAAATAAATTATACTGTAGTTCATGGGTTTGCTGAATTTGTACTAGCATAATAGGAGGCTAGGAGCTAAAAACTATAATTTCTTTAAGAAAAAATCACAGGAACAGAACAACCATGGTGTTCTGTATTATTATGGTTACCAAAAGGTTTATGAAGTATATATATCAATTTTCAGTTATCGTACAACTTAGCCTACAACTATAATTAAGGTTCCAATTTGACTATTTTAGTTCCTAGCATTACTTCTGATTTATTAATTCTTGAATTAAAGTCTTAGACTAACTAAATTCCTAATTAGTTACCTGCTGATTAAAATCTGTATACGATAGATCAAATACATAAGTTGTAGTACGGAATCGTATATCTCGAAGCCTTGTTCCAACTATATCGATACTCTTTCGATACAATGAGATTTAATCTTAGATATGCACGGAGTTGAAAGGTGAAATTATCCGTGCAGTTAACTGTACAAAATTTAACATTGAAAAGTTAATACCTTTTTATTGATATATCTCTGTTGAGTTGATAAATAATCATATTCACTCTACCAAAATAAATATTAATATTAAATTAATATTCACATTTTAGTTTCTAATAAAAAATATACCAACTTCCAAACTAATTTATCATAATCATAATAATTTACCAAGTGTAAATTTCAAAGTTCCAACAAAAGTAGATCATATAACTGACGATATAAATAGAACTTATATATACTAAAAAGTGCCATATAAACATGGCATAAAAGAACAAGAACACAAAATCATAATTAGTATAGTAACTCAATAATGAAGAAAAAAAAGTGGACCGTATAAAAAAACAAAAACATATTTGACATCATCATCTTCACATCAAAGTGACACCAACAAATGCTCCGGCGAGCGCAGTGCCAGAGATTACG
This sequence comes from Logfia minima, assembly GCA_963921325.1. Lineage (NCBI taxonomy): Eukaryota > Viridiplantae > Streptophyta > Magnoliopsida > Asterales > Asteraceae > Logfia > Logfia minima. Next base: position 11,611,817 of record OY992770.1, on the reverse strand, counting down.
GCTCGGTTGACCCAACCACCAGTAAATGAACCGCTTGGAACATCGGCTGGTGGTCCAGTGGAGGGACTTGGTGACGGAACATCAGAGGGACCTGGTGCTATGGCAGGGGAAGGTGTGGGTGATGGTACGTCGGTTGTGGGTGATGGAGATGGGGAAGGAACAGCGGGGGCCGGGGCCGGGGCGGGAGATGGTGGTGTGACGATGGGGGCGGGTGTAGGGCTGGCCCTAGGTGAGACTGTTGGGGTGGCTATTGGAGATAATTGTGCCATGCATGAAGTGGTGAATATAGCAGTTAGCATCAAATAATTCAAAAATGTTGAAGAATACATTTTGAGATTTGTTGGTTTAGAGTTTAAAGAAAAAGAGTGTCTGTGATTGTAGGAGAGAACGTAGGGACTTATAATATAATGTGTATGTGTATGTATATAATGTGTGTATATATACTAAAAGAAAAAGATTGAGAGGTTGGAGTTTCATATATATATATATATCTATACTAATATATGTATAATATTTATCATTCTTTCATTCTATTACCTTTTAATACTATATAAAATAAATCTTCACCATTAAATTTATATCACTTTTAATCTCATTCTTTCATTTTGCTTTAATATACCTATATAATAATATGCATAACAAATAAATAAATACTATTAACTAAAAATCTCAAACAATATATTTAATTATCTTTTTCACATATTTGTCATCTTAAAATAAAAAACCTAATCAACACGATAGAAAACACACACATTAAACATTAATAAATATGATGTTAAATTAAATTATTCGACACTACTGTTTTATATAGGTACAAGACTATTGATATTGATTGTAATACGATAAATAAATAAATTTAGAAAGGTAAAATTGTTAGAAGATGCCCCTCGATTAGTTCACAAATCATATGCTATCAATTATTTGGACCAAGTCATAATCATCACCGTATCATTATGATAATATGTTAAACAAATCATTTTTATAACAAGAATATACCTATTATGATAATACATTAATTTTATAAATAATAAATAAAAATTTCATTTTCTGTTAAATTTACATGTTATATACACAATGTTTCAAGAAAGAAAGAAAGATGCACGCAATCAAATAAGCGTTACGGAGAGCTCAAAACCAGCTGTCGTAAGAAGGAAATTGTAAGCAAAATGCAATTGCATCTTATCACTTCAACAAAAGAAATATAAATATGTTAACTATTTTTTATATTTATTTATTTTATCAAAAGTAAATCCAATTAAGGTCAGGTATTTATCTCAACATAATTAATGTAGAGGATCTCATGGAGTAAAAATAAAATATGTTCTATGCATTCACCAATATATGAAAATTTGTTATATTTTAATTTAAATTAGTTCAAAATAATGCTATATAGGTTTATATAAATTTTAAAAAAACTGATTTTTTATTGGTTGAATTTTTGTCTCTCATAATTTAATTCAATCAATTTTTCACATCTACCAATCACATTTTTTAATCTATATATAGACCTACAAGTTTAGGTCTAGATATCGTTCTTATGAAACCAACCAATAAATAAATATAGTAACTTTGTCGTACATTTGTGTTAAAGTTGTTAATCAAATACAATTAAGGTCTAATGAAGCTCCTTAATTATTGATCAAGTTAACGACCACTACATAAAAGTTTTTATGGCTAGAATCCATACACATGTTCTGTAACCCAAAATAAAGAAAGCATATTTCAATAATAAAATAAAAATAGTAGGGTGAAACTAAAAATAATCGGTTGTCAGTATCACAAAAGATGACAGATTGCAATACAAAATGAGAGGTAAAAAAATAAGTATAAATGGAAAATGCCATTGGTGGGTAATACACTAATACGTCTTTGTCTAATTACTTGGCGTATTTGTTGTATTTATAATTTTCTAATAATGAAATAGATTTGAATTTGATGTATTAAATCTTTCACCAAATCTATGTGTTTGTCTGTATTTATATTTATTTCTCTTTTAAATTATTTATAAAATAAAATAAAATAGTTAAAATGTTTTTCTTGGATAAGATTATTCTCGAAGATCTTATTTGTTAATTAGGAAACTAGGATCCATAATTTACATTGATTTTGTTTTATATTACTATATTTTATTTATAATTAAATTAAATTTTTTGAATAATGAGACAACAGGAATATTATATCCGCTCTAATTTCTTGCAAGAATTTTCCTGATGTGACTCGTGAATAACAACGATTACATGCCAATTCTTATTTTGAATGCGAGGTTTACATTTAACAAGTAAATAATGTTTATGATTATATACGAGTACTTTTTTATAACTTTTTTTTGTGTGTGCTGATATTTATAATGTTTACTTCGCCATTTTAAGGGATGTTAAAAGATAAGTTAATACTACCATGAACCATAAAGAAGGTAAAAATGTTGTTATTATTGTTGTTAGAGTCAATTTTGTAAATACAGATAAGCTGAAAGGTTAAAAGGTAAGTTATATTGTAAAGGGTTTGCAGGTATAAAGAGAAAGTTGAGGGAAGCTTTGTGTAACTTCTATTTTTAGAAGAAAAATGTACAAGGTTTTTCTTTATTTTTATTTCATTGTTATCGTTTTGTTCCACATAACTCTTTTCTCTTGTATTTATGTGAATTAGTGTTTGTGCCTTAGTTCTTAGTTGTTTTCCCGAATTGTTCAAGATTTATTGTGCACTTAGGTTAGTTGTGGTTTAGAGTGATGTTGTGAGGTTTTATAAGTATTTCATAGATTTTGCACTTTTTATTTATTTTTTATTTGAATCTACAAGGGCCGGTTAACCATCAAAATTGTTTGTTCTTGAGTGCTTTACCATTTTTCACATGGTATCAGACCTCTAAGGCTTTGATCGATCGTATTTCAAGTTTCTTCGGTGGATTTATATTTTAGGGCTTTTATGGATTATGTGAAGATCTTGATGTATCTTGTGTAGATCTAGATAGTTTTAAGAGTAATTTCTCGATTAGTGGTGGCGTTGGTTAAAGGTATGATATTTGGTGGAGTTAGGGTTTTGAACCCTAGTTCTTGGTTGAACTTGCTTGATATTCTTCTGTTGCGGTGATAATCATGGTGATTGATTTGTGGAGTACTCTATAAGTCTGTTGCAACCCTTTTGTTTGTAACAAGTCCCTGGTGCGAGGAGTTTCGATTGCTTAATCAGGATAAACTGCCCCTTAAACTCCATACTTGGACTATAAACAAGGTCTTTGTGTGTATTACTTGTTTTCATTTGCATCTTATATGTTATATGTGAATCTGTGTGGTACTTGTTGTTTATATTCTCTTTAATTCCGTTCTTGTGTGTTTTATTATCTAGGTTGTACTAACATTTTTGTAGAAGCGATAATACTTGTGCCCACCTCTTGACCTTGACCTTATTGAGGTTTTAATTTCGTTCGTTGCGATAAAATTGTTAGTTTGTTTGTGTTCTTGTTTATGTGGTATGTGTTATTAGTTTACCTGATTCATTATTTTGTTGAGTATTATGTGATTACTTGATATGTGTGACAATTTAGTAAGAAAAAGATAGGAAATCGAATTTCTAAAATGGTTGGTGATGATGAAGTAAGTTCTAGTGATATACACATAGATAAATTGGATTTTGGTGATCCTCTATCATTGGGTGCTAATGACACTACAAGCACACCTTTAATAACTAGGAAATTAACAGGTACAAAAAATTATAGTGTGTGGAGTAGGTCTATGTTGTTAGCTTTAAGAACAAAGATTAAACTTGGATTCATAGATGGAACATGTAAAAAAAATCAATTGATGAATTGTTGTATAGATAGTGGGAAATATGTAACTGTGTGGTTCTTTCTTGGATAATGGAATCTAATTATGAAGACTTATATGTTGATCAAAGTTTTAGTACCAATGCATCTATTGTGTGGAATGAAAAGGAAACATATGATAAAGTAGATCGGTCAATTGTCTTTAACTTGCATTATGAAATTAATTCTTTGAAACAAAATGGTACACCTATCTAGGATTACTATCATAAGTTGAATGCTTTATGGAAATAGTATAATGTACTGATGCAATTTGTTTTTTCGTTTGAACTGCAACTCTCGATTTCTCTCTAGCAAGAAATCACAAACTTTGTTGGGCTAAAAACTAATAGAGGGGATTGCACCATATTTTTGTTATCTTGTTGGGCTACAATCTATAAATGAGTTGGGCCTTGAGAGGTGCCTAGCACCAACATGCCCCCGTTTGATTCCGCCGCTGCATTTACGACTTCAAACAATAAATAGAAAATTATAAAACTAGTAACTTAAATTGATCTAGCGTCCAAAGCCAAATTAAAGAGATTTTTTTATTAAAATTCGTGATTGTAACTCGAAGATTACAATTAGATTCATGAGATACAACTAACTTATCCCAATTTTTTAGGCCATATATCTTAAACTTGAGGTGATGATCACCATCTAGTCTCAAATCACCCATTAATGCTTCAATCCCAACACCTTATTATTGTTGTATAGAATTAACTAAAAATGAGGAATAATAAAAACATGGCAGGTTATTAATTTATTATTTCTATATAAATATAAGGCTAGCAATGGTGAGTGAAGTTGATGATAGCGAAAGCTCAACAGCTCACCATGTGATGATAAATGCCTTTTTGTTTTGTTTTTATATATATGTATATATATATATATATATATATTCTTTGAAACAATCAACTTATCCGCTAAAACTGCACCATCACTTTTTTAGCTTATCAATGGCAAATTTACAAAACAGATTGACGGCCTACATGCGTATGATCACAATTTTCATTTTTCTATGGGAAAATATAATTGTCATGGTCCGGCCAGAAGACGACGTGGATGGTGGCTATCGACGAGTATCTGATGGTGGTGATGAAACGTCTTTCAAGGTGCCTCTACCCAATGATCGGCATTTTGACGAGAATGTGTGGGAATTGAAACCCGTTAACGTTATAACCACTGTTCTTGATATTGAAACTCCAGGTTTGAAAGCATCACGATTTAGTTTCTGTTGGTGTAGGCTCGATCGGATATGACTAGTTGTTATTATAGGTTCGTTAAGATTGGGTAGACGGGTAAGGTTATATAGATAAAAATTACTAGTATAGATTGAACGATTTGTAACAAGTTTTCATATGACTAGGAACTACCTTTGTTGAAGAAAAAAAGAAAAGAAAATATAGAATGTTTGATTGAAATTTGAAATCTTTATAGAATGATATACATTCCCTCGTTCTCATACATACATTAGTAGTTTAATTGTTAATTTAATGTGTTGAAAGCTTACAATCAATTGCAAAATAATTGATTTTATTTAGAGTTCTAACTTGAACACGTAAAGTCATATTTCTTTCATATTTAAAAATATTTGGACTTATATTTTAACTAAAAGTTTGTTTATTTACTAATCAAATAATTAAGTGCGATATTCAAGTTGAATATGTGACGATTTCAATCTTTATGAAAACAATGACATTGAAGTGGTCGGTAAACTAGGGGGCAGGATATCACATCGCTCAAATGGAGAGATGAAAAGATGCATGCATATAGCAGAAGAAAAAAAGTACAAAGTAATTTTTATTTTGAGAAAATTACATAAATCATCCTTTTAAATTTGTCTCAAATTTCAATTTAATTACATCAATCATCATTTCTTTTAAAACTAATTATGTCAATAGTCATTTAGACTAACAAGTGTTAACTGTTACATCAATCATCATTTCTTTTAAAACTAATTATGTCAATAGTCATTTAGACTAACAAGTGTTAACTGTTTCACTAAAAATGGCCATTTGGATAATATGTTATTTTTTCTGCAGTAGACTCTTAATCCGTAATTTTTTTTGCAGCAATGCCTAGATTTCTATGCCTTCACGGTCGAAACTCAAACGCTGCAATATTCAAAACATATTTAAATGTTTGGCCTGAATCTGTTACCGAAAACATGGATCTTGTATTCATCAATGCTCCATTCCGAGTATACGATGAAACAGACGATGATGAACATTACGAATGGTTCACCCCGGACAAGGTAACTTGATGAATACAATCATGAAAATGACTTGCTAAACTGTGTTTAATTAAGTCACATTGACCTATGATTTTTCTTTGGTTTTCTTGTCACTAATTAACCTTGTTATGATATATTTAAGTGTTTGATTTACCTTAATTAACTTTAGGTTAATACGGAGTACGACAACTTTGAGGAGGGCATTTCATATATAGAAGATCGTATGATAGAGCTTGAACCATTTGATGGGGTGCTTGGTTTTTCTCAGGTAATATTAACTTATTGGTCCATTTTTATTGTTATCAAATTAATAACTAATTTAATTTATTTCTATTAAGAAAACAGGGAGCCATAGTAGCAGGTGCATTACCAGGAATGCAGAAACAGGTAACCCTATAACATTTTGTTCTTTGATATATGTTTTTTTTTTTGGAACTCTTTATCTTTAATTAAGAGAAATTATCTTCTTAGTAACACTATTTCTTTTGGTAAAATGTCCTTGATCAAAGTTCTCACATGAAGCAAGTTTCAACAGGCTATATTGGAGTTTGTACTTTGTAGTATGTTTATCTAATTTGATAGGAAGTTCATTGTATTGATGGCACTAGTTGTATACTGTGCATACACACAGTCACAGATGACATATATGTAGGTTTTCATTCACACCACAATCTCATATCGATATAGACCTTATATATACTATCACAATATTATCAACTTTGAATGTTAAATTAAAACTATAGACAATTTTGAAATTAGTTATCATTGGTGTTTCTTGTAGGGTGTTTGTCTCACAAAAGTTGGAAAAATTGAACATGTTGTGATAATTTCTGGAGCTAAACTTGGAGGAGAAGCGTTCCCACAACAATCAAAGCTTGCTGAAACAGCGTATTCTTATCCGATAAATATTCCCTCGCTTCACATATTCGGTAACCAAAAAACATATTAAAAAGAGTATTTACTTTGTATTATCGTATTATTTAACATTATTATTACTTATTACCTATTAATGTTAGTTTGACCTGGCCGGTTGATCAAAGTTGTACATATTACAACAAACTTTTCAACCATTTTTTCTAAAAATTTTATAGTAATAGAACAACTTATTTACAGACATTTATCAAATAAAATCTTACCATAACACATCATTCAAAAACATTTTTTTGAGACATGTTCAACAAAGCTTTTATAGTTTTATCTTTTCCTCAAAAACGTTTTGCAAACCCTTTATATACGTCTTTAGCATCTGATTAAAAAACTTTCATCTTCGATAGCATTATACTATCGCTTAGTTTAACTTAATGGTTCTATTAGTACAAATCATTGATAGTAACTCAACTTATGTTTGTACAATATATGTTCAAAATCATAAAACAAGAAAAAATAATAGCAAATTAAAGTTATGACAAAGTTGAATACTGTTCCTTTTCAAAAAAAATAATAATATATAACTTCTAAAAATATTTCACATATAACAACAAAATCTCCATTTTCTCCCCTCAAAATTCAAAGATAAAAAAGTTTACAAAGAATACTTGATGAATTAATAGAAAAACTAATCAATCAATCAAATGTTTTTCATGTATAGGCGAGACTGATTTTGCGAGGGCAAGTGCACTTGAACTAATAGAAGCATACGTGGATCCACTAGTGATATACCACCATGGTGGTCATGAAGTGCCAACACTAGGTTTGTATTCATTTTTTAACTCATTACTTTATATCTTTTCACTCTACAAATTTCTATACATGAAAGACTTACAACCTCATTATTATAATAAATCAAAATTATAAGTATGCATGGGGTTTATTATTAGTAAAATAATGTTCTTCTTTTTTCTTAATGGAGGTTGTATAATGTGTCTACATGTTGACTGTAGAAGTAGATATATGTGATGTTATTATATATCTTACACAAAACGTTTAACATAGACCTTAATTGCTTCTTTTCTTGTCAGACGAACACGGATTGAAGATCATGTTTAAGTTCCTTAAAAGAATTAATGCAATTGTTTGAAGAAATGGTTCTCTCGTGCTTATGGAATTAACGTCGTCGTCACCTATGATTTATTCGTTGTCACGTGTACTGGAAACTGTTATTTTGTCGATATTTTCAGTTAGTTGAGGTGGAACTAAGTAAGTGAAATCTCTACAAGATTGTTATATTAATTGATTTATCGCAAGAAACCTTGAGGCAATGTCGAATACTAGACGTTTGAGTTGCCTTTTTAACTAAAAGAATCATGGGTTCATAACCAACATAACTCTCATATATATGTCAGACTTTCATACATATGGTTGTTTGTCTCAGTTGACTTCTTGATGTGAACATGGATTTTAGAGTATGCCAACCTCTTGTCGAACATATTTAACTATATGTGTTGCAGTCGACAATCATATGAACGTGTTTGGCATATGACATCACTTTTAATGGTGGATAATAGTGTACTATTTAGTAGAACTTTAATTAGGTATGCACTTATCAGATTGGACAGGTCTACCATCAGTTGCACACATACCGACGGCAGGCCTGCTTGCAAGGCTGCTAGGCTCATGCCCGATAACATCCTAATCAAATAGTACATAAATATAACCACCTCATAAAAAATACAACTGTCATGTATGATAAACTTTTAGGTCCGGATAACATCCGAACCTTAATATTGGGTATTAAAATAGACAAAAAAATAAAAGAAAAGTAGACTTGACATATGTTGTATAAACTTTTTTAACTCTAATTCTTGAGAATGAAATAATGTCCCAAATCAGGATAATTATGTTAAACTTTTAGCTCCCAGTGATCATTTTGAAGTGAATCTTGCACATATGTACTATTTATTGTTTGGGATCAGCAACCGATGCTTTGATACCGGTTATTGAGGATCAACCAATGATCGTTATACTATCATTTGTTAGGATTATAATGTCTAAATACCACACGTTTAAATGCGTTTACGACTACAAGCAATAAATAGAAAATTATAAAACTAGTAACTTAAATTGATCTAGCGTCCAAAGCCAAATTAAAGAGATTTTTTATTAAAATTCGTGATTGTAACTCGAAGATTACAATTAGATTCATGAGATACAACTAACTTATACCAAATTTTTAGGCCATATATCTTAAACTTGATGTGACGATCACCATCTAGTCTCATATCACCCATTAATGCTTCAATCCTAACACCTTATTGTTGTATAGAATTAACTAAAAATGAGGAATAATAAAAACATGACACGTTATTAGTTCATTATTTCTATATAAATATAATAATGCTAGCAAAGGGTGAGTGAAGTTGATGATAGCGAAAGCTCAACAGCTCACCATGTGATCATAAATGCCTTTTTGTTTTGTTTATATATATATATATATATATATATATTCTTTGAAACAATCAACTTATCTGCGAAAACTACACCATCATTTTTTTCAACTTATCAATGGCAAATTTACAAAACAGACTGACGGCCTACATGCGTATGATCACAATTTTCATTTTTCTATGGGAAAATATAATTATCATGGTCCGGCCAGAAGACGACGTGGATGGTGGCTATCGACGAGTATCTGGTGGTGGTGATGAAACGTCTTTCAAGGTGCCTCTACCCAATGATCGGCATTTTGACGAGAATGTGTGGGAATTGAAACCCGTTAACGTTATAACCACGGTTCTTGATATTGAAACTCCAGGTTTGAAAGCATCACGATTTAGTTTCTGTTGGTGTAGGCTCGAACGGATATGACTAGTAGTTATTATAGCTTCGTTAATATTGGGGAGACGGGTAAGGTTATATAGATAAAAATTACTTGTGTAGATTGAACGATTTGTAACAAGTTTTCATATGACTAGGAACTACCTTTGTTGAAGAAAAAAAGAAGAAAAAATAGAATGTTTGATTGAATTTTGAAATCTTTATAGAATGATATACATTCACTCGTTCTCATACATACATTAGTAGTTTAATTGTTAATTTAATGTGTTGAAAGCTTACAATCAATTGCAAAATAACTGAAACTTACATTTTAACTAAAAGTTATGTTTGTTTACTAATCTAAGTGTGATATTCAGTTGAATATGAGACGATTTTAGTCCTTATAATTGAAATGGTCGATAAACTAGGGGGCATGAAATCACATCGCTCAAAAGGAGAGAGGAAAAGAGGGATGCATACAACGGAAGAAAAAAAGTATCGAGTAATTTTTATTTTGAAAAAATTACACAAATTATTTTTTAAGTTTGCACTAAATTTTAGTGGCAGTTCTTTACAAAATTTAATCACATTAATCATCATTTCTTTTAAAAATTTTATGCCAATAGTCTTTTAGACTAACGATTGTTAACTATTTCGCTAAAAATGACCATTTGAGTAATCCGTTGTTTTTTCTGCAGTAGACTCTTAATCCATTGTTTTTTTTTTTTTTGCAGCAATGCACAAGGGAAAAATGACGATGGTCTGTACTGTGAAGAAACCTAGATTTCTATGCCTTCACAGTTATATGTCAAACGCTGCAAAATTCAAAACATATTTCGATGTTTGGCCTGAATCTGTTACCGAAAACATGGATCTTGTATTCATCAATGCTCCATTCCGAGTATACGATGAAACAGACGATGATGAACATTACGAATGGTTCACCTTGGACAAGGTAACTTGATGATACAATCAAGAAATGACTTGCTAAACTGTGTTTAATTAAGTCACATTGACCTATGATTTTTCTTTGGTTTTCTTGTCACTAATTAACCTTGTTATGATATATTTAAGTGTTTGATTTAACTTAATTAACTTTAGGTTAATACGGAGGACGACAACTTTGAGGAGGGCATTTCATATATAGAAGATCGTATGATAGAGCTTGGACCATTTGATGGGGTGCTTGGTTTTTCTCAGGTAATATTAACTTATTGGTCCATTTTTTATTGTTATCAAATTAATAACTAATTTAATTTATTTCTTTTAAGAAAACAGGGAGCCATAGTAGCAGGTGCATTACCAGGAATGCAGAAACAGGTAATCCTATAACATTTTGTTCTTTGATATATGTTTTTTTTTTGGAACTCTTTATCTTTAATTAAGAGAAATTATCTTCTTAGTAACACTATTTCTTTTGGTAAAATGTCCTTGATCAAAGTTCTCACATGCAGAAAGTTTCAACAGGCTATATTGGAGTTTGTACTTTGTAGTATGTTTATCTAATTTGATAGGAAGTTCATTGTATTGATGGCACTAGTTGTATACTGTATGCATACACACAGTCACAGATGACATATATGTAGGTTTTCATTCACACCACAATCACATATCGATATAGACCTTATATATACCATTACAATATTATCAGCTTTGAATGTTAAATTAAAACTATAGACAATCTTGAAATTAGTTATCATTGGTGTTTCTTGTAGGGTGTTTGTCTGACAAAAGTTGAAAAAATTGAACATGTTGTGATAATTTCTGGAGCTAAACTTGGAGGAGAAGCGTTTCCACAACCAAAGCTTGCTGAAACAGCGTATTCTTATCCGATAAATATTCCCTCGCTTCACATATTCGGTAACCAAAAAAAACATATTAAAAAGAGTATTTACTTTGTGTTATCGTATTATTTAACATTATTATTACTTTTTCCCTTTTAATATACGTCTTTAGCACCCGATGAAAAAACTTTCATCTTTGAATATAGAAAAAAGAGCTTCCTTTAAGTACTAAAAAACTATTTCTCCAACTATCTACTTCAAAAACATTTTTTACTCTATATATTTTTGTACTAGATTAAGATATCATTATACTATCGCTTAGTTTAACTTAATCGTTCTAATAGTACAAATCATTGATAGTAACAAAATTTATGTCTGTACAATATGTTTAAAACCATAAAATAAGAAAACAGAATAGCAAATTAAAGTTATGACAAAGTGAATAGTGTTCCTTTTTAAAAAAAGAAAATATAACTTCTAAGAATATTTCACATATAACAACAAAATCTCCATTTTCTCCCCTCAAAATTCAAAGAAAAAAAGTTTACAAAGAATACTTGACGAATTTATAGAAAAACTAATCAATCATTCAAATGTTTTTCATGTGTAGGCGAGAATGATATAGCGAGAAGAAATGCACCTGAACTAGTAGAAGCATACGTGGATCCACTAGTGATATACCACCATGGTGGTCATGAGGTGCCAACACTAGGTTTGTATTCATTTTTTAACTCATTACTTTATATATTTTTTACGAAGGTTGTATAATGTGTCTACATGTTGACTGTAGAAGTAGATATATGTGATGTTATTATATATTTTACACAAAAACGTTTAACATACACTTTAATTGCTTCTTTTCTTGTCAGACGAACACGGATTGAAGATCATGTTTAAGTTCCTTAAAAGAATTAATGCAATCGTTTGAAGAAATAGTTCTTTCGTGCTGATGGAATTAATGTCGTCGTCACCTATGATTTATTAGTTGTCACGTGTACTGGAAACTGTTATGTGTCGATATTTTCAGTTAGTTGAGGTGGAACTAAGTAAGTGAAATCTCTACAAGATTGTTATATTAATTGATTTATCGCAAGAAATCTTGAGGCAAACGTCGAATACTAGACGTTTGAGTTGCTTTTTTAACTAAAAGAATAATGAGTTCATGACCAACATGACTCTTATATATATGTCAGACTTTCATACATATCGTTGTTTGTCTCAGTTGACTTCTTGATGTGAACATAGATTTTAGAGGATGCTAACCTCTTGTCGAACGTAACTATATGTGTAGCAGCCGTCAATCATATGAATGTGTTTCGCATATGCATAAACTCAATGTAGTGCTCATTTTTACTAATCTTACTAGTCAACGCTCATTCTAAAGCAGTATTACAATTTTCAAAACAGTATTCCGTTATCAAACTAGTATGTTTAGTAATTCCTTTGTCATATGGCATCACTTTTAATAGTGGATAATAGTGTACTATTTAGTAGACCTTTAAATAGGTTTGCACTTATCATATTGGACTAACCTATCACCAGATGCACACATACTGACGACAAGCCTCCTTGCAAGGCTGTTAGGCTCATGCCCGGCAACATTCTAATCAAATAGTACGCAAATATAACCACCTCATAAAAAGTACAAGTACTATGTATGACTAAATAATTACTTATGTCTCCTGGTCCTTATTGGTCCACCTATCCTAGGGTAACCATGCTATCAGAAAACATGATCACCCGACTAACTCCCATTTTCATTAGTCTACGTGTCACAACTTATGCTTGATTAAATTCAACTGGTACTCAAATGTAAACTTATGCTTGATAAGTGGATAAACATATTATTTGTTTCTATATCACATCAATTGGTAATTAACTCTTTATGTCACAGTCTTTTAACATGAGTATGTGCTCGTGTCTTTTTTTGACTGCTACGTTGACCTTATGTCCTATAAAAGTCTAAACATTTAACGAACAAATCATATATAGTTTCCTAATTGATACTTCACAAACGTTCGATTATTGACTCAACTAATTTGATGAGCATGTTCTTACATTATTCTTTAGCCTTTACCAACTTCATGCGAGTTTGGTTAAGGGTTACAATTTCAAAAGGCTACTAATTAAGGGGTCAAGATCGCTATTAATCAATAAACCAAATCGAATCTCTTTTCCCAAGTAAAGAAAGAAAGAATTCCACTTCATCTTTCCCCCTTCCAAATAAATTGAAAATGTCAGACCAAAAAATCGAACGACAAAGATTAGTATCTCATTTTAATTCGCATCACGAGTTAGGCGCCGATTTTTAACGCGTTTCCTCACGCGCCGCCGGTATCCATCAATTCTCTAAAACATTAGACCTAAACTCGTTGACGATGGAATCGCCGAACGGTGTGAAATTGACGAAGAAATCGGAATCATCGGATCGTGATCACAGCCAGATTCATGTGAGTTCGGATTCAAATCCGGATCCGAACCGGAAACCCGATCTCACTCCTGTTGAAACGGACAATGCTGTAATAGTTGACGAACATTTATCGTCAACGACAACACCGTCAGGTCATTCGCCGGTGAACCGATCGAAGAAATCGGTACGGTGGAGTATCGATTTGGTGGAGGAACGAACGTTGCCGCCGTTAGAGAAGAATGATAATGATCATAATTACGAATCATCGAATCCTTATGTTAATCGCTCTCGTGAAGCTAATAATCCTGCAGCATTTAATATCAACAGTTAGGGTTTATTTATGTTTATATATGTGTGTGCATGTATATATATATACTAACTAACTGAGTAAGTATTAAACTTGATGTATATATATTTGTCGTACAGATTCTATGGGAAATATTAAAGATGCATTAGGTAGATGGAAAAAGAAGGTTGGAGAAGCTACAAAAAAAGCAGAAGACTTGGCTGGAAATACTTGGCAACATTGTAAGTTTTTTTTATTGCAAGTTATATTCTTTACTTTGTATACATATTTTAACTGCATATTGTATATGTATATAGCTGACTAACAGAATGAGTGGCGGATAGTATTGAAAGTTTAGTTTTGACATCTATCTTGGCACTGCACTGAGAATACTAATGGAAACATGAGGTTGAACAAGGCAAAGAGATCAGTTTTATTTATCTTGATGATGTTAAGTCTAGGAAAAGATAACTAAAACATTCGATAAAGCACATTTAGAGGTTTCTCTTTTGGTGACTTGATAGTCGGTTGTCATATCATATCTAGGATTTGTTAATGGCACAACTGGTGCTACTGTTTCATCACTCTATAGTACCAAACTCCACAATAGCTTGAACTGTCAAGTGAACTAACCTTAGCTGTAGAGACTGTTAAAATTTAAATTTCAAGATGGGATCTAGGACAAGAGATAGGACATTACCTGGACTGCTTTCATCGCTTTATGCTATATGATCATAGAAGCAGACTACAGACTTGATTGAGGATCGTGAATTGCATAGCATGAATTCAGTTAAGAGCACATTTACAAGAAAATGGATTAAATTCGAGTGTGAGATTATTAAGATTTAAATAGATGCACACAAATGTAACCTGCTAAATTCCTGTACTCGAAAGGGAATTTACAACAGCTGAGACAAACATTGAGACATCCATGATTCTGGGATAGTGCCTAATTGGCCATTTCTTTAATCATGTTTATGATTGTGATTTAAAGTGTACCTTAAATTTAACCAATCTCTTTTTTCATTTCATATAAATCAATCAAGCCAGTTTGGCGTTAAAGTTTCTTTTCTTACCGTATCATTTGCACCGGACTCGTTGGTAATAATTTCAGACCAAATCATGATCATTGGGGCCATAATAACCATTACAAATAACAATACTTGTAATAAACAAGCTGTCACTTACTGGTCTAATGCACCTTTTAATTGTTATCACATAATACTGTAGAATTGTTATTCAAAAAAACCCTGTGGAAGTTATTTGTGCACACATTGAGATTTTGGCGACTGGTGTAGTCCATAGAGGTGACACACTACATAGACATTCGGCTGTCAGACGTATTCAAGTGACAATCATGCTTATTAATGCAATCTAGATCTCGGTCAACAAAATTGATTGATAAACATTTGTATAGTACAAGTTATTATGTATTGTCTGAGTTGTCCGTGCTTATGCTTCAACTGCTAATGTTTTTTTAATTAGAAGTTTCTGGATTGCTATTATGTGTATCTTCTTTTGTGCTCTCATGCCTCATTTTGTACGAAGGAAACAATCTCCTCCAAAAGTACTATTTTTCCTCAGCTGTTATATTTCTTGAAGGTTACTCTTTTGCTTCATTGGTCTGTTAGTTTTCTCTATGTTTATATGCATCTCTTTTCTATTTAGTTACATTACTTGATGGATTCTCCCTAAAATTATGTGTGTTAATCATCTTTAAGAAATTCGTTGAAGTGTTCATTTTATATGCTAAACTTAGTGAAAACGGCTCCTAGTCTCACGGATGCTGCTTTGGGAAGAATTGCACAGGGAACCAAAGTTCTAGCAGAGGGAGGTTATGAGAAGATTTTCCGACAGACATTTGAGACAGTTCCTGAAGAGCTACTTGAGAATTCGTATGCTTGTTACTTGTCGACTTCAGCTGGCCCTGTGATGGGGGTTCTATATGTATCTACAGCAAAACTTGCTTTCTGTAGTGACAATCCATTGTCATATAAAACTAATGACAAAACAGAGTGGAGCTATTATAAGGTATGTCCTGATGAACTTGTCGTTTTGCATATGTAAAATCTTACTTTGGTCTATGTTTCTAAAGTAATGAATAAACTAGAAAGAGCAACTCTGACTCATTTATATCCAGGTTAATTAATTCATCTTGAATCGGTTAAACGGGAATATGAATACAATTTATCAAACCCAGCAGTAGCCTAAAGTATATGGAGTATTCATTGAAAAAGTATTACTTATGTAATCATTTGGACACAATTTACAGAGTTTTAAAAAAAATTTGGACAAGACCCAACCACTACCTAAAATTACCCGCTTTTGTCCCCAACCTATTCTGACCTGCTCATACCAATCCAAAACTAACCCACCCAAACCGCCCATTTTGCCACCTTTGGAAAATAGGAACTGCTCGTATGTCAATGTGCATAAAAGTACATACTGTGCTAAGAACTTGCATTAAGACAAAAAATTTAGTGGTGCATCAGTAGTGATATTCAAATTAGATTTACAACTAGAGTAGGGAGAAAACCATACATGATGAAGCAGTAGTACTATGTTGCAGGCTGTCCTTAAGGCATCTTTTGGCATGTTTTTTGATTTTGTTTCGAAAAGTAATCTGTTTATCTCACTTTGTAATCTTAAATAGTCTGTTTGACATTTCAATTCAAAATGATAGAATGTGTGGTATTTATTTGTTTTGCATTCCAAATGTCATGCCTAAGTTGTCCATTTGTGATGCTATCTTTGACTTTAGGTTCTGCCAAAGGTGTTTTATATTGTTACTGAGCATGATATAAATGTAGTTGTCCATTTGTAGCCGAATCATTCTTCATGAACAGAACCAGTAGCAACAAATGAGGCTTAATCCTGGTTTAAATCAAGGTTGCTAGGTGGTTGACACTTGACGGGGTACACTCATGGTCAAATATGTATATGATGATATTAGCATGTAGTCCTAGTGATGATCATGATTGGCTGAGAGTAAAATTTTGAGATAATTTAAAAGCTATTGTTAGTGCACATGAGAAGTGTATAAGCATGGATGTTTAGTCAATACAAGAACTTTAAATATACCCATATCATTTATATATTTAGATATGCGGAAAGTGATCCTTTTGTCAATGAGAAATTATATAGCCCAATCGTATATGATGATATAAGTATGTAGTAGACTAGTGATGATCATTATAGGCTGAGACCTACTTTTAGAAAACTTGCAAGCTATTGTTAGTGCACGTGAGAAGTGTGTAGGCTTGTAGAATTATTCACTATCAAGAATTATTAATATACCCTTTTCATTTATCTATCTAGATACGTTAAAGTGATCCTTTTCTCAATGAGAATGTATCATTGTGTTCTTCTCTGTTTTGGAGCAAACTATAATCACAGTATCAACTTGCTCATTATTCAGTAGATAAGTTGTAAGTTCTTAAACCAAGTCTTTTGAGTGGAATATGCGTACTAATTCGTCGACTCTAGTTAGTAAGAGGGATCTTGAACTAAGAAATAGACCACCTCTAGTTGTTTCACACTTCTTTAGGACATGCTGTCATCTATCTACAAACTTATCTTATCTATTGCATAATGCTGTAGTTGAACCTGAATTTCTTTCTCTAAGATGGCATTTGTGATCTAGACTGCAAGATTTGGTATTAGTTAGACTAAATCTATCCAATAGTATATTGAGTTGTCTAATTTTGTAAATATCTGCAGGTCATCATCCCGTTACAGCAGCTGAAAGCAGTTAACCCTTCTTCTAGTAGAGCCAATACTTCTGAGAAGTACATCCAAGTGATATCCGTTGATGGTCATGAGTTCTGGTACATGGGTTTTTTAAACTACGATGGTGCTGTAAAGTGCCTACAAGATGCTCTACAAGAACGCAACACTCGTTCCATGGTATGACAGATTTTGTATCATCTTCAGAGCCATACTTAAGGGTGTGCAAGTGGTGCGACTGCACATGGTCTTCAAATATTTGGGGCATCCTAATTTATTTTTAATACTCGTATATTCAATTGCGTAAAAAGTTGCCGTTCAAAATTCATTGTTTGGAAAAACTATTAGATGTCAGTCACACTAACTGATGTTGCATATTGTGTCTCCTTTTCATTTTATGCTCCTTTTGGTTCTAGGAAATTTTGAAACTACAAAATATGAATTTATTACCCCATTTTTAACACTATGTTTAACATAAGCAGACACAATTTTAGCAATTTACCCGACTAATGTGTTTGTTATGCTTGTATTTTTATTACCTTACGTGTAACATTCGAAAAGGTTTTCTAAGGAAGCTCCAAAATTTGAGGGATAACTTTCATATCAGTGATACTGATTATTGAATTTATTGGCTTGTTTGTAATATTCGATTTATTTCAAGGTTTTAATTTGTTTGCACTTCGTAACGGGTTAGAAATACTTTTTTTGATCGGATTTTGCTATTAGTGAGAAACCGCATGATTGATTCATCTTTGTTTTCAATAGAAGATTAAGATTCACCTATGTTTTAGTTTGTTAAGTTGGTAGAAAAAGTATTGAAAAGCAAGGTGAGTTAAGTTATCTGCTCCTTCAAAAGAACAAAAATATAGTTATCATTTCGTTATTTAGTACTCCTGCCCTTCATTTATTTTTGTTATTGGTTATTAGCTTATTAGTGAACATATTGTAGCAGAATAATGATATGATAGTTGGCGTATTATTGTAGCAACGGATTGTATTATGTTTCAATACTAAACAAATCTAGAATCTGACACATCCTTGATCGACCTCCCCCCCTTTAGCATTTCTCATGCTAGTTAGCACTTAGCACTACAATGTGTGTTAAAAGCATAGTCTAAAAAATGCAGAGATTGAAATGCTTGATGGGAAAAGGTGAATTAAAAACTTGTCAAACACAAAGGTGATTCATATAGTAACAAAGACAGGTTAGACTGTTGGAGAAACAACTTGTCCTTTTTATTACAGGTAAGCAACTTGGGTTTATGTATATGCGGGTTATATATTAACAGGTTACATCAATCAGAAATATCTTAAAATGAAAATTTTATGATTAAAATATACTTATATAAACTCGGATCATCTAAACATTTGACTACTTGAGCAAATGTATCTATAAAACAATAAAAAGAGTGTGCCTGGCCGGGTCCTGTCTGGATTGGGTCTGGGCCCTGGACTAATGTATTCAACACAAAAACCGGCACAACCGCACAAGCGTAGGTGTGAGAGCTTTTTTGCATGCAAATGACAACACCAAAAAGAGTGTCTTTTTATTTCTTACCTTTTTTCAAGACTAACCAAATTTGGCTATACCTGATTTAATCATATTAAACACAAGTTGTTACAATTTACTGTAATCTAAATCTTGGTAAGATCAAATATTGTACTCCATATTCTTTTCCTAAAACAATCTAATACAAAAGATAAAGACTAAAAATATATATGAATTTGAGAGATTAAATGAAACTGTAAATTAAAATTTTATTCTATAACGAGTTAAAACAAAAAGATAAATTAAAGTGTAGGAGAGTGAAAACAAATTAAGTGAAAGAAAGAGTGATGAAAGTTATAAAAAGAGAGTAAAGAATATATCAGCAAACCTACCCATTGAGTCGATTTTTGAAATGTGTTATTGAATCTCAATTTCAAAATCCAATATCACTTAACAAACAACACTTATAATTCCCTTCCTCTAGAATTCATACCCAAACCTTCATTCCAAACATCTTTTAAAAGGGGTTGTTTGGAGATGAGGGTATTATGGGAAGGAGGTGTAAAATAAGTTGTACAATACCGGAGCCGAACCTTGGGGAAGGGGATTGGCACTAGAAAGGGCTAAAACTAAAAAGTGCATATGATATTACATAAAAGGAGCAAACAAACCATCAAAACTCCAACCTGGCATTTTAGCCCCTAGCAAATCTCTTTAGGTGGGTTCCACCCCCATGTGCTGACTATACCATTTTTACTTTTACATTTCTCTCTCTCAATTTTTCTCTTTCACAATTCTCCACAATACTTCTAACATTTACTGTTCGTGATCAGAGTGCACAATTGAAATAAATAATTGAGAGGACGAGAAAATACTTTTCGTTCTTTATTATTTTTAAGAATTTAAAAGTTATAAGATATACTTTTAAAAAAATTTATATTTCTTTAACAAACAGCTGCTTACACTTGCCTTATTCTTCTGGCTCCTTCACTGTTCATGATCGCAAGTCTTTTAAAACCTAAGAGGTTTAGTTTAGGAAGAAGAAGTGTCATGGTAGAAAAAAAAATGATGATTCTAACATTAAACTGTTAAATTATAAATTATCCTATTATATTTTGATGCATTAATATTTCAAAATTATTGCAGTCATTTTTTCTTTTGTGTATTGAAAGTTCAAATATGATTAATCATATTATGTATGGTTACTGATATTTTTTCTACATCTTACATATGTCATATTTATCTGATCTTGTCACCATTGTCATGGAAGGATGAATACATGTTCTCAGTTTCTTTTCAACAGATTAAGATGCTTTTAAACTTTAAGGAACTGTAATAAATTAATCATAATAATCACAGAAAAAGATGATATTTTTTCATAGTATTTGAGCAGGAAGTATAAGTTTAAAGTTACCAATTAGCATGTTATATATATTTATGTCTGGTACAGGGGAGATGCTGTTTAGTTTTAAGAAGTTGATACATACATTATAATAATTATCAGTTAAAGCTTAAAATATAAATACGTCATAACATAACTTTGATATATGCATTAAATTTATATGGTGTATTTACGAGAAACGATTATTAAGAACTTTTATAAACTATAAAAATTGAAATGAACGAATGGTCTTCAAATCGATCCTCATTACGGACATAGTCATATGGATAAGAAAGCGACCTAAAAGAGACATCTTGTAATAATCTTTAACGAAGTTTAGCACAAATTCGACACTTTCTAGTATCATAAATATTAGTTGTATTTCAATTCTATGAAAAATAAATATACTCGTAATATTTAGTATGTACTTCCGTACTTGAAAAGGAAGACTTACTGATCGACCTTAAATTACGTAGTGCGTACGCATTAACTATAGTAAAGCTGTTCATTCAACTCAATTTTGATCAAATGAGAGAAACAAGGAAAAAAAATAGTGAGAATGTTACACTAAAAAAGGGTTAAGTTAACCAATTGTAATCTGAACAAACATTTAAAGGCAACTTTTTAATCATTTTTAAAGTTGAAGGACGAAATACATACTTTCCTCATCAAGACACACACACACAATCTCTTTTTTTTTGTTCTCTGTTTTCTGCCATCTTCAACCTCCCTCCCTAAAACTAACTGAAAAAACACCCACTAACACTCTCTTTACCTGACCCGACCCGACATAACCAAGAAAACCCATATGGGTTTCAAGTATTTGCCCACATTATTCATCATACTTTCTTCAATATTTCTCCATGGATACTCACAATCTGAAACGAATGATGTTGAAGTCATGTTATCACTCAAAAAAGCTCTCAACCCAAATCTAAAATGGTCCGACCCGGACCCATGTAAATGGGAACGTGTAGTTTGCTCAGATGAAAAACGGGTAAACCGGATACAAATCGGGCATCAAAACCTTCAAGGTACACTCCCAACAACACTCTCAAATCTGACTCAACTTGAACGTTTCGAGCTCCAATGGAACAACATTTCGGGTCCTTTACCCACTTTATCCGGGTTAAGTAATTTACAAGTATTAATGCTTAGTAACAACATGTTTACTTCAATTCCTGATGATTTCTTTGATGGTATGTCTTCTTTACAATCACTTGAGATTGATAACAACCCGTTTTCTAACTGGGTCATACCCGAAAGCCTAAAAAGTGCTTCAACACTTCAAAATTTCTCTGCTGTTAATGTTCACTTAACGGGTCAAATACCCGATTTTTTCGGGCCGGATGATTTTCCGGGTCTGGTTAATTTACATTTATCTTTAAATGATTTGGAAGGTGAACTACCCATGAGTTTATCCGGGTCACAACTTGAATCTTTGTGGGTTAATGGGCAGAAACTTAGTGGAAAGATTGATGTTTTACAAAACATGACATTCTTAAAAGAGATTTGGTTACATTCGAATTCGTTTTCGGGCCCATTGCCCGATTTTTCGGGGCTACAAGGGTTGGAAGTTTTAAGCCTTAGGGATAATTCATTTACTGGTATCGTTCCTGTATCTTTGATGAATCTAGATTCATTAAAGTCTGTTAATTTGACTAATAATATGCTTCAAGGACCAATGCCTAAGTTTAAGGACTTGGTTTCGGTTGATATGGCAAAAGATACTAATAACTTTTGTTTGCCCGAGCCCGGTGACTGTGATACTCGGGTTAACACGCTGTTATTGATCGCAAAATTGATGGATTATTCCCCTAAGTTGGCTAATTATTGGAAAGGGAATGATCCATGTGCAGATTGGTTTGGGATCACTTGTAACAATGGTAATATTACCATTATTAATTTTCAAAAGATGGAGCTCACAGGTTCGATTTCCCCTGAGTTTTCGTCTTTGAAATCGCTTCAAAGAATCATCCTCGCTAACAATAATCTTTCGGGTACGATTCCAGAAGAGCTTACGACTCTTCCGGGTCTTACTGAATTAGATCTGGAGAATAATAATCTTTACGGGAAAGTACCGGTTTTCAAGAGTAATTTGAATGTAAACGTAAAAGGGAATCCAGATATCGGGAAAGAAACGAGTTCTAGTGATCCAAGCTCGCCCAATTCGTCTGGATCCCCTAGCTCGAATGGGGTTTCCGTAAATGCTAAAAAGAAGTCGAAAAGTTGGATTGGGGTTGTGTTGTTTTCGATTCTTGGAGGTGTTTTCGTCATGTTTTTGATCGTTGTTTTGGCGTTCTGTCTTTACAAGAAGAAACAAAAGAAGTTTAGTCAAGTTCAAAGCCCTCACGCGATCGTGATTCACCCCGGTAACTCGGGTTCTGATAACGAGAGTGTAAAGATCACAGTCACAGGTTCTAGTGTAAGCGTTGGTGCCCTCAGTGAAACCCACACGATACCTACAACCGAAGGAAACGACATGCAGATGGTGGAGGCTGGAAACATGGTCATTTCAATCCAAGTCCTGAAAACGGTGACCGACAATTTCTCACACGAGAATATATTAGGCCAAGGAGGTTTTGGAACCGTTTACAAAGGTGAATTACACGACGGAACCAAGATTGCCGTTAAACGTATGGAATGTGGCGTGATCACTGGAAAAGGGCTAGCTGAGTTCAAGTCGGAGATCGCAGTTTTAACCAAAGTCCGACATAGAAACCTTGTTGCACTTCTTGGATATTGTCTTGATGGGAACGAGAAGCTTCTCGTTTACGAGTATATGCCCCAAGGAACTTTAAGCCGGCATTTGTTTAACTGGCCTGAAGAAGGTTTAAGCCCGTTGGAATGGACCCGCCGGTTAGCCATCGCGTTGGATGTGGCTCGTGGTGTCGAGTATCTCCATGGTTTGGCTCATCAAAGTTTTATTCATAGAGACTTGAAGCCTTCCAATATTCTCCTTGGTGACGATATGCGAGCCAAAGTTGGAGATTTCGGCCTTGTTCGTCTTGCTCCTGAAGGCAAAGGCTCTGTCGAGACGCGAATCGCCGGGACTTTCGGCTATCTAGCCCCCGAATACGCAGGTACATATTTCTAATTCACTTATTAGAACTACTTATGGCTTTAATAAATAAAAAGCATAATATGTATGTTGTTAGCACAACTTATGGCGTTAATCAGTAAAAAAGCATAATATGTATGTTGTTTGCTGCATGTAAGTTAAAAATGACGCTATTAACAATTTTCAAAGTTTATTCTAATATTATTTTACCTTCAACATTTTATATACACATGATTACTTCTTGTTTACACTTGTTGTAAGGCTATGCAACTAGCAGCACATTATTTTTTATAAATAATGTTTTATAAGAATGAGATGAACAGTTTTTTTAACCCTAATTTTGTCCAATTTGTGATGACAACCAACAGTAACGGGCCGTGTAACCACAAAAGTCGATGTATTCAGCTTCGGTGTGATACTAATGGAACTAATCACGGGCCGAAAAGCACTTGACGAGAGCCAACCCGAAGAAAGCATGCACCTAGTAACATGGTTCAGAAGAATCCATCTCAACAAAGACACATTCCGCAAATCAATCGATCAAACACTAGACTTAACGGAAGAAAACCTAGCAAGTGTTAGCAAGGCTGCTGAGCTGGCAGGCCACTGTTGTGCACGAGAACCTTACCAACGACCAGACATGAGTCACGCAGTCAACGTACTCTCTTCACTAGTGGAAATGTGGAAGCCATCGGATGAAACCTCGGATGATCCTTACGGAATAGACCTAGATTTATCGTTACCGCAAGCCTTAAAGAAATGGCAAGCATTTGAAGGTGGTAGCCGTACAATGGATGCTGATGCTTCATCATCTTCATTTTTACCAAGTTTGGATAATACACAAACGAGTATTCCATCTAGACCATTTGGGTTTGCCGAGTCGTTTAATTCGTTGGATGGGAGATAATGTAAAGGGTATATTTGGAATTTTATAAATTTTTAAACTTTTTCCTTTTGGGTTGTGATTTTTGGTTTAGTTTTAGGGTGGTTGAATTATTTGTTGTAAAGTGGAGTATATGTAAGTTGTGACTTTTTTATGTAGGCATATTTTTATTTAGAGAAGTAATTTTTCTGTTGCATTGGAAATTGTGGTGGGAGTTTGTTACTTTTTTGAAGTTTTTTCTAACACAAATACAGTAATTAATGGGAAGTACTTTGGTTTGTGTAGTGTGCAAGTGTTTTGGCTTTATGGATAATCATTGGAAAAGGGGTCACTTTTGAGGTTGGAAAGAAGGGTAAAAAGGACATTTCAGGTCCACTATGAGTATTTCATGCCTTTATGGTGTTACAGATATTATGTAGCAATGATGTACATGAAAACTGTTTAATGATTACACGGAACATGGAAATTACACGGAACATGGAATCATGGACTATGAGCTGGGATTGGTTGATTTTAGCTAAAAGCTTCTTGGTGGTCCTGCTTAAAAGAAAAAATAGTAGTCCCTCACTCTCAGTTGTCTAATTTGAAATGTACGTAGTTCTAAAAATCGCTATCAATCGTACTATTTGTTTATCAAATATTATTTTTATTTATCGAAATCTATTTTAGTTGGTTGAAAGTTATAACGTCGATATTTATATTAGATAAATTAAAATAGTAAGGTGAACGTATCAAATGAGACGAAAAATTAATTAGGATGATACTTCATTAATAGCATCTCAAAAATGTAAAATTACATGTTGTAATGCATTAGTGACAAAACAAAAATGAGTTGTTTTAGAATAAAATAGGGAGTAATAAATAAATAAAAAACTGAAGTCCAAATACTTTTGCTGCTTTAATATGATCTTTGTTTTACTTATTGTGAATTGTGATGTAGTTTTAGGTGTTACAAAATATAAGTTGTTCAAACTTCAAAATATACGTTTTTTATTTGTGATGATTGAATCTGTTTTAACTCTAGTATGTTATATATGTGTAGATTCTTTTTGTCGAGTTGTTTATTTATTTGTATATATTCGTGGTTCCAGTATATGGTTCATACACTGGATACCAACAAACAGTCATAGTATAAATATAAATAAATGATTAAAGTAACAAGTGACAATATATCGATACTGCATGTAATTAGAAAGAATTGTATGGATGGGGGGCAACAGTGAACATAAGCATGTGAGCAACACATGGGTCACGTTGTCTTATTCGCATCGTACAATCAATGTTCTGTCAATTTATTATTTTGTTTTTCTTTTCGTTTATTAATCTAAGTTTATTTATGTAACAATCCTGATTAACAAATTTATTATACCACCGTTAACATATTACATATTTGGGAATTTAAGAGTCTTTTTGCATAATCTTATCCATATAGAGCTGGTTTTAGCTGTGCTATTGGAATCTTGCTAGCTCGTTCACATCCATTCGTATGTTCTATAGGTCACCTTAGATTCAACAAACCAAATAGAAAAGCACAAAATATTGAAAGATAAAGATCACAAAGGGATCATATAAATACTTACTTTATTGAAAATGATTTGTGTATTAAGATGAAAGGTACAAATTTCATAAATGAAGTTATAGGTATGAAAAAGAAGATGCAAACAACATATCATAATCAAACAATGTGTTTTAACCTTTAGTTACTCAAGAATTAGAAAAAGAAATGTATCAACCAATTTCATGTGATGCATAGATGAGTACATATACTTTTACGTACATCCGTGTATTCTTGTCATGGTGGCGTTAGTCCTACCGACCTCGAATAAGATAAAAATTGTGAATACAAAGACAAAGATGATAATGACAACAATAAATGTGAAAAAAGAAGATGACATAAAGAAATGACCAAAATACCCTAATAAAGCTGTCCCATGACATGTATATGACATTTTTAGTGGTGTAGAATGAATGGAATGTTCAAGTAGTGTTCTACAACTTGGAGGTATTGACCAAATTTTATACACTAGTCATTAATGAGTTTGATGTTGCAATTGTTATGTATGTATTATGCAATTATGTATGAAATGCCTTAACCAAATTGAATAGAAATATAATAAGTCATCTACAAAGTGAAAATCCAGAAAGTAATAATCTCTTCATCAAAGTAGAACTCAATATCCGAACTATTAAAATAATTTGTTGCAATCTTCTCTGCGAAATTCAAGTAAACCTGATACTGTCTCCATCCTATACGCCTAAACCTGAACCAACAGCTATTAAGGTAAAGAAATTAGACAACACCCCAGACACAAACACTACCTGCAACTGAAGTATTTGACATGTGAAGCTAATAGTCAATTGATATTGAGAATTGAAATTTTGATGTTGCGAATTTCTCCATCGTTGCAAAATGAGGTGATATTTGTGAATATAAAAATAATTTGTGGTGATATTGTGTAAAATACTTGACTCATTTTGTATATCTAGGTAATCTTTTATATAACACTCCGGGCAACTTTTGGCCCGCTTGACTCATTTGCTCATTTTCTTTCTAGCTAATAAATTTTTGCCCTTTGGGCCCAATAGAGATAAAACATAATGCAAATTGAGTCATTCATAAGTACATTGGTGGAAACTGTCACGTCTACTCAAGATTGATGGTTCTACTTCAAGTGAGAAAACTTTTGAAGTTCATATAAACATCCCGGAGTAACAGAACTGAATAGATTTTGATTATTTGATGTTTAAAAAATACTGCAAGAATGGACATTAGTAGAATAAGGGCTTACTAATTTTGGAAATATGTTGCTAGTTGATCAATATCAGGCACCTCCCTTCTGCTTCAGAGTTATTTTGTCCCCCAAGCTTAGTGCTATCCCTTGGGTTTTGCTCCTAATTCTGATATATCCACTGAGCTGACCATCTTCCTGCTTCTCGACACTCAAATTTACCAAAGCATCCTCCCCAAAGACACTCTTTGCATACAAATTAGCAGCAAGGAAGCCACAGTAACCTTCCAGTGCAGACCTGAAGCACGAGCGTTGCACCCGTAAGGAACAAAATAAAATGATATCAATACATTAATTAATAAATAACTTACGGTGGAGTGAGGCACTTCATATTTGTTGATTTAATAATATGATCAAGGAATTCCTTCTCATCTTGAATTACAGTGTTCACAGCAACCTAGAAAACCATATCATAAATGATATAAACAATGAGATACGTGACCATCCATTCAATTAGTACACACGACCTTACATCGTTAAGCTTAAAAGATCAAAATCATCAATGGGATTATAAAGTTAATGCATAGAAAGTAATGAAAAGTTAATGATGTTATCTTGTACACTGTTGCTTGGTTGCATTTTTCACATTGAGAATGCATAAAATCTGGTTTATGTCCCATTAATAGCAGAGCTGGCAATAGGGGCAGGTCGGGAAGGTTCAGTAAAAGCTCAAAATGGTGAAATTTTATAAAGGTCGGGTTGGGTTGACCGTAACACTTCTTGCATAAGAAAAATAGAATTATTATACATACTCAGTATGTCAAATATGATAACAAAATGGTATTGTTGAAATAATAATCTAATTTGTGTGAACAAAAAGTTTAGGAGGTATTGTGCACTCAAAATACACTTTTTTGGTGACTTCCTGTTCGTCTTACCCATTTGACCCATTAAAGAGGAAACACAGCCCTTATGGACTGAGACTGCTACCTCCGATCATCAGCTAATTGAGTTAAAGAGCGGAAATGCAAACAACCGAAATTCATACCTTGTTTTCCCACTCAAATTCAGCCCACATACTTCTATAAGCTGCATCACTACAGACAGCTGGAGAGATGTAGTCCATAATGTCAATATGAATATCATTTAGGACAACAACATTACGTTCAAGCACATTTGATGTCTCATAAACAATGTTTCCAAGTATGATTCCAGTTTCAGTTGAGGACACCTTAATGTTTGATTTTATCTGCTTGCTTTGATTCAGGAGCAAGAGTGTAATTTTGTGGACGTTCAACAAGTTTAAGGTCACCCATTGTTGATAATTCCAAACACAGATTCTGCAGAGTCTCCTTAGTTCGGTTGATAATTGTTACGTCAAGGACAATGTCGTTGTGATGAACAGTGAAATCTGCTTCAGCATACACTGGGTCACTAAATCCAGTAAGTTGAAGAATACGGTGCAGCTTATTTGAAGCATCTCCTTTAATAAACTCGCCAGTAGCACGTTTTAGGTCATCTTGAACCTCGTCTTCTAACTCCAGCTGGCTCATGCCCTGCCAAGTTGACAAAATCAAACATAAAAATAAAAATATGTGTAGAAACGATTAGAATCAGTGTCGAGAACATTCATGAGAGGTGCTACCAAGCTTCTATTTATGAAAATATGTGCAAGTTATAAGAAAAAAAATGAGGATCCGATAATATGAAAGTCGTTTACTATATTATACTATCACAACGGAAATAAATCATATTGCTATGATTGTTTTAACATGTTGTTTACAAATAAGTACTAATTTACAATTTTTTGATCATTTTTATCTACTTGTTGTATTACCTACCTTCTTCATCTTGTGGACTTTTTCTTTCCTTTCTCCTCCATTCAAAAACAAAACTTAAATTCAATCGATCAATGGATATCTCAAAACCATCCCCTTTGAGTAAGCGTGTATTCAAAGTAAATTTCACTATGTACACCAAGAATAGAACTAACCAATGATCACTGAACAGGCAATGCTATATAGCATTGTTGTAAGTGTCTAATGCAGACCACAA
Organism: Logfia minima; assembly: GCA_963921325.1. NCBI lineage: Eukaryota > Viridiplantae > Streptophyta > Magnoliopsida > Asterales > Asteraceae > Logfia > Logfia minima. The sequence goes on along the minus strand of OY992770.1, from coordinate 11,582,288 downwards.
CTTATGCAGATCCTTTACAGCTCAGAAAGATGAAAAAGGCTCCTAGTAATAGTACAATTCGGTAGACACTATCAGATCACAACGGTATAAAAAGTTTATAACATTATTTCCTCAGGAAACTATCTTGCCAAATAAAACAACCATTTAATTGACAAAACTTAAAAGATACTAAAAGAAAACCTGTCATGCAACGGATTGTAATCGCTAACATACATTCCCATCTTCTTACGGACAAAAACAACATGCAATAAAAAAAGTACACAACAGAAGAAAAACAATTTAAAATATCTTACCTTCCTGCTCTTCAAATGGTAAAAGTCAATCAGATCATCAGGTTGTGCATGTGAAACCTGCGCCTTGGATTTTAATTCCCTGGTTTCCCTCAGCTGTTTCTCCACAAGCATTTGAACAAAGTTTTCACGGCACGACTGTAGCCATATTTTCCTTAAATGTTCATATGGATTACATAGTAATCTTAAGCAAACAACAATTCTTTCATAAGAATCGTTATCGATTGGGTGTGGAAGAAAAGATGATTGACCAAGTTGCAACATTGAGACAATAATAAGCAACACTTGAGTTGACACTTTGTGGACTTCAACTTTTGATGTTTGAACCTCCATCAAACGTAACACAAGTTTTGTCAAGGTACAAGCCACAACTGCACCCAAAAAGAAATCGCCAGTTAAAAGAAGAGATCTCAGATTCCCTGTAGTCAAAGTTGCATTGACCACAGTAGGTAGGGAAAAGGCAGTTTCAGAAGCTGCACTCTGAGTGGCATAAGTGCCATCAGCAAGAATAGCAGGTCTCTTAGAAGAAACAGTTATCGAGTTAACTTGCTGAGACCTTTTTGAAGAATCATTAGTATCCCTCTCTTCTGAAACCGAGTAAAAAGGGAGGTCACCAAGGCAATTTTTAATGGTTGTTATTCCACTTTCCACTTCAGAAAGAGAAAGACAATACTCACTAATGATCCAAAGAGCACAAGAATAAACTCTTGCGGACCGCATCTGGTAAAAGGTGTCTAATAACCTTGTTACGACAGAAACCCTCAACTTTGGGTTTGTTTCATTTATTTCCCTTACGAAAACAACTACATCCATTGCTGAAGCAACATTACTGTCACCCAAGAAATCCATTAACATATGTACAACAGTTCCTGCAACTTCAGGGAACTTGACAGCACAAGAATGAATAGCTTGAATAAGCATTTGGCGGTACTCCCCATCTTTCTCTAACTCTCCACTTTGAGTTTTCACTACTTCCTTTTTCAAAGTAAGGACAACTTCATTAATGTTTCGATGAGTGATTAGATTAAGAACGATATCGAGTGTTTTTCTTCGAATATCATGATTTGGGCTTGACAATGCCCTGAGCACATCCATTATCATATCAACCATGATCTCCCTATGAGAAGATTTGAGTTCATCCAAACGATCAAGCACAATAAGTTTCACATTGTTGTCACTCTGGGTGACAAGAAGCTGGCAATAAGTATTGGCAGCAGCTCGAATGGCTGTAGGAGCAGATGATAAAGATTCAAGTGTTCCAGCACATTCAAAAATAACAGCAGCGGAAGGAGCACTTAACAGAGATGTAATGATCTTCATGTATTTCCCTTTTTCTCTTTAATTTTGATCGACACACTTTACGGATAAAATCCAATACAACCATCTGTAGCAATTCTTCCCATTCAGGCACTTTATCCACATGGATCAAAAGGTAATTAACTGCATGGTCTTGCGCACATGTAAAAAGCATAAGAAATGCATTTCTTTTTGCTGATTGATCTGCTTCTGTTGATAGTACTTTTTCAATAGTTTCTGGTGCGTCAACCAAAAGTTGATCCCCATGTGGAAGCTTGTAAATATAATTTACTGAAAGTATGCAATTCCTCCTTACATACGGATGTCTATGATCCAGATTAGCCAATATAGACGGAATCAGGGGCTCAATGATCTCTGCTTCACATATACGACAAAGAAACTTCAAAGTCGCACCTCGGATGTACTCATTTGGGTGCTGAAGATTGTTTCTCAAGGTTTGGCAAATTAAAATCATTTCAGGCAAGACCTTTCCCTTGGAATCCGTCTTTTCAATGATCTCGAGATAAAGAAGCAGTAGTTTCTTAACAGTGTGATCTTTTGAAGGAAGAACATACCGAACAATTGTAATAAAAAGTTGTGGTAGTGTTTCTCCATTGAGCAAAAGCATAATAGCTTTTTTCATGGCATCAATCTTTGCAGTATCATCATTCCCTTCAAGAGCCTGTTTTATCTCATTGGCGAGTGCTGCTGTTCCTTTATCATAATGAACAAGTAGAGAGCAAGATTTCTCCATATCATCTGTTGCAATTAGTAAATGACAGATACTTTCATCAGTTCGGATTATAAGTTACAGTTTATTAAATTTATTCTTATTATTCTAAAAGCATGCAAAATTGAAAATTTAAGTATCAACTAAATGCATGCCTTTTGCAATAATCACAACTCACGTATATAAACTCATAATTATCGTTTATATCCGGTACAAACACTGCATTCATTTTACGAGAAATCTAAACAACAAATCATGAAACTCTCCTTTAAAATCACGTTGGTAACATATCATCCTATATCCAATTGTAATCAGACATCTGATTTCAAACATAGTCCATAATATCAGTCCTTAAGACATCACTAGTAGACCGGTTGAATCAGTATACGATCAACTGTTCATTAGCAAACTGCACTTATATTATAACACACATTGCAATTTAGCATAACAGTTCATGTTGTTTTATCACACATCATAAAATACATCTAATATACATAAGTTCTATCAAAAAGAAAAATTAGTAGATCTAAAAGCCCTGGATTACATCAACGCAGCAAAAATGTCATTAACGATTGATTTAAATCTCTGGTAATGTACCTGTAAGTATATGTTAACGAGCGGATGTATTATAATCAAGAGCTTGTATTTATAATAAACAGATCAACAAATGCAGATATAGAATTGCGAAATTCAGAGTAAAAGTGAAAAACAAGTGTGTTCATTTCGACAGAAGTGAAACGCAGGACTATATTACGTATTAATTCATAACGTCGATATGTATAATTGAATATAATTCGTGAATATAGAGATTGTTAAATATGTAATCACTTGATACGGAAGAAGACTCAGATTTCAACAGTAAACGACGGCTACAAAAAGTCGACGGTGGCGGATCGAGAGAGAGGAGCCAAGTGGATCCGACGAGGGAAATTCGGGTTTACAGTCGCAACATTTTACACTCGCGATCTTTGAATTGAAAAGCATAATAAAGGAAACACATGTCGTGTGAGTATATAGTTTTCCAATTTATTATCAAATCAACGAATGCATCCCGTTTAAGTTTTATATTTACATGGATAGTCCTTAAAGAAGGAAAATTAGGAGTTATTAATTAAATGTGATAAATTAATTAGTTTATAGTTTAATAATGTTTGTATTAATGAGAATTTCATAATTAATTATTATGAGTATGTTAGTCATTTATATCCATTTATAAAAAAAGCTCTTTGTAATTATATAGACAAAATAATACGATTTATCTTAAAAAAATATTAAAATGCATTATATATCCGTATAGATAATAATAATAATAATAATAATAATAATAATAATAATAATAAGTTACGGTTAAGCGTTTTGTAAATAAAAACGGCATCAAGAACTATTTGATACGTACAAAACATCAACTGCATTGATAAGTCATTTCCGACACAAGTCAGATATAAATATAAATAAATAATAGTGGAATCTTAAAAAGGTTGAACAAACAAACAAACAAACTAATGATCAAATTACAGGAAAATGGCAGTTTAGGTTCAAATGTTGTTGGCAACGATAAAGTTGAGAGTGAAATCTCACCAAGTGATAAATATTTTGTTGGATATTCTCAGAAACATTCGGCATATCCTCCAAAAATAAAGCAATCATTAGACTCACGTTATCCATGTAAATTAATAGCAAGTTAAGCACACGACTGAAAATCAAATTGATGATTTTTTTGATCGATCGATGGCCAAAGTATCACTCTCATCATCGGCCATTGCTACATGGCGTGCAATCGCGATTCTTATTCTTCTCTCCCCAAATACGGTCATGGTTCGGCCAGAAGATGGAGTGGATGATGGTGGGACAACGTTGAGGGACGATGGTTATCTACGAGTAGCTGGTCACGGCGTTGGTTCATCGTTCAAAGTGGCTCTATTTGCTGATCTGCATTTCGGAGAGGATGCATGGACTGATTGGGGACCGAAACAAGATGTGAACTCTGTTAAAGTCATGTCCACGATTCTTGATGTAGAAACCCCAGGTTTGAAAATATGGCGATTTACAGTTTATCAACAAACACGTAGTTTGAAAAATAGTAATCACTACACTATTTATCTTTACCACTAAAAAGTTTTTGATTAGTTGAAATTTAAAATTAGAATTATTTTGAGACATATAGAAGAAAATGCAAATTATAAATTTGTAACGAATTGGAGGAAGGATTAGCACGAGTAAGGTGGTACTAAGACTGCTGCCTATGGTAGCGTCTTAGTCTCGTCCTAGTTTACGTATAGCTCCACGTCGCCCCGTCTTATTTCGTTATCATAGGCACGGTCTCTTCTTGGGAACTGTCCTATGGTCAATCGTCTTGTGCAGCACGAACGCGAGACTCAAGAACGGGAAGAAACTCAACGAACATTGGGCCCAAAGGTTGGCAGCAGGAAAAAAAAAACAAAAAAACTTTTTTTTAATTATTCTCAAACACTATAAATACACATACATTAAACTACATTTTTTACACACAATTCTCACATTTTCTACTTTATTTCACACAAATTATATCAATAATTATCACACACAATTCTTCCAATTTCTACTTATTTACATCATCCTAATGTTACGCATAACAAACCCACGAGCTAAGACACGGACGACGAGTAATTGTAACGTAAGCTTTTTTTAATTATTGTAATTTTACTTATTAGTGTAACGTAGTTTTTTAATTATTGTAATATTTAGTATTAATATAAGTTAGTTTTTTAAGTATTGTAATTTTTATTATTAATTAAAAAATGTATTTGTATTGATATTTAAGAAATGATGTGGCGCTGAAAAGTTCAGTCTTGCAGTCAACATAGGCAGCGTTCAGTCTTGGGTTAATCATCAGTCTTAGCGCTGACGTGGAGGTCAGTCTTGCAGTCTTGTTCAGTAACCATAGAGAGTGGTCTAAAAGTGGCAAAATGTACAGAAGATAGTTGGTTAAAAACGAGCAACTTTTTAAATGCCCACAAAATGACTATATTTAAGTGCGGGTATTGTTAGGTTGGATTAACTGACCAATACTTTTTACTTTTTTCTTTTAAGAGCGACGACTTTACAATCTATCTATCTCACACAACATATACAAACTAAAGATTATATAAATATTGTCTACCCCAAAGTTTGAATCCGCAATCTCTTGATGATCGACTTTCTCACATACCGTTAGGCTATAATCCCTTTAAATTTACTCTTATTTTTAGTTGTATTAATTATTTATGTATGATTATCAAACTTATACTATTGATTAATTTATATACGTGTTTTACAATGTGATTCCAATCGTTATTGATGGAAGTCAGACTCATAAACCATATGATCAAAAACATGACAGTGCCAATTATCCTAGCCTTATTTAATTTGTTGTATATTTAATAATTTTTACCATGTTTTGTGACAGATTTTGTAGTATATCTTGGAGATGTGATCACAGCAAACAATTTGGGAATTCAAAATGCTAGCTTATATTGGGATCAAGCAATATCCCCAACACGAGACAGGAACATACCATGGGCTACCTTGTTCGGTAACCATGACGATGCACCATTCGAGTGGCCTATCGACTGGTTTTCATCTTCTGGGATACCCCAAATTCTTTGCCCTTCAGCAAATTCACCCGGTAAGTTCAAAACCAATCCTACATTTTTTTACAGAACCCAACGATAATTTGTTGGAAAATTTGGATAATATTTACTACATAATTTGGTTAATTTGGAAAAAAAAAAAAAAAAATTTGGCGATTTGTACTAGGGGGAAACAAATGTAGATTCAAGGGGACAACACGTTTGGAACTGATGAAAAATGAGATGAGGAAGAATTCATTATCGTACACAGGATGTGGTCCTCGAAATCTGTGGCCAAGTGTTTCTAATTATGTTATTACGCTTGTATCCCCAAAAGGTGATCACGAATCGCCTGTAATGTTGATGTACTTCTTGGATTCTGGTGGCAGGTCATATCCAGAGATCATATCGACTATCCAGTCTGAATGGTTTTACAACAAATCCCAAGAGTTGAACCCTGATTCAAGGTGAAACGCATTTGCTTCATAGATCCTTCAATTTATGAAGGGGTTTTGCAGAACTTAAAATTTGATCCTGTTAAGTTTATCGTCTTATACTAAGTTTTTTTATGAAATACTTTTAGGTCATTTTTGTCTCCGTACTTGTTTCATATGCATATTATTACTTGAAGTCTTGAACTATATGTGACATTGTATTACAGCATCCCGGAGGTTGTTTTTTGGCATATACCAAGTAAAGCATATGAGAAGGTGGCTAAGAAAGCTGCAGGCATTGGGACGCAGTGTGTGGGTTCAATGTTTAAGGAAAGTGTTGCAGCCCAAGAGGCTGAAATGGGAATGATGGAACTTCTTAAAGGAAGGCCTTCGGTTAAAGTAAGAACTGCATTTCTAACAGTAGATCTGACCATTTGCAATAGAAAATGAACAATATGGTTAAATTGATATTTTGGTTCTGTAAATACCCAAATTGAACATAACTTTTTTTATGGTGGCAGGCGGTATTTGTGGGTCATAACCATGGACTCGATTGGTGTTGTCCACATGAGAAGATGTGGTTGTGCTATGCTAGACATACGGGCTACGGTGGCTATGGAGACTGGGCTCGAGGTGCTAGAATCTTGGAAATTTCTGATCAGCCTTTTTCACTCAAGTCGTGGATTAGAATGGAAAACGGCAGTTTACATAGTGAGGTTGTTTTATCGACATAGATATTGGTTTCTTAGGATTCGAAACGATTAGGATTCTTGTTTTCATCATGGTTCAGTCTTACAATTAGTATGTAGTTAAAGAGTCTAGATGATTTAAAATTCTGTAATACATATTTTACTATGTAGATAAGATACTATCATTCATAAATTACAGACGAATTTACAACCCAAATACATTCAAAAGTAAAATATACAAATATCATAATCCTAATCCAAAATAATGTCAGCTACACAAAAAATTATTAATAACAAATTAAAGAGTAAATTAGATGAATAGTCACGTGGTTTACACCAATTTATAAAAATCGTCCCTATATCTTTATTTTCATATATTAGTCCGCTTAAAATGACTAAAATACTTTTATTCTTTTTTTCTATTTGCTAAATTCAATAAGTTTAGATAAAGGTACTTCAATCATTTTAGGTGACGGAGAGACTATTTTCGAACAAAACATAAAATTATTGGGCTTAATGTGAAAATAAAAGTATAGGAATAATTTTTGTAAATCGGTATAAAACATAAAAATATGAAATTTACTCTAAATTAAAATTAAACGTTAATATGTAATCAAAATTGTATCATTTATGAAATTTACTCTAAATTAAATAAACGTTAATATGTAATCAGAATTGGAAGTTGGAACTGTTCTTCAAATTGAACCTCAAAGGGTTTCGGTCCTAGTCGGCCGGAATGAGTCTCGATTAGAATTGGGCTTTGAAATAAAAATCTAGGAATGAAGCTGTTACACTTAGACCCAGTCTAATAGGGCTTAGGATTGTCTTGAGAAACCCGACCTTCGGCAAGGGTTGGAACCAGCCTTGGGTCTAGGCCCATTTTTTGCACCTCCACGGCTCCACCAAGAACCTGATTGGGCTTCGGATTGTCGTATTTGCAAAGTTACAAACTATTGGTCAAAGAATTCATTTCGGTTGATTTTTGACTAGATGACCTTTATATATGTTTATATGTACATGCGAGTATACTTGTGGAAATTATATTAAATATAAATATAAATATAAATATAAATACTTATATTTAAAATAAAGTTTAAGGTAGTAAACTCACAAATAGAGAAAGAAATAAAAACAGTTAATAAACCTTCCACGTTCCCCGCCTCGAATACAATATGTGAAAATCAATTGTAAACATACAATTCAAATTGAAGCATATATACACGCACGTATTACCAATCAAAATGAAAACGTTAAAAATATAAAATCTGAGAGATATATAACGATAGATTATTAAAACTCAAGGTATGATTCAAGTAATCTAGGTAGGTTAATATCATAATATGCATCACATGTTGAGCATTCTAACTAACAACCATGTCCATGTCCACAGATATAGCCTGTTATATATATTTATGGATTTTTAAGTTGTAAGATGATTTTTGTCGGTTTCTACTTTCTAGTTGCTCAGTACAAATTTGACTGTAAGTAGTACCACCCTTTAGCCACGAGTGGGGCCATAAAGAACCTTGATTGGGCTCCACTAGCAAGCGTACGTCACTGATGATGATCTAACTCGACCACCATGAGCGTAAGCGTGGCAAAGTTAGTGCCAACTAGCCCCTTTGTTAGAAGGAAATAAATAAATAAGTAAATAAAAAATACTACTCCAAATTAGAGGTCATCTTCTAGCGACATAAATGTATAAGTTTTTAACAATTCTGTTGCTAAAAAGAAAAGAAGCAGCTTAACTTTACCAAAACGGTAGTACTTCTTGGACCAAACACAACCTCCCTGGACAAATTGCACCACCTCTAAATAAGATTTTATTTTATTTTATTTATTTTTTTAATATAATTTAAAGAATCCACACTCCTCTAAAAGTACTACAACAAATTTAGCTACTACTTTAAGGAGATTAGGTTTTTGCCATTCACACATGCCAACTTATTATTCTGGTGAATCCAAACTAACTTGGAATGAATATGATCTTTTAACATAATGTTGCCCATCAATGTTACATAGTAGTATTAACTAGCTGGTTTGATGTTAATCATCTTAGTGGTGACGTGGTGTTCTTTATTGAATGGTTGTTAGTTGTTACCCGTAAGTGTGGTTTTTTGGTTTTGTTTATGTTATTTATTGAATGGTCGTTACCGTGTTATCTTCTATGTTTCATTTTTACACTCTTTGTTATCATCTTATTATAGATTAACTATCACGTTTGCTATAAATTTATAGCATCATTCAACGTGAATTATCTGCAAAATGGTTTCCCGCAAATTCCGCTAATTGTTTGTGATTTCCCCCTCATTGCATTTAGCTCAAAATTTGATATATGACAATGTGATTATTGAACACAATTCAGAGAGAATGAAATCTTCATATCTTATTATGATGAAAAGAAGAAGTACGAACGTGAGCCCTACTATGATCTATATATACAACAGAAAGTCAAAGAAACTATTAAATAAGTCAACTAACAGACTCTAAGTGAATGTACATAATCTAACTACCCTAACTAACTTATAAATGACTGTAAGGTATAAGATGCTTGTGATGGGATATTTGGCGACAGGTACAGTAGTATTAGCAGTAAGCAGTAGCAGTTAGCAGTAGCTATTTGATAACGTAGCATTAACAGTAATTATAAAGTGTAAAATTACGAAAAAGGGTATATACACATTATTTATAATGTACTCATGTTATTTTTGAAGGTATATAGGTAATTTCAGAACTAAAATGTTAATTGCTAGTTGAAATGCTTCCTCATCAAGCATTTAAAAGAAACGGTTAGAAAATATGCAAACTCCAGTTGCTTTGTTGCCAAACAAGCTTTTCAATCAAATCGCTAACTGCTAGTCGCTTGTCGCTCCAAAATATTTCTAAATGCTTGCTACCAAACACAACCGATGTCTTACATACTGACTTGAAGTGATGGTGTTAATCTCTTTAATTGTGATATATCAAGCACTTGAATAAAGACACTGTGTTTATACCAAATACATATGTATAAGTTTTTAAGTAGGATACTAACTAAACAAAAATTGTTCCAAACAATTCAATGATATTCATCAAAAACGACGTGTGCACATTAAAGTTTAAGAGTTGCAATAATTTTATTTTTGGTTTACAGTTGAAAAACCATGTCAAGGCTAAAATTTAGAAGTTTTAAGTATTCATCGGGTCGGATCCCATAAATGGAAGGAAAAAACGGGTCATCCCGAACCACTAGATTGACTTTTGACCACGTGGATCCTACTTTTGTGGTCCAAGTTTTACCGGCGCCCAATTATACCCGTTCGCTTACTACAACAACTGGAACTAATTAATCCCCTTATTATATCAATTACAAAACGTTCGCCTTATGGCATTATGCCAATATTTGACTCTCACTTTCAACGGTCAACATTCAAATACTCAACCTTCCATCGTCACCTTTAACTTGAACATTTCATTCTTCCTAACCTTTGACCCAAACCCATATCAATATATACACAACACTTTAAACAACAAAATTCATAAAACCCATTAATATTCTCTCAAAAATATTCATACCCAGATCATTAGAATCTTGTTTTTATTATTTCTTTTAGATTCAAAAAAGTTCAAAAAGATGGCATTTTTTTGGAAGAAACCAAGAGCTAGCCGTTTGGCTGGCAAGAAATTTCTTTCCAAGCAAAACTCCAAGATAGAACTCACAATTCCTACTCATTTTCGGTGCCCGATATCTCTTGATCTAATGAAAGATCCGGTTACATTGTCAACGGGAATCACATATGATCGAGAGAGCATCGAGAAGTGGATACAAGACGGAAACCAAACATGTCCGGTCACGAATCAAGTCCTCACAAATTTTGATCAAATACCAAATCACATGATTCGGAGAATGATTCAAGATTGGTGTGTCGAGAATCGGTCACATGGTATTGAAAGAATACCGACTCCTCGAACTCCACTAACCTCTTTCGATATCATGGAAATTGGTTCAAAAATGATTACTTTAGCTTCAAAAGGCGATGCAAAGAGGTTTCTTGATTTATTGGAGAAAATAAATGTTTGGGCTAAAGAAAGTGAACATAACAAAATTCTCATCAAAGATAATGGGCTCGGATACGTGTTAGCAGCTTCATTCGAGTCATTTTCAAGTCTTCCATTTAAAAAACATGAATATCTTCTAAGTGAGATTTTGTTTTTATTAACATGGATGTTTCCATTGGGGGTTGAAGGGCGATCTAAGCTTGGTTCAACATCATCTTTACATTGCATGACATGGTTTTTATCAGGAGATGACTTGTTACTCAAGAAAAGTAGTGTTCTAACCCTAAAAGAACTTCTTTCAACCGACCAAACCATCGTAAATAATTTAATCAACATTGAAGGCCTTCCAGAAGCCTTGGTCAATCTTATAAACATACTCGATTGCCTTTCGGTCAAAAAAGCATCTTTTGCAGTCATATACCACATAATTTCAACACAATCTGGCTTCAACAAATTTTCATCAAGATTCTTGGAGTTGGGTGTGGTTGAATCGAGCTTAGAAGCCCTTATGGAAGCCGATAAAGGGTTAAGCGAAATGGCGTTAGGCGTTTTGGATAGGATTTCGGATTCAAAAGAAGGGAGGGAAAAAGTGGAGAAACATGCATTGACTATTCCATTAATAGTAAAGAAGATATTGAGAGTGTCATCTTTAGCTACTGATTTTTGTTGTTCAATGTTATGGAAGCTAAGTAACAATGGTGATAGAAGTGCTTTGGTGGAAGCACTTCACGTTGGTGCATTTCAGAAGCTTTTGCTGATGTTGCAGGTCAACTGTGGTGAAGAGACAAAGATTAAGGCTACTGAGATGTTGAAGTTGATGAATCAATACAAGAATAAATTGGATTGTTTTGATTCTGGACATTACAAGTATCTCAGAAAGTCTTATTGATTTTTGTAGTTTGTAATTTTGTAATTTGTGTATAGACTGAAAATACAGACACATATATATATTAAAACAACTAATTTTGTTAACTTGAAAGATTATTGTTTGTTTTCTTGTTTCAATTCAATGACATGAAACTCACACCATTCTCAAAATTGAATATATTTTATATCTAGTTTACATGAAATTAGATATTGTATTTTGTTATTTATCTTATCTTATGAGTTTTGTATACAAAACATATATATATACTAGGTTGTCCACTTGACCACTTGTATGCTCACCAACTATATATTTAAGTTTGAACGACCTCCCAAACTAGCTACTAGATTACCAAAAATGAATAACAAAGTAGTTTTAACATTATATAATGATATATAATAATAATAATAATAATAACTAGTGGTGACTGTTTTTTAATTTCATTTTATATTATTATTATTCTCTCATCTTCAAGGTATAGCAATAATGAAATGACATGATCATAACTATATTGAGACCTTTGTGTGTACTTATAACAAGTTCTAATGTTGTTAAAGGTAAAGAGAGGATGACAACCTATCTTACGCGCATATAACAAAGTTAAAATGTAAAAAGTAAAATATTAATTTGTTTTACTTTTGCCTCAATCTTCGTGAATATAAATTGAAGTTGATTGTATAAAAAAATGTATCCTACCAAATTCAAATTATAATAATAAGGTAGCACAAATTTTGAGATATGCATTTGGTTGGGACAGCAATTAATTAATAATCGATCTTCATCATACAGAACTATAATATATATAGGGTAAGAATCAAAAGGGAAAAAGAAGTTAAGGAAAAAAGGGAAGAAAATCTCAACCATTAATTTCATCATAAACGTTTTTTAATAAAAAATCAAGGACTATAGATCCTTCCCATATATATATATATGAAGAACCTTTCAAATATTTTAAAGTATCTTCAATCGAACTAAAAAAAAAATAACATTTTTTTAAATAAAAGTATTCAACTCTTGTGTTCATCAATATGATTGACCTTTTTCAACCTTTCATTCAATTCATCAAGAATAAAAGTAAGATTATATATGAAATTAATTCATCGATTTAAATATTTAGTTAGAAGATTAGTTGGAAAACTTGCAGTTAGTATATATATATATAACGTTTTGGTAGTTGAAGTGTCCATTCCAAGCAAATAAATCGGTTTATAATACGGATCCAGTATTCTTGTCGTTTTATTTGTCTATTTTGGCACTTATGACGAATTTTAAATATCTAGTCACTAGTCATGGTTTCTAAATACGTAAAAAAACAAAACTAAATAAAATAAATAATATCCGTAAACTTGAAGCATAACAACAAAATATTAGTTTTTGACAATTTGGGGGTTTCACTAACTTAATGAACATAAAATTTAGGTTCACATAATCTCATATTCTTCATAAACCATGCATGTTAATTACTAGTAAAAAGATGTTTGTACATTTTCAAGCGCATAAGTCCCTCTTATTGAAATTGTTCAATTCTCAACTTTGCCGTCCGGTCTATGAGAGTTGAATGGTATACTTAAGGACTTGACCTCTTTCTAGCAAGCATCATAACATATAAATGTTAACTAATTAGTATCATTCTGCATTTCAAGTTTTGTTTTTCTTTTTTAAAAGTCTTAGTAATATTGAGTAAATGATAAACGTATTGGGTGCAAACTCAATTCCATATTAATTAGAGAACTATTCCAAGACCAACGTGTATATAAGTTTGATGAGCTTCTCTCTCGATCACCAATTGATTTTAAATAGAATATTATTTAGGCTTATCTATTGCGGGTTTGATAAGATATTGGGCTATAAAATTTTCAACAAATGGTTTTACAAAATGTGATTTTCCATGTGTAAAATACTAGTTTATTGACTCGCAGCTATGCGGGAGAACACATTTGATTTTACAAAAGTAGCATATAAATCTAAATTGATATATATCCGAGTGATTACAATAATAAGTTTAAAAATAAAAATTATGTAATTTTTTGAGTTCATACTGTTTGAATGTATGTCGAAAGTGGGTCAAATTAACTACTTTTATTGTAAAACTAAACCTGCTTTCAAGCAAATTGGGTAACATTAAACATACTATTTTCTAATTGTTGCACATATGTCTAAACAAAATTAATGAAAAATGTAAGTTATATACTACTGATGAGTGTCAATATGACCTTATTGACACCTTTATATACAAACGATACAAATTAGGACCTAAAGCTTGTTACCTTTTTCCTCACCCATTTATTTCTAGACGTCTTACAATAATGAGCTCGTTGTCGTAATTTCTAAAGTAATATTACATTAGAATTAGAATAAGCAAAATACAAAAAAGGTTAAATAAGTTGCTAAACAATTTCATACATCTACATGTACTTTAAATATATCTTATGTCTGTAAGATGATCTTTTTGTGTAGCACCAGAACCATAAGTGTTATCATAAGTTCATGGGTCCATAATAAACTGTCAAAATATAACAAAAAATCAAGATTCTAAATTCTAAATTGTAATTTAACTCAATTCATCGATCAAGGTTATAAATTAACATCTGACTTGATGCTAAAATTTGGACATTTTCATAAGTATCCATGATAATGGAGGAATGTGTATATGTTATCGAGAAAATTGATATTTAATAAGAAGAAATATAGTATAAAAATTGATGGTTTCATCAAAGAGGTAAACTTGCATAAATAGTGGAATAGATGGCATGATACATTTTGAAAATCATCACATCCTTCAACTAGTTTGTTAAGAATGAATGATGAACGATTAGTAATATATAGAATAATACGAAATTCAAATAAATATAGAAAGTCAACTCCTTCTCAATAAACACAATAATATTTTAAAACATTTTGTAAAATTTCCTTTTATTTTTATACAAAATCACCACACACAAAAAAGATCAACATTCTAATTTCTAATACTATATAAAGGATTGTACTTTTATTTTGAGTTACCTTCGTCATTATATTCTTTATATATTAGTATCACCATTCTTTTCATCTCAACATATGAATACGGTATTTATAATGTATTTATATATATTAACATGCTATGTGTTTATAGTTATATATAATATTATAATTTTCAAATGTTATTTATAATATTATGTTATAATTATAACAATATGTTTGATCTACAGTTTATTTATGAAATTAACTTAACAATGATTAATTATATTTCTATAAATTTTAAATATCATTCGTTGCATTCTGCGGATAAACGGCCACTAATACTAATTAGGGTGGTCCATTAATGACCTTTCATTTTGAATTTAGTTTTGGGCCTTTCGGTGATCACAATTCACACACTAGTATTTATTTATTTAATTTAAGTAATAAAGTCAGTATTACTTTTATAAACTTTACACTGCGTTTAAGTAAACTTAACTTACTAGTTACTACTCTGCATTTATTTATTTAAGTAGATTAACTTTTTTTAAAAAAATTAAAAAGAAATTAAAACAAAACATTGCCTATATCAATGAACTTGTAGTTAGAAATTTATAATCATATATACTTTGAAAGATAGATAATATACAAAATAGTTATTTATACAACTAATTATTTAAAATAATTATTAATAAAAACATTGCCTATACCGATTTGTTATTTTGTTTTTGTCAGGAGCGTAAAGTATTTATTTAAAAATTTATTAATAAAAATTAATAAATAAATAAAAAGTATACTTTATTAAAGTATTAATTGAATTTGCACGCACACAGAAACAAACAAGAGAGTTGACTAAATCAACTCTAAACTTGCAAGTTGACTTGCCAAAAACAGGAACTTTGATTTGAAATTCTTTTTGCACGCCTAGCAATTTTGGCAAAAATGAAAAATCCACGTTGCATTAAATACAATTAAAATTAAAATATATGACGGGGTCATTAAATTAAAATTAAATGATAATAAAAAAGATGCAGATTACACGAGTTGTTTGCCTCTAATCTTTATTTTTAATTGGTAAACACTTGAGTAGGAAAAGGTTTACCAATTATAATAATAATAATAATAATAATTTTATCAACCGACTTTGAACGTAAACACATTTGACTTTTCATAACATAAAATATGTTTCTTGGACATTTCATATTTTAGTTTCCTAGAGGGCCTCTGAACTATCTATCACTAATTAGACGTCAGCTTTTTTATAATTATGATAATAATCTTATTAAATAAATCCTAATTCTATAATCACTTTTGCTATTGAATTTTTTGAAAAAATCGACACCTATCAAATACATTTTTTACTTGCGACATTTTCAACTATTCGGTTACTGTCTTTCACTTAATAAATCATCTCAAAATTTTATCAAATTTTCAATTAACCAATCAAATGCATTTATTTATTTAGAAAGTCTCTGTCTTTAAATTAAACTTTTAAATTTAATATATTAGGATGAGATCAATGTACAAATATTGAAAGGAGACGAGAATGTTGAAAGGCTATAGTTAACCTTTCATATTCAACATAATTTCATATTTATAACTTATAATTATAATGAATAAACATTCTTACTAAATTTAAAATGAAAGATCAGTATTAGAAAAAATATTTATATTTTATGATCAATCTAAGTGAGATAAAAATTGAACCATAGTTTTAAAAGTTATGATTAGTATTCTTATTATTTTAATTATAAGGTTCTACGCGTCACCAAATTCATGGTGGGTCCTGAAAGTTAGAATTTAGGATACGTCTTCTTTTATCATCATTTAAATTTTGAATGCATATGATTAAATCAAAAATCTTAACAAAATAAAATGCATATATTTCTAATGCACAACTCATTTTATTTTAATTAATCATCAAATCAAAAGATACAATTTAGCTCCATCTCCTATCTCAATTTCATAACCAGATATTTACGGTTCTATCTTATTAGATTGCAGTATTGCACTGTATTGTAATTATTTTATTATATAACTAAAAAAGCATTAATGAGTTGGGTTGAACTAAAATATTAAACTCGTGTAAACTTCTAAACGTTTCGATAATACATTATGTGGATAGTACATATCAATTATAATTGACGTACTTTTGTTCGTATGTATATATGAGTTCAAACTAATTGACTCTTAATTTCAACTTTACTCAGTGTACACATATATTAAAAATTAATAAATTATTTGTAAATGAAAGATAATTTTATTCGATATTCATGTGTATTCACGGATATAACATTCAAATATATAAATGTAGTTTTATTCGATATATGTGTGTATTTGTGACTTTGGTTTAATATTGAAATAAATGAAAATAATTTTATTCGACATTCGTGTGTATTCACGGATTTAACATTCACATAAACTGAAAATAGATTGATTCAATATCCGTATGTGTATAAAAGTTTAATATTCAAATGAATGAAAGGTAGTTTAACTTGACATTCATATGTATGTACGTGGTCTAAAATCTACTACTACTAATAATACTAATAACAATAATAGAATAGTAGTAAATTAAATATCATATAGAAAGCGGAATGATAATGTCATTAACTTATAAAAAATCTATTAATCAATTAAGTCCGTATATTCAACTTTATTTAAAAATAACACCACGTAATCTAACTTACTAAACATAACCCAATTGTATGATAAATAATTCTTTATCGATTTTAATTAATTAGAATTCAACTCAAATTATATATAATAATCTCAATATCTTAATCGGTAGTATTTAGTACTCTTAATAAGGAAAAAGAATTTCACATTATACAAAATAAAACAATAACCCTTTGGACATCGATTCCTAGCTAAAAATTCTAATTGGTATGTCTCTTTCAAATTTTTTTACAACCTATTAAATTAGATAATGCAATAAATTTGGAATTCCAAATTGTCATGTAGCTTTTGTATATTCATATTTTTTTTTATTATTCATTGACTGTTTTATTTTTTAAAGATAGAACATTAAAATTAGTAAGTTAATGCAAGATACTTAACAGAGTTTTAATGAACGATCATTATTAATTCTTCTACTCAATAATAATTAATTTGATAATTGTTATAATGCATAACAAGGATAAAGAAATCAATTGTACGATTTGTGAATTTAATGTTATATTGATAAAAAATTAATTCAATCATTGACTAACAAATTAAGTTAATTCCCAATGCTTAACAAGTTTTGTGTCATAAAATATAATTTATTAATGTGATATTTATTTTAACGGTTACATATCACGTGCATATACACGATTTAAAAGCTAGTAATACGAAAAACCTTTGTTATTCAAACTCTTTTGAAAAATAGAGATCTATTAACCAATCAATTGTTTTAATTTCACCAAACTTTCAATTAACCAATAAAATTCATTCTATTACCTAAAACTTCCGTTTTAAAATAAACATCTTAACTTGATTAAAATAATAAACAAAATTACTCCTTGTCGTGTTTCAAATTGAAATAATAGTCTTTCCGTGTGTCCTTCAAAATTTGGTTCGAAAGTACATAATCTACTTACATGGTTTTCTATAGTTTTTTCCTTATTTAAATTATATATAGAGATATTAACTAACAAGTATATTAAATCTCTATAAATTATTTAATAAACATATCTTAAAGGCTTTTACCTTATGAGTTTTCATATTTATATTTCTAAATACAACTATAAAACTAAAATTAATTTATATGAATTTATATTTATATAAAACTAATTTTATAGATAGATATATGTACGATTTTAAAAGCTATTATAATCTTAATTGAAAATATCATTTTACACGATATAGTTATATGTAAAAATGTTTACCAACACTATGAAAAATTTACTTTTACATATTGTTAGAATCCCAATAACTTGTTATGCATGTCACAAAATTTTGGCTCAATGTATAAGATTTTTCTTGATAAATTAATTTATATAGATCGACCAATTCCTTTATTTTACCACTCCTCACACATTTTGATAAAAATGTACATCTATATCTATAATCTATAAGTAAAGACAAAATAAACATGTAACTTGCAAAACGTAAAATAACAATTCATTTATACAATTGTGTGTCACTTGCTTAATGTACATTTATTTTTATACAAATGTAGCAACAAAAACTAGGTGGTATACGTTTGATGGGTTTTAGATTAAAATAATAGAAAACGAAGGTAATTGTTGATATTTGTTGTATATTAATGGGTTTGTGTAAATCTATTAAATGCGGGTTTAATAAACCCAACTCTTTTGGAGTGTTTTGTACTTCTTTTCTCACATATTTACTAATCGTCTAATTTAAGGTATAAAATGCGATATACATACAATAATAATGCTATAAAATATAATTTTATAATCAGAAAAAAGAAAAAGTTAATACAATGGTCGTAAAGGTGGGGATCAAGAGGGAAATAATAAAAATTAGAGAAGGAGATAAACAAATTTCAACCCTCGATTTCATCATAAATGAATTTTAAAAATCACAAATAATTTCAATATTTAACATTCATTACAAATAAATGATAAAAGTATATATTTATGAAAACATCAATAGCTAAGATTTGGTTCTCTCCTTCCCAAAATTGAAGCTTCCCTATAAATCATTTCCTTATCGTAATATGTACACTATTTTTCATTTTTTTAGATACACTAAAGCATGGTATTGTTTAGTGTACACTACAACTTAAAACACAATTTTAATGTACATGACAAATGAAGGTGTAAAGTTTTCTAGTTTAATTTGATACATACAATAAAATTAAGTAACAGTTAGTACGTATTCAAATACTTAACCTTAACTACAATTGATTAATATTTTTACGTTAAACATTTGTGTGTACACACATAGTACATGAAATACATATATATCATCTCATGTTTAAGTTTATATTAACGTCAGATTCCACGCACAGCAGCGGATGAAGATTTTGCATATTGATGTTAACAGACATATATTTAATGAAAGTAATTTTTTATAATAGTTTAAATTGTAATTGTAAATTAAAAATTGTGTTATAAAGAAATAAAGACGATATTTGAATGTATTATGTGAAATATATTATGTAAATTAAAAAAATATGAAGGTAGCTCAAAATAAAATTACAGTTTTTTAAACATTGTTAGAATGTTGAGTTTCTTTTTTTTTTTTTTTTTTTTTTAAATTTCTTTTTTTACAAACGGATTGTTTTCAAAATGTTTGAAGGTATTATCGTGTGTTGACTTTCTATTATAATATGACTTTTTCTTGGTTTACATGATTTGGTTACATACCACCAGCTGCAGCTAACCTGTATTGTTAAATTGGGGTCTGACTTTTTTAAAATGAAATGTATTATTTTTATTTATCTGTGTTTTGTATAGGGTATTTGTATGATCGATAATATTTATTATGAATTTTAACTAATTAATATAATACAGTATATTGTCTTGTATATGAGGTGATTATATATGACTTTGTGAGTCGAATATATTATATTATTTTATAAAAGTTTGTGTGATTGACATAATTAGAATTTTAAAAGTCTAAGTAACAGAAAGCTATACACTTCAAATTTATAATGTACTATAGCTGTACGCGTCTCCCTACCTAATGTGTTTTTCTCTCCATTGGGTAGACAGTATTTACATCTCTTTTTTTATAATTCTTTTTTCATATTTTTTTAGGAAAAAGATATAGATAAAGAACCGAACACAAGCAAATGCCACAACCCGGTAACTAGGAAAAAAGTCCAAGATTGAACCTCACTATATTTGCGGAAAAAAAAACCTCTTCAATCTCAATGTCCACTAACATTAAAAACAAAATAAATTAATATATTGTCACGTAAGAAAAAGATTATATTAGGTGAGTTCAAATATAAATGTTAGAAAAGTAAAAAACTGGTAATTTAATAGGATTGTTTTATTTTAGTATAAAATTTATTTTTACATTTTTTTTTTAAAATTAAATATCTCACAAATTGTACATCAATAAATTATAAAAATTACATATTTAGAATCAGCGTCATTTTATCTTTAATTAGAGATCCCACAAGCTATACTTTCGACGAATATTTTTTTTTTTGGCAAATCTTAAAAATATAATCACATGTGATTTATGATAAAATACTAAAATTGGTATGTTAAATCACATGTGAGTTTCAATTAAAAATTGATCTTTGATGATTAGCTTACCAGTATATAATAATTCATATATGATTATTATTTAAAATCACATGTGATTGAAGATTTAATCGTGTGTGATTATTATTTAGTGTTTAAATCACATGTGATTTAATATTATGAATTTTTAAAACCCATTAAAACCCATTAAAACCCATTAAACGTTAAATTCATTATTTACACTGAATTTGCCGTAATATTATTCATCACATGAAGTTCCTATAAACTATCTGTTTATAAATTATATAACTTGAAAAGTGGTAATGAATTTATGAAATATATATTTTTTAAAACAACCACATTATGAATTTTTAAATTAATATAGTCTTAAAAATTTAATACGAGTAAAGAGATGTGAGATTTTCATATTCAGGTTATTTGGGAAGTGAACTCTTTTTTGTTGATTGAGATGTACGATTCCTAATTAGCATATAACCGTGACCGTTTATAGCCCGTTTATTTGATCAACTACAAGATACTTACAAGATATATTTTTATGAGAATATTAAAATATCTTACTACTAAGCCTTAGTAATGGTTAGTGTTGTATATTTATTATTTAAAATTTTTATTATATAGTTATATTTGTTACTAAAAGCTTTTTTAACTAATCAAGTAAATATGAATCTAAAATTTCTTTATAAGTTTATAAAAATTAAACTATTCAAGTGTATAAAAATTTAAATTTAGATTATTTAGTAGAAAAAGAATACGATTTGACATTTTGCGTAAGATTTAATACATAGAAAAAGATACATTAATTGAAAAAATATTCATCCTTTACACGAATAATGATGAAGATATTTAATGTAGATGTCCTAATAGTGCCAAAACACCTACATGAATATCGGAATTCTTTTTGTTAATCTAATTATTTCGAAAAGCTTTTATTCCGAAAAAGATATTTTTAAATATTTTATTTATTGGAGGTAATATAGTTTTATAAAAATGTTTTCACTAATTAGCTTTAGAGTTAAGCATTATTTTAATGGTAAAATTATGATAGTAATTTTATTTTCATTATACAAATTAATTAATGACATCTTATTTGCTTAGATATAGTTTTGAGTGTGAAACAATCCCGGGTACTATACAGGTATATAAACTACTAAAGTGATAACCGAATGTTTTTTGTTTGGGTCAAAACTAAGACTTACATATTATGTATTGTTAACTGGTCATGAAATAATTATGAGCCAAATTGGAAATGGACCGGAATGTTTCAATCATAATTGAGAGCTCTCATTTTTTGAATACACTAATTGTTATTTTCTTTCTTGACTTTTCTTAAATTTATAGATTGGATTTTTTTACATGATAATTAATGTATTTAACAATTAATTGTTTTGAATGACTAGGACATGCTGATAATGTTAAGATGAAGTTTAACATTGAAGTGTTTTAAAAAATTAAGTTCAGATTTGCAGGTCTAAGAAAATTTTCATGTAGAATATTAAATATTTGAAGAATGAAGAAATTAATAGAATTGTTTCATTTTAAATACTCATATTTATATTAATTTTTTTTAAAGAAAAATTAGATATCTCACAAATCACATGTCTATTATTATAAAAGTTACACGGTTGAAATCATCGTCTTTTTGTCTTTAATTAAAGATCACACATGATGTACTTTCGACAATTTTTTTCCCTTATAATATTTAATTGGTACTTGAAATTTGTAATATTAAATCACATGTGATCTAACATTGATTAAAAATTAAATTTTAAATTAAAATAACTAACTACAATCACATGTAAGAAATTGCATTAACAATTATAAGTTTACAAATTACATGAAATAATTTTATTTGACAAATTAAAATTGTAACCACACATGATTACAATTGTATTCGATATGAGTAAATTTCAAAGTATTAAATACGTGTGATTTGAGAGTAATTGAACATGTAAAATCAATATCAAGTTGAATTGCGTGTAATTTATCATGTATCGATAATTATTCATCACATATAAAATTTAAATTCAATTGTAACCACATGCGGTTACATACAAAATCACATGTGATTAAACATCAAATCCACTAATCATATGTGATTATTGGTGAAAATAAATGTAGGGTCTATTTGGTGAAGTAGTTGTAGGCTATAGGTTGTAAGCTGTAACTTTAGGTTTTGAGCTTTTCGTGAAAAGCTACTTCTAGCAGCTTTAGGATTTTGAGCTTTCATTGGATTTTAAATCTACAATTTGTACTTGACAAACAAGGCTTTTATTTTCATAGGAGCTTTATGTTCAGAAACTAAAAGCTAAAGCTCCTATAACCTCTATGCCAAACATGCCCTAAATTGTAATTATGTGTGAATAAACATATAACATTAATATATAATCGTCTAACAATTTCATAATGTTATCATTAATCGCACATGATTATTCACAAAGTCACATGTGATTATATTTAGTGTATTTTTCAAGAACCGGCAAAAAAATGAAAAAAATATATTTATCGATAGTATATCTTGTGGAATCTTTAATCGAAAATAAAAAGATGTTGATTCCGAATATACAATTTTTATATTTACAGTCATAAATTTTGTGATATATTTAATTTTAAAAATTTGAGTGAATGTAGAGTTTTGAATTAAATGGAGCAATATATGTTCCTCTCATTCATCACTATTTTACCATTTTTCATTGAATCTCATTTTGCAGATGTAAATTTTTATGTCTAAAAATAGACATAATAATATATATCTGAATAAAAAGTTGAAATGTTTGTTGATTTTGGTTCAATAGAAACTAGGAAATATGATGAATTTATTTTGTATAACTAACGGAGCTTTGGTTATAAATCTCATTTTAATCTATTTTAAATATGTAAATGAGAATAGCATGAAGTAAAATGAACTTTAGATTAAGTTTATTTCTTTTAATTACTTTTTAATCAAATTTTGATATTTAAAGACATTAGTAGGATTTTGTCCAATAATCCATTTTAGTCGCATATTAATTCTTTAACTTTTAATCTAATTTTAATCAACTTGATTTCTCCATCCCTGAGTTGAGAATTCTCTTTCTATAGGCTCACTAAATAATATCTAGCCCAATAACTACATATGATGGGCTTGAGACTTCCCTTAATTTCTTCACATTGGGCTTTACCCACATTCCTTTAACTTACTCTTGGACTATGGACAAACCCCACTTACGCTTCCATAAATACATTTTAATTGATCAAACTTCTTGAAAATGCATTATTAGTGTTATATTTATATCCGATGTAGATTATTTAATCAGAATTAAAATTTATACAACGATATACTAAAATTTTAAAAGAAAATCTTTTTCACCTTTTTACCTTTTTTTTTTAAATGTTAAAAATAAAATCCCAAAATATATATATATATATATATAATGTCGTGAGAATTTGATGGTCGGGTTGCAAATTGCGTGTTGGGTTGTGAGTTCCTGATGGCAAGGTGGCAAGCTGCAAGGTGCGGAGTCCGACCTTTGCGATATATGGTCAGGTTGCAAGTTGTGCATTTGCTAACATGTTTGTCTCGTTCCGACCTTTTTATTTATAAATGACATGTTCCATAACTCCTTACGGTTTAAAAGTTATGTCATATGTTTATTAGTTTAAGTTTAGAATTTAATATATAGGGGTATGTTTGTTATTTCAAGTAGGTTTTTCAAAGGCTAATAGTAATATTAGGGGTAAAGTAGTAATTTTTCTCTTTAAAAACACCTAAATTATTTTATATAGAATTGAATGTCACGTGTTTATTACTTAAAAGCTTAATAATGATAGTATTAATGAGATTTTAATATATTTAAGGGTTTGTTAGTAATCTCAAATAGGTTTTTCAAATATTAATAGTAATGTTAAGGGTAGATTAATAAATTATTTTTTTAAAAATATTATATATTAGTATAGATAAATTATAGATAAGATTAATTAAGTAACTCGTCAACCTTGTACTTTAGATACTGTAATTACTAAGCCTAAGTGATAAGTTTATAGTCTTGTTTTAATTAATAAGAATGATGATATCATTCACATATCTTATTGAAATTAGAAGGTTATAACGGCATTAAATATGATAACTTTGACTTATTACATGTGAGTATGTGACTCAGACTTTGACTTAAGTTTCAACTCAATTCATTTCATTTTATCTAAAACCAATTCCAAGAGATTAAACCTTTGATGTGTGTCTTTTTGGACACTTTACACAATTCATTAGAAAGCAAATGATAATAAGATTGCAGCTCAACACTGCTAAGTAAATCATTAGTCTCTTTGTTCGACAAAAGTAACATATGACTTATTTGACTTGGCAAACAAAACGACATATTACTTCATAAGTTGATCAAAGCACAAACTTGTAAGTCAAGAAATCATTGATGTTTGATGCGTACGGCGAGACCATGGATGAAAGTTGATGGATCATGGCCCTTTTATAAGATGAAGCTGTCGGAATTGCTTTTGTGCTTTAATATTAGACGAGGCTTTTCTCTTTTCACCTGTACACATGTCTTCTGACTCGATGTTATGTTGATCATCATCGTGATTGAGTGAGGAGAAGAGAACGGAGAGGGCATCGAGGAAGCAACTAAAAATGGAAACCGAAAATTTATGCATATTATTGTTGCACTGAATTTGTGATCCTTCCGTTTTGAATTGATTCGTGCTCATATTCGTTTGTAAAAATGGGAATGAAATTGGTACTTATTTGAATGAAAATTGGCAATGGAGTTGTCGCTATATATAGAAAGGGAAAAGGTAAAGGTTAATATTTTGTCATATTCCAAGGTTCAATAATGTTTTGTGCTCTTGGTAAAGAAGTAAAGTTGGATGATTAGACTTTCGGAGTTTCATGGGAGGGCCATCTCAACTTCCCTACCCCTTCCTCAAGTAACAAAATATAATATTTAGATGTGGAAAGAAAAAGAAAAAGGAAACTTAATGTAGCAAAATTGCATAATAAGTTGATATCTAACCAATGATATAATTAAACATGAATATTTTATATCACAATAAAATAAACATTTTGATGCAAAAAAATCATGTGAGCAACAAGATATACATGGAAATTTATAACATTTTAAGCAAATTTTACATCAACCATAAATATTAGAGATTTAAAGGTTATAAGATAGATCTTATCTTTATCAAACACAACGTGTTTTAAGATTACAAGACATAGCCATAACAGATTTTGTAAGAACTCTCACTTAAGCGTGCTCAAGTGGAATTAGTATCGAGATGGAAGAAACATACGATTGTGACAATCTGTCTCACATCTATTCTATCTATTAAAGGACGCTTAACCTAATATCATGAAGCTAATGTGTCACATTTTAATGTAGGTTTTGAAGCTGATGTGACTTCACCTAGTGTCCTTGCTGATGTCATAAAATATTATTATATTCTATCTACTAAAGGACACTTAAGCTAACATCATAAACCTGATGTATGACATTTTAAGGTAGGCTTTAAAGTTGTTGTGGCTTCACCTGATTTATTTGTTGATGTCTTTGCTGATGTCATAATTATGAAATATAAAGTGTTAAGATTTTTTAAAAATTGTTTCAATATTAATTCATTTTACTTTATTAATTATTACGATTACGATATAAAATCATTTCATTTAATAATATATGCTATCATAATTTTATAAAATAATTTACTACTTTAAATGTAACACTTATATATTTCATATTAAACTAATACTCATGCTTTGTATAACAAATTTTGTTTGTTACAAAAAATATAAAATAATTTTAAAATGATTGCAAAATGTAATGAAAAGAAAATTAATACATACAACTTACATCTAAAATATTTTTACTACAAATTATATCAAGTGATCTTATAATTAAGATCATTCAACAAATTTATGTTATTACGATCATAAGACTAATTAATTGAATATGAAAGTTTAAATTTGAGCATTTTATAAATTTAAAGGTTTATTAATTAAAGTTGATTGGTTAATGATTACTTTACGTTATCTTTGACACAGACTTATTGTGTCGTTTTATCTTCTCTTTTCCTCTCATGGCCAATAATTCCACCTTTGATAGTTTGATCACAGTTTTCTATTTAAAGTTAAAAAAATTTTCTCCGTATAGTAAATGGTGATTCGGTGGATAAAGTCAATGGCACACGTGGTGCATATTTATTTATTTTAACCGTCCAATAAGTCAATAACGGCATCCTAAAATTAAGCAATCATCCGTTTAAGCAGACAAACGACGTAATTTAAAGGATCAATGACCGAAACACTCAGACGGACTTTCAATCGATCCGGCACATTGATCTGGTCCAGGTCAATCGGGTTTTACATCTCTAGTCAAATGGTAAAAAAAAGTTAAAATGAAGATGAAACTCACTGGGTTTCAAGTCACCGGTTCGAATGAAAAACTCAACGGGTCAAATCGAGTTGAAAACTGAGATTAACCCACTGCTTTTCGACCCCCTCATAAGCCCGGCACGCGATACGACCGTCAGAGTCGACTCAGATTTTAAAATCTTGCTAAAAGCGTAATGTACTTCTAGTTTTCTCATTTTTTTATTAACTTAGTTTCTTATTTTTCAAATATCTCATTATAATTTAAACTTTTGTCCTTATTTAACTACTACGTATTATTTAACTTGAAATTCAAAATCATTTTTTTTAACTGAGAATTCGAACCTCCATTTTAACTATAAGCTTTGACACTCAAAAGCTTAACAGCTGCACCATGTGTTTAATTATATCTTCCACATATTTAACACATTTTTTTTATCTACTTAGATGACTAATGATTTTCAAAAAGAAAAACGATGAGATATGTATCCCGAAATTAACTTCCTTTGCCTTGAAGCTTTGGTCCGTTTTATAATGGTGACCGAAAATGACTTCAGCACCAATCTTTTTCCCAATGGTCGAAGAGAAAAAGACATCGCTTTATGCTTTTGATAATTATGATATATATTAATTTTACTTAAAATTTTATTTATAAATATAAGCTCAGAACTAAATGAACACTTTAGAAAATGAGACAAAAATTTACTAAAGATACAACTAATATAAGAAAAAGTTATATACATACCAATATTTCTTATTGTCTTTTATATTTTAGATGAGGCATCTTCTCACACATTATGCATTAATACATTAATTTTATGTAAACGTGTGTGCTAAAATAACAATTGTTTTAAAGTGAGTCTAGTGGTTCTCTTTATATCCAAAGCAAATAAAATGACACATTTACCTCTTCCCCACTTTTCTATATATTATGCCAATTCTATTGCCATTTTCCATTAAAGCAAGTCCAATTTCATTCGATTTTGTTCAAAGAATATATATGAGCAATAATTAATCCAATACCTAAGGAACACGAATTGAGCTTAATAACCATATATAGCAATATGCAATGTTATTCGACTTCCATGTTTAGTTGTTTTCTCGATGTCCTCTTCTTATTCTTCTCTCCACTCGATGATGATGTTGATGATCAACATCTCATCATACCCGGAGACATGGATATTGGCAAAAAGAGCGTTGTTTGTTCTAATCCTGTGGCACAAAGGAATTTCCGACAACTTCATCAAATAGAAGGACAGGATCGATGACCTTTCATGTAAAACTTGTCATATGGGTCCATCATTTCTTGCGCAGCACGTTCGTGTCCCTATCTATTTAGCTTACTTACGAAGTCAATTGTACTTTTCAGGTCCAAAGTTGACTAATTAAGTCGAGTGCGGTAATTGTTAGAATAATAATTAGATTAATGACTTTGAATTGAAGTGTTGACCTTGAATCTTGGTTTAAAAAAAACGGTAGATGCAAATAAAGTCAAAGTCTTGTGTAAGTCAAAGAATTTGACTCTGAATACCAAGTTTTAATGCTTGTAGAAATATGAAGACATACATTTGTTACTGGTTTTATGACAAGTGAAGTAGCACTTCCTCTTTCATCCAAGAGACCAAGAGTACAATTCTATCATGATAATTGGTGGGCATTTTGTGTTGGGTCATTGATGCCAAAAGATAAGAATCTTATTGGAGCATAAATAACAAGTGGTAAAGCGGATTCATTAATACGTATATTGGTGTTTGCATGAGTCAAATTATAAAGGGAGGTATCAACTATCAACCTATAAAAGCAAAAAGCAAAAAAGTACCTTGTCTAAAAGGGCCTGATTAGTGTTGGGTTAAAGACATAGATTGCCGATGTAATTTTATTTTTGTTTCAATATAGATAACAAATTAATTTGAAAGGCTATGTATCGCATTCTCGCCTAGTGATTCATCACAAAAACTTGTGCCAGTTTTTATTTATTTTGTGTTGCAGCAATAGCAAAATTTGCAGCATGACATGGTGAAAGTGATACACAATCATGTCTTAGTAGTGATTAAGTAGAGTTTTTGTCCATCGGTAATCGTATCCGCATCAACAAGTTTACCTGCATCTTCTGTTACAGTCAGGGGCAGAACCACTATGATGGTAGAATAGCTCATGCTACTGCTCAATTTTTTTTGCATACTGTAATATATATATATATATATCCAGGATATGAAAAGAAGGAAATTTTGAGGGAAAAGGGAAAAAAATATATATTTAAAACTATAATTCAGAAAAAAAAAACAAGTATGATTCAATAAAGGAACTTATCCACTATTGCCATAGTAACAATTGCAAAATATAATGATGTTGTATAGCGTTTCCAAAGATCAATCTCTCTGAAGTTTGAGTAACTATAGTCACCAAGTGTTAGGCTACCGATCCATGTGTACTCTTCTTGTGAAGCTGGCAAAGTTGTAGCGAAATAATAAAATATGCATGCTGCTGTATGCGTGTAGTAGAGCTCAACGGCTATAAGTTTTATAATCCTTGAAAACAAATACTTGACCCTAATGTCCTTTTCCAACAAATACTTGACCCTAATGTCCCAGAAGCCTGATTAACATAGATAACTTCTTAATAGTTAAAACCATTTTGTGTTAATACGACACGTTGAGCAAATTAGATCGAGTGATACTGTATAAATAATATCCCAAGGCATGCAGGAAAGTAAATCAAAGATGAAATGAGATTTCAAGTAGCTGTAACCAGAAAGTAAAATGACATACTAAAAATGTCAACTGTTAATGAAAATCTGACTACTGACCGAATAGTGATGAGTTGTTGGTTAAAGATCATCTTGTAGGTCTGACTGTCTCTATAAGCAACAAAGAATTGAAGGAAAATGTCGAAGAAGAAAGCAACCTGAATAAATATGTCTAATAAATAGAGGTGATCAGGTAATCCTCTGAAAAATCCAAATTCCATGGGTGTGAAGAAAGAAGAATAGATTGCCCATAATAATATGAATTTCTCCCAAGCGCGATACCATCTGCATGATCATATTTAAAGGTCTTATTGCGTGATCAGAATTTTTCAAAAATATCAACTTAACATGTAAAGTGTCTATGCAACGAATTACTGCAAACAGTATGGAACTTCACCATATCGCATGCATGAACAAAATGATCGAAATGATACAAAGTAAACAAACAATGCATATTGCTTGGTACATAAGTACATGAGAATGAGAGAGATGATTGTTTAAGAATCGCAGGAAATGGTACAATTTCGCGATGTTAACCTTGTATTGTGTCGACAAAATGAATTAATCAAATAGTTTTAGTTGAATCTGTATATACCATGTTACAATTATGATGCAATAAATCTGATCATCTACCAAGAATAATTTAATTATCTATTAGAGTTAATAAACATACAGGTCCCTCTACTTTTGTGATAATGTTTAATTAAATTACCGAATTGTTGATTTATTCGATTGAATTACTAACAAATATTCATAAGTTAAGTAACCCGATCTCCGTTTATAATATTTATAAGTTAAGTAACCTAATAAAATTCATAAGTTAAATAAATTAGGCGTATAATATTTATAAGTCAAATAACCTACATTTTCTAATTTATTAAGTTCACTAATTCAATCGAGCAAATTAATGATATAATATAGTTACTTATTTGAAAAGTATAATAATCTATCTGTTTATTAGCCCTATTTATTAGTACGTCTAAGAATCTGATTATTTATATTATAGGCACAGCTTATGTGAATAGCATTTATAAAATGTTAATACAGGAATTCATAACCGTTCTTTGACTTATCTTTCAATTAAATTAGTCAACGTTTACTAAGAATATTATTGTATTAAATTTACAACACACAACACCATCAACATCGAAGCTGTAACCCGGGCATAATTGTTAGATCTAGCCATGTTCTTGTATGTTGATTATACAAACATGCTAATCGATGACTCACTTTTCTTGTATAGTGTTTTCTTTGTTGTTTTTATTTTCAAAATAAATGTTTGCCTTCATCTTTTTTTATACGTATTTGATAAGCTGAATCATATTTTCAAAATACTCCGTAAGATTTATCATATTTATTCTAAAAAATATTTGATAAACATCTTGGGAGATTGCGACTCTACTACAGGAAAATGGAAGATACAAATCTTACTTATTAATTAACAAACCTTTTGAAGAAACGTATCAATTGTTTATGAATAATCATGTTAAATCATTGTTCATATCCAAAAACACATATTGATTATATCAATTATTTTTAGAAATAAACAATTATTTTGTGATAAAATAACTTAATGGAGTCAGCTAATTTACAACCAAATATGGATATTAATCGTTGTGTATTTGACTTCTAAAATCCTACTTTGTACCTACAACTTTATCTTTTTGTTTAGCTAATTTTTTTTTTCTCTTTTCCGTCCATATTGTAACACTCTTTTTCGTTTTTGAAAAGCAAATATTATAAAACCCAACCTCAAAAAAGTAAAATAAATAATAATAATTATTATTATGTAGATGGGTTTACAAACAAGTAAACATAGGAGGTTTTCATATTTAAGTTATTTGGAAGGTCGAGTATTTTTACTCATATGTACGCGGTCTAACCGGGATATCTTCGTAACTGTTTTTTACTCTTTCTCTGACCATCCTAAAATATGCAACTAGTGAAGCTTGAATATAAGACCTCTTATAAAGATATTACAATCCCAATTGCTAAGCTATTTTGATGATGATTTTTGCAAATAGGATTTGTGTTAAGTCATTTAATTAACATGTTTACCGTCAATGCTATTATAATTATAATATTGCATATATTAGTACTCCGTATGATTTTTATCGATCAGTATCCTATTGTCACGACTCATATTGTCATTACGAATATACACACACTTTTGAGTTTGGGCCTAAATAGTAAAATATTTGCTTTAAAGAAAATACTTCAATGCTACAAGATTATAACATTTGTCACATTTATTTGTTTCTCTAATCGTATCTATTGATGATGATGATATTACCATTGATTACAAAGTTTTTACTATAAAAGGATAATTAATATGGTAACTATATATGAAGTCTAAACATTAGTCATACTGTTACATCTATGAAACTTTTTATTCAATAAGGTGACATAATGTCATCTTGTAAAAAGATGACGATAACGAGTATTTTCATCAATAAGAAAAAAATAAAGAAACTTAACCTTGATTGAGGGTGGATGGAGAAGTCTTTGGTGCCATTAATCACTCTGTCGCTTTTTATTGATATTCTCCCGTGACTAGAATCCATTAAATCCCACGTTATGAATGTCAACACACTATTACGTTATGAATCCAATTTATCCCGAGTACTTATACTAATATCATCCATTTCGTACTCCACCTCATCCTTCGCTGCCGTCTTCTGCCGCTCCCCCTCTTCCTCCACTACCGTACTCCGCCCAATCTCACCCCTCATTCTGTATATATCTCAATTGGACAATTAATTAATTCGTATATTGACACTACTACATAATGGAATAAAAAGACCCTTTCATAAAGACCGGTTATTATCAACACCGGTCTCCCTAACTTGATAACCGGTTTATTTAATACAAAACTGGCCAAAAAAAATTTCTCTGCAAATCTCAAATCCATAGAGACTGGTTCGAGGCTTGAAAACCGGTCTCTATGTGTAACCCGTCAAGTTTTTGAAATACTCATCTCCAACGGCTGCATCATCATTTTGGACAGACCTAACTTTTACCAAAATTCACCGTTAATGCTTTCTCAAACACTTTAAGGTTTTTTTAACTTCATCCATTCAAGTCTTTCAGCAACCACATTTAATAGGTATTAAATAATTCCTATACACCTATATTTACTTTTACACGTATAATTTAGATGCTCTGTCGCTATTTTCTTTTCTTTCTATTTCTTTCTATTTCTTTCTAAATGGTGTATATATAAACATGTACATACATACGCACACACACATGTTTTTTGTTTCTTTGTAGTGAAATTGTTTATGTGGCTTACAAAGATAAAAAGACTTACTTTACTCACGTGTTTTACTTTGAGTTCAAAATTACGCTATCATCATGTAGTGATATGGACTTTATTCATTAACTAACTATCAAATTACTCTTTGGATTAGTGCATACGAATGCATTTAACTTTAATCGAATATGTATAGTGTGTACTTAATTTATCGATATTGTATTTAATGCACTCAACTTTCAAAAATGTATAATTGATGTACTCTTTGACCGGTTGGACCCTTAGCCAGTTACCGGTTGGACCCTTAGTCGGTCACCGGTTGTGTATTTTCATCAGTTCTGACATGGTCAGACATTTGGTAACCGGATTTCACGTAGACATTTACAGGTTAAATGCATTAAATATACTATTCGTAAATTGAGTACACACTACACATATTCGATCAAAGTTAAATGCATTCGTACACACTAATCCTTTAATATTTCTTTAACGTATTATCTCTATGTTGTGCATTTAATTTTGTACATAGTGAAAGTGAAATTCTTTTTGTGAATTTGATATTTCAACAGGAGCTTTTACGAGATTCCTTCGTATCACACAAAATACAGTTGCTAGCTTGATTGATTCGTGGATGCAAGGTATTTCTCTAAAATCACTATAGCGAAAGCATATATATTTTTGTAACAGTCAGATAGTATATATTAGGTACAAAATCATGAGCCTATTTTTATCTTTATTTTATATATATATAATTAAAATTAGAAAAAAATACGACAGAGACATCTGAAACCTTAATTGTTTTCCACCCTTTACGATTCAACGATTTTAAATTTCTTCGTATAATTATACACTTGTCCTCTTAAATATTTGATGTATTTATTTAAATTAAAAATTAGACCAAATATTTTATTCATTTATATAAATTAGAGAGTCTATAAACTATATAAAAAATTCGATTACAATATTTTATTCATTTTATAATAATTAAATTTGCCCCGCCCTATCATCGCGGGTTTATAAACTATATAAAAAAGTCGGTTACAATATTTTATTCATTTATAAAAATCAAATTATTCCCGCCTTATTGCAGGTCTATAGACTAAAAAAAATCGATCAAATGTTTTATTCATTTATAAAAATTAAATTCGTCCCGCGTTATCGTGAGTCAAGTAACTACATAAATAATGACCACAATATTTTATTAATCTATAAAAATTAAATTTTTCCGGCGTTAAATATTTTATTAATTTATAAAAGTTAAATTCGTCACGCGTTATTTCAAGTCTATAAACTATATAAAAAAATTGACCAAATAAAAATTAAATTCGATCCATGTTATTGTTGGTTTATGACATATTTAGTTTAATACCCGTTCGAAATTAAACTATTAGAGGTTAACTTTGAATTTTCCTCGTTTAGAACTGTTTTTTAATACTTTGTCTCATTTAGAATGTGAATGTAGGATATAAGATTGAGTATTGTTTAAGAAAAAAATTGACGGCATTCCGTTTTAATTCCTACGAGTTTTCTTTTTATATGCATACATGAGGAGTTGTCGATTTTTTTTTTCTTTTTTGAATAATACTCAAAAACTTATAATAAGTCAGATTTGGGATAGCTTCTTGAGTTCATTTAAGTCATCTGTTTTGAGCCGGTCCATTATGCTTAAAATTGAATTTCTTAATTTAGGCTATTTTCAATATGCATAAATTCGAAATTCTTATAAATTGTTGAAAGAAAAATAAAAGAAAAGAAAACTTAAAGAGAGGAAAAAGACACCCATCAAACTTTTACCAACTATAATGTTATTTTGAACAAATGAAAAAGATAATTGAGTCGTGATCATATTATTTAACAATATTAATTATCAAATATAAATCTATATTTCTTTGCAATGAATTTTGGCCTATTGATATCGGTAAGAAAACCCAAAAGGAAAGAGGCGCAGGCCCAGTTGTAGTTTGTGCAATAGGACCATCACGCACCGCTCCCAAGTGGAAAACATAATATGTATATATTCAGAACAAAGAGACACAAATGCACGACATTACTTGAACAGGATCTGTTCTATAGGCTTGAGGATTGTTGCCAGCCCATCTAATGGGTCCTGGCATTGTGTGACACACAATCATATTTCTTTTTGCTGATTACGAATAAAATGACTGCTTCGACGAGGATAGTCTAAATATGCATATCAACAGTTTGATAGAATGCCTGCTTGAATGAAGTTATCAGTTCGGTTCGAAAGCCAATCGAGTTCATATAATTAGATCGGATTAAACCTATCAGTCTATCATGTATATTTGTAGATATATCTTTTGTGATTTTTGGGTTGATATTTGGTGATCAATATGAAACATATATATGACTCATGCTTGAGTAGTGATTAAGTAGAGCTTCTGTGCATCTGTAATTATATCCACTTCAAGAATTTGACCTGCATCTTCTGTTATGATACAAGTAGTCGGAGTAAGGTCCAACTTAAAATGTTGTGCTGCAGTTTTCATAAGCTCATCAATGGTGTTCGGAACCCATAAGACAATTCCAAACTTATTATGATTCTTTGGATCATCCCATGGCTGAAACGGGTATACCGTGCATTTCTTTCGTAGAGTTTTATCTGTCACTGAATGTCAGTAAATTCATAGTTAGCTAGCTTATTATACTACTGCATGATCATGGAACAAATTAATATTAGCAAACATGTAATTGGTGCCAACTCTCTAGTAGTACAATAAGAGTTGGCACTTACTGATTTATCTAATGTTTATTGTACTATAAGAATTGGTAGTTTGTGATTAAAAAGCTTAATGTAGGTTATTATTCTAAGATAGTAAAGATGTGCCTGTCAATAATTTTGAATACCTGATGGTTCTTGTGAGGACGAGGGAAATTTTGACAACTGAGATGATTTGACTTCTTCTAATAGCTTTATCAACATCTCGTTTCCTAATAACCTCGCTTCATCAAGTGGAGTCTTACCCCATCTGCACATTCACATCACAAATGTTATATGGTACAAGTGGGAATAGATTCTGTTATTAAAATAAAAAGATATCACTAATCGACATATTTATAACATGGTAGATATGATTACAATGCTATACCTGTCCTTAGATAGAACACTAGCCCCAGATTCGACTAGCAACTTTGCTAGTCCATAATATCCTCGTGAGGTGGCTACATGAAGTGGGGTTTGGAAGTCATAGTCTTTTGTGTTTGGATTCCCTCTTATACTATCAGTAGTATCATTTATCATCAATAAGCTGCCTTCTTTGATAAGTAAGGCAGCAATCTTCTCCTGTCCGCTTTTGATGGCTTCTAGTAAGGGTGTGTTCCCAAAATTATCTATTGATACGATGAAATGAAGTAAATAAGTTAAAATAACTCGAAAAGCTCGAGTACCATAATCTGAAATTCAAAAGGGGAGGTTTACCTGAAACATTAACTTCGACTCCTTCTTCAATAAGAAAAAGAGCAATATCTTCATGTCCTTTTGATGCAGCAAGATGCTGTTAAGGCAACAACTTATTAGCAAGATAATAATTCCCTTTATGCAATTAACGGTTTTGAAGATCGTTTATTGAGAAAAGAGAAAAAAAACAAACATACCAGCGGTGACCTTCCATCAAAGTTTATCTTGTTTGGGTCAGCTCCAGCTCGAATTAAGCTTTTTAGCTGAGACAAATCTCCGTTATAAGCCGAATTACTGACCCTTAATGCAAGTTGTGCTTCTTGTATTTCAATATGAGCTTTGATATCTGTCACCATATGCTTCATGTGAACATTCTTTTCTTTAGCCTGCCACCATATGTTAGTTTACCTGGGTGACCACACAAAAAACTATAATCATAGAAAAATGAACTAGTACATTGTTATCACCTCTAATAGATTGTTGAGAATCTTTCGTTTGTCGTGAAAATATATCTTCATGATATTAGAGAAAGATTGTTTATCGATCCGCAAAAGTAGACAACGTTCACGAACTCGAACCGTGTATGGCTGGGGAATATTGCATAGAATGGAAATATCTCCAAATGAGTCGTGTGGGTTCAATATCGATACTGCTTCTTTTGGTCCACCTTCATAAACAACAACCTCTTCCTGTACCAGATGATATCTTTATAAAACATTTAATTGTACACAATAATCCAAAACCAAAGACTTTTGAACCTTGAATTTAGTACCAGTTTTCCATCACAGATGAAATAAATATGGTCAATAACACTCCCTTGTTCCATTATTACTTTGCCTGAACGAAAAAACTCCTCGTGCACTCTACATACCTGCAATAAAAGGTGCTCGATAAGGTCCTCATAAGGTACTTATGTTATCAATAGTTCCCTAATTTCCAAAATGACTTACAATCTGATGGATGAATTCTGGAGAGCATCCCCTGAAAAGAGGAACCTTTTCGATATGTGGCTTATAAAGAGTTTGAGTTATCTGCAACAAAATTGGGTTACTTGTAAATAATAACTCTTCTACATATGCTGGTTAAGAAGAATTGTCTTTTCCAGACCGTATCACGGAGAGAACTTGGGAGGTCTTGGAAAACCGCAGAATCATTGTGGCTGCTATCGTACGGTGATTGTAATTGATCTTTGATTTGATAACGTATCTCTCTTCCTAGTTTATTTTTATCCATATATTTAAGAAGACTTTTAATTCGTTCCCTGTATATTTCCGTCTTTGATCCTTTCACAACTAAAGCTGTTATGTTACCAACCAAATAAGCAGCAAGAACCATATCAATCGAGACATAAACCATCACAAATATCATCTCTCTCAAATTAACTGCATGGATGTCACCATAACCTGTAAAAGCATTACAACATTTGTTTAGTGTTATATATTTGAGATCTCAAAAGAGTTTCATTGAAATTTTACAACTTACCCACTGTTGTCATAGTAACAATTGCAAAATATAAGGATGTTATATAGCGTTTCCAAAGATCAATGTCTCTGAAGTTTGAGTAGCTATAGTTTCCAAGTTGTAGGCTCCCAATCCATGTGTATTCTTCTTGTGAAGCTGGCAGAGTTGTAGCCAAATAATAGAATATGCATGCTGCTGTATGTGTGCAGTAGAGCTCAACAACGATAAGTTTTAGAATCCTTGAAAACAAATAATTGACACGTATGTCCTTCTCTAACTTGGAGAAAAACTCTAGAACCTTCCGTGCCCGCACCAACCTAATCAGTAAAAGGTATCTAACTTCTTCTTTCCGCCCAGAAACCTAATTAGCGTAGATAATGCGACATTAATGATAATGGAAAGAATTGATCAGTAGCATGGGTATAAATCTTGACCAAAAAAGCTGATGTGTTTGTTATACCCTATATATAATATCCCAAGGCATGCAGGAAAGTGAATCAAAGATGAAATGAGATTTTAAGTACCTACAACAAGAAAGTTGATTTTCTAGATAAAGTTTATGGCAATTTACTTGGGTTGAAGACTTGAAACAAATTGTCATTTAGAGAATGAAAATTAACACTGACCGACGAGCAATCAGGTTTTGGTTAGAGATTATGTTCTCGGTCTCGTTGTCTCTGTATGCAACAAAGAACTGCAGTAATACATCCACAAAGAAAGCCACTTGACCGAGTGTGTCTAGTAAATAAAGGTGCTTGGGCAATCCTCTGAAGAACCCAAATTCCATGGGTGTGAAGAAAGAAGAGTAAATTGCCCATAGTAATATAAACTTCTCCCAAACTCTGTACCATCTGCATCATAAAATCGAGAGATGATGTGATATAGCTAATGAACTATTCTAAAAGTATGTTTTTCGTTTGTAATAGTAATCAAAATTTGAGCAGTATATTTTGTCTTATACTCTTATCATTATCTTTCCTTGCTGAATACTGTCCTAGCTTTTTTGCTTGTGTTTTCAGATTTACTTATCATCCCTATAATCAGAATTTAATTTTGCAGCACCAACGAAGAAAAGTGTTTAAGAAATGTGTTATGTGTACACACACAGACACAGATAATGGCCAGAGAAAGAAAGTAAAATAACTAAAGAAGGAAACCTGGTTTGTGGGTGGATGAAGAGATCTCTAGAGGAACCTCTGTTGCCATTGATGACTTCTTCATTGTTCTCCATCACAGACTGCTCAATCTCGTGTCTCATCCGGTAGAATCGGTCAGCACTAAGGCCGTACAATTGCTAGATAGAAAGATTGATTTATATATTTCAATTTCAGTAAAAACGAATAGATAAAGTTATTTGTATCAACCGAACAACGTTCACAAGTTTGTTATCAATTGCAATATGTGCTGAACGTACGTCTACTTAGCCATGAGATAATTTGTGTTGTGTGTGAAAAAGATGTAGAGGAAATGAGCAGAGACCCATGAGAGGAATGATTAATTATGATTTTGTCAAGACAAATAAAAATTGCAGTCATTAATCATAGCTGTATTAGAACTACAAGATTAATCTTTCAATATTAAATGAACTTTTTTAATTGGGTTGTTAGAAGTGTGAGATCTTTTAGTTATGCATAAGCATTATGTAGATTGATAGTTGTTTATCATTTATTTTATTATTTCAAAATTCAAAAGCAGTAATGTCCATCCACTATGATGTTATACCAAACTAAATATTTATTTAAGGTTACATATTAGTTTTAAAAAATTAGTGTTTGATGACAATTTTTATAAGTTTGTTATATACATTGTCGAATCCATAATTTTTCATTACATGTGCCATGTAATAGGTTGTGACAATTAAACCTTCTTAATTTGGCAACTGTACAAATGTATGACTAAAGAGCATCTTTTTAAAAGATTCAATTAGATAATACATGGTTTTGCTTGACAATCTCTGTTATTTCATGATTACAGTAAATAATTATATAAAAAGATGTACATTTGTGTCAATATTATATGTATTGCAACAATGCAAAATTTGCATCATGACTTGGTGAAAATGAGACCTATATCATTATGCTTGAGTATTGATTAAATAAAGCTTTTGTCCGTCTGTAATAATATCTGTATCAAGAATTTGACCCGCATCTTCTGTTATGATACAAGAATTCGGAAGAAGGTCCAACTTCCAATGATATGCTGCGGTTTTCATGAGCTCGTCGATAGTGTATGGGACCCACAATACAACACCAAGCTTGTTTTGAACATTTGTATCCCATGGCTCAAATGCGTATATGGTACATTTCTTTTGTGGCATTTTATCTGTCACTGAACACCAGCAAGTTCATAGTTAGCTAGCTTGTTATCCAAATTAGTAAGTTATATTTGAAATAAAGGTGGCAAATTAAGACACATACCTGATGGTTCTTGAGAGGATGAAGGGGATTTTGACAACCGAGATGATTTGGCTTCTTCCAACAGTTTTATCAACATCTCGTTTCCAGATTTTATCGCATTATCCAGTGGAGTCTTACCCCATCTGCACATTCACAACATAGATGTTGTCACATATTTGACTTTGTGGACTCAACTAATACAAGAAAGTTACTAAACTTGCATCAAATTTTCATTGAAAATCAACAAGTTTCATTAACTAATTTATAAAATGGTGAAATTAATCGTGAAAGTTGTACCTGTCCTTAGAAAGAACGTTAGCCCCAGCATCGACTAGCAACTTTGCTAGACCATAAGATTGCCTTGAGATGGCTACATGAAGTGGGGTTTGGAATTCATAGTCTTTTGTTGTCAAGAAACTACCATCGTCATTTATCATCAACGAGCCGCCTTCTTTGATTAGTAAGGAAGCAACGTTATCATGTCCCTTTTTGATGGCTTCTAATAAGGGTGTGTTTCCGAAGTTATCTACCATTAAGATGAAATGAAGTAGATAAGTTCAAATACCTTAATCACCAGATAATAAGGGGAAGGGAGTTTACCTGTAATGTTAACTTTAACACGTTTTTCAATAAGGTATCGGACGATATTCTCACGTCCTTCTGATGCAGCAAAATGCTATTCAGGCCAACAACTTGTTAGCAAGATACTACGGGACATACCGTTTATGCAATCAATGGTTTTTAAGATCGTTAAATGAGAAAAAAAACGTTCAAGAAAGTCACAATATTTTTAGTCCTCCATTAACCAAAAAACATACCAATGGTGACCTTCCATCAAAGTTTTTCTTGTTTGGGTCAGCTCCAGATCCAATCAAGCTTTTTAACTGATCTAATTCTCCATTATAAGCTGCACTATTGAGCCTCAGTGCAAGTTGTGCATCTTGTATTCCAATATGAGCTTTGATATCTGTCACAACATCTGTCATGCGATTATCATTTTGTGTAGCCTGCCACCATATATATGTTAATTACGGAGTAGTTTAGATGACAAAATCTTAAAAAGGCGGGAAAAGATTACATATGGTTATCACCTCAAGTAGATTATTGAGAATCTTGCGTTTGTCGTGAAAATATATCTTAAGGATATTAGAGAAAGATTGCCTATCAAGCCGCAAAAGTAGACAACGGTCCTGAACTTGAACTGTGTGTGGTAGGGGAATGTTGCATAGAATTGAAACATCTCCAAACATGTCGCAAGGCTTTAGAATTTTCGGTTCTTCATATGGAATAATCTCTTTCTGTAAAATGTTTTATTCACTATTTAATTATATAACTTGTTGCGTTACCTAATCGTTATAAAACTAACTTCAATATCATTAATATTTATAAAACTGAATTCAGACGAAAGTATATTTTAT
This sequence comes from Logfia minima, assembly GCA_963921325.1. Taxonomy (NCBI): domain Eukaryota; kingdom Viridiplantae; phylum Streptophyta; class Magnoliopsida; order Asterales; family Asteraceae; genus Logfia; species Logfia minima. The sequence goes on along the minus strand of OY992770.1, from coordinate 11,540,211 downwards.
TCTTTTGCAATCTGCCAACATAAGGTAGTAATTAAGTTAGTACCAGACGTCCATCAAAGACGATATAAAGATGGTCAACCACTTTGCCTTGTTCCATTATTACTTTCCCTGGAGGATAAAACTCCTCGTGCACTCTAGATACCTGCAGAAAATGAGATCAGATGCTCATTAAGGGGCATAGGTTAACACATAATGTGCATTCATAGATCCATAAGAGAACTTACAATTTGATTGATGAATTCCAAAGAGCAGTCCTTGAAAAGAGGAACTTCTGTAATTCTTGGCTTATAAAGACTTTCGGCTATCTGCAAGAAATAACGGGGTACTAAAAAAAGTGACAGTAAACAAAATATGTAAATAAATTGACACTAGAAGAGTTTTATTTCCCATACTATGGCACGGGTCGAGCTTGGGAGGTCTTGAAAAACAGCAACATCAGAATGGCTGTTATCATTTGGTGACTGTAGTTGATCTTTTATTTTTGTACGTATATCTTTACGTACTTTTTTCATCTCGTCTGTGTCTTGTGTGTGTTTCTTGTCATTGTTTTTGTCCATATGCTTAAGGAGTTTTTTTATTTTATCCCTGTATATTACTGTATCTGAACCCTTTACCACTAAAGCTGTTACGCTACCGACCAAATAAGCAGCAAGAACCATGTCAAATGAGACATATACCATTACAAATATCATCTCTCTCAAATTCACTGGATGGATGTCACCATAACCTATGGGACCACATTCACATTATATGTCAAAGTAAACAGTTTTAGGCACAAAAGAAAAAAAGTTTAACTTACCGACTGTTGCCATAGTAATGATTGCAAAATATAACGAAGTTATATAACGCTTCCAAAGATCAATGTCTCTGAAGTTTGAGTAACTATAATCACCGAGTTTTAGGCTACCAATCCATGTGTATTCTTCTTGAGCAGCTGGCAGAGTTGTAGCCAAATAATAGAATATGCATGCTGCCGTATGCGTGCAGTACAACTCAACAACAGTAAGTTTTAGAATTCTTGAAGTAAAGTAATTGACACGTATGTCCTTCTCTAACTTGGAGAAAAACTCTAGAACCTTCCGTGCTCGTACCAACCTAATAAGTAAAAAGTATCTCACTTCTTCTTTTCTTCCAGAAGCCTGATTAACATTGATAATGCCGTCTTAGTGGTAATGTAAATGAACAAAGTGATCACTTATATACTGTTTAGAGTGGTACCCTATAAATATTGTCCCAAGGCATGCAGGCAAGTAAATCTAAGACAAAATAATAAGATTTTAAGTACCTGCAATAAATAAGACTTTTATAAGACCAAATTTACAGATGTAAACTAGCTAAAACGACTGTAAGTTGACCTGCAAACTAGAAAAGAGACTAAACTGTAATCTCATATGGAGGATAAAAAACTGACCGAAGAGCAATCTGGTTTCGGTTAGTGATCCAGGTATCAGACTCGGACTCAGTGTCTCTGTAAGCAACAAAGAATTGAAGAAAAATATCGACAATGAAAACTACCTGACCGAGTATGTCTAATAAATAGAGGTGTTTGGGCAATCCTCTGAAGAACCCAAATTCCATGGGTGTGAAGAAGGAAGAGTAGATTGCCCATAACAATATGAATATCACCCAAAGTCTGTACCATCTGGATCATGAAAATTAAGTGAGATATGATATATAACTTCTAGAACTACAACCACATTAATTTTTTTTAGAAGAAGAAAAGGCTCTGTTTATTGTTATGTATGTATTATAGTTAATGAGTTACTCACATACCGCTTGTTAAAAATTCTTTATTGTTTAAACTTGTTGATCTTTTTGAACTTTAAACTTTTTTGAAAGTAATATTATCATAAAAATTACATTTTGACATGACTTTTTTAATATACACCTAATAATAGAAATTCTTACTGAGATGTAATATATGTTTCTATAAAAATAAATAGATTACCACAAGCTCTTTTACAAACTTTATGCATATTTTATGTAGATTATGTCTCTTGGAAGGAAGAATTGAACTCTTTGAATAGGACAAAATGAAAAATTAAATTGTTATTTTAGAAAGGAAAAAAAACCCTAATATGTGTATGATGTAGGTTGCACAATAACTTAAGTTTAATGTGATACAAAAGAGTTCGAAAAAGTCTGAAGCTTGAAGATTTGTACGATGTAGAAAGATATGAAAACACACGAAATAATACAAAACTGTGGACGGGAACTTGGATTAGTATAGTTCTTCTTGCGAAAGTGACTCCAATTGTTACTTATTCCATGTTGTCTATATACTAATAAACTCTTATCTGATTTACGGACTATATATCCAAAACTTATAAAGGCTGAATAAAATTAACGTGTTACCGCCATCACGTTTTTTGGACCTGACTTTTTTCAGATTCTTGATTATAGTTTACTGTGACTTATTTACACAATATGTTTAATTAGAGTGGATATGTTACATCAACAACCATACTGATAACCACATCGAACACACATCAAACTCCATTTTAGCTGCTATATGTACACTGAAAATGGCTTGGGGCCGTCTCGCAATTTTAAACCATTCAAATCAAAAAGAAAAACAATTTTTTTTTCGTTCATATCATTTCCCACGATACATCGACCACATCTAACACCACACCAAGACCAGTATAGTCATATAGATGTGGTTTTTGTACCACGACGGAGTTTTAAAAGACTTTATGTTAACTGTTCATGAAGAATTTTATCATATATACATCATTTAGGAGATACAGCAAGAACTAGGTATATTATATGTTTAATTTTTAATTTTTAATTTGTCAAGTTGAGCTGTTTTGACTTTTGAATACTTGACTATTGGTTAAAGAATTTTTAAGGTTATCTTTTAAATTATGGCTAACAATTTAAACATGCAATGTTGATTACGGAAGTGTAGATTCCTCATTTGTAGAATGCATGTGTTATTTAAATGTTTATGTTGCGTTAGCTTCTCGCTAGAATGATCATTTTATCAATTTTGCAGTTTAATAAAGGAAAATAACATGTAAGTCTAAAGTTGTAAGCTTAAAAATAAATAAAATTTTAATTGATTGGTGTGATAAATTAATAGGTGAAAATTAAAAGAGAGAAGATGTGCAGGTGATATGTCAAACAATGAACATATTAGGTTTAGATTTAAGTCAATAGTTTTAGGCCTTTTTAACGTTGCTCTAAGAGTACGCTCCCGAGTTGTCTTTTCAGAAGAATAGAATAGAAGTGGAAAGAAAAAAAATAAGATTGTGTTTCCGAGGCTTTTTAATATAGAAAAAAGAAGAGAAGTTGAAGCAGGATTTAAACATTTTTTCTCTCAAAATTTTCTCTTCAAAAGTAGGAAGAAATAGAAGAAATGAAAGACAAGTTAGAAGATATCAATTCCTTCCATTTCTCTCTAACTCGGAAACACAAAACGTGCAAATTTCCTTTTTTTCCGACTCAAAAATGAAAAAGTACTCTTTTTATTCTTTTCTTTTCTATTATTTTATATCATTTTCTTTTCTTTTCATTCAACTAAAAATACGAGAGCAGACTAAAACAAATAATAATTAATAGCAAATAAAGAAGACTTACAAATCTAAATGGATGTATCTCTAGCTAATTCATACAAATCTGATTGATACATTTGAAAGTGAAGCTATATACGGAAAAAGAAAATACATTATCCATGTTTCCATAAATAAAGGTTTAAGTTTACATGTAGCTTTGTATATTAATCAATAATCATATATATATCGCTCATCTATTGACATATAAAAGTATTTTAATATGTTATGTTTTGAGACTTTTAAAATTAAAATTCAAACATTATTATATTTGGTTATTGTAATTCCCATCTTATAACAAGAGTCACCATCACGAATAATTCAACGGTGAATAACAAACGTAATATACGTGAGTCACTATTTATAACAAAACTTTATATTCCGCTACATAATGCAAGTATTACGCTAGTACCAAATATAATAGTTTTTGTAAGAACATGTGTGAAAATTGAGGACCTAGCTCTTATTGCTTGGTCCACAGTCGTTACATAAATCTTTTATATGAACCTAACAACTCAACGAAACGTTTAACCCATTCTCAAAGATCAGTCTTGAACTCGACATATCATTCTTTTTTCCGATAATGAAATTGCTGACTTTGCTAACTCGATTCTTGGAAAATCTCTAGTCAAAACATTTGTCCTTATTTCAACAAAGAAAATACCTGCCTTTTCAATTTTTTTTTTGTCTTGGTTCCAATTCAATGCCAAACAAGTCCGAAATAATTGAATACTTGTGTCCTAAATTTCAAGAATCGAATTGTAATAAAGGATATAACTGACAACTCAAAGTTTACGTTTAACTTTTCTATTCATTCATACAAAATTGTACTAGGCTTGAAAGATAGCAAGAAGGAAACCTGGAATCTCGAGGATGAATGAAGAAACCTTCCGAGCAGCCTCTGGCTAAAAATGTGATCACTCTCCGTTCTTTTACCGATGTCTCTTGTTCCTGAAGGTCCTCCGTTATTGCTCCAACATCATCCGCATTCCTCTCTCTCCCATCTCCTCTCTCCTCTTTCACCGCCACCTCAGTACTCGTCATTTGGTATATAATCGATCAGGCTGACAAGACGTACAATAAATTGATTATAGTTTGTTCATCAAGGTGACAAATCCGGGTGTTAAACTAATATTGTAATTGAAATGATCAGCTGTTTGTGGAAGAGATGTAGAAGCAATGTGCAAAGAGCCATGAGAGTACTATATATATATATATATTTGTATTTAATAATTATTTATGATAATAACTTAAAATTATAAGCTAATTATTCGTAAATCATTAATAACTTAGCTGTCTTAGAACAAGTAAATACTCTTTCGATTTAGAATATATGATATTTTTAATTTGGTTGTTACAAGTGTGAACATCATCATGTAGTTATGAATAAATAAGCATTATGTAAAATGATTTGTTTAAAGTTTTTATCACAAGTGGTAACGTGACTAATAACGTCCATTCCGTGTAATATGTTATACCGAAGTTGCATGAACATACATTTGAATGTATATATTTATTTACTTTAAATAAGTAGAAAATAACACTTTGATGAAGATTGGTATCGTTATCGTTGTCTTATGACTTAATTAATCATATTGATTAAGTTATTGTGAGTTAAGCGTGTAAGTTATTACCAAGTGTTCATCTATTAGTTGACTTTTAAGATTTAACATTTTTTCTGCCCTTTTTTTTCACAATTTCTATACATCAAGATAAGTTGCCTTTGATGGTAATATATGCGTTATATGAGGTCAAACATCATCCAAGGGCATGTTCATATGTTTGTGCGTACCATGATTTATATTATTATCATATATGTTCTATTTAGTTATAGGGAATCTTTAATGACATCTGAGAATTTATGCTACACTGCATGTGATAATGCTTAAACTTGATCATTGATTTGCGATTGGTGTTATAAGAAGTCAAATATGTCTATTCTACAATTGGTTGTCTAGTATCATGTGTCTAATTACTATTTATTTATTATTTATTATAAGAACTTTGGACAACTAGTTGATATTCTTTGTTAAACATCCCGGTGATTATAAGTTCATAACTGACTTTTTATGCTATTTTTTGAGTTCTCGTTCCTTTTATAGTTAAGTTTTTGTTGAGAGAAGAAAAGGTTGAAATAACCAATAATATGATTGGAATTAAAAAGGTTGAACATGTCACAAAGATCAAATTTAAATTATTATTCGATAAATATTGTAAAATGAAAAAGAAAAATATATTTTATATATTTATATATATATATATATTTATATTATATTTATAGTTGAAAAGAAAATGCATGAATACACCTTAAAGATTGAGTTAAAAAATGATTAATGCGTTGACAATAAAAAGTAAAAATTGAGAAGAAAAAAATTCTCATCCATGTGTCAAACAATACCATAATGTATCTATACTTTTAATCACATTTAACAATAATCTAGTTGAGATTATGATACAAAAGCAAATTATATATACACATTTATAGGTTTAGCGAACAGTAACTATTTTGTTTTATATGAAATTTATTATGAGTTATACATTTTAAAGGTAAACTTTATAACATAAGCTACTTTGGCTGGGTGGTTGGCGTCCACAATATGTAACATGCTCACTTTGGTACAATTTTGTTCCATCAACTTAGTTTCTTTATTATCTTTTTTATTGCTCCACAAATAGAAAGGATAACATGTGGGAATAGAAGAAGGATGACATGTGAAAATATAAGCACTTAAATTCCTTTGACTTGATGCGTCGACTAAACTGGTAGTTATGCCTTCCAAAGCTACTGGCAACCTAATTAACATGAAGGCTCAAAAACAACATGAGATGAGGACTTTGGAAATTTTATTCAAGGTTTGGTTTGAAGTGATGAATCACTCTCAAAAATAAAATTGATTTTTGTACTCCTTGATCTCTAGTGGGTTTAGGCGTAAGGAATGAAACGGTTAGTGTGAAGATATGGTACTCTTCTTCAAAGATTAAAAGGCAAAGAAGTTCTCTTAAGCTTAGTGATCATGACACAATACCGGTTAGTTTCATGAACAACTCTCGTGTTGGTCCCTAGTTGAATTTGTGTGATAAAACCATTCTATTTGTTTGTAACATACTTGGATAATCTTTGTTGGTTAAAGACAACATCTAAGATTTTAATGGTGGGTCAAAAGTTCCCAAGCTTTGTCATTTAACTCAGTAACGATCTTGTTATAGTTAATTTCCATAGTTTCAGCATAGGTAGGTTCTCAATGTACTTCTCTCGCAGTTATCTTCAACATTAATTTGTTGAAGCACTTAATATTTATAAAATATTAAATCAATATTGTATAAATCTTATATTAAAACTAAACTTTGAATAACAATAATTTTAATAATTACTATCTTGTTCGTGTTCTCAGATATATAATCTAACCAGTTTCTTTTTAAATTGGCAAGTATTTTTCAAAACATTTCCTCCTTTTACATTTAGATCATTCATATAATCTTTCATATTTATATCTTAAGTATGATGTTGTGTAATAAAATTTACATAACAAATTATAAACATAATATATATTGATACGATAATAAGAATAAACCAAAACTAAAGGTCTATAAAAGGTTAGATATATGATTTAAGTCTTGATTAAAATAAAATTAAAGAACCAAAACATTTTAATGAGGCATTTAAAGATATTATTTAGGTTGAGACTCTGAACAAAGAAATGAAAGCTTTAAATAGAAATAACACTTGGACCCTTATTGATTTATCTGAAAATAAAAAACTTATTGGATGCAAATAGGTTTATAAAATTAAATATAAGTCTAATGGAGAGATTGAGAGGTTTAAAGACAGACTTGTAGCCCAAGGCTATAGTCAAAAGGAAGACATTGACTACGAGAAGTAAAGAAAATATTGCAAAAATTGAAATAATAAAAGGTTTTGTCTGTTAACAAGAAAAGGTGAAAAATCAGTGAATTCAATTAAAATTGAATAACATCTAGATTTCTATCTATATGTATTCAAAAATCTTTTTAGTCAAGAACTACAGAGTTAATGAAAGTGTGTCATGATGATACGATATTGTGTTAAATAAAACCCCAATATTTTATCAAGGAAATAACATGTATTTTTTCAGCAAGGTATAAGCAACATCTACCAACTCAAGGATCCCTATTTAGCTACTTGGTGCATTTAGCTACTTGCACCAATTGCACTTTAAGTTTAGGCTAAAGAGCACAAATTCTCCACCGTAACTCTAATAAATTAATTCGATAATTGGATGAAAATATATCAGCGTTGTTATTGGTACTTGCAAGCTTGACAACACCTCTATCTCTCTGTAGCCCACCTCTATCTCTCTGCAAGTATCACTTTACTTATTAAACGCTTATTAAGCAGTCCAACGTAGAGCTTTCAGTGGTACATTTGTAAAATAAAAACAGATAGATACACCAAGATACTAATGTGCGATACGTATTACATATGTAAAATAAAAACATGCATGATCACATTGTATATGCAAATCCATCCAACAATTGCAAATTCATAATTAACAGCAAAGAAGCACCAATAAACAAAAACTGACGTGTTCCACGTATGATCGACAATTATCATCAACAACTTCTTGCAATTCTTCTTCATAGAATGTGGAACGACCCAATTCAACTAAACAAAAGTAGGTGTATGAATGGAACACTTGCATATATGTTCTCTTAGTTCATGACAAATGTCGAAATGCAATTTTATGTAGCAAAGAAAAATAAACCATAATTTAACCTCCACCATGTCAGATTATCCTCTCGTCTAGCCCTTCTTATGTATAACCTGATCCCTCAACCAATCCCTCTTATTTATAACCTGATGAAGCAAGTAAGAAAATTACGTGTTCTAACTAATAACCTTGGCAAGCCAAAAAGGAACACAATGACAAGGAAAAATACGAATAAATGGAGTCGCTAAAATGTTATGATGTAAAGTGGTGAAGAACTAATTAAATGTCATTCTAAAACAGTAAAAAATAAAAAATCAGCAAGATACCTTCTCAAGTAGTTGGAGTGTGTCTCGAAGTTGTTCGCTTTCACCGAATCAATATAAGATGTAGGTTACCAGTTATTTGTTGGCAATCGAGTGTGAAGAAGATGAGATGCATGCATAATTCTGCCTGTTGGTTAGTGATGGGTTTATTAGGAAAATCGCCCGAGATTAGTGATTATGGGAACGGTTTTAGAGATCCCACCCCTTTTTACTGACTCATGTAATGATTTGTAATTGAATGGTCTATGCAGCTTTCAAGGAAATTGGAAGATGATGGGGCAAGCATCAGTTGTTCTGTTCGAAACCGATTAAGATACTGTGAAAGGAGAACCGCTCCATAACCGCCTAGTATACATTAAAGGGTTAGAACTAAAAGTCAAAATTAAAAGACAATGTTTCTACTGGTACTTTAAATGGTCAAAGATCGTCAGGTCAACGGAGGCGATTTACTCGACACTATCAATGCAGTATATAATTAACAAACAAATAAACTGTCCAAATAAATCAAAACCCTAGATTGACCCGCTAAAACTTCCAATCTCACCTTCTCAATCACGGGAAACACCAATCACCGTCGTTAGCAATAATGTCATGGTTAAGATCTGCAGTCAACAAAGCCGTTGAAGTCGGAAACAAAAACAATATAACTCGCACCGTTAAAAATTACGCCGATACTGTTGTCCTACACGCCGGTCAAGCCGTTGCTGAAGGCGCTAAAATCTTCAATGACCGACTTGTAACGCCCTCTCTTTATTTAGTATTAATTGATTTGCATTTTGTGTTATCTGTTAATTTCGCTGGTTTGTTTGCTGGATTGAAATCAGGGCTCTTTAATTGCCTGCTGGATTACGTTAAATTTGGATAGTTAACCTAATTTAGTTCTGTTATAGTTTGTTAATTGCTAATTCATCATCTAACATTTTGATTAAAAATAAGTAGCAATGTACACTAAGGCATTTGTTTGATTATTATTAAGTTATCTGCATTTTTAGAAATGTTAATTCGGAGTGTTTGGTTGGTGAAATATTTAACTTTTGATAGTTAACCTTATTTCATTCTGTTCAAATTTTGTTAATTGCAAAAATATTCTATGCATGTCATTGTTTTATTCGTGTTACCTAGAAATGAAAATATAATACTTTGAAGGTATATAATCAAGAAAGTTGACTAATTACTATGTTAATCTGTTTTTCGAGTGCGGTTTGCGGTTTTGTGCATTTGTGTAGTTGCTGTTTTTTTCCGTAATTGATGAAGAGAGTTGTGACAGGGGGCTCGGAGTTTTAAAAGCTTTAAGCAGACGGTTAAAAGATTGGAAGAAGCATCTATATCTGCTAGAGGTCCAGAAAGGATACATTTGATGAGAAGATGGCTTGCTGCTTTGAAAGAAACGGAGAAACTGTCAGGGAGTTCTCTTGAAGATGATGAAAAGAATCACGAACCACATCTTCCTTCTGAAGAGCTAAAAGACAATATGAAAAAGCCTTCTCTAGTGAGTAATTTCATCTTTTTTAGTATTCCATCGTGCCATTGTAGTAATACAGTGTGCTAATATTCGGTGGATCGTTGCAGGTTCTGTACTATGACTCTGATATGGTTGGAGATCCTATGAATTTTCGTGATGTTTTTCTTTATAGTCAAGCTTTGGAGGGCATTACAATATCTATGGTAAGATTAGTTGTAATGTTTATTTTTTTTTCTTTCTTTCTCGAAATGTATAGTAGACACTGCAGCAGTTTCTGATGTCTGTATCACATCTGTTTAGCTTTAAAATTAAAATGAAGTAAATGTTTTTGTTTTCCCCAATTGTTAGATTCTTGTACCTCCAAGTGAGGAGGAGGTCTCTATGCTTCTGGAATTCTTCAGGTCAGCCTTTTTACATATTTTATATGATATTTTATCTTTAAGTCATGAGAGTAACCCGTTTTTGTTATTATGTTTGTAGTTGCTGCCTTACTGGAGGAAAAGAAGTTCATAATGCTATAGTCAGCAGCATTCAAGATTTGGCAAAAGCCTTTTCAAGCTATCAAGATGAAGTTTTGGTACTACTACATGCAACTGTTCTGAGTATCTATCAACATGATCAGCTTTTACTTAAACAAGACATCATAGCCAAGATTTGCATGCCAATACCTCTTACGTGATTGTAAAATCTCTATAGGTAAAGCGTGAGGAGTTACTGCAGTTTGCACAAGGTGCCATCACTGGGTTAAAAGTTAATGCGGAGCTTAAAAGGTAAAGAGTCAAAATGTTTTGCTTTATCAGATGCAAATTTGCGTACTTGCATTTGAACTGAAAACAGATTATAGAATTCATATCTTAACTTAGAAGGAAAGTATGTTATTTGATTAAGCTGATTTTTTTCTTTTACATCTGTCCTTATACCGAAGCTAAAAGAACATGTGGTGAGTTGTATCTCATCCCCTCTTTTCTTATTCTATTTATAGAATAGATGCTGAAGCCTCTGTGCTCAAGGAAAAGCTTGATGGAATAGAATCATCTGGGGAGCTTATTGGTGATGGGTATGAAAAAGCCTCAAAAGAAGCAACCATTGCTACAATAGAGGTGAACCTTTTCTAATTTACTACGCATTGTAAATCAAACTCATAAGATAAAAAAAGGTGGGGTTGGTATGTTGGAGATTTATATCCTGGAATCTAATTGTTATGTGTTTTAGTAGGCTCTAAAGAAGGCTCTTGCCCATATTCGACTTTGTTCCAGACTGGAAGGGCTTCTATTGAAAAAGAAGTTACTTTATGGAGGTGAAACTCCCGAGATCCATGCTCAAAAGGTAGTTTTGCGACTATACTTGGATGGCTTCACTTACAGTGACTTACATATTAATATATTATGCTTTTCAATACATTTATGTTCTCTGATGTCTTGTATTTATGTTGTGGTACTGTGGTAGTCTGATTGAATAATGGAGTAGGAAGCAGCTACCAACTAATATATAATTTGGTTAATGATAAATTGAGTCTATATGTACACTTCGATCAGAAACCATTTAACTAATTAATTCTGTAATGATGGAACATCAGTTATGTACTTCAGAAAATGGGACTTTTTCTGTGGGTTGACCTATGTATGTTGCATAAGCAATGTATTTTATTGACTAAAAACTAGGACTTGGTAGTTGTTGGAACAATATGTTGAGAACTTTTGCAAACGTTGTGCTTAGATTCACAATCAAACTTGAAATGTTGGACCGTATCTGTTATCTTTCTCTTTGAAACTTTATACTTAGGCTGTTATTGATGATTTTTCTTGTAATGTTCTGACATAAAATATCAACTGATCCTTTGTTCTGATTGATACTCATATAGAGCCTGTTGTGTATTCTAATCATAACTTAATTTTGAATTATTATTGATGGACAGAAAACTAAAAAACTAAATAAACATTTGAGAAAGCAACTGATTTTATGATTTCTGTTATCTACTAACAGTACCACGGGCTTCTTTTTTTATAGTACAGTACAAAAATAGTCGTACTAACTTTTTACTAAAACATTATTGATTACTAGAGTTAAGATCATTGACATAACTTTGGGGAAGGCCATTTCATTATAATGTCCTCAATTAGTTTGTCATTGCTATTTCCGGATATACTTCAACATTGTAGCCATATTTATATATAAGATAACTAGTGTTAGGACAAAGCAAGGTGCAATAGTGAATTATCATGAGATTCATACACAAAGAATTATATGTGAAGTTAGAGACATTTGAACCACTGCTAACCAAAAGCTAGATTTGTGTGTTTTGATTCTTCAATTGTGTTCTTGAAATGAAATGAAGTGAAATTTCTTGACTTCCAAACAGGTGGATAAGTTGAAAGTATTATCTGAGTCACTTGTTAGCTCGTCCACAAAAGCTGAGAAGCGTGTTTCTGATAACCGGTATATATGCATATGATATTCTTCTTTTTCGTTCTTACATTTGATTAATCTTACTATTGTTTCATTGTGCATTGTTTTCTTCAAGTGCTTCTTGGTTGCACAAAAGTGAATTTAGAGTGATTAGAAAAAAACATAATATGTCAATATATGGCAGCAAACTCATTTACCGTTTACAGAATATGGTATCCACCTTTGTATGTGTGTTAATTGTCTTCTTTTAAGATTTAATTGCAACTTTTGGCAGAGTTCAGAAAGAGGAGGCTTTAAATTTTCGTGTGTCTAAAGCAAGTGAAGTTGGTGAAACGGAGAAGGTACTTTTCGTATGGATTAAATTTGCAATTTTTGGCTTGTTAGGTGTAAGATCAATTAGTGTTGCATTCTATGGGAATAAACATAGTAGACCCTTATGAATGTGAATATGTTGTCATGTCTCAAAGGCATATACAATCTGTAAAACTTGGGCTCTGTTTTACTGCTGTCACTACTAATGACTACATACATTTAACTATAGAAGTTTAAGAACTGTCCAGTGTTGTACGTTGACCCCTATGGATATTTATATCTTCTAGTGTTCGTCACATGGTTACATTTCACAACCTTTTAGCGTTCGGCTTATCAAAGTAAAGAAGGAAAGAGATTTCGATGTAGCGATATATTATTAAAGTCGGACTATGGATATTCTCATATTTTGGTTACTTATCATTCTCACTCAGAAACATTGTTTATTGAAAATGGTTGCTTGATTCATACCTGATGTATAATAAGAATCCACTTTTCTATAACTGCATACATGTTCCCTCAGACCTCAATTATATTCACTTACTGATAATTACCTGGTTGCACGTTGCTTGATACCTATATTAGACATCTTTTCTTCTCTTGGCTGTGTTATAGGAATTGGCTGCTGAGGTTGCAGGCCTTGAAAAACAGAGAAATGACCTTGAAGCTGAACTAAAAAGGGTCTATCATCTGATCTTGTCTTTCTGCTACTTGAATGTGAACTTATATATAAAATGCTTTCGAGTATTATTTTTGATGTGCTAATAGTGCGAACTTATGATTTAGGTCAACATCTCATTGGCAGCTGCCAATGGACGGCTTCAAAATGTTAGGGAAGAGAGGGATCAATTTTATGAAGCTAATGATCAGCTTGTTGCACACTTGAAAACAAAGGTTTTTTTCATTTATATCTTTCCCTTCTATTATTCAGTTTTCAGGTAACAATGCTAATAACTGCATTTTCTTATTTTATATATGTATAGGAAGATGAGCTAGTAAAATCCATTGGCTCCTGTAAGCAAGAAGTGAATGTTCTGAATACTTGGGTCAATTTCTTAGAAGATACATGGGTTCTTCAGCGTGCTAATATAGAGCCCAAGGAGAAGCAGATCATGTATGTTCCTGTGCTTAAAAAATGTCACAATATTTAAATTCTTGAATTACTGTTGTTAATTTGCAATTCAATTTTCTCAAGTGATGATTTGGCAAAACATGAGAGCTACTTTGTGGACTTGGTCACTAAACTGCTGTCAGCTTATGAGGTATACTTTATGATATACAGTTAATACTCTGAGAAACTGTCATGTCTACATTTTTTTGTGGTTTTTAATATTATTATCTATCTTGTGTACAGGAGGGATTAAAGCCTTCAGTCGACCGTATTGAGAAATATGTAGAGAATTTGAAGAGCTTAAGTGAAGGGTAATTAATATACATGTCAACACTGCAATTATTTTCTAATGTTCGATAACGTGATTTACAATAATTATCTTCACATTACAGGTCAGATCCACCGTCTAATGTGAATAAAGAAGATTCCAAAGTGATCAATCCTCGACGGAGTCTTGAGGAGGAATATCTGGACTATGAAGCGAAGGTACCAGTTACTAACTTAAACGAGTAATATCAGATACATTATGAAAATTAGTGCAAATATAGATCATTTATGACATAGTTTGTACAAAATAATTATTATATTATATTTCATTATTGCAGATCATTACGACGTTCAGTGTGGTGGATAACATGAAAGCGCAGTTCTATGCTCAACAGGGGAAAACTTCCAGGCATGATGAGAAGCTTGTGTATTTTAGCTGTGTGAATCTGGTTGATTTTCATTAGTCAGTTTTCTTGAATTATAAGTACTTGTCTGCTTGTCATACAGGAAAGAAAATACACAAATCAAAGAACTTTTTGAAAATATCGAAAAGTTGAGGGTAAAGTTTGATGCAATCGAGAGGCCAGAACTAGAAATGGAGAATCCTGATCAAGAAGAGGAGACTCCCGAAGCTGAAACAAGCACCAAACCAGCAGAAAGTCAATCACAGCCCAAGCAAAAAACTGCAGAGAAACCTGAAACTCAAACCCAAACACAGACGAAGGACCATCAAAAGTTACCTACTGCAAAAGGTGATCAGGGTCATGGGCTAGACCCTGAAGCCGAGATAGCGAAGCTGGAGTCCGAGTTTGGTAAAGTTAACCATGAGTACACGGAGGAAGAGATCGGTGACTGGGAATTTGATGAGCTTGAAAAAGAATTAAGCAAATAGATAAAGAAAACAAATCTCTTGGCTACAATAAAGTTATAATAGAGTGGGTTGTATATACATAATTGAAAGTCTGAATGATGTGAGTAGGTGCTTTCTTCAATGTGATTCACTAAGCTTGTACAATGTAACACAACTTTTTAATGTGATGCTTGATTATTTATCAGCTGTACCGGATATACAAGATTAGTAATAAAAATGTTACGATTTTTCACAAATATCTACTATTAGTGACTCTCTACATGTTGTGTGTGATATACTGATATTGTAAATCAAGTGTTTTATACTCGTTTATACCAAATTTGTTGTAATCAACCACTAGTAGAATTTATGTTCATCTAAACTAAACACTACTATTAAATCTCATAATCATCTTAGAATATACAAGTGTACATGACCAAAATGTTCAAGTGTACATGACCAAAATGTTTTCTCTACCATGTAACTTTATTAATCTTTGTGAAAATATGGTAATACACAGTTTATTTACATGATGCTAAGACCACCTGCAGTCATAACACTCGTCTTCACTGCCACATCAGCCACGACAGCTCACGACTGAAAACTGACCACAGCTCACGACGGACAACTAGAACCCACTGTTTTCATTATTTTTCATTTTTCTTAAAAACACATTTACTTTTAATTAAATATAATTTCATATAATTAATTTAAAACTAGTTATTTATTAATAAAATAAAAGACACATTAATTAATAAAATACAATATACACTAATAAATAAAAAAACCATAAATATTTTTATACATTTCATTTTTGTTATAGATATTATAAAAAATTAACATACAATTAGATTTTATAAATTTAACTAATTGGACTAGTTAATTTAATTTTCTTTTTTCAACAAAAGCCCAAAGGTAAAAAGGCTCAATAAGTTAATTAAAAGAGAGCAAAAGGCCTATTAGGTTAAATTAAAAAGAGCAGACTTCATCATCTTCATCTTCTTTTCTACATCTTCATCTTCGTATCCTCTCTTCATTTTTATTTGTTAAACAAAATAAGAAATTAGAAGAAATTGAAAAAGAAAAGGAAAAATCAGTTAAATAATACATGGGCCCCGCGTGTTTTCGTCGTGAATCCGTGCTCTTCACCACGAGGACGAGTCACGACGGCCACCACTCCGTTCGTCCTCACTCGTCGTGATCGGTGGTGGGTTGAGGACGCACTATTGCATATGGTCTAAGTACTACATCAATACACTTAGTAGTTATTTGAGGTCACTTAAATGTTTACAAATAAGAAATCACGACAATTACAAGAATCATTTCAATAAAACTAGCAGACACCCGCACTAAGCAAAGGAATTTAAAGTTTATTCTAAATGATGTTGGTATTTTGTCAATTGTAGCATGCTCATCAAACGATTCTTGTGATAGTAGAAAAACTCAGTAAAAGTTAATGTGTGACAATAGAAAAATGAAACTATTATAAATATGTTTAACTTTTAATAATTCTAATATGAAAGGTGTTTTAATTTATTTATAAAAGAGGTAATATAGAAATTTTTATTTAAACTTTAAATTTTGTAAAAAAAATATATAAATTCTTTATATCATTTCAATAAAATTAATAAATTATCTTAATCTTTTCCGTTTCCTTTTCCTTTTCTGGATCAGTAATAAATAAATTATCTTAATATAAAATATAATTGGCCAAATTTGGTTTAACAAAGTCCACTCTACTTCCTCGATCCGACCCGAACCGACCCTGTATGTATGGTACACCGTAGACACACGCCCTGCCCCATTTCTCCGCCCAAATAAACGCCACAACTCAACTTCCCCTAGTTCAACACAAATCTTAAGATTTCTGGACACAAAATTAAAAATCAAATGGGATTAGGTTTAATAGCTTCGAGAACTCTTCGATCTAGGGTTTTATCATCAATAAATCCTAGAAATACACTCATCCGAACCATCGTCTCAACACCGGAGCTCAACAAACCGGAAGCCGTAGCTGAGACGCCGGCGGCTGAACCGGATCTCCCCAAACGTACGCCTGTTGCCGGAGCTAGGGTTCACTTCCCTAATCCAGATGATGTCATTGAGGTATTTGTAGATGGATATCCGGTTAAGATCCCGAAAGGTATGACCGTTTTACAGGCGTGTTCAGTCGCCGGTGTTGATATCCCTAGGTTCTGTTATCATGATCGTCTATCTATTGCCGGTAATTGCCGGATGTGTCTTGTTGAGGTTGAGAAATCCCCCAAGCCTGTTGCTTCTTGTGCAATGCCTGCACTTCCAGGTTAGGTTTTTAATAAAAATTTGTTTAATTTTTCATCAATTTTTGTGCTTTTGTGATGATATACAGGTTATTATATGCGTATTGGTTTATCAAAGTTATGTAAAGTGTTTTGATAACTACAAATTGAAGAAGACTTGTGGACAAAAATTAATGTTATCTATATGGAAAAGAGTAAAATTTAAAATTTAGGAACATGTTCTGAGAAAATGTAAGCATTCATTTAGGGAAAATCTGAAATGAAAGTTTTTGATAACATTGATTTGGGTGTACAAGTTTTTTTCACTTCGTTCTTACTCAATAGACGTTTATTGGTATTTTAACCAGTAGTGCACATGCTAGTTAATACTTAGAAGGTGTAATAAAATCTAGAAAACCTAATGTAGGCAAGTACAGTATGGTTCTTATCACGGAACCATGGGGTTATATCGTATATTTAATGCTCGTATGCTTATATTAATTTAGATCGAAAAGGTCAGGACATGAAAGAAAATGGATGAAAATAGCGAATTGTTGACGAAAAGAGTGCTCTTTCTAACAATTTATTATTGCGTGGAGGCAAAAACTGGTCTCAAAGTTCAATTATTTTAGAAATGAATATTATTGTCTTTGCTGACTGCTGTAACAGTTGTGGATGACTAGGGCATCAAATGTTAGGTCCATGTTATATTGGGGTATATTAACTTAATCCCAATTTTTATGCAAGTAACGATGTTTTACGATGAAAACAATGGAGTATTTTGAAATTCAAAATCGACGTCGCGACGAAAATAAAATAAAAAAAGCTTGCTCGTGTTTTTTAATGGTGGAAATTGGTTGAGGGAACTGCTGGGATGACGACATACAAGTCTCTTGACTTTTACTGTCTTACCATTGCTACCCCCCATCAATAGTTGAAAGTTCATTTTAGACCCTGTGTTTTTATAGTTTATGAAAAATGCCAAACAATAGATACGTTAGAAAACTATACTTAAGATCCTAATATATTTGGTTGCTATCCAAATTTTTTAAGAAAAAAAAGTTTCCTATATGATTATTCAAAACTATTATACAGTCTCGTTTTATGAAATCTAATAATAATTTAAAATCTAATGGTTTTACTTTTTTTAAAAACTCACAATTTCCTAAAAAAACTTAAAAGACGCAGCCAGGTTGAATATAGAAAATTCAAATTGTATGTAACTTGGATATTAAATCTAATGATGTACGAAGGAATTAAATTAAGTTAACATCTTCTACATAATATAGTTCAATACCATACTTATTGAAGTTCTATTTATGTAGTACAACGAGTCAAGAGAGGCTGAACGAGTCACTAATTTTGAGTATTGAAAGTAAGTTTTTAGCAAATGTTAACTATAAAAAGATAATTGATGTTTTTGCTAAAACAAAAACACACGAAGACATGGTGTTAGGTGATGTATGTTGAACTTGTAATTCATAGTTTATCTCATCATATTGTAAAAATTTACTTATTTGATAAAAATTAGCGTGAGGATGAGCTGCATAACTTCACAAGGTTCCAAACCCACAAAAGATAGTGTGTTGTTTGTTTAAAAAGTTTAATAGGAGGATTTTTTGGTCGATCGCCTGGGGCACTAGAAAAGTCAGGACCGGCCCTGTGGTGAGAGCTGGTTCGTTTACTAGGTTGACGTGATTTTCACCAATTTTGTTGTTGTGATAGCAGACGGAAACCTGCTGTCATGCTTGCATTTTATCTCCTAATCTAAGTTGAGTTAACGAGCAATTAAGATTTAAGAGTTGAATTCACTACACTTATGGACAAGGGTATATGTGAATCCAATGCACAATAACATGCATTAGCCGCATGTACACAGATACACCTATAACGTTCCAACTTACACGAAACCTAAAAACAATGAACAAAAGAACCCCTTAAAACTGCTATATGCAATATATGCTATGGTCTGTTCAATAACACCTGGTGGTGTATAGAATATGTCTCTAGGTTGCTAAAAGTAATTTGAACTTGATGACGAATAGACTAACATATTTAGTGTATTAAGCATGATTATACATCCAAAATATTCTAAATGAAGGTTTGGATTTTAGTATAAAAAGAATAAAGGATCTAGTCATCTCTAGGCTACTCACCATATGTGTACTGATTCTGTGATTTTTTACCAATCATGCATTCACATGTTTATGCTTTATTCTTCTTTGACTTTCACTGCTGCATGTGCTCAATCATAATCTTCTTACTCAAGTCTCCTCATTGTAACAGTTCTGTATTGTCCTTCTGTCAAATTTCATTAGCAAAAAGTATATCTTAAGTTGTCAATCACATCATTAACACACAAATGTATGATTTGGTTGGTTGCATGATGTAAACGGCATGAAATCAATATTGCATCTGAATCATGGTAGCATCATGATGTAACATATTGGTGACTACATTGCCTTGATACGCTAACACCGGATGAATACATTTTTAACCTTAGACAGCAAGATACTCGAGTTAAGTAAAACTTTTGATATACTTAAAAGAATTTTATACAGTTGGAAACCTGACAGTTGCTATAATGTTAAACAGATACACTGCTTCTGTTATTCTACTAAAAAAGCCCATTCAACCCCCACAAGAATCCAAATAGAACGACACCGCCATCACCAACCTTATAGTGATTCAAACCCTTTTTTCTTTGTTTACGTGACAACAGGATATTTTATCACCTGTTATTCTGTTAAGATTTGACAACTCTGTTTCTGATTAATTGAATTTTTTTTGTTAATAGGGATGAAAATAAAGACTGACACACCAATAGCAAAAAAGGCACGTGAAGGAGTGATGGAATTCCTTCTAATGAATCATCCACTGGATTGCCCAATTTGTGATCAGGGTGGGGAATGTGACCTACAGGATCAGTCCATGGCTTTCGGATCTGATAGAGGTCGTTTTACTGAAACCAAGAGATCTGTTGTCGATAAGAATCTTGGTCCGCTGGTCAAGACCGTGATGACTCGATGCATCCAATGCACCAGATGTGTGCGTTTTGCAAGTGAGATAGCTGGAGTGCAAGATCTTGGCATGTTGGGCCGTGGAAGTGGTGAAGAAATTGGTACATATGTTGAAAAACTCATGACCAGTGAACTTTCAGGGAATGTAATTGATATTTGCCCCGTAGGTGCACTCACCTCTAAACCCTTTGCTTTTAAAGCTAGAAATTGGGAATTAAAAGGAACCGAGACCATTGATGTTACCGATGCTGTTGGTTCCAACATCCGTATTGATAGCAGGGGTCCAGAAGTCATGCGCATTGTGCCACGCTTAAATGAGGTAATTAAAAGTGAACTACAAAAAATGTTTTTTGAAATATGACTTATGAGCTCGTGTTTGACCTGGCAGGACATCAATGAGGAATGGATATCGGACAAAACACGTTTCTGTTATGATGGTTTGAAGAGACAGAGACTAAACGACCCTATGATTCGTGGTGCTGACGGGCGGTTTCAGCCTGTGAGCTGGCGTGATGCTCTTGCTGTGGTGGCTGAGGTAATCCACCAAGTCAAACCTGAGGAAATTGTTGGAGTTGCTGGTAAATTAAGTGATGCAGAATCAATGATCTTACTAAAAGATTTCTTGAACAAAATGGGATCAAATAATGTGTGGTGTGAAGGAAACGGTAAGAATGTAAATGCAGATCTGCGTTCCGGATATCTTTTAAATGCCGGTATCAGTGGATTGGAAAAGGCCGATTGCTTTCTTCTAGTCGGTACCCAGGTAACATTCTTCAAATCCTCGTACTGAACCTGTCAAGTAGAGGTGGTAATTTCAACAAATTATATTGAAATGGGTCAATTCAGGTTTCATTTCATTGATAATGGGTCAAATGTTGCCTAACGTTTATTCAAATGCTTACAACAGCCTAAATTGTGTTATTGAATCAACTTTTTAACAATATAGTTTAGGTAATCCTATTCAATACCTTAATTATGTAAAAAGAACACATTAGAATGAAAGCTGGTGGCGATTTGGCCCAGCCCAACCCAACCTGGCCTGTGCATAAAGTTACCACTTTTTACTTGTTACAGGATCCACTTTTTTGCCAACTCTATCGTCAAGTAGATGTATTTTTGAATACCGAGCTTAGTTTTTTGTTTAAATTGGCAGCCAAGGGTGGAAGCTGCTATGGTTAATGCAAGAATCCGCAAAACGGTTCGAGCCACCCAAGCTAAGGTTGGCTATATTGGCGCACCTGCTGATTTCAACTATGAACACCAGCATCTTGGCACGGGCCCTGAAACTCTAGTTGAGATAGCCGAGGGCCGCCACGCCTTCAGCTCAGCACTTTCAACCGCCAAAAACCCTGTCATCATAATCGGTGCCGGGATCTTTGAACGTGAAGATAAAGATGCGATTTTCTCAGTTGTTCAATCAATTGCTGCCAAGAATGAAAATCTAGTCAGACCCGACTGGAACGGAATCAATGTTTTGCTCCTCAATGCTGCCCAAGCTGCTGCCCTGGACCTTGGACTAGTGCCTGAATCTGATAAGAGCATTGAATCAGCTAAGTTCTTGTATTTAATGGGTGCTGATGATGTGAACCTAGATAAGCTTCCAAAGGATGCATTTGTGGTGTATCAGGGACACCATGGTGATAAAGGCGTGTACAGGGCTAATGTGATACTTCCAGCAGCAGCGTTTAGTGAGAAGGAAGGGACATACGAAAACACAGAAGGGTGTGCTCAACAAACTGTGCCAGCTGTCCCGACCGTAGGTGATGCTAGAGAAGACTGGAAGATAATTAGGGCACTTTCTGAGGTATCTGGGGTGAGGCTGCCCTATGATACCATTAGTGGTGTTCGGTCACGAATTAGAACTGTTGCACCAAATCTTGTGCACGTGGATGAGAGAGAACCTGCTACCTTCTCCACATCGGTGAAACCTGCGAGCTCTAGCAAGGTAAGTGCAACACCATTTGGTGTTACAATTGACAACTTTTATATGACTGACGCGATCACAAGGGCGTCAAAGATAATGGCACAATGTAGTGCTTTGTTGAAGAAGTGAGTGGTTGTTGGAAGGTCTAATAAACTTGTGTATTTCACTTTTCGAGTGTTGAAATACTGTTTTTATATTCCGATTTCAAAGAAAAAAGGAGAGAAAAAAGATAGTTGTATAAATTGTGATGCAATTGCCATAAGTAGGATTTACGCTCATAAGTGGCAGCGTTGACATTGATTCAATGGTTTGTAATTTTTGTAATTCAAGAAGTACTCAGTATGGAGTCTGAGACTGTTGCGCCAATGTTTGTTATCTTGGTCCATTTCCATATTCCATAAGAGAACATGTTCAGGAGTTTGAGGAAGATCCTATTTTCATTTGATGACTGTACAAGCCATTGATTTAACAGTTAATATTTCTCAGTTCTTGAGTGGGTGTTAAGAAGAAATTTTATATTGATCGGCTGTTTCAACAGAAAAAAAATAAATGCCGTTGATGTAAAACCTGTAGATATGTCACTGGAAGGTCATCACTCGGTTTATCTTGCTTTTGTTTTGACAGCCTTGTTCAAACCCAAACCGATTAAAGTTGATACATTGAAAAGATTTATGGTTTGTTTTGTTTTCAAAAACCTACAACTGCATTGGAAAGTGAAAATATTTTAACTTAAATATGGATAATCTATTCTTACAAGAAATTTCTCTCAAAATTTATTTGAATCGCCATTCCATCCCAAGTTGCACGTTCAAAGGCTAGCAATGCCTGCCTCGATTTAAGAAATCTGACATTTGTTTTAGTATTGGTATGACCCAAACCTTACTATTATACTTTAACTTATACTGAAACTAGCCGATAAAGCAAGATCCACACAAGTACACAACCAACAGCAACTGGATTCAATCAAACAGATGAGCAACACAACTGCACTAAAAAGGATAATGCATTCAGAGCTTAACAATTTCTCATGGTTTTAATAGTACAAGTGCACATGAAACCAACTCTTCCAACTTCCAAGTATAACCATTACCAGTTTCGAGCTGCTGCTACAACAGCAAGAACTAAAGTAAACCATTTTGATAGCAGATCATATTCTAATATTGCATAGAAAAATCAAAAACCTAATATTTCAGGCGTATAATAAGTAAGAGTTTTAACAGTAAGCCCTTTATAAGTAACTAATCTCACAATGAATAATGCTAAATAAAATGAGAAAAAGTACTGCTAAAGGGTTGCTTAAAAACTTGTCTCATCACCTGCGTTCTTTCATCCACATCTTAACCCCAAGAGACCTGTAATCTAGTTGAGGATATGGAGTTGATGTCGATGACAGAAATTGCTCTTATACAGTTACCTTCTCTACAGGTTGTATATTCTTTTCTTGCCTTTTCCTGCAACAAAATGATCGAAAAAGTAAAAAGTAAACAACAAAACTTAAGCATTGTGCAATTAAAACTGACGATCACATTGTAGAAAAGACCTTACTTTTCTTGAAGCTTAACCAAAGATCTAGGCCTCTCAAAACCATCCTCCTTATCATTAGACTTTTTCCCTTGATTTCTCGATTCAGGTTTCCAGCTAGCTTTAATAAGTGATTGACCTAATAACTCAGCAATATCGGTTGCCATGGCTTCAGCTTTCTTGGCATACGGAAAAGTTTCCTCCTTGAAGTGATTCGACAACCATAAATACATAGACACAACTTGATGTTTAGTCTCGAGATCTAACAACTCTGTATCATTTCGGGCAGAAAACTTTGGCATCCTCATAGCTAAACTAACAGGTACGTTGTCAGAATACGATTGTGCAAATCTTAATAAATGATACATCGCTTTTGGGTCCCTAATGTTAACTGGAGCAAAACAAAAATTAAACCGGTCTTCAAGAGATAGTCCTTGAACTTTCTCCAACATATTAGCAACCTTTTTTATGTGATCGTGTTTGCACAAAAAGTATGATCCGTCCAAACGACAATTTTCCCCGGATTTTTGAAGTAATTGGGAGAAAGTAACATCTGCAATTTGACCAGCAAATAATTCAACTTGCTCGTAAGATGGGAAAAGACCTACTTTCATGACTTCATCGAAAGGTTTTTGTAAGCATTCTATTAAGTAGTCCAAATCTTCTAGATGTAAAGTGGTTGTAAGCCCATCAGGGTAAATACTTCCTCTACGACCTGCCCGGCCCGCTATCTGCTTCACTTGTGATGCGGGTACAGGCAAGATTTTATCACCGTTGTACTTTGAAAGACTATAAAAGACGATACGTCTAATATTGAGATTCAACCCCATTCCCACTGCATCACTTGCAACCAAAATGTCATACTCGTTGTCTTGTTCGTTAAACAAATTAGCTTGGTGCCTACGAGTCTCGGGTGGCAATGCACCATAAATAACACAACATTTATGATTCGTGTGCTTCTCAATAGCTAATTTCACTTCAAATATCTCTCTTCTTGAAAAAGCAACGACACAATCACCTGAACGAACATTTCTAATGTCTCCTAATAACGTCTTGGCTTCAACAACTAAAGGTTTAAATCTTTCATAA
Organism: Logfia minima; assembly: GCA_963921325.1. Classification (NCBI taxonomy): domain Eukaryota; kingdom Viridiplantae; phylum Streptophyta; class Magnoliopsida; order Asterales; family Asteraceae; genus Logfia; species Logfia minima. Next base: position 11,515,429 of record OY992770.1, on the reverse strand, counting down.
TGATTTTCGATCAACTCATCACCGGTTCCTTGACAAATTTTTCGGACAATATCCAACACGCTTGGGTCCCCACATAAGTGTATCTCGTCAGCCTGCAAACCGAGCAAAGCCCGAGTCCATGCATACCCTCTATACAAATCTGACATCATTTGAATCTCGTCAATCACAGCCACCTCATACAACTCATCTGTAGAAACCATTTCAACCGTGCAAGCAGTGTGATTCCCAAAAGGAACATACTTCTTTTCTTGACCCGTAAGTAAACTACAATACACACCTAACGAGTTAACCTTATCAAAAACTTCCATAGCCAAAAGCCGAAGAGGACTGCAATAAATACCCTTTTTTGCTTCCATAAATCTTTGCAAAGCATTATACGTCTTACCACTATTAGTTGGACCACAATGATATATAATCTTACGTTTAATTGCCCTAGCAAATGGAAACCATGTTTCGGGTTTTGTTAAGTCTGCAGACGAAATCATAGCCCTAAATTTCTTAATCTCATCAGGGAACTGTTCCAAACAATACTCAACAAATATAGGAAAAAGAAACCTCTCAGCTTCTATACCGGGACCCAACGATAACAAGTGATCAACGATATCACGGCCACAAGTCTTAAAGACAAAGTTTTGAAATTGATGAGCAGCAGTTGGGAAAAAAGAAGCACTAATGTATATAGCTAAAGCTTGATTTGAAGCCCAACCAGATCTTCTAAAACACCCAAAAATTTCTTTAAGTTCATCCCACTCTTCTAACCCTATTTTTCTCGAATTCGGGCCATCTTTAAGCCTACAATAAAGCTCATCAGGATCAATAGCTCCAACATGTGCAAGTCCAGTGCTTTTTGATTCAGATTCAGATAGTTGATCATTTGTTTTATTATCTTTATTACCATTATCATCACCATGGGTACAATAGAATCTATTGTTAAAATTAAGAACCCTAAAATGTAAACCTAAAAAGGGGGGCTTATTCAATTGGGTTACTTTGGGGTGATTAAAGCAAAAAGATTGGTGGGTTTGTGTCGAATGATTACGGGGTTCATTGGGTAATGAATAAATTTGATTGTAAGATGAAACCGTTAGAAAGATTGAATTGTGAAGAAGAACAAGCGCGGAGAATGCGTTTTGCAGGGTTTGTTGCCATTCATTGAGGAACAATAATAACATTACATTACATATACGAAAATATAAGATATACAATTGTAGAGGGATGGTAGGTTAGCCGGATAATATTTGAAGATGGTGAAATTGGGGGAGAAAAGAGAGGAGATGGAGGAGAAGGAATGGTGGAAACTTTTAGAAGTTAAAACCCTAAAATGGACCGGTTAGCTAAAACCCTATGTAACATTGCAACCCCAAGTCCCGACCCTTTGTAAAACGAAAATTATTAGAGCTTAATTATAATCAAAATATATCTATTTATTTATTGTTTCATGACTCCCATGCAAGATTATAAAGATTTAGACTTTAATAGTAAGATCCTATGATATAAACACATAAAAAATTAAAAATACAATCAGATCATAATATAATTGTTTTTAGATAGGATCGGAGGTAGAATCATACAACGATCCGATCTTAGTCTGAAGTCTCCGCTATTTTTAGGTTTGTTTTTATCAGTTGGACATAATTTATATGGCTCAAAATACAAAACGGTTAATTAGTAGACTAAATAATTACTGCCATAGCTCTGAGATTCATGGGAGAGCAATAGAGGCGATTGAGATTATGAAATCCCTCTTGAAACTTGAATCATTTTTAAGGTGGTTGAAGTTGCAATCTACTAATTCGAGTATGAGCTATATAAAGATATATGACATTAAGATCTCGATTTAATTTTACGGTCTCAATCTTATGCATGCATAATGTAAAAATGATTATAAGTTAGATCTTAGCAATCTTATATGGTTACACGAGTTGAGGCAAATCAATTTTTAATACATTCTATTTATATTTATTATTTTTGTGAAGATTTGTAGAATGCTTAAATTTGAATCAGATATAAGTTTCTTTAAAGAGAAAATGACGTTACAATCTTACATAGAAAAATAGCACCCAAAGAATTTACACCGACTGCTCTCTTTGAAGAATATATTCTTGGTTATTATGTTCGAAAATAAAACAAAACTAATAAAATGATAATAATTTAAATAACATTAATGTTGTAACTCATTTATACTTGGCCAAGACATGTTAAGCATCGCAGAACTTTATAAAGAGAAAAAATAGAAAAAGCATCATATTGTTGTTAACATGTTAAAAATAAACAGAGGATACCCTACATAAATTTTCACTCAAAACTAATGCACTTCAAGTACGGTTGTCAACTATAATGATGACACAAAAAATGTTTGTATTCATTCTTGCTTTGAATTTTACAAAAATAATTTTAAGCATCATCACATGTTCAAGACATCCATATAAACAGGATTTCTGCATAATATATGAAAAATAGCACATACTGCATAGAGCTTACATTTAAGCACATGAAATTTCATAATCCCATACACTTGCAAGCACTTCTTATGTCCCCTTAATTGGCTAGAAATAAGTTAGTTGACTGCAGCATTCATGAAAATTTGGTTGCAGAGTCATTATCAATATCAATCTTACTCCTTAGAGCACAACGAAATTCCAGTTGACTTGTGTGATTTTCTCCCAATTCAAACCATCATAATGCTTAATCTCAACATGGCTTAATGTTCCAGGATCAACACACTTGTAAGTAATTGCTATTCCATCAGGGTTCGACTTAGGTGTATAAAATAATGTTATCCCACAGACCTTACAGAATGTATGTTTTGCTGTATGAGTCCCAAATGTGTAGGTTGTAAGGAACTTTTTCAGAAACTCCCAAAAAGCTCAAATCTTTCAGAAGGTACAATAAAATGAGTGTTTCCTCTCATGGCACAATCTGAGCAATTGCACTGCCAGGCTACAACACTGGCTGGTGATCGAACTCGCCATCTCACATTTCTACAATGGCATCCACCGTTGTGTGTTACCATCTCGGAATTCATGATTACTAAGAGTTTGCAACTATAAAGATGAAGAAGCTAATTAGAAACTAGTTGTTTATACATCATATAATCAAGATATGTGATACTGCATAACAATATGTTGATGGCCTAGCAGTACCGATGTGGCCCACCAAGTGGGTCCAACTTAACTAGTGTCTATGAGTATATTTTTTGTATATATATATATATATATAAAAGATGTAAAATAATAAGATACATGTTCATAGACAATCATGATATAGTAGATAGGAAAATCAAATTCAACTTCTAAGAACTATATCTGAATCTGGTGACCCAAATCACCACATGATAAATTCAGCCTAATTGATGAGCTATTTGATTGATTAGGGTTCCATTCATGTGGTATCCGGATTCAAATCACTTGACACGTCCATCTGATCAATTAAAACCTTAACTGTTAGCAATTTTCAAAGAAATTTTCTGACAACAGTTTTCAGACTATAAGAATTATTATTTTTTCTTGAACAGTATAAAAAAATTTATATTTTGCTAAAAGTAGCTCATCCTAGCCCCAAAAGCTATATTAATTAGATATAATATATGCACAAGTTCCAATCGATCAACACTTATAAAAGTCTAACAAGCAAATAACTAATACAGAATATGATGTTAATTAAACAGATGAAGTTTAACTTTAACTATTGCATAAGATAGCACCAAAAGTAATACTACTTTAAATTAGCATAAAGTTTTAAAAAGTATAAACTGATTAGTGAGTAAGAGAAGAGTTAGTTACCTAAAGAACCAATACAGACTTCTTCCCGGAGACCAATTTTTATCTCAATAAACAAAGTGTTGTGTTAGAAGCAGGGCACGTCAACAAACGATGGCGGCTATACCTTACTAGAATTCTTTATTATGTACTATTTTTATTTTACTATTATTTTACAAATTATGTGGTATAGTCAATAATAATGTTAAAAATTGTTATAACTAAAATCCAAATTTGTTTTTGTAACAGAGAAATTTTAAAGTTAAAACCAAGAAAAAGAGGAAGAACATTATTTGCATGTCACGTAATGACACTTAACTAAAAGTTGTTAGTTTTGGTGATTGTTTAAATTGCAGTCAAAAAAATTTGTTGTTTAGTCAAAATTTTACTTTAATTCACCAAAAAGTAGTACTATTTTTTCCCCCTTAATGATTTTGACAGGATAATTGTCTATTAATACGTACCTAACAACCATTGAAATATTTAATCAACATTAAGATGAAAAATTGAGTTATGTGTTCCAATCATAGTTTGAGAGAGAAGAGTGAAAATCAAATGTTTCTTGAAAGTAGATACACCATGGGTGCAACCAATCTAAGCAACCAACTCTCATTTTTCCACCAAGGGTTCAACCACTTTAACATGATAGCTACTATCAAACTTATTTAAAAGTTTAAACCACTTCACATACCTATATATACCCTGCTCACACAATCTTGTACCTAAACATATCAGAATCCTAGAATTTGAACTCTAGCAAATACAATGACCACCTCACCAACGCCCCATTTTCCCTTTCGAACACCACCACAAAAATACAAAGACCAAGAACCACTTGCTTTAACCGTTGGATTTGGGAATTGTCGAGACTTGGAACGTTGGCACAGTAGAAGGGAGTTTCTCAAGAGCTATAATCTCTCTAGTGGGCGCTCGAGTCTAAAGGAAAAATTGAAGAGGTCTGCCCGAAAGATTGGGCTTAGGGTTTATAGGTTGACACTGGTATGGCCAAGTGTGTTTGTAGTAAGATGTCATGTACCATTTCCATGCATGAAAGTCCAAGCGATTAATCAAGATCATTTGCACAGTGATCGTAGTGTGCTTCTGGACCATGTATCGCATGGTTATGTGCATCATAAGAGTTTCTAGGTTCTAGGTAAATTGTATGTATCAAAGTGTAAAAGTTTCTAGATTTGTAGCCAAACGATATGGTGTTTATTGCGTTACTATGTCACTGTAACTTTGGAAGACATATACTACTATGTTGTGTTACGTATTCTAACTTACACGTTGGAATTTGCCCAAAAATGATAAAGTTTTGTACTACAACTTACTTTGTGTCTTATCCTTTTATAATATATATATATATATATATATATATAATATGATCTATGCTAGACAACAGAAGAAAAATGTGCTCTATTATTTTATTTCTTATGTGATAACCAACTTTTCTAAAGATCATTTCATCGTAGGGTTCTATTTTATTATGATTTTGATCACCACAAAGCAACCACCTGTCTACTCTAAGATGATTAAAATAAATGGGCCCCAAACTTGATGGAAATGACCAAATGGAACTATGGAACTATGGAAGTATCTACAAGGTTGATGGCCTTTCTTCAGCTGGCCCATTGAAATAGTTTTAAAGTTTGAACAACCAGGTGGCCCATTATTATTAAATCGGCATATGACATCTTGTACTCTATGTCTCTATGCATGTTGTGTACTTGTGTTACGGCCCTGTTTATGTTTCTTGTTTCTAATAAAGCTCGGCCTTCAAAAAAGATGAGATCAGAATGAAAAAGATTTTTAGTAAAATGTTATAAGAAAAATGGTTGCCCCCATATGTGTTACAGTTCAGTGTTGTAGTTTGATTTATCAAACGTGATGCGCAAATATCTAACCTATGCTTCAAGTGTTTAATAAATTAAAAGTTTCCACATGTACCTAAAAAATACGAGTTAGTACTAAAATCTTCTCCAAGTTTTTTTACTTTAAGCTAATTTTACAATAACTCAGTAACCCAGCCATAGTTACATTAGAGTATACGGTGGTAACCTTTGATTTACAGTAATTTAAAAGTATTCTAGAATAACAGAACTCTGTGGTTCAAAAAATAGGAGTAAAAACAGTATTCTGAATAGTATTATAGACTTTAAATTTATTTTATTTTAGAAATTCAAATCATTTTAATAAATTGAAACAAATAACAAAAGAAAATCAAATAAAAAAAATACAGTTGTTAAAAAGAAATAATATATATTACAAGTTCTAAAAAATACATAAGCTATTTTAGTTTAGTCAACTTTAATTTTAATGGGTTTGACCCAACTATATTAATAGTCCATTTTAAAAAAATAGCCCACTTTAAATATTAGCCAATTTATAAAAACGAATCCACATTAAAAAATGGGCTCATTTTAAGAAAAGCTCATTTGAAAGAAAACAATAAAAAAGTTTTGAAAGTTTACCTCATACAATAGAAGTTTTTAAAATTAGACCCATACAATAGAAAAAATAGTTAAAGTTTAGCGCATAATAGAACAATTATATCTTAGAAATAAATTGACTATTTGTTTGTTTTATATATTAATTTACTAACTTCTGAACTCGTGTATATACACGGGGTTATTTAAGCCTTTATTATAAGTATGACATTAATAAATTTAATTTTTTGACACAAATATTGAATCTAAGCTTACAATTGAATAATTTAATTTGAGAAAATTTTTATTTTAGTAGAGAAATTTTTGAAAAATTTTGGAGCGAAAAATTGTCATGACTTATGATTTCATATTTTCCTTAATTTTAGCCAATTTGAGAAAATCAAACAATTATATTGATCAATTGAACATTTGATGATATCATTAATCGACTCTTATATTATAGTTAAGATACGGAATATTATGTAAGCATATTTACTTATGTTATAAAAATAATTGTTAGCTGGATTAAAATTTTTGTTGAATAGATAATAAATATTTTACACAGTTAAATATGTAAGTTTAACGATCACGTAACCCTCGTTAATATATATATTGACGATGTTGATTAAACTTTGATTTTTATGTAAGTTTAACAACCATATTAAGGGCAATAATTGACGATTAACGAACCTGTCTTGAATAATGAGTTTTGAATGTTTGATTAGTTTAATTGTTTCCCCGTAATTGTGCCTTATTTATAACCATTTGATAATTGCTAACGTGTCAATTTATAATCATAATATCACTTTTAATAGTAGATTGAAAAATTGAATTGACAGCTTATCGACACGTCAATACTTTTTCAAAAAAATTGAATATTGCCAATAGTAAATTGAAGAACTGAAATTTTCTTAACCTTGCTGTTTATTTAATTTTCATTTTTTTCATTTAATACATAATTGTAAAAAGCTCACTTTTAAACATAAGAATACATTCGATAAAAACACATATAAAAATAAAAATACTATTACATTAGTCATTTTGAATACGGAAATTTGACGAGAAGTTATAAATATGTTTGATAAGAGCATTTCGAAATTAATGATATACTCTAAAAATCGTATAAGATAAGAGTATTTTGAATAAAAATTATGAATTTCTTTATTTATTCTTATATTACCGTTTGAATTTATTTTTTAAAAGTTTTTCTTTTGTTTTGACCTTTGGAATCAAATTGACCACACCCTCTATCTCCTTCCGTCTCCGTTGTATAAGGCTCGAAACCTTCTCACTCTAATGAAAAAGTCCTTTCTTTTCTATCAAAGAGGGACCAAACAATTGAACCATGCCAATGACGTCTTCTTAGAGATGTGGAAGATGGAGCAAACAACGTTTTCATTGACAGCGGTCTAATAAGTGCTCTCTAAAAACATCATGATGTTTTGATAACCGTGTCTATTTCTTATGACCATACATTTTAATTTAAGTAACGACAAATGTGCTTATTAGTAATGATGATAAAAAAAATTTAGTACGTGACTTCTAATCCATCAATACAACTTTTGGAACACGTCACTTTTTACATGTCGGCAACTTCATAAAACTTCCAAGTTTTGTAACATCAAAATAAAAAAAATAAAAAAAATGGGTTAGGGAATTTTTCTTTTGACAAACTAATCACAGTCTATAATAGCCTTTAACCCAAGCACAAAACCAGAGAAGTTACATGTGATATGGGTTGACGTAGCCCGAAAGAAAATCGATAAATAAACCCATTACCCTGGTGGCCTGGTGGGCCAGGCTTAGCTGTAAACATATATAGACCCATTCCCATCAGCCCATACCAGGGTCTTTAAATGTGTGGCAATTTCGCGCCTGCCTATCTATGTAGCTAGCTGGGACCAAAGATGGTGCACGGCCAGCTTGCGTCCTACTTGACCATCTTCCTACTTGGATCATATATAGAGTGTTAGATATTTAGACAACTTTTGTTAAGAACTGTCACTTCCTATAGTCAAATACGCGTGTCGTTATGATAATGTCAATTGGAAATTAAATGGACAAAATTTAAACCTATATTTCTGTTTCCAATCAAAGCAGAAACCAAATTAATGTCCGCACTCTCTTTTTTGAGATACTAAACTAACCACTAATAGAGTTTGTGGATCAAGTTGAGCCTAAGTGCAATTAATAAATAATAGATAATAATTGATTATCATATTAATCACGTTAACTTGAAATCATGCGAAATACTTACAAGAAAACTGGACTTGGTGGTGAAATATAATCCGTCAATCTCATCACATCAAATGATATTGAGTACAATCGTAATGTTTCAAACGTGTGTAAAACTTAATGGCTTTACTTTTTATAATAAACATTAATTTATTTATTTTTTAATATATTTTATACAAAGATGACTTATGTGTTGTTGACTACACATTAATTAGATGCATCATAGTTTAAAAATAAATTATATAGTTGCATATTTAACCTTTAACTATTCTAAAAACACACAATCAATTCATCATTTGTTCCTTGTTGCATGCAAGCATTCGAGTAGTTTGATGTTTCCCCACATTTTTATTATATCATAAGTTGATGAATTAGGTGCAAACGACGACTTTTTATTTGGTTCATATTAGTGGTAAGGTTCTGATCTATCAGTATATGGGTATCATATATATTAATCAAAGGATTGTGCACTTGAGACATTGTATGTAATATGTAATCGTATATAAACGATCGGTGAATATGCGAGTGTTTAGAGTTCTACAAAAAAAATTATCCATAGGTATATAGTATAAGAAGGATTAAGATCGAGAACCTTAATATTGTAGTGAATCAGAGAACCCTCTCAATTACATCAACTATTTGATATCACAAGTTGAAAAATGCTAGACAAAAAATTACAAACAAACTTCTATAATAAAATACTACATGGAACAATGGATTTGTGGTAAGTTTTGGATCTGGTGCTACATGATGTGTATCAACAATACTTGTGCTTTAATTCTGATTGCAACAATTAACTGGACCCACCACCAACATCTGAATTCGTGACCAACAAATTAGTATGTCTCGTGAACACTTGTCAAGTTATCTCATGTACAAACAAGTGAAGAGTGAGACATGTATAATAAGGGTATCAATATATAATATAGCTTTGATTCCTAATCAGTTTCAACTACTAATTAACAACCATAATCCTTTATATAACTTCAGTTTCGTCATCAAGTTGATTGTTATATATATATATATCTAACAAAATATACATAATACATAGTAAAAAAAGTATAGAAAAAAAAAATTCATAGGGTTTGATACTGAGCAATAGTAAATTACCAACACCAATTTAATGTCATTTTAAGCAATATAAATTATTTAAATGTTTATAATCGTCTAAATGTAAGATCAATTGGGTTCGATGTTGGAACTGTACTTACTTATTTCATTTAAGATTTAAGATTCCCATTGTAATGAAAGTTTTTATTATGTATCGAATATTTTCAAGTTTATTCATGCAACAAAGAAAACATGTATTTTTGTGCATTCACTCCTTATTTCTCCAATGGGAATAGTAAGAAAACTAAAAAAATAGGCGTATAATTCCGGAAAAGTAGGAGAAGAGTCACAATAGCTATCATATTCTAATAATGAATTCTTAATATCATTATGCGAAGTAAAAAATTAGTGATATATTTCCTATTTTTATCTCCATGTGTCATGTCGTAGTTTAGAATGAATTGAACTCCACATCACTCCATGTCCTGCATCATGTGATAGGTGACCTACAAGTGTAAGTAGTAGTTTCACTATTAAGGTTTACATGACATAGATATATATCATCGTAGGTTGTAGCTTGTAACAACAATGTCATGCATCACCAATCCATCGTGTTCCTTATAATTCACGTTATTCCATTTTAGCTTATACTTTTCGGAGAAAATTCAAAACGGCACTTTTTTAAATTTTCTCTTCCAAAAATGAATAGTTCAAAGCTACTCGAATATTAAGATTGTGTTTAATTAAAAGTTATTATTTTCACTTTTTTCATTTCAATATGTGTAGAGATTGTAAATTGTTTTGTGTAAGTAGAAATCAATGAAAATTTAGAGAGAACGTGTTTGAATTGGGGTTATTATGATTGAAATCTAATCTGAGATCGTTTTGCAAAATTAAAATCGTAATATATGATTGAGATCTTAATTAAAATACTTTAATCTCTTACATATGTGTTAGTGTATATAAAAGACTAAATTTATGACAAATTAGTGAAATTTATTACATATAAACATTATAACAATAATGTAACATTTAGGGATTAAAATTTCTAAAAAATATAGATTTTTAAATATCAAACTATTGAATTTGAAAAATTAATAAAACGCTTAGTTTCTTAGCTTTTTGTATGAAAAAGATATTAAAATTCTTTATTTTTCAAACTTCTAAATTCAATCAAAGTAATATAGGATCATATCTAAATAGCATGTCATATGCTTAGAATTCAGGTTCTAAGCATATCATATACCTTTTTAGATCAAATAGAAGGTCAGATTATTTTCGTTAATTAAAATCGTAAAATTTTAAGATTGCAACGTATATCTCAACAATTGTTGTTCAAATATAACATATGAAATTTTCATTTTTTAGAATTTGAATGTAGGAAATCACATTTATTTTATAGAAAAAGAAAAAGGATTCCTCTTTTCTCAAAGCATCTCCAATGTACGCACTATTTTACTGCACCAAATTGCACCGTTTTAGTGCAAAAAGATAATTTTTTGAGAATTTTTGCACTAAAAAAATTCAAAAATATAAATGAAAGTTTTATAAAAATATTGAAGTTTCTTTAATAAATAAGATAGCAAACATTCTATTTAGTAATTATAAATTTATTAATCACAAATTTATAATTAATCATCATATCAATACATCGTAATTGTCATATATATTATTACTAGCTTTTTAAACCCGTGGGTACACACGGGCTGTTTAAATTTTTTGAAAGTTCATTAATAAATTATACTTTTTTCCACAAAGTGATAAATTTACCATGTATAAATCTTAGTTTTGCTAATGAATTATTGCATTAATCTTTTATTAGTATAACGACATGTTTGATTCACATAATTCGAAGGAATTGAGTGGAATTAGATCGAATTTGAATTCCATTATTTGATTAATATGTTTGATTCAAAATCAAAAGGAATTAAAATTGATGAAATTCTTCTAAATTCTCTTAATCAAATGAATTCATACAATACATGAAATAGATTTTTTAAATATTGATAACGATATGTTATTTCTGTCAAGAGTTATATAATTAAAAACGTTTGGGGCTGTAATTTTGAATAGAACGAAATAAAAAGACTTAATTGACAATAATTTAAAATCAAATGATGATGTCATCAAATACCTACTTTTACTCAATTTAACAAAATTAAATAATTTTATTGGCAAATTGAATATTTTGATGATGTTATCATCCATTTCCTATATTATATATTTAAGATAAGATTTAATGTAAATAGTGTTTAGTGTTGCACCATATTTGGTGCAACTCTATTTGTCATTATACTAAAATAGTGTAATGTTTAGTACAAACTTTGAATCACATTTTTTCACTTTTACACTATTTTAATGCCAAAATGTACTTTAATGATAATATTGAAAATGGTTTTGGAAATCTTTTTTTAAAACAAAAACTTGAACACATTTTCTAATTTACAGTGTTTCTTTAGAAAGATAGTTTTGAAAAACATGAGAAGACTTTTATAAGTAATGCAAGTGGCCTATTTCCAGATTGATTCGTTAAGGTATACGTGTTCGACGTAGAAACTTATATTATCGGAATTGATTACCGAAACAGTTATCTGATCGTGTTTGAAATTCGATCTTTTTTTAAAGATTAGATGCACGGCATATGATTAATTCAACAAAGAATGTAATTCGCGCTTGGCTGCGAAATTATTAGATAAAAGTTTTAGTAACATTAAATGTACAATAAAAATAGTAAGAGAATAAAAATTATGAGTTCTGGATTCGGATCACCAAGGTATATATTATTCTATTCTTTTGATTTATACAGGCTAAAAAATAACTTTTCAAACTTATGAATTATATTTATAATAAGTTATAACAAAGGGAAAATTATCATTAAAAACATATGATATGTCACGATAATTGCTAAAGAAAACATGAAATAATCTTATACAATAAAATGGTTTTATATTTTATTTTTCATAATAAAACATTACATGTTCCAATTTTATAAAATAAAATGATTAAATGTTATATTTAACGTTTTTTTTAGCTCTAGCCCGACGAACTTTATTTTTTTAATAAAATTGAACATGTAACTCTTTTATTTTTCACAATCTATTATATTTCTTTTATCGATTATTTTAATATATTATAAATTGTATTTGTATATGTTTATAAAATTACATTAATTTATTTAAATAAAAGCAATTCATAGCTGAAAAATAAGAGTTTTAAAAATCATAGTTGATTTTTCATAATTAATTTTAATTAATGGATCATATTAATTATAATTTAAAGAATCATTTTAAATTTTAAAAAAAGAACATAAAAAAGAAAATAAATTTATGCAAAAAAAGAAAAGAAAAAAGAAGCTAATCTAATCGAATTCTACGTTAGCAAAGAATTGTAATAAAAACACAATATAAAAATTGAATTGTACACCAAAAGAAACATAAAGTAAAAGAAAATGTAAAATGTAGTCGGGTTCGAACAAACTTGGCTAGCAAACCAATATAGAAAAGATGAGGGAGGGGTTATTGTAGTTTTGTTTGTTATGGTAGAAATGGTAAAAATGAGTATTTTTAGTTTTAATTTCAACATATTTATTGCAAAAAACATAAGACCAAAATTTTTATAATTTTATTCTTTATAATATAAGATTCTTTTTTTTAAATATATATATTATGTAAAATTTAAATTTGTGTATCACAACTTTTATAACTTTTAACCGTGATACACATAAAAAATTTATAGTGTGTATCATATTCTTTTTAAAAACTTTTTATCACATATTAAAGAAGCTAGGATTCTAATAATTTTAATATAATTTTTTTATAAGAAAATTAGTTAATCTTAAAATTAATAACAAAAATATTTAATTGTATTATTCTTATTATTATCGTAACAAATTAAACTATTTCAACCTTCTATATATGTATAATTAAAAAGCAAATAAAAACATCGAAAGAGCAAAACGAATTCATTTTGAGGGCTAAAAAATCACATAAACAAACATCCTCAACAAATGAAAAGTAAGGATCCTGAACATTTTAGGACAATTTACGTTATCTACTTATCTACCACTCACTTTTAGATTTATTTAACGATTGAGACCCTCCTTATAATTGATTTATTAATATTAATTAAAAGGTACTTTTATCGACATTCTGTTGTATTTTTAATTAATTAATTAACTACTAACAAACTTTAGAACTTTTAATTGAATTATAATAGAAAGACTAGATAGAATATTCCCCATTGAGAATTACCTTTTTTATCATGCATGTAATGCAAGTCCTCAAAAACTGGTGACTTGTGTCATGACCATGAGTCATGAAAGCATACCTGGTGGGTTTACATAATTACATGTCACCCGCGTTTTTCACCAACAACACTGAACCTTGGTGTTCTTCACTTCCTGTCGGTGTTTTCGTCGATATCCTTGCCTGAAGTCCTTAGCTGAACGTTGTATTCTGCATTTTTCTTTTGCTTTCGTTTTGTAAATCAGTAAGATAGATGGAAAAGAAAAAGGAAGCTTCCATTTATTTATTTTTTTCCTCCATTTGCTGGGAAAAAAAGATTTTCTTGTGGGAAAGAAGAAGACTGAAAATGCCCTAAATATTTTGAGGTTATTTTTCATTTGTGCTTTATTTTTAATTTTGATAACATATTTAGTAGGCTAAGTTAAATTTTTTAATGAGATGAATTTATATAAATGTTATATCATTTTTATTTTATTGATTTATTTTGTTTTAATTAATTTATTGTGTTATTTATTTGATTTAAATTTAATTGAATTTGTAAAATGAAAAAAACAATAACACTGAAAACTCAATGTTAATTAGGGGTGAGCATCTGTATGGAATTCTAGTTCCCATACCGGAATCTTACCGAATCTGTACCAATTGATTTCCAACTATTCGATATTCGGTACTCACTTTCCGACCAAAAAGAGAACCGGTACTTTTGGTTCGGTACTGATATTTTCTCACTTTCTCGTTTTGGTACCATACCCGAAATATATACATTTTCCTTTGTTATTGGTCATTTTGTTATTTCTATATTATATTTAATAAATTCGAAAAAAAAATATTAGTGAATAAAACATTATTTCCATGATCACATTATATGTGCTTTTTGACATAAAAACTTCACGTTTTAGCACCCTAAAAAAAATGAATTCTAAACGTATTGCTTAGTAATACATAGCTAAGGCTCGTGACTTTGTATCATTATAAAATCACGTAACATGGTACAAAAAAATATATTTTTATATATATACGTTTTTCTTTTTCATTGTTCTACTATGTTAAATTATGAACTTTATTTATTTGAGATACATCGATATTTATTGTCTTCAATTTTTATCGAATATATAATATGTACATAAGGGTTCACTCATATACGTATTAGTTATTCTTTTTTATTATATTGTTGGTACCAAATCGGGTACGGTACCACTTTTACCGCCCCAGTAATACAACCGTATTGATATCATACTACTTCAAGTAGTCCGATATTCGTTACACACTTTAAGACCAAAAAGTAAACTAGTACCAACCGGTACCGTCCCGAACTCATCCCTAATACTAACTAATGATTCAATTCTCAATCTCATTGTTTTTCAAAATACCGAAAAAACACTAGTTTGAGTCATCAACTTTTTGTACTCTAATTACCTTCCATGGACTTTTGTATATGAGATAGGTTTTTTTGTTTAAATAAATGTGATTTTTAAGTTAATTCATAATGTCAGAATAGATTAATTGAACTCGTTTAGGTATTTAGCAACAACAGAAAAAAGTATGCAGACGGAAAACAATATTATCACACTATTTGTAATAAGTATTCAGAAAATAGATTTATTAAAAATACAATTACATAAAAGATCGATGAATACTTTATTTAAGATCTTATGGTTGTATCGTATGTACCCACATTTGTAGTGGTGGTGTATGATGATGAACAGGTTGCCACCAAGTCAAAAAGTACGGTCCAACTTTTAAATCTAAATACATGGCCACAAATTAAACATATCATATATAATGTAAACATCTACTTTTTGTTTTTCTTTGCATATCTTGTGTAAAGTATTCTACTAAAAATGTATGGTAATGCAAAATTGCAAACAAACCGGCTAATGAAATGGTACTATCCAAATAATTGGTAATAACATTTATATTTAATATTCATGCATGCATATATCAGATAACAGACCTACTAACACTTGAAATTCTAACAAAAAAGTAACCGATATATGCACTTCTTTCGATAATTGTACATAACTTGTGTCATAGTTTGTAACTTAATTTGTCGTCCAAAATTAATATAGTTACTATATTATTCATATTCTTTTGTTAAATATACAGTAATAGTAATAGTAATTCAAAGAGCGAATAAATCATATATATGAAGTTTGTATGAACTAAGATATGTTGTCTACAATTCAACCACCACCAAGTACTATACGAATACTATATATATGCACCTTACACATTGGTCTAAATTTGCTGGTTAGGAAACATGCATAATATATGTACGTATATGCAAATATATATGTATATATATATAATATTTTATATAAAAAAATTAATTGGACAAAAAGCAAAATAAATACTTTTTCTTTATTCTTGAAATTTTCTTAAATTAGAAGAAAAGATCTGATATCGACAGCTGTGTTTCCTTCGTTGGTTCTCACTCTCCACCTGACACGCCTAAAAAAATCGAACAGAGCATTGTAAACACACTTTAATTATCTTTACTTTGAACAACCATATGTCCTTTTAAAATCATTTAATTAGAATATATACTTAATTTTCACTTTTAAATTATGTACTGTTTTATATTTGTATAGAAGAAAAGAAACGAAATCAGGCTCATTTCATATCCGAGAGTACAAAGAGTAGTTTAATATAGTAGCACAAACACACAATACACAAGTGTATTCCTAATTTAAGCCTATATAGGCAAAAGCTCGCGTACATAAACTCGCACTCTAGTTCCCTTATCGGTCCTAACCCGAACTACTAGCACGAAATTTGAACCCCTTTTATCTTGAGTTTAAACGTCGATCATTATCTCCTTCTTTTGATCTAAAAACATTTGTTCAAAAGCAAGTTCATCATCATGAAATGAAACGTCCCAAATTGCAGTCATCCATATACATGTGATAAAAATATATAGTCCAAAGACATACAATTATATATACATAAATAAGATCTATCTAGCTAACAACCTTCAACATAAGAAATTTCTAAATTACGTAAAACCGTATTTACTACGATTCATCGATATCTAATCCGAGAACATAAACAAAAGTTGACATATTATTCAACTAGATCATATCGTGATCTTCTTTTAGCTTTACATTCCGCTATACATTGTAACATCCTAAACAACACTTGAAGTGCATGTAATATATTTCAAAGATAACGGTAAATCTTTGAGTATTTCATGAAATGTACAATGTGAAGACAACTTTTTTAAATAATTTATTTGTAGTGGTAATATGTACTTTATGAGAACAATATTACACGCTTTCTTTCGGCAAAGAAGATGACCCAACTCTATTGTTATGCCCATATTAAATAACACACTACTATATGTTTGGTTCATAAGTATAACAGTTTCAAATATTGTGCTAAACGACAACCCAAGATAACGACGTTATACATTCTAAAAATTAAATTATATATATAAAAAACCAAAAATTATAATTATACTTGCAATAAAAACAAAAGAGAGAACTTTTTATACCATTATACCAACATAAAAGAATAAAAACACAGCATGACTGGATTTCAAGCAAAGCCCAACCACCCAACTATCTATTTATAAATCTTTCATCAAAAAAATAAATTAAAAACGCGGTTTTGGTTTCCTTCTTTCTGTTCTTTTCCATCTCCTGTCCCCCTTTCACTTTCAAATTTTAGTTATATATAAACCTCATTCATTCTCATTTCAAACCAACCAAATTTCATTTCATAATAAATCATCAACACTTCAACAAAAACATATTGTCTCAATAATCAACCATGGCTACATCTTCATCCAATTGTTTTATCATCTTCTTGTTCATATTCTTCAACTCTATTTCTTATTCCATACAAAACAATTCACTTTCATTCTCACTTACATACCTTCCACTTTCTCATCGATCCGCAGCTTCTAAAATTCGATCTAGTTCAATACAACCATCATCATTGGGTGCTAATCATAGGTTATCTTTCAAGTATTCAATGGCTCTAGTGGTCTCTCTACCAGTAGGGACCCCACCTCAAGCGCAACAAATGGTTCTTGACACTGGGAGCCAACTATCATGGATTCAATGTCACAACAAAACGCCTACAACGTCGTTTGATCCTTCTCGTTCATCTTCTTTTTCTATCCTTCCCTGTAACCATCCTATTTGTAAACCACGAGTACCCGATTTTACTCTCCCAACTAATTGTGACCAAAATCGGTTATGTCACTACTCTTATTTCTATGCGGATGGTACTTTGGCGGAAGGGAATTTGGTCAGAGAAAAAGTCACTTTTTCTCGTTCTCAAAGTACCCCTCCTGTGGCTCTCGGATGTGCTGCTGCATCCGATGAGGCTGAGGGTATTTTGGGAATGAATCTCGGACGGTTGTCCTTTGCTTCACAAGCTAGAATATCTAAATTTTCTTATTGTACCCCCACGCGTCAAAATAATGCAAGGGTAAAACCTAGTGGGGCTTTTTACCTCGGTCAAAATCCAAATTCAGGGACGTTTAAATACATTGACATTTTGACTTTTCCAAAAAGTCAACACTCCCCGAATTTTGACGCTTATGCTTACACTGTTGGCATGGAAGGGATCAGGATTGGTGGAAAAAGGTTGACCATACCACGAACTGCGTTTAGACCGGACGCTAGTGGATCCGGTCAAACAATGATTGACTCAGGCACTGAGTATACATACTTAGTGGACGAGGCGTATAACAAAATTCGTGAAGAAATTCTAAAAACCGCGGGGTCGAAAATAAAAAAGGGGTACGTTTATCGTGATTCGTTGGATTTGTGCTTCAATGGAAATTCTATGGAGATCGGACGGTTGATAGGGAACATGGTATTTGAGTTTGAAAAGGGTGTGGAAATTGTGATTGGAAAAGAAAGGATATTAGATGATGTGGGCCGTGGGATCAGCTGCTTGGGGATCGGACGGTCAGAAAGACTAGGGGTTCCAAGTAATATTATAGGAAATTTTCATCAACAAAATCAATGGGTAGAATTTGATATCATGAAACGAAGAGTAGGGTTTGGTACAGCCGATTGTAGTAAATCAGTGTAAGTATGGTTGGTGAAAATGTGGTAAATATGGTTAAATTGTACAAGTCCTTATAGGGTGTCTTAAATACTATATACAATCCAGTGTGTGCATTGTTTAGTGTACTTTTTGTATAAACACAAGTAATGAAAATGAAGTGTTACTTTTGCTTTTTAGATTCATTCCAAAAACTGAATTAGCAACGGTTAGTGGTATATTTGTCTAATACTGATTTTGAGCATATTAAAAAATTTGCATAAATAAAAATAAAATAGTGTGGTAGTGAGCATATTAAACTTCTATTTCTAGACATTATGATACTTCTTTCAACTAGAAAACTTTGAACTAAATTACCTATAGCCTTTTCTGGTTTATAATTCAATTTCTTTAGTAAAACTCAACTTACAGTTTTTGGATTTATTATATATAAGGCTGTATTGGTGTCTTTTATGAAATAGCGAAACTACTATATATCGCTATATACAATTATTATTATTATTTTAATAGATTACAAAATACATATTTATGAACCTATCCAAACTTTCAGTACATTCAAATCCAAACAAGTATCTACTTGACAAGTGGAAAACTTATTAATCATTGAAGGTCCACTTTAAATTAGCTTAAAATTTCATTAACTTCGGTGCATATTTTAACCAATAAGGCACTTTATCATGAGATAAGATCTAATATTTGTTTTGTTGTATTTTTCTAGTATAGTGAATGATAATCATGATCATTCTTATAATTATCAGAAATATGTTTACATATATTCAAACTAAAAACTAAAAACCTTGCTACAAATACATGTTGATTTTCGACATGTTGATGACATGTTGATTTTCGACACAAATCCGAAATAAGTCAAGTTGATTAAGAAAATTTTGTCATCAAAGTTCTCCATTTAACAGGTATACCACTAATCATAGTACACATCATTGATAAGCTATAATGCGGGTGCTTAAGTATTTGAAGAAAACTGTGGATTATAGTTTGCACTACATGGGATATCCTTTGGTATTAGAAGGATATTGTGATATGAGTTGGATCACTAATACAGAAGATCATTTACTAGTTGATGGGTATTCTTGCTTGGGAGAGTTGTCATTTCATGGGTTTCCAATAAGCAAACTTGCATAACATACTCGACTATGGAATATGAGTTCGTGGCATTAATTGCTGTTGGTAAGGAAGCGGAATGGCTAAGGAACTTGATTTATGAGATTCCATTGTGGCCTAAACCTATATCACCCCGATTATTGAATATTTTGACATATGTAATGTACTAAGGTGGAAATTCAATCTGCGTGACATTTTCGTTTATGCATAAGTGTTTATGTTTCATTATTTTATGCAAAAGGCATTGCACTAAAATGGGGAAGGAATGTTGTATATTTTAGTACATTGACGGATTAGTGGACACAAGTTAGATGATGTGAAGTGCATACCCGACTAATTTACTACATTTTGGCTCAACCAAAATTGTGGGGTCATAGAGACCGCGCCTCCTTGTGGGGTCCTAGGAAAAACACTCATAGTGGGGCTCAAGAGGCAAAGCACCTAGCTGCGGTCCCGTTGAAAGGTCAACAGGTAACGCCAATTGATTAACAAATTTTAATGCATATGATCAAACTTCCGATTTTGTTACAAAAACGGAATCAATTCTCTGAGTTTTATCCCAAAGTAAATTTTATAACTTTGAATATCAATTTGGTTCGAAATATTATTTTTAAAATATATATTATTACAAGCTTATAAAAAATTATCCAAAATCATGTACTCTATTCTTATTAACCAACACATTTGACACGCACATAAATAGAGATATATATATATGTATGAAAGAAAATTATACCGATAAAGAAAGAGATATAGTAAAGAGAAATTGAAAAAATGAAGCCGTTAAAGGGTCAAAATGCGAATTTTCAAGCAAACTTCTGTTTTGTTTGTGAGATTCAAGACAGGGAGTGGACCCCGCATAGTTAATTCCATAACTAGAAGATGGTAATACTCATAAAGGATGTTTTAAAGACTGTGGACCAACCTAAAAAGATATTAGTGATTAAAGGTACAAACTCCAATTTGGCTTAAACTTCAGTGTCACTTTTATGAAAATCTAACAAAATTCATGGACCACACGTTCTGTTTTGTTATTCATCTTCTAAAATTAAATTACTTTTTATTAAGTGTAACATGTACTTTTTACTTATTGTGTGTGGAGTAATAAACAAAGGAGCTGATGTAAAAGAAAGCTGTACAAAAATAATTGATTCTATACGATGAGGTTGGTAATGGTATTAATAAATATCTTGCCGTTTCAAATAAATAAAAAACAGCAATAATAATAATTGTTATATATAGTTGTAGTTATACTAATAAATTAAAAGTAGAGTAAATTGGAAGATAGAGTAATTGTAGCTACCAAGACATCATCCTTTAATATCTTTGGTAATTACATGTACACATTGATTAATGATTATGGCATAGGTCTATGGTGTTTGCAAATATATGTAAGTCACATGCATGCATACAGTTTAGTTTTCAAGAAGAATCCAAAAAGACATTAAAATCATTAATTTGTTCTTTGAAAACTACACCCCATATATAGGAGCTTCCATGAATGACAACTTTGTTGTTGCACTTCAAACTTCATGTGCAATTTATAATGGGGAGAAGAAAACTTATAATGTAGTATATTTAAACATGTCTATTAAGTTTCTTGAATAAATGGTCATAATTGTAATCTTGTCACTTACATAACATGCACTACGTAGTATTTATTTAGCTTTGTTGGCATACCTACCTAAAAGAAGCCAATTGAATACTTCAATTAAGTTCAATCTAAAACTTAATAACTATCCGGCTTAGAATCAGATATTTTGTCTTAAACCTTAGTAGTACAAGTATACAACTTTATACGTACGTGGCGTTTTTCATCATTTCGGAAAGGCTTACTCGATTTTTTATGAAAAAAATAAGAACAAAAATATCGATACTTTGTTACAAAGTCGATTTCGATCGTTGTGGATGTACCGTGGTTGATGTTGGTTTTTAAGTCCTTATCTGGTTATGTATTTGTGTCATGATTAAAAACTTGTTTGTAAATGTACATGTTCTTGTAGAAAAAAAGTGTTATTTCATACTTAACATGTGATTCAATACGGTTTTATTAGAAATAAAGATAAAGAATATTCAAACGAATGTCAAGTGGTCTTGGCTTTCACGAGAAATTGAAGATTTGTTTTTGGTGATCGAAATGATATAATAAAAAGTAAAAGAAGAAAGTTGAAAAACAAATAAAGTGGGGTTGTCTCGTGAACATGTCGAATGAAACATAGGTTCCTCGTGTCGACTATCTTTTGGTTTGTACGTGGTATCAAATGTGTCATTTTCTCAGGTGATACATAATTATGTCATCCTTTTTCATATCCAACCGTTTTATAACATCCTCTTTTTTTACAAAAAGTCGCACTAATTTTCATTTTTTTTAGTTAATTATTCAAAAGTATATGCTTCTATAGATTCGCCTGTTTTTTCTGTGAAGAATCGCATTGTTGATAAATTTAGAACGTTTCTTTGTACATATGATTTAAAGATATCTCTAACATATGATGAAAAACAAATAGTGTAATCCTCACAGAGCGAAACGTGAACAAACATCGGTATCGGTGACTAATCTAGAGGCGAACTACAGAGAAAGAAAAGAAGATCAAAAATTAAAAACTTATGGTCATCAGATTGTACATTCCATTTCGCTGTCACAAAAGTTCGAGTGTTGTTTATTGTGTACGTGTTTTAACTGTCTAATCGATCGTGAACTATCATGTTGAATGAGAAGGAAGTTGCTGACATTGATTGGTGAATAGGATATAAAGTAAGATCACTAATTTGCATGTCGGCCGAAAGTAAGTGTTGATGATGCATGAGAATAATATGTAAAAACTTCTCAACGGAAAGCGTCTTGTGAATTGTGAAACTATCGAATTTGATGGTGACTTTTGTTATAAATATAAATATATACTCTTAATTTAATCAACGATACGTTAGTTGACCAATGAGGCAATAACCAAGTAGCCTATGTTGGTGCTTTCCTGCTTAGCTCTAATAGGATGTTTTGAAGAATTAAGACATTAAAAGGTTGATTTAAACAGATGTTAATACATATTGACTGGTATTATGATAACACCCAACTGATGAATTGATATGTGTTTTCAGAAGTATAGACTTGAAAATATTGTATGTTCCCAGGTCAGATGATAAAACCGATCAATCAAATTGTAACTTTGATCGGTTCAGTTTGGTTCTTAAAATTATTTGAATAGTTTAAATTCACTTTTTTTTTTTAATTATTTGAGTGAAGCGAGTGGGAGAAGGTGACACAAAGTGATCATGGATCACTTTGATGTGATCACTCTACTCCTTTGAGTGGTAGCTACCTTTTTTAATTTTGTGTGTGTATTACTAATTTATAAAGGTAAAAATTGTTTAAATGAGTGTCAATGTGATTTTAGTGTGGAAATGATTTGATATCGAGGTGACAACCTTTTTGAGTAATCATTCCCTTTGCTCTCGTAAGTTTGACAAATATCGGACTTCCAAAACTAAAGGTACAACCGTACACCATTAGATGAGCGAGACTAAATGTGACCAGAAGAGAAGCAGGAGCATCAGAGACGAATGTTAGATGTTGGGCTCTTCATCTGCTCTTATTTCTACACACCGTTTGGTTCCCATTTATATTATTAAAACATAAATACAATTTGTTGGAATATTTCTACAAATTTGTTGGAAAATATGACATGGCATCGGATATCAAACCAAGATATTTTAGTTCGTTAAATAATGAGATTGCTTCTTCAGTGTACGCATGTCTACAGATTTCTCTCATTCGTCATCATGGCTAGAGAAACACCAATCTGAAGGTGTTTATGCAAGGCTGCACATAATAGATAAAAGGGAGCAATTAGAAACAGAACAAAATTAATACAAGAAACTAGTTAGTAAGATGTCTTTATAAAAAGATATAGTTAACATTAAAGAGCACGACTAGTATAAATATAATGCCTACCATGTGGCTTGAGAAGTCTGACACTCGTGCTCCCAGTTATGCGATTCACAACACCATGAAAACCTTGAGAATATCAACAATTGATGATGCTGTCCTCAACCCGAGTAGATAAATAAAAGATTTACAGTCAAATTAAATACCAAAGGTCAGTATAATCTTCTAGAGCAGAACCAAAAACAAGACAATAACATGTTAGCACAGGAAATAACAAGATACACAAACAACTGCGTTTAAAAATCTAATAACATCCGTAGAATTGAATTGTATACCAACTGGCTGATATCAACAATTTTAAACTATTAGTTCCATCAGACACATGCTTATAATATAAATGTAAAAGGCAAAAAGATATTGTATAACCAAACAAGTTATTTTAAGCCACACTTACAAAAATCATAGATATCATAATGTACCCATGAATGAAGGCCAATAGGCCATAACTTGAACAGCGAGATCACTATCTTCACTTACAAGTAGCAGAAACTATATATACAGGACATGACCAAAGATCTTGGTAATGTAAACTGCTACTGTATGAATCGAGATGAATACAAAAGATACAAATCCTATACAAAAGTTTAGTGCATAATGCCTGCATACTCCATCAATACACACACACACAAATATAAAAATAAAAAAGAGCATACAAAGTTAAATATATAACAATCCAACCAACTTCACTACTGTAACTACAGTGTACACCAAAAACAATTAGCTTTGAAACAGAAAAAATCAACAACGCACATCAGCAACAAGAACTTAGGAGATGGAGATTGTATATCTAACTCTCAGCCGTATTTATGTCCTTTACTTATTAAAGAAATCCTGGTTCTTTGATGGATTTGAAATACCTCACTGATATCGCTTAAGATATCAATACTTTAGGAAGCAATATTGACCTCATATAATCCGATTTGGATAGAAAAGGCCACAATATAGGTACTTAATAGATTCGTTTATGCTGTTCAGCTCAAAGATATGGACTGAAGACGATTGTAGCAGAAAACAGTGAAAAGACCAAGCCAAACGAACATTTTTTAAGACACATAAGTCGTGGGTGTGACACAAACCACACCCTTCCACAAACAATCGGAAAAGAGCAGAAAGTTAAAGATCTTAAGGAATTTTGTTGCACCCTGGACGCAACCCTGTTGCAGCTTGCAACGATGACGCAACCTGCGACTCACGTGCGACATTCCCATGACAAGACCTCAAAAATTGGCAGAAGATTGAATATTTGACAAGTTTCTGTTACACCCTGGTCGCATTCGTAACACCCACCTGCAACAATTCCCCTGTTCGCCACCTTCGAGCTTGCAACCTTGCTTTGTCCCATACAAGATTAACCTGTTCCTGTACAAATAGATTTAAAATGCCATATCTGATTTCTACCAATATGTGAAAAGAATGAAGCTCAATTTGGCACCTCTTCGACAAAAAAGGGTTCTACCGATGGTTATCGTTTGTTGAGTTTATTAATGAAATGGCAGACTACAAAAAAGATCTCCAAAGATTCAAGTTTATCCCCGAGCAGTTTCATAAAGTAAACACCCAGTAAATTTCATCACATTCCTTACTAAATCAGCTGGAGATGAATGCATGTAAGTATTAACTATATTTAAGAGTGTTCTCAGTCAATACATATTTATGCATTTTGCCAAAAAGGTACAAAAGAATACTACTACATAATAACAAAGGGCGTAGGAAGCACAGAACAAACAGAAATGTTATATAACAGCACAGGAAAAGTAAGTTTAAGTCAATACATACCTAAAAAGGTAAGAAGCAATTGCACAACATACCATGTGGGCAAGTGGTCCAACCCAATGTACCAAGTTTTTCTAACAAATTGCATCGGTCAATTTCAAAAGGCAACACTGATGAAGACTTGGCCCAGACTCAGGTCCATGAACTATACGATGATTTCAAATGCCATTATCCAGGTTGTAAATTCATTGTGTACTTACAGCTGTTTCCCAACTCAAATTTTGTCTAATGAACAGTCAAATAGAAAGATACTACATAACCCTTTAGAGTGAGTGATCATCTCTTCTGATGATGTTTAATGCTTAGAGTAGACCCTTCTACCAGTGACGTATAAGAAGCATAATCATAATCATAAATAAGTCCCTTTTCACTACGTAACTTCTCAAAAGTTTCACGGTCTCCATACTTACAGTGACTTTCCAATAGGATATTATAGGTAATGTCATCTGGAAACACGCCCGGATCAAGCATTGACTGTAAGAGCTTATTTGCATTTTTCATTTGACCAAGCTTACATAACCTGTTCATCAACACATTATACGTTATGATTTCCGGTACAATGCCATCTCTGCGCATCACCTTCAGCAACTGAAAACCCATTTTAACATCTCCTTTCTTACAAAACCCATCAATAATCATGGTGTAAGTCGCATTATCAGGTTTCAAACCCAGTTTCATCATTTCCCCAAGCAACTTTTCGGCATCAATAACCAGTCCTTCCCTACACGAACCCGATATACTGGCCGTGAACGCCACATTATCAAGCACAATTCCTTCATTCACCATTCTCTGCTTAACTTCAAGTGCTAATTGCAACTCTCCCTTCTTGCAACATCCATCAAGTAGAGATGTGTATGTAATCTTGTCAGCTTTCAACCCCACGCGAATCATTTGTCAATTAGATTCCTAGATTTGCCAATTCTACCACTCTTACAAAGACCATTAATAAGGGTGTTGAAAGTAATCAAATCAGCTTTGATGTCTTTGATGTCAATTAGATTCCTAGATTTGTCAATTTGATCTTGCCCCTCCAGAAATGATGTCAAAATCAGCAACCTACATATATTCATTTGAAAGAAAAAAGCTTGTCAGCCTTGGTAAAACTTGACAATCAACCAAAACTTCTCCAACAAAATGCAAATCCAAGAAAATGAAGCGAGGCGTACACTTTACAAACCATCTTGTAGCTGCTTATGTTAGTCTTTCTAGTAGCTAGGGTTTACAGAAATAGATTATAATACAACAATCAATTTAATCTGCAAGTGCAAAGAAATATAGTTTCATTGAGAAGATTGTGATTCTGAATTAAAATAATAGTCTATTTTGAGAGTTTTAAAAATTTTAACATATACCTGATGGGATAACATAAAGTGATTAAATCAACCTTATTTGGGCGGGGGCCATTGATGGCAGAGAAAGCCAATCAAAGAAAATAGCGTGATACTGGTAAATGTGCAAGTCCAAATGAAAATAAAGCGTGCAAAAGAAGGAAAACTAATTATTGTAATCTTTTTGCATGTCTACGAACTCCCAGAAAAGATAACAGATTTGAATTAAATACCCAAACTAATTTTTCAATTTAATTAAAAAAGGAAAGAGACAAATCTATGCATTATATTAAGTCACCTCATCAAAACAACAACAGCTCTAAATTGTGATAAATCAGCTTGATAACATCATCTTCAATTGCCCTTTATTAGATGGTAAAAAAGTAAAGATTGCATTAAATTAAGGAGGGAAAAAGTTATTTTTACAACTTTGACTTAATTTTGGTTAAATATTCGAGTAGAAAACCGGTCCATACAATCCACCTATTTGATTATTCGATCTTTAACTTTTTACCTAATCCAATGTTATTCATCCTTTATTTTGGTAAACTACAAGAAAATATGCTAGTGGAATGCAAAACCCAACATTAAGGTCCTTGCAGAATGGGCTGGCATAGTGGCATTAGCCCATATCACGTAGAGGCGTTAAAGTAAATTCAAGGTCGAGAAACAAAAACTAAAAATGTTTGTGGCTCCCTTGAGGTGACTATACTAAATGATAGTACGCATAGTGTTATATAAGTATGATAGGTTATAAATTCGCGATAATGCGGGTTGAATTTAATTTTTATTTGGTCGATTTTTTTATATAGTCTATAGATCCGCGATAAGGCACGACGAATTTAACTTTCATTAATAAATAAAATATGTAGTTTATTTTTTTGTATTGTAACCGATTTTTTTATTTTAAACCCGCTATGAATTTAATTTTTATTTGGTCAATTTTTTTATATAGTTTATAGACTCACTATAATGCAGGACAAATTTATTTTAAATAAAATAAATAAAATATTGTGGTTGATTTTCTTATATAGTTTATAGACTCTTTAATTTTTATAAATGAATAAAATATTTGATCTAATTTCTTAATTTAAATATATACATTAAATATTTAAGGGGCTAAAAGTGTAATTATACGAAATAGATTAAAATCATTAGATTATAAAGGATGAAAAACAATGAAAGACTCAAATTCTTCCATCGTATCCTCTTTTAATTATATATATAATAATAATAATAATACAATATAATATAAAGATAACTCTACTATTACTATTTTCGATATTAACAATGAAACAAGAAACAACGTTGACTTGGTGTAACGAGCACATAGAACTATGTTGCGAGGATTGAGGTACGAGGTATGCCGGCTTTGTGCTCTTGTGCTCTCTAAACTCTTCACAACACCAAAGGGCAAAGCTCCTTGTACTCGGCAACTAGACGGATAATTCTACTTCTAATAATGTATGTATCAATCAAGACAAAACTTAAAAGATAACTAAGATAACGGTTTTGATCATCTCATTTTAATACATTAAAACAATGTAGCTCACATCTCAATCATGGAGTTACTATCATGGGTCCGCCACTAGTTGACCTCTTCCCTCGTCGCTCAATAGTAGATCCTATTTTAGGATTAGAAAACGACGCGATTGTTTTATAGGGATCACATAGTCGGCATTTTGTTTGCATCTAAGACAAAAGTAGGCTTAAAGACGAACAATATACAAGTTACTTCGTATAATGCATAAACTATCCTCACATTGTAGTCGTCAATTTGCTTTTCTAGCACCAAGAAGATTCAGAAGACAATAACACCAAAACATGAAAGACTTGCGGTCGCATATGAAAATGAGATCCTCTTTTTGGCACAAGAAAATAATACCAAAGCGTCTGATACAAGTACAAGTGTTTCAATGTAAAAGTTAAAAACATGTCAAGCAAACAGAGCGAGCAACAAAGGGATCGAAATCAACCCTCCATATTGTAATTAAAAAAAGACATATCAACAATCTTTCCATGAAAACATGGAAAAAATCTCAAATCCAGTGGGTAGCTATCTTACATTTTGGGCTCAAAATGCTTTGCTCCCAGAAACATGAAACATCAAAACAAGAAAATAAGGTAGGATGCAAGCTAATTCTAAAGAGAAAGTCAATAGAAGGCAGGTTCCAATTCTTATACATTTCTTTTTTCAAATCCCCCTCCCAATAAGGCTTCATAATTCCATCAACCAAATCTCTCTTGTTCAAGATTTGTTTCACAGTAGGGTGGTCTCAGCGATCATGGATGTCACCACGTATGGATCCATATTTGAAGCTGGCCTCCTGTCCTCAAAGTAGCCTTTTCCATCTTTCTCTGTGTCCCTCCCAACACGAATAGATGCTCCACGGTTTGCAACACCCTGCACCATAATTTAATACACAATCAAACCTTTGTGAAACATAAAATGTGTGAAAAAACCGAGTATTTCATTAATTTATGGTACCCATAAGAAAGTGTTGATGTCGGCAGTTTCATGATGACCAGTCAGACGACGTTCATTGCCTTCACCATAAGCGGCAATGTGTTCTTTGTGCTTTTTACCCAACTTCTCGATAGCTTTCTTGATCACTTCATAACCTCCATCTTCCCTCATGGACTTTGTGCTGAACAATCATGATTATGAATGTATCATTAGTTTAAACATAACTAGATGGTTGTAATATGATTAAGAAGATAGGTAGTCATAGAATACCTGTAATTTGTGTGAGCACCAGCACCATTCCAGTCACCCTGTTCAAAATTGCATCTTTAGAATCCGATAATCCCATCATAATAAATACAAAAAACTAGGAACTATTTATGAAAAACTAACCGGAATTGGTTTGGGGTCAAATGAAACTACTACCCCAGAAATCTCAGTAATCCTCTGAAGAAAAACAGAATTTTTAAGTCAAGATTACAATTGTAATATATTAAAATAATAATAATAATAAAAGTGGACGGTAGATTGAAGTACCTCAAGAATGTAACGGGCGACCCACAATTCATCACCTGCAGAGATGCCTACAGCAGGTCCTACTTGAAATTCCCACTGTGAGCAAACATGAATATAGAGTTTCATGAGGATAAAAACTAGGCCAAAATGGGAGTCAGTCTAGGTAAAAAAGGTCAGCAATTTACCTGCCCGGGCATAACCTCACCGTTGATACCACTAATATTGATGCCAGCATAAAGACAAGCCTTATAGTGAGCATCAACAATATCACGTCCAAAAGCCTTATCAGCACCAATACCACAGTAGTAGGGCCCCTAAATCGCAGTATATCGAATGGATATACAATTAAACTATTGAAAATTATTTAAATGTGCGCATTTATAAGCACGGAGACCAGAAGATTGATTACCTGTGGACCAGGGAAACCACCTAAAGGCCAGCCCAAAGGCCAGTTAACATCCTTCTGCAATAAAGTGTATTCTTGCTCAATTCCATACCTTTTAACATCGAAAAACATATAACAAGTCAATTAACAAAACGGTAAGTCCTAAAATCAGGGTTTAAGGTATATATACCATGGAACCTCCTTTTCAACTTCTGGTTTACTGAAGACTTTGGCAGCAGCACATCTCTTGTTAGTGGGGATAGGCTCACCGGCAGGGGTGTATGCATCACACATCACCTAAAATAAAAAAAATTCATTAAAATCTAATCATAAAGTTACAATCTTTAAGCAGATACTAAACATAAATCACCAAAAGTCAGATTCTTGAGATTCTTATAAAAGTACCAAAATATGGTTGCCCCTTCTGAATGGATCCTTGAATATGGCTTGTGGGCTGTTACATTCATCAATAACACAATTCTCAGTCAACAATTCAAATAAAAATCCAATCTTCATGTAACAAAATTACATCTTAAATTAGAGAGTATGAGTACTCACTATAGAATGACCTCACTGTCCTCACCAGGGGCTTGCCCTGTTGAAGAGCCATCATAGTTCCATTTGGGCAGCTTCTTAGGGTCATCAACTGGTCCTGGAAGAGTCTAAAGAACCACAACAAATCCAAAAATAATAAATGAATGAGTCCAAAAAGATTAATGAAACCATGATGCAATCAAATCCTGATTAAACACAAAGTAAAATTCTCAATAAAAGATTCTACTTACTCTTGCTTTACTTCTAAGATCCATGCCTGATCCACCAATCCTATGTAAAAAGTAACCATTTAGATTGAAAAGCAAAGCAAAAAAAAAGAAGAAGAAAATCTATTTGCATAAACTTAAGCTGTGATTAAATTGAATTTAAATCTATTTGATTAAATTCAACTCCAAGATTCTTTGACTATTTCAGTAAACGACGAAAAGTCAAACTTTCTATGTGTTTTTTAATTTATAAAGATCAAGAACATATAAGGAAACTGCAAGCTTATTCATTAATTGCCGTGTTTTAATAGATTCGAGTATCACCTATCTCGTAGATCAAATAAATAAGTATGCCATTTCTTATTTGGCTTTTTTTAGTACCCAAATTACTGGGAGCACAGAAACTCATAACAATATTAGCACCATCATCAAACACAGTCATAATAAATAAAACTACAGAATTTATCATAAGTATCAAAAGTTAAAGTTATAAACAGAAAGATTCATGGCGAAAACCAGGGGAATCATGTAGGATAAAAATTAAGAAACAAGAAACCCATTAAGTATTGAGTATAAGAATACATATACATACCATATGTATTCTGCAATAATTTTTGCGGTGGAACCAGAAAGATCAAGGTTGATAAGATCCGAAAGTAGAGCCATGAGATTCGAATCCGAATATAGATGCAGAAGAAAAAAGAGAGATGATAATAGATATAAAGATAAATAATAAATAATGGGAGCAGGGGGTGAGTGTGCGCTTTTATAAGTGCAGTTTGTTCTTGTTGTTGTTGATTATGATACGAAAGTGATAAATTTTTAATGCTTCGATGACAAGAACTTTGCGGAAAGGTTGGATTTATCGTATAATATTTTAATTTAGTTTGATTTATTATATTAATTTTTTTTTTTATTAAACCTTTTTGATAAGAATTCCTTTTTTAAAACAAGTTGCCGATGAAAAGGTATTACGTTTTTCTTGGAAATAAAAGAAGTTTTTTATTTTCGTTTATTTATTTATTATTTATTTATTTATATCGGTTACATGTGATAAGTGAAGAGTATCTTGGAGTTATTATCTATCTATCGTAAAAGATAAATCAGATAAGTTTCACATTTGAATTAATTTTCTGTTGAAACTGACATTCGGTTACGTAGTTATAATTAACTAACTAATTTTCAGAAATTAAAAATATTGTGTAATAATTCTTATTTTCTTTATCTTTATATTATCTTCTTATCTTATCTGATCTTTCTTATATATATATATATATATATTATAATTAGAAGAGAATATCATGAAAAAACTTAAACCCTTCATTTATGATCCAATGATCTTAATTTATTTCGTATAATTACATTTTTTATCATTTAAATATTTGATGTATTTATTTATAATAAAAACAGTAAATCAAATATTTTATTTATTTATAAAAATTAAAGAGTCTAGAACCTATATAAAAAAATTGGCTATGATATTTTATTCATTTTTTAAAAATTAAATTCGTCTCGCGTTATGGTCTGTCTATAAACTATATAAAAAACTGACCAAATAAAAATTAAATTTGTCCCTATAAAAATTAAATTTGTACCGCGTTATCGCGGGTTTATAAAGTATATATAAAAATGGTCACAATATTTTATTAATTTATAAAAATTAAATTCGTTCGGCGTTATCGCGGGTATATAAACTAGCAACGATCAACATTTCTTTTGTATAATTACACTTTCGGCTCTTAAATATTTGATGTATTTGTTTAAATTAAAAAAGTATGTCAAAATATAAAAAAATCGACTAAATATTTTATTCATTTATAAAAGTTAAATTCGTTGCGCCTTACCACGGGTCTATAAACTATATTAACAAATCGACCACAATATTATATTCATTTATAAAAACTAAATTCGTCCCGCGTTATCGCGGATCATTAACCTAGTATATTTATTAATTAAAACATAATACTAAGGAGGAATCTGGATCATTGATTAAGTTCCTTTCATGGTGATTTAAAGATGAAAAATACGATTATAATTACAAATTTTAGTTTTATAGGTGTGCCCATAACTATTTCTATTTGACAAAAGCAGTATCTCTACCTTATATAGTACTCCTTTATGTTTGTTAAATATGTCACTTTATCATATGCGTTTTATAATTAACCCTTTTAATTTATGTCTTTTATACTGATACTAATTTTAACTCTACGTTATGAATGACTAAAAACACAACAATGTATATTTATCTGAATATGAAATTATATATCTAAATCAATAAAAGTTTAATATCTTCAGTTGCATTAATTATAAATTACTCGAGTATAAAAGAATTTCATATTTAATCTCGCGTAACTGCAAAACACTAAACTATTTGTAAATATTTATATCGTTTTGAGATTAGACTCGGTATTGGGATTAGTAACCTTTTAGAACTCGATTGTGGTTTAACAAATAAGTAATTTTAAAATCATGAAGCTAAGATGAGGTTTGGTGGCGGTTGATAACGAGAGTATGGCTACTTATGTGATACCCTTTTTTCTATTTAAGGTTTTTCCCTTTATATAGAAAGAAGTGATCGACCTAACAAGAAAGCTACACCATCATGATTCATATAATCCGAGATGCACCTTAGTCAATATTAACAAAGTGATCTCTACATTTGTAGTATGAATGGTTACTTTGTCTTGAAGCTTTTTGTCTTCGTGCATTTATGAGTTATCTTTATTTTCTGTAGCTATATTAACTTGAGAGAGAGAGAGAGAGAGAGAGTACGTGACCTCAAAACAACCAGATGATCGCTATCATCTTACTCAAACACTAAGAATTTATCGTGACGACTCTAGTTTGCACCAATTAAATTAAATTATTGATAATTAACACATCCTATCTCCAAACATCGATCCCGTGAAAAGAACATGATACATTGATCTGTAAAGTGGTGCTCAATTTTTATTATCATAAGAAATGATTATGATTATAGCGACTTTTCAAAAGCTACTTTTCTTAATTTCTTGGTTGAATCATTACATGTTTTTTTTTTGTAATGGTCAAAGTCGTTAGATCTAGTTTTGTTTATAAACATAACTAATATATTTCATTTAAAATTAAACCACATATGCAAAGTTTATTAAGTATTTATATGTACTTTTTACATTATACTATTATAGTGGTTGAGGTCCCTTACACAAAATATTATGTAAACGTCTCTAATAACTTGAAGGTTTCGATGGTAAAGGTCGTTTATCATCATCATATAATAGGAGGATGTGTGAGTTTGTTAATTATCTAAAATTAAAAGAGTAATTATATTAACTAGCTAGTGATGATTTTGTTTTAAAACACCACTTACGCGAGTAAACTCCTACAATTCACGAGAAATAACTTGAAATAGTCTCAAATTCCATTTCTTGGACAATTCATTTTTATAGATATATGTTATGGTTAACAAGTTATTTAATTTTTATTTTCTTTTGACACACCACTAACTCATATTTCAAAAAAATTGAGGCTCCAAAAATTACTCATTTTTTAAATAATAAAAATACTTCAAATAATTATGAATGGTAACGGGGTGAGTATTATTGGGAATTTCATTTTTCACTCATCATCTTTCCCATCAAAGATTGATTTTGCATCCTCATCTCTGTTCCCTACAAATAACAAGGATCTTGATAAAGGATCCCATCAGGTGTTCGAGGATTTTCCCCTCACTCCCAATTTAACTTTAAATAAATCAAACTATCAAAATGACACCATTAACAAATAAAATAAATCATATAAACTTTTATGATTTAATGCAAAATCAAATATGACACTGAATTATTATTATAGAGAGAGATATGAAGGTGTTTAAGGTTTTTGATGAATTAAAACAAGTTTGAGTAAAACATTTGTAAAATGGGAAAACGACTTTGACAATATGAAACGTCGAGTTGAAAGAATGGAGCGTATAATATGAAATATGTTAAGATTTTTTAATCTTAATTATATATACATTGATAGTTATATTATTTAAATGATATAATTTATGTTATGTAATATGTATATAATATATATAATTATGGTATGGGTTTGGGGACCTGATAAAATTATTATTGGGTTCGAGTACGGGTATGGGGATCCGATGGGTATTCCATCCCTAGCCAAATTGGTTATTGGGCAGTAAAAATTGTAATAGGTGTACCTGACGCCATTTCTGTAATTGGATCGCCTTTTGGTATAATTATTACAGAGATGCAACAATTGACTGAACATCTACGGGTAAAGCACTGTTTCGGTGTGTGCCGCGAGAGTGGTCTATATTCCTGATTATTGATCAAGGTCTCTACCAAATAGATAAAAGAGAAAATTCTTATTTTCGTGAATTAAGCAAATAAAAAATATCTTTTTCTCATCATATATAATTAAAATATAGAAAATATATAATTTTTATCTTTCTATAAGCAAATAAAAAATATCTTCTTCTCATTATATATAATTAAAATATAGAAAATAACCTCTAGTTTTTCTTTCATATTTGCCAGGCACCAACTATGATTTTTTAAATTATGAGATTTCCTTGTCTTTATTCCCGGTCAATTCGAAAATTCTCCGATCAAATCGAATGTAATCAGGTTTCCATTGGGTCTATGATTTTTTCATCTCTAACATGAGCTGAAAAATTGGTTCCATTGATTCTTTCATATATAAATACAAAAATTGATTCATAATAAATAATCTCTTTCATTTCGAAATTTTACTTTCAAAGTAATATACTGATTTTATTAATTTACTTATAATTTAATTTTTTTATAAAAATAATTTATATAAAATTATTAAATATCTAAGTGAAATATATATATATTTTTTATAGATTATGATTTTTTAAGTTTTATATAATTTAATTATGAATATTTATTATCAAATTGAAAACAAAAAAGTAATAAATTGAAAGGGAAAAGCTATTATTAAACAGAAAGAAACAAAAATAAAAGATGGCATGTACGGAAAAGGACGTCGTATTGAAGTTTGTGACGTGTCGGTTTTTACTTACACGTGTCGGCATGAAAAGCGTCGGATGAGTCGTCTGTGGATCAATTTAATTTCACGCTTCACCACCAACCATGTCGAATTTCTAAACTTTGGTTGGCTCCACAACCGAGGTACTCATAAGATTCTTTCCGACGCCATTAACTTTTATTTTTTATATTTCGTGCATATATTTCTTTATTTTTTTCAACGACTAACAATATTTAATCAAAAAGATTAGCAAGGCGTTGGTGATTGATTACAAAGCAAAACACAGTAAATCCGCACTATGCGTTATACTTTATTTTATTTAAGGTGATGTTAGTAAGCCATTGAATGTTGTGTGTTGATCTCAGTATTTTTGATGATAATGGTTATGTGTTTTATTGGATTTGGTGTGTTGATAGAAAAAGTCAGTCGATGTGTTCTAGAAAAAGTTGATTGAAATGAGTGTATGATCGTGATAATTACTATAATAATAGAGCCGTAAGTAAAAGAGAAAAAATAAATAAAAATTTGACTTTATTAATAAGACGATATAATAAATTGAAAAAAGTTGATTAGTGATCCTTTTTACATTTCATTGTCTTCTAATTAAAAAGTTTGATGGTAATTATAAAGAAAATAAAATTTTAAAGTATTTTATTTACAAAATTGATTAATTCACTTTATTTTATTTTAATAATCCATATTAAATTGTCTCACATTAATAACTAAACAATCATTCAAGTTTGTTCCTTTAGTTGAAAAAGCTTTTAAATTTTAAGATTAAAATATGCAGTTGAAATGTTTTATATATAGTTAAATATGGAAGATTAAAGATAATTAAAGAATAGTTTTTAAGATTAAGACATGAAGTTGAAATTCATTATATGTAATTAAAGATTAAAATAAGTATGTATAAGACAACTCACTATGGTGAGTTTTTGATCATATCATCTCAAGGAAGACCCGAGATCGCCATAAGCATGGACCTGCTGTCTTTTGTCATTTTGTAAGCTATGTCACGTAAGAGACGGATGAAGACGATGAAAGGTGAGGCCAATTCTATTTTTTTTCTTTTATTTTGTTTTAGGTATATAATAAAGGTATTATTAGTAAATGTGAAACTATAAAAATTTAGTTATTTAGTTTTTATAGACCGTGTTCAGTTATCAGTAAGTTTTTTGAGTATATTATACGTCGAGCTGATAGTTTAGGTATTTAGTTATTCCGTCATGATAGTGAGCAGTCTAAGCGCGTCCGAAAGTATGTGAATAACATGTACAACCAAGATTGTTAAGATCAAGATCTTATCTGAGATCATCTTTGTCTTTGCAAGATCGGAACCGTAAGATTGAATTGGAAGATCCTACTCCAATACTCTAATATCTTACATGCGTGTTATAATGTATACAAAATACCAAATTTATGACAAATTATTAAAATATTTATGATTTAAACATTATAATAATAATGTAATACTATAACAATGATTTAAGTTGCTATAAATATATAAACTTTCGAGTGTTAAATTGTTAAAGTTGACGAGTTTATCATATTTACTATTATGAGTCGACTAAACGGTTAATATCTTATACTTTTACATAATAAATAAAACATTTTTTAATTTTGTAGCTCATTAATTTTAAGTAAAGTAAGATCGACTTGAATTTAGATCCTATGATTAAGATCGGGATCTTAATTAGATTTTATACTTTTAAGATCTTATGCAAGATCGAAATCTTTTTTATAAATAAAATTCGTAAAATCATAAGATCTTAAGATTAATATTGAAATTTTAACAACCTTGTGTACAACATATTAATTAATAACATCTTATATACTGTATAAAACTTAATAGCTCCATTTTATGTTATAAACAACAATCGTTATACAGTACGATATAAACTTCAATAATATCCTTGATTTTGAAAAAAGTTAGGTTAAGATATCTATCCTTGACTTTGAATGTGGTTCATAGTATGAGACGAAATCTAGGGTCCTCTACTTTACGGTACGTATTCGTTACACACGTTAATACGATTTGACTTTGTAACGTATTGGACACGCCTACATTTCTTTTTTGATGTTATTTACTGGAATTATCAGCGAGAGTCGAAATCAAAAGGTTGCCGAAGCATTAACCTATTATTTGTAAGCATATGTCAAAATGACCAAGGACAAAACCTTTCTCATATATAGGAAAATCTTGATAAAATATGTAATTACTTTTGGCGTTTGATATAGAGCCATGGCACGTGTGTAGATGGATGTCTAAATGTATAACATGTGTGTATCAATATTACACTTACTTAGCATATCAAGTTATCAATAATTAACCAAGAAGTTATAAATATAAGTCGCGGATATTAGTCTAAGAACTAGCGCATTGCTTGTGAACATTCGGTAAAAATGACAAAAATCGGGTAGATTGTGTTATAAGAGGGGAATTGCTACAGATGTCGTAAATGGGAAAGACGTCCAATATCATGATGCTTATATGGTTGCATAAATCATAAGCATGTTCAAATTTAGCATAAGAAACACGCTTAAAACTTTAAACAGCATATTGGTTACTTATAAGTGGAACATTGCAAAAAAATCGTCATAGTTTATCACCAAGAGTTGGTTGCGGAAAATAGGTAAATGTAGGCCATTCTTTTACTAGCGTACGTTAAAACTTAAAACGACAAATTAAAAAGAAACAAATAATTGTTTTGGTCGTGAAGCGGAAAGAAATATGTATCCCAAAAAATATAGCTATTGTCAAAATGATACCTGACGACTAGGGGAGTACACTAGCTGGCACAAACAATAAAACGTAACCTATGCAGATGATCTGGAAAGGTGAACTTGCTTAACAAAAATTTAAAATTATAAAAAAATAGTTTTAAAGTATTTAGTGATATCTTAATATTTTTATATCTTCAAAATAATTGAAAAGATACTTTTTATCAGTTCATATATGTAATTTCTGGTTCCACTCTGACTCTATGAATATGTAAAAAACTATTACTTTTATGCCACGTGTGTATACAATTTTTAGCCATAAAAATCAATTGAAAAATATATAAGGGCTTTTCATTTAAAAACTAATCAAAATTTATGCAAAATGTTAAAATATAGAGGATATTATTTAAAAAAAAATTTAGTTGGAAAAGAACAGCGAAGTCCATTCAAACCGTCCAATAAAGAATAAGAGGAGAGCAAAGCGTCAATGGCGAGTGAAGCGCATGCGGAACGGGCACGAAGAAAAGGAAGTTTGGAGGAGAAGCAGCCAAGCTCATTCCCTTCGAGTAAAAGCTTCTACAGCCGGTTGACCAAAATGAGGATTCCAAATTGCATGAGCAATAGGTCTTACATGTAAAGGGTCCTGTACCCATGACTCAAAATTTCCTTGCCAACCTACATGAAAAAGATTTTCGAAAGTCTACAGAAAAATTATTGCTAATTGTCTGAAGTGAGAAGCAAACACATTCTGATAAAATACAGATAGAATAAAAAATGTAAAGAATCTTAATTACAAAAATTCTTTTCTTAAAAAACTATTTTATTAAATTTAAAGTAAGTGTATTAATATTTCAGCTTTCTACTCATATCTAACTAAACACACCATAACACATTCTTCTATCAACATTCTACAAATTGACTCAAACACGTTGTTTTTTTCTTTTATTGATTTTGAAACATTGATATATAAATTTAGTTTGATTTGATACTCGTTATCAATATCTCTGATTTATCGACACCAAAACCGCTTCTCGAGAAAAGATAAAATAAAAAGACATGTGCTAACTTATGATTTTTAATTATAATAATAATAATAATAATTATTATTATCTTATTATTAAATCGAGTTCATTATGTACTAGAAGATGTCAATGTGATAAAAGAACTTCAAAAGCAGAACATCATCATTTAAATAAGCGTGCAACTCTAGAGGTATCAAATAGGTATCCAAATAGCTCAACAAAAATATTGATTTTTTTTCTTTTTAAATAATTTATCTGAAATAAATATGTACTTCTAAAAAAAATGTATTAAATATATTTCTATCTATAATTCTATTTTAACAGATCTAATTTAAAAGAAACTATGAAAAAAATGTATTAACTATATCATTCACATGTGAAGGTAAGATGTAGGCGAAGATAACATATGCATAAGATGTTATTTGTTTATAAATGCATAATATGAGAAGAAAATTAGATTTCTTTATACTTATACAACGTATTTATTTTTGTTATTATTTTGTTAAAAGCATGCCCCATGGTGAATACATCAAATGTCAAAATTGCGACAACTCTAACCGGCCCACGTAAAATCACTTAGACACATTATATGAAAGGTAAATCAAGCTCATCTAGCAGTTCACTCATATATTAGTCCAATCAATTTGTTCAATAATATCTAATAATTTTTTCAATAAGCTAAATTCCTCTTTGACGCGGGTGAAGAGATTGAACTGTTTGTCCCCTCATTATATCGACTTCTTATTAAGCATATGCGATGTCTATTTAGAATATATATTTTAACCCTCCAATTAAATATGGATACTTAGTCATTCGAAATACACTTAGTTTGCCTAATATTTGGTGTATTTTGTTGCACTTAAGATTTCCTTATTATTATTATTTGAGTTTGAATAGAAAGTAAATATTAACAATGTAGAAATTAGATACAACCAATTAACATGGATGCGTGTACGAGTCTAAGGTGAATCATGGTGTTTATGATGTTGCCACATTCATGAAAAACACAAAACCAATGTGGACCATGCATGTGATGTTGGGCTACAAATTTGCATACATAGCCCTCTTTCGGTTAAATATGTATCAGTAGTCTATCACTCACGGACATGATAATGGAACAACTTTGTTAGGTTGGTTAACCATGCAGATTGATTATCAACACCATTGTATTGATCTCTAATTGTTCATCACTCAACCCCAAAACATGCTATTGAGTTTGGTGAATACGAGACATGTGAACCTTAAACAAAAACGCGGTCCAAAACCTAACAAAAAAACCATAGGAGAAGTGTCGGAATCACACCCCAAACATTCTTCACAAAGTAGTTGCCGTTATTAGTTCTAGCGAATGAGCATGCCCCAAATTGTGTAATGTAAAGAATGATACATATATAGTTCTGTAATACAAATACGTACTTACATAAATAGATAATAAAAAACAAAAAAAAAAAGTGATAACCATGAATTTCTTTTAATTATTTATTTGAAATTACAACATATAAAAGTAGACACCATAATTAGACGAATAAGTAATATTGTCATGAATTCTTTATTTTCATTACCTACCACTTAAAAAAACCTTTTTGACTTTTATAATCCTCCATTTTTCTTCATTCTAAATCGGCTCTAACTTTTTAGAAAGTAGTATAAGTTACGTATTCACATCAAATATATTATTTTTGCTCATTTACTTTTGTCTTAATCTTACTTTTTCATCGACTTTACACCCTTACTTTTTACTCATTTTTTACGTTTGATTATATATATATCACATTCTTCGTCACAATATGTATTTAATCCAATTTGAAAAACCTTGCTAGAATAAATTATAGTTATTAACTTATTATTAGCCTTGTAACCGCACAAAGTAGCGACGTCAAATAATTTGGTTAGACATTAATGTGTGTTTAGTCTATGGTGTTGATTATGTGTTTTTATGTTCAGATGACAGATATGTGAAGAAGACAAATAAAGCTATTTTGTAAAAATTTGGTCAAAATTGTTTGTTTTATTTGTTATGTGTGTTATTATATAGATATGTTAAAGTTAAATGAATGAATGAGATTAAAAGTGACGAATTAATGGTGAAAATTTACTTTACTTAGTGCTAAAAATGAAAGATTGAGAAGGAAGTAAATACTATCTAATAGATTATTCGGTTACAACAAATTTAAAACACAGATATAATTTTATATAATTTCTTACTGGGCTAGGTTTATAAAAGGCCCAAGGCCCAATTAATAATTTCAAATCCTTTTCATTTCCCGCCCCCAACTCAAAAAATCAAATTACAGAATGATAGATACAATCACAGATTCACTTACTTTCTGTTGTATCTATCTATCTACAATGGCGATCCAATTTCCCGAAGAACAAAAGCTTCTGATGCAGAAAATAGCTAAAGTATTAGACGAAGCTAAAGGATCACGAGCATCTCATATCCGCAAACTCAAAGACCTAACCGCTCTCCGTTCTTCAATTCCTGTTGCTCAATTCTTCGCTGCTTTTTCCAAAACCCTAACTCCTATCTTCACTACACAGCGCCGTATCGCTTCTGTTGAACGCATCATTCAATTCGTTGCTATTTTCACTTGCATACGTGATCCGAACAATTCAGAGGCTTATGATGTGTTTTTCGAACAGTTTCTTCGGTTTCTCATTGCTGGCACTGCTGCTGCTAATAGAACTGCTAGGTTTAGGGCTTGCCAAATCATTTCTGAGGTATCTAAATAATTTTTTTATCATTTTTTCAAATTAGGCTTGTTTTTTTGTTGTTGTAATACTTGCTATTATTTGTTATAATTTTTGTTATAATTTAATGTCTAGTGTTATTTTTAAGTTTACTTGTTTCTGTATCCGTCCCTATATTTATTTATAAGTTTATTATTTGA
Organism: Logfia minima; assembly: GCA_963921325.1. Taxonomy (NCBI): domain Eukaryota; kingdom Viridiplantae; phylum Streptophyta; class Magnoliopsida; order Asterales; family Asteraceae; genus Logfia; species Logfia minima. The sequence goes on along the minus strand of OY992770.1, from coordinate 11,472,770 downwards.
TGGAAATTTTACTGGTAGATCATAATGCGATTGCCAGACGATGCAGAAGTCAGTAGTGAGTTGTGGGATGAGGTGATTGATTGCATTAAGGTGCGGGTCGGGGATAAGGTTCCAGTAATCCGCACGTTTTCAGTCAGGGCTTTATCTCGTTTTGCGAATGATGCAGAGAACAGTGACATTCTTGATTTACTACTTGACACATTGCGTTTAGAGCAGAATCCAGTGAGTTCTTCATTTACTATCCAATCGTACTAGTTCAGATTCTAATCTTATAACTTTTTGTATGCCTTGTTTGTGCTTTATATGGTCTTGATAACATTGTGCCAGTTCATTCAAGTATTTACTTCCCAGTAGTTAATTCCTGAATGCAATCAATAAATGTTATTTTTTTTCTTGATCATATAACAAATTGTGGATACAACATGTATGTTTTTAACCGATATAATTTGAGCACTCTAGTTACTTGTAGTAATAGCAAGTGACTTATCTTTAACAACTGTTCATCTGACTAGTTAGTTCCGAGTTTACCAACTCTGCTTGAAAATGCACAAATAAAAAACACAATCTAAATAAGGTATGGAGTCCGAATTTACAAGACATCGTAGGATGAATCAAATGCACTTGATAACTATATGGTTTTGAGTACCGTGCTCATTAAACTGCCAAGCTTCTGTAAAATGTGAGGCACAAATATCATATATATTCATTTTCTTTGTGTACTGTTATGTACAAGTGAACTGCACCTTTTACCGTATTCCACGTGACACGTGCAGGATGTTCGTAAAACCATACTGTTGTCTTTGCCACCTTCTAATGCAACGTCCAGCTCAATCATTAATTGCACACTAGATGTGAGTGAATCTGTGCGTAAAGCAGCATATTATGTTTTAGCCAGTAAATTCCCCCTTCAGAGTCTCAGGTACCTTCTTTATTCATATGGATTGTTCATCTTTGCTCTTAGTTTGATTACCAATCTCTATCCCAGAACTTCGCTGAATTTGAATGTCCATTTTGGTTACTGTGTCCAAAAGTCATTTATTTGGGAAGGGACTCTTATTGTGGCTGTATAACGTAATTAAATCAAATAATCTGAACCAAAATTATACAGTATCCTTGATTTCTGACATATCTACTACTTATGAATCTAATAGCATTAAGCAGAGGACGATCGTACTTCAGAGAGGACTTGCTGATCGATCTGCGTCTGTGACCAAGGAATGTCTAAATTTACTGAAAGATGAGTGGCTTATGAAGTCTTGCAATGGAGATCCAATAGAGCTTCTCAAGTATTTAGACGTGGAAACTTATGAATCAATTGGGGTGTCTGTCCTGGAAGCCCTCTTGAAGGCTGGACTTGTAAAGTTGCATGGTGGTCAAAGTGTAAAGCAATTTTTATCATCAAATACCAATAACCCTGAAGGTCTGTACGTGTGTGTATATATATTCTACTCGCAGCTAATTTTAATATTAACAGGAGACTGTTACAATGTTTTCCAATGAATATGTTTTTTTTTGTGTATGTCAGGGTTCTGTGCCCAACAAGTGGATGCGGAAGTTGCTTTGTATTTAAGGACTTTATGCGAGCACTTACAGACGGAGGCACAGGTATTCAGTAACACTTTGCTTAATTGTTGTTGATACTGCATGCTTTAAATGCTCATACGTTGCAACTCATTTGGGGTGGGAACAGGCAAAGGGTTCAGATGCTGCTATGACTACTGGCACTGAAGCTGCTGTATATGCATCAGAAGCTTCAGATAGTAATGATCTTCTGGAGAAGATACTTCCGGAATCCGTTTCAGAGTACATCGAGTTAATTAGAACTCATATCCTTGCTGGACAAACTAACCGCTTTATAGCTCGTCAACTTCTTTTACTTGGGTCAATGCTTGATTTCTCCGATGCTTCAAATAGGAAGGTTGCAGCAGTCTTTGTGCTAGAGTTACTAAACAGCCCTCTTCACCATGAGGTGGATGATGACGGGAACAAAGTTATTATAGGAGATGGCATTAGTCTTGGAGGTGAGCCAGACTGGGCTGATGCAGTGTCGGGCTTGGCCAGAAAAGTACATGCAACTAAAGGAGAATTCGAAGAAATTGTTTTAGGGGTTATAGCTGAGCTGGCTCGACCCTGTAGAGAGAGAACAGCAGATTTTTTAGACTGGATGCATTGTCTTTCCGTAATTGGTCTTCTTTTGGAACACACAAAATCTTTGCATTGGATGCTTGAAAAGTCTATAGAACCTTCTGAACTATTGCACTCTCTGCTACTTTCAGGGGCCAAACACATTCACCTGGATGTTCAGAGAGCTGCTATCAGGTGTTTAGGTCTTTTTGGAATTTTGGAGAGAAATTTGACAGAAGATCTCGTAAAGCAGTTGAGGCTTTCTTTTGTTAAGGGCCCGTCTCTAGTGAGTAGCATGGCTTGTAAAGCTTTGATGGATCTTGCAACATGGCATGGGCCCCAGGCAGTTGACAAAGCTATGAACCGTAATCTGTCGACACAATTTAAAGATGGTGCTAAGACTATTTATCCTGTTGATTGGAGTGATAAAAATGAAGATTTGGAGATAGAGTTAATTGATTTGCTATATGCTGGATTTGACCGTGCCGATTTTAGCAAGCCTGATCTCATTGAAAATGAGTCTGTTCATGCAGTTCTAGCCGAGGGCTTTGCAAAAATCCTTCTTTTGAGTGAGAATTACCCTAGTGTTTCTGTTGCATCTCATCCTTTAATCTTGACAAAACTCATTAACCTTTACTTCAGTAGCAGAACTGCTGACTTGCAGAGGTAGGTCTTTATATGATTTATATATATTCAAATATATCCTTCCTGTTATTTATCTTCTTTGTCTGGATAGGTTAAAGCAGTGCCTCTCCGTGTTTTTTGAGCATTATCCATCCCTATCAATGAATCACAAGGCAAGTAAAGTATACAATACAAGAAACAAAAACATCTATCTTCATTATTTTCACAGTATTTCAACTTTGGATCTTTTTACATATGCACAGAAATGTATATGCAAGTCATTTCTTCCTGCCATGCAATCAATGTGGCCTGGCATCAACGGTACTACAGGTGTATCAAATGTGACTGTATCCAATATGCGCAAGCGTGCAATCCAGGCTTCTCGTTTTATGTTGCAAATGTTACAAGCGCCATTATATCCGAAAGAGATTGACCAGGCGGATGAAAATGTCACCAACTCTTCAAATGACTTTGAGTACGGAGAAGAAGGCCTTGCTATATGTATTGCAGCCGAGGTACTATATAGGGACTTGCAATATTTTTATAGTTTCTTTGATTAAACATCATATTGGTTTTTATTAAATCCTGAATTACAGGTCCTGAGTTTCCCGAAGAAGAAAAATGCTGCTGAGAAATCCTACCTGTCAGCTATTTCTAAAGTACTTGTATTGCTTCATTTTCGCCCAACAAAACAAGAGGCCATAAAGTTAATGAGGTTGCTCTTGAATCGTGTCTCTGAAGCTGTATCAGCAGACAAGGATATTGTAAAAGAGGTCAAGCAAATGGCTGATCGTCTTAAGGTATCAGATGGTTCCCCAGATGAATCATTGCCATCAGAGCAAGCTAATCTTTTGTTAGGTAACATACAAACTTATCTTACTTTACTTCATTTCTTGTCATTATTTATAATTTTAACATTAATGTATCAATTTCTAATGTAATCTACAGAGAAATTAGATCTACAACTAAATATTGATTTTGAAGAGTGTACTCTAGAAGTGGAGCCCACACCATTGCCTAGGTCTACTAGGCCTGTTCGAGCAAGGAGACGGGCAAGGCAGGAAAAAGAATCATCTTCCTCCGATGAAGATGAAGAGGAAACTTTAATCAACACTGTTGTCCCCTCTAATCCTGTAATGATGAGTGTTCGTTCACAAAGGGCAAGCAAGTCTGCAGCATTGTCAAAATTAGTTTCCACTACCAAACCTGTCAAGATTAATGGTGATGATGATGAACAGGATGACGGTGAAGATAATGAATCAGAGGTTACATCTGAGGATGACTCTGATCAGTCATTTTGAGTGTGCTTTTACGAACTTATTGTTTGAAAGAGTTAGTTAAATATGTAATTTGGTTGTGTATATGTGAAACTGAGTATGATTTCCATCAAAAGTGATATCGTAGGAGAAAGTTTTGGATTAACACTTTACATACTCTCGTTGTGAAGTGCAAATGTTGAATCTTGTATCTTTTGAAACATATGGTCTAAGTTGTAATGCTTTAACGTGATCTCTTGGGATGGTATGATAAATTCTTCTTTTAAAAGATGCAACCTTAAAATAAAATAACACAAAATTCTGACATTTTGTAAGGTGCTTGGTCTAAATCTAGTCCAACTAATGGGTAGTACAATTTTTTAGCTTGTTATTATACCCAATTGGTTGTTGTAAAATCTAATGACATTTGATTCTTTTTGACTAATGTTGTCTGTGAATTGGCTAACCCAATCATTGACAATGAAGCTGGTATCAAGCATGTTACAGTAGAGGTTTTGGTGCGCCATTTGTGGAAACAATTTGGTACATTGTCTCAATCAGAATGACTGTATGATATTCATTTGTTTATAATTCTCTCAATATTGTATTAATTAAACAAAAGTTGTTTGTCAATAAGTAATTTTTCCTTGTTATAATTCACTCTGCCATCATTGAATCAAGTAAATAAAGTTCAGAGACACATCCAATATGTTTTAACTTCATATAATTAAGTTTTTTTTTAATGTAAATAGATGCAATTAGAAAAAGTGACAAGGTCTAGAAAAAGCTTTACCCTACAACCTTGATTGGTTACCAACCCAAATAAAAACAATAATGTTCATTATTCAATATTCCACAGGTTAGTTGGTTGCCTTTTCATCTTCTTGTGATTCATTATTTTCAAATAGTGTATTTAATTATATATTTAGGACACTAAGTTGTCTTAAGATATGCTGCACAGATGATGATAACTTAAAATACATGTTTTGGATCACTATATAAATGCTTACTATATGAATTTTAAATGATTAATATTTGTTTTTTCTCAATTTAATAAATCTATATTCTCTTTCTCACTCACCTGCTTCTTGACAAATTATTCATTTTGATAGATACTTTGTTATTATCATAAAGAGTAAGAGTATTAGTTACATATTGGTCTTCTGTCATTTTTAATATGCATTATGAGTTCTTCAACAATCACTAGCATTTAATTATCTACTTGTGTATGTAATTATAACGACTTCTGCCTTAATATATATACTAGTTTCTTAATACCATATCAAATACAATCAAATGACTACTTCTAGAGGTAATTATATTTTTGTGATTTCCACTTCTTAATTTTCTTGAAATTTTTAATCATTTTATGAATGTTGTTGTTCTTTATAAGGTCACACCTAGCCATCCTTGTCTCTAGTGTTAAAATGTGGTTAGTCATCGTTTGTTAATTGTATCGAAAGTTAACCATTTTCGTTTGCTCTCGCCCCCTTTGAACATCAAAGATGATTTAAAAGTACTAATCAACTCAAATTCGATGTAGGGTGACAAAATATCTCATCTACTGCTTGAAGTAAAATATGTAATACAAACACCTAAATATAATTGTTTCTCTTTTTTGTAGAAATGAAAGCAAGTTTGATGAGAATGTTGGACAAATTTCTCAGTTCGCAATAAAGAAATTACAATATTGACTGTTCGGGTATCATAAAATATCCGGAACACTTTGTGGCGGTTAAAAGCAGTTGGCGGGAACACTTTGTGCGAATGAATCTGTACCGAGCAGGACACACGCTATCTGCCGTGATGGTTTCAAAATAGCTCAGACGAATGTGCACTTTGCAGCTAGTAACTCGTTATATAGTTTAACTTGCAAACAGTTTGGTACCAAGTAAGTCACAATTACATGCACTAAACTTACCACATTTTTTGATATAATATATACGGAGTATTATCTTTCTTGTAACGATGTCGTTTTCGATTAAAGCTGTTAACTTGTTTAATACTACACAAACATACAATGTTATATCTACATTATTGTTATTTTTTTATTAAAGTAGTGTTGGAAAACAACACTACTTTAGTGGGCACCTTTTCAAGAAAAAATCTTTTAAACCTAATTAAAAACTAAATAAGCTACTTTATTATATGCAAATATATATGTATAAACAAATTAATCAATTCAAGTTTATGAACTCAATCAACGTAACTGATCAGTTGCCTTAAGATTATCCAATGCTTAATTAACTGGTTGTACCTTATCAAGCTGTATTTGATTTCCATGCGGCATGATATATCATATATGTAACATTCATATATATGGTCTCCAGACAATTTAAGTATTCACTTAGGCTGGATCATTAGAGTTAATTCTTAGCTCAACTCACAAGATCTTTTTTTCTTTTTTTAAAGATATACAATTATATAAAATATAAAAATTAAATTCGAGTACAAATATGATTCATATTTAACTGTGCCACTAAGAGATAGAACAACAGTTTAACTGAGAATCAAAATCTATGCAACCCACTAAAATGGCTCAAGCCAACCAACATAATCACTATATACAGACACACAAAAATATATATTTTGACCAAGCCTTTGGAAACTATTTCCATTATATGCTTATAAGAGGCTTAAACTTCACCATAAAGCGATTACCTCAAAAGTGATTCCGCTAGACTTGAACACTATGCCACCCATGAAGCCTTAAATTTTTATCTCTATGTTTAACCCAAAAATATGTCAAGCTCTGGACCTCAGCACATAAGTCAATTTTGATCGCCTTTTTATCTTTAAAAAAAGCTTTGTTTCTCGTACTCCAAATAACATATGCCATGCTCCATACGACTGCTTGCCATACATTTTTTTTTATGACAATTGAAATTGTGACTCCCCTCATGCATGATGATGTCTCCAATGGACCCACCATTAAAAGTACCTATGTTCCACCACTTAGAACAGTTTGCTCAATCCTTCTTGATTCCATTTGCATCCAATAATACAATGATTCACCATTTCGATCACATCTTCACAACATGGACATAAAATTGAGTCTAAATCGATTCCCACTCTATCAAGTTCCACCCTGACGGGTATTCTCCCTTGGCATAGTCTCCATACAAAAATGTTAATCTTTTTCGGGATCACTTTATTCCACTTCGTATCTATAGAACCTCCATTTGTTCCTAGTACTCACAAGATTTAACAAACCAATTTGGTTAACTCGATCATCTACATTGAGGAAATTTACTCAACGGACCAATTGTAATAATTCAAGTATCAAGATGGCTTAATATTTTACTTTACGGTAACGAATTTGATCGATAAAATCCAGAAGAACATCAATGAACGTTGTTTCATAGATACATGAACTTTAGAGTATTAAGATTAGGTTGTTTATAACTTCGTTATGTTATGGAAAGTATTAGTTTAATAGAAAAGATATGACTACCATTTTATTGTCCAAACTAACTTGGAAGTTTGAAAATCAAGCTTTTGATGTTAGAAAATATCTCGTTTTTAACGACGAGCGAAGTATTACGGTACTAGATATTTTCTTTCTTTATATTTTAATTTCGATTTTCTGTTCTTTTGGTGTGAGAATTGAATTAGGTAGTTAGACATATTAAATTTCCATGAAGTTTCTAAGACAGACAAAATTATTGTGTAATGTATCTATCAACAAAATAACAAAAAGAAAGGACCAGGTCAATTAAAGCTTGGTCCCTTAACACTCAACACACCTTGGCTTAAATTAAACATAGTGAATCTATGTGAAAGTAAGTCGTATATAAAATCCTTATAAAGATTTTTTAACTTCCTTCTTTAATTCTTGAATATATCGGAAATTACTTTCTATATCTTCGCTTATTAAATATATAAGTCATTTAATAAATACTATATTATGCATAATTTATTTAAATATCTTTTTATTTTATTTTATATTGTACTACATTTTCAAATTTACAATTACAATAATTTAAACTATTATAAAAAAATCACTTTATTAAAAAAATAATCATAATTCTTACACTCAAATACCATTAATCATGATTTTTATTTTTTAAATAGGCAAAAACCATGATTATTCTTAATTATAAATTTTCTTTAGATTACTTTCACCGTAGCTCCACGATTGGAGCTAATGACATTAAAACAATTTAGGAAGTATTGGTGTCATATACAAACTCTTGTCTGTTTACTAACTAAAAGTTAAAAAAGCTGGAATTAAACTTATAGCCTCTAAACCCCTTCAAAATGAGAGGTTTACATCAAGTTTGGTTGACAAATGAATCATCTCCCATTATCCTCTCTATATCACTTATTATTTTAGCTCCCTCTAAAACTTAATAAACTAATATAATCTAAATCATTTAAATTAATTAAAATATTTTATTAAAATATTTTATCTCTTTTGGGTTTCTTACTTTTCTTTTAAGCGAATACCTATTATTAAACCTATTACAAAACAAACACCTACTTATCTTTCTTACTATTGATTCATACCTAATGTATTATTAGACTCAACCAAAAACTATAACACAAAAGTAATATAATTTTAATTAGTAAAGATTAACGAACATTGAATCATGGGTGTTGATAGCCACTATAGATCTAGAGATATACATATGAGTTATCAACATCATAAACTAAAATAAAGAATAAACAGCACAAAATGCAGTGTTTGTTGATCAACCGATATGTGATGACAAGAACCTATGGGAGGGAACTCATTATACCAACAAAGCCATGTGAGGTATCCCCCTGCATGGGCTTCAAACTTATATTTAATGGAATATATAACTTATACTATAGTTACTCGTGGTAATCGGCGATAACATATAAAAAGTGTTGCTAAGTGATTATTATGAAGGTAATTTAAACGCTTTTGATTTTAAGGATCATGTTTAAGTCAAGCGATCCTTTTACCTACAACTATTTTTATAATGAAATCAATCATATCAATTCTAAGATGCAAAATCTTCTTTGATATTGGTACTATTTGTGGCATATCGTGTTTAGTATATTCACACATTCCGTGTAATATAACATAATTATTGTATGTTTCTGAAGAATTAATTTTTGATAATAGTAGTTTAGAAAAGGCATGTAATTATATAATTTTATGTGATTAGTAGAGAAAAAAATAAGTTGGTAAAAAAGGAAAAGATCGGAGGAGAATTGCTATAGTTTCCATTTAAATTAAAAGGGGTGGCTAGGTAATTTTCTATCTTTAAGATTTTGAAATTTTAAGTCTTTAATACAAATATTTTATAAGGATTAAAGATTATAAATCTTAGATTATAGATAAGTGGATGTGAAGCGTAGATATGGACATTAAATTTTATTCTTTTTAGAAAGATAAATACTTATACACCTCCTATTACGGATATATACATTTCACCAACTTTGTAATTGAAAAGGCACCATAATACCGTTTTGTGAAAATATTGCTAGGTGTTATTTTTTTTTTTTCTTTTCTATATTCTCAATACAAATTGTTTGATACACAAGGACATTAGATTTATTTTGGTGAGAAATGCCATACTCACGTAATTTTTACAATTTTTTTTCTTTCAAAAACTCACGTGGGAAGTGAGATGCACCCAACGTTTTAAAATCCGGTTCCCGGTTCGGTATAAAATTAATAATATATTGACGGTGCTAATACAAGTTTAAAAGACAATTAATAATATGTTGACTGTGCTAATACGAGTTTAACAAAAAATTAAATTATAAAATTATTTAATAATTTTTCTGTAACTACAAGAAATGTTAATATAAGTTTTACAAATCACGGATTTTGTATTATTTCTTTTTATGTAGTGAGTTAATGCTAATAATTGATATATATATATATATATTTACTCATTATATAAACGTTTAATTTATTATTGTTGTGTTTTTAAATTATATGCAAATGTAGAAAAGGAAAATAGTTTGATGTAAAAAAACAACAATCAGATTAATAACATTGACGCTGGTTTTATTGTATGCTAGTATTAAATAAATAGTATATGCAGAACATGATATTAGTTAAAATATTAAAACGTTGTATTTCATATAGTATCTTTAATTTATTAGTAATGAAACTTATATAACATATTCAATGAAATAATATGTTTTTTTGTTGTGATAAGTAAACAGTCATAATAACAAAGAAATAATACGGTTTTTACTATGATAGTTTATTAACATGTCATACGAGTTTGATGAAAATTAAATTATAGGAATATTCGATATATTTTTAAGTATAATAAATACTTGAGAATCTTGTATTACATTAATAATGATTTAAAACTATATCTGTACCAAACCAATAACGTGAGGACGTGGTTTTATGATGAGGGTTTGTATTGGACATTGCGCCATGCATGCATCCTGAGTTGATGAGATTTGAAGGCGTATTGCTTCCTGAGTTACATACTGTTTTGATATGTATCGCATTTAACCTTCCGAGTCTGGTGAGGGTTTGTGATCGCGACACTGCAACGATGATTGTTGGTGGTGCATTGTTGGGGAGTCAATTTCTATCTAATACAAATGTGACAGTTAAATAAAATTCCCATTTTAAGTTTAATGTTTTATTAAGTCGGCATATTATTATTAATTGATGTAACAATATCCCAGTGTACCCGTTCCAAGTAAAATAACAATATGTGACGTCTTATTGGGGCATGCATGGCCGGTCAATCATAGACTCATCTATATATACCCCTTCTAGAAGACAATACGTACTGTTCTTTTAATTTATTGATGATTCTAAAAATATCTGAATATGGTATTTTACTCGTTAAATAGAAAAACTTAAAACAACGCGTACATTTGGTTTAAGGATGATAGGGTAACGTACTACATTTCGTTTACGTACATCAAAGTATCATATCATTATAATGCACGTGATGCAATTATTTAATTTGTAAATTTTGTTTGTGCATTATGAAACATAGTAACTACATTAAGTTTATGTACGTGCATTAAAAAATGACAAATTAAGCAATCAACATATCAAGAAACATGAGATATATAAATATATATATCCGAACCTGATATACATGATCAATACCATAATGCTGTTTTATAACTTAAATAAAATCAGATTATAACATATATATTGTACAAGTTGTTTGTAATGGTAATGCGTAACATTTTTAGAGAGAGCATGAGTTGACATGCATCTCAATAGTGTTATCATCTTCTAAAAGAAGAAGAGATATTTCTCTTGTTACCAAATTATCAAAGTACGTTCAACTGGATAAAAGTCTAATGAGTACGTAACATGTGACGTAAATAGTTTAAGAAGAAAAATACAACCGTTTAGCATTACACAATGCCGTCCAAGACCTGCATGTAGGCCACGGTCTACGATGCTAATTAGGGAGAAATTGGATAATTATTTAAAGCGTTATTCATGACATAAATAATCTCGAATTTATCATCAGTAATATTCGATCTGTGATCATGAGAGATAAATGAAATGTTGGATCAATTTATCATAAAAAAACTTACAATAAATCGATAATTAAATGCATACAGAGCAAAAGGTAACACGCACAAGAGAGAGTAAGCTAATACCCTTTGGATGCTTTGAAAACACCGAAATGAGGTTATCTTCACTCCCAAGAAAGGAAGAAAACAAGCAATTGCGGATGATATAAAGTTAACTTCGTTTCTTTGAATTGATTGTAGATTTAGTAAATAGAATGTAAATTGGATTGATGGTACTTATGATCATATTCATCGATCCTAACAATGTAACATGTTTTATTTGTTCTATCTTTTTGCTAGTTGTTTAATGTAAATTATCGGTTAAAAAAAAATACAAGGGAGAGTAAAACCACATAACTATGGGACCACTTAAATTCCACTATGGATAAAAGATATCATAAGAATGAACGATAATCTCAACACTTTTGAATACCCATATACCTCTCTTAATGACAGATAATAACGAAGCCACCGTCGACGTTAATAAATCACCCAAAACTCACCACCCGGGATGGAAAGAGACACACAAAGGACTCTCATAGAACCTCTCTTCTCTCTGATAAACCTCATCACACAAAATCCCTAACAAATAACTCCTATATTAATAGGCAATACTCAACTTGTCAATCAAGTTTTTAACGAAGATAACTTGATTATAAATTTCAATAATTTAAAAAATTGAATCATATCCGAACATGAATTGCATTGCACATAATTTATTACGAAAGTCTTTTTTTATCTGATAAAACTTTTGCTCAAATAAATGAATAACATATACGGTGGGTATAATATTATAAACAATGCTATAACTTAATGTACATCACCAATAATCATATGAGATCTTTTTTACTAAGATTTACGCGGTCTAACTGAGATATTTCCATAATCGTTGTTGACCCCTTTTCTAATAATTCCAAAGATGTTTTTTGAAGAAAGTTCGAATCTGAAACATTTTGTGAAAACATTATAATGTCTTATAATATAATATGTACAACATACACTAATATTCACATACTTAGTTACTAATGAAATTTAATTAACTACTTAATCTATAAGGTCATCCGGTCAGGCATAATTAAAGTTAATTTGTTAATATCTATCTTACATTACAATATTGAATTGCTTATGCTCTAGACTTCTAGTTATAAAGATTTTAACATGTACCTCGATCATTTTAATTGTTTATACGAGATCACCTAGTTTGTTCGATATGAGAAAAATCGATTTTCACAAGTTAATTTTCAAAAGTCATTTTGAAGCATCTCAACATTCATTTGTTCAAAGTAGCACTTAAGATAGATTTTTAGTCAAAATTCTATTACTTTGTTTGTATCAAAATATTGGTAAATGTAATCAACGTTGAACGACTTTTTCAATATTTATCGTTCAAGTGCCATTGATTTAACGAATCTTATTAAAATCATTATCTCTCCCTCTATTGGTCCAAAAAAGGAAATAATATTTTTAGTTTTTTACTCATTTTCAAAGGGCAATTTTGTCATTTACCTTTTATGCTCTCGGTATGGTAGGTCTAGACTCTGGACTCCATAAAATTCAGGAATCCAATCCTTTCGTGTATGAGCTGGAAACATTATCCACGTCAGATGCACCTTCTCGTGTCAGTCTATGCCACGTCAGACGCACCATCACGTGCTACTCAGCCTGCAACATTTAACATTATTTAACTAATATGTCCTATTTCTGCGTGATTTCCATTCTTACCCTTTTACAACTCAAGGTCCCACAGGACCCACACCCCCTTATGCTTTATAGCATTCTATATATATAGGTTCTTCCTGCTATCTTCTTTCTTCAACCTTAACTCAATTCAACCGAGATCTATTTTTTGTGCTTTAAGTAACAAAGCTTTTTAATTATTATTTTATAATTCATTTTTCGTTCCGTTAAGAATTGGATCGATTATGGTGGCCATAGCAATAGCTCGTAGTGGTAGGGAGTTACAGCGATATAACGGCGGTCAACGTGTTGTTGTTGGGTTAGTCTCAATTCTTAAATCAATTCAGGGTATTTCATCAAAATTTGTGATTTGAATTGGGTTAATTTTGAAATTGGGGAAAAACATCACTTTTAGGGTTTGTGAATTACTTGGTGAAATTGTTTAATAATTGTTGTGTAAATGATGTGCAGATGCATACCTTACAGATTAAAAGGTGGAATTAAGGCATCAAGCAACCTTGAAGATGCACTCGAGGTGCTTGTTATAAGTGCTCAAAGAAAAGGCAAAGGAATGTTGTTTCCCAAGGTAAATTATTCACTTTTCATTTCAAAATCTTTCATATTTCAACCGGATATATAGCTATAATTATGTAAGTACCTATTATATGTATATGTATATGTATGTGAATTTTGTGTTAAATCTTATCACTAACAAATGGTCAATTGTTTAACAGGGTGGTTGGGAATTAGATGAAGAGATAGAAGATGCTGCTTTAAGAGAAACAATCGAAGAAGCCGGTGTATCCGGAACTGTTGAGGTTGGTTATTTGCTTAGTAAAATCTCATGTCAACATTTAACAATGTATAAAATAATTGAAATTCTCATGGTTGTTTATTTGACATGGTTACAGGGTGAATTGGGAAAATGGTGCTTTAAGAGTAAAGGCAATGATGCATTTTATGAAGGGCATATGTTCCCTTTGCTTGTGAAGGAGCAACTTGACCAATGGCCTGAGAAAGCCATACGCCAAAGATATTGGGTAAGTTTTAAAATGCCAAAAGATTCTATTTTGATCAAGTTTTATTAGAAAGTTTTATGCTAACTTATGTTTTTATTAATTTTTATCAGGTGAGTGCATCTAAAGCTAAAGAATCTTGCCAATATGTTTGGATGAAAGAAGCATTGGACTTGCTAGTAACTCGACTCGAGTCAACTCCAACAAAGTTGGACGATCTGATTGTTTGATCTATTCTAATAATTATAAGCACCCTGACTTGTAAATAGGAAGAGAATTTAAGATGAAGTGCTTTAAAAATTGCACTTTTTGATCAGAAGATTGAACCCATTTGAACGATTTTGGTTCAAAACTTGTGATTGTCATTGCACGCACTAGCAACTCAAGAAACCAAGAAGATCTAACAAAGTGAAAACCGAAAGTAGGGAATCCAACTTATAATTCCTCGACTCGTGTTTTGATCCGTTCCTTTTTTTCTGTAACCTTGAAATAAAACATCAAAGTTACGGTTTTCATTCACACGAGGCTCAGGAAGTACTGCATGGAAAGACCTAAGTGACCCTTGCAAAGGCGAAGAACTTTGGTGCATCGGGTCGAGTTTTTCTTTCATTTGGGAAATGGGATTTCATGTTTTGAAGCAATTGTTGCTCAAGAATGAAACTGTTTGTTGAATTTTTTTCATGGATCATTATAACTTGGTTCATCGTCATCAATGGAGGTTTCATTCAATGCTATATGAATTTGTTATCAGAAAAATCTTGGTCATTTTCTTTGTATTTAGATTGTATCTTATTGTTCGGATTTCAATAAATTAAAATTAACCAAGTATGATTAGTTATGTTAGGCATATATTTAAACTTATTATTATCATTGAATTTCTATAGCTCGATAACAATGTATTTTAAATTATTTTCTTAATGTGACTACATTCATTGGAGCCGATTTGGAACAACATAAAATACTTATACATGGAAATAATGTGACTTCTCATTTACTAATTTAATATCCTTAATATGATATGATAGAAGAATAAAAAAATGACGTTTAAAGTTTCTTGCTTTCTTTTGATTAATACTCATTGTGGCTTACGTTTGCATAAGAGTTGTCGTTTTTATTACTAGTATAATCTTTCGTTGGTAGGTCATCAATCTGAAACGTATTATGTTTTTTTAAGGTTATATGTACAATTTAAAACGTCTCTTTAGTTTTCTATAAACACTAAAATATCACGTCCATTGTCTTTTCTGCTAACCATTTACTAGCACATAGGATATAACAATCGACGAACAAATATTGAAGATTTCTAACGGACGGTTAACTCGAAAAAAACCTTGGTCATAGAGTAGGAGACCTTGAGCAATTGAGCTCAATTTATGTTTAGTCATTCATATGCTACATATTGTTTCAGAAAAATAGTCATTCATAGCTCATACAACAAAATAAAGTTCAATAGAGTGTCCCATCAATAATTATCTTTTCTACAACTTGACTCTTTAACATCTCTAATTCATACAACACTTTATTAAAATTTTCAAAGAATGGATGCTCTCGCAAATTTATCCCATCAAAAACTTGATGCCCATCAACGATTCAATCGAGTTGAGCGCCATATCACCATTTGTAATGGGAGAGTCAATCCCATTCAATGCCAACACACTCGTTTTTTTTCCAATTCAATTTGCATTACAAATGCTGTAAGTATTCTTTTACAAATATTATTATTGAAGTTTCAATATGCTATTATGATTACTCTATAGCTTGACGGTAACATTTTTCTTATAGGAACAGTTAGAACCAAAAAAAGAAAGAAAAATGAGGAGTTGTTAACGCATCATTTAGCTGCTAAATCGACCTTTAACGCCGACCATAAACTCTGACAGGAAGTTGTGAACACCAACTTCTCAGTGTTAAAGGCCATTGACTTTGACAAAAAGTAAACGCCTTCACATAATTGCATGCTCTTAGTTGTTATACTTTATGATTTGATGTTCATGTGCTATCTAAGTGGCACGTCACATGACATTTTTACGATGATGTGATGTCATGTGACGTCATGTAAATCTCACATGATATTTTTTTAACCGATAAGATAGTAACGATAGGAGGTTACTAAAAATAACATAATGAAAGATGACCCGTTTTCCAAAATAAAACATTTTAAATTATTCAACCGAGCATTTCAGTAGACTTGAAAGTTTAATAATCAGAAATCAAACATTACAATTTAATAAAGAAAAAAAAGAACAGGAAAACATTATTCGGGTCGGAGTGGTGGGTGGGTTGGGTCCTATTAAATGTGATATCATGCTAGTACTACCAACCACCAAAGTCATTGTCTTTGATGAGAACTAGTCGTCTGTGATAGCTACGATTCATCACGATTTACCTCCACACAAAATAATTGTATCCGTTCACTCATCTCCTTCCACATGATCCACCTTATATTATACGTTATTCTTAAAATACTTGTCATTTATCTCTGGAAGAAGCATTAGTACAATTTTAACTTATAGCACTTCAACAAATAAGGAAAAACATATTTTCTCACCTACATTTCAAGGAATGACTACAACCGACCAAGTAAAATAGCCAACGACTAACGGGTCGATAGTTTTCCACCTCACACTTAGACCCTTCTGGATGATAAAACATGTGATGTTGAGTATAAGAATACGGCGAACGAAACAAAATTATGACTCCTTCTGTTATAAAATAAGTATTCATTAAGTAGTGATACAAAATTTTAAGTAAAGTACAACTTTTTCAAATTTTTATAGTTAAATGTTTATTTTGTCATTGCTTTATGTATAGACTTTTGTGAAAAAAATAATATAAATAAGAGTAAAATTGTAAAATTGATTATCTATTTTTAAAAGTGAAATTTTTTTGGGACAAAGTAAAAAATTATATGAACATTTATTTTAAACAAATGAATTATATATAAGTTATAATACGTTTTATATAGAATCGATAATATCAATTAAGACATAATCGTTAAAGGTGTGATAAGAGGAAAAAGATGAAATAGGAATGGTAAAAAATAAAAGAATGGGAAAATCAATAGAATTGCTTTATTTCAAATATTAATTTTTACCGTTTTCTTTGAAATTAAATATCTTACAAATCGTAAGTTAATTAATTATTAAAATTACACTTTTAGAATCAGCGTCATTTTATCTTTAATTAAAAATATCACATGATATACTTTCAACGATTTTTTTTCTTTCTATTTTTAGTGGTTTTAAAAATTCTAAATGTTAAATCACATGTGATTTAAATACTAAATAATAATCATACGCAATTATTTTTCCGATCAAATTTTAAATTCAAATCATTAATAATTTAAAAAATTTTAACATACAAAACTAAGTTGTAATCACATGCGATTGAACATTAAAGTATCAATCACATGTGATTAAAGAGTAATCAAACACGAAATCACATGTGATTATATGCCAAATCATATATGATTAAATATGAAACAAGCAATCACATGTGATTTTTGCTGAAAACAAATGCAACTTAAAAAAAATTTATTTATAATATTCATGTGAATGAATATCAAGTTGTAATCACGTGTTAATTTAAATATACAATGAATAAATAATTGTGTATAAATTTTAACTTTTTATCGTAAATCACATGTGATTATATTTTTAAGACTCGGTAAAAAAAAAAGAATTTTTGTTGTTGTTGAAAATATAGCTTGTAGGATCTCTAATTAAAGATACAAAAACATTGATTCCGAATATGTAACTTTTATAATTAATTGACATACAGTTTGTGAGATATTTAATTTTAAAAGTTAAAATGAAAGTGAATTTTGTAATGAAATTGAACAATCCTATTAGTTTTTTTATTCTCTAATTTTTTACATTTTTATTTGAATTCATCCTTATAATAAAATTGCAACGGCAAATAATTTATCACAATTTAACGTTAATTTCTTCTTAAAAAATAAGTAATTATACACAACTTTTATAAATATATGAGTTTAATTATAAGTATGTACATTTGTCAAACGGTTAGAAGGTCACATTTATTTCGTTTTAAGGTTGATAATATATGTTTATTGATTGCTTTCAGTAATATAATTTGATTGAAGTTGGATGAAATAAATTAATCGAAATGAGTCGTTGAAATGACTATATACAAATTGAATCTATTACCTATGATACAAAAAGAACCACTTATTTCCTATTTTTTCCTTAAAAAAATGTCATGTGAACACAGATAGTCCAACACCATTCACAATTTGAATTTCCAGCCCTATAATAGTATTATTGACCAACTTACGTTCTAATTATTATCTTTTTCTTTTTAAAATTACTTTCAATAGGTGATCGAATAATTAAAATTATCAGTTTAGTGTGACGTTAATAATTTTTTAAAAGATTGAATACGACTAATAATGGATTGAAGAAAACTAAACTTTTAAATTTTACATTTACCAATAATATTTTATTATATACCTTTAAAAAAAAAAAAAAAAAAAAAAAGCTTGTTCACACCTTCCCCATCTTTCTCCTTCTACGACACGACGCAAAATTAGATAAGCAAAACAAAGACAGGTCGGTGCCAATAGTGTATTAAAAGATGCAATGAAAGACGGATAAAAGACTAATCATTGGCAGAGGTCTAAAAAGCTTGGTTCTCTTTGTCTTTTCATTTCATCTTCAAGGTTCAAGCAACAAGGACATCTTAAGTCTTCGACTCATCCGTCGTCACGTAAGCATTCTCACTTTTAACTTCTCTAGGTTTTCTTCTTTTTTTTTTTTTTCTTTAAATTCGTCATTGTAACTAGAGATATATGTTCTTGAATTTCATGTATACTTTTGTAATTTGTTGTATACCTTTTTCCTCATTCTGATATTCTGCTGGTCTTTTGTATTATGTACAACTTTTTATGAAGGAAAACCCTTTTTGGTTTCAATTTTTTGGACTCTTCTTTATTTAAGAGGAAACCTAAGGTACGTCAAATTTTAATTGTTCGATTTGTAGGAGAAGATAACAATGAAAGTGCCTTTGAATAGTTACATGAAAGAATGAGCATGGGTACAGTACCACAGTTGATGATCTTCTACCTGTCTATCGTTCGAATTCAACATATTCTTCGTTTTTCTTCTTGCTTTCTTATTTATATTACGACTCATTCATCTAATAGTAACTAGTCAGTTTTAAAACAATATTACTATCCATAGAAGTTTATTTTTTATTATATGTATAATAAATACGAAGTATACAATTTTTTATATAATGAACCTCATGCATTAGTCAAGGATTGTGGATGTTGTGTAGCTAAGGATTTAATTTTCTTTTGTTTTGTTTAGAAAAAGAGCAAAGTATTTAATGGGTAGCAACCATCACATGAGGGGGAGAGTGACCCAACACCACCAAACTATACAAAAGACAAAGCAAAGCAAGAAAGAAAGAAAAAGACTCGGACAATCTAACAAGACTCTGATCAGAAGCAAAAGAGCGAGAGTTCAAATTCTCCAATTCAGAAAGCTTATTGATTTTGTGATTATATCCTTGATGTACTAGTTTTTAGATAACTATATGTGATAATTACGATATGTAAATTAGATTAAACTAGCAGATCTTTCGCACTTAACGACGATAGAAATTAAAAAGTTCAGTGATTGTCCGTGGTGACAGCTAGAAAAAGAGATGAGAGGGTGACTCGTAAAAAGAAAATCATATACGTAGTTCTTAATTTTTTTTCCATTTATAGTAAATATATTTTTTTTCAACGAGTTAAACAATTAAAAGTTTAATATTATCCATTAATCGGTTAATAATTGAGTAATATATTATATATTTTCAAATTAGTCAATATCAATTAAAATGATTTCTATGATATTTAAGTAAATTGAAAAGTTTCCATAAGAAGTCAAATGAAAGGCATTATAGTAACTTCACATTTTTTAGTATATAAATCTTAAGTACAAAAGAGTAAATCCTTTATAAAAGTTTAAGATATTCAATTGCTTTTATTGTTTGAATTTAAAGATGTTGTTATGTAAGGAAATACCTGTAAACATTTATTTATAGGATACATATCAAGATTGAAAAATATTAGACTTACAAGTTTACAAAAAAGTTTTACAAATTAACCACGACAATCAATTACTTTTATTTTTCATTACTCCTCATTTTCTATGTTTATTTTATTGGTGCTTGTAACACTTTTTTGTAAGCTGTTTATAATTGTAATCAAAATATTTTTCAGCAAGATTAAATTTTGTATATTATCATTCAACAGTCTACTCCGAGTAGGTTTTTTTTATTTTTATTTTTGGGGCCATTTTTTTATAATGAATATTATTTTAAATTATTTTAATTGAGTTAAATTTATTAAAATTAAAGTGAATTATGTATTTTTTTAAGATTTGTACTATTTATTTTTTCTTTTACTTAATTTATGTTGTCATTTATCTCAATTTATTAAATAATTTGAATTTTCTAATAAAGAACAAATTAAAAATAAAATCTAAAATACTGTTCTCACTCTTTACTTTGCCGAACACTACAACATACGGGTTATCATTTTGTGTGCTCTAATTAATAATTATGAAAGAAAATTATTTTGAGTGACTATATACGCACATAATTTAAACACTTTTCTTTTGGTAACTTTATGTGTAACCAATTTTAACACAAAATTTACACATTCGAGACATTATTCTAAGCTGCTCGGACTCAATACCACGAAAGCTCTATCGCTAGCAAAGTGCGTTTGAGTGCCGATTTGATTCTTCCAAAAAATATTATTATCCAACATAAGAACCATAATATTCACTTTATTTATCTAGGATCGGTTCTAATTCTACTGGTCTTTGGTGGGTTTATCCAACATGGATTCGTCATTCACGTTAACGTTGTTAATAAGAAAGACAAAAAAATAAGTATTAACTTTTGATACTTAACTAAAGTGCTGTCCATCTAATTGTTTAACTATTTGATTTGCATATGTATCGTTTAGCTAGTTTTTATTTTTTGAAACCGACGAAATTTTGCTAATACTAGGTTTTATGTTCGTTTTTCAATGTATGAAACAACTAAAATTCTTATAGATACTTACAATGGCTATGTTATGAGAAACTCGACTTAATTCCTACGTTCTTTAATATGTTATTAGAAGAATAAAAATCAGCACTCGAAAGCACACCATTAATAACAATTGGAATTGTATATATCAACTATAATTTCGTGAGATCGTATTTAACTAACATCTAATTCTTTGGCGTACACTCGTCTTCCAAAATGATGGGAAGGAGATTTGTTAGGGTTATCTGAATACTAAGCTTTGCATAAAACCTCATCGACAAGTGACATACTTTGATATATAATTAAAGCAAAACTTTAGAGGGGAATTTAGAGTACATATTTAAAGTAGGAGGGTTAGTTTAAAAAGGTGATGTGCAACTCTATTATGTCTTACAATTCCAAACCACCGCATCACATAACTAACCCCTACAACATCTTGCAATCCTACCCTTTTACTATACAAAGTCTATATTCCCTTATTCGATCGTATATATTCTTATATTTCATTCCATTTTTTATTTTATTTTAGTTTTCGGGAAAGCATTCACTCAATTATTGTACCACTTACCAAGTGGGGTAATATATACGTATATCTCAGCTAGCTTTTCTTGATTACATTTATTTAATGGAAGATTTGTTTTTGACAAAATTTCATCTATCAATTTATAAAGTTTCATCACAAATTTAACACCATTTCATACTTTTAGTACCAACATGATGAGGTGAAACAACGTTAATGATGAGGTGAGTGAAACACGTCTGATGTTATATTTAGCAACACTTTTAAAAATATTGCATTACCCATAAAATTTGTAACATTTTCACAAAATGTTACCTATAAGATTTGCCAAATGTAACACCTTTTTAAAAAACTGTTGCATTTTTTTATTAAACTTGCAACACTTTCATAAAGTGTTGCCTTTAAACTTTATCAAATGCAACACTTCTTCAACATGTTACATTTTCTTAATGAAACTTGCAACATTTGAAAAAAAATGTTGCATTAGGCATCTATATGCAACACTTATTTTCTAATGTTGCCTTTTAAACAAAAATGATCAAAAAGCAACAATTTTTATAAGTGTTGCTTCTAAAGTGTTACATTAAACCTATTTTCTAATAGCCTACATGATGATAGACCGTAATTCAATTACACGCGAAACTTGAGGGTGAATTGATATGAAATTATCAAAAAATTGCAACACGTATACATTTCCCTTTTAAATGATTATTGAAGTTTCAAACGTATTATTATTATGGTCACTTGTTCCAAAATGGTCATCGACTTTCTAAGAATGTGACCAAAATAACACTGTTTGAAACTTCAATGACTGTATTAGAAAACAGTTAAACGTACAATATAGAAATCGAATTAGTAACATGTTGTTTAGTTACGTACATATTTTCATTCATGCTTCAGTGATAAAATATACTTCCTCCGTTCCAAATTAAATGTTTACTTTCAGTTTGCACACAGTTTAAGAAAAGTGAAAACCTCACATTGTACACCAATAAAATTTCATCTTGACTTTTGATAAACATTTTGATTGATTAAAAGTTTAAAGCTAACACTTATTTTGAGACAAATCAAAATAAAAATGTGAATATTTAATTTGAGACGTAGGAGATATTTATTTTTTTAATCATTTTGTTATTAAAATGAAGATCTTGAACCGTCTTTGGCCCACCCTGGCAAATTGATTAAAAACCCATCCATTTGATCCCTCGAGTACATGCAACGTAAGTTAAAATGGATGTGGACATTTTAACTCCATTTGTGATGTATCAAGTGTGTTATGGTATCTAGAACATCCAGGGGAAGCCAAGTCACATATAAGCCCCTAATGCTGACTAGTTTTTGGACACGGTCAACTAGATTTACATATTTGCTACTGTAGAAATATCCGGCTTATTTATTTTATGAAAGGACAAAAATGCATTACACATCTAATTATCAACTTTAAAGAAAGTTTTAATTTGATTACTGGCTGTATCAGTATATTCATTAATTCTTGAAGTTAATTCTAGATGACCACAATATGTCAATATTAATATTAATTAATAATAATAATATTATTATTTTCCTAAAAATGGTCATATATAAGTCTCAAAACGCTCGTAATATATGTACTAGTGTGTATCAACCTAAATTTTGTCTAGTCAGAATTTTATATAAATCATGATAACATCTAAAACACTATGGTCCGTATATGGGCCACATATACAGTTGTTAGACCCTACACATAACACACTCAAAACTATAAACAAACTATTTTCCAATTTCCAGTAGCTCCATGGGCTCTCCGTAGTCCGTATCGGCTCCTTTTAACTGCATCCCCAATGTGTATCAATTTAATACAATGCTCTATAGTTATAGGTCCTTGAATGACATTACATCCAAATTGAAAAGAATTGGTCTGTTCAATGTAAGTTTAGCGCACGACTTTTCTTCTAGCGCTCACAAGGTGCTTGATAGAAGTCCTGAAAGAGATGAGTTGGCATCTTTTATCTATGGAAACTTGTTAGGCTAGAAACTCACAAAGTTTGAACTCTGTACTGCTCTTAATTGTTGTGCCAAGACGTGGAACTTGCACCTTGGTTTGCAGATTCATGCTAGAACACTTCATATAGGTCTGGACCAGAATATGTTTATCAACAGTGCGTTAGTGAATGTGTATGCGAAGTGTGGTGCAATCAGTGAGGCAATGAGGGTATTCAATGGAATGGAAGTTCATGATCAAGTATCATGGACTTCAATTATATGTGGGCTTTCTCAAAATGGGCAGGGAAAAGAAACCCTTTGTTTATTTAAGAAAATGTTGAGAACGATAATTAGACCGAATTGTTCACTTATGTTAGTGTTATCAGCGGTTGTACAGAGCAAGAATCAGCATTTAAGTGCGGTGAGTTGCTTCATGCTCAAGTTATAAAACTCGGAACAACTTTGTTGTAAGTTAACTTATTAATTATTATTCAAAATTACGAAAGATGGATAAGGCCGCCATGCTATTTGAAGCATGTTTTACAAGTAATTCTGTTCTCTTGAGCACCATGATCTCAGCGTACGCCCATTATCAACAAGGGGAAGATGCACTGAATATTTTTTTTGAAAATGCATAATGAGAATGCGATTCTGAGTGAACATGTTTTGACTAGCATTCTGGATGTTTGTGGAGCCTTGACAGTTCTCCAACATGGAAGAACGGTACATACTCTGGTGATGAATATGGGTTCAGATCGCAACACGTTTGTGGTTGGTGCTTTGATCAACATGTATGCAAAATGTGGTGACATTGATGATGCTCGTTGTGTTTTTGATCAGACAGTCTACAAAAACAACATATTATGGACTTAATGCTCACAGTGTTTGCGAGAGCAGTAGAGGTTTGGATGCTTTGGAACTCTTTGATAATTAAGAGACGAAAAAAATATTAATTCCAGACCATGTATGTTTCACCGTTGTGTTGACTGCTTGCAACCACGCTGGACTTCTTGACAAAGGTATAAGTTATTTTGAAAAAATGACATCATATTATAATTTGGCTCCTGAAATCAATTAATATGCTTGCTTGCTCGATCTCTATGCAAGGAAAGGTGATCTTTGAAGGGCAAAAAAAGTAATGGAGGAAATGACATTCAATGCAAATGCGGTGATGTGGAGTTCTTTCTTGAGTTCTTGTAAAGCGTATGCGAATGTAGAGCTCGGGAGAGAGTCAGCTTATAAACTATTTGAACTTGAACCCATAGTCCAGTGCCTTATCTGTATTTAGTAGATATATTTGCTGCTGCTGGTTTATGGAGTGAAGTGCAAAACATTAGGAAACTGATGAATGAGAATGGGTAAGAAAATATTTGGCATGGTCAAGTTGGGTTGAGGTAGACAATAAAGTCCATGTTTTCTCTATAGGCGATTCATCCCACTCTCGTTCGAAGGATATTCACTTAGAATTGAGAAAGCTTAGTTTGGAGATAATGAGCGAATGTAATATACAATATATCGACTAGCTAGGTGTCCTTATTCAAGACTATGAATTACATATTCATATGATACAATTAAAAACATCTAATATTAACAAAAGCATGGACCGTTCAGATAAGTTTGCTATACATTAGTAGCATATAAAGTCATATCCGATTCCCACCAGTTGATTAAGCTTTAGCTGGCTGCAACTCTGAGGCACTATGAAAACCAAAAAGGCTCATTAGTAGTAGAATTACCCCTAGATATTACAAAAGACATCAAGTCATTTGTTAATCGGTCATTGACCAAGTTATCGTTGTTTGTAGATGACGTTTCACTCTTTTCACATAACAAAAACCTGCAAACAGGACACTTGCCATGACTTTTCACCCATGGCAAGATGCATTCTTCATGAAACATATGATTACATGGTGTAACCATCACCACTTCTTTCACTTGGAAGTCTTCTAAGCAAATAACACACTTTTTATCATCATCATCTTCGTCTTCTTTCACTTGTTTATCTTTCTTCTCGTTCCCATTAGTTTTTCTAGCATTATTTTGTTTAGAAAATCTACCTAATCTTTGTATTATCTTCTTAGGAATAGGATTGTAAATCTCTCTCTTAAGCTTCTCTAAAGCTTTCCTTTGCTCCACCTCTGGTATTAAGTCAGAATCTCGTCGTCGGGAGTGATCTTGTGCTCGTCTTGACCTCAAGTTAGTATTGTTTGCCAAATTGTCATGGAACACTAGAAGTTGCATACGAGGTCGCGGGAAACTGCAAATTTCATATATTTTATATCTTAGGAAGATCAAACATAATATTTATACTCCTTTTACTGCTATTTCCCCCTGTTCTACAAGTTTAAAATGGGCATGTACATGTGTATGTATGCATATATGTGATACCATAACTTTAGCATAGCGATATAGGGATTCACCTCATTATGTTAGGCGGTAAAGTAAAGATTCTGTCTTGCAGTGCCAACAACCATGGATCCACAACAACAGCCTCATCCTGCAAAAGATTTATGCATAATTTGAGACAACTATTTCCTAAAAAAACATGTTACAATCAATACATCAACAGTAAAAGACTAACAGCTGTACGTTTAACTCATCAAAAGGAGTTAGTTTTAACTAGTGGTTGAGTGTTGTTTTGTAAGTAGGATCTTTACTATTGCTTCATTGTTGTGAATGCCTACCAAAGTAAACCCACTTTTTGTACCATTGAAGTTGTCTACCGATTGATAGTACTTTTTTGTTTTTGTTTTTGTTTTTGGTAAACATGGTGTGATGGTTGTTGTTATGTCACGGGTGTACATAAACGGTTCAGAACTGCAAGAACAAGTAAATCAGACTCGGTTGGAGCAGAACTCAACCAACCCGAAACACGACGATCCGATTCTAGATTATAATTTTTAACCTTAATGGTTCGTGGTGCGGTCCGGTTCTAGAACCTTTAAAACCGGTTTGAACCATCCGACCCTACTCATTAGTAATAAAAGAAATTAATATTAGTAATGAATAAATATAAATTTGATATACATATCCCTCCGATATATTGATATAAATAGAGATTATAATTTGAGATTTAGTTGAAGAATATGTATTTCTAAAAAGATTAATGTATAATAACATTCGTTTTTTTTTCTTCAACGAATGTCAAGTTTCTCCAACTTAATTTAAGGTAGAATTTTAATATTTAAT
This sequence comes from Logfia minima, assembly GCA_963921325.1. Lineage (NCBI taxonomy): Eukaryota > Viridiplantae > Streptophyta > Magnoliopsida > Asterales > Asteraceae > Logfia > Logfia minima. The sequence goes on along the minus strand of OY992770.1, from coordinate 11,445,861 downwards.
TTTCATTTATCTGATATTTTAGTTGCATATAATATATCTTTGGAACTACATATGTATCATTATTTATTATTTAATTGTGTCAATTTTGTATGTCTTTATCAAACTTTTATAGTTAAAAATCTTTATGCGATATATTAAGTAGCCAATTAGCTACACTAATAACAGTAAAACATGGTTATTTTCTTATTGTCAAAAGAAATTGTGTTCGCAGATGAACTATCAGCTAATTTTAAGAGTTTCTTTTAACGTATGCATGTATATTAATAGGTTTCCGATTTTGAACCAAAATCGCAAAAACTAAACCGGACCAAAACCATAAATACATGGTGACATTCATGGTCCTTGATTTTTCATTTATTTGTTTTAGTCCGAATCTGTTCTGGTCCGGTTTGATCAGATTTTCAGACATCTACAACCCTATGTCACACCCTTAATTACCCGCTATAAATTCTATACCAATTAGGTTTGTTTAAACAAATAAAATTTGTTCATAATAACTTAAATATCCCCAAGTTCTATCTCATACTTTCCGATATTTCTACAAAAAGATATGAGAAGATTAAGCATACTGACCAAGATAGAAGGGAAAGGACGTGACGGTGGAGATATAAAATCCCTATTGACCCGATTGCTGTTGTCATACCATGCATAAGGATTGTTAGAACGTCGTGAAGGCTGTTGAATATTGTTTGTATTGCTGCTCATATCGAAATCGAGCATTCAAGACTACTATTGGATTATTGACACATATAAGCATTGCATAACACCATTATTTAATGGGTGATGTAACTTAAGGTGATACTTGCAAGAGGTGTTCTCTCTACAAAGTATTTATGCCTTGCTTTTTTTTTCCGGCTTTATTTGAGCTTCGATACTATGCCCTTTCACCTTTTATGAGAGATTCTTGTTAATAAGGTTCTTTTGTTCTAAAGTATATATGCACTCTCAAACACACTCTAAAACTGCTTTTATGGAATAACCTCCATAAGCTCAACTGTAACAGTAAAAATATATATTTTTTTATCTAAAAGATGTTAAGAGCTTCAAACTGAAGCAATTGTAGAGAATATAATAAGAATCTAAATCCTGCAACTATTGTAAGGGAAACTTTATTCGCTATGGCTTTAAACCCATATTATTCTTAACAGGAGCAAAATGAGTGCCAAGTACAGTATTGCCAAAGTAATGTACCAAATGTTATTTTTCATGTTAGTATGTGTAATATTATTTGGCCCATAGTTTGTATTATGGTCCATATAGTAGTCGGTCTAGCCCAGTTAGTATTTATGTTAGATATCAGAGCTATATCAAATTTTATAAAGCTAAATATTTATTTGAAATAATCTGGAAAAGAAAAAGAGGTAAGTACGGCCGGTCCAATTTGAGACCAATAACAACGTGAACCTGTCGAATGAACCGTAGAACCAGTTTATCACTTTTTAAAGCGATCAAACCGGCAATCTTGACCCGCTTTAAATGACGTCATTAAATAAACCGCGTTGCATTTTGACCTCGAGATTCACGTATACTTGTCCGCCATTACACGATTTACAGATCACTCATCGCTCCTTTACTTTTTCCCTAATCTACCTACTTCCAAAAATCCCCAATTTCGTAAATCGATTGAACAAATGGCGTTAGAATGGGTGGTTCTAGGTTACGCAGCGGCAGCAGAAGCCGTAATGATCATCCTTTTAACTCTTCCAGGCCTCAATTCACTCCGAAAAGGTCTAATTTCCGTCACAACTAGTCTCCTTAAACCCTTCCTTTCAGTCGTACCGTTTTGTTTGTTTCTATTAGCAGACATTTACTGGAAATACGAAACTAGACCTAGTTGTGAAACGCAAACGTGTTCACCTTCTGAACAGTTACGTCATCAGAAATCAATCATGAAGAGCCAACGTAACGCTTTGCTTATTGCTGCTGCACTTGTGTTTTACTGGATCTTGTATTCTGTTACCAAGCTCGTTGTCCGTGTTGATCAGCTTAACCAACGAATTGAGAAGCTGAAGAATAAGGAGTAAGTGTGATTTATCTATTTGGATTTTGCCAATTAGGTTTTTTTATAATCGGATCATTTTCGGTACTATACGAGTACCTATTATTGTTGTTTGAGTTTGACGTTTCGGTGAATTGTATTAGTACTGGTTAGTAATTGTTATGGCTATGAATCTATGATACACATTGTGACAATGAGGTTTATTTTGTTATATGTTACTGTAGTATGTTACTTTCTTTGAACAATTTATGGATGAATTTATCTGCAATCTTGAAGGTTTGTTTGTGATGTGATTGTTAAATGCAAAGATGTGGTTTTTGTACTATGCAAGAGTGGTTTGAGGTTGGATTCAACGCAATTGGGCTGAGATTGATATTAGTTGAGCTTAATTTTGGACAAAATAGTAGTTAAATGAGACTGAATTGGTTCTGTGAATTTGGAATTTAGGCTGATTTATTTATTAATTTGCTTAAAATAGGTTTAACTCATTTAATCGCCACCTAACCCTATTATCCTGCTTGGTTCCATTTGATATTTGAAATCACTTCTTCAACAAGTAGTTGCTAATTGAAGTGGCTGTACACCCAGTGGAGACTTTTAGAACATTGTCTATTATGTTTATAATCTTGTTCAGACAGAGGTTATGGAACAAGTTAATATAATGCAATGATTGTGATTGTAATGATTATGTAGTTGTGCATGATGGTGCTAAGCTATAATGCTGGTTCGCCTTTGATTCGGTGTTGTTACTTTAACATTTTGTTCATTGCTATACTCCGTTTACCTCTGTGACCTGGAAGGTTGCAAGTTCGAGTCACATATGCAAACTCTTTTTAATTGTGCAAGGCAAAGACGAATTTCTAAGCAACCTGTTAGACTAGGTACCCACTTAAATTTCATTTTAGCTTTTATAGTACTCTCTTGATCTTGTCTGGCTAGTTGAAATCATAGTAGGATTGTTATATCTACCCTATGATATTTAGATAATTGTTTGTCTATTATTATAATTTAATCTTGTTAACTTTAGGATAAGCATAACTAGGATTAACATATATGTTCAGTTCGTTATTAGTATCACTGTGATCAATTAATAGATGTTGCTTGAAGATGGTGGGAGTTTTTTCTCTGATTGTGTACAACAATTAGCCTCAAGTAACATGCCTTTATTTTCGTCAGTTGTGATGCTTAAGAATCCTAGTGTTCAAAGTCCTACAAAACTAGTTCCATTATTGTTTTCATATAGAACTGGGAATCTTCCATACCCATCTAAAGGGTTGTGTTTAAAAAGTTGTAGCCGTTCCCATTACACACTGTTATCAAACTTATATCTATAGTGATTATTCATTGCAAATCGAGGGACACCTTTAACTTTGGAAACAATGCTCTAATACTGCTATGGAAATGTAAGCATTCATCTATCTAATGACCGTCTTAAATGGGAACAATGATAATGGCAGAAATTGGTTATTCGAACTTGATCTATATGGACAAGCAATAACAGCTTTGGGGGTTTGTTTTGTGTGCGTTGAGTGTTAATATTAGCACCTATGTTATGCAACTGCAGGTTGGTTGATTTGCTTCTTGTTCCTTTCTTCAGAAATCTACTCCTAATATTTTGATGTTAAAAATGTTTGATGAATAAACTGGTATGTTTAGTAATGGAAAAATGTACGAGCCATGCTGGTTGTTTAATAGAAAAAATTAAGTAGTTTTTAGTATGGGTCAAAATTGATACCGTTGAGCTGCTAAAACTGTCTTTGGTTTAAAAATTACGGTTTGGTATAATTAAAAAAACGTACTTTTTATGAATTCACCTTCTTTGAATCATGTCATTTAATAGGAGTTTTTATGAATTTAAATAGACTTTAGACGCGTTCTACCCACTGAACATTGCTAACGAAATTTAAGTTTAAAGCTTGTAAACAACTTGGGTGTAAAGAGGGGTTTATTCATCCTTTCCGGTGTATTTGAATACCATAAATCAAAACCAAATGCAAGATCAGCTTCTAGAGATTCCAGATAAGTTCTGCTTGAACCTACCCTGCAACTCCTTCAACTCTTAACATCTTGTTTCGCTCCATGCAAAACCTTGAGACAACTATACCTACCTTCAACTTTGTGTTGTATACCATATTAGAATTGTACAAACACAGTTTATTAGACAGAATTAATAATAAATCCAAACTATAAGACAAAAGAAACATTACCAAGTTTAAAAGGAGCTAAACTGCACACTAAAGTCATGGTACTTGTACATGTTTTTGTTAACCTTAACCAGTAGTCGCAGTTTCATACCAAATTAACAAAATTGTCTAGATAATCAAAGACTACTATTATCGCATCTTCTCATAGTACTCATTAGAGCATATTTATTTTATCTAAATATTGATATAGTTGCATAAGGTAAATTACACACATCTACTACTTATTGCCTCATTGGTGATGTTTGAGAACCTGTTCAAATTTCAAGTCAGTATTTTGACAAACATGGGTTCTTAAATGTTAAGATTATCGTATGTAGTTGTAAAATGTTAATATTCTAAACGCAAATTAGTCTGGAAGTCCGGGCTTTTTTATCCCGAGTGTCCTGTTTCTGGTCTGGGTTGGTCTCGGTTACCTGGTGCTGGCTTTGGTCAGAGTTGGTCAATTGCTGTTTTGGTGTAATTGTGTACGTAATCTTCAGTTGATAAAGCACTCTTGTATTTAAGCTTGGTATAGCATCTCCAATCCTTTTTCTGCAAGAAGGGTATATTTGTATTTTGCTTTGATGGGGTTTTTTTCTGCAAGAAGGGTATATTTGTATTTTGCTTTGTAGCCTTTAGAAAAATAATTAAAATCATAAGGAAATAATATTTACAAAATAATTATGATATTGCAGAACCAAATGACCATTCGTTTAGCGGTATCAAAGTAACCTTTCAACAATAATGTATAAAGTTTAAGTCTCAAAATATGACAAGTGTATATATTTGTGTTAGCGGTATATGTAAGTATTTAGACTTTTTTCTTGAAAATATTGTACAAAATCTTCTTCTAACTCAAAATATATAATAAAATTAAGATATCTCTTTCTTGAGACAATCCTAAATGGGCCATGAGCCCATGAGAAACTGTCATCCCTCAGTTTTTGAAATATTTACTTGGTAATTTCTATTTAAAGATTTTTTAGAAAAAATCAAGAAGTAAACTAAACATGTCTCATTAAATCAAATTTATACAATCACTTCACGCTCAGAAGGGAAAAAAGCCTAGTGTAAACACTTCCCAACAAAAGGCCGTGATTTCAAGACATATATAATTATATATAGCTTATTGATTTATTTATTTGTGCAAAAATTAACCTTTTCTAGTTGGAGTTGTATGGGTAAATAGCAGCTAATCCACATAGCCCAATTGAGGAATGAGAACAAAAATCTAGCATGTCACACATACTTATCACGTAAATGAGAGTAAAAAATAATTAAAACTAACTTAGATGCAAATTAGTTATATTATTTTATAAAAAATTTAATTTAACTTATTAAAGTTTCATTTTGTTCAATTAAGTGATTTTACATTTAAATAACTGATTAAAATGTTACTTAAATTTCTAATCGAATTTATATTATCAGTTCATCCATCTTACTTGTCTACGTCATGCCACGTAATTTAACGAATATCACGTTAATACACAAATTAATTACTATACTTTACGAAAAAGTTCAACTTTGTTACCGACTTTCATTTTTAGTCAAATGTCATTTTGGATGATATCCTAACTTTTTGTTTCATTGAATGACTTATTTTTCTTGATCATTTATCAAATTCAAAGGGAGTTAATGCATCATTTCTTGATAGCATCAATTTTCTAATTCAACATCCATCCATCTAAAAAAATTTGTAATTGGTTATTGGATCCTACATAATAAACAAGCAATTATAAAAAAATATGAGATTTACAAAACCGATTTAATCACATTACCTTTCAATTGTAAAATTTACGATGAAATTCGGACATCAAAGAAAACATCTGTCCGGGTTGTTATATGTCTAAGAAGTGCGGCATCTAGCCAATTGACCACACATATAAGCAATTCAAGATTTTACAGTCATGAACTTTCGTTTGTTTCTACTAGATGTTGAATTACTAAATCGATAGTATCAAGAAAAGACGTATTAACTGCATTCGGATTTGAGAAGTGCTTAAGAAAAGAAAAGTCATTTGATGAAACAAAAAAATAATATATGATTCTACAACAAAGTAATGATTGAACAAAAAGAAAGTTCGGTAATGAAATTGAACATTTTCGTAAAGTATTGTAACTAATTTGTGTATTTATGTGGCATTCATTAAATTACGTGGACGAGTATTTTAACAAATTGATGACGTTGATATTATTAACAATTTAAGTAACATTTTAATTAAGCATTTAGATGTACATTAATCATTTGAACAAAATAAAAATTCGGTAACAAAATTGAATCTTTTCGTAAAGTACCGTAATAAGTTTGTTTATTAACCCGCTATAAATATATATAAAAACTCAAGACCTATATGTTAAGGTTATACATATATGGAGAAAGAGAAAACTTATACTATTATTAATGTACAATATGATAAAGTAAGATGATGGTGAATCGATAAAAAGTGTGGTATGGTAATTCGTACACTATCAATTTTGTACATAACTAAATGTGTTTCATGTTGTATCACACCACTATGAAGCATAGTTAGTGGTTTACCAAAAAAAAATAATGGTGTGCGAATGACTCCCCTTTTATATCCCCTTGATAAAAGTGGTGATATTTATTCACAATTAACATAAATTTAGATAGCACAATACATTAATTTTATGTTATTGCTATTATTTATTATTATTATTATTATTACAAATCCGAAAGTCACATTTAAATGTTAGTTAAGGATCTTTAAGAATATTTGTAATGTCGTATTATTCTGTTAGAGCAAATGTTCTTTTGAGTCACTAAAAGGAGGGCTTTCGTGAAGTATATAAGTTTCTAGTTCAATCTTTAACTCTATGCAATTTGCAGGAAACAACCGTAATAAATATTATATCATTCCGATGTTCACACCCTCATAAATTTTTAATTATTTCCTACAAACGGCAAAGGATTGTGACTGAACCATGATCTATTTTATTAACAGCAACACATTTTTTCATTAACATTGTTGTTGTTATTAATAAAATGGATCTTCGTTGAGTCATGACTATCTGCGGTTTGCAGTAAACAACTAAAAATTTCTTAGAGATGTGATCATTGGAATGAGTAGTGTATCTTTTATATGATGAAAAGAACAAGAGAAAAAGGTGGATTGCAGTGGGAGAAAGGAACGTATCCAAGCATCCAATTAAAGTGAAGAATAGGAAAATTAAAAAATATTGGAGAGAAATTAAAAGGTACATAAATATGACCGTTGCATTGAGAAAACTTGTTTGGACAACTTAAGCCAGGAATCCTGTCACCTTTTGCCTCCATCTATTTAGCACGAGTGCACCATTTTAACCTACAAATTTTACAACCCCCAACGTTAAATCTTAAAAAGCTGATAGAAACATAAATAAAAGCCCCTAAAAGCTAACGGCTATACCAATATATCTATTGTTGTTTTGTTCTTTCACTAGGTACATAACATGAAAAATATATCCATTTAAATTCTCAGCCGTTTGATCATCTGACACCCATCAGGAGTCCCTGTGATCGATGCACAGAACCCATTCTTTTTCTCTCTCTCTCTCTTTTTATTGAATATGTAACTCCTAATTCTTGTTTACATTTTTCTACTCTATTCTTCTTCTACTTTCTTGATTTTTGCTTTGTGGGTGTATCTGTTGAGTCATGTTGAAAGTTGGAGGTTTAAAATCCATGGGGTTGCTGCTGCTGTTAGTGTTATCAGTCTTTGTTATTGTTTCTGCTGATGAAGGTAAGAAGCTTTTTTGGATTCATTTTTTTTTTTTTTTCATATTTGATTGCATATTTGAGTATTTAAACAAAGTATGTGCTGTTTAGTGCCAAAATAGTCTCTTAGTTTAAGCTGTAAGTTGTTCTTCTGGTAGGAAAAAAGCTAAGTGTGCTAAGCTTGAGTGTGCAAGTTAATTTGCTCTTAAGCCTTTAGAATGTACATATTTTTGTTAGGATTGAGTGTTATTTGAGCATATATGGTAACAAAAATGGGTTTTCAACCCAAGGAGTAAAGTTTCAATCTTTGTCTTCTATCTTCTTATATTTGTTTGGTATTTCTGAAGCTCTAGTACTTTGTCTTGGTTTTCGTATTACCATGGAAACTAAGTACAGTAATTTTTGTAAGAGGTATTCATTTGGGTTTCTTTTTAATGTTGTCATTAATCATTTTGAAGTTATTATTCTTGTTTTATTTTAGAACTATTTTAGCTGTTTTTGTGTACTTGCATTTTGAGTTGAAAGGTAACTATAAAAATGCATTTAATGAGCCCTTTCCTCATAAAGTTCTAATATTTTGACTCCATTGTTTTCGGAACCCGATGAAATATCTTCTTTCTTTGAACAGTAAAACAGTTTAACAAAGTGAACCGTAAAAAAATGATGTACGAAATGAATATCTAAAATATTTTGCATAACTTAGAATTTTTAGTACAAAAAATAGTAAAATTATGTGAAGAGGATTAGAGGAAGGTGACAGCAAATATAATTTCTATCAAAGACAAACTGAGTTAATTCACTCCCTTTTTAAAAAGTATAGACCTAAGACCTATTAGTAGGTCAAAACTTAAAAGTGATTGGGTCATGGAGTATATTTATTTACAAAAAAAACACTAGGAAATTGTGGCACAATAAGCAAAATTTATGTTATAAGTGTGTAGTGTTATTCTTTTGATGGTTTAGGTTTTAATTTGAACTGGAAAATTATGTAGGTTCATATTCTTTTCACTAAAACATAGATCTACCATTTACCATTGACAATTTATATTTTAGACTCTTATGGGAAAGGGGGAGAGTAGTGTGCCATGTGAGGTCCATGTGGAAATCATATGATTATGGTAAGGTGTCCATGTATGGAAGACACTTTTTGTATGATTGAAACAGTTTTGTTTTTAACCAAAGTATTTTTGTAATATGTGACCTATGATAATTCTATATTGAATATTGTTATTGTTATTTTAATGTAATCTCCTCTTAAATATACTTTTTAAGCCTTTAAGACACTCATTAAAAAGTTATTAATCATGTATTTATATTGATTTTTTAAAATGAAGCAATAATTTTGTTATTATTATAACAATATTATTACACCCAAGATTCATGTAGACAGAAACTACACCAAATCCACATTACCACAATTAGATGCACCACTCCTATAACATTCCCATGCACATCATATATACATATACTACAAACCCACTGCTCAAACATCTCCAGTCTTAAGTGTATACCTGCTGTACATCTTCCAGATCTTAGTCACCATGTCACCCATACTAGCCCAACTCAATATTATCCGACCCGTTTCACACCACCCTCTGTTCAGCCACTGATCTCGGGTCACTAACCCACTGATCCCACTTTAATTCCTTCAGACTCAGTCTAGCCTTTATCCATTCAAAACTTGCAAGTATGTATATTTGACTTAATATACATAATTAAGAGGTTCACATATTTGACTTAATTTGACTTAATCTAAATTTCACTTCTAGCAATAATAAGGTGGCATTTGATTTACATTTGAATTTTACTAGGGATATGACTTTGTTGAAGTAAAAGAACGGAAATGGGAATGGAAATCTAAACGCATCATCAAGTTTGGAAAATTCTAATTCTTGTGGGTTTGATACCGAAATTTTATACATATTTTCACAGCACAACATCATTGTCACTTCCATTTTCATTCCCTCCTTCCTATCTCCTCAAACCAAACCCACTTAATAAATTGAAATGAAATACCACTCTTTCTTGGTACTCACAAAAGTTCAAAAAAGTTTGGGGAATAATAAAATGCAGTAGTCCATGTCATAGCTTTAGGAAGCAAACCACGTAGCATTTGCACTTGTGTGTCATTTATTTAATCTTATTATAATTTTGAACTCCTCAATATATTATGCACAACATTATAAGTTGAATTCTTTGATGCATATATCATAATGCATTTTCATTAGACTACATGTAAAGTTGACAATAACTTAATATTTGTTATTGCAGATGCATTTTTAGGAGTGAACATAGGAACTGACCTTTCAGATATGCCACATCCGACACAAGTAGTAGCCCTACTTAAATCCCAACAAATCCGCCACGTCAGATTATACGACGCTGATCGAGGTATGCTCCTTGCCCTTGCCAACACTGGCATCAAAGTCGCTGTCACCATCCCGAATGACCAACTCTTAGGAATCGGCCAATCGAACTCAACCGCTGCCCATTGGGTTGCCCAAAACATTGTAGCCCATTACCCGGCCACCAATATCACCACCATATGTGTTGGTTCTGAAGTATTCAACACCCTCCCAAATGCAGGCCCAATCCTAGTCACCGCCCTCAAGTTCATCCAAGGTGCCCTCGTGGCATCAAATCTCGAACGTCAGATCAAAGTATCGACCCCCATCGCATCCACTATTATTCTCGACTCGTTCCCACCTTCACAAGCCTTTTTTAACCATTCATGGAACCCGGTTTTGGTTCCGCTTTTGAAATTTTTGCAGTCCACCGGGTCGTCTCTTATGCTTAATATTTACCCGTACTATGATTATATGCAATCTAACGGTGTAATACCGTTAGATTATGCACTTTTTAACCCTTTGCCAGCTAACAAAGAAGCTGTAGATGCAAACACTCTTTTACATTACAATAATGTTTTTGATGCAATGGTCGATGCTGCTTATTATGCAATGGCGTCTCTAAATGTGACGAATGTTCCAGTTCTGGTAACTGAATCGGGTTGGCCGTCAAAAGGTGACTCGAATGAGCCCGATGCGACTTTAGACAACGCAAACACGTACAACAGTAACTTGATCAAACACATTCTGAATCAAACTGGGACCCCAAAGCATCCTGGGATCGCGGTTAGTACGTATATTTATGAGCTTTACAATGAGGACACCAAAAGCGGGCCGGTTTCAGAGAAAAATTGGGGATTGTTTGATGCAAATGGGAAACCAATTTATACATTACAGTTGACCGGTTCAGGTCGAACTTTTGCGAATGACACTACGAACCAGACTCATTGTACTGCAAGAGAAGGTGCAGACTCGAAAATGCTGCAGGCTGCTTTGGATTGGGCTTGTGGGACCGGGAAGGTAAATTGTTCCGCGTTGTTGCAGGGTCAACCATGTTATGAACCGGATAATGTGGCTTCACATGCGACTTTCGCTTTTGATAGTTATTATCATATGATGGGGAAAGGCGAGGGGACTTGTGACTTTAATGGTGTCGCAATGCTAACCACCACCGATCCAAGTAAGGCTTGAAATGAATTAAGATTTTCAATTTTGTTGAGTTTTAGTCTCTGATTCAAGTTATTTCTTTTGTTTTGTTTTCTCGGGTATTGCAGGTCATGGATCTTGTCAGTTTTTTGGAAGGTAAATGAGCGGCATCTTAGTGTTGGTCATTTTGGTGGCATGTGTTTTGGGGGTGTGTGAATGCTAACATGTTGGTTTCGTGTTTGTGTAGTGATGTGAATGGAACGATTTTTAACAGTACAATGTCGGATTTTAATTCTACAAGCTCGTCAAGCTGGAGGGTCCGCAGTGACTATGTGTGTGCTGGTCTTATGATCAAGGCTATATTGGTTGTATTGTTCTTGTGAAGGGCCGTCGGGTTTTGAAATATTTTCTTGGGTCCAGTTCATGTGGAGGCGTATTATCATTTTTGGCAGTTTCAGAGGCTGGACATGGAGACGTGCTTTTGTACAAAACGACTTAGAATGAGATTATTTTGTTGTTGTTGATGGTCTCACAGTAAATGAGATTATTGATGAAATGTAATCTGGATTATTGATTCTTTTTTTTCTAGTCTAATGGGCTGGTTCGTGAAATCTTGCACTACGTTCCAACTTGAAATTTATATAAGATTGAGCTTGAGCATAGGAGATCGAGTAATAAAGTTGCCAAATAAGCATGAATACAAAAGAACTACTCGTCTCATGTTTCAAAATCATTGCGGCAGAATTATGCACCAACAATTTCTAAACAAATATTTAATTGAATCATCAGTTTGTGATTCACTAGGTTTTATAACCCATAAAATTCTATATTATTAATCAAGTTTGTTATTTATAAAACTTCATATTAATAATTAACATATATTTTTAGTGTGTATAAACTTAAAAGCAATGATATCTCAGTTGCACCTATTTAGCATCAGAAACAACATCAGTTAATCGGTTAATCCGTTGATTATAAATTGGTTAACGGTTAACCATCATTTTTATGAAAGACATTCATTTACCCATTTCTTTTATAACCACCTCGTAATTTTTTTCCCAGATACAAAATCAATGAGAAATTCATTTGTAAAAAAATGAATGTGTATCATTTTAGACTCCGAAATTCATTCAAGAGGTGTGCATGGGAATGTTCGTATTTGGGGCGATATGTATTTAATCATTGATGCGTAGTGTTTGCTGGCAAGTTGCTACTGAGTTGCTGCTGATATACATTGTACATATTATCACTTCATGATGCATGACTCTTTAATTAGTGCAGTAGGATATATGTATGATCATGCATGATGTAGTTGTATATAGTGGAATTTATAGATAAATATTTGTCTTTTTATAAAAAGGGTAAATGTTTTAAATCGACAACGTACTGATTTAAAATGTTTCATATATGCAATTTACCTATTTTATTGTGTGTACGTATCAAATCGAACGATTTTGTATTAATGTAAGTAACATGGTAACCCGTAACTAGTTAATTTTATAACTTTTGATTATTTGACATTTTTTATTATAATGTAATGCTTGAACATTAAAAATAAATCTTTTTTTCTTATAACATGGTACCTCTTTTTTTCTTATGTGACTTCTCTTATTATAATCTTGAACATTAAAAATAAAATAACTAAAATACCCTTCTAAATGCTTTTTCTAATTTTTGAAAATTAATTAATGCTTTTTAATTTTTATTTTTTTTGCCATTATCAACTTCATAACATACAACACACAGCAACATGAGTCAACATCCCACCACCACTTAAGAATGGTTGCTACTCAGCACCACCACCATTTGCCAGAAATTTGTTGCTGGAAAGCAATGGAAAGGTACTCAGCAGCTAGATCTAAACACGAATAAATGACGAAAACGATGGGGTAGCCATGGCAGGAAATACCACCAAATCAAGATATCAAATCAATCAACGAGTTTAAAATACTTATAGCCTATAAAAATGCATAAACAATTATGAAAAGGGTTTATTAAAATAGAAATGAACATATTAAAAATACTTATCATACCAAAGTTAATTTAGTACAACATAATTAAATAGAATGTCAAAATAAATAAATAAAAAGACAAAAAATAAAACTGAAGACAAGAAAGGAAGGGGGAAAAAATAAAGAAAAGAAGTTGAAAGGGTTATAGGTTTCAAATCTGCATCCGTTTGAACTGAGATACACAATCGTGGCAGGCGAAAACCAACCCGGCTAGCGTAGCTTAGGAAACAAGTTTTGCCTTCTAAATAATAGTTAACTTTTTAGGTAGGACAAATTAATAGTTAACTTTTTAGGAACAATTTTAGTATCAGTAGGTGTCTAAATTAAGTGATTAAGCGTAGGAGACTTTGCTGGCATGATGACTTGCTCATGTAATTAATAAAAATTTATTTGCATTAGTAAGTTAGCTTTGTAAGTTAAGCAAGCCTGATTCTCCGGGCACTACGGTATGACGTGGATCGACCATGACACGAATGGATTTCTCCATAATGTAATAGAAGAGTCACAGTCCAATTCCACGAGCTTTCTCCCTTCACGAAGGAGATATGAATTCTATTCAGGTGGGTAAGTAGTCTATCAGTGGTGAAAAGCTAATTGCCCATTTTCAGTAGGGGCGAAAGGTTAGACCTTAGAAAGTCAGTGAACATTAGTTCTTCTATGTAGGCCCCCTTGACTCTCCTTACGTCGAACTAAGTGATTTCATAACCTTTTCGTAGCGTAGTAGAATGAAGGCTACGCACTGACGTTCTCTTTTCTATTAGCCTAAGTGTTTTCGCTAACTCGCTCGCCTAATATACCCTACTATACCACTTTTAGGGTAGGCTAGGCTAACTCAGCCGCTTACTTATACTAATATAGGGTTAAATAACGCCTTTTATTGTAGCTTGTTTGACATGAAACTTTTATGATCTTTAACTTTTAGTTTTTGAACAAAAATTTCTTATGAAAATAAAAGTTTTGTTTGTCATGTAGAAGTAGTAACTTTAAAATCTAATGAAAAATTTAAAATCTCAAAGCCACTTGAAGTAGCTTTTCATGAAAAACTCATGATCTAAAATTACAGCTACAACTTACAAATACTTTACCAAATAAACCCTCAATATTTTACTATAATATATAACTTACTGAAAAGAAAACACTTTAACTGATACATCTTTTACTTTAATTATCATAACTATAACTATAACTGTAACTATTATTATTTGTCATTATTTTTTTATTTACTATCGAAAAATGATTGTCATATGTTTAAAGTATTAATATTAAAGTTACTATAAATTGGGCCGCCTGTTTCTATGAACCAAGTTCCACAAACTACAAGCAACAAACATCTTACGATTCAAGTGGCAAACGTCTTAACTAATATTTATAAAATAATGTGACATACTATATGGACCATTAGTTATATCATAAATAAAATATAAATATTAATTATTATATCTTTCATGTCATGGTTTAAAAGAATTAACTATGAAAATATAGCATATCGAAAATATTTTAGAAAATGAATAAAATAAAAACCCAAATCTCACGGATCACTTTAGAACTCAAATGAAAACTTGAGTGAGTAATTGGGCCTCTGATGGGCTGAGTGATTGAACCCTACCAAAACCCTAACCATTCCTTCTCCTCCTTATATTCCCTGTTTCTCGTCCTGCAATCTCAGCAAACACAAATCACTTGACAACGGCGATCGATATTAACCGATCATCGTTTAAGGTTTATATTATCTTTAATTATTAATTATGTTTTTTATCGCTCTTACAACGCATCAACGATAATTCCATCTGTTTCCTCAATAGCAGATCCGGAATTCATATAAAAAACAAGATGCAAAATCAATTTTTTAAATCAGAGCCTCATGGACATGCAGGTTCCTTTTTATTCAGTGGATTTTTGCGTTTTCTCGTAGGTTCAACAATTTTTTTGATTAAATTTGTTAAACTGATGTTCAGTTTTTGCTCAATGATGATTCATTTTGCTTTAACCACACCGAACAGAAGCTAAATGTGTTTGAACGTAATTTGATTTATTCTAAAGAGTTCTGAATTCACTTTTAAATGTGTTTAACGATACTTTAAAAGTGAAAGCTGTTTTACTTTTGGATTAAATCAGGTTAATGTTCATTAATACATGTACGTTTCTCATGTGGAAAAACCTGGCCTTTGTCTGAGAGCAAATGCGAATTATTAATATTTTTTCAAAATTTGTGTTGTGAAAAGTGAATTAAAAAGTTGCCGATGATGATAAAATTTAAGGCTTGTTTCTCAGAGACATTCGCAGTGGCCGACTAAGATCTTTCGCCTTTCGCCGGGCTTGAGAGATTATGCTGTTTTATCCTTCCTTGGATGTCTGAGGCATCATTTTAATTACTATTATTTGTTTTTATTTATTAAAATAATAATATAACAATTGAATATAATTAATAAGTATAGTGGTTAATGATGATGATCCAAAGGCTTGTTTCTCAGAGACATTCGCAGTGGCCGCCTAAGAACTTTCGCCTTTCGCCAGGCTTGAGAGTTAATGCTGCTCTATTCCTTCCTTGGATGTCTGAAACTGCTAATCATATTTTTCAATTACATTAGTGTTTATGTTGGTTCTACAGAATGAAAAGTGTATGGAAATGTTTAGGTTGTCTTTTGCAGTAGATAAAAAGGGAAAAATTCATTGAATTGTTGTGAATTGGTTGATAAAAGTCTATAAATGGCAATATCATTAGTTTCAAATTGATGAACAAGTCCTAGTTAGCCTTTAAGAACTCGAGATATAAATCCTGTAGTTTATATGAAGTGTATTAATATTGATGTAACGATACCTGGTACTTAATGTGTAAATGATAAGAGTAGATGTCTTGATATTTATCCTATGCGACTAGGAGTTAATACTAAGACTAAAGCTTCATTTGTATTTAACACTAAATAGTTAGCGTAAACGCTTTCAAAATTCGTACATCGATTATGGATTGTTTGAAATTTGACTAACGATTGATATAAGTGTAAGCTTTGTTGAAGACACTATTCATTGCAAATCAAAGTTAACTGATTCGTATTTGAAAAGTCAACGTCATAATTCGATCGTTTTTTAGAGCAATGTCATAATTCAATCTGTGTTTCTTAGAAGTTAATCAGGTAGATTAATTGATCAAGGAACAAGAATCTAGTGCCAATTTGTTCAATTGTATTCCGATAATCAGTGAAATAATCTAAAAAATAATGAAGCTTGGTTTTCAATACGTTTCTCGAGCTGGGAGGATTCAATAGAGTTCATTTATTTATCAGATTATAACAATTACGATAAAAAATTCCATATTAATCAAATCAAAGTACAATTTCTTTATCGATTTTTCAAATTACAATAGATTGTTTCTGAACATAATTGATCATTTATTTAAGGATTAATTCTCCCGAATTTGATGAACGCATAAACAGATTTTTGACAGTTAATAGGAGTTGAATATTGCTTTGGAGATCGAATTTTGTGTTGGTTTTTACTTTATACACTTTATTCAAACAAGATTAGTGATATAGAAGTTCGTTCTTAACAGGTTATGACGAATTTGATGTAAGAAGGTGATATCGAAGTTGGACACTGAATCTCATTGTCGACTACATAGAGTTCGGGTTGTTCGGAAGTTGGATATTGAATTCAGATGTTATTGGTTCGAATAACGAATTAGATACGTGATTGTTTTTATATCAATTTGAACTTTATTTGGCTATTAAATTCGATAATAAGGAGTTTGGATATCGAATTCGGGTTACTTTTCAAAACGGTTTGAAGAAATACAGTTTATAAAGGTTGGAATTCGGGTTGTGTAAGTGGCCGGGTACGCGGATTGAAAAACGGGTCTTGTTATTGGGTAGAAGGGTCATAGTGTTTGACTTTGGATTTACCGGTTGAATTTCTATTTTACAAATTAATTTTTTATTTCAAGTTGATTTCTTATTTAATATTTTTAAATAGTTTTTATATTAATTTTTTTTGGTTTTTCTTAAAAATATAAATACAAAAATATTTTTCTTTTTATTTTAAGTTTTGACGATAAACCTTTTATGGAGAAATTACCTAATCTTTGAAACAAACGTTTTGCTCAAACAAAAGATTTTTCTTTAAACTTCAAATCACAAATCTTTAAAGTTCCATTTAAGTAATTGATAGCAAACTATTTAATCAAGATGAATTCAGCTGAAATTAAATACTATGAAACTTTTTGTCAATGTCCGGATCTAAACAAAAGAAATTGTTACGAGTTAAAACACTTCATTAAAATGCTATAAGATGTGGTTAGCAATGTTGACTGAGACAGGGAAATTCAACGTCAATGGTGTACTAAGAAGTTAGCAGAGATTAAAAATCTTAAAGAGCAAACTGAGTGCCTTAAGAATGAAAATAAAAAGCTTAAATCTGAGCAAACAATAGTACAAAGTGTTGATAAGGATGGTCTTACTTGTAGCCATGTTGAGCCACAATTTAAGGTACAATCTAAGCTCAGATATGAGGTACAATCTAGGAATCTAAGTGAGTGTGAAAACCAAATACAGTTAATCACAACTCAAATTTCAAGATACTTAAATTAGAAGAGTATCTGAAAATTGATTTGGAAAACAAATTAAAATTGGAAAAAGAAAATGTTACAACACTTGAAAAGGAGTTGGCGGATAAACTTAGAGTTTTAGAAACTATGTTGCGAGATAAGGGTATTCAACAGAATCACTCAAATACATACATAATTCATATAGAATAAGTTCTTAACAAAGTTATATATATTTGATAAAAAGGTTCTGATGTTACGTTTGCAGTGAGTTTTGATTGTTCTGTTTTCTACAAAATTTAATATATCTGTTATTATCTGTGAAATCGAACCATCTTATTTTCAGACGTCAATCGCATATCTGGTTGGCGATACATATTTTGTTTTGGCAGTCACATTGCTCCGTTTCTTAAGTATTGTATGGGGTTGAGTCTTAACATTTATAAGCTCAATGTTGACAAATAAAATTAGGTGAGACTTTTTTCAAAAAAAACCCCTTAATATAAAAAGCTATCTTCTAAAAACCTCTAGAAAATACTATAGCTCCATTTAGTTACTTTTAAGCATACCTTAAATAAAATGGACGTACCGCATCTTAGTTAATATATAATTTTGTGTTCTTTTTAATCTTCACCAATATTTTGTCGATCCAAGTTATTTTGTAGTTTTTGCGCCTCTCAACGTGTTTGAAGTTCTGGCTTGGGCATTCTCCTGGATTCGATCGTATCTGGTGTCTGACTTGCATATCAACAAATTCACATTCAACTCTATGCAATTGCCTTGATTAAATTTATAGGGATCATGTAAATAGCTGGTTAGAATTAAAGTTTATTGATCAATCAAGAAGGTGACTCATACATATAAGATGTTTATTGGAGAAGACCGGTATGTCATACGTAAAACCCGTTTGTTTTTACGGAAGGTAACTCATTCTTTCTTATCATCATGCTACAAATCATGTTCTCATACCTAGTATTGCACCAACTACACACGTTCATTTATAGAAAATATAACAATGACTTCTAAACTTGTATATTAAATTAATAATTCCATATACATTCTTCACCTAGAAAAAAAAACAGACTTATTTTTATATAAAATTAATCTTGAAAAATCATCGATATTTTTAAACACCCAAACTCTAATTCGTTTTGTATACATAGAAAATGATATTTATTAGTTACATTATCACATGGTTTAGATTATAACAAACAACATTTTTCGTTTGTAACACAGGAATTAAGTTATGGTTTCACTAAGAACAACATATTGGTGCTATATTTGTGTACATGTTGATTAAGTGCCCTAATTTGTTGGCTTCATATATATTCAGATCATTAGGTCCAAAACGTCATCATGCTCTTAGTCCTTATGGTTGGGTGCAGTTGCTACCGAACCATTAGGATTAGCAAACAGTTTTGAAAAGAAACGATCAGCCAAAATCGCATTTGCAGCATCAGACGGATGAAAAGCATCCCAAAATACATATTCAGTGCGATTGTCACAAACATGTGCATTTGATAAGCATAGTCCTCCAATAGTTGTATCGACTTTGCAGCATGACGTATTAGACACCTTGAAACCTAAACATAAACCAACATACAACAAATTAAGGTTTTAGATCCAGCCTAATATTTAGGAACTTTTTTATTATGGGGACTTCAATTCTTACCGTATATAGAAGGGTTTTCGACCAAATCGAGAACATCTTGGTAAGTATCCGCGAAAGTAAGTTGAACATTTTTAAGCTTGAGATTCAATACGTTTATCAGTCTTTGTACTTTCGTGTTGAATTGAAGCACCCAATTGTTTACTTGATGTAAACATTGATTATTGTTTGATTTTGCTCGTTGTGAAGGAATGCATCCGAGAGGTCCAAGCCCATGAAAAACCATCTTTCGAGCCCCAAGCAAGTAAAGCCTCTTTCACCACCAAAACCAAAATCTACATCAATTCTAAGAACAACATAACAATATTTTACATAAGAATTTTCACACTTACTGTGAATTGTTCGGCTAATTTCAAGTTTAGAACCCCTAGAAACTCTTCGGGAGTGTACTGTTGACCGTCGGGTAAAAATGGCTGCAAGAAATTGTTGATATAATCGTTGCTACCTAGAGAAAATGCGAAAAATAAACCTTTTAGGAATATCTCATTGAATCCTTACTTACAAAATTATTTTTTTAATTCACTTCCTAATCTTACCCATTCCAATGAAGTAAATGGCCTCATTTAAAAGACTATTACCAGCTTGTTCTCCTAATTTTGCCTTGATCACCTTTGTTGTATTCTCAAAGTAGGCTATTTGATCATCGAATGACATTCTTTGAATCTGTTTACCAACAAATGAGTCCCAAGAAAGCCACAAAAGGTAAGTATTCAAACTAACACAATTAAAAACATTTAAACAAACTTGATCTTACAAAATAGAGCCCGGTATCATTTAGAATGCCAGCACCGCCCGATGCATAGTTAACCCCTTTTAAGATCGCATCATCGGTTGGACTTAATGAAAGATAAGGTGGTGGAGATGGAATTCCAAGCTTCTCAGCTGCAATGCAAGCAAAGAAAAAATATTGATCAAAAATTAAAGTTTGGGATATTAACAGCTAACTATAAACCAAAGGTTACAGTGAAACTAACTTTTAGTTCTAGTGTAACGGCTGGTTTAAAGTTGCTTACTAAAATCGAGAAAAGAATAAGTGTTAAACTGCTTTTTGTTTTTGTGCAGTTTCTCCACAAAAAGGGCTTGTTTACGTACATACAATATCACCGATGGTTCGGCCATTACTGAACCGGCCCGTGGGTTTCTTGTTGACATAATCGATACCATAAAAGGGGAAATCTGATCTAGCAAGAGAAAATTTCAAGTAATTATTGTTTCCGACTTCTGTTAAGGAATCGCCGAAGATAAAGGTGACAAGTGTGCTAGCCGATGTATTAGCTGAAGTAGCGGCTGCTGAAGCGTGATCAGGTGCAATGACAGTGATCGCGGCTGTGATAACTGCTAGAACTAATGGTGTAGTCATGGTTAAGTCTTGTTGGTTGTTTTGTTTGATATTTGGGTTGCAGGATTTTATAGGAAATTTGGGGTTTTTGGGTGAGATTTTTTTTGAAGAGGTTTTAGAAGTTGGTGGTGTTGGCCAACTGATGTTTACATGAGTGTAGTGAGGAGAGTCAGTCTAGTTAGTTGGGTTTTGATTTCGTTATTGATTTTGGGAGGTTTTAGAGTTTTCTTTGTTTTCGGTTGGAAAAATTAGTGTTTGGGTAAATTAGTAGTATTTGTAATCACAACCAATTAAATTAGTTAAATTTCATATAATGGTAAAGTGTCAAGTGTAACGTGTTTATAATAAATGCCAATGTATGGTTTGTCATAAAGCTTTAGTTAAATTCTTGACGAATGGCCAGATATACGATCTTCGATGAGTTAAATTTGATTTATTCAAGTTCAACGGCTTTAATCTTGTATCCAAACGCATCATTACGTATATGATGATCTTGTTCAAATACCTATTCAATAGCACACGTCATACCAGAAAAACCTCCCAAAAAATAATAATTTTTCTTTTAGAAAGGCACCAAAACCTCCAATTTTAACCGAAGACGTTCGATACCAAATTTCCCATATTTATTTTCCTTTAATACACAGATGATTATGATTATTGGTTATACAATTATTCCCATAAACTTATACTCCGGTAGTTATAGATATTGTTTGCATAAAATACGGCGAAGACATACATGCTTTTACCAAATTACGAATACACCAGTGTTAAAATCAATAAATAGATTGTAAACATTTGCTTTCATCATTAATCATAGACTACCTTATAGAGTATAAATAGCTAGCTAGAGTTTAACATTTATAGATTTTCAAAACACACTTTAATGATAAATCAATAAACACTCTCAAAGTTCATACATGTTCGTAACAATCTATTATCGAATTGCTTGATATTGGACAAACAATCAATAATTTGAATAACCTTACAAAAATGACCCTTGACTAAGGTTAAGGGCCAACTCATCACAGTATAATATTATCAAAAAAATTAAGGAAAGCTTCAAATAGCATAGATTCATCTAAAAAGCCTGAATGCAAGATATGAGCTTTTCCATATAATTTGCACTAAAACTAGTGCCAAAAACTCTCATTTTCCAGGCAAATAATCTATCAAACTAGATTGCCATTTAAACCCATAGCATCTGCAAGCCGCTTTCTTACTTCATATCGTAGCTGCTTTGATGAAAAAGGGCTTTAAAGGATTCTACCTTTTGAGAAGAAAGCAAAACTAACTTGAAGAATCTCACACGGGACCTCAAAAATACAATCAAATTTGAATAGAAGGATTGAAATATGTTTGATCAAGAGCCATTTATAATGGATACTATCTTTTAAAAGGATAAAAATAACAAGACCATGAAGAAATTTACTCCACAAATTCACCACCCGAAAAGCTCTTTGTACAAATTAGTATCTCACTACAAGCTGAATACTTTATCTGCTTCCAGTCTTTCCATAAGTTGAGCAATAACTAGGTCTGCATGGCATGATAGTTCTCTAACTCTTTATCAAGTTCATCAGCAGACTTGTCCACAGCTGGCTTTCTCGCATGACCACGACCCCGACCCCGCCCACCACTTTGTCCTCGGCCACGGCCACGACCCCGACCAACGCCACGTATGTTGGTCATGCCTCCGCGGACACCATTCCTTATACCTCCACGGTTTCTCAGCCTACAGAGACACAACCCAACATACAAATAAGAAAAGAAAACAATATAGACAGTATAGTTAATTAATATTTTTATGCCTCGATCCTACACTAAGTAGATATATTTCTAGTGGTAATAGTATAGTTGTAGTGGAAGCTGGACAACTAAGATAAACAACTGTCCAGAAGTACCTACCCAAATGCACGATTAGCTACTACAGCTCCTCTACCACGACCAGCTCCTGACCTGCAGAGAATAGAGTAACATTAGAGAACAAAGTTAATAGAAATGAAAGTCAAGTTCTTGTAAACTCAAACTCAACCATTTAGCATTTAAATCGAACTCAATCAAGTCCGACTGGGTGAAACACGAACAATTCGAAAAAAAACTTGACCTGTTTGAGAAAACTATAGAAGTTGAAGGGGTCACTCAAGTTTAAGACAAATGTATGACACTACCAGCCTAATTTCAAATAGAACCCATCCCCTCTAACCAGAACGACAAATATACATGTCGCCCTATAAGAAATTAGAAGATGATATCTTTAATCCTATCAATAGCTAATTAAACGTGATACAAAATGTTTAAATTACAATGAAGAACAGATGCCAAGTCATCTCATCTATGATCCCTACATCAGTCACCTGCCAATGACTGATCTTGGGCAAGGCCAATCTATCCATTGGAATTGCTAAAACTTATATCTTTGTATGTCCAAGATCAAGTGCAGATCTCCTTCTAAACCAGGTTTAAGGCAAAAGGTGTCTAGTTATAGACAAGTCTTATGATATTAGTTCAGATCACAAAGTTCCCTTCCCTTTGAGACCTAGAAGTACTTCTATGACTACTTTCAAAAGCACAGTTTCATTATTTTGTCACGATGAAAGAGCATAATTTAACTGATTGAAAAAACTTTTAATAGCAAGTGTGGAAAGCATATTGCTGTCATCTCCATGGCATACAAGTATTCATTAAAGGAAAATAAAAAGTAATTCTATGGGTAAGTACCACAAAGGAAGCAAAATATAAGTATAAGAAAGCTAACTCACATCATAACAACTGTCCTTTGCCCATTTAGACCTCCAACATTCACACGAGCAGAGACAGGAACAGCAGAGTTGGAACCTTCAATTTCAATCTTCATAGGCTTACCATCCAACTGTACATTGTTGTACCGCCTAAGTGCCTGGAATGCATCACTCCTACGAGCGAACAAGACTTCAGCTGAACCCTGTAAACTAAGAGTGGTAAGAACCACAATACATGATATAACTTAATTTACTCTTCACATGAACAAAATCCATATAGGCAAGACAGCAGAACTCCTGACTATGAAGCAACAGATTTTATGCCAGGACCAAATTCCTAAATGAAAGTTGAGGGGTAAAAATAGATGAGCATGCACACATACAATTAAGCTTGCACACATGAACTTCTCTTCATTTTGCCGCAACAAGAGATGTATGATTTCAACTGCTTGTTGCTTATACGGGATTTAAATTTAAGTAATACTCTAATAGGCACAAGCAATACAGCCAAGACAATTCTGTAGCTGCATTAATCAACAAATCCTTTATAAAGGGAATGTTAAAATCACTAAATACTCGCACAGAATCATTTGCATACAAAACAATTGTTTAACATATACAACCTAACCAAAATGGCAAAATGGTTCCTGTCAGAGGCGACAGACATGCAACTTTGACTGTAGCAACTATAGATGAAGTAAAGCAAGCATGAAAATCTTACAGTCAAATCAATTATGTTCTAATGCTCAACTTAACACGCCTTAGAAGTGAAAGAAACAGCATTGCAATGTGAACAAAAATATAAAAAGTACATATCTAATTCATACTGAACATATTTATACCGAGCCTCAGAAATGTAACACACTTACACTTGGACGTCCATACTTGTCATAATGAATTGCATATCTTTTCAACTCCCCTATCTCAGAAAAAAGTTCCTGTGTTGCAAATCCGTTGTTAAAAAATTTCACAAAATACTCGCTAGAATGAGGCACAAGAAATCCATATAAAAAAGCATTGCAGAAGATGTACCCTAATATCTTCATTTGTCACTCCAATGTCCAAGTTGGAAACATTTAACTTCGCACCATTATCAAATCCTGGTACACCAGCTGCTTTTAGACTTTCTTCAAGCAAATCACGCTGCCAAGGGGAATTCTTTGGTCTGCGAAAAGACTGGAGCAAGCATACCAATATAAGTCCAGGTTGGGACAGACGATGTCAGTATATTACCATAAAAATTAAGATAATTCACCGTTCTTCATGCATTAATCACTTATCATGGCATCACGAATGAATCCAGAAAAAGTCAAATATTGAAACGATCAAAAAGGTATATCGAGCTACAAATAGGGATCGTAGATCGGTGCTGAACACTAAACCCACTGCATAAAAAGTTGAGCTATTGTATAGAAGAGATTTCCAGTTCTGAAGTTCAGCTAAGGAATCCCTTTGCAAAAACACCATGAAGTAGGAGAATAACCGTAAATCTTGCTGGTTTGACATCCAAGATTTAGCAACAGCGCGACATAAACTTCCCCTCTAGAAATCAGTAATGGTGAGAGTAAAGTGACCACAACAAATACTTAAACATGATCAAAATTAGGTATGGGAAATTTGGCCCTTTAATTGTTAGCAGATGTTAAATGCTTGTTGACTTATGGTAATTTGACATGATGAAGCCCCATTATATGATGTAGCAATATAACACAACGATGCCATCACAGAACTTCTATACCATCAAGCAGATACATAAAGAAACCCTGAACACAACTGATAGTAGGTGATCCATGAACACCATGGAGCAAATAACTAGAAGATTGCAATTCGTTAGTAGCAGAACCAATATAAACATCTCCATTAACAAATAGTGTCAAATACCCCTCATTTTTAAAATTCTAATGCAAAGTTATGAGGTCCTCAAGTTCATAATTGATAATCCTACTCAATTCTCTATCAAATGCATAAGATATCCATAGATTTGAGCTTGCCTTAGCAATAGTATAAGCTGATGGCCGAGCATTCACCGCAAGGGGACCTCTACGAGGTGGCCCTGTTGGTCTTCCACCACCACCAAATGACCTTCCTCGACCTCGGCCACCACGTCCCCTGCCACGCCCTCTGCCTCTATCAGTAGTGCTAGAACGCCTGTTCTTAATCATATCATCAAGTGACATATCCAAAGTTGCCATTGCAATTAATTCTAGGCAACCTTACTTTGAAAAATATATATCCTGTCAAAACATAAAACTTATAAGTGATATGTTACTACACATCTCCTTCGATAACATCACAGTTGCGTAATCAGAGATTATGTACCACAAATTGACTATATATTAATGCATAAAATCATGTAAATAAGCATTCAGATATTTACTACGAAACAAGTAATAAATCGGAAAAAGTAAGTTGATTTCGTATCGGTCAGCTGAACTAATCTGCTGCTAATAACACTCTACCGATAAATTCATACGATCACACAATAAATAGACAAGGTAAAATAATACCTGTTGATGGAGACAGATCGATGATTTTGCAATGAAAAATCTAAGATTCCTTATTAGTTGAGAATGTAGAGGTAGAGAATTAAGAAATCGATTTGGGATCAAATTAGGGTTTGGGTAGTAAGTCTGCCAGTAGAATAGGTTTTGAGTATTTTTGACAGATAAAATTGGGGAAAAAGATAGCTAGGGTTTTCTATAGCTTTTGGGGTCTTTCTTGGGCCGGTCAACTTTCCTTCTGGTATTATTTTATTCTTTTCTTATACAACAAGATAAGATAAGATAATTCACAATATTTAACGATCAAAAGATTATTACTCCTTAGCTCGATTCAGCTTCATACAGGAAAGGCTATATATATTTAACTAGGACTAGGATTTGATAGGACAATACACGATCGGGTTTGATCGATTTTTAATGTACTTATTGAATGAACATGAGCACAATTATTTTATTCGATTATCTATTTATAAGTTGTTCGTTAAAAATTTAAATTAAAGGTAAATGTATTATGTTGCTACATGCTATATACTTTTGTTTCGAATTAAGTGATGTATATATTTTATTAATAAGATACGCATTAAATCGGAAGAATTTGTACCAAAATATTTATAAATTATAATTTTTATCTATAAATTCTTGTTGAATAGACATCGACGTCATGTGTCAGTTGCCACTTATTTTCTGCACCTAATATATCATCTCTTTTAAATTATTTTATTACCGATAAATATCATCAAACGCATTATCGATGAACTTTCTGTCATTTGTAACACTACAACAATAATAGCAATTCAAGTTTACAAAAATAGATTGTGTCAGATAAACTTTTCAAAACTAAACAACGAAATCGTCAAAACAATAAACCCAAAAAGGCGAGCTACGCGATTTTGGAAAATCTCGAGTTTCGTACTAGAGTATGCTTTAAACCTTATTTTTTGTATTGTCTTTGAAGTTCCGGTTCACTGGTTTTAAAGTTCCGATGGAATTCATCCCATTGCGCTCCTCTTTTTACTTTCCAACTTCTAGGACCCGTGTCAAAATTTTTAAGGGTAAAACGAAATCGTCTATGTCATCTATTGTAAATCCATTTAAGTTATTTCCTTATTTTTAAATGGTCTTGGTCAAAAGGCAACTTGTTAAGTATATGTAACGTCATATGATTGGTTTTAAACAAATTCCCTAGCTCAACTTTTTTGGGTTTATAGTTTCAAATCGATTGCATTGTTTAATTTTGAAATATTTATCTGACACGGTTTATTTTTATAAGTTTAATTTTGAAATTGTCTGTTTAAGCAATTTTCTCCCTCTTTTTTACATGTTTACACCTTTTATAACAACGTCACATGAATCAAGTAGCAACTCTTCTTTTGTGATCTTGTACGTGGTAGTTGGCTATACGACGCCGTTCGTGTTTCGTCCCTCGCAATCTCTTGTACTGACCCACCCACCAGTAGTAATAATCGCGGCAATTAAATCAATAAACCTCACAAACCCAAAACCCTTTTCAACCGTCATTTTGTTTCACAAACGCACAAATATTTCAAGGCATGACAACCAGAAATCAAGCCAAACGACACCGTAGATTAACTGGTAAATATATTGTTTAATTCCTCCGATTCTTCATCCATACACTTGAGTTTATTGTCCATTTGTATTTGTATCTGTATACTACTGTAGGTAGCTATGCTTCTACTTTCTGCAATTCGATTTTTCCGAAAATATAGATGGAAGCTCTAGGGTTGCTGACATTTCGTTTAGTTCCATTATCCTATCAGGAAATTATCACAGCTTCCCCCAACATGTCTTAACCTTCTACTTATTGCACAAGAAAAATTAAACATTTGATTGTGAAGGACTAAATGAAATTTGTTCTGTTAATTTTGCAGGTGAAGATGACATGATTAAGGAATGTGGACATGATACAAAAACAAATGGTACTGGTTTATGCCTCTTCACCATATTATAATTACTTGCTATTGCTATTTTTTCACTCAATCTCAATGAATACTAAATTTGAGTTTTGTGCAAGATACTTGATCATAGCGTGTTTATGATTTATGAGGTGCCCTAATTCCTGTCATTTAAATTGATTGATATAGTATGCACACTACGTTTGAAGTAGGGATTATGTAGAAGACCTGTTTGTACCTCAATGTTATCAGCAACTTTATGAATGTTTCAAGTAACCTTGTATGTATATATCAGGCACTCTTGCTAATACGTCACATGAGGGTGTTAGCAAGTTTCTGAAATACGGTGCACGTAGCTCTCGTCGGTCAAAAAGACATAATGACGACACAAACGACCATGATTCTGCTAACAAGGTTAGTTTTCTTGACTTGAACTTGCAAACATAGAAAAAATTTGGTTAAAGTATATCAATCTCCATGCTTAAATTGGAGCTTCTTTTATACATGTAAGGAGTGATTTGATTTGTTATTTTTATTTATTAGGTTGAAATACCTGCAACGCCAACTGGCCCACACCAGACCGCCACAGGCCCATCATGTGATAACGGAAGTCCCCAACAAGTTAAGTCTGAATTGGAAGATGTAATGGCTGATTCATATTGGGAAGATGGATCAAATCCCAATTTGACTTCTGATAATGATCATTCGCATCAAATAAACAATGGTATTACTATAGAGTTCGATTCATCACCTGCAACTGTCAAGCGGAAGCCTGTACGCCGAGCTTCTGCTGAGGAAAAGGTTTGTTGTAGAGTATAGTGGATCCCAACTATTCTTTAGGTCAAGACTAGCCCTTTGGTTTTACTTGAAGTCGAAAGTTCTTTCTTTTTTGTTACAGGAAGTGGCTGAGCTCGTTCATAGGACACATTTACTCTGCTTACTTGGACGGGGACGATTGATTGATAGTGCTTGTGACGATCCTCTCATTCAAGTATTTACTTTATTGTTACTTACACATGAGACTGTGTGCTAAAATGTGACAAATATAATTAGTCTCTTTTTTTGGTACAGGCTTCCTTATTGTCACTTTTGCCGGCAAATTTGGTGAAGTTATCAACGATCACTAATCTTACAGTAGATGCTTTGACTCCTTTAGTTCACTGGGTACACTTGCTTTCTTAACCCTTTTCTTCTTTCATACTTCTCTAAATAGTAAAGAAGATTTTGTTATATCTATCTTCGGATGGATTCTTTGTCGCTTGTAGTTGAATAGTCACTTCCGCGTCAGAAGTTCCAGCAGTGAAAGATTGTTTTGTTTAACATTAGCAACGGCTCTTGAAACTCATGAGGGGACTCCAGAGGAGGTAAGTCTGGACCTTTTTTAATGTTTTTAGGAGGTTAATAGCCAAAATGGGTAGATTATGTCTCTAAATATCGTCAAGTATCAACTGCTGATAAATTTTGTCGCAGGTTGCTGCTTTATCTGTGGCACTGTTCAGGGCTTTGAATCTGTCAACACGGTAAGTTTCTCAGCTTAGCTCAACTGGGAAAGGCCAATTATGCGTAAATTACAATAAAGAGGCTTTTCGGTTTCAGGTTTGTGTCTATTTTAGATGCTACTTCCTTAAAACCAAATGCTGACGAATTGGATGATACACCTCAAGGGAAAAAAGCTGGTAAGGGGTTGTTTGACTCATCAACGGTCATGGTGACTCAACCAAATGAGTCTTCTACTTCTTCTGGTAAACCATCTGCACTCATTGATGTGGCAAATATTGCTTTCAATAACATAAAGAATGCATCTGAAGCTTCTCCAAAAGCTTCACGCAAAAGGAAAGTAAAGAAGTCAGGGCAAACCGTCACTCAAGATCAGTCAAATGAGAGAAAGATGGATTTACTTTCTTCTGATGTATGCGTTCCTGAAACATCTGAAGGCTCAAAGAGGAAGGGGGATATTGAGTTTGAAATGCAGATGGAAATGGCTCTTGCTGCAACTGCAGCAGGGACTTCTGAACTCAATATAGACAATGATGTTAAAAGTTTGAATAATTTATTGGATTTCTCTCCTTTCAAAAAGTTAAAGAAAGTTAACTATGAAGAGTCAACAGCAATTTCTACTGCAGTTGGATCGAGAAAAATAGGAGCTCCGATGTTTTGGGCAGAAGTTTATTGCAGTGGAGAGAACTCAACAGGAAAATGGGTTCACGTTGATGCTGTAAATGCAATTATTGATGGAGAACATAAAGTAGAAGCTGCAGCTGCTGCATGTAAAACTTCTTTGAGATATGTGGTTGCTTTTGCTGGTCAAGGAGCTAAAGATGTGACTCGCAGGTCATAATTTTTTCCGAGTTTTGTATTCATATGTATGATTGGATGTTTTTCTAATAAACGTCTAAAACCTTGAACTTTCAGGTATTGTGCAAAGTGGTACAAGATAGCATCACATCGAGTTGACTCAACTTGGTGGGATGCAGTTCTGCGGCCATTGAAAGAATTAGAGTCTGGAGCAACTGGAGGTTTGGTGCATCTTTTATCACAATATTCTACAACAAGAATGTAAATGTAGACGCACTGAATATGTTAAACCGTGTACCTTGTTTTTCATCAGGCACGAGCAGATTGTCTAACAACTCAAATGTGAGTGTCGTAAGAGATAATAATAATACTAGGAACTCTCTTGAGGATATGGAGCTGGAGACTAAAGCATTAACCGAACCACTGCCAACTAATCAACAGGTTAGGTGCTTCAATGTGGTAAAATTAATTTGTTCCCTGATACATTCCATATGTTATAATCAATCTCTCTTTGATTTTATTGCTATATTTAGGCTTACAGAAGTCATCATTTGTATGCTCTTGAAAGATGGCTTACAAAATACCAGATTCTTCACCCTAAGGGCCCTATTTTAGGATTTTGTTCGGGTCATCCGGTTTACCCTAGAGCTTGTGTTCAAATTCTTCACACCAAAGAAAGATGGCTACGGGAAGGGCTGCAGTTAAAAGTCAATGAACTCCCAGTGAAGGTTTGCTTTGACTAAACTTTCAATTTTCTATTTAATTTATAGTATCCGCTTAATTGCCGGTTGTGCAGGTTTTGAAGCGCTCTGTAAAGCTCAATAAAGGGAAAAGTTTTGGAGTTGATGAAGATGATGAGAATGATTGTGTAGGTCCCGGAGGCGATATAAATTTATTTGGGAAGTGGCAAACGGAACCCTTGTGTTTACCTCCTGCAGAAAATGGAATTGTGCCAAAGGTTTATTATTTGTAGACATTCATTTTGTTTAGATGATAGTTGATGGTTTCTACGTTCTATTGTTTAGTAATGCCAATTGGTTATTTTGTATTGGCGTACAGAATGAGCGTGGACAGGTTGACTTGTGGTCTGAAAAATGTCTTCCCCCAGGAACGGTACACTTGGGTTTCCCAAGGATATTTGCTATTGCAAAGAAGTTAGAAATCGATTACGCACCTGCCATGGTTGGATTTGAATTTCGAAATGGTCGCTCTTTTCCTTTATATAATGGCATTGTGGTGTGTACCGAGTTCAAGGATATAATTCTAGAGGTAAATCACTCTACTTTTGATGTGAAACTAGTTATATAGTATTATGTATGGTTGTTGAGAGAATGTTGCAGGCATATGCAGAGGAAGAAGAGAGGAGGGGAGCCGAGGAGAGAAGAAAGGATGAAGCGCAAGCGTTATCGAGGTGGTATCAACTTCTTTCGTCGATCGTAACACGACAAAGATTGAACAATCGATATGCAGAGGGAGTTGGACATCCTTCTAACGATCTCCCAAAAACGAATGATAAAGTTATTCATACAAGTACTGGTAAGGAAGCTGGTAGTGAAGATGTACAGAAAACAATGTCTCACCAAGCAAATGATGAAGCTAGTCAACCTGAGATTGTACTACAACCATTTGAAGAAGAGGACCATGAACATGTGTTTTTGACAAATGATTCAAGTTGTGATGTAGAGAGTTCAATACGGATAAAGAGGTGTCATTGTGGGTTTTCGATTGAAGTGGAAGAATTGTAGCTCAGAAATCGGCAATTGAATTTGTGTTTGTACATTAGTCTTGCCTAAAAAGATGTTTGTGTAAAAACGTAATGTTTTTACAGTGACACGGGTGTACGAACTTAATTTCATTTTGAAAAAAGTTTATGGGTTGACATTTCTAATTTTTAATAGCAATACCTAGCATATATCAAGTTACCAACTGCCAAGTTCTAGATGTGGCGATTTTAACTAGTTCATATGAAAATAGTTTAATTTAGTCATAAAATCTTATAATTCTTATTGATTGATAGTTTCTTTATATGGAGGTAAAAGTTATTGTGTTCACGGTAAGAATTCACATGCATAATGCAATAATTATTTTTTTTGTGTGGCAATTCGTACACCGTTATCAATATCAAATGAATATCCATATCAATTCTCTATTTATCACTATTGATGTTAATTTCGTTTAATGAGTTAGTTATGATGGTTTAAAGAAGTGTTTCGGTTCTAGAACCGCATCCCGAACTATTAAGGCTAAAAACTAGAACTAAAAACCGGACCTTTGCACTTCAGGTTGGTTCGGTTCTGGTCTGGTTTATCTGTCCTGATAGTTCCGAACCTTTTATGTACACCCCGACTTTGAATAAGAGATGTCCCTGTGATGGTAGTTTAGTGGTAGGAGACATGTAACATAGATGCGGAAATCATGAGTTCAATATTCATCCTCATATTCCTTTTAACTACATATTATGCTATTTACCTCTCATGTTACCCTTGGAACTGATTTTTGTGGAGCTACCAGAGGGTTGGCTTTACTCTTTTACTCTCAATAAGAGATAAAAGGAGTATTCAGGATATACATACTAATATAATACTACTGCATGAAGTTTTTATTTAATAAATAATTCAACTTTTCTTATTGACAATGTTATCATAAAATTCGTTGATATTATTATGAAAATACTAGATAAAGTTATCATAGTAACCTTTTGACTTGCAAATTTTACTATAACAATAAAATGATAAAATGCTTGTATATCGTTTGGCAACGGCAGTTTCACTACACTCTATATTAAAGTGTATGATATGATGATTTAACAAACACAACCTACCAAGTGGAATGTTTCAAGATGCCATTTCTTTAATTCCCCAATCAAGTTATGCTTTTTGGGTACCGAACAAAAATATTCCACCATCTTTTTCATACAAAGAAACTAGTAAAGCATCTCTTTTGTCCATGTCTTTGATAACATGCCCATAATTGCTTTTAACTTTTTTGTATTTGCATTATCACTCATACATGATGCTGTAGAGGTCACACCTTAAGTCTTTGACCTTTTCTTTTTTGAAGACTTGTACATCGTGCACCAAACGCAGTACTTTAAACTTTGGCATAGGTATTACTGTATTAGCCAAACAAAAACCACAACAAATTACTCATTAAAGAAAGCTCCTTTATTGCGCAAATTTAGCATTTTTGGAGATGTTTTTCAGATTTGGTGATGATATTGGATCACTTCACATTAAATATTTGCTTACTTTACCAAGTGTCGTTCAAATCATTTATTAAATTTTGTGACATGCATTTTTCATCCTTTCTAAGCATTTTAATTAGCAGCATATTCCCTTGTCATTTACTCCATTAAACCTCATCAACCATCTTGGGATCTTCACTAAACATACAAATCAGCACTATATAAATATAAATATAAAAAATGAAAAAAAAAAAAAAAAAAACAAGCACATCACACAAATGCATTTGGCATTAAAAGGTAAATTACAAGAAACCTTAATAAACACATAAAAACATAACACTAGATGGAGACCTGTTTTTTTGTTAGGTAATTCTAATTCCCAGAGATAAAATTTCCAAATCCAGAGTCAATATTATTACAGAAGCTTGTACACCATACATAAAGACTTGTACATCACTCTAAACTTAACAATTCCACCTCCGGAAAATAACCCTACACCATTTCCTTTCTGATAAAGTCAAAAGTCAGTTAGCTTCAACACCAGTAAGCTCCGGCTGCACCTTACGTGGCCGTCCTCTCGGCCGGCCAGTTTTCGACGGCGGCGGTGGCACCGTCGCAACCTTCACCTTCTTCGCTGACGGCGGAGCATTCGGGTCCTTCTTAGGCCTTCCTCTCCCCCTCTTAACTTCAGAACCAGGCTGAGCTTCAGTTTGGGCCTGGGCCGGAGATTGGGCCGGGACCCGACTCTCTGCAGCCGGATCCTTCGCCTTAGGTGGACGACCACGTCCGCGTTTCGCGGGCGTGCTTATGTCAGCTCTGGTGTAGTTGTTATTCAACAGAACAAGCTCACCGTTTTCAACGAGCTTGTTTAGGTTTTCGGTTAAAATAGTGTTGTGTTCATCTGGTAAATAACCACATGTTGACTCGATGTAAGTTGAAATTGATGATTCTGTTATATCTTCTTTCTCTTTCAGAGCATCAATCGCTGCAAATATCATCTGCACAAAAAAAAAATTAACAGTTAATTTCAAAACCCTAAAATTAAAATTGAGGAAATTGAGCTAAAATTAAATGAAATTAAAGTACCTCAGTGTACGGGGGAAGTGATGGAGGACGGTTAAGTTCTTCGCCGGCCATTGAATGAGAGTGAAGAGAGAGAAATAAAGAAGAAACAGTAACAAAGTGTGTGAATGAGTGAGACCTTTTGGGGGAGATTTATTTGAAGGATTTTTAGGTTCATGTAAAGAATCAACGGTTGTGGTTTATGGTGATGCTTTGATCAACGGTTTTGGTTTGTTTATGTAAGGAATCACGAGGATCGATGACGTGGCTACTGACTTTTATTTCAAGTGTTTTTGTTGGAAGAGTGAGTTTTAGCATTAGAGCGTTGGTAACGTATGTAGAGAGGGTTTTTCTTCGCTCGCTGCGTTTTCGATTTTTTTTAGTCTAAAAGAAAGTAGATCGATGAAAAGTTAATAAAATGTTATTCTCGAATTTTTATTTAGGATGAAAAAGGAAAGAGAAGAAAGTAAATGAGTGGATTATAATAGATTTTTTGTTATAAAAATTATATGTCCAATTTTAGAGGGATTGGAAGAGAAAAAAATCTATCTAACTATTTTTCTTTCTTTTCTTTTACTTTCTTTCTAACTCGAGAATGCATGTAAATTATCTTATATTACTTTCTTTTCTAGTATTTTCTTCTCTTTTTCATTCTATCTCATTATTTTCCGCTATAAAAAAATTTCGAAAATAAGGTGATTTAGTGTTTCATGTATATTACTTATCATGTATAAAAGTTTACGTGGCTTGGTAGAGGATAAAATCAGTGTTTTAAAAACAGGTCTGACCAGTCCGGTCCGACCGGTTGAACCGGGATTTGGAGGTTTTCCGGCTCAAAATAAACCGGTTTTCAGAAAAAGTTGACCAAGTCAACAACCGGCGGTCCGACCGGTTTTTGGTCGGTCCGACCGGTTTTTTCAGTGAGGTTGGACCGGTTTTTGACGAAATTGACTTTTTTTTTTGTAAACTTTGAAAGTTCACATTTTTTCGCTCGTAAACTTTGATGTCCCAATTTATTTTTTTTTAAATTCGGCTTCCTTGACTTTCAATTTTGGTAATTTATATTTTTTATTACTTTTTAATGTACTTTAACCACTCAAAGCTTGCTTCAAATTTCAAATTCATAAAATTTACAATCAATATTGAGTGTAATTAATCATTAACCCTCAATCAATTTTGAAAAAAATACAAAAAAATTAAAAAGTCAAAAATAGTCAACAACCGGTCCGACCACCCGATTCAACCGGTCCGACCGGTCCAACCGGAACCGGTAAGATGACCGGTCCAGTCAAAAAACCGGTTTTTAAAACATTGGATAAAATGGTTCATTTATACACCGTTCCATAGAATTGTGAATGACTATATCTTTCATTTGTCCATTATAATTTATAATTTATATTAATAATAATGCGAAAGAAGCCCACTGAATATCAAAATTACGTACAAAATTCAAACTTCTATACTTTTTCTTTAAAAAAAGAAAAACGAACTTCGCAAAGCTATGACTTTTTATGAAATAGTTTGCTCACCGTTTAACGAAGGCCAGTAAAGTCTAACTTAAACCTCTGTTTACTCAAAGCTATGACTTTTTATTTTGTTTGTATAACAACTAACAACGACAATTTCATACAACTTTAAAACACTTATCGCAACTTTTATATATATATATATATATATAGAGGGATGATCCAGAAGGAAGGAGAACTTAATTTGAGTCGTCCGTTAACATTCATCACGATGAATGTTAGTTATCATTCATCACAAAGAATGTTAAATCATAACCCTTGTCCATTATTTTTAACATTCTTTCTGCTGAACGATAACTAACATTTACCGTGATGAATATTAGCGAACGACCCATATTAGCTTTCCCTTCCTCAGAATTACCCATTCCTGTATATTACATAAAGCAAACTATTTCATCCATACCAATTGAAGTTAAAACAGACAATAAATTTGTATGCTTCATATTAGAAGAATAATTTGTATAAAAATATACTTTAATAAATCAACCATTAACGTATGATTCACATATGTAACTTAAAGTTTAGTATTACTCCTATCAATCCATATTAACTTCATAAACTTGAATTTATATACATAGATGTTTCAGTTCAGGAGCTGTCCTTACTGATGGACCAGTAACCCGTTTATCCTAGCATAAATATTTTCAGTGCATTAAATTAACAATCAAAACATTTTATACTCGGAATGTTGATAGGTGAACTAGTGAAGTAGTACGAAGTAAAACTTCAAACTTCTTTCGAAAAACTCTAAGTACAAGAATCCTCTTTTTCTATACCACAATTTATAGCTTAATTGAGGTTTCTTCAACCTAATTGTCCGTGAGCAATCAATCATCACAAGTCGACCAATCCATAATGAAAGCACCTGCAAATAGAAGGCGTTCCTCTTTTCGTTCGATTTGCCAATATGAAAATGGCACTTACTGTATGGATACTCATTTTCAGTGAAAATAGCTAACGGTGCAAGTACACTATTTTGACGGATCGTTGATGATTTCTGGTTTTAGGCTTATTGACTAATTTCGTCACTTTTATGTATTAACGTACCATCATAATCATCATAATTAAATAATTAATTGTATTCTTTTATCCCATGTATTATTATTTGAATTCTAGTATTGTTAGTTAGAGATAAGATTAGTTCTCCACTTTGTATTCTCTGTTTGTTGTAGATCCATGCAAATCGGATCATCTCATGTATATGTACGTATCTATTATGCTCTCGAGTCTGATAAAATTTTCAAGGTACATTAAATGACGATGTATGCTAGACCCAAGGCATCTAGAGTGGGTTAATCAAAATTGGGATGAACAGAACCAAGCAAAATGGGTTCTGGTCCCGTTCTGATTCGGTTTATGATTATTTTTTGCTTGTACCAAATTTTGCTTCTGATGACCGGATAACAATTACTTCTATTAAATATATTTGTATTTACGGTCTTTTAGCTTCAAACAAACCAGACAAAGGCAAAACAACCTATAACATGCACAAGGCGTAAACTTCTCAAAACATTTTGGCAACTATGTTAATCTCTTAATGCAAATTCTAAGTTTCTTTACTTCAGATATTTACACTTTAACACGTATATTATATCCATTAGAATCTTTTATAAGGTGAGCATCGACTCCAAGCAGCATGAGATGACTCTACTTCTTGGTCAATAACATCGAAGACTCGATTCACTCTGTTTCCCTTATAACCATGATCTTCTTCTCCTTCTAAATTTGTTTTTCCAACAAGATGTTCGTCTAGATCATTTGTCAATGTCGTGAGTGTCTCATCTAGATCCTTAAGCTCATCTAGAATCCAAAGTCCCTGAACCTCAAAGTCTACAATAGATTCCTCAAGTAACCTCAAATTGTTTAAATCCAAAACATTAGTGTCATCTACTGAAGACTCCTTTGTAATAATACTACATGAAGCACCACAAAGAGTCATTGTCGCCTTGTTTTCCCCCTCATATGCACATAATTTCTCTTTGTAGACTTCAACTTCATTCTCAAGCTCAATCTTGTCGCTCTCTAGCTTCATAACGAGCTCATTTAAGAGCTGCAAAACTTCATGATCATACTCCGCTTGCTCATCCATCATTCTTTGATTTTGCACAGATTCAATCTGAAGTGAAATCTTTTCTTCCTGAAGTTTGGTTATCATAGCCAAAGCTTGGTTTGCAGCTATTGCAGAAGCATTGCGTTCCTCATTTAGCTCAGTGTATAAACCACATAGAGCCAGTCTTTCGGCCTTTAATTCTGCCATTAAACTCTCAAGGGTGACAGCTTTATCTTTTATGTCATCTGCATAGTGCATACCATTAGTAAATTAAATATAATCCAATTGACTTTCTTAGTCTCGGTGCTAGTACCTTTTTTACCTTAATTAATTTAATTTCCGACGCTTTTTACAAACTATTTGATAAACAGAATGAACTTTGTAACAAGTATAACAAATTTAAATCATGTTGATGATAAACACCATGTAAAGTAATTTACTCTATGGTTTGAATTTGAAGTTTGAACACAATAGTAGTCTAGAAGTTCAAATTACAAGTAAAGTAAGTGATACTTTCCTTGTTTTCCGACTTGTTCTTCATCGTTAACCACCATGTTTTCATCTCTATTCAAACTTGAACATCTGCTACAACTGGTTGACGAATCTGTCCACTCAAGAGGGATTATGTGGTCAAAAACTTGAATGTGTCCACTCTTATTCTCAACAAGAATATTCATGACTTGTACTATTTCATCTTCTTTATAATCCGACTTGAACTTTGGCTCATTACCAAATAATCTATCAACAGAATTAGCCTGTAAGTTCATGCTGTTACACGAGCACAAAGGATCGGTAGTCTGTTTTGGATGATGTGCGCTGTAATAAAGATCCAAAAACTCGGCTGCATGTGCTTCACAAATAAGATTTCGATATGGGTTTATGTTATCGTTTGGTTCCAGTAAATGATCAATGGTGGAACATCAAAAGCAAGGCGGTTTAAGAGAGTAGTAAATAGCAAATTTTCTGATGAGATATGAGAAGATAGAGTTGAAAAGAAGCATTAGAATTAGGATCCATTCAAGTGCTGCATAGGCTAAAATGGAGAGTGTTGTTTTGAGGGTGGCAGCCATTGACGCATTTGTGGGGTGTTTTGGAAGTTATAATGAATATGGTAAAAGAAAAAGGAGGAGACGTAGTTGATGAAATTAGGGGAATCATGATGGTTATGGGAGACCAAAATTTGAATGATACAAAGAATATGATCATGGGACCAAGTTACGATTAAGAGGTGGTTTTTATAAAAGTTAATGTTTGAATTTCTTGAGATTTAGATAAAACTCTGATTTGTTTTTCAGTTTAGTTTCATTTTTTCTGAATTGTAAAGAAACAAATATTTGATGGCTTTCCATGAATTTTAATTTTAAGAGCTAAAGATAATGCATGACAAACTTGAAACTTGAAGGTGATCATAAGAGTAATCTTAACCCTATGGTAGCGTTTGATTTACGGAATTGATTAAAATTTGATGGAGTTGGAATTGAGATTTCATTCCTTAGTTTGTTTGGTTGAATAATTTATAAAGTTAATTTCCATCAAATTCCTTCCACTAGAGGAATTGAAATTTCCTTTTCTTCGATGAATTTCAATTCCTTCAAAAAAATTCCGCGAACCAAACACAACTTAAAGATGGATTAGTGGTAAATTTGAAATGAGAACAACTCTCTCATATTTTAAAAGATTTAAGGTTTAAATCTCACTCAAATAATTTTTATTTCTAAGTGTTTATTATTCTTTTAAGGAGGGCTTTGTCTAAATCAAATCTGTGTAGTGATAAATTTTAGTCCCTGTAAAATAGTGATCATCATAGGTGATGTCGTAATCACGACTAAAAAAGAGAGTAATGTTTTAAGGATGTGTAAAACATTAATTCATACGTCTTATTAGAAATGCATATGATAAATTAACATGAAAGGATAGGAGGTCAACTAATAAGAGTACATAAATACGATAAATTAAGAAAAGACCCTCTTAGCTAGTGTTACTTCAATTTAGTATTTTTGTTGCAAAGGTTAAGTAACTACCATCTTTAGATATTTACTACTCATAATCATGATAAAATACCATCTAAAAAGGTGTCCAAGACTAGTCAAACAAGGAAACTTGTGATTCACTCTCATTGATCATCATAAATAAATGCCCTTAATAGAAAGGAAAAAAATACACTAATAACAACTTAATTTGGTATCCTAGTTTAGCTTAAGCACAAAAGATCTAGCTAAGCTAGGCTAACAAACACCTAACGAATAACACTTTGACTACAATGCCCCTCGGTTATCCGTACATTTCAATTTATTCAAGTTGAGAAAACAAAACAAACAAGCATAAACTGACGGAATTAGAAAAATAGTCAGACCCTTTGATTTTGTAAAATTGTCATTGCAACCCCTCTGATCTTTGATATATAAAAATCAAGGACACTTTGGCTTGCCATCTTGAGTCTTCCAGTTGTTGTAGCAAGAACACTTCTGTTTGTTGCCATAAACACCCCCTGGTACGCACAAGCATTTGGTGCAACACTTTAAGCAGTAAAACATGCACGGCTTCTTGTGCGATGTTGCCGAGCACCTGTACGTACATCGTGGTTTGCACTCTATACAAGAATTTAATCGAAATTATAATTCTTTCCAGAACAAAAGTTTTTAAAATGTTAAATAAATTGTAGTTGAGTATAGTGAAAATGTCATACCTGCAAGTTTAAGCCTGTTTTTCCCCTGTTAAATTGGAAACAAAAGTATTTCTTTAGATGTGTAAATGAAAAATAAACTGAGATTAAATGTTTGCTACTCAATATGCTATGTAAGTTACATTATCATTTTGTGCTCGATTTGATAATACTAACTGTAAATAAGTAACAATTAAGTAACACGTATTTGATTTCAATAATGTTATCGTAAATATTTACTACTCAGTATGAATACGTACTTGTAACATTCATTCATAAAATTACATGCGATTACAGTCGATATGGATCATTCAATTTTGAAAAATGATACATGGACCCGAAATCTATAACTAAATACGAGTACATGCATAATGAAATGATCGGTACACATGTAAAATTGATTGGTAGATAAAATCGATGTTCATGATTAGTAATGCATTTGAAAGAAACAAAGATAACTCGAAATAAAAACGGTAATAGTTGGACTTGGTTTGAATTACCTGAGCTACATCAGCGAACGCGATCAAAAGAATCAACGACAGAACCAAAAGTAGAGCTGTGTACGGACGTCCTCCTGCCATTCTCTCTCTCTCTCTCTCTCTCTCTAACAAAATATAGATATGATGGATAATGTGAGTGAGAGAGAATGTAACAAACAGAATGTATTGTGAAAAATTGTTGAAGTAGGAAGGGTTATTTATAATGAGCTAGCCTAGCATGGAATATTTTTTAATTTTAATTAATTTAATTTAATTGTTGGAGAATGGTGGGTTCCGCTAGCTCAGATTCACACATAGTAGATTGTGTTTGTGTGTGAGAGAGAACGGCGGTGGTGGTAACGGGGAGGGTGGTGGTGGTGTTAATGGTGGATGCGGAGGTTAAGGCGTGAAAATGGGAAGCAACCACCAAATTGGTCCGTTTTGTAGATCGTGGATATTTAATTCGTCGGGTAAAACGCCAGGTTTCAAGTATTTTTATCCTGCAATGCCTAATTATTTTGTCTCCTCACCTCGATGCTTCTTGTCATGGATAATTTTCATTAATTTGTATAGAAATATAAAAATGATTTTATTTAATTTATCAAGTACACTCGATTTCCATATATAAAGATTTCAGTTAATAAATGTTAATATAATTGAAAATGTAAAAGGCAATAACTTAAATAAGGTTGTTAAAATGGGGATTGCACCCTAGATGATTTACATCTTTACAAAATTGAAATCGTTAAATAGATTTGAGATCAAAGATCTTACTTTGATAAGAAATTTATATAAAAAATTAAAATGACTATACAATCTTAGTTACGATCTTATTACCTACTACTTTACAATCTTGTTAATGATCTTATGATTGATATTTCCAATCTCCCCCGAACAATCCTATAAAGAGTCAACACGTTTTTGTGTAGTAAGATTGTCATATCATACGATCATATACTCAAAATCACGATTTTAATCACCTTGACTTAGATGTTATAAAGTGAATGTAATAAATGAGTTTTTGCCGAATCTTGATAATCAAATTAGATCAAGTTAATTAATTGGCACATTTTTATCTTATTTTTAATACTATACAAGAGATACTAGTAATGTTAGTAGCTCAAAGTTTTTACTCCGAAAATGTATTCGATTTGTTTATAATAATTTAGACCGTAACTAACTTTATATTCTCTAAATTACAATCATTTATGAATGTTTGAACCTTTTAATAAATCATCCAAATCACATTACCACATGTGCATTGCATTAATAGAGGCGTATCATTTTTAAGGGCAGATATAGAAAATGAACAATTATGCTTTCAAAAAAATTCAAATTATATAAAGAATAAATTTTTTAAAAATATTGATGATATTTAATAAGTTTTTTCTCCCAAAAATGAGAAAAGAATAAAAAAGCTTTTTTACTCTCAATGAAGATATTATAGCTCTGCCTCTATTCGATTTATAGTGAAAGTTTAATCTCTTCAATACCAATTTAATTCATTCATAGTTAAA
The DNA here is from genome assembly GCA_963921325.1 of Logfia minima. Taxonomy (NCBI): domain Eukaryota; kingdom Viridiplantae; phylum Streptophyta; class Magnoliopsida; order Asterales; family Asteraceae; genus Logfia; species Logfia minima. Next base: position 11,402,992 of record OY992770.1, on the reverse strand, counting down.
TTTGTTATTTGTTACTGATTTAGATTTAAATTTAAAAAAAAAATAGACATATTCATCATCGTTTTATGAATTATGTATAACTTTTTGTGATTGGTCGAGTTATTTGGTGCATATGAAAGGAATGCAGCATTTGAGCAGACGTAAGCTGCTCAATTGCACAGAGCTGTTAATTTTTCAGAGGTCTAAAATTTTAAAATTTATTATCAATTAGTTGCATTTCAAGCAATTTAATGTTTTACAATTGAATTAACACATTTATAGAGTTTGAAATCAATATTTAGGATTATAATAATAAAAAGGAAAAAAGCTCCAATCATATCCTTTAGTGAAGGAAAATTAGGTCTAGGTCACTCATGGGAATATGACCTCTGACGGCTAATCATATAATTTTTAAAATCGTTTTTAAGAGAGTTATTAAATATACTAGTTTGATAAGAAAGATACTATTTTAAAAATTGTAATACTGTATTAAAAATTATATCATGCGAATAATTGACTAATAAGACTAATAAAAGAATTAGTACATTCAGCTTGACCTTTTTTAATTACAACCTTGTCATTATTTGAAATTCTACTTTCCCTTTAACTTTACTAATTTATCAGTTTAACTCATATTTTAAACAACTACTTTAATATTTCTAAAAAAGTGGAAAACACTATTACATTGCTATATTTTTGCTAGTAAAATTCCATTTATGAATATTATATGCACTTTTGATAAATAAAATAAGAAAGATGGAATAGTTCAGCTAAAATTGTTTGAGGAAAATATAACATGTCTCTTTACGTTATCAAAATTAATTATTAAAACTTAAAAACCAGTTTTTCTTTTTATAAAAAAGTTAAAGTCATAAGATACGGTATATAAATTAAAAGATGCAACTAATATCGAATAGAAAAGATTCAAAGTATAATTAAATTATAGCTACGTCTTTTATATATAACTAGTTTTATAATATACGAGGGTCTAGCTTTCAGTACGGCACATAACTATGTAAATTTAGGGGACAGCCCTGGAGGAATGGTATATGAGTGTATGACGCCGGCATTCTGTGAAGCAAGAATTGAAGTGGCACATGTGAGACCATGTATGTATGTACTTTCTGTTCCTCTACTCCACATTTAACTTTCGTATATCTAAATATCAAGCTTTCATACCAAGTAAATGACGGGTAAATCTGTTGACGCCTAACCGCAAATACATTTAATAATGCGTGCCCTTGAAGATAGGTGAACTAAAAAACAACCACAAAAATCCTATCGATTTATTATTATTATTATTATTGTTTTCTTGGTTTAAGGAAATTAAACGTTAGTTTGTACGGTTAATTATGGGGAAAATTGTTAAAATGTAAAATGAAATCTTGACTATATTTGAAATGTACGCCTATAACTTTCTCAATATCAAAAATGATTCCAATTTTCAAATGGGGATAACATGGTTACAAGTTTTGTACAGTTATTCAAATATATGTATTTCTTTTATATTTCTTGCCACTCAACTTTTACATATATACAGATTTAGCCCTTCTTTTCACGTTTACAAGTTACAACACCTAATTTTTATGATGTTTACGTTACAAACAATTTTTCCTTTTTATATACCCATAATGTCTAAATTTCTACGTTATACTTTTATTGACATTTTTTGTATATATAATTCCTATATGTGTAGATATGGTTTTATAATTCTTGTTTGGAAGTGAGAAACTGTTAAATGCTCCATGTCGTCCAATTTTATGTTTTATATGTTATAATCGATTTTATAATTTTATATTAAGTATAATTCTCAAATATTTACTTATTCATATTAGTATTAGACCACTCTTTATGACACTGTGTCTATGAGAGTGTGTCTTTCATCTTCAATTATATATGTTCGTCATCCTTCATCCTCCATCATAGGTATGGTTTAGTCCTCGGACACTGTCCTTGTATGTTAGTTATGTAGGGAACAACTGAAAAACGGTCGAATGGGCCGGGTTTTGTGTGCAACTACAATAATTTTCTAACAGTAACACTTTGAAAAAAAAACAATGCACTTCAATTTATTCCATAAGAACAATTAGGCCCTTTCATTTCACGAATTGTCAATGAAAGCCCCTATAAACATTTCAATGTAAAACTCAAGGACACTTTGGTTTGCCGTCCTGAGTGTTCCAGTTGTTGTAGCAAGCACACGTCTGTTTGTTACCATAAACACCCGCTGGTACGCACAAGCATTTGGCACAAACACTTTGGCAGAAAAACATACAAGGCTTCTTGTGCGAAGATGTCGAACACCTATGCGTACGCTTTGGTTTGAAATCTATACAACCATACACAATGCCAATATACGCTTTAACAAATTGTAACACAAAAAAGTTGATAATGGACAATGTAACAAGTTTTGGGTGAAAAGTAACCATACCTTGTGGACGAAGCTTGTTGTATCCCAAAAATGTAGATAAAGTAAATGTATTAGCCATTTCTCTCCTAAGAATTAACAATAAAACAAATCTAATCAAATTTACATGCTTGGGCTCACTTATTTTAAAATGTGAACCTACTCTTGGATTAGGAAAAATCATTTGAGAAGGCGGTGCAACTAACACTACAAAATTTACGTGTTATTAAGCTAAAAATATAAAATAAAAGTAAAAGTGTGATATATAAGAAATTGAAGGGTTAAAAATGTAAAATAAAATAACTAGCTAATTTGAATTCTCATAGGTCATGATACAAAATTTAAATTTACGTGTCGTTGACAACCAAAGTGGTATCCCTTCAAATTAAACACGTGACAACCAACTTGTTCTAAAATGATACCTAAGCTACATTGGCGAATGCGATCATGAGAAGCAACGACATAACCAAAACGAGAGCGGTATACGAACGTCCTCCTGGCTCTTTTTGTTTCGTTAACAAAATTAAGGTCAATTGATAATGTGAATGGAAGAGAATGATGAAATGGGAGTTATGAGGATGAAATGAAGGTCAATTTTAGTAAGCAGAGCATGTGTTGTTTTTTTTCATGAAAAAGAGCGAATCGAATGTCACATTATGCAATAGATGATGACGTGGGTGCCCACGAGGCGGGGGTTGTGCCGTTAAAAGGGGAATGAACTATCTCAGATATCTCATATAAATTGTAAAACATTTTATTTTTTACTACAACATTTTTTTAATGTTAATTATTTTCATAGGTAATGATAATAATTGAGTTAGTAATTTACACATTAAAATGAGGATGAAATGAAGGTCAATTGTAAAACATTAAAACTAGTGCTCTACATGTAAAATACATGTGATTTTTTTGTTGTTTTTTAAAACTTAATGTTGCGTTTGGTTCGCGAATTTTTTTTAAAAAAATTAGAATTTATCAAAGAAAAAGAAATTTCAATTTCTTTAGTGGAAGGAATTTGATGAAAATTAACTCTATAAATTACCAACCAAATAAACTAGAGAATGAAATCTCAATTCTAATTTCATCAAATTCCAATCAATTCCGTGAACCAAACGCAACTTTAGAATTAAATTAAATGATTTTTAATTTAGTGGTACGAGAGAATCTTTAACTAAAAGATCGGAGGGTTCAAGCCTCACTTGAAAGAGTGAGTTATTAATATTCATGGTGATTATACATAGTATGTATAATTATATTCATAATAATTGCACATAATATGTGTATTTATGTGTGTTACATCGTAGATTTGTTGTTTTTTAAAAAGAAAAAGAAAAAAAAAACTCGGGATTAAAACGAATTTCCCGGTAAAAGCGACGCATTGTTTGTACTTTGTACCCTCTGGTCTTTACCCTCGCACCCATATTATTCTATCTCCTATGTTATATTTGCAATATTTTCCACTTTGACATTTTGGCACCATCCGGTAATCAATTAAAACTTGAACGTTTAAACTTTAAATTGACGATCTCCATGCTTATTTTAATGAATTTTTCAATTCATAGATTAAAACTGCTATTTTCTATGGAATATAATATGTAACATACACCCAATCTTACTTTTGTAGATAATTTAAAGTGTGTTGCGCATATAACATCTTTATTTTATGTTATAACTAACACGTTCAATTTGCACATGTAGATATTAAGCTATCGGGGGAACGTGTGGAGACGTGCGTACGTTCGAGTCCATTTCATATACTTCTCATTTTTCTAGATCACACATCGACGGGGAATTATGCTTGAGTACTATATAACAAAAAATTAATTACTACTATGTACTATTATACAAGTTTATAATGTTATTTTTATCTTTATCCTTTCTTATTTATATTTTAAGTAATTAAAGCATATCCAAACATTTTTAATAGATCAAAACTTCTTACAAAGTATAATGTTATAGAAGATATACCGTGACGTCATTGCACATGTAAGTATCAAGATCTTTGTTTTTTTTTTATAAAAGAATGATATTAGAGTAAAAGAGTGACAAACAAATTACGTTTAAGATTTATAAGCACATGAAGACACATATGTGGTGGCCCTTATGAGGTTATGTTATCGCACATATGCATGTTACTCATTATCATAATTCTTTATTGAGATCTATTAATTTAATTAGTTAATTAAATAGCAGTGGAAATTCATTAATGTTCTTTCAGAGGTTATCGTGGTTAGTAGCTACCAATTGAATAAAAGCTTTTTGTAGACTAATTTGTGGATGTGTTGACATTTAACAACCACAGAAGTCGTTATTTAATGGAATAAAGATGCACGTCATTTGTTCATAAGAGGTTAAAAATGGGGAAATCACCTGGTACATAAATACGAAAAAGGGAAACATATCTTATAATTTTCACCTATTTCTGTTCAAGGCATAAAATTTTATTTAATTTTTAAATTAAAAGTATGGAACTTTTAATTTATTATCAAATCAGGAATTTGACGAAGATCATCAAAAACTCAGCTCAAAAAAATTGATATTTTATGGCTTACAAAATTACTATAAATTAATAAATAGACTAAAATTGAAAGTCAATTTACATATAATTCGCCGTATTTAATATTATAGTCGAATTAAGTAATTCTAAAAAAAATTCATTATCACTTTCAACGTTAATTTCTCTCTTCTTATTTAATATTTTAAAAATTATTTAAGGAGTACAAATCAATTAAATATATATGTTCTTTATAGAGAAGAAATTTAATATATATTCGTCATTTGTGAAATTTCAAGTAAAAATAATTCCTAAATTTGATTACAAATTGAAAATTCGATACTTCAAACTTGAAAATAAAAAGTTTTGTATCTTAAATGAGAATATGGATAAAGTATAATACCGTTTTTTGTGTTTTACACTATAAAATATGGTGTTACTCATAGCCATTCTTTTATATTTAAATTGATTCCAAATTTGAAGCTCGCAATTTTTATGAATGAACACCCTTAGCACATTTATATATAAAGAAACTGAGTATCAAAAAGGCATGTTCACACTTAGTAATGATTCAATTGAGTTTATAAACATCTACTTATCTGATGCAAAAAAAAAACCCCTCTTCTAATTTATCAACAACAAAAACATTTGCAGCAAATGACCCCCCCAATTATACATATTACATGTAATTAACCTCCTTCAGTGTTAGATGTTTGGCACATGTTATTCCTTTTATTCATAATTATATACACAACATTTCACAACTCTTGATTTGGAGGATGTGGTATATATATAGCTGCCAACTGTTGTTTCCTTAGTTTGCAGGATTGCTACAAATGCAGGTGTAATTAGAACGTTTTACTTTCCTGTTCATTTTTTTTATTTTTTACTCATCTTAATTAGTTATGTTGCTTCAAGATGTTGCATTACTGTCTCGTAGTTTTATTAAATCGGTGTATGTATTGTTTGAATTGCTTTATGAACATGAAATGCCCTTTCAATGGTTGCAAATATTCATGTCTTACGACATCATTGGTTGAAAGGCATGGATTATCGTTCATTACTTATGACTTGTTAAAAGAAATGTATTTGTTTCACAATTCATTTTTGGGTTATTTTAATATCATTAATCATATTTCAACTATCAAATCATATCATCTCATAACTCAGATATTAATGTTACCTAAAAGGTCTAACAAAATAGAAGTAGAAACTTTTTAGGATGTTTTTTTTTACAACTGTAACAGTGAAGATAGTTTCATGGCAATTGCCCATAACCGTGCTACTGTATAATGCCATAAAGTTGTCAACATCATTTTCCAAACGTCTATGATATTAATTTATTGTTTGTACTAGTCCTAGACTGTGGAAAGTAATTTGTTTCTTCAAGTTCAGATTACCATTATGTAACTACCAACCTCCATGGGCTTTGCATATGCACAGCCTAGAGTTTTCTAGTATATATAAAGAACCCTTTAAGCATAGATGATAGACCTAAGGCCTAAAGCCGCCCACGATGTTCTATTGTGTTAAACAAAATAGACGTGTCCAAAATAGATACGAAATTTCCTCCGTAATAGATAATTTGATCCCACTGCTATTAAATTACTAATAATGGATGGATTTTATGGTTCTGCAAACGTGTCGTCTACAAAACCTGAAAAGGTTGATCTAAAAGCCATAGATTGTAATGGCGTTCATGAAATCTCTATAAGAAGCACGATGAGTTTTGAAATTATGCAATGCTGCAAGTCCTTGTCTTGTAAAATGAGTTTTCTAGCGAGTCGATCATTAAAACAAGTCTGGTGAAGTGCAGAATTTTTTTAATTAGCCTTCAGTCTTTTGGTTGTTCAAAAATATGACCGAGGAAGCCTTCACTCAAGTGACGTTTGCCTTCCTCTGGGCGTAAATTTCACAATTACACAATTGTGGGAAGATGGAATATTAGCTGATTGAGATAGCCATCGCAAAATTAGTACTTGGCAAAACAGATGGAGATTGAAACAAAACTTTTTAAGTCATACAAAGGAGATTAAAATGCTGTTGAGGAGTTGCGCCTGGAGAATTAGGACTACGATGTTGAAGATCAAAAATGAACTTGAAATCATGATCCATGCTGCGTTGGTACATGAAAGTTCAGTAAAAGTTGTACGAACATCCAACAGACTGAAAGAGCACTCAGTTGATGTACAACAAATATAGATGAACAAGATGACAAACTTCAAAAGAGACGCTACATCCATTATCGAGATCCAAATAAATTTTAATTGAATTTGTTACATCAAGTCCAGAAACAATTCTCAGATAATCCACAAGTTTTTCTTCTCACAAATCACTAAGAAACTTATAATGGTGTGAAGATTTGCCAGAGTTTCCGATGCAAGACGTTGAAGGTTCAGATTGAGAGATCCAATAGACCCAGGCCCAAGATGTGCTATATGTCAACACTAAAGGAAGATTAAAAACCCCGGTAGCAAAAAGTTTGTCCATAATGTCATCTCACTGTTACAAATCAGTATCTCAATCTCTCTAACAAAACGCAGATAATCACATTTTTGCAAAACACCTTTTGCTAATTATTTGTGTTTTGCTTACCCAATAATAAGATAATCTCTCCAAAACACAATCTCAAACACCCCATAAGTTTCATTCTAATAGTACACACCACAGCAAAAGGTCAACTAATTAATGGCTCCAATATGTTTACTAGTCTATGTGAGTAATTAGTTTTCAAAACCAGCACATTGCCCATCCTCCTCAAAAATCACTAACCCAACGATATAAGATATTTGTAATGCACCATCAAATTCAATCTCCTAAACCACCTTAAATGCAAACAAAACCAATATACCTATCATTCATTCAACAATCTTATTAGCCATAATTCTCAAAGTCAACAAAGACTTGAGCCAATGTCCAAGAAATCAAAATTTAACCTCATTTTTATTTCTTTACCTGTGGTGTTTGACAAAAATAATTCAACTAGTCCATTGGTTCCTGCAAAGGATCACTAATACAACATGAGCCAAACAAATTTTAGGACTTTCGAGCAATAAGCGTAAAACTCAAAGAAACTGAAAACACTTTAGCCCAAATCAAAGCCGTAAACTTGTGCCACATTGAACACAAGCCCATTGATTTACAGTATATTTGATCAGTGAGTAAATCTACAAACCAAACTACTGCAGGAATAATCAATTAAAATGGATATACGCATCATTATGCAAACTATGCAAGTACAGAACATAACCTAGAATACCAATAGCAAGACCAATAAAAATAGAACTTTCTAATTATTATATGCCAATTTCCATATGTACAAATATTTATTTACTAACCACTGATGAATGCTTATGCTCCAAAATTAACTTCAATCGTTTCGTCAACACATCAAACTCTTCAACATATTGATCCCTCCATCGTTTCTCCAAATCAATCTCTTTCTCCAAATCAAAACATTGTTTAACATCAATCATCAATTTAATCTCCTTCAACGACTGATCAACAACATCCGCAAGCGCCTTACTCGCAAAACGCACAATCTCACTTCTCAAATCACCAACCCTAACCTTCTTTCCAACATTCCTCTCCAATTCAACCTTATTCACATCACTAACATTATTAATACTATTACTATTAGAATTATTGTTATAAATACTGCTATATCTATTAGAATTATCAGCATTACTCGATTTCTTAACGACAGAAGGTAACGCGAGTATAGCCGTCGAAGAAGACGGCAAATTTGGGGATAAATTAAGCCTAACACTAGCTCCACCGTAATTCGACTTACAGTTGTAATCATCACACGAATTACAATTCAAATTGTTAATCTCAGGTTCCCAAAGTTGTTTAGATAAATCATATAACGCACGATCCTGAGGTGAAAGCAACGATTTATCGAATCCTTTCGAAATCCGAGACGAAATAGAGCGAAATTTCTTACGTAAACGACGGAGCTTCTCAGAGAGCTGAGTTTTGGAATACGATTGCGACGACATTTCGGTGGAGAATCGGTCGTGAAATAAGCCGAGATCGCGCGGGAAAGAGAAACCTTGTGAGGAACAATCGAGAAGGCCTTGGAGTAAACGGATCTCGTCGGGTTCGGTCCAAACCCGGTGGAACTTAAAGGGAGAGTGACGTGTGGTGGTTGTGATGACGTCATTGGTGGAATCGAGTTCAGGGGATGTGAGGGTTTTGCGTTTGATAGGGAGTTTACGAGAAGGAGGGTAAGATGAGATGGGATTGGGTTGATGGATAGGTGGTGGTGTGCAGTCCATGGTGTTCGATGGATCTCACCCTATGTGAGTTTGTGTATGTATTTATGGGTTGTTGGTTTTGAGAGTGGGAAAAGGGGGTGGGTTTGAACCAGATTCGGTCAAGGTTGGGGTGCAAATTTATAGTCGTGATCCTATAATTGGGATGGGTAGATTGTGAATTCCACCATGAATTTGGAGTTAAGCATGACAAAGTAGTTGATCAATAAACTTATTTAATTAACGCTTTGTTGATAGTTTTTACATATCAAAAGTTTTTCTTTTTCTTATTTACAGTTTCTGTAATATGTCTCCATTTGAAATGGTTCTATAACTAACATGATCGGTCTAAAATCATTTGGGTATATGATCGATCATAGTATCCTATAATCGTTCATAAGATCTTATGGTTAGTCGTATGATTTGTATATATAGTCATAGGATCGGATATGTCATAGGATCGTTTAATATTTTCAGTAAGTTTTCGTACAGATCACATTTTATACAACTCCAACATCTATGATATAAATTGTTTTATTAAAGTATAATCTTATGATCTTGATTTGATTCTAATCTCGCATACAGTAATTCAAGAGTATACGTCAATCTTAATTACAAATGATCCTAACCATTTTAGTAATATGATATGAGTATATGCATCGACAACAAAACTTCCCGAACTTGTTTAATGTCCTAGTCGAGTACTCGAGTCCAATATTGTATCAAATAATCTTTTTCCATCTACGAGGATGTATAAGGAAGGCAACAATGACACGACTTTGAATCAAACTATGATCATCTTATCCTAAAGTTCAAAAAGGCAAATGTCACATGCCAATTTTAATATGTTCAAAATTCATAAAATATATAAATTAAATCTTTTAAGAGGAGGTGAAAAGTAAATTTAAAAAGACAATGAATAGAGTGGTTTATAAGGAAATAAGACTGCAATCAAGCCGAGTTCAAGCTCTATTCGAATTATAGGATAAACTCGAGCTTGACTTGATAAACTAGTTTTAACGGTAGATGCTCGAGTTCTATTTAAGAATCTTTAAAGATGGCTCCACTTCGACTCGAAAAACTCATATTTTTGTAAATTAATTAAGACTTAAAAAGTTTGATAACAGCTCAACTCAAGCTGTTATAAGCTTGAAACTCAAGCTCAATGCTAATTAGAATTGCTCCTTAAAAGCGTAACTCGGTCTTAGCACGAAATGTGAGGATGTTTGGATTAGCTTTTCTGAAATGCTTTAACTTTTCTCAGAAAATGCAATAAGTCATTTTTAGTTGCCAATAAATTTTGACCTTTAACTTATTTAATATGAAAAACTCAACTTTGTGAAGCTAAAAAGATATTGTAGCCTCTTATAATGAATTTTTTAAGCTTAAAAGCAAACAAGATTAACCTCATTCTAACACTCGTTGAAACACACTATAACAAAAATGAGCTTTTAAGACTTTTCTATGAGACAATTTTAAAAAAACGTCCTAAAAATACCATCTAATGTGTCAACTACATTTTTTGTTCCCAAAAGGTCAAACTTAATATGACACTTAATATAATCGTCCTATTAAGTAAGCTTTATAGGATACTTATTTATCAAGTCTTATTAAGATGTGGTCTAAAAGGACATTTGGTATGGGGTCCAATAAAGTATAGTTTATAGTAGGTTTATTTGAACGTGTCTTATTATGTTAAAGGTTAATTAATGGGACACTTCATGAAATAGTCTTATTAGATAATGTTTTATACGACATTTTTTCATCGAGTCTTATTACGATAGAACATAATGAGACTTTCGATAAGAGTGTTCTATTACATTAGGGTTTATAGTACACTTATTCGTTATGGTGTTGTTATAATAAAGTCTTATAGGATACCTAATGTGTGAGTCAATATCAATAATTTATTTTAACTATTTATTAAAAGACTACATCATTATTGTACACAAATTTATATTTTTTTATAAAATATTATCACATTTGAACTTAAAAAAAAAAGAGTTAGAAATACCTAGATTATCATATATCTCTTTATCCTATAAACATGTGTAAACAATATCTAATAAATATTCAAACATTTTATCTCTCCATTTAAAATAAAATTTAATTACTATTATATTTTTACAAAAATAGATACAACAATTTATAACTTATCACACTTCAAAATCACTTCATACAACTTAATTTAATTATCAATGACTCCTGATAATCTATTTTGTAATTATTTTTTTCCCATTTAAAATATATAGATATAAGAAAATAGGAACCGAAGTTTATAAATAAACAAATTGAAAAAAATCTCATTAAATCAATTTTTGAAGTGTGCAAAACAATTTTTAGGACGCGAATGGTTGTTATAAAAATGTAAAATATTACAATGAAAAGAAGTGTCTTATAACGTGGTCTATTAGAGCAGTGTCAATGGACGTCTCTGTGAAGTATCCTTGACACGTCTTAGGAAGACATGGTTGGTACAGTTCCGTCTTCCACCGTCTTTTGTTGTCTGTCTTCTATATCCATCCTAGTCAAAAAGTCCCAAGACACTGCAACCGCAAGGCTTACATACATATTTTTTATATAAAAAAAAGTTTTTTTTTTTTATTTTGTTTTGTTTTTGTTTTTGTTTTTGTTTTTGTCCGGGGAAAAAATGTTTTCCATTCAAACGGTTAAAAATCCGCTTTTTCATAATAAAGAATGTTTTTAATTATTTAAACATCTTTTTTCAATCTCAAACACCTTACATATATATATATACAACTACATTTCAATTTTGCACACAATTCTCATCATCTTTCATACTTTCTTTCATATATTATACAATTCAAACACATTTTAATATCCTAATGGATTCAAACGGAAATCACGTCATACGATTGTTTGGCACACTTATCGAACATATTTGAAACCTTCCGTCAAATTTCCATATTCGAAATAATTAATGTAATTGTATTTTTATCTATTAGTCAGTGTGATGTTATTTTTATCTTTTTTAAAAAAAATAATTAATGTAATGTTTTATTTTTAATAAATATATTTTATTTTATGTTTTAAAATTATAATTGTAATTATATTAATTGAAAAAATGGAATAAATACTAGAGTCTAGATTTTTTTTTTTAAAGTGTTGTCTATTGGCAATATTTAGTATTTTTTTTATTCTTTCTTAAAAAATATTGGCCTGTTTCCAAATTGTTTTTCTGAAAGAAGAGAAAAGAAGTGGAAAGAAGAAAAATCAGATTGTGTTCCTGAGTTTTTTCAACGGAGAGAAGAGAAGAGAAGTGGGAGGAGAATTTGAACATTTTTTCTCTTCAAACTTTCTCTCCAAAAATGAGAAGAAATGGAAGGATAGAAGATTAAACAAGTTAGAAAATGACATTTCCTTCCATTTCTCTCAAACTCATGTACACAAAACGTGTAAATTTTCTTTCTCTTCTTTTCAACTCGGGAATGCAATAACATTCTTCCTCTTCTTTTCTTTTCTATCATTTTCTATTCTTTTCTCTTCTTTTCTTTTCTATCATTTTCTATTCTTTTCTTCCTATCAAAAAGTCGGAAGCAGGACTAAACTAACACTTAAAAACAGCAGCGGAAATCACCGCTATCTGTAAATTATTTCCAAACAACCTCAACTGGAAAATTCTAAATAAAAATCTCAAATTTATCAATCTTAGTAACTCAAATCTCATCAACAAAGTACTAATTCAACTCAAAGACCCACCGAATGCTAAAAAGGCCATCTTTTTTCCACGGGTCATCCCATTTCACCAACATCACACACCAAATACACACTTACGCTCTTATAATCCACATGTTAGTCAATGCCAAGCTAATTAAAGATGCCAGCGCATTAATTGAATCGGTTCTCACCCGTTCTGTTGCGGGTAATGGTTCGTCTGTGATCTCATATATTCATTGTTTAATGAGTACTTATGAGGTTACTGGTTCAAGTACTTTGTGTTTGATTTGTTTATACAAATTTGTTCGAAGTTACGGAGGATTGATGAGGCTATAAATGGTTATTTTTGTTTAGGGGAACATGGGTTTCGATTGAGTTAAATAAGTTATAATACTTTGTTGTATGTGATTCAAAAATCAGATACGACTATGTTGGTTTGGAAGGTTTATGAGCATATGATTGTTCACAGAACATACCCAAATGAAAGAGTGTTGGGATTATGGTTAATGCATTGTGTAAAGAAGGAAAGTTGCAAACTTTTGTTGATATGGTGGATAGGATTGATGGAAGAGATGTTTGCCTAGAGTGATTGTTAATGTGTGTTTGGTTTTCAGGATGATCGAGGAAGGGAGAATTGAGAACGGGCTGGTTTTGATGAAGAGGATGTTGATTAAGAATATGATTTTAGATACTATTTCCTATTCGTTGATTGTTTATGGTAGCATGACGTTAGGAGAGTTGAAGTCTGCTTGGGAGGTGTATGAGGAAATGGTTAAGAGAGGTTTTAAGCCTAATTCTTTTGTGCATACATCGTTTATCGGTGCGTAATCTGAGGCTGGAAAGATTGAAGATGGAGATGAATTATTTAAAGATATGGAATGTGTTGGTTTGCAGGTGTATGATGAGAGTCATACTCATATGATTGTTGGATGTGCAAAAGTTGGAAGATTGGAAGAAAGCTTGAGTTTTTGTGAGAAAATGATGCAGAGTGGTTTCGTTCCAAGTTGTTTGGCTTTCAATGAAGTGGTTGAAAGGCTAAATGGACTTGGAATTGTTCGGCGAGCAGATGAGATTTTGACTCTTCTGTTAGATAAAGGGTTTGTGCTGGATCTAAATACATATTCGTATCTTATTGCAGGGTATGGACGAGAAGGTGACATTGAGGAGTTCTTAAGCTTTATTATGAAATGGAATATAGGAAATTATCTCCTGGTGCGCTGGTGTTTACTTGGTTGATTGCTAGTCTTCACCACACAGGGAGATGGGAGGAATCAGAGCTATATCTGAGGACAACGAAACCTCGATCATTAGTCCCATTGGATTACACTATTGATTCATTGATTTACAGGCATGGGAGGCACAAGGACACCAATTGGATCATTGTGGCTATTTTCCTTCCATATAGCCGACTCTTTGTGAGAGATGACACCAGTGTGTTGTGAAAGTAACAGCTTTGCTATAAAAGGAATGAAAATGGTAATTGTCCAGGCTACGTTCCATAACTTCTATTTTCATAGAATTTATGTGTGGCATAAAGTGATAAACTGGTTTCAATTAACAATATATGCAGGTAGCCTTGAAGCTGTTTCATATTTTATGTCTAAATCCCACAACCACTCTTTGTGAATCTTCCAAAGTCCATCTTGGGATTGTCAATCAAGCAGGAGTTCCAACATGTTTGATGAACCAAGAATACTGACAAGTGTTGTGGCCCATGTGTAACATCATCAGAATGTGAGTTTCTTTAAGGGATTTGCCTCTTTGTGTTTCCACAGGTTCTACTTTCTGTACATATATGCTCTCGGCACATATGTATACCACCTTCTATAGCTTGCAGCGAGGCTTTCCCTTTTATGAATTCGAATAATTCTTTTAAAAGCACCTTATTCAATGGTATCTACTGAAGGCTATGCTGCAGGCCCTGTTTGTTTTTTTCCATTAAGGACTTAATGGAGGCCTTATGTCTAATTCTGTAAGATATAAAGGTATTCAGTCGTTAAGTTCTTTTTCCTTCTTCGATCTAGTATTTCACTTAAAACCACTCACTGAATAAGGTTGATTTATTAGTTCTGTTGAGAAGTGATGACATGATATGGGAACATATTTCAGTTTCCTGAAGATGTGTAGTGTTGTGGCTGATAATAATATGTGTATTTGCTGAGATAGCCTATAATGATATAGCTTAAAAAAGGTGGCGCTTGAATTTTCTCATCTAGAGCTACCTTTTGCTATTCTAATTTTAGTTTCCATCTCTGTTTTGTAGCTTTGCGATGGTCCAAAAAATGAGTCGAATCTGACAATTGGATGTGTATCGGACTTTCTGTGTTTGGCACTATCTGCAAGAAATCATGGTCGTTTTTTACCTCTAAGAAACGAGATTGTATGTCCCACCCCGTGTATGTGCAGTAAAAGTTTAAGCTTATGGTCAATTACATTCCATACTAATATTTTATTATACTCAGTTCCTTTTCCTACCGATATATGTAGTTGTCGTTTGGTAATAATATACATTTGTTGTATTTAATCAGGTATCGTTGTCTATAATATGTTAACTGAGATTAGACTTTTCCCACTCAAAATCGTTGTTTCTTATTTGCCACAAAATTTTAAATTCAACAACAGGATTTCAAGATTGTGAGTTACATGGCAAAGGGCAGGCGATCTAAGGCAAGTCTCGGACATCATTTGTAGCACTGTAGAAAGGATGATCTTCAGTGGACTGCCAACATCGTTCTTTTTGTCTATGTTCCCGAGTAATATTCTATGCTGAATATACTATTGCATCATTGTTAAGGTATTTGTGAATTCTAACTTCTTTGCGTAACATACTGAACAAGCTAGTCTCCTTCATTTCCTAGGTTCCTTGTTTAAAAACTCAAACATATTCATGGCTTCTTTGTCTACACTTACGAATTTTTCTCCTTGTTACAATATGACCATTGATGTTTGAATCATAAAGTTACTCTGTTTATTTAGGCACTGTTAAAAGAAAGAAAACTGCTTTCCAGAAGCTTATGTTGTTACAAGACAATTAAAACTGAACCAACACATATGCATACAACAACGAATGATGATGACAATAACAAGAAGCAATTAGATACATGTGGTCATTGCATGTAGTTTCATGAGCGATAAACCCGTATTTCTTATAATTTTATCCACACTATATGTGAATATCATGCTTCTTCACCGAGTATGCATTAGGTGCAAGAAGTGATATTACACCTTTTACAAGAAGTGTTAAGTAAAATGTAGATACGATTGGTGATAAGTGGTATTTGATCATCTTAAAAAAGGGGAGTGATAACATCAGTTTCCACATGTTTGCTCAATTTACAGCAAGCAACCAGACACTATAAGAGAACAAATGGAACTATCATTTTCATACATACAGTGATGCATACCACCTCAAGATCAGTAGCTTTAACCCATGACCTTTGGTCGCCACCCTTCAATTACATCTTCTGTTAGTGGCATAGTTTTGACGAATGAGTCCAACGAGAACACAGTCTGAAGAGAATTGAATTATAAGATAATATACAAATGCATCATAAAGTTTCAGACTTGCAACAAATTAAGTAATCTTAACGCAATTCTAAGAAGATTTGTGTACCTTCATGTAGGTTTTCAGATGAGGAAGTGAATCTGGAACTGACCACTTCTTATAATGACCCAAAGCAATCTCCATATGGTACAGTTTTGGTCCAAGTGACAAGTCAGCAGCAGAGATATCCTTTCCATTTATAAATGGACCCTTTCAACAAACAAGTGAAATTCAAGTCAGCAAACAAATTCAAGAAATACAGTAGTTCGTATCAAGTTATCTATATCTATATATGTGTGTGTGTAGACTGCAGAGAGCTCACATTTTCTTTTATGTGATCATTGAATGCAGACAACTCATTCAGTAAAGCCTGCTCTGTTCCATCATTAGCGTCTTTGCTCTTCAGGAAGCCAATATACGTTGAAAAGATCTTTGACCCACTGCATATACGAACCACTAATGAGATAAATGTGTCTATTGCAACCAAATCCGTTACTTATTTCCTGTTATGATTAGTACTATAGAGCCTATAACTATAAGTTTTTGGAGAACTCATTAATCGATGCAATGAAGTTATTTTTCCTCACTGACGTACAAATATGAATAACTGTAAACAACATGGTTGTAACAAACTTCCAAAAATGAACGTAAATTAAACAAAAAGGCATATAACCGTACACGGAAGCTTTCTCAGGTGGAGTAACCAATGATGGGTCTGGAAACTTCTCCTCTACGGTTTTTGTAATAACATCCGAATCAGCAATCCATTTGTCATCAATCTTCACCACTGGAACTTTACCTTCTGGACTAACACTTAGAAACCTACATACAAAACAACATCTTCAAAACTATTTATCAAACTTACGAAAACACGAATAATTAGAAATCCTAATAGTGTAAGAATCTATACCAGTCTGGTTTGTTGCCTAAATCAACTAACTTCAGGTCATAAGGAAGTTGCTTCTCCTCTAAAGTCAACAAAACTCTCTGTGTAAATGGACCTAAAACCCAACAGAAATATCAGTAACTGTAAATCGTAGATTGGACGAAATATAAGTACTTACAATCGCCGAGACGATTGGGGACGGTGAGAGAAGATTTGGCGCAGACTTGAAGAGAACCGGAAGACATGGCGATGGTTGTTAGGGTTTTTCTGGATCCAATTCGATTGAACGTGCGACAATTTGGAGTGCGCGTAAGGTGTTTGATGGAAATCGTCAATGCCGTAGCAGGCGGATGTATTCTAATTGCAGACATTTTGAGATTGCTCAATATTTTAATTTTAATAGTGAATGAATAGGATTCCTAGTATTATTTTAGCGTAAGTGTTGGTCGCAGGAGATGAGGTTTGTGCTTACGTGTGCAAACGAGAGCGACAGGCTTCTCGAATAGAATCAGATCACGACAAAAAGATGGTTGACACTTGACAACAACCAAATATGTTTCGGTTAAGTTGGTGTTAACTGTTGTTATTTGATTATTATATATTATATTTTGTTTAGCTAAAAGGTGAAATATCTATTGAGTTTATTAATTATTGACAAAGAATAAAAAAGTTGAAGGAAAATTACGGCATTAGGTATTGTTGATGTTACTTAGAGTGTTATAATCTAGGCATTGGTAAACATCCATTTGTGCCTTGAGAGATATGGAAATAGCTAATTAATAGTAAATAATTTAAGGACTCAATAAAAACATTTATTCAAGTAAGCATATTGTTGCCAAGTTTATGATCAAGTTGCTCTATCTAGATTCCCAAAGATCCTAAACTAATCAACATTTACATACCCTAAGAAGACTCTTCATAGATCAAGTCAAGAAGAGTGTAGAACCTTCCTTTGATATAGGTATATCTATAAATATCTAGAATTTTTGTTCAGTTGATGATTCTAGATGATAGGTTTCATCACTTATTGTAGTTTTGTATTGGCCGTCAAACGGTATACATAGGGGTGCACAAATCGCTACAAAATCTCTAGTGATTTTGTAGAGTTTATTTATGAAGCTTCGCTCAGTTTATTAGTGGTGCTCGTGTCTAATTATTTATGAAGCTTATAAATTTATCGGCTAATTATTAATGTATAAAAAAATAATTTTTATAGTGTTTGAATAAGCCTACAGCATCTATTAGCTCATTCAAACACTTTTTATAAGCCATTTATCATCAGAGCGCTTATTCAATTTTATTTACTAATTTAACCGTGTCTTTTTCTTCGACCTTCTACATTTTTACACAGCGATGTCTTTTTTATTTTGGTACACTTGAATACTTGATATATAACATAAACTTATAACCTAACCGAAATAATTCGAAGAGGTGTGTTTTGATAACAAATAAGCCCATTGAACAAAACACAAAATACTTATATTGAACCCATGAAACATATTCAAACCCAATGTTAGGCAGAATAATTTCAGACTAAAACAATATCCAGATCAACCAAATACAAGCAAACTCACAACACTCACAAGAATATACAGAAAAACTGAACAATATGAACCAAAGGTTGATCGAGATGATCAAACCTGATATCCTAATATATAGAGTACATAAGCGAGAGAGAAAACCCAAGCTCAAATAATATTATAATGATTAACCCAAGCTTTAAAGGATTCAATTAAGCAAATTGTACTAAAATCTATAAATTGCATGCATTCTTCTAAACAATTTGGAAATTTGTTTGGTTCAAGTTAACCTTTTAATTCAAGAGTGTCTCTGCCCCCAAGCTCACTAGAGCAAAACGTTAAATAGAAAGAAAAAAAGATAATGAAGTGGCAATGTTTAATACATTGTAGTCATCCACCTAAGCCATCGTCTAAACTTGCATGTGGGTCTCTACAAATGCAACTTAACACCAAAACAATGGGCCCTTCCACTACTTATTTACACAGAAGCTCACGGTCCACTTCATTCTTCATATTACACTGCATATAGATAAACTACAAATATATTTACTATTTCATTTATGTATCCTTATTCATACTTTTAGTACCTATATAAAGAATCTCCCACACAATTCAATTCTATCTTTGTAATTGAAATATCTCTTTATCTGTTAAAGTAAAGTTATAATGATATTATAATTATTTAGATAAGTTAATCTTAGCCATTGAATGTATTTTTTTATTATGATCTTACCATTAATTTTAATTAGTTAAATTGATGATGTCATTGATAATCCATTGAGTAATAGAAATTCAAATGAGATTATAATTTTTTTAGAATAGAAGACCCAATAAGAGTGATCCATTTGGCAAAAACTCATTTACCTCCGACGTTCTTTAAAATTAAATATTTCAAAAATGGTTAGTCAAAATTTTTTAAAGATTTCACCATAAAAACCGGCATTTTTTTTCTCTTCGATTAGATATCTCACGTGATATACTTTCGACGATTTTTTTTCTTCATTTTTTGGTGGGTTTTGGAAACGACTAATTACCTATAAACAATAAAAATATAAATATTATTATATAAGCGACTCAATTACTAAAAGTTCTATGTAATATCTCACATAACCGCGGAGTAAATAAACTAGTTTAAAACAAAATAAAAACTAAGGAAAATCTATTATCTTTTAAGCCTTATATGTATATGTATTATATGTATGTATATGTATTTTAAAATTAATTTAGACTGATATATTTTAAGTAACACGCTGATATCTATTACAATATCTTTTCGCCATTTACTTTTCACCTTTAAATTTCACCTTTAAATTGACCAATATTTATATTAAGTTAATAGGTAAATAAAAATAAAACGATGACACCTCAACTTATTAACCTTTGGAAAGTCTAATGCAATGTAGAGTGTTTATGGTTGGATGCTGATATGAGAGTGCTTTAAACTATGTTTACGTTCAATATATTAGAGATGCTTTAATTCACGAACTCAATGTCTATGGTTGCTATTTCCCAAACTTATTGTCATATTACCGCACCTAAGCTTGCTCACAAGTATTCTTCCTCGAATCACCTTCATAATTCCCTAAGATATACAAAACGCAGCTTTATGCTTAGTGAGTTCATGGATGTAATATGTAAAACATACGAAAACGATTATAAAACTATGTATAAAACAACATGCTATTATTTAAAGCCTCCACATTTAAGTAATCATGACAATTATAACCATCTTTCAAAATACCAATAATTTAGTTTTTCCTTCTTTTTAATATTATTTGGTGCCACCTAACCAGCACCACATACATCATCTAACCGGCGGGAAGCCTCCACGATGACCTACAATGGGAGATACTCATGCCTAATCTCAACATCGATAAGTGATCAACTCACCAACTAAGTACATCAGAGCCAAGACAACGAATTAATTCACTTCACCACAATAAACTCAATTATCAATAACAAGAGCACCTAGTCGATAACCGACATCCATGCCCTCCTAACAAGATTTATAAAATCAAGGCCAATAAGCATATAAATAACTTGTAATTAGCATGCTAAAACATTTAGCAAACATTATCAAAACTATTTGCATAAAATCACAATTTTGATGAATATACCGTTTTGAAAATCCGCATGACACACATCCTATCACATGAAGATCTAACGATAATCAACTCCTCGCACAAGTCTTAAAAACCTAAAGGAATCACGAAGATGTATACGGCATATTAATAACCCAATCATTAATACGATATCTTCAAATCTCACCTAGATAAGTCTAACTAAGTCCAACAAACCATAAGGGTCCATACTAAACCCATATACAGAGGCGGATCTAGGGGGGTTCCCGGAGGTTCACGGGAACCCGATGAAAGTTTGTCGCGTAATATAAATTTTCATTAAAAATCTCGATTTCTTCAAAATGAACCCGATGGAAGTTTGTCACGTACATTTTAGTTCATTTTTATTTCCTTGTACTTGTAAAAAAAATAAAATGTGCACCTGATTACTTAATTATTATCTGCTCCGCCCCTGCCCATATAGCCCTACAATTTAACCTTTAACTTTTTATCATGTACGTACATTATTATAAGTAGATGACTACATACATTAACTTTCAAAGTACTTAAGTCATACTACTTTATAAATATCGTGTAGTAAAACACTCCCGCACATCATGATTATATTTCATATGCTAAATTTTTTTCAAAAGATACACATATAATCTTCAAAAACTTTACGTACTTAATTGTATACTTTTTAAACGAAATAAAGCATAAAACCTTGATAATTGTAACTTCAAGGGTATTTTGGTAAATTTACATAATTTAAAATAACCGAAAAGAGACTGGAATTATACTTAATAAACTGTGAGGTCATATCTATAAATTTAAGAAACTTTATAGATTTTAAATCGTGACAAAACTTGAACTAATAAAAGTCCAGCGGCTGTTTTTGTAAATTCATAAACCTTTTCTAACAGGTTGGGCTTGTTTCCTCCAGGCTCCAGGCCTCCAGCAACACAACCAGAAAGCCAGCAGCCCACATTTTCAGCCCAAAACGCAGAAGCTCAAATAAAAGTCAAACAGCTGCAAAAGTCAAACATCAACGCTGCTGTTGCATTTTCGAGCAAAATCGAACCATTTTAGCAATTTTTTTCTTCGTTCTTTTTGCATATTGTTGTACAAAAGCCTTTTTACCTTTCAAATGACATAAAACTCATAATTTTCATCTACTATAACTCTCTAATTTCGATGTTAAAGCTACGTTTTTATACCGAAAAATATGACAGTCGTTTTTTTTGCAATTGAAATATACAAGTATATATACATGATACTACTCTAGACTTATATAATACTAAAAAGAAGCTAAAAATGTGAATAATTTGAAGTTTGGTTTAGTATTTTACCATAAGTTGATGAAAACTTGAAGATGAACCTGCAAACCAACATAGCAAATTTCAACCACGAATTCTTACTATTCTTTTGATTATTTTTGTAATAGTTTGAGGGTTACTGATCGAATGAGTGTGTGAGTCTATTTATAGGAAATTTTTTATCAAAAATGATGCAGAGGGGCCCCGATTTGAGCTAAATCTATGGACATCACCACCATGCCTAACACCACATTCCCATAATCTGATTTGGTTACTGTAAAATCAAAGTTTCAGATTTTACCACAAAAGGTCCCTCCATTTTCAGTTATTTGTCATCCAACAAACCACCATTCCTTTTATATTTACACTTTTAACTTTACCGGCACATATTATTCACATTCTAGACACGGTTGTTAACGAACCGAGGCGCATCCAATATCAGAAATTTAAGCTCGACTCATTTATTAATTACTCAGTTTGAGTTCGACTCGAACTCGAATAAACGTTAAAAATTGTGTTCGAGCTCGAATTCAAGTAATTTATTAAATTTTGAGCTCGAATTCGGTGCTTGTTTAATTACTGAGATATTTTATAATGGATTTCATTTTCAAGATTAAGTTGCTTATTTACAAAGTCGAGCTCAATTAATTCGTTTGATAGCTTGACTCGAGTTTACATAAGTTCATTTATACTCGAGGTATTAGATTAAAATGTATTAGTCACTATTATTTAAAGTATTATATGTATAAAATTGTGATATAAAATAGGCTCGTTCGCCTCGTTAATCTCAATTAACTCATTTGATTTATAATTAACGGGCATTCGAACAAACTGAGTCGAATATTAGATTTTTAAACTTAACTAGTGAAACTAATCGAGTAGTAAATTTTGTTGGAACTCGACTCGAGTTCGAGTATTATCAAGCTCGAATTCGCGTTAAACGAGCTTGAACTCGAGTAGCTTGTTAAATGCTCAACTCCTTAACACCGCTATAACCTAGCCCTACTTGTCATTTGAAAATAAAATTATAATACATACATCTCCAGCTATTATACAATATACTACTAACCATTTTATCTTCAAACTTTACGGGCTTTACAATCCTCCTTCATCTCCTTTTATAAAGATGAGGGGGTTGATACATATGGAATACATCCTCCATTGAATCTCACATTGATCCCCTTTAAAAATCCTAGAATATCAACCTTTCAACAAGTCTCAATAAGAAGTGTGTTTTTCCTTGCTATCTTTCTAAAAATCGACTAAAACCCTCCTAAAACTCTAGAAGCTCAATTTCTCTATTAAACCTTGAAACCTTGCACACAAGTAAGCAATCTCTTTAAACCCAAGAAAGCTACACATTGCTTAATCTACAAGCAACCACCAGGTCTTGAAGCACAAGAAACTGCAAAAACCCCATATATCGACTTTCCTTGCACCTTATGTAATCAAACCTTGAAACCCATGAAACCGAACTACCTTAAAACCTTGAAATCGATATAACCAAAGAATGTTAAATCAAGTTAGCAAAGAAAACCCTTGCAATTGATCTTACCAAAGAAAAACCCTTGTAAAACCCTTTAAAGTCGAAACTTTGATTCATCGCCATATGACCAACACAACGTTTGCCAAATAATAACCAAAACGAAAATCAAACCGAAAAACCCAGATTAGAGCAGCAACTTCAAAAGGTTGTATCTCCCTAATCAAACATTCAATCGAAAATCCCTCTAATTAGATCTTAGATCTATGTGTCTAGAAGCTACTTTTAAAATTTCACGACGATCCAATGGTTAACGAACCTGGATTGCATATTCTCCTTCTACTTCGCATAAATCGACGAATCAAAAACTGTTTTTCACTTCTCTTGTATTCACTTTATCCAAGTTGTGTGATTCTTTCTTCACGAACAAGGCTCTAATACCAATTGTTGAGTAAAATCTCCAACACACAAAGTAACACGAATCGACATACAAAAATACACATGTATAATATTCTCTAGAACGTTTAACTTTATTAATCAACAAGTTAAACTCTTTGAGTAAAAAAAAAGAATTTGAAAACGAGAATTCCCCTCACCTCCTTTTATCCATAAAAGGGTATAATCCTTGTGGAATACATCCTCAAAAGAACTTAATCTTGATATAAGTCTAATCCAATCCAAACAATAAAGTTACATATTATTATCCTTAGATATCGTTAATATTCCTTTCATTAATAAAACTTGTCTATTAGTCGTTTTTCATTAATAATAATAATAATAATAATAATAATAATGATAATCCATATTAAAAGATACTAGAAAGGTTCCCGCGAAATCGGCAAGAGTAATTCTCGTTCTACAACATCCACGTTCATGAGAACGTTACTTTTGATTTATGACATCTTTATATATATATAAAGAAATCGAGGTCAAACGAATACCTTTTAAATAGTTAACAGAATGAAATCAACGCAATAAAATACAGTGACTCTGTATTGAGCGAGGGATTTGGGAAAAGGAAAATAAAAATATCATTCATCTTGCATGAAATTTGTAGGTAAGAACTATTATGAGCCATAACATAATGGACAATCCCATCACAAATGAAAGACCATTCCATGTGCTTATAAATCATAGTGTTTCTCTAATCCCAATTTTGTGATACTATAATTATTGCTGATAGAATGATCGTTAAATGGTTAGTGCAAATGTACAGTTTGATGTTTGGAAGTCAGCTCTATTGCCGATTATGGTAAAAAGGGTGTCAACATGTTCGCTGTATAATGTACATAAAGCTTCTGGCAAAAAAAATATTATATAACTCTGTCGTTCAAGAAAAAAACATAAAGCTTGTCAATTGATATGTTTCATTCCTAAAGAAGAATATTTGTGTCCCCTCCATATCCTATTGTTTCACGCCATAATGTGCAATTTCATGATCCATCGTCATGATTATATGTTAAGTACGTCTCTATATTATATACGCTGTATTTGTTGGGGATGGTGAAGATGAAACAAACTTGAAAGAATTTGGCTAGAAAGAAATTGCGACTCGATTGCTTAAGGTTAGAATCGCGACGCGAGTTTTGTGTCAGTAGGATAGCTAGTTTTCTTGTTGTGAAAGTTTATGTTCCCTTATTTAAATAACCATAATGTAATTGTAACCCTTAGACTACAAAAATAATTGTAAAGATTCTCTGATTTAGCTCCCATTGACATAACTACGCTAAATCTTTGTATTTATATTGTTCGTTTATCTTGTTTGCTTGATTTATTTTTTCGTTTATTATTTGTGGGTGTAACGCGATCACATGTTCCATTGTTTGGGTTAGTTAATTACTAAATAAAGGTACTAGAGTGATCAACTAATCGTTGTAGATTGTTTGGTTTTGCAGCAGTTCCTTACAATATTGTCTATTTCTCGTATTGTTGTGTATCAAATTGGTATGTTGTCGATTTCTAGTAGATACTATGACGTAAATGGTGTTTCAGTACTATAGCTAGCTGGTTAACAACCTAAATACGTTTATCTATGTAAAAGAGACCATATGGATTCTGTTTCATCTATAAGTGGTTAAATGGTAACATTAGAAAAAGAGGAATGCTACACCCACTAAAAATTTATAAAAAAACACTCACAAAATGGCATGTCGCAAATTTTGGACCAATCAAAATATGTTAAACTTGTTCTATGTTACTTATCTCTCATAATTTAATTGATTTACATAATTTTATAAATGATATTTTATAAAGTACGTATGAACTTACTATTTATCATTTGTCTGAGAGAAAAATACACGAATTGTGCAAAAAGGAAACATGTTACTACGTTTACACATTTTATGTTTCTAGTACTAGTATGATTTTTAAATTTAAGGGATCGACGATTACTGATTAGACTATTGGAGTTAAGGAGTAGCATCATGTATTTGACCCTACACTCGTCAACTAATTAATAGGTTCATTGACCAATACCAATGACCATTGTAAGAAACGTGAATACACTAATATCGGTCCGACAAGGGCCCATAGGCCCGATACAGCATCTACTAATATTTTAAATATTGATATTGATTGATTAATATCTATTATTCACCATAATAAAATCATTCGTCTATCTAATTGCTATATTATTTGGAAGACTTTTTAGTGTAGAAATAAATGTATCACTTGTTATATATGACCCAAAAATTCACAAGATATAAATCAACATATATATAGGTTTAGAAACATTCACTATAGTGAATATTTTATTTTAGGTAACAGTGCATAAACCAATGACCTTAAGTAATTTTCACATAAGAACAAAACTATGTTTCAACTTTCAAGTCATATTACTAGCATAATTCCTCTGAACCGGTGAATTATACTTGAGGGATTTTAAACTGAAAGTCGAAACCTTAGCCATAAGAGTTGTTTTAACGATGGCGTCCTTCATACGTGCTCCATCCATTCTTTCGTCTTATCGTTGATACCGGCCCGTCTTTGTTTTGCTTCTTCCATTTTGTGTCGTACCGCAAACGGTCCAAGACAAAAATGTTGTGGGCTAATCTTTTTTTTTAGTAATTTATTATTTGTATTGGGTATATAGTAAAAATATTATTGGTAATGTAGGGTTCAAAGTCTATCATTAACGGTGTTCGGTCTTTATTCATTTTTTTTCAGGAACCGTTGATGTGGCGCTGAGTTAACAATTCAATTCTTCAATTATATGTTGGGAGTGACTGTATTCTTTAATCTGAGGACACTTCTCTGTTTAAGTGAATCTTGCAAATTGTCTATCCTGAATAAGTAAGAGATTTTAGACGAAATGGATGGTGGGATTTTTTTCATTTAACAAAAAAAAGAAAAAAACCTTTCCTAACTTGTTTTCATCGTAGCATTGCAACATTTTTTAGTTGTTTTGGTAGCATTTTTGCATGAGCAAAGCTAAATAGTAAACAAAATTATGCATGTAATACTTCAGATAACACTTGGAAGAAATAAAAATGACGTTAAGGTCAATAGCAAATAACAGAATTCTTGATTCTCAAGTTCATGATAAACGAGAGAAAAACTATTTCCTTAGGATACATACCAGTTTCTATCTTCTTCCTTAACATTTTAATGATATTTTGGGTAGGAGTCCAGCTCCGCCAACTTTTAAGGTTCATTGTGAACTTAATTGTGTGGTCAGGTCCAATTCCACTTTTAAGGTAGTGGTTTTATTTTTCTCAAACAGGATTTCATTAACTTTCATGTCTTGTTTAATTAGTATATTTTTTAATTAAGTAATGCCAACTAGATTCAATCACCACTTAAATTGCAAACAAATTGATAACCAATAACCAATCCTATGAATTTCATTAACAGAAACTCAATTTTATTCATCTAAAAGGAAAAAAAATATGAACATAATTTTGGGCTATAGCCCTACAAAACTAGAACAAGTACAATCAAGACTCCCATTTAAACGAGAAAAAAAGCCAACCACAAAAGTAGTAGTGGGAAAAAAAGGTAGAAAAAAAGGTGACTTTGGTGTTTAAAATGTAAATTTATGAAAAGACTTGATTTGACTCGTATGGGTCTCACTCTCTCTATCCTTGTCTCCTCATCCCACCGCCCCAATCATTGAGTTCACCAGACCGATTCCCGGGTCAACTCATTCACTACTCGCTACTGCCAGGTTGCCAGGCTGACGTGGCTATGAGTGGTCTCGTATGCCAACCAAGCATCAAGCACCCGTCATTTTCTTCTACCCTGTACCCATCGCCGCCGGCGAATAAAGCCAACAACATACTCGCTTGTTTAAAAGCATTGGACCCCAGATGAACCGGGTCAAATCCAGCTGACTTCATCCGAGCTCGCCACTGACTCAGTGTCTCATGTCGTTCGACTCGGTCAGTTCCTTCACATGCCACCACGTTACATATCTGCCGCCCTAAGTACACCTCGGACATCACCAAATCTTGACTCATTGGTTGAGTCAACGCTGAGCTTTCTAACGAGTCAAACATGGTTGAATAGTAATGTAGAGCCTCGTTAAACCTATCTAAGAAAACGACATCATTGTGGTTCGATTCTTGTTCCGCGAGTGTAACGATTTTCGGATTCATTGCTTTGATCGAATTCAATACTTTTTCGACCTCGCCAGGTCGAGCCAAGAGACGGTGAAGCTCGAATACCGAGTTCACCGCCACAACCTCAACCTCACTCGGTCGGATATCAAGCATCGTGGCGTCGATATCCGCCAACGAATTAGCAACAAACCCACGGAATTCAAATTCGACACCGATAGTCTCGGCTAACTGTGCTAATTTCCATCCAACTTGTTGTAACGCGTCGGTGTTATCAGGTTGTGGTGGTCCAATTCCTGTCAAACGAAACACAGGTGGACCACCAGTTCGCAAGGCCAACGCTTGCATAAGCGCCGGCCATTGCATCCCCTGGTTCAAACTAAAATCCACAACATGAACCCGGTTGGCACCCGCAAACGCTTCTAGTATTGCTTGATTTGCCGTGAAGTGCGCGAATTTAAGGTAAGGGCAACTTTCATAAAAGTGCATCTGTAACATCTCCCAGCAAGACGTTTCAAGACTGTCTTGTGGATAGATCTTGTAAATCCTCTGAGCAAGTGCTCCAGCGAAATACGTGGCGACTTTTCCCATCGCGCCTGCCTGAGCTGCCGCTAGAAGTCCCGCGTGTTTTACCAAAGCGTCTGCTAATTTCATATTATCTTGTTGTATTGCCTCTGCACACGCCATCAACGTGTGTACCAGTCGAATCCCAGCTTCCTGAGAATCAACTAGCACCACGGGGCGTGGCGATTCTGGCGGTGCATCAACAACTTCAGATCCAAAAACAGCGGATTTCATCCGCTTAAATCTGTTTTGAGCCTCAACAGACTCGTCGGTACCAGTGGGGCCGTAAATAGCCCCACCGGCAATCGCACGCAAATCATACGGATCATCTTGTAACCCATCAAGTTCTTTGTTATTGGAGAAATCAATCATGGTAGTCGATGATGATTCACCGGGCAATACAATATCAGAGGAGCTGTTATTGAGCTCAGAAAGCATGCTTTGAACCCAACCGGAAATATCGGAAGGATTGTAATGAACAGTATCGGAAAGTTGTAAAATCCCATCTTCACACATAACCATTTCAAGCTGTTCAAGCTTATGTGCCACGTCAGCCATATCAGTTGTCCGGACTTTGTAACCCAAGACTTGTAAAAGCTCGTCCATTCCACCGGAATCAGGTAAAATATCTTTAGGCATTGAAGATGAGATTGTTTTGGGTTCTTTCTTACGTTCACGGTCCCGTTTCATGATTGAATCTGGGATATTGATTCAGAATGATGTATGTATGGATTGGGCGTAAAAGTAGACAGAAGTGAGAGTTAAGAGAAATTGGATCTTGGTTATTTTTTTTGGTTTAGAAAATAAGAAAGAGAAAAGAGAGGCAGGTGCTCGTGACGGGTGGGGCTCGAGCTTCTAGAGAGGAACACAAGATGAACTGGAGAACGAGATAAGGAACATAAAATGCTTGCTATCTTTTTTTGTAAATATTTATTTCGTTTTTATTTATTGTTGGAACAAATAATTCAGAGACCAATTATTTTATTTTAATTGATATACTACTAAGTATTATTTATTTATTAGCACATATTTAATAAAGTTTGTTCAAAGTCCGTTTAAAAACAACTTTTATAAGCTTCAGTAAAAAAAGTATTTAAACTTGTTCAAAAATGATAATACTTATGCATTAATTATTGTTAAAATGATCTATTTCCTTTTAAGAAAAACGATATTTAGACTAACATGCGCATTGTTATACCATACACGTCAGGTTGTTGTACAATGAAAACTTTAATAAAACTCGAGACTAGAACCAATCTTCTATCACCAAACTCTCTAAACTACTTTTTAGTTTTAGAGACGTTATATCAAAAGTTTGCACAAACAAACATCTAAAAAGGTTGAGCAACATCTTAACTTTAAACTAGAAACATATGATTTTCTAGCTTTAGCCAAACTTGTATAAGTTGTTCACATTTCAAATCCTATAAATTATAATATATTTTATATTTATATATAAAGTTTAAAACAATCATTTCTCAACATTATAAAATTATTATATGGTAGATTACATCGTAGATTAACCAATGTCTCTTTTACTTTAATATTTAAAACTTCCATCATATGTAAGAAGTTGTAGATCATTGGAAGTTGAGGGGGGAGAAAAGAAAAAAAGAGACCATGTAATAAGTAAGAGAAGGATTGGGTGGCATAAAAAAGAGGCGTGGCTGCACTGCAATGCATATGTAGACTGTCAGATGCTGATGAGTGCACCTCCCCTACACACGATAGACAATGCACTTTCGAGCCCATAATTAATCTTTTGCTTTTTTAGAATACAAATTGACGTGGTAGGCCCCCCATCTTTTAGACTTAGAGATATGTTTCCCCCGTTTCTCCCTCTTATTTTACACGCACCGCTACCAGTAAGTTACAATCACGAGCCATTCCAAACAACCCGCACTCCCGTACCATATATATCATATTCATAATTGACATATTTTAATGTATTGTCAATTTGACGACAAATCTAATCAACATCAAAATCAATTATATTTTCTTATCACTATGATAGTTAAAGTTAACTTATACCTATATCTAATAATTAATCATATAGCGTTTAAAAGGGGTCATAAAATTTGTACCTCTGATGTGATCATTGTTTGTAGGTAAATATAATTATTAAAGTGATATGAACGTGACACTTGTATATATGAATGCAATCATTAAGAAGTATAAATCTTGGATTAATGGTGTATAAATTCACAAATCCTTAAAAAACTCACAACAAAAGAATAAAAGTGATTGATAGGTCAAAAATATGTACTTAAAAAAATACTTAACATTATAATTAGATAATGTGTTATCTATTTTCATGCCTAAACTTTTAAGTTAATATAAGTAGCGATATCCTTTTGAAAAAAATAAAAAATTATGTAGATGCTACTCCTTAGAGCATCTCTAATGGAAGGTTTTTTTTTGACAAAAAAAGCTTTTGAAAAGCTTAATACCATTGGAGTTAAAAGCTTTTTTTGGCAAAAGGTTTGTCAAAATAGAGCTTTTACTCAATGACTTTTTTTGCTAGTTAATTTTCATTTGACCCCCTCTTAAATTCTATTTTCACTTTGTTCACTTAATCCAAATTAATTAATTAAACTAAAATGAACACATAATATATAGTTTGGTCAATTTTACAAAATTAACATACTAAACTAATTTGGAACACATACTAGACTTGAAAACAATGGTCAAATTGTTAAAATGATGGTCCAATTGTTTCATAATTGCTTAACTACCTCATTTAGCCTTTTATTTTATTTGTAATCTACTTTAGTATTTCTAAAAAAAAAACTTTTCATAATATTTCAAAATAATATACTACAATAACGTAAATGGAGTTTTATAAAACAATTGATATGGAAAAAGATAAACTTCTTAAAAAGCATAATTATAAATGTAAATTTAGGTAGAAAAAAACTTTTTTTATTGGAATGTAAAGCTTAATATTTTATTTAAATAAGTATAAAATGATGTAGTATCAAAAAAGATTTTTGAACGATTTAAACCATTATAGATGTTTCTAGTGTTGTTTGTGCCTTGACGCCGTACATGTTATCTCTAACTTCTATTTACTGAAAGTGAAGTATTTAGGAGACAATCCAACTAAAGAAATGGATAATTAAGGAAGAAAGAGAGTATGAATTTACGATATTGACCAAAAATATAGGATATGAAAAGCGGGGAGAGATGAAGTGACCCACATGAATAGCACGAGGGCAGTCAACTTGTATTTGACGCTTCACTGGCGCGAGTAAGTTGTTGCACACGCAGTCGTTACAGTTTAAACACAGATATTTGCGATACACGCGCTAGAGAGGCGAGGCTAACTGATGATTGAACATTTTATCCAATGGGACCCGTACGATGGGATCAACGGATTGAGACGTCAACATCGTTTTCGGGACCATCAAATTGGGACCCACCACTCAATAATGAATTTTGGCGAAAACGAAAATTGCATTTGGCTGTTAACAACTAAACGGAGCTCCTAAAGATGTCATTATTTGTTCCCTAGAATTAGGGCTGAGCATCCGATTTCCGTTTTCATAGTGGTACTGGATTGGCATCAATCGGACTCAAACATTTTGGTATTTGATAATTATTTTCAGATAAAAAAAAGAATTAGTACTTTCAGTTTAATGCTGACTGATATTTTCTCGTTTTCTCATTTTGATATCACACCAGAAAGATATATATAGATTATTTTGTTATTAGTCATTTGAATCTTTTTATACTTTATAAAACTTATTAAAAAAATATTAGTAACTAAAATATTATTTCCGTTATCATATTATATGCATACAAACACAAAATGATATTATTCGGTGATTACAAAATTAGAGTTAACTATCGCGTATGAATACAAGTAGAATTTTAGGGAAGTTTAGCTACTTTTGATACAAAAATCACGTTTTAATACTCTAGTTAAATCAAATTCTAAACGTATTGCTTATTAATATAAGCTAAGGGTCATGACTTTGTGTCATTACACAATCACATAACATGATACAGAACAACGTTTTGTAACGTTTTTCTTTTTCATAGTCCCTCTATGTTAAATGATGATTTTTTTATTTATTTGAGATACATTGATATTTATTGATTTTGATTTTTATCAAATATAAAATACGTACACGAGGGTTCACTCATATACGTATTAATTATTCTTTTTTATTACATTTTCGGTTCAAACCGAGTATAGTACCACATTTATCATACCGATACCGGAACTGTACTGATACCATACTGTTTTGGTACCAATTCCATCCGGTATTCGTTACACTTTAGGTCAAAAAAATCAATACCAACTAGTTTGGTACTAGTTCCGTCCCAAACTCATCCGCATCAACATTTTTCTGTAAGATTATTTGAAAGTTTTTCTAAAATACATTTACTTCAACCAAATTACAAAAGTTCTTTTTCAAAAAAATTCTAAGAGCTTTTTTAATAGTACAAAGTTTCGAAAATGCATTTAATTCTTTCTTTAATTTTTTAACTAATGATCTTAACAAATTACAATGGATATGTATTTGATTTTGAAACTTTTATGTTTGTCTTTAACCAATAGTTTCTATAAATAATCGAATATGCAAAAGCATAATGTTAACATTGTACTCCATGCATCTTTTAGAAGCTTGATAAGTAACTGCAGATCACTAGAAGTCTAGAACTATCATTTTGTGGTAATACGACACCTACAATGTCACATTTTTAACAAAATTTTATGTCAGTAAGTTAAAATAAATTTGTAATTTTGGTAAAACAATTATGTTCTTTAAAAATATTTTAGACAACGGAAGTCGAAACGTAGATGAATGATGAGTATTACACTTTGCAACATATGCACCTAATTTTATCGAATAACTTGGCAATTCAAGTTAGGTCGAGTCAACGGGTCCGGATTGATGGATTGGTGGGTCAGAAATGACCAATCTAAACCCAACCTGATTTTAAATCGGGTTAAGAATTTCAACCTAACCCGAGACCCACTAACCCTAACTCAATCTAGATAACTCAATTTTTATTTTACTCAACGAGTTTTCGAGTAATTTTCAGATCAAAAGAGTTATACGGGTCAGATGGGTCATGTGGGTCACTTATTC
Organism: Logfia minima; assembly: GCA_963921325.1. NCBI lineage: Eukaryota > Viridiplantae > Streptophyta > Magnoliopsida > Asterales > Asteraceae > Logfia > Logfia minima. The sequence goes on along the minus strand of OY992770.1, from coordinate 11,369,147 downwards.
AAAAGATAATAGGTAATAATCTATAGACATAAAAAATGTTTACAAAATCCTAAAAATAGCCATAATCCTTATTACATATATTTAGATTCATTACCAAAACATCAATGGTTCGGCTTCTACCAAAATATAAATGAATCAACATTTCTATATTGAAAATTTAAGAATTCAAATGCATTAAACCAATTCATTGAGAAGTTACGGAAGTGACAGCTAAGTCAACCTTCATGAACTGAAGGAAAATTTATCATCATATCTCTCAATCTAGACTACAAAATAAAAAAGATAATAAAAGAATGTTACATTCAATTAGTAAAACCTTCGATCGGCTTCGCGTAGTTTCATCTTACAAATTACAAATGATCCTCTGCATCATGATCATCTTTGATTCTTGAAGTCTTCATTAATTCTTCAACCCTTTAAACTTTTATTTAAACTCATGATTGTGTATGTATATGTAAACTCATTATCATAAATATTTGATATACTTAATAAAACTTTTACTTTTAAAAAAAGAAATGCAAAAAGCAAAACTTTAAAAATACATATCAAGTTTCAAAATGTTTTATTTATCAAATTAAATACAAAACTTTTAAAATTCAAATTACCCTTTTTATGTTTCAGTCATCGGGTCAACCCAATGACCAATTAGGTCACCTGAACCCGACCTGAAAAAAATCAGGTTGGCGGGTCAAAAACGTCTAGCCAAACCTGTTAATTTTCGAGTTGATCTCAAGTAGTGTTTCAGGTCGTGTCGTAATTTGCCAGTCCTAATCCTAACTCATCCACAATAAACCGTCCTTTTTAGCCATAAAGGTACACATTGAGACCACTCCATACAATGCACCTCATAAGTATAGATCAATTTGATTTTAAGTTTTCACATTTATGTATGATTGAAAGGGGACATAAATGTAATTGTCAATCTTTTACTTTTTAAACACTAAACTTTATAAATAAATGCTTTATAAGAATTTAAGATAATATTACATATAATTTTTAATATCAATCTATTTAAATTTCTATAGCGTACAGAATATAGCTACGTTATTTCATGTTATAGCATTTATGGGTTTATGCATATGTATATTATGTTTGATGAGCCAACATTTTAGTTACACTTTTAGAGCCAGACGATTATTTATAGAAATATTACTTAGATATCATTTTAACCAGCATAGCTCCTATATCATCATATGGTCTCGAAGTAGGGATCAATATCATTAATTAGCTTCACATATACGGTACGATAATCTATCTAAATTTTAGGGTCCATCTCGTCTTTATGGCTGGCTTTTAATTAACAAGTGGTAAATCCCTTATTAAACTAAATCCTCCTTTTAACTTTTTTGTTGGTCAGATTAGGAACTGTTGGGGGTTAAGAATATCTTATTTTCCTCAAAACAAACAACTTTCTTATAAAATTGAGATTTATTTATTTATCTATTCATTAATTATTTAACAGTTAGAGAAAAAAAGATTGTTGACTGAAAACTAGGAGTAGCAGTTTTAAAGATAAATAGAACTTTAATAATGAAAAAGTGGAAAACTAATTCACCTATATTTTTCCTCTCTCATATTTAGCGGTGAAAAAGAAAGAGTTTTAATCTATAAATATAAGGGAAAACTCACGATGTGTTTGATAACAATGAGGTAAAAGCCCTTTACCAAACGAAGTTTATGGATTACATGTAGAAGCTCAAAAGCCCTTTACCAAACACAATCTTAGTATGTCGATAACTGTACGGTGGTATCAACGTCAGGTGTTTGAAGAAATGGGTGAAACCGCATATTAGAAACTTGTACATTTACAAGGATGGTGAATGATTATTTTTTAACAAGTTATATAAAAAACTATAAAAAGTTGTTTCAAATTTAAGTTTTAGTATGTTACTCTGTCATTCAGAAATAGAAATTACAGATTACTATATTTTATTTGTAATTTTAAATTATATATTTTATAAATTGCATATACTTTTATAAAAACTAGTCTAGTACTCGCGCAATGCGGCGGCGACGATAATATTATTCAACTGTATATTTAATAATGTATTAGTTAACTTTAAATAGTAGGTTTTAGATCAAATAAATAATATGAAGTAATATAATAAACAATACTTGAACAAAAAATCATGTAACATTTAAAAAATGTCACATGTCAATATATATGAGTACATTATATATATTGTATTAATAAAAAGTACATAAGAGGGTAGTTGAGAATAAAATTATACTTCAAATAGCAAAATCCAAAAACACATGAAGAGATTGGTTTCACATCGCCGACCATATAATTATATGCAATAATAAGAGATAGTTTGATTTACATGTAGTGAAATGATATAAAAATATGTGACTACCAGGATAAGAAAATTTTAAAATCCATATTAATTATTGTAATTAGCGAAATATCTTCAAACATAGTTACAAAATGACAGATACATAAACTGTTGTGTTCATCAGATGTAAATTAATATGTGTGATGCTTATTTAGATGAAGTTATTATGAATAGTTTTTTTTTTTAACTTGGTTGTTTATATCATTTTTTATACTATTATAACATATCATGCTTTGCCATTTAAATAATATCTATGTAATTGGTTTGTCACAATTATAAAGTCAATTTTAATGTGTTTATAATATTTAACGTATCTACTTTATTAAAAACACAAAACATGTAAATTATTTGCAAATATTTATTTGTTTAATTTATTGATTTAATCAATTGGTTCCCATATATTCATACATGCATTTTCGTAATGTTGTTATTAAGTATAGGTTAGAAAAGTAATATCTCATCATAAAGTTGTAAGTTAATAAGGTTTTAATAGAAAGACTAATATATTTAATTCATATTTTAAGGATTGTCCAAAAGAAGGTAAAAGAAAACTAAACGAAAATATAATTTTGTACGTTATGTGATGAGAGTAAATAAACATCAAATAAGAAATATTGTCACGTGTAAATAAAATTAGCAATGCACTCTGTTACTAATGTCTTTTTTTAAAAATAAATTTATAGGGATTAGAATTCAATTATTCATTTCAGATAGCAATAAAGTCGATTGTTTTATAATTTTGTAAGAAGTAGAATTTAGATTCATAGACTTTCTATTTATTAACAATTTAAAGTTGATTATTTTATAAGTAAAGATGTCTTGTTTAGTATGACTAAAAAACATGTGTTTTGAAAGAAATTAGTGGAAAAATAATTTTAATTTTTACATAAAGTTTTAAAAGAAGTTTTAAATGTTATCAACTATGTTTGACTTTTTAATTGTGATAGATGAGTGTTTTGTGTAGGATATTATATACTTTCCATTTTTATTGATTGAATAATGAATTTAATAGAGTTGACATTTTAGTTGAGTTAATAGGGATAAAATTGACATTTGCGATATTCCAAATTTCAACTTTTAAGTCAAAAAGTGAAAATGCTTTATAAGGGAGTATAAATAAACTTTCAGACATCTTGTTTGATCAATTTGTTGTCTTTTAATTAATCGCTTAACTCGATATTATAAAAAAAAGTACACTAGTCTTTCCTTTAACGTTAAATGTCATTTTTGTATGCTCATTTTTTATACAATTTTGTTTAATTAAATGACAATATGTTAATTTCAAATTACACTATTAGCTTAATGTAAATAAGTCATTAAATTACAGCCATTTTACTTTACAAAACAATAATTCGAATATCATTGGATAAGATAACAAAAAGAAAGTTTATTTTTTAAAAATTTTATCATGTCCAATTTAAAATTGACTAACATATATAGTTATAATATATTTTAATTAAATATGAGAAATTGCTGACAACATATATTGATAGTTAATTTTCAGAAAATCAAAAATTGAAATTTTATTATCTAAACATTGAAAACAAATATCATTATTTAGGGAACACAAAATGATATATGGTGCTCCCGTGGCCTACACCATTTCAATCATAACAAGTGAAAATGGTAAGATGTAAATAAAAAACTTCTTAGTTGAAATAAATAAGAACAAGGTATTACTACAGCTAAATATAAAGATTCTGCTAATATTCTACACGTTGCAACTCAAAATTGGCAAGGATAATGCAAAAAAAATGACCAAAAGAGATACTACTCGAAATTCATGTCACTATTATCGGAGTACGGGACACTTTAAGAGTGACTGGACGAAGAAATAACCACATACCCAAATCAATTGTAACATTCGTAGGAGTTGAGTCAAAAATTGTCCACCAACACACTCTCTAACCAATTCATATTCATCATTAATCACAAATATATAGTTACGGTAAGTATATTTTCATGCACTAATTTCAAAAATAAGTTTAAGCATTTAATCTAACACTTAATATGCATATAAAATCATAAACTTGAAGAGTTACATAAAACCTTATAGTATAATGAAACCAACAAAATCAAAATCGTTACAGTTGTATGAATTCAATAATCAAAGCGAAACATCAAGAAATCAAAAATCTAATTTGAAAAGTTACATGAAAACGAAAATAATCAGCAGAGAGACATCTAAAATATATATACCCTATGGAGCATCAAAACGAATGTGAGGCCTTCTGGTTGTGTTATTTGATACATGGATGGGTATGATCATATATTTTTATGTGACTTACATGATATGTTTTACATTCGGATATGAAATCAAGTTTGAATTTTAAAATCGGAGTTCAAATTCAAATCGTGTAGACGATATCAAATCGGTCAAACATGTAACTAAAAATGAAAATCAGTCATAGATGAAGGGGTTAAATGTACATTAAGAGGGAAAAATTGATACTTGTACTAATCACGGAGGGAGTCAGATAAATTTTAAGGAATCAATTATTAGTTTTAGGAAATAAATAAAGGATGAAACTGCAAGAAAAAATACGTTTAGATAAACATTTCCATTTTTAACGGTTGGATCTATAAAAAAGGGAAACAAATGGAAAGTCAATTTTTCTCCATTTGTCCTCTTTTTTATTTATAAGTGATAGTACTACTCTCTATCGTGACAATCTATACAACAGCGTTATTTTTTTAATATTAATATAAACATATTTATATTAATAATAATAAAATAATTAAAAAACTAATTTATATTAATAATAAGAAATTACAATAATTAAAAATAAGTACATTACATTAATAATCAAAATTACAATAATTAAAAAAGTACGAATTGTATGTGAAAAATAGTTATATTTTTTGACATAATTTGTGTGTAAAATAAATAGATACAGTGAGAATGGTGTGTGAAAATGAGTAGTATTGTATCTATGTATTAGGTGTTTAGAATTGAAAAAAAGTTTAAAAAACATTTTGTTATTATTATTTAATCGTTGCATGAAAGATAGACGTTCTTCTATCGTTTCTCACAGAACCAACTCATTAAGCCGACACTCCAAGATTACTCCGTATCTATGATAAGACGAAGGACGAACATGCTACATGAGCCAAAAATGAAAGACGCCACTCCCATAAAGAGTGATCTATAAAAGATGTATGGAAAACAAGTTTCAACTTTGAAATTTGATACAAGCATTTTTATATTTGAAAAAAAACTTTATATCTCTATCAAAAGACGCACTCAACATGTTAAATATAATACGGGGTACTTAGGAATCGAATATATAGATATAAGAAACTAAATACTTTTTTTGAACTTATAAAGTAAAATTTTGTTTTACTAGTCATAATATATCTATATTTTCTTATAGAGTATTCTATATTTTTTTTATTTAAAATTTAAACTTTTAAAATTAAAAATTAAAAAATTTAATCAAATTATATCATATTATAATAATAAAGCATTTGAGATATTTTTTTTTAAGATTGTAATGACTAATATACCCTACAAAATTAGTTAGTCTTTAAGGAAATCAATGGAAAATACTAACAGATTCCTGCATTTACTAAATTCGTATTGATATTATCATTACTACATCACAAACTGATAAATATATGACATACTTTCTGAACGGTTAGGAGTTACGAGACATGCCAATTATGGACATAAAAGCCAGAACAAGACGAACGTGTTTGCAAATCGCCAAAGGCGGTTTGTCCACCTTTCGGAGTCAAATTCCTCTTCTAACGCCTTCAATTTTAACTTTCCCCAAATTTTACACATTTTTAAGTTTTTAAAAACATAAAAAGTAATTCCTTAGATTTGTTTTGTTCATAATTATTATTTTTAAACCATAAACTTAGTTAATGTTTCGCTATTTGGAGGTAATTTGATTATCGCCTCGTTCATAGCCCACATCGTTGTTGTTGAATTTATTTATCACTTTTCCCAAAAACTAGTGCGTCGTTGAGAGTTGCTGTCTTTGAGGTCTTCCGAATTATCAACCAAACATTATGCCAATCACACTTCTTCTTTAGATGTCGAATTATTTTATTTTATAAATGTTATTGGTGATTTCTTTTTTCAGATTTGTGACACAAAATGATACACGATTTTTAGTTACGAGTACAAGTTTACTAATGTTTGATAACTTTCATGTATGTTTTCACTATCAATAAATGTGTTTGACAAATAAGTTTATTGGAGCTTACATTTATCTTCTTTATATATATATATATATATATATAAAATAAGTTTTTAACATTGTTTGGTATATAAAAATATAAGAGTTTGTTGAAAATTAATAGAAGTGTCTTTTAAAGATAGACTTTAAACTTATGAAATGAGAAATTACATAACTACCTCTTATACAATTATTCATCATGTATTTTTTGTTATTTTATGTCAATTTTACATATTTAAGCTCTAACTTCAACTAATTTTGCTAAATACCTATATAAAAAAATAAATTTTATCTGTTAGCTCTAAATATAAGCTATGTCTATCGTATTTTGCTAAACGCAATCAAAGTATTTAAAAACTGATAACTAAATTAGTTTATATTCACACACAACATTGATAAAGTTGCAATCATGCCATTAGAATAATTAAAATAATCAACAAATGACAAAAGAATAAATAATTTAAACCACACTAGCTTTCGATTGGTTGTGTGTTACTATCCGATATAAACATACCAAATTGTCTCTAGTCGCTACTCATAATATTCGAGCATTTTATATTCACAAAATCAAGTAATTAAATAATAGTTCCATTGTCATCGTGCAACAAGAAGCATTGATTTTGTAATGACTTGATAAAATAATTTATAAACAAAAATTATCATGATAGAGCCGGCAGACTAAATATGAAAACGCCAAACTAAAAAACCTAATTTTATGGTCACATAAGGTTGGTTCTTGTTTGAAGGTCAGCGGGTATGATATAACATGAAAGTAACAAATTTAATCAAAAGACTTGCACCTATAGATGAATTTTCAAGTGCTTGTTTCCTGATAATATTATTTAGGAAGATGATAAACACAACCATTTATTTATTCGTGAAATTGCTTATCTATTGATTATGTGGGTTCCTTTCATAGCAACAACTTGAATTAGGGTACCCTTTCTTTTATAAATATCTCAATTACAACCAATTATTGAATCTAGTAATACAAGCTATTTGCAACTTTGCATTGGTCATAGACTTATTTTCTTATACTATTTTAAATGAAAAATGATAAGTATACTTAATTACATAAATTTAAAAATTGACCTAATAACACAAGCATGATTTATATAGTTATTTTTTTTTGGGTAAAGAGTTAAAACCCGAAGAAAATTATATAGTTTATTTTTAGACATATATAATTAGATTTATATAGCATTACTTATTTTCATATTATTGCAGATTGCTTTATTATACCTAGCACGTGGAGATTTAAAAAAAGAAGTAAGAGATATAAATAAAATAAAAGTAATTAGTTCATTTTATTTCAATATCATCGAACGTAAAGTTGTCCATCAAACTAATTGGTTTGATTCTTTTGTTAAAACTATAGTTGATCTGCTTTTATAATCTACCGCTATCTTAAGTCTTAACGCTCCACTATGGGCTTCGGAGTCTTGTGGGTGGGCTCTCTTGCCATTGCCTTTTGGCCCACACACTTTTAATTCCAAACATTATCTACGTGATTCACACATGGTTATCACCGGAGGTAATTTGCAAGGAGCAAAATTTTGTTTTTTGACAATCTTGCTTTATTTCTTTTCTTTTGCATTTTATTCTTGCGTTTGAAAGTGACATTGCTAAAAGTGAATACAAAATAATTCTATTTGTATACAAATCAAATCCTAATTCGTCAGTATCACCTCCGTTTAAGATCGTCAGGGATTTACCCATGGTTAACTCCACTCCGACGTAGAATGAAAGCTAATTACACACTTATCAGGAAGAAAACCATTTTATTCGGTAGCTAATACTAGGGTTAAAGCTTAATATTTACAAAAAATAAAAAATAAAAAATAAAAAAAAATCATAACCCTAAAGTAAAAAGATCAACGTGCGATTTAACAAAACCTCGAAAGTCACACAATTCACATTGATTTGATACTATAAATTTAGCGGAAACCTTTTAACCAACGCTTTAAAGGTTGATTTCCTGGCAACCCCAAGTGGCCCCGTCAAACCTTGTCAACTATATCACATGAGAGGTAAGTCAAGCTCACTTTACAGTCCACTTACTAGTGAGTGATACATTTGATCCACCTTAGCAAGACTTTTACTAATAATATACTATGTTCTTCTTTGCCTGAGGTGAGGATTGAATCCGTAATACTTCATAACATTCAACTAGGCTACACGTTGTAGATGCTTACAACATTCTAAATAGCTCTATTAGATGGCTTTAATGAAGTAGCATAAATTTAGTTATTACTGTAGTAAAATAGCTATTAAAGTGAAAAAATGATATGGCTGTGTCAATTAAACCCGATTGGTAATAAAATTTAACTGTTTTGAGTAAATTAGGTTTGATCCGCGTTACCAAACCTGTCCATTTTATACCCTTTTTTGGAAATTTAGGGGTTAAGTCAGGACAGCATGGTTGTTTTGAGGAAGATAAAAGGTACAATAAAACACATTTTTCCCAAGTTTGTTCAGCTGGTTTTTTTGTGCTAGCTAGCTTTTTTGAGGCGATGAGTAATTAATCGTCTAGTTTCTCTCTTCATCATCCAAAGCCTGCTCCTTCCACTACTTTCGTATGCGTTGTTTCATGGTTATTTGTTTTGTCAGTTTTTGGAATCCAACTAAAGATAAAAGTAGTATAAAACATTTTGTCTGTGTGCATGTGTATATATGCGTATATATAGTTAACTAAACTATTAAGGATTGCAAAATATTGAGTATAGTAGATTGTTTCTGGCTAAATAATATATACTAAACGGCGACCGGCCTCTAATATCTTTGAGTTTTACACCAAACAACACCAAATGTTGTTTCTTGGTATTTTTGTTAAAATAACAAAGTGATTAGGATATCAGTGGCCGCCCATAGATACCCTTTTCCTATTCAACGCTCAAATTAAATTCATTTATGAATAGGATTACACGGTTATTAAGTGCTGACCAGATTGCAACTGGACAAATAAAAGGAACAACTAACATAGTTTTGAACAACATTTTTATCACTTTCTATAACCTTTTCTATGTACATGTCATTTGAATCAAGAAACTTCCATTTTTACAATGATGTTGCATTTCTTCATCATTTTGTTTTTTTTAATGATCTGTGTTAACTCAATTTCGTTCAATTTCACGAGCTTTCAACCAAACAACCAGAACATTGTGTACCAAGGGGATGCGTTTACTTCGAGTGGAATTCAGGTGACCAGAAATCAGCGTGACAAATCGCTCAAGAATAGTGTTGGACGAGCTTTGTACTCTGAACCCGTTCAGATTTGGGACAAGAAGACACAAAAGCTAACAGATTTCATGACCCATTTTACATTCTCAATGAATGCACTTAATTCGTCTCAATATGGTGATGGGTTGTCTTTCTTTTTAATGCCATTTGAACCCGAGATTCCTCAAGGTTCGTTTGGTGGGTACCTTGGTTTATTTAGTCCGGCTGCAGCTCTCAATACATCAAACAATACTCTTGTTGCAGTCGAGTTTGATTCATTCAAGAATCCATGGGATCCTAGTGACAACCATGTTGGGATTGATGTTAATTCGATTATATCAGTGGCTAATATTTCTTGGAACACTAGCATTAAAGATGGAAGGATTGCGAATGCATGGGTGAGTTATAATTCGACTACTTATAACTTAAGTGTTTTTCTATCATATGAAGAGCATCCGTATTTTAATGGGAACTGCAGCCTGTGGTATGGTGTTGATCTAAGAGAAGTTCTACCTGAATGGGTTCGTATTGGGTTTTCGGCTGGAACTGGTGACTGGATCGAAACACACACTGTTTTTTCTTGGACATTTGAGTCTAATTTGGGAGAAATTACTAAAACCCGAGTAAAAAAGAACCCATGGTTGATGACTGGTTTAGCCACGGGTTCAGGTGCCTTGAGTCTTGTTGTCGGGTCCTTTTGGTTCATTTTCTGGAAGAAGAGATCAATTTTAAGAGAAGACGTGGCTATAGAGTATGACTTTGGAAACAGCATGGGGCCAAAACGATACTCGTTTCGTGAACTCAGTAAAGCCACAGATGGGTTCTCAGAAGATCGAAAGCTTGGTGAAGGTGGATTTGGAGGTGTTTACAAGGGGTTATTGAGTGGTATAAAGTCACCAGTTGCGGTCAAAAGAGTGTCAAGTGGATCAAAACAAGGGAAGAAAGAGTACGTATCAGAAGTAAAGATCATCAGTCGATTAAGACACAAAAACTTAGTGCAACTCATAGGTTGGTGTCACGAACAAGGTGATTTCCTTCTTATTTACGAGTTTATGCCTAATGGAAGCCTTGATACCCATCTGTTCTACTCAAAATCAGATCTAAGCTCTTTGGTAAGATACAAAATAGCCATGGGCCTTGCGTCTGCCTTGCTTTACCTACATGAAGAATGGGAACAATGTGTGGTGCATAGGGATATAAAGTCTAGTAATATAATGTTAGATTCAAGTTACAATGCTAAGTTAGGTGACTTTGGACTTGCACGGCTGGTGGACCATGATCTAGGGTCTCAGACTACGGTTCTAGCCGGAACAATGGGTTACTTGGCTCCAGAATGTGTCATGACAGGCAAAGCAAGTAGAGAGTCAGACGTGTACAGTTTTGGGGTTGTTGCACTAGAAATTGCGTGTGGACGAAAGCCAATTGATATTAAAGCAGAACCTGGTAAACAAAGGTTGGTAGAATGGGTTTGGAGTCTTTATGGTGAAGGGAAAGTATTGAAAGCGGTAGACGAAAGATTAAATGGCGAATTTGAAAAGCGAGAAATGGAGTGTTTGATGGTGGTTGGTTTGTGGTGTTGTAATCCTGATAGTAAAGATAGGCCGTCGATAAAACAAGCCATAAGTGTGCTAAATTTTGAAGCTCCATTGCCTAGGCTCCCGGCTAAACAACCCGTGCCTATATATTATGCACCTCCAATGAGTATGTGTAGGTTCACGTATACATCTTCGGTTGTTCTAAGTGAGACGGAGATCTCTGGGACGAAGGGGAGTAGTGATGACTCGTGTTCATCGGCTGCAGGGTCCTGTTGATATGCTAACATAAGGTCTAGTTTCATGAAGAATATCTTTTCTGTTTTCAGTTGATGTTTTATTGTAATTTGAAAACAATGTTGTAGATTTTGTTTGATAATACAGAATTAACATAAATTGATCTTACTATCTGCTTAATATATATGTAAAATTTGTTTCACACAGGCTAGTCAAATCTGATGTTTAAAAGGGCATTTTTTAAAACTTACATAGGAATTACTATTGACCAAAAACTGAACTTACAACTTAACAACAAAAAGTTTAAAAAACTTATGAATTGCTCAACTAATCTGCACTATAATAAACTTAAACATGAACCTACATTTTGAATCTTGGGGAAAATATAGAAAAAGTTCCAAGTAGATATTATTTGAGAAAAGGAAGAATCAAATGATACCTCTTAAACTACCAACCGAACAATTATTGTCGGTTGGACCATCCAACGGTGATATACTGAGATGCCAAATATACATATACATAAAAGTTAAAAAGTAAAGATATTTTACGCATGCACTAGAAAAGCAGCATCGTTGCTTACGTGGGCGTAAGTGATTGTTGTCCTATTTATATTCATCCCTTGACCGCTTCCTACGATAACAGATTGAAGATCGACCTTTACATCAACATTATATTAAGGATCAATGACTGACTCATGACTGAACCGTTTTTATGGTGACGCAAGGATTGAATTTTTCATTGTCACGTCAGCACCACATCATTTATTAAATATTAATACAAATATATTTATATTATAATTAAAAAAACTACATAATCAAAAAAGTACGTTACATTAATAATAAAAGTTACAATAATTAAAAAAGTACGTTACATTAATAATATTAAAAATTACATAATTAATTTGTATGTAAAAAAGAGTGGTAATTGTTTTATATAATCTGTGCGTAAAATATGTAGAGATGATGAAATTTGTGTGTGAAAAAAAATGATAATTGTATGTATTATATTATATAAGTTGTTTGAGATTGGTGAAGAGATATAATCATTTTTTTAATTGGCCCATTTGTTCGCTTGGCCCCACCATCCACCGTTCTTGTTCCCTATTGGTTAGAATGTAAAACTTAAGACAGTCACTCAAGACGGACTCATGCCTATGAATAGGACGGAGGACGAGATGTCAGGTTCAAAGTTTTATCTTGTGGAATTTGTCATTCGGATCTTCACTTTGTCAAAAACGAATGAGGTGTTACCACTTACCCTGTTGTACCAGGGTAAATACATATCCAAACACTTTATATTTTGTTCACATATAAAGATGTTGTAAAAGTAAGGAATCAACACTAAAGAACACAATCATGGAGAAGAGAATATTATTTTTCACCAAGAAGGTATATATATTGATACAAGATGAAGTAACTTTCAAGTATTTAGTCTCCTAATATAATACAAACTCTAAGTATAATAATTATGAACATTCATTCCATATATATTCATAACAACAAATATATTATTTGCATTAGGAATTGTTCAACTTTTGAAAAATGATAGCCTGCCGCGTTAAATTAACTTAAATATTGATATAATAAGAATATTCTAGCGTGATAGTCTATTAGGACTTAGGAGTATGTCAATAGTTGAGTAGATTTGCAATTCTTTAGGTTATGTATTTGACTTCTATATCATTACTCTTATTTTATTTTTTTAAACTGGATATATAGGCATGAGATTGCGGGTGTGGTGACCGAAGTAGGCAGCAAACTGGAGAAATTCAAAATTTGGTTACAGAGTTGGAGTTGGATGTTTGGTGGGATCATGCAAATCATGTCAACTATGCGATATTGATTATAAAGAATATTGTTCCAAGCTGGTTAACATTTGCGGTTTCCTGGATTTCGATGGCACACAAACATATGGTGAATTCACATGGTTACAAATGAGCATTTTGTTCTCAGCTGCCCCGAGAATTTGCACTTGATTCTGGTCACCGTTACTATGTGCTGGGAATCACAACGTATTGTCCTCTAAATTACTTTGGATTAGACAAGCCTGGGCCATGTTGCTGTTAAGATGGCCAAGGCTTTTGGGGCACAAGTTACTGCTTTTAGTACCTCCGTTTCTGAAAAGCAAGAAGCACTTGAAGGACTAAAAGCCGACCTTTTCAAAAAGACCAAAGATGCAGAACAGATGAAGGTGAGTGTTTTGTTTTTTTCATGTTCGTTGGTAATCAATTCTTGATCTTTGGCCTAAGTATTTGACTTTTTTTTTTTGAGAAAAGCTAAGTATTTAACTTTGGATTTGGGTTTTTCTTTTGTCTATTTATGTTGATGTTGATAGGCAGTTTTGGGCACACTTGATGACATAATTGAAAAATCATAAAAAACAGCCTTGTTTATAAACATTGTTCGTTCCAATATTTTCATCTCGGGCCACCTACTTTAAAAATCGAATTTCAAAATTTTGTATACTAATTAATTAATCAATCTCAACAAACCAAGAACGTGTACTATGATGGCAACAGTTGCAATGTCAACGAGCCAATCTATAGAATCATTTCTGAAAATGGTAAGACGGTTTGGTTCATACGACTCTTTGGGTGATTTGAATGCATAGTTAATATCAATCTTAACACGTCTAGAAGAGACGCTCTAGGAGATAACCCCCGGCTTAGCTCTTATATATGAGTTTCATACAGAAAAAGAAGTGTCGAATTAATTGGTTCAATTGGCTGACTTGCCCATTGCCTTGCCATTAACTTTATAATCTACATCTTCTATTCTTAGCATTTTCCTAGTGTTAATATACAATGCCGTTCAAAGAAAACAAACAAATTTTATTCCGGACAAAAAGAAATAGAACAAATGCATATAAACATAACGTCGATAAAATACTCACTCCTCGATTACAACATTGTTACAAAAAGTATAATAGATACATATGAAAAGAAACAAAGCATTCATAAATATCTCAGAGTATAACCACACTATTCGGACTTGAGGGAATTGGCTACATCGATCACAAAACGGTATCTCACATCAGCCTTGAAGAGCCTCTCCATGGCAGTGTTGACGTAGTCAATGGGAACAAGCTCTGTATCTGCAGTTATGCCATGCTCTGCTGCAAAGTCGAGCATCTCTTGAGTCTCTTTAATTCCTCCAATTGCACTACCAGCAATTATCTTATTCCCTGTACGTCAAAACAACAACCATTTGCCATTTAGTTATTATTCCACCATTTTATAGTGTGGGGTCAAAAAAGCTAAAAGCAAAATATGCACAAATGAATCAAGGGTCAAAAATTGCTATATAGTTACCTGTAAGCAAAGAAAAGGCTGCTATTTCAATTGGCTTCTCCGGTGCACCAAGAAGAATGAGCTTTCCATGAGGTTTTAGTGCATTAATTAATGGTGCAATTGGATGGTTTCCAGATACAGTATCGATAATTCCGTCGAGTGACCACATGGCAGCCTGTATGACAAACCAAATAAAAGAATTTAAAACTAAGCGAGCCAATCAAGAATCAATCACTAATAAATGAAAAACAAATAATTTTAGAAAAATAAAAATAAAGCTGATCATCACCTGCATCTGTTGCTCGTCTTTGCTGTTGATAAAATGATCGGCTTTAAGTCCTTCAAGTGCCTCTTGCTTCTTAGACATGGATGTGCTGAAAACAGTAACTTCTGCACCAAAAGCCTTAGCCATCTTCACAGCAATATGACCTAGCCCACCGAGACCAACAACACCCACTTTTGTACCAGGCTTGTCAAGACCATGGTATCTGAGAGGACTGTAAGTTGTGATCCCAGCACATAGCAATGGTGCACCAGAGTCAAGTGGCAAATTTTCAGGCCAACGAAGGACGAAATGCTCATCTGAAATCATGTGATCAGAATATCCACCATATGTGATGGTTCCATCGTAATTGGGGGCACCATAAGTGAGAACACTCTTGGCGCAAAAGTTCTCATGATCAGTAGCACAACCTCCACATGATCCGCATGAACCCACCATGCATCCAACTCCAACTTTGTCCCCGACTTTGAACTTTTCTACTTTGCTGCCAACTTCTGTCACCACACCTACGATCTCATGACCAGGGACAACAGGGTAAGGGGTTACACCCCATTCGTTCTTGATATAGTGAAGATCCGTATGACAGATTCCACAATACAGTACTTTAAAACGAACATCTTTCTCTCCAGTAGCCCTGCAACATAATCAAATATAATTAATACCATCATCAATCAGTAACTTCATCCGCATATATCAAAATATAGTTCGTTACCATGAATAATAATAAATAATAATTGATAAATTTAAGAAAACTGTACCTTCTGGAGAAGGTGAATGGAGCAAGTGTTCCTGAGGTGTCACGGGCTGCATAACCGTAGGCCTTGATTGGATGCTCAGTTTCGTGTGATTTCGCCATTTCAATTGTTGAAGACTTGAATCTGAATTTGATTACTACTAAATGAATAATGTTAAAGAGACCGATGTTTTAACTTGATGAATGAAATGATGCTTGCTGGGTGGTTATTTATATATCTTATAAAAACTAAGCGGCAGCCCCACGTAAGCAATGGCCTAAGGGTGATGCATCCATCGTACAGTAATTTGAACCTGGCCAGCTTTGTTGACTTATAAAAGTATCACTCCGTATTAGAAATCATTAGAACGTCGATACGTGTGAACATTTGATGCTCAAGAAGGTACTTTTTTGAATAAACAACTATCCAACATATAGATAGTTTTAAGTATATATAATAAACTATAAATATTTCGTAGTGGAGAATGAATTTAGGTGTCAATTTAGTATGTTTTTTTCCTAAAGAAAATAATGCGACAACTCGATGAATTAGGCTAGCTTTCTAGATGCTTCCAATCTCCCCTTTCAATTTTCTCTTAAACCCACTATCCAAGTAGTGTAATGAAAATTATTAAGCATCTGGAAATTAACCCTAAATTAATTTCCTTTTATATTGACACCTAATAATTTCATTACTACATATAATCAAATGACAAACTATATCCTCAATTTGTCATGATACGGTGAAGAGTTTATCACCAATTTATCATAAAGCATAAGATTTAAGTTTTTATGAGAATATGGAAGAATCGAGGATGACATTGTCCTTTCACCTAAACTTCTCCACTATTATCTTCGACTCTTTCCCGATTACTCTTCAATTCTTTTCTCCATCTAAAATACCCATTTATCTTTTTAAATAAATGCATATTTGTATAATTTTGTTCTTTATTAATTTTTCAATTAGCCAGTTTAAAATAAAGACTACAAAACTTTTTCAAAGGTTGTCGAACACTAAAATCATCGTCAAACATTAATCAACTAGAAAATATCGATTTCATTAACGTTATACATTTCGACAAAATGTTGAACCAGGAGTATATATAAGAGAAAATCGAAAAACAAGAACCTATATTCTTATATAAAGTTAAAATAAAGAATAAAATTCAGGCAAATATGTATTTGGAAAATTAAAAGAAATAAAGATTTTATAAATTCACTTTAAAAAAAGATTTATAAATAATCTATAACTAGATACAAAATTATCATGTATAACTTACATAAAGAAAAATATAATTAAACATAAAAGACAATTAACTTCACATACTGAATAGAGTAAAAATTAGTTTTTATGTGAACGCAAAAACTTTAAAACAACATTTATACAGCACAATAGTTATATGATATTTCATTTTGTTTATTCAACAAATCTAGTTGAGCATTAAATTCTTTCACGTTTTGAGTGATTTAATTTAATACTTTTATTTTAAGCGTTTTCTTTTTCGATTTGAAGAATGGCATATAATATGGAGTTTCACTAAATAAATACTTATGTTTTGTGATGCGGGTTTAAATGTGAAGGATTGGGCCTTTATGTTTTTTGAGATCTAAAATCGTGTAACAAAAGAAGTTTCACGAAAAAGGTCATAACTTGAGTTACAAGTTTCTGTTTTAGGGTCACGACCAGGCGGATCGAAGCTTGGGCCGAGCCTAACGTCTTGATAAACTGCCAATGGTGGTTTTCCCAACTTTCGCACCCAAATTCGCTTTTTTTAGAAGTTATGGGCTTATTTATGTTTTTTTTCCAATTTTTGTGGATTTTGTTTTTGGGCTAGAGTCCGGCCCGTTATCTTTTTTGGCCCGTTCGAAATTCTGGTTGTTGTTTAGGGTTTGGAGAAGGTTGTGGAACCAGTTAGTTTTGGTTTTTATGAACGTTGATTTTTTCTCTCAATTTGAGTTGAAATTTATCCTAATTGTCGGTATTCGTGTGAATCAACGATAGTTAGAAAGATCACTGACATTCGTATAAATTAACAGGTCCAATTTGTATTATCTCGTTTAGTATACGAGAGTTTCACTGAAAAAATACTAATGTTTTGAGATGGACTAGATTAATAACTAGTCAAGTTGGTGTTGTTTGACCATGCATCCAAGAGACGTGTCAAAAGTTAAGGGTTCAATGTACGTTGTAATAGGAATGCAACGACAAAAAAGCACATTAATATTCAATTGCATGCCGTATCATAACGGGTTTAACTTAACGTTTCTAGTCGGTGTTGATATTCCAATAGGGACGGGCCCAATATGTGGAAAACAAAGCCATTTACCGTTTACATTATGCCATATATATATATGCCTTAGCTTTTACGTGACTTTTTATGATATTTTACGAACATAGTCAACAAAGATGGCGTAAATTTAAATTTTAAAATTACGAACGCAGCATGATCACCCTTATGCAATTGCTTAAGTGGGGCTGCCTGTTGATCTTTATGATATATAAATAGCCAAACGAGAAGCCTCATTTCATTCATCAAGTTAACACATACTATTCAACAGCATTCATTCAGTACTAATCAAATTTAAATTCAAGCGTTCATCAACAAACTAAATGGCAAAATCACACGAAACTGAGCATCCAATCAAGGCCTACGGTTATGCTGCTCGTGACACCTCAGGAACACTTGCTCCATTCACCTTCTCCAGAAGGTATGGTTCTTAAATTTTATGAAGTCTTATTATTTATGGTTATAAAATTATGATATATATATGGGGAGAAGGTTACTGATCGATGATGGAATTTATTAAATTTAATTATGTTGTAGGGCTACTGGAGAGAAAGATGTTCGATTTAAAGTGTTGTATTGTGGAATATGTCATACAGATCTTCACTATATCAAGAACGAATGGGGTGTAACTCCTTACCCCGTTGTACCTGGGCATGAGATTGTAGGTGTGGTTACAGAAGTTGGCAGCAAAGTAGAAAAGTTTAAAGTTGGTGACAAAGTTGGAGTTGGATGCATGGTGGGTTCATGCGGATCATGTGGAGGTTGTGCTACTGATAACGAAAACTTTTGTGCTAAGAGTGTTCTCACTTACGGTGCCCCTAATTATGATGGAACCATCACATATGGTGGATATTCTGATCACATGATTTCAGACGAGCATTTCGTCCTTCGTTGGCCTGAAAATTTGCCACTTGACTCTGGTGCACCGTTGCTATGTGCTGGGATCACAACATACAGTCCTCTTAGATACCATGGTCTTGACAAGCCTGGTACGAAAGTGGGTGTGGTTGGTCTTGGTGGACTTGGCCATGTTGCTGTTAAGATGGCAAAGGCTTTTGGTGCAGAAGTTACCGTTTTCAGCACATCCATGTCTAAGAAGCAAGAAGCACTTGAAGGACTTAAAGCCGATCACTTTATTAACAGCAAAGACGAACAACAGATGCAGGTAATGATCCACCACATTTTTATTTTTCTGAAGTTTTCTGATTTAATTACTGGTGATTGATTCTTGATTGGTTGGCTATGATTTACTCCGTACAATTTGTTTGATTGGTTTTGTTTGATTGTGATTAATTTACAGGCTGCTATGTGGTCACTCGATGGCATCATTGATACCGTGTCCGGAAACCATCCAATTGCGCCGTTGATTAATGCACTAAAACCCCATGGAAAGCTCATTCTTCTTGGTGTACCAGAGAAGCCAATTGAGATAGCAGCATTTTCTTTACTTACAGGTAACTGAATAGCAATTTTGACCCCTGATATATTTTTGCATATTTTGTTAATAACTTTTGTGAACCGCACTATGAAATGGTGGAATAATAAATAAATGGCTGGTGTGTTTGACAGGGAATAAGATAATTGCTGGAAGTGCAATTGGAGGAATTAAAGAGACTCAAGAGATGCTTGACTTTGCAGCTGAGCATGGCATAACTGCTGATACAGAGCTTGTTCCCATTGACTACGTCAACACTGCCATGGAGAGGCTCTTCAAGGCTGATGTGAGATACCGTTTTGTGATCGATGTAGCCAATTCCCTCAAGTCCGAATAGAGTTTTTACCTGAGCTTTTGATCGATGGATGTTCTGTTTCTTTTCGTTGTTTTATTATATATACTTTTGTGCAAATATTGTAATACAGGAGTGAGGATCTGATACGGTTGTATCTTTTTTCTGGAATAACTGTTATTTCTTATTAAATTAAAGCGTACGATACTATCACCATTTGATCCAACATAAAATTCCATCCACTGAGAACTAGTGAATAACTGTTTTAAAAGGCTTTAAAATTTCCATATTCGACTATATTATAACAGCCACTTACAGTCTTAGCTATCAGTTTATGATCGATTTAAATAATTGAGTTTTACAATATTCATGTAATAGCAGTGTGTCTCGATTCAAAACTTACAAACAGTTGAAAAGTAAGAGATCTCCCAAGTTAAATCCTTGTCAAAAATGAATGGGGCATTACCAAGTACCCAGTTACCCCTGGGTATTATACATTAATCCAAACATCTATTTACATAAGCTTATTTTTGATCTCTTGATGAATGTTTGTTCCTATTAGAAGTTTTATATATGTGACAATGTTGGAATTTGGGATTGAGGATATGGCATAAATAACCATGTAGTCTAACATAAAACTTGCAGACTTAATAAACTAGTTTATTTTAAAAAGGAATAACATGTATATATATTGGACCATGACCAACAAATACATACAGCCTTAATACAACATTGTCAGGTAATATCCATTAAGAGCTTATAGAATAACTCATTGAATTGGCTACGTCTATCATAAATCAGTACCTCACATCGGATTTCAACATCCGATCCATGGCAGTGTTGATGTAGTATATCGGTATTGTCTCTGCATCTGCAATTATGCCATGCTCTGCTGCAAAATCAAGCATTTCTTGAGTCTCTTCCAATCCACCAATTATACTACCAGAAAAGATCCTTCCCCCTATTAATTAAAACCACTTATTGTTAGCCAATTTCATTAAGTTTCAAAACAGAAAATAGAAATCGACACTTAAAATGATTACCCTAAATCAAAGGAATTTGTGGTACTTCAAATGACTTCACTGGTGCACCAACGATAAGCTTTTGATGTGTAAAATTTAGTTATATATTTTTAAAACCAATTAAGCTAACTTAATCAAAACTAGACCACATATGGAGTGAACCTATCGATAATAATATAACATGATAAGTTTAACCGAATACCATTCTCAAAAGAATGGTAGTTAAATACTTAATACAAACGTCAATTATTAAGTTAATGATTGATAAAGAAATTAACATGCAATTAACTAACAGCGATTTGATAATGAAAGATTAATACTAAATGAGTATTCACTTGGACTTGATTCCCATTAATTATAAATAACTTTGATAACAAACATGATAATAGATTGATGAATTATGTATAAACAATTACTAAATCTAAATCTTAATTGATGTAATCAACTAATACCTTATTAAAGTTCCCTAATAAAAGTATCAATTAAATTAAATATGATAAAGCAAAGTGATAATGATTAACCAAACTACAATAATTATTCAATTATAAGCAGTTTGTAAAACTGCCAATCTGATTAAGCTATTAATAAAAGATGATAAGTTAATTCTAAATCTCAAATCTATTAACAGTAAAGGAACTCGTTGAGTAGCAGTTGTCTACTAACCAAATTCATATGATCCGACAGCAGTTCGTATAAAACCAGTAATTAATTATAATTCCTGTCATACATATAATCTATATTATACAGATGATTAGACCCTAAAATCACATTTCTATGTTATTTAAGATCAAACCATGAATCATACGTAAATATAATAGGTTCATTAAACCAAAATCTATCATTCATCAATCTAAATCATATATTTAATTGTACAACATTATACATAATCAATATTCATCTCCTCCAAGTGAATATACAAAATCAGTCCATAACAGGACTGACAACTAAACTAAGCATAGTAATCAAATACATGAAAAAGTAGTCTACTATAAACTAGAGGCAATTGAAAAACTGGATGAAGAGCGAATCTTCACATTCTTTCTCTTCTAGTTGGTAGTCACCTAAACAGCCTTAGAAACCTTAGGTTTGATCCCCAAGAATTTGTAGAGAAAGATATGTTTTGGGGGGTTATTGAGGTTTATATACGTTATAAACCACCTTAATTTATATGTTAGGGGTTTATCTATTCGGAATTAAAGTTTATCCCTTCACAAAGTCGGTTTAGCTTGATCTTATCTGCTGATATGTCTGATGTCGACATTAACTCATCGATTTTAGGTCCAAACTAGCCGAGTAAAAGTCCAAATGAGTTGAAATTTCGATATGTTGTAGCCCAATGAGTTTAGTGAATTTGGGTTTTTGAATCAAGTCATTTGAACTCCGGATGAGAGAGTTATGACCAAAACTGTAACAATCTTACAGCTTCTATCTTCTCTTCACCTTTCGATATGTTGCCGTTCCTTTCGCATATATCATTTGATTTGAACCTAATAACAAAATATAAAACAATTAAGTATATGCATTATTTTGTTATTAAATTAAATATAAAAACATAAATATCACTGTAAAATATATGTACAAAATAGGCGATATTAGCTTTATAAGAGGATGGAGTGCATTAAGAAATGGTGCAAATGCATGCTTTGCAGAAAATGTATTGACAATGCCATCAAGCGTGCCCAAAATAACCTATACCTACTTGATCAAAATTCATCATGAATAATTTTTTTAAGTTAACAAAAAAAGCCCCACTGTCATATGGTCTGAGTCGTTAGTATAGATAAAGTGGTCAGCTTCAAGTCTTTCAGGTGCTTCTTGCATGTGATGTCACTTGACGAGAAAAAATAACGAAAATCAGACGGAGGCCCAAACAAAGTTAAGAAGAAAGAGCAATATTAAGGACGGGTGGGGTAGTTACTGAAGTTTAGGGATAAAAGATGCTAAATGTAACAATGACAGAGACAAAAGTTTTAATCTATATTACATTATAAATTGTTTATACATCTCTTTTAGAATCTTGCAAGTTTAAAGATCATAAACAACTAAACTACCCCTAATAAATTACATAAGCAAATCGACCCCTTAATAAAATAAAATACTCTTATATGATTGGAAACAATATGAATCAAATCATATTTTATTTAAAACAATATATTATCTATCTTTTATTGAAATTTAACCATATAAATCTTTTCTAAATATGAAAATGAATAGATAACGTAAGTTTATACATGAAAATGAATTACTTCAAAAGGTTAACGCTAAAAAAATCAATAATAACCTACACAATCTTATTAATCAAATGTACAATTAGATTGAACCCAAAACTAAAATAAAAACAAAAAATAGAAGTAAAAAAATCAAATCCACACTTACATAAAATACTTAATTATATTTGACAAGTGAGGTATTCAAAGAATAAGATATTTCCAATAGATATCTTGTTGGAATATTAGAAAGATTCTAAAGTGAATTATTATAAAACTACTACGACATATAGAAAAGAAAAAAAATTTAATAGTAGTAGAGGTAATATGGGGATAATGTGAGTTATGAAATTTAATATTTTGCAGATTTTCCGTCGGGAGGGGTCAGATTTTGCTGGGAGATCACGTTTCTAAACATGAAGTTTCTTGTCTACCAGGAAAATTGCACCAGAGGTTTGCCAAAAAGAATCTCCCGTCGGGATGGTGTAACTTCCGTCGGGAAGTGATGATCTAGAAATGGAAAATGTGACGCATCCGGGAAATGGGGATAAGAAGTTTGGGGTGTGATTTTATCCCACCGGAAGGTCATCGTTTTTCAGGTTGAGGTTAACCGGGAAGCTTGTGTTCTAACGGGTGGGAGTCTAGATCTCCCGCCGGGAAATTCTGCATCCCACCGGGAGGTGTTCAGATATTGATAATAAAACAATGTTTTTTTCTAGCCTCATTCTAAATTATTCCAAACACTTCCACACCTTTACCTTTCAATTCCAGAGACTTATTCAGAGTAAGGAAGAGTGAAGAGGCAAGAATTCAATCATAATCTAAGTTCCATTCATCATAAGTTATATCAAGTAAGTGGTTGTTTTTATTGTTTGAACTTAAAATGTGGGATTTGGGGTGAATGGAATTAATAATGATATTATAGGTGAATTAAACCTAAAATTAATTGTATTTGATAATTATATGATCTCACTCTCTTTAGACGATGATTGTGTAGTTGATTTGGTGAGATTATGTAGAAAATGGTTAACCTAACTAAAAAGGAGGGGATTCTCATGAAATTGATTATGGAATATGATTTGTAATGTAAATATGATCATGTTGGTGCTAATAATAATGACTAAGGAAGTGGTTATAACAACAATGTTAAAAGGATGGATTAAGAGATGAAATATTACTAGTTTGACTTTTAAAAGTCAAACTGCACCAATGAAAGAAGTATGATGATTAATTTGGTAATAAGGGGACTTGTATGAATTGATTGTTACATCTTTAAATTGTGTTGTTGAAATATTATGTATATTATTTGATAGGTATCAAAGAAGTGGGAGGAAGTATCGTCGAATTGACATTATCCAAACCAAGAGGTGAGTATCTATAATATTAAATAGGTGGATTAAATGATTGAATTCGGATTACATAAGTGTAAGAGAATTCAAACATTTAATCTATAGTCACTTGCAATTTTATAACGAATTCCAAGTAGGTGAAAATTAGATGATAGTGTTGATTGGAAGGTTGTATTGGTTAGCTGTATATGTATGGAGAAGTTGTTCATATTATTGATATTATTAAATGATGAGGGATATGAAATACTTATCTGTGGTAGCTGACCACAGATGTTGACTATGTCAGTAATGTTGAATTGTATAACACCCCTTTAATTATCTCAGGGTTAAATTAGTCACTTGACTCGGAAGCGATGGATAAAAGATAATATTATATATTATATTACAAAATGACTATAAATTTTTCGCGAGTTTACAATAATTATACTATTTCTGAAACAAAACATATTCTGTTGTTCTTCAAAATCTACATACATATTAACTATCAAAACGTAAACATATTTATCAGAGAATGAGCGCATGTCAAACATTCCTTCCACAGCCCATCTTCCTGCCCAACCCACAAAAGATAAACATAACCTGCAGGAAGGGAAATGATGGGATTAGCACAAAGCTAAGTGAATGAATGTACAACCAATAATTCAATTTAGCATAACAATCTGTTTACATTTAACACAGTAAACACATAAACTCAAGAGGATCGGTGGTTACTGAGGAACCCTACAGCCGCGGTGGCCCACAGTAACACTTACCACAATCTGTATAGGCCCATACAGAATAGACCGATAACTTGGCACTACAACACAACAACACAATTTCCAGCGACAACACATGTATCTGGAACCTGTGTTGAACACAGTAGTAACCAAGTCCAATCGCAATTGACCTCTGAATAACACAGATGCCCGAATGCCACAAATATAGCAAGCAGATATTCACAATCATAAATCAGACTAAACAGTCTATCAAGTCTACGTTACTTGTTGTAACCACATCATTACAACTAACTCAAATTATGAGTTGTACATCCACTCACCTGTCTGCAACAGTCCACAACTCATAATTCTAATATTACTGAGTCTTCGTTTGATCTGAGAATACAACAGACAATGAGTTAGTAACTCTTTCCATGATCGTATAACATATTTAATTACTTAGTATCAAAATGGTAAACAATCACCAAGTTGCAATTATCAGATATAATCGCTCTACTACTATCAATTTGTATCAAGTTATGAAATTCGTTTGTTTAATTATTTATTCAATTAACAAATTTCGAAACATTATTATAACATATTAATCCAAGCAGGTAACCCTTGCAATCTATAATCTGTTAATAAGAGTTTGATCCGCAGTTAAAAAGAATCTGTCAAATTTGGTCGCTAAAAGTATAACCTTTTACTTATGCATTTTCAGAATTTGCAGAAAAAGACAAAAATCTCAGTTCGCAGGAAACTCGGTTCGCAACTGGGTTCGGTTCGCAGACCAGAACTCAGTTCGCAGACTGAGTTCGGTTCGCAGACCAAACTCAGTTCGCAGGTCAATCTGGGTTCGCAGGAAGAACTCGGTTCGCAGGATGAACACCAAACTGTGAACCGAACCGCAGAATCACCAAAAACGAACCATTTTTAATCCAAACTCAAAATTTCGGTTTCCTAACCATCAAACAAGCTTTCCTACATCTCTAATACATCAAGTAACATCTTATAGCATCCTTCAAGCTTCAATTACACATCTAATTAAGGATTTGACCACATTTCAAGTTTATTCCCCAAAATAGCAAAATGCTTACATTTGAAGTAGAAACAAGGTGATGATGATGACAAGGATTTACAGCAGGTTAAAACACAACTCAATGGATGTTAATTTCGTGATTTATGAAAGGAATTAGAGAAACTTGAAAGGAATTAGTAGATGACCAAAAAAATGAGATGAAAATGAAGAAGTTTGGTGATTTATGAGAAGAAAAAGATGAGTTAGGTGATTTATATCACCAACCAACTCAAAGACTTGTTAATTTTAATCCCCTGTTTGGTTTATTGTTTGGAACCCGAAAACCGTTTTGCGAGACAAGCTATTTTATTTTACCGACAACTAATTTAATTTAAAACTATTATTATTTTACCTGACACAATTAACAATTCGACCTTCAACTAATTCTCATATGTAAATAACATGTTAATATAACATAAAACTTATAATTAAATACAAGGTTATGGAAATTACCGAATTACCCCTAAGCCACAAGAGTGGGTGTTACAAATTGACCTAGTGCTAATATGGTTGTTATATATATAATTATATATATGTGATAAAGGTTGTTAATGCGGATCCATGGGGAAATAAGGATGGGTTTATGACCCGTTATTGAGGTTATATGCTTAATTATTGTTAATTCATGTTGTGTTACTTTCAAATGAAAGTTGAATTAAATAAAAGGTATTAGTTTCATCTACTATTTAATGTTATATGACTCACTAAACTTCATGCTTATAAATTTTAGTGAATTATGTTTTGTAGGAGCAGGTCGGTTGGGTAATAAAGATGATCGAGAGAAAGGACTGGCTAAGACTTAAAGTGGATGCTCCTTGGTAGATGCTAGCTTAATTCACTTAGACTCATATTTCATTATCAAATTTGTACATGTGCCCTTTTTGATATATGTGTCAATATGGATCCAAATGATTTTGTGGTAATACATTGGTAGTGTAACTTAAACTTACTAAACATGTATGTATTTTTGGTTAATATGATCTTGGTATAGAAATTTATTTATATCAATGTTTTAAAATAAAATAAAAAAAAAGTTTATTTTGGGCCTTTCAGAGTCAAGTCGAGTTGAGTATGAGCTCGGCTCATTTAAAAATTTAATGAGCTCGAGCTTGAGCTTTATTCGTTTCGAGCCTAATATGAAAAGTTTGAGTTTGACTTGTTTGATACCTCATATAATCCAAACTCGAGTTCGGTCCAGGCTCTACTATTTTATTATATAATATTATTTACTTTATTATTATTTAATTTATCTATGATATTTGTTAATGAAACTTAAGTTTCACCTACATAGCGTTAGGCATCATCTTTTTACGTTCCTTGAGGGTATTTCTGGAAACATGCCTGATGTGTACATTGCCTAATGATGTACTCCGTATTTGTGCACTCGTATACTTTAGAATATGGAAAGTCGCTACTCAGTCTATTAATAAGTAACAAGAGCCGCCATGTAAGCTACTTACTCCTTGGAGTACGACAATTGGCAATTTGTCTTAGAGTCAGGATGATGATGTAGCCAACAAGTAGTTGACGATCGATTAGTTAATAAAATCGAGTTGAACTTGAACTCCACTAATTTGGGATGAGCTCGAGCTCCGCTCAATAGCTCTTGGAACTTTCACGAAGCATGTTGAAGCTCGACTCACAATATTTTAAGATGATTGGAGCTCAGCTCCAAAAAAGTTGAATTTGTAGGTGAAAATTATTTAATACCCAAAGTCAGTTTATATTTTTAGAAAATCAAATTCTATTTAAAAGACATAGTAAAAATTAGTCAAAAACTTAGTCTAATAATATTTTAAATTAATAATAATATCACTTATAGATCTATTATTACATATATTTTTATATACACATATACATATTAATTAAACTTAAAAATTTCGATAATCGTTCGAGTCAAACTCCTAAAAACTCGATTTCAACTCGATATATATTTTGAGTTCGTTTTTTAAGCTCGACTTGAAACTTGAACCCGAAAAAGTCTCGACTTGTTTACAACTCTACCGGTGATTAATGTTTCTCCACCAATGATGGACCTAAAAAATTTGTTTGTGGTAGTAAGCACGCACTCTGGCTCACTTTTGTTTTGCATATGGGGGTATGGGAGTTGGTTCAATTTCCATTTCTTCATCTCATTAACGATGATTTGTGATTTGTGCCAAAGGAAAACATAGAGTCGGACAAGAAATTCGTGGAATCAACTACTTCTCATTGAAAAGAGTTTCAAATTCTCTTTTCTTGAATTTTTTCTACATGAAGTCGATGATATTTGATAACTTTATGTAAAGAAGTTTTTCTAATCAGCTACATGTATATAACTTCTTTCTACACCAGATAT
Organism: Logfia minima; assembly: GCA_963921325.1. Taxonomy (NCBI): domain Eukaryota; kingdom Viridiplantae; phylum Streptophyta; class Magnoliopsida; order Asterales; family Asteraceae; genus Logfia; species Logfia minima. Next base: position 11,340,627 of record OY992770.1, on the reverse strand, counting down.
TAGACATATATACTAGCAACCGATATCCTTACTCTTGAAAACACGACGTCAGTGTTAACATTATCAACAATGCAGGGACTAGTAACTACTATAGATAAATCAAGCATTTAACATTTTAAAAAGATGATGAATATGCAACTCATGGGATGTTATTGATTTCTAAAGCTTAAAAATTGACCATTGTGTTCGCATTTTCAACGTGTTTAATTTGTTGCCAGTATTAGTAGCCGAGCATTATGTCGTTCTTCTACCAAAAAAAGAAAAGGAAAAATAGAGCATTTTGGATGGTTCTAGAGGACTCTCCCCTGGTCCCCTGGTCCCCTGGTGTATTTATCTTCTATGATCTATAATATAATAATATTTTACGTCATGCAAAGATAATATTTTCTATTAGCAAATTATGAAATTACACATATCAATAGTTCTACTCTGAGTTTGACGATAAGATTGAAGTGGCTAGAATTTTCGCCAAACTTTAATTTCAAAAGCTATGTAAATCAAGTGGTCACGTCACATTGATATAACATATTCTAGTTTTATTTCGATTCGAATGCGATTCGATAGAACTACTTTTTTATTTTATATTAATGCTATAATTTATATTGAAATTAAATTTATTGAAAATGATAAAGAGTGATCAAATTACTCGTCTAAAAAGATGAGGTTTTAGAGCACCTGTATATAGGGTCTTTTAGAAGGAGAGCATGACAGCTCCATCTAACATTTAATGTGCTGTTATATGAGATATGAGATATGCCTCCCATCTAGGGTTTGTCTCTTAATAGATGGGGAGGGTTGAGCCCGGTAAGAAAAGTCTATTGGCCAAGCCATGTGGGAGCCTAAAGTGAGTACATCATCAAATCTCTTAGTTCGGTATGAAAGGTTCATACATGAGTCGTTGAACTATTTAATACGTCACTGCTCATAACCCTACAAAGATGTCATCTATAGCGACAATGAACTTGCAAAATAATCGAGTAGCAGGAATCTGAGCAGGATTCCACAACGTGTTACCGAGGCAATCAAGACTTCACATGAGCTGCTAGAACGAGTTGGGCTCCAAACGAGTAAAATATGAGTGCGGCTTCTAGACAAGTTGCCAAGTCGAGCTAAGTTCAGAGCTTTGACTTGGAAATTTGCTAGAGGGCCTGCAAAATGGTCAACGGACGTACTTGTATACAGAGACACAAAATATGTTCCTTGCAAAATATTATGGAAAGGTAGACAGATAGTACGTCGTCACTCTACTCATTTCGATATGATAAATTTTTCAAGTGTCATATTGATCTTATCATTGTGTTGTGGCAAGATTAATTCTGGTTTGATCAAGTCAACAGTCAATTAAAGTCAAGGCTTCTCTATTCACCACGACGGTATTCACGCCTGTTAACATCAGCTTTTCGCTGGGATCATGTATTTTATTTGATTTCAACCAGGCTTTTTTTTTTTTTTTTTTTTTTTTTAAGAAACTATTCAAAATAAGCCTCCTTTGCTTTCTGAAAATAAGTTCATGCAGAAACTCCATCTTTTGTATCCAAACCTTCACATATATTATGTGTGCACTTTATTTATCATAGAGCAAAAGGCTCACAAACCGACTTTAGCTTTGTTTTCGAACATGAGATGCTTTATTACAGGTCTTACGGATGGTGCCATTTGATCAAGTGTATTTTAGCTCGAGTGCGATTGGGGAGGGACCACTTCTTTACTTACATAAATATTGTAACTTGTATCGAGATTAAGCTTATCGAGGGTGATAAAGAGTGATTAGATTACCCATTGAAAAAGATGGGATTTGATAGCACTCATAGATAGATCTTTTTTTAGAGGAGAGCAGGGACCCTCCATCCAACATTATATATGTTATTATGTGAGACATGAGATCTGCCTCCTCATTTAAGTGTGTTCTTTTATATATGGAGAGTGGTTGAGCCCAATAAAAAAAGCTCATGAATCAAGTCATGTAGACGCTCAAATAGGATGCATCATCAACACACAACATTTACAAATTGCGACCCACGATCAATTCCTTGGCTGAAATATAGTGGCCCGTCTTGATCGTCATTTACTAAATAGAATGCAAGAGCCAGGTCTATGAAAGAAACACACCCAAGACCCACCTACCACCTAAAACAGACAATACACAAAAAACTAAAAACAAAATAAATGCTCAATCAAAATGACCAAAGCCACAAGAAATTTCCACCAAATTGAGGCAAGTTTTTCATGTGGTATTAAAGCCAATTCTAGTTCTAGAACAATTTAAATGAAAAAAGTATGCGGAAAGACAAACCAAATAAGTCGAAACCAAGGAATGTGCTGGACTTGAAATTGGACAAAAAAAATTTAAAAGACAATTATTGAAAGGATGCTTGAAAGAATCACGCAATTTGTTGAAAACATGTTATGAAATAGTGATGCATTTCTTACTTTCAGAAGTTATAAAGTTCCATTAATAAAGTAATATAATATATAATATATAAATATATATATATATATATTTAGATGTAGGTTTAAATGAAAAACCTGAATATTGTGAGAACGTACAAAATAATTTTAAATATCAAAAACACGTTATTTTATAAAATTTTCTCCATAACTCTTTATTCAAATAACTTTTAAAAACTATTTTTCAAATAAAAAAAATTTCAATGATTTTTTTTCTAATTATTTTTATTAATTTTTTTATTCATAATAATCACATTTTATAGCTATATAATCACATGAATAATATGTGATTATCAAAAACCTATTTTGTGATTATCTCGAACACATGATAATCACATTATATTAGAAAATAATCACATGTGATTATCATGCTATATTTGTAATCACAACAGTAATGACTGTAAAAAAAGTTTGAAAAAAAAGTTAATATTTTTTATTAAAATATTTATTATAGCTTACAAAAATTATTTTAGTAATAATCATTGAAATGTTTTTGAAAAAAATGTGTTTTAAATATTTAAAAAGTAATTTTAAAGTTATTTTTACGTTCTCACAATATTTATATTTTTATTTGAACCCTCCCTTATATATTTATACTTTTTTATTTTTTTAGAACGGCTTGTTAGATGTTAGTGGTTCAGGTCTAGCAGTGACATCCAATTGGGCAGTATGCTAACCCTGAGACTCTCATATTCCTTCTTTTTATCACTTGAAGGGGTAAAAGTCTCGGGTGGGACTCGAACTTGAGACCTCCCCTAACCAAACATCCCCTCCCGAAGGACTCATAAGGAATCCTTAGTGGCCAACTGAGCTAAATGTTATAAAGGATAGTCAAACAATTAAAACTATTAACAAATATAACTAAATGTTATATTTTCTTTTTACTATAGAAACTAACAGTATACACAAAATACATATTTTAATCACTCTTATCCTCTATCAATTCTTTCATCACCATCGCTAATTTACTATTGTAACCATTTCGCACCGTGAATGTCCAATAAATAACACTGAGTACAATTTTAACACTATGTACTTGACGAATATATGAATAATAAATATCACCAAGTACAATTATAACTGTATGCAATATTTGTATATTTTACTGTATTAGTGGCTTTAGTCGAAAACGTTAGGTGGTTCAAAATACACACTAAATGAAAATTGCTATATTTTAGAGTCGGTATAATTACGAATAGTGGCGGGCTCAGGATTTTTATTACTGGCGATACAAATATAAAAATTAAAAAATTTACACTACTCGGTCCAAGTTACTGATGTTACATAATTATTTTAATGGTGTCACTAATGAAAAATTCTAAAAAAATTATACTACTTAGTATATAGTCACTGATGTTATGCGCCACCGGTGCTCATCAAATGTGTACGCTCTTGATTACGTAGGTCAAAGAAATTGCGCCTCTTTAAGAAGTCGAGAGACTAACTTCTAATAGACTAACGTTTAAAATAGAAACAATTTCTCCATACAAAATATCTTGAAAGCATTTTTTTGAAAAATATTCAAAGAAATGATATTATCAAATAAGTAAATTCTATGAACTGTTTTTGAAAGATTTTTATTTCAAATTTTTATTAAAAAAATACATAAATCAAATGTAATTATCAAGTTAATTATAAAATGTGAGATAATTTATTATTTTATGATTAAATAATCTTATGCAATTATCATGTTTTATTTAATTTTGGTTTTTCAATTATAACAAGAAAAAATGCTCGAGAAAAAAGAAATTAAATGTTTATATTTATCTAATTCCCCCTAAAGTATTTGTCACTATTCCTTTTATTGCTTATAAAGTAAAAATAAAAATTTATTAAATTGCCCCTCACATTCAATAAATTGATTAAAGACGAATTAATATGCAACTTTTGGAAATTACACGTTATTTCAAAGTCATAGAAATCAACCCACTAATGTACAAATTTGGTAATGATTTCCTTTGAAAACTATTAGACATCCAAAATAAAAATATATCTATCGTTCATTAATTATTCAACTTTTGAAACTGATTCTATCTTTTCATCCACTAATATATTCATCTTTGTTTGAATTTTGTAAATTTTAATGTAATTTTCCACCTACTTTATAAGCACGTGAAGAGGGTATTTTATAATGTGAATTGATAAATCTCTATAACTCTTTTTAAATTACTTCACACTCTTTTTCTTTTAAATTTTAAATAAAAAGATTAAAAATTACTATTTTATCTTTCTATTTATTCCTTCAATTATTATATATATAAATATAAATTATTTATTTAGCACTATATTCCACATAATACATTTAAATATCTTTTTCTTTTCGTATCACATTTTTAAATTTACAATAACAATAATATAAATTATTATAAAAAATCATTTTCATTAAAGAAGTAGTCTTATTCTTGCATTCAGATAACATTAAACATATGTCTCTCAATATCAACATGTGAAATCTTCATCCGCTACAGTGCACGAAGTCCGACACTAATGTATATATATGATTTGGATAAAAAAATATTTTTATTGTAAAATAAATAAAATAATATTTAATCAAATGGTGAATTATTAATTTTACTTGCATAATTAAACCAATTAATTCAAAATTAAAACCCCCATTTTTTTAGCTAACAAACCATCCCCCTCCCACATTAACCTAATATCTATAACCATGAGCAGAAGTAGCAAATCCACAAACGGTTTACAGATCGTCATTTGCATCACTAATTTTTTTTCATAAATTTCCATTATGTGCATCATCTTGCATCGGTTGAAGTTCTGTGCATCATCATGTTTATATTCTTCGTGTATCAAATATGCGAAGCTTGCAATTTTCAAATGATATGAAATTAGTATCACCGAAAAATATAGTGTGCAAACCCGAAAATTCAGTATTCATCACCGGAAAATTCTACGCCCATCATCAAAATATTCATCGTGCATCATGTGTTGAAATGTTTATTTTACCCTTCAAAAGTTTTTAATTTTTTTTTACTTAAAAGTTGAAACCGATCTCATTATAATGATCCAATAACTAAGATCGTATGTTACTTGTTTTACGATAACCAATTCATATATATACATAGATATATATGTATATATATAACGAGATGTTACGTCTTCCCAACCAATATGTTAATAATCACCATTTTGATATAGACGCAATTTATTGAATTTCAAACATAAGTGCAAAACAAGTTTTGTTACTTAATACCGTAAAATTAATAATATATTTTTAATTTTATAATTATAATATCACCGTATTTCACAAATACTCTAAATTTCATAATAACTTCTAAGATGATTCACATCGTGCAACTAAAAACTTAATAAGGCTACATTAGCTCTCTTAAAGCATTGACAATGCATAATTACATAAAATGATAGACCAGCAAGTCCTACATCCACTGAAAATCTCTTTTCTCAAGCATAAAACTTCTGATTTTAAAATACATAATAACTGAAAGCCGTGCAACTTTAATATTCAATAATAAATCATATCAAATTCAACCTTAATATGCATTAAAAATGCGATGAATCAATCATGTAGCAATTCGTACATAATACACATTCATCGAATATTGTCTAAAAAAAAATGATTGATTGCCTAAAATATTAATATCTACACATAATTTTCTGTTTCTATGATTCTCATACGATCTACTAATTCCCCTTTACTTTTATAAAATAGAAAACAAATTAATTTACATTTATATACTTGCATAATATTCGTGCTATTCAGCGTAATTTAGTGTTTTTATTGTAAAAGTGACTCCACGATAGTCATATATTATTTTTGTTATTCATTGATGGATTACCCGTAATTGTGATTTGATAATAGTAGTTTGCTCGCATGTAAAGTTCGAAATTCGACATACAGTGAGTGAAAGGTGAAAATATGTGAAAATGATAGATTATATTGTAATATAGTAATTTGATAAGTAAATATAAAAATGTTGAGTTTTAATCTTAAGAATTTTTCTAAAAATAAAATATCAAAATGCTTTAATATTAGACGATTCACTGTGATGCAGACCAGAACTGAGAAAAAGGCTACCACCTCAGCGCTAAAACTAAAAAACTGAAGAGGAACTGAACCCTGCCTAAAATGACTGAAGAACAAAACTTTTCAGAACCACGTCAGCGCCACATTATTTCTTAACTATTAATAAACATAGATTTATATTTTTAAAGTACAATAATAATAATAAAATGTTTTACATTAATAATAGAAATTACATTAATTAAAAAAAGTATGTTACATTAATAATAATAATAATAATAATAATAATAGTAATAAAAACGATACAATTAGTGTTAGTATGTGTCTTTATTCGTGAGTTCGTTATACGTAACATTATTTGGAACACGAAAATTTGACGGAAAGCTCTAAATGTGTTCGATAAGATTATTTCGAGGTGTTCGAATTATATAGGTTGTATGTATATATAGTTGATGTAGTAATAAATAATAAAGTGAGAAAAAATAGTGGTAATTGTTTGATATAATTTGTTTGTAAAATAAATAGAGATGTAAAAGTTATGTGTAAAAAAGTAAAAATTGTATGTATATATAAGGCGTTTGGAATTAAAAGAATGTATTCAATTTGTTTTTTTAAATCGATTTTTGCACCTTTTTCAGAATTCACTTATTGTTCTCATTCCGCTTCCGACATAGCTAACATCTCATGATGACACTAAAAACGATACCGTACTTACGAGAAAACGAAAAGACGACAGCTACGGAGGACAAGAATAGTACACGGGTCTTAGTACATTGATCATCTTAGTATATAGATCATGCTTTTAGTATATAGTTCATGTTTTATCTTACGTCAGTGCCTATGTCATTTGAAATTAATTCCACATAAGTGCCCATGTCATAATTTTGTTACGGTATTAATTCTTCCCCCTCATCCACCCTATTTATACCACCACTCCCATTAACCTTTCTTCTTCACACCATCTTTCTCATCCACCAAAAACCTTCAATTATTCAACAATGGCTACATCATCACCAGAAACCGAACATCCAATTAAGGCCTACGGTTATGCTGCTCGTGACACTTCTGGAATTCTTTCTCCCCTCACTTTCTCCCGAAGGTATATATATCTACACACAATGTTCAACGTGATTCGATTTTTTTTTTTTTTTTTATTATTTTTGTTTAATGAACCTATATATATTTATCATCCGTACCGGTTTTTTTTATGGATACAGGGCTACGGGTGATAAAGACGTGAGGTTTAAAGTATTGTATTGTGGGATCTGTCATTCTGATCTTCACTTTGCTAAAAATGAATGGGGCATGACTACCTATCCTGTTGTTCCTGGGTATGTATTGACAGTTTACTATTTAAGGACTATGTACGTTTTAATTAATTATAAATTGGTTCGATATTTTCGTGTTTTACGTTTGTTATAAATACCGAAAAAAAATATTCTCTTTGATATACATATTTATTATTATCGTTTATGATGAATATTCTAGAGGGCATATCATATTGATATTGATTTATTTTGTTGTTTGGTCCTACATTGGACGTTCAACCTCATGTTCGACTTGACCACTTTGTTTAAGAAAATTGTGTTCTTCTTTTTATTTACTTATTGAATAATATTGTTATAAATAAAGTAGTTGGGTACAAATTTAATGTCTCCTAGTGGATGTGAAGATTTTGTTGTATGTGTGTGTGGCACATACACAATCCTCTAACATATCTTTTGACCACTTGATTGTTAGCTTTAATTATTTGGTCATGTTCCGTTCATCTTTTGACAATTGGATTTTACTTTACAACCTAGAACCTTGAATCTTATGATATCTTATTCTTGCAAGACCTAAGAGAAGATGTTAAATTTGCAACCACATCTGGTCGCTTCTTCTGTAATGAGACAACTTGGATGAATTGAAAGTTCTATTTCTCTCAAAACTTCAACTTATATGCACAATTTACTAATTATACGTGTGTCATGATTCAATACAGGCATGAGATTGTGGGTGTGGTGACAGAAGTAGGCAGCAAAGTAGAGAAATTTAAAGTTGGGGACAATGTTGGGGTTGGATGCTTGGTGGGGTCATGCAAATCGTGCGAAAACTGTGCTGGTGATCTTGAAAACTACTGTCAGAAACAGATTCTGACCTATGGATTCCCCTACTTTGATGGCACACGTACATATGGTGGGTACTCTGATCACATGGTTGCGGATGAGCATTTCGTTCTACGTTGGCCAGAGAATTTGCCACTTGATTCTGGTGCACCGTTGCTATGTGCTGGTATCACAACTTACAGCCCCCTCAGATACTTTGGACTAGACAAACCTGGTATGAAAGTGGGTGTAGTTGGTCTTGGTGGGCTCGGTCATGTTGCTGTGAAAATGGCCAAGGCTTTTGGTGCTGAAGTCACTGTTTTCAGCACCACTCCTGATAAGAAGCAAGAAGCACTCGAAGGACTTAAAGCTGATCATTTCATAGTCAGCAAAGATCCAGAACAAATGCAGGTGGGATATTAATTTTTTGTGAAGTCAAAGTTTGTTGGTTATGTTTGAAGTATGATTTGAGGATTGATTATTTGGTATATTTTTGTAATCAGGCTGCAGCAAACTCATTGGATGGAATAATTGATACAGTTTCTGCTACTCACCCCATTGTGCCATTTGTGAGTGCACTTAAATCGCATGGGAAGCTTGTTCTTGTTGGTGCACCTGAGAAGCCACTTGAGCTTGCTGCATTTTCTTTAATTATGGGTACACATTTGGTCCTTTTTTCTTAAGAATTCTATTTCATGACTATGTTAACTAAATGGGGACGACTTAACAGGGAGGAAGATCCTTGCTGGTAGTGCAATTGGAGGGCTAAAAGAGACTCAAGAAATGCTTGATTTTGCAGCAAAGAATGGTATAACTGCAGATATCGAGCTTATTCCGATAGACTATGTTAACACTGCTATGGAGCGTATCTTGAAATCAGACGTTAGATACCGGTTTGTTATCGATGTCGCCAATTCCCTCAAAGCTCAGTAGACGAAGTCGCTTATTTGGTATTTTGGTAATTTGTTTAGAGCATGAGCGAATTTTGCTAGAACATTAATAGTTGGTATTCAGAAACAAAGCTTGGGGAACTTCTTTTCATCTTTTGATGAATAATAAAAATAAAAATGCTTGTGTAGATTTATTTGCTTTTGGTTAAATCAATGAAAAACATGGGTGTTTTGTTTTAGTTGTTTGAAGTTTAATTTTATAGTGTGTAAAGTTGGTGACAAGATGGTAAAATTTTGTCAGGGTTTACTTTAACATATGGATGTTTAAATTTCTATCGTGTGCCTAAACACAGATAAATTACATTTAATGAATCTGAAACTTTATACATTTAATGAATTTGAAATTTTCTTAAATGTTATAATTTGTATTTATAATATGGAAAATGCTAACTATAGCCCTTAGGGCTATGGTTAAGCATACCATATTTATAAAACTTCTAAAATTATAACTCTTTATTTCCATAAATATTAAATACTTACATATGTATTTATGGAAAGTGAGTATAAATATAGAATATAATCACTTTAATTTATTGTGAACTAAGTTTGTAATGTTATTTAAGACAAGCTTAACTGGGCTATAGTTAGCATTCTCCTTATAATATATATATTCAATAAAATATTAAATTGAATTAATAAGTAATAAATGCAAATTTTAATATTTCAAGAATTTATGAGTTCATTAAATGCATTTTATTGCGTGTTTAAGTCAACGTTATTGGGTGGGCTACATGTTAGAAAATCTCTTAACAAAATTATAATGTTTATTCATATCGAATCAATTATAATGTACTTACATATCGAATCGAATTCCCAACAATATGATGTGTATGAACTATCGATGAATAATGTTTTCCACTGACATAATTTATAGTTCTCAGTCAATCAGCATAATGGTACTTTATTGTTCTAAGCTTAATTTTATCGTTCTAATACTATAAGATTGTGACATGTATAATTCACTTACTATAGCTCATAATCTTGTTAGAATGATAGATTTGATGAAAAGATAGTGAGGATTTATCATCACCCCATGTATATTAGAGCATCACTAGCCCATCGGGGTTGGCCTAGGGGTTGATCAAAGGGTTGGAGGGGTTGGATGGGGGCAAGTTCGGTCTCGGCGTTCAAGAGATGAAATCTTGGACTCAATGCCGACTCTCTCTGTCTTATTTCTTTTTTCTTTTTTTTTCTTTTGTGTTTTATTAGAAAAAGTTGAAAAGAGTTTAATATTTTGAAAATCGGTTCGACTAGTTCGGTCCGACCGATCGAACCGAAAAGTTAAAGGTTTTCGGCCGATAAATAACCAGTTTTTAGCATGTTTGACAAAGTCAACAATCGACCGGTTCACCGGTCGAACCGGGAACCGGAATCGATTTCGACCGTTTTCTTTTCTCCGGCACCGTGCAAGCTTCTCCAGCGACGTGGATCAACGGATTTTAAAACCTTGAAGAAGTTTCATTGAATAAGAAAAAAGTTGAAAATGATTGAAGACAAAAGTTAGTGAGAAATAATGATAATATAGAAGAACTTGAAAGGGGTTGAGTTTCTCAATGTAGATGTTGTTGTATGTCGGGCTTTATATCTGATTTGACTTTTAGGTGAGACCATGGAGCATTTCATTAAAAACCACCTACTGCCAACAACCTTATTCAAGGAGGCCTCGTTAATTTTGGTTGATGTGATAAAGTTTATTGGGCGTAGACCAAATTTTAATTATAATCAACTACCCCTAAATACATAATATTGTACGATTTGAACCAAAGAAAACGGTGCATATATGTACTCCTTTACTCCCTAACTTAAATGGCATCAATATTTATATCATGTTATTTCTACACCAATAACCAAATTAACTTCAATGTACAAGACTACACTACTGCTAGTTACTTGATACCAGCCATGTGAAGCCTTGTAAAAATTGTTTAAAATTTTACCGACAGCCATTTGGCGTAGCGCCTTGCGATACCAAAGTACTTCTATCATTTAAAAACGAGTAATTGATTGTCGATGTATAGGTTCAAGTATCTTTAAAGACGATTCTATTCGAGGCATTTTTCACTTTAAAAAATGAGTAAGTGGTTATTGATGTGTGCAAGTTTGCAACCAAGCTTCGTTGTAGCCGTAAAAATATGTCGCAGTTCAATGATATTTACGGTTAAGGTTTAATTACTAGTAAGTGGTAAATGAAGGAGTGATTGTTGTTGAGCAATGAAAATTTCGTAAAGATTATGCATTACATTAACCATGATTTATAAATTACAAAGAAACTTAAAGTCTAATTAACCGAGCCCATCTATATAAATGTACTTGATCATTTATACTAACCCTAATCTAACTATACTCTAATACTTCTTTGCGGTTGGAGTAGGAGAAACACGAACGTTTAAACTGAAATGTATATACATTAGATAAAAGAATAAATACAAAATAGAAGAAGTAAATGTCTTTTTCTTTTCTTTCTAGAAACTGGTTATTTTGGACACCTTTAGTCACAACTATTTAAAAGGTATGCATTCTATGTATACATTCTACTTTAAAAAAATTAACATTAGTATTTTTGTTGGCAAGTTATGCAATGTATGATGTGAAGGTAAGTTCGCCACTAACGTATATATATAAACTTTATAATTTCCTTAGAACAGTTTTATTGAAAATCATGTTTAATATCACGTTATAAGATTTTATTGATTCTTACTCAATGATGTGTTGTAATCAAAAGTAACAATTCTTATAACATGCTTAAACTTATATGCGGCTAAAATAGATGTTTGGATATAAATCTATTACAGTAGTAATTATTACCAAAATCAGTATTTACAAATGACTATCAACGATATAACTATTACAACACTCGACTAGTTTACTTGAAAAATCAATATTTATTCAATTAAACTTTATTATTAATCCATCTCCTACCTATTGGGGATTTATAGGATCGTTTTCTCGATAATAAAAATATTATAAAACATGTGTTAGCATACTTTAATAACAATTTAAAAGTAATATTGAGAGGTTTTATAATAAAACCATTATAAAATGTATTCACATGTTATGATAAGCGATTACATCTATACAGAACATGATAACTAACTCTTTGACATATTAGTTACACAAGCAATGACTTCATTAAAAAACATAGTAAGGGTACAATAAACTTACAAACCATACTATTACTTCTTCATATAAGCAATTGGATGTTCCTTTATTATATCCACAACACTTGTGACTTATAAAAAGAAATTAAAATCTAAAATAATATTTATTTTTGTGAATATTTATGAATGTTTTTAGATCTATTTACAACTATAAATTAAGTCTCTATTTATAGATGAAGAGTCGGTCGGGTTCAACTCGGCAAGTGCTAAAAGTAGCTCAACGAGTCTATATCTTGGAGGATTTACTCTTATCTCTAAGCGCATTTGGTCTTCATTATGTTAATGCACATGATAGATATTAGCTTTCAAATAGAAGTAAGCTTCACATCTATCTCTTAAGTTAGTTGAAAACGAGGTTGAATAAAGACAAAATTTTATCTTTAAGTATTCAGATAGCTCTTAAACTCTAAGTTAATCTTTATCCACTTCAGCTCGGTGAGTACATGGCTGATTGTTCTATAAATTGCATTAAAGTCCTCAAACTTTCTCGTATTCTATTTTTATGCACCTAATATCGTGAATATACAAATATGAACAAATTTGTACAAAATTTACAATAATTATACAAAATGCCTACATAATTAACTACAAATGTTAAAACATATATAAAACATATATAATTACACACTTATCAATTATTGTATTATTTCATAAGTGTATAAAGTAAGAAAAAGGTCGCATAATGGGCCTAGACCCAAGGCGAGTCCTATCAAACACACTCGGTGGCCCAATCAGGATGGAGGGGCCCACGACATATTTACAAGCAACGAAGCCTGGTTATTTTTGGACTGCTTAAGGCTGATCGAGCTTGGTCCAAGAACTGGTTAGGTCCAGTCCTTAAGACTGCTTTATCTTTTGTGTATAGTGTATACTGTACTTTTTACTCTTCTTTGGTTTAATTATGCTTTTAGAGGTTACTATATTTTTGAATAATAGTAATATTATATAAAATTTATTTGAAGGTTGTTAATTATAAGTAATGTCTATGTTAGTTATTAAATACAAAGGTCGTGCTTCAAAGTTCGAACTGTTAAATAGTTTTTTCTTTAGTTAAAGAACAAAGAGAAATAGAATATTATAAGTACAATTAACAGCATCAAATTTTTAGAGTGTAAACCTATAATGTTCAAGATTTCTTTTACACTTTGTATTGTTCATCTTTATTATATGTACATAATCGGTACCTCCTTCTAGCCTAGCAACATCTAATTTAGATATTATTAACCGCAACAATAATTTTCTATAGAAAAATATTCATGACATTATCTTTATTTAACAAGTTAAAGGATATAAAAGTCAGTGAACTTATTATAGGAGAAAGACCATATATAGGGGAGATACTAGGGGCATCGTCAATCGTGTATTCAACAATAAGGGAAAGAAGTAGTGGTCACCTTCGTCGACATAAATGGTTTGCATCGTAAGTAAAAGTTCTTTCTTTAATATTGGGGCTCCTTTTAGTTTTAGGTTAGGTTAATGTCGTAAGATGAATCGATCTTAGGATCTTAATCATATATATTTTTCATTTTATCTTATAGTTTACATATTTCTTAGTTTGAAACAATACGATTTTTTATTCGTTACATTTTATATTAATAAATTGTGTGCCATCTTTGATAGTCATTTGAGCTACAAATAACTAAAACGTCTTTGGTTACTTGTACCGGTAAGTAAGTACACAAGTATGACCATGATATTAAAAGAATCTTTTTAAAGTTCGTTGAATCCCTTTTTGTGCTTTTTTCTCTTTTGGAAAACAAACTTAACCAGAAAGTGAAAGCCAGTTGAAATTGAACATGAAATCGACCTACTTTCAATAATTACATATGTTCACCGCTAATTAAATAAAACTAAAATGTATTAATAAAAGACAATTTCACTTACACTTCTAATGTGTCACTAATAGATTTGTCACTAATGACACCTTTCTTGTAGTAACGGATTAATACGTAGTAATAGACAGTCAGTAGTTACTATTTCTATTGTTTACTTTTTATTAATTCGGCTTAACAATTTTACTCTTGGCAACGCTTAATGTTATTGCCAATCAAAGTCTAAAAAAAGTTGAACATTTTACATTTTGATCCTTTAACTTTTATATAGATACTGAAATATACAAAAAGCTCCTTCACTAAAACTAACAGTGTGTACTTAACAGCATGAAATATATTCCCTTATTTATTACTTGATCCTTGATTCAATATATACAAGTGTATTATACGCAGAAATTCATAATTAATCAAGATTTTAATTAATAAATAACAAAAACAGTTATTACAATGGCTAGCTTTCCATAGAGAACTATCATGAAATCCAGGTCCAATTAGCAATTGTTTGTTTTCTAAAAACAGTAAGTTGACATCAACGTCTAGTACTACTAAACATTGGGCACAAAAAACAAATGTTAAGATTTGAAAATGAGGGTATTTATGGTATTATTGGTGGTTTTTGGAATGATACAAAGTGATATGGGAGTTAAAAGGGACATGACATTGGAAGGAAGGGACAAAGCTGTTTTGCCTGACACCCCGACAATAAGCTGCTCTTTATTTCACTTGTACTCTTCTTCATAAATTAACTTGTACCTTGTATTCTATTCAATTTTTAATTACCATTTGGCTATCATTCAATTAAAAAAATACCGTTGGTTATTTATTTAACGTAGAATTGGACCAAACAATTGTGTAATCTAACTAACGCATTACAAGTTTCATAGATCAATAGATTTTTGACTGCTAAAGTATGTATATTTGTGTTAATTAGAATCATAAATCCTAGTATGTAGGATTCAAAATCGTAGGTTGCCCATGCGGGCGATTTAGAGTTTAGACAAACGTACGCTGGATTGACCTCCATACTTTGAATTATTATGTCTTCTTTACTTTGTTAATGTTATGTTCTTTGATGTGGAGCTTCGAAACTACCTAGCTACATGTATGCCTTCTCCGTGACTTCTCTAAGGAGATTTTGATTTGTCACTAACTTAAATATTTGGATGTAATGCAGTCATTGTTATGCTAAAGTTGGTGGATCTGGAAACCATAAGGTTTAATTTGTTACATCCATTGAAGTAAGTATATAGTTACTCGATCCGTATTAGTTAATATTGATTAAAAATCCTATATTATTGTTATAATAATAAGAATTATACCAAAAGGTCTTTAATCTAATTGTATATGAGAAACTTATCAATTAAAATGTTTTAAGTTTAAGCCTCGTTGAATATAATACGTTATTGAAGACAATACATACATATGTGTGATTGTATATGATATGTGGGATAGCTATATTGTAAGTTTATTTTATCAAAACTAATAAAATAATAATAATAATGGTAGTGTAAGAACCATTGACTGAAAGTGGATTATCGGTTTCTAAAATGGTAATCTTAATTAGTATTACAAAAATAATAGATAAATCTATTTATACAAATCTAAATCTAAATCAAATGTATAAGATAAGGAGAAAATAAAAATTCTAACTAATAAAAAATTTAATTTGATTTTAAATTTATGTAGTTAGGCGTTATACTATACTTCTCTAGTTTGCAATTATGCATAGGAAACAACTTTATTCTATAGACACACTCAAAGTTTATCAAATAATAGTATTTGTTTGACTTTAATTTCTACGTAAAAAAGAGGTTACTATACGTTTCATGATGAACTTGAAGGGTACTATATTTTGTTCGGATTTAATTACCTAATTCCTCACCTTCCATATATACACTTTCCATTCTCTTCTTTAGATCTATTTGTCTCTTTCACATGTGTCTGCTTTGTGACCACACTCATCTGGTCATTCAAATCTAACCCATTCAAAGACACATTATATATATACTCTTCTTAAATATATATTTAGAATTAGAAGCCTATAGCTCCCACTCCTTGATGAAGTTCACAAGAACCCTCTTCCATCTTTCAAGATCATGCATGAATCCATTTAATTGATCAGTGCATCTTTGCCTCTTCCAAAGGAAACTTAAACTACTATACCCACATGATAATACTTCTCTTTTTCTATCTCCCCTAAATTGTTATTAAGGTTTACACATTAATAACTCTCTATATGTTGTCTCACAACATAGCATCAAAACAGGCTAATAAAGATGAAGGCCAAAGCACGGCTGGTGGTGGGTGGAAAACATCTTCGTTGAGGCCACCTGTTGAAATCCCTAAGTGCCCAAGATGTGATTCGCCAAACACAAAGTTTTGCTACTACAACAATTATAGCCTTACCCAGCCTAGACACTTCTGCAAGTCATGTAGAAGATACTGGACTAAAGGTGGGGCTCTTCGCAACGTCCCCGTAGGGGGAAGTTGTAGAAAGAACAAGAAGACCAAATCTTGTTCCTCAAGGTTTTTTGTAGGCGAGTCTTCTTCCAAATTAGACGCATCTTCGGATATTGGAGGAATGAAGTTTTATGGTGTTTCTAACTTGGATTTTCAGCTTGGTGGGTTAAACTTTGATCCTAGAGTTACAACCACTAACCAACTCACTTCATCATTTGGAGACACATCAAGCAATCCTTCCATTGTAAATCTTGATCCATTAGGGTTTAATTTCCCATTTTCATCAACTCATATTGCAATGAAACAAGGAGATCATCATTATCAACAACAACAAAATATAAGTGGAATAGGGTTGGCAAGTTTTCACGGAATTGGTACAAGTGATAACCATCTTCATCACAATACTAATCTTGCTTCTTCCATAGAATCACTGAGTACTGTTAACCAAGATTTACATTGGAAGCTGCAGCAACAAAGATTGGTTACGTTGTGTGGTAGTGTTGGTGGTGGAGAAAATGGTCAGCAAGAACGAAAAAAACAAGTGGTTCTTGAACCACAAGCTCAAAAGTTACAATCGATTTTGTTTCAGAATCTTGACACTTCAAAACAAGCACAATCCGCTACGGATTGTGATTGAAGAAAAGATACTGGTGGCGACAGTGGTTTGGCTACTGAGTGGTTCTTTGACAACAAATAGGCACTATGAAATCTGAATCGGGCGACTTCAACAAATAGCAACAGTGGGAATGATCAAAACGGAAGCATAAATAACAGGAATGGGATTCAAACGTGGAATCACTTGAACAAGTACAGTTCGATTATGTAGTTTCAAATGAGGACTTAATTTATTACCACAAAGAAATTAAACCTTATTAAGGTAGTTTATTTTTACTTGACCTTTTATTGCATTTTCATGTGTCTGCTTTATCCAAGCTAGTATGATGATCAGGATGAATAAGTTTGTAATTGAATTTATGTTATTGTAGTAGGTTTAATGTATCATTTTAACTTCACTAAAACTAGTAAAAGTTTAAGATTTTGCAATTTTAATTCTGTTACACTTACCGACTTTTATTTTGTAACGAACTAACGCCAAATTAAGTTGTGTTGTATTTAACTATTAGTTCATTAAACATCTATAAACTATAAAAACATAATTGGTTAATTTTACAAACTAACTCAACATTGGCTATCAATAAATTTATTGCAACCAATTAATTAGGGCTAATAAGTTATAAGCACGGGGTTCAGAATTAAAGATACGTCAACATGGGTCATATAAGATTAACTGAGTCAAATATGAAAGTTAGTTAGGATTGAACGTTGATCAAACCAAGTCAGCAACGGGTTTTTGGCCTGGCTTCATTAATATGTATATGCTCTTCAACTAACTGGTCGAGGGTTCAAGTCTTGGGCATATGAGACAAAAGCGTAAATCGAACAAGTTAGTTAAATATTTTGTTAATAGTGTTTGATATTTGTATTATTGGGATGTGTAAGAGTACAGTTATAGTCCTTTAATTAAAAAATGGAAAAATGGTACAGAAGGTATGGGTTTGATTTGTTATGGGTCAAGCTCACTGATCACAATTTTTACTAATCTTATTAGTCAACACTCACATGATCACAGTTTTCAAAACAGTATTACAATTTTCAAGACAATATTCCTTTATCAAACTAGTATGTTTAGTAGCTCCCATTGTTATGGAGTGCAGTGTAACAGAGATCTCACTCATAGTCCATTCTCAATCCAGTAACTGCATCACGTACTTAATCAGTCTTAACAGTTGACGCTTTTATGAAACATAACAAAACCCACCTACCTTCAATTCTTTCTTTTTAAGCCCCATCCTTCTGTCACACATACGGACAGATTTCATGCACTGTGTGTTTGTAATGAATCATGCACCAATGTTAATTCATTACTCCTATTCAGGAACCTAATTAAGCTATCTCTACTATACGTATGTATCTGTATTGGAACAGAATTGAAGCACTGATCAAACCACAAATAATGTTCTGTAAATGCTTTTTAATTACTTTGTCCCCTAACACTGCACACAGTCTATATAAAACTACTGTTTGATTCCTTGGTTGTTTCTAATTGAAGCCGGCTGACTACATAGTTCAATATACATCAGATATGTTTACGTACAGTTTGCATGTAATGTATATGCATGGAATAGTATCATTCATCCATATTCACCCTAATACATTAATTATTATTGCAACGCTGCTGCAACATTAGATTTATGGTGTGTGTACTTGTGGTGCGTGATGGAGAACAAGGGCCAAGAAAAGGGAATCAAATGATGAACTTTTTTTTGAGAAAATATATGGTCGGGAATTAGAGCAGGCGTTGTGGCCGCGGATCGGTGTCCAAATTGACGCTGATTGATATTTACAGGTGTCACCATAGTGGCCGCGTCGTGGTTGGCGGTGACAAAGTGAAATCGGGGTTCCTACACCGATTCATATTGTTTTTTCTCATTGCTTGATGTATTATTGATTAAACATGATACATGTATAATATTTTAGTGAATAAAATTAAAAATGGTGAAACTGATTGATAGTGGTAGATACTGAGGTAAAAGTGATTAGTAAAAAGAGATGATATTGATGTGACGAAGGTGGTGAGATGCTCTTAAGATTATATATTTGAAAGAAATCAAGGCCTAGCTAGTTAACATTTGGCCTTCTTTTAATACAATATAAATAAATGTAAGTTTTCACTTTTCAGCAATATAACTTTAAGGTTTGGTCAAGTATACACTTTTTCATCTTTATCTCAATATCTATATTGATCAATAAAATTATATTAAGATGTCGGTTAATTAATCCTCCATCAAGTGAACGAATTTTATAATGATGATTAATTTGCATGTTGATTTTGAAATTAGTATTATATATACTGCGTTACCAATTAATCTAAAAAAGATGATTATGCAATCATCATAATTTGTCTTTTTTTCTCCTTCGAAATTAAGGGATGATTAATTACTTCCGTAATTTTCTGAAACTTTTTTATCTCGAGAGGGCGGTGGTGGAACAGTACGTGATGGAGTGGCTGGATCGTGAGGAAAATATTTGGGTGGCCAAGATTAATTAACACACCGCATCATATGCATGTGTGTATGGATATATGTCCGATGTACGTCTTCTACCAGGGTGTAAAGCTGCAATATTTGTCTACATTTTACATTTTTATAAATTATAATATATAGATCTTCCGCTATATTTATCAAGAATTGCAAGAAATTCACGACTTCGAATGGAAATTAAGTAGCTAACTTGATTACTGTACTTTTATTTGTAGTCAAATCAATTTGACAAACTAGAAGCTTGAATATTTGGTTTTAATCCAACCATAAATTTCACCCACCTGTTTTCAACTTCAAACAATCAACCTCGAGCGCCTACTAGTTACCATAAACACTTAAATATACTCATAGATGCACTCACATTATTTTTTCTTCTTTTTATTAACACGAGCTCCTACTAGTTACTGTAAACTCTTAAATATATCACAGATGTACTCACATTATCTTTTCTTTTTATTAACACGAGCTCCTGCTAGTTACTGTGAACTCTTAAACATACTCATAGATGTACTCACATTATTTTTTCTTTTTATTAACACGTATAATACTTCTACATACAACTATGTTCATTTCAAAGTAGAGTCATGTCATAACTTTGTCTGCAAATAAGGTTTTTTTTTCAGGTTACCCGGAGACAACAAATATTTATACTAAGATATATATGGTTTAATCAGAGTATCCCGTGATTGTTTATGACTTTTTCCCTAACCACCCTAAAATATACAACTACTAAGGTTTAAACTTAGGACCTCTTATTAAATTTTAGAGCAACCATTGTTTACATTTTTGTAATTAATATATATTTCTTAGAATTTAGTGTAACGAATAATTAGGAATAATGTAATCCAATAAATTTTGCTGTAAGCTGGAGTGAGGTTCAAAACAAGTACGAATGAAACCACAAGATGATAAATTAAAGGGCATTTCAGACATTTTAAACTTGTCGAATGACAAACAATGTATTCCCAAGTGCTGTAATTAATAAGTATCAATGCAAATTGGCTTGCATACTATATGTTCAATCTATCCAGGAACACAAAACATATAAGTAAAAATGACCTTTTTGCACTCTACACCAATCAAGCCCACATCCTTTTCTTATTGTCTCGATCTTTGACCGCTTGACTTGGATTACTTGGTCTACTAAGATTGACCGGTCTCTGAGCAGCTGGTGCTGGTTTAACCATTCTTGTTGAACCCCTCTGGTGTGGTCTAGGGGGGTCAGACTTCCTTGACTTGTTCTCGTGGTTGCTGTCAACATTCTCTACTTCACTGTTTCTTGACAACCTCTTTCTTCTAACTTCACCACCCCCAATACTACCAAGAGAGTCATTTCTCTTTGAGCGTTTATAGCTAGCAGCTGCTTGCCGGTTCATTATATTTGAACTCCTTAAAATACGTTGTTCTGCCTCATTTGCGAGCTGGTGTTTGCCTTCTTCACGGGATGTTGATTTCATGCAACTAGAGGAATCTGCAATTGTCGAAATGGACATTCTCCTTTCTTGTTCTTTAAGCTTCTCCTCAAGCTCCTTGATCTGCAGCTTGACAAATACTTGCTTATAAGAACAAAGGGGAACACAGAAAAGATACTATAACTACCAAGGGTACTAAAATAAAATATAAGCATTACCTTTAAATGGAGTGAGGTTGAATCAGAATATTGTTCCTGTTCTTCAAGTCTCCTTTCAAGTTCCTTAATCTAAAACAGCAAAAAGAAGGGAGAAATAAATCTTTATTTCCATTCTGCACAATCTTAACATGAATAAATGTACGCTTGTTTTAAATTGTAAATTCTACAACCTTATCTTGAAGGGTCATGGTGTAGGATTTTGACTCTTTGTCTTGCGCTTTCAGTTTGTCTTCAAGGTCTCTGACCTGTTTTGAATATTTCAAGTTTATGCATTGGCAGTTTTTCAGAATATTTATAAGCACGACATTTGGAAGAATTATCCATATACCTTCTGTTGGTATGCAATAGACCCTGATTGTTCTCGCTCTGTAAGCTTCTTCTCGAGCTCCTTGACCTTTATATCATATTAATATATTGTCAATTAGAACTGTAATTTGGTAAATTTGAGAATTATGTAGAAGAAAACTGATGTAATTACTACCTTTTGTTGGAGCCCACTATTAAATTCCTCTTTCGCCCTCAACTTTTCAGAAAGATGTGAGATTTGTTTTTCTAACTGAGTGTGTAATCCTGTTTTGACCTCAATCTGGCTCTCAAGCTCCTTGATCTTTTCCACGTGGTTTTTATGCACTTGATCTTTTCCTTTAACCTTTCCTTCTACATTATGTAAACTCTCTTCTAACTTCCTTAACGATTCGTCTTTTAAACGTGATTCTTGCTTTGCCTTATCAAGCTTCATTATAGATACCAAACACCCAAAAGTCAATTAACACTTCAATATTTTTTTTTAAAGAATGTCATAATTCGAATAATACGGTGTAATTACCATCAATTTCATTTTCTGAAGCTCACTTGTATCAATTTGTTTTCTAGCAGGACCCAACTCAACTCCTCTGACTCTCGTTGCAAAGTTTAATGAACTCAAAGTCTCACTCAGGTCGTGTTCTGAGGGACTAATTTGCACAAACATTAATGTTTTCGAGTCACCCCCTGCAACAAGTAACAACACAAGCGAATTGTATAAGCGCCCTGACTATTTAATCTAAAAATGTAGAGAAAAATGGAAATTACTAAGAATTGTATGGAAATTTGAATATACCTAATGAATCTTGAAGTAAATGTGTGAGCTTCGAATTCCTATATGGAATGTGACTGCTTTTATTTGCTAAAGCAGATATCACATCCCCAAGAGCAGAAAGAGATCGATTGATATTTTGAGCCTCTTTTAGCCGTTCACCTTGAGCATCAGTCTTTGCAAGCCGCTCACTTCCAGCCAAATCCACAAGCCATAACTTGCTGTAGGTGCACTCACTATTTATCAAGTTCTTTGCTCTTACCATAATACAAAGCATACTAAAAGCAGCAAACAGAAACCAAAATCAATATCTGAAATCAATTTTCATAAGTTACACCACCAAGACATAATGTATTTTTACCAGTGAGAGCGGCTACTATGTTCATTCACGTTATTTGACCCCACAACTCGAGCACTACTTCCAGCTCGAAGTACATCCCATACTTCTTTTATTGTCTCAACTTTTGCCTCCACTAGCCCAGGAATATTGTGCATCCCATCAGAAGCTTGTTTTATCTCCAACCTAAATTTTTAAAGATAACTTTTAGCATAAGAATGAATTGTATTATATACACATTTAGTTCAATAATTAAGTGATTAAATAGATGTTTACTTCTTGGATGATGATGATGATGACGACGCAAGTAGATCTCTTATTTGTTCATTGTAGACTTCAAGTACACTAACTGATATGTTGTAGGTAAAAGTGTCGACTCTTTCTTTAGCAATTTTAAACAACTCTTCAAGAGTTCGGTAATTAACTCCTCGATTTCCCTCAGTACCCTCCATGGTGAATGTCTTTCCTGTGCCAGTTTGTCCATATGCAAATATGCATACATTGTAGCCGTCCAAAACGGAAGTTACCAATGGTAAAGCTTGTGCGAAAACATCAACTAATGTAATAAAGATATAATAGTATTAAGATACAATTTATACTAATTTGAACTAGTTCAATTATTATTAATGAAGCATAAAAGAACCTTGATTGTCATTTGGTGAGAATACTCTATCAAATTTGAAGGTCTTTTTGGTGGAACCACTATTTAGAACCCCGAGCTCTCCGTTTCCTGCCGTATCAAAGTCAACAACTTTAGAACATCCAGTCAAAGCTTCTGATTTGCTTAGAGGACGGCATCGACAAAAGACCCTTATATTTCCTGATAATTACAATTTGTAAAAATAAGTACGCAGTGGCATAGTGTTTGCATAATAATTATTAAAGTGTTGCGAAAGTATTAAAAAAAAAAAAAAAAAAAAAAAACTAGCAGACCTTTTGCGTCCTCAACTTGATTATGAAGCTTTCTTCTCTTTGCCTGTTCTTCATTGTACTTGATTTTTAGATCCTCACACTGTGCAACTGCAAAATGATAATTTAATAATTACAATATACCAACAAAAGGTATACATTTATTCAAGAAAACACTAGTTAATATGATAAGCATTAATTTTGAGATTTACCCAATGCTTGAACTGCGGTGACCATATTATTTAAATCAGGTACTGTGTCAGCACATTGGTGAGCTTGACGAGCGAGCTGGGAGTGATCTTCTTTCAAGACCTAATTAAGGGATCGTATTAAACAAGTATATCACTTAATTCCAATTATAACGATTGAAATACTTATGCTAATTACCGTTATTCTGTCTGATAATTCCTTGACTGCAGCAACCCAGACCTTCTTATCATGTTCATATCGACTTGCTATGTCCCTCAACTTTTCAGATTGTTTCTCCATCTTATGGTCTAATCAAGAAAATTAAATTGGTAACACAAAGATTGTTCCTTTTGACTGAAAGTAAATCTAGCATTTGACTTTAAAACTTACCAAGAGAAGATGTGTGGAACAATTTATTGTCAAGTTCCATACGGACCGTCTCCAGCTGCTCGTTTGCTGCAGTCAAAGACATCCAAGCTTGATAACATTCATCAGTCTTACGCTGACATTGACTAGTCAACTCTTGTATCCTCTTCTCATACTTCTCTACTGATTTCTTTCGCATTACTTTCTTCTGCAATTATTCAATAAATCAACAACATTCATACATCATTCGGTAGCATAATCTCATTGATAAAGACCATACCTGAACTGAAGGGAATTCTATATCAGCAGCACAGTTTTGACATTTTAGAAATTCATGATTTAGATTATCATCTGTGCGTAGATCAAGACAATAAGGTCAATTTCTAGTCACTTTTCACAACTACATTAACAATTAACAATTGACATTATTACAAAAATTTTAACTACCAATAAGTTTCGGAGCTCTTCTTATGCAGATTCCACTGACCAGAGGACTACCAGTGATCCCTTCAAATCTAATTACAATCGCCTCATCGATCTTGACAGAGACTCTCGAGTCAACCAACTGCAACGGTTTATTAGCTCCAACAACTGAGAAGATGTCAAAATCCGCCAGAACCTGTTAATAAAGTACAATTTTCAAACTTTTTGTTTTTGCAGTTGCTTTTTGAAAGAATTTAAAATTTTGAAACCAAATTGAACTTGCCTTTTCTTCCTGCAAGTACACATTGAACACTCTCATCCCTTTCGGACCAAATGTATTAATAATCTCAACAAAATGAAGGTCGACATAGTAATCTCCCTCCGGTATATTCTGAAACCGATACTGAAAATCCCCTAGTCTAGCAGTACGGTAAATGAAAGAAACATAACCACCCTCAATTATGCACTCGTTCGTTTGAAATACATCACCCCCTTCATAATACTTATCCACCACAAAGTTTATATCCGAATCAGGTTCCACAATGGTTCCTGATCCAGCATTCACGAACAAAACTACTTCATCTGATACAAAAAACGGAACACTGTTAATCCAATTACACATCTACCCTTTATTAATAACTTAAATTGTCAATTTATTTAATTTGAGTTTTTTTTACAAATTCAAATCTTAATGATGATATAATATACTAATTTTTTGATAAATACAGTAATCTTAAGTTAACACAGTAAAAACTTAAAATTGTAACCTGTACAGGTGGATTTCAAAAAGCCGTTTGGAATTAGTCTGGAATGTGAATCGCAGACCATGGAATCAAAGCAAGATTCTTCGGTATCTTCATCTAACGTTGAAATTAGGGTTTCGCCGTCTACTTCCATTTTGCAATCAGGAACAAGATCCGGGCAAAAGAGGCTGTCAGTAGTAGCAATTAGGTTTTCGCCGTCTAAACCACCTGTGAATACTTGATTTTCTTCTGATGTGTCAAAGGTGGTTGTTGTTCTGTTTGCCATGTTTAAGAATTTCTCCGTCTAAACCAGCAGTAGCAATTAGGGTTTACTTTTGAAAATTGTGAATAATCTTGAAAGGGTTTGCGGAGGAAAAAGGTGATTTGGGATTTTGGGGTTTACGTTTGGTTTTTTCGATTTTGAAAATTTGAGGGTGGGAATGAGGAGATTCAATCTTGACCGTTGATGTGATGCTTTATCGATTAAGTTGTTCCGGAACTTAGTAAGTTTAACGTCGGCTCCCCGCGCAATGCAGCGGTGATGATAATATTATTCAATTATATATTATGTTGCGAAATTGATTCGAATATATGTCTTAGATCAAACAAATAATAATAATATAAAGTAATATGATGAACAACACTTAAACAAAAAATCATAAAAAAGAAACACGTCGCATATCAATAAATGTGGGTACATTATAAATACCATATTCATATGGTGACATAAAAAACTACATAAAAAGGTAGTTAAAAATAAAACTATACCTCAAATAGCAAAATTCAAATAAACATGAAGAGATTGATTTTATATCGTTGATCATGAATTCATCTGCAATAATAAAAGATAGTTTAATGTACGGATATTGAAATAATATATATATACTGTAATAAGAAGAATCGTAAAATCCATAATGATTAATGTAATTTGTGAAATATTTACATATGTAGTTACAAAATGAAATGTATGTAAACTAATTTGTAATGACATATTGCATTATAATGTTAAAAATGAACAAGTTATTGTACCTTATGCATCATGGAAGACTTCTCGATATATCACATTTGATGTATAGACACATTCACGATTAAACTGTTTGACGGGTTTCACTAATACCTTGGTGTTATCACGTGATATTCCTCTCGACAACGCAACATAAAGTTGTCCATGCGAAAATACAGAGTCCGGTAGATAAACACCAACATTTGAAATTGTCTGTGCCTGGGCTTTATTTATTGACATAGCAAAACTAAGCCGAATAAGAAATTGTTTTCGCTTGATTTTGATGGAAACATGTCACTTTCTGACGGGCACAAAGGAATTATGTGTACGAATACTCGTTTGACGTAGTGCTGACCAACAGCTATTTCTGCATCGATGACGTTCAGCTGAAAACTTCTACATATAAATCTAGTTCCATTACACAATCCATTAGATGGATCGAGATTACGCAATAATATCAACGGGCATCCAACTTTTAACCGAAAGCAATGAGGGGGTAGACCACTAACATTTAATGAGTTTAGAAATTCACTGGGATAGTAATTATTCATATCATCTTATGTCTTGTCGAAACTGTAGTAGATGTTTTCCTCGCCGTGAAATCTACCAATCAGCTGATCATTAATCTTGTCAACGTTATCATTTTTAGTTGATAAGATCGCTCAAGAAATTATGTAATCTGTTGAACTTTCGTTCATTTAAAGATATGGAGAAACTATATTAATCAAAGCCTCGATCGATTTAGCTTTATCAGTGTAAGGAATAACCATGTCATCAGGTATGCGGATAAAGTTTTCATCTAAAACCTCTTCGACATTGTCACTAACTCGTAACAAAAAATCTGAATATCATGCATCGGTCAACGCCCTCATATTTATGGTTAAACACATTTTTTTTTATCAAAAGCCAAAACGGTGACATTCGTAAGCTAGAGTCTACACTTTGTGCTTGTGTGTCACGTCTAACGACTGACAACACTTGTCTAAAATCACCTCCCAAAACCATTATCTTACCGGACATACTCCACTCGAATAACCTTCAACTTCAACCACTCATGAGGTGAATAAAGAGTTGAAAATACATCATGACAATAGGGATTTCATTTTTATATCACAATTAAATTGAAAATTTGATAAAATATGTAAGTTTATATATAACATTAAAGTTTAATATTTTACAATGAGAATGATTAAATAGATCAGATGTGTATGTTTTTAACACGACTAATGGAATTCATCTGATGGAATTACAACATCATACATATGGTCATACATCTTAAATAAGGGTTACTTTATAATTTAAACCTACCAAATTTTATGATGTAGAATTACAAATGGTTATACATTTTAGATAAGGGTTACTGTAAAAATTATACATGTAAGCTCCATCATATTTTAACCCCCTATGTGATTGGTAAAAATTTTATGGTCATACAAACTTAGTTTTTAACCCTACCAAATTTTACAGTTAAATTATTAAGTCACCTTAGATATCTTTATTAAAGTTAAATACGACTAATTTACTGCTTTTTTTTTTGTTGGTTTATGTATATATATTTTTAGTTACAACATCATTGTTAAATTTTTTGGGCCAATTTAATAGTCAAAATACTACCAATGTAATTTGGGTTATGATAGAATTAAAGTACCAAGCCCAAATATCAGTAGTACTTTGTAATAAGTATAAAATATCTATCAAAATTAGAATGAATAAATATAAATATATACAACGTTGCTTATATATGTGACATACAATTCTAAATGTTGATTTTTGTACCCAACTAATAGTGTTGGACCGGTTTTGATTCTAAATGGAAAAAACAGACGATTATAATCAAGAAATAAATATATAAATAATTTTTATAGTTAATTTTTGAACCCAACTAATAGTGTTGGACCGGTTTTGATTTGCGTTAGACAGACCATTAGACTGCTCTTTGTTAAATGTATATGGAAGAATTTCATGTATATATTTATATAACTTCATGACGTCAATAATTTATAAACATTAACATTATTTAATTATTCTAACGTCTTCTTAAAAGTTTTGTTCATATATGGGAAAAACAGGCGACTATATCAAAAAATAAATAAATGACTTTTATAAATAATTTTCGGACCCTATTTATAGTGCTGGGCCGGTTTTAGTTTGGGTTTGACCATTATTTGACAGTGATGAAACTACCTTTGGCTCTTGAAAATATACATATTAGTTGGGTAATTGACAATTAAATCCTTTTAAATCTAGTTTATTGATTTATTTTTTAATTATTTATTGTATTCAAATAAACTTTTAACTTTGTACATGTGATTATTAATCAATGAATTTTTATTTTTTAAGTAATAAATCAAAATCTTATTATTTTGTGCAAAGTGTAAAACTCACGAATCTGGAAAACAAATAAATTTTATAGGAAACCAGATCACTACACAACATTCTCATTCTCATACTCAACTCATCAACTCAACTCAACTCAACTCTACTCATCTACACTCACCGTCGATCAAATTCGCCTTCAAACCTCACCTTACTGTCGCCGGAAGCATTCACATCCTCGGCTGATCACTCATACCACGGATGTCGGCGGCGAAGCCTCCACAAGCGCAATCACCGATGTCCTTCGCCGGAATCTCAACAAAACAAGGATTACTCCTAATTCTGTCAGTCCTAACCCTAATTACATTCTACATCTCATTCACTTCATTAGGTCCTATAATCCAATGCGGTTACACATACCCTCCACCTACAACAACCCTAACTTCATTAAAGGTACTCTCAATATTGTAATTTCTATTATGTTCAGATCTTTGTATTACACGTGATAGTTTATTAATTATTGACTGAAACTGTGAATAAATGAACAGGATGATGTGGATAAGTTTACAGATGTGTATCATACACCTGAGGTATTTAAGTTGAATTATGCTGAAATGGAGAAGAGATTTAAGGTGTATATATATCCAGATGGCGATCCGAAAACGTTTTATCAAACACCGAGGAAGTTGACTGGGAAGTATGCTAGTGAAGGGTACTTTTTTCAGAATATTAGAGAGAGTAGGTTTAGGACTGAAGATCCAGATCAAGCTCATTTGTTTTTCATACCCATTTCTTGTCATAAGATGAGAGGCAAGGTATGCTCTCTTATTGTCGTATATCTGCTATTGGAGTTGATATCATAGCTTTGTTATAGCCTTATAGGTAATATATGAAGATTATTATTTAATAAACTGCATTGCTTAAGTTATATCTTTCTTCGGTATAAATATAGAAATCCATATGAGATTGTAGTTATGCATGTTTTTAGCTTGATTCTAGATGTTGTGATACAAAAATCATATTTCCAGTGCCCTGTAGCTTTTATTCTACTTCTAGTTACCGTTTTGGAATGATGTGCAGGGAACGTCATATGATAACATGACTATAATTGTACAAAATTATGTGGATGGTTTAATATCAAAGTATCCGTACTGGAACAGAACTTTGGGTGCTGATCATTTTTTTGTCACTTGTCATGATGTTGGTGTAAGAGCAACTGAGGGGCTTCCACTACTCGTTAAGAATTCAATACGAGCTGTATGTTCCCCAAGTTATGATGTTGGATTTATTCCCCACAAAGATATTGCTCTTCCTCAAGTACTGCAGCCCTTTGCTCTGCCACGTGGTGGTGGTGATGATATTGAAAACAGGTTTGATGCTGATATTAACTTATGTATTCTCATTATTTGTTTTTTTATTTAAAAGATGAATAGTTTCTGCTTGATGTATGGAAAGTAAATGCTAATGCTGGTTTTAAATAAAGCCTTGTTATCATGTGCATTACTTAAACTAACATATACACAATACAGGACAACACTTGGTTTCTGGGCTGGTCATCGGAACTCCAGAATTAGAGTGATTCTGGCACGTACGTGGGAAAATGACACAGAACTTGACATTTCAAACAACAGAATAAATAGAGCTACTGGGCATCTAGTTTATCAGAAGAGATTTTATCGAACAAAATTCTGCATTTGCCCTGGTGGTTCACAAGTAAACAGTGCCCGTATTGCAGACTCGATCCATTATGGGTGTATTCCAGGTAGGTACTTGCATTTCTTTAAAGTAACAAGTACAAACCGTTTGTTACTCCATTTGTTATTACCCGAATTGGTGCTTATCGATCCACTTTGTAAATTTTGGTTGGGTTGATCATCCATGCCAAAGCAATTGTCACAATTTTGACACCCCTGACCCCATGCCCCCCTTAGGTTTGTTTGCGGATCAGTAGAACAGACGTATTCGATTGTTACTTTTAGATCATTAGCACAAGAGTCTTGGTTCAGATGACATGTAGACTTCTAAGGATGACAAACCTTTATATACTCTCCTTGAGCATCGAATACAAAAGGTTGCTTCATATAAATTTCCTCTACCAAATCTCCATGTAAGAGGGAAATTTTGATATCCAACTGACTGATGGTTAATAAGGATTTATGAGTATCAACCATAGGTATGAATAAATGACCTGAAGTCAACTTAGCCATAAGAGAAAAGATATCAGTAACAATCCTCGCGATAAGTCTGAACATAGCCTTGAGCAACAAACTGAACTGTAAGCCAAGATCCGTAGGATTATAGAAAGAAAACACCCATTTACATAATATAGGCTTTTACCTTCAGGAACCTTACTAGATGTGAAGCACCATTATCAACTCTAACTCTTCATCTTTATGTATACTGCTAGGACAGGACAAAATGTCATGAATTATTTAGTGAAAATGATATAACAAAAGAACTTGAAGAAGGTGATCAAGTATCAATATCAACTAAAATATGAGATAGGATAAGTGTATTGGTGTTTACCTTTATGAAGAGCAATAGGTAGATGCCACGATCTGGTTGATGTCACGGTGAAGCAGATACTGTAAGTTTTGGTGGACATAATAAGAGTGGAACTAGTGTTGGTGAATCACATATTCCTTCTTATGGGTTTTATATGTTTTCCTGGAATGCCTGTACTTCAGATTTTTTAATTATCTGGCTTTTCTAGTTTGTCTAATTGGTAAGAGGTGGTTTTTTGCAGTAATTCTGTCCAATTACTATGATTTGCCATTCAATGATATTCTTGATTGGGGGAAATTTTCGGTCATTCTCAAGGAGAAAGACGTCTATGATTTAAAGCAAATCCTCAAGGACATCTCAAATGAACAATTTGTCACTCTCCACAACAATTTAGTAAAGGTCGGAATACCTTCTTTTTTATGTCATATATTTAGTGTAGTTTTGCACAAAAACAGAAGGTAAGAGATGACTAAACAAAGTCCGTTCTCCCTGCAGGTTCAGAAGCACTTTCAATGGAACTCACCTCCCATCCCGTATGATGCTTTCCATATGGTCATATATGATTTGTGGTTGCGCCATTCTGTCATCAAATACTGAACTACAAGTTGGTAAGTCATAGAGGCTCCAAATGTTGTTTTGAAGTACTGTACACATTTTTTCATTTTTTAACTAGTCATTTGTAGTAATAGCACATCTTACAAGCATAGTTCAATTATATTTCCATCCTTTGTAAATCAAGCTTTGGTTTGTCAATTGTTGTACTTG
This sequence comes from Logfia minima, assembly GCA_963921325.1. NCBI lineage: Eukaryota > Viridiplantae > Streptophyta > Magnoliopsida > Asterales > Asteraceae > Logfia > Logfia minima. The sequence goes on along the minus strand of OY992770.1, from coordinate 11,308,330 downwards.
ATCATGATATGGCATTTATTTTGTACTCCGTATTTGATATATCCTCCTGTGCACTCAACACTTATACCGGCATATGGGTTTTGTTTTGTGGTCATGGTGCAGGGAAAATAAATTGTTGTTGGTCCTTAAATATTGTAAAGCAAACATTTAGAGGGTGTTTGGTTGCTAGTTAAGGAAATTAAGTAATCAGTTTGATTATCAATTAAAGTGTTTGGTTTCAAAAATATCGAACCCACTGATTTAGACATACTCGAATTCACTAATTTGGTGGGTTTAGATATGTATTCACATCAACATCCAGAACTCAAGTAAGATAAAAATGCTGTTAAAGTCTCGAGCCGCGTAAAGGACCCAATGGTCAGTAGCAATCTCTTGTGCTATACACGTTTTATCAATGTTTTTAAGCACCCTGTACTTATAATTTATAGAGTAAATTATATAAATACAAACACTCATTTCCATGTTAAAAGCTTTTAAGTTTTACCCACAGGAACCTTAGTACCTTACTAGATGTGAAAGTACCAAACGAGCATACTCCCCCTAACTGTCAGTGACTGCAGATGAAGCTAGAAAGAAAAGAAAAGATTTAAAAATGAAATGATATTATAAGAAATATGTCAAAGACTTTATGATAGTACAAAAGGGCATATCTGATTGGCCGAGGGTCTAACTTTGTATTTACAAAAGTTGAGGTCTTTGTGACGATTGCAAACATAATGCATGTAGACTTCCATAAGTAGTTATTCCTGTTTATGGGTGTTATATGTTTTCTAGGAATGCCTGTACTTCAGAGTTCAAATTGTCTGGCTTTTCTAGTTTGTCTAATTAGTATGACATCATTTTTGCAGTAATTCTACCTAACTAGCGTGATCTGCCATTCAACGATATCGTTAAATGTAAGTTTGGTGACCCTTTTTGCGAATAAACGTTAGGTAAGAAATAGCAAAAGAAGTTTTTTACCCTACGGATTCAAAAGCACTTTCAATATAATGGAACGTACCTCCCTCACTCGGATGATGCTTTCCATATGGTTATGTATGACTCAGGCCGCCTGTGAAAATTTGGCGTACGAAAAAAAGGCCCTTCAAACACTAAATCTTAAATAATAAATATTACTTAATAAAAAGTTCATCAGTACTACAAAATTCTTATAAGCATACAAAAAACAGATGTAACCAAGTTTTGTAAAATACTCAAATGCATCCAATCCAAATTTACTATAAAGTATAAATAATTATAATTATTTTGTTGACTGGACTAATATACATGCATATATAATATATTGGACTTGCAAAAAGTTGGCCCTGACAAAAAATGGGCCATGTGAAAATGGCCAACATTGAAGTTGAACGCTGCTTGGGCCTGGCATGGTATGACCTGTGGCTGCGCCATTGTGTCGTCAAATACTGAACCATAAGTTAGTAAATCATACAGGCTCCAAAATGCTGTTTTTGAATTACTGAACACATTTTTTTCATTTCTTTTTACTGGTCATATGTGGTTAGAGGTGGGCAAAACCGGTTTGGGCCCAAACCGAAACCGGTTTTCAAACCGAACCGGTTTGGGTCAACGCCGGTCAAAACCGGTTTGACAAAAACCGGATCGGATTGATACCGGTTTCAATCCTAAAAAACCCAAACCGCCCAAACCGGTTTAGGAATCGGTTTCAAACCGGATCGAGATCGGTTTCCCAAAAACCGGTTTGGGAGAAACCGGTTTGGCCCAAACTTGCAGGCTATCCGCCGGATAGGTCAAGGCTATCCGGCGGATAGGCCTTTTCTGTTGAAAAAAAAAACCCTTCCACTGGGCTATCCGCCGGATAGGTAAGGGTATCCGCCGGATAGCGGCACCCTGGTACGTATTAACAGCCCAAAACCCCCATTTTCTTAAAAAAAAAAAACACACACACCTCTTTTTTTCTCTCTAGTCGACTTCAATCTTGTTTTTGGCGATTTTTCCCCTGATTCCATCCACATTTGCTTGGGTTTTTCATCTTCAAATCATAGGTATGATTACTACTACGATACGTTTAATAGATTTCTTGATTTTGAAACTTTTATTGATGATGAATTGTGATGAATTAGGCTTTTAATCATTAGGGTTATGTTGTATTATGTTTGTAATAGTTAATTGATACTTGATTATCAAGTTTCACGGTTTAATTTGTTGTAATTAGGGTTTATAACCGTTTTGTGATAATTAGGGTTTATAACACAATTTGGGGGTTTTGTTCAAAACTTGTTTGTGATGGTTAATTTGAGTTGTAGTTGTATATAATTGGTTGAATTGCTTGATTTTGAAATTACACGGTTGAATTTGTTGTAATTACATTGTTTAATTATATATATAATGTTTAATTGGATTTGTAATTGTATAATTGGTTTATGGTAATTGGTAATTGTATATATGAGAACGTATGGATTTGTAATTGTATAAATTGGTTTATGGTAATTGAATTGTAATTGTATAATTGTATAATTGTATAATTGAATTGAACGTATGGATCTTAATATGTGCTATTGGTAATTTGAATGTATAGATACGTGCTCGGTTTGTATTTTTGTTTTAATGAGTTTAGGTTTGATAAATGTTATATTTTTGCAGACATGGCGCCAAAAAATTCACGAAAACGTGGGGAACCATCTACAAGCCACAATGAGGAGGCAACGGAAGTGTATGACCTTCCGGTGCCAGCAATAATAAGGAATCACCAATTTTTAAAGTTTAATAACCGGCATTATAGTTCAAGAGAAAAAGCTGAGTTTAAGTCGATGTTGGACATCAACATCAACAAAACAATTCAATGTGCTGATGTTGTGGATTGGGCTGTTCTTGATCAAATAAGTGCAAGACAGTCTAATACTACCGGTTCCGAAGAAATTAGAAACATTTTGCGGATGGAGTATCGGTTAGCTGATGGTAGGTTATGTTTTACCTCGAGAGCTTGGTCGAGGTTATTTAGTATTCGGGAGTATATATATCGGGAGGCAACTCTCGAGTTTTTCAGCACTTACTTGTTTGATGATATCAATACGGATGTCGAGGCACGTACCATTCGGTTCCAATTGTGTGGGGTGCCTCGAGAGATGAGTGTGTCCGAATTTGGTTTGGCTTTAGGTTTGTATACTCCGGAGGAGGTACGTATGGATTATTATATAGATCACTTGTTTAATGGGATTCGGCAACCACAAGATTGTGATCTACCGGCTCTTTGGAATCAGATTTCGTCGTATCCGTGGACATCTAAGCCTAAGTCTTCTACACAGCTTTATGATCCAGTGATGAGAGTTATTCACCGGATGATTTCTACATCTCTCACCTGTCGGAAAGAAAGCCCAGAGAAAGTCACCCAAACAGATTTGTATTATCTTGGGTGTATCGTGAATAGAGGGTTGGTGAATGTTCCGGGTTGTCTTGCCCGGTCTTTGTGGAATATGGCTCGCGCGTCACGCCGAACTAGTAGCATCACTGGCGGGCAGTATGTGACCCGTTTGGCCCGCTACTTTGGTAACCAAACAGGATTGGCAACGTGCATGATTGTGCAACTAGAAATGCGGTTATTGGGTGTGAATTGGTTTAGGCATTGTCGGTTGGTAGATGGAACTATAAACCTACAATGGGCTCCGTGGGTATATAATCATGATCAAGAGAAACAAGATGATGATGATCAAGAGGAGGAGGAGGCACCTGCCCAACATGCCGGCCCTGCCCAACAGGCCGGCCCGGCACCATCTTTATCTCTTGACCAACGTTTTGATTATTTTGAGAATAAATTCGATAATTTTCAAAGTACTGTTGAAAACCAGTTTAATTGGCAACGAGACATGATGGAATCGCTTTTCGGGCATATGGGTATTGATTACTCGGCTACTAATGCTCGTTATGGATATGGACCAGGATCATCTTCTCAACATCCGGACGAACGGCAGTGATTAACTTATTTTTATTATTGTTTGTTTTTGGTAGTTTGTTGACTTTGGTTGACTCTCATTGACTTTGGTTGACTATGTTGACTTTGGTTGACTCTCATTGACTCTCATTGACTTTGGTTGACTATGTTGACTTTGGTTGACTATTTTTATTATTTTTTTCATTTCTTTTTACTGGTCATATGTGATGTGGTAACACAAGCGGGTCCATGTCTATTTCTATTTCTAATCTTCTGTAAAGTAAGCTTTCGTTTGTCAATATTTTGGTACTTTACATGAGATGGTATTTCGTTTATTATTGTTTTTTTTTATGTATTGCACTCTTATAAACTGTAGATGCATGGTTTAATGGTGTGGTAGTATACAATATAAACAATTAAGCAAAAAATACTACATAAACATCGGTATTTTTAATAGTACGACGTGGTTTAGAATAAATGATGTGTTTTGTTTTGCATGTATGAAATAAAATTAAGAGGTATTTTTAATCAAATCACTCTGTGCTTTGTGGATTCATGTATTATTTGGTCAATTTGTAAGAGTTTTCAACATAAATAGATACAGTATATTGATAATTAATATATGAATACCCTTTACGTTATAGTATAACAAACCAACCACGTATAAAGTAACTATTGTTGCAATATTGGGAAGCAGAATAGTGAAGAAATTTGAAGTTATAAGGCACATTCTTTAAACATTGGGACTTAAACTTGTAACGCATTCGCAATTTAGCTTACGTAAACTTGACCGCAAATACATTTAACTTGTAACGCATTCGCAGTTAATTTTGTAACAAAATTATTGCAACTTGTACAAAATTGTTACAAACAAAATATATAAATAAATAAACTCATCTTTAACAACGCTAAATGGGCCTATTTGGCTCAAACACAATCTAATATGACAAAGGCCCAACCTTTATTAGACCATTTACGCACCTACATATTCAATTTTATACTTGTTGAATTATTAATCTTGAGTACAAAATACAATTATATAAATACTTACGTCCGTATCTGAGTTTTTGAAAGTGCTGGACCAAAAAAAATTAATCACTAAAATGAGGCTACGTAATAAAAAGCTAAATTATAATATATGAGTAATACTCTATAAGTTAACTCATTCTATTTATAGTACAATTAGTCTTGACAGTTAACTACTTCGTTCATTCTCAAAAACGACCTTATAAATGCTTATATAAGGGATCTCTCTTTTTTTTTTCCTTTTTTATTGAGTTTTTGACATACTTGTCTTAATTAATTTACATAACTCGTACAAAAAAGGAAAAATCCGTTGTATAAAGAAGAAAATTTAGGTTTTTCAGTTAGAGCATACTATACCTATTGCTTCATTTTTAATTTATAAGAAGAATACCCAAATATACCTAAAATATTCATCTACTATAACACATTTAATATTATTAATACGGAAAACATGACTTACAATTTAAACAAAAAAAAGAAAAAAAGAACTGTACAAAATTACTATACGACCTACTACATATATTAAATTTCATATTTTAATTCCATCGCCCATTTTATATATTTTAACTTATATATATTAATTAAATAACTTTAAACTACTTTTATTTATGAACATTAATATCAATATTTCGCCTTTATAAGATTTTAAAGATTATCATATACATAGTTCTGGATACAAATGAAAAACAAAATTTAATTCAATAGCTTTTCTATGTACACAGGTTTAAATATATATTTATTTTTTATTTAATCATACTTGTTTTTTGCTGAATCACAGTTTTAAATATATATTTCTCCCTTTCTCCCTCAAACTTTTCTTCTTTTTAGATCTTGCTACTATATAGACATGTGATTTAACAGACAATAAATATGATTTCAAAAAATGCATTATGTGATTCAATAGACACTCATTTATGATTCAAAAAGTTGTTATTAATAAACACTTTTCCTAAATCAATATAGTTAATTTGTTGAATCAAATGGTTAAATAAACTATTTTCTCTTTTTTTCACCAATTTTTATTTATCTATTGAACTCACTCCTATATATATAGGGTTTGATCAAATACAATAATTTTTATTGTAATATAAATAAATAATATTTTTAATCAAAGGGTAAATTAGCAATTCTTCTTACATAATTATAATTATTTAATTAAAACCGAAACTCCTCAATTGTTTAATTAAAATTATAACCACTTAATTATAAAAAGCTTATAACATTAGTATTATAAAAAAGGAATTATGAACACCCCCTTGCATGAGGTAATGAAAATGGCGTGAGGTGTTACTCCCCATTAACTGACTAAAGGGCATTCAATCAAGAATACAACAAGTAAGGTAATGCACGTCTAGCTTCAAAGTTCAAACCGCAAGTATTTTTAATAAATGTTTGTCATATATACCACAGGTAAGGAGGTGTTAGAAGGAGTTTTCTATATTAGATGGTGGACTGTATGGAATTTTTGAAATAAGATGATCTTCGGAGTGAAGCCTCCTCTTTAGGCGACGCTTTTTGATGAAGTAGTGGTTCGATCCTTTTCTTGGTGTAGGTATAGATGTAAGCCAAATGATACCTGGTCTGATTGGATGATAAATCCGACTATGGCTATTTTGTAATGTCTCGTTGTTTCTAGCGTCTTACTAATTTTTTATATTTTTCTTAATAAAATAACTGTTAAAAAAAATATATACCACCGGTTCAATCTTCTTCCAAAAACATTCATATTTACTGCAACTTCAAAAAAGAACTTGCTTTGACAAATTGTAAATTAACTCCCCTCACTCTCACTCTGAACAGTCAACAGAGTCTCTCTCTCACTAAGTTGGCCCCCAACCTTAGAAATTTGGGTTACCAAATCCAGTTAGGAATTGGACAGTGATGTAATGAAAATTAACTAACTTATTATGGAGTGCATGATCTTGTTAAAAGGTTGCACTAACTCTTTGTCCATTATAAAAACTATATGGTCTCCCACATGACCCAATTAACAATAGCATTTTACAATTGGCTCCATCAACTATGTATGAGTTCCAACTATAGTCCATTAGCTATCTATAACTTTCAGTTAGTACCCTTTATAAAAATTTGTTTGGTATTTCTCTCTTTGAAGTCAAACTATTAAAGGTTAATGATGGTTTTAATCGTCAAGTTCAACTTTTAAGCGTTTTAATTATTCAAAATTTTCTTATGATTTAATCATTTAAACTTGTGTCAAGATAAATTTAAAATGACAAAATTATTATAAAAGTTAAATTTTTATGGAATAAACTATCAAATTTTTTAAGTACAAAGAATAGATAATCTCTAAAAGAGTTCAACCACCACCAAAAAATATTGAAAGATTAAATCACGAAGAAAAAAAATTTAAATAGTTAAAACATTAAAAAATTGATGTTTAAACATTATTAACATAAAAAAAACTTAAATAGTTTAAACATTAAAAATTTAAACGATTATTAACTCAACTATTAAAGCTTGGTTTTTTCATTGTAATAATGCAATTAATAAATGTGGTTTGGGATGTGTGTGAATTTGGCTATTACATTATATATAGTAGTAATTAATATTATTTGGTGATCGATACAGAAAATGAAGGCTAAATTAATAAAGCGGAAAAAAATAAACTGATATGTAAGACTTTGAATATGATAAAATCATGAAGTACTTCTTGAAAATAAAACGTATGAGCACCTAGTTCCGATTCCATACTCAAAAATAAGATTACACACTGAGACAAAAGGACCATTTTTTAAAAACAATGCTTCAAAATGGGGTCAAATTGGAAACATTGGAAATGCAAGGACTACATCAGAAAATGAACATGGTTTTAGGGCTATTATTTGCAATTCATAGTCCATTGACTCCAAAAAGAAAAGAAAGGGATTCTGTTAAACTTACTTCTCCAACTGAAGTGACATGACCAAAATTGGTGGTGTGGTTGGTGGTGGATATTTAGTTTTATTTATTTAATTAAATGTTACTTTATTTATATTGCATCAAGAAAATTGGTTAAGCATGTTGACGGGTAGCAAGTTTAGTTCACCCACTTGTGTTACTACGTTTTCATACACATGACTTTTTTTCGTTCGATAGAAAATTATGACATTAGAGTTATTATCTGAATATTAAAATAATATGGTAATGGACTTTAATCTTTGATATTATAATCGACCGAAGACTCTGAGAGCGAGAAGGGACGTAAACCTCTAGCCATGCCAAAGATAAACCACATACATATAATACATACGCGTACATGCATATACAAGAGTTATGCACAAGCAAATACTCTGTTTTTCTAACAAAAAGTATCGATACATTGAGGTTCATTAACACATCAACTTAAACGCATCTCTAATCTATTTAATTATTGACATACGATTTAACACTTTTCGTACGGCTCGCTGGCCAAAACAATTGAAGGGATTTGATATATGTCATCGCTATCGATGAAATATTGCTTTTTAAACATGTAAGATAAACTATAAGTCAATTGAATAAGCATCATCTTTGACCGTCAAACAAATTAAAAGGAAAATAGGAAAATCTTTTGACTAACGAAAGCAAATGCCAAATAGGACAATATTAGGAGTTAAACCCAAAATCATTTTCAGCTTTGCAAGATTGAGATCCTAAAATAGAATCGAAACTGTAACATCATACTAAATGACTCGATACATTTTGTACGTTTGATATTTTTATATTGGATGTTAAGTACACAATATATTAACGACACTTTTGATGTTTAAATTTAATTAATCATATATAAAATAACATTAAGTGATCAGTAATATAAATTTTTATTCGCAAGACAGTAGTTTTCTTTATAACCGAATGGGCTTCCATTATTTAATTGGTTAATAATACTTAATACTAATATTTAACTATTTTAAAATTTCAACCAGTTCTTCTTCGTTACCTGTGTTTCATGGCTACTCTGTTTTCTTATATCATTCTCGTTGTAAATTACACCGTAGTTGAAAGGTAACTGACTGGTCTACTTGAATGAGCTCCATATCAAGCATTTAGTGAGAAAAACAGCCGACATAAATAGTAACATTATCAAAGGGCCTTTGGCTTTTTACCGGTTAGGAACCTTTTAATCTGGTGGTTGAGGGTTCAAAACTCCTGATAGACAATATATATATATATATATATAAATTAATTGTAGTTGTATATAAAATATGTGAGATGTGAGAAAGGTATAGGATGGCATTTCTGAAAAGTAAAATAAAAATAAAAAACTTAAATAGTAACACTCTTTAAAACAGTAAAAAGCCATACATCAACTTGATCACTACCATGGTTACTATAATAGTACGATGATTATCCGATTTATATAATGGCGGATCTAGAATTTTCGATCACTAGTAGCACAAATATAATAATTAAAAAAAATTATAATACTCGGTCCAACTTACCGGTGACACTTAATGAATTCAATGGTATCACTAATAGAAAGCCCTAAAAGAATTACATTATTCGACTCGAATTATTAGTGTCATGTGTCATCGGTATTTATCAAGTGGATCCGCCCTTAAATTTGCATTTAAATTAAATGAATTGATCCAGAAAGACGAAATCTCGAGCCCCATCATATCATTAGTAAGACGGGAAAGAAAGGATGCTAAATATGAATCGAAATACTTAAAATGCCCTCCATCAGTCGTTGTTCGTTGATATCGTTTTTGCCGCGACTCAACTAAAGCGGATGTTGCGCCAACGATCACGCACATGTAGCGAAAATAGAATCAATAACCATAGCATATAGATATTTGTTTTGGGGGATTTTCATATAATTTCTAGAATACAAATTTAGAATGCCTAAGGTATAATAATAATTTTAATATAAGTTTAAAGAATATGATATTTTAATAGTTTAGAAATGGTAAATATGAAATATTCTTAAAAATAAACATTCATATGGGTTATTAAAATGTTTTCTCAAATCCCAAGTCAAAACGAGTGCTTTTTTATTTATTTTTTAAAAACAAATATTTATATTTATGTCTATGATCATATGAACAATGCGCTAAAATTTCGTTACACTGCAATGAACTTATATGTTGCATGAATTCCCTGCATTTATCGAGAATTTCTTTATTTTGTAATAAGGAATTCAAATAAGTGTAATACTTTAATCACATTTCATATTGACCGTGTACATGAGATATTTGTGATCTATAAGTAAATCTTGTATTTATTATACACATATTTAATGCTATAAATATAAAAATGTACAATTATGGGTGCTTAAGCGAGAGTACTACTGCCATATCAAGATTAGTGACCTTCTAAAACGTTTTGTGTGCTCGTCAATAATAAATTATAAATTACGTACAAAACCAACAATATTATAGCCATTGTAAGACTAAATGTTGCAATAAGGGTATAACATTTGAATCAAATACTTCAAATTTGAAGGTAGGAAACTATTTTGATATGATAATATTAGTTGTATAGCTCTAGAAAACCCATTATATGGATCAATTGATGACTACGATATATTGTTCTTTTTCATTTCCGTTGTATCATCAGTGACCGTGAGTCGTGATAGTATCATGATCACATGTTTCTGTAGAAGTTTAAAGATATAAGGTGGTGTAATATTATCTTCGATAAATGTCTAGATCGATCAGCTCGACTTCCTCAACAGATCGGTTGAGTCGCTTCCTTCCCCTCACTATCTCACCTTGCAAGGACTTACCGGACTATTATTTTTTTTAAAAGGGTACAAAATTACGTAATTTTTAGGATATAAGTGTTGAAATTAAGAAACACTCTGTTAAAAACTTACTATTAAAATAGAAGATACAAAAATTATAATATACTCGTATAAAATATTAAAAAATAAAAATGTAAATTAATTAAAAAATAAAAAGAAATAAAGTTACTCCAAATAAACATCGTATTTGGTGAAATTGGCGCCGAGAAAAAGTTGACACAAAACCCTTTATATTGGAGAAGGTGTATAAATATCAATACACACTCGCACATATACCCACATTCATTTAACATGAACCCTACAATTCAACTCCCAATGAACGGTAAATCAATCACCTCTTTTAATTTCAATTTTTCATTTGTTTTCCTACAAATTTCAAATATTTTCTCATAAAAGTTTTTGTAATTGCAGAAGAAGAGGACCTAAAAAACCACAAAACTATAGAGATAGAAGATGGTGACGACGACGAGGACCAATCATCGCCACGTGGCGTATTGGAAATCCTTACATCCGGTTCCGATACTGATAGCCATAGCATCAGCTTGAGCAGCCGTGGTTCATCTTTCAATGAAATATCTCCGGCGAATGACGAAGAATCAGAATCTGCAACCGATTGTGGTGGCGGACCAGAGATTATTAGCTCGTCTTCGGTGGCGCAGGCGTTACGGTGGAGGAATTTGGTTTATAGTTTGAAATGGAAATCGTTTAAAAGGTTTTCGACGGTGCCATTGGTGGCAGGATACGAGCTTTCAAGAAAGAGCTTGTTGAAGAGATTAGGGCGGCATCATAATGAAGAGACGGTTGATTGCGGTGGCGATTGGGCGGTTCCGAAACCATCGTGGCGGAATTTTACGTTGGATGAACTTGCAGTTGCCACGGATGACTTTAACCCTGGTAATAATAATATTCTTTTCATATTCTTCGTGTTTATTTTCCTTTCATTTTTTTTTATTTTTTTTTTGTTAGTATTGGTAATTGGTAATTATAGAGTTTTGGAAGTTGTAGAGCGCCTAATTTTTTACATATTTTAATTTAGGAAGCAACTGATTTCGTTATTTGTTTTCTTGTTTAATGTTTATGTTTATTATGTTTATGTTTATTAATGTTTAATTATATTATATGCAACTGATTTCGGTAGGCTTTGAGACTACAATTTTGGGAGGTAAGATAAGTCAAAGAATGGGATTTATTAAAGTTGACCAAAGAGTTGTCCAAATCCATGTGGGGTCCATCACTTGGAATTATTTATTAGTGGTTTTTTTAATTTGGTGGGAGATTATTACACATTTTATTAATCCTGGTTACCTTTTCAGATTATTACTTTTTAAAAAGACAGATTTTGTTAATAATCAAGGGAAAATGGGAAATTGTGAAGTGTGAATCAAGGTAAGGTGATGAGCACCTAATTGGCAATTTGGCACATCTTTTTTCTACATTTTCTCTTACCTTTTTCATCTCACGAGTCACGAGGGATCCATGCTTGACCAAATATCCATCTTGAGAAACAAACTTCCAGTTTTAATGCTTATTAAAGAGTTAAAGATTGAGTAATGATATGAATCTTATAAATTAATTTAGACATATGTCTAATTCTTTAGGTTTACTGCTTTCTTCTATCACTAGTTCTCCTAAAATCATCACCTTTTTAATAAATAATTGTTTAAAACTTGCATTGAAGCAAATTAAATATAGTTAGAGTTGAAATAAGAGTACTGGTTTATCACATACTATCAATGTGTCAAAACTCGACAGTAAATTACTTGGTGATCAAGTGTTCAATATATATAATAAAAATCTTTAGATTCATTTGCTAGAAAGTAGGTCTAACAATAAGAACACACCAATAAGTTTGATCATTAGGTGACGTTCCAAGCGAAATATCATTATAAAAAGTAGTCATTTTTATGAGATGGTGTAATATCGAATATCATAATGGGCATGGCATTGTTGTGTCACATATGAACCATCATCCTGGCTGACATTTCCAGCAACATCTCAGACAAATGTTAAAATAGTTATCAAGCCATTACAACGATGTTGTTCATATAATATGGTGGTGTTTGGTATTGCCCCTTTTAGAATAATCAGATAAGTGGTTTCATACAAGTCATTCCAAAACTGGTTATTTCATTCCTTAAATAATCGGATAAGCTATTCCAATCACCTTCAAAATTGCTCATGTGCTATATTATTAAAACACAACAAGCAGATAAACAGTTTATATACGTAACTGAATCCCAAAAACCCCTGTAACATCAAACCTAATAGTTAATACCTAAAAATTTGGCTTACCTATAATGAGTCGGTAAGTGTAGTAGGATAGCTAGCTTGACTTAAAACATCGTAGTCAAATTTGCAAGTTGTTGACTTGAAGGTAGTCAGAGGAACCTTTCCTATTCAAGATATACTTCTTTACTTGCCTTTATTTAACCATAATAAACTACATTTGTTATTCAATGTATGTAACCATAATGACCACAGTAATGATACCGTTGTATTACATAAAAGCATAAAAATTGGCATATAATTTTTGAATTAACCCATTAATTGTTTTGCTGCAAATGATGGTGTAGATAATTTGGTGGGACGAGGGGGGCATGCGGAAGTGTACAAAGGATGCTTACCCGATGGCCAAGTTGTGGCTGTGAAGAGAATAACAAAGAAAGAGAAGAAAGACGAGGACAGAGTGGGTGATTTTTTGTCAGAACTCGGGATCATCGCTCATATTAACCATCCCAACGCAGCTAGGTTGATCGGCTTCAGCTCTGATACTGATTTGCATCTTGTCCTACAATTTGCACCTTATGGCAGCCTTGCAACTTTACTACATAGTACACTTTCCACATCTTTTTATAGTGTCTACGGAGTACTACATATGTGTCTTCCTTTATTCTGTCCCATGAAATAACAAGAACCTATTCGGTACAGATAGTGAAGAAATATTAGAATGGGGGCCAAGGTTTAAGGTTGCAATTGGCATAGCAGAAGGGTTGCAATATCTTCACTGTGAATGTCATAGGCGAATTATTCATCGGGACATCACAGCATCAAATATCTTGTTAATGGAAGACTATCAACCTCAGGTTAATTTAAAATTTTCTTAAATCACATATTATTTTTGATGCACCGTTTAGGCCTTACATGCTTCATTAAAAGTGTTCAATACTGGTCATGTTTCTGCAGATATCTGATTTTGGATTAGCAAAATGGCTCCCAGAGAAATGGGTCCACCATATTGTATCTCCCATTGAAGGGACATTCGGGTACATGGCACCAGAATATTTCATGCATGGAGTCGTTCATGAGAAGATTGACGTCTTCTCTTTTGGAGTTCTTTTGCTTGAGCTAATTACTGGTCGCCTTGCCGTTGATTCAAGTCGACAGAGTCTTGTAATTTGGGTATGTTGATTTGTTTATAAAGATTCAAACATATGATTAAAGAAAGACACTTATATTGGTGTGTGCTCTGTATAGGCAAAACCACTTCTTGAGCAAAGTAATATCAAAGAGCTCGTGGACCCTCGTTTACAGGACCATTATGACATCATTGAACTCAAGTGTGCAATGTCAGCAGCTTCAGCATGTATTCATCACTTGCCAAACTTGCGCCCAACCATGAAAACGGTAATTTTTTTCTTCATGAAATGATCCTAAAGACACATAAACTCACAACTTAACGGTTATAGATTTTGTGCAAGTATTCTGATTGTTGGCCATTTTGTATCTGTAATACAGGTTATCCAGATATTGAGGGGCGATAGCCCAACAGTGGAACCAAAACAGAAAATTGGCTCAGGGCGAGCAATGCTTGTAGACGCATGTGACTTGGACGATTACACGTCTACCAAGTACCTAAAAGACCTCAATCGACACATGCAACTCGTCATGGAGTGATGATTACAAGAAGCTTATTCTTGTTTGGTTTTGCACGTGATGTTTTTGGGTGGCGGTGTGTATGTATATTGTTAGGAGCGAGAGAAGGAGGTGGGCCTAGAAGAAACCCCTTTTATAGAAGTTTTAGGGCCAAGTCTTGTTATAGGATGTGGATTTAGATGAAGAATGAAGAAAAGTTGTAATTGTTACAGTATTTGTGAGTGCCCCTCCATGGGGTCTTCCAAATTCCTAAAAGAAAAAAGTCACTACATCTAAAAAGATTTTTCCAAGTATTACAGGTCCATTTAAATTATGAGTGCTGTCGATCCTAATTTTGTACTTATAAATTTGGTTTTGTACAATGTTCAGCTACAATACATGTTCCTTGCAATGTCTATGATCTATAGCTTCTTATCTCTTAGAAACTCACAATTACTCCAAAATCTGCAACCTTCTACCAATGACCCTCCATCTATCGTTTAATAAACAATTAAAACTGGAATTTGGTTGAATGTTACTAACGAAATCATGATCAAACAGCTATACAAATACAGGAACTTGTCATAAGACACTTAGGGCCGTGTGATCTTTTTGATACATTTGTTGTGATGGGTAAGAGATACTTCGTATATTGAGAAGGAAGTACAACCCTTATAGTGAATGCATTTTCGCTTTCAGGACTGCAGGTACTTTCAGTTTGAGCTATTTAGCAGTATAGGGATTGAAAAGATCTTTCAATAGTCAGATTCAGTTGAAATAAAAGATGAATATTTTGAAAAATTATTATAAGCACACGTTGATATTGCTACCAGTTGTGTTTGAGAAGTGATTATAGTTCAAAGATGTAAAAAATTAACGCTGATATTTAAGCACCGATATACCACATTTTTGCACTAAAAAGATCGGTTCACCCAAAAGATTAATCCCCGGTTTTTAAGACCTGTATAAGCTATCCCCCAAAAGCAAAATAAACAAAAAACCGCGAAAAACCATATTCTCCCTACTACCATACTAGTACTAAAACCACTAAGCTACACAAGTCAGCATATCGATTAAGGTCGACTTTAACAGACCAAAACATAAGAGCTAGCTAGTTTATGGTGCTAAGCTATTTAGAAACTGCTTTCGATCCATGTTAATACGACTGGTTAGGCCAAATGAAGAACTCAGCTGGAGGCGGCATTAAAGCCATCGAACTAGAAGTTTCAGGCGCACCGCCATTCCCTGACTGAAGATGGTGAAACAAGCTCTGATGATGGTACATTGACGTTGAGTTCGGATCATAAGGTAAAGCATAAACAGGTGGTGCAGCAGCAAAGTTGATATTGTTTCCGGTGTTGCCGCTGCTGTACTGTGGCGGCAGTTGGTGGTTACTGATCAGAGACGGTTTCTGCTCCACTTCGGAAGTGACTTTCACACGCTTTGCAGATCCACCAACAGGAAGGGAACTGCTGGATATCGCTTCCACATCATACCGATTCATCTCAAAGTTTGTCACTGCATTTACTCCTCTGAATTTAATTGCTGCAATGTCATAAGCCTCCGCAGCTTCCTCCTCGGTGGCTGCAATAACATCATTTCATTATATATTTACACTGAAATATAAGGCAGTGTTAGACATTTTCTTACTTCTTATTCTATAGGAGTGTAGGGTATGTGGTTACACTGTAAACTACTTGAGAGCGAAGAGGGTCTACTTGCAACTTTTTTTAAATGTCTGTTAATAGTTAGTTAAGAGCCTAATGAGTACAAATAAGTATGGGTTATCGGGTTTGCAGACCAACTTCTCTCATTTTGCTTGTAATCACTCATTAACAATCTAACAAGCATTTGCACTTGATTTCATGATTGTCCGATTGACTTGTTGATCAAACTGAATATCCTAATGAATAGCCAATAAGAAATGATGACTTACCGAAAGTTCCTAGGTAAAGATCCTTATTCCCAGCAACACGCCCAATCCTTGCTTGCCAACGACCTTGTTGATGATGCCTTGTTACACCTCGGTAGATCGATGCTCCCCGAGAAAAACCACTGCTTTTCCTGTGTAAAATGTCAAGAAACTTTTTAGAAAACGATGAAAGATTATGACTTTATCGCAGAACATTGCAAAGTTTTAATTTATATGAAACCTTCTTAGGGAAGCAATGAATTCTTGCTTGGTTGCATGTTTCATTTCTTCCAGTTCTTGGGCATAATTTGCAACCTGAAGCAAGATTAGAAGCAAATGCACGCATAAAATCTCCCGACTACTGTTCTATTATGCATACACGAACAAATCAGTGAAATGAAGCCAATAATTTACGGGAAAGTTTGTAGTGGCGGTAGGACCCCAGTACTTCAGAGCAGCCAAATCGTATGCTCGTGCCGCCTTGTCCTCCTTATCATAACCACCTGATATTACGCATTTAAACTCCGTTATAGTTGCGTGAAACATTGCCAGTTTATAAAATAAGCAACAGATGCAGGAACATACTGAAATATGAGACGAGTTTACTCACCTAAGTACACTGCAGATCAGAAAAATGTAAGTGGAGTAGTTTACAGCAATCAGCATCGGCCATGCAAAAAAAATCCAAGATAAGAACATCAACATTAGTTTAGATTACTGGTCTATGATATGTGAACCAAAGTACTTTCACATAAAGTAAATGTGAAAGACCACAAGCACTTATGACTCATACATTTCCACAGGTACACACATTTTTTTGACGATAATGTAATTGCTCCTTTCATATGTAATCTTATATATGGTGTACGGGGTCTATCGTAACATTTGATTTCACAAACAATTATAAAAGATACAAAGGATACTACGTAGATGAGTATGTTACTACATAGCAACAAGTTAACAAATCAGTCCCAAAGTTCATGAAACAGTTTTTTCAAAAATCAGGAAATTTTCATAATGATAATACTTGAATAACATGGATTTGGTCATTTCTAAAAATGTATAAAATTGTATGTAAATTTCATCAAATGTACACTGAAAAAGGGAGTCTTTTGAAAAAAAAATTTGAATACAGAATTGTTGGGGGTTTGACTTGGTCAAAGCAATGAGAAATGAGGAGGGTAAAAGAGGAAAGAAAAAGCAAAAGTGAAAAGTAAAGGCATGTATGTAGGAAAGCAGAGACAGCAGGCACACTATGCAGGATACAGGCTAGCTAGTGTGAATAGTTATGTAATTGTACTTCGAAATTCAAGGATAGATTTTGAGAGAGAAAGAAAATAGTGGGGGTGATGTGTAAAATCCAGTGGACAAAATGGTGCCATTTAGGGTATATATGGCACAGCCTATTTGGAATTAAAGAACCTCTGGTGAAGCATAAAAGCAGAAACAAAATAAAGTACTAGAAGAAAGTACAAGAAATGGTACAATTACAAACATCAATCAATCATCATCATCACCAAGAACAAACTTCTGATGGATTTGAAATCCATGGTCCTAATCTCATATCATAGTCAAAAACTAATGTACTACTACTGCTAGGTGAATCTTATTCTAAATGGTCAAATCTAATATAAACGTACAAGTTTTAATGCTGAGGAAACAAGCATCATATCATATATTGTTGGATTTCATCATTTTTCTACTTAATAAAACAAGGTTTTAACTCATAAGGTATTTCTTTATTAAACAGGATAAGAACACATGCACAAAAGAAAAAGGATCATCAACTACCTTTTTAAAAAAAAAAAAAGAATTGAACACATGCACAAAAACATGATCCCTTTTTAAAAACATGGTCAATTCAAGACAGTGTACAAGTCATATGGATATTGGATAGTATCGATATGAGCTAAAGAGGTTGAACTCATCATGCTTACAGTCATACCTACGTATCTACGATGAGAAGGTGCTTGGCATTACATGTTAGGAAAGATCGATCATACGATTATGACGGTTGCATAATAAAAATAACGATTATGCAATAGTAGATAACATCATTTTGCAAACACTATCCCAAACACTATTTACAAATAATGTCGAGCGAACTATTACTCTTCGAGAAACACAAATGGATATATTGTGCAACAAAATAACACATAAAGATAACTGGACAACCAGACAACTAGTTGATAATAGCATTCCAATAAGATCTTCATAATAGCCATATACGTTCATCCATTTCAAATAACTACAACGTTTTCTTCAATTATCTAGTGATTTACTAACTCGTACATGCTAAAAGTAATAGAGAACGTATGCCGATAAAAGAAAATCTGAATTTGCTATTTAACTACATTACATGAGCTTGAGGCTTAAAGTGGCTTTAGAATGAACTATTTTCATAACCATGTATCATATTGTAACCAACATAGCTGATATTGTTTTGATACCAAGTATTACATGTGTTTATATTTGCATTTATGAATGATGATTATGTAAAATTAAAGGATAACTAAATGAAAGTACCTTGACGTCCTTTCCTTGCTTGACCCTCTCTTCTACAGCTATTATCCCAAAGATGCGCTTCATATCTACCAGTCCACCTATGTCTGCAACATACACACACGTACATCAATCAATCTACTATTCCTTACGGTACAACCCTTTATGCATAATGTACAAACCACTCTTAACCCAAAACAAAATTATCAAACACCTTTGCATTAAAAAATTGAGCTACCTTGTAACACCTCTATAGATTGATGTCCTTTGACCAAAAGTATCACCAATCTTCTTACAATTGTTGTTATTTTTCTGACCACCGGAATCCACCGCCACAATCGCCTTCTCGCCGGAGCTAGCGACACCGCCTGCGGTAGCGCAACCGCCAGTGATACCTAGTGATAAAGCATTCATTGGACACTGTACATAAGCCAACTCGTTACCCGACTCAATAGACTGCCCGGCGAACTCAGTCATATGCGTCGCTGAGTCATCCACTTCCGACCCCGAGTTCGCCGAGAACGTCTGGAACCCGGTGGTTCCGGCGATACCGTTGAGATCTTGTTGCTCGGTGAAGTAAACGGAACCACTTCCGTCGTACATGTGTGTTAATGATGACGAGTCTTGGGTTTCCGGTGACACGCCGGTGTAACGGAACTGGGTGGCGGTGGGGGTGCTGTCGCCGCCGAGGAAGTCTTCAAGCTTTGGAGCATGTTGTTGGTTGATATGTGATTCCATGAAACTACTGAAGTGCTGTGAATCTCCACCGTCTTTGACCTCGCTGTTGCTAGTGTCTCCGGTGTACATCGTCGATGGCTTTCCGCCGTCGGTCCAACCTGCACCACCGCCGGAAATTGTTATATCAGCTTAACACATGCAAATCAACAAAGAGAATATTTATACATACAAATAAATAAATATGCACAGAAAAATATGTATTATTTAGTTGAAATTTACATCATCAGTTATTTACTTTCACAAACTTTAGATAAACAAAAATCGTAATTTACTCGATTAGTTTTGTTCTTTTTCCGACATTTAAACTGAAATTACGTGTAATAATGTTTCTTTTTTTTCTTCTTTTTAGCTTGAAAAAAATAAAATTGTGTTGTTCAAATCTAGCTAGCTAGCACCAAATTAAAGATAGAAATGGAAAAGGAAAAAAAAAACAGATACCGTTAGCATAGAAGTTATTATCGTTGAAGTAATATTGTTGTTGATGAGGTTGAGTAGATGTGGTTGAAGTTAACATTTCCATTGGTGAGAGTGAAAACGAGAGCCAGTTATTATCGTTCTCCGGCGCCATCAGGTGATGGATGATGTTTAACTATGAAGAACAAATACTTGTGGACATCATTTGGAATGAATAAAAGTAGTAGTTGATTAATTAAAATGTTGTGAAGGTTAATTAAGAATAGAAATAAAAGGTTAGTAGTTGTTGAATGAAGTAAGGAAGGAAGAAAGAAAGCACATGCAAAAGATAGCTAGCTTTCCGGCACCGGCAAGGGGGTGGTTGTATTGAGCATTGACTATTTGACTGTCTGAAAGAGAGAGAAAAAGAAAGAGAGGTGGAGGTTTATAATGGGAGGAAAGAGTCGGTTTCATCTGCCACACCGGCGGAAAACCAGAGGGAAAAAACAAAACTTTGTCTCTTCGCTTTCATTTTAATATCCCCATTGCTTTTTTACTTCCATTTTATCTTTGACTCGGATCGGATTAAATTATCTTTTTGCTATCTATATTACAGACATGTTACTATTTCATTTGTACTACGGCGTATATTAAAAAATATTTAGCAAGTAACACGGATGGTTACGTTAACTAATAGTTCGTGAACTCTTTAAAACAAAATTAGTTCATATTAGTCTTTTTAAGTAAGATGTAAGAGCACATTGATTCGACTCGTATTGAACGTCATTGTGCTCGGACCATGAGTCCTCATCGTTACTGGTGCCTCATGATCCAACAATACGAGTGAACGGGATTGTCGTGTTTTAATGATGAGAATGAAGTGAGTGTTTAATTTCGTCCCCTTGTATTGAAAGGATTTTTTAATTTTGTAGAGTTTCTATATGGGGCTTTTATAAATATGGTGTCACAAAATCCAAATAAAATCAAACAAAAAAAATAAAGCAATAAAATATTTTGTGCTTTTATAAACAATCAATATATAAACAAAAAAATATATATACTTAGCTAAATTTCTTACTTGATGTAATGTGTATTATTACATGTAATATAAGTTTTTTATACATATGCTATACGTTTTTTAGAAAAATGTTAAAAATTATAAAAGATAATGATACTCGCTCAAGCAATAATGATTAAGGCTAGTTATGAAATCACTCAATAATAGATCAATCATGGTGATGTGGTAGTCACTTGTGCACGATGATCTTACTACAAGTGATTGAGACGAATGATCGTGAAATAAACTTTTATCCGTATACCTAAATTCATCGATATGATTTCTTATTGATGTTGTTACGTGTTACATTGTAAACATAAAGTACATCTACGTTGAAGTTTGTTATGTTTAAATTTTATGATTATTTTACTCAAAATAAATAATTATGTAGAACATAAAGTTTATACATAATTATTTTTAAATAATTTATTTACAACGTTTTATGTTAGGATCGACACCTTAACCTAACATATACGATTACAGAGGTTCCACTTTCAAAATCAATTGATCATGAATAGAGTAACCAATGAACTTATATGCATGATAAATTTTCTTTCACTTTTTGATGTGGGATTGGGTTTGCACCCAACAATCCTCTCCTCAAAACCAAGTCCATTGGGTCTTCCCTCCAACGACGATCCATCTAATCAATCCTTATTCAATACTGCTGCAAACCTAACACTCGACCTGACTGAGTACAGATTAGGAAGACTTTTGGTACAAGGCTCCAGGATCCGATCCAACCTTATTCAGTACCACCATAAACTCGGAACTCAACTTGGCTAGGATCACATTAGGGAGACTTTATGTACAAGACTCCAGAATTGACTAGCCGTTCGTTGAGGTCAAACCAAGGGGCTTGCGTAAGTGCATGTTGCGACACATTGCGCCATCCACATCCCGACTACAACCGTAGCTCTATTACCACTTGTTAGGATCGATACTTTAGACCAACATATAAGCTCACTAAAGTTCCACTATAAAACCAATTGGTGATGAAGAGAGTAAGCCCAAGAGCTTTGCTATATCCAAACATAATTTACTTTCACTTTCCTATGTGGGATTAGGTTTTCACCCAACAATGTATTATATATTTATGAATAAGCTAGTGATATTGTGAACATTTTAGATTTTTGAATAACTTTACATTTGTATTTGTTTTGTGTCTGTTAATAGTTATTTCCCACAATTGCGAGAGTAAAAATGGTGAATTCTCATAACATTTTGAAAGACATTTAGGTAATTTTACCATAAATACATCAGAGTTTGAATTTCATGAAATTTTTAAGAAAATATTTTATACTAAGAAAATTAGTGTCTAAACTGTGAATAGTTTTCTTCATTACTTTAACATTATTTAAACTATGTAATTTTGACATCA
This sequence comes from Logfia minima, assembly GCA_963921325.1. Classification (NCBI taxonomy): domain Eukaryota; kingdom Viridiplantae; phylum Streptophyta; class Magnoliopsida; order Asterales; family Asteraceae; genus Logfia; species Logfia minima. Next base: position 11,285,855 of record OY992770.1, on the reverse strand, counting down.
CAAATACAATTCTCAATTATTAAACTTTAAAGCGATCCTCGTTTCCTCGATTATAATGTCGTTTTAAATTAGTTACTATGTAACAGTATGACTTATCTTCCCATCGCAACATGAGAGCGTATATATATCACACTTCTCGATCCGAATACCTCGTATGTTTCTAATAGAAACATAATACTCTTCATTATCTGCAATATTAAAACTGTTATCTTCGGCAATCATGTTACGCAATATGATGCAAGTATTAATGATTATTTTTAAGTGTTTACCCTATAAGGTTTTATCAGTTGTTGTAGTATATGCCAACGACCTTGGTGAACACAAAATGTCCGTTCAACATCCTTTCAGAAAGACATTTTTGCTTTAATAAACTTCACCCACTTTGCATCAACGACACTTGGAAAACCCTTAACGAACGATACCCATATCCCGTCAGTAAGATAGTATCTTATTTCGTAATCCACATTACACACTTAATATGGGATTTGGGGAGCAGAGTTATTTACCATGTTGCTAAACAAGGGAGATCAATTTAGGACGTTTACATCATTGTTCGACCCCATAACCCCCAAGTGCATGCCAAATCTACATTTCATACAAGGCAACGACTTCAAGTATGATCGTCAGATACATGTGATTGAATCGTGTGTCTTGCCCTTTCCATACATTGGGCAGTGTCCAAGCCGTACAATATATGCTTCCAAGAATTCTAGAAAAACCATGAATCTTTTCATGTTTTACAGACAACTAACATATGGTTTCCTTTCTTGGTTCTTTCATGTACACGTTTGTAAAGCTTCACGTGACGTTCTTCCCGATAATTTCAAATATTCGTCAAATGCATTTGATGTTGTGCCATATGCCAATTAGCGTAGAGCGGATGTCATTTTTGGAATAGTGCTAAAACCCGAAACATCACGTGCATCATATCGTTGTTGACAAAATATAAACTATTTGAGCATAAGTTCGATAGAGTAATTAGTTATACCTTCAATAATTTAGAAGAATAGTCGTTCTTTCATACTAAACTGATGTTTAATATATAAGATATCTACTTCCATTCAAGACTATAATATTATAAAGCTGAGAAAATATTAAAAATTAACTATTAAATATTAGAGCACACAATGTTGCATAACATCCCCAAGGTACGAGAGAGATGCTCCAAAATTTGATTGAAGGCTAGTAATTAATTATTTATAATTTTCTTCTAGAAAAAATAAAATTTTGTGATTATAAAAAAGAGTAGTGATTTGTATATTTCAAAAGGTGCGAGCAAATCACACATGTACCATATTAATGGGCATGTTACAATGTCTTATATGCATATTCGTAATGTGTACTATCACTTTTTTTTTTCTTTTTGTAAAAATTACTACGTACTCTTTATGTAAATAGTTATTTGTATTATTGTCGATTTTGACCTCCTTAAGAATATCTGTTTTTAGCTATCTACATATATGTCAATTAAGTATTTAATATCCACGAGAATGTGGTATGTGTGCAAAACTCTTTAACTCAGTATCTTTATGATTTTAGAAAATTGCGTTAAGGGGTCGTGCCCCTCACGAGTTCCTTGATGCAATGCTTATAAGACCACTTTCTATTATGACACTCCAGAATTGAGAACTGAACATCACGTTAGCACGAGAACTGAAGAACTGACTCATAATTGAACTCGTTTATGATGATTGAAGAATTAAACTTTTATATTATATATACCGTTTGTATTGTTATTGCTCTATTTAAGATATTATTATTATTATTATTGTAAAGTTATTACTGCTACTATTGTTGTTGTTATATTTTTTAAAATGATCAAAAATTTATATTGTTTCAATTTTATAACACCTGATACCCTCGTAAATATAATTGATAAATTGAGGTCGATGTATATGAGTGACAAAAAATTTATTTTCATCACCCTGTCGTAGCACGCTAAGTATATCAACTCTAGTTAACGATAATAAGGATATCTGAGTGATATCTGTCTTTAATGATTGAATCAATTACACAATACTACAGTGGGAAGAAATTATGCCTGGAACAGGACAGAGGTCTATTCAAAATTTAATATAGGTTTAAATTTGTTGGACGCAATTTTTTCCAGATACTTTTTAGATTTCAATATCAAAAATTGATTCTGAATAATTTGAATACGAAACGCTCGAGAGTGGGTTCAGCTCGATGTCGGCTTGGCTAACCCGCTAACATGGTAATGCTTCCTTCCTTATTGTTAAACCGGAATCTTTTGTTAATCGAGTTTACTTGTATAGGTTCTGTACTTTGATCAACTAATTTTAATGTTTTTGGTCTACAAATACGGTCTACAAATACGGTCTTATAACATTAGCACCACCCTAAAACGAGTCAAATCGAAAGCTAATAATTTACTTATAAAATATAGAATCTCAATAACTTTGTGATGAAGATTTGTTGCGTATTTTGTTGACTTTGTTGACTAATACCCCTGCCACTTTTGCCTAATTCACACACTTGTCCTTCATGCGTACATTAATTGCTTTTTTGTCTTTCCCCTTTTGGCGTAAATAAAGTGCCCCCTTTTCTTTTCGTAAACCAAATTTGTCCAGCATTTAAAGTTGGCAAAATATCACGTATATCCTTATGAATCAAACGTGGGTTTTATTTTATTATGTTCAATTTTTAGTATTTATGTATTGCTTTGCTATACACGTATACAAGAGTGGAGCTACTAGATTTTGGATGCTCCGTATTGAATTACAGACACTTGATTGGTTGGTATTTTCTTCGTAACACTAAAAGAAAGAAAAACATAAATACTGATTAGCAACTAATAAGGGTTAATTTGTTTGAAGTTAAGGGAACACCACTATATTTATTAAAGAATAAACATAATGTATTTTCCTAACTATAATTAGCTTAGCATTAAGGTACTATAAGTGGGAAGCAGGTCCAGGATCCGGAACCCACGTTGGCGTACATGCCTCAAAAACCACTTTCTCGGATTCGGGGCTGATTCGATCCTACCCGACCAAATCTTATTTTGCTCGTTTTGCCCGTTTTACCTTTTTGCGACCTTCTAAACCGGCACGTGATATCACACGTGCAACTGTGACATCCTAAATTCCTAACTAGGTCCTGGACCTCTTGCATGGTTAGCTAATTATTTGGCCCTTGTAGTTCTTATCTTTTCTGCTTTTGGTCCTTGACTTCATTTCCCCGTCGACTTCATTCTTTCTATAATTTTTTTGTTATTGAACAATTAGTTAGGACTTAAAAATACAGTAAAACTCAGAAACTACTTCGACAAGACGAAAATATATTATACTACGTCTTTGGAAAAGGTAAAACATAGTGTATTTCCAATAGGATTATTTTCCATATATATATAATATATATAAATATTTTATTGAAGTAAGTATAAAAATACCTATTAATTCATTTTGATCAAGAGTAATATATATATATATATATATATGAATAATTGTGAATTTTAAATTATTTTAACTCTTGATCTATTAAATTCCTTACACATCAAACCTCGATAGATATGCACACGCATGTTTATTAAATCATAATTTTTATTAATTAATAAAACTGAATACCATCATGAAGGTAGTATGATCACATAATACACACACATATATATATAGATATATGCTATATATAAAGAATAATGAAATTGTAATAAGTAATGATTGAAGCATTTAAACAAATATTAATATGAAAGGAAGAATTATAGATTTTGTCAGGTGGATGCATCCCCTTTTCCTCGTCATTCTTCTTATCCTCGGCTTACTATACGCTGTAAATTATTATTTTTATTATAAAATTTAAATTAAGTTAAATTGTTTTATCATTTTATGTGTGAAAGTTTAGAATTTGTAGTATACAACTGTGGAGGCTTTTGACCTTTGACTGTACACCACGTGCGTGGTATCTTTTGACTCGATGATCTTGGGCTGGCCACACGTGCAACCTCTTCAACCATTGGCTCAAACTAAAATCATTAATTTTCTTTACATCCTATCTATAATTAATTACCTCCTGCCCTCCATTTTACACGTTGCTTTTACCCATTCTCACATGTTACGGTGTTTATACACACATTTGTCACACCATTAACAAAAAATGAATGTGAGTTTTTGTTTTTTATAGCGAAATTATTAGAAAAATGTGCTGTACGATAGACATAACATTGTAAACTTACAGAGAATAGGAAGATAAACTTAACATTGGTCATAATAATTGCTGTTTGAAATGTAACAGTTTTTCAGACAAAATATATTTTTGACTTATCATATGGATGACCATATTAACCTCATGCAACTCTTGAAAAAAATGTATATCTTTTCGTATATTTTAATTAATTAATTAATGTCATTTCATATAGTTTGGTGAATTTTTTGATGTCTTTTATTGTACAGGTTTGTACCATCTAATAACTATAAGATATCACTGTATGTAGTTTGGTTTGGTATCAGGTCCAAATGTACAATAGCAACTATGACATGACAAGCTTCAAAGTTCAAACTCCCGACCTTCAGCTGATGGGCAACATGCATACAAAGTACAATTATATGCCTTCTACTTTTTGGGCTTTGAAGTATATAAAAAGGCCTGATATTTGTAATCGGCCCAAATAAAAAGACACTTTAAAGTGTAAGGTACAACACTGTGTCTGTGTACAAGTTAATTCACCAAAAAGATCGAAACCCTCGAGTGATTGTCCAATTCAGCCCACTCACCTTCCTAACAATAATAATACACGTTTTTCAATAAATATAATAAATTAATTTCTGTATTAGTATAGACTTATAGAGCACAATTTATTTTAATAATTAGAATATGTGCATTGCAGGTAACACATGAATCGGGCTCATACTTCTTTGTGTTGATTATTATAGCAATTCAGTTTATGTTTTACATAATAAACATTACAGTTTTATTAAGGATATAATATAATAGCTATATATATTATATATATAATATATATCTGAACACAAGAAAGATGAGATAATCTGATCAACGATATATGTTGTAACAAAAGGCTAACAAAGTGGCCCAAAGTAAAAATATTTTTCTTTTTAATGTTTGTTTCTTAAGGAACATCCGGCAACAGTAAACTGAGATCCATCTGGCAACTGCACAAAGGTGGCGTGTAGGAAAAAAGATAACAGAAGACTAAGATGTTATTATCACTTATCTTAGTAATATATTATGTGTCCTCAAACCCGCGTGATTATGTCAAATATTCCTCGAAATTGGTAAATAATTATATGGTATCAACATCAAAAGGACTAAAAGAATACTACACCAATTAGGAAAAGGTGAGTCAAGCTTTGTAATCTACGTTTGAAAAGGTTATGCTAATCCCATCCCGATAAACTTTGAAATTAATTGAAAGGTAATAACACTTTTGACTTTTTTAAAATATAACATGAAGAAAATTTGACTCCATTTCACATTGAACAACGGTTTTGAAGACTCTTTTCTTTCGTAAATGAATGAGGTGTATATTGGGTTGGGATCCGATGACCACAACGAAATGGAGGAACCAAAACTGAAATGACTGAAACAAAATTTGATTTTGGAAACGGTATTAAGTTCGTAATTCACTAATTATACATCTTGAAAATGGTCGAAAATAATCATAAGAATGTCTTGATTAAGCTAGGGGCGTATCCGTTTAAATGTTTGATTTTGGTTTAGGATCAGTTTGGTGGTCCTCAAGTGGATTGTGAACCGAAAACATACTTGGAGTTTGTTTAATCTTGAAAAGGGAAATAATTATACAAAGAACTAACAAATAACCTATTTGTTATCAGGTTAAAAATAATGAATAAATGTATATATGAGAAATTTAAAAAGCTGAACAATGTGGAAAATGATTTATTTGAAACATTATTTATGTGTTGTTTAGGACATATATGATATCTCCGATTGAAAAACAAAAATGTCTAACAAAGTCGTTATAAGCCTAAAATCTCTTAAAAATGTTAGTTCTATCTTGACCGAACCAAAACCAAGAACCGTTTAAGATAGTAATAAATGAATGATGAAAAGTATTACTTTTATGAGTTTATCAACTTGTAAGATAATGACGCTGCTATTTATGTATATAAATAACAATTTTGATGTCATTAATGATTAAAGAGCCTTCCAAAATTGTTACCCGGCCATGCTTAGTGAACGACACATTCCTTTCAATGCTTTAAGATGTACACACTATAAGTATTTGTTCTACAAAGTTGCTCTCAAGATTCCTTTTGTATACGAATATACGAATATTCATAAACAGTGTCGGATCTAAGTAGATAATCGTAGCCGGCACCATATATACCAAAAAGATACACCAAAAATGTCAACATAACTAACAAGAAAGATCTGCTAGTATTTTTGTACTTTCCTTTTAAACAACTGTACATTATTGTTACTATGGTGTACGTCCTCCCACTTTTAATTCTACGGGTACACATGCAGTACAACATTTGACATCTTCTAAGGAAATATTGCTTCCAAAGACGACGACCACAACCATTTAAAACCTTTCACCAATGAAAGCAACAACTTTTTACCTTGATGAAACCGGCATTCATTTTCTTGGATTTATTATATTGAACATGTTAACACCCTTTTCTCATATTTCAAGACCCATTAATAGAAACCAAAACTCGACATGAAATCATTCATATATATTTGATCCAATTTAGTTGTTTTTTTTTTTTTTTTTAAAAACACCCCAGAAAGCACATAAACGAGATGGATGAGAAAGTGTATGTAGCAGTTGGAAATGATGTACAAGAAGGACTAGCAACACTTGAATGGACACTAAGAAAATGGTCTTCTACTCAAATCTCTATTGTAATACTTCATGCAGATATCAACAGAAACTATGTTTACACATACTGTAAGTTCATCATATAATTTTCGATTTTGACTTATGCTTTGACTAATATGGCTTCTTGATTCAAGACGGAAAGCTCCCTGCAAGTTATGTCAATGATGAAAGTGTTGACTTTTTAAAGAAATATGAGCAAGAGAAAGTTGATAAGATTTTAAATCAGTACACAGCTTTCTGTTGCAAGGTTTTGTATTCTTATTATTTAATATGCTTAGAAACACTCATGTGAACCGTAGATAAAAATGTCTAAAATTTTGTTCACAGGTGAAAACAGAAACTCTAAGTATAGAGAAATTCGACAAACCGACACACAAATGCATTCTGCAACTAATAACAGGTCTTCGAATAAGCAAACTAGTGATGGGAATTACATTCTTGAAGTCATCCTTATTGTATGTTTACTTTAACAATTTTGACTTGGTTTTATTACAACAAAAAAATGAAAAAGGAAAAAGAAAAAGAAGAAGCTCATTTACTTCTTTTTCTATCTACTTATCTTTGTTCTTTCCATTGTGCTAGGAAATATAATGCTTTACTGAATGCATTGAAACATATTCAGCAAAAGAAGCCTGATTTCTGTGAATTATATATAACAAGTGGAGGGAAATTGTTCTATTTGAAAGAGGAAAACAATGAACAGTTCATAGAAGATGATCAAGGTGAGATGGTAGTTAAATTGATGAAGAAAAGGGGTAGTGTTAAACGTTGGTTTGACAAAATGTTCCCTGAGAATGCAAAAACTCCTCGGACTTCTTCTACTAGCACAGACTCGCATCCGATTTGGGAGAATAGTGCAGAAGAGATCGAACAATATTTTAATCATTTGGTGTATTCAGATGGAGATGATGAATTAGAACCCATGCAGGTCTCAACAGAACCAGTTATACCTAAAGATATGGTAATATATTTTCTCATTGTTTTAGAGCCATAACTACATTTCCTAATGACATGAGATTTATTAACACTCTTTTTATCAATGTAGCAGACTCCAATTCAGAAAACTGAATTCCTGAGAATCAAAATAGGCGAAGCACGAGACGCTATTCATTTGAAGAGAAGAGAAGCCAAAGAAAGTGCTATAAGATATTCAAAAGCAGAATGGGCAATTAACCTTTGTAATTCAAGGGTAATTCACCAATCTCCTTTACAATTCTGTATCGGTTTAATTTTTGCATTTTTCTTTAATCGGATTTTTGGGTACACAGGCAGCGGATATTGAAGCTCGATTAAATGAAGAAACCATGAATCGAGGAGAGTTTGAGAAAGATTTAAACACCGTAACAGAAGAGCTTACTGAAAACAGAAGTATAATTGAGCAGAACAAAAGTAGGCTCAATTCGACACTTGAAATCCAGAGGGAGTTGTCAAACAAGCTTAAATCATTGACACTCGCGAAGTCACAATCTGAAGAAAAACTAAGCAAGATGATCCGCAAAAGGGGTGGCATGATTCACGAGATTGAAAAACTGAGGAAACAGAAAGATGTGATGCAGCGAAGAATAGAGTTTTGCAGAGATAAAGATGCTATCGAAATGGTGACAAGATTGAATGATTTCGGCTTTTCGTATAAAGAGTTCACTGCTGCAGAGATTATAGCTGGCACCGAAAACTTTTCAGACAACTTTAGAATAAAATGTTCGGGTGATTTCACGAATGTGTACAAAGCTCGAATCAACCATACCACAGTTGCTGTCAAGTTGTATGACTTGGCTTCAGAAGATTTTGATATCAAGGTAAACAACTCAACCATGTCAAATTACAATTAATCAATGCATTCAACAATCAAATGGAAACTTCAACCAATTTACTTCTATATAATTAAAAAAATAGCTAATAAGAAACATGTCAAATGGGTTGAAAGTCCTAAAAAGTCTTTTTATTTAATGGAAATAACATTCTAAATCGAATTAATTCACGATCTAAATTATTGTTACGATAAACTACTTCCTTTTAAAAAATGAACATTAAAGTGTCCGAAGGTCAAATCGACTCGTTTCAAACACTAATAAAATATCCATTTCAATCCAAACATGTTTGACATGTTCCCAACCCACCCATTTACCACCTCTAGTCATATGTTTTCTATATGTAGGTGAAGGTTTTAAGCCGTGTACAACATCCACATTTGGTGGCCATGCTCGGGTTTTGCAAGGAGCTAAAATGCGTTGTCTTTGAGTACATGCATCAAAACTGCCTAAGAAACACACTTTTTTCTAATAGTAGAAAAGAACAAGATCTAAACTGGCATGCTAAAATCTGTATTGCAGCCGAAGTTTGTTCGGGCCTAACCTTTCTCCATCTAACCAAGCCCAGACCAATGGTTCACGGAAACCTGAATCTAGCCAACATCCTTTTGGACAGTAATAACGTTGCAAAATTACACGGGTTTAGGCTAGATTTCTTGTACAATGAGACTGAAATCAGGTCCGATATTCAGGATTTTGGGAGTTTGGTGTTACAGCTTCTGACTGAGAGAAATTGGTCAGAAGCCACACTTGTCGACATATTAGATCAGAGAGTTGGGGAATGGCCATTACAAGTGGCTGTGGAGCTTGCTAGAATAGCTATAAGGTGTTCATTTATACATAGCGATGAAGGTGCTTATACGGGGATGGATTTAGTCATGAAAGAGATGGAAGAAGTAAGGAAAAAGGCAACTAATGTAGCAGTGGATGTTGGATGTTCGAAAAACGAGTTTAAAATGGATTTGGATGATCAAACTATCATACCATCTTTCTTCTTCTGTCCAATATTACAGGTAAGCATTTCCTTACACGATGAGATCACGCTTGCATATGGGCAACAAGGGTTTGGATTGCATTCTGAAAATGATCATCTAAGTATAACAACTTCTAGTCACAATAATCAATTATTAATGGTTAAGGATAAATAGATTATATTCTGACCGTTTTAGGTCATGTCACGAATCAATTTATAGAATAATTATAATTTGTCAAACATGCAAAGCAGTATTATTACAACTTTGACTGAAAAAAACATCCAAACACTATCTCTTATACTCCGTAAGTTCTATTATAACTGACTCTGAGTATTCAAAATCACATTATTACTTTAAAAACACACATTCAAACACCCCCATGGAAGCACATACTTTCAATGGCGGTTCGTAACCACATATGGTCTTTCTAAGGGCAAATTTGTCTTCTAAAACACCTACATACCACACTAAACATCAGTCCATCAACACACTAGGCAACACAAAAGTGTATGTCTGACAGAACTTTTGGTTGGTTGCAGGATATAATGAAGGACCCGCACCTTGCTTCAGATGGATTCTCATATGAGCTCGGTGCCATAAAGCAGTGGCTAGACATGGGGCACAATACATCACCAATGACAAACTTAGATCTACAACACAAACACCTTACTCCCAATCACACCCTTCGTTCCTTGATTCAAGATTGGCACAAAAAAAGATCTATTCCTTTAACATAAACCGTATGTAACTATTCAATATTTGGATCAATAAGGGAGCATCTCTATGTTCTTGAAATGGTGTATAAGAGTGTGTCACCTGTTTCAGACGTTGGCTGAAGCTGAGGTGGCAAGGTTAAAGTTGACAGTTGACTTCATCACTTTAAAAGATTCAAACGAATATATTACAATAATTGATTCATGGTAAATTTATGAAGAGAGAAGAAAAATGTCATACTGTTCTAATATATTACAATAACCGTTGGTAACTTTTATTTTATGTTTTTGTTAGTTAACCACGACAGAAAGAACAGTCAGCTTCCGAACCTTTGTTTTTTTTTTTAACGGTAAGAAAGAAAGAAAAACTCCAGCAAAAATATAGAGAAAATACAAAAATTACAAAGGAAGTCTAACCCAATCTAACCAATTACAAGGTTTATCACCTCTAGACTTTAACCAAGAAAAAGAGACTAATCGAATGTTATCGAAAATATCACTTTGCTTCATGAATTGAGAGCTAAAAGCAATACTATTTCGAAATCGCCATATAAACCAAAGAGTAGTAGCAATAATAACATACAAACGAGATTTTCTTGAAGAAGAAGAGCTCCAATTATCAATCCACTCGATCCATTCCCCGTTGGAACTAAAAACGGGTAATGAAAAATCAGTCCAAATGCGGATTTTAAGCCAGATATTTGCAGCTGTTGTACAAGAAAAGAAGAGATGATCCAAAGACTCCCTGCTCAAACTGCAAACTGGACAAATAATTGAAGGGATTTCCAACCCACGTAGTGAGAAATTTAATCGATGAGGAAGCAGATCCAAGAGAAAACGTCAAATACAAATATTTACCTTCATAGGAAAAGAATTATTCCATCTTGTACCGTAAGACATTGAAGGAAGCAGAATATTATCAATATGTTTACGAGTTGATCCCACCGAAAACTCCCCATCATTGGATACACACAACTGATGCGCATCCATACGTGTGCCTACTTCGACATTTGCGAGCTCAGAAGTAGCATGTTCAAAGCTTCAGAATGGTGACCACCCAAGTTTTGTTTGCTCCAATTCCACTCCCAATCGCCATTTGAAATTCGATATCTAATAAAGCAGTCTGCGTTACCGTCAAGACGAAATAATCTGTTACAGCGCAACTATAGAGGACCTTCTCCTATCCACATATCTTTCCAAAAACGAATCTTAGATCCACATCCCACTTTGAATCTTAATGTTTGGAGAGGAATAATGCCACTTGAATGAAGATGGTTTATGGACCCGACAATCTTTTCCCACAAACCTTGTGTGTTACAACTGTGAAGATCAAAACCCGCATCTGGACCATGAATAGCCTTAATCTGCTGAACCCAAATAGCATCCGGGTTTTGTATCAAACACCGACGCCATTTTTGAATAAGTGCGAGGTTAAAGGCTTAATTTCAAAATCCCGATACCTAAACCACCTATTTAACGGAGCTAATACATTATTCCCTTTAATCCAAGCTAATTTCTTTATGCCTTCGGTCCCACCCCAAAAAAATCTAGCCCGAATCCATTCTAAAAGTTTAATAATAGTCTCCGGCACTTTAGAAATAAACATAAAATATATGCCACTACTCCACAAAACCGCTTTTATTAATGTAAGCCGACCCCCAATTGAAAGAAGATTAGCTTTCCATGTCGTTAGCTTGGAATTGAATAGATCAACTAGTTTATTCCAACTTGTAATACGATTCATTTGAGAGCCAATGGGTAACCCAAGATAGGTGAAAGGATAACTACCCGTTGTACAACCCGTTCCTCTAGCCAAATCCGATACCTCCTCAGAAGACACGCCAATACCGAACACGTTTAATTTATGGATATTGATTTTAAGATCCGATGCTAATTTAAAAACACGAAGGATGCAAATGATATTGTCCATATCATTAAAGCTCCAATCCGAGATAATAACCACATCATCTGTATAAAAGAAATGCGAGACATGAAAACCGGAATCACCAACCTTAGCTCCATGAAATAGGTTTGCATGGATCGCATCTTTTAAAGCAAGATGTAAACCTTCCATATGAATAGAAATCGAGAGAGCGGATCTCCTGATCTGAGACCTCTCTTAATAGAGAATTCGGAGGTAGGGCTTCCATTAACAAGAATGGACGTCCTAGCAGACTATAAGCATATATTAATCCACCAGTGTCATTTAGAACCAAAACCGAGAGATAACAGAATGAAGTCTAAGTATTTCCAACTTACCGAATCAAATGCTTTTTCAAAGTCGACTTTGAAGATCATAAGTTTCTCGTGATTCTTCTTGTACCACTCGATGACTTTGCTTAGTGTAAGGGGGCAATCAAGAATTTGACGACCCGAAATAAAGGCAGATTATTCATTACTCACTACTTTTATCGACTTTGAAGATCATAAGTTTCTCGTGATTCTTCTTGTACCACTCGATGACTTTGCTTAGTGTAAGGGGGCAATCAAGAATTTGACGACCCGAAATAAATGCAGATTATTCATTACTCACTACTTTTATCAATTACTTTTTTGCTAGGCGATTAGCTAAAATTTTAACTATAATTTTGTATTGAACTTCTATAAGAGAAATATGACGATATCTTTTAACATGTCAATCGATTGGGCCCTACTTTGTTATCCTATTAGGCTTGTCTTTGTGTTTTGATATGGTCCTTGATTTTTGTTCAATGTCATATGACTTCCTTATAGTTTTGGGTAATTTCAGAAACAACCCCAAACTTGTATTTTGCTTCCAAAGAAGATCTTACAAATAAGATGAAAATACAATTAGGAAAACGGTAACTGCGAGTTGTGGTTTGAATGTATTATGTTATTCTCTATGATAAACTAATGAACTTTACAAGTTTATATAGCTGATCTTCTTTTATGACATGATAAGAAAATAATTTTATGATAGTAATGTTATTATCATGAACTCATTTTATTATAACCAAGTAAACCAAACATACAACTACCAAACATACAACTACCACACCAAACTTGTCACATATTTTTCAAATCATATAAGTTGCTATATTGTTTTCTTATAATGGTTTCAGTCATTTTCAATCAATAGTTGTTGAAAATTTTAAATGATTAATGATTAATAATTCTTATATTCTAAATTATAGAAGTAAATTAATTCTTATTAACTTTTGTCATTTTCTGGTTATCATGCCAACATTTATAATTTAGGGTTTATACATATTGAATTTTGGACGCTTTAATATTATATGTAGGAAGTTTTAAATTGTTTTAATATGTATAAAATCTTCAAAAATTATTATTGTATTTAATTTATTAGTTGACATGACTTGTTGTTTGACAATGTGATACCGATTATATTTATGTAGTGCCGATTTAGCAGTATAACTTCTAATTAAATCAAAATTTTAAGTTAATTAATTTATTGTGTAAAACGTAAAATATTCCTTATAAAAATGGAGAAATGATAGAGCCACACAAACTTTACAAAATATAATCCACAAAATGTTATAGACCAATTAAATTAGGAGAGATAAGTAAGAGATAGAAAGTTTAATATATTTTGATTAATTCAACATTTATGTCATATTATTTCGTAGAAATTTATTTTTAAATTTTTAATGAACGTAATATTCCTCGTAAAAATAACCTTCTTTTTCGATTGTTTCCACCTACCAGCCACCAACCTTTTCTTCCAATTTTTTTTCTCAAAAACCACAAACGATCTAGCTTTTTCTGTTACTGAAACCAACAGTATGTCAAGTATAGGAATGAAAGAATCAAACAATTAAAACAAAAGGACCACTTAAAGCACTTTCCAAATCCTCATGGGAGTTATTTGTAAATAAACCCATCGAAAATAATCCAAAGATCGTGAGATAAAGATATCTACACAAAACTTGGTACCTTTGACTGTTGAGTGTTCACACATAAATTTTGATAGAGACCTCTTATAAATATGAGTGTTCACACATAAATTTTGATACAGACCCCTTATAAATATAAGTGTTCAACAACGCGTTGATTTTAAAAGGTCAGCTTTAGCGATCGGTAAACAAATGGTGATGGCAACGGCAATAGATCTGTTGAAGAATGAGCTACCGGTGAATGATGAATCTGTAGTGTTATCCAATGACGTCCGTACAGGTCTCGTTCTCGTCGATATCGTTAACGGTTTCTGTACCGTCGGTGCTGGTCATCTGGTAGATACATATACATATACATAATTACATGTATAATTAAATTTACATTAATTTATTTTTGCTATTAATATTCGATATATCAAGTATTTAATTGTAGTAATATGTGATAATTCAGTTTATATTCAATGCAATTGTTATTTGCTTGTATAATTTAGTTATATAATTACTGTATGTTTTTTGAATGAATAGGTTTGGGTAGTTTGAGACTTTTAGTTTATATAAAAATCAAAGATATAGTTTTGATTTTGTATTTTTAACCTTCAATTTTCTCATATGCACGTCATCGGTCCCTCCTTTTAGCACCACAGCAGGCAACCTACGCACTGAAGCTCTTATCCATTTTGTTTCTAAATGTCGGTTTATTAATTATATAGTAGAAGACTAGAAGTGATGCTAAATTCACTATGATAATGGTGTTATTTTTGGATAGGCTCCAAGAGTACCTGATAAACAAATATCAAAGATGGTTGATGAGTCAGCACAACTTGCTAGAATCTTTTGTGAAAAGAAATGGCCCGTGTTTGCGTTTCTTGATACGCATCACCCTGATGTCCCTGAGCCACCGTATCCTCCACATTGCATTGCTGGGACAGATGAAGCCAAATTGGTTCCTGGTAATGATACAGCTGAAAATGTTGCTGGTTTGAATGTATCATTTCGAGCTTTCTTATGCTGTTTTGATTTTGATTTACGGTTTTTTTTTATTGTAGCTCTGCAATGGTTGGAAAACGAGTCGAATGTGACACTTCGATGTAAAGACTGCATTGATGGATTTCTTGGTTCTTTTGAGAAAGATGGATCTAATGTGTTTGTCGATTGGGTGAAAAAACACCAGATTGAAGACGTAAGTGTTTTGGTTGTGTCTCTTTATTTATTAACTAGCAAAAACATGATTATTGGACTCTAGATGATGTGTATACACTATTTATCTCAGATATTAGTAGTCGGGATATGCACAGATATATGTGTACTGGACTTTGTGTGTTCCACACTCTCTGCAAGAAATCGTGGTCTTCTTACTCCTTTAAAGGATGTGATAGTTTATTCTGATGGCTGTGCAACTTTTGATCTACCACTATATGTTGCTAGTGGTATTCCTGGAGCTCTTGCGCACCCTCAAGTACACCACTCCCCCGTTTTTGTTTAAATTGACATATTTAAATTCATAGTTTTCGGTCCACCTTTGTTCTGATATATGTAGCTGTCCTTTAATTATTAAAATTAATTTTGGTGGCCAAAAACACCATTAATTACTATAAATAACATTTGTCTATACTGTACAATGCTGATTATCAAGTATCCAGATTAAATTTTTAATTTTATCAAAAATGATTAAATTTCTTGTACAACTAAGTATTGTATACTGCAACAGGAACTCATGCACCATGTTGGGCTTTACATGGCAAAGGGCAGGGGAGCTAAGGTGGTTTCAGAAGTGTCATTTGCATCAACAACGAAGGGATAATAGTGAGTGGGCTCCTAAAAAACCCTCAAAAACCTGTCAGATTCTCGAGTAATGTTGCTTTTATCTTTGTATAGTATATGTGTATGTTCATTCTGAATTTAACTTATTGTACAATCAAATCAATGACAAGTCTCCTTTACATAGGTTCCTTGTTTAGATAATCGAACATGTTCTTGTGTACTAATTTGCAACCTGGTGGCATTACCAGAAGATGATAGTGCTTATTAGAAGCTCATATTGTAACAAAAAAAGAAACTGACTATAAGAAAGTGGAAAATTCCCTTCGTATATTATACTTGCAAGCTTTTGAATATTGATAGTGTATCATGACACACCCTAATTCCCCAATTTAAGTACAAAAGGAACAGAGTTTCCATTGTCAGTATCTAGATACACTCTATATGAACCACCCGTCATCTCAGCAGGGTGAATTAAATAAGTCCACCTTTATATGCACGTGATTTACTTCTATAATGGTGTATACCATCAACAATTTGCGGTAACCCTGAAAGTGAATGACCTCAAAGGTATAGGTGACCTCAAACTCCTCTTAACCTTTCTAGAATTGAGGGGAAGTTGTAGGGCACTTATATGATCCCAAATTTAGGAACAAAGCTTCCACTGTCACCATATAGATAGTATTCTTATAAGCGACTCGTAGGAAGAGTTACATACAACTACCTTTGTATGCACTGTATTTCTTTCGATGGCCTATACAAGCGGAAAGGGATGGCTTTTGCTTATTTGATTTACTCCCATATATCAAGGACCTCAAGGTTACCGTCTTCCAACCTGATGACTTCCCCTTACTTGGTTGATACTGAGTGATAGTAAAACCAAACTCCATTTCTAGCCTTTCTAGAGTCTTCTCAGTTTCGAGTTTTAGGGCAATGGCATGATCTAAACCTACTTGAAGTTCTTCGTTAACTTTGTTGTTTTCCTGTTTCATGTTCGAAATTTCACTTTTGAACTTTGCAGCATGATGTGTGCTGAACTTGATATCTTCCTCTTCCACGCCTTCCCTCAAAGCCCGTGTTATTTTTTCCTCAATATTGGTCAAAGTCAAGCTTCTCATTTTTAGCTCATCTTTCAATGATTTGCTTTGTTCTAACCATGATGTAAGTCTAATGTTTATCTCTTTAAGATGCTTGTATATCGGCTTAACATCCGATATCAAATCTGTGGTAAACATAGATGTGCTCGATTTTCCGGCTAGCCCTTTGACCCTGATTTTTTTAAGCTCTTCCTGGATTTCTTTGACTTGTGTCATGAATTTATGTACTTGACGGAACGCACTGCTGAATCTCAACCAGCACTCAAGATTCTCATCAAATATCGCATCGATATCCATTCTTAGCTTTCTTTCAAGGGTCGAAACCATATGAGGTTCAATAATGAGGTCATCCTCATTTTCTGCTAAGAGCATGTCTACTTTATCTTCACTGTAAGTTTTCTGAAGATGTGTTAGCTTTTGTTTTAAAAATTGAATCTTGTAATCCCTCTTGACAATGGCAGACTTCATTAGAGAAAGAGTTCCTCGGTTTCTCTTTTCTTCTTCCCTTAGTTTCTTCATGGTAGCCTTGTAGCCTTTTAAGATCTTTATATAATCTTCTAGTAGAATGTCGTCTTTGTCATCTAATCCATTCAACAACATCTCTAGCCAACTCACATCGTCGATGTTGACTTCATTTGATTTAGATTCTAGATTATCTCCTTTTCGCATTTCCATTAAGGCAGCCTTTTCGGCTTCCAAGCTTTGAATTTGTGCTTGTAAATCGTCGGTTTCTTTCTTTAACATGTCTGTGAGAGCAGTCTGAGATGAAATCGTTGTCTCTAAGCTAATCATTTGGTTCACAAGCTTGTCAATTGTCTCTGCCATTTGTGTAACAGTTTGAGGAGTCTTTGACACACCTCCGAAGCTTTTTTCACTCTCCTTGTCTTCTTGGTTTGAGACATTTGACTTTGACTGCTCGTTGTTGACTTGGTCTGGGTTAAATTTCTGTTTGAGGGATTCAAGATTTTGTTTAGCCTCGTCGAATGTCCGGCTCACCTTCTCTTGTTTCTCGTGTAATATATCTGAAGTCACTTCACATGACTTCAACACAGAATCCGCCATCGAAGTCCTGACATCATCTTCATTGTCTTTTGTCAAATCAGATTCTGGGACATCATGCTTAGGATTCGTTTTGACTGCCTTTGAATACTTGCTGAGGACACCATTTTCGGGAAGTTTTGGGGGTTTGGGGATTTTGGTTTTCTTTTTACGGACACGTTTGGGTGTTTTTGAAGGACCAATGGTGTAGTCATCGTCATCTTCATACGTAACTTTTTCTGGGCAAATTGAAGCAATGGTTGTGTTGGCCTTTTGCAGCTCGGTCGATAATTTATCATACTTTTCAGCTAAAGATCGATAAGCACGAACAGTCTCTTCGACAAAGTTTATAACTTCAGGCCGATGTTTGTAGTACATTTCTGGCGAACGAATCACCATCTTTTGTAATCACGTTCAGAACATGCTCTACCTTATCTTCCATATCTGCAAAAAATTATATAACTTTAGTATTCCATTGATAATGTTATCTTATAGGCACATATATAAAAGTTCATTGTACACAAAAGGTGACCTTGAAGGTTTTGTTCGAGCCATTTAGACTGCTTGGTTCGAATGTGACTAGCCCACCACCACGAATACCCATTGCCCGTTGCTCTTTGTGTCATCTCCGATCACACGTGTGATCTTCTTTCCTTCCTTCCTCCTTGCTTCCTTTTCTTTCTGTCTCTCCCCCCTATCGTTTATAATCCCGAATAACACTCAACTCTTAAACCCGATCCAATTCAATTCGATATGGAACGAGAGAGAATGTTAGAGAGGGGGAGAGATATATTGAAAACTTTGGTACAGAGGAAGGAAAGTTGGAGATAAAATTGTGTAGCAAACAAGACAAGAGCAGAAGGGTAATGAGATTAATTAACAGCAATTTTGTTTGTTTTAAGGCAAATTAGGAAAGAATGGTGGCGCATTGGGCATGCTATGAAGGGAACTTGGTTCTCAAAATAGAAATAATAATTGTGTATATAGGAGGTTAAGAGACCATTTAGGACTCGAAATCTTTGTACAACCTACAAGTATATAGTTGTTGGGGATTCTTGTATGCCTATCTCATTTCATCTATTTTTAGAGTGATTTCAATGAGGCTGGCTCATTAGTTTTTTGTTTTATTCTCATAGTTAAATCTGTTCTCCGATTTTTGCACCCAACTTTTAAACTTTTGTTTATTATTCCTTTACTATCCGATATCAACTTTCTTACTAATTATTATTATTAATTCAATAATAATAATTAATAAAACTTCTATACATAGACAAAACTTGTCAAAGGCTTTCTTTGACGGTTAACCCTTCTAATAGCCTAATCACATAATTTTTTTTATCTTGATACTAATTAACTAAACAATCAATATAAATGTTTTCATACATAATACTAATCATCATATCATTTCGTAACAGATACAACTTTTTGCCTTCAATCATCTTTCTCAACAAGGTCTGCCAAAAACAATGCAAAAACAAACAAGATCGAAATAGAGTGAATTTGTCGTTGCCGACTATATCAGTATCTAAGTATTGAATACATCATATTAGGTTAAACTTTTTCTGTCCTCAACATCTGTCAAGAACACAAATACTGGTTGTAAGGAGACTGTTGGCAAATGTTTGTGCCTAATTTATTGTCACCACACCACAATTTTTGTATATAAAATTGGGTCTTAAGTTAGGACTATTTTTCTTTGGGCTAACTTTTAAATCTATACTTGTTTAAATCTTAAAAAGCCCAAATTAAATAACAATAAAATGTAATTTTGTATTCAAGATTTTAAAAATATATAATGCATAATTTAAAATGTTATTTTAGTTATTGTATTAGTTTGATTTGAGTTAATTGCAATTATTTTTTAAGAAAAATTGAAGTTTAATAAAATGGTGATGTCTAGCTTGGGATGATAGAGTGTCATAGAAGTTTGCACTACAGAGTGTCGTGGGATGACACAGTATCATAACTGACGTGATAGAGTGTCGTCCCATGACACCTAATGAGTATGAAGGGGTCAAGCGGTTCGGGTTTTCGGTCGGTTCCTGTTCACCTTCCCCCCTCATAGTTCATTAGTGGGTAGGGTGGTAAACTTAGAGGCCACCGGCCTCCTCTTCAGACGTGTCCTCGACAACCTGGCGGTTCTTCGGTCTCCACTTTTGGGGGCAATATTACCATTACAAATAGTCTAATAAGTTTTCTTATATATAATACAATACAATATCTTGTAATTCATTTCAAAATATAAAGAACAAATTTATTACTTTTTAAATTAATGTAATTAATGATTATAGCTATATGTAATGTAATTAGTGATTACAGCTATACCTAACCTTTCCGTGGTTATTATCGATTGATGATAAGAGAAATGAAGTTTAGGAATCATTTACTTCATTATCATATAATCAAAATTTCTTCATTACCTAATATGACTTGATCAATCCAATTTGAATTGATTTCTAACTATTTAATCAAACATTCTCACGAATATAGTACCGAAACTTATACAATCGTACATTGTACAGATAATGACACTAATTTAAATGATCAAAGATGATAAATACGTCAAATAAATTAGCGGATAAATCATAAAATACTTTTGATGTTTTCATCAATTTATTTGTCTTCTCATAAGCTTTTTTGTCCTTTTTATTTTTCTGATTTTTTTAAGAATGTCAAAAGGAAAATTAAATAAGTTTTTAAAAGGATCATAAAATCATTTTGTGCTTTTTAGACGTACATCATATTACTGTATGCACTTTGATTCTGTTTTTATTGAATTAGCTCAAATGAGCAAACACTTAGTTTATAACAAATGGCCAAAATTGTTTTAGTCAAGTACACGTAAATCAATACAATACGTATACTTTGTGAAAATTAATAAGTGTCTAATCCAAAATTAATTAGGATTAAATGTTGGTTTACATAAAACATATCATTAAATTAAATAAACTTAAAATGAAAGTCGATGAAAAATTAAATGCAGTAAATTTAGCTTAAAAGTTCATAAAATCCAATAATGACTTATATTGACTATATACTCTCTTTTAACGGCCTCAAACGACATCGTTATAAGTAAAACGGTAACTTCAGTAGGGACAAATTTTAAATGCATTATATATCGTAATTCAGTTACAACGGCTACCTGCAATACAACATTTTTTTAGATTGCTTCCCCAAAATTCATCTATTCAAAGTTACGATTTCCCCTAAAGTTCTACAAATTAATCTGAACAATTTTTCGATTCTTGCTCTGTTAATGGATTAATCTGAACTCCTAACACTAAGGTACACTTCTATTATCTATTTTTCTGTATTTGATATATGCGGTTAACTATTACGTCCTTTATTCATAGTTTTTGGTGCGTTCTTTTATGTAGTTTTGTTCTGAAACGTTACTAAATTCGTACATTCCACATTTTGATTTCATATTCGATCTAGGTTGATAGCTTTTAGTTTATAAATGTGTGAAATTGTTGTTTATGATGTGATCTTTAAATGTAGTAATCACTTAATTTGTGTGGTTTCCTAGGTATTTGTAGAATAATTAACCATAATTTTATCATACGTTATGATAAAATAACTATTTGCCACTCAAAAGTCAAATGCTGACTTTTAATTGAAACTTAGAACGAGTATGAAATATAATATGGATTTAGAATCAGAGAGAGAGAGAGAGATGTAGATTCTAACTTTGATTTTGACTTGAGAAAGAGGTTGGTTCAAACTTTAAAGGTCAAATGGTATCTATCAATTGGACTAATTCTTTATATCTGTGATGCATAGGAGAAAAATCTTTTGATTTGACAATAGTATTTTATGAACCTAATGAATGTTTAGTTAGTACTTTACTGTTCATGTCAATGGTGATTTTCCATTCTGTTAAGTTTTGAAAGACTATAATGAATCAAGTGCTCAATGATTGTCCTAATGATGGTAGTTTTGTCACAGGTTGCGAACATGGCTGAAAAAGTTTATGAAGAGCTAGATGATGCAAAGGCTGAAATCGAAAAGCTGAAATCAGAATATAGTGTGAAATCGGATCTCTGTGAAAATTTGAAGAGATCACATAATGATCAAGTCAAAAGAATCCAAGAACTCAATCTTAAACTCGAGCAACAAGCTCAAGAATTAGAAGCGAAGGCTGATGAAGTTTATGCTGCAAAGCAGTCACTCGAAGATATCGAGTATAAACTTAAAGAGAAGGAGAATGTTATCAAGAGTTTCAATTCTGCCAGTGATAAGCTTCGTGTTGATTATAACTCAAAGCTCCGGGAAAGTGAAGAAGAGAAACAAAAGCTTATCTGTACATTAGATGAGGCGAATGCAAAGATTTCAGATTTAGAGCACCAAAATCGTGCTTTTATGGATAAGATTGCGGTCCTCAAAGAAGGGATTGTGTCTGTTTCACAGAAGAAGTGTGCCAGTGAAAGCAAAATGGCTAAAACTTCTAAACAAATGAGAGAAAATGGAGATATGTTTGAAAAGTTGGAGGAAGAGATAGTGAAGCTTGAAGAGCAGCTTAAGTGGAGGAACGAACAGTTCAAACATTTAGAAGAAGCCCACAAAAAGCTTAGAGATAATCTACATATAAAGGAAAAAGAATGGGATATGGAGAAATGTTCAATTTGTGACCACACGTCTTCACTGGAAACAAAGTTAGATTCTCAGATTAGAGTTTCTGAAGTTCTTAAAAGACGATTAGAGACGTGTAGTCAAGCTCTGGCTTGTGAAGAGAACCGAAGAAAGGACTTAGATATTCAGGTTTCAGACTTTGCCGAAACAAAGTCAGAACTTGAAAGGTTGATTAATGAGAAAGAGTGTGTCTATAAGGAAATGGAATGTAAAATTGTCAAGTTAGAGGAAGAAAATCAAGAATTGGTTTTCTCTCTCAATGAACTCAAAGAAGCTCAGAGTCGAGAAGCAGAAGACAAGATTAAATCTTTGGAGCAGATTCATAATGTAAAAGAAGCTGAATGGAACTCTCGGTTTGAAAAAGTGGTCGCGGATTTGAATTGTTGCAGACTCGAGCTACAAACTAAAGAGGCCCGTTTGAAGGAGATAATGGTGGAAATAAACAATTATAACTCTCAGGTGATACAATTAACAATGGAGAAAGAAGAGTCTGCAGTCATGATAGTGGCAATGAAATCTACATTTCTTGAAGTCAGATCAAATTTTGATAAAGAGAAGCTTTTGTTGCATAATGAGATCGAGAGTCACAAAAAACAATTATCGGAAACACAGAGTGAGCTGGTGAATGTGTGCCATTTGTTGGATAAGGAAAACGAAAAAATCAAGAGTGAAGAGGCCCGTCTGAAGGAGATTTCAGCAGAACTAAATGATTATACCTCTCAGGTGTTGCAACTTACAATGGAGAAAGAGGCGTCTGCGCTCATGATGGTGACAATGAAATCTACACTTATGGAGACTGGATCAAATATTGATGAAGAGAAGATTTTGATGCAGAAAGTGATCGAGAGTCACAAAAAACAACTGCTACAAACAAAGAGTGAGCTGGTATATGCATATGATTTGTTAGACAAGGCAAATGAAGAACTAGATCAGAGTTATTGTGAAGTGAATGAAGTTGAATTTGAATTACAAATATGGAAATCAATTGCTGAAAAGTTGAAAGTCAATTTGGAAATCAACCAACAATTGAGAAGGGAAGTAGAAGCCTCCCTGTTGGCTCAAGTGGCCATGGAAGTCAACCTCAAAGAAGAGAACAGTAGTCTTGTTTGTGCTGTAAAAGAAAAAGACAGAACAATTAATGATCTTGAAGAAAAGATTGTAGAATCTAAGCAAAACACCCGTTTGCATTTGGCTAAAAAGAATGGTGATGAGCTTGATAATTGGGAACAAGAGTGGGTGACGAAAGAACTTGAAGCTGCTATTCTTGCACAGTTAGAATCTGAGAGAATTCACGAGTATGAGAAGCAGCATCTTAATGAGCTTGTAGAAGAGAAAGATCAGAGAATAAATAAACTCCAGGAGATTATGAGTTCTTTGGAGGAAGAATTGGATCACTCTAGTGCTTCGTTTTCTTCTCAACTAGCAAAAATGCAGGCAGACATGAATCTTTATCATGAAGCTTGGGAGAAGACACGAACAGCTGTGTTCCTCAAGGAGATTGAAGCTCAAGAAAAGAGTTTGATGATCAGAGAATTGGAAAAAGATTTAGAAAAGCAAGTTAGATTTGTGAAGAAATGTTGGTTAACTGTCAAAAAGGTGTCATCTGAGAATGAAAACTTGATGGATATTATCAGTGATGCATCCCAATGGATTCATAAGTTATCAAAGGAAGATGGGCAAGTGATAGGAACTTTGAGGAATATAATGTTGAGTTTTGATGATAATCGTGCAGGGCATGCGGAGTTGAATGACCAATTTGACCCTGTGAAAGAAAACATGAATCTGTATCAATCACCCAAAAGAAACATGGTAGAAGGCAGTCTTGATGAGCGATCACCGTTAAGAACTCTCAACGGTTAGCTACAGTTATTTGACTCATGTGGCCCGCTTTTTACATATAACCAATGTATTTTGTGTTTCTAATTTTCTTTTTTGCACGTCACGGAATACAATATGTAACTTGTACGAATCTATTTGTTGAAATAACATAACTGCAGAAGTGAATTCAGTTTAACTCATTTAGCGCCCTTTGTGAACTTGCATGAAAAGTACTCAAAGCTCACACTTCTGCTCTATTAATGTATTCAAAAACCTATTGAGGACATTATTAGTTTTCAGTTCGTGTACCATTAATCTTAACTTACAGATAGGTCAAACATCTATCATCCAATAAAATGGAGCCACTGATAAGTGATAATGTAACTCTTGTTATTTTAAACTTCGAATTATGTAACTTTAGGTATAATTTTAGTTATAAAAGTATGAAACCTATATAACACTTCAGAGTTGCATAAATAACTAAACCAACTTCAACATAAAGTAAAAATATTTAGAGCGGTGAGTTTTTCTTTCGACATAAAAAAGTCTTTGTAAATGTGTATTTTTTTATCGGATTAATTTTTTTTTACGATAAAGGATTTGTCAAAATTAAACTTTTGCCCAATAACTCAATTACTATTGTGAGTATGTAGTTTTTTAATAAAAAATAGTTTGTATGTACGAATTTAGATGGTGTAGTGGTTTCTAATACATAAAAATAAATGTCAATAGAGGTTATTAATTTCATAAAATTTGTTTTATATCAAAGGCATAAAGGTTTTATAAAAAGAATATACCAGCACGAAACTCATTTCTAAACGGTGACGTTTCAAAGCTTTTTTGATCTAAAAAAGAGAACTAAAGGATGAATGTTTTGCCAACGTATCGATATAAAAAATAAAAACCTTTTGTCACATTTCTCTTCGCTATAAAAAGGAACCGAAAGCTGACGAGAAAGGAAAAGACGATTGATCTTCGTGGAAAACAATTGATCATTTCTCTTCATTATTCGCGCCAGATCAGCAGCCAATTTTGCCCTAATTTGTTGCCAATAATATCAATAGAGGTTATTAATTTCATCTTGTGATCATAGTTTCTGAATAATGAATCCGAATATTTGCACTCAATGAATGAACACGTGATCAATTATTTCCCAAAATCTATAGTTTTTCAATTAACTTGTTATTCTGGTTGTGTATGCTGATATCGACCTATTACTGTGATATATATTGCGTATAGAGTTTTGTAATTATTTTGTAATTCCTAAAATATAATACGTTGGTAGGTTAGGGTTTAGAGAGGTTACTTTGTGTTTAATTGCTACTCTTATAGTTTGTGTGTGAGAACTGGTATTGCTGCTTTTGGATTATTTTTTTATTAAATATAGTATTATGACAATGTTTCCTCTTGCCATTAGCAGAAGCTGAAGTAGAGTTGCTGATTGCATATTTTTGTTTATGCTGAATGTTTGTAACTGCATTTTCATCAAATGATGTCTATGACTGGTTCTCTGAATTTTTCTCACAAGTCGGGAATTTGTAAGAGCCAGTGCTACAACAACCATTTAGAGGTATAAATATTTCTCCCATACGGTATATTTGATGATAATTCATCTTATGGCAGCTTAGACTAATATCTTTCACAGAATGTCATCTATGCTCGACAGGGCTTGATCGGAAGTAACAAATTACATATATTACCTGCAAGTCTTTCATCAGTTGCTTCGGTATGGTTCAAATAGTGTTTCTGTTATTTTTTGCCCATGTGTATTAATCTAAGGTGTGGTGACATATTTGACTGTTGGATATGTCTTTTTGTTGCAGCGACAAGATTCCTTGAGTATCAAGCTTTCAGTTCGATTACAGAAACCATTGAGTATTGCTCCTAATAGATACAATCTACTTAAGTGTAATTGCTCCCTGAATCCAGGCCATACTTTTGGGACTTCTGCAGTGAAGAATGCTGCTCTTGCTTTAGCAAGGTGATATCCCTTACTTACTTTTTACAAATTAATCAGAAGGAATAATAATTCATGCTTTGATGTTACCTTCTAGCTCCATGTTTAATAATTGTGATCAAACTTCATGCAGCACTTTGCAAGGCAAACCTATAATACTGAAGCTGCTTCCAGCTGTGGGCATTGTTGTGTTTGCTGTGTGGGGTCTTGGGCCACTAATGCGTCAAAGCAGAAAGATTTTTCTTCGTGTTTGTGTTTTTTCCTATCTCTTCATTTCTTAATTTTCTTCTTGTTTCCCTCTGCTTAATGTTGTATTTCACATTGTTTCAGGAAAGCGATGGGAGTTGGGGAAAGAGTAGTACACATTACATTATGACATCTTACATTCAGCCGTTGATGCTATGGACTGGAGCGATACTTATCTGCAGGTTCACAGAGATATTTTAAGGCAAGATATGGAAGTGAATAACTTGAATATTAAACTGAAGTTGTCTAACTCTCCTACAGAGCTTTGGATCCGATTGTCTTGCCGTCAGAAGCTAGCCGAATTGTTAAGAACCGGCTTTTAACTTTCGTGAAATCATTATCGACTGTTCTTGCACTTGCTTACTGTTTATCCAGGTGAATCCCCTGTTTGTTTCTTGTTGGGAGAGTCTTGTGATTTGTACTATTTTGCAGATTTTCCTTGTAATAGCTAATCATTTTGTTTAAATCATTAATGCAGTGCAATTCAACAAACACAAAACTTTTTCATGGAGACAAGTGATGCTACTAATACTAGAAATGTACGTCCCACAACAACTATTTTTATGATATTAATAAGTTCTGTTTTATTATTGTTTTGGTATTTTGTTATTGTTGGTAGATGGGGTTCCAATTCGCTGGCAAAGCTGTATACACTGCTGTATGGGTTGCTGCTGTATCACTTTTTATGGAGTTGCTAGGTTTTTCTACTCAGAAATGGCTGACTGCAGGAGGTCTTGGGACAGTCTTGCTGACGCTTGCTGGTCGTGAGGTGTATATCGCAATAAATTTGTATAAACAATTATACATATTTGTGTGTATATGTATATATAATTCATGTCATATCATGCAATCATTACTTTACTATACTATTTAGTATTTACTACATGTTCCATTACATGAAGACCTATTCATTAAGCTATCTCTATATGTAGATATTCACAAACTTTCTCTCAAGTGCTATGATTCATGCAACGCGCCCATTTGTCGTCAATGAGTGGATCAAAGCAAAGATTGAAGGCTATGAAGTTTCTGGAACTGTAGAGGTTTGTCCTTTCTTAGCTCCATGTAAAGCGAGCATTATGCTATTCAACAATGTATTTTTAATGACCACAATATCACAGACATATTCTAAAACTGTTCTTTGTTTAATGTGTAGCATGTTGGGTGGTGGTCACCAACAATTATAAGAGGAGAAGATCGTGAAGCTATCCATATTCCTAATCACAAGTTTACTATGAATGTAGTAAGAAATATGACTCAGAAGACTCATTGGCGTATTAAAACACATCTAGCTATCAGTCATTTAGATGTCAATAAGATTAATGTAAGAACATGATTTATCATTTTCTCTTTCTTTCCTCTTTCTTCTAATTTGTCAAATATTATATGGCTACTTATCTTTACAGATTATCGTAGCTGATATGCGGAAAGTATTGGCAAAGAATCCTCAAGTAGAACAACAGAGATTGCACAGAAGGGTTTTCCTTGAAAACGTTGATCCTGAAAATCAGTCCCTTTTGGTTAGTCTTATTTCCTTAAATTATGGTTGTCTTTATTTGACTTTAATACTCTGCAATATGTCAGCAGCCATTTAGCTTATGAGTTGTCACTAATTGTTATATGTCTATTTTGCAGATACTGGTGTCGTGCTTTGTGAAAACTTCACATCATGAAGAGTACTTATGTGTAAAGGTAAGATAACATCTTATCAACTTTCACAAATTTAGACTACACATCATTTTTTAATACTTTTTTGTGATATGAAACCAGGAAGCTATCTTGTTGGATCTTTTGAGAGTGATTAGTCACCACCGGGCTCGACTCGCAACTCCAATCCGGACAGTTCAGAAGATATATAACGAGTCTGACTTGGATGGGTTCCCCTTTGCAGATTCGGTCTTCACTCGTGGTCGAGCACCTACAAATCGCCCTTTGCTATTGATCGAACCCAATTACAAAGTCAATGGAGAAGATAAGTCAAAAGGTCAAAACAGCAAGAAGTCAACTAGCAAAGTGGAAGGGAAAAGTGTAGTATCTCCATCCGACTCTAAAACCAAAGATACTCTGACTTCAGATGTCAAAACCATTGAAAAAGTAACTTCTGATACAAAAGAAGGCGTTGTAAAAGATAAGCCAAATCCCAATACCGCCATAAGAGATAAAAATGTGGATGCAACTTCATCTGATGTAAAACTGAGCAATAAAGCTTCTGAAAGTGAGAATTCGTCCGAAACAGAACAAAAGCCGTCACGACCTGCAATGGAAGAAAATATTGTTCTTGGTGTTGCTTTAGATGGTTCAAAAAGAACACTTCCGATTGAAGAAGGAATGGATACTGCTTCAACTGAAGTCAAAGAACTCAGTAAACGTGTGAGTGGGAAAGGATCCACGTTATCCGAGAAGGATAAGAAAGATGGAAATACCAACAGCTCTACAAGCAGCGAAAAGAAGTAAAGTCGTCCGTCAAGCCATCGGGGAGATAGGTTCACAATTTTTAATACAGTGCCAGATTTTTAGCTCCGGTACATAGTACAGAGGTGTGCCATTTGATTGGATTACAATGTAGTGTTTAGATGTTAGTTCTATGAACGCGTTTGATAATTAATTTTTCAGTACAGGATGTTCTCATTGAGGTTGAGCTTAATTCTGGTCTGAAAATTAAGTTACTTTACGAACTAACTGATCTACAGGCTGTAAAGCCTTGAGCTGTTGGGCCCATGTATGTCGAGAATCAGTTTAACAGATTCAAGTTTATATAGACCATTTGGTATCATTGAACCAAATTTGAATTTGGTATACACTATTTGATGGAAACTGGTAGATGCTCTCGGGGTGTTAGGAAGCTGATTTGAGGCGAGTATCATGAGATTTTGTTTTGGCTCGGATGACTCGAGCTCTAGTGGTATTTACATAATTGTGTTTGAACTAAAGCTTTAATTTTTAATCATTGTTCAATATCATGCTCGTTTAGTAATTAATAAATTTTTAATGAACCGGTTTCGGGCTCAAGCTTGGTGAGTTGTTTCTTAGCTCGAAGAAGCTCATTTATGATCATTAGAAACTTGTTTTAGAGCTCAAATTTAAGCTCAAAAGACTCGTCCGGAACACTTTATAAAACTGAAAATGCGACGGTATTAATCAGAAAGTTTTTGTTAAACCATACAAGTAATAAGCTGAGCCCGTTTTCCTTTATGGGCACTTTCATTTTTTTAGTGGTTTGACTGATTTCTGCTTTCTATCTTCACTCGTCTATCTGATATGACAAGTCATCTGTTACATCTTTCCCTTTTGTGTTATTTCTTCACACATAAACACTTCAACATAAGAACTTAATAAGTAGACACGTTGCCATATTTTTCAAGTTTTATTTTTATATCCAGTCAACAAATAAGTTAACGTATAGTTGGTGAAGTCTAATGGACTTGACTTTAAAATCCCTCACTAACAAGGTAATTTTCTTATTTGCGGGTTTAAAGCATAAATGTGTATGAGCTAGGTTCTATTCTTCTCATTTAGTTCGTTAGGCTTGATTAGCTCGTCCGGCTTAAAATTATAAAACAACCTGGAAGAGTCCGTATTGACATAAGACCAATCATGTTTATTACCTTTGCCAAATCTGTAAAATTAGACTTCTTTCATTCCTCAATTCAATAAAGAGCTAAATGGTTGAGTTACACTAAATGGTTGAGTACCTTGTAACGCTTAACTTTCCAAGTGGGTAGAAGTAGATGTTCAAAAAGTGGTTCACGTGAAATGTACGAAATGTGATTTAAGATATAATCGCATAAATTGTTGACACGATGTAATACAGTCTGCAACAACCAACAGATCAAGTACAAGAACAAATTTGTAGCAGTACTTAATATATGTTACATTATACTCTTTGGACGTAAATCACATTTATTATGATATTATCATCCTCATAGAATACCTACAAGGCTACAACTATTACGACACACAACATTCAGGACCCTCCCTACATTCATACAGCAACATAATAGGAGAGATCACATAATAGTTTGCAATTTATTTGGTCATGACTCATGACGAGCAGCAACTACCACCATATGATGTTCTGTTTCATATGAAAAAAATGGAGCTCTCGCCTTGATCTTGCTGACACACGCAATCAGGTACAGGATATGTGCATATGGATTGTTTTGCTTTTCGCACCTTGATCTCACCTAGCCGGTTTTTCTGCCCTTCCATCACTGCTTCTTGAAAAGCAGACCAATTCATGGTCCTGTTCATATAAAGCTGGCCCAACAATGCCATATTTGGTCTTATGGTCTTCAAATTCAGGTGTGTACGATGACCCACCTGTCAAAACTCAAGATTTTAAAGTACATCAAGATTACACGCATCACCACGATCAAATAGTCTAAAAATCTTCTGAAACCAGTCTTATTTCATTCATATTTATTCTTTACTTTAATAGGTTCAAAAAATTTGCGTACCATTGTGTTGTGTATATTGCCAGGAGAAGCAGACACGACGATGTCACTATGCATGCTGACATGGTAATCAACAGCAACCGATAAAGAAGCCTTCCCTTTGATTGGGGCCGTTCTACAGCCAAGGCAAGTTTCTTTCTGTCTTCAATTTGTGGAAACAGTTTCCGTGAAGTGGAGATTTGACCTTCACCACCGTACACCTGTATCCCATATTAAAAGAGTCAAACTTGACACTCAGAAGTTAAAGGTTGACTTTTTCAGAATATAGTTTGGTTACAATGTAGAGTTACCTTGTGAGAAGCAAGATACAAATGGGTACTATTATCAAAGCCTAAAGCGGTTCACAACAAACCAATTTCTTCTGGAGCCAACGGGCAACGACCCTGGTTCCTTAATTTCTCATTGGTGAACCGAGAGTTCGAGACCCGTCCTTGCCAAATGGATTTTCGGTATCTAGCCAGAGCCTTCGTCTCTTCTTTACCTACACCAAAGTCACATGCTGAATGGGCAGCCATATCCTGAACATGAAAGTTGATCAAAGATTGTTTTGCTTCAAGCAAACAATTACGGAGTAATAACATACTTAAACTACAAAAGGTGTATGAAAGTATAAATCTTTTGGAGTTATAATGCAAACAATGTACATTAATTTATAAATTGTCCAACATAGTAATAAGTTCATTTCTGGAAGATTTTAGGAATTCAAATCGATCTTGAGCTCAATTATGGATCAATTGTCCAGTTGACCATAAAAGTCAAATTTTATGTATTCATACCTTGTCAAATCGAAGGTGTAATGCAACAAACTTTCCAACTCCTTTTCCAGGTTTCGGGTCAAAAACTTGCTGAAGGTACCCCGTGCTTTCAACAGGAGGGTAGCCGAGGCGGTTGACCAGCATATCTCCAAGACCTCGAACGTGGGGAACGAAAGTCAAAGCTTCAAAAACCTTGCAACGTAACCGTTGGATCTCTTTGGCATGTTGTTAAAAGCTAGCCGGTGAGAAAATGGTGAAATCGCAGCAATCCCATAGCTATAGAATGGTGAAATCATTACAACATTTTAGAAGCTAACAAGTAGCAAAAGTCAAAAGTCAAACATTTGTACCAACCTCTCTAGGACTGGAGAAACGTTTTCGAGATACCAATTAGCTGAAGCATGAAGCGGTGTGTTTTTAACTCGGGTGTATCTAATCGCAGAGGCATAGAATTCCCTCGTGCTCCATGTGTATTCATCAGGTAACTCTCTAACTATTGATATATCATCCTTTAATACATTGATAAAGTGATACACATAAAAAATATCCTCAAAAGAACTGCAAATGCAAGATACATAGTACTTACACATGTTAGTTTCCATAAGATTAATAGTTAACAACAGAAAGAAATTTGTCTTGAAGCAAAGAAAGTTTCATATTAACTATAATTTTGGTAATTACAAAGAAGTTTTGGAGCTTGAGTTGGTTGAAACTTGAAAGTGAGCATTTTGTTTTCATCTTACACAGTAAAGGGGTAGAATTTTAGCATATGACTCTGACAGTCCTACTAGAAGCCTCGAAAGGATTATTCATTTGCTCACACTTTTATTTAATCGATGGTATTTTATAGAGCAAATGAATCTTCAAGGTACAAAATTGCATGAAAATATTAGAAATTTGTTACACTGGTAAACATGGAGCATGCCGTTACAATTGAAGATTTACGTCCTTCTTCCCATAAAGACCCTTTTTTTTTTTTTTTGAAGATTCAAACAAAATATTTCCCGTGCATACCTAAGATTTTCATCTACAAGATAGAATACTAATGACTTTAATGTGGTCACCCAAAGACAAAACTTTGTCAAAGTTAACTCATTTTGACATTCAAAAGTCAAAGTTCGGACCTTTTTTCAGAATGGTTAATTGGTCAATCTTGAATTGATAATGCTTTAAGAAAACCAAAGATAAATGCTATTCATTTCCAAATCCTCCAACCTAGGATTCGGTCATAAATGAATGTTTTTAGGATCAGAATTCATAAGTTATCGAAATTAGGACTACCCTCTGAAGTACCAGCAGTAAGATTGCCTTTAACTCGAGACCCATTTAATCTTCTAGTTTCTTAGACATACAACTATACAAGTTCTAGAGCAACGAGTAAGGTTAGTCCCTAGCGATTAAAAGATCACTCATGTATCAAATACGAAAAAACATCGTATTTGCACAAATGCAAGACAAACACATAGAAAATCTTCAAACAATAGAAAGTGACGTTAATATTCCTAATTATTACTAATATGAATTATGACAGGTTTTAGCAAGAAAAGGGTTAGCAAAAAAAAGTAGTAAAAGTCGAATCAAATATGTAAACTATTTTTTAATTATTTATTGAACTTTAATCTAACCGTTAAGAAATCAAATCTCAGGAAAGGATGCAAATCTCAGAAGCTCATCATATAAACATTGTCATATGCAACCCTTTTAAGTTTTTAGCTGTCTTTTATATTTAACTAACAAAATACTCACATAGGACAGGATAATTGATTTGTTTTACATTTATTCATTTTATAGTATTATTCATTTTATAGTATTATGTTTCGTGTAATATTCAAAAAATAAAATCACACATCAGTGCACTAATATATAATCTTTCAAAACGAAAATCACTTTTTTCATTTTAAAATTAATGTTAAAACAAAATACCAATATATATATGCATATATATATATAAGGATTTGCATTTTTCTGTAAATAAATATGTAAAAATAATAATTTCGAACGAAAGAAATTTAAAAATTTGCTATTTATTTTTTAACAACTATAATATGTGTAAAATTTGGGAAAGTTTATAGTTGGACGTTTTAGAGGAATAATTTGACTCTGAAAGGTGGACAAAACATTCGTAAGCTATGTCAGATGTTTATTAGTTTATAATGATAGTATTAGTGAGAGTTAAATAAATGTAGGGTATGACAACGTTTTTTATCTTTATTGTAGGGGTATGTTAGACATTTTAATCTTAAAAAAAAAACATCTTAATAGCTTTACAAATTATCATGGTATGATATAGATTGATCAAGTTTTCAATTTTAGAATTTTTAGTTTTAAGAGAGAGTATGAAATGCTTTATAGGTAAGTATAGATAGATATAGATATGTTTTTAAATAAAATTAAATGTTTTATATTTATTAATTTATGATATGATGATGATAATATTAATGAGAATTTAATAAATATAGAGGTATGTATTATTTTTCATAGATATTTTTAAGTTTTTAATTTTAAGATTTGAATTTTTCTAAAAGAGTACGAAATGTTTTATAAGTATATATATATATAGAGACAGAGATTTTTGGTTTTGGAGTATGTGTTTATTTGCATCCATGAAATATACTTTTTTTATAATAAAAATAAGATAGAATAGAATTGTTACCTACTGGTTTGTTTGGGTATGCCAGCCCAGAAGTATGGGCTAAACGAGTGAGGCCTAAAAGGCTAAAAAACATGACAACCGTGTCGAAGATTCTTTTCCCCAAAAGTTTACAAGTTACAACGGTCTTAAACGAATAGTTCAAATCTGTAAATTTTTGAAACTCTTTTTTAACAGTTGAGATATTATTAAACTAGCAAGACGTTAGTAAATAAATAATTGCAAAATAGAAACAAGTAAAGGATTTTGAATCCCATTGTTCTAAGACTTAGAGGCTTTCCTATTTCTATTAGAAAATCAGAGAAAAGAATAATAAACTACTTTATCAAATAAAGTAGATCGAAGAGGGACTTGAGCTTCAAAGATAGACTCGTTACGGAAGTTCCACAAAGCCCAAATAGCAACTCCAATGATAGCTTCCATAATTAACTCATGTGGAGAGGAAGAAGTGTAGTGATCAAGCCAATCGTATAACTCTTGAATAGTGTTACATCTAGGAAGAAGAAGGTCTACCCATTTGAAGATCTTCATCCACAAGGCCGTCGCAATTGGACATTCCCAAAATAAGTGATTCGTAGTTTCCGGGCTAATTGCGCAATTGGGACAAAACAAATAATTGATTTCAATACCTTTTCTACTCATTCTACTCAAGTTCCATCTTTTTGGGATACGATCACGAAGAGTTCACCATATTAAAATGTTAACCTTTTTCGGAATGAATTTGCACCATCTAGTAGTAGTGGATGAATCAAGAAGTATTGAGTCATCTATAAAATTCTGAGTGTCTTTAACATTAAAAACAATGGAATTCGAAACTAGTCACGTCACGTTCTTGGCCATGCTATAAGCACGGTCAGTAAAATGTTGTTTAAATTCGAACACTATTCGTTTCAGTTCACTCACTCGATTGTAATTTATTCTCCTATCGATTAATGAGAATTGATAAACCAATTGTAAGTGAAAGATCTAGTGTTCTATTTTATTTTAATTTTCATATCATACGTTCCTTTTTAACGAATCAAACATCTGATTGTCAATCATACATGAAGGCTAGTCTAAATTAATATATGTTTTCATTGAATGCTTAAGAGTAGATAATTATAGTAAAACATTGAGAACCAAAATATATGTTAAGCTTGTAGACATTAATTAGTGTTTAATTAATGTTCAAGTTTTAAGGCTTCCTAATATGTCAAGCTTTAAAAGCATATGCATCCTTAAAAGAAGTTAGAGAACGGATATATTTCATAAAGATGTTGTTCGACACGCAACTTTAATTTGAAATTTTTTGGATCTGAAGTGACCTTTCGTCAAAGATCACACCTCATGTAATGTTTAACTGTTTCTATAAATTCGTGAGGACTTGAGATTGAACCCATAATCTATTTCACAAAAGCTCTCTTCTTCGTGACTCATGAAAACATTTATGATGAAGAATTATACCACTGGGCTATTGCCACCATGGTAAGGATATATTTAGTTACATGTGTCACATTTTATAAAAATTAAGGCTAATCTATATTTTAAAGTAACGTATATTCTCATAAAATGTTAAGAATAGATAATGATATAAAAACAATGAGAACAAATGACATATGTTAAGCCCTTAGGCATTAATATTTGTGTGTAAAGTTTTAAGGCTTCTTAATAATATGTCATGTTTTAAGAAGCACATGCAAGTTCATAAGATATTAGACGATCAATGTATTATTGAAGATATAATATAGTTGATAGAAGACATGTCACAATTTAAGGATTTCAAAAGTGATAATGTGTCATAATATTCGGGCGCTTAGTAAAAAAGAATATATGTAATAACATGTATTTAATATTATCTAATTAAGAAATTATAAAATGTTTATATGAGTTTTTTTTTTCCTTTTTATGTTCATAACACACGACAAGTTGACAATATTTAATGTGATGAGGTTTTCAAATATTAAAAGACTTTGTTCTTTTTATGTAATAACTAAAAAAATACAAATAATTAAATGAGAAAAACAAATTGTGATTTTTCAACAACAGAACATATAATGCTCAAAGAAGTGGTTGGTAAAACACTAAAACCGATTAATAGTCGGAACTGATGTTTAAAACTGGAAATTGAAACTTATTCTTTATTTTTTATTTTTATAAAGTTTGTTTGACAAACTATTTAAAGGTAAAGTTTAAAAATGTAAATAATATGAAAGAACACAAAAAAGAAATTAAATATTAAATAATAATATAATTTATTTAAACTTTTTTAAATTTATTTCAAGTAGCTTATTATTCTAGAATTTATTTTTCAATAAACTCCTATAACCTCCTATATTTTTTTTTAATGAACAAGAACCCTAATTTGGGTTTTCTAAAAGTAAAACATACACTAAGACATATATAACATACCTCATATTTTGGAGGTGCAACTTATGGTTTTTTCTTATGCCATATTTTCCAACTTTTATTTTGGTCTAGTTAATTTATTTCTACCGTTGCACTAACTCTATCAAGTATTGTATGTAGCATTTTTTTTCACTTTTTAACCATTTTGCCACCTTAATTTCTAGTAAAAGTTTATAACTTCTGATGACCTAAGGAAATTGTGACTAAATTTACATGCAACTTGCAACCTAAAGACGTTACAACTAGCATTGGGCAATGGCCACAACCTACTCGACAAAGCTTTCTTTTCTAATGGTTTAAGTTTCCAAATTTAACACATGCTTTCTTTTACAGTTTTATGCTAATTTCAGTTATTTCTGCTTAGAGATGAATACAAATTTATTTGATCGAACTTTTTGCACATTTAATTTCCGTTGTACTTCTCGATAGGTAATGTTATCATTGCCACGAGCCCTTGATGGACTATTTATTAAACTGCCAATAATTAATCTTTTTGCTTTTCTATATTGTATCGCTTGTAAGTAGGATGCAAACCTTGACCTTTTACTTAATAATTTACTTTTGTTATTACAAACAGGAAAATCATAAAAGATATTTAATTCAATTTGCGATAGCAAAAGAAAAGTAAATTTAGATCATAAATAAAAAAATAAAAAATCTAAAATTAGCAACTTAATCTTTTTGTTAACGAGTTTTCACATGAATATCTTCTAAGGGAGTATTTTGAACTGCGTTTAAAGAGGTTATCTAATTATTGTGTTTTTAAGACATAGAAAATAAAAAATAAAAACTGTTTGGTAAAAAAATGATTATTTACATTTTGCTAGAGAAAAAGAACAGTTAAACGTTATTTTGAAAATGCAAAAGCTATCTTGAAAACACAATCTCAAACATCCTCTAAAATTTATGTTTACATTATTACATATTTCTTTTATCGAATTGTTTGATGGTATATTGGTAGTTCACACTTCAAAACCTAAGTACATAAAACCGAAAATGGTACTAGGGGAACAAAAATTTCAAGATAAATAAGCATAAGAGTTTTTATAAATGTATTTTCGTTACCAATTTTGACCAATGAGTAGTTACAATTGTTCCTGTGATCGATCAATAACTAATTCATTATTGATTTCATGTCATAATTAGGTCCAACAGGTCATGAGAAAAATATTTAGTGTCCAACTTGTGGGTGAAGGTTTTGACCTACTCCTAATCAATCACATGTTTTGGGCTGTGTATGGGATTTGGGTCTAAATGCGGGTTTATTACTTTATATAGGACTTCGTTAGTTCGTTGCAATATTGTTATATAGACCCTTTAGTTAGGGCCAATACAATCGGTTTTGGACCAAGAGCTATGTGTGCACCTCTCAGTCTCTCATTTGTCACACGAAGTATTAACTACCAACACTAATTTAATATAAGGTTTGAATTTTATAGTTTATTTGAAGACAATATCACGTATGTTACTAACCATACATATCTCAGACGCACCGTTAACATTCCTTAAATAAAGCGAATTTTGTTATATGGACAATCAATGCATTCGTTTTCACTTTTCAGCTTATAGTCTACATTCGACTTTTTTTTTGCCCAAGATAGATACTGATCTAGTTGGAATGCAATCGCAGACGAAATGAATCTCACAACCAATTGGAAAACGCCATTTGACATTCAAATCTCTGCGGTCAACAATACAACCGTAGTACCAATTGAATTTCACCATGTGTAATACCTCGTTGGGAGGATGTTCATTGACCGGAGCAATTTGAGTGCTAGGTGTCATTTTATGATTTTTTGTTAAATGTCTATGCTCCATGATTGCATTCAAGCAAGATCAGTATTTACCTTAGTGAAAAGAGTATGATATACACTATGAGGTGAATGTGTTATCTGCCCATATAAGATTTTTTCTCTTAAATGCAATGTTTTAAACTGGTTTTTTAGATCGGTCATTTTGTCGATTCCAGTCGGACCAGTTGTTGACTTTTTTTTTTAAAATTGGTTGAGGGTTAATGTTTAATTATACTCCATATTAACTGTAAATTTTCTGAATTTGAAATTCGAATTTTCTATAACAAGTTATAAGTAGTCAAAGTACATTTAAAAATAAGAAAGTATATAAATTGTTAGAATTGAAGGTTAAGGAAGCTGAATTTAAAAAAAAAAATACACATTTTAATAAATAAACGGTGACTTAATTGAAGTTATGAGTGAAAACATGTGATATTTCAAAATTTACAAAAAAAAAAGTCAATTTGGTCAAAAACCGGTCCGATCTCACCCAAAAAACCGATCGGACCGTCGGTTGTTGACTTGGTCAGCTTTGTTCGAAAACCGGTTTATTTTGAACCGGAAAACCTCCAAATCCCGGTTCAACTGGTCGGACCGGACTCGTCGGACTGATTTTCAAAACACTATTTAAATGAGTGGATGGAACATGAATATATTTGAAAATTAGATAAGTCAAATTTAATTTTTCAAAAAGAAGTTAATCATTGTTGTAATTAAAAATAATACTATGAATAAGTTGATCGAGTTTGAATGTTAAAAAGTAGCTTCTTGAGCTTGCGGGTTAAGATACTTGAGAGTTACTCGCACTTGAACAGTTGAAAATTTGATAGAAGTTGAATTTGAGCATACTTTGAAACTCATTTAATAAATGAGTTTAAATACTTTTTACCGAGCTTAATAGATTCGTGAATCTATCATTTATGCAAATTTAACAATCTTAGCTATATATAAACTATCTCTATATCTTTTCTTAAAATTAGACTCAATAATGGTTAATGTTCAAATTACCCTTAAAAATCATTAATTACTTTCCAAATGAACCACTAATTTATAAATGCAACCCTTAAGTTTTATATTTTATATATCCTTAAATTAAACTTGTAACAATGTAGTGTAAACAATAAAAATTTATAAATGTCAAATTAACTATTTATTCTCGCAACTATGTGTGCAAAATACTGCTAGTATTAAATAATAAGGTACACATGCTAGTATCAAAACTCGAGTCATACACGAGCTTGTAAACTATATCACAAGTAAAACTCAAGCTTTAGATATTAGAGTCAAAAGTCAAGTCAAGTCAAACTCAAACCAGGTAAAATTAGACGAGCCGAGTTTTAGTTGTTTAGACTCCTCATAGTTTCAAACCCTTTGAATAAAATTAAAAATATAATTGTATGAAAAAGTGAGTGTGTGACGATGGAGTATGGACAGATAGATCATAGATGTTGGATCCATCTACCCACCTAAATTCATATTAATGTCATAATAATTTCCATTTCAGTTTGCTCAACGAACTCCTTTATTATCACCATTCAATATCCCTTTTCAAATTAATCAATCAATCTTATATTTATTTACTTATTTATCACTTCCAAATCCTATATCTTTTTACTTTGGATCTCCATTCACACTTGATACTTGAAGAATGGCCGGCTTTTTGTCAATTCTCAAGCGATTCTATCTCACTGCCTATAATTGGATCGTATTCGCTGGATGGCAAGTTTATATCTGCACTTTAATATCTATTACTATTACTGTTTTATTGTTTACTTTGTATTTGTATGATAATAATACGAAGTAATAATCTTTGTTTAATTATTCATATGTTTACGTTTTGGTGATGATTTAGGTTTCAAGTATTATACTTGACTTTGAAAACATTAAAGGAATCAGGGTATGAGCATGTTTACAGTAACGTTGAGAAGCCACTTTTATTAGCTCAATCTGCTGCCTTCTTAGAGGTAAATTCTAAAACCCTAATAAACAAGATTCAAGGGTTTATTTTATTTTTTGAATTACTAAAATAAAATCTTAGTGATTTTTCATCTTTATTGGTGGGAACTTTTTTAAAATTTCTTAAGATGTAAGCTTTCCAACAATAGATTTGAAAATAGTGGGTAAATTGAAATATTAGCTTGATTAGTGTAATATTGAATTGGCTAGCTCCTCTTTTGTACATAAATTAGGATAATTTCTTCTTGGTTTCAAGTGGGTCAATCTGCTTTTTTAAAATAATTTGATATTATTTGGTTCTTTTTATCCCTTTGTGTCATATGGGTCAATCTGTTTTTCTTTTATTTTCAACATGATTTTGGTATTTGGTGTGATCTAGATTAGAGTTTATTTAATGTATTTGTAGTTCTTGAAATGACATCAAGGGGTACTTGAACCGTGGTCCGCTGATGTACATTGCACAGATACATCATCATCCTTTTATTATGTGTACAACATAGATCTCTCTTTCTTTTTCTTTTTTGAAATACTACAACATATATCTTTTTAGCTCAACTGAGTTGTTGAAACCACATTTGGTAAACCTTGATAAATAGGTAATGAAGTTAGGCATATTATATAGGTTTTGTTTACCAAATTGCGTTTGAAAGCTCTAAGATATAAGCTGTTAATCAACTTATTTTTTGCATAAAGTTCCTTCTTAGGCAGCTAGCTTTTGATTATGATATTACCTTGGAGTAAATTTTGACTTGTCTTCCTTTTCTTTTCTTGGCAACAGATACTACATGGTATAGTAGGTTTGGTAAGGTCCCCAATTTCAGCAACACTGCCTCAAATAAGTTCGAGGTTGTATGTGGTCTGGGGAATCCTGTATAGTTTTCCTGAGGTTAGAAAGCTACTTCATCTTAGCTATCTTATTAGTTATGATACCAGAATATTGAGGTCAAAAAGTTGATGGTTACAGGTTCAAACGCATCCTATTGTTAGCTCTTTGCTCATCAGTTGGGGTATCACTGAGGTAACTCTTAGATGGTTGCCAAATTTCATTTTCATAAGCAAGCACATGGTGTTTATGTTGTGGAATTAACCATTTTCTTTTGTTGGTAATATAGACAATTCACATTTTCTAAATATAAATTTCGTGGTTTGGATTATAGATTATTCGGTACTCTTTCTTTGGCGTAAAGGAGGCATTCGGTTCTACTCCATACTGGCTGTTATGGCTCAGGTTTGACCTTAATGCTTTGGTCATTTGAATTCAATAAATTAGTTATTGCATTATCAATTTCTTACTCCCACCCCGCCATATGAATTTTGCAGCGTTTGGCCATAGATAATGACATGGTTTAAATGAAGTGTTTGAAAATAGGGTCTGAATTAGTGTGAAAGCTTACCCAAAAAGTAGATGTGGCAA
Source organism: Logfia minima (assembly GCA_963921325.1). NCBI lineage: Eukaryota > Viridiplantae > Streptophyta > Magnoliopsida > Asterales > Asteraceae > Logfia > Logfia minima. The sequence continues at coordinate 11,243,709 of OY992770.1, read as the reverse complement.
TCTCAATCCATTTGTATGCTAATGGGTCGATTTGTCTCTATGCTTTATCTCTAACAAGTTCAGTTGGTTAAGATTATAGACTTAACTAGAAAAGAAAAAGGTCCCCGTGTGCTAGAGGGAGGACCAGTTTGTGTTAAGCATATAGTTGGTTCTTGTCTTGTTTAGGCATTTGGTGCTCTCTCTGCCGGCCTGCTTAGTGGCAGAGCCACCTTCTTTTGGGTCAGTGAGGAGGACAGGACAATCCCCCACTCCGTCGGTTTCTTTCTTTCTAACCGGATTATACCTGGCCCGGTCCTATCTCAAACAAAAGAAGCATCAAGTGGGTTAAAAGTTATCCGAAATGTAGTCAAAGGCATAAAACCTTCTAAATGTTTTACAATGAAAGTTCATGTTATTAGTATTTTGATAGTATTCAACACATTAATTTTTCATAAGTTAAGAGACAAGTTTTTGCAGGTCGGGCCAATCCGACCCAACCTGTATTGACCCGTACTGAACAATATTTCCACCTTTACAAAAAGTAAAGGTTACTTTTAATATTGAAATCCTGAAATTGATATGTTCGATATTTTCATGGGCCTGTGGGAATATTTGTTTGCCAAATACATGAAAGAGCTGGAAGGGATCTGTATCTATAGTAATCTTTTTCGGTTACAAGTGCAGGTACAGCACCTTCCTGGTATTGTATCCAACTGGCATTTCTAGTGAGATTGGCATGATCTATAATGCACTACCTTATATGCAGGTAAAAATGTCTCCATCCCTTATAACGATGCATTTACTTTTTTTTTGTTTATATATTTTGATGTTAGTTCTAAATATTGTGGATCTAAATCAATAGACCGATCTACTTTTTATGTTAATATATGTTTGAAAACAGACCGTAAAATATATATTTCAAGTATATTCCTCTAACTGGAAATTTAATGAATCTTTTGTATGTAATTAACCCAAAAAAAGAAATGCATGGGATGGAGTGAGTGAATGAGATCTAAACTCTGAATTTGGTGTTTGTTGTTCAGGAATCGGGATTGTATTCCCTTTGGATGCCCAACAAATGGAACTTTTCATTTGATTACTTCTATGCTGCAATTATAGTTCTTGTGATTTACCTACCAGGTAAATTTTACTATAAGATGTCATGGATTTGAGTCATTAAAAAGCCCTTACGTTTTTGATCTAATGGTATCATTAGATCTCTACGATTGTTGGGTTGTAGGTTTTAGTATCTTTAGAGACATCAAAATCTTCGCTTGCTTACTGATTTCAGAATTTTATTCATACCAAATTAACAATGCTTTCTGTAGGGATCCCACACTTGTATGGCTACATGCTTGGACAAAGAAAGAAAGTTCTGGCAAAATCGAAAAAAGAGTGAAGTCAGACATGACACACGTTCGATTAATCTTAAATCTCTTTTTTTCATTTTTTTTTCTACCCAACTTGTTTTTGGGTTTATAATCATCGTTGATGAGTTATGTCCGTTTATCTTTGTGTTTTAGCATGTGCGTTCCTCTTTGTGTTATTAAACTCTGTAGCCTAAATTCTTTTGTTAGATGCAACAACCGTTAGGTGGAAGAAATTCAACACCTGGAGAAAAAAAATGGATTGGTGATAAAGTAAATTTCTCGTGACTACTTACTTAATTAGGGAAAACATACGTAATTTGTTTGAAAATATCAGTTATACTGTTATAGAAAAGTAAAATTTGTCCAAAAATATCATTTTACATGACCAAAGGAAAATATATTTTCAGCTAACTATAAACGAACGGAAACTTTCAGTAGTCCTGGATGGCTCGATAAATAACCTTTACCCATCTTTCTTATTTTTGTGTCAAAAATGGGTACTTTTGGACAAGATATATTTTTATATAATCGGAGAATATTAGATCTCTCAACTAGTACAAATTAGGTTTGTTGGGGAAAAATCAGGTGGAATGTGAAAGATGGTGCCAGATTTCGTTATATATTGATTGATGGTCTAAAGGTCATTAGACATGGCTTTATGGGAGGTGATTCGGTGCACACCATAATTGTGTATTAAAAATGTCGTACCTGTGCATTAGTGATGTACATTTATGGTGTGTAGTTATAAAATGTGAGTGTACAAATCAATTCCCTTTTTTGTATTGTCATGGTGATGAGATTGTTGGTCTTGAATTGATGTCATGTTTTAAATCATTTGAATCGGACAAAATTACATCTTTGAAATCATCGGTGAATTTTACATCGAGATCTCATGTTCATGAGCTTATTAGTTATTAAGATACTTGTCAAATTGGCCACCTTCGGGGTTAATTAACATTCGGCTTATGAGGTGATTCAGTAGATTAGGGAGAGGATTGACGAACCTTTTCCTAACAAATAAAAAACGTTAATTCTTGATATTTGTTTTATGCTGCATATCCTGGAGGACCCCAACCTCTAATCCACCACTTCCATGACTCGGCTTGTTTATTGTATCACTAATGAATCTGTGAACATCAACCTCATTTATTATTTTATTTGACATATCTCAAAAATCTTTTAAAAAAACGAAATATGTGTCGTCGGGCACTTTCAGTAATCGTTGTTATTTTAGGTTGATAATCTCTAAAATTACATTTTTATCATCGTAGGGGGTAAAGTGAAAATATCGAGACTGGTAGAATTTTTGCTTCTGTTAAAACTTAAAACCTATTTCAAATACTTGGTGAAAAAAAGGTCTTTTCCAAATCTCACTCAATTCTCACAAACTTCTTTGATTGATTTGCTTCATTGTATATCAATCCTAACATCTTTCAAATGGCGAATCAGCAACCAAGCTCAATTAAACCATGGATCCTTGAATTCGTTCCCTTCGTTGTTCTTGTTCTCATAGCCGCTCATGTTATCGCTTTGGTACATACCTATTTCTATACTTTCTTCTTATACTTTTTTGATTACAAGATCACAGCTTTCCAGCTATACTAATTTTTAATTTATTCTGGGTGTTTATGATTTTGGGGAAGAACAGGTTTATTGGATATACAGATTAGCTACTGAGAAGCTTCCTGGACGAAGAAAGAAGCACTAGAACTTGTACGTTTGATTCCAAGTGATCTGATATTGTGTTTTAATTGTTAATTTTTTAGTCTTTTTGTGTATGGGTAGGGAACTCAATACAAGGTGTTTGATGAAATTTGTGAAAGAAATGTCGTATGTTTGACAATTAAGTTGAAGGGTCAAATGAAAAGTGATGTATTTTGTGATATGTGATTGTGATAAGCTTTAGGTAATTTGAGGATTTATTCGGCATTTTGGGATGAATATTTACATATCCACTAGCCATTTTACAAAATATGTATGACAAACATTCAATGGTGTTGCACGAATTTCACTCTAGATAGTCCCATACTCCCATGTTATAATTTGCTTATTTTAGATTATCATTTACATGTCGACCTTTTGACTAGAAGTCTTAAAGTATTTCGTGTTTGTTGTAGATGATTGTTATTAGATTTCAATCTTGTTATTGCACAAAATGTGTATCATACAGAACATATTATGTACATGAAATAGTAGTACAGGCAATATTTGAGTCATTGTCATTGCGTCATAGAAAAGTCATGATTGCTATTTCATGGTCACAAACTCTTATGAACTAAAAAATATATCTGGTTAGGACTGTAAAGATTCTTGGATGCTTTTTATGCGTTAAGCTTGATCATTGATGAGTATTGAAGCCAAATAAATTGCCTAATATATTCATTCAAATAGCCATTTAAGCAAACCAGTATTCAACAAACATAACTATGTCTGGAAGGAAAAATTCACATTAATAACCATCTAGGTTACCATAACTCGAATTAGGGTCACAGTTTGTTCAGTATGTGATCAGAAAGAGGGTAAAACACGACCATTGATCATGTTGTCTTGAAATTCGTCTTAATTCAGAGATAGAATGCAATTATGGCTACTCCTCATTGGAAGCACTTGCAGCACTAAGATCTACACTTAAGTCAAGAGTCTGTGACATTACACCATCATATAAAATGAGTTAATTCTACTCAGCCATGAACATAGATAGACTCAATAAAATATATCCGTAGTGAAGATATGAAGTGCAAGTTCAGCATATAGATTACCTTTCCGGTTATCTGGCAGTACATGGCAATCACATCTTCCACTGTGACTCAAAATGTGTGGTTGCATCATAACTCTGAAGGAGGCAAATTTTAGATTGAAGTTTTGACGAAAATTGAGTCATCGAGTTACAGGATAATATGAGAAAGAAAGTGTAAAATAGATATACTCAGTTACTCACAGTAGATATGTAACAGTTATCTTCCGCACCCTGGTTCGTGGGTTCGTATCTGTCATAAGTATCGAAAAAGATCTGATCCACAGACCCAAGCAAATCGATCCCAGGCTTCAGTTCTGTCTCAGGATTATATGTGTCTGCCTCTGTTGTCACAAAAGCTATGTATTTACCTTTCGGGGCTACGTTGTGAGAATATGAGCAGCAGAACATATACCTAGAATAGATTTAAGAAGGGTATTAGGGTAATTTTCATATCTAAATTGTGAGAATATTTGCATTGTTACATACATGTCAGATTTGCGGCCTAGTTGTTTTTGGGGGAGGATAACTTGGGTTGAATGAGCATCTTTAGTGTTTGGGATGGGATGACTCATGATGCATATAGCACGAGCTACTTTACCAACTTTCTTTACCTGTTGCAATAAACAGGATTTGGTATTTGGAAGTGAAAACGAATTTGTGAATGAAGTTTAGTTGATTGCTTACTTTACCTTGTCAGGTAAATATGAGGGATCACATACTACTTTTTTGCACTTAGCAGTTTCTCCTTTTTATGTCACACCAACCACTTTTCCATCTTCAAACTCTACCTGTCATATTTAGTAGTCAAACCAAGTACAATTATTATAACAAGTGTCTCTAAAAGCATATCTGTACATTAAAGTCTCAAGGATATTAGTAGATTGCCTTGCATTCCGGTTTGTTGAGCATGTAGGTGCCACCATAGACTCACTCAAGCGAGCAAATGCCTGCTAGATATTAAATGGATGAAGGTAAAATTTGTCAGTTGCCAAACTATATGCCTACATGGTGCTGATGGAATTTTACCTGAGGCAATTCTCCTAGTCCATAGAGGGGGTAAATATAAGGGGAACCCCCTTGAAAGCGAGCTAATGACTCCGCATAAAGCTATTCAAGGAATAAAAGGGAAATATTAAATAATATAAAAATCTCCTATGTTAAATCAATAATGCTTGCTAATATATAACATAATAAGTTACAGCAAATTAGGATCTAATTGGGCATTCATGTTCGATTCCTCACCTTAACTCTCTTGATAACATCTATAGCTGGCTGGTCCAATTAACTGTCGTTCCTATAGAGTGCCAATGCATGCCCGATGAAATCAACTGTATTGTCATCTAGCCCATACTTTTTCCCACATACACCAGTCAGTGAAACATCCAAACATGGTAGCAATGAAGATAATTTATTACTCTCTGAGTTTAGGAAACATGCATTTGTTAGTATACGCATTTTTACATCAAGCAACCGATGAAAAAAATGATAAGGATAAGTTATTACGAAATAAGATCTCTTGGTGGTACTTTGGTGACATCCGTCCCTTCATGTGATTTTGGATCACTGTCATCATAGTCTTGAACATAAATGAAGAACTTTCGAGCACGACGCTTCTCAAACAATCCCATGAGAGGAGATTTAAGTGCTTCCACATCAGTTGCAGGTACTTTGTGAACCTGAAAGAGAATCCTAATATTTAGTTAACAATTTTAGAGTAGTTGCTAAATGTAAAGTTACGGGTTTCATACCTTCCCTTTGTTGAATACATAGCTACCATCAACAGCCTTGAAATTAAGGTATTTTGTGACGTTAGTGTGAATTAGAAGACGAACCAAGGTACCATTGGCCATCATGAACTGCCAAAGAACATAAGTAATAATAAAGAAAATAAGAGGATAGAAATGTGATGGTACGAATCATAACACTAATTGTGGCGATGTCACATTAATTCAAAAGAGTTGCATGTTCATAGCAAGTATAATTCTGTTTTTAAAAGATAATAGACATGCCTTGGGGATCATATCGACGTTGTAGTCTTTGGTTGAGCCTAGTTCTTGAGGAGGTGCTTTATCGCCCTTGAATCGCTTCCAGAGCTATACAGAATTACAAATATATTAAATCTCAAATAATGGTACAGATTTAAAATGCATTGTTAGGATATAATACCTGGTTTAGGTTTAGTGAAGTTGACTCTGCTCCATAGTAGTCATTTCTATCCATGTGTAGCACCTTTACAAATAAGACAAATCTAACGAGTGCCCAGTAGAAAGCATAAACCACATATTATGATCCTTTCAACTACACCAACTATCAAACTCAATTAGAAATATTCTTTTTAATACAACCCAGAACTTGGGAAGAAGATTGGGGAAGGAAATTTGACTTTATTTTGGCATGACAAATGGGTGGGGAATTTTAGCCTTTGTGATAAATGTCCAAGATTATACCGTCTTGAAAGTAATAAGAGGGTGCTAGTGAGTGAAAGAGGGGAGTGGAGGGAGGGTGATTGGAGGTGGGTTTGGGGTTGGAGAAAAGCCTTGAGGGGTAGGGCATTGAGTGAGTTTGAAGAGTTATTGGTCATTCTTGAAGATAATGTCCCAAAGTATCAATGTGAAGACAAATGGGTGTGGAAATTTGATGAAGAAGATGACTTTACGGTTAAACGTCTAAAAGAAATGGTGGATGATAAAGTTCTAGGAACAAATGGAGGTTCTATAGATACGAAGTGGAATAAAGTGATCCCGAAAAAGGTTAACATTTTTGTATGGAGACTATGCCAAGGGAGAATACCCGTCAGGGTGGAGCTTGATAGAGTGGGAATCGATTTAGACTCAATTTTATGTCCATGTTGTGAAGATGTGATCGAAACGGTGGATCATTGTATTATTGGATGCAAATGGGTTCAAGAAGGATGGAGCAAACTGTTCAAGTGGTGGAACATGGGTACTTTTAATGGTGGGTTTATTGGAGACATCATCATGCATGAGGGGAGTCACAATTTCAATTGTCATAAAAAAAATGTATGGCAAGCAGTCTTATGGAGCATTGCATATGTTATTTGGAGTACGAGAAACAAAGTTTTTTTTAAAGATAAAAAGGCGATCAAAATTGACTTATGTGCTGAGGTCCAGAGCTTGAGATATTTTTGGGTTAAACATAGAGATAAAAAATTTAAGGCTTCATGGGTGGCATGGTATTCAAGTCTAGCGGAATCACTTTTGGGGTAATCGTTTTATGGTGAAGTTCAAACCTCTTGTAAGCATATAATGGAAATAGTTTCCAAAAGCTTGGTCAAAATATATATTTTTGTGTGTCTGTATATAGTGATTATGTTGATTGGCCCGAGCCATTTTAGTAGGTTGTATAGATTTTGATTCTCAATTTAACTGTTGTCCTGTCTCTTGGAGGCACAGTTAAATATGATCATATTTGTACTCGAGTTTGATTTTTATATTTTATATAATTGCATATCTTTCAAAAAAGAAATACAACCTAGAACTGAAACTACAACCAAAACCTAAGCATGAACTTGATGAAATAAAAGTGTACCAAATAAGTGAAATCCTACTGAACCAAACTGAGCCAGAAAGGCTAAACTAAAACCCAAGTGGCCAACCAGAAGTAAAACCTAGTCAAAATTGGTCAGTATAGTCTAGGTAGACTTGTTGTCCTTTCTGATTGGTTAGGCATTTTAGCTATATGTTAGGTCACCCATGAAAATTGGTTAAGAAGAAGATATATAACTAAATCCTTTAAGTTTAAGTAGAAATGGTGGAGTAATAAGGTAGGTTGGTTATTTCTGATTGAAGGTGTTTCGAGTGCTGCAATTCTTTGGTTGACCAGGAGGTTCAATACAAACCTGATGCTAATTTCAGAGATGAGAGGTATTTTTTCATTGGCTACAATTAGATAAGTTCATAAGTTAAAAGATGTTATAAAGGTAATGAAGTCACCCGCATAAAAGCCTTCCTGCACAGGAATCCAGCCAAAATTGGTTGAATATATGAATTTGAATTCTATCTTTAAAAGTGATTGTTAAAAGGTCCATTCTATTCTAGTTCAAACCCTAACACTATAATGCATATCCTTTTCTACATTATTTTTTTGAGCTTAACTCACACGCATCGTAAATATACCTTTCTCACATATTGAATATGAATCCTCAACCACTCGGTTGACACACAGACACCTTATCTACCCCTAGGATACATCCTAATTTCACTAGGAAAAAATCTCGACAAAATTGACCTTACCCACATTATTAAAAACTATGATGCAAATGATCCGATCCAAAATTTCCACTAAATAGATACTAATCCAACATTAATCAAAACATATGTCATTTCCATCGTTGTAATTTATAAATCAATATACCTGACAAATTGAACACATATGTACATAGACGCATATATAAACAAAAAATGAGTTGTGTGAGGGCTTTACTTTGAGGCCATCCACAGATAGGAGACCACTGAGGATGCATTCCTTGAGACCCATGCCGAGAACTATGATGTCATATTCTTCATCCATGGCGATTCGGTTAGGTTAAAAGAACATTAAATAAAAAAGAGACGAATTTATTAAAATAAAAGGTACAAGAAGAAATTAATTGAAGATAAGAGATGGAAAGGAAGGAGAGATATAAGCGGGCAATCCTTTTAATGAACAGGTCTTTAAGCAGATACAATTCAGTTATGAATTCCCCCGCCAAATTTCAAGGATTTCTTTACTACGCGGTGGGCCACCTTTTTTTTGTAACTTAAACTTTAAAAAAACATGATATTCTAGCAAATGTATTATCATGCTTTGTCTCTTAAAAAGACTGAGATTAATTTATCCTCTAATAATAATAATAATTTTCCTTTTTTGACTATTCCTAAGAACAATGGATCGAGATTTTGAATATGTTTTTTTATTATGGTAATACAAATCATGTGATTAAAGTTAAATATTTAATCACCGACCACAATCACATAAACAATTTTTTTAAATCATTAAACGGTAATAAGTTAAAAAGATGGTCGTGAAAAGTTAATCAATTAGCAATATAAATATAACGGATAATTTCATATATATACCCCATCTTAAGTCCGGTATATCTGTTCGTTTATATCTATATTGCTACTTAATATTTATCGACCATCTTTTTAAGTTGGTGGTTAACGATTGACAAAGCAGACTTTATGTGGTGAATTTTTACTCTACTAATTAATTGTCCATTTAAACACAATTCATCCGATCAAAAGATGGTAGAGTCGATCCTTAACCAACTTACCCAACTGGAAATTTTATATCTTAAGTTCAGCGGTTGCAGATCCAAATTGATGTCATAGAACACAATGTAAAAAAAAAAACAGAAAAACCATATGGTCATACATTTAACAAAATCCGCAAAATCGTGAAAATCAGCGAACACTTTAGCCGGACTTGTCCGGTTTGGTTGATGGCTGTCCAATCCGTGGTTTGAAAAATGCAAAACCGAATTATCCGGTCCAATTTACAGTTTCTAATAGTTACCAGCCAGCTAAACTGGATTGGACCGTCTAATGTTGTAATAATAAAGCAGATTACGTCAATGTAAAAGTATCTTTAAATTACATGCATACTCAAGAACCTCAAGAACGTATACGAAAACTATACTAGAAACCATTTGTTATTGCGTAAGATAGATGGTGATAGAAACGCTTACCCGAACCTTTACAAATATTTTTTTGTAAAAAGGACAAATATATGATTTCACTTAAATGTCAAAATATACATCACACACTATAGGTACACACTGTTACATTCATACATTAATGTGACCCCTTCTACCAAAAACTACTAATGTATAATTCACAATATTAATGTATAATACATAATAACATCTTATATACCTGATTAACAAATAAACAACTAAATTTCAAACCCATGACTATGAGGCCTACTGTTGTACTTCATGCGCAGCTACATATGCTAAATATTATAAGCAAATTTTCAATTAGTTCCGCAAATTATTGTTTAAAAAGTGCACATCAAGATATTTACGAAAAATAATTTTATATATCAAAACTTACTAAAATATACTTAACAGAGGTATCATTTTTAGTAGCATCTACTGAATTATTGTATTTTTTTTGTTTATATTCAAATTTGATATGCCTTGAAGTCGTTGTGGACGATTGATTATGATTATTGTTATCAATTATTAATTAATGTTATCATGTCATACTGTTATTCACATATATTCAAACCATAACAGTTTTTACGGTTTGGTCCGGTCCGGTTTGAATTTTACTGAACTGTCAAACACCGGTCCTGTTTGAATTTTTTGTCAAAAACCGGCCAAACCAGACCGTGAAGACCCCTACATTTAATAACGTGAAATGAATAGTTACTAACCAATATACATTAACTATATTGCTAATAATATATAGTTTGCAGCTGTTTTTTCTTTTATTTTGTACATAATAGATAATATATAAGAGTAAATGAACATGGTTAGTACAGCCATCAAGCTCAATCCCAAGTTTTATATGGGGCAAAAGAAATCATTCTTAAACATACTTCAAATACAGTTGTAGATCCAAATCCTATACGTTTTCATCACCCTGAGTAATGTAACCTGCGCGCACAACAACCTTTAATCTTTTTTTGTTAAATATCAAGTTGCAAAACATGTGCAAATTAATATATTGACATTTTTATCCAGTTAATGAATAGGATTTCAAGCTAGTTCCTTCAATTAGAGTTTACATACATATTACTAACCGTTCTAAGTAGTATAACATGCAAACTAAAGGAAGAAAAAGAGTTACCAAACATGGTATGTTACATCTATAGTACTGGTTGACATGCATACGTACGTATTCCCTTCCGATTTCAACAGATTTACATTAGTTTGCAACAAAACTAGACATATGATGTTTGAAAGTTATTTCATTAGCTTCCTACTAAAAGCCGGGTGTCTCATTGTAGTTGAATTCTTATTTTAAAAAGGCGTACTTTCAATCAAATTCTACTTTGGTTAGATAAATAAATTATAAAACCAAATTATGTAGGTACTTACCCCAACTTGAGAGATGTACCAGAGCTTTCATATTCTTGGGGAGGGCCATCAGAGTTGCAGATATTGGTAGATTCAGATGACTCGCCTTCGTCATCGGAATCACCAATAGGTCGAGTCCAAGCATTAGAGATCATCAGAAGCTTTATTTGACCACTCAAATGCAAAGTTAGAAAATACACATACACCAGACAAGATATAGTTAAACAAACCGACTTAAGTTTTGGATCTCTAGCAACCATTATATTTGTGTACTTCACATTTTTGGAAGTACAATAGTTAAATATCTTATTTTTTCTCAATACAAGTTGAATAAAAAATAGAATAAATTAAATTTTTGACTTTAGAGAGCATGACTTGTACCTCTTGTCTTAGTTTGTCATTCTCCTCCATCAGTTTCACTTCCTGCAAGTTTTACCGACTTTAAGCAGGTTGTTAATCACAACAAAGACAATCTTGCATGCGCAACGCTAAAAGGCGTCGGTTACGTTTCTATTGCATCACAAAATTGCTAACACACTTCATTTTAACATTTCTTTTATCACCAAAATGAGTAATGACGACAATTACCTTTATATGTTAAGCAACATAAAAATAAAGTCATTAAGTTTGAGTTCTGACCTTCTCTTGAAGACGATTAATCTCGTTCATAATCACCTTACCCTGAATAGTAGAACTATAATAAGCCCATGCCTATAAAAATCAGCTTCATGGAAAATTCAACAGTCACTGTTGGCATATTTATCGGTCTACCTATTTTAATCTTTTTGTTCTTTACTTCCTTTTTACTGATGGTATTGTTGCAATTTCATGGGAAAGTGAAAGTATATTTACTCGCAAAAGTTGCAGCATTTTTATAGAAACATAGTTTAAAAAAAAAAAGTTGTGGGTGAGATGTAAAATACGTCTCCATAAATTAAAAAACAAAAATAGAATCTTAACTTTACCGCCTTGGAAAAACAAAATGTTGCAAGTTTCACTAGACAAACAAAAAAATAATGACTTTCACAAAGCAACTACTGCACCTTTTTGGCTACAACACGACTCAATCCAGCTTCAAGCGACTTCTCAATCTGGTGCAGTTCTTCGATACTTAAACCCTGCAGCTCCTCCCCTCTTAACCGCCTGTTTATCATTAAGAATCACATCGAAGATCCAAAGAGCATGCATAGATAACTTAGATATAGAGACACATATATATGTCTAAGTAGACAGATGTTTATACAGTATAATTTATCTGTATATACACATGCTGACATGCATTCTAATATTAATTAGTAAGAATACGTATGCATGTATGTACGTAAGTCTGTGTACATATGTGTATAGAATGTACCTTAACTGAAGGGTTCTTTCTGCAACTTCTTTGCTTAAGCTGGCAAAGTTGGAGTCTTCAACCAGCTGTAAAAGAAAATTAAATCTTTACACATAGGTTGAATTGGAATAAATAAAAGGATCTTGAATCCCTTAATGAAGACCCAAATTCTGGACTACATTAATCATAATGCAATGTAAAATCATTTTATACATTACTGTGGTTCAACCCCCAGTCAACCAAGGTTACAACCTAATAGGTTGCTCCAAGCCTCCATAAGAAAAAACAAAACAAAGAAGACTGTTACAAAAGAACAAGAAACTAAGTTCACCTGCAACTCAAGGGAAGGTTGGTTTAACTTCTCAAGATTTTTTGAGTGCAAGCTACGCTTTTCAAGTACTTCTTTCATACTGCAAGGCACAAGCCAGAAAACACAAGTGTATCAAAGACATAAGTATGTGCAAGGGCATAATCAAGGTTATGCTACAAAAGAATCACTTAATTAAAATGCTTCCGATCAAAACATTAGTATATTGTTATCTTAAAGAACCTTTAACCAAACGATTAAGTTAAAGAAAACTCATAGTAAATTAGTTCAATACATGTTAATCGGTGGAGTGACTTACTGATAATATTACATAGGATTATCGCATGCCTCAAAGTTGGATCAGTTACCTAGTTTACCATGAATTGAAGGTGTTCCTACATTTAGTTGTAGTTCAAATTGATTCATCCTAAGACTAATAACTCATTGATGTTTCGTTAGGTCCGCTATCTGACTGAATTTGTTAATTACTCTACTTGCAATTAGATATCGAGATTTGAGTGCTTTTAAGTAATTATTACTCCTGCAAGTTGTGGTATTCTTTAGCTTCTTCTTTACACCACCGCACAAAAACTACACCACTTCTCTATCTTTTTTCTTTTCCTGAATGTCCCATCAAGACTGCATTATTCTGTATTTTTAAGTTTCTCAAATTATATTATTCACCCATACTTTAAATTCACACGATTTCTCTAGCGTTACTTCATTAAAACTGCTTTAGACATTTGACACATCCCACACATCTTTTTTGTTAAAATAGCTATATGTCGAGTCAGACATTGCAATTTCATGAGACGAATGGTATGCCAAGTTTGTGGTTCGTCTTTAAAAACTCTGTACTTGTATAGTGAGCTTGGGTCAAGTTTAGGATTTTATAATGAACCTACATAATAAGCTAAAACTCTCAACTCAAGATATATATATATATATGCAACAAAGTTTATAACCTTAAGATATTCACAATCCACATGACCCATAAACTCTTAAGAACACTATCTGTGAACTGATATTGCATTGCAAAAAGAACTACTCAGTTAATCACACATTTGTCAATAAGGAAATCAATATGTATTAAACGGTAATTATAACTGCGACCTAATAAAGAATACTATATGTGCACGTAGCAAATGACCATGCGACGAAGTTTGTTTCTTCCAAGTCTCGTCCCTCTAACCGAATTGAATTCTTTTGTGATCCAAAAATCACGAGCTTCAATCACAAAATCAGTCTAATATGCATGATGAATAGGAAAATATCGCATACAAAGATAAAACTCCATATCGAAACATCTCTGAGCAATTTTTCTGTTTAAATGCATCTAAATGCCAAACAACATTCTTAGCGTAATATTTAACTAATTTTCGTGAAAAACACCCGAAGAAAATGAGTAATCATAGGAACAATATAACTTCCATAATTGTTATTGTACAAACAAGTAAGCATGAAGTATATATAAACCAAGAAAATCCAAAAGTCCCACACTCAAGAATTTAAAATAGCTTCAAGACACTCAGATCATAAGATTAGTATAATTCAATGAAACACAACCAAAAACACATGTACAAACCAAATAATGAAATGCTAAAACCAATTAAAAGTAATTCATTACAAAATCCTACAACACAAATTACAAAAGAAGCAGGTATACAAACGATCATGACCAACCACATAAAGATACTTCACACACTTACACACATAAAAAAGCACACAGATAACCCTACCTAGCAAGATGTATACCTTGAGTTTGAGTAGTGAAAAAGCTTGTCGTTGGATGAAAAGAGGATGATAGCAACATCAGCATCACAAAGTACAGAAAGCTCTTCAGCTTTCTTAAATAACCCTCTTCTTCTCTTTGAGAAAGTCACCCTTCTTGCAGTAGCATTGTCAATTTTTTTAATTTGAACTTTTTCCCTAACCATCATACTTCCAGTGCAGAACACACACACTATTTTTGGAAATATTTTTTATACAAATCTCAGTGAAAGATGTAAATAAAACAAGGAATAAATGAATAATCCAAGGTTCAAATCAAGGGTTTTCTATGAATGGAAACAATTATTTTTTGTAGTATACAAAAGAAGAAAAGAATAAAAAAGGCAGCATTTTTTTTACCAGAATTGGGTATAAACTATAAAGATCAGATGTTTAAATTAGAAACCCTAGACAGAATTAACACGAGACAAGAACACCCGTTTAGCCAATTCTTTCTTTTATCCGGATCCAGCTGGCGATGATGATGATGATCGGTAAAGGTGGTAAAAAATTTCAAGAAAATTGAGGAATTAAAAAGAAAAAGAAAAACCCACTAAAAATCAACAAAGATTTTGCATATTAAACAAAAGATCCGAAGTAAAGTTAATTGCTTTTAAGTTTGATGTCAGGGATGGAGGGTGAATTGGGGAAGTCGTCTGGTTCTTGGGGGCTTCAAGAGAGGACTGTTGTGTAACAGGAAACCGACTAGACAGTAGAGTGTGTCCTCTCTTCTGTTACTTTTTACATAACAGCAGTTTCAGCTTTAACTAATTAATTAAGGCGCATAATAGTCGCGCCCCGACTATTTTCAACTCTAAACGTGTTATTTTCGTGTTCTGTATTACATCAATACCACATTAACACTTCTTTAAATGACACAAAATTGATACATCCATATCAATAATAAGTGTGTCACTTTAATTTTTGAATCCCACATTTATCAATATATCTTTATCTATATACATTATACAAAAAAACACAAAAAGTGACGGAGTCGATTTTTTTGTCGGTTTGGCGACGCACTCTGAACTGGCACACCAAGTGAGACGGAGGTGCCAACCGTGTCACTTCACCAACGTACATCGGTGGCCAACCGACGCTTGGCGTTGGGAACGGCCTTAGAGGTGCTAGCATTGACACCCTTAATTAATGGTTACTTTCACTTTCATAATAATAATTAATATGTATATGGATAATATGGTAAACTTGATCAAATTTCTATATCTATCTTTAATAGTAATAATTAGTTTGAGACAACTCAAAAAGAAAAAGATAGACTCCTATTTTAAGACATAAAAAGTATTTAATTTACCATAGTATTATGTTTACTCATATTAAAAATTAGGGTTATGTGTCTTTAAATGTATCTAACTTTTTCAAAAAAAATATTGTGTGTATCGTACTTTGAACGTCTCTATTAAATATACTCAACTCGTAAAAACACACAATTGTATGTAATTTGGCTACGTGTCACTCATACAAAGCACTCACGTGTCACTCATACAAAGTTCCACGTCAAAATATTACATATAATTATGTGTTTTTTACGAGTTCAGTACATTTAAAAGAGCCACGTAAAGTACGATACACACAATAGCTTTTTTGACAAAGTTAGATGCATTTACAAACACTAAGACCTAAAAATTACTACATTAGCCTATATGCCCTTGAAACTCAACATTCTTGCAAATTAACATACAGATGCTCAATCTTTTTCAAATGGGAAACCTTCTTTCTCTTGGTCTTGGCGTTAGATCATTAAGAGTAGGTATATAGACCGAACAACTTTCAAGATTTATGGGATACCTCACAATCTCTCATGCCCTATATGCCCTTTAAACTTAAAATTGTTGCAAATTAATAGACATATGCTCTATTTCATATGGAAAACATT
Organism: Logfia minima; assembly: GCA_963921325.1. Classification (NCBI taxonomy): domain Eukaryota; kingdom Viridiplantae; phylum Streptophyta; class Magnoliopsida; order Asterales; family Asteraceae; genus Logfia; species Logfia minima. Next base: position 11,227,292 of record OY992770.1, on the reverse strand, counting down.
CTTTCTCTTGGTCTTGACGTAGATTATTAAGAGTGGGCATAAAGACCGAGCAACTTTCAGAATTAATGGGGATACTTCACAATTTAACGATCACCAAGATAGCTTAATGGTTGTTACCCTGATATCTTGAGGTCTTAAGTTCAAACCACACTAGTTGCACATCCTGGGTTGGTCATAAAGGGTTCGGAAATGATCACGGGATACCTCGGATGGGCCGCGTATATCCAAGTAAAAATACATGGCCTCCCTGGGCAACTTGAAGAAGGAAAACTCGTCTGTTTACCCGTTTACTTCGCAATCTCCACCTTTCTGACCAATCTGATGGCCGACAATTCTTGCATTCCTCAACAAGAACTTTTGAGGTTTAAATATGAGAAAGCTCATCGGAAGAAACTCGTTTTTTGCCACCACAAATGACGTGTCTACCTACTCGAGTTAATCTTGACAAGCAGCGAATTGATCTTCATTCCACTTGATGTCCCATTTGTCATAAAGATCAAGAAATTGAATGCCATTTATTTTTGGATTGTTCGATAGTAAAGAAAATGTGGATATTTAAACTCGATAGCCGAATTTGTGGGAATTAAACCTCAACAATCTCAACAAACCTCAAATATGTTATTTCTTTCGCGGATACTTCACATCACTCGACTATGGCTGATCAATGTGATGTTGTCATCCAAACCGCTCTTTGGTTGTTGTGGCGGTATCAGAATGGGGTTACGTTCAACGTGAAGAAGCCAAGGAATGATACAGTCTGAGACAACGTCAAATGGTTCTCTTCCATTTGAATTTCTAGTAGGTGTTTAGAATTTAAGCTAAACTGGGCTGAATGGTCATGTAACTCCATCTTAGCTTGTACTATCCCCTTGTAACATTTAATTTTCACCTCTGACTACTTTTTAGAGTAATTTTTTAATCAATGTCAGCCATTCAACAGAATATGTTTACTTATATTATTTGAAGCTAAGCTACTGTATATAAAAAGTGAAATAGAAAACTGTATTATGTTATACACATTTTATACACATACACAAATTTTATATTGGCAGTTTAAGCTATTCAACTTTTTATTTAGCAATAAATTTTCTTTTCTAAAAAGAAAAAAAAAACCTCTTAACATATTTGATCGAGTAGCCAACAGATCATCAACATCCATGCCTCGTTCTCCTTTAAACGAGACTATGTACAAGCTCTTGACCTACTATGATCGGAAAACAAAACGCCGCCGATTTCCCACTTCCAGTCTACGCACATACCATCTAATCACGTCGACCCAACATTACCGGAGTCGCATCACGCATTACGTTGTATCACTCCTCTTTATCCTTTCTTTATCTATTTATCCCTCATAGCTATAATGATTTGGATTATTTAATTAGTGCATTATGCGTGATCATAACATGCATACATGATCCACATATGAGGTTAAGTTTTTTTGGTCTCTCTTTGTCTGTTATAGAAATGTGTTGCTAGTAAAAAATAAGTGATCGACAATAGATGATTCATACACTTTTCATTGTCACGTGTAACTTACACTTTGACCCAACTAACCATCATATTATATTCTTTCTCACTTTATACAGTGCAACGTCAAACTGACATTTATAATATACAAAATTAAGTTGCCATAATATTGCCAAAAGTTGTTTTAATGAATCTCATAGTGCAAATTAGTGGAATTGGTATTGGTATGTGATGGATTTTATGTAACAAAACCTTATGAAGTATACAAAATATGCACCTGATTTACTTTGTATGCGATAAAAATTGTTTTAGACGTCTCCCTACGGAAGCTTTTTTCATCAGTCCAAACGTCCAAACAAAGAAGACAGAGAAACGTATAGGCACAGAGTCGGCATCCTCCGTCGTTTTGAAGACGGGTGAGTGGAAAGATGTAGTGAGATCCAAGATAGTGGGCCAATCTAACGTTTTTTATTTTATTTTTTTCTTTTGTAAAAAATGTATTATTGATAAATGTAGGCTCATAAAAATTAAGTTTTTCATTTCTCATAAACAGTGTTAAGTTATTGATTAATTCTTTTGTGAACTTTACTAATGAGACGCAGAGATGACAATTTAGTATTTTAGTTCTTAACATGATGATAACGAATAGTCTTAGAAAGTAAGTTCAGTCTTATAAAGATGATCCGAAACATGCGAAAAAAAACGCAAGATTATATTTTGAACTAATTAAAAGAAAATGTGAAATTATAGATGAAATCTTCCCTACGAGTCACGTGACTTCGGCACGATACCAAATTTGCAATTGATTAAATTGATTTGAATCGTGTGGTGTTGGTGGGGTACGCATAATTAATGTACAATTGTGCATTTACACATGTTACGTACATAAAAGTAAATAACTTTGTTTCTTAGAGAGACCTTTAGCTTACAATTTTGGCAACATTTACCCTTGAGCTTATCATTTTGGTAACTAGAAGTTGACTTGTTATTTGAGGGACAAATGATCATTATGTCGTACAAGTGAAGTAGATTGAAAGTTTGGTGATACAACAATATCAAATGATAGTCCCCTCGTGATGGTAAACTAACTAAATTTTAGTACAGTATGTGTTTGGTTAAGTTTATTAGAATTAGAATGAGAAGAAAAAATGAATTTCATCTCGTAACTAGTTTTGATTTTACAAATGCACAAGAAAATAAATAAGCGGAACACTTTGTAGTTTGCAAGTGTAGTAATTGGATCACGTAACGTAACTTTCCCTCAAATAATATAGCAATTCTCTATAATATATGAACTCTTAATTTTCGTCCCTTTAAATTTACGTATAGTTAACCCTTTGTATGGATGTGGAATTACATTTTCAATATCTTTTTTATTGAGTAAATTATAAGAATGGTTTTTATATTATATCACTTTTTTTAATTTTTTGGTAATACATTTTGTATGTTTAGTTCATAGAAGGTATATTTTGTCACACAATCAATCTCTTTTAGAGACTAAACATGCAACAAAATTCAGGAGTATTTTGATCATTCCATGTGAATGAGTGACCGATTTTGTAACAAAACTTCTCTTCTAGAATATACAAAAAATATGATCAATGAAATAAAATTGAAAATAATATAACACAAGGATTATTTTTTCAATTCACTCTTTTTTGTTTTAGAAAACACATACTTAGTCGTTTTTTATATATAATAAAAAGAAAATATTATGTTCGGAATATAAAAATTCCTTTTGTTATGATACAAAAACTACTCAATATGTATATTCGAATTGAAGGTTGTTCACTACTTATCAAAGTAATCGTAAATGAATGAAATATAAATAGATAGTAAATGCATTAAATAAAAAATTACATGGACGTATAATTCATCTTCTTATATGATAATGTTAATTAGAAAGGGTATACAAAATATTAAAATAATATATATCCTAAAATGGTCAAACAATACAAAATGAAAAATTATTTTCAACATTCGTTATCATAACGATTGTTTACATGATTGGATGCTTGATCGACCTATAATTAATGAATGAATGTAATTTGTTGCTCCTTGAAGCATGGTTGGGCCGTTGGGGTGTCAAATACTATGGGCAGGGCCAGGGCCCAGGGGTCACCTTATAAAAAACAAACTTTCTATGTACATGGGCCCGTTTGAATTGAGACCGTTTCATTCAATTTACGTTTTCATCGTCATCGTTATCGTTATCGTTATAATCAATATAGTAAAATCCTTTTGTGAAATAAAGCCAGCCATCTAATCAACCAATAGTATTGAAATTCATATAGATAGTCAAACTATTAACTAAATATTTGATTAATTCAAATTGTATATTTTAATAAAAAGAAATAAAGTTCATATATCCTATATTCCATTTATTAAACTCACTAATATCCGTTTAAACATGTTTATTAAATATACTTTTATAATTTATGAAAAATTAAGCATCGATAAATTATTAACCTCTATCTTTAATGACTTTGAAATTACTTTTTAAATATTCAAAACACATTTTTCATTAAAATTCTTTAAATAATTATTATTAAAATAACTTTTATAAGTTATAAATTTTTAATAAAAAATATTAACATTTTTAAAGAACTTTTTTTACACTTGTACAAAATATAACATGATAATCACATGTGATTATTTGCTAATATAATATGATTATTATGTGTTCGAGATAATTTTGATAATTACTTATTATTCATGTGATTATCTAGTTATAAAAAGTGATTGTTATGAATTAAAAAATTAAAAATAATAACTAAAAAGGGGGCAAAACATTTTTTATTTGAAAAATAAATTTTAAAAATTATTTGAATAAGGAGCTACAATATAATTTTATAAAATAATATATTTTAAATATTAAAAAATAATTTTAAAATTATTTTTTACATTTCTACAATATTTAAATTTTCTATTTCAACCTATCTGGAGTATAACTTAAATAAATAATTGGTAAAATACGATAATTTGTCTGTTAAAACTTAAAAAAAACTACGAAGACGACGTAAATGTTGCGCGCCACCACCTGAACACGTTGGTTAATAAAACCCAATCCGTCATCCCGTTAATCCAACGGTCCAGATTTCATCCTCTTCAAGCGGTGGATATATCATGTCACACACAGACATCCATCAACAGTCTCCACACAGACAGTGGACTGAAGGATCTGAAAACCCGGTCGTGACCCGGGAGTTCTCCTCCGCGTCTCTGATCACTTCCTCCTTCGTCGGCATGACGAAGATTGCTGTAGATACACACATCAATCTCAATAAATTAACCCTAATTTCCACGGCGTTATAGAAATCCTCGCCGTCGCTGGCGTCTTACTCGCCGTGAAACCCCGTACGTCCACCGCAACCCTACCGGACTGGTACGAAATCATTCAAGTCGATCGCCTTTCACAAGATGCTTATCAATTAGACAAAAGTTTTATTACTTGTACGGAATATTAAACCCTAGCAACAATAAGTTCCCCTTCGCTGATGAAGGGTTTCACACTTTGCGTAATGCGTGGTTTGTGTTATCGAATCCGGTAAAAAAGTTAGAATGTGATGATTTGCTTAAGAAATTATTGAACAATGATGAGGATTTGAATGGTAATTGTGATGATTTTGCGTTTTGGACTGTTTTTCCGTACTGTTATTATGTGTATGAGTATCCTAGGGTTTATTTAGAGTTTTGTTTGAGGTGTCCGAATGAGAAATGCTTGAAAGCGTTTACCTGTGTTGACATTGATCGGCCTTCGGTTGAGGTTATCAAGGATGGGAAGTATATGTGTACTGGTTTCAGAACAGTAATAGGAATCCGTATGTGCCATTGAGTAAAGAGTAAGTGACTGTGAATGGTAGTGATGATGCTGGTAAGTTTGTGGAAATCTCCGATGATGATGATAGTGGTGGTGGTGGTGGTGATGGTGGTGAGAGTGATAAATCGGCTAATGTAGGTTTAAAAGCGGAGGTTGATACGGCAACAACGAAGTAGAATGCTGGAAGGAAGAAGTCCGTAGCTAAGAAAACAAAGAAGGTGCTGGAGCTGGGATCAGAGTGGCAAAAGAGGGGTTTTTGGGTACGAAAGAAATAGATATGATTGTGTGTTCAACTGATAATGAAGATGATGGTTGTGACAATGGGTTTAGTTGTGGTGATATTGGAGGAGCGATGGATCAGATGGATTTTGGGGGAGTTGAGTTTTATGATGCTGATGATGATCTACTTGTGCGTTTGTAGAATGATAGTTGACGCTGGTGCAAGTGGATGTTTTTGGTCGTGTTAGGTACATACTACTATAGTAGTACATCTCTTTCTCTATGTACAAATTTAGTTTCACTCACGTCGTTATAAGTTTAGGTATATGAATGATGCTTAATCGAGCCCAGTTAGTTTTTTGGTATCTGACTGAATTGTAGAAATCGAGACCAAGGATACGTAGTTTCATAGCGTTTTTGTAAAACATTGCAATATCACAATACATTAATAGACAATGTTCCTCTGTTTGGTGTTTCACCCTTAATCCTAAAGTTCTTTTTCTTGATGGTAAACTTTTGTAGGAATTGAATGTCTGTGTGAATGCTTAGTTTGGCAGCAGTCTTATTGCCTGATTTCTGCACTTGCACTATGTATCCTTGTGAGTTAGTAGCGCATTTTGATAGTCTGTATTGTTTTAGTATTATTATGAGCAAAAAATGTCTTCAGAGGACAAAACCATAGGAAGCATCCACATGTTGTATTCAATATTCCTCATAGAATTCAAAATAAGATTGCAAACACAATTGTTATTCTATATCCTTGTGATATGGCCACTGCAACTCAATAAAATTTGCTCTAAATGATGATAGTTGAGATCCCATTCGATTGTTTGATTGATATTTCTGTACGATCACATGATACAAGAGTTGTATAAAAAATTCACTCTGGGTTGAGATCCTGTTAAAGCTCTTATGATAGGATTAATGGGTTCCTGTACCTCGCTTGCATTTAGAAAGGTAACTGATTGGTAAGTTCGAAAACATAAACAGCCACAGCTGGGACTAGGCCTGTAAATGAACTGAACGTTCAGTGAACATTTCGTGAATCGTTCGACGGGAAGTTTGTTTATGTTCGTTCGTTTAGTTAAATTAACGAACATGATTTTTCGTTCGTTTAGTTAAATGAATGAACACGAACATATCCTTTGTTCGTTCATGAACGTTTGTTAAGGTCCGTTTATTTTATTTTTATATGTTTTATTTACAATATATAAAACATATAACTTGGTATAATCGTAAAAACCTTATATACTTTATCTTTATTATATTTATCTTATATAATTTATTTAAATTTCATATCTTCGATAATGATATTCATATTAGGTATGTTTTTTATAAGCTTGACTTCGTTCATTAATCTTGTGATGATGCATTAATTTATATATTCGTTTTTTTTTTGTTTTTGTTTTGTTTTCAATTGTGTTTGTTTATGTTCATACACAAACATATTTTTTTAATGAACGAACATGAACAAGAAAACTTTTTCGTTTATCCGTTTGTGTTCGTTTGTTTGTTCGGTAAAACCTTAATAAACGAATATGAGCATGCCCTGTCCGTGTTCGTTCGGTTGATTTACAGGCCTAGCTAGGACCTTCAACATCCTATTCATGAGGTTTGATGTGTATGCTGAAACATTAGCATCCATATGAACTTTATACATCATCTCCGTTGTGCAAGGTATAAGATTTTAAGTTCTATTTTATGCTTTCAATCTGGACCATTTTTCTTTTATGTGGGCTCTATTGCACTTTTTGCAGTCAAGTATATTATGTATATATGTTATTTGGAGTTCTTATTCACCTTGCTATTTGATGAATTGAAAAAATTATATTTTTAAATTTTTTCCTGAAAAACTAGAGATCATGAATATGGATGTTTTGCTTTAACTGCACATTTTCAGAATAGATTTCAGGCTAAATGATGATATACTGGTTAGATGTTAGGTATAATTCACATATACCAAGCTTGATGCAAGTTTTGCTTCTAGCCAAATTTTACTTTTAACTTAAATACTTGCTATGTTTCCGTGGGATAAATCCAATGCTATTGTTATTGGGTTGGGTCAGGTTAGGAATTCAGTAAGGGTTGGCCTGTTGGACCCATATATAGTTTAATTTAGATTTAGATACTTTCAAGTTTCAACTAAGGTTTAACATGTCAACTTCGATAATGAAAATTATAATTAAATTAACTAAAATAGATGTTCTGATGGATGTATATAGAATGTTAAGAACTAGGGAAGGACAATTTGATAGTGAAGCTTATAATCATCTAAAGGTGTTATCATTAGCTATTAGGTAGACAATTTATATTAATATGCTCTTATATTTGGAGAAGCAACACCCAAGTTTTGAACCCAAAAAGGCTAATCTTATTCATAAAAGGTTATGCCTTTATTGAATCACACTTCTAATTGAACAGGTCCTTTAACATCTTGTATTTAGAGCTCTTTGACTAAGCTTTAAATTTAATGTCGTCAAGTCATTAAACTAGTTCATTTATCTCAACTCTCAGCTTATATCAATCAGTTCACTATTCTTTGAAATTTATATGGTTATTAAATGAACAATTAAGTTGTTATTATACTACTTCTGAAAATTAATTACCCCGATTATGCGGGTTATCATAATATCATCTTTGGTCATCTTCTCTGTCTGATAAATTACTTCCGGTCAAAGAAAAAACATCACTGGTTGGCAATTCCTCATTGGAACTTTTCTCAATCCGAAGATAAAATTTCAAACAGTTATGACAATCGATAAAAATATAATAAAGTAGTAATTAAATGATTAAATTTACAATTAAGACGTCACTTTCTTAATTATTTTACTAAACATTAAAACATGAATAATTAGGCGTGGATTTGGTGTTGATCATCATGTAGTAATTTATACGTGAAATAGAAAGTGTTTTGGTTGGTCAAATTGATGACCAAAAATTACATCAAAGGGAACACAAAATGACCCTTTATTCTTTGTTACCTCTTTTCTTTCTTCTCCTTTTGGATTTTTGTCTAGCGTTTGGAATTTGTTGATGTTGACATTAAATGGAGACAAAGGAACACTTCAATTCCTTTGGTCATATTTATCATGCTTTACTTTTGTACCCTACTATTTATTGTAAAATATTGTAAACTTTTTATATATATGGAGATAGTTTGCTTTATTCACATTCAAGTGAAAAGAAAAAAGTGAGAAAGAAAACACCAATAATTTGTGTCCACATAATCAAAGGCGCCGTAAAATGATTCGAGTGTTTGAAGTTGTTCACTCTTTGCGCTTCTCATTCATTTCTTACTTTCCCACTTTCATTCGTTTAATATGTATACGTGTAAGGATCGAGTAGTTGATATTACAAAGGGTGACGATTTGTATATCATCAAAAATTAATCTACACCATTAATCATGCATTACACTATTATAATGTATAACACCTTGCGCATAATTAGTGACGTGACTAATTTTTAGTAATGTACAAATCACAATCCTATTATAAAATATTATATTTTATTCTCATTTATTTAAACATTCTTGTAAATGTTTAGATTTTCCATATCAAAAGTATGTACACTTAGAGATAGTCGTGTACAATTGGCTACCCCAATCTAAGAAAGAATAAAATAAAGTTCAATTTGCCTTTGAAGTTTGCATAACAAATTAACGAGACACTTATTTTGAAGATTGTACAACATAAGCTATATATATATATATATCAAAAAGAAGAAAAGAAAAACCAAACACCCTCTTCCCACATATACTACTATACCATTGAAGGCAGCTGACTACGGCCACTGCCCTAACCATCATTAACAACCAACCCCTTCCCTGATCTGCATCACCACGACCGCTTGTAACCTACCTACGTCTAATTGAATTAAATGCAAAATGCAGTATACGTTTAATTAAGAAAGGAAGCCTCTTTCAGTGTATGAATTAAGTGAATGTGGTCACAATGCATGGAATGATGGATGGTGATCAATATGAGGTTTTGGTCCCAATTAAACTGCACAAGGCTATGTGCCCAATAATAATGATCAAAAGTACCAAAAACTAAAAAATAAACAAATGATAAAAGAGTACTGAATGCGTTGTTACATGTACTTTGTCTGAAAATTTGTCTTGACTCTGAGCCTGCAAATAATAAACTTCACACAAGAAGGATTTAACTGTGCCAACTTTTGATATGTATTCATTGATATACGATGTTGATAGGTAAAGGCCTTTGTACAATGAGTTGTTTATGTTGTACAACGTATGGGTAAAAGCATCAAAGTGTGAAGATAAGAAGAAAGGTGTTGAAGAAAATGATATCCCAAGGGGGTAAAAACAAGTTATAGGTACAACTCTAAAATCACATGAAACAAAATGAAATTATTTACTTGTTCAACTACACTTGAGGGTAACCTAGTTCATGGATTATATTAGTGGCTTGTAGTGATATTTCAATTCAAGGTACAACATCTATGGATTGTCTTTCTCAAAATATGAGTAAAGATGAAGTTTCACATTTTCACAATATCCAAATTAATAAAACTATATTTGTTTATTTGAAACTTTACATCTTTAGCCTCTTAAATTTTTAAAATCTACAACATCAGTCACTTTTGCTGCACATAACCTCTTGTGCAGTTTTTTGCACTGAATATAAATTCTAGGATTATTATTTTTTTGCTTACAATTAAGAATGTAGTTTTCATTTTATCTATTTTGAACCGATTTATCTATTTATGTCCTATAAAATCATTGAACTTTCACTAACCATCTATATTCTTGCTTGATATGAAATGGTAGGAGCATTAACAATTTAAAATTAATAAGTCTTCTATTTTATTGTATACAAGTTTACTACTGTATTCGAAATCATATCTTTTACAAATATCCATTATTCTCTAGTTTTTTCGTTCACACTAAATATATTAAGACGATATAAACTTTCATTTTAATGTGAAACACATAAACTTTAACACCGTAATAATTGTTAAAACACAATAAAACTTATAAAGTTAGAAAATAAACATATTCTATGTTAGATTTCAAGCACTACTAATTAAGGTGATGTTTCTTTGAGACTTAATAAACTTAACCACTTACTTATAAACTTGTTTGTTTAGGACTTATTTGGTAAGCCGTGACATATTTATTTTCCAATAATTTCTCACATTAATTATTCAATTCCAAAGAAACTTTCATGTTGTGCGACCACTTTTTGAAAAAAAAATCTGTCATCAATATCCACTTAATTACTTAAAACCAATCATAAATGAAAGAACAATAACATCATTGGGGGCTATAATTTCATATCGTCAAAGAAGTGAAGGTTTGATCGACAACATAATTTCCACCTGTCACGGGTGCTACCGGCCCCATTTGGTGTCCGGTGTACCCCATTGACCCGACATATGACGTGTCCTTATTGACCCTAAATAAAAAGTAAAAACTCCCACTATATATTACACTCCACTTCACTTCATCATTCCAAGTAACATTCCACGTTAAACACCCTTTTTAAAACTAGTTTATTTTCCAAATGATGCAGTTTTTACCAAGTACTCATGGATACGAGTTAAGCACTTGTTCAAATATTATAAGAAACTTGGTATATGATCATGGAAGAGATCATCATCTATCAACGAATGTTGAAGACAATGTGACGACAACAGCAGAGGAAAAGGCGGCAGCTGCTTGTAACCGCCACAGTGAAGCTGAACGGAGACGACGTAAACGAATCAACGGTCACCTTGCCACCCTCCGTAGCCTCCTTCCGAACACCGTTAAAGTACTGCTACTATATCCACTTTCTACATTTTGTCCCATATTCCACGAAACATTACTTTCATTAAAAAGTACATTTCAAAAAAGTAACATAACTTTTGCCTTTTCATTCTTTTGATTTTTTTTACTTTTCAATTAATTAAGCAATGTAAATGTATGTACAATTTTAAGCGTGTGTTTGGTTTGAGTTTAAAAATCACTGAGTATGAGTTTTTGGTGGTAACGGAAATGGATTTCAATACCCATCAACCTGGTTGAGTATGGAGTATGCCTAAATTTGATTCCAATTTTGTAAAATTAAACCCTTCAACCAAACACACAAAGTTGTGACTCAAAAATGAACCTTTAGGTTATTGTCGTGTTGATTGTAACGATCTTTTTTATATAGACGGATAAGGCTTCGTTATTGGCGGAGGTAGTGCGACGAGTGAAGGAGTTAAAGAAGGTAGCTGCGGAACTGGAATTGAAGAGTATGGAACAAAGTGATGTGACGATACAGAATAACGAATACTGTATGATTCCAAGTGAAAATGATGAACTTGAGTTGACATACATTGGAGAAGATTCTAGTACCAAGAAGATTATGATAAAGACTCGTATCTGTTGCGAGGATAGGGTCGATCTAATAGGGGAATTAACGAGGGCGTTGGGTTTGATACACGCGAAATTGATGCGTACAGAGATAGGGACGTTAGGTGGGAGGATAAAATGTGTGTTATGGGTTCAAGTCTCAGCGGAAACAACAGAACAAGGGGTTCGTGAACTTAGAAGGGTGTTAAAGGTGGTTATGGGTCGGGCAACGTTCTTGGATTTGCCTAGAAACAAGAGGCCTCGTCTAGTGGATCGATTTTGATTTTGATTTTTATGTTTGTGATTTTTGTTAGGGACTATTTATTTGTGTAGTTGAGTTATTTGTGTTTTCATGTTAAGTGCAAATGAAATTGTTTGAGTTTGTTTAGAATAATATAGAAGTTTTGAGGCTCAGTCAACTTCAAATAAGATTTCCATGTTTGAAATGAATTGATGTATGTCATTAGTGTAGTAGTTTTTGCATATCTCAGTGTATTGATAGATTAGTGAATATAAGTTAGGTAACATAAAATGTATATCCAATTAAGTTATTATATTTTAAGTTCAACCAAAATTGCGGGAGTCAAGGGAGCCGCACGTCCTTGTGGAGTCCTTGAGACAACGTCTCTAACGAGGTCTAAAGGGCAAAACCAATTGATTTAGCGGAAAAATAGTTTTCGGACATGGAAACTGTTTTAAAATTGCCAATTGGTTGACAAATATTACTACATATGATCAAACATTTCTATACACAAAAAACACACCTAGAATCTGATTTTGGTGCAAAAACAAAATCATTTCTCTAATTTTTATCCCAAAGTGATTTTTGTGAAATCCAGACATCGATAAGGGTTGAAATATTGTTTTTGAAAAGTGATATCAATACACAACTTCCTAAAATTATCTGAATTGAAATCATATACCATATTCATGTTTTTCAACGGTAGTTTTCTAGCAAGTGTTGTAGTTTTCTTGTTTTTAATTTAGGTGCTCATAAAAGAGTACTTTATGTGCTCAATTTAATTTAGTTTTCTTGATTTTAAGTTTTGAAGGTTTGAAAGGGAAAATTTGACTTCGAAAGGTGGTCAAACCGTTATTCACCGTTTGTTAATATTTTCGTATCATTCTGACCTTTACGCCAATAATTGAAGGGTCATGTAACTCCTACGCGTTCAAAAGTTATGTTATAAGATTTTTAGTTTAAGGCTTAATGATGATAATATCAAAGAAAATTTAATATATGCAGAGATATGTTAGTAATTTCAATTAGATTTATCAAAGACTAATAATAACGTTATAGGTAAATTTATAATTTTCCTCTTAAACAAAGACCTCAATGCATTATATATATATATATATTTATATATATTATTTTAGATTATTAAAAATTAATAAAATAAGTAATATAAATTTAAAACTGTAGATTGTTTCTAGTGCATTTAGTCTTTCGATTTTTTTTTGTTCCTATTCTCCTTTCTCAAAAAAGGGGACTTAAAACAAAGTTAAATGATTACTTCGTTTTTGATAGTTATTTACTTAATCGGTGACCTAAATCATACATATCGTTTTACTAGGGCCACTCTCTCTCCGCTCACCTCCCCTCTGGTAAAAGCCAGATAGAAAAATATTTGATTTTCTTTCCCTTTTCTAGATCGCTTATTAAGAGGGTATGGAGCCGCGTCGGTCGATATGGCATGCTTATACGGGGTGTTGTTGCCAGTGCTTTCCCGGGCCGAGCCAGAATTCTTTATTAGAAAGGGCAGGCAAAGCCCGAAGGCTGCTATCCCAATAGGCTAGCGGGTGAAACGAGGAGAGGGCCCGACAATCATACCACCCCGCGGTCGAAAAAGCGTGTTCCCTTCAGATAAGACGCACCATAGGCCATCCTCGGCCTTCTTCGTTTTCGATGATAAAGAAAGAAAATCTCGATCTTCGAAAGCACCTATACTGATAATGGCACAAAAAATGCCTAGATACCCGAAGACCGGTTTTCCCGAAAAAGTAGAAACGATATGACTTATGATACCGGATCCAGGTAGAATGGGAATATACACCTCTGGATGACCGAAGAACCGAAAGAGATGCTGGTATAATATGGGGTCTCCCCCTCCAGCGGGATCAGAAAAGGTTGTATTAAAGTTTCGATCGGTTAATAACATGGTAATTGCCCCTGCCAGTACTGGAAGTGATAATAAAAATGGAAATGTTGTCACTAGAATGAACCACACAAACAGGGGTGATCTATGCATAGTCATTCTAGGTCTACGTATGTTGGAGATAGTTGTTATAAAATTGATAGAACTTAAAATTGATGAAATACCAGATTTATTAATATAAATTTAAAACTATGAACTAAAAATCATGAATAAAAAAGTTATTTTCTGAATATTCAAATATTTGAATTATCTTAAATTTTAAAAATCACCGCACAATTACCGAACCCAAAAGTTCTAAGTGCCATCCGAATTTTCGGATTAAAATAAGATCAGATATTGGAATACTAAATTTGAATACGTATATTTGAACGTTCCTAAGTGCAAAGAAAATATTTTTCTATGTTGTAGTAAGAGGACACCGTTGCAATGTTTTTGATAGGTTGTAAATATTTGGTATTATATTTAACGTTTTTATTTAATAAATAAATGTATGTATATTATGGAAATAATTGTATTTCTCTTTTGTAAATATCAACTTTTGATTTCATCATGAATGAATTTTAAAAATTATAAATAATTTTAAAATTTAACATTCATCTCAAATGAATGTTAAAGCCATTTATTTATGAAAAAATTAAGGACTAAGATTTGCTTCCCTCCTTCTCCAAAATTTGAAGTTTCCTTATGGATCCTCAGTGTTTTTAAACCCGAGTCAGACTGACCGGTTCGACCGGTCTGACCGGGAACCGGACCCTACACCGGCTCAACCATACCCGGCTCAACAACGTAATTTGACTCGATGCGAACCGGCCGGTTCACCGGTCGAACCGGTCCGGTTTAAACATTTCTTCTTTTTTTCTTCTAGAACTGCGTAGGTCAACCATGATTAGGTTGGAATTACTTGTGTGCTTGGCTTGGAATATATATGAGATTATAGTAGGTTGTGGTTTGTGTTTTCTCCGATGTGGGACAACTTCAATATTGAAGGAAAATAAAACAATATAAAAATGCCTACCCCATGTTTCGAACCTGAGACCTCATGCTTGTTGGATAAGTTGATTGTCAATTGATCTAGCTATAACTTTGTATTTATAAATATTTATTACTAGTTTGTAAATAATTATTATAAATTTTCTAATAGTTCTTCTAGTGATTATTTTGACAATTATATAATAAGTTAATAGTCATCATATATTTCATTTAAAATATTATAATTTATAATTGTAGTTTTAAAAGTTTAAGAGTATAATTTCAAGTAAAAAAGTCGAAAAAAATCTAAAAAAATCAAAAAGTCAATAAAAGTCAAAGACCGGTTCGACCAGTCCGACCAAACGGTTCGACCGGACTCGGAGGCTCGGCCGGGTCAATGGTTGCCCCGGGTTTCAAAACATTGTGGATCCTTTCCCTATATATATATATATATATATATATATTACGGAATTTGATTATACTATCTTTGTGTAAATATTTGGTTTAGCTGTACGATCTCTGATTTAAGTTTTGTATACATTAATAGGTAGATGCATATTATGGAAATGATTGTATCTACATTTTGTAAATATTGTACAATCTCCAATTCAACGTTTGTATATACTTATTAAAATAGATAGGTAGATAGATGCATATTGAATGATCAGGGTAAGTTAGTCATTTTAATTTCTATCAATGATATTCAAATAATAAGTCGGTCAAATTGTATGTTGGCATATCGTGTGTATGCAATCGTCTATTACTCCGCCATTAAGTTGTACTTTCATTTGTTACTTCATAATTCGTATGCATTGGCAACAACACGAAGATGGAAATAAAGCGACTAACATCTTATTTCTTGTGGTTATCATTTAATAATAATTTCACGAGTGTGAAGATTAATCAAGTAAAAGAACTACTTATGTCAATAATTCAAACTGTCCTTCCTCTCACAAATGCGTCCTTTCTCCCATTCTCAAGTAAAGCTATGTCAATATTCCAAACTCTCATTCCTCTCGCAACTGTGTCCTTCCTTCCATAACGTTATATGTTTATTAATGTAAGGTAATAAACTGTAATTAGTTGTTAGAGGTGGTTAATTGTCTTTCCCGTATATAACTACTTGTATTTTTCATTTGAGCAATTAATAAAATTGTAATAAAATTTTCCAAATACATTTCAGCTTGTCGAGTGCAACATGTAAGATATACAAAAGTTGCAGGTGATTCTCATCGAAAAGAATATTGCATATTTGGACAAATTTACTCAGAGTTAATTGCAAAGATGGTCTATTTAGTTTATACACATTCATATTATTAGTCGATTCACTTTGTTTTTTTTTGACCGGCAATTCAAAATTCATAAAGTTATTGCGGGTTGGGTCCTTCTTCCAACTGAAATGACTAAGGTGTCATTTGTTTTTTACTTTACAGACCTTATTAGGTCTTATGTTTGCGGCGGACAAACGTTTTCAATTCAAAATACCCTTTTTTACTTATTATAAAAATTTATTTGCCTTTTAAAATACTTATATATTTATTGAAAATAATTAAAGAAAACTAAAAAATCAATAGTTTATGTTTAATGATAATCTATATATTTAAATTTAGAGTAAATTACAGTCCATGCCCATGTAGTTCTTCGTTTTATCACGTCTCGTCCCTCCCAAACTTTTTTCACACTCCGTGACTAGGGGTGTAATCAAGTCGAGTCGATACACTGCCAAGCTCGAAGTCGACTCGATTAGAAAACTTGAAGCTCGAAACTCGACTTGAGCTCGATCAAGCTTTTATTTTCAAGCTCGAGCTCGACTCGATTAATAAACCGATACTTTCGAGCTATGCTCGACTCGACTCAATTATCAATATTAAAATATTAATAGTAAACAATTTAAAATTAATATTAATGAAATACATGCTTTTAAGCTTAACTCGACTCGACTCGATACTTTCATACTCGACTCGACTCGAGATTTAACATAAAATATGGAAAATATGTAATTATATATATATATATATATATAAATGGAGGGTAAAAGTGTAAACTAATGCAAGCTCGATTAGGCTCGCGAGCCTCTCGAGCCGAGTATTTTAATACTCGAGCTCGACTCGAAACTCTACTCAAGTAGCTCGAGCTCGAGCTCGATTCGACTTGTACCGAGTCGGGTTCGAGTATTTTTCGAGTCGATCCCGAGTAGCTCACGAGTTGTGTTGTGTCATTTACACCCCTATTCGTAACCTTATAATAGCACTTTTGCAACATTCATCATCTCTCCCTCGTTAAATCTAACGAATTGATCGTTAAATTATAAAAAATGACTAAAATACCCTCATCTTCCACTTCCCTATCTATCTTCTTTATCTGTTTTTCATTGTTCCCATTATTGACCAATTGATCAACACCATCTAAAAGAAAAACTCCACAGATTTAAATATAACCTTGTCCAAATTCATCTACAAATCAAACATAAACGATCTAGATCTAGCTTTCTGAAAATGAGATGTACTTAAGTGATACGTTAAGTTAAAAGATGAATTTCTTATAAGATAAATAAGCAGTTTTTTACTTTTTACTATGAAAATATACACGACTCATAATTAAAAGATAACACAAAACCCTGCAAACTCGATTCTCTCGTTAAATATTTACTATTGATGAACAACCCTTCACTATTCAGTATTTACCAATATATACTGTTTTAGTCATTCAGGATGAAATTGAACATATTAGGCCTTCTGTAACCATTCAGATTGTCATGTTCATGTCACATATTAGTCCCTCTGTTACCATTCAGA
The DNA here is from genome assembly GCA_963921325.1 of Logfia minima. Lineage (NCBI taxonomy): Eukaryota > Viridiplantae > Streptophyta > Magnoliopsida > Asterales > Asteraceae > Logfia > Logfia minima. The sequence goes on along the minus strand of OY992770.1, from coordinate 11,209,525 downwards.
TTGTCATGTACACGTCACAATTTTAGTCCATCTTTAACAACTACTCGTACATATTTTGTCATCTTTCATTTTTTTGTTACTTCCAAGGCTACTAAATTCTAAACTTTAACATACAGCTTGATTAATATGGACGAATGCAATACAACTTGATGAAAATGTTTATCTTTGATCAAATGTCTAAAACATCATTTAAAACAGACAAATTAACTCCAATTCTCCAAAATAGATGTAAAAGTTGCAGATATCAAACAAATACTGATCAGTAATGGGTCAAAATTATTTTGATATTGTGTACAGCAACAAAGAATCTGAAATGTATATACAGAAAACTAAAAATGTTTTCAACTTCTATATAACAACTTTTTTTAGTACTATCCCATTATGTCAATTTGTTTAAGGAATCCCATACTGAAAAGCTAGCATCAATAATATATTCATCCTGATGTTTTCAATCACAGCATCTGGAAGATGACAAAATCCAGATGCAGCACTTAGTGGCTTCTTGGTGATTTGTCTACTCGGTCACATTGTTACCACTTGTCAACTTCATCGCGTACATCAAAGTTTGTAAAATACAAGATTTCTGCTGCAATTAGTTTTCAAAGCTTCCTCTAATGCATCAGCCTGGTCAAAACTAATTTTGAAGGTGACCATTGTTATGTCATCTTTTCCAGTGTCATAATCCTGCTTAATTTCCTCAGCTTTGAATGACTGCAACTGCAAATCGTCCAGCAAAAGTTAGTCAGCAAAATAGAAGGGTCCGGTAATGGGACAAAACAAGTCTCTTTTGTATGGGTCGGGTTGGGTTGACTCAAAACACTATTATATGATCATATACTCAATGTTAAACATTCGAAAGGTTTTATACATTGAAAAGTACATTATGGGTGACTTTCGACCAGTTTCCTTCTCTGCTAATTTTTTTTACAGCTTACCCATTTGACCCGTTAGTGATAACATATAACCGAATCGGCCCATTTACAGGTAACGGGGTTAAATTGCCACCTCTAGTTTATTTACTACTAAATTTTGATGTTAACCATACCTGATGGTAAACAACCCCAAGAAGATCAAAAGTAACCTCAACACCCATAGGGACCTACAACATAAGAGTGTAAGTTGTATGTCAGAATCACATTTAGTAAAATCCTCAAGATGAGCAATTTCCATTGTCGTCATTGACGAGTTGTTTCAGATTAACCTGAATTTCACGAAATCCCAAAGAATCATTGTACTTGGAAAACCATAATATTTTTGCCCTCAAATTTACCCCCTGCAAGCTTTAGTTATTTTCCTTTTCTTTTGGGTACGAGGGTAGGCCAACCCGAGTCACCTATGGTGACATGACCTAGAAGGTAACCCCCCGGATTCCACATATATGCAGATTATGTTGCACTTTCATTACCCGTGTACTTGACATTTGTGTACAGAATAATTAAATTCTCGTAATAATACTTAAAAACATCGTATTTGAAAAATTACAACACTTTTGCTCGGATCATTGCTACAAGTTTATTTGATATGTTGTGGACACTATTGACAAATTGGATGTTAATTTTTTTTCCCAAATCGTTTTTTTACGCTAGTCGTTGTCACAAACCAAACTTGACGGACTCTTTATAACCATTTGTGCTTCTGCTCAAGTCCTTTGCATTATATTGTAATTGACATATGAACATTTGCAAAATCGTCTTTTCAATTCTTCAGCACAAATCATACTTGACAAAAACCGTATTTGGTAACTGGTTGGGAAAGAGTCTTCAAATTTATAAAATGTGTTCAACAGTTGTCACACATAATTTGGACCAAAAGTGTTCAAAATATGATTGTTTAAAAGTGTTCGAAATTTTCTTTTACAGGTTGTGAAATAAGATGTGTTCAGTACTTTTTGGAGTATAAAAGATAAGCTAGTCTAATTCTTGAAACAACTTGCCAAGTGCAGCGTGGTTCACTTTTCTCAAATTACAAAACTCAAACAACAGTGATGAAAAATGAAAGTTTGTTGCAGAACTCGTAGAATAGAAAAGATACTACCAACTTATGCTAAGAATATAAAGAAAAGAATCATGTGGGCAGGACATAATTACTTGAGATTTTATAAGCCGCGTAGGGGCACTTTTCAAGCATTCCGTTGCTACTCCACCATAGGCCCTAACTAACCCTCCAGTGCCTAGTTTGATCCCTCCAAAGTGCCTAAGAATTAACAAAACCAATCACAAAGAAATGAACAAGTTGCATTCTGATAAATTTACTCATAAACTATTCACCAAGATATCAGGCATGTAATCTGAATGAAATTTAATCAAAAGTAGCCCCAAAACAAATCATTTCTTATCTTTCTTAGTTAAAATGACGAGTATCTAAATTTTGTTAGTAAGAGGAGTAGATTAATGAAGCTAACTTGAGATAATATTTACCTAATGACAACAACCATCACTCTATCTAATCCTGAATTCTCAATCGCAGAATGTATAGGTTTTCCAGCTGTACCAGATGGTTCACCGTCATCATTACTTCGATACTGATTTCCAACCTAGAATACAAGAAAACAAACCCAGCGACTATATAACTTCATCTCGATGGTCCATAATCTAGTTACGTCCAACGGCTGCATATTTACGAAAAACCACATATCAGAAATGGATTATGGTAACTAAAACACACATATACCTTATAAGCCCAACAATTATGAGTCGCACGTGGATCTTGAACCTGCAAATTAGTATAAGATGAAATCATAAATTTTAGCAGCAATCAAGCACATCAAATTTTAGCATAATAACAGTCAAATAGGTAATATCTACATTCGGGATGGCTCAGTTCTATTATCGATGTATTTTGCTTGAGCTAAAACACCTTTATTTTCTCAATTTTATTTTAATTGCATTTAGAATTTCACTTTCAATAATTATATTGCTGTAATTTAACAAGCTGAAATTAAAATTAAACATTGTGTACCTCAGACAGGAAAGATTGAGCGGAACGTTCGTCGGGGATGTGGCCAGCAACAGCGATGAATTTACTCTTTTTAATATCGCGTTCTAAAGTCACCCTTTCTGCGATCGTCGTGAAAGCACCACCGGTAGATGAAGCGGCGGCAACGGTTGTACGGCTGCTTGAGCTGACCATGGATCTCAGGTATGGCGATATCAAATTCGATACTTGCATTTGGATACACAGTTAACAGTTATCAGTTAACACACACCTGCTCTAAAATTGGGATAATTTTGGAACTCCATTTTGTTCGATCTTTTATCCAGATACGACGTCGTTTCTGTTTTCTGACAACATAAATTAGGAGCGTTAAAAATATTAGTATTTGAATCCGATAATTTTCGGATATTCGAAATACGGGTATCCAAAGTTTTAGGTTTGAGTATAGGGTAGTGATTTTAAAAATTTCGGTAATTCAGATATCTAAATATCCGTAAAATAGATTTTTTATATATAATTTTTAAATTTATATTACTTAATTTGTTAAAGTTTAGTAATATAATCCATGGGAAATGATCCATATGGAAGCTTCAAATCTTGAGGAATAAAAGAATCAAATCTTAACCTTTGAAATTTTCATAAATAAATGTTTTTGACATTCATTTGTGATGAATGTTAAATTTTGAAATTATTTGTAATTTTTAAAATTCATTTATGATGAAATCAAGCGTTGAGATTTGCTTCTCTGCCTCTCTAATTTTTTTGTTTCC